>CM033448.1:25028420-27561475 GCA_019425775.1 Rafetus swinhoei | reverse complement strand
TTGCTCAAGTGAAGCATGAGCACGCACAACAAATCCAACCTCTGATCGAGGACCTTACTTAACTTGCAAATGTGAAATCAAATCCTATGTAAACTCTACATCTTCAAAAGCGGCAAAGTCACGCCAGAACTCTTCTCCGCTCACGGAGAAATCTTCAGATCGCGACAATGGAGAACGCTTCCTATTGAAATGAAAAACAATTCTCACGGTTAAGGCACGTACACCAAAAGCAAACCTTCACTTCCAAAACACACATGTGCTCGTTATGTATGTGAATTTCCCCAGTGACATGCACCCAGTGAACCACGTTTCCCAAGCGAAGCATGAGCACGCAACAAACAAAACCCTGATCGGGACCGTGCTTAACTTACAAATCTGAAAGCGAATCTTATGCAAACTCTACACCTTCCAAACCGGCAAAGACACACCAAACTCTTCTCCGGTCATGGCGAAATCTTCACATCGCGCCGATGGGAGCGCTTCCTATGGAAATGAAAAAACAGTTCTCACGGTTAAGGCACCGTACAACAAACGCAAACCTTCGCTTCCAATACACATGTGAATTTCCCCAGTGACATGCACCGGTGAACCACGTTTCCCAAGTGAAACGCAGAGCGCGCACAACAAACAAACACCCTGATCGATGGCCATACTTAACTTGCAAATGTGAAATCGAATCCACTTCCGTGAGGGAAAAAATTCCCCCGCTCGCCAACTGCATCGCTGCTTTTCCAAATTAGATATCTTCTGGATGCAGAACCTACAACGATGACAAAAACTTAACGTGACAAATGGCCTATGCGCTAAACACTATTGTAAGCCAGTTACATTTATGGAAATGGCATCTATTTCGACATGACTGTCCCATTCCCCCACAAACCCTTAAATAACTACATCAGAAATCGCGTCACGAGATCCCTTGCGCTAGTATTGCGACTCTCACCCCCCACGCCACGTTCCTCACAGCCCTCCTCGCTGTTATTCCCATGCTTCCGATAATACCGGCGCATCTCCACGCCTACATCGCACGTCTGCGATCCGTTCGAAGAAAATGACAAAACTCGACACGTTCGATCGTACGTGACGACGACCACGCTAATGACCCGGCGGCGGGCAACTGTCTTCTAAATAACGGCACGCTGCCTTAGAGGCGACGACAGGCGTGGATAAACAGCATCCGAGTTAAATTACGTAATTAGCCGAGGACCCTTTCGCAATTAGCCCGCCTCACCTAACACAGAAAAGGCCACGTTCCCATCGTCGAGGTTGCACTCAAAGCTCTAACTTAACACTCACCTCACCGGTTATGCCGCTTCTGCTTGCATCTCCGTTGCTGCAAACGCGTGGACGAGCGGGATGGACTTGCGTGCCTCGTTCCTCGGCTCTGTACTCGAATCCTCCTGTGGCACGTCAACAACAAATGCCACGTTATCGCTAAAGCGGCGATGCTCGTTATCGCTCTCCATTTGCTAAAATAACCGATCCGACGCCCGAAAGACCCCCGAGGCGTTCATATCTATGACGAAGATGCAACTCACTTCCTGCACCTAGCCCTCCACATTTCCCACCCCAATGGGGCCTCTCACTAACTAGGATGCTCACATCTGCCTCAGAAAACCACAACTGCGTATAGAACCAAAGACAGAGATAGTGGTGACCGCTCATGAAAACCCAGTGCATCTCTAGTGACATGCGCATCGCTCTCTCGGGAGAAATACGCACATCCTCCGTATAACGACCCCCCTGCCCCGTCCCTCTTGACAATAGGCACGTGTGACAGGACTTCCGTTCCTAAACAATGAACCTCAGCCTCACAAATCCTTCTGACCGTCCGACTCTTGGAAAGACACTTAACTTTGACATCCCCTCCTGCTCTCGAGGTCTTCTTTTCCTTTGTCTACAGGCCATCGCTCCGTACGTCGCCGTCCCTCGGTCGGTGACGTCTTCCCGGATGAATGAAGAAATGGTCACGATCCTCCGTGGAATGTGGCGGACCGGCATCGCGTCGGTACCGTCCTTGCACCACGAGCAAACCTCGACCGCCAAATGGTTCCGAATTCTATCCGGTAGCTTCTGATGCAAGAGGCGTCAAAGATGACCGCATCTACCTACTGCTTCGTTAACAAAAGAAATTTCTCCTACAAAGTAGACTCCCCATGCCCCGCTGCTGCACCCCTTCCCCCTCGATCGCTTTTGTCGACACAGAAAATGGCTACGCTTCTACATACTCCTGCTTGTCCTCCCTCTCTCGCTGCCACAGTAGCCCATCGTTAACTAAGATGCTCTCGTGCTCTGCAGAAAACCGACACCCGGAAGAGGATGAAAGAAGAAAGTAGCGGTGACCGATTATGCAAGCCTAGTGCAGTGTAACAGACAGGAAACTGAGACTGGAGCATCTCTAGCTACAGATGGGTCACTGGCCCAGAAATGCCCTTTCCTCCAGAGGAAATGCACGGTCCCTTCGTACAATGACCTTCCACCCGCATGCCTTTCCTACTCCCGTTAGCGATGGTCACTGTTTAGAGAGCTTCTGTACGAAAACGAGAAGCGCGACCTCAGAGCGCTTCTCACCGTCAAACCCTTCGGCAGATACTTAACTATGACAATTTGTGGGCGTTTCCCCTCTCGATGTCTCGTTCGCCTCGGTAGTCCGAGGACTCACGGACCCTACGGCGCTATGAGAAAAATGCATAAAAATATTCATGCCTCTTGAAAATGGCGACACCGATCCGTACAAAATTGGGCCGATACTTGCAAATGCAAAGAAAACCTGACTGCAAACCTGATTGATTCATTCTACTCACGGGGCTTTAGATGACTGAGCGTGAAAGAAAGGAGGAAAAAATATAGCTGAAGTTAGCAGAGAGAACTACAGTAGTCTCAGGCAGTAGTCTAAGCCAGAAAACTGCATGCTTCTACACTGTAGAAAATCTATGCTTCTATGCAGAAATCTATCGATCATCCATGCATTAAATATGCTACAAATAACATAAAATGCAATTAAATCACATTACAAAAATGATGAATGGTACTTTAACCAAAAATAATGGCATTTGGAAACAATCCTATCCCCAACTCTGAAAACACTGCAATACACTACAAATAACATAAAATGCAAATATCCCAGCATACAGATGCCAGGAATATAAATGCAGACTGCCTTCATGCTCATCCTCATGCATTTCTGCAGCCTGCAGATGCAAGCTAAATGCATATCTGTATCTCCTCAGAACTTCCTCTCTCCACAGACTCAAACTCTGTGACAGCATGAGGCTGCCAGTCACCTATTTTTAAATTCAAAGGAAAACCATCTACAGGGGTTCTCAGGGGTGTAACATTAGCTCTGTGAAGAGCTGCTACTACTAAAGATTTATCATGTGTGTTCCTAACAAGGTTTAATCTCATGGATGGTTCACTACAGGAAAAGGGTGGATGTATTCTGCCCACAGAAGGGTCTGCAAGGGTGTGGGGTGTTGCGGGTGAGGCTAGCAGAGCTCAATCCTGACACAAATTAGACAGTGGGTGGCCAAGTATGGAGCGGCAGCTGCTAGGAGAGCACTCGGTTCTAAAGGCAACCCCCACACACACACACAGCACCACTGGTAAAGGACAAAGGTAGCAATTACCTAGAGCCATTCCATTTCAAATGTCCCATGGGCCCGAGACACTGCCACTGTTACCAGAAGTGCAGCAGGACTAACGCTGGCTTCCTGCCCGCCTTCACTATGCACAGCTCACAGAAGCGACTGGCACGGTCCGTATGGCTCCTCTGCGAAGGTCTCGCCACACGCCACCCACACCCTCGGTGCTGACTCCACCCCTCCCGTTAGTCATGAACTGCAACCGGTGCAAACTGCACGAACGGTGCATGCAAGCACCAGTTCGTGGAAACTCCCTAGCCCCTCCACCTACAAGCCACTGCCAGAAGGGTGTACGAATCCCTTTCATGACTCAGTGGAGGTAAACACAAAACCCCTCACCCCTTCCCACACTGCAAAACCCTGCCCCAACCCACACACCTCAAAAATCTCTCCCAGAGCCAGACCCCTTACTCTTGCCCAAACCCGAGGCCCAGTCTGAGGAAACTGAGTGTACGTGGAGGAGAACTAGCAACAGACACAGGAGAAATTGAGTGAGCGTGAATTGGCCTGTTATTTTGAAATAACTATTCCCCAGAGGTATTCAAAGTAATTACTCCCCAGTGTTTCCTGGGGCTCTAAATCAAGGTAGTGAAGCCTGCCTCAGAGTAATTTCCAGGCTTCCCTGTACTGGGGTTGTGCTATTTCAAAATCGATATTTTGGCAGGCATTATTCCAAAATAGCTTATTCTAAAACAAGTGCGCAGTGTAAACGCACCTTGACTCCATGTAGCATGTCCTCACTAAGGGAGCCTGCCTCAGATGATTTTTGAGGCTTCCCTGTAGTGGGGACTTCCTAGTTTGAAAGAATCACCCCAAAGTAACTATGTCAAAATCAGTTAGTTCAAAACCATTTCCCAGTGTTGACATAGTCTTAGAGAATTGTGCCTGCATTACTGCCACTCGCCACCAAGTGTAATTGTTGCTGCATTGCAGAATTGTGCCTGCAATACCGCAAATGGCCACCGAGTGTCAGAGTTGCTCCATTATAGAATTGTGAATGCATATCCGTGGGTGGCCACCGAGTGTCGCTGTTTTCCATTACAGCAGTGTTTCTCAAACTGAGAGTCCCAACCCCCCGGGGGGGGGGGTCATGAGCAACTTAGAGGGGAATCGCGGTATCACAAGTTTGCGAACCCCTGCATTACAGAATTGTGCATGCATTACCTCCAATGGCCACCGAGTGCCACTGGTGCTCAGTTAAGGGAGGAATTATTTCAAAATAACAAGCTTTCTAATTTCAAAATAATATTTCCTGTTTATGATAAGGCACAGCCCTTATTTTGAAATTCATACTTTCAAATGGTTTTAGTGTATATGCTCAGATGTTCTTATTTGAAAGTAACCACTCCCCACAGCCATTCAAGTAATTACTCCCCAGTGCTTCCAGGGCTCTAGCAGCGTGTCTATACTACAGCTTTTATCTCAGGGGCAAAGTGAGCATCTACATGGCATGTCCTTTACTTTGACATAATTACAAAATAACAGGCTTCTCATTTGTCGTGAAGTGAGAACTGATTATTCTGGAACAATGCCATTTTTAAATTGGTATTTTGAAATAGTAGCTCTGTATCCCTTTGCTAAAAGGCTCTGGAGCAACCAAAGTGCGCGTCCATATGGCAAGTGCTTTGTTATTTTGAAATTATTTTGAAATAACAGACTTCTTATTGTTCACAAAATCAGAGTTGATTATTCCAGAATAACACCAACTGTGGCATTTCTATTGCAAAATATCAGTACTGTGGCCACTGTACTGCCCGTATTTTTAAATAGCTCCTTCCTGGGGGCCTTTCAAAGTAATTACTCCCTATTGTTTCCTGGGGCTCTATAGCAAGGTAGCACGTGCACAGGGCCGGCCCGAGCCCTTTTGGCGCCCTGGGCCGGGCGCACAAGCACTGCCCCGGCGCACGCCTGGCGCAGACGGCCATGGCCACTGGCGCTGCCCCTGCCCGGGCGCCGCGCACTGTGCTGCGCAGCTGCTGGCCGCGCTGCGGCTGCCATCTGCTGCTGGCGCGCTCTGAGTAATTTCCAGGCTTCCCTGTAGGGGATGAGCTATTTCAAAACAGGTATTATTCCAAAATGTTTTAGAATTAGCTGCCAAAATAGCTAAGTGGGGAGTGTAAACGTACCTTGACTTCATGTAGCATGTCCTCACTAAAGGAGCCTGCCTCAGATGATTTTTGAGGCTCCCCTGTAGAGGACCTGCTAATTTGAAATAATCACCCCAAAGTAACTATGTCAAAATCAGGTATTTCAAAACCATTTCCCTGTGTTGACATAGGCTTAGCCTTAGAGAATTGTGCCCGCAATACCGCAAATGGCAACCGAGTGTCAGCGTTGCTCCATTATAGACTTGCATATCCGTGGGTGGCCACCGCGTTTTTCTGACAGTATTGTGCATGCGTTACCTCCCATAACCACCGAGTGTCACTGTTGATGCGCTGCAGAATTATACGTGCATTACCGCCAATGACCACCGAGTGTCACTGTTGCTCTGCTAAGGGCAGTTATTTCGGCACTACCTAATCTATAATAATCTTATTTGGAAATAACGTTATTTCCTGTTTGAAATGGATTCAGTATATGCTCAGATGTGTTTATTTCAATTTAAATTAAAGGGTTGTGCTTTATATAACAAAGTACTCCTCACATCACAGTCACTCAAAATAATTACTCCCCAGTGCTTCCTGGGGCTCTAACAGCACGTCTGTACGACATCATTTTAGAAAAGTGGTAACATGAGCGTCCGTAAGGCAAGCCCGTTATTTTGAAATTATTTCAGAATAACAGGCGTCTTATTTTTTGTGAAATGACCATTTATTGTTCCAGAATAATGCCATTGTTGAAATTGCTATTTCTAAATAGCAATATTGTGTATGCTCCACTGTCGCTATTTACAAATAGCTCCTTCCTAGGGCCATTAAAGTAATTACTCCCTAGTGTTTCCTGGGGCTCTAAATCAAGGTAGCATATCCACTTTAGGGAAGCCTGCCTCAGAGTAATTACAAGGCTTCTCTGTAATGGGGAAATGCTATTTCAAAATAGCTTATTCTAAAACATTTATTTCAGAATAAAACCTGCCAAAATAAGTGTGTAGTGTAGACATACTTTGAGTCAAAGTAGCATGTCCTTACTAAGGGAGCCTGCCTCACACAAGTTTTGATGCTTCCCTGTTGTGGGAACACACTATTTTGAAAAATATTTCAAATAAGTTATTTTTGGGGGTTAAAGTATTTGAAAATAATTCCCCAGTGTGAACGTAGCCAAACATTACATCTACACTGCAATGCTATTTCCATATACCCAAGAATCCCAAAATATCTATCCCTCGTCTTCACAGCAAACTTGGGTTTTTTGGGGTTCATTATTCCAAAGTCCCTGTAAACATCATTCTATGAGGCGAAAGGACGTTTCGTTAGAGCACTTTATTTTGAAATTTGGCATCACGTAGACAGCGCCAAATGATGAAATAAGCCATTTTGAAATAGCATTGAGATAAGATACACAATTTGAGCTATACAAATTGAGTACCTTATTTCAAGTTAACTGTACCATGTAGAGCCCTGAGACTCTCCTTACCCCTCCTTCACCCTCAAAGGTTCTCATCCCCCTGTTCTCCCTCCACCCACTTTCCTCTCCCAGGTTCTTTCCCCAGCCCCTCCCCAGTTACTTTGTTTTTTGGAAACAATAAACTGGGTGTGTTTGTTGGGGTCAATGTCAGTTTTATTGTCTCTGCAGGGGCGGGTTAAGAGAGGAAAGGCAAAGAGGGGCAAGGCACAGGCCCCTAGTGGGGAGGCCCTGGGGAGAGTGTCACTGGGGTCCTTGTGAGAAACTCTCCCTCAGGGCCTCCTGGATGTGCACCCTCATCTGATGGGCCTGTTGGATGGCAGCTATGCGCAGCTGTTCAAAGGCCCTGCTGACCTGGCCTGCCTTTGCTCCCCCCCGGCCCCCGCCCAGGAGGAACACCTCTCCCTTCGGCTCACAAATATTGTGGAGCACAGAACACTGGCCACCACTTGGGGGAATGTTCCACTCCCCACCATCCAGCCGGGTGAAGAGATACTTCAACCTATGGGGGGAGGGATAGCTCAGTGGCTTGAGCATTGGTGTGCTTAACCCAGGATTGTGAGTTCAATCCTTGAAGGGGCCATTTAGGGATCTGGGGCAAATCTGTCAGGGATGGTACTTGGTCCTGCCATGAGGGCAGGGGACTGGACTCAATGACCTCTCAAGGTCCCTTCCAGCTCTATGAGCTAGGTACATCTGCATATGTTTACTTATATTAACCTCACCTTGAGACATCCAAAGGCACCCCCCCACTATGGTGCTGTGCTGGGCATTGAAGCATTCCTTGCTAGGGTCAAGGTGTCTGGTGTAAAGCTTTGTGAGCCAGGGCAACACAGCGTAGGTCACATCCCTCACAATGCACAGCTGCACATACACATCCCCCACCCTGATGATGAGGTCAGGGAATAAACTGCCTGCCTCCAGCTTCTGGAAGATGCTGGAGTCCCAGAAGATGTTAGCATCAAGTGCCTTCCTCACCAGCCTAGGAAAATGTCGGTAAACTGCCCATGGTGGTTGAGAGGGCCTGTGGGACCGTGGAGAAGTACCCTCGTGGTTTATATACACAGATGCCTGGTAGTCAGGACTCGGGCAGGGATGTGGGTGCCATCAATAATATCACCACCACACGGTTGGGGAAGCGCGTGGCAGCAAAGCTGGCTACGACGGGATCCATGTTGCTGAGGTGGATGACCCTGCGCAGCTGGATGGTGTTGATGGCCCGCATGTGATGTAGCGTGGGTGCTGTCTACTTTGTAACTTGGTGTTCCCGCCTGGCTGTGTTGCTATGTGTGATTCACAGTGACTCACTCCTCATGTGTATTGGCCCCAGACACCTAAGCCTCAGCCTGAGCAGATAACAAGGCTGTTCCCAGGAGGCGAGACAAAAGAAGATGGGCGGGGTCGGCCATCAGGTGGCGGGTAGGGCCTGGGAGTTGAGTTAGCCTTATTCCTCTTGAGGGAAGGGGCTTCATCCCCTTTCTTGGTCTAAAACATCCTCACTCCACCTAGCGTGGCCGAGACTGTCTACCCTCGCTCCTGTGTTAACATCGCTCCTATGCTATGCTGTGTCTCTGAGAAGAAATAAACCCTTTTACTCTACTGGCTGGCTGAGAGTCACATCTGGCTGCGGATGGGGGTGCAGGGTCGGGGGCTCCCCGACGCATCGTCACACTGCACCGCCTGTAGCAGGAGACCAACAAACAGAGAATCACTGGGGTGCCTGAGCCCTGTGGAGGTCCCCGAGCCCACCCCTTCCCTGCCCACACATACCAGGAGCCACCCCCTACGTAGCCTATCCCCTGGCAGGGCTGTGTGAGGGTGGGATTGAAAAACTGCCTGGGAAAGGGGGCTTCTCCACCACCCCCAACTGCCCTTTCCGTAGGGTTCCCCATTCCAGCACTTCACACACCCCTTCTGGGACTTTAGCCCAAGAGCGCCATGCCTGCATGACGTGGGCCCTGACGGTCGATTTTTCCATGCCAAACTGGTTCCTGACACATCGATAGCTGTCCGCCGTGGTGACCTTCCTCACGGCAATGGCGACCCGCTTCTCCAGAGGGGAATGTGGGTCGCATGTGTGTGTCCTGTCGTGTGAGGGCAGGAGAGAGCCAGGAACACAGCTCCAGGAAGGTCTCCTTCCTCGTGCAGAAATTCTGGAGCCGCTGTTGGTCACCCCAGTGCTCCATGTTGAGCCGGTCCCACCAGTCAGAACTAATCTCCAGCGGAAGACGTGGCGGTGCACAGCATGGTGCAGCTGGAAGAGCTGAGCTCCCAGACAATCAGCTGGTGGTTGCGTTCCTGCAGGGCCGGGAGGGCAGCCTGCAGAAGAAACTGCAGCACCATTGCGAAGGGCCATCGAGTGCCCAGAGGCAGCTCTAGCTCCACGACTGGCAAGCTGAGGTGTTCGCAAGGGCAACCGCAGCAGTCAGCGCAAAGGCTTTGCTGTCCCTCCAGGAGGTAGGGAAAGGAGAAGAACCTGAGATATGGCTGTGTGTGTGTGTGTGTGTGGGGGGGTCATTTTGCTACTTTCAGAGCGTCCCTTCTCCTCCTTTCCTGCTTTTCTAGCACAGGAGCTAGGTCCATCCCTGGGGCAGATGGTGTTGTCTGCCCAGCCACTGACTGTGTGTGTGTGTGGGGGGGGATCAAGCCCACCATCCTGTGCTCCTCAGGCAAATCCCTGCCCTATCCCTGAGTTCACTGGAGATCCCACTCTGTCTCCCTGCCTTCAGTGGGTCCCTTATCCTGCCTTCCTAATGTGGGAGCCAGCTCCATCCCTGGAGTGTCTATGTTGGCTGTTTGGCCACTCCCAGGGTGGGTGGGACTTGGGCCCACCAGCCTGCCCTGCCCAGGCAAAAGAGTCTCAGATAGCCTCAAGCAGCAGCTCCCAGAAGTAATTGCTGACCTGATGCCCTGCCTGAAGTGGTTCTGAGTGGCCTTAAATGCAATTCTGCATCCAATCAGTGTGGACATTCTATTTTGAAATTGGGTACGTTTACACTGCATGCTTATTTCGAAAAGCGCTTAGCTAAGGGTATGTCTACACTGCAAGTTTCGTTCAGAAAAAGCTATTCTGGAAGATAGCTTCTGGAAAAGCTGATTTTGGAAATAAGCTCCCCTAAAGTGGATGTGCTATCTCAGACTAATTTTGAGGCTTCCCGCTAGTGTGCACGCGCTATCTCGATTTAGTGCCTGAGGATGCACTGGGGAGGAATAACTTTAGAATGAGGAGCTATTTTGGCATAGCAGCAGTGGCACGTCCACACGCTCACCCTCTGCTGAAAAAGCTTTTTCAGAAGAGGCATTTTTCCGACATTGGTAAACCTCATTCCACGAGGAATAAGCCCACCGTTGTTTCAAGTTTCTTTTGAAAACGCAATTGCTGTGCGGATGCTACTGTTGTTCTGCCAGAATAACGTCCCTTATTCCAGAAAAACGGTACAGTGTAAACACACCCTCAGGGTATGTCTATACTACAGTGTTATTTCAAAATTGCTATTTTGTGTGTAGACGCGTTATTTCGAAATAAGCTTTTTGCTATTTTGAAATAACTATTTTAAAATAAGATATTTCAAAATAGCACGTCCACACTGAGTGGACTGCCCCACTGGGGGGCTTGTGCCTCATTCCTCCCTCAAATCCTTCCACTTACCCCTCCCTAACCCCCCCTTCCTGATGTCAACTAAACTACACGTATTTTCATGAACACAAACTCTCTTTAGTTAACAAAACTGGGGGGAGGGAATGAAACTCTGGTGAGACTGGGGAAAGGACGCAGGAGAGGGGAGAAGAGAGGGTGGGAGAGGGGAGGGGGAAACCTGGGAGGAGGGAGCTGGAAGGGGGAAGAAGGGGGAGGGGAAGCTCAGGGCTGAGGGTTGGGGGGTCTCGCCGGACCAACTTGATTGTCATGCAAACCTGCTCCTGGGTTCGCATGTGGCCTTTGGTGGCCAGGCTGGCAGCTATCCTGACATAGACGGCCGCGTTCCACCATCTAGTGCGGCGATCGTGGACGTTGGGGGCATCCCTCCCAAACCTGAATAAAGTCCATGATCTCCACCCTGGACCAGGAAGGTGCCCGCCTTCTCCGGGCCCTGGCTGGCTCTTGGGAGCCGGCAGACTGCTCCTGGGGAGCGGTGGAGGGCTGGCTGCCAGTGGCTTGCTGGCTCATGCTTTGGGGCCACTGGGTCAGGGCAGTGACTGCTGGCTCTGGGCTGGCAGGCTTGGAGCTGGCACAGGCACTGTGGCCAGAGTCTACCCCTTTAAGGGCTCTGGGGGAGGGGCAGGGGGAGACGTGTTCTTGGTTGAGGCTGGAGTGGCCACCAGGGCACCCTGGGAAGGCTGGAGGCCCCCCTGTTTCAAAATAAGTGTCTACACAGCACTTATTTCAAAATAGCTATTTCGAATTTGGCATTATTCCTCATAGAATGAGGTTTACCAAATTCAAAATAAGCGCTCCGCTATTTCGAATTTATTTTGAAATAGTGGTTTGGCTGTGTAGACGCTAGGAAAGTTATTTCGAAATAAGGGCTGTTATTTCGAAATAACTTTGCTGTGTAGACATACCCGTAGCGATCTGTGCCCGTCTATCAGCAAATGGCCACCGAGGGTACATCTAGACTACACACCTTTTTCAACAGAGCGTCTAGATAGCATGATGCAGATCGAAAAAGTATCAGCTTTTTCAAAAAGAATGTCCAGACTGCTGGACGCTCTTTCGAAAAAAAAAAAAAGGCACCCGGAAGTGCTTCTGGCAGGGCATGGGGGCAGCCTTTATTTCCAGGTGCTGCTGCATGCCCTTTGCAGAGATGCATGCTTAAAGGGATTCTCCTGGACAGCCACTGCTCTGCTCCTGCTTCTGGCTTGCCTACCTCCTGGAGGGAAAGCAAAGCTGCTGCAGTGCTCGCTCTGGTTGCCCTGCTTCCTCGGACACCACAGCAGTTTATTTTCAGGGTTTTTTAATGCTTATTGGCCATGGAGCCTGAGCTGCCCCTGGGCAGGCGATGGCTCCACACTGTGATGCTGGAAATCCTGCTGCATCTTCATGAGACCATCATGATGTTTGTGGCAGAGCTGGATTCAGAGCCCAGCTTTGAGCCCCTCACTCGGGCTGCAGCCCCATTGCCCTTGCCACCAAACTTATTCCTGCAGAGGCGAGTTGGAGGCTGGACACCAGTTCAGACTGGTGGGACCGGCTTGTTATGGAGCAGTGGGACGACGAGGCTTGGAGCCCAAACTTCCTTATGCGGAAGTCCACCTTCCAGGAGCTGTGTGCCTGGCTCGCCCCTGCCCTACAATGCCAGGACACTCCCTTGCGGCCCGCCATCCCCCTGGAGAAGCGGGTCGCTATTGCCCTCTGGAAGCTGGCCACCCCTAACAGCTACTGCTCCGTGGGACACCAGTTTGGCATGGGGAGGTCTACTGTTGGGGCCGTCTTGATGGAGGTAAGTCACTCTCTGGGGACAGTCCATGGGGGGGGGCAGATAAGGGGGCAGTCAGGACCGGGCAGAGGGAATGGGGGATGGGGGTGGCAGTGGTAGAAGTCCTCCTGGCTTCATCCTGCCATGGTGCGAGGTGGGGTTGGCTGAGGGGGCTCTTGGGGTCTGGGAGGAGGGGTGGGGAAGCACGCCTCATCAGCACATGCAACTCCTCTAATGTCTTGTTATGTGTGTTTCTATTTGTCCCTTTCTGCAGGTGGTGACGGCCATCAATTTAGAGCTGCTTCACAGGACTGTCCGCCTCGGAGACCTGGATACCATCGTGGCCGGATTTGCGGGGCTAGGATTTCCGGACTGCGGTGGAGCATGCGACGGGACACACATCCTGATCCATGCACCGCCCCATCGAGCAGCCCAGTATATTAACAGAAAGGGCTACTTTTCTATGGTGCTGCAGGCCCTGCACCAGGGAGAATTCACAGACATTTCCGTCGGGTGGTTAGGCCAGGCACACGATGCCCGCATCTTCCGGAACTCATACCTGTACCACAGGCTGCAGGCTGGGTCATTCTTTCCGGAGTGAAACTATGCAGTTGGGGATGTGCAGATGCCTCCATGCATTGTGGCTGACGCGGCATACCCCCTTATGCCATGGCTCATGAAGCCATTCACTGGACACCTGGATGTGAGCAGGGAACTCTAACTCCCGCCTGGATCGGACTCGCTTGGAGGTGGAGTGCGCCTTTGGCCGTCTGAAGGGCAGGTTTATATGCCTTCTCACTCAGCTGGACTTGGGGGAACACAACATCCCCGATGTAGTTGCTGCATGCTGTGTGCTGCACAACCTAGTGGAGAGGAAAGGGGAGGCCTTCCTCCCAGTGTGGGGGACACGGGATGCTGTGAAGGAGAGGCACTTTGAGCAGCCCTGGACAGCTGCCATCCGGCAAGCCCACGAGCTGGGATTGCGCATTCGCGAAGCCCTGAGGGAGCGATTCTCCCAAGGAGCCTAATGAGTTTCCCCAGGGCCTTCCAAATGTGGGATTGCCCCATGCTCCCAGTGCCTTCCCCCCCGCCCAAAGCCCCTCCCGGCCCCACATTCACGTTGTACACATTCACACTGAGAACACAGACAGGTATTGTTGAAAACATGTTGACAGTTTATTTCACTGTTGATTGTTAACAAATAATTTATAAAACACTTTTGTTCAGAAAAATAGTTTTGGAAACAAAGTAAAGTGCTTCCATTACTGACTCTCACAGGTGGGAAGGGGGGATGTCAACCTGGAAGGGAGGAGGGAGGCTCAGGGTTGAGGGTGCCACCTGGATGACGAGCCCCTGCCACCTTGGCTGCAGAGGCCTGCTCGGAGATGGCTGCGTGTGTGGGCTGGGATAGTAGGGGCTGGGCAGGAGGTGCGGCTGTACCTGGGTCTGGGATGGCAGGGGGTGAAGGGGGGGCAGGGGGTGAGGGGAAGGGCAGGGGGGCAGGGGCCAAGGAGGGGGGCAGGCTGAGCAGGAGGAGCAGGAACAGACACAGGACAGGGGGAAGGCCATGGCCTCCTGGATAGCAGTGCAAATAGCAGTGTGCTGCTGCACAAACTCGTCCAGCAAGTGACTGCGCCACTGTGCCTCTGCCTGCATCCTCTGGTTAAATGTGTCCTGCATCCCTTGCAGGACCGAGATGTGCTGGCGCACCAGGTCCAAATACGTGTGCCAGTGCCAACGGGTTCCCTGCAGCTGTCTGGGAGGTGGGAGAGGTGTGGCAGCCCCCTCCTGGACAGCTGATTCGGATGTGAAGGACAAGAGGGAAAAGTCGTCAGTCATGCATGCTCACACTTTCCCTGAGAGGGCATGCCCTCCTTCTCAGCAGTCAGTGCCTGTCCTCTAGGGTCAGGGGATGCTCATGTGGTCTCAGCAAGGTGTGGTGTGCCCTGAGCAGCAGCCACGGCCTCCCTGCAGCCCAGACAGTGTGCAGGCCACCATCCTGCCCCCCCCCCCACCCCCGCACAGACAAGTGTCAGGCCACAGTTGGGGTTCCCGCAAGTTGCTGAGAGGCCTGAAGCTGTGTGGCAATCCCAGGGTCCCCAACCCATGCCTGAACCTGGCATCAGTGTCTGCAGGACCCATGAGGGTGCAGGGGTAGGACGGCCCTCCCTGAGGTCGGCCATGTGTGTGTCCCCCCCTCCCCAGGCTGTGATCAGCATGACATGTCACAGTACTGCACCATCCACTTTGCTCCCACCACCCCTGCCCTGTGTGTGTTGGACCCTCACAGCACTCACCTGATGTTCTCTCCCCGGTGTCCAAAGTTGTCTGGGAGGCCTCCTGCATCTGGGTGTCTGGCTCCAGGGTCAGGGTCACAGTGCTTCTGCTGGTGTCCTACTCCTCCTCCTCCACTTGGAGCTGCTGGTCCTTTGGGGTCTCACCCTGGAGCTGCGGCCGCTGCTGCACAGGGGTCTCCACCCCAGACTCCACAACTCTCTCGGGAGGCAGGGGTTCCCCTCCCCCCAGGATCCGGTCCAGGTCCTCATAATAGGCACAATACTGTGGTGCTTCCCCAGAGTGGGAGCTGCACTCACGGGCTCTAATATACCTCTGCCGCTGCTCCTTGACCTTTGTCCTGACTTGCTCCAGTGTGCAGGGGTGGTGACCTTTTTTGGCAAGGCCATCAGCCATTCTGGCGTAAATGTCCGCATTCCTCCTCTTGGACTGCAGTGCCTGAAGAGACTCCTCCTCAGACCAGAGCCCCAAAAGGGCTTTGATCTTGGGGCCAGACCAGGAAGGTGCCCAGTGTTTGGAGCCCCTGGCTTCTTGAGGGGTGTGTCCCTGGAGGGGCCAGGGGGGTCTCGGGGGGCTTGTCCCTGGGACATGGCTCTCAGTGGCCCTATCAGGAAGAGCTCAGCAGTCAGGGTCCTTTTGGAGCTGGCTTGCTGTCACAATGCTACTCCTGGGTGCCTGTGGCTTTAAAAGATGGCTACAGGCAGGAACAATAGAGATGAAAGGTCTGGCAGGAGTGTCCACTAGGGCTTCTTCCTGTAGGCCTTTATTTTCGACAAAAAAACTTCCCAGCATCCAAAATTCCCTTTTTTCAACAGATCTCTGTCAAAAATAGCATTATTCCTCGTAAAACGAGGTTTACCGCCGTCGACAAAACCGCCGCATTCTGTCGATTTACTGTCGACAGAACGTGGCGGCAGTCTAGACGCAGGTAAAGATTTTTCAAAAAAAGGCTACTTTTTTTGAAAAATCCCTGTAGTCTAGACACACCCTGAGTATCAGAGTTGCTGCATTACAGAATTGTGCATGCATCGCCAAAAGTGGCCACCGAGTGTCACTGTTGCTTGGTTGCGGCATTTTTACACTATGCAGTTAGGAGTTATGATTTTGAAATAACAGGCTAATAACTCCTGTTTGTGATGAGGAATAACCCTCATTTAGACATTGTTATTTTGAAATGTCTTCAGTATATATGCTCAGCTGTTCTTATTTAGAAACTAGCCAATTAGCCCATCATAAGACGGGATTTTCAGGTCTCTCCTCCACGTTGGTTTTCTCTCCTGAGCCTCCTGTCTCTCGCTCCGTCTCTCTCTCTCCTACTCCTACTGCCTCCTCCCCGCTCTCTCTCAGCTCTCCTCCGCCTCCTGCCTCTCTCTCCATCTCTCTCTTTCTCTTCTCCTCCCCCCTCCTGCCTCTCACTCGGGGGACCGCGGAGCCCAAATGGTCGATTGCACCACTTGCTCCCATTCGGCGGCCTGGCTGAGCAGTGCAGAAGTCAGCCGAGCACCACAGCGGGAGGCGAAGGGGGGCAGTGACGTTCATGGCCAGGGGGCGGGGCCTGGAGTTGCTGTCACGCCGCATGGGACCGCCTCGCCCCCCTTCGCCTCCCGCCGTGGCGCTTGGCTGACTTCTGCACCGCTCAGCCGGGCCGCCGCGGGGGAGCAAGCAGCCATTTGGGCCCCGCACTCCGCATGCAGCACGGGCTGCCCAGAGGGAACAGCCAGCATTTCAGCAACAGCGCCGCCCAGAGGGAACAGCCAGCATTTCAGGCAACAGCGCCCCCCCCAGAGGCAACAGCCAGCATTTCGGCGTTACAGACTCAGACACTGAGCTACTATATGTATGACTAGCCAATTAGCCCGTCATAAGATGGGATTTTCAGGTCTTCTCTCCTGAGCTCTCTCGCGCTCTCTCTCTCCTCCTACTGCCTCCCCCCCCCCTCAGCTTTCCTCCGCCTCCTGCCTCTCTCTCCGTCTCTTTCTTTCTCTTTTCCCCCTCCTGCCTCTCACTCTCTCTTTCTCTTCTCCTCCTCCTGCCTCTCTCTCCCCTCCATCTCTCCCCGCCCCCCTTCCCCTTCCGCTTCCCTCCCGCAGTGGCGCATGGCTGAGTGCTGCCTGCTCAGCCGGGCTGCCATGAGGGAGGGAGGGGGGCGGGGTGGTGACATACATGGCCAGGGGGCAGGGCCGTGTACATCACCGCCCTCCCTTCCCCTCCCACCCTGGGGGAGCCCAAATGGCCCCTTGTACTGCTGGCTCCCCCGGTGGCCCGACTGAGGGGCGCAGCACTCAGCTGAGTGCCACAGCAGGAGGAAGGGGGGCGGTGACGTACGCAGCCCCGCCCCCTGGCTGTGTACATCACCGCCCCCTTTCCCCTCCCTCCGTGGTGGCTCGGCTGAGTGTTGTGCGCTCAGCCGGGCCGCCGCGGGGGAAGAGGGGCAGGGCGGTGACATACACGGCCAGGGGGCGGGGCTGTCTACGTCACTGCCCCCCCTTCCCCTCTCCCGCAGCGGCCTGGCTGAGGGGCGCACCACTCAGCACCACAGCGGGAGGAGGAAGGGGCGGTGACATACACGAGGACTCCGGCTGCGGCCAGTGGCTGCACCCCCCCCCAGCCAGGTCTGCTTCCCGCCCCCTCCTCCCGTCCAGCCCCATTACCCCCAATCCCTCCCCCAGCTCTGCTTCCTACCCTCTCTTCCTGCCGGCCAGCCCCACGGCCCCGGACACCCCGCCAGCGCTGCCGGACACCCAGGGGCAGGGCCGTGTACGTCACCGCCCCGGCCCCCTTCCCCTCCCGCCACGGGGGAGCCCAAACGGCCCCTTGCACTGCTGGCTTCCCTGGCGACCCAGCGGAGGGGCGCAGCACTCAGTTGAGCACCACAGCGGGAGGGGAAGGGGGGGCAGTGACGTACACAGCCCCACCCCCTGGCTGTGTACGTCAGCGCCCTGCCCCTCCTTCCCCGCGGCGGCCTGGCTGCACACACAACACTCAGCCCAGCTGCCACGGAGGGAGGGGAAGGGGGGTGGGGCGCTGACATACATGGCCAGGGGGCAGGGCCGTGTCACACCGCCCCCTTTCTCCCGCCGGGGCCGGCTGAGGGGCGCAGCGCTCAGTGCCACGGCAGGAGGGGAAGGGGCGGTGACGTGCAGCCACACCTGGCCGTGTACTTCCGCCCACCCCTTCCCCTCCGGCCGCCCAGCTGAGTGGCGCAGCGGCGCCGCTCAGCTGGGCGAGGAGCAAGCAGCTGCAAGTGGCCATTTGGGGTCCCGCTCCTCGCGGACCCCAAGCGGCTGCCGCTGCTCCCCACGAGCACCAGCTGAGCGGCACAGAGTGCCACGGCGGAAGGGGAAGGGGGGGCAGGGCGCTGACGTACATGGCCAGGGGGCATGGCCGTGTACGTCAGCGTTACAGACGCACAGACACTGGGCTACCATATATATATGATAACTACTCCCCAGAGTCATTCAAAGTAATGACTCCCCAGTGCTTCCTGGGACTCTAAATCAATGTAGTACGTCAACATTAGGGGAGCCTGCCTCAGACTAATTTCAAGGCTTCCCTGTAGGTTGGATGTTCTATTTCAAAGTAGTTAGCTTGGCAGTTCTACCTTGAATCTTTTAAAGTTATTTTGGAATAATGTCTACGCTACACATTTATGTCAGAATAAGCTAAGTACTGAGGGAAAACTGCAAATTTCCATTTGCTCTTAGTCTGCATTGCGCTAGCTGGCTTCCAGCCCTAGTGATGGGCTCAGGGCTTTAGTCTCTGCCACAAGTCAGCCATTCTTTCATGAATCCAATCCCATTGAGAACTGAAAAGAGAATGAGAGAAGACTTGTAAACTCACTTGTAATCTTGACCACCACTAGTGGTCAAAACACAGACATAAACACGTGCATCACCTAACTGCTGTTCACTGGAGACCCTTCTTTATTCCTCTCCAGCTTATCCAGGTCCTAAAATGCTCATCATTTATAAGAAACTATGACCATCTCCACCTCACCACACCCTCAGTCCACTATACCCACACCCTACCCAGAATACTCTGGTCCTTGAGGGAAGTGATGATTGAGCAAGCAACTGGAGAACAATGTAATGATGTCCAGTGATTACACAGACAGATGCTCTGTAGTTTGTCCCTCCCTCCCTCCACATCGCTGTATTTCAAGGACAGCGACCCACATGCAGCTACTTATGGGGAGGAAAGGACAATCCCAGACAATTACCAGCCACGGGCAGAGCTCTGCCTTCCCCAGGATCCGTCTCATGGAAATCATAAGCCTCTCTCTGCTCGCAAGGAGGCACCTCGCTGCACAGACACTGTCTGAAGACAATTTCACAAAACATACACCAGCTCCTACACCGTCATGAGAGCGCTCCTCAGCTCCACTGTCAATTGGAACAACAGGTGACTCAGACTCACTTCAGGCAGATGCTCCTCATCTAGCTGGAGCTCTAGAGTGGCTCCAATTGCCTACAGCAGGCCCGCTGCAAGAACAGCAAATAACCCATGGAAGAACTATCACTGCCAAAAATGCTACAGCTGCATGAGACCTTCCAGTACCTGCCTCCCTCTCCAACCCTTTCCACAACGTGACCATTACGCTACAAGACACAGACTGAACACCGATGGGTCAGTTGGCTGTAGCTCCCCACTGACATCAGGATTATGCCAAGAGTCCCGCTCATCTTCCATGCACTTGAGTCCAAGCCAGTAAGAATGCAAACACACCACACATGCCACTTCCTCTTTTTTTTGTTGTTGTGTTGGCGAACATGGATGCATATGCCCTTGTGTTGCCCAAATGTCCAGTTTTGTGAGATCCCTTTTTAACTCTTTCCTACCAGCTTTGGATTAGGGACGTTAAGCAAATGCTTATGGGATAGTCGACTAGTCTTTATTGGATAGTCTGCTGACTAGTCAACTAGTCGATTCCCCTTGCTGCCTCTATGAGATTGAAGTACTCCTCCCCCCCCCCCATCCTTTCTAAGTGTGCGGCAGCTGCCCCTTTGAAACACCACCTCTATGCATTTCAAAGGGGCAGCTGTGGAACCCGGGGTCAGCTGAGGACTCCCCAGCTGATCCCGGGCTCCGCGTAGCATTTCCCCAGCTGACCCCAGGTTCTGCACGGCATGACCCAGGACTCTGCACAGCATGTAGCACGGCATGGAGCCCGGGGTCAGCGGGGGACTCAGAGTCCCCCCGCTGACCCCAAGCTCCACTACTTTGAAATGCACAAGACCCCTCCTCTGGGCTTTTGTACATTTCAAAGGAGGACTGGGGAAGTGCCTATCGACTAGTTGAGTAGTCGATGGAAATTCCATAGACTCTTTGACTAGTCAATTAACTGCATTTAACATCCCTACTTTGGATAAGTCACTATTTACCCCTTTAGTCTCTCCTTTTTCGAGAACATTTATGAGACATTTAATAGCAGTGGTCCAAATGCAGATCCCAACAGCATAACACTCATTCCTACTCTCCCCGTCATAACCATGAGGGCTGACCAGTAGCCTGGTGGCTAAGGGGTTAACCTAGCCAGGTATTTGGATAGCCAATAACAATGCAGGTAGGGATTTCAAACTGGGACAAAGGAATTTTTAACTTTTCCTTCCTCTATCTGAGGCAGAGCGGTTTCTTCCAGGTAACGGGGAGATGCGAGGCCGTCTCTCTCTCCAAGAATAGTCTTTTCACGATATGTAAGTACGGCAAAGTTTAGTTAACCTGTCAAGTTTTATTGTGTTATGGTTTGGGAATTTGGAATTGATGTCTGAGCTGTTAAAAGTTTTTTTTTCCCTCTTTTGTGATGAAGCTTTCTAACCCAGGGAATTTTCACTGAGTATACAAATTGGTGGCCCTTACCATCTAGCCACTTTAACTATGCTTGCAACGGTAGTATTGTTTTGATAATAAAAAGTTTATTTTCTTTTCTAATTAACCTGGAATTTGGTGTCCTAGTTTTATCTGTAAGCTCTGTCTGTCTGTCTGACTGACTGGGAGTCAGCTACCACAGACTGCAGCTTGTTTTTCTCTTTTCTTTTTCAAGCTCTGTGGGGAAAATGAGCTTGAGGTACCCCTGAGGTTTTAGGGAGGAGGGTTCCCAAGTGATCTCATCCCTGGTTTTCTTGGACTGCCTGGGTGGTGGCAGTGGCTATTCCCCAAAATCTGGGTATTAGGATTTTGGGGGGGAAGTTTTTGTACCACAGCCTGTAGAGATCAGGTTTTGGGGTGCTTTTGTGGGCCCCTGCTCCTGCATTTGTCCTGCCAGAGTGGGGAACAGCCTTGACACCCCTTCCTCCCATCTTTTAAGTGGCGTATGCAGCAATGTTTTTATGATGATCTAATGATACTTCAATTGCTTGAATGCCCGGCCATTTGTTATAAAAAAGAGAGGGGCGGAGTGATTTAAGCATAATAAAGTCCATGCTCCAAAGGCAAAGCTGCGTCAGCTCAAACTCTGTTGCATTTAAGAGCGGCCTCTGGAGTTAGGACATGGCCTTTAAGCATACCTCATGTATGAAATCCAGGGTTTCAAACTCAAGAGGGGGGCTACTGCCCTCCTACCCCCCCTCAAACAGTGGTGATCTTGGCCCTATGGGTGTAGAAATGGGTGGAGAAAGGGCAGGGTTAGGAGTGCACATTGCCATGGGCTGGGGGTGTTAAAAGGAAGAGAAAGGAGGGGTTGAGGATCCACAGGATGGAGGGGTGGACTGGAAGGATCAAGAGTGTGTTGAGATGGGGGCCGTTAGGGAGGAAGAGGAGAGTGGGTGAGGGGTCCTTATGTTTTGAAAGATAAATGGGGAGAAGGTAGGGTGAGGGTTGAGCTGGGAAGGTGGTTGTGATGGACCGGGCCAGGTCTGGGCACAGCTGAGGGAGTCCGCTCAGGGCGAATTGCTCAAAACTCGGAGCTCCTTACAGCCCCAGACTGGAGGCCTTTCCCAAATAGGCCACAAACCGGTCACACCGAGCGCTTCAGGTGCCAATCTGGCCAGCCAGAAGCCTCATGAGCAAAACCCCTCTGACACCCCAGCTCTCCCTGAGCTACAATCATCCCCGGCCCTGCACACAGGTGAGGGGGTTATAGAACCCAATCTCACCTACCCCAAACGGGTCTTTCCGGTCCCAAACAACCAGCCACAAATCCCCGGTCAGTTTACACTCTGGATCTTACCCACAAGAGCATGCTGGGCCAATCCTTTAGAATCTAAAATCTAAAGGTTTATTAATAGAAGAAAGAAAAGCATGAGAGTAAGGTTGTTGAGGAAAATACATTACATGCACCAATCACCGAGTTCTCGATGCAGGCTCTCTGCAGAGATGTTATAACTGCTATCTTAAAGGTCTCTGGTGTACATCCTATGTCAGGAGGGGTCAGCAACCCTCCTCGGCTATCTGTTCCTTGCGAGGCTGCATCTAGGATCAGTAGCAGAATTGAAGACAAGATGAAGTCTGCCTCATGGCACTTATAGATCTCCCTGGTATCTTCCAAGTGGAGCAGGTCACATGGTCGAGTGACCTATCTCTGTTTCATATGTCAGCAGCCATTTTGCCCTGGCTCAGTTGCATGTTCCCAGACGCATTCCTCAGCTGTGTATTGGGCACCTTGACAGCCATTGTCCCTGGAGCAGAGCTAATTAGCATAGTCATTCAACGGACAATCCTCCTTTACAACAGGCAGTGCAGGCCAGTATCAGCACAGACTCCATATTCATAACTCCACATACAGATATCATACAAGTACATGAGTAGAATACACAGAATCAGTAGAACATAAGTTTTCATTTGACACCTCACATGGCCCCCTTTGTATAGACTTTGTGGCAAACCCCCCCCCCCCCATTGGTGCAGCAGTGATCTGGCTGCTCCCCTTAAAATTCAATAACGTGACACCCAGCCAAAAGACCAGGGCCTCTACTTTCCTATTCCTTTGTTAAGAATTGAGGCCACTCCCTACCACCCACTGCTTGGACTTAAGGACAAAAGAGATTGTTTAACAGTTTAACTTCAAAAAGATCTCACCAAACTGAGTGATTGGGCAACAAAATGGCAAATTAAATTTAATGTGGATAAGTGTAAAGTAATGCACATTGGAAAAAATAACCCCAACTATATGTACAATATGATGGGGGCTAATTTAGCTATGTTAGGCCCTAAAAGATTGGGCCTAGTTGGACCTAGTGCAGTTATGCTAGACAAATCAAAAAGAGGTTAACAAAGGTTTCTGGGTAGTCCCTGAGCAGAACTAGAGACATGGTTCAAGCAAGGGGCGCTCCCTACATACTTGCTTGAGTTGCAGAAGTAAAATAAGTGAAAGGCTGCATTCCTATACCGGTTGTGATGGGAACAGCTAGTTTGAGAACTGATAAGGTAACTCCTGTTTCTGTTCTCACCCTGATCTTAACGAACTGTCTCTCTGCCCTGTTTTTAACTCCCTGTCTCCTTGTTGTTTGGTACTTGCCTTCTGGGCTGATAAGAAAGCTGTTGACGCATTATGAATTGCTTAAGGCCATGAAGTATACGCATTAACACTAGAAGCTTCTAATTAATTAAGGGGGCTGAGATGGTTGGGCAAATGTTTTATGGCTGTCTATATAATCTTACTTGTTACTGAAATCGTGGCTGGTTCACTTGGGAGATGGGCTGCTCTCTATTGTAGTGCGCACTATTCAATAAAGAGCTTGTGATTGGATCTTGCTGGTGTTGCCTGTCTCTTTGCGGTCAGACAACGAACGGAGGCCGTCCGGGTTAAAGTCCCAGACAAATTTGGCACCCCAGATGGGACCTGTCTGACTCTCCGGTGCAGAGGATCGGACCCCGAAGCAATGCAGCGCGCATCCTCCGGTTTTGAGGAGCCTTGCCAGGTGGCCTGATCTCTGCTTCGGCGATGAGGCGTGTCCTGCGAACCAGCCGGAGCCCGCAGAAATCCAGCAACGTCGACCTACCCGTTGTGTAGGATCCAGGTCTTCGGGGTTAGAGTCCCTGGAGAGGTAAGCGAGCGCTCGGTATTTAGAGGTTGGGGTTAGAGTCCCTTAACCGTGGGAAATGGGACAAGTTGGCTTACTGCCCGGGGGACGCCCCGTTGTCCCTGGTACTCAGAGATTGGAAGGGTATCTCGGGAACAACCGGTTTAGCTAAGTCAAAAATGAGAAATTTATGTCAAATTCAATGGCCTTCTTTTACTACCCATTTGTCCCCGACTAATGATTGTCCAGACTACGGAACTTTCTCCGTAGAGAAGATGGATGCCTTGAGAGATGTATTGGTCAGTCTTAGACCGGGACAAATGGAATATTTATTTGTATGGTACAATTATAAGCCAAAAGAGAGGGAGGTGGCCCTGCAGGCCGTTTGTATGGAGGAGTCTGTTAAACTTCCCCCACCCTATGCCCCGGAGGTGGTAGAAAGAACATTCTGTACCATTTTCTCCATCCATCTGCCAACCTGGGCTGATGTGAACCAATTGTTAGATACCCTCCTCACGGAAGATGAGCATCAAAAGGTTAAAGAAAAGGCTGTAGCATATCACCAGAATCAAGCTTGGGGAAGTATGCCCACCGCTGAGCCTAATTGAGATCCGAATTCGGACGGGATGCAAGGGAAAAGTTTACCTGAAGTGGTTAGCATTGTGACACGGGTGTACAATTGGAAAAGAGGAAAAATTAAAGCCCTGAGGGATGAAAGTAAAGCTCAGAAAAGACAGACCATAAGAAGGAATAAGGAAAGTATAAATACAGACATTGGAAAGTTACTAGGAATGAGGAATGTTTTCTTTGGAAGGACTAAGCAAGTGATTAAAGAGTATGTGAAGGTGAGGAGTGACTCCATGGGAGAGTGGACGGGATTAAGCGATTGTTGTAATATGTGAAAGAAAACCTGCTTTAAAAATGACTCCTTGTTTCTTGCAGCCTCTTTTAATTATCTAGGCAAAGAAACAATCAAGTTTAAACATTTGGCTACAGACACTTTGTTAAATTTATTAAAGAGAAATAAGGAATTCTACTGAAACTTAATTGGTTAACTGCATAAAAGAATAAAATCTATACATTGTAAATTTGTAAAACCTGCACCTAAGGGTTAAATGTGTCTTCAAGAAACTAATTATTGTTTAAAAATCCAGCCCAGAAACTTCACTGTGTTTCTGTTCAAGGCTAAGTTGATAGCACTTTTGGCTTGCTTTCAGATCCAAGGTTGTGTGTGTCTGCAAACTGCCTGTCTGTTCTGGAAAGGGGGCACTGTCCCCATAAGTAAGCCTGTAACATTGTATATGATTCTTTTCAGGAAAAAACCTTTTTGCTGGAATAGTAACTAGCAAGCACCTTGTTCTAAGAAAAGTTTCTGTGGCAGTAAATTATTTGGCCTTCACATTTAAGGAAAAAAAGAGCCTGGTCTGCAGTACAAGAGGGAAACTGAGGCATGTCATCTTTAACTTAATAATTGAACAATGAAGTAATTTACTCAAACCCTCTGAAGCTGGCGTGCAAAACAAAAGCATATCATTAGGTAACAGCAGGCTAATCAAAAATTAGCAAAGAACATCTGTAAAGAAAAGTATTCTAAAATATAATGCACCACCCCAATGTGGGTAGAAATGTTTTCTTTGTCTTTCAGATAATCAAAAGCACTAATATTAGCTGAAAAGTAACTGAAGAAAAAACCATGGTTCTGTGTCATGACATAATAAGTTTGTGTTCTGTGTTCTATCCAAATTTGTCTTGTGTGTCCTAATTGTGATATATGTATTTCAAACAGTGTTGCGTGTACAATATTGTTGTTTTGATGAAAGAATAATTTAAATCCCTTAAATAATTTTAACTTTGTGCTTTACACAGATGGTTTTTGCTTTTATAATTCTAGTAAAGTTTTAGTATCAGACTATGCAGTTTGTACTGTCTGGAATGTAGCGGAATCTGCTCCTGTACCTGCTGTTTTTTCCCTTCTCTTCTACGATCGCCAACTCCTTTGCCATCTCTTTCGGAACTGGCCCTCCTGCAAGACCAAGCCCCAGAATCGGGAAAGCAGGAGTGGAGACTGGCAGGGTGCACCTTGTACCCAGACCACTACTGGTGCAGCTCTGATGGCCACATTGTTGCCCCAGTGGTCTTGCTACCTCACCTTGCCTCCGTGCTCCATGGATTGTCGCACGTTGACAAAGGTAAAACAAAATTGGTTTGCTCCCAAATTCTCCCAAGCAGCCAAAGATTACTGTCTGGCTTGCCCTGTCTGCCAACCCCACACTGTGGGTAAACCTGTAAAGACAGTTCCGGCAACCAGACCTCCGCCTTTGGGACCATGGCTGAATTTACAAATGGACTTTATTCAATTGCCTAAATGTCAATCTTTTGAATATGTGTTGGTTATTGTTTGCTTGTTTTTGGGATGGGTAAAAGCTTATTCCCTGCAGGAAAGCTGATGCCATCACAGTGGCAAAGAAACTTCTAAATCATTACATCCCATTATGAGGAATACACTTTGTGATCTCCAGTGATAAAGGTACCCACTTTACTGGACAAATTGTTTAAAAACTGGCAAAGTACTACTCTATCAGACAAGCACTGCACTGAGCGCGACACCCGGAGAGCGCAGGAGCAGTAGAGAAATGAAACAGGATTTTAAAGAACAAACTTGCAAAATATGTAAGAACTCTGGCTTAACATGGGTAGAAGCACTCCCGATTGCCCTAATGAGCATGAGAGTGACTCCTAATCGGAAAACTGGACTCAGTCCACATGAAATTGCATGTGGCCGACCTATGAAATTGTTAAGCAGCCCAAAAATTGACCTGGCTGATGCCACACTTATTAAAGAAAGCATAGTCAAGTATTGTCAGGAACTTATGAGGTGTGTACAGTCTTATCATTCTCAGGTTAAGGACGCCTTCCAGGAGGCCCTGACTGTGCCGTGCCATAAACTACAACCAGGAGATTGGGTTTGTGTGAAGGTTCACCAGTGGAAGACTGCCCTGGAACCCAGGTGAAAGGGTCCCTACCAAGTCCTTCTGACCACCCATACTGCTGTAAAGTGCGAGGAATTGCCCACCTGGATTCACGTCTCCCACTGCAAACTGGTTCCAGTGCTTACACAGGTTGGCCCCAACAAGGAGCACTGCAGACCTGGTACCAGAAACCCAGGTCCAGAAGTAGACGGGGATCAGCACAGGCCTGGTACCGGCAATCCAGGCCCAGAAGCAGATGATGTCGGACTTCAAGGGAGCCACGCACGTTCACCCCACAGCGAACTGGGTGAACCAGAGGCAGATGACATCTGTGCCCAGGGCAAATGGACTGCTACCCCTTTGGGTGACCTGAAGCTTCGACTTCGACTGAGGAAACCTTAGACTGGTGGTGTCCTTTCCCGGAAGGAAGGCCTCGTTTTCTGGCCTGGGTTCTTATGTTTTTACTTTTATTATTTGTTATCTTTCTCTTTTGGTGGTATGGGATGTAAAGGCTGTAGAAACTAACAGCTCTAACACCTTTATTCATCTTGCACATGAGCTGAAAGCTCGAATGCCAGAATTACATAATACGTCATGTTGGATATTGAGAAAACTCGTCCTCTTACTTGGTGGGCTCTGAACGATTGGACAGGCACTTGTGCAGGGTTTCCCTTTGCCTGTGGAGGGGCCACTTATCGATTAGGAGAAGGAATAATGAGACTCCAAGGGGTCTTAGAGATAATGGCAAATGCCACTGACGATGCCTTAATGGACTTGGCAACTGAGCAGAAGAAAATAAAGCAGATGGTTCTTCAAAATCGCTTGGCATTGGATATTCTGTTGGCCTCTCAGGAAGGAACATGTGCCTTAATTGGACAAGAGTGTTGTATGTATATTCCTGATGTTTATAATGCCACTTGGGACAGAGCAAACCATCTTATGCAGGTAGCAAGGGACCATGGAGGAAAAAAAACGGGGATTCCTGGTGGAGCGACCTGTTTAGCTGGTTTCCAAATATAGGTGGTTGGCTCCATAACTTACTTCGTAGTACTGTTATTATTATTTGTGGCTTGGTAGTTTTTTATGCCATAATCCGTTGTGGATGTTGGATGGGCACTAAGATGTGCTCCGTCAAGTAGTAATTGTTGCAGGTTGTCCCAAGAGTCCCTTCGTGGTACTCTAGGGACAAAGGGGGGACTGTTAGGCCCTAAAAGATTAGGCCTAGTTGGACCTAGTGCAGTTATGCTAGACAAATCAAAAAGAGGTTAACAAAGGTTTCTGGGTAGTCCCTGAGCAGAACTAGAGACATGGTTCAAGCAAGGCGCTCCTACATACTTGCTTGAGTTGCAGACGTAAAATAAGTGAAAGGCTGCATTCCTATACCGGTTGTGATGGGAACAGCTAGTTTGAGTACTGATAAGGTAACTCCTGTTTCTGTTCTCACCCTGATCTTAACGAACTGTCTCTGCCCTCTGTTTGTTTTAACTCCCTGTCTCCTTGTTGTTTGGTACTTGCCTTCTGGGCTGATAAGAAAGCTGTTGACGCATTATGAATTGCTTAAGGCCATGAAGTATACGCATTAACACTAGAAGCTTCTAATTAATTAAGGGGGGGGCTGAGATGGTTGGGCAAATGTTTTATGACGCGACGGAACTGTCTATATAATCTTACTTGTTACTGAAATCGTGGCTGGTTCACTTGGGAGATGGGCTGCTCTCTATTGTAGTGCGCACTATTCAATAAAGAGCTTGTGATTGGATCTTGCTGGTGTTGCCTGTCTCTTTGCGGTCAGACAACGAACGGAGGCCGTCCGGGTTAAAGTCCCCGACAGCTACAACTAATCAGGAAAGAGATCTTGGAGTTATCATGGATAGTTCTCTGAAAACGTCCACGTAGTGTGCGGCGGCAGTCAAAAAAGCAAATAGGATGCTAGGAATTATTAAAACAGGGATAGAAAATAAGACGGAGAATATCTTACTGCCCCTATATAAAACTGTAGTACGCCCACATCTTGAATACTGAGTACAGATGTGGTCTCCTCACCTCGAAAAAGATATTTTGGCATTAGAAAAGGTTCAGAAAAGGGCAACTAAAATGATTAGCCTCTCCTCATATGGGACCCGTTCCAAACCCTTAAAGAGACTGGGACTTTTCAGTTTAGAGAAGAGGAGATTGAGGGGGATTATGATAGAGGTATATAAAATCATGAGTGGTGTGGAGAGGGTGAATATAGAAAAGTTATTTATTAGTTCCCATAATAGAAGAACTAGAGGACACCAAATGAAATTAATGGGTAGCAGGTTTAAAACTAATAAAAGAAAGTTCTTCTTCACACAGCGCACAGTCAACCTGTGGAACTCCTTGCCAAAGGAGGCTGTGAAGGCTAGGACTATAACAGAGTTTTTAAAAGAGCTAGATAAATTCATGGAGGTTAGGTCCATAAAAGGCTATTAGCCGGGGGTAAGGAACAGTGGTCCTGGCCTCTGTTTGTCAAAGGCTGAATCGCTTGATCATTGTCTTCGGTCCACCCCCTCTGGCACCTGGCCATTGTCGGCAGACAGGCTACTGGGCTAGATGGACCTTTGGTCTGACCCAGTATAGCCATTCTTATGTTCTTATCAGTATCAGAAGTGCACCGATCGATGTGGGGCAGGTAGCTCCGCGGGAACAAGTGCTTCTGGGGAGATGACTTAAAAGCCAGCTCCCCATGGGCACAGGCTCTCACCTCCCCAGCCCTTGCTGCCTCTGTGTTAGAGGCAGCAAGGGGGAGGAAGCGCGTGTAGTTGTTAGGATTAACTGGTAAACCCAGGCTTATCAGTTAATCGTTTACACGACTATACGCTAACATCCCATTCCCCGAGTGTCACTGTTGCTCCATTACAGAAATGCTAAGTGCATTTCCAGGAGCGGGTACACCTTGAGAGGCCTCCAAGCTTACCCAGCTACACGGAGAGACCTTTTCTCAAAGGCCCAGCTTCTGATGGCGTGTGGGATGGGATGGGATGGAGGTTGCTGGGGAGGAAGAGGAGAGTGGTTGAGGGGGGTCCTTACATGTGGAAGAAGGGATGGGGGGAAGGTAGTGATGGGGGTCCCATGGCAGGCGGGATGGGAGTGTTGGGGGAAGGACTATAGATTGGGAAGGGAGGAAACAGGGCTGAAGGGTCCTATAGATGGGGGAAAGGTAGGAATAGGGATAGAGTGTGGGATGGGGGAGTGTTCTAGGGCGGAGAAAGAGGGGCTGATGGGCCCCATGAATGGAGGGATGCTCTGGGGGTACAGGTTGCTCTGAGTGTTGTGGAGAAGGAAGGGAAACTGAGGGACTCCAGGAATAGGGGGTATGGGCTGGGAGGAAGAGCACTGATGGGGGTGCAGGTTGGATGAGAGGGATGTTGAAATGGACTGTAGGAGTGGAGGGAATGGGGGTGCAGGTAGGGCTGAGGATGGCTAAGGAACGGAGGAAAAAGGGGGGCCGAAGAGTCCCATAACTGGCAGGATAGTTGTGTGGCGGGAGAGGGCATGGGTTGGAACTGAGAGGTCCCAAGGGGGCCAGGCGGGGCCATGCTATGTTGTATTGTGCCAGGCGGGGGCACTGGCTGTGATGTTCTAGTGTGGGGGTCGGCAACCTTTTCAAACCAAAGCGCCAAACTACTGAACAAGTGGTCAACAAAAGCCATATACAAACGCCCAATTGCATGACTAATAAGTTGTATATTTTCAACAATTGTATATTTTTAATCATTAGTATTATTGATAATTAACAAGTCATGCAAACGGGCATTCTTATACGACTTTTGTTGACCGCTTATGTCAATTAATAATAGCGACAATGTTTCATTTATCATTAATATTATTGATAATCTCAAAGGCTTTATTTAATGGGACTGCTGTTGCTGCATCTTTACACGCATTTCTTTGAAGTTTACATCACAACTGGTCAAATCCAACTTCATGCACACATTCAAGTTATCTTCTGTCAATCTTATGGGAGGGGGTTGGAATGTGGGGGTGCAGGAGTCTGGGTTGGAGTGTATGAGGGGCTCAGGGCACAAGGTTGGGGTGTGTGGGGGTGCAGGAGTGTTATGGTAGGGGGCTGGAAATGTGGGGGTGCAGGAGTCTGGGTTGGGGTATATGAGGGGCTCGGGGCAGGGGAATGTGGAGGGTTCAGGGGTCTCTGCGGCTTTTCTGCCTCTGACTCTCGGGGACCGAGGGAAAGTTCACAGCTGTCTGCATCCTCCTCAGCCCTCCTGGGCAGGCAGAGCGAGAGGAGGCACAAGCTGAACGCTCTCTCCCTTAGAGTCTGGGGAAGATGTAGAAGACCCGGTATGCCTGGCTGCAGCTCCCCCTTCCCGCACCTTCCTGAAAGGGCACCAGGGTTAGGGTTAGGGGGGATGCCAGGGGCTGGGGCAGCCCTGGATGGAAAGCAGACCCCCCCGGTCTGCTCCTTTCACTTGCCTGGCTACCTGCTGCTTAGCAAGGCAACCTGCAGGAGAGCCCCAGGAGCCCGGCTTGGCTGGGAGCAGCTGCAGCCGAATGTCCCAGCCCGCCGGCTTCTTGCCGGAGCGCTTTCTGGGGCGCACCGCTCCTGAGACCAGAGGTGAAAGGAAGCCAAACTAGAGGCCACAAAAGCATCCTCTTTCGTATCAGTACAGGACAGAGCAGCAAAAAACATGCCTGTCCTCTAGAAAAGGAGGACAAATGGCCACCCTATGGAAACCGGAGCCTCCTGCTCCCCATTCTCCTAGCTCTGGCCTCTGCCTGCCTGGTTTCTCACTCAACCCCACCCTAGGGTGGAGGGGACCAGCTCCCACGCTGCCTGGCCTGGGCTTTGTTCAGGGATCAGACCACAGGCCAATGCTCAAGGCCACAGGAGGAGGAACATCCTGCTCTGCTCAGCCCTGCCCCTCCCCCTGCAGGTGGGCACATCCCTGGTTGCGAAACTTGGTTCTGGCACCCGCCAGGATGAGCTTGCGATGGGCTGGAACTGTGAGAGCAATGGCCACACGGCTTGGATGATGGCAGTGAACTCCTTGGCCGGGCTTTGCTCTGCAACGACACATGGCCTGGCTCCGACTGGCCCAGGGTCCTGGCCAAGCTGAAGAGAGGGGTCCCATGACAGCCAGGCCCACTGCTTGCAGGGAGGGGAACAGCCCGGGTACGGCTGGCAGCAGAGCAGGGCTTGGGCGGAAATGAGGAGCAAAGGGCTCACAGTGCTCTCGGAGCCTGGCCACGTGGACAGGGACCGGACAAGTGGGTGCAGCATTGCTGGCCCTACACGCTCAGGAGTCAGCCCCACAATCAGGAGACTGGCTAAAAAATCCTGAGATTTAACACACCCTGAACTGCTGGGCTCTGCTCTGCACCCTGCTCTCTCAGCCGGCGGGACCAGGCTTTCAAGCTCTTCTTTCACCCCGCCCAGGGTTAGCAACAGGATTTGTTTTTTACAGGCAGCCATGATACTCCCACAGCCCCAGGAGCTGGGGCTTGAAGACTCACAGAGACTCTTGACAAACACACCGAGAGTCGGTGACGCTGCAGACGTCCCTGTCGAGCTAATTCCTCTCTTAGCCCTCAGCGAGAAGGGAGAAGCTCTGTGGCTGACTCAGAGCCAAAGGTCTACTCCCCTGCACGCGGGGAGGGTTTGTGGAGCTGCCCCTGCCCTGGCCAGACTGACGCAACCGCAGGGAAAAGTTAAAAGTTAAACCGAGGTCCATCTAATTAGGAGAAGAGGTGGGTTATGCAGGCGTTAGCAAACACGTGTTACCTGGTTGGTCCCAGCTGACCCTAGAGGGGCCTAGACAGAGGAAGGTAGCGGGTTCTCTCCAGAAAGGCACGTAGACATTTCAACGACATCACCTCTCAGCCTTACTTTGTAGACGTTAAACACACTGAGCTCAAGAGCTCACCAGAAGGCGTTTTTCTGCAGCTGTCAAAACATTTGTCTCTTTGCTGCCCATCTCCAATTTTTCAAAATCTTTTTAAAATGTGGCCCCTAGAACAGGCTGCAGTGTCCAATCTCAGTATCACAGATGCTGTGTCACTCCCTGTCCTGCTCACTCCTCTGCTAAAGCCATATTCACCACAGCATCGCCCTGCAAGCTCCTGTCGAGCAGCTCGCCTTCTCGTGAGCTCGATGTGTTTAGCTTCTACAAAGCAAGGTTGAGAGGAGATGTTACTGAAGTGTCTAAGTGCCTTCCGGGAGAGAACAAGTCGGGTATTAAAGGGCTGGTTAATGGTGCACAGAAAGGCAGAACAAGACCCAGTGGCTGGAAAGTGAAACCGACACATTCATCAGAGAAATAAAGCACAGATATTTCACAGTGAGGATGATTCACCACCGGAACTAACTACGAAAGCAAGTGACGGATTCTTCATTTCTTGATGTCTTCTAGTGAAGATGAGATGCCTTTCTGATATGTGCTTGGATCAAAACTTACCTGCTGTGCTATCCAAGGGGGCTGGGAAATGCCAGGGTCAGATTTGATGCTCTAATGCAGGGGTCTCCAAAGTGGGGTGCATGCACCCCAGGGGGTGCGCAAGACGATCCATTGGGGTGCGGGAAGAAAATTCCCCGGCGCTGGCCGTGTACTGGACACGGTGGGGCCGAGGGAGGTAGGGCTGAGGGAGCGCATGCGTGGCGTGCGCAAACGCCATGCAACAGCTGAGAGGGGAGACGCCCGGGCATGGCGTGACGTCACGGCCCGGGACTTTAAAACCGCCTGGCTCAGCATTGCACCGCGCGGCCCAGCACGTGGTCTGGAGCCCCAGAAGCAGCTGGGGCCAGGGCTGCGAGGACTTCTGGGGCCCGATCACAGACTCCAGCCCCGCAAATTGGAAGGCAGAAGGTGGGGGAAAAATACGGGGAAGGGGTGGAAGAGGAAGGGACTTGTGCTGAGGGGAGGGGGGGCAGGTCAGGAGAAAGGGGAAGGCACCAATGGACAGGGTGGAGGAGAGACAAATGCCAGGGGGCCAAGTGGAGCCAATGAGGAAAAGGGCAGGAGGGGAGGTGTCAGTGTGAGGGGGGACAGGGTGATGCTGGGAGAGGAGAGGGTAAGGGCATTGGGGGCTAGAGGGGAGAGGGGGAGGTGCTGGGATAAGGCTTGAAAGAAGGGGTGAGCATGAGGAAGACGGAGATGGAACAAGTGTTAAACCAAGATTTTCAAAAATAATTAAGCATATTCAATCACATTGCTCTCACTAAAAAATATTATTATTAATAATAATGTTTTTAGTGAGAACAAAAAGGTTTTCTGTACCGTTAAACAATATTTTTAAAATAATTTTATTTTATTTTATTTATTATTTAATCTTTGGACACACCCGCAGGAAGGAACCAAAGACCCCAGGGTGAGGAGCAGCCCTGGTTTGGAAGGCTTAGCTGGAAAAGAAACAGTTTTAGGGTGAGTTTGTAAAGAGTTTCTACGCTAAAACCTCAGTACAATTAGCTCAGCATTTTCTGTTATTTTGAGTTTGTAATCTACTTTGCTCTGACAGTTCTCACTTATTACCACTTACAGGCTCATATGCAGGGAGGTGCAAAGGGTGCAAGTGAGAACCATGGGGGCCGATTCCGATCGACCAGGGGAAGGCTGGAATGGCGCGCTGCCTGAGCTTCCCTCCCCCATGCTCTGGCTGGCCGAAGGCTGGGGCTGATTCCCCCCCTTCCAAGAGCAAGGTCAAGCCCTGCTCCTGTCCTCGCTCCTGGTGGCAGTGGCTGCTGCTCGTCAATACATAAATAAATAAATAAATAAAAAGACTGGGTGGGTGGAGGAAGGCAGGGGACACGGGCAATGCTGGAGCTGGGGGCAGCAGGAGCCAGCCCTTGGGGCAGCAGAGGGGAGCGGTCAGGCTCCAGGCCTGTAGCAAAGAAGATAGAGCTACTGCTGAAGGTTTTTCAGTGACCGGGCTCCTAACTGGGGAGAACAGCCGCCACCTGCCAGCTCAGTGTGGGGAGTTAAAGCATCTCTCCCCCAGGTGGAGCACAGGGCACCATGCCACACCCTTGCAAGGGGACAGTCCCCCCAAAGACAGGCTGGAGCGGGGGTAGGCAAGAGGCTGCTAGCGGACCATTTCCAGCCCGCCAAGCCAGTGGATCTATTCTCTGCTCTGAATGGCTGGGTGTGAGGAGGGAGATTCTCATGCTGTTCCCGCCCCGCAGCAAAATCTTTCCGCTCCCATTGGCCAATCTCTCAGTTTCCGGCCAATAGGAGCTGAGAATTTTTTTCCGGGAGCAGGGGCAATGTGGGAAGCCTTCTCCCTCTTTCCCCATTCCTGCCCCCTCCCCATGCCTGGAGTGGAGCAGCGAACAGCCTGCAGCAGACAGTCTGCCTCAGGCTTCTGCAGGTAAGAGCCTCCCAGCCAGAGCCTGCTTCTGGCACCCCAGCCCCTCTCTCCCCTCTGACTTCCTGCCCTAGACCACCACCCAAACCTTCTGTACCCCTTCTCCCAGGTCACAACTCCCTCCCAGACCTTGCACCCCCTTCTAAAGCCCCTCTCCCAGGCCAAAATCTTCTCCTGCATCCATACCCCCACTAAACCCTGTACCCCAAGCCCCTGCCTCTCCTTCACCCAAACTCCCTCTCAGATCCCTCACCTCCTCCTGCACCCTAGTCCCCTATCTCAAGTTTCCTTCTGCACCCACCCGCCATCCCAGACTGCACACCCCCTCCACAGAAGTGCAGCCCTAGACCACTTGCCAAAATTTTGGAGTGGCCCCCCCATTAACAATTATTGCCCACCCCTGACTAATCCCATGCTGAAAATATGGGACCACCGCTCATTTGGGATGGGGGAGACTCACGTTCAATTTCCCTTCTGCTGGAGGAGATGAAAGCGTTTTACCTTAGTCAGAGAGTGTCATGCTAGAAGGGACCAGCAAAGTATCTAGTTCAGGGGTTCTCAGGGGCAGGGGCAGGCCTGGCAAAGGAGATTTTTTTCTTTTAAAGAGCTCTGGCTGTCAGTTCCTGGTAACTGGTGCCCCTGCAGAAGCCTGGAAGGTGGACATCAAGGGGAAAGTCAGAGCCCTGCCATTTGGATTCAGGCTGTCCTTCTTCCCCATTCTTCTGCCAATCCCCCACCTTGCTGCTATCTCGAGGGGCTGACAGTCGGGCTCAGGCTGCCAGCTTCCTGGGGCTGCAGCAACAGCACAAGGGTAAGGGTGGCAAAGGGGCATTGAGTCTGCTGTGAACTGAAAAGTGACATTGACAAATATCCATGTCACAATGCCAACCTTATTTCTGTATTGTTGCTGCTGCTGGGCTGCCTTCAGAGCTGAGTGGCAGCATCTGAGGGGCATAAATGACTACAGACACAAAGGCGGGGGGGCTCAATCAAATACGATTTAAAACCACTAATCTCATCTAACCTCCTGTATATCACAGAACACCAGCACCCTGGCCCTAAAGCCAGAGTTAGCCCAAAGTACTACGTTTACAGAAGGCTAAACTATTACGTGGCATAGGCAAACGATAGACGAGACTGAGGAGTACCAGTAGTGCCTGAGACCCTCACAGTGGCAGGGAAATGATCAAAATAGCCTGTGTCAAGGCTGTTCCCCACTCTGGCATGATTAATGCAGAAGTGCGGGTCCGCAAAAGCACCCCAAAACCTGATCTCTACAGGCTTTTGTACAAAAACTTCCCCCAAAATCCTAATACCTGAACTTTGGGAAATAAAAACTGCTGCCGCCACCCAAGTATTTGTAAGAAAAAAAAAAAAACTGGGGAGAGATCACTTGGGAAATCTCAGCCCTAAAGTAAAACCAGGATACAAAAATTAACCAGTACTGGTTAATTAAAAAAAAGGTAGCATGATGACAGCCTTCCCCTGGCACTACTGTTACATGTTTCTTGGACTTGTGCTATTAGCACTATAAAACTGACATAACTAATGTCATCGACTAGTCACGAACGACGAACACTCATCCTCCCAGTTTGTTCAACGCTATAAATGACCCCTCTCAGAGCCAAAGATTTAAGAAGATCAGCCCTTCACTCAGTGTCTACCAGCTCAATATCGAAGGTTTATCACGCAGTAAGCGTGACTACCTTGCCAGCTCTCTGACAGAACATCATATTGATGTTGTACTTCTCCAGGAAACCCACTGCGAAGATGACTCTCACCTTAAGATTGCTGGTTATGACCTCATAGCAAGCATTGGTGTGGTTAAACATGGCATCGCCACCTATGTCAGAAGTGGCATTAAGAACGCAACCAGCATATGTGAAAGGGAATATAAAGAAACAAGAAAAGCAGCGTTTGCAACCATCCAGATAGGTGGCTTGTGTACGTTTGTGATAGTGAGTGCTCCAAATTCAGAATGGCCAAACCCAGCACTTCCTAGTCTGACCCAGCCAGCACTCTACAGTGGCGACTTCAACAGCCACCGTATTGACTGGAGTTACCATACCAACGACAGGGCAGGCGAACAGCTGACAAATTGGGCATCAGCAGCAGATGTAGAGCTGCTCTTTGATTCCAAACAGCCAGCAATGTTCCTCTCTGCACGTTGGAACACAACTCATAAGGACTACCGCTCACTACTACAAAGACTGTGCTTGAGCCATTCCCACAGTCAACCTCGCCCAACGGTTCACCAAATTGGCCTGGAAATCCCTGTCATCAAAGCACTTCCAAGACCACGATGGAACTTCCACAGGGCTAACTGGGAAAGTTTCAGAAAGGCAGTCGAAGATTGCATCCATCGGATAAAGCCGTCTCCCAAAAACTATCTGTGTTTTATGAGACTTATCAAGAAAACGGCAAAGAAAAATATCCCGCGTGGTTTACACAAAGAGTATATACCTTGCTGGTCATCCACTACAGAAGGACTAGTAAAGCAATATGAAAAGACCGGTGCTGCTGAGCGAGCCACAGCGCTCTTAAAACAGATGGATGAAGAGTGCCTGGAGAGATGAAAAGAAACAGTGGAGGTGCTGAACTTCACACATTCCAGCAGGAAAAGCATGGGCCCTGCTTCGTCATCTGGGAGCAGCTGTGCCACCAAAGCTATGACCACCAGTGGTAACTGCCAACCAAATTGCTTCCCATCTCCTCAGAACATCAAAGATGTCACCAGACAAAGACAGCAGGCAAGAGATCAAAAGTGAGTACACCCAGAACGTCCAGCAATGCCCAGAATCCAGCATTTTCTCTGCTCCATACACAGAGGAAGAAATTAAAATAGCATTAGCGGCTTCAAAGAACAAGAAAGCCGCTTGTGTGGACGGAATATTCCCCTGAGTGTTTTAAGAACTTAGGAACGAAGGGGAGGAACTGGCTGGCTGCACTCTTCACGTCTATCCACCAAACAAGCTGCCTCGTTACAGAATGGAAGGAAGCAAAGGTGACTGCAATTCTTAAGAATGGAAAACCACTGGATAGTCCCTCAAGCTACAGACCAATAGCGCTCCTTTCCACTACTAGCAAAGTGATGGAGCGAGCACTGTTGGCTCGTTTCTCTGCCACCATAGGGGCTGGGTTATTAAAAGATCAGTCTGGTTTTAGGCCAGGCAGAAGTACGTGCAACCAGGTGCTGGCCCTCACAACCACAATTGAAGCTGGCTACCAGGCAAAAATGAAGACTGGCATAGCTCTTGTCGATCTGTCAGCTGCATATGACACAGTGTGGCGCAAGGGATTACTATGCAAACTATCAAGGTTGATTCAGTACCAGCCGACACTTCGGCTATTGACAGCAATGCCTGGCAATCGCCGGTTTCGTGTGCACCTCAGTAATAGCATTAATAGACCCAGAACACTGAATAACGGCCTCTCTCAGGGCTCCACACTGGCACCATCGTTATTTAACATCTATCTTAGTGACATCCCAAAAACTGGCTCTGCAATGTTTATCTGCGCAGATGATATCGCACTGGCTGCACAATCGCAATCTTTCAAAACTGTCAGTCAGATGCTAACATCCGACCTAGTGACCATATCCACCTACCTACAGAAGTGGCAGCACAAACCGAATCCAGACAAAACTGTGGTCACAGCTTTTCATCTAGACAACCGTAATGCCACTGCAAAACTTGATGTTGCTTTCTGTGGGAAAAAGATTGCTTACAAACCTCATCCCAAATACCTAGGCATAACATTGACCGTAGGCTCTCCATTGTTTGTTCCAGATGGCATCGGAACAAGCCCTAAGGAGAAACTAAAGCCAAAAATCAACCTTCTAAGAAAACTCACTGCAACCAGTTGGAGAGCTGGAGCACACACCTTGAGGACCTCAGCAATAGCCCTGGTGTGTTCTGTTGCTGAATATTGCTCTCCTGTGTGGTCAGAAAGCGCCCACACAAAACTAGTTGACACTCAACTGAATAGCACCATGCAAGTGATAACGGAAACTTTAAAGCCCACTGCCATAGAATGATTACCACCGCTGGCAAACATTGCCCCACCAAGCATTCGTTGACAGGAGCAGGAATACAGACTATACAAACATATCAACTGCAGCAGCCAACCTCTTTCCATCCAGAAATACCTTGATCAGCCACCAACATCGCGTCTAAAATCCCGTAAGCCTCCCTGGCAGCGAGCAAAGAAAGTCACGGCCAATGTCAAGCAACTATGGCGAACTGAATGGCAGCAAGTAGACGTCCCAAACAAACATCTTGTGTTGGATCCCACCTCTGAGCAGAAAGGCTTTGATCTTCCCTGGAGACTGTGGTGTGTCCTAAACTGGCTTAGGACTGGTCAGGGCAGGTGCGATTATCTACTGCATAAGTAGAATTTGTTACCATTTCCACTTTGTGATTGTGGCAGTCCGCAAACTATGCGTCACATTGTTGTGGAATGCCCAACACAAAAATTCATTGGCTCATTGGAGGATATCCACAATCTAACCAGTGATGCAGTTGGCTGGCTGGAGAGCTTGGACATCCAACTTTGATGAAGAAATATATAATTGAACACGACATTCGAAAGAGATTTAAAAAAAAGAAACAAACTTATTATAAAAACAAAACCACAGTTACAAGCATAGTTGGAATGGTGTCACGTTACTGGATTTTAAAGTGAGAAGCCAAATCATTGCTGCCCCATGGGGGTGTTAAAAAGTCTGTACAAAGGGTCATGTGAGATGTTGAATGAAAGCTTATGTTCTACTGATTCTGTATATGTTATTCATGTACTTGTATAATATATGTATGCGGAGTTATAAATATGTACTCTGGGTTGATGGTGGAAAATTCTCTGTCTGAGGCAGAGCAATGTGCCAGGAATGTTTGTTCAATGTCTATGCTAATTAGTGAGGCTCCATGGACAATAGATCTCTAAGTGCCAGAGACACACCTGAAGGAATGTGTCTGGCTACCTGCCAACCAGCCAGGGCATAATGGCTGCAAGCATGTGAAAGAAGGCTAGATCCCTGAACCATGTGACCTACTCTGGCCAGGAGGATGCCAGGAGAGGTATATAAGTGCCATGTGGCAATCGCCATGTGGTCTTGAGTTCAGTTCCTGATCCCAGATGCAGCCTTGCAGGGAACAATGAGCCGGGAAGAACTGTGGACTCAGACTGACGTAGGATGTACACCAGAGACTTTTAATATAGCAGTTGTAACATCTCTGCTAAGAGCCTGCATTGAGAACTTGGTGATTCGATGCATGTGATGTATTCTCCTTAACAACCTTACTCTCATGCTTTTCTTTCTTTTAGTAATAAACCTTCCGATTTTAGATTCTAAAGGTTTGGCTCACCGTGGTCTTGTGGGTAAGATCCAGAGTGTAAATTGACCGGGACCTGTGGCTGGTTTCTTGGGACCGGGAGAACCCATTCGGGGTGGGTGAGATTGGGTTCTAAAACCCCTCACCTGTGTGTTAGGGCTGGGGCTGATTGGGGCATAGGAAGAGCTGGGGTATCAGTGAGGTTTTGCTCGTGAGGCTTCTGGCTGGCCAGATTGGCAGCTGAAGCGCTCGGTGTGACTGGTTTGTGGCCTGTTTGGGAAGGTCTCCAGTCTGGGGCTGTAAGGAGCCCTGAGTTTGAGCAATTTGCCCTGAGCGGATGCCCTCAGCTGTGCCCAGACCTGGCCCGGTCCATCACAAATGGCTAGATGGTAAGAGCCACCAATTAATATACTCATGGGGGATCTCCCCATGGGCCAAAACTTAGTAAAAAAGAGAGGAAAACCCATTTCTAATAGCACAGCCAAATTCCCAAACCAGAAAACAATAAAACTGGACGGATTTATCTAGACTTTACCCTATTTACACATTATGAAGAGTCTTTTTCTTGGATACAGACATGTCTTCTGTCTCCCTCAGTATCTAGAGAGCAAAACTGGCTTAGAGACACAGGATCACCCCTGATTAGCCATTCATTGACTCATAAATAGCTATTCCCTCCCTCCCTCTCCCTCACCCCACCTTCTGTACTAAATCTGATTTGTCAGTTTAATAATGTTCATTTTTTTCATTGTATTCCTTTGGTATATATGGTCATGCCAATTCTCTTCCAGAATATGATCTGAGGAAGTGGGTCTGGCCCACGAAAGCTCATCACCTATTTAAAGACTAACAAGATGATTTAAGTGCTACATAGTTTTTCCTTTTGTTTTAGCAAGATCAGACTAAACCGTCTACCTCTCTATTGCATTTCTATTGGCTGACTGCTACCTGGCTAGGTACAGGGGACATAGTTAACCCTTTACCCCCAGGCTACTGGCCATCCCTCATGGTTATGACACCACTATAAAATCATGAGGGGTGTGGAGAGGGTGAATAAAGAAAAGTTATGTATTAGTTCCCATACTAGAAGAACTAGAGGACACCAAATGAAATTAATGGGTAGCAGGTTTAAAACTAATAAAAGAAAGTTCTTCTTCACACAGCGCATAGTCAACCTGTGGAACTCCTTGCCAGAGGAGGCTGTGAAGGCTAGGACTATAACAGAGTTTAAAGAGAAGCTAGATAATTTGATGGAGGTTAGGTCCATAAAAGGCTATTAGCCAGGGGATAAAATTGGTGTCCCTGGCCTCTGTTTGTCAGAGGCTGGAGATGGATGGCACAAGACAAATCGCTTGATCATTGTCTTTGGTCCATCCCCTCTGGGGCACCTGGTGCTGGCCACTGTTGGCAGACAGGCTACTGGGCTAGATGGACCTTTGGTCTGACCCAGTACGGCCATTCTTATGTTCTTAGGAGGGCTTACCAGCCCTGGGGACTAAGGGGTTAACTATGTCTTCTGTACCTAGTCAGGTAGTTGGTCAACCAATAGCAATTCAGGTAGGGATTTCAAACTGGGACAAAGGAATTTTTATCTTTTCCCTCCTTTGTCTGGGTCAGAGCAGTTTCTTCCAAGTACAGTAAAACTCCATTGGTCCGGCATCTGATGGTCCGGCACTCCTGATGGTCCGGCACCATCAGGAACCTGGAAGTGCTCCGGGCAGCCGGACCATTGGAGCTACTCTGCCCCCAGCTTCCCCGATTCAGCCGCTGCTGAAACTGAGCAGTGGCTGAACCGGGGAAGCCGGGGGCAGAGCAGCTGGAGTGCTGCCGGTAGGTCCCCTAGCACTGCCCCTCAGTGCTGCGGGACCAACCCGGCAGCACCCCAGCTGTCCCCGATTCAGCCGCTGCTGAAACTGACCAGCGGCTGACACCGGGAAGCCCAAGGCAGAGCTGCTCTGTCCCGGACTTCCTGGAATCAGCCGCTGATCAGTTTCAGCAGCAGCTGACTTGGGGACGCCTGGGGCAGAGCAGCTGGGGTGCTGCCAGGTTGGTCCGTTAGCGCTGCCCCGTGGCGCTGCGGGACCAACCCGGCAGCACCCCAGCTGCTCTGCCCCAGGCGTCCCCAAGAGCAACTGGGGTGCTGCCAGGTTGGTCTCGCAGCGCCAAGGGGGCGGCACTACCGGACCAACCCGGCAGCACCCCAGCTGCTCTGTTGCAGGCGTCCCGATTCAGCTGCTGCTGAAACTGACCAGCAGCGGCTGAATCGGGACGCCTGGGGCAGAGCCGGACTATCGGAAGGGGGGGACTATGAGGGGTCTGGAGTGGCATCCCCCCCCCCCCCCACACCACCCTAGACCCCTCATAGCCCCCCCTTCCGATAGTCCGGCATATCTGATAATCCAAAAGGTGCCGGATTATCGGAAGTTTACTGTAACAGGGAGATGGGAAGGCTCGTCTCTCTCTAAGAAAGACCTCTTATATTTATAAGTAGGGCAAAGTTTAGATAGCCCATCAGGTTTTATTGTTTTCTGTTTTGGGAATGTGGAATTATCTGAGCTGTTTTAAAGATAAAGAAAACCACTTTAAAGTGTTTTCCTTTTGTAACTAAAGGACTGAGCCCAGGAGTTCCCTGAGGATCTAGATTAATTGGTCTCTCTTTTCCATCTAATCACTATGCTTGCAACTGTAGTTTTGTTTTGATAATAAAAGTTTGTTTTCCTTTTTCTAATTAACTGGTATTGGTTCATTTTTGTGAACTGGAAGGTTTGTCTGTGTCTGTCTGTCTGGAAGGAGTCAGGTACCACAGACTGCAGCTTGTTTTCCTCTTTATTTTTCAAGCTCTTTGGGGAAAAAGAGCTTGAGATACCCCTGAGGTTTTAGAGAGGTGGTTTCCCAAGTGAGCTCTTCCCTGATTTGCTTGGAATACTTGGGTGATGGCAGCAGATATTCCCCAAAGTCTGGGTATTAGGATTTGGGGGGCAAGTTTTTGTACCAGAACCTGTAGAGACCAGGCTTTGGGGTGCTTTTGCGAGCCCCCACTTCTGCATTTGTTGTGCCAGAGTGGGGAACAGCCTTGGCATACCCAGATAAGCCCAGTGAGAGGCCCGCACCCACTCACTGCAGAGGAAGGCCTCTGAGGTCACTGCCAATCTGATTGGGGGGAAATTTCACCTTGACTAACATGTGGTGGGCATGTGAGCAAGGACTCAGAGGCCTGGTCTTCCTGTCCTATATCCCATTTCCAGCCATGGTTATTCCTGGTGCTTGGATGAAGATTTTTAAAATGGAAACACCCCGCAGAATATTCCCTTCCTGACCCTGTAAGTAGCTATCTGAAAACCTGAAGCATCAGCCTTTGTTTATGCCCTAGCTCCCTAACAGCTATGTCTAGACTGCATTCTATTTTCAAAAAAGGAATAGGGAATTTGCATATCTTTTTCCAATCTCACTTTTGAAAGAGGATCTTTCAAAAGTGAAAGTAGTCTGGACACAGTTTTTTCGGGGGGAAAAAAAAAACTTTTTTAGATAAAAACGCTCTTCCTTTAAAAATGAGGTTAATATAGACACAAAAGGTAGACAGCCCATGGTAATGAATTGATGCATATGGTAAGTTGAGATCAATGAGATACTGACCTATTGGAAAAAGACACTTTAACACTAGTGAGTATGGGGGGGGTTGGCGTCCTCAGCCTACAAAAGGGTTCACCATCGGGCCCAAGTCCCATACCCCCTACGTCTCTTATCCCTCAATAAGACACCCCATTTGTTCCTTATCCCCATGCCCTCACCCAGAGTAGCTGTGCTCCCGACCAACGCTCGAGTCAACCACTCCGCGGCTTCTACAGCATGTCACCACGAATAGCGCCTTTCCCGGGAGTGCGGGAGGGGGGGCCTGGGCCTGCCCTCGCTCCAGGCCCCAGCCCAGGACCCTAAGGGCAGGAATCCTTGTTCCTGTCTGGTTGGTGGGTTAACTCACCAACCCACGGGCTCCGACTGCCCCGTCCTGAGCTACTTCCTCCCAGCAGTGCCTCTCACTCCGGCGCCTCCATCATGCCAGCTGCCCGACCTCCCCTCCGGTGTTCAGCCTCCGCAGGCCAGGCCTTGCCCTTCCTCTGCCCCCGCTCCTCTGGGGGCGCCGGGGGATGCAGCCATCAGCCGGGACTCTGCGCATGCGCGGGGCACCGCAGCAGAGCAGGCCCTGCACGGCCTGCATACAGGGGCGGCCTTCTCGCCGCTGAGTGCCACAGGTCCCCCCTGGTAAGTGCGGGCGCTGGCGAGCCCCAGTGGCAGGGGGTTCGCCACCCCGTCACAGTGAGGAAATACAAATGAGGAGAAAAGAAACATCCCCTACTGAATATGCATCAAACACAATGTCAGTGTGTCATATGATACAAGTGGCATCCCACCCTAGGGGCAGTAGGAGAAGGAGAGGACATCTTCGGGAGATGTCAGAATATTGGCCACTGGTGATGATGGGGAAGGTGCAGGTGACGAGGAAGGTGCAGGTGACGAGGAAGTTGATAGCTAACCTCTGGACGTGTTCTAGAAGGAATGGTGGGAGTATATGGTATGGAAATAGAGATACACATTTGCCACAGTCACACACACCCCCGTTTCAGAAGATAATAAACTATATTTCCAAGTGTACATTCGCTATTTAATACAAGAGTGTACACAATAGTGTGAGTGTTGCATCTGTGCACATCAGGGTTCCCAACCATAGAACAACTGAATACTGTCCCAGGATCAGGCCCAAAGAAGCTGTCAATTGTAAAGGTGGTAACTGAAATTCATAAGCAATCTTAGCTCAGGCAACAGTAATCACTTGAGAAATGCAGGTACAATTCTGTAATGGAGCAACAGCGACACTCGGTGGCCACTCGTGATAATACAAGTTGCAATTCTGTAATGCGGCAACAATGACACTTGGTGGCCACTTATGAACATAGAACGGTCCATACTGCGTCAGACCAATGTTCCATCTACCCAGTATCCTGCCTTCCAATAGTGGCCAATGCTAGTGAACAAAACAGAGAATCATCAAGTGATTCCTTTCCTGTCATCCAATTCCAGCCTATGACAAACAGAGGCTAAGGGACACCATTCCTATCCATCCTGACTAATAGCCTATCGATGGACCTAACCGCCGTGAATTGATCTAGTTCTTTTTTGAACCCTGTTTAAGTCCTGGTCTTCACAACATCCTCTGGCAAGGAGTTCCACAGGTAGACTGTGCACTGCATGAAGAAAAAAAACTTCTTTTTGTTTGTTTTAAACCTGCTGTCTATTAGGGTATGTCTACACTAGCCCCCCCTAGTTCGATCTAGGGAGGCTAATGAGGGTGACCGAAATTGCAAATGAAGCGCGGGATTTAAATATCCCGCGCTTCATTAGCATGTTCCCAGCCGGTCGCCATTTTTAGAAATTGACTAGCCCGAAGTAACTGCCCGCGTCTACATGTGGCAGTGAAACGGGATTCCGAATTAAAGCCCTAACTTGGCTGTTATTCCTCCTGCAATGAGGTTTACCAGCTAATTCGATTTAGGGCTTTATTTCGAATCCCGTTCACTGCCACATGTAGACGGGCAGTTACTTCGGCTAGTCAATTTCTAAAATGGCGACCATCCGGGAACATGCTAATGAAGCGCGGGATATTTAAATCCCACGCTTCATTTGCAATTTCGGTCGCCCTCATTAGCCTCCCTAGATCAAACTAGGGGGCTAGTGTAGACATACCCTTAGTTTCATTTGGTGATCCTGTCAGGACTGTTCCCTACTCTGGCACTCTGAATGCAGAAGATGAGGGCCTGTAAGAGACTAAAAAATACCTTGCCTCTATAGCTCTGGTCATCTACCAGTAGATTCTGATCAACTGGTCGGTTGCGAGAGCACGGCCAGTCGATCACAAGGCAGTGTTCCCAGCCCTCCTTTGTTCCCCCCCCCCGGCCCCCCCCAACAAGGAGCTTGGCTTGGCACTACAACCTCCCACAAAAATGGAACTAGCTCTGGCTTCCTGCAGCATGGGGGCAGAAGTCCTGCAGCTCCATGCCAGATCAGGAATTGGGTTTAGTGCGGAGCCACAGGATTTCCCCCCACAGCACAGGAAGAAAGGAAGGCAGGCAGTACGGGGAAGGAAGGGAAGACAAAAAGTGCATGCTCCTCCCCTGCCCACAATAGCATGCGCTTTCTTTTCTTTCCTTGTGCTCCGGAGGGGGGTGTGGTGGTGGTGGTGTTTAAGATGGTGGCACAGGATCTGGAGCAGCTGGATTTTTTTAAAGGAGATGCACGTGTAGTTCTTCCACTGTTGCCCACATATCCTACCCCAGAGATCCTCGTCCCTGGAGACACCCATGTATCGGCCAAGCTGCCCTGCCCCCTCTCCCCTGACCAGACCCCCACCAGCACCCTAACCCCAGGCCAGACCCCCACCAGCACCCTGTCCCCTCCCCTTGCCAGACCTCAACCAGCACCCTAGCCCCAAGCCAGACCCCCACCAGCACCCTGCTCCTGCTCCCTCCTCCTGGCCAGACTCCTACCAGCACCCTAGCCCCAGGCCTGATCCCCACCAGCACCCTGGTCCTAGGCCAGACCCCCCACCTGCACCCTGCTGCTGCTCCCTGGCCAGACACCTACCAGCATCCTGCTCCTGCACCCTCCCTCCTGGCCAGACACCTACCCCCAGCTTGCTCCTGTATCCTACTTTCCACCCATATTCTGCATCCCCGTCCCTATCCCACTCACTGGCAGCTCTGTCCCACACACTGGATCCCTCATTTTGGCCCCACTTCAGAGCACAGAGGGGCCTACAAAATCCACTAAACCTGGAACCCCAGAACAGTTAATCAGGCCTGAGGCCTTGAACCTCAGTCCTACCTATCCTTCCCCTCCTCCCATGCCAGGGGAGTGAGGTGTCTCAGTTGGGGGCCACATCAGTGAGGCTGGGGGGAGTTCGGAGGGGTTGGTTTTTTTTCTGTGGGACGGTGGCTCCGACCCAAAACAGGTTCCCTGCCCCTCCCATAAATAAAGACAATGCTGAAACATTTTGAAACATTTTGTGTTTGACATCAATTTTATATAAAATATTAAGCCTGGCCAACAAGCCCCCAATTGGGACCAAGCCCACATCTGGTGGCTGCATCATAAAACTCCTGCACACACACCCCACAGACCTCAACCATGAGCCTGTCATTCACCTGAACCCCCCGCCCTGAGCCCCTCACATCCCCAAACTCCTGCACCCCCACATCCCCAGTCTTCTGCCAAAACACTCCTGCGCCATCCACACACTGCAAACCTGTGCCCATCATATTCCCAACCCCCCCCTGCCCTGAGCCCCTCATACATCCCAACCCAAACTCCTGCACCCCACTCCCCAGCCTGGAGCCCCCCCCTTCCTGAGCCAGCAGCCCCTTCTCCGCCTCCTCCTGCACCCAAATTCCCTCCCAGAGCTTGCCTCTCTCATTCCTTCCTGCACCCAAATCCCTCATTCCCACCCCAGAGCCCACACCTCCTGTTTCAACCCAGTGAAAGTGATTAAGGGCTGGGGACAGCAAATGATGGAGAAAAGGGGGAATGGAGAGGGTGGGGCCTCCAGGAAAGGTGGGGGCTTGGGGAACGGATGGGGTAGATCTTGGCTTACCCTGACATTTAAAAAGTGATCTTGGGTATAAAAAGTTTGGAGACCACTGCTCTATAGGCTTCTGCTTAAAAGCTCCTCAAGGTCACAGATCCCCCTGGCCTTGGGAGGTAGCTGACACCACCAAGTGAAACAAAAGAAACCCCTTTCTTCTTGAACCCAGGAAGAAAGCACTTGGGCTTCTTCCAGAGGGGTACCCCCAAGCTCTTTTACCACAAGAGCGCTTAGAAAAAAACCAACAAACTGCAGTCTCTGGTAGCTGACCTCAGTCCTAGGCATGCATCCACAGATCTCCTGTTACCTTCCAGGACACAAGAATCAGATCATCATCTTAAAAAAGGTGGTTTTTTTATTAACAAAACAAAAAGATATACTTGATCAAGCATACTTGGTTGCTAGGTGTTACAGAGCAACTAAGAAAAGAACAGACCAAAAACACAAAGAACCATGGCTCTTTGTAGCTTAAATGCTGAGTGGGAGGTGGGGTGGAGTCATGGATTCACACCAAGAAGTTTAACCAAACAACAAAAAATACCCTGATCATGAGTAAATACACATTTTTCCCTTATTTACTCACGATTCCTTCATGGTTCAGTCCACTTCCATGCCCCTGAATTCCTTGGAGGCATGGTGGTCCTGTCTAGGTTTAAAGCATTCTGTCTCCCAACTCCTGGCTTAACACACACACAAAGAAAGCAGGCAAAGTATCTATATACAATTCAAATTTTGGCACAGTATCTCCATTGGTTCTTCTGGCTTTTTGCCAGTTAGTCGCCAGGTGCTGAGCAGCACTCCTCCTAGCCATCACAGACCCCTAGTTCGTATGTTATGGGAACAAATACATAACTTTTCCTTATTCACTTATTCTACACCAGTCATGATTTCCCCCCCACCACCACCACCCCTCCCGAGGTCATGATAACGTCCTCTTTGCTCATTTGCAAAGTCCCAGCTTTTTTAATCTCTCTTGATATGGGACCCATTCCAAACCCTTAATCATTTTTGTTGCCATTTTCTGAAGCTTCTCCAATGCCAATGTATCTTTTTTGAGACGAGGCAACCACATCTGTATGCAGTGTTCAAGATATGGGCATACCATGGATTTCTATAGAGGCAATAAGATAGTCTCTGTCTTATTCTCTATCCCTTTTTAATGATTCCTAACATTCGGTTTGCTTTTTTGACTGCTGCTGCACATTGAAAGGATGTGTTCAGAGAACTATCCACAGTGACTCAAGAGCTCTCTCTTGAATGGTGATAACTAAATGAATCCCCAAATTTCATTTTATTTTTTCCAATGTGCATTACTCCATGCCATTTTGTTGCCCAATCAAGTAATTTTGTGAGTTCCTTAAGAATAAAGCAGGTGGTGAAGAGCTTCTAAACCAGTGGTCTCCAACCTTTTTAAGCACGAGACCACTTTTTGAATTTAAGTGCAATCCAAGATCTACCTCATATATAAATACCCTTGCCCCGCTTCCTTCCTACCCCTTCTCCAAGGCCCCGCCCCTGCTCACGCCCTCCTCCCTCTCTTGCCCATCCTCGCTCACTTTCATCAGGCTGGGGCAGAGGGTTGGGGGCGCAGGGCTCTGGTCTTGGATTAAGGGATTTGGAGTGTGAGGGGCTCTGAGCTGCTCTCAGGGCAGGCAGTTGGATGTAGGAGGAGGTTCTAGGTGCAGGCTCTGGGAGGGTGTTTGGATGCAGGGGTGCTCAGAGCTCGGATAAAGGCTTGGGGTGCATGAGGGGGTTCATGACTGGGGTAGGAGTTTGGAATGTGGGCTCCATCTGGGCACTGCTGCTGGCTCCTGGGTGGTTGTGCAATGGGGCTAAGGCAGGCTCACCCGTGCCCTGGCCCTGAACCACTCCCTAAAGCAGCCAGCAAACGCCATCCCTGGTCCGGTTGTGCCCCCTCTCTGCTCTGTGGAGAAAGGATACAGAATGGGAGAGGGAGCATCCTGACATCAGCACCGCTCTTTCCCCTCCCCTGCACAGAAAGCAGGAGACTCCCAAGGGGAGGGGCAGCTCCAAGGCAAAGGGCAGGAGATGCACAGCAGTGCGGGGGAAGGGCAGCTGAAGTGTAGGCACTTGATAGTCTCTTGGCCAAACCAGTCAGGATCACCTGTCAGAGGCTTCAAGATCTACCAGTAGATCCCAATCTACTGGTTGGTGACCACTGTTCTAAACTATCTTGAGCAGTTTAGTACAATCTACAAATTTTGCCACCTCACTGTTTACCACTTTCTCCAGAGCACTTATAAATTGGTTGCATAGTATTTGTAGTAAGATGAGGGCCTGAAACAAAAGTCCATGTAGCATAAGCCTGAGCAGGGCCGGCCTTAAGCTGATTCGGGCCCCGCGCCCTGCACCCGGAAGTTGGCTCCCTTGGCTCAGCCGGCTGGGCTCCCCGCCCTTACCTGCGCACGCTGCCGGCTGCTGCTGCTGCCATGCAGATGAGCGGGGAGATGCCCGGGCGTGACGTGACATCACACCCGGGATTTTGAAACTGCAAAGGCGGCGGCGCATGCGGTTTGGAGTCCGGCCTGGCAGAAGGTAGGGGAAGGGGAAACTAGGGGGAGGTGTGGGAGAGGAAGAGGCTTGTGCAGAGGGGGAAGAAAGGGGAAGGCACCAAGAGACAGGGGTGCAGGAGAGACATATGCCAGGGGTCCAAGTGCAGACAATGAGGGAAAGGGCAGGAGGGGAGGTGTCAGTGGGAGGGGCACAGGGTGATGCTGGGAAAGGAGAGGAGAGGAGAGGGGAAGGGCATTGGGGGCTGGAGAGGGAAGTGCTGGGAGAAGGCTTGAAAGAAGGGGTGGGCATGCGAAAGGTGGGATGGAGCAAGGCATGTGTGAGGGCACAGGGGCATGAGGAGAATGGGGGCAGAGAGTGGTGAGGGGATGGGCATCAGGGAAAAAGGAGGCAGGGGCAAGGAAAAAAGGGGGAGGCACGAGGAGGGTACAGGGCTAAGGGAAGGTGCAGGTGCCAGGAGATTCTGGGGGTGAAGCAGAAGGGCAGACACCTGCAGGGGAGGGACCAGCACCAGAGGAGAGGGGCAGGGCAGGTGTGTAGAGGGAGATGTTAGAAGAGGGGTAGCTCACATGATCAGAGTGGGGCTACTGGAGGAGTGGGCACAAGGGGGAGAGAAGGGCTGGTGGAGGGGGGGGCAGGTCTCAGGAGGGCTGAGGGCAGTGAGAAGGGCACGAGTCAGGACAGCAGAGGAGGGTGAGGCGTTTGGGGGCAGCAGGCATCAGGGGAGATGATGAAGCAAGAAGAGGAGACATGGCAGCAGAGAGAAAAGGGAAAGGTTTATAAAATATTTATTAATAACTTGGTATGCTGCCCACGGCCAGTTTGTTTGCGCCCCGCGCGGTGAAGTTTGGGTTTATGTGGGGATCAACACGTGGCCAGCGAGTGGGAGCCAAAACAAAAAAGTAGTCAGTGTAATGATCTTCTGTTGATATGTTTTAGTAGTTAAATTCTTGGACTGTCATTGCTCATGAAAAATGCTGTCACATGGGTAGAAATCGGGTAAATATTGCATTTTATTAATATCAGCAGAACTGACTTAAATGGGGCCTGTGTGTTGTGTAGTCTTGCCTTAATCTTTGTATTCATGCCTGTCAGTGTGAGAGAAGCTATTTGTATATATTTGCTTGCATATGCAACCACACTTAAGTTGAGGCCCTCAGCATGTTCTGTAAGTATCAGTGTGGCCCCTGGGGCTTCCAAAGTTGAGTTGCTCTAGCTCATCCCTGACAGGTGTCTGTCTAACCTGGTCTTAAATATCTGCAATTTAAGCCCACTGCTTCTCATCCTAATCTCAGAGGCCAAGCAGAACAATTTTTCTTCCTCCTCCTTATGATACTCTTTTAGATACTTGAAAGCTGCTCTCATGTCCCTTTTTGGTCTTCTCTTTTCCAAGGTAAACAAGGCCAATTTCTTCAGCCTTGCCTCATATCTCATGTTCGCTAGACCTTTCATCATTTGTGTCGATCTTATCTGGACTTTCTCCAGTTTCTCCACGTTTCCTGAAATGTGGCGCCTAGAACCGGACATGATACTCCAGCTGGGGCCTAATGTAGATGGCTCATTCTCTGCCTAGGGGACGTGAGACTGGGTGGGTTAATTTCCAATCCTCCTGTTTATTCTTTTCCTAAGCCAGGAGGGCACAGAAGTTCTGATGGGGGTTGGAGAGGGGATAGAAGCCAGACCCAAGATCAATGAGCCCTGGGAAGTGGGCCCATTGAAAGGAGACAGGACCTGTGGATGCCTTGGGGGGTCAGCAGCAAGGTCCTGCTTTGGGAAGCCCCCTCTTTGGAGGTGAATGTGGCAGCACTGCGACACCACCCAGAAGCAGGCGCCACAGACACTAACTGCAGATTCATAGGACGGCTCTCACAGATCTTGCACATGCATAAGAGGATAGATCTGCAGGAGGGGGGGGGGGGGCAGTGGCGTAGTGAGGGGGCTGGAGGGGTCAGTTTCCCCTGGGAGAAAAATAATATAAAATTTAGTTAAAAATAGATGTCACACGTTTTTAAAAGGAATACCATATCTCCTGCCTTTTGTCTCTTTAGGCCCCCAGTTAAAATTTTCAAAAGCACTTGAGTGACTAAAGTCATTTTTGATAATTGGACTTGGAAATCTAAGCTCAGATTTTCAAAGGTAATTAAGCTCCTAAAGAGACAGTTGCCAACTTGGATCTTCAAAGATATCTATCTGATCTTTACACACCTTTGAAAATCTGGTCATAAGTGTCCTAGTCAGTTCTGAACGTGAGATGTAGGAGCCCAGTCCTAATTCCTTCAGCTTTTTTTTTTTTAATTTGAACATTTATCTACACTAATTCCCCTCCTTTCTCTTTCACTATCCAATAAATGCATGGATCAAAATTATAGGTGCTTTGTGAATATGCTGACTTGAGAGTGGAAAGATTTCATATTGTCATGTATGATTCCTGGTAACCCATCTCAAATATGAAAAACTAGGTTGATACCTGTTCATATCAGCAGTTGAATTCAGTTAACCATTTGCAGTATCTCATTAGGATGTTTAGTGGAGAAGATATTGGGTTTTTTTTATTTATACTGTGGGCAAAGCATGGGCTCACAAGAATTCCTCCATTGTTTTACCATGAGTCTCAAAACATTTGGTGTTTTTCTAAAGGCCTGGAGTCAATTGATTATGTAGGAATCTCAGCTTTCATTTAAAAAAAGTTCTCTATACTTCTGGGCCTTAACAGCTAAGGAGGAAAGCTTTAAAACATGAACCCTAAATACTCAAGAAACAAAAGGCCAATAAAAATCCAACATGTTTTATTTTTAAAAAATCTTATGATTTGTAGACCATTCTCATAACTTTGTGTAGGCGTTCCTTGTGATTTTTGGGTTGGCAATACTGCTCTTTGATTGGTGAATTTAGAGAGGTCTCTCCCTTCAGTTTCCCTTTCCACCTCCTTTTTTGTCACAGGTCATCAGAGAATCATAGCGACAATGGAGAGTAGAGTGAGTCCATGACTCTGGTTAATGACTGGTCAGGGTGACCAACTATTATCAGCCAGTGGTCTGAATGAGCTATCTACTGCCATCTGTTAATCAACTGTAGGAAAAGGCTTCTCGAGCGGACCTTATTTAAATAGACAACCTACTTTGCCACAGAGATCAGTAGACACACTTGCTGTGTCAAGGTGATCAATTTTGGCTCTTTTGGGTTGAAATTCACTTAAGACTTGGAGCTGGAAGAATGAAATGTTGTTATCCATACTGTATGATTAAAAGGTTAAAGACCTGAGCTTAATATGACCTGGCTTAGGGTCTACCATAACTTGAACACTAAGCAGAGGATAGTGAGTCACATCTGAAAGTCACAGAAGATGGAAACAGGTTTTATTTCTGGTGGTGTAGAGTCTATTTGGGAGTCCTCAATTATATCTGACACTTTAAACACTGGATGTAAAGGCAGAGCTGACTAGAATCAATTGAAAGTCCTTGTCTTGTCTCCGTGATCACTTGAGCAAAAATCATTGATAAAATCTTGTGTAGACTGACCTTGGACTCAACATGCAGGCAGTGTGTTGAAGGGCAGTGCAAAGGAGGCAATGGTGGCGAGGTATCATATTACCTAGTGAAATCAGTAGTGCTGAAATCACTAAGGACTGGAATTTGACCACAGAACTGACACTTTAACAAAGACTCCATTTTTGCTATTTAAAAAGTAAATCAATGTAACAGAAAACTGCAACGCTCTCTGGTAACTTTTTAAAAATCAAACTTTAAACTTTATTGAAAAAATTGGATAGTTTGCAATTGAAAATATTTGACCTACACTTAAGGCAACTGATTTAATTTTGTGTAAAATTTTGCATAATAAAGGATAGCATTTTTTTTTGAAAATGTTCAACTATATTGATACACATTTTGATCCAATCTACTTCTGATGTGATATTTGTGTGTGGTTGTGGTTTGGTGTGTGTGGTTTTTTTTGCTCAACAAAAAATCCTTGGGGGCTGCCGCCAAAACGGTTCGAATTGGGCCCCACACTTCCTAAAGCCGGCCCTGAGCCTGAGGCTTTGCTAACAATGGACATAGCTTAACTTGGCTAATATAAAGCAAAGCTGTGAGCAAGAGGCAGGTCTCTGCTCACAGAACTTGGCACAAACAGGGCTGAGAGTGCAAAATACTAACTGGTAATAGGCCCGGGTATACTCCAGTAATTGGTACTGGTCATAAGTGGAAAGCACATTCCAAAAGGATTGTACCACCACCTCATTAAGAAAGACCTCGAGACACACACTCCCCACAGATATCGACCCAGGTCTAGGAAAGGGTCTACAATGACAGCACGATGGGTAGAGATGTTCTAATCAAACCACAAGGTGCAGGGTGATATCTAAGTAGTGTCAGAGGGTGACAACCTGACATGTCAGGAGTGATGTGTAACTTGTTTGTACCTGTATATAAAGTGTTGTCGTGGAGGAGCAGTCTTTGTCCAGCCTAGGGAGCAATGGGACCTCCCACTGACTGAGCTGAGTCCACTGTTATGGGTACGTATACGTAGTGGTTCAGTAGAGTCCACCAACAACTATTACTGCACTTTGCTTAACAATAACCTCGCCAGGCACCTTCGAGCCTTATCTGATTTGTGGTCTTTGGGGGCTCTCTCTGAGCCTACTGTGTTGACTAATTGCTCAGGTCAAAACGGCGCACACGATTGAGCTCACATGCAGCCTTCTGGTGATCATCGCTGATGAAGCAGGAGACCTATTAGGAAAGCACCCAGTAAATCCTGACCTACTACAGGACTGACTGGTCCCAGGATGGATCCTTGGGGGACACCACTAGTTACTTCTCTCCATTCTGAAAACTGACCATATTCCTACCCTTCGTTTCTAGTCTTTTAACCAATTGTCAGTCCATGAGAGGACCTTCTGTCTTACCCCATGACAATCTGCGGTAATACCTGAACAATTCTCTAATAAAGCAACAGTGACACTGGGTGGTCTCTCAGGGTAATGAACACAGCAGTTCCCGCAGGCAAGAGAGACACCGCATGGCCACTCTCAGTATTTCACAAAACATTTCTATCCTCAAGGGATGGAGAGCCACAGAGACCAGTTGGGCGAATGCACAGATCAGCTCCTCCCTGGAGCAGCAATGACAGCAGGTGGCCAGAGTGAGGAATGCACACTGTATTTCGATAAAGGAGCAGTATGATTACATCCGTCAGAGTAACGCACAAAGTATTTCTGCCACAGTGCTGCAGTGACACGCGGTGACCAGTGTGGGTAAAGCACAGATTGTGTATTATCCTACCTGGGGATAGGGAGTCATTGCTGTGCCAACAGAATCAGAGAACCACCTGCCCTGGAGGAACTGTGACAGGCCATGGCCAATAGGGCAGCGCTAGTCCCTTCCCCATGGAGGGTCACGCTGAGGTGGCATAGACCGAAAATCGTGGCAGCTGCATTTCCAATCCCCCGACTTCCCGCTCCCCTGTGTGGCACTTCCTTAGTGAAGTGTAAATCCTGCCTCTTCCCCTCAGGGGCTCTGACTTCCAGCCTCTGTCCTGGTGAGAGGCCAGAGTCGGGCAGGTCAGGACAGCTGCTGCGCCAGGCGGTGCAATGATGCAGGCAGGCCCAATGCTCCCCCACATTGTCCTTGTGCTGATTGTGGTCCTGAGACCGTGGCTCCTCCTCTCTTCCCTGCCACTCTTCAACTGCCCAAAGAATGTCCGAGCCACCTGAGTGGCTGTTTGGAGCCAGCCCAGCCCTCGGGGAGCAGTGACCGCAATGGGTTAGGACCCAGGAGTCCCCACCCCGGAGCAGGTCAGTCTGGAGTGCTGTGCAGAGCCCTGGACCATCCACATGTCATGAGTGCTGCAACCCGGTGAGTGGAGACAAAGGCCGAGGGCTGCTCTCAGACCCCTGATTGTATTCTGCTGAATGTGGCCTGCTTCCGATAGGTGCTCTAGAGTGGCCTGGCCAGGGAAGCTCCCCCAGTGATGTAAAAGGAGAACACTTGAGGACTGAGCATCTCTTCTTAGAGTCAAGTTGCTCTCTGCAAAGTTACCAAATTCAGGAGGATTCCGTAGCACCTGACAGTTCACAGAAGACTCCCCAAGCTTACCCGGTTACACGCAAAGGCCTTTACACAGGGGCCCAACTTCTGATGGGTTTGTTCCCCCTCCTGAGATGCCACCTGCTTTGCTGGGATTTCACTGAGCCTACTTGCTCCATTAGCCTGGGCTGCCTCTCCTCGTTTTGCTGACTTAGGCTCCCTGGCCTCCGGAAGCCCACACAGACAAGGAGGAACGCGCCAGGGGTAGAAACACAGAGTCTGCAAACTGCTCCCTACAATAAGCCTGATCTAGGAAATTGCCCAGTGCTCAAGTGCAGTCCCCTCTGGAAAGTACACCCAAATTAATATAGTCTGACACAGGAGAGAAATCACTGCAAGGCAAGCGTGCACATTTGCCCACCCCCTCAACGAGGAGGAACGTATGCTCAACTTTTTACTTCCTCTTCCACCATCAGAAATTACCTTTTACCGTTATTATTAAATCCAGTTTGTGTAGATTCTAGTAAACTTGTGTTTGTTAAAGTGATTGTAAACAGCAGCAAACAAACCAAACCATGCATGCTATGTTTATGTGCTTAGTAAACTGCCTGTTCCATTTACTTAGTATTCAGGTTGTCAGATCTTACAGCGACTGGATTCAAGAAGTAACTTCTAATCCTAAACCTTGTTCAGCAGCCGCAGATTCTCTGTAGCGTGCAGATCCAGTTATTTCTCTTTACTGAGAAGTGGACACAACCAAAGGTGAAAGGCTGCAGCAATCGACCCACGAGGAGTTGATTGAGTAGATCTAGTAAAGACCTGCTAGATCGACCCCGGAACACACTCCTGTAGTGTGAGCCATAGGTGGGCCTGCAGGGGTCACATTTGTGCTCCTCTAGGCCAGCCTTGAGGACTGCTAGTGAAAACACCAAGTGTTATTTATCAGACGGCCTTCACCAACCAAAACTCCCCTTGCTTGCTAGCTAAGAACCTCATATGGGATAAATAACATGACATTTGCTCTCAGCCCCGTGGGAACATTGAGAATGGCATTGGGCCAACTCGTGCACACTCGGTAAACAGCTAAAGTATAAGATCACTGGGAGTCCCACCCCTCTGGGAGTCTCACCAGGGACCTAGACCTCGAAGGGTGCCCTAGGTCCCCCAGCTGGAGCCAGGTCCACTGCAGCCCGGTGCGAGGTGATGGGAATGGGACTCCCCACAGACCTGAAGGGGCACAAGCATTTCCAAGTGCCTGTTGCTCACTTTGAGCATAGGCAAAGCAATGCATATCTGTTGTATGACTTTGCAGTAGCTGTGTAATTTTTGGATTACTTTGCAGTAGCTGCATAATCATTTGGCAGTATTAAGCCTGGAGGGGGAGGGATAGCTCAGTGGTTTGAGCATTGGCCTGCTAAACCCATAGTTGTGAGCTCAATCCTTGAGGGGGCCATTTAGGGATCTGGGGTAAATCTGTCAGGGATGGTACTTGGTCCTGCCGTGAGGGCAGGGGCCTGGACTCAATGACCTCTCAAGGTCCCATCCAGTTCTAGGAGATAATCTCACTACTACAATACATATATTATTAATAAAAGCAACTATCCCTAATCGACTCTGTCTTGAAATGAATCCACGCCCTGTTGGGCCCTGGCCCTGTGACTTGGCAGCTCCCAGAAACACCAGTGCTCCCCCAGCACAAAGAGCTCGAGGTGAGTCAATGGAAGAATCTTTCTGTAAGTGAAGTACTGAGGGAGGACAGTGAAATTCCATGTGCTCTCACTCTGCATATCACTATCTGGCTTCCATCTCTAGCAATGGGCTCAGGGCAGCAGCTCCTTCTTTGCTCTCTGCCACAGGTCGGCCATTTTTGTCCATCCACCCAATCCCTTTAGGGACAGAAAAGAGAACGAGAGAACACTTGGAAGGGAGGCTGCCACTCATGGTTGAAACACAGACACACATAGATTCATCGCCTGGCTGCTGCTCACTGGAGAGCCCTTTTTTATTTCTCTCCAGCCTATCAAGGGCCTAAAACGCTGACCATGGAGGAGAAACTACAATCCTCCCCCTCTCACAGCACCCTCAGCCCACAACACCCTCGCCCTACCCAGAATGCTCTGAGCCTCTGAGGGAAGTGAGGATTGTTCAGAGGCACCAAAATAGATGCCCAACTTAAATGTATACCCCAAATTAAAAAACACAGTAAAGAACTCAAAAAGAGCCACCGTGGCTTAACAACCAAGTAAAAGAAACAGCGAGAGATAAAAAGGCATCTTTTAAAATGTGGAAGTCAAATCCTAGTGAGGAAAATAGAAAGGAGCATATACACTGCCAAATTAAGTGTAAAAATGTAATAAGAGGCGTTTGAAGAACAGCTAGCCAAAAACTCAAAGGCTACGTCTACACTGCAGTCTTTTTGAGCAAGAACAGACGTTCTTGCACCAAAAACTTGCGGAGCGTCTATACTGCACACGCGTTCTTGCGCAAGTAAATTTACAGTAAAGCGTCAGAAAAGAGGGCTTTTTGTGCAAGAGTTATTCCTCTCCCCATGAGGAATAAGCCCTCTTGCGCAAGAGCTCTTGCTCAAGAAGGCAGTGTGGACGGGCAACAGGGGTTTCTTGCGCAAGAAACCCCTATGGTTAAAATGGCCATCAGAGCTTTCTTGCACAAGAGCGTGTCCACACAGCCATTGATGCTCTTGTGCAAAAGCACATCTCTTGCGCAAAAGCATATGGCAGTGTGGACGCGCTCTTGCGCAAGTACTCTTGCGCAAAACAGTTCTTGCGCAAAAAGCCTGCAGTGTAGACGTAGCCAAAAGGTATAACAAAATGTTTTTTAAGTACATCAGAAGCAGGAAGCCTGCTAAACAGTCAGTGTGGCCCCTGGACGATCAAGATACAAATGGAGCACTTTATCGTCTTTAAGTCATTGCGGAGAAACTAAATGAATTCTTTGCTTCAGTCTTCACTGCTGCGAATGTTAGGGAGATTCCCAAACCTGAGCCGTCCTTTGTAGGTGACAAATCTGAGGAATTGTCACAGACTGAAGTGTCATTAGAGGAGGTTTTGGAACTAATTGATAAACTTAACAGTAACAAGTCACGAGACCAGATGGCATTCACCCAAGAGTTCTGAAAGAACTCAAATGTGAAATTGCGGAACTATTAACAATGGTTTGTAACCTAGCCTTTAAAACAGCTTCTGTACCCAATGACTGGAAGATAGTTAATGTAACGCCAATATTTAAAAAGGGCTCTAGAGGCAATCCCAGGAATGACAGACCAGTAAGTTTAATGTCAGTACCGGGCAAATCAGTTGAAACAATAGTAAAGAATAACATTGTCAGACACATAGAAGAACATAATTTGTTGGGCAAAAGTCAACATGGTTTCTGCAAAGGGAAATCATGTCTTACTAATCTATTAGAGTTCTTTGAAGGGGTCAACAAACATGTGGACAAGGGGGATCCAGTAGACATAGTGTACTTAATTTACATAAGAGCCTTTGGTGGGGGATCTTGTCAAAGGCTTTCTGGAAATCTAAGTAGTCATGGGATAAGAGGGAAGGTCCTTTCATGGATTGAGAACTGGTTAAAAGACAGAAAACAAAGGGTAGGAAAAAATGGTAAATTGTCAGAATGGAGAGGGGTAACTAGTGGTGTTCCCCAAGGGTCAGTCCTAGGACCAATCCTATTCAACTTATTCATAAATGATCTGGAGAAAGGGGTAAACAGTGAGGTGGCAAAGTTTGTGGACGACACTAAACTGCTCAAGGTAGTTAAGACCAAAGCAGACAGTTTTGTGAGATCTTTTTGAAGTTCTTCACAAAGTGATTGGGCAACAAAATGGCAAATGAAATTTAATGTGGATAAATGTAAAGTAATGCACATTGGAAAAAATAACCCCAACTATATGTACAAGATGATGGGGGCTAATTTAACTACAACTAGTCAGGAAAGAGATCTTGGAGTCATTGTGGATCGTTCTCTAAAGATGTCCATGCAGTGTGCAGCGGCAGTCAAAAAAGCAAACAGGATGTTAGGAATCTTTTAAAAAAGGGATAGAGAATAAGTCAGAGAATATCTTAATGCCCTTATATAAATCCATGGTACGCCCACATCTAGAATACTGTGTACAGATGGGGTCTCCTCATCTCAAAAAGATATAGTGGCATTAGAAAAAGTTCAGAGAAGGGCAACTAAAATGATGAGGGGTTTGGAACGGGTCCCATATGAGGAGAGATTAAAGAGACTAGGACTTTTCAGCTTGGAAAAGAGGAGACTAAGGGGGGGGATAGGATAGAGGTATATAAAATCATGAGTGGTGTGGAGAAAGTAAATAAGTTCTTTACTTGTTCCCATAATATAAGAACTAGGGGCCAGCAAATGAAATTAAGGGGCAGCAGGTTTAAAATAAATAAAAAAGGAAATTCTTCTTCACACGGAGCACAGTCAACCTGTGGAACTCCTTGCCTGAGGAGGTTGTGAAAGCTAGGACTATAACAGGGTTTAAAAGAGAACTAGATAAATTCATGGAGGTAAGTCCATCAATGCCTATTAGCCAGGATGGGTAAGGAATGGTGTTCCTAGCCTCTCTTTGTCAGAGGGTGGAGATGGATGGCAGGAGAGAGATGTCTTGATCATGACCTGTTTGGTTCACTCCCTCTAGGGCACCTGGCATTGGCCACTGTCGGCAGACAGGACACTGGGCTGGATGGACCTTTGGTCTGACCCAGTCTGGCCGTTCTTACGTTCTTATGTTCTTAAGTTCTCCGGTCTCAGGCTCAATGTGACGTCCTGTGACTCAAAACCAGAGATGCGGTGGGTGGGACTGCAAACTACGGAGCATCTCTCTCAGTGAAGGAGGGCAACCTGTGTGCAGCTAGTCATGGGGAGAAAAAGACAATCCCAGACAATGCCCAGCCGCAGGCAGAGCTCTGCCTTCCCCAGGACCCATCCCATGGAAATCACAGGCATCTGCTCGCAAGGAGGCACCTCACTGCACAGACACTGGCTAAAGAGAATTTCACAGAACTCACACCAGCTCCTGCACCATCACCAGAGCACTCCTCAGCTCCACAGCCAAGTGGGACGTGCGCATGGCTCAGGCTCATTTCCTGCAGCTGCTCCTCATCCAGCTGGGGCTCCAGAGCGGCTCCACGGACCTGCAGCAGCCTCACAAGAACAGCCGCTAACCCACGGAAGAACCATCGCTGACAATCATGCTACAGCCTTTCCAACACCTGCCGCCCTCTCCAACCCTTCCACAAGATGGCCATTCCAGCACGAGACACGGACTGGACACCAACGGGTCAACTGGACGTAGATCTCCCCTGACATGGGGACATCCATCCCATCCCATGCATCTTCCATGCACTAGAGTCCAAGTCAGAGAGATGCACAAACACCACTCGCCCCACTTCCCGGGGAGTGAAACAACACCAGGAGAGGCCCTAAGACAGCATACTCAGTGTGTTGGCCACCACCAGAAAGAGAAGAGAGGGAGAGAGACAAACATAGGAGGAAGGCAGGCAACTCCCCACCTGGAGCACTGCTCCTGGAGCCACCTGCTAACAAGGACCCACCATCCTGAGCAGGGAACAGAGCAGCACTTAAAATCGTGGACCTCAGCTCCCTAGTAACCACTGATGCTACTCAGCAACCTCTGCTCTCAAACCCCGCCCTAGGCACAGTGGAGTCTCTTAACTACAGCCAAGTGAGCTGCACGCGGAGCCCTCACCAACCAGACACTTACCTCAGTGACAGTGGCGGCTGCTCCAAACCCAGCTGGATGGATCTTGCCTCACATCAATCATGCTCACGGGTTAGCAACTCTCATTCGTATTCCATCCTATGATGGGAGCAGACTCTGAGAAATGACTCCTTTTCCCTTGCTACTAAACCTAGAATACAGAGGAAGGGCAGAAAGTAAGCATCTCAGATGGCACTGTCCTGTATCCTCTTTCCTCGCATTTAACATGTCACAGGCACTGACACCACCTCCCATTACCAGAGCAGGACTACAACTAGAATTGAACCCTTTGCACGTACATGCAATATAGTCACTTTGCAAAGCAGACTATTGTCCATGCCCTCGATTCAATTCCAGAGAGCCCTGTGCTGAAAGAGGTAGCGACTCCGTGTGAAAAATCCTAGAGCGAGTACAGACGAACAATTCAAACACTAATATTTTGCTCTCAGCCAGTTACAAGGAAGGCACATATGGAGAATTCTTAGCTGTCACCTTAGAAGAATGTCCAGGCTGCTTTCAGCCTCTTCTGCCAGCTTCTTCTCTGGCCATGGTTCCTGAATTCCCTCCTCTGCAAGCGCAGCAGAAAAACCCCAGCATAAACGACACTACACTCTATTACTCTGGGAATTCTTCCCTTGGTCCCAGCACCCCTTGCCCTCCTATATCAGGCACACTACAAGAACAATGTCTGAGTCAACCATGACACAGCTCCACTCTTGCATGCTCTGCCTTGCACGATTGGTGTACCTGCAACATTCCTGTTGGCTCCCGAGACCTCACCCGTTAGTATGCTCACCTAGAATCCCAGCAAGCGTCCTGTAGAAAGAGACAGCAGAAGCAGAGGGAAGAAAAAGACAAGGACACACACAGAAACAGACAGAGAGAACGTACTGTCTTCGCTTCAATCATGCTCCCGACCTCACTCTTCTCGATATCTTTCCATCCTTAGACAGGAGGACACTGAGGTGCTTGACTTCATGGGGGGAAAACAAACAAGTTTGCGTCTCGGCACACAAGGACGACTCATCGCTTCTTCTTGCATCGAACGCACCGCAGCCTCCCACCACCGGCAGGCCCCTCCCGCTGCCATTGATGGAATGCAACTACAAAGGAACCTGTTGAGGCTATTTCCAAAACAGTCACCCTGCAGAGCCGACTATGGTCCCTTCACCAGCCCACAAACCACCAGGCTCCGTGCCCCAGCAGGAAGCTCTCTGCCTCAGAAGAAACCTACTGCCAGGACGGTTGAAGATTTCAAAGCACGCATCTCTTACTCACGCAGAGCCATGGGAAGGCCCAACGCTGAGGATCCTTCACGCGTCCCAAGAGTCACGTCCAGGCAGCTCAAGTCCATCTCCGACGGTTTCTTCTCTGGCCATGGCCCCGCATCGATTCCTCTGCAAGCGCGGCAGAAAAAGCCCAGCGTGAGCTCTCACTCACTAAGCTCCGTGGCTGCGGGAATTCTATCCTTTAGCCCTTTCCCCCCTCCCCTCTGTATCGGGCCCACTACAAGAACACTGAGTCAGTCAGCCATGACACACCACCGCTCTCCCTTGAGCAACTGGCGTACCTGCATAATTCCCGTTGGCTCCTGAGCCCTTCACCCGTGGAGATGCTCACCTGGAATGCCTGCCAGTGTCCTGTAGAAGGACACGGCAGAAGCAGAGCAAGGACAAAGACACAGACAGAAACAGACAGACAGAACGTACTGGCCAATAAGAGAGAGCAACAAGAGAGAAATACATGAGAGGCAGTCAGAAACTTATCTCTTTGCGTCTTCATCCTCGATCCAAGCATCTGCTGAGGAGGACACCGTGTTCCAGAGAAACTAGTAGCCCTGACAAATGGGAAACCTTTCTCTCCCACAAGCAAGGCTACTCATTGGGATCCTCAGCTAGGGCTTTCTCTCTCTTAGCAAACAGGGGAAACCTTTGTGGATCCAGTTCATCAGAGGCTAATGTAACCCAAATACTTATCTCAATGGTGTTCACTCTGCTCCCAGCTGGATGGCTCTTGCCTTGCATTAATTTTGCTCATAGTCTTATTTTCTCGCTCTCTTCATCGCAGAACTGGAGGAGACTCCGACAGTTGACTTTTTCCCCTGGTTCTGAATCCAGCACTTTAGTAAAAGTGAACACGTTGGCATCTCAGTCAGTAACGTCACATAACCTCTTCTCACATATAAAGTATGCTGCTGGCTTCTACCCTCCCCCTCTCACTGCCATTGCAGAAATACCAGTAGAGAAGAGCGCTTTGAGCCAACATCCAAATAGTCTCTGTACAGAGCAGACCCAGCAGAATTCTTCGTACCCAAAAAGAAGGTCATGGCCTCTGAAGAAATCGACTGCCAGTTGTCCCCTACTTTTTTGAAGGCTCCCAAGACCACGTCTGTGGAGATGCTCACCCAGCAGACATGCCCATGTCCTGTGGAGGGAGACAGCAGGACTGCAAAGAGCAGAGTCTCAAAGAGGCTGATCAATGGAGAAGTTCATTTCCTATTTTGGGTCTCTACATAAGTATGACTGTCTTGAATATATGGTATTGGGGGTTGCACTGTCTAAGGATCCCAGGAACACTAAGACTTAGGGGGATTTAGAGGCCCCAGAGATGAAGGACAGCATGGAGGAGTGTTTGAGGGCCCCAGGTTGGCAGGCAAAGCCAACTCAGCAAGTTCATGGGGAACAATAATTGGAATTGGGGAGAGCTGGGGGTTGAGAGATCCCATGAATGAAGGGATAACCAGTACAGACAGCAGATTAGGGAAGGATATGGCAGGCTGGCAGTGTTGGGAAGGAGGAGGACTGAGGGGGTAGGAGTGCAACTTGAGGGTGCAAAGGAAGGAAGGAAGGAAGGAATAAAAGAGGCTGACAGGTCCCAGGCCTGGCGAGATAGGGGTGTGTGAGGAGGGTGTGTGGGTTAGGAAGGAAGGAAGGAAGGAATAAGGGAGGCTGGCAGGTCGCAGATCTGGTGAGCTAGGGGTGTGCGGCTTGGGAAGGAAGGAAGGAAAAAGGGAGGCTGAAAAGTCGCAGGCCTGGTGAGATATGGGTGTGTGAGGAGGGTGTGTGGGTTGGGAAGGAAGCCAACAGGGAGCCAAGAGGTCCCATGTATGGGGGATGGGAAGGAACAGGGCGCAGGTCAGGGTGAGCTGGGGGGTGTTGTAGGGAGCAAAATGGGGGACTGATAGACCCCATGAATGGAGAAATGGGCTAGGGGGTACATGTTGGTTTGGGTGTTGTGGAGAGGAAGGAAACTGAGGGACTCGAAGGATAAAAATATGGTTGGGGCGAGGGAGGGCACTCATGGGGGATAAGGTTGGCCTGGGGGTTGTAATGGACTGAGGAAGTGGGGGAAGGAGGTGCAGGTTGGCTGCAGTGCAGATAATGGGGTGCGGGTTGGGTTGGGGGTGTTGAATGGACTGGGGGCAGGTTGGGCTGAGGTAGAGGGAGTGGGGTGCTGTTGGACTGGGGTGTGATGGATTGGGGTGGGGTGAAAGGGTGTGGGTTGGGCTGAGGGTGTTGAATGGACTGGGGGCAGAGGAAGGAGGTGCAGATTGGGCTGGGGTGCAGGTTGGACTGGGCAGTGGGGAATGGGGGTGTACGTTGGACTAGGGGTGTTGAATGGACTGGAGAGTGAGAAGAATGGGGTGCAGGTTGGGTTGAGGTGTTGAATGCACAGAGGGTGGGAGGGGGTGCAGGTTGAACTGGGGGTGTTGAATGCCTGGGGGGTGGGAAAGGGGTGAAGGTTGGGCAGGGGTGTTGAATGGACAGGAAGGGTGGTGCAGGTTGGGCTGGGGAGTTGAAAGGACTGCAGGGTGGGAAGAGAGGTGCAGGTTGGGCGGGGTGTTGAATAGACTACAGGTGGGGAAGGGGGTGCAGGTTGGGCAGGGGTGTTGAATAGACTGCAGGTGGGAAGGGGGTGCAGGTTGGGCAGGGGTGTTGAATGGACTGGGGAAGGGGGTGCAGGTTGGGCAGGGGTGTTGAATGGACTGGGGGTGGGGAAGGGGTGCAGGTTGGGTGGGGTGTTGAATGCACTGGGGAGTGGGGAAGGGGGTGCAGGTTGGGCGGAGGGTGTAGAATGGACTAGGGGAAGGGGGTGCAGGTTGGGCGGGGTTGTTGAATGGACTAGGGAAGGCAGGTGCAGGTTGGGCGGGGGTGTTGAATGGACTGGGGTGGGGCGGGGTGCAGTTTGGGTGGGGGTGTTGAAGTAACTGGGCGGGGGAAGGGAATGCAGGTTGGGCGGGGGTGTTGAATGGACTGGGGGTGGGGAAGGGGTGCAGGTTGGGCGGGGGTGTTGAAGTAACTGGGCGGGGAAGGGGTGCAGGTTGGGCGGGGTGTTGAATGGACTGGGGTGGGGAAGGGGTGCAGGTCGGCAGGGGGCTGTGCAGAGGAGGTGTTGGGGGCTGAGGACCGCGGCACGGGGCGTGGGCGGACATGAGCAGGGCCTTAGTAGCGCTGTGGGGTCGGCCTGGGACGCAGTTGGGGGTTGGGAGAGGCTGGAACACGCTGGGCTGGGCTATGATGGGTGGGGCGGGGCTATGAAAGGGGCGGGGCGGACTGAGACATACCCCGGGAGGCCGCACTCTGAGAACTACAACTCCCAGGATGCATCGCTCACGCTGGGCGTGACACGCGCGCGAGACCAACCCCCGTCGCCCCCGGGTCAGTGGCCGGACTTGGATGTCACTTCCGCTGCGCCTGCCCTGTCCCTGCAATGGCCAATGGGAGCTGCGGACTGGGGCACGCAATGTTTCCCACAAGCCACTGCGCCTACTTTCCCTACTCCCCCTGAGGTCCCTCCCCCGGTAGGTGGGCGGGGCTCCTGCCTCAGAGACGGCAGCGTCCACCGCTGATGCCCCGCCCCCAATCGGGAGAGAAGACCGCGCGCCCACCTCTCCCCCCTCACACCCCTGCAGTCTGGTTCCCCCCACCAAACTCCCCCCCGCCCCATGCACTCTGCTCCCCCCAACACCAAATTTCCCAGCCGGCTTGTGCTGGGACAGGCGGGGGGGACAGGCTGATGCTGCTGTTGCCTTCAAAAGTGCAGAGGGGCAGCGTGAGGTGGGTTGGGGGGCGGCTGCCTCTGCTGCGTCCCGTTTCCAAGCACAGAGGGGCCGCGCGAGGGTTTTCCTGAGACCCTGAGGGTTTTTCTGCTGCTCACTTCTGCGTCCCAGCTGAGTTCCTGCGAGTCAGTGGCCCCGCCCCCAGACCAGGCTCCGCCCCTGCCATTAATGACGGAGCCTGGGACCCGCTTGTGTGCGACACAAACCCACGTGTCACTCGCTGGACCATTGAGTGTGCCAGCCTGACAGGAGCCGATAGAACGTGCCCCGCGTTCCATCATTTGCATGCAGCACGCCAGGGCAATGACGTCACTAGCAGTGCGTTCCTGTTCATAGCTGGCAGCGGCAGCTTCACACGAAGCCGGGCCACGAGGCAGCGGGCGCAGCGCTGGGGGCGGAGCTACAGGGGAGCGGCCCGGCTGGGCAGGGTGCACACTCAGGCGCCCAAGGGCTGAGATCCGGGCTGGGCAGCGTCACGCTCTGACCTCACTGCCGCCTCCCGCCGCAACTCCCTTGGGGCCGGGTAACGCAGTCCAGAAGACGCTACCGCTCCTATGGTGCCACGGGGGGCCTGTGGAGGCTCTCTCACATCTCCCGGCATGCACTGCATGCTTCTCCTCCGCCCGCCTAGGGTGGGATTTCCCGGCGAACCCGCTCCCTGTGATGTCAGGACCTGCCACAGAGGCAGGGCGCCACCCCGGCCAAGCAAGGAGCAGAGCTAGGGTTGCCAGATGATTTCAACAGAAATATCCGACACACTTGACATTACATCACAATCTACATTACATCTGATTTAGAAAATACCGGACATTTATATTTTCTCAATTTGTTTCCTGAAGAAAAAGCTGAAATACTGGACTGTCCAGGTCAAATCCAGACACCTGGCAACCCTAAGCAAAGTGGTGCCTTGTTGGAGCGGTTCCAGCCTCCATAGCCGCTCGGTCACACTCTCTGGTGTCCCTCCTTTGCCCCGCGTACCACGGGAGCTGGTGGGCTACACTGGCTGCGCTGCCGCAGGAAACCCCTGACCCCAGTCCCTGTCCCAGCCAGACGCCCCGCGTCTGAACCCGTCCCGCCCGGCTCTGTGTCTCCTTCTGCCTGCCACTTGCTGACCTGGCAACAGCTGAGCGCTCCCCGGAGCCAACTGACTCCGGGCCCTGTTCCCAGAGGGATGCGATTGGAGCACGTAGCTGGCCACCTTCCGGTCACAGTTCCCAGTCGGTTGCTGTCAGGCCGCAGACCGAGCAAACATCACTTCCGGTCCGTGGGACGGTGCATGGGCGTCCACCACGCCACACGTGCCGGCATGACGCTACACTGTGAGCACTCACAGCTCCCATGTGACTGCTGTTTGTTGCCCTGCGAGGGATGCGAGATGCACAGCTCCTGCCTCATGCCAGAATGCGCCACGGGAGTTACAATCCCCCCCCGCCCGCATCAGTGCATCATGGGAACCAGACTGGGGTTCCCACATGTGAACTGTCAGAACAAGAGGCCCCCCTGAGAGGGCGCGTGTCCGTCTCAGTGTCTGCCAGCTCTCGCTGCAGTCACGGGTGGGGCCTTGAGCCCGAGTACCTGTCCCGCCTCGCTCTTCCCTCTGGCCCTCTCAGACTGTCTGGGCCATTGCAGGCTCCGGCTGGGGAAGGGAGGGGGTGTTGCTCTCCAGGAGTGGGACCCGAGTATCCGCCTGGCACTGCAGCCAGGACACCGTCTGACTGGAACACGTCATGCACACATGCCCGTGCAAAAGCCACACATTGCGCCAAATGCTCACATGCAGGAATGCGCTGCCATGGCCGTCTGACTGTCACACCCCCTCTCTGCGCACTCCTCAGGCCAGGCCTGGGACTGGAGTCCCCAGCACTGCAGGTGTGTGCATGGCCCTGCTTGCTTGGCCCCTAGAGCAAGGGGCAGGTTTGTGTCTGTATCCACACGCTACTGTTGGAGTCACTGAACCAACACTCTTCCTGGCAATGTTTTCCAGTCGATCTCCATTCTACGGATGTTGAAGACTAGTCGACTACAGCCTCTTCCCAACTTACGAACCAGTTACGGACCAAGCAATTGGTCGTAACTCTGTTCGTTCGTAAGTCGGACCCATAGAGTTACACGCGACCACGCTGTTCGTAAGCACGGATCGCGTTCGTAACTCGGGGTCCGCCATTTACGACAGCTTCGGTCGTAACTGCGAACGGTCATAAGTCGACCGTTCGCAACTTGGGGACCGACTGTATCTGATAAGCATTTGCTTATCCAATAGTAATGTCGACTAGTTAATCCCCCCCACCTTGCTGCCTCTATGAAATAGAGGCAGCAAAGGGGGGGAGGGAAGGGGTACTTCCAAATGGCAGATTCCTCGAATTTCCACTACATACATCTGACGAAGTGGGTCTTTGCCCACGAAAGCTCATGTTCCAATAAATCATAAGGTGCCACAGGACTTCTCTTTTTTTTAGAGATGTTAGATATCGGGTAATTGAATACTCATGTAACCGCATCAAGGCTATGTCTACATTGGCATGATCTTGCACAAATACTCTTTAACGCAAGAGTTCTTGCGTTAAAGTATTTGCACAAGAGAGCGTCTACACTGGCATATGGCTTTGCGCAAGAGATGTGCTTTTGTGCAAGAGCATCCGTGCCAGTATAGATGCTCTCTTGCGCAAGAAAGCGCCGATGGCCATTTTAAGCATCGGGCTTTCTTGCGCAAGAAATTCATGTTGCCTGTCTACACTGGTCTCTTGTGCAAGAACAGTTGCGCAAGAGGGCTTATTCCTGAGTGGGAGCATCATACTTATTGCGCAAGAAGCCCTGATTTCACACATTAGAATGTCAGTGTTCTTGCGCAAGAACTCCCCGCCAGTGTAGACAGGCAGCATGTTTTTGTGCAAAAGCAGCCACTTTGGCGCAAGATCGCGCCAATGTAGACACAGCCCAACTGTTAGCACTTACACAACTATTAAATAGTTCCTGAGGGCAGGGGTGGCAGCCAGTGTGCTCCGGCTCCATTCCAGGGAGCCCCCTGGCCATTCTGTGCTGCTGCCTCACTGTGGGGTGGTAGGCGGGGGTTGGTCCACAAGGGCAGCTAGTTTCAAAACCAGCTTCCTATGCAGACCAGCTGCCTGTAGCCCCACATGGCTACCTCTGATACAAAGGCAACAGCGCAGGATGACAGCAGCTCCTGTCCACCAGGCATCCAAACTGCTGGCAGACAGTGGTGTGGAGAGGGCCGATAAAGAAAAGTTATGTATTAGTTCCCTAAATAGAAGAACTAGAGGACACCAAATGAAATTAATGGGTAGCAGGTTTAAAACTAATAAAAGAAAGTTCTTCTTCACACAGCGTGTAGTCAACCTGTGGAACTCCTTGCCAGAGGAGGCTGTGAAGGCTAGGACTATAACAGAGTTTAAAGAGAACCTAGATAATTTCATGGAGGTTAGGTCCATAAAAGGCTATTAGCCAGGGGATAAAATGGTGTCCTTGGCCTCTGTTTGTCAGAGGCTGGAGAGGGATGGCAGGAGACAAATCGCTTGATCATTGTCTTCGGTCCACCCTCTGTGGGGCACCTGGTGCTGGCCACTGTCGGCAGACAGGATACTGGGCTAGATGGACCTTTGGTCTGACCCAGTACGGCCGTTCTTATGTTCTCTGCCCGCAGGGAGCTCGGCCCCCCTGTGGACAGGAGCTGCTGCCGCAAAGCAGCCCGTCTGCTAGGGCTCCACTGAATGCAGAGCAGCTTCCCCTGCCCTTCCCCCCACTCTCCTGCCTCTGATACAGGCAGCAGTGTGGGAAGGCAGGCAGCTCTGCAAAGCCAGCACCAGCTCCTGCCTGCCCCCAATTGCCTCTAGAAGAGGCAGCAAGGGGATTGGTGCTCATGCATATCAGCTCCCACCTGCCTCCTCCCACCATACTGCTTCCTCAGTATCAGAGGCAGCAGCACAGAGGTGGGGGAACAGGCCGATCCAATGCTTGTGGGGCATTTGTCACGAATCATGGCTAGTGTGAATGATTGGCATGACTGAATTAACAGTAAGTGAGCTGAAGAGAGGCCATACTAAGGTTCGAGTCAGTGCCCTGGAGGATTATGGACTTGTTTACAACTTTGAGAGAAAGGACCGTGTGAAAGAAAAGACTGTGTGTGCTGAGGAGACAAAATGGTACAGGAGGCGGCAATGGTCCCAGAAATGAAGGAGACACAAGGGAGAGACCTAGTCAAGGACATTCTATTGTTTATCACTTGTGGTGAGGCAAGCAGAATTGGGTGATGCAAGCAGGGCGCCTCAAGATTGGTCATGGTCACACTAGCAAGAAGGAGGGTATGACATAACCCACCCAGGTTGTGTGCAACCAGTGGACATTGTCTCACTTGACTGGCCCCTGCTGAGGGGATATATACCACACCATTTTGCCCCACAAGTTAGAGTCCAACGATTCGGCATATTGAGGTGATGCGTGTGTCAGACTTCTGCCTCAACCAAATTAACCAACATTACCTGGGTTTTGGCCAGCCCCAGAGGGCGAGTGGGATGTGTCTATGAGAGCATGTATGTTAAACTGGATTAAGAATTAGGCTGCTAAATTGGGTTAGAGATTAGATTTAGACTGTTAACTATTCAAATTAAACATTGCTTTTAACCTGCCTTTTAATTGCTAATTACTAGACAGATAAATCACTTTAAAACTGCTCCTGAATTGCTTGCAATAAAACTTGTTAAAGGTATATTTGAGCTACTGTGGGTTTTTTGTTCTGTGAAGCTGACCCAATGCCCCTTGTAGTGCAGCATGATCAACTGTACAACCGCGTCCTCTTGTGACAAGCTGACTTAAAAGCTGGCTTCCCACAGGTATCAGCTCACACCTCCTCCCTCCTTGCTGCCTCTGACAGAGGCAGCGGGTGAGAGGGGAGAATGCATGTAAACGACATAATTAACTAATAAGTTTAGGTTTATTGGTTAATCGTGTAGTCGTCTATACATTGACATTCCTAGAGAAAACCTCTAAATCTGGTGTGGTGAGCTTAGCCCCTAACCAGCAAGCAGTGAGCAATACCTCTGAGCTGATAAGTGCTGGGAACATAACAGCTAAAAAGTCAGTGATAACATCTAACTCTAAAATGGTGAGCAATAAATTAAACCATAAGCTGTTAAATATGAATAAACTGCAACACCTGCTCAAAAGAATATGAACAGAACACTAGGCATTTAGATTTATTTCAAAATTAAAAGGTTTGTGTATTTCTAGGGTAAAACATATGAGTTTAACATCACATTTTTATGTAAGTGATTGCTGGAACATGGATTAGAGCAGGGGTTCTCAAAATTTGTGATACCACGACCCCCTAAAATGCTAAATGAATTTGTGTGGTCCCCCACCCTCACTGCCCTGGGTCCCTTCCTCCCCCGTTCTCACCAGACTCCTTGCCCTCCTGGGGTTCCTTCATGAAATTTGCAGTCCTTAATGCCCTCCCCACTGCAGGCTCCTTCCCCCTGTCTCTTTCTCCTCTGTGCCTCTTTTCTGCTCTGCATCCCTTTGGTTGGTTGGTTGGTTCCATTCCGTTCCGTTCCGCTCCGCTCCTCTCCTGTGTCTCCTCTGCCTCCACCTCTGACCCCCAAGTGCCCTTATTTATCTCCGAGTCCTCTGCCCTGACCCAATCCCCCAGCCCACTGCCTGAGGGACCCCGCCCTCTCCCAGCTGAGGAAGCATTCGGTCGCCCAGCAACCATGCCCTGGCCGGCCCCTTGCACGTCCGCTCCTGCACCGGCCTCACTCTCCCGCCGCCTTGCCTCCTCCTGCAGCTGAGCCGCGCTCCTGGAGTCCCGTGGTCCCAGCCACGCTGCGCGGCTTGCCGGCAGCTGCCTTCCGCTGCCTTGCCGCTCTTTGTGGCCCAGGGGAGAGGGGTCACAAGTGAAAAGCCCAATCCAGCTGCGACCCCCCTCTAAGTTGCTCACGACCCCGGGGGTCGCACCACAGTTTGAGAAACACTGGATTAGAGACTACAGTAAAACTTCCAGTCCCCCTTTGTACTGGTGCCTGCAGAACTAAGTATTTGCTAGGTGATGCTTAGATATAAATTAAGGCAATAATGCAATGAGCCTGTAAGACAGTACTTGAGCCAAATAAATACACAAGGCGTACAAAGCCTTAAGCATAAGTAGTAACTAAAAATAACCCTAGATAATACCATTTTAAACACTAAAATGCTGAAATGACTGAAGAGGTGACAGGTAGCCACGGGATGCTAGTTCATAGCATCTGGAAATAAAAAAAAAAAAACAACAAATGGTCTGGTAGCACTTTCTAAACTAACAAAACATGTAGATGGCATCATGAGCTTTCGTGGGCTCATGATACCATCTACATGTTTTGTTAGTCTATAAAGTGCTACCAGACCATTTGTTGTTTTTTTCTGTAACAGACTAACTCGGCTACCCCCTGAAGCTTCTGGAAATAAAAGAGTTAGGCATCTGCTGATGTCCCTTTCCCTAACAACAAGAATGCCATGGTAACTGACTGACTTCTACTGCTAATGAGAGTGAGGTAAAAGGATTAAGAATTTAGGGGAAAGCATCCCAACATTGTGGTGAGGTAAGGAATTACAAATAAGGAAAAGGACATGAAATCCCTACTGCGTATTGCACTGGGCATGGTGGCATCAGTGGAACACATTGTAGAAGTTGTATTCTACCCTGTGTGCCCTGAGAGATGCCACAGTGATGTCTGATGGCAAAGGAGAAGAGACCTAAACCATCCCTTTCCAAACAGCCTGCAGCCTGAAGTGGATGGATGCCCAGCTCAGCCTGTACTCTCTCTACTTGTTGTGCAGGGTTAGAGTCTTTGTGACGGGGCTCTAGCTGTATTCATTATAAATACGGGGTGATTTTTTAAGTAGGATTGTTGCGACCATGCACCTTCAGACTCCCAACTGAACACAGTTCTCATACTTTACCTGATGGTGGTACAAGAATCTATCCAATTTCAGTGCTAAGTAAGGAAACTAAATTAGTAATCACTGTAAAGTCACTATATCTGGCACTGGGCATGTGTTTCCTATTTTCATTAGTCAAATGCCTAGGAAAGCAAACCCGCACTGTTGCACTGCAGTGGCAGCAAGTTAAATCCTCTCCAGCTCTCTCCTAAAAGACTGTGGGTGAAACCACCAGGCCCTTGCAGGATTTTCACTCCGTAGGTAAATGGATCCTTGTCTTGAGCAAGGACCTCGGGATCTGACCTCATTCCCACAGTGTATTGTGGCCACTACACATGGCTGGAGGGGACCATCTCCACCCGCTTGTGCTATTGAATTCTTCAGCCAGGAAACAGAGAGATGCTGGGGGGAGAGAGCGGCCCCTCGGTCTCAGGACGCCACAAGGGCGCCACGTGCGACAGTTACGCTCCGGCAGCCCCCGGCTCCCACAGGCGGCAAGGAGGCGGGGGGGGGGGGGGTTGGAGGAGCCGATGACACGAGCGATGGACAAACCTGGCTCTGTTGGTTCCTGCATCACTGCGCGCCCCCACCCCACGTGCTGCCTCTGCCACGCCGCTGCCTCTGGAGCGGTAGCGGGGGGGAGGGGCACTGAGGGGCCAAGGCTGCCGCGGGGCGGGCTCTGTCCGGGACTTGCCGGGGAGAAACTCACAGGCGAAGGTAGCACGCTCCCAGGAAACTACAACTCCCAGGAAGCATCCGGCGCAGCACCGCCACTTCCTCTTGCACCCACTGCCATTTCCGCCTCGCTTACCAAATGGCAGTTTACCCAAAGCTTCCCCCACCCAATCAGGACGCACCGCACCCCGCACTGGCCGCTGTGCCCCCTCGCGTGCTCCTGACCCTGCAGTGGCTGCTGGGAGATGTAGTTGCCCCGGCCTCCATCTCCCACAGGCCACTGCAGCTCCATCTGTCTTCCCTCCCGCCCCACGGCCTGCCTGGCTGGAGCCCGGCAGGAGCGCCCGGCCACAGAGCACCTCTGAGGGCGCGACCGTGGCTGGGCGGGGGCGGCCTGGGGGAGCGGGTGTTGCCCGCCGGGCTGAAGCGCAGTCTGGGTCCCACTCGGGACCAGGAGGGGGTGGGGGCAGGTGCTGGAACCAGGAAAGGGGAGGAGTTGATGACGTGATTGCAGAGGAGGAAACTGAGGCACGGGTGCCGGCCAGGGAAAGCAGAGCTGGAGAGGGCGGGGCTGAGGCGGGGATGTTCAATGTCGGTTCATGGAGCAGTCGCTGGATTCGTTAATTCTCACTGGCTATTCGACGATTCCACAGTCCCGGGGGGTGGGGTGACGTCACAAACAGCTGCCATCACAATTGGCTTCCCGTAGCGATTTCTGACACACACGTGCCGGTCAGACACGTGCCTGTCACACACGTGCCAAGCACCCCCTGTCCCTCACCCTCCTGCCCTCCCCGTGCTAGGCACCCCCCCCCGGCCCGCTCCCACCCTCCTGCCCTGCCAAGCACCTCCTGTCCCTCACCCTCCTGCCCTCCCAGTGCCAGGCACCCCCTCGGCCCCGCCCCTACCCTCCTGCCCTGCCAAGCACCCCCCGTCCCTCACCCTCCTGCCCTGCCAAGCACCCAGATCATCCAGGATCTAAGAATCAAATTATCACCTGAAGAAAAGTGATTTTGATGACAGTCCTGCCTGGGTTTAAATCGCCCTGTGCCTCGCAGCAACTTCTGGTTTCTCTCCCACACAAAGAAAGCAGGCAGGGAACCTAGATCCAGTTCAGATTTCAACCCACTATCTGGATTGTTTCTCCAGGCCCCCTGGCCAGCACCTTGGCTAGCTACCAGAGTTTAACCCCTTGGTGCCCCGGTGCTGGTCAGCACTCCTCCTGTCCATTACAAGGATGCAGGCTGGGCTGGGGGTGGCTAGGGGAGGGAGGAAAGAGGGGGTTGAGGCAAAAGCCTCCCCCTGCCCAGTCTCCAGAGGTGGGGCCGGTAGCCAGTGCACTTCCTGCCCCCATTCCCAAGACGCCCTCCGTCCCCATGGACTGCTTCCTTTGACGCTGCCCTGGCATGTCACGGAGCTGCCTCCGTCCGTCCGCAGTGAGCCTTGGCGACCCCCACCCCACCTGCCACTGCTGCCTCTGATAGCTGACCCATGTGGGGAGCTGGCTTGAAAGCTTCGTGCAAGTAGCAGATCCTGTCTGCCCCCCTCACCCTCCGTGCTGCCACCTCTCTATCAGAGCAGTGCACAGGAAGGAGGGGTGGGGGGAGAGGTGCAGAGGGACAGGTGGCTCTCCAAGGCAGTGGCTCCCCTTCCCCCCACTTTGCTGCTACCGAGGCAGCGGGCGGGTGGGAGGATGGGAGACAGGTGGCATCCTGGGTCTCTGCTCTTTGTGTTGCTTGTCCCCTTCCAGCCAAATAACTGAACCCAAGTAAATTATTTTGGCAAAAAAACCCTCCACTTTTCTGCAATTTCTCTCTCACCAGGAAGGAGCATGTTTTGGCCCATGCGCCACACATGCTGAAGATAATTAAAAGCACTCCATTTGGGAATAAGAAATGTCAATCACAGGTTTTGCATATACTCTGGTAGCTGACATGCAGGCAGCGGTAGCCTCCTGATACCAGCACAGCATCAGGGCAGCTTCCCCTTCCAGCCTCGCACAGCCCTCGCCCTGCACATGGGAACACCCGAGCCAGCGGGCACTGCACTTCCCATGATGCCCTGGGGCCTCCAGTCCCCCGCTGGCTCCGTGCTCCCCACGCGCTTTGGTCTGAAATGGAGAAGGGCCCATGGAGCTCCGGTCCATTTCACACGTCGGGAGCATGGGGGCTGCTTGAGTACCCTGCTGGCCCCGCGCTCCCCACTGCGCTTCTGCCTTTGCAGAGCCAGCGGGGCTCATGTTGCATTTCAAAGACACAGGCACCCCACTGAACAGTCCCAGCAAATTCCATCGCTGATTCAATTAGTTGATTCAGCTCCACTGAACATCCCTAGCATCACCCGCTGATACTCCACCTTCCATGCCGCAGGCCTGGCCGGCTGCATCCCCCCCGCCCACCAGCTATTCCTGCCTGGCCTTCCTGAGCAAAACCCTCCTGCTGTAACCCATTCAGCTAAAGCCTGAGGCACCACGGCCTCTGGAGGAGAAACCCTAAATCCACAAACCCTCTATAGTCTGCTCAGCCCGTGGGCTGCTAGTGCGCTGGGGGGCTCCCTGCCCAGCCTGGGGAACAGGGGACTCTAGCGTCAGCTCTAATGTCCCTTCCGCCCTGTGCCCATTTCTCAGCCGGGCCAGAGAAAGTCCTTCTCTTCAGCTCTTGAGCTCCGTGTGTTTGGCTTCTACAAGGAAAGCAAAGAGGCGATGTTACTGGGGCGTCTAAGGGCCTTTCTGGAGAGAATATGTCAGGTACCATAGGGCTGGTTCATGGTGCAGAGAAAGGCAGGACAAGAGCCAATGGCTGGAAGGTGAAACCAGACACATTCCTCGTGGACATAAGGCACCAATACTTCACAGGGAGGATGATTCACCACTGGCACAAACTACCAAAGCAAGTGATGGGGTCTTCATTTCTTGATGTCGGCTAGCAGAGACTAGCTGCCTCTCTGCTGTATGCTCGGATTGAAACTGAGCTACTGTGGTATACAGGGGTCAGATTTGCTGCCCTAATGGTCCCATCCAACCTTAACATCTACTAAAGAATGACAAACTCCGTGAGGCCTAGAGAGCAGCCTCTGGGGTTTACCTCATGGCCAGCTTGGTCCCCAACTCAGCTGTCCTTGAGGTGGGACTGGAATTGCTCTGAGGCTGCTCCCTCTCTGGTGGTGACACAGGCCGTCTTTTAGGACAGGGGTGGGGAACCTCAAGCCCAGAGGTTGCTTGCCTGGATCTGGCCCCTGAGGCTCAGAGCCCCTCCTGCATTGGGGAGCCTGTGCGGGTGCTTAAGCCTCTTGCTGCCCCACCACGGGTCTAGAGTGCTCAAAATCTCCTAGGCTAGCCCCTTCCCCTGGCATGCGAGGCAAACGTGGGGAGTGTCTTTCTCCTTCTCAGGCGGGTGCCACGTAACCTAGGGTTTTTTGTGTGCAGCCAGAAACTTTTGGCCATCTTGGACCTCAGGGTCATTGGGGAATGCCCAAGTGCAGCCTTTCTCCAGGTGGGGCTCCCAACCCAAAAGGGGGGAGCCAGACCAGTGTAGGGGTTTGAAAGTAGGGTCACTAGCCATCCAGTGATCCCCTACATGGCCTCTTCTTTGGGCCTCAAACCTTCCCCTGGCCAGATTTGGGAGATATTGAAGGATGTCGGATTTCTTCTGGCCTTCCGGGCTCATTGCCTGGGCGGGCGGGTAAGGGGCTTGGATTGCTTGAGCCTACAAGCCCAGGCTCCAGAGGTTAATGTCTTGTCCATTGGGCTCCTGGGGGGGTTCCGCACCTCCTCACCTTCAGGTGATGCTCTTAGCCTCCCTAATCTTCAGCTGATGCCAACTCCAGCTCCGGGAAAACTGGAGATGGTAGCGAATAGCTAGCTAGCTATCCTGCTGTGATGGACCAGGACGGGTCTGGGCACAGCTGAGGACGTCCACTCAGGGCAAGTTGCTCAAACTCGGGGCTCCTTACTGCCCCTGACTGGAGGTCCTTCCCAAATAGGCCACAAACCAGTCGCACCGAGTGCTTCAGCTGTCAGTCTGGCCAGCCAGAAGCCTCACAAACAAAACCCCTCTGACATCCCAGCTCTCTCTGTGCACCAATCAGCCCTGGGCCTAACACACAGGTGAGGGGTTATAGAACCCAATCTCACCTTCCCTGAATGGGTTCTTCCGGTCCCAAGAAACCAGCCACAGATCCCAATTAATTTACACTCTGGATCTTACCCACAAGCTCACGCTGAGCCAATCCTTTAGAATCTAAAATCTAGGGGTATGTCTAGACTACATTGCTCCGTTGACGGAGCCATGTAGATTAGCTTACTAGACATAGGGAAATGAAGTGGCGATTTAAATAATCGCCGCTTCATTTAAATTTAAATGGCTGCCGCGCTCTGCCGATCAGCTGTTGAACAGCTGTTTGTCGGCAGATCGGGGCAGTCTAAACACGCCGCGGTTGACAAGGAAGCCTTTGTCGACCGGCGCAGGTATGCCTTGTGAAACCAGCTCGTGGTTCCCTGCAAGGCTGCCTCTGGGATCAAGAGCTGAGGTGAAGACAAGATGGAGGGTGCCACATGGCACTTATATACCTCTCCTGGCATCTTCCTGGCCACAGCAGGTTACTGCAGGTCACATGGTCCATTGACCTATCCTTGTGTCCCAAGTCAGCAACCATTATCCTGGCTGGCTTGCAGGTATCCAGACATTCCTCAGGTGTGTGTCTGGCACTTAGAGATCTATTGTCTCTGGAACCTCACTAATTAGCATAGCCACTGGCTGAACATTCTTTGCCCATTGCTCTGCCTCAGACAACCTTCCAGCGTCCATAAAGAGTACATGTTTATAACTCCACATACAGACATTATACAAGTACATGAATAGCATATACAGAATCAGTAGAACAGAAGCTTTCATGTGACACCTCACATGGCCCCCTTTGTACAGACTTTTGGGGCAAACACCCGCGCCCCCCCCCCCCCCATGGGTGCAACAGTGATCCTTAGAATCCAATAACATGACACCTGCCCTGGCTGCAGCCCAGCCCCGGGGAAGCTGGAGGTGGCAGCCAATAGCTAGCTCTCCTGCCCTGGCTGCAGCCCAGCCCGGGGATGCTGGAGATGGTGGCTGCCCCAAGTGCAGGGCTGGGGAAGCACTCGTATCCAAAAAACCCAGGTCCAGAGGCTGATGCCTTACCCATTAGGCTGGCTGCTCGCTCTGGGGGTGCACCAGACCCTAGCTCCAGCTCTGGCACACAGCAGTATTGTAGCCCTCAGTCCCGCCCCTTGTGGGTGTGTGGAGAACACTTGTGGGGAGAAAAGAGAGTCAGTCTCTAACAAGATCTCTCATTCTGTCTAGTCCATCGTCCGAGGTATCTTTTTCGTGCTAACTGCCATTTTGTCAGGGTAGGGGGGCAGTGCTCAGCAGTGGGGCCTTGCTGAAGAAGCATCAGGTAGCCTGCATGTGTCTATGTCTGATGTCAAAGCAGAAAGGGTCCCTGTGATTCAGCATGATCACCCTGTTGCTCTTAAGAGTCATCAGGGGACAGGGTGTGTTTGAAAGCCAAGATGGTGAACGATGAAAAGTTTGTACTAACAGAAGCTTGGCACTACAAGTAGACTGGTACCTTACTAAGGCAATTGTGTCCCTTTCCCACGGAAACAGCTGTGGAGTTCCTGCGTGTGGGGAGTGAATGAGCGTGGAACGTGAGTGTTTGGAAAGTGAACAACTTGAAGGCTCAGCAGTTTCAGAGTCCAGATGGTCAAAGAAGCCAGAAGACTCAGGGCTGCCAAGGTACCATTAGTCATGCCCAATGTAAGGCAGACAAATGCAGGTCATAGAGATGGCCTTGGAGTTAAGAGCAAGCACCCCTTTACAGAGCAACTCTGGGAAGCAGGCACTGACATACTGATGCCAGATGACAAAGAAAAACAACTTCCAGATAAACAGATGTGAAGGAGAACAGATGGTGATTGATGAAGAGCTGACAAAGCAAGCTAGAGAGACCCGAACAGGAGAAGAATCCTACAAAAGACGGGGCGTCTTGCATGACTCTCCAGGTCTCGTCAAGATCGCCGCGCCGGTCTAGACTGAGAGAAGCCTCTGCTCCCCACCCCCAGCATTTAGCGTGCATGGCCAGTGAGCGGATGTGAGCAACAAACTGGAAACTTTAAGCAGTGATGACACATGCGTGTGAACATGCATAGAACGGAATCATGTTACATTGACAATAAAGGTGGTGTTTTTCCTTATTCCCCTGAAAAAGATCCTGCAAAATTCTTTCATGTCGAACATCCCTGCCCAGAAGAGCTTGCCATCTAAGACCCTCATCCTGCAGCGAACTGCCTTTGGGGCTTTGGGCACGTCTCTGCGAGAAAGTCCCTCGCTAAATCATGGTCCAAGCAGGTAGGAAACGTATGAAGTTGGAGAAAACCAAATGTAACCATTTGTCAGACAGAAATTCAAGATCTATAGAGATCTACCTATAAAGACAGTCAACCAGCAAGTCAAGTCAGGGTAGCCACAGGTATCCATGGAAGAGAGTATCTAAATCTCCTAGGTGAACTGAAAACCTCAGTCTAAAGATTCAATAGCTCATTTATACCCAGCCACAGGTATTTCAGAGGCTGTGATAAATGTAACATCCTGGCTTAAGCTAGGGGTAGGAAAGAGGAACAATTAGGCAGAAAGTCAAATGTAATTGTGTTATATGTATGAATCCTACATCCATTTTAGTCTCCTTGAACATTTTTTCTGGAACAGACACACCTAGCTTTTATTGTTACCTGTTCTGTGCAAAAATCTTAATTCTCTGCTTTTTGTTTTTATCTGAAATGCCCAATTAAAATCCTTCTTTTAGCTGCATAATTCTTTATGGCTTGTCCTGAAAGTACAATACTTCTAATGAGAGAGAGACCACAGTCTAGCAAATGGTCAGAATGAAAGTGCAGAATTAAGAGATTCTTCTCTTTCACACACTGACAGTTCCTCTGCCTTTTACTCCCCTGTGCCAAGACACAAAAAGCAGAATCAGGGAAAGAAGAGAGCCTTGAAGTGCATGCACTACATTATTATTTTATGTATGTGAGAAGAGCGGTATTCTAGATAAAATATTATGACAAGGACTCGACAGACAGGAAACACCTCTCTGAACAGGAGACCAGAAAACATCATCCCCCGGTTGTCTTCATCCAGCTACTTTGAAAAGATTAAAAACAAAGGTGGAGACAGCTCCAAGTTAAATATTCGATAGTAACGTTCCTTCCTATGCAAACAATTTAAAATATTCCTCAGTTCCTCTTGAGCATCAGAACAGATAGGAAATCCAATTCCCTCCATGGTAGTATCTAGGACTCAACCAAGAATGGAACCCAGCGTACTGTACAAACACAAAGTAGCAGACAGTCCCGTGCCAGATCTTATAAACTTAAAAAAAACCAACACCCAAGACAGACACAGGGGAGGGTGAAGAGGAGCAATGCACTAGGAAAGCGAGCACATGCGTATCTTACTTTGCAAACAGTCCTTTCTATTTGGTTAGGGTCGGAGTCGGCAACCTTTTCTAACCAAAGAGCCAAATGACATCACAATTCAGAAGAAATGGTCAACAAAGAGCCATCTAAGAATGGCTGTTTGCATGACTGAAAATATACAAATATACACATTTATACAAATGCCATTATTTATTAATTCAGTCTTACCACAAAACATTTTGATTGTACTAAATAAGTATTTCCTTCAAGAAACCTGTTTCATCTGAAGTTTTCTGAGAAGCTCTAAATAACCTGTCCTTAGTCCAATAAATAAATAAATAAAATAAAAATTAAAAAAAAAAATTTAAAAAAGGAAAAATTCCTTGTTTGGTCTTAAAAGAAAGTTAACTCTCTATATGATGCTCTTCCATTCTCACATGCCACATGAGATCTCAGCCAAACTAAGGATCAATTCCCCTGTGAATGGTTGAAGCGGAAGGAGGAATAATTTCATTTTTGTAGTGTCTCCTGCTAGCAACAGCGGAGAGGGGGGAGGAGAGAAAAAGCTGTCAATTCAAGTATCCGTGCTAAAGGAGGCTAATAGAGCAGGCCGCAAGTGCCCGATACTTGGCTTTTCATGTCATTGGGATGTTGAATAGTGTTCTGCTTAAAAGGCGCACCCAGGATCTTTTCAGGAGGATAAGGCAACACGCCACATTTATTGAACATACATAGTCAATCAATACTTATCATATGCATATGACACATTACACTCATGCACTCACACACACATGCACAAGCACACTTCGTCTTGTTACCAATAGTTGCTCCCTCTAACTGCACTGGCCAGGTAAGTTAGGTGGGGGAAGGGTGGAGCCAGGCTTCTGCCAATCCGGATCGATGCTCCAATGTTGACAAGACGAAAACGTAGGGTTCATCTGCAAGATGCCTCATATTTATCCCTCTCATGCAGCCAGTTAGTCATCACCTCACATTTTTTAATGCTGCTTCAAAGCGAGTTCTTTCAAGGGTAGTCACTTGCTGCTCAACTCCCAAGGCCATCTGTATGTCCAATCTTCTTTTCAATGAGCTCACTTCACAGGTATTGTCCTGGATCTGGTTCCCAGCCTCTCTCCACCCTTGCAACTGCTGCTGGAGGTGTTCACCTTTCATTCTCCATTCACACCTCATTCATTTCAACAGGGCAATCACGGAAAGGGGAGAGATGTATTCTACTCCTAGCAAAAGACATTTTTCTTTACTTTAATGATTCCTAGGACCTACAACATAAAGAGCTTGATACAAAGTTTCTATGGAAAAGACTGGATACTAGGTTTCTCTTAATAAAAGGATTCTGTAAGAAAGCTTAACAAAGATATATCTAAAAGGACAAGATATGTATATATAAAATCTCTTAATACAAAGTTATATGAGAATGATACATGGTTATACGGAAATGTTACAGAGATTTATCCACAATAGAACGGCACATCCAAGAAATGTTTTTGTGCAATCCCTGGCTAAATGTGTCCAATTTGCATGGGAAGGCCAGTTCTGCAGTTTCTCTCTCAGCTCTCGTCCCCCAGCTCCTCTACTCTGCTCACGCTACATTGACGACTTCATCTTCCTATGAACCCACGGGAAGGAGACCCATTGAAGAATTCAGCGGGGATTTCAACAACTTCCACCCCACCACCAACCTTAGCCTGGACCAGTCCACACAGGCGAGCCACTTCCTTGACACGACAGTGCAATTCAATGATGGCCACGTCTCCACCACCTTGTACTGGAAACCTACCGACAGTTTCACTTACCTACAGCCTCTAGCTTCCATCCAAGACACGTCACCCGAGCAATTGTTTACCGCCAGCCCCTAAGAGAAAACTGGATTTGTGCTAGGCCCACAGACACAGACCTACAGGATCTGTCAGGCATTTGTAAAAGTTCAATGCCCACCTGGGGAAGTGGAAAAACAGCCTTACAGAGCCGGATGAGTACCCAGGCATCAGCTTCAAGACAGGCCCAGCAAAACAACAGAACCCCACTAGTCAGCACCTACAGCCCCCCAACTGAAACCCTTCCAGCGCATCATTAACAATCTACAACTTACCTTGGAAAACAATCCCTCACTCTCACAGGCCTTGGGACATAGGCCGGTCCTCGCTCACAGACACCCCCCCTACCCTGAAACAAATTCTTTCCAGAAACCACACATCCCACCTCAAAGACACTCACCCTGGAAGCCACCTCCGCAAGGAACTCCAGTGCCAGCCCTGTCCACACATCTGCACGCGCGATGGCATCACAGGACCTAACCACATCAGCCACCGCATCAGAGGCTCATACAACAGCACATCCAAGGTGATCTGTGCCACCCACTGCCAGCCAGCCCCCTCGGCCATGTGTGTTGGCCACACTGGACAGACCCTACGACAAAGGAGTCAGGGACAACAAATCAGATACTCAAAATGGTAGCACAGAAACCTGCCAGGGAACACTGTAACTGGCCTGAGCACTCGATGGATTTCTAAGTGGTTCTCCTCTTTCAAAGCCATTTCAGGAACCAACTAGAGCTGGGCTCAGCAAGCTGTGACTCCCAAGCCAAATACGGCTTTTGCACCACGAGCTCAGCCCCCCCTTCCCACTGCCCCCACAGCAGAGAGCCACCTGGGGCTCCAGCCTCGCAGCCCCTGCAAAATTGGAGCACCGGCTTCCTGCGGGGGAGGGGCAGGAAGGAGCGGGAAAAAAGTCCTGAGTCTCTCTACCAGATCCAGCTTGTAGGGAAGAAGCAGAGCTAGAGACGGCTCTGCACACTGCTGCTTCCCTTCCCCCTCTCACAGCAGGGCATGGACCCGCTTCCTGGAGGATTTCCCAGCTGCTCCCATTTGCCAAAATCCTACCAATGGGAGCAGCGGGAGGACAACCCTGGGCTGTGCTGCTAGCAGCACTGTGAAAGCAAGTTAGCCCCCCCCCCCCACTCTCCCAGGCTGAGACCCCCACGTTCCCAGCCTGCTCTCACACACCCTCCACTGAGACCCCTCATGCCCAACACACTCCTGCACCCTCATCCCTGGCCAGACTCCCACCCCAGCCTGCCCCCGCACCTTCCCTTGTGCCCGCCTCCTCCCCCTGGCCAGACACCCCACCCTCAGCCTGCTCTGGCACCCCACCCCACCTGCACCCCATCCCTGTCCCCCCACTGGCATCCCCATCTCGCCCACTGGTCCCCTCCATTGCGGCTGCACCCGGAGCCTCAGGGCCACAAAACCCACCGGCCCTGGGACCCCAGAGGAGCGAATCTGTCTTGAAAAGGCTGAAACCTTGCCCCCTCTTCCCCCCCCCCAGAGGAGCGAAGTGTTTTATTGGGGGGGCACACCAGCGAGCGCAGGGAGAGGGGATCACTACTGTTGTGTGCCCCCACTGATTGTTCTGGGGGTCAGTGACCCCCGCCCAGGCAGGTTCCCGGCCCGGCCCTAAACACCGAGAAGGCGGGAAGCTGCCGCGAGGGACCCCGGCGGGACCGGGTGCGACACGGAGCCCGGCCAACGAGGGGCGGGCTGGGCGCGGGGCAGCCTCGTGCTCGGACCCAGGATCCGCTCGCCCCCCGCGTGCAGCACGCTCCTCGGACCTTCCTGCCATGGCGGCGCCAGCCGTCCAGTTAGCCAACGCCCCCCAGCGACAGCCCATTGGCCGAAGGGCTGCGCGTTACGGGCACCTGTCGAGAGCCCATTGGCCGAACCAGAGACAGGACACACCCCTTCCTGACAACCCTTTGGCCGACACAATCCTCCGTCAAAGCTGTCTTGCGAAAGCCCATTAGCTGGCACCCAGCCAGGAAACGCCCCTCAGTCAGAGCCCATTCGCGGACACAACAGTCTGTTATGATCCGTTCCGGACAGCCTATTGGCCACCGGTAGTGTTAGGACACGCCCTTGTGTCACAGCCCATTCGCGGAGAGAAGTGTCTGTTATGCTCAACCCCGGACAGTCTATTGGTCGCTTGTAGCCTCTGGACACACCCTTCAGTCACATCCTATTCAGCCTATCGGGCCCATCCGATTCAGAACACGCCTGTAGTCAGAGCCCATTCGCGGACAGAAGAGTCTGTTATAAGCCACCCCAGACAGCCTATTGGCTGCCAGCAGCCTGAGGACACGCCCTTTAATCACAGCCCATTCACAGACAGAGCAGTGCGTTAAGATCCACCCGGGTCGGCAAGCCCATTCAGGACACGCCCTCAGTCACATCCCATTCGCTGACAGAGCCGTCCGTTCAGATACGCCCCAACAACCTATTGGGCGCCAGCAGCCTGAGGACACGCCCTTTAGTCACAGCCCATCCGCGGACAGAGCACTCCGTTAAGATCCATCCTGGTCAGCCTATTGGAAAGAAGCAGAGTCAGGACACGCCCTTCAGTCACAGCCCATTCGCAGACCAGCGAATGGTTCCACCTGGTTCCACATGGGGAGCTGTCCAACCTGGTGCAGGGAGGCAAGATGGCGGGCCGGCAGCCTGTTAGGGCCAAAAAGCCTCAAAAGCATTTCTGAAAGGGGGAAAGGGGCAATGCTGGTTTTTAATTTTTTTAAAATTTTTAAATTTTAAATTTTTTTGCTTAATAACTGTTGGGGTCCTTTTTTTTTTTTTTTCCCTCAACAACTTTGGTCTCCCCCCTTTTTTTTCTCAACAGAATTTTTCCCTGGTGTTTTTTTTTTGGTGGGGGGGTGTTAGTAATTTTGGTTAAACCAGCTGGCAACCCTACACACCTGCTGCTTTCTATACCACAGCCCTAGGCCTGGCCTGCTCCTCCCGTCAATGTCCTTTCGCCGGCTTTCAAGCCTGTGTTATGCACACTCTCTGCACTGCCCAGACATTCTCACTTCCGTCTGCAGCTCCACCTGCACCCACACTGCAATCCCAGGCCTGGGCCTTCCCGCCTCACCATCCCCCCAAGCCTGCCCTAGGCCCTGGAATCGCTGGGCTTGCTGACCTACGGTGCACCCATTGCTGTCTGCCCACGCCAGCAGCTTGGCCTCAGAGCTCAGTGACACCCCAGGCTTAGAGCCCTCCCAGTCCAGCAGGCTGGCAAGGGCAGGCCAGGCCGCTGCTGAAGTGGGCCCCAGCAGCCTTGCTCTGCCTGGTCATTGGAGGAACCCTGCGTCCCTTTGTGATGTCAAACTGGGGCTTTGAGGGGGGCACATTTGAAGTTCAGCTGCATTGCCCTGGGGGAGGGGAGCAGGAAGAGCAAGGGGCTGCCAGATCTTGGGTTCTCCAAAATTGTACTGACACTTGGACAAGGTGTTGAGAGCCATAGATTGGGGCACAAAGCCCGCCTCTCTGCAATGGGAATCTGTGCAAAGGGAGGCTGGCAGTGTGGATGGAGCATGACCAGACACACGCAGGTGGCCTGGGCACATGGCGAAGGGAGACTGAATCCTAGTTCAGTAGTGCTGGAAAATCCTTGCTGAATGGTGGCTGCTGGTCGAGTGGATTACTGGGGACAGCCAGTTGCAGGGGTCACCAGAAAACACCACTTTGTTGACCCCTAAATGTTTCTTGGAAATGTAGCATATTCACTAGTCTTTCAAATGGAACATGTCAAGCTCTGACGGACTGTCCGGTGTCCCACCAGGCTGCTGGGGCCCTCAAGCATCCAGGGTCAGAAGGCCTTTAAAAGTTGCCTGTGCCCCTGCTGCTGTTCTAGTCCAGGCCCCTCAGCCACGTATCCCATGCTAACACTGTTTGAATAGCGCACAGGTGTAAATGAGACCGGGGTGGGCTGCCGGAATCAGGCCCTAGGGACATCTGGGTGGATTGTCTTTCCGGATCTTTACTGAAGGTGGTGCCAAAACACCAAACAACCCACCAGTGTCTGTACCACGCCCAGAAGCAGTAGGTAGCTGCTGAAAGGGGAGCGATGGGATTGCTAAAGCTGCAGGACAATTTCCATCTAGAGGGGAGGTCTCACTGGCTAAATACCCAAAGCTTCCCTTGAAATGAACCGTGACATTGGATTTGCATTTCATAGAATCATAGAACCATAGAGCTGGAAGAGACCTTAGAAGGTCATCAAGTCCAGCCCCCTGCCCAAGGCAGGACCAATCCCAACTAAATCAACCCAGCCAGGGCTTTGTCAAGCTGAGACTTAAACACCTCTAGGGATGAAGACTCCACTACTTCCCTAGGTAACCCATTCCAGTGCTTCACCACCCTCCTAGGGAAATAGTTTTTCCTAATATCCAACCTGGACCTCTCCCACTGCAACTTGAGACCATTGTTAGAAGATAACATAAGAACATAAGAACGGCCGTAGCGGGTCAGACCAAAGGTCCATCTAGCCCAGCATCCTGTCCGCCGACAGTGGCCAGCACCAGGTGCCCCAGAGGGGGTGGACCGAAGACAACGATCAAGCAATTTGTCTCCTGCCATCCCTCTCCAGCCTCTGCCAAACAGAGGCCAAGGACACCATTTTATCTCCTGGCTAATAGCCTTTTATGGACCTAACCTCCATGAAATTATCTAACTTCTCTTTAAACTCTGTTATATTCCTAGCCTTCACAGCCTCCTCTGGCAAGGAGTTCCACAGGCTGACTACACGCTGTGTGAAGAAGAACTTTCTTTATTAGTTTTAAACCTGCTACCCATTAATTTCATTTGATGTCCTCTAGTTCTTCTATTTAGGAACTAATAAATAACTTTTCTTTATCGGCCCTCTCCACACCACTCATGATTTTATACACCTCTATCATATCCCCCTCAGTCTCCTCTTTTCTAAACTGAAAAGTCTCAGTCGCTTTAACCTCTCCTCATATGGGACCCGTTCCAAACCCCTAATCATTTTAGTTGCCCTTTTCTGAACCCTTTCCAAGGCCAAAATATCTTTTTGAGGTGAGAGACCACATCTGTACACAGTATTCAAGATGTGGGCGTACTATAGTTTTATACAGGGGGCAGTAAGATATTCTGGGTCTTATTTTCTATCCCTTTCTTAATAATACCTAGCATCCTATTTGCCTTTTTGACCGCTGCACTGTGAAGTTTTCAGAGAACTGTCCACGATAACTCCAAGATCTCTTTCCTGATTTGTCGTAGCCAAATTAGCCCCCATCATACTGTCACATTATAGTTGGGGTTATTTTTCCCGATGTGCATTACTTTACACTTATCCACATTAAATTTCATTTGCCATTTTGTTGCCCAATCACTCAGTTTGGTGAGATCTTCTTGGAGTCCCTTACAGTCTGCTTCTGTCTTGACTATCCTAAACAGTTTGGTATCATCCATAAACTTTACCACCTCACTTCTTACCCCTTTCTCCAGATCATTTATGAATAAGTTGAACAGGATTGGTCCTAGGACTGACCCTTGGGGACACCACTAGTTACCCCTCTCCATTCTGAAAATTTACCATTTATTCCTACCCTTTGTTTCCTGTCTTTTAACCAGTTCTCAATCCAAGAAAGGACCTTCCCTCTTATCCCATGGCCATGTAATTTACACAAGAGCCTTTGGTGAGGACCTTGTCAAAACTTTCTGGAAATCTAAGTATACTATATCTACTGGATCCCCCTTGTCCGCATGTTTGTTAACCCTTCAAAGAACTCTAATAGATTTGTAAGACAGGATTTCCCTTTACAGAAACCATGTTGACTTTTGTCCAACAAATTATGTTCTTCTACATGCTTCACAATTTTATTCTTTACTATTGTTTCGACTAATTTGCCAGGTACCGAAGTTAGACTTACCGGTCTGTAATTGCCGGATCGCCTCTAGAGCCCTTTTTAAATATTGGTGTCACGTTGGCTACCTTCCAGTCATTAGGTACGGAAGCCGATTTAAGGGATAGGTTACAAACCACAGATAATAGTTCAGCAATTTCCCATTTAAGTTCTTTTAGAACCCTTGGATGAATGCCATCCGGTCCCGGAGATTTGTTAACATTAAGTTTTTCTATTTGTTCCAAAACCTCCTCTAATGACACTTCAATCCGGGACAGTTCCTCAGATTCATTACCCACAAAGGACAGTGCAGATTTGGGAATCTCCCCAACGTCCTCAGCCGTGAAGACTGAAGCAAAGAAATCATTTAGTTTCTCCACAATGGCTTTATCGTCCTTGATTGCGCCTTTTATAGTTCGATCGTCTAGGGGACCCACAGGCTAAAATATTTTTTAGCAGGCTTCCTGCTTCTAATGTACTTAAAAACATTTTGTTATTTCTTTTTGAGTTTTGGCTAGCTGTTCCTCAAAATCTTTTTGCTTTTCTTATTACATTTTACACTTGATTTGACAGTGTTTATGTTCCTTTCTATTTATCTCACTAGGATTGGACTTCCACTTCTTAAAAGATGCCTTTTGTCCCTCACTGCTTCTTTTACATGGTGGTTAAGCCACGTGACTCTTTTTAGGTCTCTTGCTATGTTTTTAATTTGGGGTATACATTTAAGTTGGGCCTCTATTATGGTGTCTTTAAAAGTTTCCATGCAGCTTGCAGGGATTTGGCTCTAGTCACTGTGCCTTTTAATTTCTGTTTAACTAACCTCCTCATTTTTGTGTAATTCCCCTTTTTGAAATTAAATGCCAGGGTGCTGGTCTGCTGAGTGTTCTTCCCACCACAGGAATGTTGAATGTTATTATATTATGGTCACTATTCCCAAGCGGTCCTGTAAGTTATTTCCTGGACCTGATCCTGCGCTCCACTCAGGACTAAATCGAGAATTGCCTCTCCCCTTGTGGGTTCCTGCACCAGCTGCTCCAAGAAGCAGTCATTTAAGCCATTGAGAAATTTTATCTCCACTTCTCTTCCTGAGGTGTTCCTTGTTCTGCCATCTGTCACTACTGTGAACAGCCTTTTTCCAGCCTCTTTGGAACTTCCCTTCAGGAAGTTGAAGGCTGCTATCAAATCCCCCCTCACTCTTCTGCAGACTAAATAGATCCAACTCCTTCAGCCTCTTCTTGTAGGTTATATGCTCCAGCCCCCTTATCATTCTGGTTGCCCTTCGCTGGACGCTCTCCAATGCATCTACATCCTTCCTGTAATTGGGGCACAGAACTGGACACAATACTCCAGATGTGGCCTCACCAGAGCCGAGTAAAGAGGAATAATCACATCTCTGGATCGACTGGCAATGTTCCTCTTAATGCAATGTACTATGCCATTAGTCTTCTTGGCTACAAGGGCACATTGTTGACTCATGTCCAGCTTCTCATCCACTGTAACCCCCAGGTCCTTTTCTACAGAACTGCTACTGAGCTAGTTGGTCGCCAGCCTGTAACAATGCTTGGGATTCTTCCGTCCCAAGTGCAGGACTCTACACTTGTCCTTGTTGAACCTCATCAGATTTCTTGTGGCCCAATCCTCCAATTTGTCTAAGTCACTCTGGACTCTATCCCTGCCCTCCAGCATATCTACCTCTCCCCCTAGCTTAGTGTCATCCACAAACTTGCTGAGGGTGCAATTCATCTCCCTCATCCAGGTCATTAATAAAGATGTTGAACAACACAGATCCCAGAACCGAACCTTGGGGCACTCCACCCATTTCCCTGGCTGCTGGCCGGGTGCAGACAGGATTCAGATGTACAGAAGAAAAGCCCTTTGAAAAGCTCTCCCCTCCCCCTTCACATTTGCAGCAGAGCATCCCGGCTTAGGTTGGACCCTTTGCAAAAAACCATAACAACCAACCATCCACGCCCCGTTACACTACCCAGCCAGTTACAACAAGAGCCGCCTGGTCCCGCTTCCTTGCTCTCTCAACAGCCTCCAGTTTGCCCGTCTCTCTCTGGCTGGAATGCATTGCCTAGAAGCGACTAGACATTCCCAGGCCGGGACACAGCAGCACTCCCATTGGGCTGTGTAAACCAGCACAAGTCTGTTTACACATGGATTGGGATGTGCTCCTGATCTGGGATGGCTGGGCTTTCAGGCTGGGGAGGCAAGGGTTAATAGCAACTGCCCATCAGCCTCCCAAGCAGCTGTAGGGGAGAGGAAGTCGGCTGGGGGCTGGATGGGTCAATAGCCTGGCTGGCACCTAGAGGGCAGCTGCTTCTGTAACCCACACACCTAGGGTGGGTCACAGTCCCATGCAGTGGCACTTAGACCACAGGTAAGATGGAGAGACCCCTACAGCATGGGCTGGGAGCCAGCTGACTTTCAGCGGAAAGGGTGAAGACTCCTATACTAGGCTCCAGAGGTCCCAGGTTCAGATCCACCCCAGGCCCTGTGCTTTGTGGGGCCCTGTGGTAGCCGTCTCAACCATCCCATGGATGGGTTCCAGAGTGGCCAGCGGGATTACCGGGGGCTGTGGGGTGGCAGCAGGGGTTGCCCCCTTCACCCTGCTCTCACGCTCACCACAGGGCCAGGATACTGTTGCCATGGTGAACCCGAGCACATTAGGCTGGAAGAAGGCAGTGAGGCAGGGCAGGGCAGACTGCAGGGTTGCTCCAGCTCCTGCCACCATGGTGAATGCAGGAGGGGGCGACCCTGCTTCTCCCCCACATCAGGCACCCAGAAACCCCCCGGCTCACGTTGCTCAGGGGAGGGGGCTTCGGGCAAGGGGGCAGGTGATGGTGAAGCAGAGGCTGGAAGGGGTGGGACAGGGCAGTGCCGTATGGTGTGTGTGGGGGGGAGGGGGTTACCCTAGGCCCTGTGGCCCCCTAGGAAGCGCTCTATGCATGGGTGTTTCTGGCCAGGCAGGTGCTGGGTGAGTGCTCATCTCCCATCTGTGCTGTCCTCTCCCCTCTCTGCAGGCCCGTTTCCGAGTGGTGCTGGGCAGCCACAGTGGCTGCAGGGGGCCATGCTGGGGACAAGGCCTGTGAGAGACGAATACAGCAGCAGCTCCCTGCCTGCACCACCTTCTGCCTGGGCCACACTGGCCACCACATCCCCCAGCCTGGCTAGGACAGGCCCTCCCCAGCAGCGATGACTCCCACAGCGACACACCTCATTGCCCAGGCATGTCCTCTCCAGAGCTTCAGCCAAAATGTCTCCTTCCCTCTGGTCACCCCCTCCCCAGCATTGCTGAGAAAACCCCACAAGGAGGGTGCTGCCATGGGCAGGCATGATGCAGACACAGCCCCACTGCAGAGTTAAGCGGCAGAGACTTTATTTAAAAGAGAGAGGAGTTCACCTGTGGAACTCACTGCTACTAGATATTACTGATAGGTAAAGCTTGGCAGTTTTACACTCCAACACACCATAGATAGTTATGGGAATGACAACAAGATCCACAGTTCCACCACTGGCTCAGAGAGTCGACAGCCCCATCACCAGACCCAGTGTTTCTGCTTCTCTTCCCACTTGATGACATGAACCCTTTGGAAGCTGTGAGCTTGGGCAGTGGGTGAAGATAGGGCTGGGAGAGGAAAGCTCCTAGCCCCACCCCTTCTGCCTAGGCCCCGCCCTCTTACAGGAGCCAAGCCTTCTCACCTCCCGCCACAGCCTCAAGGGGAGGTGGAGCAGCATGCAACCCCAGCTTCTCTGGCCCGGAGCACTGGGGAGGGAGGAGGCCACATGCCCCAGCCTGCCTGGCCCCGGAGCAATGGGGAGAGAGGCCACGTGGCTCCAGCCTGCCCAGCTCTGAGCACTGGGGAGGGAGGAGGCCAGGTGGCCCTAGTCTGCCCGACCCGTGAGCACTGGGGAGGGAGGAGGCCACGTGGCCCCAGCCGGCCTGACCCTGGAGCACTGCGGAGGGAGGCCACATGGCTCCAGCCTGCCCGACCCTGGAGCACTGGGGAGAGAGGCCACATGGCCCCCATCTCCCCGGCCCACAGGACAGGTGCTCAGGGGCAGCTCACTCCGCCCACCTGGACTCTTACAGCAGGGGTTCTGGGAGCTGGATGTGGCAGGGCCAGGCTGGTTGTTTGGGAAGACAGAGCCGCCCCTCCCGTCCCCTCACACACCCGCCACCCATGCCTGGCAGGCTGGAGGATGCTGGCACTAGGCGGGATTAGCAGTCACAGTAGCAACTCCTCTGCTCTCGGTCCCGTCTCTGCTCGCGGTTGCTGGGGTGACTACGCCACGACCCCGGTGCCCAGGGCTCCCAGCACCAGCAGCAGGCCCACGTGGCCGTAGGACAGCGACGAGGCCAGGGATGGTTGTGATGCGAAATCTAAACAAAGAAATGCGATGGGGTCAGTCCCTGGGGCATGGCTGGGGCTGGGTTACCCGGGGGTTGTGCAAACAGGGCTGGGCCCGGGCAAGACTGTGCCAGCCCAGGCGCCAGTGTCTCCTTTGGGGAATCAGAGTCAGTTCCGCCCACGCACCCTCCGTCCCTGGAGCTCGGTGCTTGAGGGCTCTGACACGGAACAGGAGGAGGAGAGGGAGGTGAGGGGGCTCAAACCTGCCCCTCAGTTCCTCCATTTCTGTCCCTTTCTCTGCCGGCTCCTCCCCACAAGCAGCTCATCAAGCAATACTACAGATGTGACCCCTTCCCCGGCCCTGCCATGCTGAGGTTCCAGACACTCCCCTTGAGCCCTCCCCCAGGCTGGAGCCTCCTCAGAGCAAAGACGGGGGCAGGAGCAGCTTGCCATGCTGGGCAGCCCTTCACGGGCGAGGGGGTTACCTGGACACAGCTCCATGGAGGAGACTGTCCTGGAGCTGTTACTCGCGGGGTGCCGGGCTGTGCAGGTGACAGCCGGGAGATCCTCGAAAGGTCTGAGAGAGAGTCGCAGAACAGGTCCGGTGGATACGACCGCCCCCTTGGGGTCCCGAGTCCAGCTGTAGCCTACGTTTCCCCCTCGCTCCCCAGCAATGCAGCGCAGAGTGTAGTTACAGGCTCCGTGGGCGCAGCGCACTGAGTCGCAAATGATCATAGTCTCCGGCACTTGCTCTGCATGGGAAGGACAGAAACAGGATAAAACCCCTGGCGCGACTTCCTAGCCACTGCAGGGAGCCACTGGAGGAAGCTGAGTTGAGGTAGCCCTCTGCACCTGGGGTGGGTGGAGCAACTGACCAGTCCAAAGACGCTTGGTCAATGGACCAGTCAAAATTGGTCACATATTGTCAAAAATAGTGTAAAGCATGGATAGATCAGCACAGGAACACCGGGAACAAAGCAAGGTAAGACCTCATGGTCTCCAGCAGGCTGAGCCTTAGAGATCTCTGCTCAATTTCCAAAACAAAAACCCCTCGTTACTGAACTGTACTCCAATGCATTGGGGTTTGCATTTTTATGAGTTAAAATAACTGAAGCTGGAAACAAGGAAAGACTAATGATTGCTATGACCTTTACCAGTGACATTCGGTCACCACTGACAAGGGAATGGCATCCAAGACTGAACAGTTACAAAAGCAAAGGAAAATGAAATGGAAATAAAAGAACCAAAGGAATACAAGCAAATAAAAGTTTGCAGGGCGGTAAATTAGAAAGGCCAAGGCACAAAACGAGCACAAATTAGCTAGAGACAAAAAGGATAACAAGAAAATATTCAATAAATATATAAGAAGCAAAAGGAAGACCAAGGACAGGGTAGGTCCATTGCTCAATGAAGAGGGCAAAAGAATGAAGGTTTTCACCAAGAACGTGGTGATGACTGGGTGTCTATGTAACAAGTTTGGGACAGCAACATGGCCTCCCTCTGACCGGGAAGAGGAAGGGCCCCCTAAGACTCCTTGGTGGGCCTGTCCAGCCTCACCTAGTCCCGCCCACAGAAAGCCGGAGAGCGGGACTAGGAGTATAAGAGCTAAGAGATCAGTCAGAGCCCAGTAGCCAAACAGGCCAGATGCTCGGCCCCAGCTCCTGCAGGCAAGGACTCAACCGCGCTGCACCTGACAAGAGGACTGGGTTGGGCTTCCAGGACCCCTGCTAGCCCCTGAGGCTTGGCCTGGGCTGCTGAGACCTCTGCCGCAGCCTGAAGACATACCAAGCTCTCTGGGCCCCTACTGGGCCCTGATGACTAGACCAGTCCACCCGGGCCCCTGCCTGAACCAGAACCCATGGACATCCTGCCAGCACCTCCATCCCCAGCTGACCCCGAGGAGCAGAGCCTGAGCCTGGTAGGCCCCCAGGGGGCATTGGGAAGCGGCCCAGAGACAGCCGACCCCGGGGCAGCTGAAGAGTTGGAGGTCAGGTGGGCAGCGCATTGTGGCTTGGATCCCCGCTGAGCCACAGACCTATCAGCGTGTAGCAGCTAGGATCCCCGCCAACCCCGTGGCTGCAGCACTGCCACTGTCAGGGCCCTGGGCTGGGACGCAGCGGAGTGGGTGGGCCTGCATGCCCCTCGCCACCTCTTCCCTTGGGTGGCAGGTTTCCCCTGTGGGGCAAAAGCCCCTGTGCTTGTCGGCTTTCTGCTAGCGAGGAGACCCAACCCCTGCCTGGCTGGGACCCCGACGAAGCTCTAGTCTAAACCATTGAACTACTTATGGTAAACGTTTGTTTGCCCCGCCTTGACCCAGGGCTGGGCCCTATAAACTGTAAACTATTGCACTGCTTTTGGAAAACTCATCTATCCGCCCCACCTTGACCCAGGGCTGGGCCCTATAAACTGTCGCTCAGTCTAAGGCTAGGCCGATTCATGCTGCACAAACTTGTTGGCAACTGTGGCACTGCAACTGCTCTCTGGCGGGGCACTCTAGGGAGTCAGCATGGCCTCCCAGCTGCTTTGACTCAAGTGCGGGGATTGAACTCCACAGTTTTGCATCAGGATGGGTTCATCCAGTTGCTGGAGATGCCCTGAGATCAAAAGTAGAACCAGAGTCACAGTAGAAGCTGTCTTGGCCTGGGGCGTGGGGTTCCAGGGGGCAGGCGGCGTAGGGCGGGGCTCCAGGAGGCGGGTGGCATGGGGCGGGGCTCCAGGAGGTGGGCGGCGTGGGGCGGGGCTTCAGGAGGCAGGCGACGGGGCTTGGGGCTCACAGGGCTCACATCACCTACCGCTGGGATGCCTCCTTGTGGCTCACCGCTGGTTTGATGCTGCTGCTTGCATTTTCTTGGCTCCCTTGCCTAGTCTCATAGACTCATAGACTTTAAGGTCAGAAGGGACCATTATGATCATCTAGTCTGACCCCCTGCACAATGCAGGCCACAGAATCTCACCCACCCTCTCCTAGAATAATCCTCTCACCTATATCTCAGATATTGAAGCCTTCAAATAGTTCGAAGACCCCAAGATGCAGAGAATCCTCCAGCTGTGATCTGTACCTCATGCTACAGAGGAAGGCGAAAAACCTCCAGGGCCTCTGCCAATCTACCCTGGAGGAAAATTCCTTCCCGACCCCAAATATGGCGATCAGCTAAACCCTGAGCATGTGGGCAAGACTCACCAGCCAGACACCCAGAAAGTTCTCTATAGTAACTCCTATCATCCCTCCATTGACCTATTTACCACTGATAATGAATGGTCAATTAGTTACCAAGATCATGTTATCTCATCAAACCATCCCCTTCATAAACCCATCTAGTTTAATCTTGAAGCCAGATAGATCTTTTGCCCCACTACTTCCCTTGGAAGGCCGTTCCAGAACCTCACTCCTCTAATGGTTAGAAACCTTCGTCTAATCTCAAGTCTAAACTTCCTACTAGCCAGCTTATATCCATTTGTTCTTGTGTCCACATTGGTATTAAGCTTAAATAATTCCTCTCCCTCCCTGGTATTTATCCCTCTAATATATTTAAAGAGTGCAATCATGTCCCCCCTCAGCCTTCTTTTGGTTAAGGTAAACAAGCCAAGCTCCTTGAGTCTCCTTTCATAAGACAGGTTTTCCATTCCTCGGATCATCCTAGTGGCCCTTCTTTGTACCTGTTCTAGTTTGAATTCATCCTTCTTAAACATGGGAGACCAGAACTGCACACAGTATTCCAAATGGGGTCTCACCAATGCCTTGTATAATGGCACTAACACCTCCTTATCCCTACTGGAAATACCTCGCCTAATACATCCCAAGACCGTATTAGCCTTTTCACGGCCATGTCACAATGGCGGCTCATAGTCATCCTATAATCAACCAGGACTCCGAGGTCCTTCTCCTCCTCCGTTACTTCCAACTGATGTGTCCCCAGCTTATAACTAAAATTCTTGTTATTAATCCCTAAATGCATAACCTTACACTTCTCTCTATTAAATTTCATCCTATTGCTATCACTCCAATTTACAAGGTCATCCAGATCTTCCTGTATAATATCGATCCTTTTCTGAATTGGCAATACCTCCCAACTTTGTGTCATCCGCAAATTTTATCAGGACACTTCCACTTTTTTTGCCAAGGTCAGCAATAAAAGATTAAATAAAATTGGCCCCAAAACTGATCCCTGAGGAACTCCGCTAGTAACCTTCCTCCAACCTGACAGTTCACCTTTCAATATGACCGCTGTAGTCTCCCCTTTAACCAGTTGCTTATCCACCTCTCAACTTTCATATTAATCCCTATTTTTCCAATTTAACCAATAATTCCCCATGTGGTACTGTATCAAATGCCTTACTAAAGTCGAGGTAGATTAGATCGACTGCATTTCCTTTATCTAAAAATCTGTTACTTTCTCAAAAAAGGAGATCAGGTTGGTTTGGCACGATCTACCTTTTGTAAAACCATGTTGTAATTTGTCCCAATTGCCATTAGCCTCAATGTCTCTAACTACTTTCTCCTTCAAAATTTTTTCCAAGATCTTGCATACTACAGATGTCAAACTAACAGGCCTGTAGTTACCCGGGTCGCTTTTTTTCCCTTTCTTAAAAATAGGAACTATATTAGCAATTCTCCAGTCAAATGGTACAACCCCTGAGTTTAGAGATTTATTAAAAATTTTGCTAATGGACTTGCAATTTCATGTGCCAGTTCCTTTAATATTCTTGGATGAAGATTATCTGGGCCCCGATTTACTCCCATTAAGCTGTTCAAGTTTGGCTTTTACCTCGGATATGGTAATATCTACCTCCATATCCTTAGTCCCATTTGTTATGTTACCATTATCCTAAGCTCTTCATTAGCCTCATTAAAGACTGAAGCAAAGTATTTGTTTAGATATTGGGCCATTCCTAGATTATCCTTAACCTCCACTCCATCCTTAGTAATTAGCGGTCCTACTTCTTCTTTTTTGTTTTTTCCTATTTATATGGCTATAAAACCTTTTACTATTGGTTTTAATTCCCTTTGCAAGGTCCAACTCTACCTGACTTTTAGCCTCTCTCACTTTGTCCCTACATGCTCTAACCTCAATAAGGTAGCTTTCTTTACTGATCCCTCCCGTCTTCCACTCCTTATATGCTTTCTGCTTTTTCTTAATCACCTCTCTGAGATGCTTGCTCATCCAGCTTGGTCTAACACACCTGCCTATAATTTTTTCCCTTTTCTTGGGATACAGGCTTCTGACAGCTTCTGCAACTTTAACTTAAAATAATCCCAGGCCTCCTCCACCTCAAGATCCATAATTTCTTTAGTCCAATCAACTTCCCTAACTAATTTCCTTAATTTATTAAAGTTAGCCCTTTTGAAATCAAAACCCTAGTCTCAGATTTATTTTTGTTTATCTTTCCATTTAATTTGAACTGTATTAGCTCATGATCACTCGAGCCAAGATTGTCCCCTACAACCATTTCATCTATGAGGTCCTCGCTACTCACCAAAACCAAATCTAAAATAGCATCCCCCCTTGTTGGTTCAGCAACTACTTGATGAAGGAATTCATCAGCTATCACATCTAGGAAAATCTGAGCCCTATTATTATTACTAGCACTTGTTCTCCAGTCTATATCTGGAAAGTTGAAATCTCCCATGATTACGCAGTTTCCATGAGTATTTACTTCATTAAAAACATTAAAGAGGTCTCTATCCATATCCAAATTGGATCCTGGTGGTCTATAACACACCCCAAGCACTATCCCAGGGGAGGATCTGATAGTTTTCTTCCCCAATGTGATTTTTGCCCAAACAGACTCTGTCTTCTCCATTCCATCACTTTTTATTTCTTTACAATCTACCTCATCTTTGATATACAATGCGACTCCACCACCTTTACCCTTATTTCTGTCTTTCCTAAACAGCACATACCCTTCAATACCTATACTCCAATCATGCCTAGTATTCCACCATGTTTCTGTTATTCCTATAATATCTGGTTTCACTTCCTGGACCAATAGCTCAAGTTCCTCCATTTTGTTACCTAGGCTCCTCGCATTGGTGTACAAACATCTTAGTTTTGCTGTTTGGCCTCACTCACATTCTTTACCCAATTTGGCACAGACGTTGTACCTCCAATATGACCTATTAGACTAGTATCCACCCTACCCTTCTTCCTTATGTCCATTCTCCTACCCCCAGCTATATCCTTTCTTACTTCGTTTTCCTCCCTCTCAGTGTTAAAATCTGGCGTAGAGATTACCTGAACATCTCCCAACCGTCTCCCCAAATTCCTAGTTTAAAGCTCTCTTAATCAGTTGAGCCAGCCTCCATCCTAGAAGTCTATTTCCCTCCCTACTTAGGTGAAGTCCATCCCGAGAGAACAGTCCTCTGTCCATAAATGCCTCCCAGTGACCATACATCCCAAAGCCCTCCTTATAGCACCACTGCCTAAGCCATCTATTGATCATCATAATCCTGTCACATCTTAGTTGCCCTTCTCTAGGAACAGGCAGAATGCCACTAAAGATCACCTGAGCCTCAATTTGCTTGAGCGTCCTCCCCAGCCTAGCATAGTCTCCCTTAATTCGTTCCAGCGAGAATCTAGCCGTATCATTTGTTCCTACATGAAGGATGATCAATGGATTCCTTCCTGCTCCCTTAATAATCCTCTTCAACCTCAGTTCCACATCCCGTATCTTAGCACCTGGCAGACAGCACACCCTTCTATTCTCTGGATCCGCTCTAGTTACAGGCCTATCTATTCTTCTCAATAAGGAGTCCCCAATCACGTACTTGGTGACCTTTCGCATACTCCACGAAAGTCAGGGCTTCCTCTTTGTGCTTTGACCCTCCAACCTGGTTACTGTAGTTTCCTTCTTTTGCAGTGACCAATGTGACAGAGTGTTCACCCCACACCACCCTCCTGAGCCCGTCGGGGAGGTGTAGCATGAGCACCCCGTTAGGAAGAGGATGAACCCATGACAATCCCCAGAGATCACGCTTTCTTTCTGCTAAGTGGAGCGTGTTCACTGCCCTCACTCACACGTGTTCCAATGTTCAGGGACTCGTGCTGGGCCTAAGAAGGCGCAGACGTGTCCTCTCCCCATTTCGGCCCGGAGTGAATGCCAGGGTCAGGCAGTGCAATGCATGCTGAGTTCAATGCCATGGTGGGTTATTCTGGGGCTGCGCCTGGCTTTCCGGCACGTCGAAGACCTTGAGAGGGCTGGTAGAAGATGCCCACTCGATGAGACGTACTGGGCGTAAACTGGGGCTTGTTTGGTTGGAAAACTGGGAGAACCCTTCCTTCCCGGCGGCCCCACGTGGAGAGAAAACTGCCAGATCTTCAGCTCCCCGGAGAGACGCGGCCAGACCACCACCGGCGTCAAGGCCCCTGGCTCAACAAAGCCCAGGTGGCCTCTGTGTGAGCTGTGGCATCGGTCCCAGACAAAGCCCTGTCCCTGGAGCCACTTTGTCAGCCGTCTCCTGGCCGGGTGAGCCATGTGCCAGGCGGGGTGGTCGTGCTCGCCTGCCTGCTGGGTTGCGTAAGGTGCTGGCTGCGTGGGTGTTGCTGTGACGTCGATGGGACTGTCACACAAATATTGCGCCACCCACGTGATGCTAGAGACACACAAAGGGCTTGCGCAAGGAGAACCCAAGGACGGGAGTCACATAGGAACGTAGGAAGATGAGAGCCACTGCGCCTAACTCTGAGGGGCCTAGGAGCTCACAAGCTGGAGTCTAACACCCAGGCATCCTGTTCAATGAATGGGGGAAGGCACCCAATACCTTCAGATAAAGAAACAGAGCTCAAGACGGGTAAAGAAAAATTAGCTCAACAGCATTTCATCTTGCAAGAAACCGTTTATCAAAAGCTTCAGAGGGGTAGCCGAGTTTTCAGAGGGGAAAAACCTCCCCCCCCCCATCCCCTATTTATTTTGGAACTAGACCTTTAACTCCGGTCATCTGAAGAAGTGGGCTGTGTCCGTGAAAACTCATGAGCCCATCTACAGGTTTTGTTCCTCTCTAAGGTGCTGTGAGACTATTTTATGTTTTTCACTAGTTGGGGCTGAGGAATCCTCATTTCAAGGTGATGGTCCTCACTTTCCTGTTGTCGGTCTGGTGTTTAATTGTTTGTCTGCTGGAGCATTCACTTTGCTAGGTGCAAATCAACTGAGGTGGTGGGGTCTGATTGGCTAGGTAATTCTGTTACAGTATGTTATGATTGGTTAGTAAAAACATTCTAAACTAACTGGTTACAATAGAGCTAAGCAGGACTCAGGTTCCACTGTATAAATTGGGGGTCCAAAAGAAGTTCTTTGGGAACCGACTCCAGGCCATAGCCCCCAAGATCAGAGCTGCCAGACTTCAACCCTGTGCCAGTGACACTGCACTGAAACTGGAGTCCCCAGATGGACCTGACCCTGTCTGGCCAGCAAGACAAGTTCATCTGTCTCATTAGGAGCGGCGAGGCCGGGGTGCCTGGTGTTTTTGATGATTGTTACTAACTAGAGAGGAAGTAGGATATTACTGTGTACGGCTCTTTCACTGGTAAAAGACCCTGCAAACATGCGGAGTGCAAGGTTACGCCTGAGCCTGCAGAAGGGTAAGGGTGGGTGCCTATATTGAGATGCTTGGGGTAGCCGAGTCAGTCTGTACAGGATCAACTTAACAAACAAATGGTCTGGTAGCACTTTGCCGACTAACAAAACATGTAGATGGTATCATGAGCTTTTGTGGGTACAGCCCACTTCTTCAGATGACCGGAGTTTCGTTACGCCTGAGCTAGTGACGCCTGAGCTCTAGAAGCAGGTAAAGGTGGGTACCCCTAGAGCGTGTGAGTATTTTGTGCAGGTAACACTCTGGGAGAGCCCCGGGCCACACTTTCCCAGCCAGGGCCTTACCTGTGCACACGTCCTTTGGGGAGACTGTGCTGGAGCTGTTGCCGTCGGGGAGATGTGCCGTGCAGGTGAAATTCTCGTGAGCAGCCTGGTGCCGCTGCCGGATGTGCACAACAGAGACCCTGGATATAATGTGGCTGGGCCTGTGACTCCAGCTGTAACTCACGTTCTCCCCTCCATCCCTGATGGCGCAGTGCAGGGTGTAGCTACAGGCGTCATTCTCACAGGCCACTGAGTCACAGGCGATGGTGGGGCGGCAGCTGCCCCTCTGTGGGGGGGGAGGGGGAAGAAACACAGAATGGCTGAAATCCTTACAGCAATTTACTAGCCACTGCCTGGATCTGCATCATCACAGCATGCTTGGAGCAGCAGGGGGACAGGAAGAAAATGCTACAGCTGGCGGGGAGGAGCAAGGGGGGGGGGTGTCACTTGTAGCAGTGCAGGGGCCCCAGCTTGGAGATCAGTTGAGGGGTTGAGCTGGTGGAAATTTTCCACTGAACAGAAAATTTGGTTTTGTGGGGAATGAGTTGGTGCCAAGAAAAGTGTCCGTTTTCCGGAGCAGGAGTTGAAAGCAAAACCAAGCATTGCATTTTGAACGGTCTTTCCCCTCCGCCCCTTGGAGCCCACTGTACGTGGTGAGGCCTGTGTGGAAACCGATCAGCATTTCAACACCTGCTGTTCCAGAGGGAGTGACATGTCAAAACGTTGAATTTCCTGAGTGAGAGTTTTTGCAGCTTTCCATGGAACTATCTGAGTGGGCAGAGTTCTCTTGCGCTCCCCACCTGGGACAAAAGCAGGTGTCGCAATGGCCCGTTCAACAGAAATTTTGTTCCCCGCTTGCTCTCTTGGGGGCCTAGCTCTGGCATTGATGGGGAAAGCAGGCCAGGAAGTGGAGTCCGGGGTGGGTGGAGGGGGGGTGGTGGAGAGGAGGAATGAAGAAGACCTAGAGTCCAAGAGGAGTTTGGGTTTCTGAGGGTCCAGGGCAGCGGTGGGCAACCTGCAGCTCACTGGGTTCTTTGTGTGGCCCACAAGACTTTTTTTGACCATTTTTTGACCACGTGCAGAGTTGCCAGATTCTGCTGGTTTTCCCCCCATGTAAGTTTTTTCCTGCCGATATTGCTAAAGTGCCGGGCACGTAAAGCCAGGGACATGAGGGGAGGAGCGTGCCGATAGCTCTCACAGACAGTGTTGTATGCAACGCTCCCTCTGCAGCCAACTCCAGCACTGCTACGGTTCAGTGGGTGCCGCCCGCACATCGTAGGGATGCCAGCGCGGTGCACGGAACTGCCCCATCCCGGGAGGCTGCTTGGCCAGTGTGGTGGCCACTGAGACGGAGGAGGCTGCTCATGCCTCCACTCACTAGCCTGGGTTGCCCCTCACTGGTCCAGGCCCATGTGGGCAGGGCAGGAGCAGTGGGGCAGTGGCCAGGTGGGAAAAGGCCGTGCAAGACAGAGTTGGGGGACTGCGAAAGAGACAATGGAGGAGGAGAAGCAGCTGCCCTAAGAAGTTGGCAAGTGGCCATGAGCTTCCCGGCCAGGGCTGGTTCCAGGCTCCCCCAGGGTCCCGCCGCCAGCACTTACTGGAGACGCGCAGCGTGAATTCCCTGTAGGCGAAGTCCTCTGTGTCTGTGCTGAATTCCACGCTGTAGCTGCCCGTGTCCTCCGTGCGCAGGCTGTGGAGCTGCAGCGAGTGGCTCTGCTCAGGGACTCTCAGGCGTCCCTCGAAGGCCGGGTGAAACACCCGGAGGCGGGGCGGATTCCCTCCGGTGACGGTGGCGATGCTCGTCGATGTGTTGACCATCCAGGCTGCGTGTTTCAACTTCTGCGAGGCGGGAATCCTCAGGGGAAAAGTGACCGAGCCTCCCAGGATCCCGGTCAGCTCCTCGTCATCCGCGGCAGCTCCGGAGTAGCCTGGTGCACAGGGGGAAGCACAGGGAATAGATCACCAGGCCAGCTCCTCTCCTCAGGCCCCAGACCCACTCCCACAGTCCCCCAGGAGGAAGCACACAGCTTACAGGTGCGGGAGGGGGAATTGCTCCCCCTAGATCTGCGTTCACATCCCACAGATGGCAGAGCAGGCATCAGACACCCCATGGCCGGGCAGCCTTCCCCCTGGGGCATTGGGTGTTACTGAGCAAGGGGCCGGGTCACATCAGCTACGGGGCACGGAGAGCAGGCAGCACTGGCAGCTCTTACCCGGGGCTGTGCGGCAGCCACGAATGACCCTCCGAAGGCACAAAGGCCAGCCCTGTGCTATAGCAGGACTCAGCTTTTCCAGGTGCTGTAGCCGCAGGGCCCTAAGGGAAGCTGGGGATCCTATTGCAGCCCACTGAACGGCCGAGTAACTCTGTGTCCAGGCAGCAGCTGGGCCCTGCTGGGCCAGGGGAGCCTCGAAGGGTCGGGAAGGCAGCTCCCGTCTCTCCGTGTCCCTCAGGTCAAGTTCCAGCCCTGTCCAGGGCTGAGAGCAGCTTCTCCGGCCAACGTGGCGTTTCCTTGGGTATTTCCACATCCCCCGCGTGGCAAAGGGGCCAGGGAGTGGAAGAGCAAAGAAATATGTGCCAGGATCCTGGGCCCGATTCTCCCTCACTCTGCGCCTTGCACAGTTGCTTGCCCCGGGGCAAAGGCAGCGTGAAATGCTGCCCGCGAGAGGTGCACCCATCTCTCTCGCGCCGGGCAGTGGAGGATCGGGCCCGGTGTGGGGCCTTGGAACAGTCTCCTGGGCATGAATGAGATGAATCAGCCCCAAGGGATGCAGGCACAGGGAAGGGCCGTTTCATCTCAGCCTCTGGACTGACCCACATGCGCCCCTCTCCCTTCGCAGGCCTGGGCCAGGCTCTCCTGGGGCCTGGCTAGTCTGGGCCCTGCGGCAGCTCCTGAGCAGCTCACAGTGCGGCTGGCTCCAGCAGTGGCTGTGCTGGGGTTGGGGAGCAGGGATGGGGGTAGGGTTGCCAGATGGTTTAACCAAAAATACCGAACACCCCTCCCCCTATAAAAAAACTACCGGGAAAAAAATTCTGTTGAGAAAAAAAAAGGGGGAGGGGGGGGAGACCAAAGTTGTTCAGCAAAAAAACCCAAACAAACCTTAAAAATTAAAAAACCAGCATGGCCCCTTTAAGAAATTCTTTTGAGGCTTTTCGGCCCTAACTGGCAGCTGGCACCCGCTGTCTTGCCTCCCTGTGCCGGGCCAGACAGCTCTCCTGCATTTTAGGAGTTTGGTATTTTCTGAATTTTTTTACCAGACAGGAGGTAAAATTACTGGACTGTCCGGGTCAATACCGGACACCTGACAACCCTGGGGAGGGGGGCACTTATACATGGGGACACCCCCCTGGAGCTGCCAGGGAGCAGTGATAATTCTGCCCTGGCCCTCTGCCCCACGCCCCCAGGGACAGTGGCTTGGTGCAGCTGCCGCAACACAAGCTGGAGTCCCTCTCAGCCTGACCCCTCTGCTGCCCTTCCAGCTCCCTCCCCCCACCGTCCCTGCTGGTCTATCCTTGCCTCTAGGGTTGCCAGGTGTCCGGTATTGACCCGGACAGTCTGGTATTTTCGCCTCCTGCCTGGTAAAAAATTCAGAAAATACCGGACACCTGAAAGGTCCTAAAATGTCTGGTATTGTCTGATTTTTTCCCAGCCAGGAGGCGAAAATAACAGACTGTCTGGGTCAATACCGGACACCTGGCAGCCCTACACACACTCAGCAACTATGCCCAGCCCCCGCCCCGTGTTTTTAAATTTTTAAATTTTTTTTTGCTTAATAACTCTCAGGATCCGTTTTTTTTTTTTTTCCTGCTCAACAGCTTTGGTCTCTCCCCCCTTTTTTTTTCTCAGCTGAATTTTTTCCCCGGTGGGTTTTTTTGATGGGGGGAAGGGGTGTTTGTTATTTTTTGCTAAACCATCTGGCAACCCTATTGCCCTGCTGTGAGGTAGCCCCTCCTGCCCAGGGTCATGCCCCGCACCCTGTGGCAGGGAGATAGTTCCCCACGAGCACACGGGCACTCTGGGACTTGGCCGGCCCGACCACAGCCCCGCTTCCCAGGCTCTTTAGGCCAAGGGTCTGCAAATGTTTCTCATGATCCAGGTGAGGAAGATCGCTGATGCCGCAACCCAACAGAATGTGACTGGAGTGTGGCTCTGGGAGGGGCTGGGGATGAGTTTTGGGGGTTAGGGGGGGCAGGACTGGGGCAGGAGGGGCATATCTTGTGTGGCTCCTGGGCAGCGGTGCAGCGGGGGGCTACGGCAGCTTCCTGCCTCTCCTGGCCCCGCAGACCAGGCTGTGCCCAGAAGCAGCCGGCAGCAGCTCCCAGCGGGTGGGAGCGCAGAGCTAGTGCTCGGGGCAGGGGCAGTGCACGGGCCTTGCAGGGGCAGTGTGCGGGCCTGTCCCCCTAGGAGCTGGGGCTGCTGGTGGCCGCTTCTGGGGCGCAGCACAGTCTGCAGTGCCAGGCCAGGCAGGGAGCTGCCTTAGCACCCCCGCTGCTCACCAGATCCCCCAGCGCCCCCTCCCATTCCAGCCCCTTCCCCCTCTCAGCTCTGCCAGTGGCCTTCCATTCCAGCCCTCAGCCCCGCTATCCAGCCCTGGCTGAGTGGCCCTTTGCTGGCCCGGGTTAGCGCTACGTGGAAAAGGTGACGAATGGACTGAATCCAGGGCTAGGCTCCCAGGCGCAGGGTTTGGGGGTGACAGGCGTGTCACCGTGTCCCACCCTCCAGCTCCCATCACTCACCGCTGGGCTGTAAGAGCAGAAGGAGCAAAAAAAAAGAAGGGGGAAGACGAGCCCACTCCATCCAGACAGCGTGGGACGGCTGGCAACGGAGATCCTGGAGCTAGAGCCTGGCACGGGTTGGATGGTGGGTCTGGTGGGCAGGTCGATCCTGGCTCCCCTCTGTGGCTGAGGCTGGACTGCGGAGGAATAAATCTCCCTGGGGCTCCGCAGTTTCCCCACTGAGAGCTGGGATTTGGCAATAAGCCCCTGCTGGGCGGGATGTGACTCAGCCCTGGGGGTAAGTCACTCAGTGAGCGCAAGGCAGCCGCAACCCCTCAGAGCGTGTCACCCTGAGCACAGGGCTCCACCACAGAATCACAGACTCCTAGGGGGGCAGAGACCTCGGAGGCATCGAGTCCAGCCCCCTGCCCAAGGCAGGACCAGCCCCAGCCAGGGCTTTGGCCAGCCAGGACTTAACACCTCTAGGAATAGAGATTCCACCCCCTCCCTAGGGAACCCATCCCAGTTCTGGCCTTTGGCCAGTGCAAGCCCAGGGCGCTGGGCTGGGGAGGGCTCACGTGCCTTGCTCCAGGCTGAAAGGGGCCGGGGAGGGTGGGAAACGGGCATTGCTCCTGATAGTTCTGTCTATTGCCCCATGACCCTGCCGCACTAGGAATTCTATCATACCCCAGAGCCTCATGACACAGCTCTGGCCATGGAAAGGGACTTCAGCGGGCACCCACTGCATCAAAACCCACCGTCAGGGTCCTTTGTGCATCTGTCGGGGGGAGGGAGGAGATGGAGAATTGGCATGGAGGAGAATCCAGCCCTGTGTACTGGGGGCTGCGATCCCCTAAAGTGGGGGGGGTCTATAGGTTCTCTGCTGGACAGAGGCCTGGAGCAAGGAATTGAAGACACCTCCCCATTGCAGCAGCTCAGTGAAGCAGGCCGGCTGACCTGGGCTCTGAGAAAACCCCACACCAACTGTGAGGCCACAGGTTCACCCAGTGATGCAAATATCATGACCCAGTGGAGTGCAGCGAGGGAAACTTGATTTATACAAGGCAAAGTTACCCTGCGGAACTCATTGCCACTGGATATTACAGTTCTGTCAAGTTTTACAGGATTAAACCACAACACACCCTAGACCTTTCTTAACAATGAGGACAAGCACAGTTCTGCTAGGGAGGAGTGAATGAACATGTCCAGGGCATTAGCTCATCAGGGTATAAGCCAACTTCTCTCTGTGCGTGGGGTGAGGAAGATTCGTCTCCTCACATGGATGTGTTATTCCAGCCCAGCCCAGTAGGGGGCATCATTCTCCCTCCCCTGAAGTCTCAGATCAAGTCAGGCTCCCTGGACTAGATGGGCTGGAGAGGCAGGGAGGGAAGGGGGAGGGGAAGATCTGGTCTCCTGTGGTAAGTCCTATGGGCTTGTCCACACTCAGGCTTGGTTGAGAACCCGAGGCAGCTAATGAGGGGCAGGGGCTGCATCGAGAGAAGCCCCTTTGCATGGAGCTACGGGCACCTGTGGGAGGCCTCAGGCCACTGTTTCTGTGCTAGTAGAAAACCAGCCCCTCTGGCCACCCTCCCTCCACCTCTGGGGTGAGCAGCTAGAGGCTGGAGCCGTCGTAGCATGTCCCAGAGCTGGGGGAGCCACCAGGACAGGTCTGGGAAGCCCAGAAAGGCCTGGAAAGAACCAGCCGCTGGTTCTGGGTTTGGGGTATTTGGGTGTCCAATAGGCTGGGTGTGCAGGGACTGTTTACACTATGGGGCAGTAAATCAGCCCCAGGCAGGGGCACATTTAGACACTAGGATCTTTTCAAAAGGTGAAAGGAGGGAAACTGAGACAGCCCCTGCAGTTGTGCTCAAATGGCTGCCAGAGGACACTTCTGAACATGGGCAATTCATCACCAGGTCACCAGCCCCATAAAGGGCCCCAATGCCTCCCCCGGCCCCACCACCAATGTTAACCCTTTGGGAGCTGCAAGCCAGCATCCTCTGTAGCCTCCCACCGGCTGGGAAGCGCCTGCATCTTGCAGGCTTGGCCATCGCAGGTGCTACCTACCAGGTCTGTGTCCTTGGGGAACCAGGGCATAGGCTCTGCCTGAACCAAAGCGGATCAGAAGACTTACAAAAGCAATGAAAAGGCAGAGGAAGACAATTCCAAGGCAAGACCCCCCACTGAGCTCTGGGATCCAGGAAGCACTGCCCGATGGGAAATCCCTGCTCTGGATGCTAATGAACCCAGGCCTGCCCACACACAGAGCAGTCATTATCAGACCAGGGGTTTTTTAAAACACACAATTCCTTTATTTCGGTTGCTCCACAGGGGTCCCTGCAAACTCCTTTCAAAACTCACCACTGGGGCTCTTGGAAAGGAAACAATGAAAAACAATCCTCAGTCTGCCAGGACGGTGGCTACACACCCTACAACGATTGCATGGTCCTAGGGGGGCTCAGGGCTTCCATAACAGGCCGTGGGCAAGGCTGGCTCTGCAGACCAATTGTAGTAATAAATCCTCCACTGATACCCAAACTATTGCAGCTGCCTGGTGCCTTCTGAGCTCCCTCAGAGGAACACCTCCCATAGCCAGGAACCTGCAGTCCCTGTTGTCTAGCCTACACAAAACGCATTGAGAAAACTCCCTTGAACCATCTGTGGATAGATAGGTAGATAGATAGAAGGGGTGTATGGAGATGGATAGATAGATAGATAGGAGTGAGTGCGTGGGGATAGATAAGAGGGGTGTGTGAGGGGAGGGATGGCTGGATAGCTAGAGGGGTGTATGTGGACAGACAGATTAGATATAACAGCAAAGGAAATACTTGACAATTGCAGTACCCTTAATGAGGCTAATGAAGAGGTGTCAGGAGTGGTGAGAAGATGAGCACTTGAATAGGAAAGGACCCATTTTCATGCAGAGAACCACTCCAGGCGTTGGTTGGTTGGTTGAGGGTGTCACATTTGCATGGGAATCCCAGCTCCGCAGTGTCTCCCTGCAGTCTGGTGTGGAAGTTGTTCTGCCTGAGAATGGGAACTGGCCAGTCTGAAGCGTGTGCGCGATGTGCGTGGCTGCCCCTCTCCCCCCCCTTGTGTGGGCACTGGCTTTCCCATTCACTCTGCAGCAACGCTCCTTGTAGCACCCACAGATCCTGTGGGGCTGCTCATTGAGCGGGTTGCTGGCAGAGCGGCTGTGGTCTGACAGTGGGGATGGGGGTGCTGCACCTGGCGCATGAGGGGGGGGCAGCTCGAAGGTCTGTGTGTAACCAGCCCACTGAGTCCAAGGGCACAGGAGGTCCCAGCTGGGCACTGCTGGGCAACCAGCCTGCTGCGGCCAGGGCCATGAGAGTCAGCTTGCCAGTGTGGATTAACCGGCCCTCCCAGTCTGTGTTTGCCTGAGTGGGAAGCCCCCAGCCCTAGGGCGCACAGACCCCACAGAGAGCGCCATGGGGAGGGCAGAGGAGAAACGGCTCCGTATGGGAACACAGTGGCGTGGAGGGAGCTGCGGGACCCCAGAAGAGGATTGTGCCTGGCCCAAAGTGATGGGCAAGTCTGGTAACACGGGGAGGTGCCGCCGCTCTCAGTCCCGTCTCCGCTGCCGGCCGAGGACGTGCACCACGAGGATCCCGGCACCCAGCGCTCCCAGCACCAGCAGCAGGACCAGCCCCTTGATGCGGCAGTAGGACAGCGACGCGGCCTGGGCTGCTGCGGGAGCTAAACACAAAGGGGATGGAGAGCAGCGCTGCCCCAGGAGCAGAGCAGGGGAAGGGTCAGGCCCTCGCTCCATGTGGGGCAGGGGAGACGCTGCGCAAAGGGCCGAGTCTGGGCCGGGCCCTGCTGACCTTGGCTCTGCTGTTTCAGCTGGGAATGGCAGTCAGAGGCAGCGTCCTGCCTCCAGGAACCCCCTGTGAGCAGAGCAGGAGAAGGTGGGAGGGGGGAGGCAGAGGCGGCTCAGACCCCTGAGCAAAGCGATGTGATGGGGCCCAAGCCTGCCTCTGGGGCCCCATCTGAGCCCCTCACTCTGCCGGCTCCTCCCTTTGCCCCCACCTGCATCACACGTGTGCAGGGCTGGGGCTGACCCCCTCCCCTGGGCAGCGCGCACTGGTTGTTCCTGCACCTTCCCCTGCTGCCCCCCAGGTAGGAGCCCTCAGAGAGCGGGGGGAGGGGAGGGGGGAGATGGGCGGGCTGACACAGCTCTTTAAGTGAGTCGGTGTTTGGGATCAGGAGTGATTAATAACTAACCTGCTTGGGGTCTCTCCCCGCCCCCATCTCCCTACCCCCATGTCTCAGCCTGCACTGGGCTCCCCTTGGGCCCTGCCAGACACTGCCTCGGTGATCCAGACCTAGCAGGGGCTGGCAGGCTCAGGGGTTAAAGTCTGCAGGGTGTCTTGAAGGCGGGGATCAGGGGCAGATCCTGCCTGGGATCCAAGGCCGGGGGGGTGCCAAGAGCGCGGCACCAGACCAGGGCTCTCTGTGTGAGTGCTGGGCAGCACGGCGTGGCCAAGGGAGTTACCTGCACACAGGTGCGTCGCAGAGACTGTGGCGGAGCTGTGGCTGGCCGGGTTCTGGGCTGTGCAGGTCATGGCCCCAGGTGAGCATCCCCGGCTCCCACAGCCATGTGCAGAATGGGACCCGTGGCCAGAACAGCACCCCCTGTGGGGCCCATCCAGCTGTAAGTCACGTTCCCCCTCCAAGACCTCCCCCCACCATCCCAGCCCCGTTGGCACCTGCCCCCCCCCCACCCTGGGCTTGTTGGGGCCTGCCCCCTCTCTCCTGGCCACCCTGGGCTCATGGGTGTCTGGGCACCTTCTCCCCAGCCTGTCCCCAGCTGCTGGAGAGGATGAGAGGAGAACGCGAGAGGTGGTTCCCTGCCCGCGAGGTCAGATGGACACTCACCGGCAGGTTGTGACACCAGCAGGAGCCAGAGCAGGGAAGGCCGCAGAGCCCCCCGACCCATCCTGGCAGGCAGGGGCAGGCTGAGCGGGCGGCGTCGGTGCAGGGAACAGGTGTCCTGAGTGGACAGAGCCGGGGTCACAGTGGGTAGGACGCAGGGTCTGGCTGAGTGGCCGCTCCCTGCTGGCTGCAGGAAATGAGCCGCCCCCCAGCGCTGCAGCTGCCCCCGTGAGACACTTTTCCCTTTTGTGGCGAACGGTGCAATGAGTCAAACTGACGAGTGCCCCAGACCTGCAGGGGTGGGACCTGAGATCAGGGGGACACCGGCCGGGCTCTGGGCGAGCGATGGCCTGGCCCCTGGTCAGGGCAGGTTCTCTCGTGGCTCTTGTCAGGGCTGGATGGGGGGTAGGGTTGCCAGATGGTTTCAACAAAAATACTGGACACACTTGACATGACATCACAATCTACATCCCATCTGATTTAGAAAAGACCAGACACGTCTATTGTCTCCATTTGTTTCCTGAACAGAAAGCTCAAATTCTGGACTGTCCGGTCCAAAACTAGACACCTGGCAACCCTAAAGGGGGGTGGGTGGGTGTGAAACGGTGACGGCTCCTTCCGCCTGTGGTGGTTCTGTGTGTGTCACTGGGGCCTGTCACTCTGGGAGCTGGGGCCTGGCTCTCAGTGACCCCAGGGCCCCGTTAGCCCCACTGTGCCAGGGCCGGAGATCAGGCTCCCTGTGCACCCCCCTCACTGCAGGGCCCCTTCCCGCTGCAGCGCAAGGCCAGGGGCTCAGTGCCAATGAGACATTGGCCTGAGACACTGGGAGCTGAGTGCCTGGCTGCCCCTACACAGAGGCCTGGGCACAGGCTGTGAGAGCAGCTGCTCCCGCTTGAAGGGGCCCCTCGTCTCTGGCTGGCTCCGCTCCTTCCCCTTCACTCCCTAGCCCCTCCCTGTGTGTTCAAGGCCTGGCTCTGTGGTACCAACACGTCCCCCAGCGCCCTGGCCAGTGGGGAGATCTGAGCTCAGCTCCGCACTCCCCTCTGCTCGCTGTTCGGCTCCAGGAGCTGGCGGGACCCAGCCGTGCTGCATATCTGCACTCGGCTCGCACAGGGCACGTAACCACGGGCAGACAGGCCAGCAGGGCACTTGGCCTGGGCTGCCTTGTGCTTCATTGGGGCCTAGAACCATCCCTGCCTTTCGGCCCCTGGCAGATGGGTCAGTCAGAGCTGGGCATAGAAGTGAGGCCGGTGCCTGAACCCACATACGTAGGGCCTGACCCAACGCCTGCTGCAGTCACTAGCTGGGGGTGTCTGCTGGTGGGGGGTGAGCTGTGGGACAGGCCATCCTTAGGCATACGCAGAGTACGCAGCTGCATAGGGCACCACTATTTCTGGGGCACCACTCTGCCGGGACAGACGGTAAGCACCGGAGCCGGTGGGGGCCCTGCTCCAGCAATATTTGGAGCTGGGTCTCTCCCCCGGCTCTGCCTGGAGTGGTCCCTGGCCCCCTCCTGCCGGCCCCCCTATGCGTTCTCCCACCCTGGCCCCAGAGTGTCGCCCCCAGACCCAGACTGTCGCTGCCATGCGCGGCTTTCAGTGCGGCTCCCCCTCACAGGCGCGTGCTGCTGCTGCCATGCACGGCGTTCCCTGGTGGGCGGAGAGATGCCCAGGTGTGACGTGACGTCATGGCCCAGGACTTTAAAACTACTCGGCGCTGTGTTGCGCCATGCGGCCTAGCTCCGGGTTCGGACTCCAGGGCCCGAGCACAGACTCCGGACCCGCAAAGTGGAAGGCAGAAGGTAGAAGAGGGGGAAAACTAGGGGGAAGGGGTGGGAGAGGAAGGGGCTTTGCGGAGGAAGGGGAAAATAGGGGAAGGGTGGGAGAGGAAGGGGCTTGTGTGGAGGGGGAAGAAAGGGGAAGGCACCAAGGCACAGGGTGGAGGGGAGACAAATGCCGGGGGGCAAAGTGCAGACAATGAGGAAAAAGGCAGGAGAGGAGATGTCAGTGGGAGGGAGGACAGGGTGATGCTGGGAGAGGAAAGGGTAAGAGCATTGGGGGCTAGAGAGGGAGGTGCTGGGAGAAGGCTTGAAAGAAGGGGTGGGCATGAGAAAGGTGGGGATGGAGCAAGTCATGTGTGAGGGCACAGAGGGGCATGAGGGGAATGGGGGCAGAGAGTGGTGAGGGGTGGGCATCAGGGAAAAAGAGGGCAAAGGCGGCAGGGGCAGTGAGGGAAGGGGGAGGCACCAGGAGGGTGCAGGGCTAAGGGAAGGGGCAGGTGCCAGAGAATTCTGGGGGTGAAGCAGAAGGGCAGACACCTGCAGGGGAGGGACCAGCACCAGAGGAGAGAGGCAGGGCAGATGTGTAGAGGGAGGTGTTAGAAGATGGGATGAGGAGGGGTAGCTCACATGATCAGAGTGGGGCTACAGGAGGAGTGGGCACAGGGGGGAGAGAAGGACTGGTGGAGGGGGGCAGGAGGGCTGAGGGCAGGAGTCAGGACAGCAGAGGTGAGGAGTTGGGGGCAGCAGGCACCAGGGGAGCTGATGGAGCAAGGGAGGAGATATGGCAGCAGAGAGAAAAGGTAAAGGTTTATAAAATATTTATTAATAACTTGGGTGCCACAGTGGCACATCCAAACAAGCCACATAAACTCAGTACTGGTGCACAACACAAATTCATTCTGCTCATGGGAGGAAACTCTTAGGCTATGGGGAAAAATAACCTCAACTATACTTACAGTATGATGGGGGCTAATTTGGCTATGACAAATCAGGAAAGAGATCTTGGAATTATCGTGGATAGTTCTCTGAAAACTTCTACACAGTGTGCAGCGGTGGTCAAAAAGGCAAATAGGATGCTAGGAATTATTAAGAAAGGGATAGAAAATAAGACACAGAATATCTTACTGCCCCTGTATAAAACTATGGTACGCTCACATCTTGAATACTGTGTACAGATGTGGTCTCCTCGCCTCAAAAAAGATATTTTGGCCTTGGAAAAGGTCCAGAAAAGGGCAACTAAAATGATTAGGGGTTTGGAATGGGTCCCATATGAGGAGAGGTTAAAGCGACTGGGACTTTTCAGTTTAGAAAAGAGGAGACTGAGGGGGGATATGATAGAGATATATAAAATCATGAGTGGTGTGGAGAAGGCAGACAAAGAAAAGTTATTTATTAGTTCCCATAATAGAAGAACTAGAGGACACCAAATGAAATTAATGGGTAGCAGGTTTAAAACTAATAAGCGAAAGTTCTTCTTTACACAGCGTGTAGTCAACCTGTGGAACTCCTTGCCAGAGGAGGCTGTGAAGGCTAGGACTATAACAGAGTTTAAAGAGAAGCTAGATAATTTCATGGAGGTTAGGTCCATAAATGGCTATTAGCCAGGGGATAAAATTGGTGTCCCTGGCCTCTGTTTGTTAGAGGCTGGAGAAGGATGGCAGGAGACAAATCGCTTGATCATTGTCTTCGGTCCACCCTCTCTGGGGCACCTGGTGCTGGCCACTGTCGGCAGACAGGCTACTGGGCTAGATGGACCTTTGGTCTGACCCAGTATGGCCATTCTTATGTTCTTATGTCTACACTGGTGGGTTCTTGTGCAAGAACTCTTGCGCAAGAAAACGTCCACACTGCCATGTGGGAGATGTGCTTTTGCACAAGAGCATCCTTGGCAATGTAGACGCTCTCTTGCGCAAGAAATCTCTGATGGCCATTTTAGCCATCAGGCTTTCTTGCGCAAGATATCGCTGCCGCGCATCCACATTGCCCTCTTGTGCAAGAGCTCTTGCACAAGAGAGATTACACCTGTTAGAAAAAGAGCATAGCTCTTGCACAAGAAGCTCTCTCTTAACACGCCTTACTGTAAATTTTCTTGCACAAGAGCAGGCGGGCAGTGTGGATGCTCTGTGGAAGAATGGCTGTTCTTGTGCAAGAAGCCGTGAGTGTAGACATAGCTTTCCTTGCTTAGGGTGGCTGCAGCAAGAAGCATCTTGCAGCCCAGCCCTGGGCTGCCAGCAACGCCTTCCTAACAGTTAAGAAGGCATGTGGGACCTAAGGGAAGCGGGGGAGGGGAAATCCCTTGCAGGGGTGGGAGGGAAGGGGAAGACCACCCCATTGTCTTCGCTGCAAGGAGTGGCCAGAGTTGGGCAAGCCCCAGAACCCCTTCCCAAAGTGGGGAGCTGAGAAACGGGAAGAAGGAGCAGCCATAGCTGGGCAAGCCCCAGAGGCTTTTGCTGTGGGTGGGGCATCAGTTGAAGCTGTGTGGGGCGGTTTTTTTCTTCTCACTTGTGGGTGGTCTTCAACTGATATCTCTGTGGCTTAGTGGCTCCCAACCCAAACAAGGTTCTCCACTGCTGCATTAGAGGTACGGAACAGCTTCACTATAAGGAGAGATTCAAAAGGCTGGAACTTCTCAGCATGGAAAATATATCAGGAGGGATACAATAAAGGTCTTTAAAATCATCAAACCTGTGGAAAAAGTGAATACCGAAGTGTGATTTACCCCTTGTAATCAGGGCCGTCCTTAGCCATAGGCAGAATAGGCAGTTGCCTGGGGCACCAGTATTTCTGGGGCACCAATACTGTAAGCTTATGTTTGTGTTGCTAAGAGCAAGTCAGGCATAGGGGCACCAGTTTAATAATCCCACCTAGGGCACCATAAATCTTAAGGATGGCCTGGACAGGCCCCACTAACTGGCCATGTAACTGGCTTATTACACAGTGAATCATGAGCCAGGGAGTGTCGTGACCGACTGGATGCCAGGGGAATGCATGGCTCTTGCAGGGTGACTGGCCCCACCTGTGACCCACTTAGCTCAGCTCCCCAGGTGCAGAAGTTGTGTAAAATCCCTTGGCAGGCTAGGAGGCTACACCAGGCCTGGGAGTGTGTTGGAGAGGCCCTGGCTTGGAAGCTGTGGGAGTTGCTGCTCCCAGAGGCTGTGTCTACATTGGCAAGATTTTGCGCAAAATCTTGCTGCCTGTCTACACTGGCCGCGAGTATTTGCGCAAGAACACTGATGTTGTAATGTACAAAATCAGTGCTTCTTGCGCAAATACTCTGATGCTCCCACTCAGGGATAAGCCCTCTTGCGCAAGTATTCTTGCGCAAGAGGCCAGTGTAGACAGCAACGTTAATTTCTCGCTCAAGAAAGCCCGATGGCTAAAATAGCCATCAGAGCTTTCTTGAGCAAGAGAGCATCTACACTGGCATGGATGCTTTTGCGCAAAAGCACATGCCAGTGTAGACGCTCTCTTGCGCAAATACTTTTAACGGAAAAACTTTTCCGTTAAAAGTATTTGCGCAAAATCATGCCAGTCTTGACGCAGCCAGAGAGAAGGGGGGGGAATCAAAGGTCCCCAGAAGGGCTGAGGAGGAGACAGTCTCCGGGCTGGAGGGGATGGGCCCAGCTTGAGTTGGGGGACAAAGACTCTTGTGTTTGTTTTGGACCTGGCCTGGCTGGGACGGATTTTTTCTTTGTTGGCCTTGGTGGGAGACCAAACCACAGCTTCAGCCCCAGCCAGCTGGCAGAGAAGACACAAGGGAAGCGGCTACCCCACAGGCAGACCAGATAGGCGGCATCGCTGCGGTGGGGTCAGAGGGTCCAGCCAAAATCTTGGGCTAGCCTCAACTTCCCTTTTGCTTTGGAGTTCCCCTGAAACCACCAGCCTCCCTATCTCATGCCCAGCAGTGCGCATGTAACCCATGCACCTAACGGAGCTACCTCCTTAAGAGACCCCTATGGGGGAGGGAGGGAGGAGTGAGTTAGGTGTTACTGTTGCTGGGCAGATTTGGCACCTTCCCTAACAAGAGATGCTGCTTGTCAGAAGGGAGACTCACTGCAGGACTAGAGGCTGCTACTGGACCTCTGTCTAGAACTGGGGTAACATCAGTTATCCACCTACATGCAGGTGCATCCCCAGCCTGTGTCTCAGTCATCAACCCTCCATCAGAACGCACTGAATTGCCACGGTCCCTGCACTGAGGTGCTCTGGACGCTGAACCAGTGGAGAGAAATGGCAAAACCGCAAAATGAATAGGAGTTACAGCCCATTTCTGCCCTGGTTTCTGCAACACACATTCTCTGCCTGTGTGTATCACAGAAACAGGATCTTCACATTCACAGAGACTCATATCCTTTTGTTTTCCCCTCACCCGCCTCCAATTAGTCACATGACCAAAGTGGCTACTAGTTCTCAACTTCTGCTGTTCTGTCAACAGAGGACACATCACTGACCAAAATGGTCCTATGAGGATCTAACCCTAATTGGGTGCAAGTTTCCATTGTCGTATTAACATAAAACATATACATTCAATAATATTTTATAATGAACTGCAATACTCCTCCAAAGAGTTCAGAGGTGAGCTCTGAGCAATCCTCAAGTCCCTAGCTGTTCAGGTGCCAATTTGTAGCCTTGGGTGGGCTAGACTTCACTGCCCTTCTCCAGTGCCTTAAAAGAACTCCCCACTCGCATAGAAAGTAACTGGAGACCCAGAGGTCAGTCTGAAAGGAATTTCAGCAAGGATTGCCCAGTGTTAGCCTCCCTACGTTCAAGTTCCAAAAGAAACTAAAGAAATTAATCTAATTAAATAACTTTATAAAATCTTATGAAGAAACAAATAATCTAATTCTTACAACAGAACACAGCTATTTTATAGCCCACAGATATTGTCCACAGTTACAGTAAACGTAAGTAAAAATAAAATTAAAAGTAAATTTGAACAGTTTGGTCCACACAAACACAGTAAGAAGAGACTGAGAGAGCCCAAAAGCTTAGATTTAGTTCACCAAAGTCTCAGTTTGTGTCTCTGATCATCAAACCTGCACCATATGCTGAGTCTGAACCATCTCACCACTTGCTTGTAGGGATCCTCAGTTGGAGTCCAGGCAGCCTCTTCCTCTGCTGTGGATCACTGCTAGGCAGCCAGCTTGCTGATTAACTGGTCAGTTAACTGACAAGTGAACAGATTTAAAGAAAACCCTGTTACAAGAAAATACAGAAACAGAATAACAAAATAGAAACAACTCTTTCCCCCTTGCTACATTTACAGAGGAGCTGAAGAATCCCAGGGACTGAGAAAGTAACTAGAACAGTTTGGCTAAAATCCAACCAGCATTCAAAGCAGACAAACACAGAAGGTATTTTCCCTCTCAGGTTCTCCTTGCTCTAAGTAGCATTGCCCTTGATCCCTGGTAGAGGGTTAATAACCTCACTGCCTGCTGCGAAGTGCTGCAGAGTGAGGCACAACAGCCTGCTTGCTCTCTGCTCCCAACCCAGCTTCACCCAGCTCACACAGGGCTTAGAAAAAGCAGCCGGAAACCCCAATGGGCCCGTGTTTATTCCACCCTAATCCCACGGCCCATCGGGGACATGAGCTGATGGCTCCGCCACGGAGCTGTGAACACGGGCGTGTACCTGGTGCAGTTCACCCCCAGCATGAGGGAAAACCTGGCACACATATATCTGGAATGCGCCAGGTCGCAGCCCCTTTTCCAGCTCCTCCAGAACCTCTTGCTGAGGTTCTGGCTGCACTTTTCCCTTCACCTTTTCATTTACACACACCCCATCCATAGCCCCACAAAGTCAACCTCTTGTCCCTGGCGAAAGCCATGGTGCATATAACAGCAGGAGGAGGATGCTGGATGAGGGGGTGCTCTGCAACTGTGGGGCTTACTTCTGTTCCTCTCTGGTCTCATGCATCGGGGCAGATTCCTCTGGGCAGTGTCCACTGGCTCCATTGACAGCTTTGAGGAACAGCAGGCACTCTCTGGGGTTCTCTGCTCAGTGTCTCCATCCAGTTCTGTCATTTTAAACCTTTGACCAGCACCCCTGACCCAGAATCAATTAGGGTTGTCAGATGGTTTTACAAAAAAATACCGAATACCTCCTTTCCTCCCCCCAAAAAAACACCGGGAAAAAATTCTGTTGAGAAAAAAAGAAGGGGGGAGAGATCAAAGTTGTTGAGCAAAAAAAAAAAAAAAATGGCCCTGCACTCCTCACTCCCACACCCCCACCAGATATGACAGGGGAAAATTGTCCCCGGCCGGGCTTCCATCTGAGGAAACAGGAAATACTGGACATTTCACATGTCTGGTATTTTCTAGCTTTGTTACTGGACAGAGGATCCGAATAATGGACAGTCCGGGCAAAAATCGGACACCTGGCAACCCTAGAATAAATGGAACCCTGGGTCCAGTTATCGCTCCCACAAGCCCCCCCCCCCCCTTGGGTTTCAGATAGTGCGCCCTGCCTGCTTGCTCATGGAGTTGGACCCCAAACTACCCCCTCCCACTCCTGAAGTTTCTGGGTGTGGAGTGAGAAATCACCCCAGCAACAGTAGCTCTCAACTCCCTCCTCCCTTCCACACAGAGGTCTCTGAAAGATATAGCTCCCTGTTAGGTGCAAGGGTTACACCAGGGGTGGGCAAAAGGGCCTCCACAGGCCAGATCTGGGTCCCTGCTGCTCCTTGTCCCCCGGGCCAATTAGGACCTGGGAGCGGGAATGGGGGGTGGGGGGGATGCACAAAGTTTCCTTTGTCCTGCAAGGAGCGCGCGGTGCTTCGGGCAGGAGGAGACTTTGTGCGCTTCCCCCACCCCTGGGCCTTGATTGGCCTGGGGGGTAGAAGGGTGAGCGCACGAAGTCTCCTCCCACTGCCAAGGGCATGGGTGTGCCTACGGGGAACCTCTGGGGGTGGGCAAAGTCTTCATGCACTCCCACACACCCAGACCAATCATGGTCTGTGGGTGGGGAAGGAGGGAAGTATCCTGCTCCTGCCCCTTCCGCTTGAGGCCCCACCCCTTTCAGAGTGTACTGGGGCCACTTCAAAAATTTCTGAAGTGGCCCCCAGTAAAAAATGATTGCCCACCTCTGGGTTACACCAACACTGATTTTAACGTACTGCTCTTGTGCTATTCAAGAACAGCTGTGGCTTCTGTAGGTTCGGAAGGACGGGATTTTTGTCTGTAAATGTTGATTTTACCAGAAACTAACAAACAAACACACAGAGAAAAAAAGTACTTCTTTTGCTAATCATTGAAATTTACATCTGGGCCAAGTAAGAAAAATGCTGCTTTGGAACATAGTAGAATTTGATTTAAGGCTAGTTACTTTTAAAAAACAGATGTTGTCAGCATTGCATGTCAAAATATACAATGTTACAACTTTGTACAGTCTTCCTGTTGCTCTGTCTGTCCCAGGAGGAGAGAGATGAGGTGAGTGAGGGAACATCTTTTATTGGACCCCACTTGTGTCCATGAGAGAGAACAGCTTTGGAGCTACCCCCGAGCTTTTTGAAAGCTTGTCTCCCTAGCCAATGGAAGTGAACCCTGTAACAGACATTACACCTCCTCTGACCTTCCGTTGAATGAGAGGGCTTTCATGTTTTGCATCTCAAGGTGTGGTTATAAGTAATTACTTGCTGGCCTGCCCCAATGTCCTGCAGCTGTGAAAGTGTCAAACCCATAATTTCGTGCAACTGGGAAAATGCAAATAATTGATGATGAGGAAGTAAAGCCTGAAAATAACAGTTGATGGGAGCTGGCACATTATGCAAAACTGAGCTTGGCTGAGGGCAGGCAAGGTGAGCCCTGTTAGCTTCCTTGCCTGTGTAATTTCTCTCCTTCAGAACGGTGTTCAGGGAGTACGTTATTCTACATGTTACGGAATCAGTGAATTCAGTGTATCTGGGACTTGTAACCGCCAGAAGCCCAGCTCACACATGCAGCCTGTGCGTGTGTTAACTCCCTTCGCGTGTTCCAGTGACACCGCTGAGTTGCTCTAGCTCCCAGGCGTACATGGCTATGAAGGGGTGGGGGTGTCCAAACACTGCAGGGCCCTGAAGGGGTCACTAGGCTGCTGGCAGACCAGTCAACTTTGCCTGCTGCAGCGATAGCAGGACCAGGCTGGAAGAGAGATGCTAGAAAGGAGAGACCCTGCTCAGCAGGGCCAGGCTGGGAAGGAGCAGAGACCCTTCAGCCCTCACAGGGAGAGGGGAGTTGGGGTAGGCTAAGAAATGGGGAAGCCTGACTGGGCTCCCCTGGGGTGAAGGAGGACCCTGACAGGGGCTACTTGGAAGTACCTGGGATGATTCCTAAAGCCAGGCCCTAGAGGGGCAAGAGGATGGCTGTGAGCTGAGACCAGGGACTGGGTGGACAGATGATGAGAGTGGGGCTGAGCTGGGACAAAGGCTCCAGTACCTTGTGTTTGCCTGGACTCTGATGCCCTGGCAGATGCTGAGCTTCCGCACTGACTCAGCCAGAGTGGTGAGCTAAGCAAAAAGGAGCAGCAAGTGAGGAACTTAGAATGGAGAAACTGAGGCAGTGCACCTGCAGCACAAGGCCCAGCCAGAAGGCAGCAGCAGCCCATTTACAAGTTTGAGGGGGTCAGTTTAGGGCCAGCGCTGGCTGCTGAATTTATCTAGTGCCGGTCTCCCCATCTGAGCCCCAGCCCGGCAGGGCAGAGGAGCAGGGATTGGTCCAAACTTGGGCCCGTTGCCAGGTGAGCTGCTGAGCTCCTGTTTCCAGCAGATGGTGCCGGGGCCCCGAGCAGCACTGACAGCTCCGTGCCTGGGCCACTGGGCTCGCTCAGTCCAGTCTCTCTCTGTCCCGGGTGCGGACGTGCACTGTGACGCTGGCCGTGACCAGGGCTCCCAGCACCACCAGCAGGAGAATCCCCTTCACGTGGCAATAGGTCACTGGGCTCGCGGGGCCTGAGCGGAAAAACGTGGCAGTTAGATCAGGCAGGGAGTGATGGGTGATGCCCTGTGCTTGCTGCACGCATAGAGTGAGCAGGGAAACCCCTGGGAACCCCTGGGAGCACCTGGGAACCCCTGACCTATGCTGCAGAGAAGGGGACCCCCCCAGGGTCTCTGCCATTCTGAGCCAGGGGGAATTCCTCCCCCATCCCAGCTTGCAGCCTTTGGATCTCGTGCTGCTTCTGCTGGATCAAAGTGCCCTCTGCTCCGAAACCACAGACACTCGTGGGCCCAGAGCCGGCCCTCGTCCACCTTCCCTGACACTGAATGGACGGAGCGTCTGACGTCTCTTCGGACACATACACGACTGAGCACAGACCAACCGGAACCAGGGCTGGCTGCTCTGTAAGGCCCTTTCATGCTGCTAGCAGAGAACAAAGGGGCCTCGGTGTTAGTGACAATCAGGCTGCAATGGGGGTGACACTGTGGGATGTTTACCTGGGGCTGGGAAGCCGCACACCGATTGGAGCTCTACAGTGTTCTCGTCCCAGCTGGCTCGGTTACTGGTGTTACATCGGTAGAAGGACTCGTTGCTGTCGGCATCTATCACTAGCCGCAGCAGGGACTGGTTCCCATGGAGCTGCTGGTCCCTGTCAGACGGGATGGGGGAGGTGCCGCGGGACCAGATGTAGGTGACTGCGTCAGCGCCAGGCACGGCACAGGACAGGGTGAGGTTGCACTGGCCGTGCTGCGCGTGGGCCGAGAGCACTGTGAGGTTTGGCTGCTGGACACGCTCTGGAAGGAGAGACCCGGGTGAGAAATGCCGGGGGAGGCGGCTGCCGTCGATCACATGCCCTGGGGAACGGGAGTTTGAGACTCACCAAACACAGACACGGAACGTGGTGCAGTCGACATGGCCTCCTGCCGCGGTTATTTCCAAGGCGTAGAGGCCTCTGTCTGACTTGCTAACTGGATCAATCTGCAGTGAGAGATTCTCAGGGTGGAGAGTGACTCTGCTGGTAAAATGCAGGACTGACCGAAGGTGAGAGGCTTCCCCTTTATTAGCTGTTAGGAGCCGATACATCTCTGAGTCCAGTGTAACCTGCCAGGAGATTTTTACCCAAGACTTCGGCCATGTCACTGGCTGTAACTGGATGGATTCCCCTGCGATTGCAGCCACGTCCATTTCTCTGCACCCTGGGCGTTCAGAAACACAAGAAGCAGGAGGCGAGTGAAGGTTTAACTGGGCCCGAGTGTGTCACGGAACTGTGGGCTAAACCGGGATCCTGACCTGGCCTGGCTGACGCGGGTGAGGTGGAATTTAGTGCTGGTGAAAGGGACTGGACGGATCAGTCTGCAGCCCTGTTAAAGCATCCAGTTACTGCACCCCTGACTCCCACTCCCCAACTGGGTGCATTTCCACTGACCTGCACGGGAGGGGTACCCCCAAGGCCAGTTTAATCCTGGCTCCACCCCACTTCTCACTGGGCCAGGCCAAGGGAGTTGCACTGCGCCCCTGGAGAGGCTGCTCCCCCACCCCGTCTCTTTCCCTCTCAACCCAGCTGCTTGGGGCTGTGAGCTCTGTCAAAGTCAGACACAGGACTCACAGATTTGTCAGACCGCTCTGTTTATTAGCAAAGCCGCTCTGCTAATACACCCAGAAAATGTGAGTCCCATACAAGGTTCAAACCCCTTGATTTATACAGTCAAAAGAAAGCCAAATTAACAAGATTAAAAGGGTGGCAAAACTTCACATGATTAGTATGAGACTAGTCAAGTATCTTCATTTCCACATCAAGCACACAGCAATCTCCTGTCCACATCTCCCTGGTTATCTCAATTACTTTCTGCCTAACACCTAGGCTGCGTCTAGAAGGGCAAGTTTTTCCGCAAAAGCAGCCACTTTTGTGGAAAAACTTGCCAGCTGTCTACACTGGCCGCTTGAATTTGCGCAAGAACACTGACGATCTGATGTCAGATTGTCAGTGTTCTTGTGCAAATACTATGCTGCTCCCATTCGGGAAAAAGCCCTCTTGCGCAAATGTATTTGCGCAAGAGGGCCAGTGTAGACAGCTCAGGACTGTTTTGTGCAAAAAAGCCCCGATGGAGAAAATGGCGATCGGGGCTTTCTTGCGAAAAACTGCGTCTAGACTGGCACGGATAGAATCATAGAATACTAGGACTGGAAGGGACCTCGAGAGGTCATCGAGTCCTGTCCCCTGCCCTCATGGCAGGACCCGATACTGTCTAGACCATCCCTGATAGACATTTATCTAACCTACTCTTAAATATCTCCAGAGATGGAGATTCCACAACCTCCCTGGGCAATTTATTCCAGTGTCTAACTACCCTGACAGTTAGGAACTTTTTCCTAATGTCCAACCTAAACCTCCCTTGCTGCAGTTTAAGCCCATTGCTTCTTGTTCTATCCTCAGAGGCCAAGATGAACAAGTTTTCTCCTCCTCCTTATGACACCCTTTTAGATATCTAAAACTGCTATCATGTCCCCTCTCAATCTTCTCTTTTCTAAACTAAACAAACCCAATTCCTTCAGTCTTCCCTCATAGGTCATGTTCTCTAGACCTTTCATCATTCTCGTTGCTCTTCTCTGGACCCTCTCCAATTTCTCCACATCCTTCTTGAAATGCGGTGCCCAGAACTGGACACAATACTCCAACTGAGGCCTAACCAGCGCAGAGTAGAGCGGAAGAATGACTTTTCGTGTCTTGCTCACAACACACCTATTAATGCATCCCAGAATCATGTTTGCTTTCTTTGCAACAGCATCACACTGCTGACTCATATTCAACTTGTGGTCCACTATAACCCCTAGATCCCTTTCTGCCATACTCCTTCCCAGACAGTCGCTTCCCATTCTGTATGTATGAAACTGATTATTCCTTCCTAAGTGGAACACTTTGCATTTGTCTTTATTAAACTTCATCCTATTTACCTCAGACCATTTCTCCAATTTGTCCAGGTCATTTTGAATTATGACCCTATCCTCCAGATTAGTCGCAACCCCTCCCAGCTTGGTATCATCTGCAAACTTAATAAGCGTACTTTCTATACCAATATCTAAATCGTTGATGAAGATATTGAACAGAGCCGTCCCAAAACAGACCCTGCAGAACCCCACTTGTTATGCCTTTCCAGCAGGATTGTGAACCATTAATAACTACTCTCTGAGTACAGTTATCCAGCCAGTTATGCACCCACCTTATAGTAGCCCCATCTAAGTTGTATTTACCTAGTTTATTGATAAGAATATCATGTGAGACCGTATCAAACGCCTTACTAAAGTCTAGGTATACCACATCCACCGCTTCTCCCTTATCCACAAGACTCGTTATCCTATCAAAGAAAGCTATCAGATTGGTTTGACATGATTTGTTCTTTACAAATCCATGCTGGCTGTTCCCTATCACCTTGCCACATTCCAAGTGTTTACAGATGATTTCCTTAATTACTTGCTCCATTATCTTCCCTGGCACAGAAGTTAAACTAACTGGTCTGTAGTTTCCTGGGTTGTTCTTATTTCCCTATTTATAAATGGGCACTATATTTGCCCTTTTCCAGTCTTCTGGAATCTCTCCTGTCTCCCATGATTTTCCAAAGATGATAGCTAGAGGCTCAGATACCTCCTCTATCAGCTCCTTGAGTATTCTAGGATGCATTTCATCAGGCCCTGGTGACTTGCAGGCATCTAACTTTTCTAGGTGATTTTGACTTGTTCTTTTTTTATTTTACCTTCTAAAACTACCCCCTTCCCACTAGCATTCACTATGTTAGGCATTCCTACAGACTTCTCGGTGAAGACCGAAACAAAGAAGTCATTGAGCATCTCTGCCATTTCCAAGTTTCCTGTTACTGTTTCTCCCTCCTCACTGACCAGTGGGCCTAACATCCCAGTGGGATGCTTTTCCGCAAAAAGTGCTTTTGCGCAAAAGCGTCCGTGCCAATCTAGACGCTCTTCTCCGAAAATGCTTTTAACGGAAAAACTTTTCCGTTAAAAGCATTTGTGGAAAATTATGCCAGTCTAGACGCAGCCCTAATGTTCCTTTTCCTGTTATCCCAGGCATACCTGGCTTCACTCTGGAATCTGCATACCTACAAACAACATTGACATAATTTCCTCTTTCCTGTTCAGAGACAAAGAGTGTTCCTTCAACTTATTCTATTATTACAGTATAATTCATCTCTCTCTTACAATATAATTCTTTCTACTTTCAAAGCTCCAAGGACATGGGGCCCTTCAGGGCCTGCTCACCCCTTTTCCGGCCACCCCGGGCTCCTCGGAGTCTGGGCTGCTTCCCTCTGTCCCATCCCTCAGCTGATGGAGAGGATGCTGGGAGCCAAGCAGGGGGCTTGCAGGAGACGCTGTTTGGCATGGCGGTTCCTTGCCCGGGAGGTCAGACGGACACTCACCGGTGGGCTATGACACCAGCAGGAGCCAGAGCAGGGAAGGCTGCAGAGCCTCCCCCATCCTGGCAGGCAGGGGCAGGCTGAGCGGGCGGCGTCGCCTGCCGGCCAGTGGCTGAACAGGGGACGCTCCTCTCAGCACTCGGGGCTGGACGGGGGGCGGGTGGGTGTGAAACAGTGACGGCTCTTTCCGCCTGTGGTGGTTCTGTGTGTCAATGGGGAGCCTGTCATGCTGGGAGCTGGGGCCCAGCTTTCAGTGACATCAGGCCCCATTGCCCCCAGTGTGCCAAGGCTGGAGATCGGGCCTCCAGTGCACCCCTCCAGTGCACCACCCTCCAGGACACCTTCCTGATGCAGCGCAGGGTTGGGGGCTCAGTGCTCTCATGGGGCACTTAACCACGTGCAGACAGGCCGGCAGGGTCTGATCCAAAGCCTGCTGCAGTCACTGGCAGGGGGTGTCTCTGGGCAGAGGGCGGGGGGGGGATTGAGGGGCAGGTCCTCACTGACTGGCCATGTGACAGGCCTGGCCTGTTACACAGTGAAACCTGAGCTAGGGAGTGTCATGACCATCTGGATGCCAGGGGAATGCATGGCTCTTGCAGGGTGACTGGCCCTTTAAATGCAGAGGGGCCTGACTCCACCTGTGACCCACTTAGCTCAGCTCCCCAGGTGCAGAAGTTGTGTAAAATCCCTTAGCAGGCTGGTAGGCTACACCAGACCTGAGAATGTATCAGAGAGACCCTGGCTGGGAAGTTGTGAGAGTTGCTGCTCCCACAGAGAAGGGGGAGAATCAAAGGTCCCCAGAAGGGCTGAGGAGGAGACAGGCCCCAGGCTGAAGGGGACGGGCCTAGCTTGATTTGGGGGACAAAGACTCTTGTGTTTATTTTGGACCTGGCCTGGCCAGGATGGACTTTTCCTTTGTTGGTCTTGGTGGGAGACCAAACCACAGCTTCAGCCCCAACCAGCTGGCAGAGAAGACACACAGGAAGCAGCTACCCCACAGCCAGACCAGGTAGGTGAAATCGCTGCGGTGGGGGTTGGGGTCCAGCAAAAATCTTGGTTAGCCTCAATTTTCCGTTTCGCTTTGCAGTTCCCCTGAAATCGCCAGCCTCCATATCTTGTACCAAGCAGGGCACGGACGCTTGTTTTAATTTGCTGCTCTTGTGCTATCCAAGAACACCATTGACTTCTGTAGGTTCGGAAGGATGAAAGTTTTATCTGTTGATTTTACCAGAAACTAAGTAACAAACAGATGAAAAAGTATTTCTATTGATAGTCATTGAAATTTACAGCTGGGCCAAGTAAGAAAAATGCTGCTTGAGGACAGTGTACAATTTGATTTATGGCAAGTTACTTTTTAAAAACAGATATTGAACATAATAATGGCCATACTGGGTCAAACGAAAGGTCTATCTAGTCCAGTAGCCTGTCTGCCGACAGTGGTCAGCACCAGGTGCCCCAAAGGGAGTGGACCAAAGACAATGATCGATCAAGCGATTTGTCTCATGCCATCCCTCTCCAGCCTCTAACAAACAGAAGCCAGGGACACCATTTCTATCCCCTGGCTAATAGCCTTTTATGGACCTAACCTCCATGAATTTATCTAGTTCCTCTTTAAACTCTGTTATAGTCCTAGCCTTCACAGCCTCCTCTGGCAAGGAGTTCCACAGGTTGACTGTGTGCTGTGTGAAGAAGAACTTTCGCTTATTAGTTTTAAACCTGCTACCCATTAATTTCATTTGGTGTCCTGTAGTTCTTATATTATGGGAACTAATAAATAACTTTTCTTTATTCACTCTCTCCACTCCACTCATGATTTTATATTCCTCTATCATACCTTTTATATACCTCTATCATATCCCCCGTCAGTCTCCTCTTTTCTAAACTGAAAAGTCCCAGTCGCTTTAGCCTCTCCTCATATGGGACCCATTCCAAACCCCTAATCATTTTAGTTGCCCTTTTCTGAACCCTTTCCAAGGACAAAATATCTTTTTTTTTTTTGTGGTGAGGAGACCACATCTGTACACAGTATTCAAGATGTGGGCGTACCATAGTTTTATACCGGGGTAGTAAGATATTCTTTTTCTTACTTTCTATCCCTTTCAGAGAATTATCCACGATAACTCCAAGATCTTTCTTGATTTATTGTAGCTAAATTAGCCCCCATTATATTGTATGTATAGTTGGGGTTATCTTTTCCAATGTGCATTACTTTTCACTTATCCACATTGTCAGCATTGCATGTTAATACACACAATGTTACAACTTTGTACAGTCTTCTTGTTGCTCTATCTGTCGCAGGACATGAGAGAGATGAGGTGAGTGAGGGAATATCATTTATTGGACCCCACTTGTGTCCGTGAGAGAGACCAGCTTTAGAACTACCTCAGGCTTTTGGAAAGCTTGTCTCCCTGGCTAACAGGTATACCCTGTAACAGATTGACAAAGTTTATTAAGTGAATGTTTGTGAGCAAGTTTAAATCACAAGTTCAACAGCAATGAAGTGAATAGGGTATCCGGGGATAGATTTTTGGGTTGGAGAGAGGGTGGGTACATTATTTGCATTACAGTAAGGTGATGCCCAAGCACGGTGCTCTAATTACGTGCCCTTATGCCACATTACATCATGTACCCCATGGGAGTGACCCGCGCATACAATGAAACTGCATCACCCAGACTGTACAAGTAGTGCCCCATACATGGCTTGTGACATATATATGCAAATTCTGGTGAATGATGGGAGGGAAGGGGGCGGGGGGAGGGAGTTACAACAGATGGGTTTTTTTTTGAAGTGCCCATAGAACACAAGGAGTGTGCATTGGGAACAGCCAGCATGGATTTGTAAAGAACAAATCATGACAAACCAATCTGATAGCTTTCTTTAATAGGATAACGAGTCTTGTGGATAAGGGAGAAGCGGTGGATGTGGTATACCTAGACTTTAGTAAGGCGTTTGATACGGTCTCACATGATATTCTTATCAATAAACTAGGTAAATACAACTTAGATGGGGCTACTAGAAGGTGGGTGCATAACTGGCTGGATAACCGTCAGAGAGTAGTTATTAATGGTTCACAATCCTGCTGGAAAGGCATAACAAGTGGGGTTCCGCAGGGGTCTGTTTTGGGACCGGCTCTGTTCAATATCTTCATCAACGATTTAGATATTGGTATAGAGAGTACGCTTATTAAGTTTGTAGATGATACCAAGCTGGGAGGGATTGCGACTAATCTGGAGGATAGGGTCATAATTCAAAATGACCCGGACAAATTGGAGAAATGGTCTGAGATAAATAGGATGAAGTTTAATAAAGACAAATGCAAAGTGCTCCACTTAGGAAGGAACAATCAGTTTCACACATACAGAATGGGAAGCGACGGTCTGGGAAGGAGTACGGCAGAAAGGGATCTAGGGGTTATAGTGGACCACAAGTTAAATATGAGTCAGCAGTGTGATGCTGTTGCAAAGAAAGCAAACATGATTCTGGGATGTATTAACAGGTATGTTGTGAGCAAGACACAAGATGTCATTCTTCCGCTCTACTCTGCGCTGGTTAGGCCTCAGTTGGAGTATTGTGTCCAGTTCTGGGCACCGCATTTCAAGAAAGATGTGGAGAAATTGGAGAGGGTCCAGAGAAGAGCAACGAGAATGATGAAAGGTCTAGAGAACATGACCTATGAGGGAAGGCTGAAGGAACTGGGTTTGTTTAGTTTAGAAAAGAGAAGATTGAGGGGGGACATGATAGCAGTTTTCAGATATCTAAAAGGGTGTCATAAGGAGGAGGGAGAAAACTTGTTCATCTTGGCCTCTGAGGATAGAACAAGAAGCAATGGGCTTAAACTGCAGCAAGGGAGGTTTAGGTTGGACATTAGGAAAAAGTTAGGGTTAAGGCAAACACTGGAATAAATTGCCCAGGGAGGTTGTGGAATCCCCATCTCTGGAGATATTTAAGAGTAGGTTAGATAAATGTCTATCAGGGATGGTCTAGACAGCATTTGGTCCTGCCATGAGGGCAGGGGACTGGACTCGATGACCTCTCGAGGTTCCTTCCAGTCCTAGTATTCTGTGATTGCCCTGGATTTAGGTGAGGGGTTGTTTGTGGTAACACAGTTTATACTTATTAGTGAGGGCACTTTCCCTAAGGAGTAGGCATACCGTTTCTAGTAACCCAGGCTATGCTACTAGGGTAAGTGTGTGCCCCACAGTGTGTCCTATTCCTATGTCCCCAGTTACTTTGGGGAGGAAGTAAATACGGTACCGCTCAGGGGATGAAGCCTGAGCTTTCCCCAGCTCTGACCATTGTCAGGGTTTCTGTGCTGCCCTCGGCCACTAGGGAAGTGAAGCGGGTGCCCCTGGCCGTCTCCCACTATGGTGGGTGGTTCAAAGAGTCTCAGGCCAATGCTTTCCCAGGTCTTCTGCGTCCCTCGGCAGCCTCTTCTTCTGCCTCCTTGTCTTCTATTTCTTTTCAAGCTGCAACTGTTGGGGGGGGGAACATAGCCCTCTGGGGGGGAAGTGAGGAAAGTGCCCCTGGATTGCCCTAGCGATGTCCCCCCTCAGTGGGTGGTAGTGACTCAGTCCATGGGGGGTGGGAGGAGGGGGGGGGGGTAAGGCAAAACCCTCAAAAATCCTCTCCTAGTGTCTTGTGAGACTAAGTCCTTTGTCTTCTACGTCCCTCGGCATCCTCTTCTTCAGCATCCTTGTCCTCTTTTTCTGTTTTTGAGCCACACTCAATGGAGGAAGATAGGCCTTTTTGGGGGAGATGGTGAGCAAAGTGCCCCCAGGTGTGATCTGGCCATGCTCCCTTCGGTGGGCTATAGTAGCTCTGTCCTTCTGGAGGTGTGATGGGGTGTTTTCCCTGCACTGGCCCTTTAAGGGGTTAAAACCAGCCCTGGAGTAGGGCTGGAGCCATGCAGCAAGCAGCTGCAGCAGGGAGCTGCCAGATAGGGTCCAGCTGGGGCTGTCTAAATAAGGGCTCCAGGGGGAGGAGGGGAGACTCACCCTTGCTCTGACTGGGGAGCAGGTGGGACCTGGCTTCTAAGGAAGCGAGGTGGCTTCTTACTGAGACGTCAGGGCTGGGGAGCTCTGTCCGGGCTGCGGGGCCTGAAGCAAGGCCTCAGGGTGCTAAGGCTGCCAGGACAGGTAAAGGCAGCAGGTCTGCTCCCTTGCCAATGCTGTGTGACCATGTCCGGCCGCAGTTTCCCTGTGGCAGGGGCTAGATGATGACTAGCTGTGGGTCACTGAGGCAAGGTGGGCACAGGGGGATTGGGGGTCTCCAGTGGGGGAGGACTCCAGCGTGTGGGGGCCCTGCGGTAGGGCAGTACCCCGGTAGGAGGGCACCAGAGCCTGGGAGAGATGTGGCCCCTGACCTAGAAAGGTGGAGAATAATAGTAACAGTGTGGGAGACACCAGTCAGAAGGGGGGAGCTACAGCACTAAAAAGTCTAATTCTCTGAGTGACCAGCAGGAGGCGCTCCTGGAGGTGAGTTTGCCGTGTTACAGGAGGGAAAAGAGGGGAAAACCCAAAACCCCTCCCATAATCTCGTGTGTTCTATTTGTAATCCCTTACTCGTCCCGGGATTGCTGGTGGCTGAATGTGCTCTGTATTAATATCACGGGACCACCAGATGGTGTCTGAAACCATCAGCTGTCTCATGAGACGGGCGTACCTCTTCCCAAGGCCACAGGCCTCCAACACTGGCTCATTCTGGGGGTCCCATGATCCAGGGCTCCCACTAGCAGGACATGGATTTTGACAGAGTAGCCCTGGGGTCTCAGGGTGTCCGGTAAGGGGGTTTATTTCAAAATCTTTCACAGGTGTGCTGCTTGAAACGCCACCAACCGGTTCTCGAACGGGACGGACTCGTCCACCATGGTGATTTTCTTTGCCTCCTCGGTGGTGATGACGATATCCGGTTGTAGGAAGCTGTTTGTACCCCGCACAATGGAGTCCTGACAGATGGGTCGGTGGGAGGGCCTTGGTGATCCAGGCCTGGATGGCGTTGTGGTGTAGTTGCCAGGCTCTGGAGTCCTGCTGGGAGCTGCGCAGGACGTGGGGTAGAGTCTTGCGTTCGTGCGGGCAGCACCTGCACCTTTGTCCCGTGTGCCATAGCGGATGGCGCCATTCAGGGGGGCACAGTTGAGGCGAGCCCGGTGGATGACGCGCCCGTCGGCAAAGTGGGCGAAGCTGCCTCGGTGGAGGAAGTGTGTGCTTGATCCCACTTGCTGGACACCTCGAAGACTTTGCCCTGGTCCAGTTTCTTTTTCAAGTTCTCAGCATAGTGGCTGCAAATCGTTGATTTGAGGATCCTCTCTAAGAACTTCCTTGCTGGTGGCGTGATGATGGTGCGTGGGTCTGAATTGATGCGTGGGATTAGGATCCCCGTCTCCTGTCATTCCTGGTCCAGCGGCAGCCGATCCTTTTCCCCGGGTGGCATTGTGGGCGCGGGACAACAGGTCTCCCCGTCCCTCTCGAACGCCGCTTCCAGAGAGCCGCTAAGGTAGGTGGTGATGTCCCACTGGGTGGGAGCCCTGGTGATGCGCCTGCGTGCGACTCCTTCATGGCAGCTTGGGCGATGGACCTCGCTCTATGGCCTGGGCACGTCAGGAGGCGGAAGGAGGGGGGACGACGCCCACGTTGCCTGGGTTGCCCATTCATTGGTACCCCCGTGTCTCTCTGACATGTACACGATGTCGGTGCTGGCCCTCTGGGGGGAGGTAGACACTTCCGGACCAGACCCCGGATGGTGCTGTCCAACCTTATTCAGGGGCACCTTAGCCACAGCTGAGCCCCTCGGCACGAAGGTGATGTATGGGATGGGGAAGGTGTTGAGCACGTTGATCTGCCAAGGCCTCCCTGACTCTTTCTTGAATGAGGGATTTCCTGCTTTTCATCTCAAGGAGTGGCCATAAGCAATTGCTTGCTGGCCTCCCCCAAAATCCTGCAACTGGCAATTTCTCTAGTGCCAGTCTCCCTATCCGAGCCCCAGCCTGGCAGGGCAGAGGAGCAGGGATTGGTCCAAACCCCGGCCTGTTGCCAGGTGAGCTGCTCCTGTTTCCAGCAGGAGAGAGAAGCCCCTTTGCAGATGGTGCCGGGGCCCCAAGCAGCACTGACCGCTCCATGCCTGGGCCACTGGGCTCGCTCAGTCCAGTCTCTCTCTGTCCCGGGTGCAGAGGTGCACCGGGACGCTGACCGTGACCAGGGCTCCCAGCACCACCAGCAGGAGAATCCTCTTCATGTGGCAATAGGTCACTGGGCTCGTGGGGCCTTGTGATGGACTGGGCCGGGTCTGGGCACAGCTGAGGGCATCTGCTCAGGGTGAATTGCTCAAATTCGGGGCTCTCTCTAGCTCCCAGACTGGAGAGCTTCCCAAATAGGCCACACACCAGTCCCACAGAGCGCTTCAGCTGCCTGCCTGAAGCCTCACGAGCAAAAACCCCTCTGACACCCCAGCAATATCCGTGCCCCAGATGGCCCCGGGCCTCATACACAGGTGAGGGGTTTTAGAACCCAATCTCACCTATCCCGAACAAGTTCTGTCCGGTTCCAAGAAACCAGCCACAGATCCCCGGTCAATTTACTCTCTGGATCTTACCCACAAACCACGCTGAGCCAATCCTTTAGAATCTACAATCTAAAGGTTTATTACTACAATAAAGAAAAGCATGAGAGTAAGGTTGTTAAGGTCTCATACGTTACGTGCATCGAATCCCCCAGTTCTCGATGCAGGCTTGCAGCAGAGATGTTATAGCTGCTGGCTTAAAAGTCCTTGGTGCACATCCTATGCCAGGATGGGTCTACAGTTCTTCCCGGCTCGTGAATCCCTGCGAGGCCGCATCTGGGGTCAGAAGCAGATCTGAAGACCAACATGGAGTCAGCCACGTGGCATATTTATACCCTCCTTCCAGGTTTCTTCCAAGCTGGCTAGAGTCACATGGCCAGTGGCCAGGTGTGTCTTTGGCCTCCAGAGATCCATTGTTCCCTGGAGACTTGCTCATTAGCATGTCAATAGGCAAACATTCCTGGACCATTACTCAACCACATATAGAGAAATATTCAGTACTCCTACAAAGTACATGCTTATAACTTCATACACAGACATTATACAATCACATGAATAGTATATAGAGAATCAGAAGAAAGTAAGCTTCTATTTGACACCTCACATGGCCCCCTTTGTGCCACTTTTGGGGCCAACACCCCCCTCCCCTCATGGGTGCAGCAGTGATCTGGCTGCTTCCCTAAAATTCAGTAACATGACAGGTCTGAGCGGAGAAACGTGTCAGTTAGATCAGGCAGGGAGCGATGGGTGATGCCCTGCGCTTGCTGCACGGATAGAGTGAGCAGGGAAAGGGGCCGGGGCGCCTGGGAACCCCTGACCCATGCTGCAGAGAAGGGGAATCCTGCCCCCCAGGGTCTCTGCCAGTCTGAGCCAGGGGGAATGCCTCCCCCATCCCAGCTTGCAGCCTTTGGATCTCGTGCTGCTTCTGCTGGATCAAAGTGCCCTCTGCTCTGAAACCACGGACACTTGTGGGCCCAGAGCCGGGCCCCGTCCACTTTCCCTGACACCGAATGGAGGGAGCGTCTGACGTCTCTTCGGACACATACACGACTGAGCACAGACCAACCGGAACCAGGGCTGGCTGCTCTGTAAGGCCCTTTCATGCTGCTAGTGGAGAACAAAGGGGCCTCGGTGTTAGTGACAATCAGGCTGCAATGTGGGTGACACTGAGGGATGTTTACCTGGGGCTGGGAAGCCGCACACCGATTGGAGCTCTACAGTGTTCTCGTCCCAGCTGGCTCGGTTACTGGCGTTACATCGGTAGAAGGTCTCGTTGCTGTCGGCATCGATCCCCAGCCGCAGCAGGGACTGGTTCCCATGGAGCTGCTGGTCCCTGTCAGACGGGATGGGGGAGGAGCCGCGGGACCAGCTGTAGGTGACTGCGTCAGCGCCAGGCATGGCGCAGGACAGGTGAGGTTGCACTGGCCGTGTTGCGCGTGGGCCGAGAGCACCGTGAGGTTTGGCTGCCGGACGCGCTCTGGAAGGAGAGACCCGGGTGAGAGATGCCGGGGGAGGCGGCTGCCGTCGGTCATGCCCTGAGGAACGGGAGTTTGAGACTCGCCAAACACAGAGACACGGAACGTGGTGCGGGTGACATGGCCTCCCCCAATGTCTATTTCCAAGGCGTAGAGGCCTCTGTCTGACTTGCTAACTGGACCTATCTGCAGTGAGAGATTCTCAGGGTGGAAAGTGACTCTGCTGGTAAATGTAGGACTGACCGAAGGTGAGGGGCTTCCCCTTTATTAGCTGTTAGGAGCCGATACGTCTCTCCTGAGTCCAGTGTAACCTCTCAGGAGATTTCTGCCCAAGATTCTGGCCATGTCACTGGCTATAACTGGACGGATTCCCCTGCGATTGCAGCCACGTCCATTGCTCTGCACCCTGGGCAATCAGAAACATACGAAGCTGGAGGTGAGTGAAGGGTTAAGTGGGCCCCGAGTGTGTCAGGGAACCGTGGGCTAAACCGGGATCTTGGCCTGGTCTGGGTGAGGGGGGTGCAATTTAGTTCTGGTGGAAGTGTCTGGACGGATCAGCCTGCATCCCTCTGTTAAACCTCCCGGGGTGGCACCTCTGACTCCCCCCCACCCCGTGACTGGGTGCCTCTGCACTGACCTGCACCGGGTGGGGTATCCCCCAAGGCCAGCTTGATCCTGGCTTCACCCCTCTTCTCACTGGGCCAGGCCAAGGGGTTTGCACTATGCCCCGGGGGAGGCTGCTCCCCAGCCCCATCTGCTCTGCTGCCTCTGGCCTCTTGGAGGGGCTCCCTGTATCCCCTGTACCACACAGCCACCTCGCCGGAGTCCCTCTCCATGCTACCCCAGCACCCCTCTGCCCCCTGATCCCACCTTTCCCTCCCTGTCCCAAGTCTTCCTGCCTCCTGGCCCAGGGCCCCCAACTCTGTGCTTCTCCTGTTATCCCAGCCTCCACCCCCCCATCTCTTTCCTTCTCAGCGTTGTCTCTTTACCCCCAGGGATGTGAGCCCCAAAGCCCAGGGACCCTTCAGGGGCTGCCCACCCATCTCCCGGTCACCCAGGCTCCTCGGGGTCTGGGCAGCTTCCCCCGGCCTGTCCCCCCAGCTGCTGGAGAGGATGCTGGGAGCCAAGCAAGGGGCTTGCAGGAGTTGCTGTTTGTCATGGCAGTTCCTTGCCCGAGAGGTCAGACGGACACTCACCGACGGGCTGTGACACCAGCAGGAGCCAGAGCAGGGAAGGCCACAGAACCCTCCCCACCCCCCCACCCCCCATCCTGGGAGGCAGGGGCAGGCTGAGCAGGTGACATCGGTGCAGGGAACAGGTGTCTTGAGCGGACAGAGCCGGGGCCGCGGTGGGCGCGATGCAGGGTCTGGCTGAGCGGCCGCTGGTTGCAGGAAACGAGCCGCCCCCCAGCGCCGCAGCTTCCCCCGTGAGAAGCTCTTCCCTTTTGTGGTGACTCGTGCAGTCAGCTCAAGGCTGCCCAGCCGGGGACACTCAGCGCTCGGGGCTGGACGGGGAGTGGGTGGGTGTGAAACGGTGACGGCTCCTTCCGCCTGTGGTGGTTCTGTGTGTGTCAATGGAGTCTGCCTTTGTCAGCTGGGGCCCTGTTCTCCAGCCCTGGCACTCTGGGGGTAACAGGGCCCCAGTGAGATCGGGCTCTCTGTGCACCCCCCTCACTCCGCGGCTCCTTCCCAAACTGGGGCGTAAGGTCTCCTGGTCCTACAACTCCAGCCGGGAAGCCTCCATGGTAGTGATGTATTGTGCTGGTTTGCATATTCACTGACTATGCGTCACTCTTTTGCATAATCCCCTATAGCCAAAAATTCCTCGCTGGTGCACCCCCGGCACCCAGCATCTTCCCTTCCCTGGTCTCTTTCCTGGAGCCCCTCTCTCTGGCTGGCTGGCTTTTCTACTCTGCTGGCTCTTCCACTCCCCCTCTCCAGGCAAGTTTCCCCAAGTCCCTGCCCTGCCCCAGGGTAATAGTGTGTCTCCCTGACTCTCTTCCCCCCCCCCCAGCCTGTCCAGTGAAAGTCAGCAGTGAAATCTGAGAGTGTGTGTGTGGAACTGTTGAGGCCACAGCAGAGTGGAGTAAAGGGAGCCAGTTCCCAAATGGACCTTGCTCCCCCCGAGTTGCACCCATGCCTGGGTCAGTGTCTGAGTGTGAGTTTGTGCTGCTAAAAATGGATTTCTAAACCCTAAGTCAGTGTTTCCCAATTGGTGCTCCGGGGAACCCTGGGGTTCTGCAAAGCAAAACGAGGGGTTCCGCGAGGAGCCGGCACTCCCCCGCTCCCTCTGAAAGAGAGAGAGAGCCAGCAGAGGCATGGGTGGCACGTTGTATGGGCTTGTGGTGCCCATGCTCCACCAATATTTGGAGCTGGAGCAGGCCCCGGCCCCGCCGCGTGTCCTCCCACCCCAGCCCCAGAGCGTCTCTCCCCCGGCCCTGGCCCATCGTGTGCAACCTTCACTGAGCTCCCCCTTGCTGGCTGCTGCTGCCCTGCATGGTGTGCTCAAACCGGTGGGCAGGGAGACGCCTGGGCATGATGTAACGTCACGGCCTGGGATTTTAAATCTGCTGGGCGCTGCGTTGCGCCGTGCAGCTGAGTTGCGGGTTCCGAGTCCAGGGATGGAGCTCAGACTCCAGCCCCGCAAAGTGGAAGGCAGAAGGTAGGGGAAGGGGAAGGGCTGGGAGAGGAAGGGGCTTGTGCGGAGGGGGAGGGGAGAAGGGGAAGAAAGGGGAAGGCACCAAGGGACAGGGTAGAGGAGAGACTGTCTGCACTTGGCCTCCTGGCATTTATGAGGAAAAAGGCAGGAGGGGAGGTGTCAGTGGGAGGGGGACAGGGTGATGCTGGGAGGGGAGAGGGTAAGGGCATTGGGGGCTAGAGGTGTGAGGAGGAGGTGCTGGGAGAAGGCTTGAAAGAAGGGGTAGGCATGAGGAATGCTGGGATGGAGCAAGTCCTATGTGAGGGCACAGAGGGGCATGAGGGAGCAGGGGCAGAAGGTGGTGAGGGGGTGGGCATCAGGGAAAAAGAGGGCAAAGGAGGTAGGGGCAGTAAGGGAAGGGGGAGGCAACAGGAGGGTGCAGGAGTAAGAGAAGGTGCAAGTGCCAGGGGATTCTGGGGGTGAATCTGAAGGGCAGACACCTGCAGGGGAGGGACCAACACCAGAGGAGAGACGCAGGGCAGATTTCTAGATGACGGTGTTGGAAGAGGGGATGAGGAGGGGTAGCTCACATGATCAGAGTGGGGCTACTGGAGGAGTGGGCACAGGGAAGAGAGAAGGGCTGGTGGAGGGGGGTAGGTTGCAGGAGGGCTGAGGGCAGTGAGAAGGGCAGGAGTCAGGACAGCAGAGGAGGGTGAGGAGTTGGGAGGCAGCAGGCACCAGGGGAGCTGATGGAGCAAGGGGAGGAGACATGTCAGCAGAGAGAAAAGGTAAAGGTTTAAAAATATTTATTAATAACGTGGTTGCCACAGTGGCACATCCAAACAAGCCACATGAACTCAGTACTGGTGCACAACACAAAATTCATTTTGCTCATGCGAGGAAACTCTTAGGCTATGTCTACACTGGCGGTTTCTTGCGCAAGAACACATCCACACTGCCATGTGCGAGCTGTGCTTTAGCACAAGAGCACCTATGGTAGTGTGGACGCTCTCTTGCCCAAGAAAGTGCCGATGGCCATTTTAGCCATAGGGCTTTCTTGCGCAAGAAATTCATGTTGCCTGTCCACACTGGCCTCTTGCGCAAGAACAGTTGCGCAAAAGGGCTTATTCCTGAGCGGGAGCATCGTAGTTCTTGCACAAGAAGCCCTGATCTCATACAGGAGAACATCCATGTACTTGTGCAAGAACACACGGCCAGTGTAGACAGGAAGCAAGTTTTTGCGCAAGAGCAGCCGCTTTGGCGCAAGATCGCGCCAGTGTAGACACAGCCAAGGGGAGGGAGGGAGGCAGGCAGGGGCAGGGAATCGGCGCTGGCTCAGCATGTCTGCATGGTTTGGGGGAAGGTGCAGGGAAATTGAGCTCAGCTGGGTTGCAGAGTGGGGAGGTCTGGGGAGCTGGGCTGGGCTGGGTGGGTGTGTGTGGAGCTCAGAGCTCAGTTTGGCTGCAGGAGGAGGGAGGTGCCAGGAACCGGGGCTAGACTCAAGGGGAGGGAGGAGCAGGGAATCAGCGCTTGGCTCAGCAATTTTGCAGGGCTTGGGGGAGGTGCAGGGAAATGGGGCTCAGCTGTGCTGTGGGGGAGGCATGCAAGGAACCAGTGCAGGGCTCAGCTGGGCTGAGGTGGATGGGGGAGGGCATACGGAACAGATGGGCAGCTCAGCTGGGCTGTGAGGGGCTGCAGGGAACTGGTGCAGCACTCCCTTGGATTGTGGGGGATGGTTTTGGGGGAGGTGCAGGGAACCAGCAGGGGTGGGCAGCTCAGTTGGGTTGCAGGGGATAGAGGTGCAAAGAAGCCTAGTGGGGAGGGGAACCAGGAGCCCTTAAATGACCTCCCCTGGTCCAAAAATCCCTCATCTGGGACCAGTCAGGTCCAGAGGGTGCCAGATCAGGGAGGTCCAACTCCTACCCAAATCCCCTCCTTGCACCCTCCCTCGTTGCCAGACACCCTACCCCCAATCTGCTCCTGCTCCCTCCCCCTGGCCAGACACCCTACATCCAGCCTGCTTCTGCACCCTACTTACCACCCAGACCTTGCCCCCTTCTACCCCCCACCTCCCGCCCAGATCCTGCACCCCATCCCTATCCTGCTCCTTGGCAGCCCTGCTATCCACCCTAGCACCACCCTGGCCCTGGCCCCACCACCCTGGTCCTGGCCCCAGCACCCTGCCATCCATGCCAGCACCCAGCAGCACCCTGTTCCTTATCCCAGCACCCTGCCAGTCACCCTAGTGCCCAGCAGGACCATGTCCCTGACCCCAGCACCCTGCCACCTGCCTGCCCCAGCACCTTGCCCCAGTACCCCGCCACATGAGCCAGCATCCTTCCCCCAGCAGCACTCTCGCCCCAGACCCAGCACCCACTTTCACTCTGTCCCCTGCCCCCACCAGCACATTTGGGACCATATTAGTGAGGCTTGGGGGTTTTTGGAGGGGGGTTGGGTTTTTTTGCATCTCACTTGTGTGGTCCCAACTGACTTTTCTGTGGGTCAGTGACCCTTGACTCAAAACAGGTTCCTCACCCCTCTCATAAATAAAGACAATGCTAAAACCTTTTGAGTTTGACATATTTTATTTAAAAATGAAGCCTGGCCAACAAGCCCCCCAATTGGGGCCAAACCCCCATCTCACTGCAGCATTATAACACTCCTGCACCACCTGACCCAAAATCTGAGCCTATCATACACTGGAACCCCCCTGTCCTGAGCCTCTTACATCCCCAAACTCCTGCATTCCCACATCCTCAGTCTTCTGCCACAACATTCCTGCATCATCCACACATCACAAATCTCAGGAGCCTATCATACTCACAACCTTCTTGCCCTGAGTCCCTCACATATCCAGCCCAAACTCCTGCACCCTCACATCCACAAGCCCATGGCTTGCTCAGCACCCCAACCTTCCACCTGAGCCCAACACTCCCCAGCCTAGAGCCCTCTCCCCGAGCCAACATCCCCTTCTCCTGCATCCAAATTCCCTCCCAGAGCTTGTACTTCTCACCCCTTCCCACACCCAAATCCCTCATTCCCACCCCACACTTCCTGTCTCAACCTAGTGAGAGTGTATAAGGGCTGGGGATAGCAAGTGATGGAGAGGAGGGGAACAGAGTGGATGAGGCCTCAAGGAAGGGGGGTTGGGGAGTCTTGGGGAAGGAATGTGATTTTCATGAATTGGTGGGGTCCCCCCCCTTTTTTTTTCTTTTTGCTTGAGAAACCTAGGGGTTCCTTGAAATTCTGAAAAGGGTTCCTCAGCCAAATAAAATTGGGAAACACTGCCCTAAGTTCCCAGCACCCCCTCCGAATCCCGGAGGTGGCCTGGCCGGTATCACCCCAGCCAGGTGCCCACAGGAGGGCAGGGGCATAAAGCTTAGATGTGTTGCTGGCTGCTCTGATTTCCCTGTTGACTCCCTGTAGTGTTTTCACTTGCAACCTGATTTGCTCTCACCACTGGGTGCCAAGGGGCCAGCACAGACGCACGATCCCAACCTGCTTTTCCACCTTTGCTGGCACGTTGCTCCCCACGGAGATGTGACCTGTGCTGGGGTGGAACGTGCCCGCTGCTTAGCGGCTACGCTGCACCAGCACAGGGTTTAGGGGAGAGGAAGTGTAACCCACACGCCTCCTGGGTGTGGTCTGGAGCTGGCAGCCAGGCTGGGCCCCTGGACAAGGCGGGGGGGCAGCTCTGCACTTGAAAGGGGCAGGGCCTCAAGCGGAAGAAGCAAGCATGCCACACCTGTCCCCTCACAGCCCTGGGTGGTGCCTGGAGCATGGTGCACCTGCTCCCCCGCCCTTAGAAGGGCCCCGTGGTGGCCGGTCCCAGGTTCGGTTCCACTCGCAGGTGACCAGAGGGGTCGACGTTCCAGAAGCATCCACTGCAGCCAGCTAACCTGGAGGGGAATTAATTCACCCACACTTGGACTTGGCACAGGGCTCACCCCTGCACCTCAGCATCCTTAGCACCAAGAGCGTGCAAGGGCAGCACCGCGCCCGCCCCAGGAAAGGGAAGTCCTTGGCGAGAAGGCGAGAGATTTAGTGACTGCTAAAAACACAACAGTGAAACCCACCGAGCTGTGCCCGCCTCAGCAGAAACCACCAGTCCGGTGACAGCTGCTGTCTGAGACCTTTCTTCACAGCAGGGCTAGGGAGCCAGGCGCATTCGTTGCGGGAATCGGAGCCAGCAAGGGGTCCTCTGGTCTCGGTCTTGTCCCTAACTCCCCACCGTCACCACAGGCCCCAACAGCCAGTTTGAGAGCCAGTGTGGGCTGCTGCAAAGATGGCTCCAGCATTAGCTCTCCAATGCAGCCCTCCCCCTGAGGAGCGTGTCTGCATGGCGGGTTATTCCAGAATCGCTCTTCCTGAGTGACTCTGTGCCCGGGTGCTCTGCTAAGGGTCTGAGTCCCAGCTGCGCAGAAACAGACGGTGCTGCAATTTGAGTCACTTCCCGCCCAGAGGAACTTTCAGGGCTGATTAGTCCTTTTAGGGAGTCGCCCAGCGGCTTCCATTTCCTCCAAGCTGGTCGTGGGTCAGGCTCTGACGTTACAAAATTCTGTTTCTGCGTTTGCGAAGTGTCGAGGATTATGGTCTCCTTTAGGAATTTGGTCTACACATGAATGTGAGTCGGGAATAAGATGGGGTGTGAATTTAAAGAGTTTAGTTTAATGCATTTCCAAAGTGGAATAGGAGAATGTGAGCTGCTCTGGGAACTATTCCAGGGGTGGGCACGTGGACCTCATGGGATGCCAGGCGCCAAGGGCGGGACACGGATGCCGAAAGATTGTTATGCCTGTGGGCAAAAGAGACCCCTTCAGAGCAAGACACCCGCACCTGGCCAAAGAGAAAGATGGGGGAGTGCCCCCTGTAAGGGTTGGGGGAAGCCTTGCACTTGTGGGGAGTCCAGGCACATTCAGAGGGAGTGCCCCAAGGGGATCTGCTAGGCTGAGCGAGCCCTGAAAAGAGGCTGAAGGCAGAGACAGGAAGAGCGAAGGCCAAGGCAAAGGGATCGGTGCTTCCTTTGCCACCAGAAAGGCCACCCGCAAAGGCATGGCCCTCAGAGAAGGAGGCTCAGCCTGAGACTCCCCGAAAGTAGGAGGCAACTAGGAGACTGTCTGGGGCAGGGAGGCCCCCAGAGAACCCCTGGAACCCACTCAGGAGCCGAGGGTCCCCAACATTGGAGGAGGGAAGCAGGCTGCTCCGGGGGTGGAGAGCCTGCAGAAGGGCCCAGCTGTGAGAGAAGCTGGGACATTAGAAGCTGAGGAACACCAGCAGTGAAAGGGATGGAGGGAAGGGCAGGACCAGAGTTTGGTTCTCCCCGCTGTCCCCCCTCCCCCCCAGCGCTACCCCTGGCCACCAAGGAGCGTGGCCCTGCGGTGAGGGTCCTTGGGGTGCAGCTGGCCGCGGTGGCAGGTGAGACCCCCAGGCTGGCTGACACCCACGGCAAGGGGGGAAGCGCACGGCCCAGTCCAGCGCGCAAGGCGGGCGCACAGGGAGGCGGAGGAGAGCAGCGGGAGAGGGCGGTCAGCAGGCAGCGCGTGCCGATGGACTGAGCTAATTCCTGGAGTGAGCAGCAGGAGGCGCCGTGGCGCTGAGCCAATGCCCTTACAGGGCCATGGCCGGGGAGTGTGTGCTAAGGAGGCTGTGGAATGGGCTGTGACTGTCAGCTGTGGAGCGGGTCTACTTGGGGCTCTGCATCCTGTGAGACGCAGAGAGACGCTGACCACAGAGCCTGTGGTGGGGAAGGTCCCTCTCAGCCCCCTGCAGCTTCCTTCCTGCTTGGTGGTCTCTGGCCCAGCAGGGAGCCGGTGCAGCGCGAGGAGTGTGGCACAGCGGGGGCGTGGACGTGCTCCTGTTTAAAAACGACACTCTTTCTGTTTGCAATGGGGAGCGTACAGCAAGAGTGTCATTTTTAAGCAGGAGCACACCCGGCCATGCCACACTCCTCACACTGCACCGGGGAGGGCAGGGGGCCTGAAGGCTATACTCCACTATAGAGGCTGAACCCATCGGCCCTAGGACACTCTGCGCCAGCTACCAACCCTCCCCGCTGTCCATACATCCTTGTAGGACCAGGGCCTTTGGGGTGGACAAATGCGGGGGGGGGCTGCTGGAGGTGAAAGGCCCCTCTCTGCGCCCCACCTCATGCTGCAAAACGTTCCTCATCTGGGGCAGAAGAATGAATTGTAACTGGGTGGTAGCATGGGCCAGAGGAACAGGACGTGGGACTGCTTGGTTCTGTTCCTGATTCGGCCATGACGGTGTCACTGCCTCGCTCTGTGCCTCAGTTTCCCCATCTGTAAAATAGGACAGTGCTTCCTCGAGCTTATGGAAAGGGTCTATAATGGCCAGAATTTCCCAGCCTTCAAGACATACTGGGAGACCCATCCTGCCTCTGAGAGGCTGGGTGATGGCTCCCAGCGGTGGTGATTCTATGCAGGTAAATTAATTCTAGTTATGCCAATGCTGTCATTGGCTTATTTCATTTGCTTTTGAGTCTGCTTATGTATGACCGGGCTGGCCTCAGGATTTATGGGGCCTTACATGGAATTTTTAAACTAGTGCCCCTGTGCCCAATGGCAGCCCGGTGGTGAGAGGAGGGGACAGGATGTGATTTTACAATCTTCAGCCACACACTTGTGCAATATCATGAACTAAGGCCGAGTAGACTAGCACACTGTGTGTATGTTACAGTACCGCACAAGTGGCTTTATCGGTAAGTTCACAAACTGACCGTATGTGCCTGGGGGTTGGCAAATGCCCATGAAATGGCTTCACTTCCAATTTCATGGTGCTTTCACGGTTTCCATGTGGTGCTAATAGGGCTGGAAGGCTTTTTCCACGTTGAGTTACCTGGGGAGGAAGACTCACCTTGCTGCAGCAGCCACAACCATAGGGACAGGTAGGGGTGTGAAAGATTTTTTTTTTTTTGGGTGCCTTCCACAGCAGCTGTGTAGGCCTAAGGAGGGCCGATAAGTGAGGTATTTTAAGCTTGCGAGGGGAGTACAAGTACCACACGGAAGTAAAATAAAAACCTGAATCCATCAAAGGGGCTTCCTGTGCAGTGCAGTCTGAGGTCTGGCCACTGAAAGCCCTGTCCCAGTGAGAAGCACTTTCTTCCCCAGTTCTTGGCAAGTCACAGCTACTGTCCTCCTGGAACTCGTCCTTCCTCATCGCTGCTGCTGAGCTCTGGTTAGTCACTTCTGCACCTGCTGCTGAGGTGGAAGTGGCGAGCAGGAGAGTGCTTGCATGTAGCAGGCTCGGCGGGGCTGCTAGCGTGTCACAGGGGCTTTTAAAGGAAGCTGGGAGGATGTGATGCGTAGGCTTGTGTGAGCAGAGCGGTCAGTGTTCTACTCTGAAATGACAGGGCTCGGTGCAGGAAGCTTGCACGCAGCAGAAGTCACTGACCGGCGGCCTCGAAGGTGTGTATCTCCTGACACTTGGTGCCAGAAATTCGCCTCCTGTGTCAGCGCGGGCAGCATGAAACATCCCAGCTACTAACAGCGACGGGTGCAGCCGCTTCTCCCGGGGTCACATCATGAGGGTTTCCGTGTGCCTGCTGCTCTGCTCGCTGGTCCATGGTGGAGGTAGGTGGTGTCCATTGCTACCACAGGCTCGGGCCGAGACCCTTGTTACTTTCTGAGTCATGGCACCAGGCTGGTGCAATAGACTGGAAGGGGGATGGATGGCTCAGGTCAGTCATAGGCTGCACAGCGCTTCCCCTCATTCCCAGCTCCAGTCCACCCCAGCTTGGTGGCCATGCAGTGAGCTTGGGGGGAATCTCAGTCCCAGACAGACAACAGGGGTCGCCCAATGCAATTAATAGGCAGCAGATTTAAAACAAACCAAAGGAAGTCTTTCCTCACGCTGCACACAGTCAACCTGTGGAACTCCTTGCCAAAGGATGTTGTGAAGGGCCAGGACTTTAACAGGGTTCGAAAAAGAGCTATCATAAATTCATAGAGGAAAGGCCATCCATGGCTATTAGCCAGGATGGGCAGGGAGGGTGTCCCTGGTCTCTGTGTGAGAGGCTGGGAATGAGCGACACGGGAGGGATCATTTGATGATTCCCTGTCCTGTTCACTCCCTCTGGGGCACCTGCCATTTGCCACTGTGGGCAGACAGGACACTGGGCTGGATGGACCTTTGGTCTGACATAGTCTGGCTGCTCTCATGTTCTTAAGCCTCGTTAGCACAGAACCCCCACAGATAATCTCTCCTTGCCGGCAGCCTCCGGCAGAACGGTCAAGGGCCAAAGGCTCGGAGCAGGAGACGTGGGAACGGGCTGTAAGAACAGAGAGTCTGGTCTTCTAGGATGAGGGCGGAGCAGAGCAAAAGGAACAGGCATGCAGGCAAAAATCAGGCTGCTGCCTCTTAGTTGTCTTTATACACCTCCATTGAGCCATTGAGAGAAATACCGAGCAGCATCTGGGCAAAGTGCACTGAACTTCAATGGATGATGCTGATTTGCACCCCTGTCCTCTTCATTTAACACAGCTCTGCTGTGGGTCTCAGACTCCCCATTTGCAAACACACTGCAGCTGCCTGGCTGTTTGCAAACAGCAGATACTCTGCAGAAAGGCCCACCTGGCTGATTCAAAGCAACGCGCTGAGTTTGGTGAGTTATAGGGCTGGGTTTTCACACCACTGAGACAGCTCTGCAGCGGTGTTACAGATCCGAGTTGCACAGACACAAACAGCTTTCTCAAACTCCGGGGCAACGCTGCTGACAAAGTGTCTGGCCCTAAAGCTTCCCAAGTGATGAGTGTCTGGGGATGTTTCCATTTCTAGAGGCCATCAAGGGATTTGCCTGGAGCTTGCACCCTCTGAACCCCAGCTCCCTCTGAACTGGGCATCCACAAACAGACGCCAAAAATAGCTGTTCACTCGTACAATTCTGAGATTTGGGCAGTAAACTCACCGGGGGCTCGGCACACTGCTTTGTGCCATGCCCACAGAGGGGGAATGTTCTCAAAAGTGCCTAACTCCCACTGGCTTGCATTGCCACTGAGGCTTCTCAGGGCCGGGTTTTCAAAGGTGCCTAAGGATGCAGAGAGGTGCCGAGAAGGATTTTCAAAATCGTCCTGGTATCTAGCTCACATACACACTTGGGGGCTTTTGAAAATCCCTCTCCAGCATCTCCACACTGATGAGCATGAGATGACTAGAAGGATTTTCAAAGCTGCTGTAGTATCTAGCTCTACCTTTAGGTGCCTAAATACCTTTGGAGAAGTGGCCCTAAGTGTCTAACCCTTGAAAGTGGAACCTAGGTTCCTTGCTCCCTGGAGTGCATTGGACAATGTTACCCTGAGTCCGTTTGAGTTGCAGGGTTTTGGAAAACGCTGCCTTGTGTTCCAGAACCGCTTTGCAATGAGGCTGGCTGGGGGCTCCCGGGATGCTGCTTACCTGGTTGGGTGAATGCAGGCTGACTTCACTAAAGCCCCAGCCGCACCTTGCTAGAGTTGGGTGGGTGGGCGGGCAAAGGACAGGCTTGAGGCGTGCTGCCGAAGTGGGCTGGTCTCCCAACACCTGCAAAGGAATGCAGGACCTTTCCCGGGTTCTGTAATGATGGGGAGGGACGGTCAGCTGGTGGCCTCGCACCACTGCACGTGCTCAGAGTCCACAGCACAGGGAGCCCGAAAACGTGGCCATTCCTCCCACGCCTTCAGGCCGCTCCCTCGAGCGCAGGGTTGGGGGCCTGGTGGGGTGGAACAGGGCCAGACTGCATTGCCTCTGCTGAATCCGTTCTCTGGGAGCCTCTCCAATGCTCCTCCCTGGGGATTGGGACCTGGATTACCAGAGGGTTTGGCAAACGATTCGAGTGAGCAGATGCGCTTTTAACAAAACGCTGTCGGCCAGTTCCTGCTCCCTACGACTCCAGTAGGAATGCCAGAGTGACTCACAAACAGGGAGGAACTAATAGGGTAAGTAGATGTTGGTGACAACCTGGGAAGCAGTGATCATGAGATGGTAGATTTCAGGATCCTGACCAAAAGAAGAAAAGAGAGTTGTAAAATACACACCTTGGACTTCAAAAAAGCAGATTTTTGACTCCCTCAGAGATCTGATGGGCAGAATCCCCTGGGATGCTAACATGAAGGGGAAAGGAGTCCAGGACAGCTGGCAGTATTTTAAAGAAGTCTTATTGAATGTACAGAAAGAAACCATCCCGACGCGTAGCAAGAGAGGCAAACATGGTAGGAGACCGGATTGGCTTACAGGGAAAATCCTTGGTGAACTTAAGCACAAAAAGGAAGCTTACAAAAAGTGGAAACTTGGACAGGTGACCAGGGAGGGGTTTAAATGTATAGCTCGAGAATGCCGGGGGGTTATCAGGAAGGCGAAAGCGCAAATGGAATGGCGACTGGCTAAGGATGTGAAGGATAACAAGAAAGATTTCTACAGGCATGTTAACAAGAAGAAGGTGATCAGAGAGGGTGCCCTACTGGATGAAGGAGGTAACCTAGTGACAGATGATGTGGGAAAGCTGAAGTACTCAATGCTTTCTTTGCCTCTGTATTCACGGAAAAGGTGGGCTCGGACTAATGCACTAAGTGACGCAAGATGGGATGAAGATGGACAGCTGGTGGGTAAAGAACAGGTTAGGAACTATTTAGAAAAGCTAAACGTACACAAATCCATGGGTCCGGACTTAATGCATCCGAGGGTACTGAGGAGTTGGCAAATGTCATTGAGGAGCCTTGGCCATTATCTTTGAAAAGTCGTGGAGATCGAGAAATCCCGAATGATTGGAAAAAGGCAAATGTAGTGCCCATCTTCAAAAAAGGGAAGAAGGACGATCCAGGGAACTATAGGCCAGTCTTACCTCGGTTCCTGAAAATCATGGAAGGGATCCTTAAGGAATCCATTTTGAGGCACTTGGAAGAGAGGAAAGTGATTAGGAATAGTCAGCATGGATTCACAAAGGGAAAGTAGTGCCTGACCAATCTGATTAGCTTCTATGTTGAGGTAACTGGCTCTGTGGACGTGGGAAAGTCAGTGGATGTGATATACCTTGACTTTAGCAAGGCTTTTGATACGGTCTCCCACAATATTCTTGCCAGCAAGTTAAGGGAATGTGGATTGGATAAATGGATGGTAAGATGGATAGAAATATGGCTAGAAGGCCGGGCCCAGCGGGTAGTGATCAACGGCTTGATGTCAGGATGGCGGTCGGTTTCTAGAGGAGTACCCCAAGGTTCGGTTCTAGGACCGGTTTTGTTCAATATCTTTATTAATGACCTGGATGAGGAGATGGATTGCACCCTCAGCAAGTTTGCAGATGACACTAAGCTAGGGGGAGAGGTAGATACACTTGAGGGCAGAGATAGGGTCCAGAGTGACTTAGACAAATTGGAGGATTGGGCCACAAGAAATCTGATGAGGTTCAACAAGGACAAGTGCAGAGTCCTGCACTTGGGACGGAAGAATCCCAAGCATTGTTACAGGCTGGGACCAACCAGCTAAGTAGTAGTTCTGCAGAAAAGGACCTGGGGTTACAGGATGAGAAGCTGGATATGAGTCAACAGTGTGCCCTTGTAGCCAAGAAGGCTAATGGCATATTAGGTTGCATTAAGAGGAGCATTGCCAGCAGATCCGGAGATGTCATTATTCCCCTTTATTCAGCTCTGGTGAGCCACATCTGGAGTATTGTGTCCAGTTCTGGGCCCCCCCCACTACAAAAAGGATGTGGACGCATTGGAGAGGGTCCAGCGGAGGGCAACCAAAATGAGGGCAACCAAAATGATTAGGGGGCTGGAGCATATGACCTATGAGGAGAGGCTGAGGGAGTTGGGTCCGTTTAGTCTGCAGAAGCGAAGAGTGAGGGGGGATTTGAGAGCAGCCTTCAACTTCCTGAAGGGAGGTTCCAAAGAGGATGGAGAAAGGCTGTTCTCAGTAGTGACAGATGGCAGAACAAAGAGCAATGGTCTCAAGTTGTGGTGGGAAAGGTCCAGGTTGGATATTAGGAAAAACTATTTTACTAGGAGGGTAGTGAAGCACTGGAATGGGTTACCTAGGGAAGTAGTGGAGTCTCCATCCCTAGAGGTGTTTAAGTCTCAGCTTGACAAAGCCCTGGCCGGGTTGATTTAGTTGGGATTGGTCCTGCCTAGAGCAGGGGGCTGGACTTGATGACCTTCTGAGGTCTCTTCCAGCTCTATGATTCTATGACTCCCTGCGTTGGCTTTGTCAGTGTAAACAGGATCAGCATTCAGCCCAGTGTTTCTGCAATCTGTGTAAATTTCTGTGACTTGTTCAGCCCCAGGGAGCATGCCTGGGGCTCCACAAACAAACCAGAACACCTTATGGCATCCTCAGTGGGCAGCCGATGGCCTGCAGGCTCCATGCGCTTTGTCAGGGGAAATTGATGGCCTGGGTATGGCTGTCCACAGCTCCCATTGGGCCTGCCAGTGGCTTACCTTGACACAATGTGTATGGCCCATGGCCACAGGCTGTCCCCCTGCTAAAGATGAGGCTCTCTGCTGTGGCCAATTGAGTCACAGAACTCGAAGGGACCTTGAGAGATCAAGTCCAGTCCCCTGCCCTCATGGCAGGACCAACGCCATCTAGTCCAGGGGTGGCCAACCTGTGGATCTTGAGCCACATGCGGCTCTTTGCCCACAGAAATGCAGCTCTCAGAGTTGCGGCTCGTTCAGAGCTGCGTACCCGCTTTGTGCACGTGCCCCAGTTCCTGGCGGGAGAAGTGTGGGCTGTGGCGGTGGTAGCTCCAGTGAGACCCAGGCATTGGGTTAGAATGGGACGGACCTGAAGGGGCCTGGTTCTGGGGGAAGGATGTGTGGCTCTTCACATTACTATCCACAGCTCTTTTGGCTCTTCACGTCTAACTGGTTGGCCACCCGTGGTCTAGATCATCTCTGATAGGTGTCTGTCCAACCTCCTCTTAAATATTTCCAGAGATGGAGATTCCACAACCGCCCTCCCCCACCCCAGGCAATTTATTCCAGTGTTTAACCACCCTGACAGGCAGGAAGTTTTTCCTAATGTCCAACGTAAACCTCCCTTGCTGCAGTTTAAGCCCATTGCTTCTTGTCCTATCTTCAGAGCTTAAGGAGAACCATTTTTCTCCCTGCTCCTTGTGACTCCCTTTTAGATACCTGAAGACTGCTATCATATCCCCTCTATCTTCTATTTTCTAAACTAAACAAGCCCAATTCCTTCAGTCTTCCCTCCTAGCTCATGTTCTTTAGACCTTTAATCATTCTTGTTGCTCTTCTCTGGACCTTCTCCAATTTCTCCACATCTTTCCTGAAATGAGGTGCCCAGAACTGGACACGCTACTCCAATTGAAGCCTAATCAGCACAGAGCAGAGCGGAAGAATGACTTCTCATGTCTTGCTCACAATACTCCTGTTAATGCAGCCTAGGATCATGTTTGCTTTTTGTGCAACAGCGTCGCACTGTTGGCTCATATTTAGCTTGTGGCCAATTGGAATCACTCAAGAGATTTCCATGGAGCTTTGTCAGCCAAAACCAGCTGGAGTCTCACCCTTAAACTATTAGACCCTGCACAAGGGAGAAGAACCCCAGCTCCCAGAGGCCGGGGAGCAGGACAGCAGCCACAAGAGCCTGCGGTTGTGATGGTTAGTTGTATGTACTATACGTACACTGTGCAAAGGGCCTGATCCTTCTGTCACTTGCACCCGTTTTTCACTTGTCTGAGTGCAGGGGAGTGTCTCCTGATTCACAGTGAGAAGAGAGGCAGGCTGGATGTGACCTGCTGCTGAGTAATGGGTAAACCCACTGAAGCCAGAAATGGTGCACCAGTCAGCACCGGTGGAGACTCTGCCACGCTTCTCTAACCTGATGGGGAATGGGGATTTGGGGGGGGGGGGGGATATCACATGTTAAAGAGAACTGCTCAGTCTCTGAAACAGGGCTGCTTATGCAAAGCCATGGCAGGAAACTATCATGCACTGAGCCTCAAGGGAAGGAATCTGGAAGACACAGGATCTGGCAAAAGGTTAGAATGGAACCTTACTTGGAAACCAGATTCCATTGGCCTGGCTGTTCACACTGCCTCAGGAGCTGTGGGTTAAGGGTTGTGAATTGAGTTAGGGTGGCCCCAGGGTGCTGCAGCTGGGCGAACCAGCATGGAATCGAATTGGCAGGGGATTCTCCAGAGGGGTGTGTTGTGAGCAAGACACGAGAAGTCATTCTTGTGCTGTACTCTGCGCTAGTTAGGCCTCAGTTGGAGTATTGTGTCCAGTTCTAGGCACTGCATTTCAAGAAGGATGTGGAGAAATTGGAGAGGGTCCAGAGAAGAGCAAGAATGATTAAAGGTCTAGAGAACATGAGCTAGGAGGGAAGACTGAAGAAATTGGGCTTGTTTAGTTTAGAAAAGAGAAGACTGAGAGAGGACATGATAGCGGTCTTCAGGTATCTAAAAGGGAGTCACAAGGAGCAGAGAGAAAAAATGGTTCTCCTTAAGCTCTGAAGATAGGACAAGAAGCAATGGGCTTAAACTGCAGCAAGGGAGGCTTAGGTTGGACATTAGGAAAAAGTTCCTAACTGTCAGGGTAGTCAGACACTGGAATAAATTGCCCAGGGAGGTTGTGGAATCTCCATCTCTGGAGATATTTAAGAGTAGGTTAGATAAATGTCTGTCAGGGATGGTCTAGACAGTATTTTGTCCTGCCATGAGGGCAAGGGACTGGACTCGATGACCTCTCGAGGTCCCTTCCAGTCCTAGTATTCTATTAAATCCTCTAGAGATGGAGATTTCACCACCTCCCCAGGAAACCCATCCCAGTGCTTCACCACCCTCCTTGGGAAATAGGTTTTTCCTAATATCTAACCTACACCTCCCCCCACTGCAACTTGAGACCATTGCTCCTCGTTCTGCCACCTGTAACTACTGAGAACAGCCTCTCTCCATCCTCTTTGGAACCTCCCTTCAGGAAGTTGAAGGCTGCTATCAAATCCCTCCCCCCCCCCCCCAACCTTCTCTTCTGCAGACTAAATAATCCCAAATCTCTGTCTCTCCTCGTAGGTCAAGTGCTCCAGCCCCCTAATCATCCACATCCTTTCTGTTGTGGGGGGCCCAGAACTGGATGCAATATTCCAGATGTGGCCTCATCAGAGCTGAATAAAGGGGGAATAATCACTTTCCTAGATTTGCTGGCAGTGTTCCTCCTAATGCACTCTAATGTGCCGTTAGCCTTCTTGGCTACAAGGGCACACTGACTCATCTTCAGCTTCTCATCCACTGTAATCCCCAGGTCCTTTTCTGCTCAACTGCTACTCTAGCCATTTGGTCCCCAAGCTGTAACAAATCTTGGGGTTCTTCCCCCCAAGTGCAGGACTCTGCTTTTGTCCTTGTTAAACTTCATCAGATTTCTTTTGGCCCAATCCTCTAATCTGTCCAGGTCACTCTGGACCCTAATCCTGCCCTCCTCTCTCCCTACTTTATTGTCATCTGCAAACTTGCTGAGGGTGCGATCAATCTCCTCATACAGGTCATTAATAAAGATGTTGAATAAAATTGGCCCTAGTACCGATCCTTGGGGCACTCCACTTGAAACCGACCGCCAGCCAGACATTGACTCGTTGATCACTACCTGTTGGACCTGACAATCCAGCCAGTTTTCTGTCCACTTTACAGTCTTTTTATCCAATCCATACTTCCTTAACTTGCTGGCAAGAGTATTGTGGTTAGATAGAAAAGGTGTCCCTGGCCTTTGTCTGGAAATGGATGATGGGAGAGGGATCACGTGAGGATTACCTGTTGTGTTCAATCCATTGGCCACTGTCAGCAGACAGGACACTAGGCTAGATGGACCTTTGATTTGACCAAGTATGGCCGTTTTTATGTTCTTCTGGGAGATCATATCAAAAACTTTGCTAAAGTCAAGGTACATCACATCCACTACCTTCCCCATATCCACAGAGCCAGTTACCTCATCATAGAAGCTAATCAGATTGGTCAGGCACGACTTGCCCTTGGTGAATCCATGTTGACTATTCCTGATCACTTTCCCTTCTTCCAAGTGCTTCAACATGGATTCCTTGAGGATCCGCTCTATGATTTTTCTGGGGACTGACGTGAGGCCAACCAGTCTGTAAATTCCCTAGATTGTCCTTCTTCCATTTTTTAAAGATGGGCACTACATTTGCTTCTTCCAAATCATCCGGGATCTCTCCCGATCTCCATGATTTTTTCAAAGATAATGGCCAAAGGCTCTGCAATGACGTTTGCCAACTCCCTCAGTACCCTCAGATGCATTAAATCCAGACCCATGTGTATGTCCACTTTTTCTAAATAGTTCCTAACCTGTTCTTTCTCCACCGAGGGCTGCCCACCTCCTTCCCATACTGTGTTGCCTAGTGCAGTAGTCTGGGAGCTGACCTTGTCTGTGAATGCGGGGGCGAAGCACTGAGTACTTCAGCTTTTCCCACATCATCTGTCATTAGGTTACCTCCCTCATCTAGTAAGGAGCCCACATCCTCCCTGATCAGCTTCCTATTGCTAACATGCCCATAACAACCTTTCTTGTTACCCTTCACATCCCTTGCTAGTTGCAATTCCAGTTGTGATTTAGCCTTCCTGATAACTTCCCTGCATTCTTGAGCAATATACTTATACTCCTTTCTGGTCATTTGACCAAATTTCCACTTCTTGTAAGCTTCCCTTTTGTGTTTAAGCTCACTGAGGATTTCACTGCTAAGCTAAGCTGGCCACCTACCATATTTGCTTTTCTTACTGTGCATCGGGATGGTTTGTTCCTGCACTTTCAATAAGGCTTCTTTAAAATACTGCCAGCTCTCCTGGACTCCTTTCCCCTTCATGTTACATCCCAGGGAATCCTCCCCATCAGTTCTTTGAGGGAGTCAAAGTCTGCTCTTCTCTTCTGAAGTCTAGGGTGTGTATTTTACTACTCTTCTTTCTTCCTTTGGTCAGAATCCTGAAATCTACCATCTCATGATCACTGCTTCCCAGGCTGTCACCCACCTCTACTTCCCCCTACTAGTTCCTCCCTGTTTGTGAGCAGCACGTTGTTGTATCATGCAAGCAAGGTACTAACAAACCTCTACAGGACTATATTTACCAAAGTGAAACCTCTTTACAAAGCTGCTGCACCCTCTGTAGCTCTCACTCAGCCCCTGCTAATCTTCTCCCCCCTCCTTCCTGTTCCCTGTGCTTCCAGATGCCCAACAGCCAATGCTCCCAGTTCTAGTAATTACAAGCAGCATCTAAAACACCACATTCCCTCCTCTCTTAAGAAGCACTCTCAATTATAAAATAAACATTGTTGTTCTAACCACAGCAATAAATATGGAACAAGCCACTATACTGTTGGCAGAAATACCATAGAATCATAGAGCTGGAAGAGACCTCAGAAGGTCATCAAGTCCAGCCCCCTGCTCTAGGCAGGACCAATCCCAACTAAATCAACCCAGCCAGGGCTTGGTCAAGCCGAGACTTAAACACCTCCAGGGATAGAGACTCCACTACTTCCCTAGGTAACCCATTCCAGTGCTTCACTACCCTCCTAGTGAAACAGTTTTTCCTAATATCCAACCTGGACCTCTCCCACCGCAACTTGAGACCATTGCTCCTTGTTCTGCCATCTGTCACTACTGAGAACAGCCTCTCTCCATCCTCTTTGGAACCTCCCTTCAGGAAGTTGAAGGCTGCTCTCAAATCCCCCCTCACTCTTCGTTTCTGCAGACTAAACAGACCCAACTCCCTCAGCCTCTCCTCATAAGTCATATGCTCCTGCCCCCTAATCATTTTGGTTGCCCTCCGCTGGACCCTCTCCAATGCATCCACATCCTTTTTGCAGTGGGGGGGCCCAGAACTGGACACAATACTCCAGATGTGGCCTCACCAAAGCCGAATAAAGGGGAATAATGACATCTCTGGATCTGCTGGCAATGTTCCTCTTAATGCAACCTAATATGCCATTAGCCTTCTTGGCTACAAGGGCACACTGTTGACTCATATCCAGCTTCTCATCCACTGTAACCCCCGAGGTCCTTTTCTGCAGAACTACTACTTAACTGGTTGGTCCCCAGCTTGTAACTGTGCTTGGGATTCTTCCGTCCCAAGTGCAGGACTCTGCACTTGTCCTTGTTGAACTTCATCAGATTTCTTTTGGCCCAATCCTCCAATTTGTCTAAGTCACTCTGGACCCTATCTCTGCCCTCATGTGTATCTACCTCTCCCCCTAGCTTAGTGTCATCCGCAAACTTGCTGAGGGTGCAATCCATCCCCTCATCCAGGTCATTAATAAAGATATTGAACAAAACCGGTCCTAGAACCGAACCTTGGGGCACTCCGCTAGAAACCGACCGCCAACCTGAAATCGAGCCGTTGATCACTACCCGCTGGGCCCAGCCTTCTAGCCATCTCTCTATCCATCTTACTGTCCATTTATCCAATCCAGATTCCCTTAACTTGCTGGCAAGAATATTGTGGAAGACCGTATCAAAAGCCTTGCTAAAGTCAAGGTATATTACATCCACTGACTTTCCCATGTCCACAGAGCCAGTTACCTCATCATAGAAGCTAATCAGATTGGTCAGGCACGACTTGCCCTTTGTGAATCCATGCTGACTATTCCTAATCACTTTCCTCTCTTCCAAGTGCCTCAAAATGGATTCCTTAAGGATCCTTCCATGATTTTTCCAGGAACTGAGGTAAGACTGACTGGCCTATAGTTCCCTGGATCGTCCTTCTTCCCTTTTTGAAGATGGGCACTACATTTGCCTTTTTCCAATCATCCGGGATTTCTCCGATCACCACGACTTTTCAAAGATAATGGCCAAAGGCTCCTCAATGACATTTGCCAACTCCTCAGTACCCTCGGATGCATTAAGTCCGACCCATGGATTTGTGTACGTTTAGCTTTTCTAAATAGTTCCTAACCTGTTCTTTACCCACCACGGGCTGTCCATCTTCATCCCATCTTGAGTCACTTAGCGCAGAAGTCCAGGAGCTGACCTTGTCTGTGAATACAGAGGCAAAGAAAGCATTGAGTACTTCAGCTTTCCCCACATCATCTGTCACTAGGTTACCTCCTTCATCCATTAGGGGCCGCACACCCTCTCTGATCACCTTCTTCTTGTTAACATGCCTGTAGAAACCTTTCTTGTTATCCTTCACATCCTTAGCCAGTCGCAATTCCATTTGCGCTTTCGCTTCTCCTGGTAACCCCCGGCATTTTCAAGCTATACATTTAAACCCTCCTGGTCATTTGTCCAAGTTTCCACTTTTGTAAGCTTCCTTTGTGCTTAAGTTCACCAAGGATTTCCCCGTAAGCCAATCCGGTCTCCTACCATGTTTGCTTCTCTTGCTTCGGCCGATGGTTTCTTTCTGTGCCTTCAATAAGGCTTCTTTAAAATACTGCCAGCTGTCCTGGACTCCTTTCCCTTCATGTTAGCATCCCAGGGATTCTGCCCATCAGATCTCTGAGGAGTCAAAATCTGCTTTTTTGAAGTCCAAGGTGTGTATTTTACTACTCTCTTTTCTTCCTTTGGTCAGGATCCTGAAATCTACCATCTCATGATCACTGCTTCCCAGGTTGTCACCTACCTCCACTTCCCCTATTAGTTCCTCCCTGTTAGTGAGCAGAAGGTCAAGCTGCGCACGGCCCCTGGTCAGATCCTTCAGCACTTGCATCAAGAAGTTATCCCCAACATTCTCCAAAAACTTCCTGGATTGCCTATGTACTGCCGTATTTGTTTCCTAACAGATGTCAGGGTGATTAAAGTCCCCCACGAGAACCAGGGCCTGCGATCTGGAAGCTTCTCTCAGTTGTCTGAAGAAAGCCTCATCTACCTCATCCACCTGATTCGGTGGCCTGTAGCAGACACCAACCACAACATCACTGCTGTTGTTTGCTCCTTTAAACTTAACCCATAGACTCTCAACAGGTTTTTCTCCTTTATACTGGAGTTCAGAGCAATCATAGTGCTCTCTTACATATAGTGCAACTCCTCCTCCTTTTCTCCCCTGCCTGTTCTTCCTGAACAGTCTATACCCTTCCATGACAGCGCTCCAGTCATCCCACCAAGTCTCTGTTATCCCAATTAAATCATATTTCTCAACTGGGCCAGGGCCTCCAGTTCTTCCTGTTTGTTGCCCAGGCTTCTCGCATTAGTGTACAAACACCTCAGGTAACCAGCTGATCGCCCTATCTTCTCCATTCGAAACAGGGGTCCTCCTTTCTTGCTCGTTCCTCTCTGCATTTCTTCCCGGTATCCGACTTTCCCATTCCCCGACGAACCTAGTTTAAAGCCCTCCTCACTAGGTTTGCAAGCCTGCCCGCAAGATGCTCCTTCCTCTCTTGGTTAGGTGGATCCCATCTCTTCCTAACAATCCTTGTGCCCGGAACAGAGTCCCATGGTCGAAGAAACCAAAGCCCTCTCTGCCACACCACCTGCGCAACCACGCATTTATGTCCTCAATTCGACGATCCCTGCCCAGTCCTTTCCCTTCAACAGGGAGGATGGACGAGAACAACACTTGCGCTCCGAGTTCTTGGATCCTTCTTCCCAGCGCTACATAATCCGCAGTAACCCGCTCAAGGTCATTCTTGGCCGTATCGTTAGTTCCCACGTGGAGAAGCAGGAAGGGGTAGCGATCCAAAGGTTTGATCAGTTTGGTAAGCCTCTGTCACATCCTGAATGCGAGCTCCTGGAATCTCGAGATTCCAGGTCCGGACGGCAGAGGGATGGCTCAGTCCCTCTTAGGAGGGAGTCCCCGACCACCACCACCCGTCGTTTTCTTTTTGGGGTGGTGGCCGTGGAACCCCCATCCCTAGGACTACACATCCCATGCCTTCCAGTAGATGGTGTTCCCTTCCGGTTTCTTCCTTGTGAGATACCTTCCAAAGCATTCAGCACCGCAGAGCCTGTGGAGAGAGCCTGAAAGCTATTACTTACCTCTATAGCATTGGGGGATTCCCATGCTGGCCTTTTTCCCCTTCTAGAAGTTACATGCTGTCAGTTCTCTTCCTGGTCACGTACTGCCCTCTCCGGCTCTTCCGCCTGCCGTGCTTGAAGGATTAAACGCTGCCTTCTATCGAGGAAGTCTTCATCCTCTCTGATCGAGCGTAGGGTCGACACTTGGGCCTCCAGCCCTCTAATTTTTTCTTTCAAAATGGCGACCAGCTTGCACTTAAGAACAGATTTCATCTGCACTTCTTCCAGGAGAAAGACAAACATGGCACACTCTATGCAGGTAACAACAGCAGAACCATCACCATCCATCCCTGCTGTCCTGGAGAAGGGATTTAAAAAGAAAGGCAAGAGAACCTCACCCCCTTCCCAACTCCCTCTCAGCACTCACCTGTTCGCAAGCTCCTTGGTCGCTTGCCCAAGGAGCCTTATAAAGCCCTGGACTGCCTGAAAGTCCCTTCCCCTACCAAGGCTCAGCCAATCAGCAGAGGCTTCTAGAATTCAAACTTTAATTAGAAGCCAACGGTTTCCACCTGCCAATCACAGCCAATCACAGCACACACTCCATGAAGGGGAGGGGGAGGGCGAGGGCAAAGGAGAAGTGGTGGGGGGGGGAAGCCTCACTCTCAAACACAGGGGGGAAAAAAACAAACAAAAAAAAGAACACACACCAACCCTCACTCACAAACACAAGCTCAGCACACAGCAAGAAAGCCCCAATAACAACACACACTTCCCTCAAGAGTCCTGTATCTGCTTCTCCTTTACCTGGAAAACTCCCTCTCTAAACTCCCTGTTAGCACTCACCTGTTCGCAAGCACTGTAAATACCACATAACACAGTCTCTAGTCCAGACAGGTGGTCGTCTGGGTCTGACAGACAGTCTCTCAAACCCCATTTCTAGTGCAATGTCTTGTTGTGTTGGTACTACGGTGAAATCATCCAACACAGACTGGGTATTGCCATCATCTCCTCTTGGTGCATCGTCAGGTGCAAGATAAGAGGCATTCCATACCCACCCATCAGAACGTTGATAGGTGCAATGTTCCTTCTTAATGATTTTAAGAGGAGATGTGAATGTATGGTCCCCTTTGCGTAAAATTCCAGGTTTTCTTTCTCTAACGAAGGAACCACACTCAAACTTTGATTCCTTAGCACCCCGCCGTTTGTCTGTGAAAGCCTTATACTTTTGGTTCTGTTCAATTCTTTTTCTTACATCATCCTCTTTTGGTGCATCAGGTCTTGCCTTTAACAGTCCAGCAATGTTCAGTTTTGTATTCATCTCTTTTCCATGCAGGAACTCTGCGGGTGATCTTTGCATTGTGGCATGTAGTGTAGCCCTGTATGCCTGTAAGAAATCAATAGTGAAGGTTATCCACGATCGCCCTTCCAGTTTAGCTGTTCGCAGACTCTCTTTCAAGCTTCTGTTAAACTTTTTGATTTCCCCATTGGCTTGAGGGTAATACATGGATGATCTTCTATGTAAAATGTTCCTCTCTGCTAGAAAAGTTTCAAATTCCAGGGAAGTAAATTGACTACCATTATCTGAAACCAGTTCTTTGGGGTTACCTTCCCTGATAAAAACTGTAGAGAGGAACTTAATTACCATAGCAGAAGAGATTTGTGATGTAAATGGTACTTCAGGCCATTTACTGAAATGGCATAAGGACAGTCAATTGGAGCAGTATCAAAGGGTCCTACGATGTCAATCACAACTTTTTCCCCATGCAGAATCAGGAAGAGGGACAGGCTGTACCGGAGGGTTACATGTCACTGCAGTCTTATCATGCGTTTGGCAAGTGACACAGGATTTTATGATTGCTTCAGTTTGGGAGTCTATCCCTGGCCACCAATACAGATCCTGTAGTCATTGTTTGGTTCTGACAATTCCTTGATGAGTATCGTGCCAGGTATCTGAGTTTTGACTGTAATTCTTCTGGCACAAGTAGCCAGTGTATACCTCATAACACACAGCCATCAAGCAGAGAAAGGTCATCACGAATTCTAAAATAAGGCAGCAAAGCTGGGTCAAGGTTTTTAGGGTTATTGGGCCATCTCTGTCAGAAATTCCCATAGCTTTTGTTGAATTGGACATGCTAAATAAGCATCTTGTAACTGCAGCAAGAGTGCTTGTAATAAGCACAACTACTTCATCCTTCTCCTCCAGTGAACCACCTGGTGAAGACAAAGGCAGGTGAGCGAGGCAATCAGTGTCATGGTACTGGATTTTAAGGGGATCAGACAGGTCACTGCTGCACCCAAGGGGGGGGAGGGTGTTTCCTCCAAAGTCTGTACAAAGGGGGCCATGCGAGGTGTCAAATGAAAGCTCATGTTCTACTGATTCTATGTATGTTATTCAGGTACTTGTGTGATATCTGTATGTGGAGTTATACGTATGTACTCTGTGTTAATGCTGGAAGATTCTCTGTCTGAGACAGAGCAATGTACCAGGAATGTTCAGTCAGGGTACATCTACACTTGCTCCCTATCTCAAGATAGGGATGCAAATGTAGTGTACCGAAATTGCTAATGAAGCAGGGATTTAAATATCCCATGCGTCATTAGCAAGATCTCGCCCAGTGCGCTAGTTGGAATCGCAGCTGTTTTGAACCAGGAAATGAGGAGTAAGGTTAGTTCGAACCAAGGGCTTTGGTTCGAACTAACACGTCCCGGCGTGCACTTCCTGGTTCAAAATAGTTGCGATTCCAACTAGCGCGCCGGGCAAGATCTTGCTAATGAAGTGCGGGATATTTAAATCCCCGCTCCATAAGCAATTTTAGTACACTACATTTGCATCCATATCTTGAGATAGGGAGCAAGTGTAGACGTACCCTACATGACTATGCTAATTAGCAAGGCTCCAGAGACAAGGCTTTCAGAGAGGCCAATACACACCTGAGGAATGTGTCTGGGACCTGAAAACCAGCCAATATCATGACTGCTGACGTGGGACACAGCCTGCATCGAGAACTTGGTGATTCGATGCATGTAATGTATTTTCTTTAACAATCTCACTCTCATGCTTTTCTTTCTTTTAGTAATAAACCTTTAGATTTTAGATTCTAAAGATTTGGCCCAGAGTGATTTTTTGGGTAAGATCCAGAGTGTAAATTGACCAGGGATTTGTGGCTGGTTCTTTGGGACCGGGAGAACCCATTCGGGGTAGGTGGGATTGGGTTCTATAACCCCTCACCTGTGTGTTAGGCCCGGGGCTGATTGCAGCACAGGGAGAGCTGGGATGCTTTAGGGGTTTTGCTTCATGTGACTGGTTTGTGACCTGTTTGGGAAGGTCTCTGGTCTGGGGCTGTAAAGAGCCCTTGTTTTGAGCAATTCGCCCTGAATGGACACCCTCAACGGTGCCCAGACCTGGCCCGGTCCGTCACAATCAGCTATCACGTTTTGGTTTCCTGGCTTATATTCCAGTTCATAATTGAAAGAGAGTAGTCTTGCAGACCATCTAGCAATAAGATTTTGTCTCTTCCCAGTCCTTTGGTGTTTAGCAATGTTGTCAAAGGGTTGTGGTCTATGCAGTCCATTTTTCAGTAGTCCAGACACAAGCAAGTGCTGCTTTTTCAACTGTAGAATATTGTCTCTCAGCATCCCTAAGTGTCCTTGAAGCAAATGCAACAGTCCTCTCCGTGTTGTCCTCATGAAGTTGCGTGAGGACACCCCAAAGTCCTTAATCAGAAGCATCAGTAGTCACAATTGTGGGCAATGCAGGATTGAATAGTGCAAGTACTGGACTATGTATAATCAAGTCTTTCACAGTTTCCAAACTAGCTTGTGCGTCCATTGTCCACACCAAGGTTGAACTTCTCCGTGGTAATTCTTGTAATGATTCAATGACAGAAGTATAATTGGGAATAAATTTTGCATACAGGAGGTAAGACCCAAGAAGGAACGTAAAGTTTGCAAATTTGTTGGAGGAGGAGGCTTTGAAATTGCTAGGATATGATCTGGATCAGATTCTAGTCCAGCTGGTGAAATTGTATGCCCCAGAAAGGGGAGTTCTGTTTGTCTAAATTTGCATTTAGACAAGTTGAGCTTGAGGCCTGCCTTGCTGATGCAGTTTAGTACAGACTGCAGGTTATTCTCATGCTCCTCAGAAGTATTTCCAAACACAATAATATCATCCAGCTAGCACTGAACTCCGTGTTGATTCTTCAGAATCAATTACATCATGTTTGGAAGGCACTTGGGGCAGATGCAAGACCGTATGGAACACGTTTAAAATGAAATAGTCCCTCATGCATAATAAATGCTGTGAGGTCTCTGCTATCTTCATGCAACATAACCCTAGTGGTATGCACCCTGCAAATCAAGAGTAGAAAACATCTTTGCTCCACAGAGCTCTGCAAATACTTCCTCTATGTGAGGCAGTGGGTGGCTGTCAATCACAATAGCTTTATTTGGCGCTCTGAAGTCCACACAAAGGCAAATGCCTCCATCCTTCTTCTGTGTCACCACTATAGGTGAAACCCATTCCGATGAGTCAGTCTCTTCAATAATGTCTTTCTTACAAGTTTTTTAAGTTCCTCTGAAACAGCTTCCCTGACTGAAAATGGTAAGCACTGTAACTTCTGTCGTACAGGCATCACATTATGTTGCATTTTAACTTTGTGCACAAACCCAGAAGCAGAACCAAGTTTCTCCTCAACCTGATCTTGGGTCCTAGCTGACACTGTTGTGTGTACTACAAGAGTGCTTTGCTGAGGAAGCAATTCGTCCATTAACTACCGTGAAGTTTAAAGCAGCCAATAAATCTCTACCAAGGATAGGAATGCCTTTGTGGACAATGTAGAACTCTGCAGTTACACAGCAATCACCAAAAGTCACTGTTGCTGGCAGGCAGCCGTATACTGGAATTTGGTTTTTCATAGCACACCAAGAGAGTTTGGGTTCAGTAAGAGGCACATCTTTAAAGTAATGAAGATAGACGAAATCAGGTAGTATAGATACTGCTGAGCCAGTGTCCAACATTAGCTGAATAGGATGTGATTTGCCTGAATATGTGGCAGAAACATTTACCGTGCCCCTTATCTGATCTGGAATATGTGCAGTAGTGATTTTGTCCACACTCAGCACAGTAACATCTGGTATTGTAACTGCATGTACCTGTTGATTGGACTGGCTACTGCGGCATACCTTAGCAAAATGCCCAATCTTTTTGCAGTGATTGCGTTGAACTACTTTTGCAGGACATCTTGTGTAGCTTGCGAGGTGTTGTGGGGATGCACAGTGAAAGCATACTCTTGCTGTGCTTTGAATTTGCTGATGTTGTGGTTTCCCATTAGCTTTCTCCTTGTTGTTGTTTGTCTGCAGTGATAGTGGGCTTTTCTGCAAAGAAGTAACAGCCTGGACTGGGCCTCCTGTATCCATGCTCATTATTTTGGCTTCTGCTATAGCTGACTCAATCTGGGTAGCAATGGTTATTGCTTCTTCCCGTGTGAGTTGTGGTTCTAGAAGCAAGCGTTCACTTACATGAAGCGTGGTTGTTTTCTCAATGAGCTGGTCTCTAATCATCTCATCTGCCATATTCCCAAAGTCACACGTTACAATCAGACTCCTCAGAGAAGCAATATACTGCAGTATAGTCTCCTCTGGTTTCTGCTCATGCTGGTGAAATCTGTAGCGATTAGCTACTCATAGGCGTGCGCACAGGGTGTGCCTAGGCACACCTTAATGTTTCAAAGGGCTGGCTGGCGGCTGCTGGAGGAGGACGAGGACTTGTGCACTTTAAATTCCCCTGCGCCGTGCGCCGGCCATCTGTGGGGCCAAGGGAGCGCATGCGCGGCGTGCTTCAACGCCGCGCAACACGTGAGAGAGGAGATGCCCGGGCGTGGCGTGATGTCATAGCCTGGGACTTTAAAACCGCGGTTCAGCACGTGGTCTGGAGCCCCAGAAGCAGCTGGGGCCAGGACTGTGGGGGCCAATCGCAGACTCCAGCCCCGCAAACTGGAAGGCAGAAGCCGAAGGTAAGGGAGGGGAGGGGAGGGGAAAGGAAGGGGTGGGAGAAGAAGGGGCTCCCGGCTAGGGTTACCAGGAAGGGTTTAAAAAAAAAACAACACACGGACACACTTGATCGGGGGCAGGAGGGACCAGCCGGGAGAGGAGCGGGGCTGTCAGGGAGGAAGGGGTGGGGTGGGAAGCAGAGCTTGGGGGAGGGGGTCGGAGGCAGCGTAGCTGACCAGGACAGAACGGGGAAGGGGCGGCCGGCGGGAGCAAAGCTGGTCGGGGGTGGGAGTCGGGGGCAGCGAGGCTGGCTGTGGAAGATCGGGAGGAGGAACCGGCTGGCGGGGGAGGGGGGGAGGGAACAGGGAATCGGCCGGCAGGGAGCCGGACTCACCCGGGCATGTGCAGATCCCAGGGCGCTGCTCGCCCCACTCATGGTCCCAGCGAAGCGAGTCTGGCTGCAGCTCCAGCATGTGCTGGAACAGCGCTCAGGAGCAGGGACAGGGCTTCCCAAAGGCAACTAGAGGCTCCCAGCGCTGATTGCGCCCCCCCTCCTAGCCACTCCCCTGCCCCCGCCAGGCTTCCATCCGGTGCCCAGCTGGAGAACCAGAAAATACCAGACATTGCACATGTCTGGTATCTTCTGAATTTTTTTACTGGACAAAGGGCCCGAAAACTAGACTGTCCGGTAGAAAACCGGACACCTGGCGACCCTACGTCCCAGCTCACTGGAGCGGAGTTCAGGCCCACGGTGGGGCCCCCTCCCCGAGCTCCAGGTACAAGTGAGACTCTCCTGTGGCCCCAAATGCACCCAGGGGGCACCCGTGGCCTGGCACTGGCACTGCATGCCCCTCTTCTCCCCCCCCCCCGCTACGGGGAACAAAAAAGCCTTTTTTCCAATTAGTTCTATTGCCCAGGGAATTAATTACTACTCCTGTTTTGTTGTCTTCGCCCTCCCACCCCGGACTTGTCTTCACTACTGCGCTAAATCAGTGCTGCTGCCACAGATGGAGCAGTGCTGATTTAGCTCTTCTAGGGTTAAGACTCATTACACTGATGGGAGAGCACTCTCCTGTGTATGTAATTACTCGGCCTCAATGAGAGGTGGAAGCTGTATTGGCAAGAGTGCACCTCCCACCAACATAATGTGGTGCAGGCACCATTTTAAGTTGATATAAGTTTTATTTGTGAAAGGGACATTTTTTCATGCCCCTAGTGATGCAACATGTCAGCTTCTGTGTTAGTGTAGATAATATCATGAACTGGTAAGAGAAGGGCAGGTTATCCTGGTGGATTAAGTGCAAAAATAGAGTCAGTAACCTCTGAACTAGCTAGGTTTGCTGCTGACTTTGTCTGCCCTCAGATAAGATTATCAACATCTCTGTGTTGCTTTGATTATTGGTAAAATGGGAATTAAGCAACATTGAAAAGAAAGAAATATATAAAGTACTGTGTCCAAGTCAAGATCGGTCCAGTGCTTTACAGACAAAAGTAATGATAAAACTAATTCATTTGAAAAGCAGTATCCCATTTTTGTTTGTCTGTAACCTACAGTAGTAATAGTGAAATATTGTTAAACATGCTTGATTTTTTCTTAATTATCGGGGGGGGGGGGGAAGCTTAGGCATTGCCCTAGTAGATCAGCTCAGTGCTTCATTATATCTAGGATCTGGCTACTATCAGAGATACAGTACTTCAGAAGAAGCTGCAAGGAACCCTGTAGTAAACAACTTTGTCGTCATAGAAGGACATTTCTTCCCAATCAAAGTTATTGATTGTTGGGTTGAAATATGGGGATTTATATCCTGTCTAAATGCCAGACTTCAGATTGGGTTAGTAAACCATGGTATTGTATTGTGGAACCTTTTTCATGTTGGCTTTTTGTTCTTCAAAATCTGTGTTTGTTTTTGTTTTTTAAAGTAAGTCTCTAAATATTTGCTGAGAGCACCTCAAAAATGACTACTGAGGTCAATAATCTCTGCCTGCATTTGCAGAATGTGAAGCAATCTCTCTGAGAGGTGCAGTACTCTGTGGGTACTAACTCATCTCCTCAATGATAATTCTGCAAATGTCCATTTTGTTAATTATATCATTGCTTATAAATATGTAGAAAAGGAGAAGGATCAAATTATATGGCTCAACACAAGGTACTCAGTGTGATGCCTCATTTCAGCATTACACACAAATGGGTTTTGGAGATAACATTAGTGATCTTCCTCACAAGTGGGGGGAAAAAAAAGCCAATGCCAAATTCTCAAGCAGAGCATTTGAACCTTGCAAGAAGCCTTGCAGTAGGAACCTAACAGAGCTCATGTGGATTTAAACCACACAAAGGGGAGCTGAGTCCGGATATCACCTACAGCAGCGATCTCCAACCTTTTTACACCCAAGATCACTTTTTAAATCTCAGAACAAGTGAAGATCTATCGCCCCATCCTTCCCCCAAGACCCCACCCCTTCCTTGAAACCCCACCCTCTCTATTCTCCTCCTCTCCATCACTTGCTATCCCCAGCCCTTATACACTCTACACTGCCACTTTTTTTACGATTCTTCTGTAGGAAGAGGTTTTTCCTTCTGAAGGCAGGCTTGTCATTTTTCAATGGTGACACTGCGAGGGCGGGAGAGCCAGGGGAGGGGGAGGTGCTGGGAGAAGGCTTGAAAGAAGGGGTGGGCATGAGAAAGGTGGGGATGGAGCAAGACATGTGTGAGGGCACAGGGGCATGAGGGGAACGGGGGCAGAGGGTGGTGAGGGGTGGGTATCGGGGGAAAAAGAGGGCAAAAGCAGCAGGGGCAGTGAGGGAAGGGGGAGGCACCAGGAGGGTGCAGGCCTAAGGGAAGGTGCAGGTGCCAGGGGATTCTGGGGTGAAGCAGAAGGGCAGACACCTGCAGGGGAGGGACCAGCAGCAGAGGAGAGAGGCAGGGCAGATGTGTAGAGGGAGGTGTTAGGAGAGGGGATGAGGAGGGGTAGCTCACATGATCAGAGTGGGGCTACTGGAGGAGTGGGCACAGAGCGGGGAGAAGGGCTGGTGGAGGGTCTCAGGAAGGCTGAGGGCAGTGAGAAGGGCAGGAGTCAGGACAGCAGAGGAGGGTGAGGGGTTGGGGGGCAGCAGGCACCAGGGGAGCTGATGGAGCAAGGGGAGGAGACATGGCAGCAGAGAGAAAAGGTAAAGGTTTATGAGATATTTATTATTAACTTGGGTGCCACAATGACACATCCAAACAAGCCACATGAACTCAGTACTGGTGCACAACACAAAATTCATTCTGCTCATGGGAGGAAACTCTTAGAGGGGAACACTTCCCTCAGCCTCTCCGCCCCTGAGTTAATGTCACACACATTGGGTTAATGCAATTGCAGGATAGTTGCATGTGGGGGGTTTGGTAGGGGCCAAACTAATCCCTATTGGTAGGAGGATGGTGGGAAAAGTCCTTGGCGGGGGGGGGTGTGTGTGTGTGTGTGTGTGTGTGTGTATGTCACATGACACCTCTTACTTCTGGTCATGTGTCCATCTTGCCCTGAGTGCTACCTCCAGGGGGCGTGGCTAATGGGAGTCAAAGAGTACATTTTTGACTCTTTGCCCTGTGCAGCTTTTGCCCTGTGCAGCTTTTGCCCTGTGCAGCTACTACATTCACTTTTGGCACAAAAACGTTCTTTAATGCAGTGAGTGCAGTCTCATTTATCATCTGCAAGGGGAAAAGTGTAAAATATACGCTGCCCTTCTGCTCCAAGGCAGTGGATTAGCAGAGCATGCTTTCTTACTTCAGAAGTCTCTGTACCACTGACTGCAAGCAGATAAGTCTCAAACATACGGATGTAGGCAGTAAAAGCAATTGGAGGCTCACCTGGGCTTTGCAGAAAGGGCACAGGTGGGTTCAGAGGCAGAAGATCCATCCTCGTTGCCAAAATGTTGTGTCATGCAAGCAAGGTGTTAACAAACTTCAACAGGACTTTATTTACCAAAAGTGAAACCTCTTTACAAAGCTGCTGCACCCTCTGTAGCTCTTACTCAGCCCCTACTAATCTTTTCCCCCCTGTTTCCTGTGCTTCCAGACTCCCAACAGCCAGTCCCCCCAATTCTAATAATTACAAGCAGCATCTAAAACACCACACATGTCAAGCCGCACATTGGCCCTGGTCAGTTCCTTCAGCACTTGTACCAGGAAGTTATCCCCGGCATTCTCCAAAAACTTCCTGGATTGTCTGTGTACTGCTGTATTGGTCTCCCAGCAGATGTTAGGGTGATTAAAGTCCCCCATGAGAAGCAGGGACTGTGATCTGGAAGCTTCTGTTAGTTTGATAGAAAGTTTCAGGATGAGCAAAGAATTGATTTTCTGGTTCAGCAGCTGAGCTAAAAAAAAATACTTTTGGGTTGTTGGGAAAAAAATATTTCCCCCTCTTGTGTTTAGTTTTTGGATGTTTTGCTCTTTTTCAGAAAAAGAAAATCTAGTTAAATTTCATTTTGAAAATGCCTTAATGAACTACTTAGACGCTTTCAATTCCCCCCCCCCCCCTTTTTTTTTTCTGATCAAAACTATTTGCCAAGTTTGACCAGGAGAAAAAGTTAAAATCTTGACAGTTTTTTTGCATTCAGCAAACTAAAAACAGAAAGTTGGTTTGGGTCAATTGTCATGCTTTGTTCTGCTAGTTTTGAAATGTTTTATTTTCAGTTTTGACCAGTTTTTATACTATAATAGCTTTTTGTTTCAAAACAGAAGGCAGTTTTGAACCAGGAAGCAAAATGTTTTGTTTCATTAAAATAGGACACAGCAATGTACAAAAAAAAAGTTACTTTTCCACCTGAGAAATTTGTTGAAACTGCCGCTTTCCCATGAACGGGGAAAATTTGACAAAGTGACATGTTTTTAAAATGGGAAACGTTGCAAAATTCCCAACCAACTCTGCTAGACACTTCTGTTGTTTGTAAGGTGGAAGTGAGAGTTGACACCTAATCACATGACTCCGGGAGCTGGGGCTTGAAGGAAAATACTTGCTACTGGGAGTTTCATGAACAATTCAAAGAGCTGGTAACGCTGAGAGTGATCCCGTCTTTTACTCAAGAGCACATTTGCCCAAGTATTCTAGTCCGATTGCAGGCAGTGAGACACTTAGTTCCTCTGGGGCCCCATTATGCTGTATGAAAAGAGTTAAAAAGAGACCGACCCTGGCCCTGAAATCTGCCAGCCTGGTCTGTTCCCTTTCACCACCAGGTCGTGCCTGTGGAGGTTTATTTTGCAGACGTTACCACGAATCCTGCATTGAGCTCTACTAGTGTTAACTTCTGCACCTCCGCAGCAACCCACTGTCCTCAGGAAAATGCCACCCAAGTACAGGGCTTGAGCAGCCGTAGAACTGAAATAGGTCTCTTTGCTGCCGTGGACTCTGGACCAGTCAGCCTTACCTCAGTCCCCAGAAAAATCCTCAAGGAATCCATTTTGAAACACTTGAAAGAGGGGAAGGTGATCAGGAATAGTCAACATGCATTCACCAAGAGCAAGTCATGCCTCACCAATCTGATTAGCTTCTATGATGAGGTAATTGGCTCTGTGGACATGGGAAAGTCAGTGGATGTGATATACCTTGACTTTACCAAAGCTTTTGAGACGGTCTCCCACACTATTCTTGCCAGCAAGTTAAAGAAGTATGGATTGGATAAACGGACTGTAAGGTGGATAGGAAGCTGGCTAGAAGGTCGGGCCCAGCGGGTAGTGATCAACGGCTCGATGTCAGGTTGGCGGTCGGTTTCTAGCAGAGTGCCCCAAAGATCGGTTCTAGGGCTGGTTTTGTTCAACATCTTTATTAATGACCTGGCTGGGAGGCTGCTCCCCTTTGCTCTGGCTGGAGCACTGGCACATAACGTGCTGTCACAGGTGTCACACTTGAGACTTGGTGAGTAGAGGACAAATATATAACACATCCAGTTCTGGGCCCCCACTACAGAAAGGATGTGGACGCATTGGAGAGGGTCCAGCGGGAGGGCAACCAAAATGATTAGGGGGCTGGAGCACATGACCTATGAGGAGAGGCTGAGGGGTTTGGGTTTGTTAGTCTGCAGAGGAGAAAAGTGAGGGGGGATTTGGTAGCAGCCTGCAACTTCCTGAAGGGGGGGTTCCAGAGAAGATGGAGAGAGGCTGTTCTCAGTAGTGACAGGTGGCAGAACAAGGAGCAATGGTCTCATGTTGCAGTGGAGGATGTCTAGGTTGGAAATTAGGAAAAACTCTTTTCCCTAGGGGGCTAGGGAAGCACTGGGATGGGTTCCCTAGGGAAGGGGGTGGAATCTCCATCCCTAGAGGTTTTTTAAGTCCCAGCTTGACAAAGCCCTGGCTGGGTTGATTCAGTTGGGATTGGTCCTGCTTTGGGCAGGGGGCTGGACTCAGTGACTCCTGAGGTCTCTTCCTGCCCTAGGATTCTCTGATTCCCTGAGTACCAGCATGGGGGCAGATGCTAAGAAACTGGGTACGGACCCCAGACCAGTTATGGATTCTAAACTTTTTATTATAAAGCCAGTCCTCCCTACCTTTAACAACTGCATGTTCACATTAACAGCTAATTGCGGGACACTTTCAGCCCACTAAATTAGCCTTATTAGTGCTGGTCCTATAACTGACAGGTACTTCTTCTGCTGTTAGCTATCTCTTGGTTTCTGTTATTTCCACCCCAGCTCATCTAAGCTAGTGAGTTTTGCCCATGAAAGCTCATGATCCTATAGATATTTCTGTTAGTCTTTAAGGTATCCCTGGGCTCCTCATTGTTTTTAAGGCAATATTCAGGTTACTCCCAGCAACGACCAGTCATTTACCCTAGGCCAGTTATACTCTGATCTCAAACCACAGCCAGCGCTTGTAGCCAATCCTCTAACAGCCTAACTAAAGGCTTACTAGCCAGCAAAAGAGATGAGCATTATTGACAAGGTTGAAGCAGGTGAACACACATGCTCAAGCTAGATGAAATCTTAACTGGAAAAGATAGTTGCTGCATCTGTAATAAACAAGTTTGTACATCCCTTAGGGCTAAGCCAAACAGCCTGGGGATCTCCTGCTTAGGTTTAGGGATTTTTGCCCCAGAAGTCCGGATAGCATAGAAACCAATTTCTCCTTAACAGGTATTTTTACTTCCTTCCCCCAGCATTCAAACTGTGGCAGGATGCAGGTTTGTGCACATCCCCCCTCAGAGGGGTGGGGGAAGCGATCAGCAAAGACTTTTATCTGCAGTCACTTGTCTCAGTGGCTGTAGAGCTTGTGGTCGTGGGGGGAAGAGAACCGGGCTTGTGGTAAACTAGCATTTCACGCTTGCTAATGCATCTCCCCTCACTGGGGGATCTACATGCTTAGCAAACATTTTGTTAGTTACAGGCAAGAATTTGAATATCCCTCTGTGGTGTGGGAGACAGAGAGTATAGGCAGGATAACACATGCAGCATCCGACAAGCATTCCTGTCTGGACCTGAGCTTGTGACCAGCCTGTTGGTTGCAATAACGCTCACACGTAGGTGGCCAGACGGGTTCCCAGGGAGGCATGTACCAGCATTCAGTGCAGTGATGTAGCCATGAGAGAACAGGTGGGTGGACAATAATGGGGCCACCTCTCCCGCCCCAGCTGGCCATGGGGAAGGGAGAGAGAGACACTGACCAGGGGCCCATAAATCCGTATGCCTTGCATGCCCCAGCCGGCACTCAGGGCTTGGCCTGCTCTGCCAGTAGGGTGATCCTGCTGGGGAGGGGATTTGGGGGCTTGTGCTGCGGGGCCTATCCAGTGCTCCCAGCTGGGAGTGGGCTCGGCACAGAGGCTTACAAGCCCCCAACTCTGCTTGCTGGCAGGCACACTGGGTGAGTGGAGCAGGGCCAGCCCCGGGCTCTGTTCTACAGGGCTAGCTGGAGCACTGGGCAGATGGGGCAAACGGGAGTAGAGGCAGATCTGGGGCTGGGAAGGGCCTGGATCCTAATTGGGGGGGGCCCCCTGTGGCTATGCCTCTGGTTCAGTGAGCCCTGGTCAGCCAGCATCACGGTACCCAGCAGTGAGTTAGGGGCAGTGAGGGGCGTGCTGACGTGCTTTGGAAATGCCTCTGCGGGCGTGTCCCAGCCCAGCGCTCAGAGCGGAGGGAGCGTTTCTCTGCTGCTCGAATGCGCAGGTTGGGTCAGAGGACTCGGCCTGAGAGGGGTTCCGAGCTGAAGGGAATTCACAGACCAGCAACCCATGTTATCCGGGGCCAGAAAACCTACTTGTGAGGAGAGGTTAAAAGAGCTAACCCAGTGGTTCTTAACCTGGGGGTAATTGCCCCTTGAGGGGTAATTTTGGCACATTGCAGGGAGTAGTGAGCTGGCCAGCTGCACACACTTCTGATAAATAAACGTATTCATTAAATTGACCTAACACAAAATGACGGTGACATCAGTCAATTGTTTAATTTACTTTATTCAACAATATTTAATTGTTCCTTCTGAGGTGCTGTTGTGTGAGTCACGCAGTCACAGTGGGCACTGCAGCACAACCTGATCTAACTTGTAGAAACGTGCTCAGTCCTGCTACCGTCCAGGCTCCAGCCCCTATAAACCACTGGCAAACCTGCGGTGGAGCAGTCCCTGCTCAGGGCTCTAGGATTTCGGTTGATGGTGGCAGCGCCGCTGCGTCTTGTTACCTATTCGTGGCCCCTTTCTCTCCAGTGCCAGGAGCGCCCTTCCCTCCCCTGCCCCGGCACATGCTGCTCCGCTCACACCAGCTCCCAGCAGTTGTTCAGGCTCCTGCCTGCAGAGAAGGGGGGCGTGCGCTGCTGGAGGCAACAGGGGATGGTCTGACTCTGCAAACGCTCCTTTCCCCCCCCCCCCCCCCCCCCCCGCAGATTGTCTGCTGTAGGCATCAAGCTGCTCCCCCTCCTCCCACCGCAACTTGAGTGGGATAGTTCCTGGCAGTTGGGGGTGGTATGTCCCAAGTTACAGGGCTGCCACCATGGCCCGTCGGCAGTTCAGCTGCCTGGCCTCCTGCTGCACCTCTTAGTGTACCATAGCCTCATCGACGTATTACCTTTTTCAATAGAAAATTACAACTAAGAGTAACACACTATATCATTTTAAATGAGGGTGTTTTAATTAGTGATTTATAATACAATACATATTTTAACATAGTAAGATGTAATTTACAATCTGGTGAATAATCATATTTGTTTTTCAAATTATAATCAGCAGGGCTTGACAAATGGCGGCGAAAACCGCTCACCAGCCCCGTACTGCGCATGCGCAAGAGCTGCATTGCGCATGCGCGCGCCGTGAATGAATGGGGCGCGCAGCTGAAATCTACTCGCCATGGGCGAGTAGATTGTATAGTTTGTCGAGCCCTGTAGTAAATTATTTTTTTTTAATTTAAATTTATTAAGATTTCTAATTTTAATTTCAATTTCATTCGTGGCTTCAGCAAAGAAACGGTCATATAAAGATGCATTTTTACAATGGAGATTTACTACCGTTATTGACAATTCTGTTGAAAATCCTCAGTGCTGTCTTTGCAGTAAAGTACTTATTGCGGAGAGTATGAAGGCCAGCAAACCGAAGGACCATTTTGAACGAATCCATAAAGAGTTTGTAGGAAAAGACATTGAATATTTTTTTTTTTAAAGGACGCATGTTGAAATCCTCTAGTTTGGATTCAACTGGTCAGTTTGCAAAGACAAATGAAGCTGTTCTTGAAGCATCCTATCGTATTGCTCTCCGAATTGCTGAATGTAAAAAACCTCATACGGCTGGAGAGGATCTCATCAAACCATGCCTGGTTGAGACAGTGAGGCTTGTTCTTGGGGAGCAATCCGGGAAAAAGTGGCTGAGCTATCACTTTCAAACTGCACTGTGAAAGGGCACATTTCTGAGACGAGCAAAGACATTTTGGATCAAGTCGTTGCAGAGACGAAAGCTGGTCCCTGCTTTGCACTTCAGTGGGACAAATCCCCAGATGTCACCACCTCCTGTGAACAATTGCTCGGTACATAAAAGGTCACTCTGCGAAGGAAGAATTCCTGTTCTCTTAATCGCTGACCACTACTTTCCATGAAGATGATGTGTTCAAACTTCAGAACATTGCAAAATTGCTTTGTCAATCAGGGGTTACAGTAGACAAAATTAGTTGGTGTGCGCACCGATGGAGCACCGTCGATGATGGGAATTTATTCTGGGTTTAAAGCTCACATAAAGCAGGACACCCCTTATGCCACATTCACCCACTGCACGCTTCGTAGGTATGCTGTGGCTGTGAAGACGTTTCCCCTCAAGTCCTAGCAAATTGTTCTGCACAGTTGTTAAAATTGTTAATCCTATTCGAGGTAATGCACATTGGAAAAAATAACCCCAACTATACATACAATATAATGGGGGCTAATTTAACTACAACTAATCAGGAAAAAGATTTTTGGAGTTATTGTGGATAGTTCTCTGAAGACGTCCACACAGTGTACAGCAGCTGTCAAAGAAGCAAACAGGATGTTAGGAGCTGCGCCTGGGCTATGTCCGGGCCAGGGGGAAGGAGCCGGCAGCTGCCCCCATTACCAGCACCTCCATGCCATCCTGGGTGAGGTAGCACCCCAGGGACCCTCGGTGCCCGTGGACACCAGCAAGCGTCCCCCCCCGTCACCAGGCACAGCGAGGCAGGGGACGAGGCGGAGCTGCCCACCGGGTCAGAGGAGGACGAGAATGACCAGGGGAGCACCATCACCCTGCAGCTGGAAATGCTGTCAGGCAGCCCGGACGTCTCCCGTGCATTGTCGGAGGCCGGGGAAGGATCCACTGGTGAGTGTTGCACTTTGCACTCACAAGGGCGGGGGGGAGCCAGGCGCCCGGGGGGGCGGGGGAGGGAGCGTCACTCAGGCAGTGTGAGCTGCATGCTGTGTACCAGTATGCAGCACGTGCAACCACGTGCAGCCTGGTGACCAAGTGGCATGTGGCCACGGCAGGCAGCTCCAGGGCACGCCTGGGACCATGCTGCTCGCACACATCCGGACCAGGGAGGAAGGGTGGATGCCAGCTGGAACCAGCCAGGGCCCCAGGAGCTCAGGCCAGAGCCCACACCTCCCGAAGGGTGCAGCACACAGACAGCATACTGTTCATGCCTGGCTGTGCGACACAGCCAGCTGCTCCTGGGAAAACTGCAGCGACAGCCTGTGAGCATGGCCCCCACTGAGCCCCTCGCCTGCTCCCGGTGCCTTGGCTGGCCCCCCGAGGGAAGTCCCGCACTGCGGCCACACATGTCCCTGGGCTACGTGTGTGAGGGCTAGAGGGAGGGGGAGGGGGGAAGTGCTTGGCCCGGCCCTAGGGCCACCTGAGTTTCGCTGCAAGGATGGTACACTCCCCAGTCACCCCAGTTCCGTCCAGGAGACATCCACGTGATGGGGATCTGAGAGCCCAGACCACGTCTGCCATATGTGCTCCCAGGCACTATGTGGGGATTCATCTTGCTTCCTGTCAAACACCATTGATTAGTCCAAAGCCTCACAGCCTCCCCTGGCAGGGAGTTCCACAGGTTAACACAACACACGCCAAGGGCCCAGGACACAGACCAGTGGTTACAATACATGGAGGAGCACCCTACTCCGGGGGGTCCTGTATACAAACATACAACATGGGGGGAACGAGTGGGCCCAAGCCACAGTACTGTGGTGTCACCTGGGCTCAGGGGCAGAGGGCATGGGATGCAGGGACGGTGGCTGGGCTGCCTGACTGACCCATCCTTTCCTCTGTTCCCTGCAGCGGGACCAAGCAGGAGTGAGGGACCCTCTAGTCCCGAGGCAGTGGCAGCATCCCCAACCGCCCAGGCACCAAGCCAGCGGGTCCGGCAGCGGGACCAACTCCTCCGGCGGCACGTACAGGCCGTCAAGAGGATCGAGGCAGCCATCACACGCCGGGTGGATGCTGACCTGGAGTGGCGCCAGCAGGCCTGGGGGCGCTTCCAGGCTCAATGTGAGCGCATCTGTGATGCTGTCACCGCCCTCACTGCGCACATCTGGCACGCTGTGCACTATGGGATGGCATTGCCCCATGCACCTGCCATCCGTCCTGTGCCAATGCCCGTGCCCCCTCCTGCTGCTCCTCCTGCTCCCGCCATGCCCCCTCCAGCTGTCCCTCCTGCTCCTGCCGTGCCCCCTCCTGATGCACCCCATCCTGCCCACCTCCCTGTGCTGCCTGCCCCAATGCAGCCTAAACGCCATGCAGTTGTCCGCCCCCGCAGAGGCGGTCGCATGGGCCACCCCTCCCAGCAGTAGCTCCCTCCTCCCCCTCCCAGTTCAGAGCCCCTTCCCTCCTCCCACCCTACGTCCCCATTGTAAATAAAAAGTTCAATGCATTGTTTTCCACAAAAAACTGTGTTGTTTATTGGGAGGTAAGGGGAGTGGGGGAGGGAAGGGTTGGGGATGCGAGGGAGATGTAAAGGGAGACAGAGGCGACCCTACTGTGGGGCCTGGGAGAACATCTCCGTCAGGGCCTCCCGTAGGCGCACCCCATCATGGTGCACCTGGCGGATGGCAGCTGTGCAGGGCTGTTCGAAGGCCTGGCCCTTGCCTGCCATCCATGCCGGGAGGAAGGCCTCCCCCTTCTGCTTCACGATGTTGTGGAGCACGCAGCCACTACCTCAAGGACGTTCCGCTCACCCATCTCAAGACGGGCGAGCAAACAACGAAACCGGGCTTTCAGATGGCCAAAGGTGCACTCAACCTGGTTGTGGGCCCGGTTGAGGCGGTCGTTGAACCGTACCCAGTCGTGGTCTGTCCGCCCCGTGTAGGGCCGCATCAACCAGGGCAGCAGGGGGTAGGCCGCATCCCCCACAATACATGTGGGCATAGGAATGTCCCCAACAGTAAATTCCCACTGGGGGAAGAAAGTGCTCGCCTCCAGCCTGCAAAACAGGCCGGAGTGTCGTAGAATGCGGGCATCATGTGCCCTGCCAGACCAGCCCGCATAAATGTCTGTGAAGCGGCCACGGTGGTCCACCAGGACCTGGAGCATGATGCAGAAGTACCCCTTGCAGTTTATGAAATGGGCCGCTCGATGCTCCGGGGCACGGACGGGGATGTGGGCTCCCTCACAGTTGGGGAACCCCAGGGCAGTGAAGCCGGCCACCGTTGCATCCACGTCCCGCAGGCGGATGACTCGCTGGAGCAGGATGTTGTTGATGGCATGGACAACCTGCAGAAGGGTGCACAGAAACACAGGGGAACGCATCACATAAGGCAGGGTGAGTGCATGCTCCCTTGGGGGGTTCCCACTGACCCTGTGATGCCCTCTGTCCTCACACACACCAGGGCCCCCTTGCCCCACGGGCCACCCCCTCTCCCCCCACCAACAGGCCTGTGCAAGGGAGGGATGGCCCAAACCCCTGGGTGATGGGGCATTCCCTATTGCCCCAGCCTGGAGTCTTGCCTGCCCCTGGGCATGGAGTGCAGCACCCCGGACTTACCTGCATGACGACGGCACCAATGGTCGATCTGCCCACCCCGAACTGGTGTGCCACCGATCGGTAGCTGTCCGGGGTGGCCAGCTTCCAGATGGCAATGGCGACCCTCTTGTCCACGGGCATGGGTGCCCGCAGCCGGGTGGTGCTTCTCTGGAGCGCAGGGGCAAGCCAGACACACAGCTCCAGGAACGTCTGCTTTCAAATCCGAAAGTTCCGGAGCCATTGCTAGTCGTCCCATTGCCCCAGGACCAGCCGGTCCCACCAGTCAGTACTGGTGTCCAGTCTCCACAAGGGCCTCTCCACAATGGGGTGGGGATGCCACAGGGCCGCCACTGCCTCCCTGGTGAGGGAGTCCAGAGCGACCTGCACCTCGAGGTCCTGGACGAGGAGTGTAGCAGCATGGAGCAGGAGCTGCAGGCACTCCAAAATGGCTGGAAGGGGCCAGAGCAGGCACAAGGCCACCCCGGCTCCATGGCACAACAAAAGAGCTGACAGCAAAAAATCACCAAATGGCACAAGCTGTGGTGTCCAAGAAGGCAGAGGGCAACCACAACTAGAACTGCTATGGCTGTCAGTCCCTGTAAGGGGTCCTAAAGCACACAGCAGGAGAGAAACAGCTGTCTGGGGAGATCCCTTTAAGCACATGTCTCAAAGGAGCTCCAGCTCCCGGAAAGGGGCTGGTGCCCTTTTACCTGTATCTATCTCATGGAACTGGAAGGGACCTTGAGAGGTCATCTAGTCCAGTCCCCTGCCCTCATGGCAGGACCCAGCACCATCCCTGACAGAAATGCCCCAGATTCCCTAAATGGCCCCCTCAAGGATTAAACTCACAACCCTGGATTTAGCAAGTCAATGTTCAAACCACTGAGCTATCCCTCCCCCATTTGCCTGCTCCAAAGTGGTTCTGGGCTCATGCTTTTGTGCAAGAGCGTCCCGCCAATGTAGACGCTCTCTTGCACAAAAGCACATCGCTCTGACGATGAGTCCCGCCAATGTAGATGCTCTCTTGCGCAACTACTTTAACGCAAGAACTCTTGCGCTAAAGAGTTTTTGCGCAAGATCGCGCCAGTGTAGACGTAGCCTCACAGTTTAAGACAAAGTTGCTAGCTTCCTTGGTAAGTTCCAGCTTTACCAACATAGGGTTGAAGCTGGTGATGTATCCTTGTGGTTAGAATTGACAACTCTGCTTGAGGCAATCAAACAGAAATGTTCATTTGCTGATATCTCATAAGATCCCATCAGTGGATACATTCCAGATATAGAACAGCATCACATGAATACATGGATTGTGAGACCATTTACAGTGGAAGAAAAAGTAATCAAAGACAAGGATATCAAGGTGAAAGCAGGATTCCTTGGTCTGCTAGAAGATAACACATTGGAAGCAGATTTTCAGGATTCTGATCTGGCAACTTTTTGGTGAAAAGCTAGTTTAGAATACCCAAATCTCTCCAACAGAGCTCTCAAACTTCTAATGCCATTTGCCACTACCCATCACTGTGAGGTCGGTTTTCCTACAATGGTGAACAGTAAAACAAAGGCAAGGAAGAGACTGGATCTGAGTCATTACTTGAGATGTGCATTAACTGTGACAAAACCTCGTATCTCTCAGCTAGTCAAGCAGAAGCAGCATCAACCTTCATGATGAGAAATTCATCTGAGAAATGCTATTTGTGATGTATTTTCATATCATATATATAGTAGCCCAATGTCTGAGAGTTTGTAACGCCGTAGCGCTACAGACTCGCCTCTGAGGGGCGCTCTTCTTGCAGGAGAGAAGACCGACGTGGAGGAGAGACCTGAAAATACCGTCTTATGACAGGCTAATTGGCTAGTTCTGAATAACGAACCAAATATATAATAAATTAAAATACAATAGAGGTTCAGTTTTATTCCGCATAATGTATGAGAAAATGAAATACAATCAAAATGATTAATCATAATTTTATTTTTGTCCCTTTTTGCCCAAAAAGGAGGAGGGGTAATTTTGGCTTATTGGTTAATCTTAAGGGGGAAACCGTGCCAAAGGGGTTAAGAACCACTTTATATCCTACTGGCTGGATCAAAGGGTCAAAGGGGTCAGAAGCAGGTGTAAATTATGGTTAGCACCATACCAAATTCACGGTCCATTTTAGTCAATGTCATGGTCATAGGATTTTGAACAAATTGCAAATGTCACGATTTCAGCTATTTAAATCTGACATTTCATGGTGTTGTGATTGTTGGGGTCCTGACTCAAAAAGGAATGGTGTGTATGGAGGGGGAGGGTCACAGATTTATTGCAGGGGGGTTGTGGCACTGCTACCCTTACTTCTGCATTGCTGCTGACAGTGGCATTGCCTTCAGAGCTGGACAGCTGGAGAGCGGTGGCTGCTGGCCGGGAGTTCAGATCTGAAGGCAGAGCTACTGCCAGGAGCAGCACAGAAGGAAGGATGGCCTGGTACGGTGTTGCCACCCTTATTTCTGCACTGCTGCTGGCAGAGCTGGGCTCTTAGTCAGCAGCCGCTACTCTTCGGCTGCCCAGTGCTGCAGGCCATGCAGAAGGAAGCATGGCAACTTCATGACCCAGCTTGAAATAACTTAGCAACTCCCTGCAACTTCCTTTTGGGTCAGGACCAATTTAGGAAATGCTGGTCTCCCCATGAAATCTGTTTAATATGAGATAAAAGCACACACATGACCAGATTTCACAGCGGGGGAGACTGGATTTCACCATCTGTGACGTGTTTTTCATGGCCATGAATTTGGTAGGACCCTAATTATGGTTGCTCCCATTTTAAGGCTGCTTTACTCTGGCAGAGAGGCGCAAAGGGGCCTTAGTGTACATGAGAATGAGTCCCACAGCTGTGAGCTATCTGTGGACAGGCTCTGGAGCAGGGGGGAGAGTAGCTCTTCATCTGGTGTAAAATGAGGTACCTCCATGGGCTGCAGTGGAGCTGTGTTTGCTGATTGACATCGGCTAAGGATCTGCGCTTCCTTCAGGTTCTGTCCCTGGCTCAACAATGTCACAGCGCGTCAGTCACATCCCTGCTCTGTGCCTCAGCTTCCCTTCTTGTAAAATGAGGATAAAGGTGCCAGCCCACTTTTGCAAAGTGCTTTGGGATCAATGGATGAAAAGCCCTGTGTGAAAAACTGGTGTTTATTTATTGCAATGTTTGGTTTCTTAACGAGCAAGCCTCAGTCTCTGTGTCCTACTGAGCACAGGAAAACACGTATATTCTAGCTTCTTTCTTCTGATTGTTTTCATGCAATTCAGCCTTGTCCAGGCAGCTATATCTGGTGAAGTGTGTGGGCAAAGGAGAGTTAAATAGAGTTGCCAGCCCATAGGGACATCCAGGCATCTGCAGGAATTGAAGGTTAATCTTTCATGAAAGATCAGGTCCCGTGATGAAGCCTGCAGGAAGGTGTCCAACCACGGGGATACACCCAGCCCCAGCTGGCAGCCCTAGAGTTACGACTAGCGCCGACTCTGCTCTGGCTTGGAGAGGGCCGGCTGAGGGAGAAGCCAAACCAGTGAATTCAGTGCAGCTGAGCCTGCGGCGCGGAAGACACAGGAGGTGTTAGCACAAACCACCTGCTGCTCTAGGCTGGGCAGTGACTTAGTGTGTCTCACTGTACAGAGGCCAGCCTGGGCCTGTGGGCTGAAGTGAGACTCTTATTTCCGCTTAGCTCCTGTGCTAGGACCGAGTCTCACTGAGAAGCTTCATCTGGGGCGCGGCTGCTCTGTATGACTGAGTCACCGCAAGGCTGCTGGAACTGGCGGCTGAGCAGGGTGGAAAGGTCCCATGTGCCCACCCACCCCACAGCTGAGCCCAACAGAAACAGCCCAGCTGAGAGCTGAGCCCCGCATGCCTGAGTCCATCCTGCACTCGGCACCAGCGTCACGAGGCCTGGGTGTGAGTGAGACTCGGGCTGTGGGTGTCCAGCTGCACTCGTGGCTGTGGGTCACTGAGGAAAGCGCCTGTAACAACAGCACCATCCTACCGGCCACGGCAGCTTCTGCCCTGCTCCTTGGTGGGGGCGGCTGGAAGCGGGTGCTGGGTGGACAGACCAAGGACCTGATTGCAGGTGGAAGCGTCGGTCCCAGCAAACCTGCTTGCCCCAGCAGCTTCCTCTGTGGCTCCCTCACAGCAGCCATGATGGGGAGGGGGAAGCTGTTTATTGCAAGTCATGTCCCTACCCCATGCCTCAGTTTCCCTGGCTGTAAAATGGGGCTAAGGATTCTGACCTCCTTTGGGAAGCACATTGAGACATACTTGTAAGAGACAAGGATGGGCAATAATTTTTGATGGGGGGGGGAAGGGCACTCCAAGAATTTGAAAAGTGGTTGAGGGCCTCACTCTGCCATGATATTAATGGAGGAGGTGCGGGATCTGGGATGGAGGTTGGGTGCAGAAGGGAGCTTGGGGTGGGGACTGGGTTGCAGGAGGAAGTGTGAGGTCTGGGAGGGAGTTTGGATGATGGAGAGGGTTGTGACCTGCAGCAGCGGATGGGGGGCAGAGTCTGGAAGGGGCTAGGAGTGCAGGGGAGAGGGTTTGGGTTATGTGGGAAGGATGGGGCAAAAAGTTTGGGTTATGGGGGTATGGGTGCGGGGCAGAGGGTTTGGGTTATGGGAGGTAGGAGTTCAGGGGCAGAGGCTTTTGGTTATGGAGGTAGGGTGCGGGTGGGCAGAGGCTTTGGGTTATGGGGGAAGGGCGGCAGGAGGGGGCAGAGCAGGGTTGGGCAATAATTTTTGAAGGGGGGGCGCTTCACACATTTCTGAAGTGGTCACAGAGTTGTCTGGAAGGGGGTGGGGCCAGGAGGCTTCCTGTGCTCCCCCGCCCACAGCCCCTGATTGGCCCAGGGGTGGGAGGAGCTCGTGAAGTCTTTGACCCCCGCCTGCCCACCCGCCCCAGTGCCTAGAGAGACCCACCAGTTGATGGTTCCCTGTAGGCACTGCGCATGTCTGGCAGCGAGAGGAGACTTTGTGCACTTGCCCCGTCTCCAGGCCAATTAGGGGAGCCTGGTGGGAGGAGCACACAAAGTGTCTCACCCTCCGCCCCTGCCCTGCAAGGGGCCCATGGTGCCAAGGGAACTCCCAGCTGTTTTGAACAGCCAGTGCTTCCTTCCGGTGCCGCGGGACCCTGGCAGGGGGAGGAGACTTCGGATGCTGCCCTTCCCCCAGGTCTTGATTGGCCTGAGGGCGTGGGAGTGGCAGGGCAGTCATGACCCAGATCAACCGGCTTGGCAGGCCGAATCTGGCCCGCGGAGGGTGTCTTGCCCAATCTTTGGGTAAGGGACTGGGGTGCAGGAGGGCCTTGAGGTCTGCAAGGGAGTTTGGGTGAAAGAGGGAGTTGTGACCTGGGGTACTGATTGTGGTGCAGGGGTTTGAGTTGTGACCTGGGGCAGGGGATTGGGGTGCAGGGATTTGGGTGGTGACCTAGGGCAACAGGGGATTGCAATCTAGGGCAGGGGACTGGGGTGCAGGTTTGGGAGAGGGTATGGGCTCAGGAGGAGGACAGAGAGTTTGGGTTTGGGGAGTGGAGGGCAGAGAGTTTGAAACTGACATACCCTGCCCCATGCCAAGCTCCCTTGTACCCATAGAGGCTCACAAATATGTTTGGTGCTGGGTCCACAGAAGTTTAACCTGGCCTGTTTAACAGAGGGCTGCAGGCTGATCCATCCACCAGCACTAAAATCCACCCACCAGTCCCCCAGCCAGGCCTAGATCCCGGTTCAGCTCCCGGTTCCATGAAATGCTTGGGGCCCAGTTAACCCTTCGTTCACTTCCAGCTTCATGTGTTTCTGAACCCCCAGGGTGCAGAGAAATGGACGTGGCTGCAATCGCAGGGGAATCCGTCCAGTTACAACCAGTGACGTGGCCGAAGTCTTGGGTAAAAGTCTCCTGGCAGGTTACACTGGACTCGGATACGTATCGGCTCCTAACAGCTAATAAAGGGGGAAGCCCCTCACCTTCGGTCAGTCCTGAATTTTACCAGCAGAGTCACTTTCCACCCTGAGAATCTCTCACTGCAGATTGATCCAGTTAACAAGTCAGACAGAGGCCTCTACGCCTTGGAAATAACGGTGGCAGGAGGCCGTGTCGACCGCACCACGTTCCGTGTCTCTGTGTTTGGTGAGTCTCAAACTCCCGTTCCCCAGGGCGTGTGACCGACGGCCGCCACCTCCCCCCCGGCATCTCTCACCCGGGTCTCTCCTTCCAGAGCGCGTCCAGGAGCCAAACCTCACAGTGCTCTCGGCCCACGCGCAGCATGGCCAGTGCAACCTCACCCTGTCCTGCGCCGTGCCTGGCGCTGACGCAGTCACCTACAGCTGGTCCCGCGGCACCGCCCCCATTCCGTCTGACAGGGACCAGCAGTTCCGTGGGCACCAGTCCCTGCTGCAGCTGGTGATTGATGCCGACAGCAACGAGACCTTCTACCGATGTAACGCCAGTAACCGAGCCAGCTGGGACATGAACACTGTAGAGCTCAAATCGGTGTGCAGCTTCCAAGCCCCAGGTAGGATAAATGTGTGGCTTTATTGTCTTCTGCAACTTAGCTGAGACTCTCTCATTTGGGAACATCCAGGGATGGCCTGACCACCGATATTCTGGATGAGAGCCCTGGAGCAGGAGGGCCACATGCCACTGGCGTGCAGCGGAGTCAGGGCTGGGGCTGGCCTGCAGGCAGTTTGGCTGGGCTGAAGGAGCTGGCAGTGGGGAGGGGAACGGGCTGATCGGCTGGTGTCAGGGGACCTCCCATTGTCCCGCAAATTCCCTCATCTGAGACTGGGGTGCTGGGCCAACCTGCAATAGCGTAGGTTTTGGTGACACTGCTGGGTTTCCACTAGAGGGGGTCCTGCTCTCTTTGACTCAGGGCCGGACGGAGGCATGGGCGAGCCGGGCAGCTGCCCAGGGCGCCAACCAATGAGGGGCGCCTGATGGCAGCTGTAAGGGGCGCGCGGCGTCCCTTACACCTGCCATCAGGAGCCGCGCGCCCAGCTCCCGCAGCGCTGGCCCTGCAGCGCCGGCCAGCAACGCCCTTCCTCCCACAGCTGCAGGGCCCTGCACAGCCCGGCGCACGCGCCAGCAACGCTGGCTGGGCCAGACTGGGCAGCGCATGCGCCGTGCGACCCGGGGGCGGGCCCCGGGCTGCGCGCCAGCGGCCATGGCCGGCGCGCACATGCGCCGTGCGCCCCGGGGGGTGGGCTCGCGCACCCTGGGGGGGCGGGCCTGCGCCCCACGGGCGGGCCCGCGCATGCGCCCTGCGCCCGGGGGCGGCGCCGCGCACCAGGGCCCAGAGCGCCAAAAGGGCTTGGGCCGGCCCTACTTTGACTAATAACTCCTCTAACTACACCTCATGTAGAGGCAGGAATAGGATCGAGCACTGTTCATAGGAATTGTGGGATGGATAAAGCTGTCTGGAAACCATTTCTCACCTCTTTATAACCATGGAAAAAATGTAGACCAAATAGTTCCACCTGAGTGAGGATCTCAGCACCACCATGTACCTCATGCTACCTTCTGTGCCCAGTGCAGGGGACACCTGGTCTACACACGTTTGCCAGTGAAACCATTGGCTAGGGAGTCTATGCTGAAAAGGAGCTGGGGGTTGCAGTGGCTCACACGTTGAATCAATCTACAATGCAATGCAGTTAGCAAAAGGGCTACATTCTGAGGGTATTAGCAAGAGGGTCAGATATAAGACACAAGAGGTCTACTGAGCACTGGCGCCGCCTCGGCTGGAGTCCTGTGTCCAGTTCTGAGCATCCTGCACTTTAGGAAAGATGAGGACGAATTGGAGAGAGTCCAGAGGAAAGCAATAAAAATGGCAAAAGCTTCAGAAAACCTGACCTGTGAGGAATGCTTAAAAAGTGGGCATGTCTAGTCTTCTGAAAAGATGGGGCAGGGCCGGGGAGAACTGACAGCAGTCTTCAGATATGTGAAGGACTGTTATAAAGAGGATAGTGGTCAATTATTCCCCAGCGCTGGGGTAGGACAAGAAGTAACAGGGTTAATCTGCAAAGGAGATTTGGGTTAGATATTAGAAGACACTTACTAGCTTTAAGGGTCGCTAAACTCTGGAGCAGGCGTCCAAGGGAAGAAGTGGATTCCTCCTCCCTGGAGGTTTTTCAGACCAGGCTGGACAAACTCTTGTTGGGGATGGTCTCTGGGTTTATTTGGGCCTGCCTGGGCACAGGGGGCTGGACATGATAACTCTTGAGGACCCTGCAGCCTGACATGGCTGGGATTCCAGATTCAAATATTTCATGCCAGCAAAGATCTTGACAGGGTGGCCAGGGCCTGTCCGCCGGAGCACCCCACTACAGCTGGGGCTCCCCTTCCCGGCTCGGGGCCCGAGATTACTCTGGGCCCCACGGGGGCCCCTGCCGGGATCCTTACCAAGGCCGCTCGCTCCGGAGTCACCACAGTGCGGTGCTCCTGCTTCCCTGCACCCTCTCCCTGCGCTGGGTTAACCGTCAGTTGCTGGGGAAGGGGGGTTTGGGCCCTCTCACTCTCCAAACCCCGACCTAGGACCCTGGGATGGGGAACACTCCATCCCACATCCTGAATGGCGGGGCTACAGCCTGAAACGCGCCAGCCCTCGGGCTTCCTGGGCCCGTCCTGAGCTACTTCCTCCCCCACTGTCCTTCTGGGTGCATCACCCCCCCGGCTCCTTCAGCTCACCCGAGGTGTTACGCCACACTCTCGGTCGCTTGCTGACCTCTGGGTCCGGTCTTCCTTCTAGGGAAGAAGGGAGGTGCCTGTCCCGCCCCCTTCGCGTCGGCTCCCTCTTCTCCCCCACCTTCCTCGGCATCCGTCCGCCTTTTTATAGCCCGCTCCTCCGGGCCTTTGCTGTCCCGCCCAGGTGTAGCCCTTCAGGCCGTTTGTCCGGCGCTGGCTGCCGCTCCGCTGGCCCAACGCTTCCCGCCGATCAGCTGTTCCATGCCAGCTACCGGACAGCTGATCGAGCCTGCACAGCGGGCTTGCTCCCTCCCACCCGGCGCACCAGTGCGGGGCCATGCTGCCCTGTCACACAGGGTTACACCTGCATTTCCAGATGTTGCAAAGGAGGCGGATGCCCTGGGGTCTGGGGATTCACGGGGGCCTGGGCTCCCAGCTGCTGCAGTAGGGGCTGAGCTGTGGGCCCTTTAAATCACTGCTGGAGCCACCATTCTGCACACTCCATGTGGCACTGGGGCGGTGGGTGCCGTGCTCTGGACAACATGGAGGATTGGCTGCCCCCAGCCCTACTCCTTCCACCCAAGATTCTGCCCCTTCCAGGAGCATGGAGCCGCCCCCACCCACCTTGGCCAGGGCCCCGCGGAGATGGTTGGCTCCCTGGTAGGGATAAGCTCGTTCAGTTGTAGGATGGAGACCTCAGGAAAACCAAACGGACTCTCGTTGATAAGCTCCTCTGTAGGCGCCTCTTTGCCATAATTGTGGTTGGTGCAGCCCCTACAAAGCCCCGGTGGAACACAACAAGCATGGAAAGTTCCCTCCCAAATGAAATTAAAATTTTAGGTCAATAAAAACTTTTCATATCAATCAAATGAGAACAGTGGATTCCTGTATGCCTGCCCCAGCCCCACACACTAAGAGCAGCTCTCTGAACTATGTGAGCCCGGCGGGGGGCCGAGACTTTGTGCATTTTGCCTGCCCCCAAAACAGGACAGAATCCTTTTCCACACCCATATCCTCTCCTGGGCTCTGAATCCCCGCTAGGGTTGCCAGGTGTCCAGTTCTGAACCGAACAGTCCGGTATTTGAGCTTTCTGTCTGGGAAACAAATTGAGAAAATTCCGGACATAGAAATGTCTGGTATTTTCTAATGAAGTAAGTTTTATTATTATCAGGAATATCAGTGCATAGTTGCGTACTGCCTGGCTGGTGGACACGCTCATAATCCCCGGGGCTGGACTCGCCCGTGCACCCCGCCAGGACTGTGCGCAGGACGGGCAGCACCCCGGGATCTGCGTGTGCCTGGGCCAGTCCTGCTTCCTGCCGGCCGGTTCCCCCCCACTCCCCCATCCCTCTTCTGGCCAGCCCCGCTCCCCCCAACCCTCTCCTGGCCAGCCCGCTTCCTGCCAGCCGGTTCCTCCCCCAAACTTCCCCAGCCAGCCTCGCCTCCCCTGACCCCTTCCCCGGCCAGCCCCACTCCCGCCAGATGGTTCCCCCTCCCAACCCATCCAGACCCGCTCCTCTAACCCCTCCCAGCCAGTTCCCCTGGCCAGCCCCTGTCCCCAACCTCCCAGCCAGCCCTGCTTCCTGCCGGCTGGTTCCTTCCCCCTATCAACCCCCTCCTGGCCAGCCCTGCTTCCTGCCAGCCATTCCTCCCCCCGACCTTCCCTGGCCAGCCCTGCTCCCCTCCTGGCCGGTCCCCACTGCCATCTGAGATCAAGTGTGTCTGGCATTTTTTTGAAATCATCTGGTAACCCTTATCTCCACCTGCACCCCAGTCCTCTGCCCAAGGTCACAACCCAGACCCCTGCACCCTAGTCCCCTAACTCAGGTCACAACTGCCACCTTCACCCAAACTCCGTCCCAGACCCCACACCTCCTCCTGCACCCCAGTGCCTTACCCCAAGCTCCCTTCTGCACTCAGCCTCCATCCTAGGCCCTCTCCATTAATATCATGGCATAGCGCGGCCCTGGACCCCTTACCAAAGTCTTGGAGTGGCCCCATTAAAAATTATTGCCCAGCCCCACTCTAGAGTCACCTGGGGAATAAGGGTAACGAGCACTCAGCTTTTCACCTCTCTCTCCAGGGATAGATGATAAGCCTCGCACAATTCCACTGTGGGCGATTGTGGCTGGAGGGCTGGGGCTGCTGCTGCTGCTTGTGGTGCTTTTCCTCCTCATTTTCTGCACGCGTCAGAAGAAGCGGCGTAAGTGGTTAAAAAGGAAGCTCATCCCACAGAGCAGGGGTGGGCAGTAACTTTTCATGGGGGCAGGGACTGGGGTTCAGGGGTTTGGGTTGAGACATAGGACAGGGGACTGGAGTGCAGGATCTGGGAGGGGAGTCGAGGTGCAGGGAGGCGGAGGGTTGGGGTGCCAGAAACAGGCTCTGGCCAGGAGATTGACCTGTTTGACTACTGGCCATCAGCCTTCTGGCCATCAGCCTTCTGAGGCAGACTCGCTGCCTGTTGCTCAGGGGCCATGTACTATGAGCCTGAGAGGAGAAGGGGTTCTCCCCCCTCCTCCCCCCCCACCTATGTGACAGGTAGCATGGTGGGGGAGTACCAGCACATGCAGAGAGCCGGCTTTCAACTCAGCTCCGGCTTCCCGCATGTCCCAGCTCGCGCCTGCCCCCCTCAACCTCTGCGCTGCTGCCTCTCTATCAGAGGCAGCAGCATGCGAGGGAAGGTGGCACCGCAGGAACCAGCACTCGCGGGGAGCCATCTTAAAAACTGACTCCCCACGGGCACTGGCTCCTACCTCCCCACCTTTATTGCCTCTGATACAGAGGCAGTGAAAGGCGGGGTGTGTGCGTGTAGTTGTTTGGATTAACCCATAAGCCCAGGTTTATCGGTTAATCATTTAAATGAGTATATCCTAACATCCCTAGATTAAGGTAACAAAAGGCTTGTCATTAAAGTGAGCTAAGGCTCATTCGGTGATTCCAAAAGCATTCTCACGTACCCCATTGAAAAGATAAGAAACAAAAGGGGGCTAATGGGAGTTTAAAGGCAGAGTGTGAGGGGGCTTAAGTACACTTAACACTTCACATTCTTTAAACAAAACCAAACCCACCTGATTAAAAACACACAAAAAAGGAGTTAGCTCTATGAGTACAAGGAGAATGCAGACAGGAACCCAGCAGCAGAGTGGGGGCTATCCTGTTTATTGCACCCAATGTAGCATGTATGATTACCTGTCCTGTGGGCGAGTGTTGTATGTGTGCATTCAGTGCAAGAGCTCCTGGCCTCAGAGACCGCGTATGAAGGAGGCTGAACTGAAGGAGCTAAGGGAGGCAAAGAGGTACGTAGATGAGGCTTTCCAGGACACTGTAGAACTGGCCCACCTCTGGTCAGACAGCCCCTGTGCTGTTAAGGATGAAAGGCTCAGGGAAGGAGAGCAGTCAATGGGAGCACAGGGAAATGATCCCATAGTTGGGACCCTTCTTCCAGAGGATGTTGTGGTCTCCTGTCACACTGAGGATACATTTCTGGGGAGGGAACTCCAGTCCTTAGGAAAAGGCAGGTGTTAGCAATGGGGAATTCGATCAATCGATACACAGACAGCTGGATTTGCGATGACCGGGAGAACTGTATGGTGACTTCCCTGCCTGGTGCAAAGGTTGCAGATCTCTCGAGGCATCTAGATAGAGTTATGTGTAGTGCTGGGGAGGAGCCGGTGGTCTTGGTACATTTAGGTACCAATCACATAGGGGAAGGTAGGAGAGAGGTTCTAGAGACCAAATTTAGGCTGCTAGGAAAGAACTGAAATCCAGGACATCTGTGGCAACGTTCCCTGAAATTCTTCCAGTTCCACGCACAAGGCCAGGCAGGCAGAGCTTCAGAGTCTCAATGCAGGAATGAGACGTTTGGGAAAGGGGGAGCCTATACAGGAAGGAAGGGCTCCACCTAAACCATAGGTGTGTGCACAGGGTGTGCTGGGTGTGCACAGGCACACCCTAATGTTTCAAAGGGCCACCCGTAGCGTGGGGGCGTGAGTCCCCGCACTAGAAGGAGCGCCGCTCCGGCGCTCTGGGGAATGGGCGCCGCGCCGGGCTTGCTGTGCATGCGCTGCTGCATGGTCAAAACCGGCGGGTCTTAGGACCCCACGGAAAGAGGCGGCAGGGACACAGCAACATCACCCCGATGCCCCGTCAAGCACAGTTAGTTTAAACCCTGGGCAGGGGGTGGGGTGGGAAGGAAAGAGTAGGAGAGGTGGGGGGTGCCCCAGGCAGGGGATCGGGTGCAGCGCGGCTGGCCCGGGGAAGGGGGGGGGGATCGGGTCGGGAGCAGCACGGCTGACCCGTGGGGGAAGGGGTCGGGCCCTGAGGGGCCGCGTGCGCGGGCTTCCCTGCTCGGTGGGAGGGAGGAGGGAGCACGCAACGGGGTTTCCTTCCTCCACAGGGGGTCAGCTTCCCTCCGAGGCTGGTGTAGGGGACTCCCTGCTCCCACTGGCACCCTGCCCCAGAACCTTGTCCCCCACCTTCCTGCCCCCAGCCACAGAACTGTCCCCCTGTCCCCCCACTGCAGAAACCTGTCCCCCTGCCCCCCCCTGCAGAAACCTGCCCCCCTGGTACCCTGCCTCCTGCTGCAGAAACTTGTCCCACACTGGCACCCTGCCCCTGCTGCAGAAACCTGTCCCCTGCCCCCCGTTCCCTCTCCCCTGCCCCCAGCCGCAGAACCCTGCCCCCACTGGCACCCTTCCCCAGTACCATGTCCCCTGCTCCCAATTGACTTTTCTGTGGGTCAGTGACCCCCTGACTCAAGACAGGTTCCCTGCCCTTCTTGTAAATAAAGACAATGCAGAAACTTTTTGTGTTTGACATAGTATTTTATTTAAAAATGAAGCCTGGCCAACAAATCCCCAATTAGGGCCAAGCCCCCATCTGGCCACAGCCACCCCTGCACTCCCCCTTGCCCCACACCCTATATCTGTACACTGGAACCCCCTGCCCTGAGCCCCTCACATACCTCAACCCAAATTCCTGCACCCTCACATCCACAAACCAGTGGCTTGCTTAGTACCCCAACACTGCCCGGCCTGGAGCCCCCTCCCCGAGCCGGAGCCCCCTCCCCGAGCCAGCGTCCCCTTCTCCACCTCCTCCTGCATCCAGATTTCCCCCCAAAGCTTGCACCTCGCTCTCACCCCTTCCCACACCCAAATCCCTCATTCCCATCCCAGAGCCTACACATCCTGTCCTCAACCCAGCAAGGGTATGGCTAGACTGCAGGAGTTTTTCAGGATTCTGGAGATATCCCAGAAAAACTCTTCTGCATCCAGAAGAGTTCTTCTGCGTGTTTTTTAGTGGAAAAGCAAACATGATCTTTCAGTCACCCCTATATTCCTCTTTCCACAAGGAATAAGGGGGCTTCCAAAAGAAGGGGTTTTTCTGACATTTGGTCCAGTCTAGACAGGCCAAATATTGGGAAAACCTCTTCCTACAGAAGAATTGAGGGGAAAAAAAGCAGCAGTATAAGGATTGGGGATAGCAAGTGACGGAGAGGAGGAGAATAGAGAGGGCGGGGCTTCAAGGAAGGGGCGGGGTGGTAGATCTTGGCTTGGTCTGTCATTTAAAAAGTGATCTTGGGTGTAAAAAGGTTGGCGATCACTGGAGTAGGGGGAGCACCAGAAGGGTGAAAGTCAGGGCGACCCTAGAACTCTGTTACAGACCAGCTGGCGGCTGCTGGAGGAGGAGGGAAAAATAGGGGGAAGGGTCGGAGAGGAAGGGGCTTGTGCTGAGGGGAGGGGGGCAGGTCAGGAGAAAAAAGGGGAAGGCACTAAGGGACAGGGTGGAGAAGAGAGACAAATGCCAGGGGGCCAAGTGGAGACAATGAGGAAAAGAGCAGGAGGGGAGGTGTCAGTGAGAGGGGGGACAGGATAATGCTGGGAGAGGAGAGGGGAAGGGCTTTGGAGGCTAGAGGGGAGAAGGGGAGGTGCCGGGAGAAGGCTTGAAAGAAGGGGTGGGCATGAGGAAGGTGGGGATGGAGTAAGGCATGTGTGAGGGCACAGGGGCATGAGGGGAATGGGGGCAGAGGGTGGTGAGGGGTGGGCATCAGGGAAAAAGAGGGCAAAGGGGCAGGAGCAGTGAGGGAAGGGGAGGCACCAGGAGGGTGCAGGGCTAAGGGAAGGTGCAGGAGCCAGGGATTCTGGGGTGAAGCAGAAGGGCAGACACCTGCAGGGGAGGGACCAGCATCAGAAGAGAGAGGCAGGGCAGGGTTGAGGAGGTGTTAGGAGAGGGGATGAGGAGGGGTAGCTCACATGATCAGAGTGGGGCTCCTGGAGGAGTGGGCACGGCGGGGGGGAGAGAAGGGCTGATGGAGGGGGGGCAGGTCTCAGGAATGCTGAGGGCAGTGAGAAGGGCAGGAGTCAGGACAGCAGAGGTGGGTGAGGGGTTGGGCGGGGCGGCAGCAGGCACCAGGGGAGCTGATGGAGCAAGGGGAGGAGACAGGGCAGCAGAGGGAAAAGGTAGAGGTTTATAAGATATTTATTAATAACTTGGGTGCCACAGTGGCACATCCAAACAAGCCACAAACTCAGTACTGGTGCACAACACAAAATTTATTCTGCTCATGGGAGGAAACTCTTAGAGGGAACACCTCTCCCAGCCTTTCTGCCCCCCGAGTTAATATCACACACATTGGGTTAATGCAATTGCAGGATAGTTGCATGAGAGGGGTTTGGTGGGGACCAAACTAATCCCTATTGGTAGGAGGATGGTGGGAAAAGACCTTAGGGGGGGGTCACATGACACCTTTTACTTCTGGTCATGTGTCCATATTGCCCCGAGAGTGTTACCTCCAGAGGCGTGGCTAATGGGAGTGAGGGGGTGTGGCTAATGGGGGCCAGGGATGTGGCTAATGGGGGTCAAAGAGTACATTTTTAAAAAATGTTGTGTGCACACCCTAATGAACTGTGCTGCACACGCCTATGACCTAAACCAAAATGGAACCAGACTGCTGGCACTTAACGAGTGTGTCTAGACTACACCTCTCTGTCGACAGAGAGATGTAGATTAGGCACATCGAAATTGCTAATGAAGCAGTAATTTAAATATCCTGCACTTCATTAGCATAAACATGGCCGGCGCTTTTTTTCGGAACGTAGTTTTTTTGGAAAAAACCCGGCAGTCTAGATGCGGATCTGTCAAAAATAAACCCTTTTTCGACAGATCCTCCTGTATTCCTCAAAAAATGAGGTTTACAGGATCTGTTGAAAAAGGCTTTATTTTCGACAGAGCCACATCCAGATTGCTGGGGTTTTTTTCCGAAAAAACTCTGTTTCAAAAAAAAGCGGTGGCCATGTTTATGCTAATGAAGTGCAGGATATTTAAATCCCTGCTTCATTAGCAATTTCGATGTGCGTGATTTGCATCCCTCTGTCGACAGAGGGATCCAGCCTAGACGTAGCCAACATGGAAAAGGTTGTAGAGCAGTTTTTAAACTAAGGGCTGGGGGAAAGCCGACAGGTGGAGAGGAGCACATGGATCTCACAGAGACATCTCTTAGGGGAGGGTCTATTCATAGAGATTCTCTATGTTCTAGTCAGAAGGACGGGATGGAAGATATCAAGTATGGGTAAGATCAGATGAGAAACAGTCAAGTGAGAGAGAGCCCCATTCAGTCACATCAGGCAGCTAAAAAGGGACAAATGTTTAAAGTGCTTATGCACAAACACTAGAAGTTTAAATAGTAAGATAGGTCACTAGAGTGCCTGGTTTTACAGGAGGATATTGCTATAACAGGCATCATGGAAACTTGGGGCACGTCTAGACTACATGGCTCCATCGACGGAGCCATGTAGATTAGGGTTGTAGGCAAAGGGAAATGAAGCGGCGATTTAAATAATCGCCACTTCATTTAAATTAAAATGGCTGCTGCGCTGTGCCGATCAGCTGTTTGGTGGCACAGCGCTGTAGTCTGGATGCTCTGCGGTCGACATCAAAGGCATTTGTTGACCTCCCCGTTATGCCTCGTGGGATGAGGTTTACCGGGGAGGTCGACAAATGCCTTTGATGTCGACCGCGGAGTGTCCAGACTACAGCGCTGTGCCACCAAACAGCTGATTGGCACAGCCGGCAGCCATTTTAATTTAAATGAAGCGGTGATTATTTAAATCGCCGCTTCATTTCCCTTTGCCGAGTAAACAAAGCTACATGGCTCTGTTGACGAAGCCATGTAGTCTAGACGTGCCCTTAGTGAAATGAGGACAATCAATGGGACACAGTCATACCAGGGCACAAAATATATTGGAAGGACAGAACAGGTCATATTGGTGGGGGAGTGGCACTGTACGTGAAAGAAAATGTAGAATCAAATGAAGTAAAAATGTTACATGAACCAAATTGTACCATAGGATCTCTATGGATAGTAATTCCATGCTGTAATAAGAAGAATATAACAGTAATCCTAAGAGAGCAAGTCCAATCTCCTGCATGAAGCAGGACCAAGTAAACCAAGGCCACACTTTGTCCAACTTGTTCTGATCCCCTGGCTAGGACAGTGATAGTGACTATGAAATGCTAAAGGAGATTAGAGCAGCCATTAAAATAAAAAACTCAATACTAGTGGGGGATTTCAACTATCCCCATATTGACTGGGTACATGTCACCTCAGGACGGGATGCTGAGATGAAAATTTCTTGGCACCATTTAATGGCTGCTTCTTGGAGCAGCTGGTTCTGGAACCTACAAGGGGAGAGGCTAGTCTTGATTTGGTCCATCTGGTGCAGGAAGTGAATATACCTAGATCGCTTGGAAACAGTGATCATAATATAATTAAATGTAACATCAATGTGGTGGGAAAAACACCTCAGCAGCCCAACACTGGCATTTAATTTCAGAAAGGGGGAACTACACAAAAAGGAGGAGGTTAGTTAAACAGAAATTAAAAGGCACATGGCCAAAAGTGAAATCCCTCAAAGCTGCTTCGAAACTTTTCAAAGACCCCGCAGTAAAAAATCAGCTTAAATATATAATTCAAATTAAAAAAAACCAATAGAGAATCAAAAAAGTGCCACTGTGGCTTAACAACCAAGTAAAAGAAGCAGTGAGCGATAAAATGTCATCATTTAAAAAGTGGAAGTTAAATCCTAGTGAGGAAAATAAAAAAAGCAGCATAAACTCTGGAAAATTAAGTGTAAAAATATAATTAGGAAAGCCAAAAAGAATGTGAAGAACAGCTAGCCAAAAACTCAAAGTAATAGCAATATTTTAAGTACATTATTCAGCAGGATCCTTGCTAAATAAACTCCCTCCCAGAGCCTTAAGCAAGTGGGGGAGCTAGGGGGAGTCTGGGTGGAGGAGCAGTTTGGACTCTGAGCATTCTGGGCACCACCAAAATTTCTGCAAACCTGCTGCCCCTACTCTCTTCCACAAATCCCTTTGTTCTGTCTCTTCAAAGGCTCCTGTGAAGGCAGTGACCAGCCCATCACTATCTATGAGGACGTGGAGGACCCCCGCACCAGAAGTAACGCTGTGAGTCCCCAGGAAATCCCTTTGCTTCCCCCCTGCAAAGGCCAGGCCAGAGCAGTGGTGCTGTTGCTCACTTGGCTTAGCGTTGGCAAAGGCGGAAATCATTCGCAGAGTGTCTCGTGTAGCACTGACCTGCTTTTCCAGAGAGATCGGATGGATATCGCGACAGCATTCCCACAGATCACATAGAAACCATCCCTAGGAACATGGGAATTGCCAGACTGGATCAGACCCAGGCACATCAGCTCCCATATCACGTCTGTGACAGTGGCCAACACCAGAGGCCTCAGGAAGGAGAAGAATCCTTCTCCAAGCATGTGTGGGATAAGCTGTTCTCATTTTTACCCCTAGAATCATAGGCTTTGTCTACACTGCCAGTTTTGCCTGCAGTGAGTATGCAAATGAGGCACAGATTAGCATATCCATGTGCTTCATTTGCATAATTTATGCACACCGGGGTTTGTGCAAAGGCTGGAGAGGCATAAGGATCTTGCGGAAAATGGGGTTTTTCTGCAAAAAAAAGTCCACACTACTTTTTTTTCTCAAAAACCCTTTGCGCATTAAACGGCGTGCATAAACTATGCAAATGAGGCACTGTGATATGCTAATCTGCACCTCATTTGCATACTCACTGCTGGCAAAACCGGCAGTGTAAATGTAGCCATAGAGTCCTAGAGCTGGAAGAGACCTCAGGAGTCATTGAGTCCAGCCCCTTGCCCAAAGCAGGACCAACCCCAACTCAATCATCCCAGCCAGGGTTTTGTCAAGCCGAGACTTAAACACCTCTAGGGATGGAGATTCCACCCCCTTCCTAGGGAACCCATCCCAGTGCTTCCCCATCCTCCTAGTGAAATAGTTTTTCCTAATATCCAACCTAGACCTCCCCCACTGCAACTTGAGACCATTGCTCCTTGTTCTGCCATCTGTCACTAATGAGAATAACCTCTCAGCCTCTCTCCATCCTCTTTGGAACCCCCCTTCAGGAAGCTGAAGACTCCCTCAAATCCCCCCTCACTCTTTTCTTCTGCAGATTAAACAAGCCCAAACCCCTCAGTCTCTCCTCATAGATCATGTGTTCCAGCCCCCTAATCATTTTGGTTACCCTCCGCTGGACCCTCTCCACTGCACCCACATCCTTTCTGTAGTGGGTGGCCCAGAACTGAACACACTGCTGCAGGTGTGGCCTCACCAGAGCCGAATAAAGGGGAATAATCACTTCTCTAGATCTGCTGGCAATGCTCCTCCTAATGCACCCTAGTATGCCATTAGTCTTCTTGGCTACAAGGGCACACTGTTGACTCATCTCCAGCTTCTCATCCCCTGGAATCCTCATCAGTTTTCTGCAGAACTGCTACTTAGCCAGTTGGTCCCCAGCCTGTAACAATGCTTGGGATTCTTCCGTTCCAAGGGCCGGACTCTACACTTGTCCTTGCTGAACCTCATCAGATTTCTTTTGGCCCAATCCTCTAATCTGTCCAGGTCACTCTGGACCCTGTCCCTGCCCTCCAGCGTATCTACCTCTCCCCCTAGCTTAGTGTCATCTGCAAACTTGTTGAGGGTGCAATCCATCCCCTCATCCAGGTCATTAATAAAGATGTTGAATAAAACCGGCCCTAGGACCAATCTTTGGGGCACTCCACTTGAAACTGACCGCCAACCAGACATTGACCCGTTGCTCACTACCTGTTGGGCCTGACAATCTAGCCAGCTTTCTATCCACCTTACAGTCCATTTATTCAATCCATACACCCTTAACTTGCTGGCAAGAATATTGTGGGAGACCGTATCAAAAGCTTTGCTAAAGTCAAGGTAGATCACATCCACTGACTTCCCCATATTCACAGACCCAGTTACCTCATCATACCTTCCTGTTTGTGAGCAGAAGGTCAAGCTGCGCATGGCCCCTGGTCGGTTCCTTCAGTGCTTGTACCAGGAAGTTATCCCCAACATTCTCCAAAAACTTCCTGGATTGTCTGTGTCCCTCGCTGGAGGGGGGAAGAGGGGGCCCGTGAGCTACATGCCCTCCCCCTCCATGGCGGGGGGGCAGGATCTGCATGCCCTCCCCACACCCCCAGCCCAGTCACACACCCCCTCGGTCAAGACCCTGCACCCCCAACCCCATCGCACACCACCTTGGCCAAGACCCCACACCTCAGCCTGCTCACTCATACCCCCCCAACCTGGGACCCCACCCTCCAGGTCCCTCACTTATCACACTGCCGAGACCCCACATGCGTGGCCTACTCCTGCCCCCTTCCTGCTGGCCAGACACCTACCCCCAGTCTGCTCTTGCACCCTCCCCCCCGACCAGACACCTACCCCCAGAGAGAGGGGAGCTGGCAAGCATAGCGAGCAGGGGGCACAGTCCCCTAGTAACTAAGAATATCCTTTTTTTCTATATAAATGTTTTGCATCCCTCTTTGACTCTTACTGGTTTCTTAGCCTCAATGACAGCCTGTGTTAGTGAGTTCCACAGTCTAATTATGTGTTAATTGAAAAAATAACTCCTCTTATTGGCTTTGAGTTAGTCAATTTCACTTTCAAACGTTTCTGTCTCATCACAAGCACAAGCGGTTGAACAGAGACTTCTGAGCTATCATCCTAGAAAGCCCCACGTACTAAGTAGTAACTTAGCACTTCTGTTGCTGCTTTCTAGATGTGGAGCACAAAGCCCTTAATGAAGTCAGGTCAACATCATTACCCCCATTTTATGGAAGGGGAAACTGAGGCACAGAGCGGTTTTTTTTTTTTTTTTTTTTGGGGAAATGACTTGTTCAGGGTGAAAACTGAGAGTGATACATAGGTCTCCAGATTCCCACTCCAGTGCCATTTCCTCTGGATTGGTTCCAGTTGACATTACTACAATTTACCAGTCACAATTCCCCCTCAAGTTTCAAATGCCTGTGGCACACCTTACTTCCCATCTAACCATTAATGCTGAGTTGCTGTGTAGCTGTTAAGCTGCCATGCTCCACCCCAGAGGTGGCTGCCTTGCAGGGGTGGAGGAAGCAATCCCTGTGTATAGTGTACATATTGCTTTGCAGCCTGTAGGATAGAAGTACTATAGAAATATGTGCTCGCTATAAGATATGGAATAAGAAATACATTTTCCAAACAGGTGAATGAAATGTCTGTAACATGCAGGATTTATTCATAAGCACCTGCTGCCCCCTTTTGGCCAGTATACTGCATAGCAGCTCCCTTTCTGATTCCTGATCTGCTGCGGCCATAGCGGTCTCATTTTGTTTTACTTATTTGAAGCTGACATAGTTTAAATATGCTTTCTCCAAAGACTTCGTGTCTCTTCTTCTTTGTTTTGTGATGTTTCACTTCTCTGTGTGTCTTCAAGAAGTGGAATTTGTGATGTAGTGTTGGTACCTTGCTGGTTGCTAGGCTTGGGCTGTGGGTGACCCCCACTGGCTGCTGTCTGTACCACGGCCCAGCAGAGTAGCTGATGGGTCAGGTAGGTAACCTGTTCTACTGGTTACCTCCCAGGGAGAGGAACAAAGGGAGAGAAATGGCCCAACTTCCAGCCCTGCCCCCCAGCCAGGGGCTGCACTCCGCCTTCCTCCCTTTGGGTATGTCTACACTTGCAGCCTATTTCGGAATAGGGCTGCACATGTAGGCATTTGGAATTGCAAATCAAGCCCGGGATTTAAATATCCCCGCGCTTGATTTGCATCTTCCCGGCCGGGTGCCATTTTTTGAAATTTACAAGCCCGGAATAACTGCCCGCGTCTACACGCAACAGTGAAACGGGCATTTGAAATAAAGCTCTATTTCGAACTACCTGTTATTCCTCCTGCAATGAGGTTTACCAGGTAGTTTGAAATAGGGCTTTATTTCGAATGCCCGTTTCACTATTTCAAACTACCTGGTAAACCTCATTGCAGGAGGAATAACACATAGTTCGAAATAGGGCTTTATTTCAAAGATGGGGCTACTATAAGGTGGGTGCATAACTGTCTGGATAACTGTTCTCAGAGAGTAGTTATTAAACAGTTCACAATCCTGCTGGAAGGGCATAACAAGTGGGGTTCCGCTGGGGTTTGTTTTGGGGCTGGTTCTGTTCAATATCTTCTTCAATGATTTAGATATTGGCATAGAGAGTACGCTTATTAAGTTTGCAGATGATACCAAGCTAGGAGGGGTTGCAAGTGCTTTGTAGGATAGAATCTGTCATAATTCAAAATGATCTGGACAAACTGGAGAAATGGTCTGAGGTAAATAAGATGAAGTTTAATAAGGACAAATGCAAAGTGTTCCACTTAGGAAGGAACAATCCGTTTCACACACACAGAATGGGAAGCGACTGTCTAGGAAGGATACTGCAGACAGGGATCTAGGGGTCATAGTAGACCACAAGCTAAATATGAGCCAACAGTGTGATGCTGTTGCAAAGAAAGCAAACATGACTCAGGGCTGCATTAACAGGTGTGTTGTGAGCAAGACACGAGAAGTCATTCTTCCACTCTACTCTGCTCTAATTAGGTCTCACTTGGGCTGTGTCTAGACTGGCAAGTTTTTCCGCAAAAGCAGCTGCTTTTGCAGAAAAACTTGCCAGCTGTCTACACTGGCCGCTTGACTTTGCGCAAGAGCACTGACTTTGTAATGTACTAAATCAGTGCTTCTTGCGCAAATACAATGACGCTCCCGTTCGGGCAAAAGCCCTCTTGCGCAAATGCTTTTGCGCAAGAGAGCCAGTGTAGACAACCCAGAATTGTTTTGCGCAAAAAAGCCCTGATGGCTAAAATGGCGATCGGGGCTTTTTTGTGCAAAAAGCGTGTCTAGACTGGCATGGACGCTTTTCCGCAAAAAGTGCTTTTGCGCAAAAGCGTCTGCCAATCTAGATGCTCTTTTCCGCAAATACTTTTAACGGAAAAACTTTTCCGTTAAAAGCATTTGCGGAAAATCATGCCAGTCTAGATGTAGCCTTGGAGTATCATGTCCAGTTCTGGGTACCACATTTCAAGAAAGATGTGGAGAAACTGGAGAAGGTCCAGAGAAGAGCAACAAGAATGATGAAAGGTCTAGAGAACATGAGCCCATGAGGGAAGAGTGAAAGAATTGGGCTTGTTTAGTTTGGAAAGGAGAAGACTGAGAGGGGACATGATAGCGGTTTTCAAGTATCTAAAAGGGTGTCACAAAGAGGGAAACATTTATCTCCTTGGCCTCTGAGGATAGGACAAGAAGCAATAGGCTTGAATTGCAGCAAGGGAGGTTTAGGTTCGACATTAAGAAAAACTTTCTACCTGTCAGGGTGGTTAAACACTGGAATAAGTTGCGTAGTGAGGTTGTAGAATCTCCATCTCTGGAGATATTTAAGAGCAGGTTAGACAAACACTTGTCAGGGATGATCTAGATGGTGCTTGGTGCTGCCATGAAAGCAGGGGACTGGACTCAATGACCTTTCAAGATCCCTTCCAGTTCTAGTGTTCTGTGATTCTATGAATCAGAACCCACTTGTGTGTCATAGGCTCTGTACTCCTACTGGATAATGGGGATTTTCCTTTAGCTGAGGTTTCAGAGACAGACAATTCTGTAGCATGGGGACTCTAAGCTCTAGAGTCTCAGGACCCTGCTGTTCCTGAGATGTTCTGGGTGGCCACAGATTTTAAGAGTGATCACTGAATGCCTGATCAAACAAGCAGATGTACTGCAGCCTTCCAAACAAGCTGTAGGGGACGGAGCTAAACCTTCCCAGAAGCAATGACCAGATTGCCCTGTATGGTCTGGGGGGCCTGTCTGTCTGTGGAAAAGTTGTCATGGCTGAAGAGATCTCTCCATCAGTTTTCACTCTGCACTGCTGTGGCCTATCCACACTCTGTCTCTTAGCTTTGAGTTTAGCTTTAAGGAGAGATGTATTCAGTGCTTTATGAAACTCAAGAAGAGATTAATTCTGTTGCATTTCTCAACATCTACTTCTCTGGCATCTGTTTAAAAATGTAAAAAATAGTTTTGGCATGACTTCTTCTTTTTAGTCCCCTAGTGCTGCTTGTCTTGTATGGGTCCATCATCTTCTAGCAATCTGATCAGGAGCTCCCTAGAGTCTGTGCAATGGTTCCTGTTGATTTCATCGTACCTTGGAGCTGGCCCTAGAGGGTAGTCGAATTTTATTCTCTCAGCATCAGAGCCAGTGTTCCTGATTGCAGAGAGAGGAAGGAAATGGAACACCTTATTTTCCTCCATGATTAAAGATATTTAAACTAACCTGGTGATTGTTTCCCCCATGCAGAATGCAAATGCATGGAGCAGAGTGGTAGGAAACACCGTCTATGCTGAGATCAACACCAACCCGCAAGTAAGTGCCCAGTGCTCCTTCTAACCCCATTCACTCTGCTGCTTGCAAACCTTAGGTGTTATTTTACATCCCCTGTGCGGGTGTATGGATGAAGAGTCACCGCTCAGGCCTCTCTTAGAGCAGGGGTTGGGAACCACCCCTTCTCCTACCTGTTCTGAGAAACCTCCAGGGATTGGGAGTCCACACCCTCCTGTGGAAGCCTGTTCCAGCCCTTCCCCACCCTGCGAGTTTAGAAAGCTGTTCCTAATAGCCAGCCTGTTGCCTGATTCTGCTGAGCTAGGAATTGCCAGTGGCTCACTGATTAGATTTGAGGCTTGAAAGGTTCTAGCCCCAGTATCAGTACGACAGACTGAAGTTCAGTGTCTGGTTGAGAGCCCCACAGTGAGCAGCGACCACATTCACACTGAGTGTCCCTGTCCTAAAATCTCCCCCAGCTGGTATCTGTTCCTACTCCTAGGGTTCCCTGGCCTCAGTTTACACCCTGAATCCCCTAACATCATAGTCTCAATTCCCCAATAACTCAGGGTTACTGTTGGTGGCTCACAGCCCTCAAACCCTTATGCCAACTACTAATGAAATATCTCCTCCCTCTCTTCTTCACTGCTGTACTTTGCACTTGGCTTTATTGAATTTCACCTTGTTGGATCTAAGTCTCCAATTTAGAATCCTAGGATATGTCTAAGACTACATGGCTCTGTCAACGGAGCCATGTAGATTAGTTTACTAGACATAGGAAAATGAAGCGGCGATTTAAATAATCGCTGCTTCATTTACATCAAAATGGCTGCCGCGCTGTGCCGATCAGCTGTTTGGCAGCAGAGCAGGGCAGTCTGGACGCTCGGCGGTCAACAGGAATCTTGTCGACCGCCTGCAAACCTCATTCCACGAGGCGGCGGCTGCGGCTTCCTTTGATCGCGAGCGCCCAGACTACACAGCCGCCAAACAGCTGATTGGCACAGCGTGGCAGCCATTTTGATGTAAATGAAGTGGCGATTATTTAAATCACTGCTTCATTTTCCTATGCCTAGTAAACTAATCTACATGGCTCTGTCAACGGAGCCATGTAGTCTAGACATACCCCTAGGATTGGCAGAGACCTCAGGAGTCAACAAGTCCAGCCCCTGCCCACAACAGAACCAATCCCAACTAAACCATCCCAGCCAGGGCTTTGTCAAGCTGAGACTTAAAAACCTCTGGGGATGGAGATTCCACCACCTCCACAGGGAACCCATCCCAGTACTTCACCAGTACTTAATTTGTCAGAGTTGTTTTGAATTTTAATTCTTATCTGCAAGGCTTGCAACCTCTTCCCACTTGGTGTCATCTGTAAATTGTATAGATGTGCTCTCCATTTCCTTGTCTAAATCATTAAGGAAATGTTGAGTAGTGTCATTCCCAGGATGGGCCCCTGGGATGCTCCCATTTTGACAGCAAATATCTAGTCTTGAATCCGAGCTTTCCAGCCGACTCACCGGCTCAGGAAAGTGTTCTGAGATCCAATGGTGAGAAGTAGTATGTTTAGTAATAGTACGAGGATGCTTGGATCAGATCCGGGCAGGTGTAAATTTGCTCCACTGAAGTAAATGAAACTACGCTGTCCTGTGTCAAGTGGAAGCTGGGGCCTTTGTCTATTGTTTGCTCTTTACTAATGTTGACCATCTTGGCTTTCTCCAGGCTCCAGACTTCACGGTGTACGCTGCTGTCCAGAAGGTGAGTCTGTCTTCATGTGGTTGTAGCAGAATATGAGCGAACCACAGCAAGTGGCCGTGTTTGGGCTCTGCAAGATTCTTTAGGCTACTGTCCAACGTATCCTCTAATTTTTCAAATCGTGTGCAGAATAAATGTTGTTGTGTGCACCAAGGCATGTGCACCACCAGTACAAACACCAGCTGTGGGTGCTCTGCTAATCAGCTGGGTGACACTGAAATCTCTCCTGGCTGGCTCCCCAAGTGCACAGCTTACAGGGGACACTGCTTCTGTCCCTTGCAGTGTTACCCTTCCTGATGGAGTAAGGGTCAAAGCCCTTTGCGGTTCCCTGATGGCTCACTTTTCAGAGATGACTGGTGAGGCAGATTGATGGCCAAATCACAAACATTAACATGTCTTGTGGCAAGGGCCCTTCTTACCCAGGCCACCAGTGGAGCCAGCCCCTCGCTCCCAGCCCCAGGGGCTGGGGTTCACAGCAGGTCTCTGTGGTGGGGAGCCCAGTCACTCCTCCTGGGACTCCCTCCCCTGCTGCTTCTGCTCAAATGCTGGTCCGACTCGTTCTCAAACTATTTGCTTTCCTGCTCTCTCTCTCCCTTTCACCTCTCCTCTCACTCTCACTCTCCCTCCAGCTGCTAACTGCAGAGGCTTTTAAAGGCCTTCGGCGAGCCAGCAGTGAAGTCAGTTGGCCCCAGTCTGACTCAGCCAGCTCCCTGCCAGCTGCTTCTAATTGACCTGCTGCAGCCCTCTGCTTCTATTTAGCAGGTCTTTTACCCTTTTTGGGCTGCCTTTCTCCCCAGCTGCGTCTAGACTGGCATGATTTTCCGCAAATGCTTTTAACGGAAAAGTTTTTCCGTTAAAAGCATTTGCGGAAAAGAGCGTCTAGATTGGCACGGATGCTTTTGCGCAAAAGCATCTGTGGCCAATCTAGACGCGGTTTTGCGCAAAAAAGCCCCGATCACCATTTTCGCCATCGGGGCTTTTTTGCGCAAAACGGTTCTCAGTTGTCTACACTGGCCCTCTTGCGCAAAAGCATTTGCACAAGAGGGCTTTTTCCCGAGTGGGAGAGTCATTGTATTTATAAGAAGAACACTGACGATCATACATTAGATCGTCAGTGTTCTTGCGCAAATTCAAGCGGCCAGTGTAGACAGCTGGCAAGTTTTTCTGCAAAAGCGGCTGCTTTTGCGGAAAAACTTGCCAGTCTAGATGCAGCCCCCCTGTGTAGCAGCCCTCTGGCCTGGCCCGGCCCGGCCCGGCCCGGCCACAGTCTCTCTTTGCTAGAGCATGGCAGGGAAGCTGGGGTTTATTGCTGTGCTTATGTATGCTCTAACCAGTCATCTCACTCTGCTTCACAGCCTCCTTGCAACAAAAGGCAGAAAATCCACCCAGCTTTGTTATCTACAGTCTATGCAGAGGTAACGGGTGTGCTGCTCCAGTCCTGCCATGTGGAACCCCCTTCCTACAGGGGACTGAAGTTCCCTGCCCCACACCTCACCAGAGCTATGAGTTGCCACAATCCTCAGGGCAAAATGCTGGACTCGTCCACCATGATGGGGAGAGGGAGGGAGCATTTACATCCCTCCAGCTCTTCAAAGGGAAGGAAAGGAAAGGAAAATCAGACATAGGTGTGGGCCAGATTCCCTGCTGGTGCAAACCAGTTGTAATTTCATGACATCAGCTGTCACTCTAGTTTCACTGGGCACAGACCCTTTATGAAGCTGGGGTGAAATGAGCCAGCCTGCCACTGGAGTCTGGGGAAAGGTATCATCTCACCTGGTGCAAACAGATGCAGGCCATGGGGACTAATGTCAGCTGAAGAGCTGGCTCCACATGTTTGCATCTCTTGCCTGGGACCTGATTCTTCCACTAATGGGCAAGAGCAGCTTCTGCTGACAGAGACTCCTACGGTTGCTGGTCCATTTCAGAGCAGCGTAGGTGGGGGGGGGGGGGGGGGGGGTCCTGCTCTTGCAGAGCCGGGGCTGGAGCAGTGTGACCCTGTGTCATCTCAGCTGTTGCTGTTCCCAGCAGCCTGTTCTCCGGGGGCTCTGTCTCTTCTGCCCAGCAAGCCAGCTAATGGGGACCAACGGTCGCAGCAAGCGGCCTCGCTCTGGCTTCAAAAGCATCGCTAAGCGGTCTGTTAACTATACAGTGAAAGAGCAAGAACAGAATCCTCAGTCTCGTGCCCATAGGTGGTTGGTGAAGATAGGGCTGGAGGAGGCAAGCCCCTAGCCCTGCCCCCAAGCTCCGCCCCCCATAGGATCCAAGCTGCCTCCCTCCCCCACCACAGGAGGTGGGGCAGTGCCCCATATGTGTGACCCCCAGCACCAAGGGGAGGGATGTAGGCAGGCACGCGCCCCCACCCTCTCCAGCCCCAGAGAACAGGGAGGGCAGATGTGCAGGGGCAGCAACGCCCTGCCCCAATGTCCCTACAGCAGGCGTTCTGGGGGCAGAGTGTGGGCAGGGTCAGGCTAGCGGTTGGACAAGGCAGCGCCTCTCCCTGCCTAGCACACCCGCTGCCCCTGCTTGTGTCACCTGCTTGCCCCTGGTAACCCATTCACATCTGTGTGTTGCAATTCAGGGCCAGGGTACTCCCCTGGTGCCCCTCACCTCCAGCCTCTGTCCTGGTCACTCCCCAGCTGTGCTTGGTTTTAGACGTAGCTAATTTTCTTAAAATTCTTATCCAGCCTCAGAGACTTGTTTCCTCCCTCCCACCCCCACTAGGATTGTACATGCCAGTAGACATGCTGCCTCTGGGGGTCTGTGCCTTTGAATGGGATTTCCTCTTGCTGAAGCACATTCAAGGTGGCGGTTTTCTTGTAGGTCCAAGACGCTTCTGCCAGACCCAGGCGCCCTCAGAGGCCGCGCTCCTCTTCACCTAGCCATGGGCACTTGTATTCCTAGCTCCAGCAGCGCCTCACTGCACAGCACCACCTTCCTTTCATTAAAGGCCTTTCCCCTTGGAGCAAGCTCCATGGTGATGGACAGACCTCTGCCGGCGCCGACAAGCTTTGATCTGAACTCCTTGGATGTACAAGACTTCGGGTTCTTCCTCCGTGTGATCAGATTTCAAAGAGCACAATAAGAGCCTCTTCGTTTCTCTCTTGCAGTCCCAGGCTGAACTTTGGTGACTCATTTGAAAACCAGTACACAGAGGTGTGGAGAACAGATAACTGAACTTTCCTTTCACTGGAAAAGATTGAGTTTGAGATAAGGCATGATGTGGAAAGATGGTTGGCTTGGGGGGTATTTGTTAATTTTAACTGGTTCAAAAGTCCTTTGCAGTTTGTGTACAGCAATGTGTATAGATTAAGTGCACAAGCAATGGATGCTGTGGGTAAATTTGCTTAATAGCTTTAATGTAGGCTATAATACAGTCTAGTGCTAGTGTAAATCAGGAAAAACTCCACTGTAGGCAGCTAGGCCAGATACTCAGTATAAAACCACTGAGCTCCAAGTTAGGGCTGTGTGAAACCTAAGTAACTGGGAGACGGGGCAGTCCTGCTCTTGAGTGAAGTGTCTAAGGCGGGGTGGCCAACCTGTGGCTCTTCTCCCCCAAAAGTGCAGCTCGCGAAGCCGCTCCTGCGCCCCATGTAGCGTTGCCAGATGGTTGAAACAAAAATACCAAACACACACACACACCCCAAAGAAAACGGGAAAAAATTCTGTTAAAGGGGAAAAAAAGGGGGGAGAGACCAAAGTTGTTGAGCAAAAAAAAAAAGGACTCCAAGTAAGCCAAAAAATAAAACAGCATTAAAACAGCATGTCCCCTGTAAGAGTGAGTGCAGGGGAGAAGTTGAGCACTAAGACCCAGGGGAAGAATTGCTTCCCCTAGGTCTTTTGGCCGGCAGCCATTTTGTGCCGGCATCCTTGGGGAACCAGGCAAGCATGGGGGCTGGGGTTGGGGGGGCTGGGGTGTTGGAGACCAGGGAGGGCGGGGGGGGGGAGAGGCTGGGCGCTGAGTGTTCGTAGGGTTGCCAGGTGCCCGGCATTTTCGCCTCCTGGCCGGGGAAAAATGCAGAAAATACCCGACAGCTCAGGACAGCTCAGGACATTTTAGGTGTCCAGGATTCTCTGAATTTTTTTACTGGACAGGAGCTGAAAATACCGGACTGAATACCGGACACCTGGCAACCCTACCTCCATGGCCCCCGTCCCCGGCTCCTGTGCTCACTGGGGCGGCGACTCAAAATGGCGCCCAAGATGGCGGCCATCGACAGAAGCCTGATATGGCCAAAAAGCCTAAGCTTGTTTCTTAAAGGGGCAGCCTCCTTTTTCCCCCCCCTCCACAATTCTGGTGCGGCTGTTTGTATTTTTTCCGCTGATGTCTCAGCTCTCTTTGTTAAATGGGTTGGCCACGCCTGGTCTAAGGGGCAGGGAATGGGACTGGAGTTTGGAATTAAGAGTTTTGGTGCCTGAGTTGCATAAAAGCCTAGAGCCAGCTCTCATGACTTCCTGAAGAAAATGGCTGTTTCCAGTTACTTTATTTTACACAAAACTAATGCATGGCAATACCATCACCTCCAATTTACACACAAAATAGATGTTGTTTTTAAAGAAGCATTTTACAATGGCAAAGATCAATGGAAATGTATCTAGAATTTTTTTAAATCTATTTGAATTGTATTTAAAAACAAAAAAACAAAAAAACCACAATCTTCTGCCATAATTTGTCCTGGCTGATAAAAGTGTAAAATGGTAGAATAAAAAGACTCAAGAGAAAGTAGAAAACTTTTCAACCTTCCAGTCACTTGCAACAAGCTGGTGGAAAAGGGAAGGAAACTTGTTTTGTTTTTTTAAATAGGGCAAGAGGAGGGGGATGACCCAATGGGTAGGGTGCTGCCACAAGCTTCTGGTGTAAACTTTGTGCAAGTCATGTAGTCTCTCTCTGAGGGCCCATTTCTCACACCTACAATGGGGATAACAGCACAGGTCTCTCAAAGACTGGGGCTACATCTACACTTCAAGGTTTTTGCGCTAAAATGGCTGTTTTTGCGCAAAAACGTGCGGAGTGCCCACACCTCACATGTGCTTTTGCGCAAGTAAATCAACAGTAAAACAGCAGATCAGAGGGCTTTTGCCTTCTATGAGGCATAACTCCCTTTTGTGCTACAGCTATTGCGCAAAAAGGCAGGTGTGGACACTCCAAAGAGGTTTCTTGTGCAAGAAAACCCCTATGGGAAAAAGCTCAGGTGCTTTCTTGTGCAAGAGTGCCCATGCAGTGTGGACACTCTCTTGCACAAAAGCACATCGTGTGGTGTGAACGTGCTCTTGCGCAAGAAGTTTTTGTGCAAAAACTCTTGCGCAAAAGGCTTCTTGCACAAGAAGCCTACAGTGTAGACATAGCCCAGGATGGGCCCAAAAGCTTTGATGGGAGAATCATGAGTTGGGTTTCACAGAGCCAGGCAGCTAATGCAATTGCACTTTCCAGAGAGTTCTTGGATGTTTAGAGTCTGGCTGCCCCACCTGTCTGACGTTGGCAGCTGATCTCCAGAATATATGGGCTTTGCAGCATCCCAGAGCAGGGGGCTGGGGTGGGCCAAGGAGAGATGGGCTCAGAGTTTCCATGGGGGTGGTTGGTTCATGCAGGTCTTTGAAGGCTGCATTTTTAGCATGGGGTGAGATTTGGCTACTGTTAGAGCCAGAGGTTCGTAAGGGCGGATATCAGAGGCAGAAATGGGAGCTGGCAGGGTTCACTTTGCAAACCTCTCCCCACATAACTTTGCCACAGCTGGGATTGTCACCTTGTTTGTGTGTTACAGTAAATATCCTATGACATGTTGGAAATTCCTCCTAGACTGCAGCAGGTGAGTGCGTCACACTGCTTTGGTGCCTCCAAGGTGACCACCTCCCTCTTAAGAACATGGACCATCCCCTGGGAGTCCTGACTGAGTGCAGCCCGTCCTCAATTTGCCACACAACACAGCGATGGCAGCAAGAGGGTGGAAGCAATAACGTGGGCAGGTTATTGGGAAGGCCGGCAAGCTTGAATGACAAGGAGGTCCAGCAGATTGCAATGAGCTGGCATCCCAGGCCATCTCCCTGCAGGGGGCTACGTACTAGTAACCTCTGGCCCCAGCAAGCCAGCCAACACTGGTACAAGGGACAAAACAGCAATTACAATTGTTGCAAAGGAAGATGCAGGAACCTGTGCAGGAGTTGAGGGGAGGAGCACAGGTTGCAGGAGGGAAGAATTTGGAAGGGGCACTCGGAAGTCAGTCTGTGGGCACAGGGCTGGCATCTGTGTGTTTCGCCTTCCTCTGCAACACGGCATGAGTCACTGGCAGACTTAAGCAGGTGTAAATGGTGGATTCTTTCTAACTGAAGGTCTTTAAATCATGATTTGAGCACTTCACTAGTTCAGCCAGAGGGCGGGGTCCATGCAGTTCTGTGGCCTGTGATGTGCAGGAGGTCAGATTAGACTTACAATGGTCCCTTCTGATATTAAAGTCTATGACACAGCCAGGCTGGGGGTGGGGGGTGAGGGTGTTATGTAGGACGTGACTCCTACCCCCACAGACTGAGTTCTGTTGATGTCAGTGGAGCTTTGCCGAGGATGTGGCCTATTGAGCGCAGTGGATCTACACTCGTCTCGGCGCCACTTTGAGGAGCTGCGCCATAAAACAACTGACACGATTGCACCTCTCAGTTAAGACACAAAACCAAGGTGTAATACAACAGTGGCCTGGGAGGCACCTCTGACAGGGTCAAATCAAGGTGAGTTGCTCAGAACCAGGGCTACTTGCAGCCCAGGACTGGGATCCTCCCATAAGGCACCAAACTAGTCACACAGAGCACTCTGGCCAGCAAGGAGCCTCACAAGCAAAACCCCTTAGACATGCCAGCACCCTGTGCCTCTCCCAGCCCCACCTTACACAGGGGAGAGGTTATAACCCATCTCCCCACCTCCTTACAGACACCCCAGTGCTTCCTGTGCCCCACCCAGCCCCACCTCACACAGGTGAGAGGTTATAGCCCATCTCACTAACTCCAAATAGGTTCCCCTAGTCCTAAAGGACTAGCCACAGACCCAGGTCAATTATAACTCAGATTTCACCCAAAAGAACTCGCCAGGCCAGTCCTTTGGCATCTAACATCTAAAGGTTATTAATGAAAAGAAAGACAATGTTGAGCATAGAATTATAAAGAAAGCACATCACATACATCAATCCCCAAGTTCTGGATGCAGGCTCTTAGCAGAGATGCAACAAACTGCCAGCTTAAAAGCCTGTGGTATACATCCTGTGTTAGGGTAGCTCAGCAAATCCTCTGGGCCCTCTGTCCTTAGCAAAGGTGTTTCTGAAGTGAAGAGCAGGAGTGAAGACAAAGATGGAGGAGCCCCTTGGGCCCCTTTTATCCTTGCCCACTTGGAGGGAGCCAATACTTGTAATGTCACGTACAAAAATCCTACAGGTTATGAACAGAATCAGCAAAGCACCAGCTTTCATAGACTCAGTCCACTTTGCACAGAATTTGGGGCAAACACAGAACAGTGGGTGCAACAATGATCTGCATGTTCCTATTAAAATCCAAAAACATCACACAAGGTTTAGATTGTTGGCCTCCATTAGCAACCATACAGGGCTTTTGTCAAGTGTGGGGATGTTCAGTCAGTGGTCCTGAACTTAGGGTTAGTGTGAGCACTGGACAGTAGAACAGCCGCCGTGGTGAGATTGGGGGTTGATTGTGCTAGATTCTGTGCAATAGCTAGGGTTGCCAGGTGTCCGGTATTGTACTGGACAGTCCAGTATTTGCTTGCTCTGTCCAGTAAAAAAAATCAGAAAATACCAGACGTGCAATGTCCGGTATTTTCTGATTTTTCCGGCTGCACACCGGACGGAAGCCTGGTGTGGGCGGGGGGAGTGGCTGGGAGTCCCAGCTGGGAGGCGGGGCCGCGATTGCTGCCGGGAGCCCTCAGTCGGTTGAGTGTGAGGAGAAGGGGAAGCCTCCTCCTTGCTCGTGCATCGCCAGGAGCCTGCGCGGGACAGGCAGCAAGTGCCCAGGTCAGTCCCGCTGCCCGCTGGCCAATTTGCTCACCCCCACCCCCCTTCCCAGCTGGCCGGTTCTCCGTCACTTCCCCTCCTGATCTTCCCCGGCCAGCCCCCCTGCACTGCCCCCCAGCTCTGGTTCCCGCCGGCCCGTTCCTTTTCCTGATCTCCCCCAGCCAGTGCCAATGCACCTTTCCCTGCCCCCGCCAGCTCTGCTTCCACCCCCTTCCTCCTGGCCCCCTTCCTCCCGGCCAGTGCTGCACCCGCCCCAGCTCTGCTTCCTGCTGGCCCATTCCTCTTCCTGATCTCCCCGGCCAGCGCTGCTGCACCCCCGCCAGCTCTGCTTCCCACTCCCTTCCTCCCGGCCACCTCGCAGCCCCTGATCCCCAGCTGTGCTTTCTGCCCCCTTACTCCCGGCCAGCCCTGCCACCTCCCGGCCGGTCTCCTCCCGATATCCTGCAGCCAGCCCCGTTCCGCCCGACCCCACAACCAACCATGCTTCCTGTTGGCCCCCATCTCCCCAGCCAGCCCCGTTGCCCCCATTAGCTGTTTCCAGGCCCCCTTCCCGGCCAGCACCGCTCCCTTCCTGGCTGGTCCTCCCCATGAAGCGTGTCCGGGTTGTTTTTTTTAATGACTACCTGGTTACCTCTAGCAGTGATCCAGGTTCTTGGAGTATTTTTTTTTTTTGCTCAACAACTTTGGTCCCCCCCCCCCCTTTTTTTTTTCCTTCAACAAAATTTTTTCGCGGTGGTTTTTTTTTTTTTGGGGGGGGGTGTTCGCTATTTTTGTTTCAGCCCTCTGGCAACCCTAGCAATAGCTGGTGCCTAAAATGCTGCATTTCTACACTTGTACTTCTCAGAAAGAAGTGGGGGGAGGAGGTTGACAAAATGTCACATGCTGCAAAAAAAAAAAGGGGAAGTTGAAACTTTTTTAGATTCGCTTAGGGGATGGTCATACCTGTCTCACTGTGCTTTCTCTTAAAGTAATTGTTTTAAAATTAGCCTGCCTCATTTACACCTAGCCCTTTACGTCCCAGTGGAAAGGGGCCTTACTGCATTAAGGCACTTTTACACGGCTGGTATTAGTGAGAATCAGATTTGTGGACACTGTAACGTGTTTAGAGATACAGCAGAAAATGGCGGCAGCCGTCTTTGCATCTTCTCTGGTGATCTTCAGCAGCTTATCAGGTAAGACAAATGTTTTGTGATGTCTCTAGAAAAAGACACTTTCTTCACTTTCCTCTTCCAGCTTCTCTTGGCTTTAAGACTGGTCCTTTGCAATGGGCAAGTGCCTTCCTAATGTACGTTCCTTTGTGGAATTCTATCTCCCCATTTGGATCCGGGTTGCAGATTTGAGCTCCCTGTGTGCACACTTGCTAGTAATTTGATTCTTTCTCAGATTCGCCTGCTTTGTGTTAGATACTTTTTAGTTTGGAGGGAGAAGGTTAGATCCCTTTAGCCTCTTGCTGTACAAGTGACCAAGATGGTGACAATCAGAGGGAGGAGAAAATGTCTTAGGACTTTTCAAAAAAAATCCCATCAAAGTTTCTTATCAAAATTTGAAATTCTGATCAAGTGTTTTGCCGACATTTGCTAAGTGGAGCCCAGCTGCCTTGTTCCTTTCAAGTTACAGTTTTCAGGCTCATCAAGACCTGTCTTAGAAACTTACTTTTGGTTTTTAAATGAAAGCCCATTTTCTCCACCACAGAGACCAAAGCCGAGGGGCTCACATGAGTCTCTGCATTAAAGCCTGAGAAATCGCTAGAAATCATAGTCTGTATTTAGCTGCACTGCTGGCACCTAAGACATTTCCCTACCCTGCCTCGTCTTTGTGCAGACAGAGCCGTGCCCATGCGTCAAAGGGCAGGAACTAAACCCAGCCTTGAGACTGGAGAGCTCCAGAGAAAGATTCTAGAGTATTGAGTTTCCAAGAATCTAAAAGCTCATCATTTCTAATCATTGGCAATATTTGTTCTTGCACAGACTGAAGTTAAGGCCATCAAAACCCACACTTGTGGTCAGAAAGGGATTTTCTTCTTTTCATGTACAACATTATAGAGGGTATTGGGGGAATCAGACAAGGATTTTGCTCTTCTTATTTGTCTAATCTTTTCCATCCACATGCGGAATAATTTGATGTGCACTGAGGCATGTACAAATGTGTACCATGAGGAGAAACACAAAACTTACCTGTGCTTTTGCAGTTTTATCCCATGTAACAGGTGAAGAGGTGAGACTAAGTACAGACATGAACTGATTAATGCATCACATCAAAAAGCTATGCCTGGGACACATCCAGCCCACTTAATTAGCTTCATTAACACAGGCCCTACAATTGTCAAGTACTTCTTTTGCTGTTGATATTGAGATATATCTATCTATATCTATCTATCTATATATATATATATCTTGGTTTCTGTTATTTCTACTCCAACTCATCTGATGAAGTGGGTTTTACCCACAAAAGCCCATTCCACAGGATTACTCGTTGTTTTTAAAGTTACAGACTAACACAGCTAGTCTGCTGAGACTTTTTTACAGCCTTTTATGGTATTTCTTATCCACAGAAGTTGATTTAGCTTAGTAGGCTCAGTTGAAATAGCAAAAACCGCTCTGACTCATAATCACGCAACAGCTTCCAACACGCCAGCAATGGTGAAGCAAAATTATAATGAATCAAGAGACCATAAAGTGATAAAAGGAGCTGAATCCCCTACCCCAAAGTCAGCAGTGGTCACATCTAGGGCTTTTTGCTTGATCCAAGCAAGAAGCAAAATTAAAAACAACACCTCCCCCCATCCCGCTGAGCTCTTCTCATGTATGGATCTCAAAGAGCTTTTTTAAAGGCATTTGGCACCATCGTCCTCATTTCACATAGGGAGAAACTGAAGCAGAAAGAAGGGAAGTGACTTTACCTAGAAGAACCATCAGGAATAGAAGCCAGGTTTCCTGAGTCCTAATCTAGTGCTCTAGCCACTAGGCAATATTTCCTCCAGTGAATAGAGCACACCCTAATTGCTAATTATCAGTTCAAAAGGTACAATATATAAATACAAATCCGTTTAATATACTTGATTGGGGTGTGTGCGTGTGTGTGTGTCCCCATCCCCTCCCACTCTGGTATTGGTGGGGTAACAATCTCCTGATGCTACCAGCTAATGGAGCATGAGATATAGCTTCTGAACGCTGATAATCCTAGATCCTAAAGATGACCCTTGCTGGATTCACCCCTTGTGTCACCCATGAAAATGCTCTTTCCATGATTTATAAACCTAACTCCCAGTGGTGGATAAAGTACCCCAAAAAGTTACTTGAGTAAAAGTACTGCTACTTTGAAAAAAAATTAACTAAGTAAAAGTCAAAGTATCCTTCTGGAAAACTACTTGAGTAAAAGTACAAAAGTATCGCATCTTAATTGTACTCAAGTATCCAGAAATAAAAAATAGTGTCCTATGAAAATCTACGGTTAACCACCTGAGTTATCATAAGGCAGCATTATTTTTCGTGTGTGTGTGTGTGTGTGTGTGTGTGTGTGTGTGTGTGTGTGTGTGTGTGTGTGTGAGAGAGAGAGAGAGAGAGAGAGAGAGAGAGAGAGAGAGAGAGAGACAACAATAGCCGTTGATGAAGATGATGCTCCTTCTGGAAAACTGTAGATTGAGGTGAGGAAACCTTTTTGGGTTGGGAGCCAAAGATCGGGTGGGGTCACACAAGTGAGAGGCAATGCCCCCCAAAAAACAACAAAACCCCCTCACTGACGGAGCCCTGAAATCTGGCCAATAGGAGCAGCGGGGAAACTCTCATGAGCAGTTTCCAGCACCGCATTCCCCAGCCGGGGGAAGCATGAGGAGCAGCAGCATGTGGCACTGTGCTTCCTTCTCCCCCACATGCCGGATCCAGCCCGTGAGACTCAGGGTTCCCCACTCCTGCACACAGAGCCGGCCTTAGGGAAAATGGCACCCTAGGCAAACTTGCATTTTGATGCCCTGCTCCTCCCTACCCTGGTCATGGTGCCTCCCCCCCGCTCATTTACCTTAGAAGCTGCTCAGTCTCTTGCTCCCCTTAGTACAGGGGTTTTGTCTCTCCCCCTTGCAAAGGGAGTTGTCATAGGCTGTCATAGTCCTTGGCCAAGCCCTTCCTTTAAGACCTACATGGGGAATGGATTATTGTAGCTTAAATCAGGGGTGGGGAACCTAAGGCCTCGGGTCTGGATGTAGTCCCCGGCTTGCCTGGATCTGGCCCCTGAGGCTCAGGGCTCCCCCGCCCCAGTACTGGGAGCCTGTGCCAGTGCTCCAACCTCCTGCCATCCCCCCCGCAAGGCTCTAGTGTGCGAAAGGAATGTCTTTCTTCTTCTCAGCTGGGGGCCACATCAGTGAGGGTTTGGGGGGGGGGGTTCTTCTCATTTTTGTGTGGCCCCTGACTGATTTTTCTGTGGGTCAGTGGCCCCCGACCCAAAGAAGGTCCCCCAACCCTGGATTCAATATTTCCCCTCAGATCTGACACACAGAAAGCAGCTGCTGTTTTTGAATCACATCAGATTGTGAAATGAAATAGTGGATAAAAAATCCTAAGTGGGTCACTTGCCCTTCAGTGGATTCTTCCTCCACAGTTTGAGCTGCTCTGAAGAATCACTGGCAGCTCCCTTGCTGCCCAGCACTTGCCCTTTATGCCTGATGTTTGGTCTGCAGCTCATGGAGAACTCCCTGCTGTCAAATGGGGGCAGCATCTTGTACATGTGGCCCTCCTGCAGCCCTCTGGCCACTCCTGACTCACCAGGGTTGCCAGTTCAGATTGTGGTGGGACTGAGAAAGGCAACTTTAACAATTCCAGAGGATACTTAAGCACCTGAAATCTCTAGGGATTTGAGTTTTTGTGCTTATTTTGTTATTTTTTTTTGCAAATCACTTAGAAATTAGCTGGTTTCACAGTACACAGAAATCCTGAAATATTTCCATCAGTAATAATTAAACTATTTACAGATAGGGAAAGCAAGAAAAACGCTTCCTGAGCATTTGTTAGAGTTAAAATTCAATGATATAAACTTCTGAACTGGGCTTGTCACATATGGATGAGTGAATGAATAGTTAAATCAACAAATCATGTCTGGTGTTAGGATAATTATTTTGTAGATCTGGACATGTACCTTGACGTGATATGGTGGTTTTTGCTGTTTTGTTGTTGTCACATTGGTGCCTGGATGAGAGTCACAAGGTGAGAAGTAATATCTTTAATTGGACCAAATATGGTTAGTGAGAGTCAACCTTTGGAACTCCTCAGAGCTCTTCTCCAGGTCTGTGAAGCTCAAAAAGGATAATCTCTCACTAACCAAAATCGTTCCAAAATAATTTTTAAAAAGATATTACTTCACCCATCTTGTCTCTCTGTTTGGGTTTTAACAGCTTTAAAGCTTGAACTCTTTGCATCTCCACTTCATCATTATTGGACCTCCCTCCATAATTTCCCAATAACTGTGAAAATTATAAAAAGATGAAAAGCTTAACACACTACACAAAGTTATAAAACATAAAGGCTGTGTCTACATTGGCACCCCTTTCCGAAAAAGGGATGCTAATGAGACATTCGAATTGCAAATTGCTGGGATTTAAATATCCTCGCGCATTTAGATATGCCGCTTTTTTCCGGCTCGGGGTTTTGCCGGAGAAAAGCGCCAGCAAGAGATCTTCCGGAAAAGGGTTTATTTTCCGCAAGATCCCTGTCTAGACTGGCGCTTTCTCCGGCAAAACCCGAGCCGGAAAAAGCGGCAGTTATGTAATGCAAATGCCATGGGATATTTAAATCCCTGCGGATTTGCAATTCCGAAGTGTCTCATTAGCATCCCTTTTTCGGAAAGGGGTGCCAATGTAGACACAGCCAAAGAGTGCATTCCACCAAGTCTTTTTATAAACCAGAGCAGCAGGGGTGAAGCATTGCACAGGGGATGGGAAAGAGCCTATATTCCCTCTGAGTTTAAGTGCCTCACTGAAATTCAAGTCACAACAATCACACTCTATCTTCAGATTCTCACACTAGAAACCACAGTGACTTCCAGAGCATGAAGAAGGTTTGCAGGTTAAGATGGGAGCAAAGAAAATGTCCTTATTGTTAATGAAAGAACAACACTGCACAGAAACAGCTTCAACAAGGCCCCCTGACCTGAGAAATTTCAGTGTCCTCTTGATAAATATAACTTGTCCTGAAAACATAAACAAAACCTGAGGGTGTGGATAGGTCATTAAGAATTGAATGGAAGGTAAATGTGTTTCAACCATCTAGCCAGACATCATCCACTGTGACTCATTTCCCTAGGGGGCATGTGGGAGAGCTGATTTCAGTAACACTTATCTCCTCTGCAACCACCTGCCTCACATTGGGGAAGCAGCAGCAGCAGCCCCCCCTGTCTCCCACCCACCCCAAAAAAGTGAGCAAAACTTCTGAGCCAGCCAGGGAAGCAGGAGGACAAGACCAACTACTCATGGGGGGGCCAATTTAAAGGTCTCCCCCCCAACAACTCAAAGTGTTATACCCCCCTCCTGAGCTAGTAGCCCAGCCCTCCTCAGTTCCCCTGTGGGGCTCTTAGGGAGAAAGGGGAAAAAGTGGGGAGTGACCCACAACTGCTCCACATTAGCACACATCCAGATAGCAGGGTTGCTCCAAATCTCAGCCAGCCAGCACACAGAGGGAAGCTGTGCACACAGACACAATTCTTCAGTCCCCACCAAACTCAGCTGCCACCCTGAGTCTCTTCCAGCACAGCCTGCCCCACCCTCTCGCCACTAGGGTTGCCAGATGGTTCCCAAAAAAAAAAAAAAACACCGGGAAAAAATTCTATTGAAGGGGGAAAAAAAGGGGGGGGAGAGACCAAAGTTGTTGAACAAAAACAGCAACAAAAAAAAGCTTCCAAGGACTTATTAAGCCAAAAAAAAAAAAAAAATTAAAATAGTGTTCGTAGGGTTGCCAGGTGCCCGGCATTTTCACCTCCTGGCCGGGGAAAAATTCAGAAAATACCCGACTCTCTGGGTGAATACCGGACACCTGGCAGCCCTACTTGCCACAGGGCTTCTACGGGGGGCCCTCTGTCCCAGGGAGAATGGGGAGCCTCTGCCCTGGGCACCCATCCTGCTGCTGCTCCCACCAGAGCAGAGGATTTACCTGACACAAGTAAGTGCCTCTGTCCTCTCTGACTTTGGGTGAGGTGACTGCTGGGTTTCCCTCCTATGTAGCTGGCTGGCCTCCGGTAAGGTCACAGGAGACTATTCAAATGCGCCCCCTCAGCACATTGCCCTGGGCAGGAGCCCTGGTTGCTGGTCTCAGGCTGGCAGTGCCTGCATAGATACTGTTGTTGAATGAAAAGGTGTTAATGGGGCTATTAAAAGGCTTCGTTGTTGGCAGGGTCATTGTGCTGCTTGTTTGGGGTTTTTTTTTTTTTTTTTTTGGATGATTGGGTGCTTGCCCAAGAAGCTGTGCTTAGGCAAATCAGAATGATTAAAGTAGTGAGTAACTAAGTGCTTCCATAGTGATAGAAATGTAGCCGTGTTAGTCTGGTGTAGCTGAAACAAAATACAGGACTATGTAGCACTTTAAAGACTAACAAGATGGTTTATTAGGTGATGAGCTTTCGTGGGCCAGACCCACTTCCTCAGATCAAATAGTGGAAGAAAATAGTCACAACCATATATACCAAAGGATACAATTAAAAAAATGAACACATATGAAAAGGACAAATCACATTTCAGAACAGAAGGGGGATGCGGGGAGTAAATGTCTGTGAGCTAATGGTATTAGAGGTGGGGAAAGGTAAATGTCTGTGAGCTAATGGTATTAGAGGTGATAATTGGGGAAGCTATCTTTGTAATAGGTAAGATAGTTAGCGTCTTTGTTGAGACTCTACGCGTCGGTCTCAACAAAGATGCTAACTATCTTACCCATTACAAAGATAGCTTCCCCAATTATCATCTCTAATACCATTAACTCACAGACATTTACCTTCCGCCCCCGCATCCCCTTCTGTTCTGAAATGTGATTTGTCCTTTTCATATGTGTTCATTTTTTTTAATTGTATCCTTTGGTATATATGGTTGTGACTATTTTCTTCCACTATTTGATCTGAGGAAGTGGGTCTGGCCCACGAAAGCTCATCATCTAATAAACCATCTTGTTAGTCTTTAAAGTGCTACATAGTCCTGTATTTTAAGTGCTTCCAGAAATTGTAGTGGAGTAAAAAGTATGATATTTTCTAAAAAAAACCTACTTGAGTAAAAGTCAAAGTATCACAAAAATAAATTACTTGAGTAAAGTACAAATACTGAAAAAATGTACTTGAGTAGTGTAACAAAGTATTTCTATTTAGTTATTCTCCACCTCTGCTAACTCCCTCAGATGAAACAGCCTCTGAAAACAGGAAGTGATGGGAAGTTGAGCAGCCTCACCCGCTAATCCTGAGCAATCTATAGCTGGGGTGCGGCTGGGCAGAACAGGAAATGTAGAGGGTGGGACCAGCATACGTTGGTTTTTGATTATGCAGGTTGCATCCCCACGCCCACAGTTGGTTCAGACGTTAACTCTAATGTCCCCCCATGTACTAGACTAGACAATCTCTGATCCGTTCCTCCTCACTGGTGCCAAACAATCACTGTTCTGCCTGCTCTAGGCCCCCTTTGACACCGGCAGGCCCTTGTGCGTATGATGCTGTTTTTGAGAAATCAATGACCGACAAGCTGTTTAAGTACAAATTTCATAGTGGTTCAAGACGTGATGGCCCCCAGTCTAGGCTCTGTTGTGCGAGACACTTACAAAGTAACAATGCCTAGAGCGAGGGCTCTTTGTGGCTGGAGATTTGTGATCCTCAGGGTCCAGACAACCCAAAGGGGGGACAGAAGGGTTATGCCCCAAAAAGGAGCCACTGAACCAATGGACTGCACAGTGTGCTGTTGTGCTATGGGAGCATATTGAGTAAGGGCTCTTATGAAAGCTTGTACAAGTCTGAACTTGGTGGTCACTGCAATGCATGTGCAGACCGGGGTTAAACTGGACTCAAGTAACGCTGCATTATAGAACAATACAGCATGCAACCAGTCGGTTCCATTGCTCAGTGTGGGGACGAAATTTCCTCTTCTCCCTTGAGGAGCAGGGGCCTGGAATCTGATTGCCACAAAATTCAACACCCGTCACAAAAGGGAGACAGTAGCATTATCCCCATTTTGGGCTTGAGGGGACTGAGGCACAGCAAGGGGAAGTGACTTGCCTGTTCACCCAACAACTCACTAAGAGCAGTGTTTATTCCTTTGCTTCACATTGTAACCGTGATTTCTGTCTGTTGACAGCATGTGAAGCCACACAGGGGACGAGGAGACTGGTGAATGGGACAGAAGGTGGCACGGTGTACCTAATCCCCATCACACAAGTCACAGGCTACAACCAGATCAACTGGTGGTTTAATGAAACCCTAGAGATCCTGACTATAGAAAGGAATCACAAAGTGTCTTACCCCACTGCCTATTTTAATGGGAATAAACTGCATTACCATAAGAATCACACCCTGGAAATTCAGCAGCTGCAGAAGCGAGACACTGGAACCTACAAGATGGTCATCGAAGACTCCCAAAGCAGGATAACAAATGAATATTTCCAACTGGACGTGTATGGTGAGTTGGGAGCAATACCTTTGGGCAAGGCGCAGAGGGGATGAGGGTCTGGGAGCTAAAAGGGCTTGCGTAATGTGCCTGCCTGTCCCCTCTCTCCCTGGATGCCCACAAGGCAGGGGAAGGAGCAGGGTGACAGCCTGGGTGGGATAAAAAGACTCCCAAGAAACAGGCCAGATCCTCACCTAAAGCTCTGGGCCCCAAGGCTCCATCACCAGGGCTGTTATCTCCGGAGGCTTTGTGGCTGGGGCTTGAAGGGGAGAGGTCAGGTGCTAACAATGATGGGTTGGGTTGCAGAGATCCCCTTGAGACTGCCACCCAATGGGCTGATCACACCACTGAGCCTGCCTGCCGCCTGCCTTCTGGGTCACCCATCGTCCTGTTCTGCTGGACCAGAAGTTCTGGTCTTCCACTGCAAAGGCACCGAGTTGGGCCACAGCTCCCAGCAGAGAAGCACAGACATTGAGAGCAGCTCACCTCTGACAAGGCTCAATCACAGGAGCCTGACACAGCACCTGGGTGCCCAGCCCCTATGGGACCAAAACCCCAAATAAATACATTGAACTCTGCATAAAGTCTACAAAAAACATAAGCATGGCCACACTGGGTCAGATCAAAAGGTCCATCTAGCCCAGTGTCCTGTTTTCAACAGTGGTCAGTGCCAGATGAAACCCAATAGGTAATCCTCATGTAATGGACCCAACCTCCATGAATCTATCTAGCTCTTTTTTGAACCCTGTTAAAGTCCTAGTCTTCACCGCATCCTCTGGCAAGAAGTTCCACGGGTTGACTGTGCACTGAGTGAAGAAAAACTTCCTTTTGTTTGTTTTAAACTTGCCACCTATTAATTTCATTTGGTGACCCCTAGTTCTTACATTGTGGGAATAAGTAAACAACTTTTCCTTAGTCACTTTTTCCACACCAGTCATGATTTTATAGACCTTTATCATATCCCCCCTTAGTCTCCTCTTTTCTAAGCTGAAAAGTCCCAGTCTCTTTAATCTCTCTTCATATGGGACCCGTTCCAAACCCTTAATCATTTTTGTTGCCCTTTTCTGAACCTTTTCCAATGTCAATAGGTTTTTTTTGAGATGAGGTGACCACATCTGTATGCAGTAGTCCAGATGTGGATGTACCATGGTTTTATACAGAGGCAATAAGATATTCTGTCTTATTCTCTATCCCTTTTAAAATGATTCCCAACATTCTATTTGCCTTTTTGACTGCCACTGCACACTGAGTGGATGTTTTTGGAGAATTATCCACAATGACTCCAAGATCTCTCTTGAGTAGTTGTAGCTAAATTAGTCCCCATCATTTTGTATGTATAGTTGGGATTATTTTTTCCAATGTCCATTACTTTACATTTATTAACATTAAATTTCATTTGCCATTTTGTTGCCCACTCAGTTTGATGAGATCTTTTTGAAGTTCTTTACAGGCTGCTTTGGTCTTAACTACCTTGAGCAGTTTGGTATCATCTGCAAACTTTGCCACCTCACCGTTTTCCCCTTTTTCTAGATCAGTGGTTCCCAATCTTTTTGATACTGGGGACCAGTAAGCCCATTCACAAGCTTTTGGAGGACCGGTAACATTTATGTGCATATTTGCATATTTATTAAGCAAATGATGAATACGCAAATAAATTATTTCTGGTCGACTGCCCTGGGCGGTTTCCCCGAGGTATCTACTTCACCCCTGTTTGGCACCGGTAAGGTTAGAAGGTCCCTCTCAGGCCTGCTGGGTGACTCAGCTCATATAGGATCTGGAGGTCGGGTGAGTAGCCCCGTGTCCTCTCCCCAAGTCATGCCTGCGTTCGTGGGTGAAACTGCGGGCTGCACTCTGCCCCGGGGTGTGTCGCTGGCCCTACCTGGCTGGCGGGTTGTTCCGCCCCCCCTCCTGGCCCCAATCCCAGCCGCTTGATCGGCCAGCGCTGGCTCCCCTGGCTGCGTCTGGTGCCAGGCATTCTGCGTCGGTGTGCACGGCACCTGGCCTTCTCTCTGGGTCCTAGCACCCGCTGGATCTAGCCCCGCCACCCGGGAGCATGTCCGGCAGAGATGCAGCGGCAGAGGGCGCTCTCCCAAGAATCGTGCGCGAAAACTTTTCTGAGGACCGGTATTTTTTTTCTAAGGACCAGTGTTGGGCTGCGGACCACACTTTGGGAAACATTGCTTTAGATCATGTATAAATAAGTTGAATAGGATTGGTCTCAGGAATGACCCTTGGGGGACTCCAGTAGTTACCTCTCTCCACTCTAAAAATTGACCATTTATTCCTACCCTTTGTTTCCTGTCTTTTAACCAGTTATCAACCCATGAAAGGACCTTCCCTCTTATCCCATGACAACTGACTTTACTTAAGAGCCTTTGGTGAGGGACCTTGTCAAAGGCTTTCTGGAAATCTAAGTACACTATATCCACTGGATCCCCCTTGTCCACATGTTTGCTGACCCCCTCAAAGAACTCTAATAGATTAAAAGCTTCAGAGGGGTAGCCGAGTTAGTCTGTACAGGATCAACTTAAAAAACAACAAATGGTCTGCTAGCACCTTAAAGACTAACAAAACATGTAGATGGTATTAGGAGCTTTTGTGGGCACAGCCCACTTCTTCAGATGACCAGAGTGTTGGATGTCCAGAACCAAAAATAAAAGGGGGGGGGGGGGGGAAGAGTAAGGCATGATTTCCCTTTAAAGAAACCATGTTGACTTTCCCCCAGCAAATTGTGTTCTTCTATGTGTCTGACAATTTTATTCTTTACTATAGTTTCAACTAATTTGCCCGGTACTGATGACATTAGACTTACTGGTCTGTAATTGCCAGGACCATCTCTAGAGACCCTTTTTTTTGGGGGGGGGAGGGGGAATCTCCCTGATATCCTCAGCCATGAAGACAAAAGCGAAGAACTTATTTCGCTTCTCTGCAAAGACTTTATCATCTCTGAGTGCTCCTTTCGCATTTTGATCATCCAAGGGCCCCAATGATTGTTTAGCTGGCTTCCTGCTTCTGATGTACTTAAAAAGCATTTTGCTATTACTTTTTGAGTTTTTGGATAGCTGTTCTTCAAACTCCTTTTGGGTTTTTTTTAATTATATTTTTATACTTAATTTGACAATGTTTATGCTCCACTTCATTTTCCTCTCTGTGATTTGCCTTCCACTTTTTAAAAGATATCTTTTTTTCTGTCACTGTTTCTTTTACTTGGTTATTAAGCCATGATGGCACTTCTTTGGTTCTCTATGTTTTTTATTTGGGGTGTACATTTAAGTTGGGCCTCTATTATGGTGTCTATGAAAAGTTTGCAGCTTGCAGAGATTTTACTTTTGTCACTGTACCTTTTAATTTCTGTTTGCCTCCTCATTTTTGTGTAGTTCCCCTTTCTGAAATTAAATGCCATAGTGTTGGGCTGCTGAGGTGTTTTTCCCACCACAAGGATGTTAAATTTTATTACATTATGGTCACTACTAGCCAATTAGCCCGTCATAAGACAGGATTTTCAGGTCTCTCCTCCACATCGGTCTTGTCTCCTGAGCCTCCGGTCTCTCGCTCCGTCTCCGTCTCTCTCTCTCTCCCCTCCTCCTCCTACTGCCTCCCCCCCTCTCTCTCAGCTCTCCTCCGCCTCCTGCCTCTCTCTCTGTCTCTCTCTTTCACTTCTCCTCCCCCTCCTGCCTCTCACTTGGGGGACCGCGGAGCCCAAATGGCCGTTTGGCCTCCGCACTCCCCGTGCTGCATGGGGGGTGCGGAGCCCAAACGGTTGCTTGCGCCACTTGCTCCCCCGCGGTGGCCTGGCTGAGCGGCACAGAAGTCAGCTGAGCGCCACGATGGGAGGCGAAGGGGGGCCGGGTGGTGACGTTGACGGCCAGGGGACAGGGCCTGGAGCCACTGTCACGCCACACGTCACCGCCCTGCCCCCCTTCGCCTCCCACCATGGCACTCGGCTGACTTCTGCGCCGCTCAGCCGGGCCACCGCGTGGGAGCAAGCGGCGCAAGCGGCCGTTTGGGCCCCACACTCCCCATGCAGCACAGGCCGCCCAGAGGGAACAGCCAGCATTTCAGGCAACAGCGCCCCCCAGAGGGAACAGCCAGCATTTCGGCGTTACAGACTCTCAGACACTGGGCTACTATATATATGATTTCCAAGCAGTCCAGGTATATTTACCTGTTGGATCAGATCCTGCATTCCACTTAGGGCTAAATCAAGAATAGCCTCTCCCCTTGTGGGTTCCAGAACCAGCTGCTCCAAGAAGCAGTCATTTAAGGTATCAAGAAACTTTATCTCTGCATCTCGTCCTGAGGTGACGTGTACCCAGTCAATTTGGGGATAGTTGAAATCCCCCACTATTATTGAGGTTTTTTATTTTGATAGCCTCTCTAATCTCCCTTAGCATTTCATAGTCACTATCACTGTCCTGATGAGGTGGTCCATAATATATCCCTACTGCTATATTTTTATTATTACAGCATGGAATTACTATCTATAGAGATTCTATGGAACATTTTGGCTCATTTAAGATTTTTACTTCATTAGATTCTACATTTTCTTTCCCCTTCCCCACCAGGACATCCTGTTCTGTCCTCATAACTCATGTAACCCCTTTATCAATGAAAGAGAGAGTAACAGCTGTTGCTCCCCCACCCCGGGGTGATATGTAGGGGGCACAAAGAGTCACATGACCCCTCAAATGCCTTGGGTGGGAGGGGTTGGCGAGCAAGCAACTGAGGGAGTAGCAGAGCAGGAAGGGGATGTGGAGCAAAGTGGCCCCAGCTGCTTTGTTATCCTGGCCTTGCTTCTCTGGGGGAAGGGGTTTGACTGCCTGGCACCCAACAACAGGAAGTGAAGCAAAGCAGCTGGGGCCTCCTTGCTCCACTTCCCCTGCTGCTGCTAGTGAGTGCAAGGGGGGAGGGTGGATTCCTACTGCTGGAGCCATCCCTGCTAGTCCCCTGGGCTGCCTGAGTTGGGGAAAAAGGTGGGGAGGGGGACAGGCTCTGGGATGGAGAGGGATTGTCCCAGCCCTTCCCCAGGTTGGGGGAGGGGTCACATGGCCGGCACTCAGTCACGTCTGGGTTTGATAATAAATGCAAGTGTTTTTATTAAGTATAAAAGGAGGATTTAAGTCAGGGGTGGGCAAGAGGCAGCCACCTTCCTGGAACCCTTAGGCAGAGAGCAGCTCATGCTTTCAAGGCTGTATGCTCTATGCCATGTGTTCCCAAACTGGGGTGTCCCCCCCCCCCCCCGGGAGGCCGTGAAGAAATTCCAGGGGGGGCGCGAGGTGACCCAGCCTCCCCCCCCCCATCAAGTTTTGCCCCAGTCAGTTCCTTTCTTTTTTTTTTTTTTCCCAACAAGTTTTGCAGCTATTTTGGGGGAGAGGGGCATGAGGGTTTTTCAAAAATCAAAAAGGGGGCATGATGCTGAAAAGCTTGGGAACCACTGCTCTATGCTCTGGAGGCTTTGTGTGCTGTGCTGCCCCCCAGCAAAATCTCACAGCTCCCATTGGCCAGTTTATAGCTAACACGATCTCAGAAATTTTGCTGAGGGCAGGGGCAGCCTGTGAAGCCTCCTCCCCCCATGGCCAGAACAGAGCCACGTGGAGCAGCCTGTGACTGCAGCTCATGTTCCTGCAAGTCTGCTGGCTGGGAGCTGCCTAGGTAAGTGCCTCCCAGCCAACACCTGCCTCTGGCACCCCACCACCTGCCCCAGGCCACCACTTAAATCCTCTGTACCTCTTTCCCCCAGGCCACATTTCCCTCCCAGACCCTGCATACACCCCCTACACCCCTTCCCCAGGCCAAAATCCTCTCCTGCACCCTTATCCCCTCCCTGACCCTGCACCCTATTTCCCTGGTCACCACCTAATCCTCTGCACCCCCTTCTCCCAGGTCACAACTCCCCTCCAAACCCTGCACCCCCTCGTCCCAGGCCACAATCCATACCTCCACCTGGACCCTGCACCCTAGTCCTCTGCCCCAGGTCACAACCCCCTCCTTCAGACAATATTCCTCTCAGACTCCACACCCGCTCCTGCAACCCAGTCCCTTATCCCAAGCTCCCTTCTGCACACAACCTTTGCCCCAGACCCCGTACCACTTCCATAGAAATGCAGCCCTTGACCACTTGCTAAAATCTTGGAGTGCTCTCCCATTAAGTATTGTTGCCTACCCTTGATTTAAGTGGTTGCAAGTGACAGCAGACAGATTAAAGTAAGTTACTAAAAATAAAACAACACACACTAGCTAAGCTAATACACTAAAGAGAAGTGGTTACAAAATCATAATTTCTCACCCTAGTTTTTATTTCAGGTAAAGTTCTTCTAAGGCCAACGTTGATATTTTTTTTTTACCTGGGTCTGGCAGCTTCTCTTCATCCCTGTCCTTAGAGTTCTTTTGTTTCCAGGTGTTTTCATGTATCCTCATGGGTGGGGTGGAGTCTGTGAAGCCAGCAGAAAACCATCATTATTTGCTTCCCATTTCTTCTATAGAATTCCTCCAGGACTGGAAGTCTTTGTTAAATTCTCCCCAGCCTTATGGAAAAGTACAAGTCAAGATGGATTCTAGCACCAGGTGACATGGTCACCTGTCTTTGTAGGACCAACCACAATTCAGGTTTACAGGAAAAACAAGACTATTCACAGATCATTGACCTCAACACTGGGCCATTGAATTTCTTGACTACTGCTAATGGCCTTCATTTGCACACCTAGCTATATATATGGGCTTATACTTCATAATTCTAACTTCATGTACAAGAATGATACTTGTCCACAAATAGAATACACTCATTCAGAGGATTACACAAAGCAGATGTGTTATGCATATACAAATTCAAAAATATAATTTCATAAAAATATGAGGGTACAGTGTCACACCAATGTTAATAACATTCCTGTTTTGGCACCTCCTCCAAAGGACCTGATGGGGACAGAGACAAAAGCAGATTGCTGTCCTGTTGGGGGAAGGTGGGATGATGGTGCTACCCAGACATCTTCAAGGAACAGCAACACACATTAGAAGGCAGGAGAGACCAGCTAGTAAGCTGCAGGAAGCAGAAAGGACACTGGAGGATGGAGCTCCATAAAAAGAAATGAGTTGCTAGCCACACAGGCTAAGCTGGTAAGGGCCAGGAAGGAAAAGCCAGGGCCATAGCACTGGACTGGCACCCAGGTGATTAGGGACTCCCAGCCACTCCCCCCGCTCCCACCAGGTTTCTGTGCAATCACAAGCTCCCAGCACCGATTGCGGCCCTGCCTCCCAGCCTGGGAGTCCTGAGATGTCCGGTATTTTCTGAATTTTTCCCCGGCCAGGAGGCGAAAATGCCGGGCACCTGGCAACCCTACGAACACTCAGCGCCCAGCCTCCCCCCGAGCCCTCCCTGGTCTCCAACACCCCCAGCTCCCCAACCCCAGCCCCCATGCTTACCTGGTTCCCCAAGGCTGCTGGCACAAAATGTCTGCCGGCCAAAAGACCTAGGGGAAGCAATTCTTCCCCTGGGTCTTAGTGCTCAACTTCTCCCCTGTTCCTATCCCTGCACTCACTCTTAAAGGGGACATGCTGTTTTATTTTGGCTTAATAAGTCCCTGGAGTCCCTTTTTTTTTTTTGCTCAAGAACTTTGGTCCCCCCCCCCCCTTTTTCCCCTTCAACAGAATTTTTTCCCGGTGTTTTTTTTGGGGGGGCGGGGGTGTTCGGTATTTTTGTTTCAACCATCTGGCAACTCTATGCCAGACTGTGGGGGGGCACCACTAGGACCCAGAATTGAGACCTTTCAAAGTGTTGGCCCAAGCGAGGGGACATGGGGGCATCATTTGAGCTCCCTGCCTCAGGTGCCAAACTGTTGTGGGCTGGCCCTGTCTAAGAGCCAGTCCCTAAGCTCAGCATGCACTTCACTATCAGGGCCAACCAAGATGGATGGTGCAATGTCACCCTGGTGTGCGATGTGGATGCCACCCAAGTGGCCTACTCCTGGTACCAGGATGGAAAGTATTATGAGGGCAAAAATAACCTCACACGGGACATGGAGTTCAAGTCACAAAGTGACACGACTTACAAATGCATCGTCAGCAACCCTGTCAACGAAGCAGCTGGCATCATGTACTACAGAAGCCCTTGCACATGGAACGGTAACATTCACTTTGCATTCGCTGATCGTGCTGTGTCCGCCGGGCTGTACAAGCTCGCTGTGTGGCCGGTCTGGTTGGGTCTCAGCTGCGGTTTGGTGACTTTTGAAGGAGAGTCTCCTTCGCTGGTCCCCAGTATGAAGTCTCCCCACACACACACGGAGAGCCCCAGAGCTGTGAGTTCAGGTGAAGCTGCAGCCACCACGGTGCTGGGTGGTGGAATGCCCAGCTGCTGGGGGTGCTTGGTCTCAGTGATGGATCCCGGCCATGCAGTGGGATGCTGCCTGGGGTTGGGAGGGCTGTGTGGGCGTGTAACATGGACAAGCCGACTGCTGCTGCTGTGAGGGGCTGTTGTTCAGCTGAACCCATTTGCTCAAGCCCTGTGCTTTGGGGCTAGAGGTCGCGAGAACAGTCCCTGGTGTTCATGAGGTGCAGGGTGTGGTTGTTGTGTTAGTGCAAGGTACAAAGTGTTGCAGGAGGAGAGGGGGGCAGGTGCTTGTTATGCTCATAAGTAGCACACGGCATCCTTTTCAGGGGAAACAGCAACATGCTGCATTTATTGAGAATACAGCAGAAAAACAGGCTAGGTCTACACTGCAGTGGTAAGTCGGAAAAAGAAACTCAATTTGCAGTATGCAGATTGCGTATCTTTTTTCTGCTTTACTGTCGAAAGAGGCTTTTCCGAAATTTGGTGCGTCTACACATTACCAAATTTCATGATAAAGTGTTCTTTCAACCCATCCCTTATTCCTCGTAAAACAAGGTTTACAGGGATGGCAAAAATTTTTCCGAAAAAGTAGATGCATTCCTTGGACATGGCATTGCTTTTCCGGGATGCCGCAGTCTAGACATAGCCACAGTTAGCATATGCTTCATAAAGATAAGCTCCCCCCCGGCCCCAAACAAACACACGAAGTCTTGTCGTTGCTTAAAGTTACCAGTCTGTTGCTCACATTAACTCACTGGCCAGGTGAGTTAAATGCAAAGGCTTCTCTCAGTTTGGACTGATGGTCCGATGTTGACAAGATGAGACCTCAAAGATCCATGCAAGACGCCCCATCTTTCATAGGACTTTCCTCCCATTCAGGTCTATACGTTTTGCTGCATCAGCTCTTAATCACCTTTTTAACATCTGTTTATCTGGAAGTCATTCTTCTTTGTCATCTAACAGTAGGTTGGTGCCTCCTGCGAAGTGTTATTTCAAGGCTGTCTTGTTTGTAAAAGGGCGCTTGTTTCTTAACTCTCCAAGGCCGTCCATATGTCCTCCATTGGTTTGCTTTGTATTGGGCCCCATTTATGGTACTTTGATGCCCCTGAGTCTTCCAGCCCCTTCCCCTCTTCCACTGTCTGGCTCTGAAACTGTTGAGCTCTTAAGTTGTTACTTTTCTCCAAACACTCACATTTCAAACTCATTCACTGCCCCTCCCCAGGAACTACACAATCATTTCACTCATGGAAAAGGACACAATTGTCCATACAAAAGGTCTCAATCTAATTCCTAAAACAAAGCTTCTATTAGTACAAACTTTTAATCATTCATCATATACAATCTATATTCTAATTACTCCTAAGAGCAACAGTGTGATCATGGTAAAACAAACAAAAAAAGCAGCAGTCATGTAGCACTTTAAAGACTAACAAGATGGTTTATTTGGTGATGAGCATGCTGAATCACAAAGTTCCTTCTGTCTTGTCATCAGATACAATCACAGGCAGTTTGCCTGAGAATGAAGGGCCTAGAAGACTGTTCTTCCCTGCTAACCAGAGAAGGGTGGCTGGCAGAGTTAGAGTTGTTTAACATTCGCTCTCACACTACACATTAAGCGCATTACATAAAACATTATAAAACTCTGTGGTCTACATGCTCCCTTTCCCCCCTGTGGGAGGGGCTCCCTGGAGAAGGTGCCATGCAGACTGTGCGTTCGAGGGGGATCCCAGAGGATTTGTCAGGAGGGCACTGGGTTCTGGAGCAGGCTGTGAGATTCTGGTCGATAAGTGTGGGCTTCTCTGGGTTTTGGGGTGTCTCCTTGGCTCCTTCGGCACAGAGAGATGAGAAACGCCATCCTGGGTGATTGAAGCAGCTTGGGGGTAGAGGCTTTCTGCACTCACTGGTGGTGTAAGGAGTGAAGGGAAGTGCTCCCAGCAGGGAGAGGGCTCCCTATGTTTCTTGCTGTGCATCCTCTCCTGGCCCTAACTTGAAATTAAACCCAAATTCCACCCGCTCCGGGGTTATGCCATGGCAGTGATGAGGCAGACCCGTAGTACGATTGTTAATGAACAGCTGCACCTCTAAATAACAGGCTCTTGTCTTGTTTCAGAGAAAAACTCCGCCGTGCCGTTATCCCCAGCTCGGAAGTTGGCTGATTCCATCCTGGCTTTTGGATTTCTCCTCCTCATCCATAACTTGGTATAACACTGCTCTGGCAGTGCAAGCCAGGGAGCACCACAGACCAGTGATTGCCTTCTTCAGTTCATTCCCAGGCAGACACAGTGAAACACACAAGATCAAAATGAGCTCTTGAAATAACCAAGTTTGGCGGCTGTCCCCCATGTTGGCCAGCACACCGGGGGTTGAACCAGGGACTTTGAGAACTACCAGGAAGATGATGCTGCAGAAAGAAGGAACATAATAGACTCAGCTCAGTCACCAGCCACTAGATTGGGATCCACTGGTAGATCCTGGAACCTCTGGCAGGGATCTGGACTTGTTTGGCCAGGAGGCTCTCAAATGCCAGTACTTGAGTTGTCCCTCCCTCCACTGTCCTTTGCCTTGGGGTTGCCCTTGGGAACTTCCTGTTTGCTGTGTAGGGTGGGGAGACAGAGAAGGGGGTGCTGAACTCAGGGTGTTCCCTTCCCCTCAGAGACGGCGGGGACATGACAGGGCTCAGGATGAACGCCGTGACCAGCAAGAGCTTCAGTTTCCTGTTCTGTCTTTATCTGGTTTATTTACGCTCTGCAGGTTGGGGACTCTCTGATTACAGCACCTAATGGAACGGGGCTCCTTAGCTTCCTTATGGCCTCTCACATTCCTATGATACTAACAGGAAAACTGATTGTGAATTTAGGCCCTTTTATAGGTCAGCCGATCCTATTGCCCTCAGCACATGTGAGTCTGTTCAACAGCCCGTTTGCAGGAGCAATTCTCAGAAACTGGTCAGTCCCAGCTCTAACTGACAGCGACTAGTTCCATGGTATCACTTTTACTCTCTGGCTAGATACCTGAAACTGCCTTAGAGAAGTATTCGGGATAATATTTTAGGTGACTAACCATTTACAGTTAAAAAAAACCCACAACCAAAAAAAAAAACCTACGAAGCTTTCAAGCTTTGCAAGCATTTTCATAATGAGCTGGTAGTTTTCCAGAAAATCATGAATGAAGTAACAGTAAGTCCTGCCGAATGGCAGGCCAAGCTGTGGAAATAATAGCATGCGATCACATAACTCAGGGGTCTCAAACTCCTGGACTATCCCAACTGGAACAGTTGTACACACCAGTCCAGGGCTCCCTGTGGTGCAGCGCCAGGCCACACTAGTGGCCCTGAAGCTGTGTCCTTGGAGATGTGGTACCATGGCACAGGAGAGGGTGGGGTGATGGTGGCAAAGGATGGGGTTTGGGGATAGTAGCAGACTGACACCCCCTTCTCCCTCCAGCCTGCTGGGAGACCCAGGCTGGATTGTGCAATCACTCTGGCCAGGGGATGGCGGGTAGGCTGGGAGTTTGAGACCCTTGCTGTAATTAATTATCTAAAGCAGACTCACTTGCAGGCCAAGATAAGGTTGCATTGACATCACCCACTAGAACAGTGTTTCTCAACCTTTTTTAATAAAGTACCCCTTTTTAAAAAAACCTACAGTTTTCAGACACACACAATTTGCATGCTTTGTGGTGCAGAGCTGGGTGAAATATTTCATTCAAAAGGACAAAAAATGCCAGTTTGGGCTGAACAAAACAATTCACAAATGCCGGGTGACTTTGGTGAAGTCTGGCTCAATAAAAAAGAAACTCGGGTATGTGAAAACAATTTGTTTCTGAAAGACGTGGGGGAATTTCCCTCAGTTTCATTTTCAAAACCTTTTAAAAATGCTTCTCCATAAACCCCACATCCATCAGGCCATTCCAAGTCATGTGACAAGTTTAATTTGACCCAAATGAAATGTATTTTGATTTGTTGAGAGGTTTTTTCTTCTTTTTGATCATCAAGTCCAGCCCCTACACAGCGGCAGGGACAACGACTAGGCCTCAGAGGTGGTTCACCAACTTATTCTTATATATTTCCCCCTCCCCGTGGAAGCCTGCATGCGTACGACACACCCACACTCCTTTCTTTTTTGTTGATCTGAATTTTCTCAATCAAATTACCTCCCCGCAAACCTCCTTGTCCTACCCCTTCCCTATGGGTTTACTGTGGCGCTCCATTTCGGGTCCCTCCTGTTAGCAAACTGGTGCTTTCCTTGAATAAACACCTGCCAGGCATTTTTCTTCGTTCCTTCTTTTCCTCTGGCAGGGAAGGGGTTAAATTTGGGTGCAGGCGCTTTGAGGTTGGGGGTTAGGAAGGAAGCTGTTGGAATGTTCCATTTGCTCTGAAAAGGGAGGGGAGCTGGGGAGAGCTGTTCTGTCACTCGGTTGTACAAACGAGCCATGAAACTAATCACCAGACTCCCAAGGATAAATCACTAGAGGTGAGTGTGCACAAATGTGAACTGAAATTCCGAGTGTGTTGGGGGAAGGGAGTTAATAGATTCCTCTCCTCTTCACCCCCCTCCCAGTAGAGATGGTTCAGTCACCTGGTACAGGTGAGCCCTACCTGGATGCTGCCTGCCATGGTACCTGTGCATCAGGGGGAGGGGCTGGCCCCCACTGACTGTAGGAGGCTGGTTTGCCCCCAGGCACCCTCACCTTGGGGACCAGCCAGTTCCCGAGGGTTTGGGGAGGGACCAGCAGGGGGCGCTGTGCCAGGGCGCTGGCTCCTGGCCATGGGGAACCCTGGTCCTACCCCCCCCCAACCCCCATCCATCATTCCCCACCACCACCCGGATGACCCTGTCCAAGCTGGGAGCTGGATCTCACTTACTCGGTTAACAGGTTCAACCTAAGGTTTAGCTGGTGAAGTGATGAGCTGGGATTTTACATCCCCACTTCCCTTGGCAGAGGACAGACAGAGCTTGGGATGCAGGGGGGTGGGGCTACACAGGGGAGACAGCTAGGGGAAGGCAGAGGAGCAGAGAAAGGACTAGGGCTGGGTGTGGGCAGTATTGGGAGGGAGGGAGGGAGCGCTGAGTGGGGGCTGGAGGGGGTCAGGGAGAGGAGAGGGGCCGGTGTGGGAGGTGGTAACAGAGGTAGCTACAGAGGATGTTACTCAGTGACTAATACAGAGTATGGCCCAGCCTGGGTCCAGTGCCCAACTCTACCAGACATTCCCTGTGTGACCCTAAGCAATGCTCTTGAGTTGATTGGTGCCTTGCTATCCCCATGGTACAGGTGGGGAAACTAACACTGCCCTGCCTCACAGAGGGGTGAAGGTAGCTGCTAGGGACTGGGGGTGGAGTGCTCTGGAACGAGAGTGGTGGGCAGCCAGGTAAGTAGCTGAGGCAGAATGTTAAACTGGGTGTTTAGCAGCTAGTTCCCCCTCCCCCCAAAAGTGATCCACAAAATGGCAGCATCTCTAAGGGGCAGGCCTGTTGGGAGACATTTGGGGCCATGGTACAGGCCCTACCCCCCCTCAATTGATTTTATTGATCTTATTTACACAGACACTGGAGAAGATTTTGGGGGCCCCTGAGCTCAAGTCCCCCCTTTACCTCCTGTCTCATCACCAGCCCCTGAGAGGGGCTGCTGTGGGGTTGGGCAGGGTCCTGGCCTGAAGGACTAGCCTAGGTTATCCCAGTGATTTGCTGGGGGCGGGGCTAAGTCATTTCCCCTCCCTGGGGTGATGCCAATCAGCTCCCTGGAGGGTAATGCAGGAGCTGGGAGCATCAGCTGGTGGTCAAATAGCATTTGGACATCCAAGGCATGGCCTAATCCCAAATCCACAGAGCAGGTTCTTCTAGTGCACGCTGCGCAGCCAAGTCTTGAACCCTAGCCTGGGAGTCCCCACACAACTGCTGCAGCTGGGCACCCACCCAGGGTTTGCTGAGTTGTGAAGGGCCCACAAGCTAATAGGACTAAGCAGTGGTCCCCAACATGGTGCCCGCGGGTGCCATGGCGCCCGCCAGGCCACTTATGTACGCCCGCCGAACAATCTGGGCCGGCCCCGCCCCCGGGCACGTGGCATATGCGTGGTACCAGCCCCGGGCGCGTGGCCCCTGCCTCGGGGTTGCAGCACGTGCCAGTGCTGGCCTCGGGTGCATTGGCGGCCCCTGCCATGGGGTCGCGGCACATCCCTGTGCTGGCCCCGGGTGCCTGGTGCATGGGCGGCCCCTGCCCCTGGGCACACGGCGCATGCGCGGCTCCGCCCCCGGGTGCGTGGCGCATGCGCGGCCCCGCCCCCGGGCACCCGGCAGCCCCAAAAGGTTGGGGACCTCTGGACTAAAGTGTCAGCCAAAGCTCCACCCACCAGAGCCCTGATTGGTGGATCCCCCCAGCTTCACTGATTGGTCCAACCATGCTATTTAAGCAGGAGGAAGTAGGCAGTTTGTCTGAGTGACAAGGTGGTTTCCTGTTGTGGGTACATGCAGCCTGGCTGTGTGCTGGCTGTATGCTCAGCCCTTGCCTTGCTCCATTTCCTGCTTGTATACCTCTGTCCAGTTCCCGGCCCTGGCTCTGACCCTGGCCGCCAGCTTCTGACCTGCACTGTGTTGATCTTTGGTTCTGCCATTTGGTATCTGACCTTGGCTCTGACACTGCGACTGACTCTTGGCTTTGTTCCCTGACCTGGATGGCTGCTCTGCCCTCTAGACCTGACTCCTGCTCTGACTTTTAGGCAAGATTTCTATGTTCTGATGATTACAGTGCATGAGAAGCCGGATATGAGTTACCAGGGCGCCCTTGTAGCCAAGAAGGCTAATGGCCTATCGGGGGTGCATTAGGAGGAGCGTTGCCAGCAGATCTAGAGAAGTGATTATTGCACTTTATTTGGCTCTGGTGAGGCCACACCTGCGCTACATCTACACTGCAGGCTTCTTGTGCAAGAACTGTTTTGCGCAAGCGTTCATGTGCAAAAAGTTCTTGTGCAAGCGCACGTCCGCACTGCCATGTGCTTTTGCGCAAGAGATGTGCTTTTGCACAAGTGTCCTTGGCGGTGTGGACGCTCTCTTGTGGGAGAAAGCTCTGATGGCCATTTTAGCCATAGGGCTTTCTTGTGCAAGAAACTCCTGTTGCCTGTCCACACTGCCCTCTTGTGGAAGAGCTCTTGCACAAGAGGGCTTATTCCTCATGGGGAGAGGAATAACTCTTCCACAGGAAGCTCTCTTTTCCGACGCTGTACTGTAAATTTACTTGCACAAGAATGTGCGTGACGTGTAGACGCTCTGCAAGTTTTTGCACAAGAACACTTGCTCTTGCGCAAAAAGCCTGCACTGTAGACGTAGCCCTGGAATATTATGTCCAGTTCTGGGGGCCCCACTACAGAAAGAATGTTGGCACATTGGAGAGGGTCCAGTGGAGGGCAACCAAAATGATTAGGGTGCTGGAGCATATAACCTGTGAGGAGCGGCTGAGGGATTTAGGTTTATTTAGTCTGAAGAAGAGAAGAGCGAGGCAGGGGGGATTTGATAGCAGCCTTCAACTTCCTGAAGGGAGGTTCTAAGGAGGCTGGAGAGAAGCTGTTCACAGTGTCCGCAGGTGGCAGACGGAGAAACAATGGGCTCAAGTTGCAGTGGGGGAGGTCTAGGTTGGATATTAGGAAAAACTATTTCCCTAGGAGGATGGTGAAGCACTGGGATGGGTTCCCTAGGGAGGGGGTGGAATTTCCATCCCTAGAGGATTTTAAGTCTCGGCTGGACAAAGCCCTGGCTGGGCTGATTGAGTTGGGGCTGGTCCTGCCTTGGGTAGGGGGCTGGACTCGATGACTCCTGAGGTCTCTTCCAACCCTGGGATTCTATAATTCTATAAGAGTTGGTCCCATCCCAACAACTCCCCAGTGCTGGACTTAGGCAACAGGACTAAACCCTCTGGGAATGGCCAGTGGGTTTTAATGACCCAAGGGGCCGTGGTTTTACATGCCATCTGCCTGGCTAGTCTAGAAACGTGAGGCGTGGGTGATAAGTGAGACATTCTGCCCTGGGGGAAGGAATGCAATTGGGCTGAGCGGAGTTCCTCTGGATTTAGGCTGGCATGACTGACAGGCCAATCAGACACTAGGAGTGACGTAGCTGGGTCAGAAAAGTTTGTGAAGGTCTTTCCATGCCCTCCCAGGTGGTAAGTCCCAGCTGCCAGCCCCTATTACAGAGGCACTCAGCCTGGGCAAGAGCTCATGGTGTCTGGGTTCAGGGTTAGAAGACTAAATGCAGCCTTGTGTGGGGCAGTGTCAGACACCTTCGAAAGCACCCAGCCGCCCCCACATTGGTCCATGTCATAGGCGACAGCTCTGTGGGTGCTGTAGGGCTGGGGCACCCATGGGAAACCTGCCAGCCCAGGAATCAGTGCCTGTGCCTTCTGTGTGTGTTGTGAATCAGTGGTTAATGGAGTGGAGAGGGCACTGGCGGAAAGGGGCAGGGCAGGGGCTTGGAGGAAGTGGTGGACTGAGGCCTGGGGCAGAACTGGGCCCCAGCAATCTCTGGCAACACAGGAAGTCGGTGTCCATGTTCTGGTGCATTTGGGTGCTGAGCTTGTGTGGAAATCCGTCCCCCAGCCTGGCTCCCAAACGCTGGCCTCTCTTCCCCTTTCCCCACAGAGAGGCCCCTTCTGAGATGCCTTTTCCTCCTAGGGCTCTCTGGGAATGTCGAGGAGACGTTGCGGGGTCAGTGTGAGGATGGTGACCCTGGGACTACTATGCTGGCCCCTCACATGTATCCTTCTCACAGGTAAACAGTGTGTGTCTCTCTCTTTCCGTGTGTGTGTGTAGGGCTGGTTGAGAATTTTCTACTGAACTGAAAAAAACAGTTTCTGCAGAATTGCAGCTTCTGTGGGAGTTCTTTCATTTTGTGAATTGCCCCTTTTTTCAACTGCAAATTGAAGACAGTGAATACTCTGCCCATTTGGACCTGAATCAGAACGCTTCCTTTTGCTGAATGGACCCAACATGTTTAATTTCAAATCAATTCGATAAAATGTTGAAGCAGGATTTCCCTGTCAGCCCTTTGTCTCCTGGGAGCTGTAGTTTGAGCCTCCATTCTCTCTGCTGGACCGGGATCCCTGCAAGACTACATGTGCCACAAAGCGATACAGGCTCCCCTCTTCCCAAGCTGTGCGGGGCATCATGGAAGTCACATGATTCTCAGTGCGCTCTGGGAGTGTGAGGTCAGCCCATAGGGCCTCATGGGGCATCCAACTCCCAAACCACAGCTAGGGTTGCCAGGTGGTTTAACCAAGAATACCGAACCCCCCACCCCGCCCAAAAAAAACACCAGGGAAAAAATTCTGTTGAGGGGGGGGGGCGGAATAGGGGGAAGACCAAAGTTGTTGAGAAAAAAAAAGGACCCCGAGAGTTATTAAGCAAAAATGAAATAAAATAAACCAGCATTAAAACAGCGTGGCCCCTTTAAAGACATGCCGAGTCAGAATAGGGATAGGGATGGGAGAGGTTCAGCACTAAGACCCAGGGAAGGCATTGCTTCCCCTTGTTTCAGGTCTTTAGGCTTTTTGCTGGCGGCCATCTTGTTTTCTTGATCAAGAAAATACCGAACTGTCCGGGTCAGGACCGGACACCTGGCAACCCTAACATGCAGCTCCCATGAGTCAATGTGCCTGGGAAAATGCAGATTAATGTTGAAATGTTTTGAAATGAAGCGTTTGGCGTCATCTTATCAAACCAAAATGAAACATTTCTGTGCAGGAATGTCAAATGTTTTTGAACAGAAGTGCCGAAATGAACTCCTTCAAAGCTTCCAAACTGAAATACTCCTGGCTTTCTGTTCTGAAAAAGAAAAAAAAAAAAAAAAAAAACCCAAAACCAAAACAAACCCAACACTTTGGATTTCTGACTTTTCATCTTGATTTGGGATGGACAACAATGAAATTTATTTCATGTATTGTAATGAAAATAGGTAGCAGGTTTAAAGCAAACCAAAGGAAGTTTTTCTTCACACAGTACCTAGTCAACCTGTGGAACTCCTCGCCAGAGGAAGTTGTGAAGACCAGGACTTTAACTGGGTTCAAAAAAAGAACCATAAAAATTTATGGAGGATAGGTCCATCAATACTTATTAGCTAGGATAGGTAGGAATGGTGTTCCTAGCCTCTGTTTGTCAGGGGCTGGGAATGTGTGACAGAGAAAGGATCACTTGAGGATTCCCTGTTCTGGTCTCTCCCTCTGGGGCATCTGACATTGGCCACTGTTGAAAGACAGGATACTGGGCTAGATGGACCTTTGGTCTGACCCAGTCTGGCCGTTCTTATGTTTAAATACTGTCATTTCTCAGAATACGAAAACTCCACATGTCACTTAGTCTGTAAATTGGAGGGGCAGGTATGGGGATAGGGAGGTGTGGGGGGGATAGATGGATGATTCGGTAAATAATATCGATCTGCATGAAACATCTCAGCAGAATCAGGAATCAAACTCGCTCGTCAGAACTCACCTCTGTGTGTTCATCAGTTTCCTAACCACCCATTCTCTCTCTCCTGTATCTAGATGGACGCCCCGCCAGGTCCCAGCAGACTTTGATTGGGATGGTGGAGGGCTCGGTGGTTTTCCCTTTAAAAATTGCCCCTTGGATTCCCGTGGAGACCATTGTGTGGAATTCCGTCACAACCCTCGCCACCGTGACCCCCATGAAAGGGAAACCCCCCGCAGTGAAAGTGCTGGATAAACGCTACATGGGGCGGCTGAGGGTCTTGGACCATTCCTATTCTCTGGTGATTAGCAACCTGAGTTTGCTGGACAGGGGCGTGTACAGAGCCCAGATAAACACCGAGTTCACCACCACCGTGACGGAATACCTGCTTCGCATCTACCGTGAGTGGGCGGGAGGGGTCATTGGCACCTGATGACGGAGGTTGAGGGTCCTTGGATGTGGAAACCTTGGGGCTTACTTGGCTTTCAAGGCGAAATGCAACTGCCAAGCCCCTCTGGAAATCAGCCCAGAAGAAGGGGTGGAGGAGGGACTCAAGCCCCCATCTCCTTTCAATTCAAGATGTCTGCTCCAACAGCCTACCTTAAACAAAGATCCCGCAGGCCAAAATCCTCAAAGGGGTTAGGGTTGCAGGCTCTGGGAAGGAGTTTGGCTGAGGGTTTGGGGTATAGATGGGCTCTGGGAAGGAGTTTAGGTGGGGGCTTGGGGTGCAGGCTCTGGGAAGGAGTTTGCGGGTGGGGGTTTTGTGCACAGGCTGTGGGAAGGTGTTTGGGTGGGAGGTTTGGGGTGTGGCTGGGCTCTGGGAAATGGTTTGGTTGGAGGTTTGGGGTGCGGGCTCTGGGAAGGACTTTGGGTGGGGGATGGGGTGCAGACTCTGGGATTGAGTTTGGCTGGGGGGTTGGGTGTGAGCTCTGGGAAGGAGTTTGGACCTGGGTATGAGGGGTTCAGGCTCAAGGTGGAAGTTTGGGAGTGGGGTATGGGGTTTGGGTTGCAGACTCTGGGAAGAAGTTTGGCTGGAGACTTGGGGTGCGGCTGGGCTCTAGGAAGAAGTTTGGCTGAGGGTTTGGGGTGCAGGCTCTGGGAAGGAGTTTGGACCTGGGGGATGTGGGGTCTGGCTCTAGGCATAAGTTTGGGTGTAGGGTTCAGGCTCTGGGTCAGGGTGGGGGTCGGGGTACAGCAGGGCTGAGGGGGCAGTGCTTATCTTGGGTGGCTTCAGGGAGTGATGTGCCATCCCTCTGTCTGCTCACTGTGACCTTTCCTGTTTGGTGTCGCCCCGACATGCAGAGAAAATCCCGGTGCCAGATGTTGCTGTCAGCTTCCTGAATGGAACCTGCAACCTCCTGCTGAACTGCACTGTGGCCCAGGGCGCGGAGAGCGCCACCTTCCTCTGGACCTACACCCGCTGGAGGATTGCCCACACCAAGAAGGGACCCACCCTGCACATCTGGAAACGGCCAAGAGCCAAAGAAATGCTGCACACCTGCCTGGCGAGGAACCCCGTCAGCCAGCACTCGAGAACCATCTCAGTTCGGGACTACTGTGGTAACGCTCCGGCCCCTGTTCTTAGTGGGCCTGGGCCCGATCCTTTCAATATTGGTGCACAGGCCCAGACTCACTCCGCTCATGGCTGGAAAATCTTAGCGGGAACACTGGTGACAAGTGCAGATAGTATGGTCTGCTTGCATGGAGTTTTGGGGTGCAGGGTCTGAGAAGGAGTTTGGGTGGGGGCTTGGGGTGCAGGCTCTGGGAAGAAGTTGGTGGGGGGGCATGGGGTGAGAGCACTGGGAAGGAGTTTGCATGGAGGTTTGTGGTGCAGGGTCTGGGAAGGAGTTTGGGGGATGAGGGGTCAGGCTCTAGGTGGAAGTTTGGGAGTGGGGTATGGGGTTTGGGGTGCAGACTCTGGGAAGAAGTTTGGCTGGAGACTTGGGGTGCGGCTGGGCTCTAGGAAGAAGTTTGGCTGGGGGTTTGGGGTGCAGGTTCTGGGAAGAAGTTTGGACCTGGGGGGATGAGGGGTCAGGCTCTAGGCAGAAGATGTAGCCCAGATGTGCCGGTCCATGCCCCGCCGTGCCAGCCAGACCCCCACGTAGCTGCAGCTGTCCCAGCAAACACGTCCCTTTTGCCACCCAGGGCCCAGTGAGAGCCAAGGCCTCCCCCACTGTAGGGGCAGTACCCCTCCCCCAGCAGGCAGTGCATGGCCTCAGCCTCCCCCCCAAACCTGGAAGCATGGGTGTAGGAAAGGGAAAAGGGCAGGCGGTCCCAATCTTCCCCAGCCAGAACAAGGGAGGGGAGGGCAGATGGTGCCCGGCCCCAGCCTCCCCAGCCCCCAGAGAGCTCTGGCCAGACTAGTTCTACCAGCAGCGCTTCTCTGGTGTAGACTAGGGATTTAAAAGTGCAGTCAATTAACTGATAAGCAAAAGCTTGTAGATTAATGCTATAGAATGCACACATTCCCCTCCGCCCCCGGCCACTTTCCAGTACATTTTTTAGCAGGCTGGCCAGCAGCCCAGCTCAGTTCCAGCTTGCGCCGGGTCTGGGAGCTCAGACCACCCTCTAAACAGGGGCTGCTGCCATCCCTCACCACTGTCTCTTTACCAGAGGCGGCAGCGCAGGGCGACAGCACAGGGAGCTGGGTTTTAGACTGGCTCCCCTCACAGACCAGCTCCCGCCTGGCACTCGGTGCTGCTGTCTCTGATACACAGGTAGCAGTGCGGAGTGGCAGGGGGCTCCTCGGGAGTGAGGCCGGAGTGCACTGGCTGCTGGCCCCACCCCCGGGGACTATAGACTAGTCGAGTAACCGATAAGAATTCCTGAGGTTACTCGACTATTCAATTGACCGAGATCTAACATCCCTTGTGTAGACCAGCCAGAGGGGAGAGATGGTGATTTGCTTCTCCGTGGCTCTGCCTCTTGCCCAGTCACTTTCCCCACCATCCCCTTCTCATTCGCGCTGGGGTGAGTGAGTGGTTTGGGGTGAGTGAGCAGCTGTCATCTTGGGCTGGGTTTGTGCAGCGCCTGGCACTCGCACCCGGGGCCAGGCCCCTGGGACACAGCGAGGAACAAGCAGCATCCAGAGCAGTCGGGAACAGGAGAGCCAGTCGCCGCTTTCGTCGGCACAAAACAACCCCACAGGCCTAGCGAGGCTCACTTCCGAGGCAGTTCTTCACTGCACGTGTGTCTGTTTCAACAGGAAGCGGCTCACCAGCATCTGTCTTCCAAGCGCTGGCTGCAACATGCTTTTTAGTAGTCTTCGGGCTCCTCTGCACGACCAGCATTGTGAAGTAAGGGCCATGTGGCCGCCGAGTGCAGACCGGCGTCGGGGAATGCACCCCAAGGGTGTATAGAAGATGCTTCCAGATGCCAGGGACCCTTGCTGTAAGTTACCCATCGGCCGACGTGCCATCCCACAGCTGGACAGGAAAAACCTCCACTGCGGAGCTGATTTCAGGAGTGTTTGTAAAGCCACAGTAACTGACAAGCAGCCAGAGAAGATGTGGAAGCGAAAGGTGATTTTCTCTAACATCTCCTTCTTAGGGACTCTCAAGATCCAGCCCCAATTGTTTGCCCATCGCTTGACTCTTGACTCCTTTAGCAATAAAAGGTGCTTCACAGCCAGGCCTGCAGTTTCTGATCTGGTCTTGAGGGCGTGGGGCTTATTTTTCAGGTGGGGGCGTTGCAGTCGTTTATGCTATGGATGTAAATGGGTAACTGGTTAACGGCCCTCCGCACACTGTGGCATGTTGTGGCTGGCTCTGGCCAGCCTGGACAGAGCAGCCCCCTGCCTGTAGCACCCTGTGGGTGGGGGGCTGCTCCAGCCCAGCCAGGCCCACCACACTGCGGGTTAATTGCGTTAAGTGGTTAATTGTGTTAACCAATAGAATTTTTATCAGGTACATGGTCAGTATTTTCCCATCCCTAATTTATGGTTGGAGTGGAGTAAGGGGCCTTAATGCAAATGAGAATCTACCCCTCCCCCCGGATCATTAGCTAATACAGACCTTCTGCAAATCAGCAGGCCTGATCCTCCCCCCAGTTGTGGGCCTGATTCACCATTGCACCGTGCCAAAAGTTGGTGACTGCTGCGGTGTAAATTGCATCAACCTGGGTTTAACTGCTGCCTTCCTCCCCGTTTAACTTCTAGCTTCCCTTTCAGATTTTTCTGCATTGGAGTTCTCAGTGCATTTATCTGGGAGGGGTCAGTTACATGAGGGCAGTGGTGTTGCCAGTCCCACCCGTTCAGAAATCATGGGCCAGCCCACCCAGAAATCCTGCTTTGAAAAGACGAGGGGTTGGGTTTTTAAAATACTCAGTGTTCGGATTTTTATTTTGCCTCAAGTGTGGGTTTTTTCCCAGCTTTAGGGCTCTCGCTTCCTCTGTAACCCTGGGGAGCAAGAGTCTTTCTTTTTTTTTTTTTTTTAAATGAAGGGCTTGATTCTCATGAAGCTACTTTCATCCGGGAGCTGGGCTTGCAGAAGAACAGGACAAAGCTGGGAGAGCTGGTAGCATTGGGGCCGCTTCTCTGATCCCCAAATTGCTAAGGAGGGACAGCGGAAGCAGGATCTGCTTAAGTGAAGAAGAAGGGGAAGCTCTTACACGTCTCTTGGAACAGCCGCAGGAAACCCTTCCCTGACCTTCTCAGAACTTCAGGCTGGGCTGTAGGGCACAAGGGGCCACAGATTGTTTAGCGTAAATGTAACTCACAGACCTGCTGGGGGAGGGTCACTGTCCCATCTAGTGATGCTGGGACCACTCACAGACAGAGAACGAGTTTGCTCTACAGACGGAGCTGGGAGCCAGCTGACCTTAAGTTCAAGCTGCAAAGGCTCATGCCCTCAGCTCCAGAGGTCCCAGGTCTGTTTCCACCTGTCGGGGCTACATAAGGAGTTATGACACACTGGACAAGGTTACAGGTTGTTGTAAGAAGCTGTAAGTCCAATGTCTAGTGACGGTGTGAATTTCCATTCCCAGGGACCAATATGGCTACAGCAGCCTGCCTACAGCAATCTGTGCCAGTGCCGAGATGTATTAACATGCACCAAGCTGCAGACTGGCAAAATCGGACCAATCCCATACATCTAAGGATGAATGAGCACCGGCATCCCCTGTAAGCTGTGCACTTGTGCGGCTGCTCAGGAGAGGTTCCACAACTGCCCAGCTGATTAGCAGAGCACCCACCACTAGGTTTTTAGTTTCTAGTGGTGGTGCACATTCACACATGCCTTGGTGCATGTAAAATTATTCCACCCATGGATGGAAAAGATTAGCAGGAACATTGGTGAGCACATGTAATTACATACACGGAGGCGCTCACTCACTCACACACTCACTCACTTTCTGTAGAAGACAAGTGCCACCGTTTACAATACAGGGTTTACTGAAGGTCAGCCTGGCTGCGGTGGCCATGTCACTTACTGCGGCATGAGGGTTTCCCGGATGAAGTATCACAGAGTTTTCTTTAGGGCGGTTCCTCTCCCTGCTAACCCACTGCTGAAAGTGCTCTGCAGCACTGCTGGGCCAGCAGGGGTCAGCAGTGCCTAGCAAACGCAGCGTGCCATTACGTGACAGGAGTTTCGTGTTGTTTCCCTCTGGGTGTGATGGGTGGCTGGGGAAATCTCTTTATTTAAACAGCTTTCTGTGGCAGTGACTGGATTCCCCAGCGCGTGGGCTGGCTAGAGAGCACGCAGTGCTAGGAACTCCGGCCTTTCCACTCGCTCCATTTGCTCTTTGGCCAGTCTGACATCCCCACCCAAACAGAAAGCCCACAGGGAATGGTGCTTCTGGTACCCTCACTGCTTCAGAGGAAGGTGCAGCGTCCCCCCTACTGGACAGCTATGGAATAGCTTCCCCAGCAAGCGTTCTTTCCCAATTTCTATCGTTATTGGCGAGTTGATGCCCTAAAGCATGAGGGTTTATATCCTTTCTAAAAGATTATCTAGTCTAATGTAACTGTGGGTATTCTCCTAATCCATAAACATGTCTAATCCTTTTTTTAATACTGTTACACATTTGGTCTTGATATCTTTTAGCAAGGAGTTCCACAGGTGAACCATGCAATGTGTCAAAAAGCATTTCCCTTTATCAGCTTTAAGTGAGTTGCCTTTTAGTTTAATGGGACATCCCTTATCCTGATAGTGTGAGAGAAAGCGACTGTTTCCATTCTCCCTTCTCTGCACAATTCCTTATTCTCTACGGCTATGTCTACACTCGCGGCTTCTTGCGCGAGAACGGCCGTTCTCGCGCAAGAATCCGCAGAGCGTCTACACTGCCCATCCGCTCTTGTGCAAGTAAATGTACAGTACGGCGTGATAAGAGACGGCTCCTTGCGCAAGAGCTACTCTGTTTTCTATCAGGCTTAAACTCTCTTGCGCAGGCACTCTTGCGCAAGAGGACAGTGTGGACGTTCGGCAAGCGCGTACTTGCGCAAGAATTGGCCTCCAGTGAAAAACACAGGTGGCCTCTCCGACACTCCGTACAGGCAATCACCACTCGTTGGTTCCCCTAATTGGCCCCCTTAAAGGCACAGGCATGGAGCACAGCCATTTGCCACGTGCAGCCCGGGTAGCAGCCAGAGGGAGGAATGGCAGCTGCCCAGCCTCAGCCAGGTCCCTCAGACCCCATGGAGGAGCCACCCCAGAGCACCCAGCAGGCCCAAAGGGGCACGAAGCGGCGGGCTTCATGCTGGAATACCGCCGAGGTGACTGCCCTCCTGGACCTCTGGGGAAAGGAGGAGGCCCTCCGGGACCCCAAGTCCCGGAGGAGAAATACGCATATTTTTGCCCAGATGGCCCAGGCGCTGGCCGCAAAGGGACACCCGGCCCAGACCCTGGAACAGGTCCGGGCCAAGGTGAAGGACCTGCACCTCACCTACGTGCGGGCCAGCGAGCGTGGGGGTGGCAGAGCCACTGCCTGTCCCCAGTATCACCGTCTGCACCAGATATTGGGGGACAAAGGGGCCACTCCCCTGCTGGCCCAGGTGGACACGGCGGTGGCCACCCCAGCAGTCTGACCCAGGCCACCGGAGGAGAAGGAGGAGGAAGGAGTCTGGTCCTTGGACGAGGAGGAGGAGGTGGCAGAGGACAGCAGCCAGACCTCACCATCCCGGCCCAGCAGCAGTCAGGATGTGTCCCGGGCATCCTCCGAAGCCGGCGACGGATTGTCTGGTGAGTGCAGTGGCTACCATTCGCAAGTGTGCTGGAGAAGGGGGGCGAGGGCCACAGGGTGGGGGAGAGGTAGCGGCACATGGCACAGCCTGGCCACATGCTGCGCAGAGGCATGCAGCACGTGCAACCTCGTGCAGCTAGGGTCCAGTTTAGAACCGGACAGTCCAGTCTTTGACCTTTCTGTTCGGGAAACAAATTGAGAGGATAAAAATGAGAAAATATACATGTCTGGTATTTTTTAACTAAGATGTAATGTAGACTGTCATGTAATGTCAAGTGTGTCTGGTATTTTTGTTGAAACCATCCGGCAACCCTATGTGCAGCCAGACCAAGTGGCACAGAGGAGCGGCAGCTAGCCCCAGCACACGCCTGGGACCCCAGGGATTCTGCTCGACCAGACCGGGGGGGGGGGGGAAGGTTTGGCCAGGAGTAGGCCAGCCCCAAGATTGCAGGCCTAACCCCACACAGCCTAAAGGGTGCTGCACACAGCACACATCCATGGCCACCTCTGGGACACTGTAGCTTCCCCTTGGGAAGGCACAACAAGCCCCCCCAAGCACATGCGGCCCCCTGGGGCTCCTGGGCCACCTTGGGACCCCCTCCTGCTGCCCCAGGGAATTCCCCTCACCAGCCACACCTGTCCCCGGGCATCGTGACGTGCTGGGAGGAGGGCACGGGGCTCTGGAACACCATTTGGGGCAGGGCTCACTGACCACGTTGCTCTCCTCTGCTTCTCCTGCAGTGGGACCCCCTGCCACCGAGGAACCTTCCAGCCCCATCCCACCGGCGCAAAGGATCCAGGGCCTGTCGCAGCGCACCCGGGACCGCCACCACCTGCTCCGCCGCCACGTCTGCGCGATTGAGCGCATGGAGCGCGCTCTGACAGAGAAGATCCACGCAGATGCGGAGTGGCGGGAGCGGGTGTGGGGCCAGTACCTGGAGCGCTGCGACCGTGTCTGCACTCTCCTGGGCACCATTGCCGACCGGATGGGCCCTGTGCAGCAGCCCAATGCTGCCAGGCCCCCCTCTACCAACCGCTTCTCCTCCTGCCTTGCCCATGCCCCCTCCCGAGGTCCCCCACCCTCGGCACCTCCTGGTGCAGCCTGCCCCAACCCGGCACGAGGGGCAGAGGCGCCCCCGCACCCGTGGGGGAGGGAGAGGCCTCCATTATCCATCATGAGGCCCTCCCAGTTCAGGGTATCCTCCTCTCCCCTCCTCCCAGTTCAGGGTCCTCTCCTCCCCCCTCCCCACAGTGTACTCCCTTCCCCATGTAAATAAAAAAGTGCCTTATGTATAGCAAGTGCATTGTATTTATTGGGAGGTGAGGGAAGGGTGGCAGGAAGGGGTGGTGAGGGGAGCGGGAAGTGGGGGCACAGGGGCATCCCTGCAGTCAGAGGTGTAGGAGTGACCTATTGTGGGGCCTGGTCCAGCATCACCCGGAGGGCTTCCCGGACCCGAACCCCACGGCGGTTGGTCTGCCGGGTGGCGGCCATGTGGGGCTGCTGGTAGGCCTGGCCCTCACCTACCATCCACCCCAGGAGGAAGGCCTCCCCCCTCCCCTCAATAATATTGTGGAGCACGCAACATGCCGAGATGACCTCTGGGATGTGCTGCACCCCCATGTCCAGGCGGGTCAGGAGGCACCTAAACCGTGCCTTCAGGCGGCCAAAGCGCGCCAGCGGGATTGCGGGCCCGGTCCAGGTGGCTGTTGAAGGTGGCCTGGCTGGGGTCCAGGTGGCCAGTGTATGGCCGCATCAACCAGGCCATCAGGGGGTAGGCCGCATCCCCCAAGATGCAGACTGGCATCCTGACATCCCCAATGGTGAATTCCCGCTGGGGGAAGTAGGTGCCCGCCTCCAGCCTGTGGCACAGGCCTGAGTGCCTGAAGATGCGAGCATCGTGGGCCCGCCCGGACCACCCCACATAAATGTCCTGGAACCGGCCCTGATGGTCCACTAGTGCCTGGAGCACCACGGAGCAGTAGCCCTTCCAGTTTATGAACCGGGCCGCTTGGTGCTCTGGCGCCCGGATGGGGATGTGGGTCCCGTCTACGGCTCCTCACAGTTCGGGAACCCGAGGCTGGCGGAGCCGGCAATGGTGGTGTCCATGTCCCGGGGGCAGATCACCCTCTGGAGCAGCACTTCATTGATGGCGTTGACGACCTGCAGAGGGGCACATGGGAGCACAGGGGATGCATGGAATGAGACACAGTGCGTACATGGGCCCCTCGGGTGTGCTCACCCTCCCTTTGATGGTCCCCTCCCCCCACACAGGCCAGGGCCCTCTGTCATAGAATCATAGAACCATAGAGCTGGAAGAGATCTCAGAAGGTCATCAAGTCCAGCCCCCTGCTCTAGGCAGGACCAATCCCAACTAAATCAACCCAGCCAGGGCTTGGTCAAGCCGAGACTTAAACACCTCCAGGGATGGAGACTCCACTACTTCCCTAGGTAACCCATTCCAGTGCTTCACTACCCTCCTAGTGAAATAGTTTTTCCTAATATCCAACCTGGCCCTCTCCCACCACAACTTGAGACCATTGCTCCTTGTTCTGCCATCTGTCACTACTGAGAACAGCCTCTCTCCATCCTCTTTGGAACCTCCCTTCAGGAAGTTGAAGGCTGCTATCAAATCCCCTCTCACTCTTCGCTTCTGCAGACTAAACAGACCCAACTCCTCAGCCTCTCCTCATAAGTCATATGCTCCAGCCCCTAATCATTTTGGTTGCCCTCCGCTGGACCCTCTCCAATGCGTCCACATCCTTTTTGTAGTGGGGGCCCAGAACTGGACACAATACTCCAGATGTGGCCTCACCAAAGCCGAATAAAGGGAATAATGACATCTCTGGATCTGCTGGCAATGCTCCTCTTAATGCAACCTAATATGCCATTAGCCTTCTTGGCTACAAGGGCACACTGTTGACTCATATCCAGCTTCTCATCCACTGTAACCCCAGGTCCTTTTCTGCAGAACTACTACTTAACTGGTTGGTCCCCAGCTTGTAACTGTGCTTGGGATTCTTCCGTCCCAAGTGCAGGACTCTGCACTTGTCCTTGTTGAACTTCATCAGATTTCTTGTGGCCCAATCCTCCAATTTGTCTAAGACACTCTGGACCCTATCTCTGCCCTCAAGCGTATCTACCTCTCCCCTAGCTTAGTGTCATCCATAAACTTGCTGAGGTGCAATCCATCCCCTCATCCAGGTCATTAATAAAGATATTGAACAAAACCGGTCCTAGAACCGAACCTTGGGGCACTCCGCTAGAAACCGACCGCCAACCTGAAATCGAGCCGTTGATCACTACCCGCTGGGCCCGGCCTTCTAGCCATCTTTCTATCCATCTTACTGTCCATTTATCCAATCCACATTCCCTTAACTTGCCGGCAAGAATATTGTGGGAGACCGTCTCAAAAGCCTTGCTAAAGTCAAGGTATATCACATCCACTGACTTTCCTACGTCCACAGAGCCAGTTACCTCATCATAGAAGCTAATCAGATTGGTCAGGCATGACTGTCCCTTTGTGAATCCATGCTGACTATTCCTAATCACTTTCCTCTCTTCCAAGTGCCTCAAAATGGATTCCTTAAGGATCCCTTCCATGATTTTTCCAGGAACCGAGGTAAGACTGACCTTAATGCATCCGAGGGTACTGAGGGAGTTGGCAAATGTCATTGAGAAGCCTTTGGCCATTATCTTTGAAAAGTTGTGGAGATTGGGAGACATCCCGGATGATTGGAAAAAGGCAAATGTAGTGCCCATCTTCAAAAAAGGGACGAAGGACGATCCAAGGAACTATAGGCCGGTCAGTCTTACCTCGGTTCCCCCGGGATCTCCCCCTTCCCCACCAGCGGGGCTGTGTGCAGGAGGGACAGCGTGACCCCCTGTGTGCGGGGCTTCCCCCTACCCCTACAGCCTCCCCACACCCGGTCTGGCCCCTTCCTTCCCCCAGGATGAGCCCGTGGTCCACGGAGGGCCTTACCTGCTGGACGACCGCGCCAACGGTGGACCTGCCCACCCCGAACTGGTTCGCCACGGAGCGGTAGCTGTCCAGGGTAGCCAGTTTCCAGAAGGCAATTGCAACCCTCTTCTCCATGGGGATGGCGGGGCGCAGGCGGGTTTCCTGCTTCCGGAGTGCAGGGGTGAGCCAGGTGCAGAGCTCATGGAATGTCCCCCTACGCATCCAAAAGTTCTGCACCCATTGCTGGTCTCCCCATTGTCCCAGCACCAGGTGCTCCCACCAGTCCCCACTGGTGTCGTAGCTCCAGAGGCGCCTGTCAGTGGTGGGGTGCGGGTGTCGAGCCCAGCTGCAGCCGTGGCGAGGTCCTGCACCTGCTGCCCGGTCTCCAGCTCCTGCTGGAGCAATGTAACTCCCTGGTGGAGGAGCTCCACAGCCTCCTGGCCATGAGGAGCGGATGTTGCTGGCTGGGGTACTCCTCCGGCTCCATGGCTGTGACGGTGGCAGCGAGGGTGCCCAGGGGCACTTGCCAGGAACAGAGGTGACAGGTGCTGTTCTGGCTCTTGCTCCCTCAAAAGGGTGCGAGAGCATGCAGCCACAGGGAAATGGCCATCCAGGAGTCCCTTTAAGTACGTTTCCCAGTGGGGGTCCGGCGCATGTCCACAGACGCTGCTGGTGACCTCTTGACATGGCCGATTTGCTTCTGGAGACACATTCTTGCGCAAGGGCTTCCCGCCAGTGTGGACGCTTTCTTGCGCAAGAGCTCAGCATTCTTACGATGCGGTTCTGGCCCATGTGGACATTTTCTTGCGCAAGAGATCTTGCGCAAGATATTCCTGCGCAAGAAGCCGCGAGTGTAGACATAGCCTATATGTCTATCCATCTTTTTTAAACTAGAAAGTCTCAAAAGGGTGGAACTCTGAGCTTGTATAAATCACTTCAGTGAGATTTTTCAATCTCCTTCCCTAAGGAACTTTTTGTAAGCATTTTTGAAATCCCTCTGTGTCTCCTAGACACAGTCCAAGATGGAGTAATCAGACTTTAACACAGCGTGCCAGAGACCAGTGGTTTATATAATGGTGTTTGCTTGTGTGTGAGTGAAATGCAATAGTTTTAGTAGGGCTAGTTGAAATGTTTTAGATTAAATGTTTTTAATAAAAAATTGGGGCATCAAAATAAATTTAGTTTTTACAATAAAAATTCATTTTTATGCCAGTTTTATTTTTCAGGAAAAAATTCACCGTGAAACATGTCCGAAAAACATTTTCACATTTTTATTATTGTTGACATTTTAAAAATGCTTTGTGTTTTGAAATGCTAGTAAATTCCCACGTTCTATTTTTCCTGATCAAATGGGAAGAGGGAGTAGGTAAAAATGTCAGATTTTTTTTCTTATGTTCTCTTAGGGTATGTCTACACTAGCTCGTTAATTCGAACTAGGTAGGGCAATAAGGGCAACCGGAGTTGCAAATGAAGCCCAGAATTTAAATATCCCGGGCTTCATTTGCAACTCCGGTTGCCTGATTTGCCTACCTCGCTCGAATTAACGAGCTAGTGTAGACATACCCTTACTTACATTTCCAATAGAATATTTTTTATCGAGAACTATTAAAACTTGCTAAAAGAGGAGATAGTGGAACACTTCACTCACCATTTTACTTTTCTCGCACTTTTTCAGTGGGGGGAAAAATAAAAGGCGTTTCCTCCCACTTTCACCGTTTTACCTTCCTAGTGCTATTTCTCCATTGGAAAAAAGGTGGGAGGAACCAACTAAAGGAGAGAGAAAGAAATGGGAAAAACATCAGCTAAAATAAAATTTGTGAATGAAACTTTTCATACAAAATGTTTGCGTGAACCAAATGTTTGTTTTCTTAAGGCATTGTTCACATAAAACAAACAACCTCCCCTCAATCAGGGGTAATTCTCAGTGTTGTTTTCCATCCCATTGTTCTGTTTGCCTGTGGGACCTCTGCTCTTCACTGAGCAGCCATCTTCACTGAATTGCTCACAGCGATAGCCAGGTCTGACTCCTGAGAGCTTCAGTTTAACACATTCCGTTATGAGCTTTTTGGGGCCAGCCCTGTGGTGCTAGCTGGCCCTTCAGTTTTACCCTGGGTAGGCTCACTTGTGAGGAGGGAGTGGAAGTCCCGACAGTATCCCAAAGGCCTGTGCCCACTAATGGAGATGGGGAAAGTTGCCAAAAAGAGAGAGACCAAATTAGTCCAAAGAAAAAAAGGCCTCCTGACATAACACAAGGACCAGTGGGACTGGCAGCCTCACCAGGCCCCTGGGCAAGGTGGGGGGAGGGGAGCTGCTCTGTACCCGCAGAGCTGGGGCTAGGCAGCCCTTAGCACCAGTGGGGAAGTGCCATGCCAACCCCCCCCCCCCCAAAAAAAAAAAGCCTTCAATGCTGCCCGGAGTGAGCTCCTCAGTGCTATGCAGCTATTGAAGGGCCAGGGCTCCTGCTGTCTCCATAGTAACACCTGCAGCAGCCTGGCGCTCCAGGCCCTTTTTTGTTGCTGGGCCCCGGGGCAGGTGTCCCCTGTTCTCCCCCACACCCTTGACATCCCTCCTCCCGTCAGCAGGCCTGACACGACTGGGTTAAGGTCATGCCTGGTAGACAAATGATGGGACAGGAAATTAATGAACCAAAATTGGTGGGTTGGAAATGAGGTCTCACTTGTGGGCAAAATAATGAGGGGGCAGGGCATTCTACCCGTCACTCCCTTTAGGGCATTCTACCCGTCACTCCCTTTAGGGGTCCTCGAAGAGACATCAGGAGCAAAACCGACTCCAGGAGTGAGCTCCACTAACGTGGCTGCCATCTCCTGGCACTCCAGGCCGCCATTGGGGTGATCCTGAGGTCTGTTCTGAGCAGAATCCAGGCCACTAACTCTGGCTGAATCCTGAGCTCATCTGGGATGTGGGACTGTCCCCGCACCCCTACAATGTCTCCTGTTACTTCCCCACATCACTTCCTCTAGTCCTCTCCCTCCTCCTGACCAATGTGTCAGCCAAGCCAGCGTATTTTACAGCACTGCTGTCAGCCTGTGACCACAAAGGTGCGGCTCTTTGCAACGCTACAAACAGGCCAGTGCGGGTTCTCGAGGTTGCCAGGTGTCAGCCCAGCTGTGAGGTCCCCTGTGAGCCTCAGCCCCTAAGAGAGCAGCTGAATTTTCTCTCGAGGCTGATGGTTTCGCTCCTCCCTTTGCAAGTGTTTGTCTCGTTTGGCCTTCTAGGGATCAGCTTTTAACACCCCCAGCAACCACAGCTCCAGTTCACCTCCGCTAGCTTCCCCCCAAAGGACAGTGAGGAGCTTGCTTGATACCACCTCAGAGACTCGCAAGGCAGGTTTCCCTCTAAAAATGCAACAGAGGAAGGGACTGAGAAATGTTGCTAAAATAAAAACAGTGCTTAGACATTTTCCATTTCAAACACTCTCCCCCTTCCCCATCTTTAATAAAGAGCTAAACGGGGGTTAATGGACTTGCTGTCCTTCTAGGCAGGCTGAGGTCTTTTGATGCCAACCCCCAAACCTTGGTTAATGTTGGATCATTTCAGGATCACGTTGCCATTGTTCCACCTTCAGGGCAACAGCCTGTCTGTCCATGTTTGTATTGTGTGCATGGCTATGTTCTGTCTGTCTGTCTGTCTGTCTACCTACCTACCTATCCATCCCTACACCCACCCCATCTATCTATCTAGCTACCTAGCTATCCGCATACACACCCCTCTGTCTGTCTGTCAGTTGTGTCTGGAAAACAGGAAGTGCTGGGAATGGGACTGCTTTCCATAACATGGCATGGGAGGGGCGGAGAATGGAGGAATGCAAAAAGGGAGGGATACAAAGACGTGATACTGAGAGTGGCCACTGGGGGCAGCTGCAGCACCAAGAAAATGGCCAGCAGTGGTGGGGTCTGCCGTCTTGCCTATCTTACCTCCCCTCCGGGAGAGCCTGCAGGATTTGGGGGGGGGGGGCAGCCCCCAGAGCCTGACCCCTCACTAGACAGCGTGCAAGCTGCGGGGAGTGGAGGCAGCTGGAGGCTAGAAGCCCCCCACAGCCTGCCCCCCCCCAACAGCATGTAGGCCATGCAGGGCTGCTGGGGGCAGCTGGAGGGGGAAGCCCTCAGTGCTGTCTCCTCCTCCCCATAGCTTGTAGGCCACGTGGGGCTGCTGGTGGTTCGCTTGTTTGCTTTCTCCTCTGAGGCTGGAGAGCGCAGCTGCTGGCCTGGTTAAGCGTCTGGCTTGCTGGGAAACCCACTGCAGCCAGGGCTGATTCAGCCTGGAGAGCGCCAGGCAGGCAGGAGGAAGACGAGTCTCTGCCCAGGTGGGGTGACAGCTGAGGAGCCAGGAGCCCAGCGCAGGAGCTTTCCTGGACCATGGCCCTGCAGTGGGACAGCAGCTGAGGCTGGAGGTGAAATGCCCAGATTATGCCGCGTGTGAACGAGGTGGGTTCAATTTCCACTCTGTGTATCTGATGAAGCGGGTTTTGACCACAACAATGTATGCCCAAGTAAATGGGTTAGTCCGTAAGGTGCCACAGCCTAACACAGTGGCGCTAACAGCCTCCATGCCCCCCAACCCCGCCAGGCAAGGGGGTGGGGAGCTCCATGCTCCCAGACGGGGCAGAGTCTCAACACTGCCTGGAGCATGGTGTGCCCCCCACCCCACCTTCGGGCCTTAGCATGCAACATGGCTCTCCAGCGGCACTTTAAAGGGCCCAGGACTCCGGCTGCCACCACTGCTACTTCCCAGGCACCAGGGCATCTGCCTCTTTGCCTCCCACCGTCGGCAGGCCTGCTAAGACAGCTACCCCTCTGATACGGGTCACTCTGCTACAGGCACTTTGTGTGACCTTGGGAAAGTCACTTACTTCCTGGGCCTCCGTTCTCAGCCTGTAAAGCAGAGCTGCTAGCAGGGCTGTGCAAGGCTGTTTGCAGATAAAACCTGTGGCATACACAGAGAATACAGTGCATAAGGCAGATGGTCTCAGGCTGGTGAGCTCTTTACTCATATGCCACTAAAAGCGTTCCCGCAGGCTGGCTTCTCACAGGTGCATAAACAAAGCTGAGAGGTTCAGTCCTGGACTGTATTGCAAAAGGAGGAGGAAAGGCTTCCGCAGGATCCCGTCCAGTAAGAGGGCACAGTGCCCCCATGGGTCCTGTCCAGACTGTAATGTAAACCCCTTACCTCAGGCCTCTGTAGTGTTCCCAACAGTGCACGTCTCAAAGCATCTGGGACCTTCCTTAAAGCTTCTGCCTTGAAGAGCTTGCAAGAAAATCTGAGTTTTCAACCACTATGTATTTTAGAGGATTTGTCTGTTTGATCAAGAACTCCTCCTAAACAGTAAGAGTTAGGGCCACTAGATTCAGTAAATAGCTTCCTCTGATCATAACGGAAAGTAAAGTAAGAGCTTTAAGCTAGATAATTTCATGGAGGTTAGGTCCATAAAAGGCTATTAGCCAGGGGATAAAATAGTGTCCTTGGCCTCTGTTTGTCAGAGGCTGGAGAGGGATGGCAGGAGACAAATCGCTTGATCATTGTCTTTGGTCCGCCCTCCCTGGGGCACCTGGCGCTGGCCACTGTCGGCAGACAGGATACTGGGCTAGATGGACCTTTGGTCTGACCCAGTACGGCCATTCTTATGTTCTTATGTTAAGCCTGGTTGTGTCAGGACAATGGGAAGTGCCTAGAATGGGATTGCTTCTCACAAAACCAAATAGAAAGGAGGCAAACTCACCAAATCAAATAATGATAGAAATGTAGCCGTGTTAGTCTGGTGTAGCTGAAACAAAATACAGGACTATGTAGCACTTTAAAGACTAACAAGATGGTTTATTAGATGATGAGCTTCCCCAATTATCACCTCTAATACCATTAGCTCACAGACATCTACCTTCCCCACCTCTAATATCATTAACTCACAGACATTTACCTTCCTTCCCGCCCCGCATCCCCCTTCTGTTCTGAAATGTGATTTGTCCTTTTCATATGTGTTCATTTTTTTTAATTGTATCCTTTGGTATATATGGTTGTGACTATTTTCTTCCACTATTTGATCTGAGGAAGTGGGTCTGGCCCACGAAAGCTCATCATCTAATAAACCATCTTGTTAGTCTTTAAAGTGCTACATAGTCCTGTATTTTGTTTCAAATCAAATAAAGTCCTCAAAATGGACGTAACTGAGCGAATGTTGAAAGAGACTGAACAAAGATGAGCCAGAAAAATAGGATGAATCTGCAATAGGAATGCTTCTTACTAATCCTCACAGAAGAGATAAAATGGAGAAATGTGGAGTACTGCTCTGCTTTGGCACAGTTAAATTAATGCATAAGGTTTGAAAACTAGAAGGAAATGTTATTGGAAACCACACTGACTATGGCCCTTTAAAAATAAAATCATTGTGAATGATTAAAGTTTATTAAAGTGTATAGGGATGAAGAAAAAATATACTTGATGGTATTCCTATTTAAAGAAATTTGCTAAAAATAACTTCACTGGAAAATTTTTAACAATCTCCTTTAAAAGAAATCCAGAATAAAAAATAACTTAATAAAAATAACGCTGCATTTTTAAAAAAAATATTCATTTCAATAAAGTGTGTCAATTTTCTTAAAAAACCCCAACAACCACCCTTCATTGAGTTAAAGACCTGAGCAATGCTGGGTGACTCTGCTAGTTTCTGAAAAAGTACCTCCTGGTTGCAGAGAAAAGTTTGAAAACATGAACCGAGCAGCTAAAAGGGCCGGAACAGAGCCCAAAGCAAACACACTCAGTGATGTCGTTTTTGTTGTTGTTTTTAGGAAGCTCTCCTGATTCACAAGCCAGTCTCCTAATTTTGTGGGGCCTGAGTTATGGGTGTGTGGATGCTGCTCTATTGACCAGTGCCATCTGCATGGTTCACGCTGTCTATTCATGGTATGTGCTTGGGCTAGGGAGAGCTTGGAGTTCTTAGCGGGATAGAAATGATGCTTCTGTGGTCTGAGAGCTCCCGCCCAGCATTATGTGTAGTGGGGAAATTGTTTGGGTGCCGGTGGGTTGTTAGCTGTGGAAGGGAGCTTCATCCTGGTCATTCTTTGCTGTTCACGACCTGAACAGGTGGGTTTTTCAGGTGGGTTTTTCAGGTGGGAGACCTTGGCCATTACTTAACATTGGCTTTTTGTTTTGTTTGGCTCTGTGTGAACCCGCTAGCCAGCTATGTATCTGCAGACATGGCGTTAGAGATATGTCCGGGCTGCTGGGGAGCGGTGCAGTAAAGCATTAAGGAGTGTGACTCTAGAGACTTTGAATATTTTCCACTCTGAAAAAACGAGAGAGAAGACACGGCAGAGTGAAAACAGGAAACGCGTGGCATTTGAGAAGCGTTCATCTGAGCTGCATTCACCTGGTCTCATGCTCACCCAGAGGCAGCCCTTTAAATACAAAGTCCACTGCAAGCAAAGTTCCATGAGCCGAGCGATGGCCTGCAGTGCACACCTGTTGCTGATCATTTCGTTGTGCTGCGCTGGGGGTATGTATGTTTTCCTATGGCTTGGGGGGAAGTGATGTGAGGGTTTATGGTACTCACATCTGCATGTGACAACTGCTTGTATCATTTGTGAGGCATATGCTGCTGTGTTTTGTGGCCAGAATACACAAGTGTGTTGAAGAGGGGAACAATGTTCTCTGGTATCATTAGGACTGTGAAGGGAGATGCACCCCTCAATAGATCAATCAGTATGTGTGGGGCAAGGAATCATTTTACAATGTCTATTAGATCTGGGTGAACAATGTAAAGTGTTGGGTGTAAAAATGTAATAAGAAAAGCAAAAAAAGATTTTGAGGAACAGCTAGCCAAAAACTCAAAAAGAAATAACAAAATGTTTTTTAAGTACATTAGAAGCAGGAAGCCTGCTAAAAACCTGTGGGTCCCTAGACGATTGAACTATAAAAGGCGCAATCAAGGACGATAAAGCCATTGCGGAGAAACTAAATGATTTCTTTGCTTCAGTCTTCACGGCTGAGGATGCTGGGGAGATTCCCAAATCTGCACCGTCCTTTGTGGGTAATGAATCTGAGGAACTGTCCCGGATTGAAGTGTCATTAGAGGATGTTTTGGAACAAATAGAAAAACTTAATGTTAACAAATCTCCGGGACCGGATGGCATTCATCCAAGGGTTCTAAAAGAACTCAAATGGGAAATTGCTGAACTATTATCTGTGGTTTGTAACCTATCCCTTAAATCGGCTTCCGTACCTAGTGACTGGAAGGTAGCCAACGTGACACCAATATTTAAAAAGGGCTCTAGAGGCGATCCAGGCAATTACAGACCGGTAAGTCTAACTTCAGTACCTGGCAAATTAGTCGAAACAATAGCAAAGAATAAAATTGTGAAGCATGTAGAAGAACATAAATTGTTGGACAAAAGTCAACATGGTTTCTGTAAAGGGAAATCCTGTCTTACTAATCTATTAGCGTTCTTTGAAGGGGTTAACAAACATGCAGACAAGGGGGATCCAGTAGATATAGTATACGTAGATTTCCAGAAAGCCTTTGACAAGGTCCCTCACCAAAGGCTCTTGTGTAAATTACATGGCCATGGGATAAGAGGGAAGGTCCTTTCTTGGATTGAGAACTGGTTAAAAGACAGGAAACAAAGGGTAGGAATAAATGGTAAATTTTCAGAATGGAGAGGGGTAACTAGTGGTGTCCCCCAAGGGTCAGTCCTAGGACCAATCCTGTTCAACTTATTCATAAATGATCTGGAGAAAGGGGTAAGCAGTGAGGTGGTAAAGTTTGCAGATGATACCAAACTGTTTAGGATAGTCAAGACAGAAGCAGACTGTAAGGGACTGCAAGAAGATCTCACCAAACTGAGTGATTGGGCAACAAAATGGCAAATGAAATTTAATGTGGATAAGTGTAAAGTAATGCACATTGGGAAAAATAACCCCAACTATACGTACAGTATGATGGGGGCTAATTTGGCTGACAAATCAGGAAAGAGATCTTGGAGTTATCGTGGACAGTTCTCTGAAAACTTCCACACAGTGTGCAGCGGCGGTCAAAAAGGCAAATAGGATGCTAGGAATTATTAAGAAAGGGATAGAAAATAAGACCCAGAATATCTTACTGCCCCTGTATAAAACTATGGTACGCCCGCATCTTGAATACTGTGTACCGATGTGGTCTCTCACCTCAAAAAGATATTTTGGCCTTGGAAAGGGTTCAGAAAAGGGCAACTAAAATGATTAGGGGTTTGGAACGGGTCCCATATGAGGAGAGGTTAAAGCGACTGGGACTTTTCAGTTTAGAAAAGAGGAGACTGAGGGGATATGATAGAGGTGTATAAAATCATGAGTGGTGTGGAGAGGGCCGATAAAGAAAAGTTATTTATTAGTTCCCTAAATAGAAGAACTAGAGGACACCAAATGAAATTAATGGGTAGCAGGTTTAAAACTAATAAAAGAAAGTTCTTCTTCACACAGCACGTAGTCAGCCTGTGGAACTCCTTGCCAGAGGAGGCTGTGAAGGCTAGGACTATAACAGAGTTTAAAGAGAAGCTAGATAATTTCATGGAGGTTAGGTCCATAAAAGGCTATTAGCCAGGGGATAAAATGGTGTCCTTGGCCTCTGTTTGTCAGAGGCTGGAGAGGGATGGCAGGAAACAAATCGCTTGATCATTGTCTTCGGTCCACCCCCCTCTGGGGCACCTGGTGCTGGCCACTGTCGGCAGACAGGATACTGGGCTAGATGGACCTTTGGTCTGACCCGGTACGGCCGTTCTTATGTTCTTATGTTCTTAACAATTTGTAACAAATCCTTCGGTACCTGTTTCCGCCGCCCTTATCCTGGGGGGGTGCGGTACCTGCCTTCACACGTAGCCCCATAGAACAATTTAGGGCGTAAGACAATGCCAGCAGACTCTGTCATGTACCGTGATTCACAGGGAGCCCGCGGGTCCTCGGCACTGGCTGGGGTTTCTGAGATGCTACCACAATAACTTGTTTATGCCCAGGAGGAAAGGAGTGAAATGAGCCGGGGAAGGACTGAGGCTGGCTGTCCGGGGATGTTTACTAACAGCGAACATTGGCTGTCTGGCTGTTGAATGGGGTGGCACCAAACTAGCTGGTTCAAAGTGCTAGAAAGGGATTGCATTGCAAACCTGCATGGGACAGTCTCAGAGGGGTGGCTGCATCACTCCGTAACTTTAAAAACCCACCTGAGGGAGTGGGGCTTGCCCGTGAAAGCTCATGACACTCTATACTTGTTAGTCTACAAGGTGCCACAGGACTGCTCCCTGGGACAGTTTGTAGGGAGCCAGCCTGCACTGGCCGGGGTGATGGTGAATGAATGACGGATGAAGTGCCCTTAAGGCTGCACATCTTTGCTAGCTCTGATTTCTATGTAGAGAAGAATCTGTTGGTTCAGAGCTAGAGAGGTGGCTACCCTGTGTCCATGGATGTACATGCGCCTCTTGCCCAAGGGAGGGTGAGTCTAGCAGTTGGCAGGATTGGAAGTTGGCACTGCTGACATCTGCTCCCAGTCTGCAAGGGATGTGTGCCTAGTGGTTACAGTAGGGGCAGTCAAAGACAGGACCCCTGGGGCCTATCAGGGTTTTTCTGTCATTCAGAGCAGGCAAAATAACGGTCAAAAATGAAGATAAAAAATCTTTCGTATGATCTGAAAATGGATTTGTTAAATGCTAGTGCAAGACAGAAAGCAGGTGCCTGCCATCGAGCAAAGGTGGGAAATAGACTGAAGTCGCCGGTCTCGCCGTGACTCTGTTATTGTGCCTCTGTCTTAGCCCGGGCTCCGGGATGATGCTTTGCACTCCCCAGCCCCTTCCATTCAAGGGTCTCTAGCCCTTGCGAGGCATTAATGGCAGAGCTCTTGGGGAGGGCAGCCAGTCATACTGTCCTCATTGCACAGAAATGGGGACCGGGGGGGCTGGCAGACTGCCCAGCATTGCACACCTAGGCAGCATCAGAGACAGGACCCCTGCACTCCCAGTCCAACCAGTAACCTGGACACCAGTTGAGAGTCCAGACTCCCATGCTCCTGCTCTAACCATTGGAAACACTATCAAGGCCCGAGACACCATCCACTGAATGTGCCGCAATAAGGCGGGGGGCCTCAGTATGGGAATTTCTCCTGGGTTTGGTTGGCTCAGAACTTGCCCCGTGCCTGGTGCACACATGCTGTCACTTCCCCTTGGGCTTTTCTGCCTCCGGGCATGCCGAAAAGCCCTGGGTGGCTTCAGAGCTGCTTTAGACTCAGCACCTGTCGATAGCCCATCCTGCCCTCTTCCCTCGGAGCCCTCTGGCCTGGACTCCCACTGGCCTTTCACCTGGCCAGGGCTCTTACGCAGCGGTGCCTGGCGGCGGAGTTCAGACGAGCTGCCTGTGGCCCAGGGGACGTGCGCTCAGTCTGGGGACTCTGCCCTGGCCGAGGGGGTTTCGAGATGAGCTACCAGGGCTTTTCCATTAAGAGCCTAGTCACCGCAGAGCGCAGCCAGCCTGTGTCACAGCCAGTGGCCACGGCCCAGCAAGAACCCACCCTTCTAATGGCAATATGGGTGTGACATCGCAGGCAGAACCTTAATTCGGGGCCTCAGAGGCCTGAGCAGTCTCCTCCGTGCTCTGTGCCAGTAACATTCCTGGAAACCAGACTCATCCTCTGTTCCTGTCACATCTCAGGAACAGCCGGCTACATGCTGCTTAGCTGCGTTTGACTCAGTCGGGTGTGTGCGCCACCTCGGCCGGATGTTTGGGGCAACCCCCTCCTCCTCCCATGGAAATAACTCCTAGGAAAGAGCGGGCAGTAAAATGAGTTGTTTTCTCTTCCACTTTGACAACAACACCACAGTCCATGGTGAGCTGGCATCCCTCACTACTAAAGTTTCCTACAAAAACAAAGCTTTGGTAATCAATGGGACAGGCAAATATGAATCATTGTGTCTTAGGTAATGGGTGGAAAAGGGTTCTCTGGGACTTCCCCTGCCCCCCAAGCAAGGTGGGCTGATGATGCCTTCACAATGTTATCTCCAAGAGCAATAGACAGCGCCGGGCAAGGTTCTCTTCAATTTTTTCCATCTGTGTGCAGAATAAATGTTGTTCTGCGCACCAAAGCATGTGTGGATGTGCACCACCAGTAGAAACGCCTGCTGCCAGCTTTGGGAACTCTACTAATCAGGTGGATGGCATCTGAGTCTCTCCTGGGTGGTCACACAAGCGCTGGCATTTTTCATTGCCCCCAACAAACACGCGTACACACACACACACACACACACACACACACACACACACACACACAGCTGTCCCCAAAGCTTGAATGCAAAACTAAGCCCTGCATTCTGCTTTTAGTTTTCAAGTCAAAGCCCAGGTTGCAGTGGCTTCTATGGCAGGTGTCCGTGCATTGTCTGAGCACCTAATGCAGGTGTGAAGGAGACGTTTTATGACCCTCCTCTCACAGGCAAGAGTCTGACATTTGCAAACAGGATTTTGGGGGTCCCACCCGAGACACACAATGTAGCTCCTCAAAAGAGGATCCAGAAAAGATCCTCTTCTTCAACAGCTCATTCGCTTACACCCTGATCCCTGTATTGAGCCCAAAACCTGTGTTGGGCTAAAGCATTTCTTCCAGACAGGCCTCCAGTCTGCACCTGAGACAGCAAGAGACAGCAAAACCACCGCTCCCCAGTGATTAATCACTTGCCCTGTTACAACTCGGGACCTTATCTCCAGAGTTGGGCAATCAAAATCACAAGCCAGGTTTGAAAATCTTGGGAAACCAAGAGTCAGAGCGTTACAGAAAGACATGCAGGGAGAAATCGCTTTCCCAGTCTGCAGTCTAACGCAGGGATTTTCAAACGACGGGTCGCCCCCCAGCACTAGACGGGGGAATGTTGGGCCCTGGGCTCGTGGCTGTGTGGAGATCAGGTGAGCAGGGGGGGCACTAAGGCAGCTCCCTGCCTGGCCTGGTACTGCAGACTGCGCTGCGCCCCAGAGTATGTCTATACTGCAAAGTTTTTCCAAAAAAATGACACTCACGTCCACACTGCTATTGCGTTCTTTTGACAGAAAGTCAAAAGAACAGGGGGTTGGGGGTTCCAACAGTGGTGAGCCTCTTTCTATGAGGAAGGAGCCCTTTTCGGAAAAAGGCATGTGTGGACGCGAAAGAGGCCTCCAGGAAACAGCACTGGTGCCCTGGCGGCCACTCCGTCCACAGTAATCAGAACCTGCGCACGAGATGGCATCCAGTCAACGTGGACGCTCTCTTTTGAAAAAGCAGATCACTTTTCCTTGCACCGTGGCAGTGTGGGTGCTCTCTGTCGGAAGACGTTTTTCTGGAAGATCTCTTCTGGAAAAGCTTCTTCCGAAAGAAGCCTGCAGTCTAGACGTAGCCCAGAAACAGCCAGCAGCAGACCTGGCTCCTTGGACGGCTGGACAGGACTCCACGCTCTGCCCCTGCCCTGAGTGCTAGCCCTGCACTCCCACTGGCTCAGAACCTGCTGCTGGCTGCTTCTGGGGGGACAAATGCAAAGTGCCCCATTTAGGAAGGAACAATCCGTTTCTCACACACAGAGTGGGAAGTGACTGTCTAGGAAAGAGTCCTGCCAAAAGGGATCTAGGGGTCATAGTGGACCACAAGCAAAATATGTGTGATGTTGTTGCCAAAAAAAAAAAAAGCAAACATGATTCTGGGCTGCATTAACAGGAGTGTTGTGAGCAAGACATGAGAAGTCATTCTTCCGCTCTACTCTGCACTGGTTAGGCCTCAGTTGGAGTCTTGTGTCCAGTTCTGGGCCCCACATTTCAAGAAAGATGTGGAGAAATTGGAGAAGGTCCAGAAAAGAACAACAAAAATGATGAAAGGTCTAGAGAACATGAGCCCATGAGGGATGACTGAAAGAATTGGGCCTGTTTAATTTAGAAAAGGGAAGATTGAGTGGGGACATGATAGTGGTTTTCAGGTACCTAAAAGGGTGTTACAAGGAGGAGGGAAACATTTATCTCCTTGGCCTCTGAGGACAGGACAAGAAGCAATGGGCTTAAACTGCAGCAAGGGAGGTTTAGGTTGGACATTAGGAAAAACTTCCTGCCTGTCAGGGTGGTTAAACGCTGGGATAAATTGCCCAGGGAAGTTATGGAGTCTCCATCACTGCAGATATTTGAGAGCAGGTTGGACAGACACCTGTCAGGGTTGGTCTAGACCAGGGCTACTCAACTTGGGTGGCCATAGGGCCACAGTGATACTCACAGCCAGTGATTTTTTTGTTAAAAAAAAAAAAAAGGTGCCGGTACTCCAGGGGAAAAGTTGTTGAGCTCTGACTGGGGGTGCCGGTACTGCGACGGGGCTGTACCATCACAAGAAAAGCACTGCAGTCACAGCACATGCCGAGGGCCACAACTTAAGTGTGGTTGCATATACATGTAAATATGTGCAAACAGCTTCTTTCACACTGACGGGCAGAATACAAAGCTTAAGGCAAGACTACACAACATACAGGCCCCATTTAAGTCAGCTCTGCTGATATTAATCCAGTTTCCACCCATGTGACTGCACTTTGAATGAGCAATGGCAGGCCAGGAATTTAACTACTAAGACTCATCTCAGCAGAAGACCGTTTTATGAACTCACCGTTGTGCAGCATGTTCCCAGTGGGCGCCGTGTTCAAAGGATCCCTCCTGCGGGCCGCGTGTTGAGCCCTGCGTGAACCCAAACCGTCCCGTGGCCGCAAACAAATGGGACGCAGGCCACATGAAGCCCATGGGCCGCGTGTTGAGTAGCCCTGCTCTGGACAGTGCTTGGTCCTGCTGTGAGGGCAGGGGACTGGACTTGATAGTTTCTCGAGGTCCCTTCCAGTCCCAGCGTTCTATGAGTCCGTGTTGAAGAAATCGATGAGCCAAGCATGTTTCAGACGCCTGCTACCGGCGAGTGTGGTCTGTGGACCTCTGGAGGCAGGGCCAGCCGCGGGATTGATGGGGCCTCAGGCAGAGCTGTTACACTGGTGGCCCTGGACTCGACGGCAGCTGCGGGAGGGGGGATGAGTTTTTAGAGATGGGGTTTTATAATCGTCAGCATCACCCCAATGAAATAGTTAAAGCAAATTTTAAACTCGGGTCCTGTCGACTGACACGGTACGTTCAGAACCTGAAAGTCTGTATCTGGGACTGGCAAATGCCCATGAAATGGCTTCACTGCCCCTGTCCCAGGTATGGGGCCTGCTCATGGCCCGGGCAGGCTGGGCCCCGGTCAGTTCACTAGCCCCTCTCTGGAGTCAGCTGTAGCTGCCACAGGGCGGGGATAGGAAGAGGCAGATGGGTGGACGTTAAGCCCCAGGGGTCCCGAATAACAGAATTTTGGGAGCCCTACGCAGCTGCACATTCTGCATATGTGCAAGGACAGCCTGGCTGGAGGGCCACAGGCCAGAGGTCCGCACTTTAAATGTTTTAGGGGGTTGCAAATGAAAAAAAGGTGGAAACCCTCTGCTCCAAGTGGCCATAGGCACATCGGCTTGGCTGTGTAATCATCCGTTCCAGCTGATCGTGTATTAAAAAACTGACTCCTCATTCATTAACCTTCTATCAATGATTTACTGATCTAGCCCCTCGCAAGAGTCATTTTCCACCCTCCAAACTCATTGTAACTTGTCATCACCTTCCTGAGCACCCCAGTTCCCAGCAGAGAGCACAGTAATCTAGCGAAGCCAGGGACTGCCACCTCCAACGCGGAGCCTCTCTCAGGATTGCTCTGAGTCAGGCAAAGACTTTCCCCTTTATCCCGCCCGTAAAGGCCTCCCCAGATTCCTGGCGGGTGTTGAACATCCAGATGCCTGCAACTCAGGCAAGTGGTGCTCATCAGTGAGGAGCCTTTGATGCTTTATTGGGTCAGGGTCCTTTACGCTCTCTGCTCTGGCTTTGCAAGGAGCCCGCTGCCTTAACCCGGCACTGGGAATCGCTTTTGCATCAGGTGAGCGATGTCAGTTAGGGCTGTGAGTTTTAGTTCGACCGATATAATTAGACCAGGACTGGTGTGCGCTGCGCTGGTGTGAGGGACCTGCATAACGAATTCCCTTTCTCTGCAGGACTAGCCAGCCCAGTATAAAGCGCCTTTCTCCCTGCATAGCTGCATTCACACTGCGAGGGGTGGGGGGAGAGTTGTATCGCTTTGCTTAGTCCGGCATAAAGTGGGACCATCGCTGTGTGTGGACAAAACCTCGGGGTGAGTAGCAACTGGCCCCTCAGATAAGCAGAGGAAGGGCCAAGCGGCAGGGTGCTCATTCTAGCGCTGCCGTTTTATGCTGACAACCTGAAAGCACGTGAAGAACAACGGTGCTGGAAACGAAAAACTTTCTGCGTGTCGATTTTTCAAGCGAACACAAACATTTCCTGTCAGCTCTCAAAGGGCGCAGGAGTTCTTGGGACGTGAACCAGCCCAGGCTGCTACAAACTGGGCCCGCCCCAGCCCCCTGGCCTTGATGTGAGCAGTGCCACTAATTTCAGCGCCACGCTGGGCCAGATCTTCTGCTGGTGTCAAGTGGTGGAGAGCTCCGCCAGCTTACGCGAGCTGGTCTCTGAGCCACCGGCGTCACTGGAAAGCAGCCAAGAGGCACCTGCCGGAGGTCTGGCCCCACTGACTTCAAGGGAGAGACACCAGGTGCGGAGTTCTTAGAAAGACACGTGTTGTAACTGGTCCAGTTCTATTCAGACAGACCCAGGCCATCCACTGAACTCAGGAATGAAAGCATGAGTGGGCTGGTGGGTTCTTTAAGAGAGCCGCTTGGCCCCTGGCGGGTTTTGGGGTGTTCCCAGCTTTGTACCCCCAGAGTCCTACATAAGAACATAAGAACGGCCGTACTGGGTCAGACCAAAGGTCCATCTAGTCCAGTATCCTGTCTGCCGACAGTGGCCAGCACCAGGTGCCCCAGAGAGGGTGGACCGAAGACAATGATCAAGCGATTTGTCTCCTGCCATCCTTCTCCAGCCTCTGACAGAGGCCAGGGACACCAATTCTATCCCCCTGGCTAATAGCCTTTTATGGACCTAACCTCCAGGAAATTATCTAGCTTCTCTTTAAACTCTGTCCTCATTAATGCAAATTAAAAAGTGCCTCTGCAGTTCCCCACCGGCTCCTTTCAGTGGCCTGCAGAGTCCGTATGCCACGTGCCTTCTAGCCTGGGATGAACAGCTGCAACGGATGCTTGGGCTAGGGGAAGAAGGACACACCTGAGCCCGCAGTGGCTCTGGAGCTCTCCACATGGCCACGCTGGGCCTCCCATGTCCACACGGTGATCTTAGAAGTGTAGCGGCCTGCTGCTTTCCCACGGCCGGAGCCTTTCACACCAGGTTTGGCTGCCTGCAATCAGTCCCATGCCAGGGACAGTCGTTCATGGTTTCTTCCTGGGACTAGAGCAGGGAAATGAGAAATTCAGAGATGCACAATTCATCCCCTGCGTCCCGCTTCCACCAGCAGTGCCCTCATCAGTCTCTAGCCCTCACTAACAGTATGATGCTGGGGGTGGAGCCAAAGCCGGCGTTTCACCCTGCCCACTTGTCTTACTCCCCCTTGTGCCCAATCAACCTGTGGAACTCCTTGCTAGGGGATATTTGAAGTCCAGGACCTTAACAGTGTTCACAAAAGAACTAGATAAATCCATGGGGGTTAGGTCCATCAATGGCTACTATCCAGGATAGGCAGGGATGGTGTCCCTGGTCTCTGTTTGACAGAAGTTGGGAATGGGTGACAGGGGAAGGATCACAGGATGATCCCTGTTCTGTTCACTCCCTGGGGCACCTGGCACTGGCCACTGTCAGAAAACAGGACACTGGGCTGGATGGGTCTTGGGCTGATCCAGTCTGGCCATTCTTATGGGGCAGCAATGCCCCCCCCCACAAGGCACAATCAGGTCCCTGATAATAGGGACAGGGCTTGGTCATTAATGGATCATCACCATCAAACCGGTGCTGGCTTTTGCAGTATTGCCATCACTTGTAAATTTTATTCTGAGTCTGCTTTGTGTGTGTGCACATGCACATGTGTGCGTGTGTATGTATGTGCGTGTCCATGGGGGTGTGTGTGTGTGTGTGTGTGCGCATGTGGGGATGTGTGCACGTGGGAGTGTGTGTGTGTGTGTGTGTGTGTGTGTGCGCGCGCGTGCATGGGTGTGTGTGTGTGGTGTGTGTGTGTGCATGTCTTTCTTCAAATCCCCACTCCCAGAGTCACATACTTAGGTCAGTGTGTCCATTTTCATTGAGAAAAACCAAAGGCAGGTAAGTTTCTAGCCCTCCTGTTTGTGGGGCAAAGCTGGAACGGGCAGCCTGACGGTAACCCGACAGGCTCAGCCCACAGCTGGCTAACGGAAGCGCTCCCCATGCGTTACTTTGAAGCATCTCCTGACCCAGCTTGTGAATTTCTGAAGGCGTGGGGGGATGCCACGGCCGACGTGCCGCCCGTGAACCGTCGTTTCACATCTGTGCTAACGCTGTCCCATTGCTCCTTGCAGGCATGAGCTCGGGGTTCATTGAAACGGTCTACGGCAGCCTGGGGAGCCCGACGCTGTTGAGCATAACGCCGGAGTTTCAGAATTTGAGTGTGCAGTTTGGCCAGGCTGCCTGGAGACTCGGCGTGTCGGCTCAGCAGAGGAGGACAGTTATCATCAGGTGTGAGAGAAATAACAGTACAAATTACATGCCGGAGCGGATCAAGTTTCATCCCAAGAACTTCTCCTTGGAAATCCTGAAGACAAGGCGAACGGACGCTGAGCTCTATGAATACACGGTGAACAAGGGCCCGGAGGAAGTGTCTTTGCATCTCCGGCTGGAAGTGTATGGTAATGAGCACCACCTTCGGAGGGCGGTTTGCGGGTCCCAGAGCTGGTCCAGCGCCTAGGAGAAAAGGCTCTTGCTGTGGTAAAACGGTGCAGTTATTCCAGCCTCAGCCAGCAGGAGGTGCTGGAGAGCAGGGCAAGCATGCTGGCTGTGGGAAGGACTCCTGCCTCTTCCTGTCCCAGCCGCTCCCTGCAGGGGGTGCTGTGGAGACCCGGCTCTCCCCTCTCCAGCACCCAACAGCCCACCCCCTTTGGCACCCACCCACCTACCCAGCACAGCCAGACACCCGGCACCTCGACAGCCAGCGCTTTGTGCAGGCCTGGCTTGAGACGCATAATTTGATGGTCACATTTTCCTAAATATGCAAATGAGTTTACACATAATCAGGGAGCTGCGCCACACTCGGCAGTCAGGGACGGCCTTGGGGGAGCGTTGCCTGCCAGGTGACTGGCGCCGGTGTGGCGGGCGTTCAAATGCCCTGGAGAAGCTGTGCACCAGGACAGGACGGGAGCCGAGCCGGCCCCATTGTCCCCTCTGGGAGCCGGAGGAGGCCGGCAGCGTGTCGCTAGGGCTGCCAGTTCCACCCTCCCCCAGGTAACCAGTCCCTCTCCCCTTCCCCCCACCCCACAGAGCGGGTCTCCGTCCCCCACATCCAGGTGGTCAGCAGGACCCCGGGCAACGAGAGCTGCACCGTGACCCTGAGCTGCGGGGTGGAGCACGGGGACAACGTGACGTACGCCTGGGTCTGCAGCGAGGGCAAAGCCTCCCAGCAGTACCTGCACAACGGCAGCTTCATGCACCTCTCCCTCAGCCCGCAGAAAAGCAGCTTCACCTGCACGTGCAACACCAGCAACCCCGTCAGCTGGCAGGAAACCCACTTCAGCTCCTCGGTGGAGTGCAGCAACGAGCCAGGCGGTAAGAGGGGCTAGTCCTGGCCAAGGGCTGCTGGGCTGGTGGCTGCCTTGGCACTGGGGTTGGGTTGGTTCTAGGGCCCAGTCTGCAGCTGGCGTATATCAGCTGGGCCAGGCCTTGGCCCTCCATCCGTACCTGGCCTTGGGTCAGAGCCATCTCCTCCCTCGAGCCAAGGATGGGCCCATGTCTCTGAGCTCGGCACTGAGCCCTGGGGCCAGTCGGCCTCCCTTAATCTCGTGGGCTCCGCCCGAGACGTGGCCACTGAGATCCGCCACGAAGGAAGAGTTGGGACCTCACAGAGGTGGAGACCAGGGGAAAGCGGGACTAGCTCAAAGGGCCCATTTCAGCAGCCAGAGGTGAGCTCTGGTTTGGTCCTAACCCCCCGAAACTTCATTTTCACACATCACACAGTCCACCTGTGGAACTCCCTGCCAGAGGAGGTTGTGAATACTTGGACTTTAACTGGGTTCAAAAAAGAGTGAGATAAGTCCATGGAGGTTCCGTCCATCAATGGCTATTAGCCAGGCTGGGCAGGGATTGTGTCCCTGGCCTCTGTGTGTCAGAGTCTGGGAATGGACAACAGGGGAGGGATCCCTGATTGATCCCTGTTCTGTTCCCCCCCTCTGGGGCACCTGGCATTGGCTGCTGTGGGCAGACAGGACACTGGGGTGGATGGACCATTGGTCTGACCCAGTCTGTCCGGCCTTATGCGCACTTCATATTCCTGAGCTCCACCTGCTGGCAGCTTTTCTACTCACTATTTACTTCCTGGACCGGTCAGTTTCCTGGTGGGGTGAAGGCATTGGGGGCTGATTTCCTCAAGCAGCCTTCACAGGGGCTGTGACCGGAATCTGCATCCACTTTGAAGACTCTGCTTTGCTGGGGCTTTAATGTAAATACAAGTCTGGTCTCTGGTTTCATGGTTGCTCGGTTTCTGCACGAACCATGTGGCAGCCCCGGCTCCGTACAGTAAAACTCACGGTGGCTTAGAAATCACACCTCGACTGTAAACCCTGTGCGGGAACTTCCTCTTGAATGGCTCGGGGCACAGAGCTCTCGCGGGCTGGGGGTTTCTGGCACCTCCTTTCTGACGTGCGGGACTTTCATGGGTGTTTTAATGAGACATTTGAACCTCAGGCTGGGACATTTTCCTTCTTTTAAATCGCTGTTCATTTGAATTGACATAGGCAAAAGGAGAGCTGGCTACCGTGGTGCTGGAGGGGTGCGGGGACAGCCCCTCGCGAGTGGCTGGGGCAGACCCTTTGCAACAGGCCGCATGCCGGCCCTGCCGCAGAGGTGACTAGAGCAGCGAGGCCGGGATCCAGATTCCCCGGGGGCAGAACCAGCCTGGACATTACAAACCCCACAAGGAGGCTGCGCCCGATTCTCCTGCTCCTCAGGGCCCCTTTGCACCCCATGGGAACGGGCCTTGCAATGAACAGGGTCCCGAGCTGCAATGGTTGGCCGCTCCGAGGTTGCTCCCCATCGTCTCCCTGGTTCCTGGCGCTGCCCCATTCGTGCTGCCGTTCTCTGTGCTCTCCATAGCACGGAAGCTCATGGGGGCTTGTGTGCGTACAGCGCTGAGCGCCACAAAGCCCTGGTCCCTGATGGGGCTTCTAGACCCCGCCCCCCCCTCGCCAACACCAGCTCTTGCCACGGAGAGATAAGCACCCTCCATGTAACACCAGCGGGGAGCCTGGCAAGCTGGTGCCGGGCCAGCTGCAACAGGAAACGGGCCCCTGTCAAACCAGTGGGGAGCCGTGCTGGAGCCCAGGGGCTCGGCCCATGCGGCCACGTTTCAAAGGGCGCTTGGAAGGCCGGGTCCCCGCCTCTAGGTGCCCCCTCGTGCCTGGACTCGTCTCCTCCCCCCATGTCCTTGGCCCCCTATGGCCAGTCCAGCCACTGTCTCCTCCTGACTTCCCCTTGGGGTGTTCTGGGCCCGGCCTTCTGGCCAAGGCATGCAACAGTTTATGCCCCTTACGAGTTCATTAAAACCCACAGCTCCGTGCCCCTTCCCCCACGGCATTGTGCCCCCACCAAGCCCCCAGCCCTGCGCCCCTCCCCCCATGGCATGGCGCTCCCACCAAGCCCCCAGCTATGCGCCCCTTCCCCCATGGCATGGCGCCCACTGCAAAATCCCCAGTCCTGCACCTCCCCACAGCATTGTGCCCCCACCAAGCCCCAGCCCTGAGCCTCTCCCCATGGCATGGCGCTCCACCAAGCCCCAGCTATGCGCCCCTTCCCCATGGCATGGCGCCCACTGCAAAATCCCCAGTCCTGCACCCCTGCCCCATAGCATTGTGCCTCCGCCAAGCCCCAGCCCTGCGCTCCTCCCCCATGGCATGCTGCCCCGCCAAGCCCCAGCCCTGCGCCCCTCCTCCCATGGAATGATGCCCCCCACCAAGCCCCAGCCCTGCGTCCCTCCCGTCACAGCATGGCGCCCCTGCCAAACCCCAGCCCTATGCCCCCATGGCAGGACACCCCATGCCAAGCCCCCCCTTGGCACAGCACCCCCAGGTGAGCCCCCTGTCTGGCCCCTGCTGCACGGTGCCCCCTACTGGCTCTACAGACTTGCAGCTGCTCACTGTGGCTCCCCATGGCTTCCATGCAGTGGGTCATGGGCCCCAGGTGCTGCACCGAGGCAACGTTTCCTGAGGTGCAGCCATGGCTGGAGTCCCCTCTGCAGGTGTAGCAGGGGGCCCCATTCAGGGACCGGGGGGATTCCTGGTAATCGGAGGGGAAGGGGTCAGGGCTCACCTGGACTCTTCTGCTTCCTGGCCTGGCTCAAGTTCTCCCGAGCTCAGGGCTGGCCCACAACATTTTGGCACCTGAGGCAGGGAGCTCAAATGACACCACCATGCCCCCTCACTTGGGCCAGCACTTGGAAAGGTCTCAGTTCTGCTTTCGTCCTGTTCTACTCCTCTCCCGGGACTGCTCTGCTACCTACAAATGCACCAGCAGCAGACACATTCCTCCACTCTGGGTCCTAGTGGTGCCCCCAGTCTGGCACCTGAGGCGGCCGCCTCAGTTCGCCTCATGGTAAGGCCAGCCCTGCCCGAGCTGCTTCCTACTGCCGCCCCAGCCCCACCCCCTGCGCCCAGCCCTGGTGGGCCCTGTGTCTGGACTCCCCTGACAGGAGCCCCCCATGCTATGCCCTGGGGGACCTCAGCCTGGCCTCCGACAGTTCCTCCCAAAGAGCTTTCCTCTTCCAGGATCCTGCTTCCTCTGCTGCATTCCCAGATCCATTCATGGCCCCAGCTCCGGTCACTCATTAACCCCAGCGCTGCTGGCTCATCAGTGGGGCTGAGGGGACAGCAAGAGCCTTTGGGTTGGCTTTTTAAAGGCATGTAGGTGCCCAACTCTCATTGGTTTCAGTGGGTGTTGGGTGCAGAAATAAGCCAGTCCGTGGTGCTTTCGAATGTCAATGAGATGTAAACTCTCAAGGCTCAGACCCCAAAGGGCATTAGGTTCCTTTGAAGCCAATGGGAGTTAGGGGTCTGGGCTCCTTTGAGGATCTGGGCTGCACATTGCTTTTGAAAATGGCATGTAGGCTCCTAAATCACTTAGGTGCTTTTGAAAATGGTGCCCTGACCTAGCCAAATGCGAGTGTGCACCACTTTAAGCACGTGCGTAGCCCTAGTACAGGCTACGGCTCTGACTCCGATATACATTGACGTCTGTTGCACCGCTCTGGTGGTGTAAGGGGGTTTGAACTGACAGCGAAGTCTGGATCGGGGCCTGGCATCTTCTGCTGGCGCAGCACTTCCTGTGTTCTCTGTCTCTGGTACATAGAGATAATCACTGGCGATTGGAGAGATAAATGCAGCGGCAATGCGATCTTAAAGCCACACGAACCCTCGCTCCTGTTTAACCCCCCCCCCAGAACAGAGTGCCCTGTGCAGGGACACGTCAGTGAGTCTCTTCTTTGCACGTTCATTCCCAGGCTCGCTCGGGACAATGCACGTGGTGAAATACGCTGTGCCCGTCTGTGCGGTTCTGATCTGTGCAGGGCTTGTCGCGTGCTGGCTCACATTCCGAGGTAGGTGCACAAGACACTGGGAACTGATTGCTCGTAGGCCGCGTTGACCTAACTTCCGTGGGCATGCGGCCGCCGCGGGAACGACAGCGCCAGTGCCTGCTACACTGTGCTCCTCGGGTGGAGTGCGCGTCCTCAGCTCGCAGCCCGTGTGTTTATGGTACTGCCAGCGCAGGGCATTGTGGGATGGCTCCTGACAGCCAATGAGAGTCAATGTCGCACACAGGGTCGCTGATGGGTGGGGGCAAAGAGGGCAGTTGTCCTGGGTCCTGGTGATTTAAAAGGGCTCAAGGCTCTGGGCCACCATTACTGTGGCTGGACCCCTGGGCCCTTTAAATTGCCAGCAGAGCCCTGTGTGGAGGAGTCGGGTGGCATGAGGGCTGATTGCCATAGCCCCGCCCCTTCCATACTGCCCAGGGCCTGGTGAATTCTGCCGCCTCCCCGGCAATGCAGTGTCCGCACTGACACCGCGTCTGCCTTACAGCCACCGGGACTCTAGGCCATGGGAGGAGGTGGAGTTAGGCCAGCGGGGCAGGACAGATGCACTGACGGGGGCCAAATCGTCAGATCAGTGTAGACTGCCATGCGCTGACCTACCTCTGCAGCGCGGACCAGGCCTCGGCGCTGCTCACTGCGCGGTTTGGTACCATGTATAACGCCCCCAGTTAGGGGTGTCATGAGACCAGGACAGCCCTGGGGACACCAGTACAAAGCTGTCTTAGGAGAGCTTATTCTCTGTCCCACGCTGGAGTAAGCACCTTTCCAGCTGCACGGCCCAGCCACTTTAGGGGGGGGTTGTGCCACTTTGCACCAGTAGCGTTAGAGCAGCATGACACTGGTGTTTGGAGGAGAATTCAGGGTGAAACTGGTCCCTGTGCAAAGGCTCCTGCATCACTTGAGTCCTCGTCCATTTCAGTGCGGGACTCATTGCCAGAGGATGCCATTGGAGCCATGAATTTAGTAGCATTCAAAGAGCGGCTGGACTTTTACACATATACACAGATAGTGAGAACACCCCGTTTGGTCTCTCTTCCCCTGGCCCCATCACTGTAACAACTGGGCAGCTCACAATTTGTAACACATCCATCTTCACAACGCCCGGTGATGTAGGGAAGAGCTGTTACTTCATGCATGGGAGCCTGCGACAGGGAGAGGTCATGACCAGACTTACCGATAGCTATCCTGGCAAATACTCCTTGTCTTTATGTGCCAAAATGCATTTTCTTGTGTGGCATGTATTGGCTTCCCAACAAAATAACAAGCCCATTTGATACAGTCTCGCACGACCTTCTTAGCAAGAATCTAGGGAAATACCACCTAGATGGGGGCTGCTATAAGGTGTGTGCATAACTGGCTGGATAGCTGTTCTCTGAGAGTAGTTATTAACAGTTCACAGTCATGCTGGAAGCGCAGAACAAGTGCGGTTCCGCAGGGGTCTGTTTTGGGACCGGTTCTGTTCAGTATCTTCATCAACAATTTAGATATTGGCATAGAGCAGTGGTCCCCAACGTGGTGCCTGCAGGCGCCATGGCACCCGCCGGGGCATTTATGTGCGCCCACCTAGTGACCAGGGCTGGCCCGAGCCATTCTTGCACCCAGGGCCCCCGGCGCATAAGTGGCCCCCGCCCCAGCCGCGTGGCACATGCGCAACCCCCAACCCGGGTGCGCGGTGCCGCCCCTGGGCGCCCGGCAGCCCCAAAACATTGGGGATCACTGGCATAGAGAGTACACTTATTAAGTCTGCCAATGATACACTGCTGGAAGGGGTTGCAAGTGCTTTGGAGGATAGGGTAAAAAATCAGAATGATCTGGACAAACTACGGAGATGATCTGAGGTAAAGAGGATGAAGTTTAATAAGGACAAATGCAAAGTCCTCTGCTTAGTTTCACACACACAGAATAGGAAGTGACTGTCTAGGGAGGAGTATTGCAGAAAGGGATCTAGGGGTCATAGACCACGAGCTAAATATGAGTCAACAGTGTGACACTTTCAAAAAAAGCAAACATGATTCTGGGATGCATTAACAGGAGTGTTGTGAGCAAGACACGAGAAGTCATTCTTCCGCTCTACTCTGCGCTGGTTAGGCCTCAATTGGAGTATTGTGTCCAGTTCTGGGCACCAGATTTCAGGAAAGATGTGGCGGAATTGGAGAAGGTCCAGAGAAGATCAGCAAGAATGATTAAAGGTCTAGAGAACATGACCTATGAGGGAAGACTGAAAGAATTGGGTTTGTTTAGTTTGGAAAGGAGAAGATTGAGGGGGGACATGATAGTAGTTTTCAAATATCTAAAAGGGTGTCACAAGGAGGAGGGAGAACATTTTTTCTCTTTGGCCTCTGAGGATAGAACAAGAAGCAATGGGCTTAAACTGCTGCCAGGGAGGTTTAGGTTGGACATTAGGAAAAACTTCCTCACCTGTTTATTTGGGTTAAACACTGGACTAAATTGCCTTGGGGGGCTATGGCGTCTCCATCACTGGAGAGATTGAAGAGCAGGTTGGACAGACACCTGTCAGGGATGGTCTAGACAGTTCTGGGTCCTGCCATGAGAGCAGGAGACTGGACTCGATGACTCTCGAGGTCCCTTCCAGTTCTAGTGTTCTGTGATTCTGTGACAAAGCACCTTTCTTTCTGGTGTAACTGGACCTACACGAGGGCTTTTGCTGGTATTAAAGCAGCATTAACAGTCACCCCCACCCACCCACCCACACGATCGCTCCAGCAAAAGGCTCTAGTGCAGACCTAACCATCGGCTGGGGGCTGGGCTCTGTCAGATACAGGAAAGTGGGTCGGACTCGCCCCTGGATGTGACGCGGTCTGGAAATGCCGGTGTGCGTAGGCTGCGCGCCGCATCGCTGCACACGAGTAAATCTCACCTGAGCTGAGCACTGTGGCATGGAGAGCAGACTAGCCGTGTGTTCAGTCTCAAGGGAACCCCAGCTAGTCGTTTAGCATGAAAGAGAAGTGCAATTTTCCACTTAAGCTACTGGGTTAAGCAGGAAGGAAGGTTAAAAAAACTGTAACCACTTGAACATCATGCGACCTGAGCTAAAATATGCCCTTCTGATACGATCTCCTTTCATGTTTCTGGCGGAAGAGAGGGATCCTAGCTTAGATAAAACATGATAAATATCTGAGGTGCACCTTAGAGAAACAAGAGCTTCAGAGCGGGAGCCGAGTTAGTCTGTAACAGGCAAAACTGAAAAAACAACACACAGTCTGGTAGCACCTTAAAGTCTCACCAGACATGTAGATGGCCGGTCATCTGAAGAAGTGGGCTGTGCCCTCCAAAGCTCCTGAGCCCATCTGTCTGTTTGGTGAGTCTCTAAGGTGCTACTAGACTATGTGCTGTTTGTTCTTAGAGAAACAGAAAGCCAAGGTGCAGTGGCACGTATGTTAGTGCAATTGCGACACTGACAGGAGGAACCAAACCTGGGAGCCTCTACCCCTTGAGCTAAAAAGCCAGCTGCCACTCGGCTGAGGATGTAGAGGAATCTCTTGTATGGGGAAGGATAGCTCAGTGGTTTCAGCATTGGCTTGCTAAACCCAAGGTTATGAGCTCAAGCCTTGAGGGAGCCATTTAGGGATCTGGGCAAGTCTGCCAGGGATGGTGCTTGGTCCTGCCATGAGGGCAGCGCACTGGTCTCAATGACCTCTCAAGGTCCCTTCCAGCTCTATGAGATAGGTATATCTCCATATATATATATCTTTCTTTCTCTCTGTAAGTGGTCTCAGGGCCACTTAGCAGGATGGTGGCCCACCCCCAGGGCTAACCAGCACAACAGCATTTCACACCCACTTTGCACAGTGAGAATGACTCACAGCACAAAGGGCTGGGCAATGGCTGAGCATCCTAGGAGTTGTAGTCTGGATGCCTCATGCCGCCATTGTCCTCTACAGTCCAGGTGCCTGGTTGGACTACATCTCCCATGATGCCTGGCTCCTTTTCTTTTTCACAGGGGAGCAGGTATTGTATAGGAATCCCTGGGCAGGTGCACCATGGGAGATGCAGTCCAGACAGAGAGCTCAGCTCATAGAGAAAAATGAGCACATAAGTCATGTGGAACTACAACTCCCATGAGGCACTGTGGTGCCATTTTAAATGGCATAGTTCAACTTTTGACTTAAATATCTTTCAACATTTTGACAAATATTGACATTTTCTGCCAAAAGCAGACACATTTCATAGCAAAAGTTGTGTTGAGTTAGAAACCCCAATTTTCTGTCAAAATGGAAAATGGGATGGAACGTTTTTGACCTGACCTGTCCATGAGCCTTTCATAGCTTGGGGCACTTGAAGGGGGGTGCTGACGAATGCTTAGACCACAAGAACTGCGATTATTCTGAGCTGTCCTTTCCTGCGTCTCACTCTGCAAACGGGGTCCGCCAGGCCGACGTGGCCGCGCTTGTGTGTCTCCTGCCCTAACGCCCCTTTGCGTGTCTCCTGCCCTAATGCCCCTTGCAATCGTTTCTCTGAGCAGACAAGGAGGACCGCTCCCCGCTGAAGGAGGACAAGGAAACCTGCACAATTTACTCTCAAGTCCAGAGGGTGGAGGTGAGTTTGGGCACTTGCTCTTTGCGTGCGAAGGAGCCAGGGTGCAACCTCTCTGCCTACCCCACCCCCGTGCCCACCTGGAGGGCCACGGCCTTCAGTTACAAGGTTAACGTCTTGTCTGCGTGGTGGGTGAATTCCCCCCCGGGATAGAGCCACGTCTCATGCCCAGCTTCACTTCGCTGTGAGTCGTGCCCAGGCCTTTGTGTACAAAGGGGAATTCACCCCCTTCTGGGACTGGTTCTAAGCCGCATTAGCTGCACTCAGAAAACCCACCACGTCCCACTAGCTCCGTTCTGCTCCCTCGTCCGCGCCTGAGTCACGAGTCATCGAGCCTTCCCATTTCACCGTCCCGAGGAGGGTTGTGCCCGTCTGCCGCGCAGGGCGGATGCAGCGATGGGGCAGATCCCATTCTGCCTTGCACAGGCTCCACCGCATGGCCTGGCCCCAGCTGGCTTCGCACCGGTGCAGAGTCAGAGGAACGTCTCTGGACATGGCTGCAGGGCAGCTCTGGGATGTGGGCGTGGGGGCCCCGTGTCCCCAAACCCAGCCCTGAGCACCCAGGATGCATTGTACACCTGGCCTTCCAGCCGCTGGGCCCACCTCCCGCAGGGCCGCCCTCAGGCTGCTGGGGCCCCGGCAGTGCATTGAACTGGTGCCCTGTGCCCCACAGCAGCTGGTGGGAGGGGGAGAAGGGAATTTTTAGGGAGGTGGTTTTATAATCCTCAGCAGCGCACTGATGGGAGATTTTCACAACACACGGTAAGCTCAGGTCCTGTCGCCTGACACAGACAGTTCAGAAACCGGCAGTCGGTACCTGGCGTAGGCAAATGGCTGAAGAGAGGCAGGGTGGAGGTGGGGACTTGGGGAAGGAAGAAGTGGGGAGGCAGAGAAGGGGCAGGAAGAAGCGGAGGGTGGGAGTTTAGGGGAAGAGGTGGAGCAGAGGGAGGTTGGGGAAAGGGGTGGAGTGGGGGTTTGGGGTAGGGGTGGGGTTTGGGGGAAGGGGAGGAGTGGGGAAGGAGGCAAAGAAGGGGCAGGAAGAAGCGGAGGGAGGGGTTTGGGGAGGGGGAGATTGGGGAAGGGGTGGAGCGGAGCGGGGGTTGGGGCAAAGGGGTGGCGTGGGAGCAGGGTAGAGCACCACGGGAAAGGCTGGCGATTGGATCGCTTGCTGCTGCGCTGGTGCCAAGGCCCCTGCTAACCCAACAGGCCACCCTGGACCCCACATCCCCCTGAGGCTGGGAACCCCCCAGACACGGAGCTTGGGGTGGTTGCCTTGGCCCATCCTATGGATGGGACAGCTCCGCTTGGGCCCGTTCTGGCCCCCACCAGAAATTATCCAGACCCAAGCTCTCAGGGACTCCCTCGGGCTCAGCTAGTCACTACGAGGATGGTTTGTGTTGGCTCCCGAGCCCCCGGCCCAACGACATCCCCCCGCAGCCCGGCCTGGGTTCTGCCCTCCCTGCACCTCGCCTGTGGTTCTGCAGGCCAAATTCTGCCCTCGTTGACCTGCCGCACCAGTGTGACCCCCGGCTCGAGCGCCCTGGCCCCGTGGGACACTGGCACACATGCCGCTCTGACGCAGTGTGATCCTCGGCTCCAGAGCCCTGGCCCGGCAGCACACACCGCTCTGGCGCAGTGTGACCCCCAGCTCCAGCTCCCTGGCCCAGCAGCACACACTGCCCTGGTGCTGCAGCTGGGCTGGGAGGAGCCGGGCTGGCGCAGTGTCACAAACTCCTCCCCCTGCCCAGCCGGTGACTGTCATGCCTGCCGGTGGTCACAGTGTCCATCTAATCTGTGCGCTTGTGCAGCCGCTCAGGGGACATTCGAATGAGTGGCAGAGCGCCCAGGCTGCCCCCTTAACTCAGTCCTGCTGCGACCATGCAGCCCCTCTGCCCCTGGCCAGTGTGGTGGCTGGTGGGGGGCACCAGGGCGTCCTGGCCTATATATTGCGCTGGGTGGGGGATCTGGCATTTTGGAAGCAGCCAGGTGCAGTGTAACACCGGCTGAGCTGACGGAATCTCTCCCAAGCCCCCCTGGCCCCAGGTGGTTTCCTGGCCCAGTTCTGGGCGCGGCGCGTGGGCTTGTGGGGGCAGAGCGCTGCAGGCAGGGCATCCGGCTGCCCCCACCTGGGCAGGAAGTGGGGGGGTGCCTTCCGCAGAGGTGCTGGGCTCACCCTTGTCTCTTTGCACAGAAGCAGAGAATCAGTCGCCCCCCTCCCCCCGTGGAGAGCTCAGAGTGCAGCACCATCTACGTCGCGGCCACCAGCCTGCCCCCAGACACCACCCAGGTGAGGGGGGTCCATGGCATTTAATTACTAGGCCTTGGAGAAAACAACTGTGGTCAGCGTGCCCCTTCTGCAAGGACCTCCTCACTCCTACTGCAGCCCAGCCTGGGCTGTAGGAACAGCTGAGGGGCCACAGCCAGTGTTCCCTGTAAGCTGGGCACCTGTGCGGCCACCCAGGAGAGTCCAACACTGCCTGGCAGAGCGCACACAGCTAGGTTTTTGTTTCGATGTGTGGTGCGCATCTGCCCATGCCTCAGTGCACAGAACAAAATGTAATCCGCACATGCATGAAAAAAATTAGTGGGACCATTGATCACAACCATAATCTCAGGCCGACCCATGCTGAGCAGGAGAGGTCGGGCAGGATCCGGCAGCGGGATCGGAGGTTTATTCCTGGTGCACGTCTGATGAGGGCCGGCGCTGGAGCTGCAGGATGTTTGCCCAGCTTGTTGGCTGGCGCTAGCAGTGTCCAGCCGTGGGGGCAGCTCAAGCAGCAGCTGAGCCGGCTGTTCGCAGGGGAGCCCCGTAGCAGGAGGCGCCAGCGGGATTCTCAATCCAGAGCGTTCAGCCCCACAGAACAAAGCTCCAGCCTGAGCCGTGGGGCCAGACAGGACCCGAGGGCCAGCAGGGACCTCGGGCAGGGCCCCCAGAACGGGGCGAGGGGGGTGACCGGGGCCCCGCCCCCATGGAACTGCTAAGCCCTCTCGCTTTTTTCCTGCCCGAAGGGCGGATGGCAGGAGGTGGCGGAGGGGAGCGAATGGCAGGCGGGACTCAGGGCTGGGTGGAGTGGGGGGAAGAGGAGGCTCCTTCTGCCGGGCGGAGCAGGGTGGGGTGCTCCTGGTGCCGGGTGGGGAGCAGGGCGGGGGGGGGTGCTCCTGGCTCCGGTGCGTTGCTGGTTTACATGCTCCCCGTTTTCTTGCCCAGACCCATGATCCAGGGCTGATGACCGTCTATGCCAGCGTGATGCCCCCGACCAGCTGAGCCCCGGCCCGGGGACTGTGCCAAGTCGCAGCTGCCCTGGGGACACCGAGAGACTTTCCCCTCCGTGGAGCAGAACCCGCCTCTCCCGCTGGCTGAGCTCTATCCACGGCCACGCCAAGTCCCACGTGGCTCTGCCGGAGCAGGGGAAACTCCACCAGGCAACAGCACCGGGCACAACGTGTCTCCTCCAAAGCGAGTCCCGACGGCTGCAAACGAGTCACCGTTTGTAACAGCAGAGCAGAGGGGAATCTGCCACGTGGGGCAAGGCACCCGCGAGGGACTCGGCATTGGGATTCCAGGACAGGCTGATGGAGACGGGTGGCCACAGAAACCCCCAGCCAGGAGATGGCGAGGCGGGCGCTGGGAGAAGAGGGAGGATTGCCGGAGAGGAGACCGGAGATGCAGAAAGGCTGCTCCAGCTGATCGCAGCCAGATGCTGCACAGACCCCGAAAGGAGGCTGGTACCGGAGAACTAGGGGGGAGCCGAGACTGTGACTCTGTTCCATAGGGGGTGCCAGGCCTGATCCTCGGTGGGGTAAATCAGCCTTGCTCCCGGGGCTCCAATGGAGCTGCGCGGATTTACACCCTCTGCGCCTGTGGCCCGTGGGAATGTCGTCCCGATGTATCACCCCCCTGCTGAAATAGTCAGGCCTGGTCCCCAGCCCCAGAGCAGGAGCGGGGCCCCTGGGGCCGCCCGGGTCACTCCTGATTCAGTCCACTTCACACTGAAGATCAGTTCTGCCCTGCCGGCCTCTGCCTCACTGCACCTGAGAGCCAGCGTGAGCGTGTGGGGAGGGTTCAGTGAGGCGCGACTGCCCGAACAAGCCACCGCTGGCGGTACTGGCCTGTGGGCGGTGGGACTTGGCCCTGGGGTCTACAACACCAGCCTTGCTCCCAGCTCTGCTGCCAGCCCAGCAGCCCTGCTCTTTGGGCCAGTGGCCGCTAGGTGGGGCGGGAGGCACGTTACACCTCTGGGGGGCGCAGAGCTGGCTGGGGAACCGTGTGCAGAACCATAGTCCATGGGGATGTGCTGAAAGCAGTGCTGTCCTTAGGAGCCACAGGCCCTCGGCAGAGCCGTGACATTGATGCCCGGGGCCCTCGGCGGAGCTGTCGCACTAGTGTCCAGGAGTCTTCAGTAGAGCTGTTACACTGGTGCCCCGGGGGCCCTCAGCGGAGCTGTCACACTGGTGCTCCGGGGGCCCTCGGCGGAGCTGTCACACTAGTGCCCCGGGGGCCCTTGGCGGAGCTGTTACACGGGTGTCCTGGGGCCTGACGGCAGCCAGGGGGAATGAGTTTTTAGAGATGGGGTTTTATAATTGTCAGCAGCACCCCAATGAAATAGTTAAAGCAGATTTTAAACTCTGGTCCTGTTGACTGACACGGTAAATTCAGAGCTGGACAGGATGTACCGGGGCTAGCAAATACCCATGAAATGGCTACATTCCCCTGTGACTGGCTCTGTCCCAGGTTTGGTACCTGCGCATAGCTCGGGCAGGCTGGGCCCGTTCAGTTCACTAGCTCCTCTCCCGAGGAAGCAGGGCCACAGAACAGGGACAGGAAGAGCCGGCTGGGTGGACATTGAGGCCACGTCTACACTGCACGGTTAGTTCGGAATGAGCTATTCCGAAATAGTGATTCCAAAATAGCTTATTTTGAAATAGTTCGTCTACACTGCAGGGAAGCCTCACAATGAGTCTGAAACAGGCTTCCCTGATGTAGCCGTGCTGTCTCGATTCAGAGCCTCAAGAGGAATAGCTTAGAATGGCCCTGGGGAGGGGCTATTTCCAAATAGCAGCAGTGCAGCATCTACACACGCCTGATTTCGAACTAGCTATTTTGGAAGAGGAGTTATTCGTTGTAGAATGAGGTTTACAGAAGTCAGAATAAGCCGTCCGTTATTTTGAAATTATTTCAAAATAGCGGAATTGCTGTGTAGACCCTGGCATCATTATTCCGAAATAACTTTGCTGTGTAGACACCCCCTAAGACCCGACGTTTTCAGGTGCCCTGCATGGCTGTCCATTCTGTGTCTGGGTAAGGATGGCTCTGGCTGAAATCAACATTCCTGGCCAAGTCACTTCAATTTTTTTTGGAAGAAAATGGGGCGAAGTGATCGCAGGGCTGTGAAAGGCCCCGTGCTGACCGTTTTCAGCACACAACATGTCAGCTCTTCGTTTGACCAGGACGTTTCATGGTGGATGCTTGTTCAGGTTTCGCATCATATATTGCATTGTTTTGTGTATTTGCATTTAATGCAGCATTATTATAAAGGCTGGACTCGAAATGGCATCAAAGTGAAATGTTCCAGTTTCGATTCAGAATGAAACCGTATTTTGAAATCTCGTTAAACAGTGCTTCCTCCCCCCACCCCCACACCTCTGGCAATACACATATAGCTCTTGGGCCGGCCTACCATGCAGGAGTGAATTTTACAGTCAGAGAACAGACTGCGGTCTCTTGCCCAGAAATTGTCGCAGGCGTGAGCAGGCTGTTCCCTGCTGTACTTGCTGCTCTGACTTGTGAGAAGTGATAGAGACCGTGCGATAAATGACACAGACTGTTTTTAAAAGGTTCTAATGTTGCATTAATTGGGGAGGCTGCATAGTCTAGCAGTCAGAGCGTGGGGGCACCTGAACTGGGTGCTAGGCTTGGCTTTGCCACCAACTCTATGTGCGACCTTGAGTGAATCACTTTGCCTCCTTGTGGCTCAGTTTCCTCCCGCCCCGATCTGTAAAATAGGTATCATGATACTGATGTACAGCATTGGAGGAGACCCAGTGTTTGTCAATTGCTTTGGAAACCTCTGAGAGCCTAGTATTATTTGTGCAGCATGAATGGACTGTGTGCACCAGCTACAGAAAAGGAGAAAAAAGAGACTGCACTGATAATCAAGTCCTTTGAAGACAGTGTTGAGGTTTTTGATGCTGGGTTGCATGTCAGAGCAGTGAAAACGCAGCCTCTGCACTCATCTCTGGCCATGTTCTTTCGCATCCTCATTCTCTCCCCCAAAACACCCGCCTCACCCCTTGGCCTTCTTCCCCTGCAGGTGCTAGCTCTCTGCAAAAATCGCTTTCTGCCAGAAAGGCCAGGTGAAACCTGCAGGCCAGATTGCTGGAGTTAGAGCAGCACTCAGATTTGTTCTTAGTACAGATGTGCTGAGGGTGTGGGGCTGCTCCCTGGGGCCAAGGAGGTACAAAGTGTGATCAACTGCTGGATGTCTGGTTGGCAGTTGGTTTCAAGCCGAAGGCCCAAGGGTCAGTTCTAAGGCTGGTTTTGTTCAATGTCTTTGTTAATGAACAAACATCCCCTGGAGGGAATGGATTGCACCTTCAGCAAGTTTGCGGATGACACTAAGCTAGGGGGAGAGGTAGATATGCTGGAGGGCAGGGATAGGGTCCAGCATGACCTGGACAGATTAGAGGATTGGGCAAAAAGAAATCTGATGGGGGTCAACAAGGACAAGTGTAGAGTTCTGCACTTGGGACGGAAGAATCCCAAGCATTGTTACAGGCTGGGGATCGACTGGCTAAGTAGCAGTTTGGCAGGAAAGTACTTGGGGGTTACAGTGGATGAGAAGCTGGATATGAGTCAACAATGTGCCCTTGTAGCCAAGATGGCTAATGGCATATTAGGGTGCTTTAGGAGGAACATTTCCAGCAAATCTAGGGAAGTGATTATTCCCCTTTATTCAGCTCTGGTGAGGCCACGTCTGGAGTATTGTGTGCATCTGCGGACAAGAAGAGTGAGGGGGGATTTGAGAGCAGCCTTCAACTTCCTGAAGGGAAATTCCAAAGAGGATGGCGAGAGGCTGTTCTCAATGGGGGCAGGTGGCAGAACAAGGAGCAAAGGTCTCCAGTTGCCCTGGGGGAGGTCTAGGTTGGACATTAGGAAAAACAATTTCCCTAGGCGGGTGGGGAAGCACTGGGATGGGTTCCCTAGGGAGGGGGTGGAATCTCCATCCCTAAGGTCTGTAAGTCCCAGCTTGACCAAGCCCTGGCTGGGATGATTTCATTGGGGTGGGTCCTGCTTTGGGTAAGGGGTTGGACTCGATGACTCCTGAGGGCTCTTCCCAGCCTAGGACTCTATGGGTATGTCTAGACTACATGCTGCTGCCGACTGAGGCATGTAAATTAGACATACCGACACAGTCAATGAAGCGGGGATTTAAATATCCCCTGCTTCATTAGAATAAAAATGGCCGCTGCATTGTGCCGGCTCAGCTGTTTGTCGGCACAAACCGGCAGTCAAGACGGGGATCGGTCAGCAAGGAAAGCCTTTGCTGACCGATCCCTTATGCCTTGTGCAACGATCCCTATGATTCTAAAGGTGGTTCCCTTGTTGCGGAGAGTGGAGGAGGACATTGGCGTGAGCATGAGCCTCGTGCGAAGGAGACCCTGCGCTGGGCTCACCCCCTGCTGTGGAGCGAGGCTAACATGCGGGCTCCAGGTTCCTGATGTGCTGGGTTGTGCATGCACTGATCCTCACCGTTCTGCACCCACCACCGGGCAGGGTGGTATTCTTAACATCCCGCCTTCTCAGGGAGAGTTGAGTCAGAGGTGCTCCTTGTACGCAGTTCACACCTCCGAGGTGTGCTTGCTCACTCACACTGAGACAGGAAACGTCACACAGCGTTAGACACTGGCTCTAACAGGCCATGGGTGTCCAGGCAGTGATCCCTCTCATTTGTGCCACTTGTTTGTGGAATAAATTTTGTTCTGTGCACCAAGGCATGTGTAGATGTGCACCATCAGTAGAAACACCTGCTGCTGGCTATGGGCACTCTGCTAATCAGCGGGGTGGCATTGCAATCTCCCCTAGGTGCTACTCAGCTTGCAGGGAGCCCTGTTCCCAGGCCAGGGAGATGTCTCCTGAGCTAGAAAGGGTGGAATATTTCCTCCCCGTTTCTCCTGCTGGCCGCATGCATCTGAGGAGACACCCCAGGGATTAGCCGGGATGCAGAGACGGCCGGGATTACGGATGAGACCAGAGGTGGGTTATTGGAACAAAAAGGGATGGGCTGCCCTGACTCTCATCCCCTCTGCAGCCAGGCCACGGGACCTGTAGCTTGCAGTCTGGGCACAGCGATATGGGACCTGCAGACGGCATCAGGCCTGTATCTAGCCCCATGTCCCACCCCGACTGTGGCTCAGAAGCCGAGGAACATGGGCAGTAGCTGTGCTAAATTGGGGAGGGGGGTTTTGCCTTCTCAAACCACCAGCCTGGCCCGGCCCACACTCCACCCCCAGATCAAATGCTGTAGTCCTACTGGGAGTGGAGTGTTGCTGCCCCAGCGCCTGCCCTCCTTGTGCTCTGGGGCAGGGGAGGCTGGAGCCTGTGATGGGGGGCAGGGCCTGGGCAGAAGGGTGGGACTGGAGCGGGGTTGGGGGGCACGCCTCCCCCCCACCTTCACCTAGCGCCCATGCCACGGCAGGTGTCAGGAACACCCGGTGGGCTGAAGAGGGATAATTCACACCTGCAGTGCTTCGTGGTGAGAGGCAGGTCGTCTGGGTGTTTAGCCCCACGGGAGAAGTGGGGCTGGGCTGGATGTGCCACAGGCAAGGCTGCCCCATGGCCCTGTCCCCGATGGCTCCCCAGCATCAGGGGCAAATGAGGCAGCTGCAGGAGGACAGTGGGGCTATCGGCCACGGAGGAGAGGGACTCTGACGTCGGCAGAGAGTAAAGCCCCTTCAGGAGCCAACAGCATCGATTTGCCCCAGATGCGCCAGCTGCTCCCCACGTAACCCGGCTCCCCCCAGCTGGCGCGCAGCCACCCAGACGGGACCAGCCCTAGAGCGCAGGGTGGGCTCCCGCAGCAGTGGAGAGGACGATGTATTGGCAGTGATGGATGCAGACAGACCTCCGGGCCCTCTCGGGCTCCCAACCCAGGCTGCTGGCTGCAATGCCCAGTGCACACTAACTCTGCTGCCCCGTGGGGCCCCTGGCTGGGCGGAGCTGACCAGGGTGGGCGTGTGTCTGTCCCGTGCATTCAGCATCCCCGCGGAGCAGCACTCCATGCAGGAAGGGCAGTGGGTCACATAGTACCTACCCATCCTCGGCCAGCAGTGGAATCACTGGTGCGGAGCAGGGGGGCGGGGATGGCCCCTCCCCGTGATACCACAGGGTGGATGGAAAGCAGCCGTGGGCTTCAAAGATGAAGTGAGAGTGGGCAAAATCCCCCTTCCCCAGCCATGTGGTTTCAGTTTTGAACGTGCCTGTGCCCTTTGCATGCGTCCCTGTGGTGAGCTGCCAGCAGCCGGTGTTTGGATGAGAGGGGCCACATGGTGATGCCGTGGGGACAGGTGTAAACTGAAGGTGACTCCACTGAGCTCAGGAGAGCTGCCCCAGCTCACGCCAAGGGACGTGAGACCCAGAGGCAGGGCCCAGGCGACAGAGAGAGTGGAATGACTGAGGGGGCAGACATACACAGCCTTCTTGCTTCCTGCAGGACAGGGGTTAGTGGCTGTGCAGTGCAGGCCTGGGGCAGAAGTACACAGCCCCCTTGCTGCAGGACGGAGGTTGGAGGGCGCACAGTGCAGGCCTGGGGCAGACGTACACAGCCCCCCCCTTGCTGTAGGACAGGGGTCGGTGGCCATGCAGTGGAGGCCTGGGGCAGATGGCTGAACGTACTAAACCGCTATTGTACCTGGGTGAACCTCACCCCAGGAATGAGACCACAGTATCATGCATGCCCCCTTCAGCCCACGTGCCTTCACTGACTCCCTGCATAGGGGTGAATTTCACCCCCCTCCGTGGGCAGCTGGCAGCTCATTCACTCATGGCTCGATGGAAATCGGGAGAACTTGCAGCGAGGGCTTTCTTTAATCCAGTGGTCCCCAACGCGGTGCCGGGCATTTATGTGTGCCCGTTGAATGATCTGGGCCAGCCCCGGCCCCGGCTCACAGTGCATGTGCGGTGCTGGCGCCGGGCACGCGGCGCATGGATGGCCCCTCCCCCGGGCACGCAGCCCCACCCCGGATGCACGGCGCATGAGCGGCCCCACCCCCGGACGCCCGGCAGTCCCGAAAGGTTGGGGACCACTGCTTTAATCCATTACAGCAAAACCAGGAGAAAAGCAGTTTTCACTGGCCCCCAAAAGATACTGGCTTTGGGGCTATGCCCATGGGCAGAAACCGAGTCCCTGATGCCTCCTGCTCAGAACAGTTCAGAAGAGGTTTTCAAGGAAAAATCCCTGTAATGGCCAGAGGGGCTGTGAGTTTCACTGCGGCCCTCCAGTCTTGTTGCTAGGCAAATGGGGTACCGGGGTACAAATGCAGGTTCTGTAGCTTACTTGCTTGGCGGGCGTGAACAAGCTCTCCCCTTGGACTGTCGGAGCTCCCGCCAGCTGCCCATCGCTGTGCTTTGGGATGGCTTGGAGTTTTAGTGGGGGAATGTCTGGGCTGCACAGTGCGTGTGGGTTAAGCAACCCTGGGTGCCACGTCCCCCCTTCACAGGACTTCCTGTGTCTCCCATCTCTGTGCTGGACCCTGGAGGAGCCTTCACCTGGTGACTGTGGGAGAACGGGTCTGTTCCCTGGAGGGAGTCGGGGGAACGGTGTGGAGGCCTGTCCGCACTGGAGAAGTTTCAGCTGCGTCCTTACATGGGTTCTGGCCTGAGATAAAGCAGAGCCCAGGTTCTAATCCACTCCCACCCCTGCTGGGTCCTGGACTAAGGCACCTCCAAAGCCAGCTCAGGATTTTGTGCAGATGGAGGGGAGGTTGGACTGAAATCTGGGGAAGAGCCAGTGTAAGCAGGGGCTGAACTGCTGCTTGATATCAGCCAGCTAAAAGGAGAGAGCTGCCCTGGGGCCACTACAAGGCTGTGTCTACATTGGCAAGATTTTGCGCAAAAGCTGTCGCTTTTGCACAAAATCTTGCCGCCTGTCTACACTGGCCGCGAGTACTTGCGCAAGAACACTGACGTTCTAATGTATAAAATCAGTGCTTCTTGCGCAAATACTCTGACGCTCCTGCTCAGGGATAAGCCCTGTTGCGCAACTGTTCTTGCGCAAGAGGCCAGTGTAGACAGGCAACGTTAATTTCTTGCGCAAGAAAGCCCGATGGCTAAAATGGCCATCAGAGCTTTCTTGCGCAAGAGAGCGTCTACACTGGCATGGATGCTTTTGCGCAAAAGCACATCTCTTGCGCAAAGGCACATGCCAGTGTAGACGCTCTCTTGCGCAAATACTTTAATGCAAAAACTCTTGCGTTAAAAGTATTTGTGCAAAATCTTGCCAGTCTAGACACAGCCTTGCGCAAGAGGGCTTATCCCTGAGCGGGAGCGTCGGAGTATTTGCGCAAGAACCACTGATTTTGTACATTACAAAGTCAGTGTTCTTGCGCAAATACTCGCAGCCAGTGTAGACAGGGGGCAAGATTTTGCGCAAAATCATGCCAGTCTAGATGCAGCCCAGGAGGAGTCTTTTTGCTAGTCCAGTGGAAGCTGGAATCCTTTGCCAGTCCAGGTGGTGGCTAAAGAGTTGAAATCACTGGTTTGGCTGGGAGCCAGACCCATTGCAGCCAGCGAGGAGCTGCGACCAGCAGTGTGGTGCGGAGCGGCGGCAGGCGAGGAGTGGCGACCAGCGGAGTGGCAGCGGCAGGCGTGGAGCGACGGCAGGCAACCAGTGGTGCGGCGCGGTTGGTAGGAGCAGCGGCAGGCGACCAGCGGCGCGTCCAGTGGCGTGGAACGAGACAGCTGGTGGAGCGTGGCGGAGTGACTCATAAGGTGCCTCCTATCTATCCCCCAACCCCCATTTCTACCCAGGTTGGGAGGTGAAACCCTGCGGGTGAACTTTTGGACTCTGGGTGGCACTGACCAGGGACAGAGACTTTTGGGGTGTCGGACTTTGGGACTTCGGGTGATTCTTGGCTGGGGACGGGGGGCTTAGCTCATGTTTGGGTTATGAACTCTGTTTGTGGTATTTTCCCAAGTTAATGCCGTATGACTTCTCTCTCTGTTTCATTAAGGCTGTGTCTACATTGGCATGATCTTGCTGCCTGTCTACACTGGCCACGAGTTCTTGCGCAAGAACACTGACGTTCTAATGTATGAAATCAGGGCTTCTTGCGCAAGAACTCTGATGCTCCTGCTCAGGAATAAGCCCTCTTGCGCAACTGTTCTTGCGCAAGAGGCCAGTGTAGACAGGCAACATGAATTTCTTGCGCAAGAAAGCCCTATGGTTAAAATGGCCATCAGAGCTTTCTTGCGCAAAAGAGTATCTACACTGGCATGGATGCTCTTGCGCAAAAGCACATCTCTTGCGCAAACACACATGCCAGTGTAGACGCTCTCTTCTGGAAGAGTTTTTGCACAAGAACTCTTCCGCAAAAGAGTTCTTGTGCAAAATCATGCCAGTGTAGATGTAGCCTTAATGTTTCTTTCCTACACTCAGCCTCTGTGCTTGCGAGTGGGGAAGCATTGCCTCTCAGAGGCGCCCAAGGGGTGTGTGAATTTCCCAGGTTACTGGGTGGGGGCTTGAGCCGGCTCTGCGTGAGATGGACCCCAAGATATTGAACCCGGCCCTGGTTGCTGACAGGCCTACCCGGCAGAAGGGTTACACCAGTGTGAACAGTGCCGTGAAGGCAGCCCCCCGTTCCATGAGCAGCACCGGCACCATGCAATGGAAATAATTAACAGCCACCCTTGCTCTCTGATTAGTACCGCTGGTGAGTATCTGTCATTATCCCCACTCCAGGGGGGAAACGCCCTGAGATCCAGACCTTCCATTCATTCCTCCATTCCTCCCGATGCTGCTGGGCATTTCCATGACTCAGGGGACTTTCTCTCGAGTCCCCCAGGGAGCGAGCTCGCCTCTGCTGATGCCCTGGCGCTGACTGGATGGTCTTGTGGCTAAAGCGCTGAACAAAACTTCAGAAACACCCTGTGTTCCCTTCCCTGCTGCCCACAGACCACTCAGGGGGTATGTCTACACTAGCCCCCTAGTTCGAACTAGGGTGGCTAATGTAGGCATTAGAACTTGCAAATGAAGCCCGGGATTTCAATATCCTGGGCTTCATTTGCATGTTCCCGGGCGGACGCCATTTTAAAATCCCCTTAGTTCGAACTGACTGCCCGCGGCTACACGCGGCAGTCAGAAGTTAATCCGAACTAAGGCCTCTGCCTCTGCCAGGAGACATTCATTAATGTATCTGATTTGCTTCAATATTTCATGGCCATTCCCCATAGAGAAGGCTGTAAAAATGCAGAAATCTGCCTGTTTCTGCCCTTTTGCTTCCTCTCCTTTTTGTTGCTCACTTCCTCTTCATTGCTCTCTGATTCGTCCTCCTTGTACATTTTCACAACTGAGCATATCGGAGCAGCGTTAACCTGCCATAGTTTTCAGTTTTTGTTTCTAGTTGAACTGGTGCACCCATGTGATTAGGCCTGACATTATAAACTAAGCAGATTTGAACTTGAGCAGGACTTGCCTGGACACTTGGCCTATCACAGAAAGTGGTGTTTGTGATTCAAAGATCAATGAACTAGTGTGTGAGCTTGGTTGGGGGTTTCTTGATTGCTGCAGATGTTGCCTTTCAGATGAGAGATTTGTTTAAAATGAGATCCTAGATCCGGTTGGGAAAGGGTAAATATTTACTCAGACACACAAAAATCAAAAGAAACTACATTGTGCTTTCTTTTCCCCAAAAAAATAGTTTTTCAGAGAAACTAACATTTTCCATCTTTCAGTAAAAATGTAGTGTGGCTTTTTTGTCCAAGAAAATGAGAACATTTTGAACAAAATGCAAATTTCCTATATTTTTGTTTAGGAGAAAAGGCCCTCGTTCATTGAAAAGTGCTTGGCCTGGAAAAATTTTGAGTCACTCTCATCTTGATCACCCTGGAGAGCTTCTAGCAGGATTCTAGTCTTACTGGCTTGGACTAGCTGCATTCTTGTGCCCTATGGGCATGTCTGGAGGCTGAACATTTCTTGTCCAAGTGCCATTGTGTGGTGTGGCTGTGTGGGATTGGGCCACGGATGCTGTAAAGCACAAACATAAGCCTAACTTTAAGTAGATGCTTAATTCTTACTGAAGTCAAAGTCAGACACATGCTCGTGTGCTTTCCTGACTCTGGCCTTCACTACCGATGGCCACAGATGAGAGGTGAGTGAAGGGATCAGTAATACACAACATATTCAAGTCCTGGGACCCTCGGTCAGAAAGTGGGCTAGTGGTGAGTGCTCAGGTACAAATTTCTTACAATATAAACCCATAAGAAAGAGAAGAGGATCCTTGAGCAGCCAAATGCCTGTCTCCTGGGCCAGGCTAAGAAAGGGGTTTAGGGGTTGCAGCCACTAATGCCCCTGTGTGCTGCCTTCTGGTCCAACTCCGTCTGGCCAAAGGGGAAGAGTGGAGCTCTGCATGCTGCTGTTCCTCTTCCTCCCTCCCTGCCCCTGAGCCGCCTCACCCCAACAAGCACCACACCTGGATGCTCTGTCCTGGCACTGCCCTCACCTGACAGCTCCGCCCCCCGCAGCTCCTATTGGTCAGATTTGCAGCCAATGGGTGCTGCCAGGTAATGGTGCCTGCAAGTGAGCATGGGGCAGCGCAGAACTTAGATTTCCAGAAAGCCTTTGACAAGGCCCCTCACCAAAGGCGCTTAAGTAAAGTAAGTTGTCATGTGATAAGAGGGAAGGTCCTTTCATGGACTGATAACTGGTTAAGAGACAGGATACAAAGGGTAGGAATAAATGGTCAGTTTTCTGAATGGAGAGAGGTAACTAGCGGTGTCCCCCAAGGGTCTATCCTGGGACCAATCCTATTCAACTTATTTATAAATGATCTGGAGAAAGGGGTAATCAGTGAGGTGGCAAAATTTGCAGATGATCCTAAACTGTTCCAGATAGTTAAGACCAAAGCAGACTGTGAAGAGCTTCAAAAAGATCTCACCAAACTAAGTGACTGGGCAACAAAATGGCAAATGAAATTTAATGTTGATAAATGTAAAGTAATGCACACTGGAAAAAATAATCCCAACTATACATATAATATGATGAGGACTAATTTGTCTACAACTACTCAAGCAAGAGATCTTGGAGTCATTGTGGATAGTTCTCTGAAAACATCCACTAGGTGTGCAGTGGCAGTCAAAAAAGCAAATAGAATGTTAGGAATCATTAAAAAAGGGATAGAGACTAACACAGAGAATATCTTATTGCCTCTATATAAAACCACGGTACACCCACATCTTGAATATTGCATACAGATGTGGTCGCCTCATCTCAAAAAAGATATATTGGCTTTGGTTCAGAAAAGGGCAACAAAAATGATTAGGGGTTTAGAACAGATCCCATATGTTGGGATATGTAAAAATGAATAGGTCTGAAATGGCTCTACATTAGTTGTTCAGGGGTCAGCCACAGCATTACCCTTTGAGGTAATGCCCCTGCCTGTCCAGAACTGCCCCTGCACAGCAGGGTGGGCGCAGGGGGAGTAGGGCTGTGGAATGCCCCATTAGGGCAGGAAACTCTCCAGCTGCCCTTAGCAGTGTAAAGGGGACGGAGCCAAGTGCTAGACTTTGGCTTAGCGCATTTTAAAGTTCTGTCCCACTGCTGCCCTCACCTGCAGGCTCTGCCCCTGCAGCTCTCATTGGCTGGATCTCATATAGTAGCCTCTTTGCTCTTTAGAGCAGAAATCAATGAGGGGGATTTGCTGCATGGCTGTTTATCATCTGTCCAGGAATCCTGTTTACCTGGCAGAGAGGAGGCACCAGATTAAACATAAGCACAACTCGCTGTGGCAGAGAACTCAGCCAAGGCACTGCTGATCTGACCCAAGAAGACTTTTCTCAGGCCATGTCTTCACTAAATGGAAGATCCATGCTGAGGTGATTGATCTTCCAGAGTTTGATTTAACAGGCCTAGTTAAGACCCACTAAATCAAACTCAGAGGGTGCCTCCATCGGCGGCCAGTACTCCTGTGCCTGTGAGGAGTAAGGGAAGCTGATAGGAGTATTTGGCCTGTTGGCCTCCTGCTGTGGGGATGATGGGGAAACTTGAATCAAGGTATGTTGACTCCAACTACATATTTAACATTGGTGGTGGTGGTCCTTCCCTTTTAGTATAGACCTGGCCTTAGTATTTCTTGGACTCTTCTGGAATTTCACAGAGTAAATGCCGCGTCCTGTCCCCCCACCTCCAATTACAGGAGTGTGACCTGGGGAAATCCCTTAGATCAAAGCCGTTCTGCTAGGGCCCCTTGGCCTCAAAATGTGAGCCCTCCTGTGGTGCAATAGATGAGCAATTACAAAGCTCTGGTGCTTTACCCCATGCAGTTCCCTGGATGACTCTCTGGCTGCAGGGAGAGTTTCATCCTGCGTGGCTTATAGCTGAGCACTGATTCAAAACACGCCCAGGACCAGTGCCTGGTGCAACAGCAATACAGACCTTTGCTCACTTCGTTGCTCCTTTCTTGGCTCTGAGCGGATCCGCTCGACAAACACTTTATCCTGCAGGATTTACCCGCCGTTGCTGGGGTCCTTAACTCAATGCATGGAGAGAAGTGTCTCTCCATGGCTGCTGCAGCTCCTGCAGGCACAGTGGGGGAAGGGTGCATGTCCCCCAACTGGAACAGGTCATGGGGCCACAGAAGGAAGGGGGGCCCTAGGGAAGTTCTGGGACTGGTGCCATGGCTGGGGGGAAGTGCCCCCTCCTCTGGCCCCAGCATGGAGCAGATATGGCTGAGGGGTGAGGTACCCCAGCCCATGGCCCCAGCACAGAGTTGCCACAGCTGGGGGGGAGGGGAGGCACAGCCCTGGTTGGCCCAGAATGGAACTGCTGAGGCAACTCTATGCTGGAGCTGGGGGTAGAAGTGACATCCGCGTGCCCACCCTGAGCCCCTGCTCTCCCTGAGCCCTCCCTGAATCCTCCCTGAACCCCTGCCCACCCTGAGCCCGCCCTGAGCCCGTCCTGGGCCCCTGCCTACCCTGAGCCCGCCTTGGGCCCTCTGTTGCACTAGCTGAGTTATACCAATGGCGAGGACCGTACTTGATTCCGTGATTCTGTCTCTTTTCGGTTTGGCTTTAGGAGACGCAGCCCCACTGCAGGCACATCCCGTTTGGGGAGAGGCACTTCCCGGCTGGGCAGGTCCAGGTTCATCTGCCCCCTGTGCTTCCCCGCCAGAGTGAGGAATGCAGCAAACTGGGCACTTTCCCCTGGCTCCCTGACAAAGGGGAACAGCCGGCAATGTTCCCTTATGAGTCCGGGGGTGGGGAGCTTCAGCCCCTCTGCTCTCTCCAAAGGTGCCTGGGGGTGGGAGGCTCAGGGCCGGGCAGTCCCAGACTGGGGAAGGGTCACTCCCAGCCAGCCTGTTTCACCTCCCTGGTGGTTCTGTCTCTTTTCTTACCTTGCTTTAAGTTCAGAGCAGAGGAAGCTGCCTGCCGAATGTGGTGGTCCGAGCTCTTACCGTTTAGGACAGGGTGGGCAATAAAGCAGCTGCAGTTCACCAGGGTTCACCCCTGGTGGGCCGATACCACTATATTTACCAGCGGCTCCACAGGACAGCTCCTGTTGGCCATGGAATGCCACTCCCAGTCCCAGGGAGTGGTGTGGACACTGGGGAACCAGATCCAGCCCGCAGGCCAGTGTGTGCCCACCCCTGGTTTAGGAGGAGTTCTGGAACAGACAGACAGACAGACTCACAGACAGACAAACTCTTTCAAATATGTAGTAGAGGAGGAGAATTACCTGGTGTTGCCCGAGTCCTCCAGGGCAGGAGCTGGCAGAGTGAGGCAGAAGTCATGGCAGGGCCTGGGGATTCTCTTTCCCCTTGGCCCTCCTTGCCAGGAGGGGCCTTTTCTCTCCTCTCCCCAGCTCCCAAGCCAGCAGACGCCTCCCCTCCCTCCCCTGCCGCCCAGTGCTGTGGCCAAGGGCCGAGGGGAGAGGTTTGGGTCAAGGGGGCTTCTTACCCAGTCTGGTGGCAGAGAAGATGGCAAAGCCCAGCCCCAGCTGGCCACTCTCTTGGTGGTGAGGCTGTCCCCAGTGGTTACTCTGCAGTGTCGCTCTGCTCCAAGCAGCCCCGCCCTTTCAATGTGATGGAAAACAGTCTCATTCCAGGCACATTCATTGTCCTGGCACAACCAAACCCCAACCTCGCTTCCAGTTATGAGCAGAGGAAGCTGCAGACTGAATTGGTGGGCTGAGCTTTTACCGTTTAGGAGTTCCTGAACAAATGGACTCACAGATGGACAGACAGATGCACATTTTTAAACTATATGGCTATGTCTACACTGGCAGCTTGTTGCGCAAGAACGGCCGGTCTTGCACAAAAACTTGCCTGTTGTCTACACTGCACGCACGTTCTTGCACAAGTAAATTTACAGTACAGCGTTGTAAAACAGGGCTTCTTCTGGAAGAGTTATTCCTCTCCCCACGAGGAATAAGACCTCTTGCGCAAGAGCTCTTCCACAAGAGGGCAGTGTAGACAGACAACATTAATTTATTGCGCAAAAAGCCCCTATGGTTAAAATGGCCATCAGAGCTTTCTTGCACAAGAGAGCATCCACACTGCCATGGATGCGCTTGCGCAAAAGCACATGGCAGCGTAGACGCTCTCTTGTGGAAGACTTTTTGCACAAGAACTCTTCCGCAAAACAGTTCTTGCGCAAGAAGCTGCCAATGTAGACGTAGCCTCAAGGTAGATTAAATGTGAACATGGCAATGGGTGGAAAATGGTTTTGTTCCAATTATTTTACTGTTCTTTTTTCAAAGGATATTTTAGTTCATGAATTAAAACATTCGGTTTTGAAATCCAGCCAGCCCCATAGCTTGGGAGCTGCCACTGGGGTATGAGTTCCAGGCAGGACCCAACCTGCACCAGGATCTGACCGAAACCACCATCCACAGACCACTTACCGTTGGGTCCATGTGTGGAATAAATGTTATGTGCACCGAGGCATGTGCAGATGTGCACCACCAGTAGAAACACAAACCTAGCTGTGGGTGCTCTGCTATCCACTGGGCGGGATTGGGATCTCTCCTGAGTGGCCGCACAAGCACTCAGCTTACAGGGTACACTGGCCCTGAGCCCAAAAAAAGGTTGAGAACCACTGTTGTAAAGTGTGTACTTGGGTAACTCTCCCCCCAGCCAGGCAGCATGGGTCAGGGTAGATAGTCATATAGTCAGCAAGGCCCGGCTGAGAGAGAAGAGTAAAACACACCCAAAGGGTGTGAATACATCCCCCCACTGCATCTGTCTCCAATGCTCCCCCCCTTCCCCAATGTTCTATAGCCCCCGTCATCGCGTGGTGAAGCTACTTCTCTTTGCTGTACTGGAAAGATGTGCTCAGTGTGCTTTGTGGTTTGGTGAGTTCCAAGCGGAAGTGACTGGTTTTTATACCAGTAGCCTGGGGCTGTTTGAGCCAGAGAGACCTGCCCTGGCTCTGCTACAGAAATGGCGAGACTTTGGCATCTGTCCTTCACGCTCCTCCTCCTCTGCAAACCCGGTAAGTGCCAGCTGTGTCGGGAGTTTGTCGCTGCCTTTGCTGGGTGCTGCATGGGAAATACCAGCCTGAATGTATCCTATGGATGGGTTGGAGCTGAACTTCTCCCCAAGACGATGGCAACAAGCAGGGCAATGGCGGGCGCCACGTCCTCATCACCTACCCGCTGAACGTGGTCAGTTGGGGCTTCGGGGTCACTCAGTCCCCCACCTCTGTGCGGAGGCTGCCACCTCATGAAAGGACAGCGGGGTCTGTGCCACAAGCCGCTGCACCAGAGCCATTTCTCACTGGGCCCTGCTAGGGTCACTTTCAGACAGGACCAGCCCCATGGGAGTCTGGAGGCTCCTCAGGCACTGGGGCCTAGTAACCACAGGGACATTCACTAGCGTTCAGGTTTAACGCTAGTTGTACCGTGCTGATAGCAAGGGACTGCCCTGCTCTGTGCCCGCCTTTAGCCCTTCTGTAGGATGGGACTAGTGGTCTCCGCACCCTTTTGGAACGTGTCCAAAGTACGAGGGGCACCTCTCTAATCCAGAACTCTGTCATCCAGAAACATCCGTGGCCCAGCATGATTCCAGTGAGCCAGATGCCCATTCTTTCCAGGGCGTGGCCAAGTTTCCTGTGGTCCCATAAAGTTTGCTTACAGCCCCCAGGCCAGCAGTCTGCACTGTTGTTTGGCTCTAAGTTACCCCTCAGTGTCTTCTCAGAGCCCAGTGAGCAGTGGGATTGTTGGTAGTGCTGCTAGACAACATTCATCTCCTGTGGTCCGGCAAATTCTCTCGCGCGTCACAAAATGCTTTTTGCTGCTTTGTGAAATGTTCAAAGTCTTACACAATTTCATAACGGCAACAGCAAAAATTCACCTGTCAGTAGCGGCAGCTGTGGCTTGGGCACCAGGAACTGGGTAATTGCCCATTTCCCTGAGTACTTCAGAATAACTACAGTGTACTTCTTCTATGCAGCTCTTATTTCTTGTGTTTCACGGGTTCCTACATCCTCTTGCTTCTCAGCCTTCGTTGTGGTAAACGCCTTCATTTCCTAGTGTAAGCCATCCAGCAAGAGAAAATAAAATGTAATCAAACAAACGTAGACACCCATGTATTAGTTATGCCCCCACCTCTTGTACCCAGATGATTTCAGTGTGTCTGTTTTCAAGCATGAGAGTCCACTTTGAATTTTCCTGATACAATGTGGGGGAGTCAACATTTTAAAGTATTAAATTAGAAAATTCAATGAAAACCCCTTCTGTGAGGGGGATCGTCTTTGTCTAGCACATTTTGGGTGCTTGATTAATGAGTGATTATCCATCATATTAATTACTGATCACATTAATCCAGTGTTTCCCAATTTTATTTGGCCATGGAACCCTTTTGAACTCGAAAGAATTTTGCAGAACCCCTGACTGACTGTGTGTGCAGTGCTGAGTAGTGACATCATTGTCCCCACTCCCTGGCTAAGCTGGCATTACACAGGGACACTTATCGTGGCAAACAAATGAAAATTGTTTTCAATAAAATTCATACATGAATGAAAATTCCATTCCATTACAATAATTCAGGTTGTAATGGAATTTTCTCGCAGCACCCCTATTTTCACTCTGTGGAACCCCGGTGTTCCGCGGAACACCATTTGGGAAACACTGCATTAATCTATTGTGAGTTGACTGATTTTGCTGTTAATTTTCAAGCTCTTAGTTTAACTCTCCTCTTTCTTTATAAGTTATAATGGATCTAGATGCTTACAAAAAGCACTCAGGATCTTTATAGGGGAAATGGCACCACGTTGTATTTATTAAGAATACAATAGGAAAGGAGTTAGCATATGCTTACATCGACACACACACACAATAGATGTGATATTTACCAGTCCAGGGTCCATGTCTCTCTGGTGGCCAACCAAATTGATCATGAATAGGAGCTGGGCTCTATCAGTTCAGACTGATACTCCAGTCTTGGCAGGGCGTAACCCCAAATTATGGCAAAGCAGCCCTTTTTTATAGTCGTTTTCCTTCATTTGGGATCAGAAAGTTTCACATTATTATATACTCTAATTAATTATTATGCTATAATCTTCAGAAGTGGGTTATGCCCCCAAAAGCTCATGACACCATCTACATGTTTTGGTAGTCTCTAAGATGCTGCAAGACTGTTTAAGTTTTTTAAGTTTTTCCAATTACAGACTAACACTGCTATCCCTCTGAAATGTATCTTTTAGAGTCGTCAATCTGCTCTTCATCTCCATCTCATAGCAGTTTGCAAGTATTTAAAAACATGTTACAAGGATGAGGGAGAAAAATTGTTCTCCTTGGCCTCTGAGGACAGGACAAGCAGCAATGGGCTTAAATTGCAGCAAGGGAAGTTGAGGTTGGACATTAGGAAAAACTTCCTACCCATCAGGGTGGTTAAATACTGGAATAAATTGCCTAGGGAGGTTGTGGATTCTCTATCACTGGAGATATCTAAGAGCAGGTTGGATAGACATCTATTGGGGATGATCTATATGGTGCGTGGTCCTGCCGTGAGGGCAGGGGACTGAACTTCCAGTTCTAGTGTTCTATGATTCTATGATCTCTCTGGGAGTATACAGAAATCTCCCAGCACTTTTATATCTGTCTTCTGCTTCTTGCTAGAACATCTGGTCCGGTGATAGCCTTCATACTTATCTTTTCATTCATACACACAAACCAGAATTGATTTCTTTGTTACACAGACACAATATGAATATTTAAACAGGAACATCAAACTAGAATTTACACCAAAACAACTAGCATACCCTTTTACTTTCTTCACAATACCAATTTTAAAACTTCTTCCTGCCTGCAAATCAGCTTCAGACACAAAATTCTAGCTGGGTTACTTTTACCAGCAGCACTGGGCTGCTCCTTTCCACAAGCCAGAAAGGATGGCTGCTGAGGTACACTGAGGCACATTACATGGCATAAAGCTACATTTTAGCTACATTAGTGAGTCACGCATACAGCATCTGCTGTCTAGGGATTTCCCATACTGCCAGTTCTCAAGAATTTATGTCTCATGATACTTAGTGTTTTTCCTTAAAGTCCCAGCTACTAGAATCAAGAGACTGAAGGAAAATCTCAGCTTTATTTTTATCTTTTAAAAACTTTCTAACTCTTCTGGTTGCAGAGCAATGTGAAAATGCCAAGTGAATCAGTGCTAACGCCTCAGAAAGCAGGTGAAATATTAGAAGAATCCAGTTTTTTAATGTTTAAATCTCATCTCTGGATTTTGGGGGCTTCACTTGGGATTTTTGAACATGCAGGGCTGGCAGTTATAACACACTAGCAAGGCAGTGCAGTGCTTAAGGGTGTTCAAATCCCCACCATTCTAAGAGTAGGCAAAGTTTAGGACTTTGCTGTTTGCTTAGGACCAGCCTGGGTTGCAAGGTTGTTGTACAAGGTTGCGAATTCGCCATTATGTGGGGCTGCAGATGCTTTTCTATCCGGAAACACCACGGTCTGTTTAGGGCTCGTCTTCCGTGTTCTGCCACGTTGGCAAGTGGCAGCCACCAAAGAGCTCTTGCAGCATCAAGTTTGTAGGTGCCAACAGCAGCTCCTCCGATTGTTTCCTGGTAAACAACGTGTGCAGGGGCTAGGAGGCCTTTACGTCTCCACTGTGTGCCTCGGCAACAGACAGCCCAGTGCCCCAATCTATCCGAGCGCATGCTGCAGGTACAGGGCATCCCCGTCGTCAGTCACCCCGGTGTCCATCGGTTCCACACTACACTTGCCGATGCTGGTAGGAACTGATGCGTTATAAGTCCTCCCATTCCTTGCTCTTAAGTTGCACAACTCCCTCCCTCCCCCTCCCCATTTGCTCAAATGGAATTCAGCCTCAGGGGGAAACATTCTCTGCTGTAAGTTGTTTCGCCATAAGTCCAAGTCTTTTGGAACATACCTTGGACTTATAACGAGGAGGGTGTGTACATCCTTCACTGGCTCTGCAGCCCAGTGAGGTCAGTGTAAACGCTCCCAGTGACATTAGTGGGAATTGGATCGGGGGCCTGCGTACGTTTACACTGCATCCTAAGCCCAAGAGCTGATTCAGATTTGAGGTGCATTTTCCACCGAGACTCAAATCAGTCAGTCGCAGGTCAGCAAGTACTCGGGACCTGGGTCCTAGGACCAGCATTCCCTGTAAGCTGAGCACTTATGCAGCTGCTCAGGAGAAATTCAAATGCAGCCCAGCTGATTAGCAGAGTGCCCACAGTCAGCCTGTAGCTGTGTTTCTGTTGGTGGTGCACATTCATACATGCCTTGGTGCACAGAACAAAATGTATTCTGTACATGGATGGAAAAGATTAGAGGAAACATTGCCTAGGACCCTGTTATTATTTTGCAGTGTAGACACAGCTTAAACCACAGACCTGCATCAGAAGGTGCCAGTGTGGTTGCGCTAGCATGAATATAAGAACATAAGAGCAGTCAGACTAGGTCAGTCCATCTAGCCCAGTGTCCTGTCTGCCAACAGCAGCCAATACCAGGTGCACCAGAGGGAGGGAACACAACAGGGAATCCTCACGTGATCCCTCCCCTATTGCCCATTCCCAGCCTCTGACAAACAGAGGTTTGGTTCACCATCCCTACCCACCCTAACTAATAGCCATTGATGGACCTAATCTCCGTTAATTTATCTAGTTGTTTTTTTAACCCTATAAAGTCCTGGTCTTCACAATATCCTCTGGCAAGGAGTTCCACAGGTTGACTGTGCGCTGCGTTAAGGAAAAATGACTTTGGTTTGTTTTAAACCTGCTACCCATTAATTTCATTGAGTGACTCCTAGTTCTCCCAGGTCCAACAACCAGGTTTACACACTGAGTCCACAAGCCTCAGGGGTCCTGCAGACCTGGGTCACAATGCACCAGAGAAGTACCCTAAGAGGTCTTTGGTGAAGGATGCTGTGTAGGGGATGGTTGCTTGCCTATCTGTGACACTTCCCCACCATGCAACTTCAGCCTTTCCAAGCCAACCCTGCCTGGTATGACAGTGGATTTCTGTCAGGCGCTTTACCCTCCATCTACTCACCCTCTTCCCCTAGACAGTAAAGCCCTTGGCAGGGGGCAGCAAGATTAGTTCTCAGTAAGAAGGCTGGTCTCATATGCACATAGCTCTCCACAGCCATTTACCTCACTAGAGCCTGAGGGGTCCCACATGTCGCAGCAGTGGGTCCCTAGTTCCATTAGAACGGGGATGGTCTGTGCATACGGTGCAGGAAATCTGGGCTCAAGCACCATCTTCACCATGAACTTGGGCATGTTGAGCTGAGCCATTCCTGGCCATTTTCAATAGAGCTCCCTCTGGGAGACACAAAGAAGAGGGCAGATTTTTCAGAACATCTCAGCATAGCAGGAGCTGCAGCAGGTTCCCGCTACTTTTTTCTATCCGCATGCAGAATACATTTTGTTACATGAATCAAAGCATGTGCAGCACCAATAGAAACACATGCTGCTTTGTCTGCCTGGTCTAGTTGGAAGCAAATATGGTAGGAGACCGGATTGGCTTACCAGGGAAATCCTTGGTGAACTTAAGCACAAAAACGAAGCTTACAAGAAGTGGAAACTTGGACAAATGACCAGGGAGGGGTTGAAATGTATAGCTCGAGAATGCAGGGGAGTTATCAGGAAGGTGAAAGCGCAATTGGAATTGCAGCTAGCAAGCGATGTGAAGGATAACAAGAAAGGTTTCTACAGGCATGTTAGCAAGAAGAGGGCGATCAGAGAGGGTGTGGGGGCCCTTACTGGATGAGGGAGGTAACCTAGTGACAGATTATGTGGGGAAAGCTGAAGTACTCAATACTTTTTTTTCCCCTCTGTCTTCACACACAAGGCCAGCTCCCAGACCAATGCACTAGGCAATGCAGTATGGGAAGGAGGTGGACAGCCCTTGGTGGGGAAAGAACAAGTTAGGAACTATTTAGAAAAGCTAGACATACACAAATCCATGGGTCAGGGTTTAATGCATCCAAGGGTGCTGAGGGAGTTGGCAAATGTCATTGAGGAGCCTTTGGCCATTATCTTTGAAAAGTTGTGGAGATTGGGAGAGATCCTGGATGATTGGAAAACAGCAAATATAGTGCCCATCTTTAAAAAAGGGAAGAAGGACAATCCAGGGAACTATAGACGGGTTAGTCTTACTTCAGTCACCAGAAAAATCATGGAGGGGATCCTCAAGGAATCCATTTTGAGGCATTTGGAAGCGGGGAAAGTGATCAGGAATAGTCAGCATGGATTCACAAAGGGCAAGTCGTGCCTGACCAATCTTATTAGCTTCTATGATGAGGTAACTGGCTCTGTGGACATGGGAAAGTCAGTGGATGTGATATACCTTGACTTTAGCAAAGCTTTTGATATGGTCTCCCACAATATTCTTGCCAGCAAGTTAAGGGAATATGGATTGGATAAATGGACTGTAAGATGGACAGAAAGCTGGCTAGAAGGTCAGGCCCAGCGGGTAGTGATCAACGGCTTGATGTCAGGTTGGCGGTCAGTTTCTAGCAGAGTGCCCCAATGTTCGGTTCTAGGACCGGTTTTGTTCAACATCTTTATTAATTACCTGGATGAGGGGATGGATTGCACATTCAGCAAGTTTCTGGATGACACTAAGCTAGGGGGAGAGGAAGATACGCTGGAGGGCAGGAATAGGATCCAGAGTGACCTGGATAGATTAGAGGATTGGGCCAAAAGAAATCTGATGAGGTTCAACAAGGACAAGTGTAGAGTCCTGCATGTGGGACAGAAGAATCCCAAGCATTGCTACAGGCTGGGGACCGAATGGCTAAGCAGCAGTTTGGCAGAAACGTACTTGGGGATTCCAGTGGATGAGAAGCTGGAGATGAGTCAATAGGGTGCCCTTGTGGCCAAGAAGGCTAATGGCATATTAGGTTGCATTAGGAGGAACATTTCCAGCAAATCTAGGGAAGTGATTATTGGGAGTGTGAGCTCTGGTGAGGCCACATCTGGAGTATTGTGTCCAGTTCTGGCCCCCAACTACAGGAAGGATGTGGATGCATTGGAGAAGGCCAAGCAGAGGGCGACCAAAATGATTAGGGGGCTGGAGCACATGACCTATGAGGAGAGGCTGAGGGATTTGGGTTTGTTTAGTTGGCAGAAGAGAAGAGTGAGGGGGGATCTAAGAGCAGCCTTTCACTTCCTGAAGGGAGGTTCCAAAGAGGCTGGAGAGAAGCTGTTCATGGTAGTAATGGATGGCAGAACAAGGAGCAATGGTCTCAAGTTACAGTGGGGGAGGTCTAGGTTGGATATTAGGAAAAACTATTTCCCTAGGAGGGTGGGGAAGCAGTGGAATGGGTTACCTAGGGAGATGGTGTAATCTCCATCCCTAGAGGTTTTTAAGTCTCGGCTTGACAAAGCCCTGGCTGGGTTGATTTAGTTGGGATTGGTCCTACCTTGGGCAGGAGGCTAGACTTGATGACCTCCTGAAGTCTCTTCCAGCTCTATGATTCTGTGATTCTATTGTAAGGTCTTTGAGGCAGGGACTGGTCTACACTAAAACTTAGGTCGAACTAGCTGTCGTTCTGGGCTATGAACAGTTTCATGCCCCAAATGCTGTAGTTAGGTCAACCTGCCTCTCCCTGCAAGGTCACTGGAAGAATTCTTCTGCCAGCCTAGCTCCCACCTCTTTGGGAAGGTGGGTCTCTTTGGCTCTCTTCCCTACAGGGTGTGCCGCCGTTTGTTTACCTCCCCTTTGCAAGTACAGCCCCCGGAGTGCCCATTGGCTGCGATTCACCTGCCATTTTCATTGCCCAGTTTAGCGAGATCCCTGCTTCATGCCTGCTTTGGACTTAAGCACCTTGAATAATTTTGTATCATCTGAAAATGTTTCCACCACTCTTTCCCCACCACTTTTCCAGATCACGTATGAGTATGCTGACCACAGCACTAGTCCCAGGGGAGATCCCACGCTGCTATTCACCGCTGTCCTTGCTGAAAACTATTTATTCCCACCCTTAGTATTTCTGTCTTTACTATTCAACACCCAACTGACATCAAAAGCTAAGTTTGGGACATGTTCAGCCCCCTCTGCTAGCCTCATTAGCACTGGCACTATAATTGGCAGGTATTTTTGTTCTTCCTCTCCTTTCTTTGTCTGTTATTTATTGTGAGGGTTCCCCCTTAGGATATGTCTACACTATGGGATAAAGTCGAATTAAGACACACAACTTCAGCTATTGTTAATTGTGCAGCTGCAACACCTAAGTTGACTTTTGGTGCTGTCCACACTGCAGCAAGTCGAAGGGAGCACACTGTTCCTTTGCCTTCCCTTACTCCTCGTGGGAGCAGGGCTACCGGCATCAACTGCAGCGCCCCTCAGTTCGAATTAGCTGTCTTCACTAGACCCGCTAATTCGAGCCCTGGAAGATCGATGGTGGCAGCTTCAATCTGCTCTGTGGTGTAGACATACCCTGAGGTGCTACAGGACTAGTGGTTGGTTTTAAAGTTACAGACTAACACGGCAGCCCCTCTGTGTCTTCTAACCAGTTACTGACCCAGGAGAGGACGTTCCTTCTTCTCCCATCCCACGACTGCTTACGGGTCGGTGGTAAGGACCTTGTCAAAGGCATTCTGAAAGGCCAAGTACCCTGTGGCCTCTGGATCCCCCTTGTTGGTTGGCCCTCATCAAAGAATTGTAATAGATCGGTGAGGCAGGATTTCCCTTTACAAAAGCCACGCTGACTTTTCCCCAACAAACTGTTCATCTCTGATCATTCAGTGACTTTGAACAAGTTTGCCTGGCACTGAGGTTAGACGTACCGTCCTGTAATTGCCAGGATCACCTCTGCAGCCTTTTTAAATACTGGGGTCTCCTTTACTCTCTGTCAGTCTCTGGGTTCGGAGGCTGGTGTAAACAGTAGGTTTAATACCACACTTAGTAGTTTCCTCAAAGCTTCTGTGCTGGAAGGAACTCGATCAGCTTATCTGCTGGCACCAACTGGCAGTGCTGCAACCGAGCTGCAGCCAGGGACATCTGCTCTGTACCAGCTTCTCTGTTTCCTGCCCAGTTCCCCTCTCCCTTCACACCACGAATTCTCAGAAACCATGAAGCAATTTCACGAGAAATGGAGCCCCCCCGCCTGGAATGAGGTTTAACAGGTAGTTCGAACTAGGGCTTTAATTCGAACTACCAGGTCCCTGCTGCATGTAGACGCGGGCAGTTAGTCCGGACTTGTAAATTTCAAAAAAAAAAAAAGAAAAAAAAAAAAAAAAAAAAAAAAAAATGGCGACCGGCCGGGAAGATGCAAATCAAGCATGGAATATTTAAATCCCAGGCTTCATTTGCAATTTTGAATGCCTACATTAGCCTCCCTAGTTCGAACTAGGGGGCTAGTGTAGACATACCCACAGAGAGCGGGGCCCCCTTGTGCTAGGCCTGCACATGCACGCAGCAAGAGGCAGGCCCCGCCGCCCTGCAGGTTTTATAGTCCAAAGGCAAGGTCATTAGCCCCATTTTTACAGGTGGCGGCACTGAGTCAAAGATTAAATGACTTGCCCAAGGGCACATGTGAGTCTATGACAGTGCTGGAGACTGCATTGTGTTAACTACCAAAGACACTGACTAATTTGGGGAGGGTACCCTCCAAGCCCCGCAGCTCCTTGACGCTCCCAGGGACATCCTGCCAGGGAGTGTGGGGGACTTCAGGGCTCAACTCTCGACAAATTTCAGGCTGGTGAAAGGCACCAAACTGACAGTCATGGAGACCCAGGTCCTCATCTGGCAGCTGTATCACAGGCCATGGTGATACAAACTTTTCCATCTGCCTGGACCCTGACCTGGCGGGAGCCCGTTCAGGGGTCTGAGTTGTGTTCAGTCCCCTTTATTATTCAGTCCTGGGCCTCTGGACGCCAGCAGTGGCCCTGCAAGTATTAATCCTCATTTGGACACATGCCCACGAGGCTCAGTTCTTGCACTGCAGCTCGTAAGCTGCCAGCCCAGTGCTACTTTGAACAGCTGGCCCAGGCACAGGGCAGACTCTGCCTTTCAGCCCCAATCCCCGGCGAGTTGCCATGGCCACGTGTCTCTGGTCAGGCTCCATAGCTGCGCACAGACACGTGGCAGGGCTGTGAGGCGGCGAGGAGGAAGAACAGAGACTCACTTCCTGGTGCCACTTCCCTGTGCAGCAAGCACCTGACACTCCGCGCCCTGAGGCTGCTGTGACTCAGGAGCAGCTTCGCAGGGAGCTGCTGCAGGTTGCCAGGCGTCTGGTTTGCAGCTGGGGAAAGGGACCCTGTCGAACCCGGGAACCTGGGCGAAAAGGGCCCTGGGGGCTCCAGGCAGCACCGCTGCCCAGGCTGTTAAACGCCCGGTTGGCCCCAGGCAGGCTGGGGTGGAAGGGGGCTTTTGGGTGAGGGCTCTGGGTGCTGCTCACCAGAGGCCTCCTCGGAAGTGGGAACCTGTCCCTGGGCTCCTAGGCCCGGACGGCTCTGTGTTCACCTCCCATGATGATTTCTAAGCTGTGAGAATGGCTCGGGACTGCCAGCAGGGAGGTGCAGGGAGGTGCGAGGGGTGCACTAGGCGGGGGGGCTTTGCCTTCCCAAACCGCCAGCCTGGCCCCGCCCACGCCCCGCCTCACAACACCTGCTGAAGGTGCACGGGGGGGCGGAGTGTGGCTGCCCCCGGGCACCCCCTTCCCTGTGCTCCGGGGTCGGGCAGGCTGCGCCCCCAACTCCTCGCAGTGCTGTGCAGGGGACGGTTTGGCTCCTGCGGAGGTTTGTCCTGAGCAGAAGGGGCAGGGCTGTGGCCTTGCCTCCCCCAGTCCTACCATCACCCACCGCCTAAGTCTGTCAGGTGGTACCAAGCAAGGGATCCGAATCTGGTCCGAAGCACTTAGCACGCTGAGATGGGCCTTCCCCGCCACAGCCAGCCTGGCCGAGAGAAGCTGCCCAGGCCTCCGGTTCCTCTGTGCCCGCCCACCTGCTGCAGGGCTGTGACTACTACACGGGGCTGGGGCAGGGCTGTGCCTGGTTCGCCCCTCGCTGGTCTGGGACCTCTGACAGCCGGTGAACCCATAGGAGGAGAGGTTTCTTGTCCGGTCCAGCAGGGTGACTGGAGAATGTGACTGCCTCCCTAGCCCAGAGAAGGGCTGGGACAACCCCCCTGTGACCCAGGCTCTGCCCCTGCTCTGTCCCACACCTCTTCCCCCGAGTGACACAGCCTGGGGGGCTAGCGGGGCCAGAGGGGCAGGGCTGGCAGGGGTGGGTCTGGCCCCCTGCACTCACTGGCAGCCACGTAGCCCCAGCTTGCTCTGCTCCTCTGGCCCCGTGGCTCTGCTTCCCACCAGTGGGGGGGGGCCGACCCCTGTTGTGGGCACCAGGCCCTGTCCCCACCCAGATGCCCTGCTGGCTGCTGGCCATTCCCTTGCCTCTCCCACCCATGGTGCCCCCGTGTGGCCCCCCTCATGTCGCCCCGGCTGTCCAGCTAGGTTAGGCTTCATGGGGTCCCGTGTCTGTCAGTCCCATGCAGCCAGGGAGCTGCTCTTTCCTACCCAGCTCATAAGACAGCACAAGGAGAGCTGGAAGCACCGCTCAGACTATGTCTTTGTAGCTGTGAGTGGAGCAGCGACCAGCACGGCTGTCCCGTTACATGGGTCATGTGGGTCATTAGCTACCGTCGGCCTTGCCTGCATCTCAAACCACTGGGAGATGGAAGACATAGGCCCAAATTCTCCCTCACCCCCTGCGGGAGAGCGCGCTGTCATCAGTCAGGGTTTCGGGGTTGTCCCGATGGGTTCCTGACAGGTCCTGTACTCCATCAGCGATGATAAATGTTCGGCTGCATGCAAGCATGTGCTCCCTGTCTAAAGTGTTAAACCCCGTGCACTTGAGTCAACACAGTAGACTCCTGAGAGCCCCCGGAAACAACAAATCAGGCAAGGATGAAATAACCCCAGCAGGTTTATTGCCAAATGCCAGGCATTAACAGTTGTCAGCAGAAAGTCTCACTGCTAAGCCACTGCACATTCTGCAAGCGTTGGCAATGCACCGACACATAGAAGTGCACATAGCAACCACTCCCCCCCCAGGTCTGTCGGCGCTCATCCTTTGCGGTACCTTTTTATAGACATGGACAATCAACTCACATCACTTCTTACATACCAGATAGCCACCCTCTGTTATCTAGTTACCACCCCTCACCTCGCAGAAGGGGGGCTTACTTACTATCCTTCATGCTGTCAACATCAGACAGTCCTGAACCTTGGTCAGTATGAACATTAGTTTTTGGGGAGTCGTTGGTACCAAGACGTTTCTTATTTAGATGTTCCGCTACTCCCCTCTGGCTCACAATCTGTGTCCCATGCCTCTCTATGTCCTGCCATGCTTACACAATTATCAAGAGGGCCTCTTTCCTGGCTGCCATGTTATTGAACCAAAGTCTTGCTCACTAGATTCCAGGCCTGTTGCTGTTTTTATGTTCCAGGCCTTTTTTCAGGCCTGCTGATTCCATGTTACCAACCCTCACCTTACTACATGCACTAGCCACTGGGCTAGTGGATATTCTGGTGGGAAACTGTCTCATTTTCACCTCTTGAAGCTGGCCCATTCTGTACAGCTAATGAAATAGTCATGGGAGCAGGGAGCTAAGCTTGGATCTCTCATATCCCAGCCAAGTGCTCTAACCACCGGGCTGAAGCTTATCAAATAAGCTCCTGACAGTTAATGCAATTTTTTTCATTTTGACATAGCCAAAACATTTTGAGTGTTTCAGTTCAGTCTAAACTCTCCTGCAAGCTAGAGGTGAATAGTTGCAGTCAACCTGCAACTGCAGTTTTTGGCAAATAAACTAGTCATCCAATGCTTCACCAACTCTAGCGGCCATGTCACCTTTGGCCTCTTCTTTTCCCTTTCTATCTGTTTTGTGTGTGTGTTTATGATCCCCAATTGTTGTGCCATGTCATACTCACAAAGTGGGGTAACTAACACAATCGTGATTCTGGGATGCATTAACAGGAGTGTTGTGAGCAAGACACGAGAAGTCATTCTTCCGCTCTACTCTGCTCTGACTAGGCCTCAGTTGGAGTCTTTTGTCCAGTTCTGGGCACCACATTGCAAGAAAGATGTGGAGACATTGGAGCTGGTCCAGAAGAGAGCAACAAAAATGATGAAAGGTCTAGAGAACATGAGCTACGAAGGCAGACTGAAAGAATTGGGCTTGTTTAGTTTGGAAAAGAGAAGACGGAGAGGGGACATGCTAGCAGTTTTCAAGTATTGAAAAGGGTGTCACAAAGAGGAGGGAGAAAAATTGTTCTCCTTGGCCTCTGAGGATAGGACAAGAAGTAATGGGATTAAACTGCAGCAAGAGAGGTTTAGGTTGGACATCAGGAAAAACTTCCTACTTGTCAGGGTGGTTAAACACTGGAACAAATTGCCTAGGGGGGTTGTGGAATCTCCATCCCTGGAGATATTTCAGAGCAGGTTATACAGACACCTGTCAGGGATGATCTAGACCAGTGTTTCTCAACCTTTTTTTATAAAATCCCCCTTTTAAAGAAAAATTATAAGTACCCCCAGCCCCCCCCTCTAATCCAATGCCCCTCCCCTTCCCCAGAGCCAGGCACCAGATGTATTGTAACCCTAACTCTGAAGTGCCCATTCCTGCTGCCCAGCCTGGCCTCAGCAGCTTGTCTGCAGGGAGCAAGTGGCCCACCAGCGCTGAGCTTGCCTCATGGGGCTGTGCACTCCAACCCCAGACTGGTGACCCCCTAGTGTGGCAACTGCAGGCATGTGCCCTCCCACCCTCCCTCGCTTCACCACTGATCTGAGGGGGTCCTTTGGAACAAAGCTTATTGTGCCACTTCACCGCCTTTTAGCTCCTCTCCGCAGTGCCAGGGGAAGGGGCGATGGGGATACATTGCACTGAGCTGCTGGCGGGAGTGGGGGTAATGTGCATCTCCAGGTTCAGCCACCCTCGCTGTTGGAGCACCCCAGGGAGGCTGCTGGAGAGGAAACCAACTAGGAGAGGTGGCCGGGGCAATGATTTTTTTCTCCCCACCCAAACCCGCCCTGGGTCTCACTGGAGCCGCTGCCACAGACATACACTTTTCCCACCAGAGCTGGGGTGCATGCGCAGATGGCTATTAACATCCAGGCACATGGCTCCAAACATTGAATTTGGCAGACATGTGGTGCTGCTCCCTTCCCAGTCCCCTTTGCAGGGCAAAATCCCAGACATTTTTCACCAAATTTCACTTGTGTTGACGTACCCCCCAGACTTCTCTCATGTACCCCTAAGGGTAAACGTAACACTGGTTGAGAAACACTGATCTAGACAATGCTTGGTCCTGACATGAGGTGAGGGCACTGGACTAGGGATGTTAGATCTCTGTTAATTGAATAGTCGAGTAACCTCATGAATTCTTATTGGTTACTTGATTAGTCTATAGCCCCCGGGGGCGAGCCAGCAGCCAGTGTGCTCCAGCCCCACTCCCAAGGAGCCAGGTGCCACTCTGCGGAGCTGCCTGTGTATCATGTGGGGCACCAGGCAGGAGATGGTTCGTGTAGGGAGCCAATTTAAAACCCAGCTTCCCTTGTGGACCAGCTGCCTGTTGCCCTTTGCTGCTACCTCTGATACAGAGACAGCAGTGTGGGTTGGTAGCAGCCCCTGTCCGGGGGTGGGTGAGTCTCCAGATTTGGCAGAAGCCAGAACTGAGCTGGGCTGCCTGCCTGCCCGGCTCCTAATGCACTTTAAATGCAGTGCCATAGCAGGGGTAGATTCCAGACCCAGCACAAGCCAAGACTGAGCCAGGCTGCTGGCCAGCCTGCTAAAAAATGTACTGGCAAGTGCGAGGGGAAAATGAATGTAGTCTGTAGCATTAACCTATATGCTTTTGCCTATCAGTTAATCGGTTAATCCCTAGACTGGACTGATGACCTCTCAAATTCCCTTCCAGTTCTAGTGTTTTCTGATTTCTAATTTGTTTCCAGGTGCAAACTGTCAGTTCTGGCCTATGATGCCCTACATGATTTGGGGGCGGCTAATTTAGGGACTGGTCTGTAGAAAATATTCAGGCCCGAGTGCTCAGATGTGTTGCAGACAGGGGGACTGGCAAGAGAACCTTGTGCAGGAGGTTGGGGATGAGTTAAGGTGAGTCCTAATCCTGTATCATGCCCTGTATCATTAGGTAAGTAGTTGTGTGAATACTCAGAGGCTTATATGGGCTCATTTGTGGTAAACTGAAAGGAATTAGCTGCCCCCCAGCTTCTCTTTGGGCATATTTCATAGGCCTTGGGGGGAGGAAATTTGCCCTTAACAAGGGTTTATGCTCTATCTGTTTCCTAAAGCCTCTTTTACTCCCTTCAAACATGCAGGATCCTCCAGAGCAGAGGCCGGCACGACAGAGCTGAGTGGGATTCTGGGGGACTCGGTCACTTTCCCCACGGGGGTCCCAGCAGAGCAATTTAAAACTGCTGCCTGGACAGTAAACACAGATAACAGCATAGCGACGGTGGGAGCAGGAAACCCCCCCGCTCTCATTGTGTCACACCCAGCCTACGAGGGACGCCTGAGAGTCCCTGCCCAGAGCTACTCCCTGCAGATCAGCGGCCTGAGGGCAGAGGACATGGGCACCTACAGAGCTCAGATCAACACAGTCACCGGCACCGTCTACAGAGAAAACTTCACGCTGCGCGTGTACAGTGAGTGCAGGGTGGATTTTTATTTTTATTATTATTATTATTATTTCTGTGAATTGTAACATTCAACAATGGCTAGCTTATACACTGAGCATTTACAGAGAACACTAAACTTCGATATAATAACACTGCAGGCAGGATTTATTTGTGCTGCCAGAGGCCCTTTTGTAATAGGAACCAGGTCCCAAAGAGATCTGCACCGTAGGCTTGTGATTCCACTGTGCAAATCGCGAGTACATGCACCAAAGTCGCTGTGAAACTGCTGAGCCACATGGCAGGAAAATCAGACCCTAGAAATAGATGAATGGGCAGAGGTCTGTGCGAAGATAATACTCTGAAGCACTCAGAGATTAACCTCCACTCTCTGGCCTGAATCCTCACTTACACTGTTAGCCACTACACATATGGCAGGCACAGCGCACCCCTCATTAATATGGCATTATGCATAGCACATAGGCAGTCATATTAACCAAACTATATTATACCTTTCCTACAATGCTGTTCACTGCTGCTCACGCAAAGGAAATACCCGTTAGGCTTTGCAAAGCCCAAATCAGTTCGGGTACTGGCAGATACAAACCTGTCAAAGGCAGGTTGCATGAATGCTGAGTCCTCATACAGGGTGGGAGAGACCTTTATGGCCAACTGGCACTAGGAATGTGGTATCCAAAACAAAGATAAGGAAGCTACAGGTGGATACAAGAAAACGAGACAAAAAGCTTGCCGGGTTAAGTCTTGGGTCAGACTCAGCGCGCTCTCTCACTTGGAAACAGTGTCTTCACTAAAGCACAACCTCTGTGCCCAGGGGCATCCTGTCCATATAGGCGAACTAGGCGGTCGCCTAGGGTGCCAAGTTAAATGGGATGCCAAATGGTGGCTCAATATCATTGAGGGGTTTGGAGGTGGGGGCGCCGATTGCATGGTTCGCCTAGGGCGCCAGTTGCTGTCAGCTAGTCTAGGGCTGCCCCTGTCTGTGCCACTGCAGTATTTCAAGTGTAGAGAAGCCCTCAGAGTCATGTCTGAACACGTCTGCTCTTCCGCAAAAAATGTTGGAAGAGCAGACACGCTCTTTCAGAAGCCCTGTATGCCTCATTTTATGAGGAATAAGGGCTCTTCCAAAAGAGGAGGTTTTTCCCACATTTGGCCCTGTGTAGACTCTTCCGAAAAAAGAGTTGGATAAAGGTACGTACATTTCAGTTCGCAATTTGTGTACCTTTTTCTGAAAAAGAACTGCAGTGTAGACATAGCCAGAGAGTCACAGGACGGAACAGATTGTTTAGCATAAGTAGGTTAACCTATTTCAAGGGACCATTCCAAACGAAGTGACCCATTAACACCCCACCTTGTATTTTACTGTCAATCTCTGAGTACGTTTGACAGACCTGAAGAAGAGCTCTGTGTGGCCTGACCGCTTATCCCTCTTGCCAACAGAAGATACTAGCTCAGCCTTCTTTTCTCTCTCATGCCTTGTACAACTCTGCAAATACCAACAAAGGGGCATGCTGACTGTCTACACAAATCTAAAAAGTGTAAACATCACCTAAAGAGAGGAATTGTTTAGTGTAGTAGAAGTCATCACTGGGGTGAAAATGAATAGGCTGAGCTGACCAAAGTCTGTTTTAAGATGAATATAAAAGCAATAATATGGATCTTTAAGGCTGAGGAACAATCTCCCCACAGTTAAACTCTACTAGACAAATGTTGGAAAATCTAGTCAGAGGAACAGATTTCCACTAGTCTAGGGATGGACTGCAATAGAGGGACTTCACATTTCCAAAGCTTTGAGGATGATTTGATAGAGGCTCCTGGCTTTCTCCTGTTCTGGTGATTTCAGACACACGCTTGTAAGAATCTGCTCTTGTTTTGCTTCCCACCGGCATTCTTGCCATTTGTATATTTCTCCCAAACAGAACGACTGGCAGAGTCGGACATCTCAGTAACCCCTGTGCCAGGCTCAGCGAGCTTTGTAAATGGGACATGTAGCATCACCCTGAACTGCACCGTGCAGGGGGCAGGAGAGGACGTGAACTGCACCTGGACCCAGGCAGAGGCCAGCACTTTGAACTTCACGGGGGTGTCCATTCATATCTCACACAGACTTGGAGACGAAGGCTCCTCTGTTACCTGCACGGCCAGGAACCCCGTCAGCAGCAGCTCAAAATCCATCTCCCTGCAGGAAGTGTGTGCAGGTAACAATCTGCTTTGTTACAAACATTCTTTTTACCGATTAGGTAAATCAGACATTAGCCACCTACGGGTGAAATTCACTCCTGTGTAACGGACCAGTACAAGTCCTGCATCCCAGTGAAATCCCACACAAGCCCTAGTATAAGGTTTTAAGTGGAATATAGACCACTCTGATCCCTTCTCAGAGTGAATTTCACCCTTGTGACCCTGGGAAAATATGCTTTAAAATAATCTGTAAAAACAATCAGAATCAATTTTTGTTACACCATTTCTGTCAAATCCAAAGGCAGCATTTTATCCTGATCCAATTCTGATCCTGACAAGAATGTACAGTAGTTTCTATCTAATATCAAGTATAATCTTGTATGCAGGTAGCATGGTTTAAAGGGGTAGAACTGGTCAGAACGTGAATTTTGTACCTGCAGAAAATGTAGATAATTGTGGAGAAAAAATGGAGCACTGAAATATTTTGGCTGAAACTCTAAACAGCTCAATGAGGAACTGCTGCCGCTGTGCCTTATGGGAATTGCAGTTCAGATGTTTCATGCTCCTGTTCTCCTCCATAGCTCCTTGATCAGAATACATCTGCCTTGCTGTTCCACAGTCTCCCCTCTGGGAAGACTCCTGTTACAGACTAACTCGGCTACCCCTCTGAAGCGCTGGGAAGTTGTTTATCATGGCAATCACTGACCATGATGCATTTTGGGAGATGTAGTAAAGTTGGGGAGCCTGGCCCATAAGGAAGAGTAGGGAAATGCTGCAATCAAACTATACCTCCTATAGGCATAGTGGCAGCATTTCCAAGTTGAACTATTTCAGGATTTGGCCAAAATATTTCCTTTTTTTCCTGACAACTCCTGTTTTCTGACTCTGATTTGGGGGAAGGAGAAATAAAAAATGTCAGTGGAAAGCATAAACTTAATTTTGTCAAAAACTTAATTTTGTCAAAAACCCTATCATATATATAGTAGCCCAATGTCTGTGACTCTGAAACGCTAGCTGTTCCCTCTGGGTGGCGCTGTTGCCTCCCGCCGTGGCACACGGCTGACTTCTGCGCCACTCAGACGGGCTGCCGTGTGGGAGCAAGCGGTGCAAGCGGCTGTTTGGGATCCGTGCTCCCCATGCAGCACGGGGGTGGACGAGAGTGCGTCTCTGACATCAGGAAAGGGCGCCAGATTCAAAAGGAGGAAAGCGGAGCAGACACAGAGGATGCGGAGGAGACAGAGAGGAGAACGGAGGAGGCAGAGGACAGCGAGAGAGAGAGTGAGAGAGATGCAGCAGGAGGAGGAGAAGAGAAACACAGAGTGAGAGGCGGGAGGGGGAGAAGAGAGAGAGAGAGAGAGAGAAGGAGAAAGAGGCAGGAGGAGGACGAGAGCTGAGAGAGAGAGAGGGCAAGGCAGTAGGAGGAGAGAGAGAGAGGCCATTTGCTCTGCTTGCTCCCACGCAGTGGCCCGGCTGAGCAGTGCAGAAGTCAGCCGAGCGCCACGGCGGGAGGTGAAGGGGGATGGGGTGGTGATGTACACGCCCAGGGGGTGGGGCCTGGATGAGCGTTCATCCCCGACAGAGACAGAGGAGAGCAAAGAGAGAGTGAGAGGCAGGAGAGGGAGAAGAGAAAGAGAGAGAGGGAGTGGAGACAGAGTGAGAGGCAGGAGGAGGAGGGAGAAGAGAGAGACCGAGAGAGAGGCAGAAGGCGGAGGAAAGCTGAGAGAGAGAGGGGGAGGCAGTAGGAGGAGAGAGAGAGAGAGAGAGGGTATGTCTACACTAGCCCCCTAGTTCGAACTAGGGAGGCTAATGTAGGCATTTGAAGTTGCAAATGAAGCCCGGGATTTAAATATCCCGGGCTTCATTTGCATCTTCCCGAGCGCCGCCATTTTTAAATGTCCCTTAGTCCGAACTCCGTGCCCACGACTACACGCGGCACGGAGTAGGTAGTACGAATTAGGATCGCTAATTCGAACTACCGTTACTCCTCGTGGAACGTGCAGCATGACGTGCGGTGTGACAGCGGCTCCAGGCCCCGCCCCCTGGCCGTGAACATCATCGCCCCGGCCCCCTTCGCCTCCTGCCGTGGCGCTCGGCTGACTTCTGTGCCGCTCAGCCAGGCCACCACATGAGAGCAAGCGGTGCAAGCGACCATTTGGGCTCCGTGCCCCCCATGCGGCACTGGGAGTGCGGAGCCCAAACGGCCATTTGGGCTCCGCAGTCCCCCGAGTGAGAGGCAGGAGGGGGAGGAGAAGTGAAAGAGAGAGACAGAGAGAGAGGCAGGAGGCGGAGGAGATCTGAGAGAGAGAGAGGGGGGGAGGAAGTAGGAGGAGGAGAAAGAGAGAGAGAGAGATGGAGTGAGAGACCGGAGGCTCAGGAGAGAAGACCGACGTGGAGGAGAGACCTGAAAATTCTGTCTTATGACGGGCTAATTGGCTAGTCATATATATAGTAGCCCAGTGTCTGTGAGTCTGTAACGCCGAAATGCTGGCTGTTCCCTCTGGGGGGCGCTGTTGCTGAAATGCTGGCTGTTCCCTCTGGGGGGCGCTGTTGCCTGAAATGCTGGCTGTTCCCTCTGGGCAGCCCGTGCTGCATGGGGAGTGCGGGGCCCAAACGGCCGCTTGCTCCGCTTGCTCCCCCGCGGTGGCCTGGCTGAGTGGTGCAGAAGTCAGCCGAGCGCCACGGTGGGAGGGGAAGGGGGGCCGGGCGGTGATGTGCGGCGTGACAGCAGCTCCAGGCCCCGCCCCCTGGCTGTGAACATCACCGCCCTGCCCCCCTTCGCCTCCCGCCGTGGTGCTCGGCTGACTTCTGCGCTGCTCAGCCAGGCCGCCGCATGGGAGCAAGTGGTGCAAGCGACTGTTTGGGCTCCGTGCTCCCCATGCAGCACGGGGAGTGCGGAGCCCAAACGGCTGTTTGGGCTCCGTGGTCCCCCAAGTGAGAGGCAGGAGGGGGAGGAGAACTGAAAGAGAGAGACAGAGAGAGAGGCAGGAGACGGAGGAGAGCTGAGAGAGAGAGGGGGGAGGCAGTAGGAGGAGGAGAAAGAGAGAGAGAGAGAGAGATGGAGTGAGAGACCGGAGGCTCAGAAGAGAAGACCAACGTGGAGGAGAGACCTGAAAATCCCGTCTTATGACAGGCTAATTGGCTAGTCATATATATAGTAGCCCAGTGTCTGAGAGTCTGTAACGCCGAAATGCTGGCTGTTCCCTCTGGGGGGCGCTGTTGCTGAAATGCTGGCTGTTCCCTCTGGGCGGCCCGTGCTGCATGGGGAGTGCGGGGCCCAAACGGCCGCTTGCTCCGCTTGCTCCTCTGCGGCGGCCTGGCTAAGCAGCGCAGAAATCAGCCGAGTGCCATGGCGGGAGGCGAAGGGGGGTGGGGTGGTGATGTGCGGTGTGACAGCGGCTCCAGGCCCCGCCCCCTGGCCATGAACATCACCACCCCGGCCCCCTTCGCCTCCCGCCGTGGCGCTCTGCTGACTTCTGCGCCGCTCAGCCAGGCTGCCACGTGGGAGCAAGTGGCGCAAGCGACCATTTGGGCTCGCGCTCCCCATGCAACACGGGGAGTGCGGAGCCCAAACGGCCATTTGGGCTCAGCGGTCCCCCGAGTGAGAGGCAGGAGGCGGAGGAGAGCTGAGAGAGAGCGAGGGGGAGGCAGTAGGAGGAGGAGAGAGAGAGAGAGAGAGAGACACGGAGCGAGAGACCGAAGGTTCAGGAGAGAAGACCGACGGGGAGGAGAGACCTGAAAATCCCGTCTTATGACGGGCTAATTGGCTAGTCATATATATAGTAGCCCAATGTCTGTGACTCTGTAACGCTGAAATGCTGGCTGTTCCCTCTGGGCAGCGCTGTTGCCTCCCTGGCTATTCCCTCTGGGTGGCGCTGTTGCCTGAGTCACGTCCTTCGCCTCCCGCCGTGGTGCTCAGCCAACTTCTGTGCCGCTCAGCCAGGCCGCTGCGGGGGAGCAAGCGGAACAAGTTGCCGTTTGGGCTCCCCCATGGCGGCCTGGCTGAGCAGCGCAGAAGTCAGCCGAGCACCATGGTGGGAGGCGAAGGGGGAAGGGGCAGTGACGTGCAGCATGACAGCAGCTCCAGGCCCCGCCCCTTGGCCGTGAATGTCACCGCCCCGGCCCCCTTCACCTCCCACAGTGGCGCTCGGCTGACTTCTGCACCACTCAGCCAGGCCGCCGCGTGGGAGCAAGTGGCCAAGCGACCGTTTGGGCTCCATGGTCCCCCGAGTGAGAGGCAGGAGGGGGAGGAGAAGAGAAAGAGAGAGACAGAGAGAGAGGCAGGAGGCAGAGGAGAGCTGAGAGAGAGAGAGGGGGAGGCAGTAGGAGGAGGAGAGAGAGAGAGAGACACGGAGAGAGAGACCGGAGGCTCAGGAGAGAAGACCGATGTGGAGGAGAGACCTGAAAATCCCATCTTATGACGGGCTAATTGGCTAGTTATCCAATAAAAGCCTGTTTAGATGGATACTTTTTAACCGGCCCTATAAAGGGTCTTGAGTGGAGATGAAACTAGGGCTGGCTAAATCAATTCCAAGCCTTGATTCTATAATCAGACTCTTGACTCCATACAAAACTTCAAAGGGGCTATGCACTGGGATGTAATCCCACGGTTGTAAGGAGCTCACTAGGCCTTTCCCTGAAAATATCCAAATCTCTTTCTTCAGTTATTCAAACCAGAAAATGTCAGGAGGTATGGTCTCTCTCACCAAATTGCCTGCATTGTCTCGCTCTGAGTAAGCCAAATTTACCATAGTGACTACATTGATTGTGATATTTCAGAACTTCTGTTTCCAAGGAAAAAGGAAGTGTAGAGTCTGCAGAAAATATGGCTGTTTTTTTATGGCAATTCAAAATCTTTATTCAAAACAAGTTCCAAGTTAAATTCAAGTTTTAGATGAAACATAAATTCAAGGCTTATTTTATTCAAACCATTTATTAGTTTACATATAGCCAGATCTTAAAGTCTTTACTCAGTTTTACTCACACATTACAAATTCTCATTAATTCCATTGCAGGGTTTTAGGGAAAACATGAGACATGAGCGTGATAGTATTGACAAGTATTCAGTTCAAAAGGGCTATTCTGAGAACTCTCATGATCTGCAGGTATCATCATATGACCAAAAAGTCACCAAGGCAGCACCCTACCTGAATGTGTACGTTAATACATTCATTGATACTGACAATATTTCTGGCAACAAGAGATCATCTCACTTCCTCCTTCCTGCTATGTTGTGATGCTTTGCATATGCATCTGATTTTTTATGCAGAAATTGGAAACAAATTAGATTTGGGACTATGCTGGAGCTGCTTTATTCCAGAGGGTTTCAGGAAGGAGGAAGACAGATTCCAGGCCTGTTCCTAAAATCAGGGGGCGTAGTCTCTACTGTCCTGGATGGTGTGAGGGGTCCCTTTTCTCCCAGGCAGGAGTAGATGCTGTGGAGCCCTCTAATCTCACTGTCTGTAAAGGAAGATAATAATAGTCACAACAGTGACAGTTTGATGGCTCTGCTTGTGTTACATGGGAGCAAGAAGAACATTATGCTGAGAACTGAGGCAGAACTATATAAGAGCTTCTTTATTGGGGAGCTAAAAAAGAAAACAACAACAACAGTCTCTCCAGCTGGCAACGGCTGAACCTTGCAGAACTGGAAGGCTCAGTATGGGATGAGCACAGGATCCAGCAGGTCAGATGCTTATCAAAGATTATGGGAATCTTCTTGAGTCAAGGCTAGAAATGTTGAGATTCAAGCCATAGAACATTTCTGGCAGTTCTACGTTCTGGGTGGGTTATCAATATCCCCAGACTGGCATTTTTCAGTGATACTTAGTAAAGCTGCTCATGAGTCCTTCACCAAAATGTTGACTGAAAATGCAGTTGCTGCTAAAATAGAAATTTGGTGCAGAAAAATTTTGATTTTGCCAAAAAATTTACTTTTCTGTTAGGAAAATCTAAATGAAACATTTTGTTTCTAGAAAGTTCAGTGTTAAACTACATCTGCCTTAGGTGCTGTGGTACCTCAAAGGAGTTTTAGTTTGTGTGCGTCGTGGCCCCATTCTCTCCTGCGCACCATTCTCATTGCCTGGACTGCATCTCCCCTGATGCACCATGGCTTCCCCTCTGAGGGTATGTCTAGACTACGTGGCTCTGTCGACGTGAAATGAGGTTTACCAGAGCGGTCGACAAAGGCTTCCCTTGTCGACCACGACGCGTCCAGACTGCCCCGCTGTGCCGCCAAACAGCTGCTCGGCACAGCGTGGTGGCCATTTTGATGTAAATGAAGTGGCGATTATTTAAATCGACGCTTCATTTTCCTATGTCTAGTAAACTCATCTACATGGCTCCGTCGACGGAGCCATGTAGTCTGGACATACCCTTATTGAGCTGGCTGGGCTCTGGTGCATCTTGGGAGATGTATTCCAAGCAGGGAACATGATCCATCATGAAAAGTTGCTCAAAAAGCCAGGGAAAGGGGCTGGTACCTTGCAAAGCTCCCCCTTCCCCATTTAATCCTCCTGGTTGCTGCAGATCCCACCCACCTCCCAGCTTCCAGTAGGATGAGGGTAGGTGGGAAATGGAAGAAGAGACTCCAGCAGCCCTTCCATTCTAGGGGAAAAGAGATTCTAACCCCAGCTTCACCTCTAGCCAAAATCCAGGGGAAATAGACTTGCCCATTCAGTTCCCTCCCACTGCCTGGTGCCCCACAGTGGGGCGTGGGGCGGAGAAGGGATGGACAGATGGTGGGTGGGAACACAAGGGATAGCACTTGTTGCACACACATATGCATTTCCTTGGCATCGGGTCTGCTTTGGGAACATGGAGTTTTTCCAGATCATTGATTCCCTTGTCCCCATTCTCTTATCACACACATAGCAACAACGCCACTGTACCACGTGACGTCAGCACCCACAACAACCACCGGCACTGGTGAGCCACTCCTACCATCTTGTCTGCTTGTAGCGGCCGGCTAAGGACTGTCTGGGGAAGGGGCCCTACCCACTGCCGCCAACTCTCCCAATTTCACTGTGCTCTTTGGTGCTTTTCTTCAAGCCCCAGCTCCAGGAGTCAGGGGACAGCATGAGGCTCACAGCTTTCCCTGGAGGAGGAAGAGAACAAGGTTTCTAGTCCATGTGGTTTTGGATCCTTGCAGGCACAATCAACAGAAGGAAAATCAAATTTATTCCTACTTTGAATCCCATGATTTTTGACCATTTGAGGCTGGTGTGAATGAGGGCCCTCATTCACATTTTCCCTTCACTGTAAAACCAGAGAGTAGCCAAATGATAATAATCAATAAGCTGAGCACTTGGGCAGCCAGCCAGGAAAGAATCAAATGTTGTCCAGCTGATCAGCAGAGCGCCCGCAGCTGGCAGCAGGGGTTTCTACTGGTGGTGCACACTTGCACATGCTTTGGTGCACAGAACAAAATTTATTCCATAGATGAGGGGTAAAAATTAGAGTGCTCATTGATCCTAATGCGTTGTGTATATTACTGTAGCACCTAGGAGCCCATCATGAGCGGGGACCCCAGTGTGCCGTGCGAACACTGAACCAAAGAAGATGGCCCCAGCTCCACTGAGGTCAGACAAGAGCTGGGTACAGATGGGGGAGCACAAGGAAACACGGAGCCTGGAGTGGGCAGCATGGCAGACGGAGGGTTCTTTGCCACACTCAGTACTGAGGCAGGACGCAGATATAGTGGCAGGAAAGGCCTCAGCAAATGACCGGTGGTTCTTGGGAGGCTGCAGCCCATATGGGCCTCCTGTTGTAGGGCAGAGGAATGTGCTTTGCGGTTACATCTCAGGGCCCTTTCTTCACCCTCATGGAGCCATTTATCCTCTCTTCTCAGCAAGCTCAGAACAATCCGGCAGCAGCGCTGTGATCACTGCAGTTAGCGTTTTGATAGTTGGTGCTGGTGCTGTTGTGGGGGGTGTGCTGTACCAGCGGAAGAGGAGAAGAGGTGAGTTTGTTCCCTGATCTGGACCAGTAGCTGCGGTAGCGCCGGAGGCGTCAGTCACAGCGGTGTGGGGGGAAGAGGTCCCACGAGGTCACGCCCAGCCCCCTGCACTCTGGCAGGACCATGCTGCTTTGCAGGTCCCAGGAGCTGAGCCAGCGGAAAGGCTGGATTGTAGCTGCGACGCCCCAGCCCCCGACAGGCGCACACTGTGGAGGAGGCGCTTGGATCCAGGCAGATGGGTGGGGGCTGTCACCTTGCTACTCCCCCCTCCCCCCAACTCCACTGGCCGCTGCAGAGAAGGGTGGCAGATCACCCCTGGCTTTGGGGAGAACAGCTCTTGGAAGGGGCAGCCCGGAGGGCCCTTCGCTGGAGAGGACGGGCAGGGCTGGGCTCCGATGAGCATGAGCAGACGTCTTGATCCAGGCTGCGGGACAATCGGACTCTCTGGTCTCCCCCCTCTCCCACCGCCATTCCATGCTGCCTTGTGCCTCTGCAGTGGGCCCTGATTGCCAGGGCAGAGGCCAGCTGGATTTCGGCTGCTCCCTGTGTCCCCAGCTGTACGTTAGAGCAGCCTTGAGGCTGTTCCTTGTTGCTCCCTATCGCCCTGGGAGCTGAGACGAGCCCCAGCACAGCACCCGCCAGCCACCCATCTGAGCCGCGCTCTGCTGAGCCTGGCAAGGCAGACGCAGAGTCCTCCTTCCAGCGCCACACTGGCCGGGGGGTTTTCGGGGCCAGTTCCACCCCCTTTCGGTGGCCCAGGCTCTCCCCAAGTCCTGTCCCAGACTTGGCAGTCATGGCAGGGACTCCACCCCGCAGCCTGTCCGTATGGATTTGCGTTGGGTGGGGGCAGCGTTCCCAGTACACTGAGCGCTTAGGCAGCCACCCAGGTGAGAGTCAGGTGCTGCCCAGCTTATTTACAGGATGCCCACAGTGGTCTCCCACCAATCGCAGGTGTTCCTATAGGTGGTGCACATCTGCACTTGCCTTGGTGCACGGAACAAAACGTACTCTGCACATGGATGGAACAAATTAGAGAGAACACCGGTGGGGGGTCTGCAAAGAGCAGCAAGGCCCCCTCTCCACTTCTCCCTTCCCCCCAGCCTGTCCTTCCCTTGGGGCGAAGCAGTGGGGGCGGAGAGGTCCTGGCTGGGCAGGGAGGGCTCCGGGTGAGCAGACGGCTGCAGACCAGAGATTGCGAAGCCGTTTGGCTTTCGGTTTGATCTGTGCGCGTCTAATCTTGTCCCCTTCGTTTCCTTCCGTTGCAGACAAGCAGAACCTCACTCCAGGAGCTGCTGACAGCGCAGGTGAGAGTCTCTCGTGTCCTGTTGTCCTGCCTGGCTGCATCCTCTCCTTGGTTCTCCCCACCCACCCATGGGCATTGGCTTTCCAGCCTGGTTTTCAGCCCCCTTCCCTTTGGTGCTGGGCACTGCGCACACCCAGCCCCAGGGAAACCCTGTCCCAGTCTCAGGTTTCTGGTCTCCTGCACCAGATAGAATTCTCCCCACGAAGGCTCCGGGTTCTGTGTTGCTGCCCGGCGCATCGCGGGGCTGCCTCAGCATGCGGTGGAGCCACACGGGGCCTGAACGGGGAGGGGAAGGGTGAGCAGGGGTCAATGTTCTACGTCTCCAGCCCTTTGCTGTGTCAATTGTTCCAGTCTCACACAAGGCGGGGGGGCGTGAGTTCCATGAGACCACACCCCTTCTGGCTGGTTCTCCGTCCAATCCCATCCACACACTCAGCCCCCCCCCCCCTTCCCTCAAGTGAGCCACTCGCTTATCCAGCTCCTGGGCAAAGTGTGATGGGAGGGGGGCTCCATGCTCCTGGAAGGGGCGGGGCCTCAGGTGGAAGGGGCGGGGCTGAGGCAGTCAGTCTCCTCACAGCCACACAGCGTGCCCGGCATGGGACTCCGACGGTGATTTAAAGGGCCAGGGGCCCCAGCCGCCTTGGCAACTGGGAGCCCTGGGCCCCTTTGAATCAGCCCTTTGAACTACCCCCTCCCCCCCCCCGTGGCATTGTCCTCCAGACCCTCCCTGCCCTTGCCCACGCTGCCGTCCCTCAGCCCCACCTCCTGTTCCCATGGTGTCGCTCATTGGAGGAGAGGCAGGCGAGGTTGCGAGCTGAGTGGCTGGCAGGGGAGGAGGGACACGTATGCAAACCACTATAGGCGGCCAAAAGCCAGAGATCGTCTTGCCTGGGGCTGCAAATTAGGCAGGTTTGGTTGCCCAGGATGAGCCCGGAAGGTTGGTGCAGGCAGCCATGAGGCAGGTGCCATTTTGTGTTTCTGCTCAGATGCAGAACGTCGCAGGGCCAGTCACACACACACTGGGCTCTCGCTCCCTCTCCTGGCAACTTTACATTTGTTCTTCCTTTGTCTGTTGTTTTCTTTAAATCTGGAATAAAAAGGCACCTTGGCGTGAAAAACCCTCTTTTGCTCTTCGCTTCCGGGAAGGACAAAGATGCAGCCGTGAGGATGGGACTGTCAGATGACAAGGAGCCCCAAGAAAGTGAAGGAGCAGGGGGAGATGTCCTGGTGAAAGGGAAGAAAAACAGAAAGGTGGAATGGACCCTTACAGGAAAGTGGAAAGGCTCCAGCTTCATGAATCCGCGCCAGATCTGGGAGCATGTGACTTGTAGCTTTGAACAGAAATTTCATGCAAATGCAGCAACAGCAAAAGATCCCGTAAGAACAAAGAAAATGGCAGAAGGATATTGGCCAGTTTAAAGACTTATGCAGAAACGAGAAGAGATGAAACATGAGGGATGCTGCTGGTTCATAAGCAGTTGTCCCACTCTGGGAAAGTAGCGATATTCAGGAGAGCACTTAAGCACCCACTTAAGCCCCAGTGCAGTTTATGGGCATTAAAGCGAGCTTTGACAGGCAGTGTTACCCAGTGGGCAGTGCCCTGACTAGGACTCAGGAGATCAGAGTTCTGTTACCAGCTCTGCCACTAGTCTTCTAGGTGACCTCTCTGTGCCTCAGTTTTCCCTTCTGTAAAATGGGGATAAAGGCCTCCTTAGTAGTGTGCTTTGAAACTGACAGGTGAAAAGCTCTAGATAAGAGCTATGTATTATTGCTATTAAAGCTAGCTAAGTGTTTTAAGCACTTTCCTGAAGCGAGGCCATGTACCAAAGACTCTCTGCGATGGACTCGGGTTGTGATAACTACGTTTGGGTTGTTTGTCAGCCACACAACGTGGAAGCCACAGGAGAATTAGACTGTACTGACTGGACTTGTTACCAAGTGAGCCACTGTGTTCGCCTCCTCTTTCTCCCATGGAGATTTCATATTTGCGCTTTGTTGTTTTTCCTTCATCTGAAATAAAAGCTACACAAATGGAGCAGCACCTGGTCTGCTGTTTGTGGTTGGAGATGTTTTAATGTGGAGATCCAAGCCCTCTCGGAAGCGGTGGTTGGGATCTGGCAGATCCCTCCCCTGGTCTACACCAGGAGATAAGTTGGAATTGAGATACGCAACTTCAGCCACGTTAATTGCGTAGCTTAAGTCGAAGTATCTTAATTTGACTTTTGGCACCATCCACACTGCGGGAAGTCAGAGGGTGCACACTCTCCCTTCAAATTCCCTTACTCCTCGTAGGAACAGGATGACCGGCATTGATGGGAGCCCCCTCTCAGTTCAAATTAATGTGTCTTCACTAGACCCGCTTATTCAAACCCCGGAAGATCGACTGCGGCCACTTCGATCTTCTCAGTAGGGTAGACACTGCCCCTGTGACCTCTGCTAGTTTGGTTTAATTGTAAGTCTGTGGTTTTACCTGTAAATGGAGAGTTGTTGTATCTGAGAGTTGGGAGCAATTTCTCAAATCTTGATTTTAAAAAATTCACACACACAAAATAAGTGTTTGGTTTTGACATTTCCCTGTTTTGAAGCAAGTGTAGTGTTGAAAATTTTTAAGTGTCTACAAAAGCGTGAAGAGTCTAAATAACTTTTTTAAGTTCCACAAAAATGGGAAAGAAGTGAAGAAATGTGCATATTTTTCCCTTGTTAAAAAATCTACCCCCCCCCCACTTGCCAATATTTTAGGGCTGCTAAATTAACAACTTAAAATTCTTTTCTTTTACTAAAACCAAAAGTTCCACACACCTCTTATGCATTCTTCAAACAGTCACTTAGTTTTCATCCCTCAGTATCCCAACATTTTCACAAAATGATGGACAATATTTAGAGAGATTTTTGTCGCCCATCATTGTAATGCAGCCACCTCTGGAGAGGAGCATGGCAGCTGTTTAATATTTCATAGCAGCACGGCACTGGGCTCCCTTGCACAGCTCATGGCCACACGTTAGCAGCATACAGCAGCTTCCCAATGGCAAGTTAGAGCAGGAGTTGAAAATAAGTTCAATGACCTAGTGCCATGTGCAGCGTGGCTCAGAACTAGCAGGCTGCCATCAGCCCTCCTGTCGTTCCCTGGGCGAGAGGAGAGGGCATGTCTTCCCCAGCCCTCTGACGTTACCCTACCGCAGGCATGAGGGCCGAGCCCTGTGTCACACGGCCAGTGCCCCCTCCCCTCTCCTTCCCTGCCTCCGCCGGCAGCAGGATTTGTTCCAGTCACTGACTTTTTATGTTCTTGTCATTGCAGGGGCTGATGGAGAAAACCACACGGTTTATGCCAAAGTTGGTAATTTCCCACTGGTGAGTTCACCTACGTCTCCCTTGTGGTGAAACCATTTTCGGGATTAGGGCAGCTTAGTTAGAAGAGTGGCCAAGGAGGGTTGATGCCAATGTTCCCCGTAATTTGTTCCAGCCATGTGCAGATTAAATTTTGTTTGGTGCACCGAGGTGGGCAGTTGTGCATCACCAGTAGAAACACCTGCTACTGAGTGTGGGTGCTCTGCTAATCAACTGAGCAGCATTTAATTCTCTCCTGGGTGTCCTCCCAAGCGCTCAGTTTATAGGAAACACTAGCGGATGTCATTGTTGTGGATTTACCAGGCGCTGTCCCCATGCTAGGGACAGGTGGGGCTAGCAGAAACAGGAGGGGGTCTCTTGTGGGGGGGGGGGGAGGGAGGAGAAGGGCTTGGGAACAGCTAGAAATGTTCTGAGGTCCGTTCTCGGTTGACAGGGTAAGTGGCGACTCCACTCAGAGGGACTGGGCAGCCGTTCTGAGCCTTTGCCCTTGTTCTAGCTGCAAGGGCCCTGACCCACAGAACCGGCCCCCCCACTGGACTGGGTGGAATCCCAGGCCCTGGGTCCATTCCAGAAGCTCTTGCAGCCAGGGAGCCTTTCGGATGCGAAGTATCAGTAGAGCTGCGGGGTCAGTTCAGAGCCTGACCCAAAACATCCCCCCACCACCGGAACTGAAGCTACATTTCTGCAGAGGGGATTCCCCAAAGAAAAATGTTTCTCTTGACCTGAAATTAGTTTTTTTCATTCCTCTGCCCACTGCGCCCTCCCCCCACCCCCAGCCATGTTGGAGCATTTCAGATGTTTTTTGGCCCCGGCCCTATAGAACACCCGCTGCATTGAGAAATGGACTGGAGGTTCAAAACAAACAAAATCGCCAAGGTTGGGTTTCAAAGTGGAGGAAGGGAAGGTGTCCGAATAAATGGTTCAAACCAACTGTTTGGATTTGGAAGGTTCCCACCTCCTGGTCTGGCCCAGACTAGTGGCTGAACTGAATCCCGATTTGCAGGGAGCTGCCGTGCCCCAGAAAGGCATTTTGAGCAAAGTCACCATTTGCCAAAAAAGTTTCACCGAGCTCCAGTGTGACCACGGCCCTGGTCTGATTTGCCCCTTTGGTGCGTGTCGGGCACATGGCTCTGTAGAGTTGTTTAAAGCCACTTCCCTCAACTACCACAAAGCTGTGCCCAGCCCAGTAATGGATGCTATGGGGGGATCTGTCTATTTAGGAGATGCAGAACAGAGGTCCACAGACCACGGAGGAAACGACAAAAACGATTTATTCCACGGTCCATCTCCCAAGCCAGGTAGGAGCTGGACGCTGTTTCTCGCCTATTTCTTGGCCTGGCCTTGCGTCTCTGGGCTGGTGAAGTGAAGTGCTGTGGTCACTGAGCTAGGGGCCCGGAGAACACTGCCCCTGTACAGCGGGCCCACAGCTGGACGTGCGCTGAGTTCAGGGGCAATATGACAATGGTCTGGACAGCAGGGGCCTGGATGCAAGAATGAACCATGTCCTGTGCTGAGCCCGGCCAGAGACAGAGCGTGGCAGGGACTGTGCAGTTAGATGGGGAAAGGAGACTTTACCCTCCCTTGATGATCTGGGATCTGGCCTGGGAAGAGCCAACCCCACCGCAGCCCCAGGGCCCCAGATAGTGGGAGCTCACAGTACCCAGCCACCAGCTGCTCCTCCCAGTCCTCCCCCAGCATTGCTGTACGCGATGGGCTCTGTGGGTACTATAGAGACAGCCCGGGGAGATTCTCCTGGGAAATTTGGCTGGAGGCTTCCTGGTCCCTCTTTATGCCTCCAGATCAGCCGGTAGTGAGGTGCACAAGTGGGACTAGTGAGCAAGGTTCCCTCAAAGCTTTTCCATCCATGTGCAGAATACATTTTGTTACATGCACCAAGGCTTGTGTGGATGTGCACCACCAGCAGAAACACCTGGTGCTGGCTGTGGTCACTCTGCTAATCAGCTGGCAGCACTGAAATCTCTCCTCGGTGGCTGCCCGAGCCTGATTCCCTGGGCCCAATTCTCCATTGTCCTGCCCTTTCTGGGCTGATAGACCTTCCCACCCTCCTAAGTACCATCTGGACGGGAGCGCTTTGCTCTGGGGGGACTGTGCCAAGGGCCATGGAGAACCAAGCCCTGGCTATCTTCAGGCTACGGCCACGCGCAAGCCACAGGCTGGCGGGTCTAACTTGGGTGGGGTGCTAACGAGAGCCGTGTCCGCGTTCCAGCTGGGGCAGGGGGGGAGGGGAGAGGAAGGTCAGTGCCCGAGTCACAGCGTAGTCACAGCGACTGTTGGCGTGGCAGCCCACGTCTGTCTGTCTGGGCTCGGAGACAGGCCGCTGCAGGCTGCGTGGGCGTCTCCCAGGAGCCTTCCTGGCCATCGCGCCCAAGCACACGGCTGCTAAGCCTCACGGCCTGGGGACCTGAGGCTATGAGACATGAATGGCCCGGAGCACACACCCAGCCCCACAGGGATTTTGCCACCAATGCCTGGGGGCCAGATCCCGCCCCAGCTTTCCACCTCTCGCCTCCTGCCAGGAATAGGAACAGCCCTGTCTCTTTACTTGCAGCGTCTGCAGACTGACGACGAGAAGCTGCGCATGGAAGGCCTGGGATCCATGGAGACGGGCGAGAAAACCATTTACTGCACAATCAGCCAGCCCAGCAAGGCACGTTGGGCTTGCAGAGGGCTACCCTGGGGGGTGGAATTCGGGGTTTGTCAGGCCCTGGCTGCCCGAGGGGCCATGTTCTGTATCCAGCTGGGCCCCGGTTCTGCAATGGAATCACATGGGCGGATCCCAGTGCCCATGCAGAGCCGCACTGACTCCAAATGGGCTCTAGCCAGGAGCTGTAGCAGACCCGAGTAGCGGCCTAGTTGGCTGCATCTTTCACTGACCTCAGTGCAATTCTCTGGGAGCAGAAACGGGCCCTGAGAGACAGCTGAGTAGCCAGCGGAGGGAGGTGATTGGAGGGATTGCTGAGTAGCCAGCGGAGGCAGGGGACTGGAGGATAAGTGCACTACGGAGAAGGAAAAACACCCTGAATTTTCCCCTGCAGGGATCATGGGGCCCTCTCAGGGTGAAAGTTGGGTGAAATGCTCCAATCAAAACTTTGCAGGGAAAGATTTTCAGCAAACTGAAAAGTTGGAGAAAAAAACCTTTTGGGTTGGATGAAATGTTTCTGTTCCATTGGAAGCAATTTCAAACATTTTGAAAATAAACAAACATTTCAAAACAAGCCACTGTGAGCCAAAAAACCAAAACATTTCATTTCAAAAATACCCAAGGATCTCTTCCAGGCCCCAGGAGAATTGCCCCGCCATGGAATGCTCCTGGTATAAACCTTGGCACAGTGCAGGGCGTCTGACACTGCTCTTCCGTGTTAAATAGGAGTGTTGTGAGTAAGACACGAGGAGTCATTCTTCTGCTCTACTCTGCACTGGTTAGGTCTCAGTTGGAGTATTGTGTCCAGTTCTGGGCACCACATTTCAAGAAAGATGTGGAGAAATTGGCAAAGGTCCAGAGAAGAGCAACAAGAATGATAAAAGGTCTAGAGAACATGACCTATGAGGGAAGGCTGAAAGAATTGGACTTGTTGGACATTGGGAAAAACTTCCTGCCTGTCCGGGTGGTTAAACACTGGAATAAATTGCCTGGGGGGTTGTAGAATCTCCATCTCTGGAGATATTTAAGAGCAGGCTGGACAGACACCTGTCAGGGCTGGTCTAGCCGGTGCTTGGTCCTGCCGTGAGGGCAGGGGACTGGACTCGATGCCTCTCGAGGTCCCTTCCAGGTCTAGTGTTCGAGGGTTCTTTGGCTTCCCCACCCCCCCTTAACACTTTTGCTCTTTGCTGTTTCCATTCTTGCAGCCGGAGATCTCCCAGCCCACCAAGGCTGATGATTCTGTGGCCGCTCGGAGGACAACAGAATACGACAAGATCATCTAACCACTTCTCTGGGCCACAGGAACGTGCAGCCAGCAGGGAGGAGGAGCTAGCCAAGGAGTAAGGCAGCCCCAGCATCTAGCATCAGTCACCCCAAACAGCTGAGGATTCATGCGTGGAGCTTGCACCGCACCTAACTGGGGTCCTGCTCCCTGACGGGGGCTGCTCTCTGCTGCAGTGCAAAATCCAACCAACAAACAATCCTCTGGGGTGAAATTCAGCTCTGGGCTACCCCCTACCCGAGGGCTTAGCGCCCCCTTAGAATGCATTCCGGCTCTAAGGCTGGGCTGGCACCGCAAGGCACCTTTCTCTCCCCACGTCCATCTCCAGCCAAACCTCAGTGATCTCAAACAGCCAGAGCGGATCAAACAAACTGCCAAGTACTTAATAACACAGAACCTTCGCTGCCTCGCTTTTATCCTCCTCATCAAAAGAGAAGGAACTTCGGTGGCTCAGGTATTTTTTTACCCTCAAGGGTTTCAGATCAACATTCCTCACCAGGCAGAGCAAAGCTGCCACCATGTCTGTCCTAGGATGCTAGAGGTACAACTTGAGAGAGGCCGGATCTTGAAGGGAAACCTGTAGGAAAGTTGGGGGGGGGGGTTGGCAGGAATTGCTTTGTGCCCTGCATGCAGTGGGAATGGATTTTACTAATACTAAAGGCAGGAGACAGAAAAGGCAGTGCAGTGCAAACCTGCTGGAGTGCTGGAGACCCGAGGTGCCACACGCTCTGCATTCCACACAACACCCGTGGGACACCAGACAGGAGGGATATGTCCAGGGGACAGTTTCAGTTTGAGGCAAATAAACTGTTTGGTTTCACCAAAATCTCAGGATTCGCTTTGGCTTTGACTAGTTTTATTTTTTAAATATTTCAAACTGAGGGATTCGGCAAGGAAAAGACGTTGGAACTTTTAGCCAAACTTTCAAGGGCTCGGCCCAATGCCCAGGCCGGTTTCTCGCAGTGCACAGCTCTGACTGCTGACCAAAGTCATTGGAAAACCTGGGCTCAGGTGATGGAGCCGGCGGCAGAGCCCAGAAACGAAGTTAGCTCCTCTGTCCCCCCCTTTGCTGCCTTCCCCACATGACCTTCCCGTTCTCCCTTCCTGGTGCAGTTTGCTTGTTCTGAGTCGTACAGCTCCTGACGCGGCGGGATGCTGGCCTGTAATCGCATGCTCTGGCACGTGATAAAAGCTGTTTCTTGTCCTCCTAGAACTCCCTCTGCCCCCTTTCCACCCTAACCACGGCCCTCCCCAGTCATCCCTGCCCTGCTGGCACTGGCATCTCAGCCCTCTCTCAGGCCACGTCTACACCACAGCACCATTTCCAGAGAGCATGGGGCGTGTCCACACAGCAAGCCCCTTATTTCACGATTATTTCAAACTAGCAGGCTCATTGCGGAGTAAGAAACCCTCCTTCTGCGAGGAACAGCGCCGATTTCAGAACAGCGCCGATTTCGGAATAGCGGTCGTGCGGCTGCACCACGGCTGCTACGTCGAAATAGCTCCTCCCCAGGGCCAGTCAGTGTAATCGCTCCCAGCGCCTCCTGGACCGCTGAGTCGAGGTAGCGCAGCCACATTCGGGGAGCCAGCCTCGGACTGATTTAAAAAATGTTATTTCGGCAGTGAATGTTCCAAACTGGCTCATTTCGAAGTGCCCTTGCAGGGTAGGCCTGCCCGAGGGGAAGGCCCATCGCTCTGTCTGCAAACTGCCCTGTAAGCAGCGCTCTGCAGAAACCATTCCCATTAACACGTCCTGTGTGCGGATGGGGAATCAGTGCGGGTGTCAAAGGGAAAAGTCCAGGGCACTGTGGGAAACGTCAGAGGATTCCGGGGAGGAGACCGTTTCAGAGCATGATCCAGAGAACGGATTCGCCCCAGACGGGGGGGGGACCTGCAACTCCTATGAGTTCCAGCCACGTTGGCTAAGCACCTCCCGGTGTGGGGAGGGCTGTCCCAAAGTGATCAGCAGAGGAACAATTCATTTGTGTTACTGATGAAGAATTCGAAAGGTTTTGTGTGTGTGTGTGTGTGTGTGTGTGTGTGTGTGTGTGCATGTGCATGGGGAGGCACTGTGTGTGGGGGGGGCGCTCTCTGTTTATGTGTGTGTGTGCATGTGGCACTGTGTGGGGGGCACTCTGTGTCTGGCGCTCTCTGTTTATGTGTGGCACTGTGAGTGTGTGTCTGTGTGGCACTGTGCATGGCACTGTGCGTCTGTGTGGCACTCTGTGTGTGTGTGTGTCTGTGTCTCTCTGGGTATGTCTACACTACAGCACTAATTCGAACTAACTTAATTCGAATTAGTTAATTCGAACTAAGCTAATTCGAATTAATGCATCTAGACCTAAAAACTAATTCGAATTAGCATTTTGCTAATTCAAACTAGCATGTCCACATTGAGTGGACCCTGAACCGAAGTTAAGGCTGGCCGGAACCAGTGCCGGCAGGGCATCAGGTTAGGACTTAGCGTGTGGAGCTGCTGCCTCAGGCTAGCCGAGGGCTGTGCTTAAAGGGACCCGACCCCCCAACCCGGACAGACAGTTCTCAGGGTTCCCCGCTTGCTTGTCTACCTCGATGAGGGACAGCAAAGCAGTCCTGTCTTGGAGTGCCCTGAGTGCCCACACTCGGCACATCACAGCACTCAGCCATCAGCCCGGCTGCACTTGCCGCAGGCTGCCATCCGGGGGGGTCAATCGGGGGGCTGTCAGGATCCAGGAGGCCCTGCAGGAGAGCTTCCACCCCAAGGAGCCCACAGAGCCACCCCAGTCCTCCCCATCGGGGGCTTGTGCCCCATTCCTCCCTCACCTCCTTCCACTTACCCCTCCCTAGCCCCCCTTCCTGATGTAAAAAATAAAGGACACGTGTGTTCAAAAATAGAAACTCTCTTTATTTAACAAAAGTGTGTGTGGGGGGATTAACCTCTGGGGAGACTGGGAAACGGAGGTGGGAGAGGGGAAGAGCGCGGGGAAGGGGAAACCTGGGCAGAGGTAGCTGGAAGGGGGAAGCCAGGGGAAGAATAAAACTATGGTATGCCATATCTTCAGTACTGTGTACAGATGTGGTCTCCTCATCTCAAAAAAGATATTTTGGCCTTGGAAAGGGTTCAGAAAAGGGCAGCTACAATGATTAGGGGTTTGGAACAGGTTCCATATGAAGAGAGGCTAAAGAGACTGGGACTTTTCAGCTTAGAAAAGAGGAGACTGAGGGGGGATATGCTAGAGGTCTATAAAAGCATGAGTGGTGTGGAGAGGGTGCATAAAGAAAAGTTCTTCATTAGTTCCCATAATAGAAGGACTAGAGGACACCAAATGAAATGAATGGACAGCAGGTTTAAAACTAATAAGTGAAAGTTCTTCGTCACACAGCACATAGTCAACCTGTGGAACTCCTTGCCACAGGAGGCTGTGAAGGTTAGAACTATAACAGAGTTTAAAGAGAAGTTAGATAAATTCATGGAGGTTGGGTCCATGGAGTGCTATTAGCCAGGGGGTAGGAACGGTGTCCTTGGCCTCTGTTTGTGGAAGGCTGGAGATGGTTGGCACGAGACAAATCACTTGGTAATTGTCTTCGGTCCATCCCCTCCGGGGTACCTGGTGCTGGCCGCTGTCAGCAGACAGGCTACTGGGCTAGCTGGACCTTTGGTCTGATCCAGTTCGGCCATTCTTATGTTCTTATGTTCTTAGCTCAGGGCTCAGGGTCGGGGGTCTCACTGGACCAACTTGATTTTCATGCAAACCTGTTCCTGGGTCCTCATGTGGTCTCTGGTGGCCAGGCTGGCAGCCATGCGGCTGTAGACGGCTGCGTTCCTGTGCCTAGTGCGGAGGTCATGGACGTTGGAGGACTCCCCCCAAACCTCGATGAGGTCCACGATCTCCGCACTAGACCAGGCGGGCGCCTGCCTCTTGTGGCCCTGGGCAGGCTCCTGGGAGCCACCAGCCTGGTCCTGGGAAGAGGCGGAGGGCTGGGTGGCAGCGGGTGGCTGGCTCGTGCCGTGCCAGGTGCAGGGTCTGCTGGCTGGGTGCTGGCAGGCTTGCAACTGGCACAAGCACCATAGCCGGACCGTGCCCCTTTAAGGGCTCCGGGGCCGGGAGGAGAGCAGAAGAGTTTCCCTGGTTTGGCCCAGAGTGGCCACCAGGGCAAGCTGGGAAGGGCTAGCCTCCACTAGTTCGAATTAAGTGGCTCCACAGCCCTTAATTCGAACTACTTTATTCGAACTAGGCGTTACGCCTCGTAGAATGAGGTTTACCTAGTTCGAATTAAGCGCTCCACTAGTTTGAATTAAGTTCGAACTAGCGGTTTATATGTATAGACTCTATGAAAGTTAATTCGAACTAATGGCTGTTAGTTCGAATTAACTTTGTAGTGTAGACATACCCTCTGTGTGTGGTGCTGTGTGTGTGGGGGGGGGGGGCGGGGCACTGAGTGTGTGTGTGTGTCTGTGTGTGACACAGAGAGAGCTGAACACTGGGGTCCTGAACAGGAGATGGGGTCTCCAGCTAGTGCCGTCGTTATGCAAATATTGCATCAATTTAAGCCAATGGCAGAGCAGCCTGACGTGGGTTGGGTGGTGACAGATGAAGACAGGGCCCTGCGTTCGAAAGGGCAGGAGGGGCAAGCAGGAAAGGTGGAGCTGGCTGGCGAGGTGGTGGCACGGCCCAGATGAACGCCCGGCCCGGTGCCGAGGGGCATGTGGCGTCAGAGCACAGACCGGAGAGCGCTGCAGCACCACCAGGGCACAGTCTGAGGCTCTGCCCCTCGGCTGCTACACATCAGTCCAGTGTCAGTGCCTCAGGAGACTTTGGATCCAGTCCCAACTCTGCCACTGCCCGATTGGGTGACCTTGGGCAAGTCGTGTAGCCTCTGCCTCAGTTCCCCCATCTGCATCATGGGGATACAGCCTGCTGCCCTGCCTCTGGCGGCACGGGAAGGATAACCACTGGGGCCTGTGAAGCACTCGGACAGCGGGAGGACGGGGCCCTATAAGTGCTCTGTGATGATTGCTCAGTGCCCTGGGGTGAGCCTTCACCTCTTCCTCCTGCCACACCTGCCCCTCGTACCATCCGCACCTCTCCCCCCTGCTCTGATGTTCACCGACAGTGACAGAAAAGTGAGGGCTGGTCTAAGACATGAGCTAGGAGGGACGACTGAAGGAATTGGGCTTCTTTAGTCTGGAAAAGAGAAGATGGTGAGGGGACATGATAGCAGTTTTCAAGTATCGAAAAGGGTGTTACAAGGACGAGGGAGAAAAATTGTTCTCCTTGGCCTCTGAGGAGAGGACAAGAAGCAATGGGCTTCAACTGCAGCATGGGAGCTTTTGGCTGGACATTAGGAAAAGCTTCCTGCCTGTCAGGGTGGTTAAACACTGGAGTAAGTTGCCCAGAGGGGTTGTGGAGTCTCCATCACTGGAGATACTTAAAAGCAGGTTAGACAGACACCTGTCAGAAATGGTCTAGATCAGGGCTGGGGAAAAGGACCAATTAGGCCATGGGAGCAGGGGGGAAGGGCACAGATTTCCTCCACCCTACCAGGAGCATGGGGCGCTTAGAAGAGCCATGTGCTCCTGGCAGGGTGGGAGAAGACTTTTCACGCTCTCCCGCCTCCAAGCCCTGATTGGCCTAGGGGCAGAGGAGCGTGGGAAGTCTTCTCCCACCACCAGGGGCATGGGCACCTAGCTGGAATGCGGGGCGCAAAGGCATTCTCCCATCCCCAGACCAATCATGGTCTGTGAGTGAAGAAGCCCAGAAGTATCCTGGCCCCGCCCTTTCCACTTGCTGCCCCGCCCCTTCAGGTGTGGACTGGGCCACTTCAAAAATTGGATCATCTCGTAGCTTGGTTCCCACAGGCACCTCCTCTTTTAGCCCCCTCCCCCCGTGTACACGCTGGAGTGGGGCTCTTTGAACTCCTGGAGTGCGTCTAGACTGGCAAGATTTTGCGCAAAAGCAGCCGCTTTTGCGCAACATCTTGCCGCCTGTCTACACTGGCTGCGAGTATTAGTGCAAGAACACTGACTTTGTACTGTACAAAATCAGTGCTTCTTACGCAAATACTTTGACGCTCCTGCTCAGGGATAAGCCCTCTTGCGCAAGTATTCTTGCGCAAGAGGGCCAGTGTAGACAGGCAAGTTAATTTCTTGCGCAAGAAAGCCCAATGGCTGAAATGGCCATCAGAGCTTTCTTGCGCATGAGGGCATCTACACTGGCACGGATGCTTTTGCGCAAAAGCATCCGTGCCAGTGTAGACGCTCTCTTGCGCAAATACTTTTAACGGAAAAACTTTTCCGTTAAAAGTATTTGCACGGAAATCATGCCAGTGTAGACACAGCCCTGCTCTTGAGCTTTTGGCCTTCTGTGGTCCCAGCCTTTGGCCTTTCTGCCCAAAACAAACCCTGCAGGCTCAGCGAGAGACTGAGCCAGACCCCTCGGAGCCCAGCTGTGAGGTGAGCTGATTACACCGTGACCCTCATGCCTGTGGCTGCTACCACTGTTCTGTATGTAACCCTTCTGCCGGGTAGGCCTGGCAGTAACCAGGGCTGGGTTCAATATCTTGGGGTCCAGCTCACACAATATCTTGGGGTCCATCTCACACAATTAACAGTTAATTACCTTGCAGAGCTAAACAATTGGGCTGTGTCTACATTGGCAAGATTTTGCGCAAAAGTGGCCCGCTTTTGGGCAAAATCTTGCCACCTGTCTACACTGGCCGCGAGTATTTGCGCAAGAACACTGACATTCTAATGTATGAAATCAGTGCTTCTTGCGCAAATACTCTGATGCTCTCGCTCAGGGATAAGCCCTCCTGTGCAAATATTCTTGCGCAAGAGGCCAGTGTAGACAGGCAACGTTAATTTCTTGCGCAAGAAAGCCCGATGGCTAAAATGGCCATCAGAGCTTTCTTGCTCAAGAGAGCGTCTACACTGGCACAGATGCTTTTGCGCAAAAGCACATCTTTTGCACAAAAGCACGTCAGTGTAGACGCTCTCTTGTGCAAATACTTTTAACGGAAAAACACTTCCATTAAAACTATTTGCGCGCAAAATCATGCCAGTGTAGACGTAGCCTTGTAGTGGGCACACCCACCCCCTCCTTTTAGCTGGCTGATAGCAAGCAGCAGTTCAGCCCCTGCTTACATGTAATTGCAATGTTATGCCAGGCAGGGCAGGCGGCCAGAGAGGGCTGAATACTCCACAGGCCACCGGAGCCAGAGTCCACCTGGGGCAACATCTAGGAGTCTGGCGTTAAAGACGAACAGTTTTACTGGGGTAAAAACGTCCGTGGGCTGCAGCTCACTTCATCAGATGCGTGAAAGGAAAGAGAAGGAGACAGACCGTAGGGTACAGGGCTGGGCGTGTTACATCACAGCTAATTCCCTCGGGTGGGGGTGGATAAGTGAGAATACCTACACTGGAAAATCATTTATGGTAATGAGTGAGCCAGTCCCAGGCCCTATTCAGACCCATTCTGATGGTGGCGAAACCCCTTGCCAACTCTGTGCACACGTCGGTACAAGTGACCCCATCCTGGGACCTAACCACATCAGCCGTCACATCAGGGGCTTATACAACAGCACATCCCCTAGTGTGATCTGTGCCATCATGTGCCTGCAATGCCCCTCGGCCAGGCATATTGGCCAAGCCGGGCAGTCTCTGTGACAAAGGAGAAATGGACACAAATCAGACACCAGAAATGGTCCCACACACACACCTGCAAGGGAACATTGTAACCAGCCTGGGCACTCTGCCATGGATTTAAATGCAGTCGTTCTCCTACAAAGGAATTGCACTGACCAGTTACAGAGAGACACTGCAGAACTGGGATTCATCTGCCTTGGGCTTGAACAAAGACATGAACTGGTTGGTGCATTACAAAGCCAATTGCTCCTGCCCATAACAGACACATTTCCACCTCAAACGCTACGTGTGGGACACATCCAACCAACTTAATTAGCCTCATTAACACGGGTCCTACAATGGCTGTTACATAGCTCTCTTGGTTTCTGTTATTTCCCCGCCAGCTCATCTGAGGAAGTGGGTTTTGCCCATGAAAGCACATGAGTCTATAGACTTTTGTTAGTCTCTAGGGTATGTCTAGACTACATGCCTCTGCCGACAGAGGCATGTAAAATAGGCTACCCGACATAGTCAATGAAGCGGGGATTTAAATATCCCTGGCTTCATTAAAATAAAAATGGCCACCGCGCGGTGCAGGCTCAGCTGATCGTCGGCACAGCGTGGCAGTCAAGACACGGATCGGTCGACAGGGGAAGCCTTTGTCGACCACTCCTATAAACCTCATTCCAAGAGGCATAAGGGAGCTACGTGGTTTTAGTTACAAACACAACTACCCCCTGACATTGGTTAATGGATAAATTACCTTATGTTAATTACCTTGATGTCTGGGAAACAGAAGGCTACATCAGAAGTCTGTTATTAACTCAGGACTGAATGGTCAAGAGGCTGCTGGAAATCTACATAAGAGCCCCTGGGGGTCCGGATCCTGTGTATCTCAGAGCTGCTTGGATGCTCATGAGGAAGCCGCCAGCCATAAGAAATGAGAGCTCAGGATATCCTGGTGTCCCATAATGGACATGGACTTAATATCCCAGATCTGCTTAAGGTTTCATCAGGGGAAGCCTGAGCCACGAGGCCTGGGAGCTGGGCCCTAAGCTGGTACTCCCAGAATGCGATGCTGGCTATTGGACTAACCATGGACTGAATTCCTCTTCCAGCGACAGAGCTCGCCCTCTCTGCTGTGCACCCACTCTTAGCGCTGCGCTCACATCTCTAAGCGTTTGGGTCTTTCACCCAGTGCCCGCTGTGCACCTGCTCTTAGCGCTGTGCTCACATCTCCAAGCGCGTCACTCCTTCACCCAGTGCCCGCTCTGCTTTAGCCTGTAATAAACGTTCGAGTCGGTCACACGGCCTGGCTGGACGTGTCTTTGGTACAGGGTCCGAACTCGGCTCTGCCCTGGGCGGGAGTGTGGCCGACCTTTGGGCCTGGCCGAACGTTGCATGACTCGGGTGCTGGGTGGCAGCCACGGGCTGGGTGCTATCGAGAAGGGGACTGTGTTGGTGGCCGCTGGGCAGCCAGGAAGGGAGCACAAGGCTGGTTGTGCAGGGTGGGTAAATCTGAGCACTGGAGCAGCCTCCAGCTTTGGGGAGTGACCTCACCTGGCTCCCATGGGCAGGGCTGTCCCTAGGGGGGCCTGGTGCAACCCCCTGCTGCAGGCCCTGCCCTGCCCCACCCCCACTTCCTCAAGCTCGGCCCCCTACTTCACCTTGCCCCTTCCAGCCCCTGCTATGCCTCCTTCCGCCCCCATTGTGCCCCTTACCGGCAGTCCCCTCCCCTGGGGCCTCCCGCATGGACACGCTGGCCGAGGCCCTTTGTAGCCTGAGCCTGGGAGGGGGGTGACCGGGTGAGACCTGGGGCCCAGGAAGCAGGATGCAGGCTGTGGGGAGACAGGCTGCTGGGTGTGAGGGAGTCTCGCTGGCTTGTCGTGCAAGGCCCTGGCCCTGGCTCTCCCCAAGCTGGGCTGCACTGGCTGCTCCTGGTCCCTGTGCTGACCAGTCCATGTCCCGGGGAACCAAGAACCCTCCTGTGCCCCCTGCAGGCTGGGAGCCCCGTCTGGCTGTGGGTGGGGGGCAGGGCCCGGGGACTCCCCCACCCCTCAGTGACGCCCCCCCTGTGACGGACCGGGCTGGCTCTGGGCACCACTGAGGGCATCCGCTCAGGGCGCATTGCTCAAACTAGGGGCTCCTTACAGCCCCCAGACTGGTGACCTTTCCAAACAGGCCACAAACCAGTCCCACAGAGCGCTTCAGCTGCCTGCCTGAAGCCTCATGAGCAAAACCGCTCCGACACCCCAGCAATATCCGTGCCCCAGATGGCCCTGGACCTCATACACAGGTGGGGGGTCTTAGAACCCAATCCCACCTACCCCGAACAAGTTCTGTCCGGTTCCAAGAAACCAGCCACAGATCCCAAGTCAATTTACCCTTCGGATCTTACCCACAAATCACGCTGAGCCAATCCTTTAGCATCTAACATCTAAAGGTTTATTGCTACCAGAAAGAAAAGCATGAGAGTAGGGCTGTTAAAGGATAGTACATTACATGCATCGAATCTCCCAGTCTCGATGCAGGCTCTAGCAGAGATGTTACAGCTGCTGGCTTAAAAGTCCTTGTTGCGCATCCTAGGATCAGGATGGGTCCGGCTCTTCGATCCCTGCACTGCTGCCTCTGGGATGAAGTGCTGAGCTGAGTACCAAGATGGAGTCGGCCACATGGCATATTTATCCCTCCTTCCTGGTCTCTTCTTGGCTACAGCAGGTCACCTGGCTCATGGCCTATCCCTGTGTTCCCTGCTGGTAGCCCCTAGGTGTGAGTCACCGCTCTTGAGGTGTGTCCTTGGCCTATAGAGGGCTATTGTTGCAGAGCTTTGCTCGTTAGCATGTCCACAGGCTGAGCTGCTTTACCCATAGTTCAACCACATACAGAGAAACATTTGGTATCCACACAAAATACATGCTTATAACTTCACATACCGACATTATACAATCACATGAATAGCATCTATGGAATCAGAAGAACGTAGGCGTCTATTTGACACCTCACATGGCCCCCTTTGTGCCACTTTTGGGGCCAACACCCCCCCATGGGTGCAGCGGTGATCTGGCTGCTCCCCTCAAAATCCAGTAACGTGACACCCCCCTCCTGTACTTACCACAGCAGTGGGAGCTGGAGCAACCCAGCAGCCTGCTCTGCCCATCTCCCAGCGTGCTGCGGTCCCACCCCTGCTGCCGCCTGGGCCCCTCCCAGGGAATCCTCCAGGCCCCCCGGGCCCCTCGGCCCCCAGCCACCATGGGGCCCCCAAGGCGCAAGGCCTGGAACGGTCCTATGGCTGGGCGGCTCTGCCCAGGGGAACCCGGTGTCACCCCAGGGCAGCGCCAGGCCGAACTCCAGTGTTTCTCTTGAGCCGATCAGCTCATCCTGCCTGCTCCCGCCTGTCCGGTGCTGAGTTAACCCAGCACGTTCCCACCCTCCCAGCCCAGCCCCAGGCCTATGGGCAGCAGAGCGGTGCCAGGGGCCTGGGGCCTGTGTGGGGGGCTGTGTGCTCTAAGACCAGGCACAGACACAACCTGCACCCCAGCCCCTCCCTCGAGGAAAGGGGCTCTGGGCCCACCCGGCTTTGCACGGGGTGGGGACAGGCAGGTGTGCGTCGAGGAAGCCAAGTGGAACCTGTGAGCACAGCGACACCTAGGGAAGTGCCGGAGCCTGGCGGGTCTGGCACTGACTCTAGAAATGTGGGGCTGTGAGTGAGCTCAGAAACTGCCCCTTTTGCTCTTGGCTCCTGCGTCTGGAGCAGTCGGATTCGTACTGCCCTGGCAAACACACACGGCGGCATCAGGGACGATCTCCGATTCCATCGCTTTCTGGGCCTGAAATCTGACTGGGCGGTTGGATCACTCAGGGGAGCTGTGTTCATGCGTTACAACCAGGCAGCACCAAAGCCATCACCCCTCTCTCTCCTCCCTCTTCTCTCCCAGTCTGAGCGCCCCACCCTGCTCCCTCCCATTCAGCGAATGGGACCAGTGCAGACCCGGCCTACCCAGGGTGGTGACATTTGCCCCATCCCGCTGCTTCTCAGCTGTGCTGTCTAGTTCAGACTGTGAGCTCGTCAGAGCAGGGACTGTCTGGGATCCTGTGTTTGTACAGCCCCGTGCACCCTGCCCTCCGGCGCTAAACACAAGCCACAACCAATGAGTCCCTGCAACTGAATGAAGCCCCTGTTCTCAAACCATCCGCTCCGGCTTCAGACCAGGAGCCCAGAGCGTCACTTGCCCCTCGCCCGGATTGCTACATGGATTTCGTTCGCCGTGTCTGATTCCCCCAGAGGAAGCCGGGGAAGGAAGAGCGCGTGAACTCAGCTGCATGAGCTGGCGTTTCAGAGCATGGCACCGAAGGGCAGCAGCGTGTGGTGGGTTTGGATCTCGGTGCTGTGCGCCGGAACCGGTGAGTCGAGTCAGGGAAGGAGTGTGTGTGTGAGTCGAGTCAGGGACGGGGTGTGCGTGTGTGTGTGTGTGTGTGTGTATAGATCAGGGGTGTGTGTGTGTGTGTGTGTGTGTATGTGTGTGTGTGTATGTGTATAGATCAGGGGCTGTTTTATTTGGGGCTGTTTTATTTCCAGTGGTTTATGGCTGTCCCCGCAGGAGGTTAGATTTGCGTGTTTAGGTGTAACTGACGCTCCCAGGCACAGCCTCTGAACAAAGGGGGGGGGGGGGTCCTTCATAACTGAGCATCCAGGGAAAGCTAAATCCCCAGAGGATTCATCTGGGCGAGGGGCTAGGACGAGGGGGTGGCCGGGAAGGGCAGCTCGTGCACTCATTGGAGGGGGGAGTTGGAAGCCGGGCTGGTGAGTGTCACAGGGAGGTGTGGGACAGACGTGTGCTCCGGTAAGCACAGCACGGGGCTGGGTGGGGGTCCCAGCGTGGCCACTGTTAGTTTGTGACCCTAGCTCACTTCCAGAAACACTGTACAGGCTGTATCCCACCTCTGATCCCCCAAAGCTGGGTCCTCCCTCTGCATCACGCTGCGGGAGAGACGGAAACCCCCCAGAATGCACCTTGGCCAGGCTGGGGGGGTGGCTGGCTCCTGGGATTGCTTTTCTAATCCTGACTTGATGCCCTGAAACCTCACAACCTAATTCAGAAAACACCACGTCACGGGGGGTTAATATCTTAGCCCTCAGATAACCCAGAGCAGTTGCTTCTCTGCAGCAGGGAGCTCACAGCCTGGCTCCGCTGAGGCAGGTCTGCACTCCCAACAGGAGGGTGCGTTTCACTCCAGGGAGCCACGCTGGATTCAAGCAGCCATGGGGATAAAGCACCTCGGCTTCTAACCGGGCTTAGCATCATGAGTGGGTCCCCAGAGAGCAGCCTGGGCTGAAGGCAGCGCGTTGACTGCTCTTCTACTGGGGAGCGACTGTCTAGGAAGGAGTCCTGTGGAAAGGGATCGAGGGGCCATAGTGGATCACAAGCTAAATATGAGTCAACAGTGTGACAGTTGAAAACAAAGCAAACGTCATTCTGGGCTGCAATAACAGGAGTGTTGGGAGCAAGACCTGAGAAGTCATTCTCCCGCTCTGCTCTGTGCTGATCAGGCCTCAGCTGGAGACTTGTGTCCAGTTCTGGGCACCATGTGTCAGGAAAGATGTGGAGGAATTGGAGAAGGTCCAGAGAAGAGCAACAAGAATGAAGAAAGGTCTAGAGAACATGAGCTAGGAGGGAGGACTGAAAGAACTGGGCTTGTTTAGTTTGGAAAGGAAAAGACTGAGAGGGGACATGATAGCAGTTTTCAGGTATCTAAAAGGGTGTCACAGGGAGCAGGGAGAAAAATTGTTCTCCTTGGCCTCTGAGGACAGGACAAGAAGCAATGGGCTTAAATTGCAGCAAGGGAGGTTTAGGTTGGACATTAGGAAAAACTTCCTACCCGTCAGGGTGGTTAACCACTGGAATAAGGTGCCTTCACTGGAGATATTGAAGAGCAGGCTGGACAGACACCTGCCAGGGATGGTCTAGGCGGTGCTGGGTCCTGCCGTGAGGGCAGGAGACTGGACCCCTTGAGCCCCCTTCCAGTTCTAGGATTCCATCTCCAATCAGTTACAAGCTCCCAGAGTGGAGAGGCGAGTGGACATAGTGAGCGCGAAGCAGCCTTCCCGCCCACTTGCCCCAAACTCTCCTTTGCCGTGATGCTCATAAAGCCCTTGACAATGTTTAAGCTGCTAGTGAGCTGAAACCCCAGCCCCACTCCTGTCTGACTGGTCCTGGTGCTCCCTGACCTGCTGTCTCTTGTCCACACGTCTATTGCCAGCCGGTCTTCGCAGTGTGTTGTACAGTGGCTAGGGGTCCTGGCACGGGAGGGGGGTCGCTAACTTCTACAGCCGGGCTACTCAGCACGTGGTCCACAGGCCACACCGGTGTGGTTTGGGTTCACGCAGGGCTCAACACGTGGCCCATGGTCCGTTTGCTTGCGCCCCACGGGGCGGTTGGGGTTCACGCGGGGCTCAACACGCGGCCCGCGGGTGGGATCCTTTGAACGTGGCGCCCACTGGGAACACGCTGCACAGCAGCAGGCATCTCCCTGGTGGGCGAGCACTGAGAGACGCCAGCGACCGGGCTGGCTGGACAGACGAGTGCAGGGTGTCGGCGTTTCTCGCCCCCAGGGAGGAGGGGCCGGGAGCGCCGGGGCATTGTGGGAAGTGCTGGCTGCTTAGCCCTGTGGGCAGCGCCTGAGAGGTGCTGACTGGCTCCCACGGGCTAAGTTTGGGTCTGGCGCTGCGGCTTAAGGCTTAATCTTTGTATTCCTGCCTGTCAGTGTGGAAGAAGCTATTTGCATATATTTGCATAGATATTTGCATGTACACGCAACCACACTTAAGCTGCGGCCCTCGGCATGGGCTGGGAGTGTCGCTGTGGCCCCCGGGGCTCCCAAGGCCGAGCAGCCCTGGGCTACACTTTCCCAGACAACGCTGCTTCCCGTTTCCCTGCCGCCGATTTGCATCCACTGGGCCGGCTGTGCCCGGGAGCCACTAGCGAGGCTCAGCCATTCTGGGCGATTGCCGCAGCGTCCAGGGCTGCTGGGAGGTTTCCCAACCGCCTGGTCGCCCCAGTGTGAGGCTGCCCTGGTCCCGCTGTTTCCACCGTCACCGTGAGGCAGCAAAGTAACGGCCTGGTGCAAGGCCTTGCCCAACCGCACTGAGCTGGGAGGGGCGCTCCGGCAGGCATGGGGCAACAGATGGTTCCTGTCCCGGAGGCTGTGCTCAGCCACAGAGCAGCTGGTGACGCTGTGGCGGTTGCAGCGGAGAGAAGGTTAATCCACGTTTGCCGTCACTCCCAGGAGCGGGAGCAATGCTCCCCTAGTCTGTAACGCTCGTGTGGAATAACTTTTGTGCTGTGCACTGATGCCTGGGTGGATGTGCACCACCAGTAGAAACACCTGCTGCTGGCTGTGGGCACTCTGCCAATCAGCTGGGCGGCATCTGAATCTCTCCTCGGAGGCCGCCCAAGCGCTCATCTGACAAAGCATGCTGTCCATGGGTTCAAGCACACCCAAGGCCCGTGGTCCTGGACAGGCCTATCCTCCAGCGGCAGGCTGGATGCGCGAGTCCCCAGTTCCCATTCTGGGACCGTGGTCCCTATGAGCTGGGTGCGTGGGCCGTCGCTCAGGAAAGGTTCAAACGCAGCCCGGCAGAGCCCACAGCTAGGATCTGTGCTTCCCCTGCCTTTGGACATCTTACACCTAGACTGCGGCATCCCAGGGTCCTGGGCCCACGCCCCACTGCCTGCGAGCTGGGTCCGGTCCCGAGGGGACGTCAGAAACCGGAGCAAGGCGGCCGCTTGAACGGGAAGCTCACGAACACGGGCAAGTCGTTCAAATCTCCCCGCTTTGAAACGCCGCTCCCCGGGTCGCCTCGCGTTACCACGTCCCGAATAATAGAAAGGGGGGAGCATTCGCGCGGCCTGGTCCGGGGCCCAGCCGGGGCGAGGGGCGAGCTGCAGGAAAGCTTCTGGGGAATATTCACTGCGACTGGAGGGGGGATTCCGCAGAACCCGGGAACAGATGCCCCAGGGCCCGATCCCCCTCCCCCGCCAGCTTTGCACCGGGGCCACCTTTTCTGGAGTCACTGACCGAACCGGGGTGAGAGAGACCAGCCGAGCTCCTAGCCTCAGCACACAGGGCTGCTGTGGACTGTGCAGGTCTCTAAATATTCACCACCCACCCACCCTTCTCTTTTGTCTCCAGCCAGCGGGGCCTACAGCCCCCATGGGCCCTGGGACAAGGTGTGTGGGGGCCAGTGGGGGGGGGGACAATTCCACACCCCCAGAAGGGGCAGAGCCTTGGGCAGAAGGGAGGTGGGGCAGCCAGCCCTTAGTGTAGCCAGGACCAGGCGATGGCATGACCCCGTGTCCCAGGGCAAACACTCAGTGCACAGCACCTCCTGCTGGGCACTCAGGGAATTAGCTCAGTTCAGCCCTGGAGCACCCCCTTCAGGCTGGTGTCACACCTGCTGTTACTGGAGCATGCATTAGTGGGGCTGCCACCTGATATCGGGACCCAAAGCCCTCCCAGACTGCGGCGTCCTGCCCTCTGGGTCCTGCCCTGCCACAGGGCCCCCACACACACTCTACAGTCCTCCCCCTCAGGGAACCCCCAACCCCCTGAACCCACCTTGCCTCAGTGACCCACAGCCAGGAGTCATCTAGCCCCTGCCTCAGGGGAAAACTGCAGCCTGACATGGCCATGCAGCATCGGCAGGGGGGGCTGCTGCCTTCTCCTGCCCTGGCTGCCTCCCCTGTAGCCCTAGTGCCCTAAGGCCTTGCCTCAGACCCTGCAGCTTGGGAGTGAGGGCAGGCCAGCGTGCCCCAGCCCTGCCTCCCTGCTCACCCATCCCCAGCCCTGCTCTGTCTCAGGGAGTCTCCAGCTTCCCTAGCAGCCAGGTCCCTCCTGCTCCCCAGCTAGAGCAAGAGTGTGTCCCCTGCTCCCTCCAGCAGCCCTTATTTACAGCCCCAGCTGGGCCCTAATTGGCTGCTACCTGCCTCAGCTGCTGGCTCTCCCAGGGCTGGGTTTAACCCTTCTTAGGCCAGTGCGGGCAGTCTCAGACACCCCATCACCCTCCCTCAACCGCCAGCCCCCAAAGCTGTGCAGAGCGTGCAGCAAGCTGCTCCAGCAGCGATTTAAAGGGCCAGGGATGCTGGCCCCCACTGCTGCCACGAATCGCCAGACCACAGGGCAATTGCCCCTTCCCCTCCCCCCCACCATGCGGGCCTGTCTTCCACCATCTCTCTGCGTGTTCAACCCCCTCCAGCAGGAACTCTGAGCACGGACCATTGCTGAGTGGTGTCAGGCTGTCCTCTCATGGTCCTGGTCATTGCTGCCGGGGCCTGCGCTCACCACGACTAGATGGGGTGCTTGGGCAGGCCCACAGGCATCCACCAGCCCACAGGGTCCGGGCTTCCGACGAGTTTTCTTCTCACTCTTTAGTGTCTGACTTTGCTCTGTTTTCACTTGGAGCCACTTAAATCCGACTGTTCGTATGTCATAAAAACTCCTCTGGTCTCTGTCAGGCCCCGTGCAAATAACTGTTACCTGGGGACGGCCAGTGCACATCCCTCTCTCACTGAGAAAGAGGGCGACCACCCTCGTGGGCTCTGTTGCTGTAAAACTTACGCGGAGCAGGACAGATTTATCTGGGGCTTTGATCCCTTTCAGGGGTTGGTTTCCTGGGTGCTGAGCCCTAGAACTGCCTCCTCCCAGCACTGCAGTGGGTCAGTGTCTGCCTGGCTCTGCAGGGGGTGGTGACTCCAACTCTGTGCCTGGTCTGGGGGAGAGCAGAGGGTCTGGCCCAGCAGACAGGGTGGGTGGGGAGCCCCAGAGAGCAGGTGTCAGTGGCATGATCAGCCCATCAGGACCAATCCCAAGGGGACTTCTGTGACCGCACCCCGACACAACTGCGTTAAAGCAACACAACAGAGTGTCCAGATAACACAGCTGCCAATCACCACTCTGCCCCACTTCTGCGATTTGGGAGGCACTCTGTGACCCAGCTCTCCCCGCGGTGCGCAGGGTGTGACTCCCCATCACCCCTCCTGGGGCTGAGAAAGAAGATCCGCCTCTGTCATTGTCCGAACAGAGGGTGCCTAGTTCTCCAGAGACCTAGCCCAACCAGGAGGGAGAGGTGGACGAGCTGGTTGGGCAAGCAGGGACGTTGGTAGCAGGGCTGAGCGAGGAGGAGGAGACCCGAACTGCTTGTGCCTCAAACGAGCTGCCCACAAGGACAAGCCACTGGGCAAACTCCAGCCATAGGAGGACCATGCGGAAGAGCAGGTCAGCAGAGCATCTTGGCAAACGCAGAGTCGGACGTCTTCACACATTGGGAAACCGGATCTCGGCTCATCATTGCAACACGGATGGGAAAATGTGGCTGATGAAAGACTTCCTGTGTTCTTCAAGAGCTTCTACAAGACCTTGTGTGTGCGTCTCTCCAGGAGCATGTGACGGGCTGGATCACAGGGGCTGTCACCCCGTGGGCTGATCACACCACCACGCCTGCCCTCTGGGGTGCCCCACCTCCCTGTCCCGCTGAGCGAGAAGCTCTGGTCTCCCTCAGCAAAGGCACAGAGTTGGGGAAACAGCCCCAGAGCAACACAGATGCTGGGAGGGCTCAGCAATAGGGACTTGATAGCACCGAGGAACTCAACCCTCAAAAGGGACTAAGCCCCCAAAGAACTCCATTGAACGCCATATAAACAGCAGTTCTACAGAGAGACAGGGCATAAGACTCACTCACTTTATCAATGACAAAGAGAGATGCACAGTGGTTGCTCCCAGGGAACAACTATTTACACTGGGTTTGATAATAAATGAAATTCGTTTTATTAAGTAGAAAAAAAAATAGTTGTAAGTGAATTCAAGTGAAAACAGACCGATCAAAGTAAGTTATAAGCAAAAAACAAAAGCCTAATACACGTTTTTCATGCAAACTCTTACCCTAACCGTAGAATTAATTATCTTTTTCACAAGCCAGGCAGCTTTCTAGTCTGAGCCCAATCCTTCCCCCTGGTCAGTCTGAGATGTTTCCAGCAGGCATCTTGGGTGATAAGTGGGGGTCCCCTGGGGTCTGGCAACTGCCCCTATTGTTTGGTTTCCCACCTTTATATCCCCTTTGCCCAACGTGGGAATTCTTTGTGTTCAGTTCAGACTTCTCTCACCTTGAGTGGAAAAGTTCCAGATCCAAAATGGGTTCCAGCAGCAGGTGGCCTGGCCACATGTCCTGGCAGGACCAATCATGATCCAGTATAACAGGAAAAACGAAACCATTCACAGATCCTTGTCTTGAGCACTGGGCCATTATGTTTCTGGCGTATTGCTAATGGCCCTCATGAGCACATCTAGTTTTAAAAAGAGACTCACACTTCATGTTTCTGACTTCACATACAAGAATGACACATGCACAGAAATAGATAGACACGTTCTGCAGACTGGAACTTTAAAAATGATATTTCACAGGATTCATTTTGCTCAAAATGCCTTTGAGTTATGCATATTCATAAGCTGATTTTCATAAAGCCTGGCCCAGAACTCAGGAGGCAAACAAAGAGAATCTTAAGTTACTTACTAGCTGAAAATCATGAGATTCAAATAAGTTTTGTTGATTTAGGGGAGCTTGCCTTACAGATTTTGAACTCTTGTTTTGTCAGTTATTAATATTAATGATCTGTCTTCTCATAGTGCCAAGGAGCTCTGTTCATGGCTCACCATTCAGAAAAACCCTGTCCCTATTTTACAGTTGCACGAGCAGCGGAGAAAGGACAGTCGTCCAAAGACATGGGGCAAAGCGAAGTCCCTGTGAGCTATTTCACCAGGACGGCAGCGAGTACGGACACAGAAGCAACGTGGGTCACTACAAACCCAGCCCCCGCTGCAGAAGCAGAACCCACCACACCCAACACAACCATAAAGGATGTCACTGGGTATGAACCCAGTAAGTCTGGGGCCGAGAGCTCTGCCAGCTGCATTCTGGGTCCCTTCACTGCGCGAGCCCCCTGGGATAGGGATGGTGGGTTTCTTGCAGCCGCGGCCATGGCAGACTAGCACAGGCTGGGAAATAGTTTGAATGGCTCCGAATTTGGGACTGAGATTGTGTAACTCCAGCCCCAGGGGCATCAGAGGAACCATCGAGGCCTTAAGAGAGGGAAAGGGCAGCAGCGACTCCCCCATTGCAGCCCTGGATCCATCCACTCAGCGGGGTCCCCCCTCCTCCCCATCCAAGCACCATGCCACAGGGACTCTGATAGTAAACGTCCACTGCAGGTGGCACCTCCCTAATCCGGCACCCTCGGGACCTGGCCGGTTCCGAAGCAGAGACTTTGCCAGACCGTGGGAGGTCCATGTTGTCCAGCAGCATCTCCAGCACTGCCCCTGCTTGCTGGGCTGCTAGAGGCCACCGAGGGGTAAATTAGAGCTAAGAACAGCTCAGAGCGCTGAGAGCCAGGCCTGGGGGCTGCAAACAAACTTGGCCACCCCCAGGAAAAGTGGACACCTGGCTAACTAAATTCCTGCCGGGCCCCGGGTGTTTCCGGACCAGAAAGGGCCGGACGAGAGCGGTTTAACCTGTAGGATTATTGACGTATTGCTATTAACCCTTCCTTCCCCAGGGCTAGTTTATAGCCAGGTAAGCGTGTCTCCGAAGCAGCTCCCGCCCTGCTGGCACGGTACAGCTAGGCTCTCTGGGTAGACGTGTCCAGGAAAACTGGAGGAGCCGAGACTGGCTGGAAAGCCAATGGGGGCCAAGCTCCTGGGGCCCCCTGAAAGCTGCGTGCGTCCAAGTCATTACGTGACACAAATGGCACCGGGGCTCCTGCAGCAGGTGGGAGGGACTGAGAGCTCTCTGGGCAGAGGCCATCTCTTTGGCCTGTGTTTGTACAGCACCTAGCACCGGGGGCTCCCGAGCCACCGCTGGGATCCCTAGGCGCTACCGTCATACAGATAATAAGGACTGAGCCGTATGAGTCACTCCCGGACAGCAAAGACTGGCAGCTGCATCTGGAGGTGCTGCAGCAGGATTTGCCACCCCTGCGCCTACAGCACTGGGCTGGGACACAGACGCCCCGGCTTCTAGCCCCCCAGCTCTGCCACTGGCCTGCTGGGTGACTGGGGGCAAGCCATTTCCCCTGCTCCATGCCTCAGTTTCCCTGGCTCCCTTTGAGAAGGGCTTGGCAAGCCAAGGATGATCTTGGCGGTGTCAACCCAGAAGGGCAGCTCTCAAAATCCGCCATCGCCATCGACCCCGGGGCAGGGATCCTCAAGGGCACCCTGCCCGGCACAGCACGGGAAGGAGGCAGGGACGTCGTGTACGTCTGGCCCCAGCCCGGGAAGAGCCACGCTCTGTCCACAGAACCTCTTCTCTGCATCGCCCAGCTGCCTGCCAATAGTGCCCTGAACGACCCCGGCGCCCGACGCAATGCGGAGCGTGAGAATGCTGAACGAGCACTGCCGTGGTCAGGCGCAGCACCCCGCGTGCCACGCTAGCTACGGCTGTGGTGAGAGCGCTGGCCTGGGACCCAGGAAACCTGAAGTGGGGATGGGCACCCCTGTGCCTCAGTTTCCCCTATGACCCCTTAGCTATTTAGACTGTAAGCTCCAGGAGGCAGCACCCATCGGTGCTACCATTACAAGACAGGGCCCCGTGAGCAGCGGGTTTATGGCGGCGAACTCACCAGCAAGCTCTCCGGGTCGCTCCGAATGGGCTGAGAGCTGTACGTCTGGGTTTTCGTTTCCCCCTCCCGGTGACTCGGCTCCTTCTCTTCCCTTTGCAGGAGGCCCGGCTTCCAGCTCAATCAAGTACTGGGTCCCACTGGTGTTCATGGCCACTGCGTTGCTCACCCTGTACTTCACCTACCGGAAGGTCACGGAGAGAGGTGCGGGCTGTGCTCCGGCCGGGTCTCTCGGGGGAGTTGTGAGCCATTTCTGCCAGGAGAGGAGGGGGAGTCCTCGGGTGCCTGGGATCCCCAGCCTCCACCAAGGGCTCTGTACCTGGAGAGTCCAGGCCAGAGCTGATCAAAACTGCCGGAGTGACACCACTGAGGAGTCCTGGGGCACCTTAAAGGCTCCGATTTATCAGGGCTAAGTATCCGTGGGCAAGGCCCCCAAAGCGGAAGCCCAAAGAAGTCTGCCAGGCCGCCGTGTTTGCAGATACAGACTAGCGCAGTAACTGCCCGAGAGCAGAGCAGGGTAAATGGCAGCAAAGGCGGCGGGTGACTGAATTAGGCGGGACCGCTGCCCAGTTTTAAACTGGGTCATTCTTCTATGGGGGGAGGGGTTGTCCCCAGAGCGGATGCTGAGAGGGACCCGCAATGTGCATTGAGACTAGGGAAGTGCAGCAAGCTCTGGGCAGCGAGACCGCGTGCGCCCCGTGCGACACACTGCCCGTGGGCACGCCAAGCCCCCGCATCACAACAGGGGCACGTTGCTCCACCAGTGCAGACAGCCACAGCCCTTCCGGGCGTAAGCTGCATGTTTGGGCTGCAGCAGTCAGAGTTTAGGGCCTGCTGCTCTCAAACCTCAGGCCCCATCACCTGAGCTACAGGAGAATCCCCTAACAGTGTAGTGTCTATGACACTATGGAGTAGTTCTGATTTCATGCAGTAGAGGGCAGTGATGCACCCATACACCTAGCTACTTCATTAAGTGAGGTAGGATTGAAACGGCACTTTTGAGTCTCCTGCCACAGCCCGTTACCTCCGCCCGCCTTCCTCCATCACCCGCCCCACTGTGCGGCTTTCTTTGGTGAATGCAGCAGAACCTAAAAACCATTTATCCTGCTCGTGATTTCACCAACTGCCGCCCTTTGGTTTTGTTCCGCAGAAAGCCGCAGCAGAGCCGGGTCTGTCTCTCAGTCCTCGGGTAAGTTTCACTCCATCTTCTATGCTATTCACACCATGCAGTACCCATCATGTAGCAAGGCCTGGACCGGGGCGTGGGGGCCAAAGGCCAGAAAGGGCCCAGAAAGGGCCAGAACCTCAACTTTATTTTGGGGGTTAATTCCCACTGATTTCAGCAGAGTTAGGCACCTATACACCATTAAGGCGCAGGACCCAAGTGATTTAGGAGCACAAATCTCAAGGGCTCTCAATGGGAAGGTTGAGGAGCGAAAGCTTCTGAAAAATCCCAATGTTAATTGCAATGGCCAATATTATTGTTTGCTGGGGTTGTGCCCAAGGACCAATCAAAAACTAGGGCCCCACCGTGCCAGACGCATCACAAGCTGAGGGCACGACAATCCCTGTGCTGAACCATGTACAGATTTGCTGCCCCTCTCATATTTCCACGTCATGAACAGTGTTGCTCAAGAGAAATTCAAAAGCTGCCCGGTTGGTTAGCAGAGCACCCACAGCTAGGTTTGTATGTCTACTTGTGGTGTACATTTGCACGTGCCTTGGTGCACATACACATTTATTCCGCACATGGATGGAAACAAATTGAAAGGAGCATTGGTCACAAGTGGGGAGAAGGCCCTGTCAATCCTGCATCAATTCAGACATTCTGGGATTTTCCACGAGCAGCTGCTGAAATGTTTCAAATGAAACATGAGAACCCCCAGGCGTGTGTTAAAGAAAACAGAAGAGCGCCACGCTTTCAAGTAGAGCTGTGAAAACGGTTAACTGGTGAACGATAGTACTTAACCACCCGGCTCCGCTGCCCAGCCCGCTAGCCCTGGCCTGGCACAGCTGGCCGCTGCTGGAGTTACCTTGTCTCTCGCCCCCAGAAGCTGGTCCCATACAAGACACTCAGCTCTCCCCACCTTGGTTCTCCTATCCCCCGGGAACCACAGGGCACAGCACGGCAGCAAACAGGGTTCTGTGGCCCCTCCCGCCCTGCCTGTGGTGCAGGTTCCCTGCCCTTCCCGGCACTTGCAGCCCATCGCGCTGGGCCAGTTTCAGTGGCTCCGCTCGGCCAGGTCCAGACCCCACAAACGTGGCTCAGTCGTTTGTATTGCTGCAGAGCCTGCGGGAGCACAGGGCACGGAGCCACGACTGTCCCATCCACAGGACACATGGGGGGGGGCTGCCCTAGGCCTCGTACTTTTGGGGGTCCCGCGGCAGCCACCCCAGCCGTCCTATGGATGGGAAAGGGGGGTATTCCGGGGGCCTGGCACGGCAGCAGGGGTCACCCCCCCACTCACTTCGCAGGCGGTAGGAACCAGAGTAGCCCAGCAGCCCTCTCCCGGCCTGCACGCGGCTTGTGGCAGGAAGCAGAGTACACCCCCCAGGCACTGCCGCCCACGTAGTGAGTGGGGGAGACGACGCCTGCTGCCTCCACGCCACGCCCCTGTAATCCCCTGGGCTGCATTGCTCGGGGGCAGGGGGTGGAGCAGGGGTGGGGCTTGGGGATGGAATGGGGGCAAGAAGGGGTGGGGCCTGTGGTGGGTGGTTACCTTGGGCCCCATTCCTGGGGTATTGGGGTGGGTTGCCCCAGGGTCTGCGCCCCTCTCGGGTTGGCCCTGCATGGAGCAGAACCCCATCATGCTGGGAGCTGTACAAACACAGGCCACAAAGCCAGTCACTGCCTCAAAGAGCCTAACTCCCATTGGTCTGATTTCAATGGGAGTTAGGCACCTAAATCCCTTTGAGGAGGGGGGGCTGAGTCCCCATTATTGCCTGGAGCAGAACGGGCATGGGGAGAGAGAGGCAGCGGAGATTGAAATAACCTGCTTTGCCTCGGTTTGTATTAACCTGCGTGTCCATTTCCTTGTGCCCCATGCTTCGCACTGCAGACTCTGTCTCACAAGACAAACCAGCGGCACCTGGCGCCATCCCCCACCCGGAGGTAGGTGCAGCAGTTTCCCTCCCTAGTGACGTTGTTAGAAGATTCCCACTTTCCCCCGGCCCAGCGGTGAGGGCAGGTGGCTGAGCATCCAGAATCCAACTCCCTGTTCCTCTGTCAGGCTCCCCATCGCACCTTGAGCCAGCACCTTGCTAGCCTCAGCGGCCCCATCGCTAAGGCTTCATCTACACTGCAGGGTTTTGCGCAAGAAGGCTTTTGCAACTTCTTGTGCAAAAGTGTGTCCAGACCTCAAAGTGCATCGCAAAAGCTACCAGAGCACCTGTGCTTTCTCGGATCGGCTCTTCTTGTGCAAGAAACCCCTGCGGAGTGTCCACACCTGCCTTTTTGTGCAAGAGCTATAGTGCAAAAAGGCGTGATTCCTTGTGGAAGGAGGTTTCCCTACACTGCAAAAAGCCCTCTGGTCTGTCGATTGGCTGTAGATTTTCTTGTGCAAAAACTCGCTTGAGGTGTGGCCACTCCGTGGGTTTTTGCACAAAAACCTTGTAGTGTAGACGTAGCCTAAAATGGGGCGAGGGGAGTAACCAGACCCTGCTTTGGAAAGGCGCTGGCCAGGGCTCCCTGCAAGCTGAGTGCTTGGGTGGCCGCCCAGGAGAGATTCCAATGCTGCTCAGCTGATTAGCATGGGCACCCACAGCCAGTGGCCTGTGTTTCTCCTGGTGGTGCACATCCGCACATGCCTTGGTGCACGTAACAACATTTATTCTGCACACCGATGGAAAACATTAGCGGGAATATTGGGACTCGCATCCATAGATCTCAATGCACTCCCCCATGGCACCACTTACGGGTCTCTGATGCAAGGCTTAGAAAGCCTCGGTGGGGACATATTAATCTACTTTCACACCAGCACCACTGCCCTGTTTCCAGCAAAGCAGCACCGATACCAAAGTGGATCGAAACATTGGCTCTTAGTTTTCAGGGAAGCATTGCCCAGGGACAGACCCCTTGGGCCCTGTGCCTGACTCTACCCCTGGGCAAGTCACTGTGCCTGTGTGCCTCAGTTTCCCCACCTGGGACTAACAGTGCTTAGCAAGAGTGCAACACGGCTCCACCCGTTCACAGTTGGGAAGCATTTCAGAACAGCCCCTAGGCATCGGCCTCCCAAAAAACACAAACAAAGCTCGGTCTAGCGAGGCTGTGTTCTGTATTCCAGGCGCGGGACCGGACCGACGAGGAGACACGGCAGGCAAAGGAGACTAACCAGGGAGAAAAACGAACAAGCTCTGTCTGACCCAGACCCTCCCCCGCCCAGGCAAGAAGTCACGGCCCCTTGGTTTTACTTGTAGCACTGGGGGAATTACCCCGTCAGCTGCTCCAAGAACTAGGGTGGGGAGACAATCCAGGGGCCCCCTCCGGTCGATGCCAATCCGGTCGATTTCCCGCAGAGTTCTGCCCCACTGGAATGCCGCCCAGTTGCTCTTCCCAGGGCCGCCTCTGGCACACCCAGCTCCCGGCTTCCCGGCTGGGTCTGCCTGGCTTTGTGTCCTGCTCTGTTATTCCCCGTCTCTCCCCGGAGGGCTCCCTCTTCGCGCCATGCCTGTGCCAGCCACCCATCTACTCTCCCCCCCGAGAGCTCTGCCCCACCCGGCCTTGGGCTCCTGGATGGGCACGTCCAAGTCCTGGCCAGCACGCGGTGCTCCGGCTGGATGAAGGGTAGCTGCTACAGAGAAGCATTTTGGAGGCTTCCAACCCGCCCCGGGAAGCCCTCGGGCTTCTCATCCATCGCGCTCCAAGAGCCGGGTGTTACCGCTGCATGATCGACAAGAGGCATCGCCACTGGCTGCCTCTCCCCATCCCACCTTGGGTGGCTCTTACCGGGAAGGTCAGTCCCAGGGCCCTGCTGCTCGGCTGTGCCTCTGGGGGGGAGCCCACACCTAGCAGGGGGCCGGAGCCATCCACAGCCAGTGAAACACAACCCCCGCTCCTGGGTGACCAGTCTTCCCAGCCAGGCAGGGAGGGGACATGGCCTGCCCTCCACGACGTCCCAGCCAGCCGGGGGGGGAGGGGGCGGGGGGACACATAGCCCTTCCTGCCCTCCACGATGTCCCAGCCAGGCAGGGAGGGGAGATGGCCCTTCCTGCCCTCCACCGACGTCCCAGACAGCCTGGGGTGGGGGTGGGGGGGGGGGGGTGAAGACATGGCCTTTCCTGCCTTCCACCGACGTCCCAGCCAGGGAGGAGACGTGACAGCCTGACCTCCACCGACTTCTCAGCTTCTGCACGGATAATGCTGCATCTTAAATCCCAAGGGAAGCAAAGAGAACTCGGCCCGGCTGCTTTCTCCAAGGGGCTCCAGCTGGCTACACTCAGAAACCCTTCCCCTGGAGGCCCCAGGAGCCCTGTTCTCCTGCTCCAAGGAACCTCGCGGAGCGGCCTGGGCTGCTCCCGGCCGAGGTCTGACCAGCTCCGCCAGCTTTGCTCCTGCATCTCACGGAGGGCCCGACCCCGCTCTCCTTTCCACCCGCGCCACATGGGGGTGACGCCCTTGACCTCGCTGGGCTGCCCGCAGCAGCGACCGTCCCCAGCTGGTTCTAACGGGGCTCAATGCGCAGAGGAGTTTGACTGAGTGGGGCCCCAGGGACAAGCGGTCCTGCTGCAACTCATGGCTGGCCCCGGCCAGGCAGGCGCTAGGAGTGTCTGAGGCGAGATTACTCCAGAGGGCTGGCTTTCGGCGTCTCTTTGCGGCTCCCACCCTGCAGCGACCTGTGCCCGGCCGATGGAGAAGGGAGGTGACACTCCATCCCACCCCTTACATGGTGCTTTTCTCCTGGGGCCCTCAGTGTTTTGCAAACAGGGGCACGTGTCAACAGCCCCGTTTTCAAAGGGGAAACTGAGGCACGGAAAGGCACGTGACAATGCCTCTCACGCCCAGAACAGAGTGAGGAAACAGAACCCAGGCACTGTACTGTCCCACCAGGCACCGGACTACGTTGCCCTGCCTGGGGTTGCGTGCGCCTCCCCGTTGGGTGGCAGAGTTTGGCCTTGATTGACTGTAATGTTAAGCACAAGTGCCCAAATCCCAGTGAGATGGGGACTTTCTTTGGTTCCGGGCGTGTCAGAACTGTAGAGCAGCCCATCGAGGGCGGGGTCGCGTGTGTGCGTCTGTGTGTGGCTGTGTGCGTGCGGCATGTGCGTAAACTATACACTAAGCCAATAAAGTCCAAGCTAATGTTTGATCCTGGGATTGCTGGGAACATCAGCACGGCCAGGCTGGGTCAGGCCGAAGGTCCATCCAGCCCAGGGTCCTATCTGCCCGCAGTGGCCAGTGCCAGGTGCCCCAGAGGGAGGGGACACAGCAGGGAATCCTCACGTGCAAAGAAGGGTTCTTTGGGGGGGGGGAGCAAAGAAAGCAGGAGTTAGGCTACATCTCAGCCCCTTGGCTAGTCCTGGCTCGGTGCAGGGTCCCCGCCTCTGTGCATCTCGCCCCCGTTGAGCTGAAGAAAGGGCCTGAGCAAGGCCACTCCTCTCCATTTGCCCCTCTTTGTCAGGTGTTGCCAGGTCCCTTGGTGCCTAACTCCCATGGGCAGCCCAGGTGGCTTTGAGTACCTGAGCCTTCCAGTATCGCCAGGCAATCACTACCCTGCGCCAGCCCGTCTCTGGATGGAAGCCAGTCTGTTTAGAGCAGGGGGGTACCAAGGCCTGAGGGCTGGATCCGGCCCCCCCAAGGTTCAGGGCTTCCCCCCAGGATTCAGGAGTCCGCGCTGCTGCTCCAGCCCCCCTCTGCCACCCGGCCATCCCTCCATGGGCTGGAGCACACAAAGACTACGAGCCTGGGCCCCCAAAGCTCTGGTGCATGAGGGGAAAGTGGGGAGAGTCTTTCTCTGTCTCAGTCGGGGGCCACCTCAGGGGGGGTGTTTCTTTTTGCTTCTCACATGTGTGCGGCCCCCGACTGATTTTTCTGTGGGTCAGCGGCCCCTGACCCAAAGAAGGCTCCCAGCCCTGGCTTAGAGCAATTGCAGTTCAGTGGGCCAGCCCTCCCAGTGCAGACCGGCTCTCCCCAGCCCTGGCTTAGAGCTATTGCAGTTCAGTGGGCCAGCCCTCCCTGTGCAGACCGGCTCTCCCCAGCCCTGGCTTAGAGCTATTGCAGTTCAGTGGCCCAGCCCTCCCAGTGCAGACCGGCTCTCCCCAGCCCTGGCTTAGAGCTATTGCAGTTCAGTGGCCCAGCCCTCCCAGTGCAGACCGGCTCTCCCCAGCCCTGGCTTAGAGCTATTGCAGTTCAGTGGGCCAGCCCTCCCTGTGCAGACCGGCTCTCCCCAGCCCTGGCTTAGAGCTATTGCAGTTCAGTGGCCCAGCCCTCCCAGTGCAGACCGGCTCTCCCCAGCCCTGGCTTAGAGCTATTGCAGTTCAATGGGCCAGCCCTCCCAGCGGAGACCGGCTCTCCCCAGCCCTGGCTTAGAGCTATTGCAGTTCAATGGGCCAGCCCTCCCAGTGCAGGCCGGCTCTCCCCAGCCCTGGCTTAGAGCTATTGCAGTTCAATGGGCCAGCCCACCCAGCGCAGACAGTGCCGGACTGAGCCATACTTGCGCCCCGGGCAGCGGGTGCGCGGTGCATGCGCAGCCCTGCCCCCGGGCATGTGGCACCCCTTACCACTTCAATCAGGTGCACCCCATAGGTTGGCGCCCCAGGCAGCTACCCGGCTAGCCCCTCACTTAATCCAGCCCTGAGTGCAAACCGGCTCTCCCCAGCCCTGGGGGAACGCTGGTCCCACCGGGGTGAACGACAGCAGCGAACAGGCCGCGCTTTCGAAAAGGAGCGTTTCCCTTGGTGTGGTATCACACAGAACTCTCCGGTGCACAGAGTCTGTCCCCCCATCTTCGGGCCCACGGGAGGGTGGCTGGTCGGGGGGAGAGGCCTGTCTAGGAAGCCCCGCGCGTGTCGGAGCTCAGTGACACCGGGTCCATGCGGAGGGCACCAGCGTCCCATTGCCTTGTACCTCACCTCACACTAGGGAGGGGGAAATTCTACCCGCCAAGGCAGCCACATGTTACCCGGCGGCATCTTAGGCATGTACCTGCCCCCACCAATCTGGTATCTGGGCACCACTCAGTCGTCAGTGCCCCCAGTGAGGCAGGGCAGCGTTATCGGCTCTGGCTGGATGAAGGTCTGAGGTGCCACCAGAACCGTCCTGCCCAAAGGACGGTGCAGGGCGGCCACCCCAGGCCCTACACTTTGGGGGGCCCCCATGACGACCACTTTAGCTGCCCTGTGGACGGGGCCAGGGCCCGAGGGATTACCTGGAAGTCTGGGGGTGGAGTGGGGAAAGACTGGGCCTACAGCGGGGGATTCCCTGGGGCCTCATATCTGAGGCACTCAAGGGGGGGTTGCCCTAGGCCTCATGGCCCCCCCAAGGATGGCCCTGGGTCCCACCCTCCTCCTCATAGGGGCTGGAATTAGGGCTGCGGGGGAGGGGGAGGACTGCAGCACCTCCTGCCTTGCAGTGGCTTAGTGGTTTCCCTTATTTTGGTTCCATAGCTCTCAGCACCCCCACTGTAAACCCTGTTCCAGCCTCTCCCCACCCCTCACACACACACACTTCCCCTGCTTTCCAGTCAGATTAAAAAAATATCAGATTATAAGAACGTCCAGACTGGGTCAGACTAGCGGCCCATCCGGCCCAGTGTCCTGTCTGCCCACAGTGGCCAGTGCCAGATGCCCCAGACGGAGGGAACAGAACAGGTTGGGGCCTGGGGTGAGAACAGCAGGTGCAAGAGAATCAGTCCTTGCTCCAGAGTCACACCAGGAAGCGAGCTGAGACGCGGCCCTGACATGCAGAACCAGCAACGGAAGTAAAAGCCTCAGGCGAAGTGAAGCGGTTTCCCTTCTGGGGCGCTGTGCTCGGAAACGCACTTATCAGTCATGCAAACTTTTTTCCAGGCCCTCTTCTGATCGGAATGGTCGCCAACATTCCCGTTACGAAGCGGCAAGTCGGGGGTTTCACCGCTCCATGTCAGGGGGCCTGATGGACTTTCTAGCTGGGGTTTTCAGCCTGAGCTCTGGGAGATTCTGACCCCCTAGGGGGCAATTGGGCTGGGTCTGCCTGAAAGTCCCACCATGCGAGCACAGCTTTGACTGGAGGTGCTTACAGGGGCTGGGACCGGGAATTCCCGCTGGGCTTAGGGCTGGTGCAGTTCCCCGGTGCCAGCAGCAGAGGGTGCCCGAGCGCAGACAAAAGCAAAACCTGTTGGCCCAATTCATGGCCCTGCACATCTGCCCCCAGGTGCCACATCCCTGGCTGGGCAGCACCAGGCTGGGGCGGAGTGGGGAGGGGGTGTGGGGTGACCAAAGGCGAGGAGGGGGGTCACGTCGGGAGGGGGCCTGGCCAGGACAGAACTGCTCTGCCACCCCCACAGCAGGGAAGCATGGCAGGTCAAAGACCCCCCGAAATGTAAACTCTGGGGCTGGGCATTTTGGCTCTGCCCCCGGGGAGTGGCTTCTGGAGGGCTGCAACATCTCAGACTAGTGGGCTCCCAGCAGGGCTGCTGCATGGGGCTTGGGGGCCCGTGATGCACAGAGGGTCAGAGCCGGAGGCCCCTTCTTTGCTAGTGTAGACGCGCCCAGAGTCTGCAGGCCAGCCTCATGCAGCTGGGCTGAGCTCTGCAGCTGGGCCGAGGGAGGGGTTAATTCGATACGCCCCCGCTAGATGTGGCAGCTTCATCGCAGGAATATTCCACCCACGGTGTGTCCACAGCGCCCTGGGCCTCCTACCCACACGCTGCCCAGCTTGTGGGCCCAGCACCCTGGGCCTCCTACCTACATACTTCCCAGCTTGTGGGCCTGGTAACCCAGCGCCCTGGGCCTCCTAAGGACTAGAGGACACCAAATGAAATTAATGGGTAGCAGGTTTAAAACTAATAAGCGAAAGTTCTTCTTCACATAGCGCATAGTCAACCTGTGGAACTCCTTGCCAGAGGAGGCTGTGAAGGCTAGAACTATAACAGAGTTTAAAGAGAAGCTAGATAATTTCATGGAGATTAGGTCCATAAAAGGCTGTTAGGTAGGGGGTAGGAATGGTGTCCCTGGCCTCTGTTTGTCAGAGGCTGGAGAGGGATGGCAGGAGACAAATCGCTTGATCATTGTCTTCGGTCCATCCCCTCCGGGGCACTTGGCGCTGGCCACTGTCGGCAGACAGGCTACTGGGCTAGATGGACCTTTGGTCTGACCCAGTATGGCCATTCTTATGTCCTACCCACATGCTTCCCAGCTTGTGGGCCTGCTACCCCGGTGCCCTGGCCCTTATGCAGCCACTTGTGCGGGTGCAAAGGGAGCGGGAGCTGCCAGCGGTGAGTGGTGGCGTTTCACGCTCCCCTGGGGCAGCGAGCGGGCTGGGTGCCAGGGAGAATCACAGGCAGGGACACGAGGCTGCCCCACCTCCAGATGAGTTTGCTGCTCTCTGAGAAGAGACGGGGCTGGGGCTTCCCTGGAAGGGATGGAAAGGGGAAAACAAGACAAGGCAGAAGCCCAAGGGGATGACTCACGGCCCCATGTGGCAACTGTGTCCAGTGACTCAAGCTCGGGACACGGAGGCACACACAGTGGGCGGGTGCAATGGGCCTGGGGGCTGGTTTCCAAACAAACAGGATGACTTAGGAGGAAAAGAAAAGACTCCCCCACATTGCCCTATTGGCTGAGCAAACGCTCCCTCGCCACACCCCGGGAGCGCCTGCCATGGCATAGCACATGTGGAGCCCTGGCTAGTTCTGCAGTGAGTGTGTGCTCATGTTTGTGTCCTGCATGTGCTCATGTGCATGTGCTCACGTTTGTGTCCTGCGTGTGCTCACGTGCGTGTGCGCTCATTTGTGTCCTGCGTGTGCTCACATGTGTTCACACACAATGGGCTGAGTGCAGATGCTGTTCTGCACGGCACCTTTTTGTGGCTGCCATTTCCCCTGGGTGGGTTTTTTATAGCTGTCGCTTGCACAAAGGCGAGGTGCTATTTGTGAACTCACACGTTCCCTGGGGGATGCGGCTTTCTGGGGGCGGGGGCGGAGAGGGCGGGGTGAGTAATGGAACATCCCACTTCCCCCACTGATGACAGGGCAGCAGCCCCCTCTGTGGCTGGGACACAAGCCCGTGCGCTGGGCCAAGGGCTGGGAACTTGCAGGCGTGAAATTACACGGAGGGGCTTGCCCAGATTCCAGCAGGTTATTACCCGAGCGAGCTGCCCGGGGCAAACCTGGCCCCTGGCATAAATTAGGGCAGCCCCAAATGCTGAAGTTTATTGCTGCCTCTGGCCCTGCCCCGACTCTAGCCACGCCCCCTCTTCTACCCCGACCAATTAGGCTAAATCTCTGTGGCCCAGCTGTGAGCCGTGTCCATGCAGGGGCCTGGGCAACTCACCTGACTGTATCTGTAACAGGGCAACATTGGGGGCCAACCAGCTCTTCGTGTGCTGCCGCGGCTCCGCCAGCTGAGCTCCCAGCAGGGGCGATGGCTGGTCCAGCAGGTGCTGCACCAGAACCCCATAGGGCAGAGGCTGAAGAACATGAGAACGGCCAGGCTGGGTCAGGCCAAAGGCCCATCCACCCAGTGTCCTGGCTGCCCACAGTGGCCAATGCCAGGTGCCCCAGAGGGAATGAACAGAACAGGGAATCAGCAAGTGATCCCTCCCATCACCCATTCCCTGCTTCTGGCAAACAGAGGCCAGGGACACGAGCCCTGCCCAGCCTGGCTAACAGCCATTGATGGAGCTAACCTCCATGAACTTATCTAGCTCTTTTTTGAAGCTTGTTAAAGTGCTGGTCTTCACCACATCCTCTGGCGAGGAGTTCCACAGGCTGAGTGAAGAAAAACTTCCTTTGGTTTGTTTAAAACCTGCTTCCTGCACATGCTCCAACAGCCTCCATCTCCGCTCTGGCCAGCCAGTCCACAGGGCTTTGTAGGGGCCAGGCACTTCAGACGAGCTCATTAGCCATATCAGCGGCGCACTCCGCCCAAGCAGGCCTGTGCCAGGATCAGGTTTGCTGCAGGCCTATGCTGTGTGTGCAGGGGGGATGTCTGTGCTTCTCTCCTGCTTTTGTGAGCTGGGTGGCTGCCGCTCTCCCAGCCCCTGCAGCGTCTCAGTGGAGCAGCCGAGGGGGGGTTACACACTGAGTTTCCCAGCAGCTGGGCTGAGTCTGCGCTGGGCCCAGTGGGGCGCTCTACGAAGTGGACTCGTGAATGGCAGGATGGGGCAGGCAGCCAGCAACACGCCCCATTCGCTCCCTCGCCGCGCCTTGTGTGCTCACCCCAGCCAGCGGGCGTGAAACTGCCACCAGAGGAAGGGCAGGCGGCTGTTTTGCCCTTGTGCAAATGACCACGAAGTGCCACAGCAAAGCGAGGCCCTGGGCTGTCGGATCCTGGTGCAAACGCCCCTGTGCCTTCTCCGGGTCCGGTCTCAAAGGCAGGCCCAGCTTGCTGCGGCGCTGAGAGGACACCGGGGCGGGGGCCGGGGCGGGGGCCGGGGCTGGTCTGGAAAGCGGAAGGGCTCACGTGGGTAGGAGAGCAGGTAGGGATGGGCCCACTTTGGGGAGGAGCTCAGATCTCAGCCAAAGGCTGCAGCCCCCATCTCCCATAGGCCGGTGTCATTAGAACATACCATCTGTAGCACAGGCGGGCGGGCAGTTCCCATTCTACAGCTGAGGAAACTGAGGCACAGAGCCTTGCCTACAGTCACCCCAGGCTGAGCTGCTGGTCCCGTCTCGGATGGGTGGGTGAGGCCAGTCCACCCGGCTCACGTGGCACCTTTCTCAAACAAGCCCCTTTGTGCTCTTGTCCCCTCCACCAGGCCAGGCCTCTGGTGCTTGGGAGGCTCCCTGGATCCATCAGCAAATCACCCATGTTGCCAGCCTCCAACGCCCTTCCCGGGCCGCGCGCCCCACCAAGCTGCTGAGCCCCTCTGCCCCGTGTGGACTCGTCGTTTCCTCGTGTCCCCCCTTGGTCTGTCTGTCGCCACCAGCAGGCGCTTGTCTTGTGCTGCAAGCTCTCTGGGCCTCCCCTTTCTGCTGTGTGCAGACGGCACCTTGCACCGGGGGCTTGGGCCGCGAGGGAGGCCCCCAGTGTCACAGGAACGCTATTTGGCTGGGGGTGCCCCCCCTTACCTGTGTCCGCACCCCTACCGCCCGTGAGAGCTGGGGCCGGCAGCTGGGACCCCGCAAGCGGGGCTGGTGGTCAGGACCTGGGCCTGGTAGCAGGGAGGGACCCTCCACGTGGGACCAGCAGCTGAACGGGACCCGGGGCCGGATGCTGAGACCCTTCGCATAGGGACGGCAGCCAAGCGGGACCCGGGGCTGGCCGCCCGTGTGCCCTGTAAGCTGGCTCTGGGGTGGCCACCTAGGATTGATTCAGGTGCCGCCCCGCTGACTGGCAGAGCGCCCACAGCCTGCAGCAGATGTGTCTACTGGTGGTGCACAGCCGCAGGCCTCAGTACACAGAACCACATTTATTCTGCACACGTATGAAAAGAATAGAGGGAGAGATTGCCGGCTACCAAGACCCTTCGCATGGTGACAGCTGCCAGGTGGGACTGGGGCCGGAAGCAGGGTACAGTGGGCTGGACGGCCAGAATCCTGGGAAGCAAGGCATGGGGCCGGGATGCCCCAAACCTGGGGCTACTGCTGCACCCCCCACACCTCTGCTTCCCCGCAGGGAGGCTCCCGGTGCTACCGTAAGACACGCTCCGCCGGCAGAGGCAGCGTGACCCACACGCAGAAGGGGCATCTCAGGGGCACTTCACTGAGCCTGCAAAATGTTTGGCTGCCCCAGGGAGCCGGGGGGTTGATTTATTTGCACCCCCAGCTTCCAATCTGAGCCGCTGATGGTCTGCAGAGCCCCTGTGGGCTAGAAAAAAGTCCCCAGCCCTTTCAAACCTGTGTCCTGGATGTGTGTGGGGGGGTCTGGGTTTGTGTGGGCACATGGGGGAGGTTTGGGTGGAGGTGTGTGTGTGTGTGCGTGCACGCGCATGGGGATGTGTGTGTGCGCGCATGGGGGAGGTTTCGGTGGAGGTGTGTGTGTATGTGCCTAGGGGAGGTTTCGGTGGAGGTGTGTGTGCGTGTGTGTGCATGGAGGAGGTTTGGGTGGAGGGGTGTGTGTGTGTGTGTGTGCGCGCGCATGGGGGAGGTTTGGGTGGAGGTGTGTGAGTGTGTGTGCATGGGGGAGGTTTCAGTGGAGGTGTGTGTGTGTATGTGCGCATGGGGAGGTTTCAGTGGAGGGGTGTGTGTGTGTGCGCATGGGGAGGTTTCAGTGGAGGGTGTGTGTATGTGCATGGGGAGGTTTCGTGGAGGGGTGTATGTGTGTGTGTGTGTATGTGCATGGGGAGCTTTGGGTGGAGGTGTGTGTGTGTGCATGGGGGAGGTTTGGGTGAGGGTGTGTGTGTGTGTGTGTGAATGGGGAGGTTTGGGTGGAGGGTGTGTGTGTGTGTGCATGGGGAGGTTTGAGTGGAGGTGTAGGTGTGTGTGTGTGTGTGTATGTGCATGGGGAGGTTTGGGTGCAGGTGTGATTGTGTGCATGGAGGAGGTTTGGGTGGAGATGTGTGTGTGTGTGAGTGTGTGCAAATGGGGGAGGTGTGTGTGTGTGTGAGGTTTGGGTGGAGGTGTGTGTGTGTGCACGCGCATGGGGGAGGTTTGGGTGGAGATGTGTGTGTGTGTGTGTGTGCGTGCGCATGGGGGAGGGGTGTGTGTGTGTGTGTGAGGTTTGGGTGGAGGTGTGTGTGTGTGTGTGTGTGTGCATGGGGGAGGTGTGTGTGTGTGTGTGTGTGTGAGAGAGGTTTGGGTGGAGGGGTGTGTGTGTGCGCACGCGCACATATGGAACTATCAACCCCCCTTTGCCTGGGCTCCCCGCTCCCCCAGACAGTGCAGCTCTGGGCTGCTGCCTGAGCGGAGCCTGCCCCCTACTGGCCGGCTCGGGGGTCGGGCGCAGGGGCCACGTGCCGCCTGTTTCTTGTGGCAAGGGCCCCCCCTTGGGGCAGGTGTCGGTGACTGCACGGTCGCTGCATCTCGCCGTTTCTCTGCTCTCCTGGGCATTGTCGGTCGGTCGGTCGGTCGAGTTGTTGCTCTTTCCCATGAATTATGCCGATGCTTCTGGCCGCTACTTTCCCTCTTGGCTCCAGTCCCTTCCCCCCTTCCCCCGCCCTGCAATCAACAGTGCTGGAGCCAGGTGTCCAGCTGGTGCAATTCCCCCTTGCTCCACCGAGACCTGCAAGGGGGGAAGGGGACTGGGCTCGGCCCCTGGGAATCAGTGGGTCAGAGCCCTAGCCATTGTGAATCGGTTTCGCTCTCTGGGGTCCATGCACCAGCTCTCCCCCCGCTATGAACAGGGGTCACGCCACTGAAAGTCATGGCTCCGCCCAAACTGCTCCAGCTCTGACTACTCGTCAGTGGTCGCTCTGGCCCCTGCGGAGGAAAGGCCCTTCCTAGGCTAGCGAGAGGGAAGGGAATGATGGCAGCACCTCGCTGTTGTCAGCGCTGGTGCTTAAAGCACTGTGCAAAGGAGGGCTGTCGCATTACAGATGGGGAAACTGAGGCACAGGGCAAGGCAATGACTCACTGAACATCATACAGAATGTCTGGGACTAGAAGCCAGATCTTCCTAGGCCCTGTTAAGAGCTCTATCCACTAGACTATACTGCCCAGGAGCCTCCCAGTCACAGTCCCCTTGGCACTGGCATTTAACTAGTGCAGTGGTCCCCAACCTTTTGGGGCTGCTGGGCGCCTGGGGCGGGGCTAGCACAGCGCCACACGCCCGGTGGCAGGGCCGCCCATGCGCCACACGCCCGGTGGCAGGGCCGCCCATGCGCCACACGCCCGCAGCAGGCCCAGCCCTGATCACTCGGAGGGCGCACATAAATGCCCCGGTGGGTGCCATGGTGCCCACGGGCACCGCGTTGGGGACCACTGAACTAGCGAATTATCCGGCGTAAGCCACATGGGCCTGGAGCAAGGAGGGGCAAGGGCTCCTGGCGTGCAGCCAGAGACGTGACCCCGGCTAACAGTGCTCAGAGTGACCCACGTGGTGGACGCTGGCCATCAGCACGGAGCAGACTGGGGCGGGGAAGAGGCTGCTGTAGACACAGGCCATCTCCTGGAATGAGCCAGCCCCGGGGCAGAGGGAGAAACTGGAGGATGTGACCAGAGCCCCACAGCCCTCGGAGCAGGCCAGAAGACGCCAAACCCCTCCGTCCTTTCCTGTCCCTCTTCTTTCCTCCCTCCCGCCTGCCTCGTTCTCCCTCTCCCTCTCCCCTTGCCAAGGCCACATTCCCCTGGGCCGCGGATGGAGTGGAAGCTTGTCCGCACCACCTTGAAATCTGGAGGGAAAACAGCAGCTTAGAATCTAGCCCAGGCACACAAAGGGTTAAAAGTGGCTTGAGTTTGTGGGTGTAGCCAAGGCCTCCGTGTACATGAGAAACGGGCCCTCGGTGACCTCGGCTCCTGCTTCTGTAAACTGGCAAGAGCGGGGCAGGGGGCTGGGCAGAAAGGCCCCAGGGAAGCCGCTGGCAGAACTCCCTTTGCTTGACTGCGGTAGTGTCCTGGGGAGCATCTGCAGAAATGCTCTGCCATGGGCCCCCGGCGCTGGGTTCGGACAGTCCGTGCACCTGCTGGGAAAAGGGGGTACAGCCCTTCGTCACAGCGTGAGCAGAGGAAAAAGCCTCCTCCCTGCAATGCAAACACCCACCCCCGCTGTGGGGGGTCGGAAAACGAACAGGCGGAATGAACAGGAAACAATAGTGGGGGGACCTGTTACCATGTGACCCTCCCCCTGCCTGTGTCCGGCCCAGCCCAACGGAAACAGCCGCAGCACCTAAGCATGCGAGTTTGCGTCCCTAGAGCGGATGTGATCAGAGCTCATCAGATCTCCGGGGGAGGGGGGGGGTGACGTGGGTGCACGAGCTCCCTTGCTTAGGTCAGAGGGTTGCAAACTTTTTTCGCATGACCCAGATGAAGAAAATGGTTGATGCTGCGACCCACCAGAATGTGACTGGAGTGTGGGCTGCGGCGTGGGGCTGAGGACGGGAGCTTTGGGGACAGGAGCAGCCAGCAGCAGGCTCCCAGCCAACGGGAGTGCGGAGCTAGTGCTGGGGGCAGAGGCAGTGCACGGAGCCCTGTGCGCTCTCCCCGGCCTCGCCCAGTGCTGGGGTGCGACCCGTCGTCTGAAAACGGCTGGCTTAGAGCTGGGAACTGCCGGCCTGGATTACACCCATGCTGGTCCATCAACCCCAGTATCCCGACTCTGGCAGTGGCCCAGCATCAGCTCCTTCAGGGGAAGGTGGCAGAAACGTGGCATGAGGCAGAGGTGGGATACGCTGCCGCCCTTCACAGGTTCCCTCCTGACCACTAAATAGTAAGAAACTAGCATAAGCCCTGGAGAATGAGGCTGAAGAACCCAGTCAGAACGCTCTTCTGTTGCAACAGCCCTGGATATTCCAGTTGGCTAAAGAAAACACCAATCTCCTTTTTGAATCTCTAAAGCCACAGCCAGCTGCCTCCGGCCTGATGGAATTCACAGAGTGTGAAGAGAATGAGAACCGGGTGCCAGTAGGCAGTGATCCATGCCTGCAAGGTGAGAAGGGGTGAAAACATGTAGCGCAATGTTTGCGTTCATGCAGCTCTTTCCAGCCATAGATCGCAAAGTGCTTCACCAATGGCATTACACTGGTCTACAAATTTTTTAGAAGTCGTCTGCTTCAGAGATAAAATGTGCTATTTATTATGTATTTTGATGTGCTGAATTCAAATATGACAATTAAAACAACTGATTGGCTACTGTTTCCAAGATATTTAAGTTTTTACATTTTACGTCTATGTATATTGTGTAGATAGAGTTTTAATCATAAATTGTAAACCTAGGTCTTTTCATGTGTTTATGGTTGCTTTACATGATAATATTTCACCTGTCCTGTTTATGTAACACTTTAAAAATCAGCAAAAGGGTTATATAAATAAAATTTATTATGAAACAAAAGGCAAAAAACTATTATGTACATAGTTTAGTCCCATTCAGTGTCTACTCGGCGCTTCTTGGCTTGTCTCTTGTATTCATTAAATGGAGCATCTCTTGTCACTGTCCATCAATAGTCTGCAAGCACTGACGGGCTCCATTTGCCCTGATAGCGTTTCTCCATTGTTGCAATGTCCTGGTGAAATCGCTCGCCGTGCTCATCGCTCACTGCTCCGCAGTTCGGTGGAAAAAAATCTAGATGAGAGTGCAAAAAATGTATCTTTAGTGACATGTTGCAACCAAGGCTTTTGTATGCCTCGAGGAGGTTTTCCACCAACAACCTGTAGTTGTCTGCCTTGTTGTTTCCGAGAAAATTTATTGCCACTAACTGAAAGGCTTTCCATGCCGTCTTTTCCTTGTAACGCAGTGCATGGTCAAATGCATCATCTCAAGAAGTTCACGAATCTGAGGACCAACAAAGACACCTTCCTTTATCTTAGCTTCACTTAACCTTGGAAATTTTCCACGGAGGTACTTGAAAGCTGCTTGTGTTTTGTCCATGGCCTTGACAAAGTTCTTCATCAGACCCAGCTTGATGTGTAAGGGTGGTAACAAAATCTTCCTTGATTCAACAAGTGGTGGATGCTGAACACTTTTCCTCCCAGGCTCCAATGACTGTCGGAGTGGCCAATCTATCTTGATGTAGTGGGAATCTCTTGCACGACTATCCCATTCGCAGAGAAAACAGCAGTACTTTGTGTATCCAGTCTGCAGACCAAGCAAGAGAGCAACAACCTTCAAATCGCCACAAAGCTGCCACTGATGTTGGTCATAGTTTATGCACTCAAAAGTTGTTTCATGTTGTCATAGGTTTCCTTCATATGGACTGCATGACTAACTGGAATTGATGGCAAAACATTGCCATTATGCAGCAAAACAGCTTTAAGACTCGCTTCGATGAATCAATGAACAGTCTCCACTCATCTGGATCGTGAACGATGTTGAGGGCTGCCATCACACCATCGATGTTGTTGCAGGCTACAAGATCACCTTCCATGAAGAAGAATGGGACAAGATCCTTTTGACAGTCACGGAACATGGAAACCCTAACATCACCTGCCAGGAGATTCCACTGCTGTAGTCTGGAGCCCAACAGCTCTGCCTTACTCTTGGGTAGTTCCAAATCCCTGACAAGGTCATTCAGTTCACCTTGTGTTATGAGGTGTGGTTCAGAGGAGGAAGATGGGAGAAAATGTGGGTCCTGTGACATTGATGATTCAGGACCAGAAGTTTCATCTTCTTCCTCTTCCTCATCTGACTCAAGTGAGAATGATTCTGGTGCATCAGGAACCGGCAGTCCTTCTCCGTGGGGTACTGGGCGTATAGCTGATGGAATGTTTGGATAATGCACAGTCCACTTTTTCTTCTTTGACACACCTTTCCCAACTGGAGGCACCATGCAGAAGTAACAATTGCTGGTATGATCTGTTGGCTCTCTCCAAATCATTGGCACTGCAAAAGGCATAGATTTCCTTTTCCTGTTCAACCACTGGCGAAGATTTGTTGCACAAGTGTTGCAGCATATGTGTGGGGCCCACCTCTTGTCCTGATCTCCAATTTTGCAGCCAAAATAAAGGTGATAGGCTTTCTTAACCATAGTGGTTATACTGCGCTTTTGTGATGCAAAAGTCACTTCACCACAAACATAGCAGAAGTTATCTGCACTGTTCACACAAGTACAAGGCAACTCTGCTCACTTTGGCTAAACAGAAATGTGTCCCTTTGCAAAATCAAACACTGACAAATAAGAGAGCACGACACTGTATGATTTCTAGAGCTGATATAGGGCAATTTGTTCAGCAGAGTGATGTAAGCTTGTTATGATTGCATCATCCATGACTTCTAGGAATAACATGATGCAATTCATATCATGTATGACGCAATACCAGCTTCAGATTGCATCATTCATTGTTTTGCCTAAAAAGCAAGTACTGTCCAAACCCAGTCATAGATTTATTCATAGATCCAGTCAAAGATGTATTTTAGTCATTTCTGGTTTAAATTGAGATCGCTTCCTTTATAACTCACTTATCCTCCGCCATTCCAAGTCAAGGGTCGATATACTGACCCAATAGCATATCTTGAAAACTAGAGCCAATCAACAATTTTAAGCATCATTTTTGTTCTCAGTGACCCAGAATTAGTAAAGTTTGACTACATTTATTTCAGAAGCATTTTGGCTGTAGAGCAGTGAATTATCTGCCCTGCTTTACAGATGGGGAAACTGAGGCACAGAGCAACGAACTAATTGGCCCAAGGTCACCCAGCATCAAAGCTGGGACAAGTGTGCCAACCCAGTTCTCTAACTGCTATGTCACACTGCCTGTTAGGACCATGCTGCCCTTCCCCTATTGGCAGATGGGTGGCAGTCACAGCTCGATAAATCCTGGCACTCTTAAGGTTCAGGCTAAGAAATACCAGTGTCTAGAACACGATTTCTCAATGTCCCCTAGTGAACAACTAAAGTAACTGGCAAGAAGAAAAAGAAAATGTCACGTGTTTATTTTATATAAAAAATTTGTACAGTTTTAGTTCCTATATTTATGAAAAACCCCAAAGTTCCTAACATGGCCATAATGCTTAGAATCACTGCAAATGTAAAAACAAGCTCTTTATATATTAAAAAAACAATTTTACATTTTACAATTTTCTACACGCATGCACAAGTTATCAACTCTGTAAAAACCAAAATAACAAAAAAAACCAAACCCCAAACCTTTCCCTCCGAAACTCAGAGCGGAAAAATGAAATCCCTAAAACCTCTACATTTACAATCTCACTCCACCAAAAAAGCTTTACTTTTTTTTTGAACTAAACCCCCCAATTCTACCTCTGTAAATGTGCACATGGAAACATGACAAGATGGTCCCGACGACAGTGAGAAATCCATAAAACGGTGTTGGCTAACGACCCCCTGGAGGGCCAGGGAGGGGAGACACAGACGGACAGACTGGCCCATCCTCAGGAGGAGAGATGGTGACGGTAACACGGGCGATGGCAAAAGGCAGCACTAGTGGAGGCAGATGTTTGCACGAAGCATTGTTAATGATCCAGATGTTTTAGCTGGAACCGTTCGTCCCTGCAAATTGAAGCTCGGGGTTTACAGCTGAGGGATTCGTTTTCTAGGGGAAGTGGAGGATGTTAAGGGATTTCCGAGACTGGAATGAAGGGCTGTGATTCTCAGTTGTCCTGGGTTTTTGTCCTGCCATGCATGGGGCAATGAGGAATCACACCCTGGATTCTGATCTTGATTAAACCAGGGTCAATCCAGAGTCACTCCACTGACCTCTGCGCCTGACCCTGATATAACGAGATCCTGGAATCTGGATGTGAAGTTGCAGCCAGATTCTGATCTCAGAGAAACCTGTGGCAATCCAGAGACTCTCCGACATGAGGCAAGATGCTAACGGAGCCATGCAGGGCAATCCAGAGACTCTCTCTGACACGAGGCAATACGCTAACGGAGCCACGCAGGCTGAGGGGTCTCATGAGAAGATGATGCAAGAGGGTGGATGGGGGAGCCGGCAGCATGGTAGGTAATGGACGGGCCAAGGTACAGAGCAGGGTGGAACTAGATGGAAAAGAAGGGTTAAAAGCCCCAGAGTCAGACTGGTCTCAGCTGCACCTGTGCAAATCCAGAGCCACTCCACTGATGTCACTCCCGATCTATACCAGTGTAAGCCAGATCACAATCGGACTCGGGCTGTAAGCACAGAGGATGCTGGGAATGGGGGAAGGTGTGTGTGTGAAGTTCCCCTTGTGCAGGGGGGCTTCCACAGAGCAGTCGCACCAACCAAAGCTCTTTTAAAGGGTTCGGCAGCGACGGGCCTCGACGGCCTGGAGAATCTGGCAAAGAGACAGAGGAGAACAGAGATTCTCCGTAGACTTGGAGACCCAGAGCCTCAGCTGGGGTCAGCTACCCCAAGCCAAATTTTGATCCCGAAAAAGGGCCATGAAATCCACTGGGGACTCTGCGATTGATCTTATGGGGAAGGTGCCCCCATACCCTGGGTGGCAAGAGAAATCCCTGTGCTGGGTACGTAGACAAATGGATAGATGTCATCAGCTGCATGGGAACATTTAGAGCAGTGAGGGTGCTGAAAACCCACCCCCTTATCCTTGTCTGCTCCCCCAACCCAGCTGGGGGCAGGTGCAGGGCACGGCAGCAACCTGGGGGTGCCCCCCCCCCGAGTTTCCACATCTACGGATGTTATCGCAACGTGCACCAGATGGAGGGGTCTGCCTGGAGGATCTCAGCTCAGAAAGAAACGCTGTTGACATCCCGGAGGTAGTCAGAGAGTTTCCACGCCTGTAAACCTCTGAGCCACAGCGTGAAGGAGGCGGGGAAAGAAAAAGAACCGCCCTCCTTTTGGAAAAATAAAAGGAAAAAAATAACCGCAGATCTGACTTCAAGGGCAAAATCCTGTCAATTTCCAGCCCCCTCGCCAAGTCACAGCCCTTTAATAATGTCAGTGCTTGAAAAGTCGAAGTCACAGTGACGAAATCCGGCAAGCCCCACGACACCCCCAAGCTCCCACAGCAGTGCAACATTTTGAGCACCCTCCCGCAGCTCCGGTCTTCCCATCACACCCAGCACGGATCGGTCTGCACTTGGCAGTGGCACAGACGGTAGAAAGAACCCAGTAGAAAACCCGCGAGGTATTTGTAACCCAAAAGACTGTGTCTCGGTTGGACTTAACAAAAAGCACACACGCGCACGCACACACACACGCATACACACGCACACACACACGCGTACACACGCACACACACACGCGCACGTGCGCACACAAAACCAGACGAAAACCCACCATGGGAGGGGCCCATCGTCATGCTGCCACTTACAGTTGGGGACGGTGGGCGACCTCTCCCCAGCACTGCAGCTGGCATAGGCAGAATTCACACAGGCCCATGGGAAAAAGAGAGGGACAGTTCTCGTGGGGAGTTCTACGCACACACGCTGGCTAAGTGGGACAGCTGGGTAAAGGGGGGGTGGGCCAGGGCCCAGGAATGAGTTGCAGGTTTCTGCTACCAGGCTTCTGAGGATCTGGGTAGGAGGATCTTGGGGGCCTTGAGAGACACCCGCAGCCTTCTCGGCCTGATCCTCCACAGCCTTGCACCTTGCCTTGCTCGGACCCGGACACATGTGCAATCCCCTTGTGCCCAAATCTCCATCACCCTGCACCTGGGGCAGTCCAGGCCTGCTCCTGCTCCTTTGAAGTCCTTGGGTGCATTGCCAGACCCTCGCTGCACCAGTGTAACGCCAGTGTGAATGCACAACCATTGTGCTTTGTTCTAGCGACTGGCGTTCACAGCCGTGTCAGGCACCGCAGAGGCTCGGACCCAATAAGGCAGCAAGCTCAGAGTGTGCATAGGCACCGGCAGCATCTGGGCCCTGGTAACTGGTCAGTGGTGAGATGCCACCTGATCAGAACAGCTGCATCCCACATGCTCCCTTTGCACTGGTGGAGAGGCACAGGAAGGCCAGTAATGGGGAGCTGGACCAGGCCCCTTGATGCCTGCCCCTTGCACCTCCCAGCCAGGCTGCTCCAGAAACAAAATTCAAGGGGGACCAGGACAAAGTTTGCCTGGAGGAAGCAAAACTTATTTGTCAGGCTCATGACTTGGATTTAGCCCTTTCCCAGCGAGAGCCCAGTTCGCACGCGGGGCAGGCGGAGCACGGAAGCTAACTCACTCTACAAAGGGGAGTGAGAGAAAAGGAAGGGGAGGGGTTCGTCTCTGGAGCCAACCTGCTCAGGTTGTAACACAGCCCTTTGCCGCTGCCTTTTTGTCCCTCTCTGGAGACCCGACTCTCCAGCACCCTGGGTCCCAGTACAAAGGGATGCAAATCACCATCCAATCAGGAGGCGGAGCCTTTACACTGGTGCTGGGGGCACGGAGGCCCCTGGGCCTATGGACAGCTCGGGAGGCAGCACAGAACCCAGCTCCGGCCTCAGCAGCTGCACTTGCCACGCCAGGGGTCACGGAAGCAACTACTTGTTGGCATCCACAACGGCGGCCGATACAGGAGCACGCTGCAGGGGATGCCCCTCCCTCCCCCGGCGCCTTGGATCAGCAAGGCAGTTGAAGCACATGCCTGACTTCCGGCACAAGAGCCGGTCCATCTAAATCAACGAGCCGGAATCGAGCGGGCGTAAGTCAGCAGTGCTCCATTACAATTCCCTACGCTACCTTCCAGCCAAGGAAGGATGGGGTCAATGAGATCTGGCTTCACGTCCCTTCTCCGCCACAGAGTCCTTGGACAAGTCACTTCGCTTAGCCAGGCTGTGCCGCAGAACGGGACAACAGCGCTGCCCTATTTCCCTACTGCCCTGGGAACTGCCCAGATGCCAGGGTGACAGAAACGTAAATGTAAACAGAGAGGAAAACGTACCTTGCTGCATTACGACTAATGTTCCCTGTAATTTTTTCCTTCTGTGTGTGAAATAAATTTTGTTCTGTGCACTGAAGCATGAACAGATGTGCACCCCCAGCAGAAACTCATGCTGCCAGCTGTGGGCACTCTCCTAATTAGCGAGGCAGCACCTGAATCTCTCCTGGGTGGCCACCCAAGCACCCAGCTTACAGGGAACACTGGTCACAACCTATCACTGGGCTTTTTAACAAAAGGGAGTGACAGCTGCTTTCCTGGCCTGACGCTGGGGACGATTCCTTGGGCAGGAGAGAGATTTGGGGCCATTTTTCCGATAGATCCCATTGGCTGAACCGAAAGCCGCAGAAATCAGCACAAGGAGGATGAGTCATTCTGCTCAAATCCTGCAATTCAGCACATTCACCAGCGTTATCGTGGGGGGAGGGGAACGTGGGGGGAATGATTCTCCTGGACACAAAAGGCCCTTTATGCCAGCCTGGCAGCGGAACCCACCCTGACACCCACTGTAAGGCCCCCTTATGCTGCCGAGTGGCGGGACGATGCCCTTGGTGCAAAGGAGGAACTGGGCTGGTTTGAGTCGCTATTTACAGAACACGCCGGGTTCCATTACAAAGCCCCAAGACCAGCCCACAGCCCCTCCCCACTGCCATTTAAAAAAGTCTCTTTTCTTACAAACTAGTCGGCTCGTCATCGTTAAAAAACTGGGTCTGGAGAACCCCCGAGAAGAGCTGAGGGGGAGGTGCCCAGGCCGGTCAGCACGGCTGGTTTGTCGTGGCCGGCCGGCAGGGGGAGGTTTCCGTAGCAGCCACAATACTGGAGAGACGCTGGCAGACGCTCCAAAAGCCTCGCGTCAGTGGATTAGAAAACAACCCCCGAGCAGCTGGGGACGTCGTGGAAAAGGCCAGAGTCCAGACAGCAATTTTACAAAAAGGAAGCAGAGACGGTTCCTCGGACCCAGCCGCATTGGAGACGCCGCTGGGGAAGGGAGGAACAAAAGAAGCCCTTGAGTTTGGCACCAAACGAGAGATCTTGTCTTGCCGAGAGGCTGTCCTCCGCGCTACCTGCCTCCCGGGAGGTTGCTACAAGAATCTGGGTTTTGGAGACAGCAGAGACAGGAAGGGAAGAGGTTCTGCCCCCTGCCAAGGGGGCAAGCAGAGACGGGGGGAGAAGGAGTCCCAGGACAGCACACTAGCTCTAGGAGGCTTGCTCCAGCTCTCCCTGCATGCTGGTCTCTCCACGCGCCGGTCGACAAAGGGAGAGTCCTGAGTATCACCTGCTTCTCCTCGGGCGCGCCAGCCCGTGACCTACCCGCCCCAGCGCAGTTCACACCGAGGTCTCCGACTGCAGCCTCATGACGAACTTATGTGACTTGGGGTCCACAAACTCCTCCGAGAGCTTGAAGAAGGGGATCTTCTTGATGCTCACCACCAGGCTGAAATCCTGGCGCTTGAGGACGAAGACAACCCCGTCCTTCAGGCCGTTGGTCACCGGCTCCTCGCTGACCAGCGTCCACTGCTTGGCCAGCCAGCGGTCCTTGTGGTACTGGATGGTGGGGCCTGCGCTCACGTACCTCTCGAGGAAGGCCTGGGGGGAGGAGAGGGGCGTTCTCAATGGACGGGGCGCTGGCTGCCAGCTGGGTCAGGCCGGAAAAGGAGGCCTTGCAACGTTGCCATGGAAACCCTCCAGCCTCAGCACAGCATCTCCTAGCCTGGCTGAGGCCAATGACGGAGCTGGCTGTCCAACCGGGGGGCTCCATGGCCCATGGGACTCACACAGCCCCGACCACATGGGGAGCACCAGGCGTCGGCCCCAGGGGGCTCTAACCCTGCCCGAGGCTGTACCCAGGCTGTGACTTGGGGTGGGAAAGATCCGGCCCGCAGACCGCCCCGCCCCGCCCCACCAGCACCCTGAGGCACCGAGCGGCCCCACGCCGCTGTAAGAGCCCGGCTGCTCCCCGTGGCGCTCTGCTCTGGGTACCAGAGGGGAGGGGAGGCTTGGCGCGCTGCCCCCGGCCCCAGCCTGATCTCTCAGCTCCTATTGGCTGGAGACCGGCCAACAGGAGCTGAGAGATTGGGCGGGGATGCAAAGCCTGAGCAGAGAGCCCCGTGGAGCCTCGGGGTGCTTTGAGCAGCCTTGGGGTCCTGCAGGGCTGGCCAGGGGCTGCCTCGGTAAGCGCCTCCCGGCCAGCGCCTGCCTCTGGCTCCCCAGCCCCTCCTGCACCTGAGTCCTGAAGCCACGTGAGGCCAGGAACCCGGGCGAGCTCCGGCATGGCAGGAAAGTCTCCAGGGTGGATTGAGGGGCCAAGGAACCTGGAGGGAGTGGGAGGGAGTTCGGGCAGGCCCAGGGGCATTGGGGCTTCCCTGCCATCCCTGAGCTCCCCAGCCGACCCTCCTGCCTACCTTGGGGGTCATGTCGTGGGTGATGCAGAACTCGAGGTGCTGCAGGATGCTCTCCATGGTGTGGTAGGGCTGCTGCTTGGTGGTGCGCAGGTACTTCTGCATGGCCCGGGCCATGGAGGCGAAGATGGCCTGGGCCGCTTCCCGGGGGTCCATGATCTCCCGCGGATTCTTCTGGTCCTCCTCCTGCAGTCGCTTGATGTGGGTGAAGGCCTCCTCCACGGCCACCACCAGCCTGGGGGAGAAAGGCAGCGAGGGTACCACGGCCGGCTGCGCCCAGAGCCCCCGCCGAGGCTCCTGCACCCGCCCGCAGCTAGCACAACGCCCTGCAGCTCTGCGAGCCGGGGCCTGGCCGACAAACCCAGAGCCTGGCTCAGTGTTCACCTTGCAGGGGGCTGACTTGCCGGGGCCAATCAGGGTGAGCCCCCTGGCCAGGGGTGCGCAGCCCGCGCCAATGCAGTGGGGCACTGTCTCTCCGGCCCACGTAAGAGGCCACGGACCCCCCCTGTATTAACCCGGGTCAATCGGCCTGTGCCGGGTCTCCGTGAATTGCGCCGGGGGCTGGACGTGCTCCCAGGATGCTCTTGGCTCAGACACATTCCCCCTGCAGCAGAGCCCCTTGGGGCTGCAGAGTCCAGGCCAGGGACGTCCGGAGCAGCCCAGGCTGGGAGCTGCCTTGCAGGGGGGAACCACAGGGTATGTGGGGTCCGGAAGCCCCTTTAGTCACTGCATCCCGGCCCTGACCCTTCTCCACCCCAGGGGGCACCGCGCCCCCTTCCACTCCCTACCTGGCCCGGCGCTTCCGCACCCGGCGCTCGTGCTCCGCCTCCTCGTAGTAGTACTCGTTGTGGCTGTTGTCGCGCCGCCGGGCAGCCGCGGCGATCACCGCCCGGGACTGGCCCGTGGAGTTATTGGTCGTGTTTTCTGGAGGGGAAGGAGTGGGGGGGGGAAGGGTCACTGGAGCAGTCACGATTTGCTGCCACCCGGCTCTCTGCTCAGTAGCGCCCCCCGGTGACAATGCGATCGGCAGCTAGGACAGGCCACCAGAGCAGGCTGGCAGAGTGCACGGGACGCAGCATTACTGAGCGATTTCTAGAGCCCCTGGCAAGCAGCATCTGCTCATGTCCATCACCCAGGTGAGCTCAGAAAACTGGGCATGCCCGAACTCGATACCCCCTGGCAGCTTGTGCTCCTCCCCTCTGGGCTCACACATGGAGCTCACAAGCCACAATGAGCGGCCAGGGCAGACAGCCGGCGGCAGGGCAAACAGCCCATGGCAGGACAAACAGCCGGCAGCAGGTCAAACAGCCGGCGGCCCGCGGCAGGGCAAACAGCCGGCAGCAGGGCAAACAGCCCATGGCAGGACAAACAGCTGGCAGCAGGGCAAACAGCCGGCGGCCCGCGGCAGGGCAAACAGCCGGCAGCAGGGCAAACAGCCCATGGCAGGGCAGACAGCCGGTGGCAGGACAGACAGCCGGCGGCAGGACAGACAGCCCATGGCAGGGCAAACAGCCGGCAGCAGGGCAAACAGCCCATGGCAAGGCAGACAGCCGGTGGCAGGGCAGACAGCTTGCGGCCCGCGGCAAGGCAGAGTTGTTCATCAACTCTCCAGCAGGGTCCGGCACCAGAGCACTGGATCCAAACCTTGTTCTGGATTTAGCTCTGAATGATGGTGGGCCAGGGCAGGAGGGGGGAAGCTGGCTCTTCTCATCACTCACGTCTCTAGATCAGGCCTGGGCAAAATACGGCCCGTGGGCTGGATCCAACCTGCCAAGCCACTGGATCCGGCCCGTGGAGGCAGTGGGGAGCCCCAGGCAGGCTCCCCAGCTTGCCCCACAGCCCCGTTTCTGGCTGCAGGGCTCCATTTGTTTTGAAACTGAAGGGGCGGGAGGAAGTTTTAGGAGCTGCCCCACCCCCAGCACATTCCCATTGGCCAGTTACTGGCAGAAACCGGCCAATGGGAGCTGCTTGTTGAACTAACAGGCAGCTAAGAAGAACCACGCCCCCTCTCCTGGGCTCAGTTATCATGAAGCACATGGCCAGGTAAGTAGGCTGGCTGGGAAATATTCTAAGCTCTGCAGGCAGGCAAGCTAGTTTGGCAGCTGACAAGCAAGTCTCTTGGCCACAGCCTGCTGCTGGCACCCCAGCCCTTTCCTGCCCCAACTCTCCCCCCCCCACTCAACATACTCAAACCCTCTGCCCCCCGTCTTACACCTAACCCCCCTCCCAGATCTGACACCCCAATCTCCTGCCCCAGATCACAATCCCCTCCTACCCTAGGTCCCATCCCAAACCCCTGCACTCCGGTCCCCTGCTCTAGGTCACAACCGCCTGCTTCATCCCAACTCCCTCCCAGACTCTAGTCTCCCTCCTGCACCCCGGTCCCTTCCCCAAGCTCCCTTCTGCACGCAACCTCCATTCCAGACCCTGCATCTCCATTAATATCATGGAAGAGTGCTGCCCTTGACCACTTTCCAAAATCTTGGAGTGGCCCCCTGTCAAAAATTATTGCCCACCCCTGCTCTAGATGGAGTGTATTTAAACACATCACATATTAAAAGGCTACCAAAAATCTCACCTCCTGCACTAAAGCCGTGTCTATAGTCAGAAAGCTATACCCATTTAAACGACACATCCTGGTTAATCTGGTGTGAGCTCCCTAATGCAGATGCACTTAAACCAGTTCCGATGGTGTAAGTTACAGATAACTTCTGCCCTAAGGTAGGGTATAAACCTTCCGTGCTGGTGTGAGTAAATGCATTCAATACAGAGCGGTTCCCGGCGAGGCAGAGAACGATCCCATGCTTGGGAAGAGGAGGGAAGCTGGTAATAAAAGGGAACCTGATCAGACAAAACCAACTCCTGTTGCCCAGAGCCGAACGGGGGAGCCGGGGAAAAGGAACTTCATTCCCCCTTGCAACGCCAGGAAATGTCAGTGGAGCGGGACAGAGGATGGGGAAACAGCCCACAGAGCAAGGAGAGACAGCGAGGAAGGGGGGGACACACAAGCTCACCCTCGCCGAGGGAGTACACCTTGAACCCGGACATTTTCTTGGACAGGACGGATTTTGGCAGGTTGAGGAGGGCGGGGTTGTAGACGGGGAAATCGTGGTAATAGTTCTCCAGGATCCACACGGCCACACGCTGGATACTGCGGGGAGAGACACAGACAGGGCGGGGGTTGGAGCACAAAATAGCAGGTTAGACTGGTGGGACGCATGGGCACAGCGAGGGGGGAGAACAAAGGGGAAGACCGTGATGTGCTGGATCTGAGAGCCACACGCCGTGGGCAGGGAATGCAGCATCAATAATCCACGGGGACGGAGCTCTGTCCTGTGGGAGCAGCACGTCCCAGACACTGCCCCACGGCTGGCCCCGGCCAGCGCTGGGCCCAGGGGCTGAGCTCACCGGACTGCTTTCTCATCGCGAGGGGTAATCGCCACGCGTGACGTTAGCATTTGTAACGACTTGTGCACGAGGAACTGGGGACAGCTGCAGGGAACGGTGTGGGAAGGCGCGGGTCAGAAAATAATTATTTAACGACAAATGCGGGAGTTCAAACAGCCAGAGCTCCGCAACGGTTAAAACACGAGCTGTCACCAGCACACGGCGAGAGACAGAGTAAGTCTCCTTCAACCCAGCGCCACGACATTCTCCAGTCGGGCTCTTCTCTTGCCTGCCTGCCAGTGTCAGTGCCCGGGGATGGAAATGCCTTTACGTGGGTCGGGAAACTGCGGCTTGCTGCTGCGAACCAATAAGCATAAACCCTGCCAAGCCTCCCTACGAGCTGGCACGGGCCCCCAAAGGTCTCCGCCGCGGGAGCTAAAGGAGACATCCCACGGACAAGGCTGCCACTGTGAGGTAATATCTGTGGGACCAAGTTCTGGTTCTGTTTAGGGATGTAAGGGACCAGTCGACTATCTGATAAGCATAAGCTTATTGGACATCAAGCAGTCACTCGACTAGTCGCTTCATCCCCACTTGCTGCCGCTATCAGACAGAAGGCAGCAGGGGGGGGAGGGAGCAGGAGCCGGTGCAGGGGGAGCCGGCTAGAAAGCTGGTTCCCCCCCAGCCCTGTCTCCGCAGGGGGCAGGCGAGGCAGAAACGTCCCTACTGCTGCGCCTCTCCCATTGAAATGTACAAAAGCTGCCCCCAGCTCTTGTACATTTCCAAGGGAGAGGTGCAGCAGGATAGCGAGTGTCCCTCTTATCGACTACTCAATTAGTTGATAAATCGAAATTTAACATCCCTAGTTGTGTTACTGTGGCCAGCAGGCACAGAACTGTGCAGCAGGAGACAGCAGTGCGTGGATGTTCATGTGCATGCACACACGCACGTCTCCCAAGCAGGTGTGGGTACAGAATGCATGCACATGCCTATACAAATGCGCACCCATTCTCCCCTTCCTCCCCCACAAGACTGCACCCAGCCGCAGGCAGCAATGTGTGCAAATGCACATAGGTCCAGTTCCCTGGAGCATAGAGCAACATTTTATACACACAAGACACACACACAGTCTCACACACACTCCCCAAGAGTGTGTTGGTAAACACAAGCACTTACCTATAATTTCCCCATCCACAGGGTGAATGGTGCACACATGCACGCTCTCCCTTGCCCCCCAGCAGGGGGCAGTCACACCCATATTCACTCCCCGGCACAGGGATGGGCAGTAAAATGGGGGTGGCTCGCAGGGTTAGCCCTGCTGGGCTGCTCCCGCTCCATTTACCTGCCCCTCTGCAGGTCCGGGCGACCGCAGCTCCCACTGGCCGGGAACGGCGACCCGCAGCCAAGGGAGCTGTGATTCCCTCTGCCTGCAGAGGGGCAGGTGAATACGTCAGAGGGGGCCCACCAGGGGCTAACCCTGGCAGACCAGAACCGGCCCGCAGGCTGGTAGTTGCCTACCCCTGTCCCAGCAGGGGGCAGTCCCACACCACATCCCCATTCTGCTTCCCCCCAGCAGGGGGCAGTCACACACCTCACTCCCCCTCCCCCGCAGGGGGCCAGTCATACATGCACACCTCCAGACACACACACTCCACTCCTCTCCAGCAGGGAGCAGTCACACACACACACACACACACACTCCGTCTCTCCAGCAGACACGCACACACACCATAAGAGACACACACTCCTCCCCAGCAAGGGGCAGTCACACCCTCCCCCACAAGACACACACACACACACTCCGTCTCTCCAGCAGACAGACAAACAATCCTCCCCAGCAGAGGGCAGTCACACACACACACACACACCCACAAGCCCCACACACACCTCCCCAGCAGGGGGCAGTCACCCCCCCCCATGACACACACACACTCTCCTTTCCTGCAGCAAGGGGCAGACGCCCCCCACCAGACTCTCCTCTCCAGCATGCCCCCCTTTAAGGAACCCCCCCCCGCTGCCCCTCACCTGAGGTGGCCCACGTTGTAGAAGCGGCTGGCCCCGTCGGTGGAGCGCACCACCTTGAGCGTGAAGTGGGGCTGCAGCTGGCGCAGCTCCAGCAGCACCACAGCCAGGTAGTGGACAAAGAGCAGGGCGTCCACCAGGGAGACGGCATACTGTACCACGCCCTGGTAGTTGCGGTCGCGCGAGTCCAGGATGCGCACGCCGTAGAAGAGCCAGTAGGAGACGACGAGCAGGAAGACGAGCACCATGAGCAGGGCCCGCAGGACGAAGACGCGGGGCAAGGAGGCCTTGGGGCGGCGGAAGAAGAGGGCCCAGCTGCCCAGCAGGAGGATGAGGAGTTTGAAGGCCACGGAGATGAAGAGCCCCTCACAGGGCGTGCCGCAGGGCTCCAGCTCCTCCCGCCACAGCAGCTGGGGCAGCAGCAGGAAGGCCAGCGGAGTGAGGAAGGAGAGCAGCGCTAGGGCCCCGCCCAGCGAGATGCCCACGTGGCGGGAGCAGTCCAGCCTGGCGCTGTCCTCCATGTCCTTGGTGATGCGCGTGATGTCATCGTCGAGATGCTGTGCTCCGAGGTGCCCGTCACCACCGTGGTGGTCTCGCCCCAGTTGTCGTCCTGGAGGGGGCGGGGGAGGGGAGTTACGCGGGGGGCTGACGAGTGGGACCAGACTCCGCCAGCCCACCCGGCCCCATGTTACTGTTATTTTATTATTTCCTCTGGAATCTGGACCTTGACCAAGAAATTCAAACCTGGACAGAAAGCAATGGACTCCCCCTGCTTCAAGTGAGGGCCAAACACCTGGCCGGCAGCTCTGAGCTTGTGTCTGGGTCCCCAGCGTAACACCAGGCTGAGCTGACTGTGCCCGAACGCAGGCACCCTGCCAGAGGCTGGGCATGGAGGGAGGCGGGAGGGCATCAGCCAACGCCAGTTCCTCCGTGAAGCCCTGGTCTGGTGATGGCGTCTCCATGGACCCTCGCTCCGCTCGGACAAGAGCGAGGCTCCCGAGAACAAAACGAGCCAGTGGCGTCCCTGTGGTGCAGCACAAAGCTACCTAAGGGCGCCGGGAAAGAGGCCCAACCCCCGAGGGGTTTGCAGCCACCCGGTAAAACGGAGCTAATACTGGGGCAGCATATTCCTGCAAAGTCAGGGCTCGTCCAGTATCCTTCTGCTGGCCTGTCAGGTGTCTCAGGGTAGCAGCTAGGAGGCCAGACATGGACCAGGTGGGCACCACTTGGACATCGAGGGTAGAGACAAGCCCTGCCTAGGGGAGGTGAAATTTAGATTCATCAACTAATCGAATAGTTGATGGAATTTCCATCGACCACTTGATTAGTCGATATGGGCGCCTCTGCCTTTGAACTGTAGCGAGAGCACTGCCACTACATGTCAAAGGCGGAAGTGCCGTGGGGAGCATGGGGCGAGTGGGGGACTCACGCAGTGCCCCCCCCGGCCCTGCACTCCCTGCTTTGAAATGTACAAGAGCCCCACGGAGAAGCGACTAGCTGAGTCACTAGCCGACTAGGAAATGCTTATCAGATAGTCGACGAGTCGCTTACTTCCCTGGCCCTGCCCCAAAGACTGGACCCTACAGCGTGGAGCGGAGTCGTGGATTATTACCCCTCCCGGGCAGTAGCACCCCAGCCTTTTTAGCGCCCTCGGTGGGCCTCTTCTGAACTGCGTACGGGCTTTTACACGGCTAACACCTGCCCTGAGGGCGCGACACCCCGTTACAGAGCTTTCCAGGACGTAATCCCACCGCACGTTAGCAAGGCGAGCACAGCGCAGGGCAGAAACGCTCGTCACTCTCCACCCCTCGACTGCGAACACAGCGAGCTACAGTACGGCCACCCGAACCGAGCCTACACTGGGCCCAGGTTCACCGACAGCTGTGCTGGCTGGGGGTGTGAAAGTATAACCGTTCAAACGGTTAACGAATACGTCTGGGCTTATCGGTTACCATCACGGTTACACGCAGGCTCCTGCCACGCTCCCAGGGAGCCAGCTGCCGCCCAACGCTGCAGGTGTGTGTAACCATCTAACCACTGAGATTTTCAGCAGTTATACGGTTACCCAGTTACCTGCCTTTGAACATCCCTGGCGCTGGCAGATGTCTGTATAAGCTGACGACCTAGAGAAAGATTCTGCCAGCCATGCAGAGATAGTTTTGCTGGGGTATGCCCCTCCCATGGGCACAGTAAGGCCTCGTTTACCCTTAAAACTAGGCTCAGAAGGGGAGTGTCAATTTCAACGGACACACAAACCCAGGGAAAATATTTCCACTGAGAATCATCGAAACATACAGCTGGACAAAGGGAGAAATGTGCCGCTTGTGAGCGCAGCAGAGTTTGATTGCAGGCTATTTGCTGCGCAACAGAGGTGATGTTGACAACTGGTGTTTTACCAGTGGTAAAGCTTTAATGGTCTGAATCTCCGAGTCTGTTGTCACTAGGTAATTGAGCCCAGCACCCGGCTCCTTCCCAGTAACTTCCCACAGCCGAGACAATGTAAATCCATCAAAATAAAACAATGCTTCAAAAGAAACACTGATATTAGCCATCAACATCACCAACCCCCCTTGGCTGACTTCTCCCGATGCTGCTCGCAGCACACACCCGCACAGCAACGTGGCTTCGGCGCGCGATTTGTTTAACTGGAAGAAGTCAGACAGTCAGCTCAAGGGGCTCACAGTTATAGGAGCCAAAGGCCTTTTCCCGGCCTGGCTTATTACACGCTAATGCGGAAACCCTTCCCTGGAGCAACGTCTGGTAGGAGGGCGGCTTCTTCCATGTTAGCTCAGACCCCCTGGCAAACCACACAGGGCACACTGAGAACAGCACCCCCTGCTGGGAGGAGCACGGATAATCCAGGCAGGGAAAGCCGAGCTCTGGGCTTTGCTCGGCCAGACGGACGGTGACAAATTTCAAAGCAGGCTGCTCGGAGGACAGCGACAACAAACCAAGCCAGTTGGCAGGGCAGATTAAAAGGGCTCAGTCTGTCTAGCTTGGCCGAGGGATGATTAAAACAGGGGACATAAATCTACAGCCCCTCTCCTCCCACCTGCTGCACGGCACAGGCTGGAGAATTCTGCCTGCCGGGGCTGGTTCTTATGCCACGGTCCGGTGGTTCGGGTGCTAGCCACAGGCCTGGAGCCCTCGTCCCCTCGCGATGTGTTTGTAGGGCACCTGGAGCAACGGGGGCTCTGACCCCCCACGGGGACCCCGTGCAGAGATAATACTAACAGCTGTAACTGCCGTTCAAACGCCAGGGGGAGCAGATTCTGCTCTTGTCCCAGGCCAGGACCCCGCTGGAGATCTTCACCCTACACAGGCCTGGTGAGCGGGGGGAAGGAGGGGGGCAAATCCACAGAAGCCTGGAGTGCTGGGCCTCTTTGAAATGCTGCCCTGCTCTGTGGTAGGGATGTTAAAGACTCGTCAACTATCCAATAAGCATTTCCTTATTGTCTTTTGACGAGTCGATTCCCGCCTCTCCCGCTGCCTATATGAGATAGAGGCAGCAAAGGGGGAGTACTTCAAAGTGGCAGCACCGCACAGCTGTGCAGCGCTGCCACTTTGAAACCCCAAGGCGGTGTGCCGCGGATCAGCTGGGCAGCGTCTGCCCCTTTAGAACGCTGCCTCTGCGTGTTTCAAAGGGGCAGTGGAGCCCGGGGTCAGCTGGGGACTCCCCAGCTGACCCCGGGCTCCGCGTGGCACTTCCCCAGAACCCGGGGTGGGTCCCGGGGAAATGCCGCGGGGAGCTGAGGTCAGCTGGGGAGTCCTCAGCTGACCCCGGGCTCCTAGTGGCATGCAGCGTAGCATGGAGCCCGGGGCCAGCGGGGGACTCTGAGTCCCCCACTGACCCCGGGCTCCATGGCTTTGAAATGCACAAGACCCCCGCTGGGGACTCTTGTGTAATTCAAAGCAGGCATCTGCGTTAAGCCCAGAGTCAGCAGGACTTTCCGCTGACCCAGGCTGTAGGAGGAGTTCCGCTTTCCTCCTCCTCGGTCGACTAGTCAATTAACCGCGTTTTAACATCCTTACCCCGTGGGGCTCTGAGGGTTGGGTGGGGGGAAGGCCCAGTGCCACCCTCTGGACAGCACTAAGGGCTGAGTGCCCTCGGACCCGCCCCTTCTGCCTGAAGCTTCGCCCCTTCTGCCCAAGGCTCCACCCAAGGCTCCCAGCCAGAGCCTGCCCATCACCTGGAGCAATCCCTGCCTGGTGTGTCCCCTTCAGCCTCAGGGTGCCAGGCCCACCTGCACCCGGGAGCCAGGCCGGCCCGGTGAGAGGCCCAAGGAGCCACGGGCCCAGCCAAGAGCCCCGCCTTGCAGAGGAGATGGGACCCAGACCCAGGCTCTAGGAACGAGGGTCGGTGCCGGCCCAGCTGCCGTGTGTCACCCCACCCCAATTCCGGGTCCCCGGGTAGCGGTGGAGGGGCGGGGGTGGGTTCAAGCCACGCTCTGTCCATTCACCATCGGCCTCCTGAACAGGACTGGAGGAACGGAGCATCGGAGCCCCAGCTTTGAGGGGCGAGGTGACCCCCGTCGTTACGCCACTATCAGGGCCGGGGCATCTGGGGGTTCCTTCCCTCCCCCCTGTGCAGCAGGCAATGTGGCTCCGAGGCCCCTGCCTCCGTTTCTTTGGCAACCAGCGATGGGCATGCAGTCCCCACGGCTCTTTCCTCCCCTCCATTATCCCCCCTCCCAGAGCAGAGGGAGGGGCAAAACCAGACCCCGCCTCCATCCCTCAATGCCCCAGATGCCCCTTCCCCCTCCCAAGCACGGAGCTAGCCCCGCCCCCTTCAGCCTAGCGCTCCCCCTCACCCGCTCATCTCCTCTGGTCGACTCGTTGTCCAGCAGGGGCTCCCCCGGGGCCTGGATGGTCACCGACTTGTCTCCCCGGCTCCCGTCCCGGCTTTTGGAGCGGTGCCGGTCCCGCCGGTCTCTGGCGGGGGAGAGAGAGAGATGCCGGGGATCAGCGAGGGAAGTGCCGGGGGGGGGGGAAGGGGTACCCTCCCAAGGATGCACGCTGGGTAAGGGGGATACTCCCAGACCCCCACAAAGGAGGGGGTCTCCCTTCCCCCCACGCACCACCCTGAAGATAGAGAGCAGAGGGGACTAGGACAGATGTAGAGGGGAGCCATGTCCCAGACCTTGCCAAGGCTGCAGAAGGCCTTCCTTGCCACCCCACCACAGGCAGGTACGGGGGCGAGGAGGGGGCCTACCCCCGCCCATAGAATCAAGGGGGCACGTTCCCCCACACTCAGGCAGCAGTGTGGGGCGGGGGTTAGGGTCTCCCCTGCCCCCGTAGGATGGATCCCCAAGCCTGAGGGCAGACCCCGGTTACCACCACCACCCCCCCGCCGACACAGGCCCAGGGCGCCTCTCTCACCTGTGCTTGCGGGAGCTGCGGGAGTGCCCCGACTTGTAGGAGTACCCCCGAGTACTGTGACTCGTTGTCCATGTTGTCGGAGCGCCGGGCCTTGTAGCGCTCCACGGTGACAGACTTGGGCCTCCCGGCGGGGACGGCAGCCAGGGCGGCCGCTGCCTCCTTCAGCGCGGGCTTCTTCAGGCCAAGGGGCACCTTCAGGAAGTCGACTGTCACCTTGAGGGACTCTATTTTGATCAGCTGGCTGGGCTCCTCTCAGAAGAAAATGACGCTAGCGGGGCGGGTGGGAGAGAATTAGACTCTCGGAGGGGAACCCCATTGGGTCTCAAACTCCACCCCTCCCCCCAAAAAAATCACAGTGCGCCGAGCCAGGGAACTAAAGTAGCCGCCACCCCCCAAGAGAGACAGAGAGATCTTGGAGTCATTGCGGCTAGTCCTCTGAAAGCTAGGGATGTAACCGTGTAGTCGATGAATCGATTTACAGGTAAGCAAAAGCTTGTAGGTTAATGCCACAGACTACACGCATCCCCCCGCCACCTGCCCCTCCCCCCTCACCGCCAGTACATTTTTTAGCAGACTGGCCAGCAGCCCGGCTCAGTCCCGGATTGTGTTGTGTCTGGGACCTACCCTCGCCCGATCCAGGAGCTCAGGCCCTCCCCTAGACAGGGGCTGCTGCCACCCCTGTATCAGAGGCAGCAGCACAGAGAGACAGGCAGCTGGTCCGCGACAGGAGCTGGTTTTTAAACTGGGTCCCCTGGCGGAGCAGCTCCCACCTGGCACCCACCAGCACGGAGTAGCAGGGGGCTCCTCAGGAGAGGGGCTGGAGCGCACTGGCTGCCAGCCACACCCCTCAGGACTACAGAATAGTCGAGTAACCAATAAGAATTCATGAGGTTACTCAACTATTCAATTAACCGATATTTAACATCCCTACTGACAACATCCACTACATGTGCAGCAGCAGTCAAAAAGCAAACAGACCATCAGGAATCATTAAAAAAGGGATAGAGAATAAGACAGAGAATATCTTATTGCCTCTATATAAAACCATGGGACGCCTACAGCTTGAATACTGCTCGCAGGTGTGGTCACCTCATCTCAAAAAAAAGGGGGATATGATAGAGGTCTATAAAACCATGATGGGTGTGGAGAAAGTGAATAAGGAAAAGTTATTTACTTATTCCCATAACATAAAAACTATGGGGTCACCAATAAAATTAATAGGTGGCAAGTTTAAAACAAACAAAAAGGAAGTTTTTCTTCACACAACACACAGACAACTTGTGGAACTCCTTGCCAGAGGATTTTGTGAAGACCAGGACTTTAACAGGGTTCAAAAAAGAACTGGATAAATTCATGGAGGGTAGGTCCATCAATGGCTATTAGGAAGGATGGGCAGGGATGGATCACTTGATGATTCCCTGTTCTGTTCACTTCCTCTGGGGCACCTGCCATTGGCCACTGTGGGAAGACAGGACACTGAGCTAGATGGACCTTTGGTCTGACCCAGTGTGGCTGCTCTCATGTTCTGAACCCAGGGTCTGTTTAAGTCCAGCCGCCTTGGCAGAGAATCCCCTGGTCCTTTGCCAGTGAGAGACCCCAGCACAGTGGAGAGATAGGGGGAGACAAGCAGCAGGAGCTGCAGAGAAGGCAGCTCTTGCACCAGCTGTGGGGTTACAGGGAGGGGCAGGGAATACCGCTGGGTCACCTACAAGGTTTTCCAGACCAGATTCTAGATCCCCCAGTTGCTCCAATCAGACCCTGCAGAACGAGGCCTGGCAAACGCTGAGTTCTACGTGTAACTGACATATCGACATTTTAAAGCATTTTCTCCTTATCGTCATCCCTGTAAATGTTCAGTCCAGCGATACAAAGTCAAGCAGCCTACACTGCAGCTCTCGGGAGCCCTAAAGCCACCTGTGAATTCCGACAGTGTTCAGTGGGAAATACTTTCCCCTCCGGTTGTGCGCCGGCAGCGACACGGACGCGTACTGATAAAAATCGAGCCCTTCCAAGCCGACGTGTAGTGTTTCTAGAGACACACAGGGCGACTCCTGGCTGTTTGTTTCCCTCCTACCCCTTTTCTTAGAAACCTCTCTCCCTCACCACATCGCATCCAGATCTGCCCATCCTCCCCAGATATTAGCATCAGCACAAAGCATTACCTCATCAAGAGACATTTTCAACTCATTGGGCTGGACCTAAGAGAGCTGGATACCCATCCCGGCTCTGCCACTGTCTCCCAGAATGACTCTGGTCAAATCACTCCATCTCCATATGCCCCAAGGATGTTAAAATTAGGTTATTTTAGTAATCGAGTAGTCAACAGAATTTTTACGAGTACTCGCTAGGGGAAGGCAGCTCAGCTCAGCCTACCTCTGGCTCCTAGTGCATTTTAAACTGCAGAGCTGCAGTGGGGTTGCAGAGCTGCACGAGCCGGGCTGCCTGCCCCACCAGCATCAGCCCCTGTCCGCAGGGGTCCCAACTCCACACTGGGACTCCCTGTGGACAGAGGCTGCTGCCAGAGCAGCCTCTCTGCCCTCTCTTCCCCCGCTGCTTCCTCTGATAGAAGCAGCAGCTGGGGAGGGGCGGAGACAGTGCTGGGGGTGGGGGGGGAACACACTGGCTTTTAAGCCAGCTCCCCCTGCCAGCACTGGCTCCTGCTTCCCCCTTGCTGCCTCCGATACAGACACAGCAAGGGGGAGGGGGAAATGCGAGTAGTCGACTCGACTACCCAACAAGCCTAGGCTTATCAGGTAGTCGACTAATCGACCACTCACTTACATCTCTACTATGCCTGGCTGTCTTCCCCATTTAAACTAAGCCCCTTGGGGCCGTGTCTGTCCCTCGCCACGTGTCAGCGCAGCGCCTGGCTACCACAACCCGTGCGTCACTTATAACGCTGCCGTAGTCACCAGCAGTCCTGCGGCACCTTCGAGACGCCCAAAAGATCTATATCTGGTAGCATGAGCTTCCTCAGAAGCGCAGGGTCGTGCCCACAAGCGCTCATACCACGGATGTTCTGTTAGTCTCGAAGGTGCCATGGGACCCTGCACTGTTTTTCAAGTTACAGACAAACACGGCAACCCCACTAACTCATCTGTTGTTGTAAGAGAAATACGACAGGGTCGCATTCTCCCTTTCCACAGGGCAAAGGGGCAGTAAGGGGAGTGAAAATGAGGCTCCGGCGCTGGTTAGATTAAGAGCTTTCCCACACACAGTTCCATGCGATGTATCTTTTCGCTGATCCCGTGACTGGTATTTGCACGGGGCACTAAACCCGGCCTTGCAGCAGAAAGAGCTTTGAAGAAGGTACTTTTGAATCCTTTAGAGAACTAGGGCTTGCGGGTTCTGTTCCTGCCTCGGGAAGGGGGAGCGTGGTCTAGCGGTCGAAGCACAGCGGTGTGGGAATTAGGGGCATAAAAGAGTTTAAATAATTTACTGGTTTAACGACTAAAATGTTAGTCATTTAATTGGTTAACCGCCTGCCCAGCCTCTGCTACTCCAGCACAGCGGGGGGAAGGGTCCTGCCAGCCTGCCGGGACTGAGTCCAAGTGGCTGGGGTTGGGGCTGACCAAGGCCAAAGACTCAGCTGCCTGCCTGGCCAGGGTGTGGCCAGAGTCCCATGGGGATGCCCCATGCCGAGTAGGAACGGCTGGGCCCCCGCCTGCCACCCCCTAGAGCAGGCTGGACTCAGCAGGAATGTAAGTGAGCATAAGCTTATCGGATATTACTCAACCGCCCTCCCCCCGCCTTCCTGCCTCTGTCAGAGAGAGGCAGCAAGGGAGGGGGCAGGAGCTGGGGCTGCGGGGGAAGGGGACCGGCTTAAAAGCCCGTTCCCTCCACCCCTGTCACTGCGGGGAGCAAGGGAGGTAGAAGTGTCCCTACTGCTGCGCCTCTCCCTTTGAAATGTACAAAAGCCCACGAGCGGGTCTTGTACGTTTCAAAGGGTGAGGCGCAGCGGGATAGCGAGCATCCCCCTTATCGACTAATCGATTAGTTGATTAATTGGAATTTAACATCCCCAGGACTCAGCCAGGGCTGCCGCGCTTGGCCATGAAACCAGTTACCCAATAAGCACCCTGGTGAGCCCAATGCTTCCTGGGTAACGAGTTAACCTTCCACATCCCTCGTGGGAGTCCAGAGACTGGTTCTGCCACTGTGTGGGAAGCTGGACAGGCCCCGTCACCACCACACCCTTAGTTCCCTCCTGGTACAGTGGGAGGAGACGGGGGAGAAAGAGCCCCGACCAGCTTCACGGGGCTGAGATGACGCTGCCCTTAGGGTCCTGCAAAATGCCAGCGATTCGGCGCTCGTCCCGGCTGGAGACACTGGGATGGAAACGGGGATAGAATGGGGGAGGCATCATGGGCAGAATCTTTTTTAAGCAAGGGGCAAAGTAGGAGGGCGAGGGAGGGTGTAACAGACCCATACTGGTATCAGTAACCAATGGCCTGGTAGCACAGTGAGAGACCCCTCCCCTCCCAGTTCAGAGGTCAACCTGGCCCTGCAAGTTAAAATGTCTGAAAAGCGCATCCCAGAATTAAGGCAGCAGAATGGCTGGTCTGAATGAGCGAAAGTGACCAAACTAGCAGGCCCCCTTCCAAGCGGAGAGCAACATCCAGGGTGTAGAGCACAAAGAGACACTAGAATCCGGGGCTCATCCACTGGTTTCTCTCATAAGAACATAAGAACATAAGAACGGCCGTACCGGGTCAGACCAAAGGTCCATCTAGCCCAGTATCCTGTCCGCCGACAGTGGCCAGCACCAGGTGCCCCAGAGGGGGTGGACCAAGACAATGATCAAGCGATTTGTCTCCTGCCATCCCTCTCCAGCCTCTGTCAAACAGAGGCCAAGGACACCATTTTATCCCTGGCTAATAGCCTTTATGGACCTAACCTCCATGAAATTATCTAGCTTCTCTTTAAACTCTGTTATATTCCTAGCCTTCACAGCCTCCTCTGGCAAGGAGTTCCACATGCTGACTACACGCTGTGTGAAGAAGAACTTTCTTTATTAGTTTTAAACCTGCTACCCATTAATTTCATTTGGTGTCCTCTAGTTCTTCTATTTAGGAACTAATAAATAACTTTTCTTTATCGGCCCTTCCACACCACTCATGATTTTATACACCTCTATCATATCCCCTCAGTCTCCTCTTTTCTAAACTGAAAAGTCCCAGTCGCTTTAACCTCTCCTCACATGGGACCCGCTCCAAACCCCTAATCATTTTAGTTGTCTTTCTGAACTCCTTTCCAAGGCCAAAATATCTTTTGAGGTGAGGAGACCACATCTGTACACAGTATTCAAGATGTGGGCATACCATAGTTTTATACAGGGGCAGTAAGATATTCTGTGTCTTATTTTCTATCCCTTTCTTAATAATTCCTAGCATCCTATTTGCCTTTTGATCACACACTGTGTGGAAGTTTTCAGAGAACTGTCCACGATAACTCCAAGATCTCTTTCCTGATTTGTCGAGCCAAATTAGCCCCCATCATACTGTAATATAGTTGGGGGTTATTTTTCCCGATGTGCATTACTTTACACTTATCCACATTAAATTTCATTTGCCATTTTGTTGCCCAATCACTCAGTTTGGTGAGATCTTCTTGGAGTCCCTTACAGTCTGCTTCTGTCTTGACTATCCTAAACTCTCCAGCGAAACCCACGCCTAGCAGCTGGGAATCTGGCCCTCGACTTCAAAAGACTTTTCTGAACTAACAATCTGAGGTAACCAAGCAAAGGAATTTCAGCCCCATAGTTAAAGGCAGAATAGCCCATTAATGGATAATATAAGGAACAGAGTAGACCCAGGTGCAGGTTGCCAGCCAAAAGTCACGTTGGGCTGAGCCCTTCAGAAATATCACACCCCGGCTGCTTCGAAAACAAATACACCCTAAACCAGCCGCCACTTTTGGAAATTTTGCCCAGGGTTGACACAAGGGGGTAGAGTGGAAGAAGCCGCCAGAACAAGCCAGTGGCTGGCAGGCAGGGAAACGAACCACCAGCTGCAGGGCAGGAAAACGGGCCGAAATCAAAGCCCCGTTTGATAGCACATATCCTGCTGGGCCTACCCCCACCTCCGCTAGACAGTCAAAATCGTCAGCAACCCGATTACTCCAATCACAGTGACTGAGAGCCACACACACCAACGTCGTCATCATCACACTCAGCCTTGGACAGCTTGTAAATTGCTTTGGGGGCAAAAGTTATTTTACAGAACTAAACTGTGCTAGGCACGGAGACCCCGGACGGAGCCGGGATCTCCCTGCTGCTGAGAGCTTACGGGCTGTAGAGAACACACAAAGCCAGAAGAGAAGGCAACACGTTTTGTCTCTTTCGACTCGTTTTCAAGCCCCGAGTTCCTAGCCCATTTACTGAGCCTCTTGGGTGATCGCTTCCTGCCCGCTTGCGTTCGGGTGGCGCCTGCAGCCTTTCGGAGGAAGTAGGGCAGGGGGAGCTCTGCTCCATTAAACCTCATCAGAGGACAGGCCAGCACAAGGCAGGCGGAGGATTCTACGGCAGCGGAAAAAGAATTGCAGGTTGAAGCGCTCTAGTCCGGCACCCTGGGGACCTGGCTGGTGCCAAACCACGGGAGGGAGGTCAGTATTGTCTAGCAGTGTCACCACTTCCACTGCTCACTGGGCTCTGAGAAGACATTTCGGGTAAATTAGAGCTAAAGCACAGCCCAGAACACGGAGAGCCAGGCCTGGGGGCTGTAAACAGGCCTTACAGGGAAACCTGGCCACGCCCAGGGTAAGTGGACATCCCGCTCACTGAACCCTGCCGGACCACGGATGGTGCAGGACCAGAGAGGTTCAACCTGCAGTTCTATTACAGAACTGCCCAGAGGGACCATCGGCGACTGAGCGGCTGGCCCATTAAACGATTCTGGCCTCAGCCTTCCTGTTCCAGTCCAGGTGCTCCAAGCCAGGCCAGTTGAGAGCGTCTCCTTCCTGCACCCATCTCCTTCCTGACAGCTCAGGGACCTTCTTGTAGTAAACACTGCACGTGGGCTAATTTACAGCCCGTTTCCACGGCGACATGCACCCCTTCGCCCCCATGGCCTCGCAGCAGGCAGAGGGAAGGCATCTTTCCCGTCTCTCTAGCGCGTCTGCGCTTCCTTCCTGGGTCTTCCCTCCCCTTTGCCGCAAGGGCTAATTGATCTCTTTGCTCTCCCCTCACCGCCCCAATCCAGCAAGCAGGCCCCGCCCTTCCAAACAAGGTCCACCCCACAGCAGTTCAGCGACAGCGGGTGCCCTGCTCTCTGTCCCGAGCCAGGCACGCGCAGATGCAGTGCGAGAGGACCCCTGCCCGGAGGTTCTCCGCCCCGACCAGCCAAGGCAAACATAGCTAGTGATCTCTCCAGAACGCCGGGCTCCTGTTTCCCAGCTCACTAGCCAGTCAGGGACGGCTGCCCCCAAACCTACTAGAACAGGAAACAGCCTCTGATTTGCAAACGGATTTTATCAGGTCTGGACCCTTTCCGAGCAGAGCCCCAAACCCCACAGCGTCAATTTCACACAGGTCTGTGACTTCCCAGGAAAACAGGGAGAACAGCACGTGCACCTAGGAACTACCCTCCTCCCAGGAATAGTGGTGAACCCTGCAAAGGAGAATGGGTGAGAACCATCCCCCTGCCTACAGAATCGGCCAAAGATGCACCTTTGCAGAGAAGCCCGTGTGGCCTTTAAAAGGCAGCAAGGCCTAGTGGACTGACCCCTAGAGTTGGATTTCAGAGAGCTTGGTTCTAGTCCTGTCTCTGCTGCGGGGTGACCTGGCATATCCTGTGCCTCAGTTTCCCCAGATGTAAAACCAGAACTAACGACACGGCCCTCCTTTGTTCACACACATCAAGAGCTACTGATGAAAAGTGCTGTATGAACTCGAGGGATTGCCATTAAAGGAACCATCTCCATCCCCTACTGATAGGACCAGCCCCTGACAACCGGAGTGGCTAGTGACCACCCTTCCAGCCACAGTGCTAGAAGGGAGGGGAGCACAGGCAAAGCGGGTCTGGGGGAGTCACACAACGAGGAGATTCTGGCCAGGATTCGTAGGCCACAGGGGAAGTGGAAAAGTCGGGCCCACACCCCAAGCACGTGCTGTGCAGTGAATATTCTTTGATGACTCTCAGGTGCTTTTTTAATTACACAGCAGCATCATTTACTCCCCAGGCCTCCAGGGACAGCTCACAGGACCCTGCCAGCTGCTTGCACCACACAACACCCTCACGCCCCCTTGCTTCAGGATGGGTGTTGCGGATTCGCTCCCCTACGGGATGGCAAATCAGCGCCGTGACTCTCCACCAGGGCTCCCCGCCGGCCCGGTCCCAGCGAGACCGGCCCCGTCCAGGCAATCGGACCTTGCACCGCCGGACGGTGCGACGGGCACGGAGAAAGGTGTGAAAAAGTGACCATCAAGGCACCAGGGTGCATGGCAACGACCCTCGGCGCTCGCCACTCCCTGAGGATCTCAAAGCTCGTCCTGCAGCAGCTGGAAACGTGGCTTGACATGCCACAGGAGCGCTGGCAAAGACACAGCTCCCGCCCCGGGGACCTGTCAGAGGCAGGGAAGTCCCTGCATCCACCCCGGAAGGATGCTTGCGTGCTTGGCTTTGACCCAAAGCACTAAGGTGTAAATAACACCGGAGGTGTGTGCACCAGTATCCCTGGCGCTGTGGGGCTGCTCACTGCTTTGGGGTGCAACTGCTCCCCTGCGTTTCAGTCCCCAAGTCTCCTCCCAAACCCAGCCTGAAACTGTGCAGATCAGATCGCAGCTTCTGCAGCCTGCGCATGGGAAGAGCCACGCTGGCTCCGCTAAGGCAGGGCTCCGAGCTGGTCGAGGGACACCAGGGCGTCCTTGTGGCTGGGGGCGTGCTGCTGATCAGCTGGGCGGCTCCTGAATCTCCCCATAGCAGGCCCCAAGCACTCAGCTCGCAGGGACGCTGCTGATGCTCTGTGCTCCCACCTAAACCCTCTGTCCCGCTCTCCTCCCTAGAAGTTGGGCTGGGACCCAGGAGCCCTGGCATCCGCGGATTCGGACCTGCGTGCACAGGCACCGACAGCGGCTGGGACCCAGGAGCCCGGCTCCCACGGATTCGGACCTGCGTGCACAGGCACTGACAGCGGCTGGGACCCAGGAGCCCGGCTCCCGCGGATTCAGACCTGCGTGCACAGGCACCGAAAGCAGCTGGGACCCAGGAGCCCGGCTCCTGCGGATTCAGACCTGCGTGCACAGGCACCGACAGCGGCTGGCAGCCAGGAGCCCTGGCTCCCGCAGATTCAGACCTGCATGCACAGGCACTGACAGCGGCTGGCAGCCAGGAGCCCGGCTCCTGTGGATTCAGACCCGCATGCACAGGCACCGACAGCGGCTGGGACCCAGGAGCCCGGCTCCCGTGGATTCAGACCTGCATGCACAGGCACTGACAGCGGCTGGCAGCCAGCAGAAGGAACGAGACCTGGCGTTACCAGAGGTTCCCCGGTACTCCTGGATTTCCAGTTTATGGAGGACCCCTCCCCAGGCCGGAGACTGTGGGGAAATCCGCCAGCCAAGCAGCCTCAACGCGCATGGAAGCAGGAGGGGTGGAAATAATGCCACTGCTCAGCTTGTCTGTGTCTGGGCCCCGGCGGTTCCATGGGGCCTGGGGGCAGAGCAGCAAAAGGATCTCCACCCAGGCAGGTTCTGGGAGACACAGCTGGGGCAGGACAGCCCCCCGCAGGAGGTGTTTGAGACAGGACCTGCCACCATATGGCCCCTGAACCACAGCCCGAAGCTTGTTCCAAAATCCAGGCCAGTAATTCCTCACCCACCCTCCAGAGACCTGCGAGGACTCCTGCCCGGGGAGGGGGCCCTGCCGGCGGCTGACAGGCCTGCTCGCCCGTCGAGGGGCTGCCCCACGCCAAGCAGGGAGAGGGTGTCACGGCAGATCTCAGACCCTCCATCCAACCCCAGACACACACATGCCCCTTCAGGGCAAGCAGCCCCCTTGCCTCAACCCTCCAGTGTTCAGACCCCAAATTCACCCCCCAACCCTCACGATTCTGGGGTAAGCGCCGCCCTCCCAGGACTCCCCGCCCCCGGCCCCCCCCCCGCACGGGCCCAGTGCCATGCAGGCCTGTGGGGGGCGGGGGGAGAGGCTCGGCACAGGGGCAGCAGCCGGGAGAGGAGTTACCTAGGAAATGCCATTTCGGCCACAGAAAACCCCAAATGTGTTTGGCGTCTCCCAAGGCCCCTCCGCTTTGGGGAGGGGAACGGGGGGGGGGCTTTTGTCCCAGATGCTGGATTCTCTCACATTTATCACTATGGAAACAAAAGCGCCCCCAGCCCGGTTGCCTAGGCGATGGCATGGAGGCTGGGGAGCGTGCAGGCCCATGCGGGCGGTGGGGGGGAGGAAACCCAAGCAGATAGCGGGAGAGCCTGCCCCCCCCCCCTTGGAGGCTTTGTTTGAAAGGAGGCATCGGATTTCGGAGGGAACAATAGGGGTGCAGGGCCGAGGCGGGCGGAGCAGCCGCCTTCCCTGCCTCCCAGGCCTATTCACAAGCCCCAGTAGAGCCCCGGCAGGGCCTGTTCCCTGCTGGCTGTTCCCAGCGCCCGGACCGGGGAAGCGAAGCCAGCAGGGCCTGCCGGGAGACAGCTGCCTGCCCGCCCCCTCTCCTCCCTCCAACAGGCCAAGGACAGCGCATGCCCCTGGCTCACACACATCCTCGCCCCCCAGAGCCACACGCATGTGCAACGGCGCACGTGAACGCAGCCTTTCACAAGTGCGCTCACACATGCATGCAGACCTACACCCAGTCTCATCCGTGCATCCTCCTACACACCCCTCCGTGCCCCAGGACCCATAATCGCACCCCCCCCTTGCACGAACCTTCTCACAGCTCCTCCACACCCTGCTTTTACACGCACACCTGCACACGGATTAACACAATTGTGCACACACACCCCATTTGTACACCCACTCAACCCCCTTCGCACACCTCCCTATGCACATCCGCACCTTGACACATGACATGCACACATACATCCCATGCACCCCGCCCCCTAGATTTTCACCCCCACAGGAACTGAACCCAGTTCCCCTCACCAAGGCGCCCCGTTGAGATGTCACCGGGAAAATCTACGACTCTCAGAGAGCTGGGAATTAAAGACAAACCCTGGGCAGCCACCAATCGCCACTCCCTTTAAAGGAGCCAGGGAGATGCCCCAGGGCCCAGGGAGGGGAAGCCACTCGGGTCCCCCCTTTTTGAACCGAGTCCGGTCCCGCGCGCGGAGGGAACTCACCTACTCAGTGGCGCAGGAGGAGAAAGCTGGGGGCAGCGGCAGACGGGTCCCGTGCCCCCGTCTGATCAGTCGCCGAGACTCCCGTACACCCTGAACCCGCAAAGGAAACCGGCAGCCAGCTCCCGATCCCGCGTGGTCCGGCCGGCTGTGGGACACATCTGGAGCAGCTCAGGCGCCGGGCTTCTGCTCCGGGGTACCACCAGGGAGCTACAGGAAAGCCAGAGAGAACTAGAAATCAGCAGGCGAAGGCCCCGCCATGGCCAACACGACACCGGGGTACCCAGGCCTGGCCCAGGGACTCCACAGACCGAGCACTGAGCTGCAGATCTTCCTCCACAACACACGTGGTCCAGCCCTGCCTGGCTCTGGTGAGCACTACGGGCAGGGCTGAGACCCGGCACGCTCACTGCACGTAAGCCGCTACCAGGAAGATGTTTGGGGAACAGCTAGTCAGGTGGAGAGGCAAAAGGCTCCACCGGCGCTCCGGTACCAATCCCCTGATCCCCCCCAGCTCCCTCCGTCCTCGGGAGCCTGCCCTGCGGACTAAGCCAAGAGTCCCCAGGCTGGTGTTTAGAGCAACGCCCAGGTGTTGCAGAACCAATCGCTAACACTGGACTCCCGGGCGGCAGCCTCCCTGGGACAGGAACGGGTGCTGTGACAGCACCTAAACGGGCACTGGGGGGCCGGTCGGGTGCCTGCGTCCGAAAGCAGGGGTCTTCTTCATTCCTCAGGAGAGCTGGTCCAAAGGCGTCCCACAAAACGGCTTCGAGGAAAACCGGCTTTTGCCACCCACCTGACCCTCAGAACGAAACACGTGGTCTAGATGTGAAACCGAGCAGGAAGGTTTCATGTCTCTGGGGCGGGGGGTGGAGCTTCTGTGGGCGGGAAAGGAATGAAAACAAGGGGTGAAAAACCAAAGCAGGGGCATTTGATTTACTTACTGAGCTTGCTCAGTCCATAAGGAGGGGCTTAGGGCAGGGGCGAGTGGTGCAGGAGTCAGGGTTGGGGGTGAGGAGAGGCTCTGGGCAGGTGTGTGTGTACAGGGCTGGGGGGGCAAAGCTCCCCCCTTCCCAAGATTCTCACCAGGGCTGCTTGCTCTTCCCCTTCCTCTCCCTGTATTTCCCAGCCAGAGTGAGCAATGCAGAAAACTGTGCACTTTCCCCTCGCTCCCTGTCGAAGGGGAGCAGCCGACCCCTCCCCCCCATGAATCTGGGGGAAGGCGTCAGCCCTTCCTCCCTCCCTACTGGGCACCTGCAGGGGTGGAAGGCTCAGGGCTCGGGCAGTCCCAGATGGGGGGACACACCCCTCAGCCAGCCAGTCCCAGCCAGTGAGTCTGTCTCTTTCCTGCATGGTTTTAGGAGAAGCAATCCCATTCCAGGCACACCCACTGTCCTGGCACAAGCAAACCCCGACCTTGCTTTAAGTTATGGTAAGAGGAAGCTGCCTCCCGAATTGGGTGGTCCCAGCTCTTACCGTTAAGGAGAAGTTCTTGATCAAAAACCAAAAACAAACGCGCTCAAATATATAGTTGATTTTGCAGGAAGTATCCAGCATTTTCCAACCAGCCCTAGCCAGAACCAAAGGGCTTTTCTAACTAGCGATGTGAACCGGTAACTGGCTAACAGGTAAGCAGCCCCTTTCACCGGGCGGTGCTTACCAAGGACGAGTTAACTGGTGCCGGAGAGCAGCCCCTACCCCTCTTCAATCGGTTAACCAGTTAATCACTACGTTTAGCTGGCTAACCAATTAAATGGGAATTTACATCCGTATTGCTAAGCACAGAAATTGCACAACTCTGCCCACACTGGCTTCTTTAGAGCCCTACAAGCCCTTTTCAACTCTACGGGGAGCAGCTGAAACCTGGCCCAGAGGTGCAATTCGGCAAGGGTAAAAAAAGGCAAAATATGGCTGAGAACTTCAAACCAAGCGGTCACAGCCCATGGACCCAGGGACGATCCCAGCTGAGTCAGCTGGAACAAAATGGCCTTGTAGCCGCTCCCGTCACTTCACACAGATGCAGACAAGGGTTTAGGCATCAGAGGGCCAGCCCTGGAATCCTATTACAGAAAGATGCTGATCCCGGCGTAGGGCTTCCCACCCAGCCCGGAGAACGAGGCCCTGTGGGCACCACTGGACTGATAGCCTGTGCTGGGGAAGGGCTCCTTCCGCGGAGTTTTCCAGATTCCCCCATCCACCTAAGCTAGACCCCTGAGGAAATATCCCACACAGCCCTGTAGAAGAGGTGAAGCGGAAGGCTGGATGGGTAGAGCCCTGCGCAGATATAAAATTGTATCCGCAGCCGCAAAAAAGGAGCCGTGGATATCCACTGCCGCAGATACCCATGGACGTAAAGCGCATGTCCACGGATTTCCAGGGCTCTATGATGGGACCTTGAGTCCAGCCCCCTCGCCCTGAGGTAGGGCCAAGTAAACCCAAACCATCCCTAATGGGTCTTAAAGATCGCCAGCGATGGACACGCTCCAACCTGCCTTGGAAACTTGATGCAGAGCTTAACGACTCACGGCTGGAAAGGTTTTCCTAATATCCAACCTCCAACTTCCTTGCTGCAAATTAGACCCCATTACGTCTTGTCCCACCTTCAGTGGCCATGCAGAATTGATCCCAGTCCCCCCCCTCTAACAGCCCTTCACGCATCTAAAGACTTTTGGCAGGTCCCCCCGTCAGTTTTCTTTTCTCAAGACTCAACATGCCCCGTTTCTTAGCCTGACCTAGGAGGAACGGTTTTCTAAACCTTTGATCATTTTGGTTGCTCTTCTCCGGCCTCTCCCCCAGTTTGTCCCCATCTGTCCTGAAGTCTAGTGCCTGGAACTGGCACAAGCTTGCTGGTTCTCAGCACAGTTCTCCAAACCTCCGCAGACACAAGAATCGATCCACAACCCGCAGTTTCTGACCGCGTTTGACCGAGAGCCTCCATGCGGGTTTGCCGACTTGGGCCCACGCTTCGACAGCGATGCCTAAAGACAGTGCACTGAGCCAGGACTCCTGGATTCTATTCCTGGCTCTTCCACTGGCCTGCAGGGTGACCTGCGCCCCCGGGCCTCAGTTTCCCCAACTGTTAAATGGCGATAATAAGCGCCACTGTCTTTGTTGCATGCTTGGAGATTATGGCTAGAAAGTGTAAGAAGAGCGAGGGATGGGACGGAGTTTTGATCGGAATGTCGGGTTCATTCAAACCGAGAAACTCAAAGAACAAGGACCCGGCCAAAGCAAACCCACCAACTTCCACAACGGGCTGCCCAGGGTAAAAAGCCACCCAGAAAGAGGGACTTGGACCACATCCAAAGAAGTTCTCATTTCTGTTCTGCCGGCGCCCAGACACCCTCTCTGACACCATGCCCCCGGGCGCTGGGAACTGAATGTAGATCTGCCACGTCGCAGGCCGCTGTCCCACCCACCAAGCCACTTAACTACCCCCTCCCTGCAGCCTGCCCATGGTGCGTGTCTGATTAACTCCCTGCCGGGTGCCAGAGGAGGGGTGAACGTGGATCTGCAGCCCTAATGGGTGAGCGCAGGTCTGACTCACCACACAGAGCAGAGCGGCGGCCCTGGTGCACAGCCAGGCTGCTCCAGGCAGGAACACGCCAGCAGATTAGAATCGGAGATAAGGGGCTGGATTGCCTGCTGGCGTGTTCCTGGGAGTCTGCAGCCCTCTCGCCCCACAACCCATGCCTTGGCGCAGCCACACGCAACACCTCTCCTGATCAACGTTCCCTCTGATCTCTTCTGCCTGTGTGGAATAAAGTATGTGCACCAAGGCATGTGCACCACCAGGAGAAACACAAACCTAGCTGTGGGCACTGCTCATCAGCTGGGCGGCACAGGAATCTCCCGAGAGCGGCTGCACAAGTGCCCAGCTCCCAGGGAACACTGCTCCTGGTCCTTTGGGCCAGGCCGAGCGACTGCAAGGAACCCGACTGGTGGTTGTGGCCAAGCACAGGGGAGGGAAGCCAGCCGATCTGCTCTGGAGAGAGGGGGGAGAATTCCTCTGCCTCTCCCGTCATGACCCCCACCCACACGGCGCCCACCACCCAGAGTCTGCACCAGGGATGCAAAATCCTGTTTAATTAGTTAACTGATCAAACAGGGGCAGGCAGGGGGGAGAGGGAGGCTGCTCCAGGCTGGAGCACACCCCCCCTTCCCCTGCAGATGGGGGCTGCTCTGGCCAGGCCCACCATGGGTGAGGGTTGCTCCAGCTGGGGAATGCCCCCCACCCATGGTAGGTCCCCCGAGGCTGGCCCACAGCCTAGAGAAAAAGGAGTGCAGGGAGGATCCTCTCTGCTTCCTGGTCAGTCTTTGCATTGAAGGGGAGGCCAATACGAGGGGCTCTGAATCTCATTGCCATCGAGTCCCCTTTAAACGGTCAGGAGGCTGGAGGTGGGTGCGTTTCCGACTGACACCCATGTCACAACCCAATAGGGCATGCTGGCACACCGCTGACCTAGGGCAGCGGTGGGCAATCATTTTCACAAGGGGGCCACTTAACGACTATCGGTACGTGCCACGGGCGAGCTCCACCCCAGAAGGGGCGGGGCCTGGGACCAGACTCCCCCAGAGTTGTCTGGGGCCGCAGACCATGAATTAAAAACACAGCAAAGGGCTTGCGGCTCCTGGCCCCGCCGCTATTGCATGGCCTGGCAGCTGCCCGGGGTTGGCTGTTGAAAGGGTCCCTGGTCGCAGTGCTCTCCCCGCAGGGGCTGGAGCCGCAAACCCTGCAGCCGGGCAACACGGCCACGGCGTGAGCCCTTTAAATTGCTGCTATTTAAAGGGCTCGCGGCTCCGGCCCCTGCCAGGGCGGCGCCACGACCGGGAGCCGTTCAAAGAGGATCCTGCCGTCAGAGCCAACGCCTGGAGATTCGGGGGCAGGGCAGCGGGATGTAAACAGATAGCGCCCAGATGGAGCCCGTGGGCCGGATCAGAGTGCTAGGTGGGCCGGATCCGGCCCTGGGCCAGAGCCTGTGCCAGCGCCGGGCAGCCTCACCGCACGGGGCAACGCAGCTCTGCTGTGTGGGCAGCCTGCCAGCTCCCCGACTTCGGTGTTAAAAGCCCGGGGGGGGGAGGTAACAGGGAGCGATGCTCCTGCTGCCTGACAGACCTTCACTGCAGAGCCCCTGCAGGCTAACGGCTCTTCCCCATGGGCCCGGCACAAACGAGCTGGGTTCTTACCCCGCCCTCGGGCGCCAGCATCACCAGCCCAGTCCCGGGTACAGGCCCGGCGCTGCTGGGAGAGGCGTCGGTGGCCAGTCGGCTCCAGAAGGTCGCTGCGTCCGTAGGCCACGACGTTAAGGGGGAGGGGAAAATCATCTCGCCTTGCAGACCGGCCGCCAGGCAGGGAGCTGTCACAAAATAACGAACTCTGCGAAGCGGACAGCCTATCACACTTGCTGGTCTCCGAGGTGCCACGGGACGGCTCGCTGGTTAGAAAGTTACTAACACGGCCCCTCTGACGTTTTATTCTGCAGTTGTGACACTGGTTAGAAGTGAGCGCTGCCGACAAACAGCAAATCCCAATGAAACTGGGATGGGGCAACACCCAACCCTCTCCCCCGCTAACATTACACAACAATAAAAACAATCGCCAGTACTGCAGAGTGACTGAGTGCAACATGATGCAGCAAAATCCAGATGCGCAAACAAAAATCCTGCACAAACGGGGGTGTCCTGCCAAGAAGCTTCGGGTTCATCCTGCCAGGCAAGAGCCTTGGAATCCCGGCCGGCCGAACCCGGCTCCCGCACTCAGGCCCAGTCTAATGGCTGCTCCGAGACACGGACTAGTCACTAGAACATCAGCAGGGCTGGTGCGCGCTGCACGTGCGTTTTTTACACTGTATCCCAATGAACGCAGCGTGCTGCCACCCCCCTCCCCCCGGAAATCCCACGCAGACCACCCTGGACTCCTGAATCGTTCTGCGGGCTGGACTCACGGACAGGCAGAGCTCTGGGTGCCTCCTAGACTCCGTGAGCAGCCACCTATGGAGTAGGAGCGGGGATTTTTCAAAAGCACCAAAATGACTCTGGAGTGAGAGTCGCCATGACAGTGAAAGGACTTGTGTGTCTAAGTCCCCGCGGTGCCTTCGAGAACGTCTCTGTCCCGTGCCTAACGCTACGCTCCTCTCTTTGAAGGGGTCCATTGATTCACGGAGCCAAAGGTGCAGGGGGCGGGACTCTGCTAAGTGTATTAATGTGTACCTGGACCTTTCTGTTGTGCGTATGGTGCTTTCATCTTAAAAATGAACGTGCTTGCCTAGGAAACGGGGCGGGCCCCTTACCATTGTGCCGAGGCGGCAAAGCAGGCTGGCTGAGCCGGCTGGCTGGCTGGGAAGGTCACAGTGCAGGCAGGGAGCTGAGCAGCTGGTCGGGGAGAGGGAACCGCATCAGAGAGGGGCTGGGAGTCTAGGAGCAGGTGTCCGTGCTGGGCGGGAGGGAAGGGGAAATACGGGAGCCGCTGCCTTGAGCCAGGAGATAGGCGCTATTCCAGCTAGGGGTGTAGCAACTAGTAGTGACTCCCCGATGAGCATAAGCTTAGCGGGTAGTAGAGTCTCTACTCGACGAGTCGCTGCCCCCCACGTCTGCTGCCTCAGAGGCTGTATCAGAGGCAGCAAAGCGGGGGAAAGGGGGGAGGAGGAGCCGGTGCTGGGGGAAGCCAGCTTAGCGGGTTCCCCCCAGCACCGTCTCTGTGGTGCAGCGGGGGCAGAGCTGGGACTGCCCCCGCTGCGGCTCTGCTCTCTTACTCCATCTAAAGTGCAGCGCCGCGGTGAGAGCCCCTCTACCGACTATCGAGTAGGCAATGGAAATTCCATCGACTATCGAGTAGTTACCTAATCGATACTTAACATCCCTAATTCCAACCACCAGTTAGGGGCTCCCAGAAAACACCGGGGGGGTTCTCTGGTTTGTGCAATGCAGGGCAGACTAGAGCAGGGGTTGGGAACCTAAGGCCGGGGGCTGGATCTGCCCCTAGGCTCGGGGCCCCCCCCAGCACTGGGGAGCCTGCATTGGTGCTCCAGTCGCCCCGCTACCTCCCCACGGAGCTGGAGCACTCAAATCGACTAGCCTGGGCCCCCAGGCTCTGGTGTGGGAGGGGAATGTGGGGAGAGTCTTCCTGCTTCTCAGTCGGGGGCCGCCTCAGTGAGGGGTTTTCCTTTTGCTCTCACTTGTGTGCGGCCCCTGACCCAAAAAAGGCTCCCCAGCCCTGGACCAGCGATCACAACGGTCCCTTCGCACCTTGGCCTATGGACGGGTCAGTCGAGGGCATCCTCTCCAGCAGCACCGGAGTGGGCCCGGGACATAAAAGGTGAACTGGTGACCCTCGCCCTTGGGGAGTGCTTACTGGTTCAGGGTAACCAGCGGGGGCTAGAGCAGCTCCCAGCCGCCATGGGCAGGGGACTGCTCTAGCCCCGTGGGGGGCCCGTCATGGGCAGGGGACTGCTCCAGCCCCGTGGGGCCCGTCATGGGCAGAGGCTGCTCCAGCCCAGCTGCAGTTAAACGGGAAGTAAACGTCCCAGTTAACCAGTCGCAAGGGACTTTACATCCCTCCTGGGGACCAGCAAGAACAGACCCATCTGTGTCTGGAGAAGACCCCACCATGCACCGGAGCGGCAGCAGAGACCCACAACTTCCACTAAGCCCGGAGGGATAAAACGTGCTCCGAAGACTGGGACTAAAGCCAGATGGGCTGGGGGCGGAGGGGGTGGAAATCCATCCATCACTTTTGCAAGGTCTGTTTGTAAATAAAGCAGCCAGCTGGCACTTCCTTGCTGGTCACCCGTCTTCCCACTCCTGCACCTGCCCCCCTCCTGGCTGCCTTCCACCTACACCCCCCGGCACACACCCTCAGCATCACAATACGACATGGGGCATTAAAGCAGAACCAACAAGCAGGCACATGGGAGGGCAACATCCATGTACGGAATAATTTTTGTTACATGCACCAATATATGTGTGGATGTGCACCACCTGTGAAACACATGCTGCCAGCTGTGGGTGCTCTGCTAATCAGCTGGGTGACACATGAATCTTTCCTGACAAGTGCTCGTCTGACAGGAAACACTGCTCCCCGGGGCTAGGGATTAGATTTATTCCTCCCCCCACCGCTGTATTTATAAATGTTAAAACCCTTCCCCCAGCAGCGTCCGGAACCGCAGCCCAGCAGCAGCAGACCCCCGCCCAGGACGAGACAGGGCGGCCGCATTGGCACTTGGGATTTTCTCCCAGGGAAGGGCGGGCTCCGTGAGCTCGTGGGCAGTCGTAGAGCGAGAACCAAGGGCTGGAAGTTCAAGCCAGGCTTTTCACACTGGAACAAACCACCACGGGACGTGGGGGGTTGTCACCCTCTCTCCATGGCTTCGGATTAGACCAAATGCTCAGTCAAAGGCTGTGGCTACACTGGCTCTGCCAATCTCACCGCCTCCCACCAGGGTTACGGTGCTCAGGGCGCGGGGCGTTTCCCAGCCCCGAGCGACGCAGCCCGGTCGATCTCAGGTCTAACAGCAGGCCAGGCCTCAGCAACCATGAGACTCACACCCACTGCCTGTGGGCAAGTCACTTCCCAGCTCCGTGCCTCGGTTTCCCCATCAGTCCCATGGGCACAAAGGCCCTGCGCTCCTGGGTAAAGCACTTTGAGATCTATGTGCGCAAAGGGCTCAGTAAGAGCTAGACTGCTAATTAGCGTTAGTAGCACCGTTAATTTCCAACGGCCCGCGTCAGCCTGCCTGAGACCACCGCTCTCTCCTGGCGGCATGCTGAGATGGGCAGAGCCCTCTCCAGACCCCAGACGGGGGGGGGGTCTGACACCCACGGCACGTGGCAGTGACCTGCTCTTTGAGCAGGGGGAAGGAGCGGACAGGTCTGTCTGTCTTGGGCTACGCCTGCCCGGTAGCAAAGCCTGAATGGCACCGCTGCCGGTTCAGAGCCCCGCTACCCGAGCCAGCTGGCACGGTGCAGACAAAGCCGCAGGCATTTCCGTGGCCTGCAGTACCACACAATCTGCCTGGGATTTAGCAACGCAGGACAGGGCTATCGCGCCCACTGCACAACGGGGGAAACTGAGCCACAGAAAGCGCAGGGAACTGACACTAGACGGCCCAAGTCCTAGGCAGCTCTAACCACTGGGCCATCCTCCCTCTCAGCTAGAACTTGGTTACTAGCTGCTGAGATGACCAAGCAACCTGGTCGGTTTTGGCCAGGGCTCCACGCCAGGCGGGGCGAGGAGCCCTGGCACAGGGAGCGTGGCTAATAGTGCTGTAAAATCCCGTTTGACTGGATAACCGGTTAAACGCGCTGATAACGGACTGAAGGGAGGTGGGTGGGGGGAGCCACTCTAGCCTGGCTGGGCTGGAGCCCCCCCTCCCAGATTGGAGTGGTCCCCCCCTCGCTGCAGACAAAGGCTGCTAGGGAAGACCAGAGCAGCCCCTGCCCCCGCCAGGCGGGGAGCTGCTCCAGCCCCACTGGCTAAGGGTTAGCGGAATCATTAAGGGTGATGTTTATGGGTTAACCCTTCACATCCCTAATCACTGCTCTAAAGGGAAAGAACGTGCATCATTCACAGACCCCTGTGATCATCCAGCACGACCCTCCTGGTCTGCGTCTGTGCAGCTCCGAGCACCCCAGGGTCCTGGCCAATGAGAGGGGTGCCCGGGTGCTACCATAACATGTCTAATGAACTTGAGACATCATGCCCACAGCAGAGGCCAGAGACCCTCCCCTGCACCTCCGCCGGGCCTGGGCAGCTGGGGCAGGGAGGCAGCTGGCTGAGCGGGGGCAGGGGGCAGGCGTGGGCGGCAGAGGCAGGATCTCACACGTGCACCCCATGCTGCAGCTATGGGAGCCTGGGGGGCTCTGCCAGCTTGGCTCTTCAGATGCCTGCAGATGACAGGGCATGCCCCAGAGAGCACTCCCCTCAAAACCCACACACGTGCCCGCCGCGCTCATACCAGGGTGCAGTGGCCACTGGCCAGGCTGACTGGAGCGGGACGCTTGGCCTAGTTTCATGCCCACCCTGCCAGGGAGGGTTACCACAAGCGGCTCCACTTGGGCCGGTAAACGCCAGCCCTTGCTGGGTAAACACGCGAGAACTAGGTCACCGAGAAACTCTTCTCGCCCTCAGCGGAAAGCTGCAGCTAGCCTCACCTCCCGTCAGCTGAGAAGCTGGAAAGAGGCCACCAAGGAAACTGACTTACCTTTCCCTGGTTTGCATGCTCCTCCTCCAAGCTCAAAAACAAAACAAAACAAAACAAAAACTTTCCTTCTCCCCATGGGTGGAGCCGATAACACATTGGTATCCGCAGTCATATCCGCATCTGCACACATGACCCGCTGCTCTGCCAACCCCCCTCCACTGCTACCTGCAGACGTGCAGGATTCTAGACACTACACTGGTATCCGCATCCACACACACGACCCGCTGCTCTGCCAACCCCCCTCCACCGCTACCTGCAACGTGCAGGATTCTAGACACTACACTGGTATCCGCATCCGCACACACAACCCGCGGCTCTGCCAATCCCCCTCCACCGCTACCTGCAAACGTGCAGGATTCTAGACACAACACTGGTATCCGCATCCGCACACACGACCCGCGGCTCTGCCAACCCCCCTCCACCGCTACCTGCAAACGTGCAGGATTCTAGACACAACACTGGTATCCGCATCCGCACACACGACCACCGGCTCTCCCAACCCCCCTCCACCGCTACCTGCAATGTGCAGGATTCTAGACACAACACTGGTATCTGCATCTGCACACATGACCCGCGGCTCTGCCAATCCCCCTCCACCGCTACCTGCAAACGTGCAGGATTCTAGACACTACACTGGTATCTGCATCCGCACACATGACCCGCGGCTCTGCCAACCACCCTCCACCGCTACCTGCAAATGTGCAGGATTCTAGACACAACACTGGTATCTGCATCTGCACACATGACCCGCGGCTCTGCCAACCTCCCTCCACCGCTACCTGCAATGTGCAGGATTCTAGACACAACACTGGTATCTGCATCTGCACACATGACCCGCGGCTCTGCCAACCCCCCTCCACCGCTACCTGCAAACGTGTAGGGTTCTAGATACAACACTGGGATCCGCAGCCGCAAAAGGGAGCGGCGGATGCGACGCCCACGGATGTAAAGCAGATAGCCGCAGATTTTGTAGGGCTCTACCCCGGGGTCTCCTCCAGCCCATATCCCCGTCCGGATACAACCAAGACTTCAGGCATTTCACCTCCCAGTTGTGATCCACCAGGCAGGCCGCTGACACCCCCAAAAAGCAGGCAACTGGTTTAATGGTGAAACCTGGCATTTCACCAGCTCCCTCCCCACCTCAACTTCATAGACACCTGTTTAATCAGAGGCCTCATGAGCCAGGTCCGATCCCAGAGCCGGCAGCTCTTGTGATTTTGCTGAAAGTCTCGTGGTTTTTGGAGAAACAGAGGAAGTGCCAGACTGGCTCAGACCGCAGGCACATCTAGCCCAGTCTCCTGGCTCTGCCAGCACTGGCTGCTGCAGAGGGAGTGTAAGGACCCCATATTGGAGAGATGTAGGATAATCTGCCCCCTTCCCTTCTACAAGCAGGGTTGCCACGTGTCCAGTTTTGAACTGGACAGTCCAGTATTTCAGCTTTCTGTTCGGGAAACAAATGGAGAAAATATAAATGAGAAAATAGAAATGTGGGGTATTTTCTAAATCAGATGGAATGTAGATTGTGATGGAATGTCACGTGTATCCGGTATTTCTGTTGAAACCATCTGGCAGCCCTAGCTACAATGGTCTCCTCTTGATCCCAAACGGGCAGACACTGGCTTCAACCCAGAAACATGAATTAACGTCCCTGCCTAAATGGGTTGCCAGTCACCATGAAAACGCTGGATACTCATGTTATTTGTATCAAGGTCCAATCCCTCTTTGGATCTTGCTCAGTTCTTGGCTCCATGACTCCCTGTTGCAGTGCCTTCCACAGGCGGGGAGGTATTCATTCTGACAGGGCTTAATTTTCACCTTATGAGCTGGACAGAACAGACCTTCCCGACCAGCCGTCTGGGCTTCGTTGCCACTAACCCAGCAGTTTTCAAAAGTTCACCCACCTGAGGACACCCATTTTTATTTTAAATATTTTGTGAACCCCCCTCCCCCCCACACACACATACAAGCTGGCATCTAATTTCCCCTGGATGTTCAATCCCTGCTCAGCCCTTGGCCCCACACCCAATCCACCCCTTCTCCCAAAGCCTCGCCCCGTCCCATCTCTTCCCAGTCCAATCTTGCCCCTCCTCTTCCACGCCTCTTTCCCCCTCCCCTGAGCACACCCCATTCCCACGGCTCCCCCTCCCTACTAGCACCCCCAGGAAGGGAGGGGGAGGAATCGACCATCCCGACCCCCCGTGGCCTCGGACATGACTTGCAGGGTCTGGAGTTTCCTTGAGGTCTCCGGGGTCCACAGACCCTGTTGAGAACCCTGCGTATTCTTTGATCACTGCCCACGGTTTTCTTCCGCAAACCACAGCTTCCAGATGCATGTGATTAGGAGACTGTTCTGCCAACGCCAAGTATTCCCAAGTCTGGACTGGGGCCTGAATAGGGTGAGATGTGTGATTTTTTAAGCCAGATTTTTTTCCAGTTCTACGCTCCGTGAGTTCTTTATTTGCCTGCTCGAGGTTCAGCTTTGACAGAGCATTCTGGGCACATTGTCAAACCTTTCTCTGCAACCACAGAAACTGACTTTAAGAAGGCAGGGATTCTCACACAGTCACGTGATTAAGCACAGGGGTTCGAGGACAACAATGAAATATTATGAGACATGGGATAAAGTTGTGAGAGTTGCAGGTATGCGTCTAGTCCTCATTCAATGGAGGCAAAGACAAGAACCTCACAGTCATTATCGCCTTGAAAAACACCTCATGATTTTAAGCCAATCTCAGGGTTTGGAGGGGAGGGATTGTTTGAGTTTTGTACCAAGTCCCTTTGGCCTTTTCAAGAACACAAATTGCACTGGTTTCACTTGAAAGCTACATTAAACCGGCCCTGTGAAATCAGTGCCAATCCCCTCCTGCAGATGAACCAAAACCTGCTAAAATCAGTAAGTTACAGACACAAGCTGATCCAAGCACCGGTTTGTACCAATTTAACTAGATCGAGTGAAAACTCATGGAGTTACCCTGGTGCAACCTGCAGCACTGAGACAAGGCCTCTGGACTAGAAAACTGGCTTCTATTCCCCAGTCCAGATAGCAGGAGCAGAAATTGCGTTGTGCCCTTAGCTGCTAGTACCCCAAAACCGCCACAAACCCCGAGAAGCTCCCCAAGTCCTTGCACTCAGTGCATTCATTTACACCAATGCAAACTGCCTATAAAGGGTGACCCAGTCAGAATGCTTTCACTGCCACTTTTCCCTCCCTTTGCATGGCTCTTACACCAGTGTGGCACAATTTCGCACGAGCGCAGTCTACTCGTGTTTGAAAACGAATCATGCTGTAAAAATGGGCCAGGGGCTGAACCAGGCAGCTTTGGTGAAGAGACCTAGAGCAGCCTGGTGCTGGGTTATTTGCTGCCTCATTTTGCTTTGGGCAGCAGGAATCCCCTGTCCCACCCACAAGCAGCTGCTTTGCAGGGAGACCTGTCACAATGCACCCTCCCAGCCCAGGCCCCTAAGGCTCACTGGTACATCACAGTGCGCTTCTAAATGCCCTGGAGACAGGGCCTTGGGAGCTGCAGGGGCATATCCACTGGCACGGGAAGGGAAATCCGGTTTCCTAAGCAGCCGCATCTCCCGACCCTCCAACTCCACCGTGCCAGAACTCCCCGCGGTTTGCAATGGCATGCGATGCTACCCCCAGCCCAGCTCACTGCCAGCCCAGCCTCACACACCTCCCTCTGCAGCCTCCAGACCTCTGTGTCCTCCCTGACCCCTTCCCCACCTCCCCATAACCCTCCACTGAGCCGCCCTCTTTGCAGTTCAAAACCTTTGACTCAGGGACCGTGAAAGCCGCCTCATTAGCCCCAGACAAGGGGCGCAGGGAAGTGAGCAGCGGGATCTCCCCTCCAGGCTCAGAATGGTGAGGCCAGCTGCCTTCACCATAGTCACTTGAACCTCAGCGGCCACCCCACCCGACTCCCGACCCCATGCCTGCCAGCACGGAAACCCCGCTCATGTACAAGAACGTGGAGCCAGGAATCATAGGACACTAGAACAGGCAGGGCCCTTGAGAGGGCATCAAGTCCAGACCCTGCCCCACAGCAGGACCAAACACCATCTAGATCGGGATGGGGAACCTAAGGCCCAGGGGCTGGATGAGACCCCCAGCTTGCTTGAGGCTTGGGGCTCGCCCCCAGCATTGGGGAGCCTGCGCTGGTGTTCCAGGGTCCCCACCCTCCTTTTGGGGCCAGAGCACACAAAATCTACTAGCCTGGGCCCCGCGAGGCTCTAGTATGCAAGGGAATGTGGGGCGTGTCTTTCTCCTCCTCATGTGGGGGCCATGTCAGCGAGCGTTTGTTTGGGGGTTTTTTGCTTCTCACTTGTGTGCGATCCCCAACTGATTGTTCTGGGGGTCAGCCACCTGCAGCCCAAAAAATGTTCCGCACCCCTATCTAAATCATCCCTGACAGGTGTCTGTCTAACCTGCTCTTCAATATCCCCAGGGATGGAGATTCCACAACCTCCCCGGGCAATTTACTTCAGCATTTAACCACCCTGACAGGTAGGAAGTTTTTCCTAATGTCCAACCTGAACCTCCCTTGCTGCTTGGCCTATCCTCAAAGGTCAAGGAGAAACATTTTTCCTCCCTCCTCCTCATGACACCCTTTTATGTATTTGGAAATTGCTATCATGTCCCCGCTCAGTCTTCTCTTTACTAAACTAAACAAGCCCAATACTTTCAGCCATCCCTCACAGCTCATGTTTTCTAGACCTTTTGTCATTTTTGTTGCTCTTCTCTGGACCATCTCTAATGTTGCACATCTTTCTTGAAATGTGGTGCCCAGAACTGGACACAATACTCCAGCTGAGGCCTAATCAGCGCACAGTAGAGCAAGAGAATGACTTCTCATCTCTTGCTCACAACACTCCTGTTAATGCATCCCAGAATCATGTTTGCTTTATTTGCAACAGTGTCACACTGTTGGCTCATATTTAGCCTGTGGCCCACTCTGACCCCTAGATCCCTTTCAGCAGGACTCCTTCCTAGACAGTCGCTTCCCATTCTGTATGTGTGAAACAGATTGTTCCTTCCTAAGTGGAGCACTTTGCATTTGTCTTTATTAAACTTCATCCTGTTTCCCTCAGACCATTTCTCCAGTTTGTCCAGACCCTTTTGAATTAGGGACCCATCCTCCAGAGCAGTTGCAACCCCTCCCAGCTTGGGATCATCTGCAGACTTTATAATCGTCCTCTCTCTCTGCCAATAGCTAAATGGTTGATGAAAATACTTAACGAGCGAGACTGCGGAGAAGGCGCATGTAACCGGGCAGCCAGGACCCCTGGGACCTACTCCCAGCTGAGTCACAGCGTGTCCCTGAACCAGTCGCTTGCCTCGATTTCCCCTCCACTAACCCTAACCCTTCCCCACTCTCACTGGGTACCTACCTGGCACCCACTCCTCTAACCTCGGAGTACTTCCTGGTCTGACGTATTTATTCTCCCAGCCCCCATTATACAGGTGAGAAACTGAAGCTAAGAGAGGTTACATCCGTGGCAAGGGAGAGATTTGAACCCAAGCCTGCCAAGACCCAGGCACACCCTCGCTGGACCACCAGGGCTGGCGAAGCTGAGCCACTGCTGTCTGAGAAGTGCGGCTGGATTCCTGGAGGGACGGTCTTACGCTATTTAGAGACTCACCTTCTGATGCCAGGAGCGGGGGGCGGATTTTTGTTTCTTTACAAACTCCTGTTATTAAATATTTGTATTTCGGTAGCCCTTCGCGGTCCCAAGCCTGCGCCGGGAGCTGTACAAACCTAGCAAACAGCAGCCCCTGCCCCAAAGTCACTTCGACCAGCAAATCCTGCCAGCCCCAGACTCTCCAAGCGCTCGAGTAACTTGCCAGGCTCCTGGCATCAGGCCCGAATTATCCTCCTCTCCCCGAGCGGGGAAGTGACTTGCCATCCAGCAGCTGAGCTGGGAATGGAGCTCAGGGGCATCCCGCTCCCCTAGAGATGGGAAGGGAACCCGGCAGCGCAAACTCTTGCTCCTTCCTCTAACCATGGGACCACGCTGCCTCCTTCCCACCCACTCACGCCAAGGCTGGGCACAGGCGTAGGGCTGGAAGGTTCGGCTCCCGCACGACACTGGCCGGGGTCTGCCTGGTCTGTACAAGGGGGCTGATCCTCCACTGCGCTGGCCCACGTGCAGTCCGGCCGCAGCGGTGCAGAGGGAGAGCAGGACGGTACCCGAGCACCGGCACCCTTTGCGGGAGAGCGGCTAGCCAGGCCCCTTTGGCCCCAGCCCTGCATGGAGCCTGTCACTGGGGCCCAGCTCCCCGGGAGCCCTTTGCAGGCTCTGGCCCTAAGGAAGCAGCACAACAGCCTGCAGGATCCCCAGGCAACCAGGCTTAGACACACGGCGACCTGTTTACCCTCCTCCGCTCCAGCCATTCGCCCGGCACAGAGCTGCCCATGGCACAGCTGCACCATGGCAAAGTCCCATCCCTCTCCACGGTCCCGTCCGCTCGTGCTTTGTGTCTCCCCACGAGGAGCCAGGCAGTGGAGCCCAAGCCCCATGGCACTGGAGCTACAGGCAACTGATGCTGCCTGCCCTGAAGAGCTTTCATCCAAAAACAGACAAGCCTGGTAAAGGGCAGGAAGGGAAACTGAGGCACACAGTGCCTTTTGGTGCACACTGCTTGGTGCGACCCTCACTGAGCCACGGTCATCATCAGCTTTGAGACAAAGCGCATAGTGGGGGTGCGGGGAGCTGCCGAGGCCAACTGCAAACCCAGCCTATGCTGGAAATGCCTTCAAGCCAGGGGGTGCAGCAGCCGCCCCCCTCGGACCCAGCCCCCACTGCAACGGCCGGTCATCTCGTCTGCACAAACCCGCCCTTTGGGACACGGATCCATGTTCTGCTTCGCTTCACTACCAGCTCATTTGCACCAAAGGGCCCCGAGCACAAAGGCCGCCCAGGCCATGCAACGTCACTGACCCCACAGAGCAAGCTCAGCCCCACGCCAGGTCAAATCTCAGAGTCACTCCTGAGGTCCCCAGGCCTGGGAGGGTCAGACCAACCCTCCCCCCCAGCCTTGAAATCGACAAGCCACTGCGGAGTTGAGTTTGCTCAAAGGCCTCTGACATCCCCTTAGCCCTCGACAGCCACCCCGGAAAGGCCAGAGCCCAAACTCAGCACCCAGGCCAGCCAGGAAAGGAGCCATCTCCGGCTGGAAATGAAGTCATCTGCTAATTACATCAGCGGGATTCGGTGCAGTAACTCCAGGGGAGTCGGGCTGGTGTGAAGCGAGACCAGGGACCAGACGCTGTCTGCCTCCGAGCCCAGATAGTCCCAACACAATCCAGAGCTGCTGTGATTAAGCAAGCGCCCGCCCCAGGGGCCCTGGGAAACTATTTATTTCAAAACCTCCTCTTCAGTGATTCCAAGGCCTGAGGGGAAATGGACTCTCACACCCTTCCATAGGGAGAAAAGCATCCCAACCCAGGCAGAGACCTGAAGCCAGATTCTGGAGTAAACCAGGAGTAACTCCGGTCGCCGCTCCACTGTGCCAAAGGTCAGACTGGTGTAAACAAGCTCAGAATCCAGCCCCTCGCTTGCTCAGACCAGGGCAAGCAATGCTGGCGCATCCGCCTGGGAGTAACACACATTCATACCTCTGCGCACAGCCCAACCAACACTTACTTTTGCTATTTCCTCAAAACAAGGGATCATCACAAGGGGTGAGGGGGCCACTGGGAGGAAAAGCTACGAAGCATGAGAAACGCCCCCAGCCTGCCCCAAGTCAGGATAATTTAACCCAGTTGCCAGGCCAAACTGCCACCTTTCATTTGCACAAACTGTGCAATGACAAGAGAGGATACTAGGGTGTGTCTCCCCCACCCCAGGAACATGAATTTGACCAGCCCTGAGACATTCCCCTCGGCCCCATAGGGGCATTCAGGTCTTGTCAAGACTTGGGAGTTTTTGCATGGATGTAGTTACACGGATACAAATCCCTAGTGCAGATACACCAGCATGGGTGTAAAAAGGTGATTTACACCACTGATAGCTCTCCCTGCTTTCCCCTGCCTGGGGGGTGCACCACTGTTTACACCCGTGCATGCCACTTTTTGCACTGAGGTTTGCACTAGTGCAGCTGTGCACAGATAACCTATAAACCTTAAAACATACCCAGCTTTTCTGTATGGGAAGGAGGGTCTTAAATGCTTCCTTGTTTTTCCACCTGGCAGGCACTTACATTCACACTATGAATTTCACATTATTTTTAAACCAAAGGCAAAAAAGGGGAAGAGGGGAGACTTGTTAGAATACAGACTGCATCCCCTTCTCCCCTGTGTGTCCGGGCCCCCACTTTGATCCCAGCCTCCCCCGCTGTGCGTTGGGGATCTGGCTCACCCTGCCGGGGGAACCAATCAAGGGTGGTCTGGTTCGTTTGAAAGGGACCCTGCCTGCGGACAGCCCCCTCCTGGAAATGCTCCATCTGCAAAGCCCAGGGAGTGGGGATGAGCCGTGAAGAATCCCCCCCCCACACACACACACAATTAAACACATTCACACACAGAGGTGGGAAATCAATAGCGGCCCCCTTTCCTCGGCTCCGGGTCGGGCCTTTTACAAATATCTGCGGCTCCCCGCCCCCGCAGCCCCACCTGGCCCCGGCCCCAGGAAAGCCCCCGGCTCTGAGGCCTGTGCGTACAGGGAAGGGGGAGCCAAGCCGAGCCAACGGGTCACACCAGGCCCACTGCACAACCCCCCCCCCCGTGTGAATGAAAGATCTGCCCCCCGCCGGGGACCCCCCAACACTGGGCGAGACCCGCCGGCGGCTGCTCCCTGCGCCCGTGCGGGGCCGGCGGTCTGTCGGCGGCGCGAAGCGGGTCCCGTCCCGACTCACCAGGCAGCGCCCCGCGATCCGCGTCGCTCTCGGCTACAGCCCGGGGCCCCGGCGGGCTCCCCCCCGGCTCCGCCCGGCCCCTTTGTCCGCGCCCCGCGCCCCGCCAGCCGGCATGGGGCCGCAGGGCTCGCGGGGCCGGCGCTCCCCTTCGGCCTCGCAGCAGCCGCCCCGGCAGGAGGCGTCGCTCCCAGGGGCCCGGGGCCGCCCGCCCCTCGCGCCGCCCGCCCGGGGGAACCGCGGAAACCCGGCCGGGAAGCAAAGCGCCTGGGAACTGCAGCGTCCTGCGCCCGCCCGCGTGTGTGTGTGTGTCCCCTCGCGCCGTGTGACCCCTCCTCGGCTGTTCCAGGAGCCGCTCCCCCGGCCCCCGCTCCCCATTGTCTCCGGGATGAAGTTCCCGGAGTCCCCCCCCTCTCGTTTTGTTCTACTGGGACTCGGTGCTAAGGGGGGGAAGGAGCGGGGGGGAGAGCGCAGTGTCTGCCGGGCTCTTTGGAAGATTCCTGCGGGGGGGAGGAGGCCAACACTCCAGATTTTAGTTGGGGGGGGGGGGGGCTTGAAATTAACGCGACTTTCCTGTGATTTCCCTTCCCCTGCAAGCGGGAGGGGGAGGGGAACTAGATGCCCAGCCTAGCCCAGTCCCTGGGCATTTGTTTCTCTTGTTATGTGAAGGAGACGGGAGAAAGCCACAGAGACCGCCCCGCCCCGCCGACTGAGGATGAAATTAAGCTCTCCCTCCCCCCCCGCAACTTTTTAACTAAGGCTGGGTGACGTCAGTGGCCCCTGTCCCGCGCACAGAGCCATGCAGACTGGCCCATGGGTACTTCCCTCCTCTCTGATTGGCCCAGCCCTGCAGGCACCTAGAGCCATTAATTGGGCTCTAATGCGCCCCTGCCTTTCCCTGAACTTCCGGCCCCCTTTTGCAGCAGGAAGGGCCAAGAGGGCGTGGAGCAGCCCCGGACCAGAGGGGTTGCACCGGTGTAAATGACTGGGCAAAAAAACAGGGCAGCTATATTTACCCGAGGTGTTTAGAACCTTACAGCTCCCACAGTCCTCAATGAAGGGCCGGGACCATTGAGCTCAAGGGGAATTCTCCATAGTTGTCAATGAAGGGCCAGGACCATTGATTTCAAGGGGGTTTCTCCATAGTTCTCAATGAGGGGCCAGGACCATTGATCTCAAGGGGGTTTCTCCATAGTTCTCAATGAGGGGCCAGGACCATTGATCTCAAGGGGGTTTCTCCATAGTTCTCAATGAGGGGCCAGGACCATTGATCTCAAGGGGGTTTCTCCATAGTTCTCAATGAGGGGCCAGGACCATTGAGCTCAAGGGGAATTCTCCATAGTTGTCAATGAGGGGTCAGGACCATTGATCTCAAGGGGGTTTCTCCACAGTCCTCAATGAAGGGCCAGGACCATTTATCTCAACTCAAGGGGGTTTCTCCATAGTTCTCAATGAGGGGCCAGGACCATTGATCTCAAGGGGGTTTCTCCATAGTTCTCAATGAGGGACCAGGACCATTGATCTCAAGGGGGTTTCTCCATAGTTCTCAATGATGGGCCAGGACCATTGATCTCAAGGGGGTCTCTCCACAGTTCTCAATGAGGGGCCATGGCCATTGATCTCAAGGCGGATTCTCCATAGTTCTTAATGGGGGGCAATGGCCACTGATTTCAATGGGGAGATTTTAGGACCCCCCCCTCCATTTTCATTGTAACTGTCCACAAAAGTGTGGTTGGTGGGGAGTTTGTTTTGAATGAAAACCTGAAAGCAGAAAATTGTACAGTTCTATAAAACAAGCCAATTTTTTAACCAAACCTCCAAATTGTTGGCCGCTGGCTGCCGGCATAACAGCGCCTGATCTCGGCAGGGGTCTTTTGCCGCCGCTGTGCTATTTATGGCAATAATAAATAAACCAGTTAAGCTGCACTTGCTGACTCCTAACATCTTCACTGGGTAACTCCGCACAGGAAGCCAGGCAGGATCACACTTCCAGTCTTTCTCAGGCCTTCCTCCTGGCAGCTTTTGCACAGGTTGCACTACTCACAGAGAGTGTGAGAGGGCACAAAACACCCCCATATCAGAGGGGACCTCTTCCACAGCCACTCGGCTCTGGTATAAATGAGTGTGCAAAAGCTCAAGCAGCAGAGGCTGATGGCATTTAGCACTTATCTTCGGGAGATCTCGCAGCACTGGACAGAGGGGGGCTGTAGTGTTGTCTTCATTAAGTGAGGAAACTGAGGCATCAGTGGAAGTGGAACTTCCCCAGAGTGGAACTTGCCCAAATTCCCCAGTTAGCCAATGGTAGTGCTTGGAAGAGAATCCAGCTCTTCTGAGCCCCAGAGCTGTGCTCTAGCCACTAGTCCCCATCACCTCATATATATACACACTACTGCCCAGCCAAGTGGAGACAGTTTGGGGCCAGTGTTCTCTGTAAGCGCTTTGTGAATGCTTGGGTGGCCACCCAGGAAAGATTCAAATGCCACCCAGCTGATCAGCAGAGCACCCACAACCTGCAGCCTGGGTGTCTACAGGTGGTGCACATCCACACTTGCCCAGTGCACAGAACAGAATTCATTCCACACATGGCGGGAACACTGATTGGGGTTGTTACATTCAGAGGTTTCCCTTCACCCTTCATATATCTTCCACTGTTGTTAGAGACACAAAAATTGCTCTTGGTCTGAGACCCCATTACCTCACACTATGCAAGCCATTGTGTCATCCAACTGTGACCCATACAAGGCTGAATGGAAAGCTGTAGCTAGCTGCTTCAACTCCTCATTACTTGACCCCTAACCATAGTTACACTTTCCTCCCTCCCTGCTGCCCCAGGGCACCTGGAGTGACAAATGGCCCAGCCCCCTAAGGAGATTAGCAGACATAATGAGAGGAAGAAGACAGGAGCGCTCCGAGAAGGTGGCACAGAAGGTCTAGAAGGGAGGAAAAGTCACATTCACTGTTTATAAACTCATCACAAAATCTTAGGCAGTTGCCGCCCCTTCTGTCATGCACCTCCAAGGGCAGGACAATGAGGGATGGTGCAGCCGGGGGAATTAGGCTGCATCTCAGGGAAACCTCTATTCTAGCCATGAAAAGACAAAGTCAGAGTGCCCGGGAGGTTTGGAATATATTCTCCAGGCTGATCCTAGGCACCAGCCTCGCCCCAGTGGCACATAAAGGGATATCAGGCTTGAGAGGCGTGGATAATTATGCCAGAGCCCAGCCTCTCCCTGCAGGGGGTGCTGTAGTGCACAGAATGGGAGCCTTGGCTGTGGAATGGGGCAAGACACCAGTTGTGGTTTCTTCCAGCAGGGGGTGTTGTGGGAGTGAGGCAGGAGCATGAGCTGTGGGTGGTGCCCCCGGAGGCCTCTGGTCTGCTCTGCGGGAGGTGAGGGCCGGGGGCAGGAAATGGCCGGATCCTCCAGTTCCAGCCTCTCCCAGCAATGGGAGAGAAAAGCTGAGGGCACCTGCTAATGCACTACCTAGGGCGTGGGTGAAATCTCCATCCCTAGAGGTGTTTAAGTCCCGGCTGGCCAAAGCCCTGGCTGGGATGATTGAGTTGGGTTGGTCCTGCTTTGGGCAGGGGGTTGGGCTTGATGACTCCTGAGGTCTCTGCCAGCCCTGCGATACTATGAGTCTATGATTCACTTCAGACACTAAGGCTATGTCTAGACTGCAGGCTTCTTTCAGAAGAAGCTTTTCTGGCAGAGATCTTCCAAAAAAACTTCTTCCGAAAGAGAGCGTCCACACTGCCAAAGCGCATCGAAAAAGCCATCTGCTTTTTTGACAGACAGCGTCCACACTGAATGGGCGCTATCTCGCATCTAAGCTGTGATTACTATGGACAGAGTGGCCATCAGAGCACCTGTGCTTTTTCCTCTTTCCTCTTCTTTCAAAAGAACTCCCTCTTCCCCGTCCACACACGCCTTTTCCTGAAAAGGCTCGTTCAGAAAAAGGCTTCTTCCTCATAGAAAGAGGTTTACCAATGTCAGAAAAACCCCTCTGGTCTTTCGATTTTTTTCGAAGGAACGCGATTGCAGTGTAGACGTAAATGAAGTTTTTTTGGAAAAACTCTGTAGACATACCCTAAGTTGATAGAGGGAGGCCAGCGTAGCAAGAGGGAGACAGACAGATGTGTAAGTAACAGAGATGAACAGAGGGGGTATGGGGATAGATAGATAGAGAGGGTGTATGGGGTTAGATAGATAGATAGATAGATAGATAGATAGACAGACAGACAGACAGACAGAGAGGGGGTATGGGGATAGATAGACAGATAGATAGATAGATAGATAGATAGATAGACAGAGAGGGAGTATGGGGATAGATAGATAGATAGATAGATAGATAGATAGATAGAGGGGGTGTATGGGGATAGATAGATAGATAGATAGATAGATAGATAGATAGATAGATAGAGAGGGGGTATGGGGATAGATAGATAGACAGACAGAGAGGGGGTATGGGGATAGATAGATAGATAGACAGACAGACAGACAGAGGGGGGTATGGGGATAGATAGATAGACAGATAGATAGATAGATAGAGAGGGGGTATGGGGATAGATAGATAGATAGATAGAGAGGGGGTATGGGGATAGATAGATAGATAGATAGATAGATAGAGAGGCGGTATGGGGATAGATAGATAGATAGATAGATAGACAAACAGAGAGGGTGTATGGGGATAGATAGATAGATAGATAGAGAGGGGGTATGGGGATAGATAGACAGATAGATAGATAGATAGATAGACAGAGAGGGAGTATGGGGATAGATAGATAGATAGATAGATAGATAGATAGATAGAGAGGGGGTATGGGGATAGATAGATAGATAGATAGATAGATAAAGTGCCTTGGCGGACAGCTGACATACGACATGTGTCTCTGTCTATCGCCCACTCACAGAACAACGCGCCCTAGCTAGGCAGAGGACTGGGCGTGGTGCCGGAAGAAGGGGCGTGCATGGGGCGGAGGTGTAGCTAGGGGTGCTTAGGGACTGACAGGAGGAGTGGCATGCTCGGATATGGAGCGCTGGCTACACACTATGCATGTATCTTCACATATACCCCACAGGGGTCCCCCTACTCCTCCCCTCTCCCTCCCCCCCCGGCCCCGATGTTAAAGGAGGTGGGCGGGAGACACAGGAATCAGCCATGGGGAAAGCCCATTCAATCATCCTTCTCTGGTGAGGTGTCCCCCGCTCCATACCCGCATGCCCAGCCCCCCCTTCCCAGCACCCTGGTGCCCACCGCGCAGCACTCGGCGGGTTTGCTGGCCCGTTGAGAGACATTCGGGGCCCTGGTACACCGTGTTTGCTGGGGCTCCACCCACTCGCCCTTCATTGTCATTACACAGACAGTTTGGGGGGCCCTGAGCCTGCAGCCTGCCTGGCTACAATTGTCCTCCCATCTCCTCCTCAGCCCTGCACACTGGGCCCCGAGCCGGGCTGGCTTTTCTCCCCGCAGCCACCTCCCCAGCAGCCAGGCTGTTTGGGGCAGAGCGCCAGCAGCACTGGGGTGGGGGCTACCTAGAAGAGCCCCCTGTCCAGCCCTGCCCATCCCATCACCCTGCGCCGTTTGCATCACGCAGTCCCTGGCACAAAGAGCATGGAGTGGGACAGACGTGGCAGGAGCGCTGTCTCCAGCCTCCAGGCATGGGGAAACTGAGGCACAGAGCGATCCTGAGACGGGGCCAGAGCTCAGCATGTTGGGGGTAGGAGAATTGGGCCCTCGCTACACAACAGCCCTTTGGGGACTGTCTGGGGAGCTGGCTGCAGCTTCTCATGGTCACCCTCCACCTGCTGCCCCATCCCAGCTGCTCCCTTGGGGGTCAGAGGCGATTAATGGGCCTGTCAGGCAAACGCCCAGCCAGCTGGGATCCTCTGGATCCTCTCTGCCATCTGGGGAGGGGCTTGTGTCCTGCCCCGTGGCTTATGGGGGTCCCTCCCAGCAGCATGGACCCCTCAGGATCAGGGGTGCCCCTGCAGGCAGCTGGGCCTAACTCCATCCCCAGGGCCTGGGCTCAGCCCCTTCTCCTGAGCAGGGGTAAGGAGCAAGCGGCTGGTGAGAGACATGTGGAGGCATCTGTGTCCTGTCCCTCCCTCTCCCAGGGACAGAGCCTGAAGCCGAGCCACTGCATGAGCTCCTCTCCCCACCCCCAACAGCTGTTTAGAGCCTGGCAGCTCTCCTCCTGCCCTGCCTGCCCCCAGCTTCATTTCCTCTATATATCCAGGGAAACTGAGGCACAGAGCAGTACTGAGAGGTCACATAGGGAACCTGCTGGAGAGCAGTGGAGAGACCCCAGGTTCCTTCCCAGAATCCCTTCATCTAACCCTTCCCTCTCACAGCCAAAATAGGAGCCCAGGAATTCCCACTAGACCCCAACAACTCCTCAGAGCTGGGAACAGAATCCAGAACTGCCCCTCCCTTCCCCAGCCCTACGCAGAGCTGAACATCTTTTCTCCTTTCACAGCTCCTCTCTCTTCTCTAGTCATTAAAAAAACCAACGGTTTTCCAAAATGACTGGCGGCAGGGAGAGGAAAACGTGAAACTTACAAAGACACTGAAACCGCCCTGGAGAAACGTCGTTCCAGAACTGACAGTCTGGGGGGAGACAACGTTTGATTTGGAGCAAAGGCCTTTTTAGAATGGTCATGATAACGAAGCAGTAGAACCTCAGAGTCATGAACAGTTGGGAATGGAGGCTGTTTGTGACCCTGAAATGTTCCTAGCTGAGGAAAACCTCAGGCTCACTCTTTCCCAAGTTTCCCACCAAACACTGACTGAATACAGCTTCAAAACTTTACCGTGCAGAAGAAAAATGCTGCTTTCAACCATCTTAATGTAAATGAAACAAGCCATTTCCCCACCTTGTCAAAGCTGGTTTTTAACTTTTTTTTATTTAGTAGAGTACATTGCACACAGTACTGTACTGCAATGGCTCTGTTTTTAATATCTCTGCTGCCTGACTGCATGCTTCCAGTTCCAAATAAGGTGCGTAGCTGTCCAGTCAGTTCGTAACTTTGAGGTTCTCCTGTTACTTTCCTTCAGTTTCTCCAGCGAGTCGTCATCTCACATCCCCACTTGGAATCAGCCCATGACTAACAAACCCCAGCTCTTCTGTAGCTGCCTCTCCTTACAGGTGCCTTGCTGAAGAGGTTGGTGTCATTAGCCACATTTTACAGATGGTAAAACTGAGGCCCACAACAGGCGTGTGACTTGTCCCAGGTGGTTCAGTAGGCTGGGCACAGTAGTGGGAATTGAATCTAGATCTCCTGAGCCCTTGCTCTAGCCACTAGGCCACACTGCCCCCCCCCCCAAATGATCTGATGGCCTTTGCCATGTGAAACAGCTGGTGGTTCAAGCCCGGCTCCTGAGTCCCAGCAGAGTGAGCCCCAGTGACCAAAGTCCAGACCTTCCCAGGTAATTAGACCCATGGAATTTGGGGGCCTAAGGAACTCAGAGGGTCTGAGTAACTAAGGGGGGTGTGTCTCCAAGGCTAGGTGGGAGGACGGTCAGAGGCCTGTGCTGCCCCCATGTCATGGATGGAGAGAGGATTCCAGATTCCTCGACACCCTCAGAATATCCAGCTGGCTCTCCGCAGGCGCAGCAGAATGTGGGGGGGGGGGGACGGGACACTGGGGCGGGTTGGCTGTGCTGCGTCAGACAGAGTGGGGCTGGGACTCTCTCTAGGAAAAGCCCGAGTGAATTCAGTCCCATGGGGACAGCTCAGGTGAGACTCGGCCGCAATTGCAGAGTCCGGGGAGCCGGGAAGGCCCATAGGCCTGGCTACAGGGTCCCTCCCGTGGTGGAGAAGGAGAATTGCTAGCAGGGCAGACGCCAAGGCCTGGGAGCAGCCTGGCACAATTCACCCAGGCTGGCCAGAATCCGCCCCCTCAGCCTGGCTCCCAGAGCAGATCTTTAGCAGGGCCGCCTGCTTTCCCAGGAGGCGCGTCCTAGGGGAAGGACGCGGGAAGCGGATCCGGAGTCAGTTCCTAGCTCTGCTACAGACTCCCCCTGCGAATTATTCCACATCCCTTTGCTTCTCTTCCCAGTCTCTCTAGTCCTGGTCTACACTAGGGAATTCTTTCGAAATAACAAGCGACGCGTCCACACTACCGAGCCCGTCATTTCGAAACAACAACTCCTGCTTTCCACAAGGAATAGCGTTTCTTTCGCAGTAGCCGTAGTGTGGATGTGCCGGGGCCACTATTCTGAAATTACTCCCCCGTGCTTCCCGGGGCTCTACTTCGAGGTGGCCCGACTATGTTAGCGGAGCTGCCTCGGAGTAATTTCGAGGTTCTCCTGCAGTGGGGACGTGCTGTTTGCATTTTGTTATTGCGGGAGTTACTACTTTGAATTTCGTTATTTCAAAATTTCAGAGAGTGCGGCTCTTTGGGGCAGGACCTCTCCCACAACGTGCCCGTGCAGCCCCCCGCACAACGGGGCCCTGATCTGTACACGGCTAGGCTCTACATTTCCTATATGCCTGTCTGTCCGTCTGTCCATCCAAGAACGCCTCCTAACCGGTAAGAGCTGGGCCCACCAAATTCAGGAGGCAGCTCCCGCTGCTCAGAACATAAAGCCAGGTCGGGGTTGGGCTGTGCCAGGACAATGGGATGTGCCTGTAATGGGGTTGCATCTCAAAGCCACGCAGAAAAGAAAATCACCAGGCAGGTGAAAGGGGCTGGCTAGGGGCACTCCCCCCATCCCCGGGAGCGCCCCAGCCCCAAGCCTCCCACCCCACAGGAGCCCTTTAGGGAGGCTGGGAGAAGGGGCAGCTGAAGTCCCTCCCCTTCATTCAGGAACATTGCTGGCTGGGAGGGAGGAGAGTGCCCAGTTTGGCTGGGGAGTGCAGGGGGCAGATGAACTTGGACCTGCCCCAGCTGGGTGACAGGCTCCCCTCCCCATGGAGCTGCAGCTGCCATGGAGAGGCGCATCTCACCTGGCCCCAAGCTGCTGCAGTGAGAGAGGGCTGGGGTTGGCCTTTCTCCCTGGGGCACCCTGAACCCCTCCCCGAGATGCATCAAAACCGACCTTGTTTTGCAAACAGATGGGTGTTGACAAATCCACTGTTTGGGGCCAAACACCAGTTTGTCAGGACGTTCCCCAGCAGCTCTGCCCCGATCCCGGCTGAAAGGTCCCAGTTCGTCATTTCCAGAATGAAGCGCTTTGGGGTTTGGAGTCAAAACGACTTTTGGTTTTGAAGTTTTAGCAAATCTCGAGTAGAACGGGAAAAGCTCGTCACTGAGCCGCTTTGAAATGGTCCAGACGAGACATTTCAAATTGTCCAGAGCGGAACCATTCTCAGTGGTGGAAGATTCGGATTGTTTTGGTCCCAATCTGAAATCTCAGAACTTTTTATGTGCAGAGAAAGTTTGCTGCCCCGCCCTTGCCAGAGATCTGGCCCCTCTGGCAGAGATGAGCCAAGTCCCATGTCCATCTGTCCCCAGGCTATCTAGTCTGACCCCGTGATTGTGCTGTGGATGGTTAATTCGTCCCTTCTGTGTACATGATACTAGAGTCCAGGAGCTTGAGGCTGAGCTCACGGATTACTATCTAGACCAGGGCTTCTCCACCAAGGATGGGGGCAGGTTTCTGGGGGTCCTGTTCTCCTGGCTTAGCAGTGCTGAGTTACTAAGGAAAGAGGGGAAGGGGCTAATTGTGCAGACCAGGCTGCTCTCTGCCCCACGACCTCATGCACGGCGGGCGCCTGATCAGAAGAGGTGCTGGCCAAGGCAAGCTCCTGCGTATGTTGGGAGGGGGTCACGCTAGCAACCGCCCGGCCCTTCGCAAAGACAGGCAGCCTCACTGTGGAGTCTCTACCACATCCCGGGGGCGCTGAGCCAATGGTTAATCCCCCTCTCGTCAGCCGTGCGCCTCGCAGTGCTTCCCCTCACGCTCCCAGCGCCGGCTGGAACCTCCCGTTGGCTGAGAGCTTGTAAGTTCCTCGAAGCGGAGCCCATCTCGTGCAGCACCTGGCGCCGCGCTCCGTGAGTCACCAGTGAGGACAGGACGGGGGGCTCAGGCCTTCCGGGGTCCGTTCCTGGCTCTGCTGCTGTGTGAGCCTCAGCAAGTCTCTGTGCTCCTGGAAAAATGCGGGTGGCCAGACCCCCCCTCGGCAAGTTCTCGCAGATCCAGGGCTGGGAGTTGCTGAGCAGGGTTATAAGCACCCACGGGCCCGGCCCTGAATACGGAGGAGAGAAGGTGCCTCCTCCGAGAAACCAGCAGAGGGCATTGCAGACTCAGCGGAGAGTCAGCCAGCCGGGCATCCCAGCCGCACCTGCCCGCCAAGGACCCTGCCCGGCCCGCTAGAGAGGTGCAGCCCAGATGCTGAGGCCCACACCAGGGCTCTGGGATACAGAGAAAGGGGGGGGCTAGAGTGGAGGATGGGGCTGGTTGGGTGGGGCTGGTCCTGCTGTGGGCAGGGGGCTGGACTCGATGCCTCCTGAAGTCTCTGCCCGCCCCAGGATTCCTCCCCAAAGGGCAAATGGATGAGATAAGGCCAGACGTGGGAGAGCCTGTGTCAAGCACTGGGGGGGTGGGTGGGTGCAGAGAATTTCAACAATAATTAGCACATCAGTTCTCTCCAGCATTCCCCCGACAGCGTGTTCTCAGTGTTAAACAGTCTGCTTTTACAGGCTCCTGGCACAAACCTTCTGTTTCTGACCATAAACAACAAGGTAGATTCTGCTCGTTTTCAGTAAAATGCACCTCCCCTAAAAACTGGCTGGGGGGGGGCAAACCTGCATTTGTCGGCAGAACTCTCTTGTCAGGGTGGGGGGCATTTCGTATAAACCCCACTTTTCAATGCAGAACTCTCAGCTGGCTCTAGCCAGGAGGGGCCCGGCCTCACTACCCTGCCGTGTTAACCGACGTGCACAATCCCTGTCACAAGGAGCCCAACCCAGTCCTGGGGGGCCTGGCAGCAGGAGAGGGGAACACACCGAGGTAGACACCTGAGCGTGCTCCCCTGCCAACCCCAAGTCAGCAAGAGGCACTTTTGCTGCCCATCCTGGTTCTCTGGGCTTAGCACAAAGCTGCTCCCTGCCAGTCCCAGATCCTGGACGGAGTCCCTGGCAGCAGGGAAACTGAGGCAAGGGGCATGTCCCAGCTGGCTAGGAAGACCCCCCCATCCCACGGTTGCCAGGCAGGAGCCCCCAGCCCAGTGCAGGCCGTAAGCCCTAGGGAGACCATAGTGCAGGTGTTCTTGGGAGCAGCAAGCACAATGCCAACCCTCCACCCCCAGGGCGCAGCCTGCTGCACCCAGAGCCCCGGCTGGAGCGGGAGGGTGGTTCCTCTCTGAGCTCCCATCCCAGGGCGAAACCTGGTCGACAGGCACCTTTCGTCACGTGGCGGGGCGCTGCACCTCTGGCCGGGCTGATGCGTGCAAACAATCCTGCACAGCCCAGCAGGCGGCACACTCACATCCCTGGTGTTCTCATCCCCGCACGGCAAGAGCATGGCCGAAGAACTGGGAGGGGAAAGACAACCAGGCTGCTGCCCCCTTGTCTCAGACTGAGACAAGCCAACATGCTGAGGCACCGACTGTCGTGAGCACACGGACACGCAGCAGCGCACACGCAGACCATCGTGCAAGTGTGTAGAAGTGCACAGTACGTCGTGCAAGCATGTATGAGTGCACAGATGCAAGCTAGACCTGCCCGCATGCTTCCAAATGTGCATGGACTAGGCTGCGAATGGCAGCCCTGGCCCACCATGCAGCCAGAAGGATCGGGCTGGGGTGGGTGGGCCTTGATCTTGCCTTCCCCAGCTGGGCTTTCCCTGCCACCCACACCCTTCCCCCACCCCTTCTCAACCAAGATTAGCTGAGATCCCAGTGGCTGCGGCCTGCACCTGGGATATAAGCAACACAGGTTCGAGTCCCTGCTCTGGCTACTGGGACTTTCCTGTGGAAGGGTGTCGTACCACCACTCACCTGGCCTGGGGTCAAACCAGCTGCTGTTGCCTCAGTTTCCCTTTCATGGACTCACTAGTAACTTCACTCTAGGCTTTCACGGGCCAAGTCACGGCCATTCTTGGAGGCTGATTTTATTAACAAAGCTCATAAGGAAACATCCCCCTGCCCCCGTGTCTGGGGGAGGCTCTCGGTATAGGGCAGCTTATGCCTCCTTCCAGCTGCACTGAGCCTCTGCCGCCCTCTAGCCAAGCGACATCTTCCTTTGCTCCCCACAGGCTCCTCCTCCATCTGCACCCCAAAGGCCTGATTTGAGCCATGACACAGAATCGCAGGGCGGGCAGAGACCTCAGGAGTCAAGGAGTCCAGCCCCCTTCCCAAAAGCAGGACCAATCCAACTCAATCAGCCCAGACAAGTCAAGTCAAGCCGAGACTTCAAAAGCTCTAGGAATGGAGATTCCACCCCCTCCCTACGGAATCCATCCCAGTGCTTCCCAACCCTCCTAGGGAAATAGTTTTTCCTAATATCCAACCTAGACCTCCCCAACTGTAACTTGAGACCATTGTTCCTCATTCTGCCATCTGCCACTACTGTGAACAGCCTCTCTCCATCCTCTCTGGAATCCCCCTTCAGGAAGTTGAAGGCTGCTCTCAAATTCCCCCTCACTCTTCTCTTCTGAAGACTAAATGTAACCCCTTTTTCCTCCCCGGGTTACTTGGGGGCAGGTCACACTCACAGGTGTGCCTGGGCACCTGATGGTTTTAACATCAAAGGAGATCCTGAGTACCCCAGTGGTGATGCTGTCTAGTTGGGGATTCCCTGTCCACCCCCTGGCTCATAAAGAATATATGATGGCGGTGCCTCCACCTGGGCAGCCCTGTACACACTTAATGGTGTGCCTGGGGAGCCTCCAGGAATACAATTATTCCAGCAATAATCTGGATCTAACCCCAGGACAAGACTTATAAATAATAGACATTTAATTGATTACATAGAATTAACCCACCTTTACTTAACAACTTAAAGAAACAGGGTTTAACAAGTTAACAGTGAATAAAATCAATTCACAAAGTACACAGAAATAATGGGAACTTATCCATCTGGCATTTGCACTGCCCCCCATGTATCCCACCCCAGAGCATGCCCCCTCTGGAGTCAGAGTCCCAGACACTTGCTTGCATGGGTGCGCTTGGAGGTCTGCAGCTGGAGTGGAGGTTCTGTGCAGGTCCTGTGTGTGTCAGTCCAAGCTGAGCAGCCAGCTGCAAACTCCCTCTGACACTGGAGCAGACTCCACCAAATGCCAGCAGCTCTGGTTCACTGGGATGGTCACTCTGCCTCTCTTTGGACCCAGAGTTAGTCTATATCTCTGAGGTCTGTCCCAGGCAGCACTTTCCCAAAGAGCCCAGTTACTTACAGCCTCCTCCTGTGTGCAGGTATATGTAGCCCTTTTCAGCCGCAGGCGCGGCCAGAGTCTCTCCACTGTAGGGCAACCAGCAGCCTGCTAGATCCAAGCCCCGCAGGCTCTCAGTCCCAAGCTGTAGCTGCAACACAACAGCTCCTGGACTGGATATAAGGCTCTTCCACAACAGCCTGGCTCCCCTTCTCCCAAAATGGAGAGCCCCAGACTGCCCAGTCCCTCTCTCCACAAACCCTCTTTCCCTGGTTTCCTCAAGGGCTCATGGGAGTTGTAGTCTCTAGGGCTAGATTACAGCACACAGGATCCTCCCAGAAAAAGTCAGAGGCATCTGTAGTAAGGGGACTACATAAATACACCCAAATCCCTTAGCCGCTCCTCGGAGGTCACATGTTCCAGCCCACCCCTTGTCCATCATTCTGGCTGCCCTCTGCTGGGCCCTCTCCAGAGCCTCCCGCTTGCCCTCTGACTTTGCTCACTGACTCTGCCTGAGGAGGTGAGCAAAGAGGCTCACAGGTGGGGCTGGGCTCCTCCCTTAAAGGGCCAGCTGCCCTGAAAGAGTCAATGGGCCCGAGCCTGAGTCAAGCATGCAGGAGGGAGAGCCAGGTTTGGGTCCCACCTTGGTGCTGAGCTGCGAGCCTGGCTTTCCCAGGGCTGCGAGCCACGCTGGGCGGCTGCTGCTCCCCCTGAAAATGCCTGAAGGTTTCTGCTGTGTCCTGCACCATCCTGAAAACACGCCTCAGAGCCCAGCGCTTAGCGTGACGTGGAATTCTGGTTCTCAGCCAGTTCTTAGCTAGACACACAAGCGTGTGCAGGTACCAACCCCCATAGACAACCACGTGCCCACAAGCACCTCGCCGATGTGCCCGCTAACTCGTCTGTGCAGGTGTGGATTTTCCATGCGTGGGATACGTTTTATGGGCACTCAGGCATGTGTGGATAGAAACACAAACCTCGCTGGGGGCGCTCTGCTAATCGGCTGGGCGGCATTGTGCTCTCTCCTGAGCGGCTGCATGAGGGCCCAGCTCATAGGGAACCCTGCAGGGCCCTTGCCCCTATGGATATGCACATACACTGATGCTGTCATAGGCCTACAGGTCATAGGACAGGTGTGTGTGGGCTGGGGACAAAATCCTGATCTGAAAAGGTGACAACAACCCCCATCTCTCTGGCACTGTCTGCTGCAGCCCGCCGGGGGCCCATTAACGGTTCTACTCCAGGGCTGTGTGCTGTACTGGCCGAGCAGTGTGGGCTAATGGGTGGAGCAGGGGAGTCCATGGCAGGAATTCTGGGTTCTGTTCTGGGCATTGCCACTGACCTACAGAGGGATCCTTGCAGAAGTCTCTTCTCTGTTATTTCCCCCTCCGGTCTGCTTGCCTCTTTTGGGCGGGGCCTGTCTCTCACTATGTGTGCCCCATAGAATGGAGCCGGGGCCTTGGGGGCTAACGCAGGGGTTTTCAAATGACGGGTCGCGCCCCAGCACTGGGCGGGGGATGTCAGGCCCTGGGGCTCGTGGCTGCGGGGGGATCAGGTGAGTGGAGGGGCGCTAAGGTAGCTCCCTGCCTGGCCTGGCACCGCAGACTGCACAGCAGATCCAGCTCTTAGGTGCGGGGGGAGGGGAGCGCGCACAGGGCACCGTGCACTGCCTCTGCCCCCAGCTCTAGCTCCGCACTCCCACCGGCTGGGAGCCTGCTGCTGGCTGCTTCTGGGCACGGCCTGGTCTGCAGCCCCAGGAGAGGCAGGAAGCTGCCTTAGCCCCCCTCTGTGCCGCTGCCTGGGAGCTGCTGGAGGTCAGCCCCTCCTGGCCTAGCCCTGACCCCCCAGAAAGCCGGAGCTCCCTTCTGCACCCCAAAGCTCCATCCTCAGCCCCACCCCGGAGACACACTCCAGTCACATTATGTCCGGTCGTGGCATCAACAATTTTCTTCAGCTGGATCATGAGTAAAAAAGCTTGAAGCCCCCATGCTAATGTCCTTTGGACAGAATAGCACAAGGCAGTGCCGGTCTATAGACCGAATCCCCCGATTTTCATCCCTCCTGTGGCTGGTGGAACATCCCATTGACCTGCCTTTGGATGATGGCAAACCAGGAAGGAAGATGAATTTTGGAAGGAGTTTAAATTTGTGCTGCCTGTTTTCTGTGCTATGAAATGAGCTGGCACCCAGCACTGCCGAGAAAAAAGAGAGATGGAGATAAAACCAGACAGGTTATAATGGAGATAGACACATACTTAATCACGTTAAATATTAGATAGATAGCTAGATAGCTAGATAGATACATGTGGTGTATGGGAATGGATAGATAGATAGAGGGGGTGTCTTGGGGATAGATAGATAGATAGATAGATAGATAGATAGATAGATAGATAGATAGATAGGGGTGTGTGTGTGGGGATGGATAGATAGGTAGATAGATAGATAGATAGAGGGGGTGTATGGGGATAGATAGATAGGGTGTGTGGGGATAGATAGATAGATAGAGGGGGTGTGTGGGAATAGATAGATAGATAGAGGGGGTGTATGGGGATAGATAGATAGAGGAGATATATGGGGATAGATAATGGTATTAAACAGGCAATACTCTTGTGATGACCGCTCACTGGACAGGTCCCCTTGTGACAATGGAGCAAGAGAACCCGACTAGAGACCAGTGCAAACCTTGCTAAGAAAATGACGCTGCCAAGTGAAGCACGAGCAAACCTGCCTTTCCCGTTGGCAAAGGCAGACAAAGCGCGAGGGCCGGTGCCCCAGTCTGTCGGAGGAGCCATCCAGGCCAGCGCCAGTGTCTAAATTAGCATGAAGTGTTTCCATTGTGCGCTGCACAATGCGGCCCATATGTCAGGGCCGGGCTGGCCGGGCGGGTAACAATGGGCAGCCCAGCCGGGCGGGAGCTGGCGACAGAATGTTCACACGTTCCTAACGTGATTAATGTGCTCTCACTTCTCCGGCTGCTCGCCCCTGCCCAGCCCGCGAGGGGGTGGGAACTGACAGCACCCTGTTCAAGTCAGGCAGCCCCAGGGCAAGGCTGCAGGCAGGTCGGAGAGGCCAGCTTGAGGCTGCGCCCAAGCGAGCGCCAGAGCTGACGGGCGGGAGATCCAGCCTCAGAGCCAGTGTTGGAACAGGCAGGCCACAAAGGGGCAGGATGTGCCCCACGGGCCGTGGAGGGAGAGCAGGGAACAGAGCTGTCATTGGGCTCCTCTCTCCCAGCCCTGATAATGGAACCCAGGAGTCCTCCTGACACACACCCTGCTCTAACCACTGGACCACATTCCCCTCCTGGGACTAGAACCAGAACCCAAGAGTCCAGACACCTCCTCCCCTGCCCCTCCCTAACCACTGGACCCTATTTCTGTCCCAGAAACGGAACCCAGGAGTCCTGACCACCCCCCCCCGCTCTAACCACTAGACCCCATTCCCCTCCCAGGACCAGAACCCAGGAGAACTGACCTCACCTCCCCTGGCTCTACCCATGAGATCCCTGCATGGGGTGGGGCTGATGCTGATGACGACTCTGGCAGCGCTGGCCCCGCAGGGCATGTCCACCTGCAGCGGGCGGGGAGCCCTGAGCCCGGTGGCGGCAGGCTGGTGGGTGTGCATCCGAGCTCGGTGAGCACTGCCGGTGGGTGGGCCTGCCCTGGGTGTGGGGTGGCTCTCCTGAGCCTTCGCGGCCCCATGGCATTTTACTGGCTAGCGCAGGGCCCTGAGCCGGGAGGCTGCTCTGGCTGCCATGCAGATGCACCCTGAGAGCTGCCAGCCCCGCCCCTAGCTGCCTTTTTTCCTTTGCCTTCGTGGCCAGGCGTGGCCAGCGTCCTGTCTTCGCCCCGGGCTGTCCCCTGGGGTAGTCGCAGGCTCCCACGTCGGGGAGCTCTGGGAAGGACACTGCCCCATCCCTGTGCGTTCCCCTCCCCTGCCCGTGCCCCGGCATTTCCATTCCCCCAGGTGCATCCCGCGGGACCGAGGCCAATTGATTACGGGCAGGAGTCTGCAGCAAGTCGAGGAGCAGCTGCCGCTGGCCCCACGGGGGACTGGTCCGCCAGAGGCCGGGGCGAAGGGCTGCCCGGCCTTGACCGGCGTGAGGGGCCGGGAGGGAGGAAGGAGGGGGACGCCTGAGGCCTGGCCCAGCGCATTGGCCTGACACGCTCGTTACTCCCAACGCGCCGCGGCCCGAAGAGGGACCCACGAAGCGCCACGTCGGGTATGACATGCAAGCGGCTGGCGGGGTCTGCGATCCGCTGGGGGGGGGGCGTGTGCTCGGGTCGTGCAGGGTCTGCAGGCGAGGCAGGGCACAAACCCAGCCTGCGCCAGGCCAAGGGCCGGGTATTTACCTGCCTGGCTGGCGGTCCAGTGGAAGGACACGTTCCTAGGTACATGGAGCTCCCGAGTGGCAGGATGTGGTCCCAGCCTGCAGGGCGGGAAGGGGAGCAAAGCACCATGGCTTAGGAGGCAGAGGGTCCCCCACCCTCTGAGTTGCTTGGCTCCCCTGGCCCGGACGGCCTTGTGAGGCAGTTGCATGTGATTTGGGGGCCCTGAGCTCCCCTTCCCGCATGTCGCGTCCCCAGGGGAGGATCTTTCAAGGCTGCTGAGCTGGTCTGAGCCTTCCCCCGTCCCTCTCCCACTGGCTGGATCTCTCCTGCCTCGCGCTCCCTGGGGGGTTGGGTTCACAGGCCCCTGGGAGACTCGGGACCAGCTGCCACGCCGGACTGGGGGCAGCCACGGCGGGAGACCAGGGCACTGGTTTGTTTTGTGTGTGTCTGTCCCTGCCCTGCAGTCCCTGCTCCACACTCAGGGTCGCCCTGACCCCGATGAGCCCCCCCTGCCTTGTGGAAGACAGGGCCTGTGGACAGGGTGAGAATGGACTGGCCCCATGATCAGGGCTCCCTGGAAGCTGGGCGCTTAGGCGGCCACCCAGGAGAGAGTCCAGTGCCGCCCAGCTGATTAGCTGGTAGTGCGTACGGGTGGTGCACATCCACGCCGGCCTTGGTGCACGGAAAAAAATATTCTGCACATGGATGGAACAAGTTACAGGGAATATCGACTGTGACCCCCCTCACCAGTGCTTCAGGGCCCAGCGCTGACACGCCCTCCCCTCCCTTTGCCTCCCACTTTGTCATGCAGGGGACATAAGCTTTGCCGCACCCAGTCAGACCCTCGGTCCAGCAACTCACCCACCCATGGCAAGACTCAACCCTGGAGCGGGGAAGGATGGCCCAGTGGCTAGGGGCTGACCTTGGGCTTGGGAGACCTGGATTCAGTTCCCTGATGTGCTGCAGACTCTCAGGCTTCTCCAGGCCTCAGTTTCCCCATCTATACAATGCCCACTTGCTAACAATGAAGGGGGGGGGAGAAGTATCTTCTGTACAATTCCACAGAAGCCCCACAACTGTGGCAGAAGAGGCCTGCAACACAACTCCAGCCTCCCCCAGTGGGCCCTCCAGATCTAGGGTCCGGGGGTGGGCACCTCCTGACTCATGACGCCCCTGGGTGAGTCGGTGTCTTGCCACTGTGGATCGGGACCCTCCACCATTTGCATGTGGCAGGAGGAACCGCCATGCCCCTGCTGTGCTCATTTCGTGTGTCGGAGCGTGAGATTTCATTAGCCACCAGTCCTAACAGGCGTAGCCGCCGGCGTCCAGTGCCCGCGTGCATAATGACCCAGCTGCAAGCGGAAAGACACCGACGAGGCACTGAAAGAAAGGAAGAACGAAGGAAGCGTCTCTTTGCCAAACCCGAGCGCTCTCTTTTCTCTGGGACCATTTAATTCCATTCCCCCGTCCCCGCTTTCTTAGGCAATCGTAAATAATAAACCCTGGTACATTCTAAACAGCCAAGACGCACAGACAAGGGCACATTATATACAAGGGACTGTTTTCCCCTCCACAGTTGGTTTTTGTTTGTTTTTCTTTTAAAAAAGTGCACAACCCACAAATAAATAGCAACATACAGCAATACATTAATTCAATACATATCCTCGTGGCACAGAGACATGGCTGATGAGTGAAGGAGGCAGCGGGTTGGCCCTGCGCTCCTTGTCTGTCGGTTTGCCTTGCTAAACCGAGCACGGAGGGGCACATCTGTCTCTGTCGTCATTGCTCATAACACCCTGCCGCCCAGGGATCTCAAAGCACATGGCAGATGTTTGCTGAGGAGTCTGCATGCAGCCGAGGTAGGCATCATTCTCCCTATTTACATAGAGGGGGAAACTGAGGCAGAGATGCGGGAAAGTAGCCTGCCCCAGTGAATCAATGGCAGAGCCAGCAACCAAACCCAGAAGGCCAGATTGGAACAGTGGGTCAGGAAAACACCCTCTTTTCATCACTCGTGTTCACTGAATTTCATCTGAGCCCCCAAACGGAGCTGGGGAAGGTTCAGCTGTGGTCAAATGCCTCGAGAGACAGACAGACAGACAGTAAGACAGAAGATGATAGACAGACACAGAGCAGGTTGGGGGTACGTAGCTATAAAAGGATTTGTACAGTGATAGATAGACAGACAGACAGACACCCAGGTGATGTAGTGCAGAAGGACAGAGAGAGACATGGGAGTATATGGCGATAGATCGGTCAATGGATGGAGGTGTATGGGAATAGACAGACAGACAGACGGACAGAGACACTGGTCAGGTGATCTAGTGAAGGGGGACAGACAGCGAGATGGAGGTGCATGGGGACAGACAGACAGATGTGCATGGGGATAAATGACAGAGTCTCACCCTGCAGACCCTGAGCCAATAGACAGGTGGGTTTTTGCAGGCTCAGACCCACACAGTTCATGCTTGCTTACTTGGGCTGCTCCAGCTCTTTTCTGATTGGCTGCAGGCCCTGTGTTTTGTTTACAGTTCGCTCACTCAGCGATCTGATTGGCCAAACACCATTTCTCTTTGGTTCTAACGTCTGCCAATCAGCTTCTCTGACAATACCCCAGGCTTGGCTTTGCCATGGGGGGGGATTTGCTGAGCTGGGAAACTGGGGTTGGGGGTTCCAAGGAAGTGCAGGGCACCAGCTGAACCCCAGAGCTGCATCTGGGTCTCCAAGGAGGGACATTCGCTGGGGGGGAGGAGGCTTCTCTGCTCGGGATTCACACCAGGGAGCATGCGGGGACACACAGCCCCATGGTCGCCCACCTGGGCTGTGCGCTCCACAGCTGCCTGAGGGGTTTGGTCATCCAGTTCCCATTCCCGGCGGCCGTCGCTTGCACCGGTGCAAACTGGGTGCCCACATCTCAGCGGTAGCATGTAAGGTGCAGCTGCCCAGCGCAGACCGTACATTAGCCCAGGTTGGCTCTGAGATAAACTAGAATGGTGCAAACCGAGCTCTTTTGTGGTAAACTGTGTCCCACTAACGGGTTAAACCTGGTGACTGGAAACCCAGCAGGAGGCAAGGCCTGATACCTACTTTGCCTGGGGGTTAATCACAACACAAGGTGCATGGCAGAGGAGACTGGAGGCCTTGTAAATCAATGACTTCCATTCATCACAATATGGTGTTAACTCTGAAGGCTAATGATGGCAACATACAGGTCAGGTATATTTATTTACTATGCACCGATCATTACAGCAGACAGATCCAGTCATCTGAGATTGTCGGTGGGGGCTGGAATTGTGTCTAGAGCTTGAGTAAAGAGTTACCACATTTCCCCCAGTTTGACCCCTCTTACTAAGGGCATCTATTCTGAGCTCCCTGGGGTTGATTCTGTGCTGTCCACCCTGTACAGTCACTTCTACCAGTACAAAGTGGGTGCAAAACACTCGCTTTGCACGGGTAGAAACAACCGCAGGATGATGGAGACTGGAGCCTCTTAACTGTGACTGGCGCAGACTCTGACCTGGGGGATGCTGACGTGGACATTGGTTTGGGAGACTGGGCTCCAGCCTTGGTGGCAACAGGGCACTGAAATCCCTGGGGATTGGCTCACGGCCAGTTTCCCTGCCTGCCTGGGGAAGGGAGGGGCTTAGGACGGGGGCAAGGGTTAGGTTTCCGGGAGCGGGTCTAAGCGAGAAAACGCCTCTTTCCTGTTCACCAGGCACCTTCCACCTGTCGCGAGGGTCCGGGCCCTGCGGAAAGCTGCTGCTGTCTCACTTGGAGAGGCTGCCCCGTGTCGTCTGTCTCTGCACTTTGCGGCACGTTGGGTATTCCTCTCCAGGGCAGGACAAGCAGGAGCCTCCAGCTGTGCAACGGATCCCAGCCTCCCAGCAGGTCATGCTCCCTTCATGTCTGCCTGGATCCGGGGCCCGCCACGGGCGTCAGCTCAGAAACGCAGCAGCTGCTTAAGACAGGGCCTTGGGGGAGCCCAGCGTGCGGCGCCCCTGGGCGCGATGCAGCCGACAGACAAAGGCCTGAGACGCCCTCGCTCCAGGCTGTTGCTCAGGCAAAAGGAGCTGAGAACCCAGGGCTGAGAGCTGCCGTGGGCCAGATGTCTGGCCCGGGGTTCCAGTGAGCGATGGATGTGGGAGGGGCAGACGGGGCTTGGTGGCTCAAGAGGTCCGGCCTGTGGCTCAGACAGACAGATGGATGAAAGCTTGGTGGCTCAGCAATCCACCAGGAGGGACGTCGGAGACATGGACGGATGGGCCTCGGCTCAGTGGCTCGGTCTCCAGCAAGTTGTCAGGTAACGTGTATAATAGCTGCATGGACAGACAGACAGAGATGGGGTTGGTGGCAGGATATGGAGGAGAAATATGGACAGACAGATGTGGGCTTAGTAGCTCAAATGTCCAGCATGTGGCTTGGGTAGGAGATGTAGCAGACAGATGGACAGACAGATGTGGGCTCGGCAGCTCAGACATCCAGCACATGGTTCAGGTAGAAGACCCAGCAGACAGACGGATGTGGGCTCAGCAGCTCAGACATCCAGCACATGGTTCAGGTAGAAGACCCAGCAGACAGACGGACAGATAGATGTTGGCTCGGTGCCATCCAGCATGTGGTTCAGGTAGGAGATGTAGCAGACAGATGGACAGACAGATGTGGGCTCAGTGCCGTCCACCACATGGTACAGGTAGAAGACCTAGCAGACAGACGGACGTGGGCTTGGCGGCTCAGATAGGAGACATAGCAGACAGACAGACAGACAGACATGGGCTCGGTGCCGTCCAGCACGTGGTTCAAGTAGGAGACGTAGCAGACAGACAGACAGACGGACGTGGGCTCGGCGGCTCAGACGTCCAGCACGTGGTTCAGGTAGGAGACGTAGCAGACAGATGGACAGACGGACGTGGACTCGGTGGCTCAGACGTCCAGCACGTGGTTCAGGTAGGAAATGTAGCAGATGGCCAGTCGGAGGATCTCGATCTTGGAAAGCTTCTTGTCGGGGGGCAGGGTGGGCAGCAGCTTGCGCAGCTCGGCGAAGGCCATGTTGAAAGCCTCGACGCGGATGCGCTCCCGCGTGGCGTGGGCTGTCCGGTACTTGGCCGTGGCACGCCGCCGCCGCCGCCGCTCCTCCCGGCTCAAGTGCTGCAGGTCCTTTTTCAGAGCCTCACCTGGCTCAGCTAGCCGGGACTGGGCACACAGGCCCATGCTGCTGGCCTCCTCCGCGCCAGCCCCGTGGCCCCCGCCTCCCCCACAGTCGCTAAAGACTGACTCTGTCTCTGAGTGAGATGGGGGCACATCGATTTCTGTCTGGTCTGAGTTGAGCATCATCTTTTCAAAGGATGGAGGGATAGATATACCAATGGGTGTGTGTCCGGACAGACAGACAGACAGACAGACAGACAGATAGATAGACACAATTCCAAAATAAACTGGCTCTGCGTCTAATATTTTGTTTTCTGGTTCACATCATCATCATCATCATCCTCTTCCTCATTAAAAAAAATTCCTTCCAAAGAAATTTCAAAGCTGGCCCCTCTCTCCAGGGAACTGACACACAAATCAACAATCTTCCAAATAAATAATTTCAATAAATACCATTTCCAATAAATAGATAAATTAAATAAATAAATCTCTCCTCTGTGCGCGGGGGGTGCAGGCTCTGTCTTGCGGCTCGCGGCGCGAAGCGGTTTCCTTCTTCAGGAGTCAGTCTCTGCAAATGCCTCCAAGGTGCTCTAGAAAACAGAGACAGCGGCATTCTCGCTAACGTCCTGCTCCCACTTGACGAGGCAGGAAGGAAGGAAGGAGACTCGTCTGTCCCTGTCACAAGCCAGCAAAGCAGCCTGGTGCAGGGCAGAGAACGGCTGGAGCTCGACACATGCAAGGTGCTAGTGGTGTGGGCGGGGGCGGGAGCTCGGGGGTAGCAGCAGCCCAGGGCAGCAGGAAAGGCCACAGGGGGGAGCCCGTGGAAAGGAAGCCATTTCTCCTGGCTCTCTGGAGAGATGACAGGTGGTGGATTGGAGCGAGGGGGGAGACAGGCTGCGCGGGTGGGGGTGGGGGCCTATTGTATATTACATGAGCCCGTATGTCATGGATTCTGGCACCCCAGACATATGGAACCCAGCACAGCTGCTTTGCTTGACGTGTCCAAGTAGAAGCCGGCTCCCTGCTCCCCCCGGGAGACTGCAAGCAGGCCAGGGATCCTGGCTCTCTGCCTCCCCTCCCTCCGCTGCCTTCGCAGCCCTGCTCCGGAGCCCGCGCCCGCACACAGATGCTTCCAAAGCTGGGGTGGGTCTGGGGAAAGGCCAGGCCAGGCCTGACCCACCCCTGCCAACCAGGCCGGGACAGAACGGGACAAGGGGCAGAGTCGAGGGAAACCAAGTTTGGAGGGAAGAGGGGTTAGAAGAAAAGCTCTAAGCTCTCGAGAGCAGCCACTGCCAGCGAGACTGTGAGCCAGAGGGCTAGTTAGCTAGAGAGCTAGAGAGCTACTTAGCTAGACACCAGAGAGCCAGTTAGTTAGAGAGCGAGAGAACTAGTTAGTTAGCTAGGGGCGTATGGTGACAGAGATAAAATATTCCTATGGAACATATGCACACGGCAAGCTGCTTTTGACTTCAGACAGCCATGCCTGCAAGAAGCCGAGCGGGGGGATAAGCAGAGGCGAGCACTCCGAGTCGGACAGTGACAGACTGACATGTGCAGACACAGCCTCACGACTGTTCAGAAGCGCCCCCGAGAAGGATCTATATAAACACAGCCTGGGAAACTCCCAGGCATATGCACAGACATTCACACACACAAACTGACACTCCAAAATTCACACACAGAGAAATTAACCCCCACACAAACCACACACGTGTACACAGTCATTCAACCCTCACACCGAGACACACACATGAAAAACACAGACACAGGAATTTGTTAGCACAGGCATGGGCACACAACAGACACACATCTCCCTACACACAAAATTACACACATGTGATAACTTGCCCACGCATGTGTGCACACACACACACACACCCCCCTGTGCACAGCCAAAGTCTGGTTGTGTATAGGTATGTCTGTGTGTGCGTACACGCACATGCGTGGGCAAGTTATCACATGTGTGTAGTTTTGTGTGTAGGGAGATGTGTGTCAGTTGCGTGCCCATGCCTGTGTACGCTTGTGTGAGTTAGAGTAAGGGGCTGGGAGAGGGACACTCAGAAAGCTTGTGAGGTCGGGCTGGACGGATACAGTGAGTCCCTGGGGTGTGCAATGAGCACTAGTGACAAAGTGTGCCTCCTCCTAGTAATGCACCCTACTTGTGGCAGGGCACCGGTTCAGGGCCCCGATCCGGCCAAGCACCTAGGCACGTGTTGCAATTCCCTGAGCGTGTCCGTCCCCTGTCACCGTGCATGGCGTCCGTCTGACGTCACATTGTCTCCCCGCCTCCCTCGCTCACCGCTGCTGCTGCTTTTCTCCAGGGTGCTGCCCCACACCCAGGATCACCCACTGCTAAGCCTGAAGGGGGGCCAGGCCCCTGCCCTCCCTGCTTGGCCGGGAGAGCAGTGCACGGTGGGAGCGAACAACAGTCAGGGACGGTCTGCGGCAGGGGGCAGCCGGGAGCCGCTTTTCTTTCCAAGGGGCTTCACTCTCTGGGGGGGTTTCACCCTGTGTTATTCCTTAGCAGAGCCCCTGGGGCGCCAGGCACAGCACTTGTGCACACATGCACACACACACACACACACACTCACGCACAGGCCCTGGCCCCAAAGATCTCACAATCCTGGCTCCACGCTGGAGGGCCGCTCAAGGCTGCAGCTTCGCCAAGCAGTGCGAGCACGAAGGCTCCCTGGAGGACGGCGCGTACGTCCGTGGACAGCAGCCCCATGCTTAGAATCCCGGAATCCTTGAATCTTAGACGTGGAAGGGACCGCGAGAGGCATCGAGTCCAGTCCCCGGCCCTCCTGGCAGGACCCAGCACCACTGGACCATCCCTGGCGGGTGTCTGTCCAACCTGCTCTGAAATATCCACAGCGATGGAGATTCCACCACCTCCCTGGCAACTTATTCCAGCGTTTAACCCCCCTGACAGGCAGGAAGTTTTTCCTAATGTCCAACCCAAACCCCCCTGGCAGCAGTTTCAGCCCATTACTGCTTGTCCTGTCCTCAGAGGCCAAGGAGAATTTTTTCCCCTCCTCCTTGTGCCCCCCTGTTAGGTACTTGAAAACCGCTCTCATGTCCCCTCTCAGGCTTCTCCTTTCCAAACTAAACAAGCCCAATTCCTTCAGCCTCCCTCCTAGCTCCTGTTCTCTAGACCTTCCATTCCCCACGCTGGCGCTTCTATGCGCTGCCTCGGGCAAGGGCCGAATCCCTGCAGTCAGGTCTCTGGAGCCCCTGAGACCTGCTCTCTGGCTTTGGTGGACTCATGCTGGATTTGCACCCATCACCCCCACCTGTCAAGGCTTTCTAGCCCCGCTCTGCTCCCTCTGCCTTCCTCCTGGGACTGTGGACCCTGATGGCCTGGCCCGCCCCACCGCTCGCGTGGGCCAATTTGCCACCAGATCGCAGGGCCAAAGAGAACAGGCCGGCGTCTCTGCCAGCACTGCAGGTGCCCCAGGCTCGCTCTGGGCTGTGCACGGCGACGGCGTCGCTCCGCTTGTTCTCCAGAAGAGCGGTGGGTGGGTGAGGACACAAGTGCAGACCAGGGGCTCATCTGCTCTGAGGGAATGGGGGCTCTTCCCCCTCCCCAGACAGCCCATAGTTCTAGATACTCCACTGCCCTCCCCCCCCCCGACTTTACAGGAGTAATAGAACCACAAACAACATTCCACAGGCTAACACAACTCCCCCCTAACCAAGCTTCCCATAGGCTGGTTGTCCGAGCGGCCGCTCAGGAGAGATTCAAGGGCTGATCAGCAGAGCAGCAGGGTTTTGTTTCTACCGGTTTCGTTTCCACGGGTGGTGCACATGCCTCAGTGCACAGAAAAAAAACTTATTCTGCCCACGGATGGAAAAAATCCGTCCACTGATGGAAAGATACGGGGAACGTTGCCCTAGCCCACGGTCTGTTTTGCCATGATGCCTCTGATGCAGACACTAATGCGATACGCACCCGGCCCCAGCCTCCGGGGAGGTGATTAATGGAAAAGGAGTGGCCAGGAGGATTGGGGAGGGGGCAGGGCACGTCACCTGCACCTCCCTGCCCACCCCCCAGAACCATCACCAGCGGCAAGTCGAGGAAAACTGGCCATGTCCCTACTTGGCAGCCGCTTGCAGGGACGATGCGAGAGGGAATCAAGTCGAGGGTGTCGATTCTGCAGTGCCATCCCAGTCGGAGGAATTACACCGTTCCCCCCCACCAGGGGTCTGGCCCTTTGTTATTTCAGCGAGACGGCGGAGTCAGTTCACTGCGACCCACCACGCAAGGCGGGAGGCCCGGATGATTTCCACCCCGGGGAGCGACCTCAGTCAAGTCCGGACTCTCGGGGCTCCGTGGGTCACTCGCACCAGTCAAGGTTGCAGAGCTGGGTGTAACTGGCCTCTCCCTACCGCCTCCTGGCTGAGCGAGCGAGAACGGCAGCCCCAGTGCTCTAGGCTGGTGACTTCCCCTCCCGGGTCTTCCCTCTGCAAAGCGTCTGTTTCACCCACATGGCCACTGCACAAGCCTGGGAGGGGAAGCCCTCACCTTCGGGAGCTGCCACGTCCACCGGCCATGAATATCTAACCCCCAGTTCTGAGCCAACGGCCTCCCCCACTTCCTGAAGCTCCCGGCGTGGCCCTTTGCCTGCCCCTCTCCCTGGTGCCACCCAACGCAGCCCACGAATGCTTGCGAGAGGCACCCCCGCCCTGCCCAGGCAAAGCCGGGCATCTGGGCCCAGGACACCCCACCCCAGTGCCGGGCATCTGGGCCCAGGACACCCCACCCCAGTGCCGGGCATCTGGGCCCAGGACACCCCATCCCAGTGCCGGGCATCTGGGCCCAGGACACCCCATCCCAGTGCCGGGCGGCTGGATCTGAGCTTTCGCTTCCAGAGCCACCTCCATCGCCCAAATCGACCTCCCCTGCCAACGTCTCCGAAGTACAGCGGGCTCGTGGCAGAGGGGACTTCACGTCTGATAGTGGGTGGGCAGAAGAAATGCTTTGTCCTGAGTATTGCGGCACTTCTGCTTGTATATGGAATCATCTATCCCCGTGCACCTATCAAATCTATCTACCGGTAATCTAACCTATCTATCTATATAGCCACACACCCCATCTATCTATCTATCTATCTATCTACCTATCTATCTATCCCCACACACCCCTCCATCTATCTATCTATCTATCTATCTATCTATCTATCCGCACCCCCCCTCTGTCTATCTATCTATCTATCTATCTATCCGCACACACCTCCTCCCTCCCTCCCTCTCTCTCTCTCTCCAGGCCCGTTCACACTGTACTTTTTCTCTCTTTCCACCCATGCCCCCACCCCCACACCGTGTCAGCGCTTGGGACCGCAGCAATGGGTCGGATCACAGCCCATCAGTGCATCTGTACTGCCCCTCCCCCGGCCCCGTGCAACCGCCTTACCCCTAACCGGACGGCATCCTCAGTCACTAAAGTGCTTCTGGCTCTCCTCCGCGTGCAGGACGAAGCCGGACCGATCCCAGCCCCGAGGGTCTGGCTGGTCAGTGACAGCGCAGAAAGTTTCCCCCTTGTGCGCTCAGACTCCTGCTGCGAGGGACGGGCCTGGGGAGGGGCGCGATCCTTGACCGGGGCCCAGACCTGCTGAGGGGCCCATGGGCTGCTGCACAGTTCTATGGACACACCTCGAAGCATGTGGGCCATACACTATATATACATGCACCCAAGCCAGCATGCTGCCTCCCAGCCCAGGCTTCCTATTGGCCCACTCCGGTGCTCCCCCCTCATCAATATTAAAGACAGCAGAGGGGATCCCATTGGCTGGGAGGGAAGTTCGAGCCCCCCTGGGAGGAGAGGGGAGGGGGGGAGGAGGGTTGGCCATGGTCCGGCAGGAGGGAAGGAGGCAGTGGGGTGGGGAGGAGAAGGAGACATCTGTTCACCATGCATATTTCATAAAGGGGAAATGGAGAGACCGGGGGGGGGGGGAGGGACAGGGGGGAGAGAAAGCAGCAGAGACCTCTCTGTGTGGGGACGGGACTGAGAGGCCAGGGCTGGGAACAGACACTGACTGGGAAACGCTGCGCTGGTGGAGACAGGCCGCCCTGCACAGCCTGGCCTGGGAGTCCCTCCGACAGCTGGTGCGCAGCACTGAGCGTGACTTTGTGCACGTGTGTGTGTGTGTTTGTATACCTGTGAACGCATGTGTGCAGCACTGTGTGTGTGAGAGAGAGAGGCAGGCAAGGGCGCGCTGTTGGTGTGTCTCACATATAACACAGGGAGCCCAAGAAGACTCCCTTAGCATCAGTGCAACCTTCCTGTCTGTGGACAGGGCTTGAAGCCGGTGAATAGACTTTGAAAGTTGGACGGGCTAAGGGAGTCAGCCAGGCAGCCGCCCCCTGGCAGGCACACAGCCACGGGGCATGGGCACGAACTCTGAACAGTGCGCCAGAATCTTTTCGGTGTTACATTAAGCTGCGTCCCCCTTGTCAGGCAGCCCGGCCCCTCTTGCAGATCCCTCCTTTAAACTCTCATTTTAACCCTTCCTACATTGCTTTCAACACCAATCATCTCCCCGCAAATTCCCCTCCCTGGATTATCTACCTAGCTAGCCCCCCCATCTATCTATCTCTCTATCTATCCCCACACACCCCCCCCTCTATCTGTCTGTCTGTCTATCTATCCCCATACACCCTATCTATCTTTCTGTCTATCCCCATACATCCCCATCTGTCTGTGTGTCTGTCTATCTATCCCCATACACCCCCTCTATCTATCTATCTATCTATCTATCTATCTATCTATCCCCACACACCCCCTCTATCTATCTGTCTATCTATCTATCTATCCCCAAGACACCCCCTCTATCTGTCTATCTATCCCCACACCACCGCACTGTCTCACAGCTCCCCAGTTTATTGACTGGGAACATCCCCCCTTTTACCCAGTCCCCCTTTTGCTCCCCCTGAGCGCCTGGGGTTGCCTTGCTGCCCACTGCCCCTCTCCCGTCCCCTCGCAGCGTCCCAGGGCTGCTTTCCCTGGTCACGGTGGCCATGGGCGCACACCTGGGCCAGCTCCAGCCCGGCCCGTCTCAGCAGATGGTGGCGGAGTTTGCAGGGAGGGGAGGGGAGGCCGGGGAAGGATCAGGTGGCGGCAAGGAGCTTGCATCACCATTGCTATGGCACTGATTAAAAAACAATATCTGCCTAATGAGCCTGTGGCAACAGCAGCACCCACCCCGAAACTAACCCCCACCCAGACACACACACACACGGACGGACACACATGGACGGACATACACACACACATGGACACACACACAGACACACATGGACACAGACACACACACACGGACACACAGATACGGACGCACACACACAGACAAGGTGCCCAGCTCTCTCTCTCACACATACACTTGCACAAATGCATCAGTCCTCCCCCTGTAACCATCACACACACACGCGCGCGCACACACACGCACACACATGCACATACACATGCCAAAGACCCCGGTAAATATCAGACATGCTCACCACCCCCCGCTATATCCATGCCACACCCCTCCAGCCCGTCACCCCGTGCTTCCTTTGGGCCAGGACACGTCAGGGCCGAGCCTCGCACCTTTGGGATTGCTGCATCCACTAAGAATGTAGAAAACTGCTTAAGCCCAGCTCTTCCATTACACATTAACACTGCCGTCGCCCCCACAGCCCGTGGCGCACATGCACACACACACGCACGCACGCAAGCACGCACACACACACGCACACACACACACAAGAGCACACACACAAGCGCGCACACACACGCATGTGCGCACACACATGCACGCAAGCGCACACACACATGCGCACACAAGCGCACACACACGGATGCACACAAACACACACACAGGGACGCATACACGCGTGCACACACACTCCGCCTGCTGCGGCCCACACTCCCATCTCCCTGTGGGATGCCTTATGGGCCGCATCCATATTTATTTATTTCTCTCTCTGCCCCGCCTGCTAATGTCTCTTCCCCCAACCCCCGGGGCCAGCGCCTCTCCCCTGCCAGGATGCCAGCCGGGCTCCACCTATCGCCCGAGATGCTCTCTGGGCATCCTGCCTGGTTCCTGGGAAGAGGGGACGCAGGCAGCCAGCTCCGGGGCTCACGCCTGCTCTGCTCTCCGCTTCCTGGTAGCCCCAGCCCCCAGGCCAGTGTCTGGGTCTCTGCTTTGGATGCTCTTCCATGACTGCTTCCTCCGGGCCGCAGACAAATGTCTCCATGTAGCCGAGAGCCGCGTCCCCTGGATTCTCTCTGCCCAATGCAAGGCACCCGGTGCCATTCAGCCACCCTGAGGATTCCCTCCGACAGCTGGTGCGAACCCCCCGGGAGGGTTCAGAGATTGGAGGGGGAGGCATCAGCCCATAACAATCAGCAACAATGTTCCCTCTCAGTTTTTCCATTCGTGTGCAGAATAAATGCTGTTGGGTGCATCAAGGCATGTGCGGATGTGCACCACCGCCTGCTGCCAGCTGTGGGCGCTCTGCTAACCAGCTGGGCGGCCTTGGGTCTGGCGTGCTCGCCCGAGCGCTCAGCACCCAGGGAATGCCAGCCGGAGGAGGACAATAAAGCTAAGGCCGTTAAAGACACGTTGTCAGCGTCGCGTCTCCCAAGAGCCGAAGCAGCCGCCCGCCGATGAGACCCTCGGACGCTCTCAGGCGGCGTTTTTCTTCCTCGGCCGCGCTGCGAATCTCCATGGCGCTTGGTGGAAACATCCTTCCGGCGCGTCCGGTGTTCACTGCCCCCCTTGCTGAAAACAGGAGCTTTCCCCACCTGCTCTGCCCCCGAGCTGCACCAGATTGCCCCCCCACGGCCTGCCGGGGCCCGCTGAGTGCCAGCACCAGGGAGTGGGGGAGACTTTCGAGCTGGGGTTGGTCTCAGGGCAGCTGGATCTGGGCGCCAGAGACCCGGAGCTGTCTCTGGAGAGTGAGGCCTGGGCCCAACGCTTGTCTCGCTGTTTGTTTCCTCGCCTCCAGGCAAGAAAGGCCCTTGCACGGGACTGGGCGTGACGTGGGTAGTTAGGAGGGGGGCCATGCTCAGATAGTGGCCCAAGACTCCAGAAAGCTGCGTTCAGCCCGTAGCTCTGCCACCGCCTCCCTGGGTGACCCTGAGCAAGACACCTCGTCGTCCCCTGCCTTGGTTTCCCCACCATTAGAATAGGGGTAAGAACACTGCCTACGTTTGCTGCAACCATCTTGCAGGTGGGCTGCAGGCTTGGAGGGGGAGCAAGCGGCTTCTCGCACTGCTGCTCCCTCTTCCCCCGCTGGCAGAACAGCTCACCTCAGGGTTTTCCCCGCGTCTCCCATTGGCCACAATCATGACCAATGGGAGCAGCGGGGCGTCTGGGAGCTGCACCCCCCCTCATGCCCAGACCCTTGCACCCCTATTGCCCTCGACTACCCCCTTCCCATCCAGAACCCCTATCCTCAGCCTGCTCCTGCACCCAACCTCCCTCCCAGACCCCACCCCACCCCTCCTGCACCCAACCTCCCTCCCAGACCTCACCCCACCCCTCCTGCACCCAACCTCCCTCCCAGACCCCACCCCAACCCCTCCTGCACCCAACCTCCTCCCAGACCCCACCCCACCCCTCCTGCACCCAACCTCCCTCCCAGACCCCACCCCACCCCTCCTGCACCCAACCTCCTCCCAGACCCCACCCCACCCCTCCTGCACCCAACCTCCCTCCCAGACCCCACCCCACCCCTGCACCCAACCTCCCTCCCAGACCCCACCCCACCCCTCCTGCACCCAACCTCCCTCCCAGACCCCACCCCACCCCTCCTGCACCCAACCTCCCTCCCAGACCCCATCCTCACCCCTCCTGCACCCAACCTCCCTCCCAGACCCCACCCCACCCCTCCTGCACCCAACCTCCTCCCAGATCCCACCCCACCCTCCTGCACCCAACCTCCTCCCAGACCCCACCCCACCCCTCCTGCACCCAACCTCCTCCCAGACCCCACCCCACCCCTGCACCCAACCTCCCTCCCAGACCCCACCCCACCCCTCCTGCACCCAACCTCCTCCCAGACCCCACCCCTACCCCTCCTGCACCCAACCTCCTCCCAGACCCCATCCTCACCCCTCCTGCACCCAACCTCCTCCCAGACCCCACCCCACCCCTCCTGCACCCAACCTCCCTCCCAGACCCCACCCCACCCCTCCTGCACCCAACCTCCCTCCCAGACCCCACCCCCCCCAACCTCCCTCCCAGACCCCATCCCCACCCCTCCTGCACCCAACCTCCCTCCCAGACCCCATCCCCACCCCTCCTGCACCCAACCTCCTCCCAGACCCCACCCCACCCTCCTGCACCCAACCTCCCTCCCAGACCCCACCCGACCCTCCTGCACCCAACCTCCCTCCCAGACCCCCCCCACCCCTCCTGCACCCAACCTCCTCCCAGACCCCACCCCACCCCTCCTGCACCCAACCTCCTCCCAGACCCCACCCCACCCCTCCTGCACCCAACCTCCTCCCAGACCCCACCCCGCACCCAACCTCCTCCCAGACCCCATCCCCACCCCTCCTGCACCCAACCTCCCTCCCAGACCCCACCCCCGCACCCAACCTCCCTCCCAGACCCCACCCCACCCCTCCTGCACCCAACCTCCCTCCCAGACCCCACCCCACCCCTCCTGCACCCAACCTCCCTCCCAGACCCCACCCCCCGCACCCAACCTCCTCCCAGACCCCATCCCCACCCCTCCTGCACCCAACCTCCCTCCCAGACCCCATCCCCACCCCTCCTGCACCCAACCTCCTCCCAGACCCCACCCCACCCCTCCTGCACCCAACCTCCCTCCCAGACCCCACCCCACCCCTCCTGCACCCAACCTCCCTCCCAGACCCCACCCCGACCCCTCCTGCACCCAACCTCCCTCCCAGACCCCACCCCACCCCTCCTGCACCCAACCTCCCTCCCAGACCCCACCCCACCCCTCCTGCACCCAACCTCCTCCCAGACCCCATCCCCTGCACCCAACCTCCTCCCAGACCCCATCCTCACCCCTCCTGCACCCAATCTCTTTCCCAGCCCCCCCGTACCCAACCTCCCTCCCAGACCCCACCCCCACCCCTCCTGCACCCTCCCAGATCCCTCCCCCCTGCATCCATTGTATTATCATGGGTGGTGGCTGGTGTCCGCACAAAGGTCTCTTTTGAGTGGGGCGGGCTGTGGGACAGAACGGTTGAGGCCGCTGCTCTAGATAAAGCCCTCGGTCCAACAGGAACTCGGCTCCAGCCCAGCCGCCTGCGAGGAAGGTTCCCGGGGCGAGGGGCAGTGATCGGAGACGGGGCCGGGCGGGAGAGAGGTGCCCGATGCGGAAGGCTGGGGTTTGTTTCTAGGACGGGGAAGTCCTGGCCTCGGTTCAGAACCAGTCGGATGGGCCCTGGGCCAGGCCTGCCTCGGGGTGACCTCTCGAGGCCCCCGCCGGACGTTGCTGGACCCGGCGTGTGAGGAGCGGCTTTGGCGGCCCGGGGCGCGTGTGCTCACGCGGGACTCGAAAGGCAGAACACGAGAGGGCACCCAGCCTGCTCCTGAGCCTCGGACCAGGCTGCGCTCGGCTCCAGGTGGCTGACGATCCACGGGACCCCCTGCGCCTATCGCTGAGTTTGCTTCACTGGCTCCACTGCCGGGCCCCTGAGGGATCTGCCCATCTCGCCGGGCGGCTCCGCAGGCCGGGGATCAGCTGCACAGAAGGAGCTGCCGAGGTCGACTCTGGTGCCACAAGCTGAGCGTGCGGCCCGGACACCCCTGGGGCTGCGTGCGGGGGCACAGGGAGGTAGGCAAGAGACTCGGAGAGGCAGCATTTGGCAGGAGAGGAGGCGACATATTGTACAAACCCACCGGGGACCCCGACTGGCCCGTGCTTGTCAGGGAGAGCAGACGGCTTTAACCCTTGAGGGGCTGCAGCGGACGCAAGCCTGACTTCCAGAGCTTCTTACGCCAGGAGGCTGCAAAACCTAAATGATCACCTGGGGCCTTGACCTGAGCTCAGGGCCCCTGTTCGCTGGGTGCTGCACGGACCCAGGGAGAGACAGGTCAGTGCTGGGGCTGGTTCTGTGCTGTAGAAAGCACGTGTCGCGAGCAGTGGGTGATCCCACACCGGGAGCCGTTGCAAGTGCTTTGGAGGACAGGGGCATCGTTCAGAATGGGCTGGCAAACTGGAGAAATGGGCTGAGGCAAACAGGATGAAGTTCAATAAGGACAAATGCAAAGTGCTCCCCTGAGGACGGAACAATCCGTGTCACACACACAGAATGGGAAGTGACTGTCTAGGCAGGAGTCCTGCTGAAAGGGCTCTAGGGGTCAGAGTGGACCACAAGCTAAAAATGAACCAAAAGTGCGACACCGTTGCACAAAAAGCAAACATGATTCTGGGCTGCATTAACAGGTGTGTTGTGAGCAAGACACGAGGAGTCATTCTTCCGCTCTACTCTGCGCTGGTTGGGCCTCATTTGGAGTATTGTGTCCAGTTCTGGGCACCACATTTCAAGAAAGATGTGGAGACATTGGAGAAGGTCCAGAGAAGTGCAACAAGAATGCTGAAAGGTCTAGAGAACATGAGCTGTGAGGCAAGGCTGAAGGAACTGGGCTTGTTTAGTTTAGAAAAGTGAAGACTGAGAGGGGACATGAGAGCGGTTTTCAGGTATCTAAAAATTTGTTCTCCTTAAGCTCTGAGGACAGGACAAGAGGCAATGGGTTTCAACTGCAGCAAGGGAGGTTTAGGTTGGACATTAGGAAAAACTTCCTGCCTGTCAGGGTGGTGAAACACTGGGATAAGTTGCCTCCGGGTGTTGTGGAATCTCCATCACTGGGGATATTGAAGAGCAGGTTGGACAGACACCATCAGGGCTGGTCTAGCCGGTGCTTGGTCCTGCCGTGAGGGCAGGGACTGGACTCGATGCCTCTCGAGGTCCCTTCCAGTTCTGTATTCTATGAGCCTGCCCTGTGGAGACCAGGGCCCTGTTCTGCTGGGGGCGTCACAGATAGGGAGTAAGAGAGTCCCTGCACAAAGGACTCACACTCCATGGGCAAGACAGACAGATGGGGGTGGGGGGAGGCAGGATTACTACTCCCATTTTATGGAAGGGGAAATTGAGGCACAGAGCAATGCAGTGACTTGCCCAAGCTCCCAAGGCCTGATCGGGTGCTTTAACCCCTGGCCCACTCTGCCTTTCCGGGGCCCTTGCCGGAGTGCAGGCCGGTTAGCTGCTGCCCGTGGAGCAGTGGGGGGCACCGGCTGACGAAGTGGCGCCGTGAGGAACGCGAGGCAGGGGTGCGCGTTTGCCAGTCACATCTCCTAACGCCGGGGGAGTCACCTGCTGCCTGGCGCCTCCTCCCCCCCCCGCTTCTCAGGCCATCGCAGGACCCCCGGAGCGCCTATCCCATAGTGCTTAGCGCGGTGGGAGCTGCAGGGGCTTCTGGGAAACGTCCCGGGGAGCAGTGCGGGCGGGTGCGACAGCCAGCCCTGAGCTCACAGCTTGTCCCGGGGTTGCAGGCAACGGGGGGCGGCCTTTACAGCGGGGGCAAGGGGCCGCACAGACCTTGCCCACAAGGCTGCAGGGACCAGCCTGCTCCTCGGAGCACCGGGGCAGGGAGCCCGAGCTTGGCTCCTAGGGGAGAGAGAACGACAGGGACGGGCCCTGGAGAAGCAACAAGGAACCCCCCGGGGCTGGATTCACACACGAGTGCCGCAAGGCCCATGCAGTTACATGCGGGGGGGCTGGATTCACACACGAGTGCTGCAAGGCCCACGCAGTTACATGGGTGGGGTCAGGGGGCTGGATTCACACACGAGTGCTGCAAGGCCCATGCAGTTACATGGGGGGGGGGTCGGGGGCTGGATTCACACACGAGTGCTGCAAGGCCCATGCAGGTACATGCGGGGGGGCTGGATTCACACACGAGTGCTGCAAGGCCCATGCAGTTACGTGGGGGCTGATTCACACGAGTGCTGTAAGGCCCACGCAGTTACGTGGGGGTTGGATTCACACGAGTGCTGCAAGGCCCACGCAGTTACGTGGGGGTCAGGGGCTGGATTCACACGAGTGCTGCAAGGCCCACGCAGTTACACGGGGGCGGGGGGGGGGGGAAGGAGAAGGGGGTTGCTCTGCCCTCTCCCAGCTCCTCATCCCACCAGCTGCCTCTCCCTGGCTCTCCTCTCAGCCGACACCGGCAGAGCCGATCAGAATCCAGCCCCTGGCTCGCCCACGCAGGAGCCCAACGGCTGCTTTCTCCGTCTCCCAGCGACACCCATGGGCGGGCCGGGGCTGCGTGGCCAGTGCCCAGGGGCGAGGTGGGAGACTTCCTTTCTCTCTGCCTCTCCCTCCAGCCTGCAGCGGGGTGGCGAGTGCGGCTCGGAGCTGGCCCGTTAGCATCGCCAGGGCCGTGGGGCTCCTCTTTGCGTCTGCGTGTGTTTGTGCACCCGTGGTTCTGAGGACGGTGCCACTGCACGTGCGTGTGCAGCCGGGTGTGCATGGCCATGCACGCCACCCGGAGACCTGGGCGGGGTGCGTACAGGGCTGTGCATGGACAGGTGGGGGTGTCACACGCCCGTGCCCGGCTCCTGACAGAAGGTCCCTGCTCTGCGCGGCTCTCTCCGCACCCTGGGCACGCCCGCCTGGCTGGTGACAGAAGGTCTCGGCTCCCCTCACCCCTCTCCCCTCCTCGCCTTTGTCTCCCTGGCTTTTATGGAGTGCAGGTTTTGTGAGCGGCCGGTGACAGACGGCCCCGGCACTCGCTCACCAGACAATCTGTCACTGCTTTCCCGAGGAGAACTCTCCTTTCATGCGCCCGGCTCCTCTGGCCCCACTCGTCCCTTTCCCCATGTGGGCCCGGCCTGGCCCCCCCCGGAAAGCCAAATAGCAACAGAAGCTGCTGATCATAATATCGCTCTAATTGAGTCTGTCATAATCGGATCCAATCTAATTACGTCCAGATCCCTCTCTTCTCCTGACTCTCCCTTGCCCGCCCATCTGTCCCCCTCTCCCCTTCCAGTCTTTGTGTCCGGGCATCTGTTATCTGCAGGCCCTTCTCCCTTCCCGCCGGGTCCTCGCGCCCAGCCCCCGGCGCGGCATGGCGGCCCGGCCGGCCTCCGGTGGGTCCCTCTCCAATCCAGCTCTCAGAGGCCTCGCCATCAATCCACTTAGCAGCAGCTCCCTGCCTCGCTTAGCCCATCTGCTTCTCCCTTGCTGGAGGCGGCGCCTGCTTTGTGTGCAAGTCCGTCTTGATTAGCCCCAGCAACCTCGCTGCCTAATGCTGCGCCCGCAGGGCTGGGAGAGATCACCTGCGTGGGACAGGGCCCCGGGCCGTACGCAGCATCCAGCCCCCGCCCGGCGCCTCGCCCCTCACGCCAGCGCACGGAGGGGGACCGGGCAGCACTCTGCACCCACTGTGACAGCACGGGGGGGGGGACAGCGGAGAACGGGCCCCTGCAAGAGGGGTGGGAGGGTTCCCCTCGCAAACAGGAAACATCAATCTCTCCCTTCTTCCCAAACCTGCACGGGGAAAACGGAGTCCCAAAGATGGGCCTGGACAGACAGGAGGGTGCGTCCAGACAGACAGACAGAAAGGGCATGAGGGGACAGGTGGCTAGAAAGGCACATGTAGGAACAGATCGGGGCGTGAGGGGATAGATCCGCGTGTGAGGGGATGGATCCATGTGCGTGGGGCTAGATCGGGGCATCTATCTATCGGGGTCGATAGACTGGCGCGTGTGGGGATAGGTTGGCGTGCGAGGGGATAGATCAGCGCGTGTGGGGAATAGGTCAGTGCACGTAGGGATATATTGGCATGCGAAGGTATAAACTGGTGCGCGAGGGGCTAGATCAGCGCACGAGGGGTAGATTGGCGTGCGAGGGGATAGATTGGTCTGTGTGGGGATAGGTCGGCGTGCAAGGGGATATTGTGCCGTACGAGGGGATAGGTCGGTGTGCGAGGGGCTAGATCAGCGCACAAGGGGATAGTTCAATCTGTGTGGGGATGGGTCAGTGTGCAAGGGGATAGAGCGCCGTACGAGGGGATAGATCAGCACGTGTGGGGAATAGGTCAGTGCACGTAGGGATAGATTGGCATGCGAAGGGATAAACTGGTGTGCGAGGGGCTAGATTAGTGCACGAGGGGTAGATTAGCGTGAGAGGGGATAGATTGGTCTGTGTGGGGATAGGTCGGTGTGCAAGGGGATAGATCGGCGTGCGAGGGGATATTGTGCCGTACAAGGGGATAGGTCGGCGTGCGAGGGGCTAGATCAGAGCACGAGGGGATAGATCGGTCTGTGTGGGGATGGGTCGGTGTGCAAGGGGATAGAGCACCGTACAAGGGGATAGAGCGCTGTGCGAGGGGATAGAGCGCTGTGCAAGGGGATAGGTCAGCGCACAAGGGGATAGGTCGGCATGCGAGGGGATAGAGCACTGTGCGAGGGGATCGGTCGGCGCGCAAGAGGATAGATCAGTCTGTGTGGGGATAGGTCGACGTGCGAGGGAATAGGTCAGCATGCAAGGGGATAGATCAGTCTGTGTGGGGATAGGTCGGTGTGTGAGGGGATAGGTCGGCGCATGAGGGGATAGGTCGATGTGCAAGGGGATAGATTGGCGCGCGAAGGGATAGGTCAGTGTGTGAGGGGATAGGTCAGTCTGTGTGGGAATAGGACGGCATGCAAGGGGATAGGTCGGTGTGTGAGGGGATAGAATGCTGTGCGAGGGGATAGGTCGGCGTGTGAGGGGACAGATTAGCGTGCGAGGGGACAGATCGATGCGCGAGGGGACAGATGCGTTGGGCCATTGCTACGTAGAAGGGGGGGTGCGTGACAGTGCAAAGTGACACACAACTGTGCCATTCCACCTTGTGGCACTTCGCCCTGCTGTGCAGGGCTGTGGCTGAGGACACATGGTGGGGCCCCCGCAGAACCAAGCCCCTTGTTTTCCAACCCTCCAAAGTGGAGGGGGGGGCACGCTGGAGCCGGGGGTGGGTTGGATGGGGGGGCACTTGTGTGGTTCCGCCGCCTTCCTGCAAAGCAGCTGGAGCTGGCTGCTGCCAGCCAGGGGCCGCGGTGCAGATGCGGCCTCAGCGCCAGGTTCCGGACACATGGGGGGGGACTTACCTGCAGGCTGGGGCCAGTCAGCGTCCTGCAGCTCCTGTGCTGCTCCCTTGAGCCCAACTGCTCGGCGGGTAGGACAGGACGGTGCGGGAGCAGGGCCTGTAGGCGACACTGCGCTCAGCGGTGCAGCGCATGGCTGGTTTAGGAGCCTCCATGTCACTCCAAAGGGATTTAGGCACTTCACCGCTCAGACCCATGGGCAGTTGATGGGACTAGTCTCCTAACGGGCCAGGGCTGGTTTGGAAAGGAGATCCCAGAGCTCTTGTGTCCCAGGGAGCAGCAACAGGGAAAGACCTGTAACAGCTGGGCCAGCAAGGAATGGGGGCTGGTGCCTAGAACAGGGTCTGGTGCTTAGAACGGGGGCTGGGAGACAGGACTCCTGGCTTCTGCATGCACCACTATCCGGGACTCATGGCATGACTTGAGCTGGCCAGTTAGCCACTCTGTGCCTCAGTTTCCCTCAGCTGTAAAATGGGGATGACACCACTCACCTAGCCTCCCCCCCCCCATGAATCCTTGTGATCAGAGTCCCTGCGTACGGACGGGCCGGTCAGGCGACTGTGAAAGCCAGTTAATCCAGGCAGGGATGCGCTTTGAGATCCCCCAGCCGAAAGGCACCAGGGACACACACGCTCTGTTCGGCGTGATGCAGCAATGGTCACAGGCCAACGGGGTCAGGTTGGATTTTCCAGGCTGTTTTTGTTCTCTTGATTTCTCCTCCTGGTAGGATGTGGGGTGGGGTGCCCCCTCAGCTGTGGGGTTCTGCAACGGGGCAGTCCCGGCACCACAGACCTTACCATCTACACAGGCAAAGGCAGGATTACCATCCCTATGGTACAAATAGGGAATCGAGACTTCCCAGACTAAGGTCCAGAGTCTCAAAGGCATTTAGATGTCTAAGTGACATGCCCAGGATCACACGGGAAGTCAGTAGCAGAGCTCCGCATTGAACCCTGACCCCCAGGCCAGTGCTTTAAGCACCAGAGCAGCCTCCCTCCACAGAAGGAAGCTTGGGGATGTGACAGCCCCAATGAACCCAGCAGCAAGGGACCAAACCCAGACTCCCTGGAACCGCTGGGGTCCAGCATCACAGCTCCAGGCAGCAGCGGGCCTGCAGTCTAGGGCTGCACAAGGCGGAGGGAGCCTGGGCGCAAGGCATGCGGCTGGCAGGAGAAGCAGGAACATTACAAAGCCCTGCCACAAGCCCAGCAGTTGTCAAGCCACGGGTCACAGCCCAGGATGGGGCTGCGGGGTGTCGGGCCCGGGGGCTCCTTGCAGGGGGATGGGGGGGGGGCTCAGGTGAGCAGCGGGGGCGCTAAGGCAGCTCCCTACCTGGCCTGGCACCGCAGACTGCGCTGCGCCCCAGAAGCGGCCGCCAGCAGCCCCAGCTCCTAGGGGGACAGGCCTCCGAGCACTAGTCCCGCACTCCCACCGGCTGGGAGCTGCTGCCGGCTGCTTCTGGGTGCAGCCTGGTCTGCGGGGCCAGGAGAGGCAGGAAGCTGCCTTAGCCCCCCGCTGTGCAGCTGCCCGGGAGTTGCTGGAGGTCAGTCCCTCCCGCCCCAGCCCTGACCACCCCCAGAGCCAGAGGCCCCCCCCCCCAAAGCTCAGCCCCAGCCGCCCCGGAGCCACACTCCAGTCACATTCTGTCGGGTCGCGGCATCAGCAATTTTCCTCACCTGAGTCGTGAGAGAAACGCTTGCAAGCCGCTGCCCCAGCCTGCCCCGGGCCCCAGCCTGGCCTGGGAGCTGCCTGGGAGCTGGTAAAACGTGCCACCTGTGTCTCATGGGAGCAGGTTTGCCAAAGGGCTGGGAGCACAGGGCGGGCTGGGACGGCCTGTGAAGTTGTGGTGGGGGGGAAGTGCGTGAAGATGGGCGGCGTTACCATCGCTTGCGAAGCGTGTGGCCTGGGTGGGGGAATCCTCGAGGCTGCGCCCAGTCGAGTACCCACAGGCGGGCGGTGCGCGACCCTGCTGCCACGGTGCACTCGGTCCGTAACCCCCCTGCCTCCCGCCTCCCGAGGACGCTGCTCTGAGCCAAGCTGGGCATTTGGGGAGGCTTCTGCTGCTGTTGTCTCTGATTTTACAAAACCAGGGGGGCCGGAGCCACAGCTGGATCAGCCATGCTCGCCCCAGCGAGGGGCTGTCCCGAAGAGGAAAGGCCTCAGGCCTTCAGAGATGGCCGGGCTAGGTCCCGTTTCACTGCTGGATGAAGGGTGGCGCAGTGGTTAGAGCACCTCGCTCTGCCAGCCTGCCTGTCTGGTGGCAAATCGCCCCCCACTCCCGAGAGCCATGCGGGTGTCTAGCCAGGCCCAGCCTGCCTGCCTCACTTTCCCCACCTGGAGAGCGGGGCTGGGAGCAGTGCCTGGCCTCGCGGGAGAGCCGGGGGCTGACTGCATCCGAGATTGGGTGCCACGGGCAGTGCGGGCCGGGCGGCTCCTTAGAGAGGGAGGCACCAGCCCTATGGAGCTCTGAGCCTTGTGGCACGGCGAGGGGGTTTGCTGCCACCCGTCCCTCAGCGCAGGGACTGCGGAAACCCGGGCCGAGTCCCACAGCGCCGCCTCCTCTCCCTTCCAGCTGCTTTTGACCCCCCCTGCCTCCCACCCATCCGCCCAAAGTGCTTCCTCTCCTGGGAGCAGCCGCACCAGGCCTGGCTTTGCCCTGGGCGCTCAGTCCCCTCCCCGCAGCCCCAGGGGCGCTAGGAAGATGCACAGCTCCTATTTGATTCCTTTCTCCTTGATTGACTCTCCGCTGCCCCCGGCCCCACCCTCGGGCACCGGGGCAGCTGCAAACCCTCCCCTCCGGGCTCAGCCCCACCCCTCCGCCCCCAGGGAGGGAACCGAGGCCAGAGGCCAAGACCGGCCGCGCTGAACCCCTCGCGGCATCAGAAGGGAAAAGGAAATGAACGTGGGGGATGGGGAACTGGGGGTGCCACCGGGGGTGTCGGACGCGGCCAGAGGCAGGGGATGCTCTACGCCAGGGCCTGCAATCGCCAGCTGCCTCTCCCCCAGGCCACCCCACCCCACTGACCGCAACCGGGGACGGCTTGTAGGACTCCAGCAGGGTGGCTACGGCGGGGGGCGTGGCCGCTGCAGAGTCACCCTGGGAGCAGGGGGCAGCGGCACTGTTGCCTCTCATTTTTTCCTGCCATGTGCAGAATAAATGTTGCTCCATGCACCACGGAACGTGCGGATGTGCACCACCGATATACGCACCTGCTGCCAGCCATGGGCGCTCTGCTAACCAGCTGGGAGCACCGGAGTCTCTCCTGGGTGGGCAGGCGCCCCAGCGCTCAGCTGCAGGGGAACCAGGCCAGCAGGAAGGGAAGCATGCTGGGCAGTGCGCTCAGGCAGGCTCCTGGGAGGCCCTGGGGTCCCCTTTGGGCAGGGTCTGTCCAGCTGCCCTTCGAACCAACCCCCACCGGAGGCGAGGCCACTCAGCTCCTCTCCTGCTGCTGGGGCGCCCCTCCAGGAGACAGCGGGGATGGAGCCGGGGCCGGGCCTGGGAGCGTGGCAAGCAGCGAAAGTGGAGGGCTGGGTGGACGCGGCAGAGGGAGGGTCGGGGCTCGGCCGGGGACGGGGCTTCCCAGCAGGCGAGAGCGGGGGCAGCAGCATTACTGCCCTGGCCCAGCCCCTTCAGTCCTTAGGTGGGCAGCCTCCAAGGGGTGTCATCAGCCAGCTGCACCCCCCTTCAATGGGGAGCCCCCTCCTGAACGCAATCAGCCCCTCTTCCGGCCTTCACCCTCTCCGAGCTCCCCCCGGCCAGGCCCACCCGTGGCAGCACAGACCCTGCCAGCGCCACACATGCAGACCCGGCAGGCGACTCTCCACGCCCCCTCCCCGCGTGGCTGACACCTCTCCAGAGGGCGGGTTCTACCCCCCCTGCGGGGGGCACCTCCCCGGTGCAGGACACGCCCCCTTCCCGCGTGGCTGACACCTCTCCAGAGGGCGGGTTCTACCCCCCCTGCGGGGGGCACCTCCCCAGTGCAGGACACGCCCCCTCCCCGCGTGGCTGACACCGTGCGGCCAGCACTGGGCTCTCAGCTGAACTGACAGGACAGTGACAAATGCCCCTTGTCCTCGGCGAGGACACTTGGCTGCACGTCTGCTCAGCCTTCCCCCGCCCGGGGAGCCCGCGCCACTGCCGAGGGCCAGGCCAGGGAGCTTCCATTCGTAACTCGAGCAGACACAGAGTCCCGGGCTCACTGCGACACTAGCCCGCGACCCTCTGCCCAGTGACCGCGGAGCCGTGAGGGGCCCGCTCTGCACCGGGGCCCCTCACTATCCCGCCTGCACTTGGCTGGCACACTGGGTGTGGCTGTCCCTGCCCTGCAGGACAGCCCTGGGCAGCTCAAAAGCTGGTCTCCCCCACAAGCAGGCCCAATAAGAACTGAGCCCCCCCGCTACCACGTTGGGCGCACAGGGCTACAACCCGACCGCGCAGCCACACCTGCAGTAGGGCTGCCAGCTCTGCCCACACATCTCCACAGGCGACGCCATCCCCGGGCCTAACCCCATCAGTCACTCCCACATCCTCACGTGATCTGTGCCAGCAGCGCCCCTCGGCGTGGGCATCGGCCAGAGCGGGCACAAATGGGACGGCAGGAATGGTCACACACACACCTGCAGGGGAACGGGAACCCAGGGCACTCAGGCATGGATTTAAACGCAGCCCTTCTTTTACAGATCGGACACCGTGGCCCTGGGCTTGGACAAAGACATTGACTGGTTGGCGCATTACAAAGCTCATTTCTCCTGCCTTTAACGTGCATTTCCACCTCAAATGCTACGCGGGGGACACATCCAGCCCTCTTAACTAGCCTCCTTCACACGGGTCCTGCAACGGACAGGTACTGCCGCGGCCTCTTATTTCCTCTCCAACCCACCTGAGAAGTGGGTTTTGCCTAGGGAAGCTCATGAGTCTATAGATTTTGGTCTCTACGGCGCCACGGGGCCGCTCGTTGTTTTTAAAGTTACAGACTAACGCAGCCACCACTCTGTCAGCACGGAGACCCCGCCACCCCGCACATGGTGGGAGGACACATGGGAGGCGTGCACTGAAGGAGCAGCCAGTTCCACCCCCTCGCAGCCAAGCCCTTCCACCGAGTTCTCACCAGAGGCCACACGACCAGCGCTGCCCTCTTTCCTCTGGGGCAGGGCAGGAAGCCTGTCTGCCCCCAGCTCTGCCCATCCCTTAATCAGGGCCCTCGGGAGAACGTCTGGGCCTGGAGCGGCAGGGCAGGGCAGCCCTCGGCCTCGGCGCAGATCGCTTGCAAACAGCAGCTCTGTGCACAGACAACCTCCCACCCCAGGGAGCAGCTGCCCCAACACCCGCAGGCGTCAGCAGCCTGTTTAAACAGCGTCTCTGCAACGCTTGCCGCAAGTTGCATCACTTCTGTGGCCCGCCCAGGGCGGTAAGGGGGTGGGAAATCAGCTCCGGAGCCCGCGTCTCTTCTCCCCCTTGGCCCCTCTGCACATGGTGAAGGTGCACGGCCGCCGGCAGAAGCTGAAGGGCTTCGTGACACCCGCTGCAGAAGCGCAAGGAAATACTTCGGCACCCAGCAGAAAGGGAACCTGTGGCACCAAGCAACCCGAGACCAGTCGACGGCGAGAGGTCTGGCCCTCGCGGGTCAACACGCGGAGCTCCGGCGGGCTTTGGTTGACACCTGGCTGAGCTGAGGGACGGTCTCTGGGCATGACGCGCCTCTAGCTACTGGGCGCTAATGGGGTCTGCTTCTCTGGAGGCAGCTTCTCTCAGCGCTGCGGGTTGCTCCTTCTTTGGAAGCAGCTGGCGCGGGCCGCTGTCCGAAACAGGATCCTGGACAAAGTGGATCCACTGCTCTAAACCGGGAGGGCAAACCCTCTGCTCCTGCACATGGGCCAGTGGTTGGGGAGTTTAGGAGACCACAGTTCAATTCTCTGCCACAGACTGTGTGGGTGACCTTGGGTGAATCACTTGACTGCTCTTTGGGCCTCAGTTCCCCTAGCTGTACAATGGGGATAAAAGCCCTGCCTTGCCTCACAGGAGGCTGTGAGGCAAATATATTAAAGGGAGAGAAATGCTCAGATTCTCCACTGCTGGGGTCCGTTGACACACCAGATAGGGAGATGCTCCAAGGGAGAGGTGAGCTGTCCTGGCCCAGTCCTAGCTGGATTAGCCCTGCCATGCTGACAGCACTGCCAAAGCTCATTTGTGCCTCTCTCGGCTCGGCAGTCACAGCTGGGGAGCTAAACTGTGACCAGACAGAACACGCAGCCGCGGCGAGACATGGCCACGGAGCCTGCTGCAGAGAAGTTATTTACTTTCCATGTGCTTTGCATAATTTCCCTCGCCGCCTTTCCTAATTATCAAAGCAAACTGGCCTGGAGCGAGGGAATTCGCCAGCGCCTCGTCTTCCTGCACAGAAGGCCAGGTTGGAGCCGCGGCGCCAGCTAGCGTGAGCACCGCCAGCTGCAGCAGAAGATCAAGCAGAAATAGAAGCTGGACCGTCTTCGAACAAGACTGACGCAAACATTTTCGGGGTGGGAATTGTGGGGGTGGGGCAGCCCCTTACAGGAGGACTGGGATTCAGGCCTACAGGGTTCTGCTCCCAGCGCTGCCATGGGGCAAATCATTTCCCTGCTCCGTGCCTCAGTTTCCCTATCTGGAACTGCGGGAGCGTGCTGCGCCCACCTGATGCCTTTCACCATGTAGACAGACAGTGAACGGGGCCGCCACCCTTTCTAAGCACAGGGTCGCTTTTTGAATTGACCTGCCATCCAAGATCTACCTCAGATATAAATCCCCTAGCCCCGCCTCCTTCGCGCCTTCTCCGAGGCCCCGGCCCTGCTCACTCCATCCTCCCTCCCTTTCACCGGGCTGGGGCAGAGGTGGAGTGCAGGCTCTGGACTTGGGTTAAGGGATCTGGGGCGAGAGGGGCTCTGAGCTGAGCTTGGGGCAGGCAGTTGGGGGGTCGGCGGGGGTTCCAGGTGCAGGCTCTAGGAGGGTGTTTGGATGCAGGGTGCTCGGGGCTGGGGCAGGGACTTGGGGTGTAGGAGGGGGTTCATGACTGGGGTAGGAGTTTGGGGTGTGGGCTCCAGATGGGCCCTGCTGACCTCAGGTGGCTCCTGGGTGGGGGTGCAGTGGAGCTGAGGCAGGCTGCCCCCTGCCCTGGCCCCGCACCACTCCCCAAAGCAGCCAGCGAACTCCATCCCAAGCCCTGTTGGGCCCCCTCTCTGCTCTGTGGAGACAGGATATGGGGGGGCACCCTGCTCTCCCTCCCCTGCCCTGCCCAGCCCAGCAAGCAGGAGGCTCCCCAGGGGAGGGGCAGCTCCAAGGCAGAGGGCAGGAGACGCGCAGCACTGGGGAGAAGGGAAGCTGAAGTGCCTCTTGGCCAAGCAGGTCAGGGTCAGAGGCTCCAAGATCCACTGGTAGCTCCCAACCCCCTGGCTGGGGACCGCTGCAGTGACCTCTCCGGGGCAGGGACGGCCTTTGCCTTGGGTGCCTCCCTCCACGCCCAGCCGGTGCTATGCAACCCCCCTCCTGCCCACGGCCTCCTCGCCACCTCCCCCGTCCCGGACTCCAGCCTCCCCCCAGGGCCCTGCGCAGACACGCCAGCGGCAGAGCCCACGACTCGCGCTGCGTCCTGCCACCGGACTCCCCGCATCTCCCAGCCGAGGCTTCGCTCCTTCGCAGGGGGCTGGGAAGCAGGGGAATTGCCCCCTCCGGCCTGGGACGCCCACCGCTCCCCTGAGCCGCCAGCCCCGCGCAGGGAGAGACGCATCCAGCAGGCGCTCCAGGCCCTCCTAGGCGGGGACCCACACAGGGCCCTGCCTCACGCTCCCACCCCGGAGCCGGGCCTGCTGGCTGCTCCCAGGGCACCTGCCTCAGCGCTGCTGACTGCGAGCCACCCGGATAGACCGAGCCCCCAACCCCCACACCTGCAGCCTGCCCCCCAAACCCCTCACCCCTCCTGCCCAATCCCCTGCCTCAACCTTTCGTATTCCGACTCCCTGAGCCCCTCCTGCACCCCAAACCCATTGTCCCTGGCCCCACCCGAGCCTGCACTCCTAGCCAGAGCCCTTACCCCCCTGCATCCCAAACCCCTCCCCCAGCCCTGAATCCCCTCCCACACTCAGAACCCCTTTGCCGCACCCCCACCACGATATTTGGTATGTTCACCAACATGGGGACGTGTCGTGTCGCGCGTCCCTTCCCCCTCGGTGCACAGAAAATTCGTTGCGCTCCAGGGTAGGAAAAGTTCGAGGGAACTCTGGTGCTGACTAGTTTCTACCTTCTTGTCTCCAGCAGGAGGCACGGGCGGGTTTTGCATCTCACCCCAGAGGAACCGCCTCTTACTTCAGGGCTGCTGCGTGCGCCGCAAAGGTTAAGAGGAAATCAAAGTCGATGGCAAACCCTCAATTCATTTCCCCTGCCCATGCTCAGAATAAGCATGGCGGGCAGGCAGCGGGAAGGGCTTATTCACCACTGCTTATTAGCATTAGGAACGCTCTAATTAATGTGTCTAATCGCGGGAATGATGGAGAGAGCGTATCAGGGGAGTGCTAAACTTCGCCCTGGTGCAGCTGAGGGCTGCTGCCGCTGCAGCAGGATGGGCAGGAGGCGCTGGAAACCAGAGCCCCTGCCAGGATGCAGGCCTGACAACACAGCAGCCCCAGGGAGCTAGAGAAGCAGCCACGCGGGGCCCAAAGGGGACAAGAGCTGGGTAGGACTCTGCTGCCCCAGGAGAGGTTTGCAGGGCAGGGAGGGGCTTGGGAAGAGGAGAATGAGCCTCACACCGGGATGGAAGCGACTAGTCGACTATCCGATAAGCAAAAGCTTATCAGACAACCAACTAGTCCCTTCCCCCTTGCTGCTGGGGAGACCAGGAGCCGGTGCTGGGGAAGCCGGCTTAAAAGCCATTTCCCCCCAGCACCATCTCCGCAGGGGCAGGGGAGGCCGGGAGGTGGGGGGAGAGGGGACCGGGCACGAGTCAGAGTTCCCAGCTCGTGTCCAGTCCCTGACGTGCTTAATACATTTAAAAGTCAGAAGCGCAGTGAGGGGGACGGGGCGCGAGTCAGGCCTGCTGATTCCCGGCTCGCGCCAGGCCCCCTGCTGCACACCAGCCTTTTACATGTACCACGAGCCTGCCACCCGTTAATACATTGACTAGGAAGAGCCACAGCGGGTTGGCTCCGCGGTCGGAAGCTGACCCCGCTGTGGCTCGCCTGCTGGTCGAGTGTTCAATGGAAAAGCCATCGCCTAGTCCATTAGCTGATTAAGCTAAATGGAACGTCCCTAGGCTCCGCTTGGGTAGCTGCAGCCTGCTCCCAGTAGATGAGCGTGTCCCCCACACGCTACCGCTGGCACGGGGCCCTTGGTTTGCAGGTCAGGAGCGGATGAGCCATGGAGACAACTTCAGCCCCTTCCCCAGTGGGACGGGGCGCGATGGGGCCTTCCCCGCATCGGTCACGGCTGGCGAGCCAGCACCTTTCACTGCTGCTCGCTACGTTTTCATCACAAATACGGTGCCTCTCGCGCCGCCCACGCCCAGGATCGCAGCATCCCCACACTCCTCTGCCACCCCACAATACCCTCCCTGCTCACAGATGGCACAGGGGGGCCGGGAGGAGGAGACTCACTCAGGGACCAGGAACCAGGGGCTGTGGATTCAAGTCCGCAAAGCCGGGAGCAAACCCAGAAGTCCTGACTCTTCGAACTGGCAGAAGGCTGAACACCTGAGCGCCCCGGGTCATTCGCTGAGAGCAGCAGGACAGAGAGGAGTGGGAGGAACAGAGGAACGTTCCTTGCTCTCCCCCCTCGATCGGGGAGGCTGCTGGCAACCAGGGCTTCTGAGCGACTGAAAAACCCCCAAACCAGGACACATTCTGAGCTGTCAGTCAAGCGACTTTTGGTGTTTTCCAGCCTTGGCAGCAGCATGGAAAACGCCTTTGGCGCTCTGCTCTCCAGCCTGGCCCCTCGCTGCTCCTTTCCCTTTGTCAGCTCCTGATAGGAGCGTCGCTTATTGCCCCGTCCACAGGGAAACCTGCTGGCCATCCGCGGAGTGGCGGAGGCACAGACAACAGAGGCAGCTGTTTGTCAGCCTCGCCAGCCATCGGCTTGGGCACCACAAGCCTGGAGTGGAGAACGAGGTGGGGGAGGGTTTATGTCTCTCTTCCTAGAGAATAAATACTGAGGGGGCTCAGTCGAGCAGTCTTCAGAAAACAGCATGAGCACTGAATCTGCGCGCAGAAGGGAAAAACCCTCGTAGAAATACGGCTCAAGCCGAGGAGAGCACCATGATCTGATGAACTGCAAGAATAATTCCAGCCTGGCTTTAAGCGGAACCCCTTCCCCATGGATCCCTCGGCGCTCTGCGGAGCACAGGAACCGGTTACCCAGCACCCTTCTTCAGGAAGCAGAGAGCAGAGCTCGGAGCCCCCAGCCCAGCTTGGGCTGGGCTAGAAATTCGGTAGGGCAAGGGGGCCCTGATCGGTGACCAGGCCAGGGCAGTTTGCCAGCCTCTTGAGAAGCAAGCGAGCAAAGGAAGAGTCTCAGGCCCAGTGTCCTGCCAGCGAGGGGTGTGTGTGGGGGGGGACCAGCCCCCCGGCCCAAGGGAGGCAGTGGGATCGCACAGGCGGGGAGGGGGAAGCTCCACAGCCCAAGGGAGGCAGTGGGATTGCACGGGGGACAGCCCCAGCCCAAGGGAGGCAGTGGGATCGCACAGCACGTCTCGTCCCAGACTCCACTGGAGAACAGAGCTAATGACCCTTCCGGAGGCTGCCGCAGGACCACACCTTGCTCCTTACGGAGGCTTAAGGGGTCTGGGGTGGAGCTGACCAGCTCCACTTGCCAAGAGTTGCTCCTTGATCCAGATCTGAGCGGGCCACTGGGCACAGCAACACCACTTCCCTTAAATCCAGGCTGCTGAAGGACGAGAGGAATTTCTGATAACCCAGCACCACTGGAGTGGCAGCTTCTCCTGCCCTACCCAGCCCTCGCCGCCAATGAGCGCTCAGGCCCGTCAGGTGCTGAGGCCAGCGTGGAGAGTGCTCATTACTAGCCGTGTTTTGGTGAGCGCGCCCAGGGGCTATCCAAGATCGGGGGCCCACTGCCGTGGGCGCTGTAAAACAGAGCAGCAGACGCCCCTACCCCCGCAAGGCAGATATTTTAACCAGACCAGGGGAACAACTCACAGCCCAATCTCCGGGCCTGGCTCGCTCTCCTCCTCCGGCCTACTGACCACGCAGAGAAAAGTGCCATGGTGAGAAATAAGATCTGACAAGCTCCATTTCCCCAAGAGCAGACGTGGCAACAGCCAAGGGACTGCAGGCCCACGATCCCTGGCCCCTAAGACACAGCAATGGAGACAGGCAGCGGGAGCAAAGTTCGTTTACATGTAGTGGGGGTTTTTAATTAAACCAAGCTATTTATATATGTACAACCCCACCCTCCTCCCAATATTGCACTATTAAAAAAGGAGCTTTTACATCTAATTATTTGTTCACTTTCCCTTCCCTTGCCCATACTGTAGTTTGCACCAATTCACAGCAGCTGTCAGACAATTCCTCAGCCAGTCCAGTTAAGTGCGGGACAACCGGGGTTCTGAGAGAGCAAAGAAATCTGCAGTCCAAGTATGTCCGGAGAGGCCCTCACTCGGGAAACAGCCATGGTAGTACCCAGTACTGACCCTCTTTGGAGAGGTCCAAAAGGGAGGACAACGTCTCAGAGGCCTGGTAAACGTCTAAGCAACATGATTTCTTGAGGACTTGGTCAACACAGGTTTCTGGGGGAGCTTCTTCTGTTTCAGGCCTGGCTCTCTGGCTCACCCTTGGAAATCACAGCGTGATCCCCGTCACGGCAGAGGCACGTTCCAGCGTCTGCCGTGCAGCGTGAGTCAGAGGAGCTGTAATCCAAGCGGGGGCTCGCGAGCCCGCCGGACGCGCTCAGTAAGCCACGTCCCCAGGGCTGCTGAACAGCACGTGCGCTTTGGCATTGATGAAGTAGGTTGCGAGGAGCGAGAGGACCAAGATGGCGATGCCCACGACCAACGTGATGATCTAGGTGGGGACAAGAAAGGAAACACGTGATGGTGCGGTTAGGAGCGCAGAGCGACACGCTCACGCCGGATGCAGAGCCCACCACGCTCCTGCTGTGGCCCCCGGGACAGAGATGGCCTCTGCCCAATGGCTTGCCGTCTAAATCGAGAGGAAGGAAGGAATTGCAGGCCAAACCCTGCACGTTCCATCCAGCCTTCTGTATCCCGACTGACAACGGCAGGCACTTGGCGTCAGAGAAGCAAGACCAGGCCTTGCATTAGGTAGACATGGATAAACTGCTCCCCACGTTTACTTTTCTTACAGTACCTCAGAGTTACAGATTAGTTTAAGCGCCAAGCGTGAAGGTTACTAGCTCTGCCAAAATTTATGTTTGCATTAACTATCATCCTCAGACACCTCAGTCCCCCTCTGAATCCCGCCAAGTTCTTGAACTCCACAATGCCCAGGAGCAGAGAGTTCCACAGTCTAAGTGCCAAGTGAATTTTCCCCCTTTCCGTAATTTTGAATCTGATGCATTTTCATTTCATTGAACGTCTCCTTACTCCTGAGACACAGAGAGCAGAAGTTCCCTATCCACCTCTCTGTCATTTGTTATTTATACATGTATTTCCTTTCTCATCTGATGCCTTTTTAAGAAAGCAGAGAAGTTAACTGATCAGTTTATTTGTTCTTTATTCCAACAGCTCAACACCAACTACTGAGCATCAACTCTTTGCCCTTGCTGAGCTTTTTATCCATTCCTAAGGTCTCCTAACGGGCTGCTCTTTGGAGTCACCAGGCCTGATTCATTGACCCCCAAAACCTCTGAGTATATGGCTACAGCTAATGCCCCTTTACACTGTTGCGGGGTCATAAAGGCGCCTTTGTAGAACAGTGAACCCAGTTTGTTAGCTTGCTCACTTGGCTAGCTCTGCGGGTCTTGCACGGGGTATTTAAAGGCGGAGGCAGGGAGCTATTTTTGCCCGGGGTGGAGTTAAGAGCAACAATGCTGTGATAGCAACCACCCACTGAGTGAGTAACAACCCAAGCAGCCCAGCAATTGCCCGACATGCACACCCGGCCCCAGGGCCACTTACTGCTGTAACACAGGTCAGGCTGTGCATTCTCATGTGGTTACAAACAGGGGCATGACATCACCAACAGCCAACCAGAGAGCTCCAAGGGAGACCCACAGCTGGAAGGGGAATCTCAACATTAACCCTTCTGTGGCCGGGACCTAGCAGCAATGTCGTCACTGGAAGCTGGCACCAAGAAACAGACGAGTTGTGATCGGTTGATACCGATTTGCCTTGGAGCCCGTTTCCTTCCTAGGAGACGCACCTGGTGCTGCTCGGGCCCTTAACGCAACTGGCCTTTGTAAATGAACTGAGAATGTCCAGGCTTCATTTGAATCATTGCCATGGGGCAGGGCCAGGCAGGAGGGTTCAGATGCAGGCTGGGGAGAAGAGAGGGGACAGCCCCAGCCCTCTGTCCTTGCAGCCGCTTGGGGCCAGGTGAGAAGCGCCTCTCCATGCCTGCGGCAGCCCCAGAGGGCGCAGCCAGGGCAGGGGTTCAGTCTGTGGGCTGGGGCGAGTCCAGGTTCATCTACCCCCTGCACTTCCCAGCCAACTGGGCACTGGCTCCTCGCTCCCTGATGAAGGGGAACAGCTGGTAACACCCCTGTACCAATGGGGGAGGGAGAGCTGGGAGGCCCAGGGCTGGGGCAGTCGCAGATGAAGGGGTGCCCCCAGCCAGTCTCTTTTCTGCCTGGTTTTATGAAAAGCAATCCCATTGCAGGCACACCCATCGTCTTGGCCCAACCAAACCCTGACCTGGCTTTATGTTCTGCTAAGAGGAAGCTGCCTCCCAATTTGGCGGCCCTAGCTCTTACTGTTTAGGAAGTGTTCCTGCACAGACACACACACACACACTCCCACCCAAATATATAGTAGATTAAGACACCTGGCCCCTGGCTAGCTGGCTATCGTATTGTGAAAAATCAAAACACATTCCATTTCAAAACTACACCACACAAACTAAACTGCAAATCAAGCGCTCAGCAATGACGTCTGGCTTTTCCTTCTTTGGGCACCAGCACGATACAGCCTTGTTACAGCATCACATAGAATTAATGCGGAGTTAACGGTAACATTGAACTTGTGACCTCCCACTGGCATGTGGCAGGTTTGTTTTCTCAGGCTGTCTACAGTTCCAAGGGAGGCACTTCATTTTCACTTACCACACGATTAGAAGGCCTCCGTCCCCACAGGGGCTAGAATTGTGTTTTGAAAAGGAAGAAGAACTCAGACAAGGACAGAATCACTGAGCGATCAGAGCCCTGAGAACGCCCGCTGAGGCCGATAGAACACTCTGCAATTTCTACAGGGCCCCATCAGCCCAGAGGATCTCAAAACATTTTACGCGCCTAATCCAACACACAGCACCCCCTTCAGCTGAAGTTGGGAGGGAGCTCAGAGCAGTTTAAGAGCACCTAGCCCCAGCTGTTTGGGGAGAAACTGAAGACGAAGACGGTGTCTAGCTAAACCACACGGGGATCTTTGGGGAACTGAATGGAATGACCCTTGCTGGAATTTTGCCTTCTACCTTGCCAAGTGTCCGAGGTCCTTTATTCACCCAAGCGGGACCAAACTCTGGATCAGGCTACAGGTTCAGAAATGACTAGGGGGGAGGGGAGGAGGAGCAGTCACAGATGCTAATTTCTGTGGCACCCCGGGCTTCTGTAGAGATTATCCCAAGAATTGACCAAGCCCAGCCCTGCTTAGCTGGGGAGAGATTTGACAGGAAGCTGGCATAAGGTGTCATGAAACCTGGTCCCAGCATGTGTTTCAAAGCTTGCCCAGAGACACTGAAGTCAGCATGGCGCCTCATCATCTATTCTCAGCATCGTCTTGATGTGGTTCTAAACACAGCGACTCACCTCCAGCTCCTTGCTGGCCACGAGAAATATGCGGGCGCGGATGTCCTTCCAGCGGCTCTCTGTCCACGTGGAGTACTCCGTGGAGCCCCACTCCTTCAGCTCGAAGGCAGGAGAGAGGGCCTTGGTCAGGTGGACAGTTGACTGGACGCAGAAGGGCACTCGCGACGTTGAGTTTGGCTCCCTGGAGCCCTGCACCCAGGTGTAATCGTACATCTGCCGAGAGAACTCCGGGGAGTGAGACAACAGAACCATACAGCATCTCCCTCCCCCGGAAACTTCACTTGTTGTGGATCGTAATAGGCTTTGCTGATTACACTGACAATATGCATTTGCTTCACCCACTGCTGAGAAGTGACCACCTCTGAGGTGGAGCATGGATGCTGTTTAGCCACACACAGCAACAATGTACAACAGCTAAGGCCTGGCAGTAACAGCCCTGGATCCAGCTGAAACTGCAGGGGAATTTTTACTGGCAGAACGTAGTTCACAAGCTAGTTTATCCAGCACCTCAGGACCGGCTCCTGTCGACGGCCTCACGAGATCTCTGATGCCCACGCGTGGCCAAGGTCTCTGCAGAAGCTAGAGACACGGTCTGGCCACAGAACGAAGCACCGGACGCTTTCAGAGCTGGCACCCCCCTCGGACTGGGCAGAGCCCCATGGGGGTGGATGCCCGCACTGCCAGTGCCTGTGCTGTCTGTGTTGAGTCTGGACCCACGCTGCCCCCCAGCTGTACTGCTTTCAAGGAGCACTCCCTTCTGACGCGTCTCCCGCCTCGGGCACAGGAACGTCCCTCCTCTCCCCCACGTCTCGCTCAGGACAGGAGACTTTCCCATCCTGCTTTCTTCAGAGAGATGGAACCGAGCCCAATTCCGCACAGGGAGGTCAGTGGAGCTCCCTCGCCCAGCGTTTCTGTTCCCACCCCCACCCTCATTCTGCTCCCCCGGCAACTTACCTCCTTGTCGGCGCCGGGCGCTCTCTCGGGGTTCAGGCATTCCTCCTTGGTGAAATTGACCACCGTGCCCGTGAGATTGGCCAGAACAAACTGCACTAGCTGGGTGGTGTTCACCGGGTAGGAAACCGCGATGTAGTGCTGGGGGGGCTCATCGCCTGGAGAGTGCGAGCAGACAGGGTTGGCAGGGAGGAGGAAAGCCAGGGCCACGGGGCTTTAGAAAGCTCCCAGGGGACATGTGAACTAGCCCAGAATTCTCCCCCCGCCCGGGCTTACCCAGGAGTCCTTTCAGGTCTTGTTTAATGATGGACTGGAACCAGGAGTTGTTGGTTTTGATCAGAAATCCATAGAGCATTCGGGAGACCTGAAAGGGAGATGGGAACAGGCTCATCCCAGGCACACACAGAGGCAACAGCGGTGTCTGCCTTCAGCCGGGAAGGACGTCAGAACTGACAGGCCCCAGCTGAAGAGCTGAAGAGCTGTGTCCAGGAAGCCTCCTCCCACCCTGCGAGCAGCACGTGGCACTTTGGAAAAGATGTGGACATACAAGTGAAAGTCCAGAAGAAACTACCACAAATGATGAAAGGTCTAGAAAACGACCCGCGAGGAAAGACAAAGAACTGGGGTTGTTCAGCCTGGAGAAGAGACCAAGTGTGTAGAAGGTTGCTAGAAAAAAGCGACACGTTGTTCTCTTTCCCCAGGCCAGGACACGAAGCAACGGGCTTACATCACAGCAAAGTAGGTTTAGCTTAGACATTAGGAAAACTTGCGAACTGTCGGCATAGCCACGCACTGGGACAAATTACCTGGGGAGGCTGTGGAATCTCTGGGTGTTTTTAAGAACAGGTCAGACACGCACCTGTCAGGGATGGTCTAGATGATACTTAGCCCTGCCTCAGCGCAGGGGCCTGGACAAGATGACCTGTCAAGGTTCCTTCCAGTCCTACATTTCTATGATCTAGCACAGGGGTGGGCAATAATTTTTGGCCGGGACCACTTCAAAAATTTTTGAAGTAGCCCCAGGCCACCCCAGAAGGGGCGGGGCCTAAACAGGAAGGGATGGGGCTACCCCACCCCCAGACTATGAGTGGTCTGGAGGTAGGGGAGCCCCTTTGCCCCCCCTTCCCACTAGGCATGCATGCCCTGGAGGAGGCTTGGCACGCTCCCCCACCCTCAGGCCAATCAGGGCCTGGGGAGCGCAGGAAGCCTCCTCCCACCCTGCGAGGAGCATGTGGCACTTTGAAGTGCCACGGGTGGGCTGGGGCAGGGGGAAGGAAGCTTCACACAGCTCCCCCATCCCCAGGCCCTGATTGGCCTGCAGACGGGGGAGCGCACGAATCCTCCTCCACTCTCCCCGAACCCTGCGAGCAGCGCGCGGTGCTTCAAAGTGCCACATGCTCCTGGCAGAGCGGGAGGTGGCTTCACGCGCTCCCCCAACCCCAGGCCTTAACTGGCCTGAGGGCGGGGAAGCAGCAGGGCCTCTGTGAGCCGGATCCAGCCCACAGAGGCCTTTCACCCACCCGATCTAGCAGCTAAGAGTGCAGGGCTGGGAGTCAGGACTCTGTTCTAGGTTCTGTCCCCGCTTGGCCACTGACTTCTTGCCTGACCTTGCATGATGCATCTGTACAGCCGTGCCCCCGCTTTCCAGCGGGGACTTTGCATGCCAAGGGTAAGTATTGCTCTGTTTCGCCGGGGGCTTGTACGGCTTAGCGTCTAAGACGCCGGGAGCTGATGGGAGGCACCAGAGGGGGTAAAGTGTTAGTCGTTCAGCTACAGCAGGGGAGGCAGGCACTCGGAGAGACAGACAGGCCAGCATGATGTGTAAACACACATAAACAGAGACAGAAGGGAACTGCGCGAGAGCTCAGCATGCATGCCAAGGAGTGGATCCCATCTGCTCGTACCGTTCTTGGATCCGCCTGAATAGCAGAGGTGTTGCCGGTTCCCCCCGCAAGCTGGTACAGGGCACGGGCGACCACTGTGGCTACTTCTGCCAGGGACTGCAAGGGAAGAGGGCTCTGTGTTAATCAAGACAGGCAGGCCCAGCACAACAGGGAAGGAGAGCCAGCCATTCCCCACACATCCATCAAAGCATTTACTGCGCACTCGGATCTGAGCGCCTGATGCCACCGGCGCAACAGAAAGCCCCTCAGGCCCCAGGAATGGGCAGCGAACCTGCCACCCAGAGGCAGATCCCCAGTCTCCACCCGCCCTGCGTGCAATGGACAGAGACCTGAGCTGTGTCCGTGACGTAGTCCAGAGTCTCCTCGGGGCTAAGCCCCTCGGGATACTTCATCAGGATGTTCTCTGCTGTGTCATACACACTCTGGTAATATCTGAAAGAGAAAGGGAAACAGGGCTGGGGAAGGGGGTGGAAAGAAGCCACAGGGCATGGAACTCAATTCCGTCCGTGTCTGAAGCAGACATCGGGAGCAGTCCCCAGGGAGCAGAGTCACATCTTTGCCAGAGCTGGCCTCCCACACACTCCTTCAACGATTTAACGAGGCTTTATAAAGGCCTTTGGGCCTGGCACCACTTCTCCCATCTGAGGAGTTTAATGCAATTGACAAGCTGCGATTAAACCTCAGTATCCGGTGCCTCAGTTTCTCCATCCGTTACGTGGCTGGAGAAACTGAGGCTCGGAGTGGGGAAATGATACACGAGGCCACAACATGCTCGTGGCGAAGGTGGGACCAGAACCCAGAAGTGCCGATTCCCAGTTCCTTTCTCCCAGCCAGGCCTACCGACTCCCCTGCACTGAAAGGTCTGAGAAGTTCCAAATGAACGCTGGGACAGTCTCGCATCAAGACATCTGCAGCAGCAGCGCCCAGCTGAATGGAGGACTGGGCGAGAAGCCCAGCACGATGGTCTGTGCTTCCAGGCTGGATGGGAACGCTGAAAGCGATTTCCCGAGAGAGAGAGCGAGCGAGAGCTGGAAGGACGAGATGCACTGCCCTCCGCTCCAAACCTCGCCAGCACCCAGCGCTGGGCTGCTTTGCAGTCTGGAAGGGGGCTGCACCACAGACCAGGAGAAGCGGGGGGCACGAGGGGAGAGCGGCAACCTGGAATGACAGGATGGGCAAGAGCCGCCCTGCCCCTCCACTCCCCAGCGCCCCGAGAGAGGAGGCTCATGGGACATCCACGAGGGGGTCAGGTGGGGTAAATGGAAGAGCCGCCCCCTGCCTGGGGCCCTGCCGCTGCGCATGGAAAGCTCGATTAGAACACAGCAGCTTCTGGAGGAGCAGATGAGGCCCGGGCACGCTCAGCTGCCATTTGCTCACCTCTGGCTCCCAGCCAGCTGCAGGGAGCGTTTCTGTACAAAACTGGATTTCTTTCGCTTGTCAGGATAATTATGTTGCGCCTGTTCAATTACATGGCACGTGGCTGCTCCCCCGTCCCCTCTGCCCTCCATCCACCCACTGCTTAGAGGGTGCGCGGCCGGGCTGTTCTGGGGGGCTGGGCTGCCCTCTGCTGGCTACCGCTGGAAATGAGTCGTTTAGCCTGTGGAGCAGGTACCTGCCCCACAATAGTTCCGCAGGCAGGTCTGCTACGCTTTGCTTGCGCCTCTAACCCCACAGTGTTGACGGCTCCAGCCACCTGGGGGCAGGTGCTGGCTGTGGTGAAAACACCCCCCCCCCCGCCATTTCTTTTATGATGGACCACAGAGGGCGTCAGGCATTTGGGTTGGTACGGGAAATGCAAGGCGTCCCAGGACTCCTTAGGTCACCAGGGCGCGGGCCAGGCTGCCTCCGCTGGCCGGGAGACCAGGAATCCTGGCTCTGCTCTGCGGGGTATGTCACTTTGGCTACCACCAGGAGACCTGCTGTTCGAGGGTCTGGAAGCCAGACTACTTTGTCTACAAGCCGCCGGGGTCTTCTCCCTGGAGAATTCCTGCCCTATTCCGTGCCTCGCACGGCCCTTCTCTAGCGCACATTCCGCACTCCCGCTGAGTGGGGCACCATGGCTGGGCGATGGGAAGGCAGAGGGAAAGACCAAGTCCAGTTCCTAGCAAACAGGGGTCATAAGAACATGAGAGCGGCCAGACCAAAGGTCCATCTAGCCCAGTGCCGGGTGCCCCGGAGCGTTGGCAGTTTCAGCCCAGAGGCTGACGAGCAAGTGAGTCTGGCCTCATGCCACATGGGCGGTGCGACGCAGGGGGAGCTGCTGTGGCTAGCAGCAATATTACAGAATACATTTCGTTTTACGCACCAAGGCATGTGTGGACGTGCACCACAGTAGACACACCGCTGGCTGTGGGTGCCCATGCTGATCATTTCAATCTCTCCTGGGTGGCCGCCCAAGCGCTCAGCTTGCGAGGAACACTGGCCAGCCTGCAGTTTGCAGCACCATTAAGCCCACACTGAGAACTTGTTTTGCTACTGGAGTGTAAACCCCAGGCGGGAAGACAATCACATCCCACCTGATCCCGCCTGCCACCCTCACACCCGGTCCCGGACGCACAGGAGAGGGCGCTGCTCCCCGTACCGGTTCTGGAAGGCGGTGCGATGATCAGCCAGCACCGCCCCAGGGATGGGCCTGGCCCTCAGAAAGCGCTGGAAGGAAGAAGGCGGGAAGGGCTGCGACTGAGCGACCTCCTGCAGCGTCACGTTCACACCCAGGCTGCTGTTGAGCAGCGTTTCCACCAGGGTTTTGACCTGCAAGGGGAGCGAGAGGAGTCAGGAGCGCGCTGCCGCTTACATCACAGTGCTTGGGCACAGCTGGCGTTCACGGCCGGGAGCTGAACCACTTCGGGCTGGATCTCATGCCAAGCAAGGTCAGCGCTGGGGAGGAGCAGGAGGGGAGAACCCAAGTGCTGCAGGAGTAGCAGTGACTCAGAGGGTTCCTGCCGAGTCAGTGAGCTGGGAGCGCAGAGATACAAGAGGAGGGTCGACTAGAGAGAGGAAGCAAGGTCCTGGCCGCTCGTGACCGGTAAAGGTCTCCTGGCACTTTCCGCCCTATGGTCTGACCAGTGCGCAACTTCACTCTGGTTCGGTCAGTTCCCGCCTGCTGGCCGCGGAGACAGAACTTTTCACTCTGCCTGAGCTGCTCACTCGCCCTAGACGGCTGTAGCTCAGGGTCAGGGAAGCCAGCCCAGGGGGCCCTGACGCACGTCTGCAGCGCTGCTCACTCGCCCCAGACAGGCTCCTCACACGCAGGGTGCTGTTCAATATCCAGCGCGGGGGTTTGCAAACGTTCCTTCTCGTGACCCCGCTGAAGAAAATCGCCAATGCTATGACCGACAGAATTGGACTGGTGCGGGCCCCGGGGGGGTGGGGTGCTGAGGATCAGAGCTGTGGGGGATCCGGCTTTGAGGGGGTCAGGCCTGGGGCAGGAGGGGCCTTCCCCGAGCGGCTCCCAGGCAGCAGAGGGCTAAGGCAGCTTCCTGCCTCTCCTGTCCCCGCAGGCCAGGCCGCGCTCAGAAGCAGCCGGCAGCAGCTCCCAGCCAGTGGGAGTGCAGGGTTAATGCTCGGGGCAGGGACAGCGCACGGGCCTCTCCCCCTAGGAGCTGGGGCTGCTGGCGGCCGCTCCTGGGCGCAGCGCAGTCTGTGGTGCCAGGCCAGGCAGGGAGCTGCCTTAGAGCCCCCGTTGCTCACCTGAGCACCCTGTAGCTTCGAGCCCCAGGGCCCGACATTCCCCCCCCGCCCCAACCAGTGCTGGGGCACAGCCGGTAGTTTGAAAACCGCTGGTCTAGGACACTGAAGCGACTCCGAAGCAGGAACCTCCCCACCCCGAGACTAGCAATAGGCCAAGAGGTCAGCAGAGTCAATGGACGGAGGGAGCCGTACCCTGGCCGCCTCAGCCCACAGTGCGCTCAGTGCACAGAAGCCGCTGTGCTGATCGGATGGAGCGGAGCTGAGGGGTGCTCCCCCGGCCAGAGGAACTGACTTCCCCTTGCCTGCACACTACATGGGGGCCTCCGGGTGCAGCTGGGAACACAGGCGCGGGCACGGAGCGTTTCGTTACCTGCGGGCGAACAGACTCGTTTCTTCCAGAGACGGGGTCCGTGTGCACCCACAGGGCAGAGGAGTTCCGCAGCGCCACCTGCCAGAGAGCGAGCCGCCTGTCAGTGCCTTGCATGGCGGGGTGCAGAGGGAAGCCACCGACTCCCGGCCCCTGGGACAAGACTGAGTGGGAGCTACAGCGACCACCACAGGGGAAGTCACCAAGAGGCCACGGGGAAGGGCTGGCTGGGGAGAGCAACTGAATGGGCACAAGAGGCAGGCACCTGACTCAGCTCCAGGAAGGAGTGAATGTTCCCCAGGCGGACGGGGAAACTTGTTTCTTTCCATGTCGTAGACCATGCGGGAGCTGCCGATGTAATCGAAGGTCTCCTGTGACGGAACAAGAGCATCCGTGAGCCGTAGGCATTTGATAGTTCACCAGCTCACACGTACGGGGGAAGCAGGGGGGAGGAGGAGAAGACTCTCCAACTAGCCTCTGTCCTCATGTGTCTGGAAATGTTGCCATTTGGTGGAGGCTCCAGAGCCGCCCCCCCCTCCCCATAAAGACTGTGTTGTCTGGTTCTGAGTCAGGGATAAAGGCCCCGAGGGCAGGGCCGGCCTACAGCAAGAGCCAGAGAGCGGCTAATGACTTCCAGCAGAACCCGGGGCGTCTCCACCCACCTCCGCTCTTGGTGAGCACTGACGGCCGCTGCGATCTAGCGGCGTTAATTGTGCCACTCTGCAGCATGTGTGAACAGGCTCCACGGGCCTGTTGACGAGGGCATTTAGGCACCTCAGGATGCAGGAAAGCGCCTTGAGCCCACAGAGCCAGGAGTACCTAAGGGGCCTGGCCAATGTGGCACATCCCACCAGTCTTCCTTCTGCATCTCTGGGTGCCTGAAAGCGTGGGAGAGGGTCCTCTACCCAGGGCGCTGCTCCTGCGGAACGAGCCTGGATCCGCTCCGCTCGGCCACTTGCTCCAGAAACAGGGATAACTGCCTGGGCCCTCACGCTGGCTCCATGTGCCTCCCTCACCGTTAATGGGAGATGCCTGGGCACCAAGCCACGCCAGCCTCCGCACAACATCGCAGTGCCTGCCCGCCGCCCCCGCAGGGATCCCAGAGCAGCTCTCAGAGAAGGGCTGACTGCAGCCCCCCGCTGGGGTCACATGGCCCCGCACGCCAGAGCTCCACAAAGGAGGCGGCTGCCGATGCCTGGAGGGGAACATCAGCTGCTCACCATCAGCCTCCTTCCCCCACGAGCCTACGCTGGCTTAACACAGCCGCCGCCGATGCCAGCGCGCGCTCTCGGGCAGGAGCCCATCGCGCTGCAGATGGCTCGCCCGCGCCTTGCCTCCTTGTGCCTGGGAGTCACAGTGCCACCGGCGCACTCACTGACTGGGGCACGAGACTCACTGCCCCGTCAGGCCAGGCTAGAGGTACCTGGGAGAGGCTGGGACTCACGCCAGTACAAGGGACTAGGGAGAGCCAAGGGACATGCGCTCCAGGCCAGAGGTTCTCACCCCGTGGTACACGCCCCCGCCCCTGCAGAGCTCTTCCCTGTGGTACGCGCCCCACAGAGCTCTTCCCGCGCCCCGCCCCGCAGAGCTCTTCCCTGCGGTACGCGCCCCTCCCCATGCAGCTCTTCCACACGGTACGCGCCCCCCCGCCCGCAGCTCTTCCCCGCAGGCACACGCCACTCTCCCAAGGGCACATCAGCGCATCTAGATGCGTGTCTAGTGTTAGACCAGGCTCCATAAAGCCCCAGCCAGGTGGGTGCAAACCACCACTTCAGACAATGACTTGTTTGCACTGCTCTGCACGCAGCTTGTACTTCCCTGGGCTGGCACCCTTGGGACCTGACTCGTCCTGATCCAGGGAATTTTCTGGACCAGGGGAGTCACTGTGCCCCTCTGTTGCTGTCGGCTGCGGGGCTCTGCTCTAGCAACAGGAGCAGGGCCAGGATTGGCTGAGGGGAGCCTGGGGGGGGAAGAGGCAGGGAAGCAACAGAGCCCGGTGGCAGAGGGCCAGGAGCACAGCCCCGTGGGAGCAGACCAAGCCATGCAGCCATCGGCCTGCGCTCCCAGCCCTTGCCTCCATGGGGCTCTGCAGCCACCCTACCTTTTCCCGCGCATCCCTTCTCTCCCCCTCCTCCCTAAGTAGCCTATTGTGGCACTGCGGAAGTTCTGGAGGGCAGGGGAGGAGCTGCTAAGTTCGGGGCCCTGGCTTCTCCCCACAAATGCTCCAGCCTGTGAGCGCCCCCGGGGATGCTGGGCCCCAGATGGTGCTGGATGAGGGAAGTCTGGTTTGCAGAGGTCCAACCAGGCCTCCACGCTGCAAGGCAAGTACGGTATTTACCTTCCAACTCACGTATCGCATAATTCTACGGTAAAGCGTTCCCGTACGTGCACGCTGTGATATTCTCGTAGGGTCAGGCCTGACAGTAGGAGCAAGTCGTGCTCAAGTGAGCTGGAACTCGGGGGGTTCGCAAGACAACAGACTCCGCAAGGGGAGACAGTTCTCCAGCAAGGTCGAGAACCTCTTCTGCTCCCTCCACTACGTGAGCAGCTTAGAGGTGATGCTGCTGGGGAGAGCAGGCCCCACTTGTCAGCAGCTCCTGAGCACGTCCCCTTCAGAGGGACTCCATGTCCTCTGCCTCACTCCTCGTTGTGGGGCAGGGCTTGGAGCAGGAGGGGGACCTCCCGGCTCAGCAATAGGCCGGTGCGGATGGACAGGTCTCCCAGTATCTTTGGGCACAGTGCACAGGAGGAGGGGCGTGAGATACGCTAGAAGGGGGAGGAAAGTCTTACCCCTTGGAAGAAGGTAAACATGATGTTCCTGGGCAGGGTCTGAGCATCTGGCACTTTATGGAGAGCTTCGGCAGCCGCCAAGTGGGCCACAAAAGAGGAGACAGCACTCTCTGCCCCGGGGGCTACGTTCCAGAAGAAAGAATGGCTGTCGATCTGCAAGCGCAAGCAGGAGGAGTGACACTCATGCAACATGGAGAGGACGAATACAGAGGCTCTGGCGCACTGAAGAATGAGCAAACCCGACTGGGTAAGACCACAGCGGAACCTTCACCCCCAAACTCAATCCACCTGCGAGCCACAGAACAAACTTGCTCTGCTCTGAATCTGAACATACTGCTGCCAGACCTACGGCGGTCCTGTGGCTCTCCCCCAGCTCTGCCATGCGTCTCAACCGCGCCTGCAGCGCATGCTTGTCCCGGCCTGGCTCTCAAGCCAGCAGTGCGCACAGCCGGGAGGTGTATTGATGGGTCAACTGGGGCGCACCAGGGGCTAGAATGTGGCCATTAAACTTGAAAGCCCCACTCGTTCCACTCTGTCATCTGTAGGGGTGGCAAACCAGGGAATGCACCAACTTTTGGGTGGCCCAGTGGATGAGTCACCAGGCTGGGAACAAGGAGACTTAAGCGCTAGTCCCAACTCTGACACTGACTCATGGTGAAACCCTGGTCGAGTTACCCGTGAGACTCAGTCCTGCTCACCTCCCTGGGTAAAATTAGGCTCGTGCACCTTGGTAAAATGCTTTGAGGTCCATGGATGAAACCCCCACAGAAGACCCAGGATTCATTAATCTGACCTCGTTTACTCATGAAGATCCATATACCAATATCCATTCTTTAAAGAACCTGCTAGAACAGAGCTGATTTGTTTTGGGACACCACAGTAGCGTGAGAGCCATCTGAGGGTAGAAATGACTTGGAGGGGGAAAACCCTGGGTAGTAAAGGGCTCTTCACCTAACAACAAAAGGCAGAATGAGATCCAACAGCCTGGGGTTAAAGCCAGACAAATTCCTATTCGAGATGCTTAACAGCGAGGACACTGGCGCACACTCCCCAGGGAAGCGGTGGCGTCTCCATCTCCTGAAAGCCAGACCCAAGCTGCTTGCCGTGCTGGAAGGTATTCTTTAGCCAAACAAGTCATTGGCCCCGAGACAGGGGAACCGGGTGAAATGTCATGCCCTGTACACAGGACACCAGAGTACACAAACCGGTGGGTCTGTCTGGCCTCAGGTCTATCAACCTAGGAGTCGAAGGCCTGCAGTGCACTAGTCCCCAGTATCTCAAAGCATCTTAGAAGCCATTCAGCCTTCACGGTACGAAGTGTGTGAGGGAGGCACGTGTATCCCCGTGTGAGTGGCTTGCCCAGGGGCACGCAGCAAGTCAGAGGCAGATCCAGAAATCAAACCCAGCAGCTCCAATGTTCCCAGCTGCCTAGATTAACCCACAATCACCACTGGCCCCCATCTACAGGATAATGCCAGCCACAGCTAGTCAGCAAGATTTAAGGCAGGGGATCTGGGTTACAGGAAGGAGCACTTGAGGCAATAAGATCGGCAGCCCCTAAAGGCCCAACTCCCCACAACTTCCCTTCCACCCCAGCACAGGAAGGACAGGCATGACCACCTACTCGAGTAGCAACAATGATGACTTCATCCGCAGGGTCCATTTTCCTGGAGGCGTTGATGGGTTTCAGGGTGCTCCACACATTAGAATCAGACAGGGGGTCGCAGACAACTTCTAGGAAGCAGAAACATTACGGCTCAAGAGCAGGAACTCTGGCAGTAACAAAGAACAAGGAACTGAAGCTATTCTTTGGCCAGCTACAGCACTAAGCCCCCTTCCAGTGATCCTGGGAGAAACCCTGGCCTCTCTGACACCAACGACAACAGTCCCAGGGGCGTCACTTTGATCCCAGTGTCACCCTATGTGTTCACTGCTCCCCTGCCGCTTTGTCTGGTCACTGCACAGCCCCAAACTGCTGCGTCCAAGCAGGGCACTTTGCAGGCATGGCGCCCCTTCTTCCCCACCTGCCTGCCTCAGGGACGTCCTGGGCTACAGAGACTATGGCCCTCTGGCCTCCAGGGCTCTTGCTGCTTTAACCGTAAACAGTTTGCACTGAAAAGGCTGAGGGGGAAGCTGGTGTCACAAAGGCGTTTGATGTAGGCAAAGCACGGCACATTGCTCTTGTGTTTTGCACACTGAAGTCTCAATGGGCTGGCAGGGTCTTGGGCTGCGCACTGGGATGGAGGCCAGCCCATCGCTCCAAACCCATAGCCAAGAAGGGATTCCAAACCATTAATTCAAGACAGAACCGCTTTCCTCAACCCCGGGCCAAGCGGGCTGTTTGCTAGGGCCAGATGCAGCCACCCTCGCCTTTAGCTCGGAAGTGTCATCTGTGCCGACCACTGGTCCCGGCAGGCAGGGCTTTGGCTTGGATGCGGCCTTCATTACAGCACCTGTTGTGACCACAGATCCCCCTCCAGGTGACAGGTCAGAGTGGCCCTGGGCTGGGTTGTGTCAGCTATTAACGGCCCCACCAGTTCCCCGCCCTCCCTAGGAGAGCACCCACCTGGGCTGAAGCTGTGTCAGCTATTAATGGCCCCACCAGTTCTCCCCCCTCCCCCGGCTAGGAGAGCATCCACCTGGGCTCAGGCTGTGTCAGCTATTAACGGCCCTACTAGTCCCATCCCGCCCCCTGCTAGGAGAGCACCCACCTGGGCTGGGTTGTGTTAGCTATTAACGGCCCTACTAGTCCCGCCCCCCCCCACTAGGAGAGCACTCACCTGGGCTGAGGCTGAAGGTGCTCTGGATGGAATTGCGTCTCATACAGGTCACCGTGTTGGTGACGGCGTGCATGTGGGCAAAAAGCTGCATGGCACACAAAGGGTACTCCGGGCCCGAGCCATTCCGAGGGAGGTTATGGTCTTGGTAGCACTGAGACACACAGAAATCAACACCTTGCTCTTTAGAACAGTGGGTGAGCAGACAGGGCCGGGACTTAGGAGACCTGGGTTTAGTCCCAGTCCCGCACCTTACTTACAGTGTGACCTTAGGCAAGTCATTTCACTTCCCCTACTTGCCCTTGCCTCTCCTCCCACTCTTTATCTTGTCCATCTGGACTGCAAGCGCCTGCTCTCACTGCATGTACAATGCCGATGTCCTGGTCTCAGTTAGGGCTCCAGTGTGCCACCCTCGGAAAATAATACGGGCAGAGACCTAGGTCTTTCCAGGTAAGAGTCTTTCCTTCCATAGCACCTTCCACCTGAAGATCTCAAAGCACTTCCCACAGGGGGGTACGTGCCAGACCCACCCCCCTTTCAGATGGGTACGAGGCATGGCACAGATTATTTACCCCATCTGCCCTCTCAGGCGAAGACTCTTCACCTGCTCCAGACATTACTCTTACGTGCAAAGAATCTGCCTGTTTCCCCCAAACCGCCTCCAAAAGGTTACTCAGTCAGGAAGCTGGCACCTCAGATCAGCGTAAGCTAGCGTGGAAGAACACGGCTCCCAACCCAAGGGGCACAGCCAGGCTCCCCTCTGCGGGTGCTAAGGTACGGTACCTGCTTAATAACTTGAGTCTCATTGGCATCTTCAAGTAGAAAGATGGGGAAATGGAAATCCTCGTAAGAAAGCCCATTCCCGAGAGGGTTCCACACAGTCCAGTTGCAGTGAGCGTACTGAGGGCCGTAATCACTGTCATAGACACCTGCGAGACATGGGCAGATCCAGTCACTGGGGGAAGAGCAGAGACTGTTGGAAAGGCAAGGCCTGCTGAGCAAACGGCAGCAGGCACAGAGAGCGCGCCAACGCAGGCTAAGAACCCAGCTGAGAAACAGAGAGAGCTGGAGTCCGTGGCCACAGGAGAGACAGAGTGCTGCCAGGTGAAGAGAATGAGCGATAGCCATCCCATGCCAAGAGGCTGGCAGGAGCACATACTGAGCGTGTATCGCATGCTGAGAGAATGCAAGGTGCACACAGAGAACACTGCACTTTGAAAGAGACGCATTTTCCTGAGCGCATCGTGCGCTGGAAGAACCCCAAAGTATTCAATAAGCGCCAGTCACTGCAGCACCGACGTGCTGTGTGAACAGCATGAAGGTGAGGGGATGATGAACGCCAACATACCAAACTAACTGTGTGTTTATACTAGGGGGACGTGACCGTAGAAACGTGTGAACGGTAAATCGATAAGCCTGGCCTATCAGTTAACATTCGCGGTTACACACAGGCTCCCACCCTGCTCCTGGGGAGCTGGCTGCCACCCTGTGCTGCCGCCTCTGTATCAGAGGTAGCAGCGCAGGGTGGCAGGCGGGAGTCACTATGCACAGGGAGCCGGCTTAAAAGCCAGCCCCCCTGCGTGTACCGGCTCCTGGGAGCCAACGGCAGGTGCATGTTTTCAGTGGTTACACATTCACACAATTACCCACATTTTAACATGCCTAGCTTATACAGCACCTTTCACTGCAAAGCAGTTTGGGCAATCTACACATAGCATACCAATTCCTTCACCCACCACCAAACTGCAGCCACCTCTGAGGTGGAACACAGCCCTGGGCTAGAGCAGTGGGTTTGGGCAGGTAGTGACTAGCTAGTGACGTGAATACCCAATTGAGTCTGCAGGGAGGTAGAATGGGATTCAGAGCGTGGGAATTTGGCCAGGGCACTGAGATGAACAGTGCAATGCTGCAAATAGAGCCCCAAGACCTTTCAGTGAGCACAGACGGTCAGAATGAGTTTACCCCTCATCTGAAAGACCAACTGCAGAGAGACCAGGTTGGTCTGCGTACCGCAAGGAAGAAACTCCTTATTGAAGCACTGACATCACTGTCTAGAGCAGGCATGTCAAACTCGAAGCCTACTGAGGGCCGCACAAATGAAAACCGATAGCTTTCAGGGCCACTAAAGAAAACGTACTTCTATTGGAAAGTCGTAATTATTTATTATTCTAGATTATGTTTTAGGTATATTGGATCATTTTTCAGATCTTGCTTTAATATAATACAATAATTTGATGTGTAAAATTATTAGTTGCCCATATAAAATATTTTTTAATTTAAATATAAATTTAAGGTACTTTTTAATTTTTTATATGATACATAACTTATTTTGTTGCAATAAAAACAAGTATAGATTGGGGTTAATCAAATAGAACAGGCTTCTGTGAAAATTTCAGATACTTTGTAAGTTTGAAATTTTGCATAAACATAATTATTTACACAGTTGCAAAAAATTGACATTTATTGATATAAAAGCACAAAATGTATATTAATTTTATCTGGGAATAAATAATCCCCCCCCCCAAAATGTTAACAAAATATTCCCCTCCTCTCCCCCAGAGCCAGGAACCCCATACCCCCATTCTAACCCACTCCTCCAGAGCCCCCCTTCCCGCTCTAACCCAATGCCTTCCCCCTCCCCAGAGCCAGGCCTCCCCAACTTAATGCCTCCCCCTCCCCAGAGGCAGCCCCCCCAACCTGATGCCCCCCTCCCCAGAGCCAGGCACTCCCACTCCCAGCCCCCCTAAGACTAATGACCCCAACCCAACCCTATGAGATCGGACACGATTCCAGCACAAACTGGTTCCTGCTACAGATGGTTAAGAAGCCTTACCTGTCAAGCCACACTCCCCACAGCCAGTGAGGAGCTGCAGGTTGCCAGTCTCTTTCAAAACCCTTCCTGCTCTGCCCCCACATCCCGAGCCAAACCAAGGGTTTCACGTTGCCTTACCAAAGCCATCGTTTGGGCATTTTAAGCCAGGGGAGAATCCTTGTGGGGGGCTGGGTTTGAAGATGGCCACAGCCAGCCCAGAAACTCGCGATGTTCCCTTCAGCCGCAGCATCAGCTCCCTGGAACAGAGAAGGTGGATGAAACAGCCTCCCCCCAGAGTCCCAGGGAAATTGTACCACAGAGAAAGATTAAGCACAAGCAGCAGTAAAAGTATCCCAAAGAAAAAGCCATTCCATAAGCTCCACTACTCCCCTTTGAGTGACTTGTGTCCCACAGATGGGGAAACGGTCACGGCGTCACTAGCAGAGCCAGGAGCGAACCCGGGAATCCTGGTCCATCTACTAAGCTGTCTAGAGAGATGCTGACAAGTACAAATACAGGCTGCACTCCCCTGCACCGGGACTCTCTTGCCCAGCAGTATCGGTGGTCTGGCAGGACTGCGGCTGTTGGTGAAGGAGAGAGCCCGGGGCAGGAGGGCCAGCAGCTGAGCGTCCCGTGAAAGGCAAGGCTGGTGGTAGCGGGGCCAGGTGCTCAGCAGATCGGAGGCGGTAGCAGGGCCGTGAGAGTGGGGCGGGGGCAGCCCGTGAGTGCTGGCAGCCCAATGGGGTCTGCGTGCCGGCCCAGCAGTGGGGACAGAGCCGCGGAAGCCCAATGGGGTCTGCGTGCCGGCCCTGCAGCGAGGACAAAGCCGCAGCAGCCCAATGGGGTCTGCGTGCCAGCATGGCTCGGCAGCGGGGACAGAGCCGCGGCAGCCCAACGGGGTCTGTGTGCCGGCCCGGCCGCGGGGACAAAGCCGCGGCAGCCTGGCTGGCAGTAAGGCTGGGCTGCAGCAGACCAGCACGGGAAGCCCCCCTGGGGCTGCAGCAGGTCGACAGCCTGATCGGGGCCACGTGCCGGCCGGCAGCGGGGCTAGAGCTGCGTGCTGCCGTGCCAGTTGTGGTGCTCGAGCAGCTGCTATGGCAGTGGGGCTGGGGCAGCCGTGTCACCCGGGCAGCAACGAGGCCAAAGGAACCAGCGGCAGGCGGAGGGGGCCGGAGGCAGGGACCATCCCTGGTCCAGCAAATTCCCTCATCCGGGACCGCTTAGGCGGTCCAGCGAGGTTCAGAGCGCACTAGAGCACGTGAAGATGGCCCGTTCTAGTTTACTTCTCTAAACGTAGGCACAAGGTCTGGTTTTCAGTGTTTGGCCGCTGCAGCCGACAAAGGGCGTCACAGAGGCACTGCCAAAACCAGGCCTTGGGGACCAAGTCCCAGGCACCCCTCGCAAGGGAAGTCACAATTCCAGATGTGGCTGCTCTAAACACACAGGTGCTTGATCTGTGTGTCCAACTGGGAGCTGTGGCCACTGATGTAGGCCACCCGTTTGCAAGCTGGGCTCACACTGTGTCAGCAGAGCTGATACAGGACTGTTGAACCGGACGGGGGCCCTCACCTGGTGAAAAGCTCCCCCTCTAGCAATACCATGTACGGGGGATGAGGTCCATCCACAAGCACCCAGTTCAGGTCTTGGTCCTTCTCCACCACATGGATTACTCCAGTGTCCCCATTCATGGAGGCTGCAGAGAAAGACAAAGTGCTCTAAGCTTCCCCGAAATCCATTCTCCTCAAAGCTGCACACCTCCTGGGCACTTCAGTGAAGGACAGGCCAACAAGTGGGATTAGCGGGAAGAAGCAACGGACTCGCACAGTTCAGCTAAAAGCTGACTAACAACGAAAAAGCACAGTCATCTCCTAAGTGACTCCATCTGAAAGAGAAAGAGGTAACTAGGGGACTATGCCCCCTGCTCGTGATGCTCGCCAACCCCGTCACTGGGGGTAGGCAGGCCCGGCTCTCCCTCTGGCAGCCAGGGAGGGCTGGGGCCGCGCCAGCCCCGGCCTCTCGGGCCCCCCTTCCTGGCCGCAGCCAGGCCTGGCCTCTCAGCTAGCCCCCTCCCCAATATCTTGGCTCCCCCTACACTCTTCCCTGGTCTCTTGGCCTCCCTCTGGCCACTGGAGGAGGGCCAGGGCCGAGCCAGGGGATGGCAGCAGTGGCTCTTTGCTGCGCTCTGGGACCCAGCAGGGAACCGCCGCCTCCACCTGTCTCTGGCCAGTCGGGCTGCTGCCTGCCTGGCGCTCCAGCCTCGTGCCCCCCTCCACCAGATTAGAGCGCCAGCATCAGCTTCCTTGGAGAGGGAGAAGGAAACCCGGAGGCTCCGCCCCAGATTTGGCTTGTGGGGAAGCGTGTGCACTGCTGTGGGGAAGCAGTCCCCACACAGGACGACGGCGCTGGGGCTCTAATCTTGGGTGTGGGGAGGTATTTTGAGGCTGGAGCGCCAGGCAGGTGGCAGCCCAAGTGCAGGCCAGGCGGAGGCGGTGGTTCCCCACTGGGTCCCAAAGCGTAGGGCCCCAAAGCGCAGTAAGGAGCTGCTGCTGCCACTCCCTGGCTCTCCTGCAGGGGAGCTGAGGGCTAGTGGGGAGCCCAGGGCCCCCCCCCAAGGAGGGCGGGGAAACCCCAAGCCATGGCTGCTGCTTCCCCTTCTGGGGACTCTGCTCAGGCTGGGGGGCGGGACGACGCAGTGTCGCGATGATGTCACTCTGTTGACCCACAGGAAAAGTTTCTGTAGAGAGAGATTGTAATAACGATCTGCACTTTTAACACAGATTTTATCTGAACATTTTGATGTACTTTAGCCTCATCAACCCATTAAACATCACCTTCGTCCCTGGCCTGTTTGACCTTGGCCTCTGCTGTCAGAAGCTGGGAATGGGCAACAGAGGAGGGCTCACTTGATTCCCGGTTCTGTTCACTCCTCTGGGGCAGCTGGCACTGGCCACTGTGGGCAGACAGGACACTGGGCTAGATGGGCCTTTGGTCTGACCCAGTCTGGCCCTTCTTAAGAGAGCCTAACGCACACAAGGCGCTTGAGAGGTCTGGGCCAAAGTAGCGGTCAAAACTGTGCTGATATAAAGCCAAGTCAGGCTGTGAGCTAGGCAGGGCGGATAGTGCAGAAACATCCCTAAGAGATGTAAGCTCAGGACACACACACAAAGACATTCTAGCAGGGTGGGTCAGAGCACCCCGATACCAACGTGTTCCCTAAGAGAAGAGGCACACACTGAGCCACCCAAAAGATAAGGGCAGGACGACGGACAGAGATGTATGAAGGGAGGGGTGGGTCTACAGGCTGCCTCAGAGAATGTTACCTCACTACGTCAGCGAGGCAATACGTAACGTGTTTGTACTGACGCATGCAATGGAGCCTTTGGCCAGGCCAGGGGGCAGTGGGAAGTCCCAGCGCTGACTGGGCTGCAGCCATTGTCACAGGCACACACGTGCTAATGTAACTGCAGACATTGACCCAGGGAGCTAGGACAGTGCTTCATGGGCAATAAACCGGACCACAGGCCTTCACTACAAAGTCTGTGGATTTATTGGGCAGTTCAGCCGAGGTCTACTCTGTGGCCTCTGTCATAGGTACAGAGCCAAGACAGCACGCCGAAACAACCCCAACACACAGCCAAACATCGAACCCCCACCTGCCTCTTGGGGGAAGCGGGAAGACGTTGAGTATGAACATTCCTGTGTACAGGGGAAAAGAGACACAGCGATGGGGAGCACAAGGAGGAAACAGGAGAGGCCGGCCAGTGTTCCCTCGAGTTTTTTTCATCCATGTATGGAACACATTTTGTTCTGTGCACCAAGGCATGTGCAGATGTGCACTACCAGTAGAAGCACATGCTGCCAGCTGCGGGCACTCCGCTGATCAGCTGGGCAGCACTTGTATCTCTCCTGGGTGGGCGCCCAAGCGTTTAACTCATCGGGAACATGGGGCCAGCCAACAGCAAGGGAAAAAGGGGACAAATCAGCTTAGAGCTCATCTGGAGAAATACAAGAAGGGGAGAACACGCGGTGAGCCAGGAGGGGTCCATGCAGCAGAGAAGCCATGTGCAGGGGAGAGCAGAGCAGGACATACTGGGACTGGCATAAAATGACAAGCTTAACATTTTCCAGCAGCACTTACTGCATCAGAGACAGCTCAAGATAGACAGACATGATCACCTTTCCTGCTCAGCAATTGCTGTAGTTGTCACAGTACTAAGTATTATGGGATTGGGAAGGGAAGTGCCCCTACAACAATCTGTATTAGGAGGTGGCTCACACCACTGTAGGAAAAAGTGGGAGCACCCGCTACAGCAGGGTGGAAGACCATGCACAATTGTTCTGCTCTTTAACTGCTGCTGTCAGGGCTCACTTGGAAGCACGGCTCACTCCAAGGACACATCACGAGACTCAACCACAAATTAACAAAATGCTGACTCACAGGAAACCCTTTCTGCACAGCACCAAGAGCAGCGGAGGAAGTCTGTTAGACCAGTGCTCATTCCCTGTCACCCTGCCCTTGTCATCCCCAAACCCCACAAACCTCCAAAAGCAGCATTCTCTGCTCCGGCAACATCGTCATCACCACGCATGCTCCTGGACCAGAGAGCCGGGAGCCGAAGGGCAGGAGGGATGGCAGGGGCCAGGGCAATAGGGTCAGCAGCCTGGTTTGGGGCAGTGCAAGACCAGAGCCAGAGTCCCACGGCAGCCTCCAGCAGCAGCGCAGGGCCAGGCCAGAGTTCCACAGCAGTGCGGGTTGTCATGGGGCTGCAGCCCCGCAGCAGGCCCCGGGAGCTTGGGGCTGTGGTCAGAGCTCCACAGCAGTGCAGAACTCAAGTCCCCTGGCAGCTTCCTGGAGTGCAGGGCTGGAGTTGAGCTCCACAGCACCGTGGAGCCAGAGCCCGGCAGCAGCCTGCTGGAGCGCGGGGCCAGAGCTGGAGCCCCGCAGCAACCCCAGGGCTAGAACCCCACAGCAGCCCCCTAGAGCCCTGCGGTTGACCCCGGATGTGATGGGCTGGAACCCTACAGCAGGAGCTGGAGCCTCTGCTGACCAGGAAGCCGGCAGCAGCTGGGCAAGCAGCCCAGTCAGGTTGGGGGTGAGGGAGGGAGAGGCACGATGCCTGGTCAGGTCCTGGTGATGCCAGACCAGGGAGGTCCAACCTGTAGTACAACCACTGCACAACAAGCTAAAACCTCAGCCCACGAGGGTTTTAAAATAATGTACTGGACAGAGGAAAGCATGTGATAGGGAAGATGCCCAACTGATTACACACACCCTGGAACCAACTCCATAGGAACACAGGACACGTGACTGACAGCAGCATGGGAGGCAGGTCATCTTACTGAAGTACCTACACATGCTGAAGTTAATCAGAATTTGCCTGTACGAAACTCAAGGAAATGGACAAAAAAATCACATTACAGAAAAAAATAGAAAGACATTTCACAGTGAGAGGCTTGCACTACAGAGGGACAAGTCAGTGCATATAGCAGCTTGCTTTGGGGAAGACATTAAGGAAGATTTTACCAGAGCTCAAAGGTTTACTATTTGAATATGATGAAATCTACTAACATCTCATGGATATTAAGTTAATTACATATGAATGTGATAGGACTTCACAGCATGACAGAACATGGCTGTAAGTCCCTTACATTGCAGCAACATTGCCAATATAAACCTACTGTAAACTATAGTAATTAAAACCATAATAATAAATCCATATATCTGTAAGTAAGCAAGCAGATTAACGCTATAGGCTACACACAGCACCAAGAGAGATCAAAGCAATTTTGGGCTGCATATACAAAGTGGCCCCACATCAAGGAAAGAGTGTTCCCAACTCTCAGAATTTTATTGCAAGCCTAGATTTAATGATTTTAGGCCAATCTCAGAATCTCTGATGCACTTGAAGTTGGGAAAACAGGAGAAGCAGTGAAGTGACAGCATCTCCCACACGGCTTGTAATGTGATCACAACTGAGTATATGGCTTTCGGTTTTTGGCACTAAATTACCAGAAAGACTTTGACCAACTAAAAGTAGTTCAGAAAGAAGAAACAAACATTTTTAGTGTTCTCCAAGGGTACGTCTACACAGCAACATTATTTCGAAATAATGTCAAAATACTGTCAAGCTGTAGCACTTCTTACTCCAACTCCTGTAACCCTCATTGTATGAAGAGTAAGGGAAGTTGGAGGAAGAGTGCTCTATTTCTAAATAAGTGCAGTGTAGACACTCCCAATTTTGAAATAAGCTATTTCGAACTAAGCTACGCAATTGATGTAGCTCAATTTGCGTAGCTTATTTCTAGTTAAGCCCTGCTGTGTAAACGCACCCCCAGTGAAAAAGGTGGCTGCCTCTACAACTTAAAGTAAAATCACTATTAACAACACTTACATTGACAGCCTACTTGATGAGTGGCATTCAAAAGACGAACACACGGGGCAGTTCTGTTTAAGGGGATATAGATTTTCCTCTCTACAGAATTGGCCCAACAGACACCTGAAGAGAAAGAAACACAATTCAAGATAAATAAGAGGTCATAACCACTTGTTCAGTAAAAAGAACTACTTCAATTTCAAATAGGTCTTGTTGCCTTCTGGGTGAAAGTAAAAGGCGTCCGATCAGGGTGAAAATGAAAGGCAGCTAAGTTGTGCAGCAACAAATTCCCAGCCGCCAACACCCCCGGACAGGAACATCGCCAGCCTGATGCTGACTTGCCCCCGCTCCCTCCAGCAGGAGAGGAAATTGTCTGTTTCCTTCTACCGATCCCAGCTGCCCCCCACCACTGGGCCAAGCCCAGCCGCCCCTCCAGAGACCTTCCTTCAGACTGGGCCGCCCAAGCCAAGACAGGGAGCCCACAAGGGCCGCATCGACCCCGCGCCTGCCGCCCCCCCAGCCCCAGGGGAGGGCCCCGCGCCTGCCGCCCCCCCAGCCCCACGGGAGGGCCCCGCGCCTGCCGCCCCAGCCCCAGGAGGGCCCCGCGCCTGCCGCCCCCCAGCCCCAGGAGGGCCCCGCGCCTGCCGCCCCAGCCCCACGGGAGGGCCCTGCGCCTGCCGCCCCCAGCCCCAAGGGAGGGCCCCGCGCCTGCCGCCCCCAGCCCCACGGGAGGGCCCCGCGCCTGCCGCCCCCCCAGCCCCACGGGAGGGCCCCGCGCCTCACCGCAGCCCAGCGCGCAGAGCAGGAGCCCGCCAAGCCAGGCCTCCGCTCCCCGCCCCGCCGCCATCTTCGCCGCGGCTTCCGCTTCCTGCCGGCCCCGGCATGGCCCCGCTGCGCGCGCACCCGGAAGCGCCGCTCTGCCCTGCGGAGGCCGCCCGCTCGGTGGTGCCGGAAGCGGAAGCCGCGCCGGGGTCGACGTGGAGGCTCGGGGCCGAGGGCGAGTCCGGCCGGCGGGGGCGGGAGCCGCGATGCTGACCAAGTTCGAGACCAAGTCGGCCCGGGTGAAAGGTACCGAGACCCCCCCGAGACTGTTCGTCCTGAGCCCCCCCGTGAGCCCCCCCGAGCCCCAGAGACTGTTCCTCCTCAGCCCCTCGCCCCGCCCCCGCGAGCCCTCCTGAGCCCCCGCCCCAGAGACTGTTCCTCCTTAGCCCCTGCCCCCGCGAGCCCTCCTGAGCCCCGCCCCAGAGACTGTTCCTCCTTAGCCCCCTGCCCCCGCGAGCCCTCCTGAGCCCCTGCCCCAGAGACTGTTCCTCCTTAGCCCCTGCCCCCCATGAGCCCTCCTGAGCCCCCCGCCCCAGAGACTGTTCCTCCTTAGCCCCTGCCCCCATGAGCCCTCCTGAGCCCCTGCCCCAGAGACTGTTCCTCCTTAGCCCCCCTGCCCCCGAGCCCTCCCTGAGCCCCCTGCCCCAGAGACTGTTCCTCCTTAGCCCCCTGCCCCCGCGAGCCCTCCTGAGCCCCCGCCCCAGAGACTGTTCCTCCTTAGCCCCTGCCCCCCATGAGCCCTCCTGAGCCCCTGAGCCCCAGAGACTGTTCCTCCTTAGCCCCCTGCCCCCCCGCGAGCCCTCCCTGAGCCCCGCCCCAGAGACTGTTCCTCCCAGCCCTCGCCCCGCCCCGCCCCGCGAGCCCTCCTGAGCCCCCGCCCCAGAGACTGTTCCTCCTTAGCCCCCCTGCCCCCGCGAGCCCTCCTGAGCCCCCGCCCCAGAGACTGTTCCTCCTTAGCCCACCCATGAGCCTCCTGGGCCCCCGTGCCCCTGAGACTGTTCCTTCTAGCCCCCGCGCATGCCCCCGCCCCGGGCTTCACCCTCCTGCAAGTCCTCCTGAATCCCCTCCCGACTCTGCCCCAGTGTCTGTTCCTCCTTAGCCCCGCCCAGACCCACCCCCAGCGCGAGCCCCCTCCGGCCCGGGCTTCGCCCCCTCCGGCCCCGGGCTTCGCCCCTCCGGCCCCGGGCTTTGCCCCGCGATCCTCCCTGAGCCCCTCGCCCCAGAGTCTGTTCCCCCTTAGTCCGCCCCCCCCCCCCCGCCGGCTCAGGCCTGGCCTGGTCTGGCCGCCCCACACGGAATGAGCCTATTTCGGAACAACGCGTCCACACTGCAGGGAGCACGCAGGTCCGTCCAGCCCAGCCCCCGCGTGTGGCCCCTGCCAGGCGGCCCTGGGGGGAGGGATTCGCAATAGCAGCCCTGGGGCATCCACATGGCCCCTGTCTCGGGGGCGGCGCTGTTCCCCGTGGGAGGAGGTTCACGGAAGTCGGCATTGCTGTGTTAGATGCCCCCCTTGTGCCTGCAGCAGGGTCATGGGGGTGTAGAAACTGAGCCCCAAGTAAATAATCCACACCCAGCCCCCCATTTCTCGTTGGAAAGAGCCCTCCTCTACTTGCTGCCAGTAGTTATGCTGGTAGTTTGCTAGAGATGCTCCTGGTGTAGTTCCTGGATTTGTAGATGGTGGTGTTGCTATGAAGTGTCAATTCTATTCTCCCCTTGCAATTGATGGTCAAATACATGCTGTTGTCTGTTTAGTCATATTTAGAAATTATGTTTTTTTTTTAAAGTCTGTGATTGCCTATGAATGTAAGGCAGCGTGTCCTGCCCTTGGGGATTTTGGCTAAGGTTTTTGAAAGTGGCTAGTAGTTCTGGAACCTGACTTTTTTCACCTTCTCGGTGTCTTCAGCGATTGAATGTAACTGAAAGCTTCATTACTTTGCATCTCTCTTTAGGGCTCAGCTTTCACCCTAAGCGGCCCTGGATCCTCACGAGTTTGCACAACGGAGTGATCCAGCTATGGGACTACCGGATGTGCACCCTCATTGACAAATTTGATGAGCACGATGGTGAGTTTGGAGTGTGAAAGAGTAGAAGGCAGAGGGCCCTTTGCAGAAAATAGTGTGCTCCTGAGAAGAGACAGAGAAGAGGGCTTTTAGTTAACGCCCTGGATTGAGTCACAGGAGGCCTGGCTTCAGGTCCTAGCTGTGCTACAGACTCCATGTGTGACCATGAGCAAATAGCTTGTTTCTTGCTTGTACTTTCCCAGCTGTAAACTGGGGCTAATACTTCACAGCACTCTTATGATGATAACTTTATTACTGCATAGCAGCCTGGGAGGTGTCAGGTCTTATGGCTCTGTAGCTATATAACTGCACAGAAGAGAACTCTTTTGCACTGGCCTGGGGCAAATGTGGTCTTAGAAAGTTGTACCCTGGAACCTCTGTCCCCCAGGTGTCCCTAAGCCAGGAACACGCGTGGGACAGAGGAGGAAGCAGCTCTGTGTGCTGCCACTTTCCCACCCTGCAGCCGGGGGAATGGCAGTGCAGTGATGTGCTTCCCCTGCGACTTTTCCCCACCTCTTCCATAGCAATGCCTCAGCGTGGCATCGGGCGCCAAGCCATGTGTGCGTTGTATCCCCATCACTCATGCCCAGAGCAGACCCCGCAGTGCCCTCCCTGGCCTGGCAAAATCTGTAATCCGGCATATCCTGTTTCCCAGGGTTGCTAGATTAAAGAGGCTCAAGTGTCCTTGACCTCTGTGAGTCACGTTGAGATTAAAATGAAGGATGCTGCGCTTGAATTGTTCTGCTCTGAATGGAAAGGCCTGTTCTGGCTGTCAGTTTGACTTGGTATACAGCTCTTTGTTGTCTCCCGGCGTTTCACCTGCCTCTTCCTTCTGCAGGACCAGTCCGAGGTATTGATTTCCACAAGCAGCAGCCACTCTTTGTCTCTGGAGGTGATGACTACAAAATAAAGGTAGATCAACTCTGCCTTCCACCCCTTCAAAAAGCGATGGTGGGCAAAGGGAGATGGGGCATTTGACAAAGATGTGTACGGAATGTGCCTTAATTTAGTTTTCTGTGAAGGGAGAGGAAAAGGTGAGAGGATAGAGATGAAAAAAGGAAAAGTAGGGTTCAGGATTCAGCCCTTCTGAGGACAGGGGGGTAATTAAATGCAGCCTGACAATTTCTGATGGGTTTACAATTCTAGACCTAGAATTGTAATGAAAAATGGGCAAGTCCAGCATGGAGGGTGGGGGATGTGTAAAAGCTTCATGTGCCAGATGGGATGGCGGAAGAGAGCTGGGCAGTGTTTGGCAGGTGGTTCCCACTGTCCTTTGTCTCATATAGGTCTGGAATTACAAACTGCGCCGCTGTCTTTTCACGCTGCTCGGGCACCTGGATTACATTCGCACCACCTTCTTCCACCACGTGAGTGTTTCCACTCCAATTTCACGGCTCTGCGCCTCACTGTATTCCTTGCTAGGACTCTCTCTGGAGTCCCTGGGTAGGACTCTTTCCTGAAGAAATCCAGTGTACAAAATGTGCTGGCTGCTGTGCAAACATAGGAAGGCCTGATTTCTGCTCTGAAGATCGTCCAATAAGAAATTGTTATGGAGTCAGTTGGTACCACCAACTGCAGAGCTCACCAGGCGCGTCTCTCTCCTGCCAAGGCGTTTGGAGCACAACGGGGATGGGTGTTTCGTTCTTCGTGTGGGCTAGCCTCTTGCTCTTACTGTCTGCATAGACGACACTTACCCAGAGCAGTCAGAGCACGTTTTTCAGTGAAAGAGCCCCAGCAACATGCACAAACACACCTCCGTCCTCTGGTGCGCACCTTGGCATCCTCGGGAAAACCGCCTTTGAAGGCAGTTCTGTCCATTATCTTCTCCCTGGTAATTCCCGCTGTTGCACGTTTGTACTGAAGCTCTGTAGGTGTGGCAGAGCCCCGCGTGCAGAGCTGTCCCGTCCATAGGATGGTTTGGGGCGGCCTCCCCAGACCCCACGCTTTTGGGGGCCCCGTGGCAGCCACCCCACTCTCCTATGGACGGGACCTGTGGGATTTCCTGGGGCTGGGGGTCTAGTGCAGTAGGGTAGGGGTCACCCCGCGCTCACCACGGTGGTGGTGGAGGCGCGTGACTTCTCAGCAGCGTGGGAAGCAGATCACCACAGCTCCAGGGCACTCTGCTTCCCACTGCTGCAGAGAAGTGGGACACGGCTGGGAGGGTGCTGCGGCGAGGGGGCTGCTCCGGGTCCAGTGGTGAGGGGGGACCCCTGCTGGTGCTGTGCCAGGCGCCCCGTAAATCCCTGGGCTGAGGGGCTCGAGGGAGGGGTGGGGGAGCAGCCTGTGGCCTTTGGGGAATGCCCCCGGACCCTGCGTCTAGGGCACTGGGAGGGTTGCCCCAGGTATCGCTCCCCCCTCAGGGCGGCCCTGCCTGCAGGATACTTCCGGTGCAAGTGCTCTACAGGGGATCAGTTATTCTGTCATTTTCTCTACCCTCCTTTTCTTTAAGGGAGATGATTCTACAATGGAGCTCTAACTCTTGCCTGGGGCAGCTGGCCCAGTGACCTAGAAAGCCTCTGGGCATCTCTGGCTGCATTGCAAACCACTTGGAGGGAACCGTGAGGGTGGAGACTGCAGTTTCAGCTGTTAATTGTCACACGTCTTTCTAGGAATACCCCTGGATCCTGAGTGCTTCTGACGATCAGACGATCCGGGTTTGGAACTGGCAGTCCAGAACCTGTGTTTGGTAAAAAGCAGCAACAGTAACTGCGGAGACGCCAGTCGTCTTGAATCTTAGAAATGAACGGAGGGTCAAAATACTCTGAACTTTGCCTTTCACTGCAACGTTTTGGTCATATTTGAAAGAACAAAAGTTATTTTCCCAACAATTTGAGATTTTTTTTTAAATTGGCTCTAGAAATGAGGTAGAAATAACATGCAAAGTAATGCGTATTGGAAAGCAGAATCCAACTATACATATAGGTATAGAATGTGGGCAACTCGATGAGCCATTATCACCAGAGAAAGAGGTCTTAGAGTCACTAGGGATCGTTCTCTGGGAACATCCGCTCAGTGCGCCACAGCAGCCAAAAAGCAAACAATGTTAGGAAGCATTAAAAAAGGGATAGAGAATAAAGAGGAGTATAGTTTGTCTCTCTCTAAATCCATGGGACACTCACATCTTGAATACTATGCAGAGGTGTGGTCACCGCATCTCAAAAAGGATATCTTGGCATTGGAAAAAGTGCAGAAAAGGTCAACAAATTGATGAGGGATTTGGAACAGCTGCCAGATGAGGAGAGATTAATACTACTGGGAAGTTTCAGCTTAGAAAAGAGGAGACTGGGGGTGGGGACATGATAGAGATCTCTAAACTCATGACTGGTGTGGAGAAAGTGAATAAGGAAAAGTTATTTACTTGCTCCCATAACACAAGAACTAGGGGTCACCAAATGAAATTAATAGGTAGCAGATTTAAAACAAACACAAGACAGTATTTCTTCATGGTAACCTGTGGAACTCCTTGCCAGAGGAAGTTTTGAAGACCAGGACTTTAACAGGGTTCAAAAAAGAGCTAGATAAATCCATGGAGGCTGGGTCCATCAATGGCTGTTAGCCAGGATGGGGAGGAATGGTGTCCCTAGCCTCTTTGTCAGAGGCTAAGAATGGAGACAGGATGGATCACTCGATGGTTCCCTGTTGTGTTCATTCCCTCTGGGACTCCTGGCATTGGCAGCTGTGGGCAGACAGGACACTGGGCTGGACGGACCTTTGGTCTGACCCAATACGGCCATTCTTATGTAAATAGCCTCTGAAGTCCCATCCAGTTCATTTTTCTTGCCAGTGCAGGGTTATGCCCTCCAGTGTAACTGCCAAAGCTTTGTCCATTGTAAAGTAACCCTGACGAGTGGAGCTTTCCCTCCATTCCTCCACTGGCGAGAGCGCTAGGTCATCTCTAGCAAACGGTGTTTCAAGGGCTTTTATTTGAAACGCTCAGGTTCTCCATTCCCTCTTTGTCTCCTCATTTCGGGAGTTGGGCTCTTTTTAAGTAGCATTCCCGTGGGGGGGGGGGGGGAGGGGGAGTTTGTTTTCAGTTAAGTGTGCTAGATTGTGAAACCACCCGTGCACAATGAAAGAAAAACACTCCCGTCCTTACGTATCCCATGAACACTCCACTCACGAGTTTCTCTTAGTAGAGCCTCCTTTTCACTACCCTCATCCTGAACAACCCACAGCCATCTTTGACCGTTGGTTGTGCTTACAGGTGGTGTGTTCCAAGAATTAAAGTAGGGTTGTTGTGGCTTTTCTGAATTGCAGTCTGCCTGGTTTGGAGTCCGAGGTCCATGGGCTGTGGGGAGTGGAAGGGCTGAGTCTGAGGGATTTCTGAGGAGTTTTTGGAGGGTTTTTGAAATGACTTCTCTGCTCATTTTCTTCCTCTTGTTGGTTCACTGTGGTGGGCTGTGCAATCTGGCAGCCTAAACTGTCTTCCGAACATTTGTGTGGGAATTACCCAGGTTTTTAGTAACTGCCTCAGTGTTGCTAGTTATTCACACGGAGAGCTGTTGGCCTCAATGTACATTATCCCTTGTATGCTCCCCTACAAAGTGATTCTTCATATTTATTTTTTCTTCCCTCTCTGCCCTGCTGAGTTGCCTCCCTCATCCCTCCCAGGAATGTCCCTCTCATGGCTTTGCTCCCTCCCACCCTCCCCGGCTTCCCTGCTAGATTCCACTTTGAAATGTCGGTACCGGTCAGACTGTACGTTGCCGCCTGCCTGATTGAAACGGTGTCTTCTCTCCCCTTCCTTGCAGCGTGCTGACAGGACACAACCACTACGTGATGTGCTCCCAGTTCCATCCCTCCGAGGACCTGGTGGTGTCAGCCAGCTTGGATCAGACTGTGCGCGTTTGGGATATTTCTGGTGAGCTGCCCAAGTCGAGGGGGTATCCAGTAACAAAGCCCAGTTCAAAACTGCAGTCGCTGAAAGCAAAGTGTGGGGGGAAACTATTCAGTTCCAAAAAAGGGCTACCGATGAGTCTGAGCCAGGCCCCAAAAAGCCGTCAGAGCGTAATCGCTATCTCTGCTGCTGGTGCTTTATGCCCCTCAGTCTCCCTGGGATGGCCAGCTAGATTCCCTAGGCCCTGTGGGAGATGCATATTGCTCCTGAGACATGGTGCAGCCCAGGCACTTGGCTGACTTTGCTTTGCCACCAGGGAAGGGAAGCTGCAGGCTGAGAGGGGTTCTGCAGGGCACCCTCATCCCTTGAGAAGCATTGTATCCAGAGGCAGCAATATCCTGGCGATCGAGGGATGCGTCTCCCTCTCTTGGGCAGCCCTCAAATGGCTTCTCTGGGGACTAGGGAGCAGGCTGAGTTTTTGCTCCCCAGCAGTTGCTAAACAGCAAGTGGAAGAAGAGGTCACTAAGCACAGTGGCAGCCAGTCCTCCCAGATTCCTGTTGCAAGGATGGAGTGTGGGCTAGAGACAAGAGCAGGCGCCACCAGTGCTGCTGGAACGATCCCTGGCACTGTGCTCTGCATCTGTGGTTCTACCCATCCGGCAGGGCGCGCTGCGAGGGCTGACTCGGGACTGTTAGTAAAACATTAGAAGGCCCCCTAAGGAAAGGCTGCACTACATCCGGGGGGCGTGAAATCCCGGCTAAGCGGTTAACCGGTTCAACGCTAGGTTACCCATCTGCTTGCCTGGTTAACCGACTAAAGTGGGGTCAGGGCTGGGGACCACTCGAGTGAGGCTGGGGCTGCCACCGGCTCCCAGTGCCCGCTCCTCCCACCAGTGCGGTGTCCGGACCCACTGCGAACGGGGGCTGCTCCGGAAAAGAGCAGCCTCTGTCAGCAGTGGGCCCCCTGCCCGGCTGGAGCAGTGCCCTGCGTGTGGAAGGCAGGGAGCTGCTCCAGCCCCCGCGGGACCAGTAAGCATTCCCCGTTTAAGGTGATGCTTACCGGTTAACCAGTTAACCTGTCACTTCGCTGCTACCTACAGGAGTTGAAGCAAATGCAGATAAGTGACTAAAGGAGAGAAACAGCGAGGAGTCCTGTGGCACCTGAGAGACTAACAGATGTGTTAGGGCATGGGTTCCCAAACTGGGGGGAGTGCCCCTGGGGGACATGAAGAAATTCTGGGGGGGGGGGGGGCGCGAGGCGACCCAGCCTTCTCCCCATCAAGTTTTGCTGCCCTGTTCAGTTCCTTTTTTCCTTTTTTTTTGTTCAAGTTTTGCTGCTATTTGGGGGCGGGGGGCGAGGGTTTTTCAAAAATCAAAAAGGGGGACATGATGCCAAAAAGTTTGGGAACCACTGTGTTAGGGCATGAGCTTTTGTGGGCAAAGCCCACTTCCTCAGGTGAATCGCAGTGGGTGTTGCACAAGCAGGGGTATAGCTAAGAAAGAAGCTGCTTGTTTGTGTTAATGAGGCTAATCAAGTCAGGAACGAAGAGGCTCGTTCACATCATTTGGTGTGGAGATGTGCATCTCTGGAGAGGGGAATTGCTTTTGTAATGTGTTAACCAAGTCAGATCCTCCTTCAGTCTTAAGTAGTAATGAATTTGCAAACGAACTCCAGTCCAGCTGTCTCCCTTTAATCGGGCGTTGATGTTCTTTTGGAGAAGCAGGGCTACTTCCAAATCCAGGACTGCCTGTCCAGGGAGGTCACAATGGTCCCCTACAGGTCTGTGTGTTGCCTTTCCTGGTGTCTGGTCCCAGCACTGTTACTGCTTTGAAAGCTGTTGTAGGACTTAAGTTGGGGCCCTTTTCCCAGCCTGCCACTTTGGCCATTGCAGTTTTGACTGGGAGGTTGCTGTGTTTGTAGTACACGCTCAGACATGATCAGCTGTATCAACAATAGAGCTGGGGACTGGTGCTGCGAATATTTCAAACTTGTCCCTCCTCTCTATTGCCAGCATGGGGAGCGTAACATCCGTTCTGCCAGTAACCTCGCTGCTGCGTTCACCCGCACGCGCTCTCAGCAGATCCTGTCGCCAAAGGCATTTGGAGAGGGTACAGATGTGTGCAGCTCATCTGTGATGAGGGGTTTTAGAGACTCTGCTCCAGATGCTGAATTATTGATTCCGTTACCACTCCACTTCAAAACCGCCAGGCCACGTGCCAGCAGAACACACTGGTTGGGGGGGAAGGGGGTGTTTGCAAGGTCGCCCCGAGCGAGTTCTGCCCTTGGTCGCTTGGCTCCAACACAGGAGGTCTATTGGGAACGGCCTCTGTTGCATTCAGGCTGTGTCATTCGTGGAGCTGCACCCACAGCTTACAAATCAAGGGTCCAGCCGGCATCGATAGTGACTTAAAAACCAGCCGCCCCATTGTCTTTGGGAGTTGGGGGGTCTCAGCCCCTCTAAGGACTGTGGATGTTCGTCATTTGATTTCAGTGAAATGAGCTGCTGGGTCGTCTTTCCTCTCCTAGGGTATGTCTGCACTAGCCCCCTAGTTCGAACTAGGGAGGCTAATGAGGGTGACCGAAATTGCAAATGAAGCCCGGAATTTAGATATCCCACGCTTCATTAGCATGTTCCCGGGCGGTCGCCATTTTGGAAATTGACTAGCCCGGAGTAACTGCCCGCGTCTACACGCAGCAGTGAAACAGGAGTTCCAAGTAACCCCTTAACTCGAATTAGCTGGTAAACCTCATTCCAGGAGGAGTAACTTGTCCAGAGACCTCCTCCCCCCCACAACTCTCACCCTTCCTGGCAGTCACAGTGGGAGGCCAAGGAGAGTGTGGCCCGTGGAGACCCAGGGCTCTCACCCCAAGGGAGGGCTTTCCAGATTAGAAGGCTGGGAGCAGGGCAGGGCGGGGACCCGGGGTGTATTTATGCTGGGGATCAAGGCCTTCCATTTCACATCGTTCTCCAACTCCGATTCCCACGTTAGAACCTGTGGGGTCCTCCTCTGCTGATCTCCTGAGAGCGAGTGTCAGTGTAACCAGCATGTGCTGGCTTCCAGGGCGGTGTCAAAACGCATGCAAAGCCGTGTCCTGCCATTGCCGTGTGCTGGGGAGCGAGGGCTCTTGCGTGTCACTAATCTTGACTCGGGCGTCCACAAAATAACCTCCTGCCTGTTTGCCTCCCTCTTCCCGATACCCCGAGGCTGCTTTCCTGCGGAGTGCACAGAACCGCTTCCCTTCCACCCGCCTGCTCCCTCTCAGGCTAACGCTGGCGTGGCCCTGGGTCCTTCAGGGCTTACCTAGCAGAGCTCCCCAAGCAGGGAGTCGGCCTCCGAGGGGTTTGCCTGGCGGCCTGGCAGCCTGCTGTTGGGGAGCTCTGGAATACAGGCTGTTGGAGGCTGGGGACGTACAGGGTGATGCTGAGTCCTAGCACGGGCGCTGCGGGGCTGAGTACGTGACTGCGGGGTCCCTAGCGAGCATGTGGCGACACCCCCAGAGCTCGGCCAGTGCGCAGTCACTGAGTAGTGCTGTGAGTGCCGATGGATTAGGAGGAGAGGAAGGATCGTAAGTCCAGAATGAAGCTGCTTTAGTTACCCCAGAACCCTTCCTTCGGTAGGCAGCAGCCCTTTGGTTGGGAGTGGAGGAGACTGCAGCCTCGATGCTCTGGCCCTGGCCGCTGACAGGGTCCATGCTTTGAGCTTCCAGTTGGCTCATGCCTGTATGTGGCTCTGGCCATTGCACTCTGGAAAGGGGAGCTGAGAAACCTCTCCCTAGTTCCGTGAGCTGTCAGGGTGCAGTCAGGCCCTGGCCCTTTTCCCGAGAGCCCTTTCCTGCATTATCAATGACTCCGCTTGGCATCTGCTCTCTTACTGGGATGCTCTTGAGCATGTTAAGTGCAGGCACCTTCCTCACACGCTTTCCTAACAGCTGTCCTGCTCCAAGCCCCTCCGTCCTTCTCCCGCTCCCCAGAGCGGCACAGGAAGCTGGTCCATTCTGCAAGTGTCCTGCCTTCCCTCTGGATTTGTGCAGTCAGCCCAGAAATTTTTCACCCGTCGCTTCAGTCCATTCCGCTGGCCTGTCAAAGGCTCAAGTATCTCCTCTTCTCAGATTCCTCTGCTTCCCCTTTCCACAGCTTCTCTGAATTTCTGTCATTCCACTTCTCTGGGTCTGGCTCCTCCTGGTCATTTGGGCCATCTGTGTGTGCACCTGAGAGTCAACATGTGTAACATTCGCACCTACTTGTGATTCAGTGTTTCGCACTTGTTACACCAACCATACAGATCTTGTCAAAGGGACACTTAAGATTGGAACCACATCTTAAATCTCCCCTGTGTTGCTAACATAAGAATGGCCGTACTGGGTCAGACCAAAGGTCCATCTAGCCCAGTAGCCTGTCTGCCGACAGTGGCCAGCACCAGGTGCCTAACACCTGAGGAGATGAGAATTCAAAGAAAGAAACAAACAAACAAAAGACTTGTCAAATCCAGTGTGGTCTGATCCTCTCCTGCACTTCACACACCTTGGGCAATGACTTGACCAGTTCGGTTAGTTTCACTTTGTTCTGAGTCAGTGTCAGGTCCTGGATCTCAGTTGCCTATTTTTTATTTAAGAGTCTGTGATAAAGTTTGGCGTGTGACTCCTCTGTGTAAAAGCCCCCCCACCTTTTAACATCCCCAAGCTTTGCCCTTTGCTTGGCAGCACACATGCCAGTTCCTCCCTGGTCTGCGTAGGTCAGTTTCTGACAGAGGAGCAGCTAGTTTGTCCTGCTGTATAAATAGAAAGCCCCCATTGATGGCCACTGTGGCCCTGGAAGGAAGGGCGAGGGCCCTGCACAACAAAGCGCTGTGAGTTTTATACAACAGGTGGTTGTCTCTGAGACACCAGTCCCTGTAACTGTCACTGCCAGGATGTAGAAACACACTCATTCCTGTAAGGAACGGGAGGAAAGTTATACACCTCACTTCCCACCCTTAGATTATGGCCAGGTACAGGACTCGGTCTAAATTCCACTCTGTTTCTTAGAGCACCCTGGTGGGGCCGTTTCTGGTTCTTCCCCAAAGGCTTACCCAAGGGGTCAGCTCTGAGCCATGCCCTTAAAGTGGCCCAGCCTGGTCTCTGGAAGAAACAGATTCAGCAGCATAGCCCCTGCTCGGACAGGATCCTACCCGCAAGTCCCTCAAGTGGAAGGTTCCGTCAGCCTGGGGTTAGCATGTCCTGGTGGATTTGTTTTAAAACAATCTAGAATCTAGAGGATGTTCCCTCCTCAGAGGGTAACCATTTTGAAATGGAGTTGGTTGAATGCTGGGACTGAATTTACTCTTGTGTGTTCAGTAATAACGATCAGAGAAACCGCTGGAGGATTCTGGCCTGACGTTTGGAGGTGGTGAACTTCCAGTGAAGACTTGTTAAAGTTGTGGGTTGTCACCACTTCATCAATCAATCAAGCTCTATCCCTTTTTACTTGTCCTCCAGATGAGCCATATTTCTCCCCAGCCCATGGTTCCTCGGGAAATTTGTAGATTCCCCAATCACTTTACAGAATACTCAGGAAGCCTATATTGGTCACAACTGACTCAAGTGTCCACACAGATGATCCTGGCTCACAGCCGAGAGCAGAGTGACAACAGCTGACAAACTGGCATAGGCGAAAGCCCCCTGAAGATGCAAGCTCGGAGTGGGAATTAAGTCTTGAAAGAGCGAGGAATCGGAGGGACAGTGTGCCTCCAATGTAGCATCCCCACTCATCAGTCCCAGGGGGCTGAGCTGTGACTGCTTGCTGGGAGCATTTGATCTTTGTGCACCTGGTCTGAGCTTGTGCTTTTGGGGAAAGAGGAAGGGCTCCTTGATTGTTCTCTTTCACTTCCCTCCTTTCTCAAAATTCCTCCTTCCTGCCGCTCTATATGTCTGGGTTAGTGCACTGTCTGGTAACCACGTTTGCTTCCTCCACACCTGCTTCTCCCTCCCTCTCGAAGGCCTACGGAAGAAGAACCTGTCTCCTGGGGCGGTGGAGTCGGATGTCAGGGGAATAACTGGAGTGGATTTGTTCGGGACGACAGATGCCGTGGTGAAGCATGTTCTCGAGGTACTGTATGTGTGAGCAGTGTAGTGTGTCCAACTCCATGTAGGATAGCCCGTCTTACAAATGAGCAGGAGAAACAGCTAAGGAAGGAAAGCAAGAGGCTTGATAGGGCCCTGTGAATTCATGTGTTCCTTTAGAACGAGGCCTTCCTTGCCCCCCAAAGCTTAACATCTCAAACCTCGTCAGCTGTGATCCATGACAGGCCCCCACTCTCTGTCCAGTGCAAATGACAGTGATGGTGGCAGATCCATTGCGGTTTTGACCCTGGAGAGCAATTCTGAATGGAGCGGGACGCCAGTCAGGGCTAGTGAGATTTCACTCCCTCGCGGCTACTGGGCCACACCTGTGCTAATGAATCGCTGCTGCAGCCCCCTGTGGGAAGCCATCAGAGGAGCAGCAGCATCCTTGAGCTAGTGCATGTTCTCTTCTGTGCCATCCAACTACTGGAGGGTTGATAACATGGTGGTAAACCCATCCGGGTCCCGTTATCGGCTGCCACTGTTGCTGGCGTGGGTGGGGAAGCCGCTCTGCAGAAGTTAATAGCGCAAGTGCAGCCTTGCTCAGCAAGCGTCTAGCGTGAGCATCGTGGCATGGCCATGGAGTTCAGCCCACCAGAATGAAGACCGTCGGAGCTAGCGGCAAGCCTTGGCTAGTACATCCTGGAGTCTGTAGCTTGTATCTTCTTTGCTGGAGCATTTTCTCTGGCTGCCCCATCTCTGTGTGCTGGCCTCATGGAGCTCCAGGCTTGGGGTGAGACTGTTTTCTCCCGCCCCACAGGGCCACGATCGCGGGGTGAATTGGGCTGCCTTCCACCCCACCATGCCTCTCATCGTGTCGGGGGCTGATGATCGGCAGGTGAAGATCTGGAGGATGAATGGTAAGAAGCAGCCCCAAAAGGCACCCCCAAGGAGAAGGGAGAGTGGAGTGGGGGCCTTGTTTATTTATACACTGGCGTTGCTGGGTTTTCAGGGGCAGAGGGCTTGGGGAGGGGGTTAGGAGTCCGGGCAGGGCCTGGGGATTTAAGGGGGAAGTGCAGGAGGCTGGAATGGTGCGAGAGTGAGGCTTGGGTGGGTGAGAAGAGGCTCAGGGTGGGGGTTCCATCTGGCACAGGTGTCTTCTCTCCCCCGGGCACCAGGGGCGTTCTCTCCCCCGGCACTGTTGCCAAAGGTGGGGTAGGGGGAAAGGGTTTGGGGAGCGGGGGGCTACTTAGTGTGCTGGCAGGCAAGACATGGGAACCCCCGGCCTGCTGGCCACTCCCTTGGTGGTGCGGCTGCTCCCAGCGGCCACCCTGTGGGAGAGCTCTGCCCTGGGCTCCCTGCCCTCCGTGGCCCCACTCACGTCCGTCCCTCTGGACAGCAGCCCCTTCCTTTGCATGGTATGGAAACTGTCCTTTTCCCGGGGCGTCCGGTTCTCCTGCCACAGCATCGGTCAGTCATGCTGCTCCAGTCGCAGGACAGGTCCGAAGCCAGGGCAGGGCGTTGGGCTGGAGAAAAGGCGCCAGTCGGAGCAGTATATGGTACCCAGCGGCCTGGGCTCCCTTTGATATTGGTGCTTATACGTCAGGAACACCAAGAGCTTTGAAATGTGGCCCGGTCTCATTTTCTTCCGCTCCTGTTTTAGAGTCAAAGGCCTGGGAGGTTGACACCTGCCGCGGACACTACAACAACGTCTCGTGTGCCGTCTTTCACCCGCGGCAGGAGCTGATCCTCAGCAATTCAGAGGATAAGAGCATCCGTGTCTGGGATATGTCGAAGCGGTGAGTGCGCTGCTGTGCCTAGGTCTCCGATGGGCCTGGTGTTTCAGGCCGAGCAAGTACCAGGTGGTGAATTCCGGCCTCTGAGCGCTTCAGAGACACTTCTCTGCAGCGCAGCGCGCCGCGCCCGTCGCGGATGAGTTACAGAAGATACTCATTTGCTGCTTGGTTAGAGTGAGGACGCTAGAGCGTATTATCAAACGGGATGAACTACGCCTTTCCCGCCAGTCACAGAAGAGCACATTAAGGGTACGTCTAGACTACAGGCTTTTGTCGACAGAGGCTTTGCCGACAGATACTGTCGACAAAGCTTCTGTCGACAGAGTGTCTAGACTACAGCCAGTTCTGTCGACAAAGCAAGCGCTTTTTCGACAGAGTATAGACGCTCTCTTTTGAAAAAGCACAGTGTGAATGCAATAGCACCTTTTGTCGACAGAACTCTGTCAACAAAAGGCGTTATTCCTTGTAGAAGGAGGTTTACCGCCGTCGACAAAACTGCCGCGTTCTGTTGACTTACTGTCAACAGAACTCGGTGGTAGTGTAGACGCAGGTATAGTTTTGTTGACAAAAGGCCACTTTTGTCAACAAAACCCTGTAGTCTAGACACACCCTAAAGGATGCCTGGTGAAAGGAACACAACCAGAGCTGCTTCCTAACAAGTGCAAACATTCACCTAAAGGACTTGGACTGTAGCGGAGCAAGACGCAGTCTCTTCGGGATGGTAACGGACGTTTACTTTTGTCAACGTGTAACTGGTGAAATTTTTGGCGGTTACACGTTTACACGCGTGGGGCAGGCGGGAGCTGATGCTCACGGAGAGATGGCTTTTAAGAGGCAGCAGCTCGGGGCAGGCAGATTGGGTACGTGCAGCATTGGAGTGGGTACGCGCAGAGAGCCCGCTTAAAAGCGGGCTTCCTGCATGTACCGGCTCCCGCCTGCCCTCCCATCCCCGCACTTCTGCCTCTCTATCAGAGGCAGTAGCATGGGGGGAGGGAGAAGAGGAGGCCCCATGGGAGCTGGTAGGTGTGCGGGGCCAGCTTAAAAGCCGGTCCCTGCCTTGGTGCCTCTGTATCAGAGGCAGCGAGAGGGGAAGGGGGTTGCATGTAACGGCTAGGATTAACTGATGAGCCCAGGTTTATTGGTTAATGGTGAATGGGTACACGCCAACATCACCAGTAGTCTTTGTACAAGATGGTTGCTCTTGCGTCCGGTCTTTTCAGCTATTCATTGGTCCTGCCCAGGACTCGTCGCAGAAATCCGATCACTTGCGTGGTTTGTCTCTGTGGGCAAAGGGCAAAGGCGGAGTCTTCTCCGTTCCTTGGGCCCTGCCTTGCCTTTATTGTGCGAAGGCGCCCTGGGGGTGTCGCCTGTCGCTGGGGCACAGGAGCGATGTTCATTCTCTCTCCAGCTCCGGACTAGGAGAACCCAGGCTGGTTCCACTCGACAGCTTTTTACTGCTAATATGCGGAGTGAGACCCAGCCCCGCTCCCCTGCCTGGGCCAGCCTTGTTCGCTGCCTTGCCCTAGGCTGGTCCATCTCATCTGGAGCTGGAGGGTGTTTGTCACTGGCCTGGGGGGCGTGGCCAGCACGGTGTCGGGGCTCGGGGTCTCTCGCGAGGCTGCTGCGTGCAGAGTTACTGCTGGAGGGCGACTCCCAGCTGCCTGTGGTCATGCTGCCCCGCGAACGCCATGTCCGTTCTGACTTCCATGCCGCGGCTTCCCTGCGCAAAGGGGCGCTGGCGCCGAGGCGTCGGCTCAGTCTTGTTTCTCGTTCCCCCCAGCACGGGCGTCCAGACCTTCCGCCGGGACCACGATCGTTTCTGGGTGCTGGCTGCTCACCCCAACCTCAACCTTTTTGCTGCAGGTAGGAGGAACCCTTCCAGGCTCTGGCTGGTGGCGTGGAGGGGCGGGGCCAGGGGGTCCCATCACAGCCCGGTTTGTGCCTGAGCTGCTCTCGTGTACGCTCGGCTGACCCGGGAGGAAAGCACAGGAGGGCAACATGCCTCTGACTCGTGCTGCCCTCGAGCAGGGGGTCTCACCCGCGGCCTAGTCAGCACCCAGCTGCCGCCCACGTGCCCTCCGTGCACCCACGCTAGGGCTGGGATCGGTTAACTGATGCACATCACCAGTGGGAGCTGCTCCACCCCCACGGGCCCTGCCACAGAAGGGCGCTCCAGCCCAGTGTGTCCGCAGTGGGCCCGGGCACATCACTGGCAGGGGCTGCTCCAGCGGGGGAGGCTGTTGCAGTCCGGCCAGGCTGGAGCAGCCTCCCTGCCCAGCCCTCCTGTAACCGGTTAATCAGCTACACGTGCCGGTTGAGCGGGGTTCTACACCCCTCGGCCGTCCAGGTAGTATGTACTTGGAGCTAGCTCACCCCACATGGAGAGACTGCGTGTGTGGCCCACGGCGGTACCTAGGTTGGGGGCCACTGCTGTAGTGTTCAGGGGTCCCAGACATGGTGCGGGACCCACGGTGCTAGCGGCTGTGCACAGAAAAAAGACAGTCGCCGCCCCAGAGAGCTCCCGGGGTCAGGCAGGAGGCAAGAAGTGGTCCAGGCGGTGGGGAGTGCGTGGGAATAGCACGGCTGGGCAGTGACAGGTGTCGGGGGAAGGAGTTTTAAGGAGGGATCTGAAGGTCTGTACTGAGGAGTCTGGCAGGTGCTCGCAGTGAGGGGCGGGTGCAAGAGGCCCGTTTGAAAATGTGCCCAGTGGGCAGCGGCTGCTAGCAGTGGCAGAGAAGGGGAGAGGGGTGACGTGGTCCAGGCGACGGGCTGGAGAAGGATCCGTGCAGCGACGTTCGGAATGGATGGGCGCAGGAATGTGGTTCTGGGGGGGGCGCAGGGATGTGGTTCTGGGAGGGCGCAGGGGATAAGCTCTTCAGGGTGGGGCCTGTCTCTCACTCCGTGTTTAGCTCCTAGAGCACCGGGGCCCTGATCCCTCGGCATGGCTACACTGCACGCTGCCAGGCGATCTTCCAGGCTTCGAGGCTTCGATTCCCACCAGACCAAGCTCGAGGGCACCCTGCGAGGAGTAAGGGAAGCCGCCGGGAGCGCTTGCTCCCATCCCCCTCCTGCTGTGTGGGCTGACCCGCTGTTCAGAGGGCCAGGTGCTAAGGGGGAGGGACTGGAGCGCGCCCTTTCCATCAAGTGACTTAAAATACTGTCTCCTCAGCCAGCCCTGCGGGGGGGCTGAGCTGTCCTGAATTCCCAGGGTACGCTTGCCCTAGTCAGTGCCCTGCTGTCGAGGCGGAGGGGGCAGGCAGCTCGCCCCGCCCCGCCCCGCCGGGGTTTCCTCGGGATGGCCACCGGTGACTCCTGTCTTTCTTTCCCAGGCCACGACGGCGGCATGATCGTGTTCAAGCTGGAGCGGGAGCGGCCGGCCTACGCCGTGCATGGGAACATGCTGTACTACGTGAAGGACCGGTTCCTGGCGCCAGCTCGACTTCAACAGCTCCAAGGACGTGGCTGTCATGCAGCTGAGGAGGTGAGGGACGCGGAGCAGCCGCGGCATTCGGACAAACCACTAGGCGGTGCTGCCGCCGGCCCCTCGGAATGATTTCCAACGAGTTCAGTGCCCCGCGGGGTCGCTTTGAGGCAGGGTCTGCCGGGTGGCTTGGGGAGTCGATAACCGGCTACGGAGCTCTGGCTTCTCAGCTGTTCCTCATTGGCAGTGGCCATTTAGTGACCTCTGTGATGAGCGGGACGGGTCTCAGCCCCGTTCCTTGTGGGGCCTGGTGTCTTTCCCATAAATCACCATCGCCACTAAGGCTGATTGTCCCTGTTGTCTGCAGCAGCCAAGGACCGTGTCGTGCGTGTTGGGGGAGTGCCTTGCTTTGGGCCCCTCAGGCAGCTGTGGTTCGAGCGCTGTGGATCTGCCGTCTAGCCCCCATACCTGCATCCGCGGATGTCACTGCAGATACCCGCCGCTCCCGTGGGCAGATACAGATGTAGTGTCCGCGCAGGGCTCTAGCCAGAGTATCCAGGGAAGACGCGTTCTGGGTCGTGCGCAGCAAACCAGACACGGTCCTCAGGCGAGAGCGATTCACTTCCTCTTTGTGTCTCCTCTTCAGTGGTTCCAAGTTCCCAGTGTTCAACATGTCGTACAACCCGGCCGAGAACTCCGTCCTGCTCTGCACGGTAAGGCAGCCCGGGGTGTGAATCCTGTGTCTCAGAACAGTCCCGTCGCTGGGAGCCTGGGCAGGGTGTGCTGCCAACCTGTAGGGAGTCTTCTCCCTCTCCCATACACACACAAGGCTGCCCGTTGCCTTGGGATCCAGGCTGTGTTCTCTCTGATTTTTTCCATCTATGTGTGGAATAAATATTGTTCTATGCACGGAGGCACGTGCACCACCGGTAGAAACACGTGTTGCTGGTTGTGAGCGCTCTGCTAATCAGCATTTGAATCTCACCTGAGTGCCTGCCAGAGTGCTCGGCTTACAGGGACGCTGTATCCAGGTGTCCTGTGCAACACTCAGCACCCGACAGAGATGATTTCTCACCCTTCTTTGCAGTTCAGTTCCCTCTAGAGGGAGGAGGTTCGCGTGTGCGCGTGTCTATTTTGTGTATTTCTTTCCCCTCTCTACAGAGAGCCAGTAACCTGGAGAATAGCACCTATGACCTGTACACCATCCCCAAGGACGCAGACTCCCAGAACCCGGATGGTGAGCTTTTCGAGTGTTGCATTTCTCTGTGTTCTTCTCCCATATCCCATTGTAAAAAAGTGTCTGTTCCCCAAGTCTTTGTGTTGCTCTCTCTCCTCACGTAGCCTGAGCAGCGTGAGTCATTTGGCAGGCCTTCCTGCTCACTATATCGTGGGTACATGGACTTGAAAAATTCATGTTCATCCTAAACTTTACAGCTGCAAATATATATTTTATAATTCAATTATTAGGGCCCTTCCATTTTCCCTTTCGACACAGCAGGCAGCCTTCCTGGCTTGTCAGCAGAGATGGATGTCACCCAGATACGCCGTGCTCCGAGTGGCTTTCTGCTCCGACAGGCGGCTGTGCAAGTCACACCGCTGGGGCCCGATAGTCATATTCTCTCGCCGCAAATTCCAGATCTGATTTGCTCAATTTACAAATCAAACCGTGATTCATTTTTTCCCTTCCACTTGGGATCTGAACCTCCAGCTGGGTTCTTCCTGCCGCTGTCGTCACAGCGGTGAGGCGTGAGGGATGAGGCAGTGGTGGGGTGAGGCACGAGGCAGACTAGAACCCAGCTCGCTCGGTAATGACTTTCCTGGCTGATGCAGGTCTGCTGGAGGGACTGTCTCTTGTGCAAAAGGGACCCGGTGCAGCGCCGCGCTGGGCCGGAGAGGGGCCGTGTTCACTCCCGTTCCTGTGGTGGCTGAGGTTAATGGAGCCGCTCGTGTTTCACACATTTCGCTTGAAAGTTTAAAAAGTGGCTAGTGATTTTTGGGCAAGTGACCTGAGGCCCCTCCGAGGGGAGTGATTTTTCCAGAGGGCGAATGCTCTGCTTGCAGAAGGTGAAGCCCTTTAAAAGTGTCTCCAGTTTGGTACTCAACATCCCCCGTCTCTTCTGAAGATCTTGGCCTTGGCCTTTAAAAACCACCCAAAGCAGGCGTATCTAACGCAGCCTGCCGTGCTGGGGCAAATCCCAGTCACACTAGGGAGGAGAAGGGTTCACCAGTCAGCCTCAGCCTTAATAGACGAGTGGGGCTGGAGCAGCTCCCCGCCTGCTGTGGGCAGGGGGCTGTTCCAGCCCCACGGTGGGCCTGCCACAGACAGGGGCTGCTCTGGCCAGGCTGGAGTAGGTCCTGCCTGTGGCTAGCGGAGCGATCCCCCCGCTCACCTCCCCCTTAGTCAGTGAACTGGTTAGACAGGGTTTTACGTGCCTACTTTGTACCATCCTGCTTGTTCACCCAGACGCCATGCTCTGACCTACAGACATCCCAGCCATGCTCTGCACTGCGCCATCAACCCTGAACTTACGCCGTAGGGGCAGCCACCTCCCAGCCCTCAGAACCCTAGAACGCTAGAGCTGGAAGGGACCTCGCGAGGCATCTAGTCCATCCCCTGCCCTCCCGGCAGGACCAAGCACCATCTAAATCCCTCAGCTTGTTCCTCTGGGAACACGAAGGAGAAGAGCGAAGTCAGTAAATCAGGGCTTTTGGAGCAAGGAAGAAAATGAGCCACCACAGCAGAGACGGTTCCATGACCTTCCATTCTACAGCACACATGCTGGGTAATAGGAATGTCAGGCACCTTTGATCTGAGCAGCTCCCTATGATGATGTTCTCGAGGGATGTTCTCACACATGAACCAGTGTGAGAGGCCATTGGTAGTCGGGCTGTGAAGGTGCATACACTCGGGGAGAGCCACATGACCCTCATTCACGTGGGAGAGACCCTGTCTGAACCGGAAATAAAATCCAGCTCTCCAGCCTCGAGTGTTTACCCACAAGAACGTCCAGCCCGCATCCCCTTCCCTCTTGGGGCACTGACCTCTCGCAAGCCTGACCTGTTAGGCCTCCTTGGCACTAGTGCCAGTCTGGATCTCTGGTCTCCTTAGCGCATCTCGGGTAACCCAGCTATCGCGATGAAGCCAGAGGCGGGAGCTAAAGAGCGGGCCAGTCGCTTTGTTTTATCGGAACTGGTCTCTCCCCTGCGTGTCTGGTCCCTCGCACAGAGCACATGTGCTACCGCTGCAGAGCCCTCGGCCCATCTGCCGCGGGCGTGGTGCAGTTCTCTCCAGGCTGTGCGCACGTGGCCATTTGAAGCTGAGGGAGCAGCTGCACGCTAGAGAGAGCACATTCATTCTCCTCCAGCGCGGTAGGCTGGGGAGCCCCGGCAGGGGGCCTGCATTGAAGCCGGGACCTCGCCGCTCGGTTTGCTTGGCCAGTGAGGCTCCGCTCGTTAGCTTGATGGAGTGCGCTGTCACCCACGATGGCCTCTTCTGCGCCAGGCAGCGGCGTTGGCTGAGTCTTGTGCTTGGCTAGTGCGAGGGGCTGGCGCTGGCCATGTGGCGCTCTGAGAGGGCAGGGGGAAGAAATGAATCTTGCGAATCGCCTGGGGTTCCATGGGATGAGTAGGAAGCAGCTGATCCCGCGCAGCCAAGATGGAATCAAACGAGACTGAATAACGTGTTGCCATCCCAGCCTGCCAGAGGTTTTATTCGCTGCCTGTGCTTTGTCTTCCCAGCCCCGGAAGGGAAGCGTTCCTCTGGGCTGACAGCTGTGTGGGTAGCTCGCAACCGCTTTGCAGTCCTGGATCGCATGCATTCGTAAGGGCGCGTCCCGGGGTCGTCCTGAACTGGGTGGAAGTGCGCGTGCACGGAGAGGGGCAATCGGACTATTCACGAGTGGGCGCCCGGGCCCGGGCCCTGGCCCTGGGTTAACAGGAAGTGTGCTGGAGACATGACATTTAAACTAATGAAAAGGTGTCGGGTAGGGAAGCGAAAGGTTCACCAGTTAACCGGCACCTGGCAGAGGCTGGAGCAGCTCCCCGCCTGCCACGGGCGGGGGCTGCCGCAGACGGGCTGCTCTTGTCTGGAGCAGCCTCTGCGGGGGGAGCCTGACCTGCCACACATGGGCTGGGAGCCGGTAGCCTGTCCCCTGCCTGGGATCCCGCTTAGTGGGTTAGCTGATCTACCGTTCGGTTACCCTAGTGGTTGCCTGCTGGGCTGGGATTGCAGTGCTGGGGGCCCACGCTTTGGGTTGAAATGGGAGACTCGAGAAGTGAAACTGACCAGAGTCAGGAAGGAAAGTGGCTGGCTAGTATCACTGTAAAGGTACAAAGGGGTAAATGGCATCGTCACGCTTTGCAGCCTGTCGGTTGCCTCCCCCTCGACGGGAGAGAAGCACGGCTCAGAACGTCCCCCAGCGCCAGCTGGGCAGGTGAAGAAATACGTGTGCGCGCCCTGCGACGTCAGTGCAGTGGCACAGCTCAGCGCAATAGACGCTGCCGCCACCTCCTGAGGAGCAGACTTTGGAACTTCCTGCTTCTCTCCCTTCCGCTGTTCCTTGTTCTCTGGTTTCTGTCCTCGGATTGGCCTCTTCCTGCTTCCTGCCTTCCAACCACCCCTCTGTTTCCTTCTCCATGCCGAGCGCTCTACGTTTCCTCAGCTGCATCTTTTCCATCCCCGCGCCCCCTCCTGCAGAGCTCGCACATCCTGCCAGAAGGTTGAACTTCACTAGCCAGAGAGATACAGAGGAGGGTGCGAAAGTGGAACCGTGTACACGGTGAACCCATGAGCATGGGCTCACCAGTTAAACTCACAGTGACGTGGGCTTGCAGTGCATGCAGAGATGGCTTAACCTGCCCCCCTTGGGGGGAGGGAGGAGAGGCTGGGGCTGGTGGGAGCTGGTACGTGCTGGAACCAGCTTAAAAGAGCAGTGTGGTGTGTAGACTCCATTTGGATTGCAAGTGGGAAATCTTTTATTGTTCCTAACTAGCTACCTCGCTCCTTGATTTCCCCCGCCCTGCACCACAGATCCTAATCAAGAACTTGAAGAATGAGATTACCAAGAAAGTGCAGGTCCCCAACTGTGATGAGATTTTCTACGCCGGCACCGGGAACCTGCTACTGAGGGACGCAGACTCCATCACCCTCTTTGATGTGCAGCAGAAGCGGTAAGGTCCCTCCCTTGTGATCCTGCCAAGGGGTGCCTGTTGGGGGAGGTAACAGCTGTCGATACCCACCCAAACCTAGCGCCAGCTGCAAGCTGTGTCACTTTGAGCCAAATCGCAGCTACCAGCGGTTACAAGGACCATGGTGCCGCTTGTTCTGCAGGCTTTGTCACCTCTCTGAGGGACAGGTGTGTTCATCACTGCGACAGCAGAATCAGAGACTGACCAAGCACCAGACTCAGTGGGGTAGGTCAGGGCGCCGACTCCCCCTTGTTCTACACCTTGTGACAAAACTTACACTGGTGCAAAGTGAGCGTGAAATGCTGCCACCGGTGCTTTGCACTGACCACGCAAGGCAGAGGATGGGGGAGAACGAGGCTCTGAATTTGGCCAAAGCCCTACGCCAGTGCAGGAGTGATCCCTAGTGCATCTGGGTCTGTTGTAAAGGCCCCTGCCGGTACGCACACGGTGCCTTGCAAGCGTCCTTGTGTGTTACCAGGGTCTGTCGAATCCCAGAGGAAAGATACCGAAGCATTTACAGACAGATTGACTTGGCCTTTCAGTCAGTGCTGTGCCTTGAAACTAGCCTGCTTCCTGTCATTTCTGGTTCGCGCTAGCCCAAGGCTCTGGCTTTCTAGCGCTGCAAGGAGGGTTGTGTCAAGTTGTTAGTGAAACAAGTTTAAACAGGAACATTCCTGTCTTCTGGAAAATCTGCCTCTGAAAATAAACCCCAAAGTTTGGGCTTTAAAGTTGTCGCTTTACGCATCTCAGCCTGTGTAGCTTTGGGGGGCATCTCCTGGTGTGACTAGACTCCCGAGGATCCGGCTCTTGGGCTAGGGCCCCTTACTGCTAGTCCGGCAGTGTCCGTTTCGTGTAGACGTGCCATAATCGCTGCTTTCCAGTGCTGGCCTGGCATAAAGGGGTCTTTGGTATCTGAGAATCAAGCCCCGTGGCGCTCAGGAGCGGGAGCCCATAGACCTAAGGGGAGGGCTGTTGTGAGTCTCCCTGGAAGAGGCCCTTGCGGTAATGCTGTCTCCCCTGCAGGACCCAGGCTTCGGTGAAGATCTCCAAGGTGAAGTACGTCATCTGGTCAGCGGACATGTCCCACGTGGCTCTGCTGGCTAAGCATGGTAGGGGGCCTTCTGCCACGTACACCCCGCGGGCTTCTCAGTAGGGGTGTAAAATCCCAATTGACCAGTTAACTGGTTAAACATTGTTTAACTGGTTACCCGCTTAAACGGGGCCCCCCTGCCCGCCGCAGCCAGGGGCTGCTCCGGCTGGGCTGAAGCGCCCGGCCTGCGGTGTGCTGGGCTGGGTCCCCGTGGCGGGGGGCTGCTCCGGCTGGGCTGGGTCCCCGTGGCGGGGGGTGCTCCGGCTGGGCTGAAGCGCCCTGCCTGCGGTGTGCTGGGCTCTCGAGTGGCTGTGCACGTGCCCCGCTCCCAGGGAACCCTGGCTGTAGCCCTTACGGCTTTCTGCTCTTCCCCCTCCCCAGCCATCATGATCTGCAACAGGAAGCTGGAGTCCCTGTGTAACATCCATGAGAACATCCGCGTCAAGAGCGGCGCCTGGGACGAGAGCGGGGTCTTCATCTACACCACCAGCAACCACATCAAATATGCGGTCACCACGGGGTGAGTCTGCTGCCTTGGCGCCCGGCCTGGTGTGGGAGCTGCTCTGAGGAGCTGGCTTTGGCGCCACCCCCTCGCCAGGGGCGCCTGGGCTTGGTTCGGTCTTGGGCTGTGCCCCGGGTGCTGGGTCTCTGAGCCTTGGCAATCCCTGCTCGCTCTGGGCGTGACCCCGAGCCCCTGCGGGGAGCAGCTCCCTGGGACCCTCCCTCTGTAGCTGCGGCCTCCCAGGCAGCCCCCGAGACGAGTGCCAGACCCTGCTCTGCCGCCCCCACTGTCTAGAGCAGGGATGGGCAAGATCTGGCCCGCCAAGCCCTGTGGCACTCTGCGCTGTGGGGGAAGGAGAGGCTTCACACGCCCCCGGCCCCAGCAAAGTCCCTCAGCCCCTGTTGGCTGAGAGCGTCTCAGACCGCGCAGGAGGGGCTTGGTGTTCTCTCGCCCCTCCCTGGAGTCGGGTCAGTTCTGGGACTTAGAGCGAGGCAGCCCTGCAGCCCAGCCCTGGGTGCCCAGCTGAGCCTTTTGGCTCTTGCTGGCGCCGGCTGCGGGTTCGTGGGGTGGCCTGTGCCCTAGGCTGGGCTGGCTGCTGACACCTCTGGGGGCGAGGCGCATGGAGTTGCACTGGGCCACACGGCGTGACACGCAGATGCCTCCTGGCCCGGTCTAGGGACCACGGAATCATCCGCACTCTGGACCTGCCCATCTACGTCACCCGCGTGAAGGGGAACAACGTGTACTGCCTGGACAGGGAGTGCCGGCCCAGGGTCCTCACCATCGACCCCACGGAGTTCAGGTTCAAGCTGGCGCTGATCAACAGGAAGTACGACGAGGTGAGTGGGTGGGCGGGGCCTTCCTGCTGCCAGAGGGTATCGCCTGCCAGGTGCACGCCCAGAGCCTTGCCCTTCCTCCCGCCAGGTCCTGCACATGGTGAGGAACGCCAAGCTGGTGGGCCAGTCCATCATCGCTTACCTGCAGAAGAAGGGCTACCCCGAGGTGGCGCTGCACTTCGTGAAGGACGAGAAGACCCGCTTCAGCCTGGCACTGGAGTGCGGCAATATCGAGGTGAGAGGCCAGGGCACAAGGGGGGCACCTCTGTGAAATGTGGCTCTGCTGCGTGGCCTCGGGGGAAGGCTCGCCTGCATTCTGGGGGGGCGGGCGGGCGTGGGGCGGGGACGGCCTCTGCGGTTCTCTGGTGAGGCCTCTGCTAGCCCTGAGCGTCCAGGCATAGGTGTTGACCTTCAGGGGCTGCAGCTCCTGCTGGCCGGGGACCCTTCTTACTCTGGACAGAGGTTTGCTCGGAGCAGTGCACGACGGGGCCTGTCGTTTCCCCAGGCTGCCCCTCTGTGTTAGAGGAGCATTAGAAATCCGGTCAGGCTGGTTAAGTGCAGGGCTCCCCACCTGGGCACATGGCCTGGGGCTCTCTGGACCCGCAGTGGACTTAGTGTGACTGAGGCACAAGCCACATGGAGACACCACTTGGATTGCAGTTTGTGTGGAGCTGGAGGTGGGGGAGAGCCCGTGTGTGGCGAGTGGGCCAGGACGGAGCCTTATAACGCAGCCGGTCAGAGGTGGGAATCCCCTAGAAGGTTCACCCGGGGCTGCTCAGGTCCTAGGGTTAGGAGCCGCCCTCTGCCATAGGTCTCTCAGGCCGGCCGGCACCAGGTGCACAGGAGATGTGGAGTTCCCAGCTGGAGCCGGCTTCCCTTAAGGGGCGACAGAAGCAAGCGCTCTGTGGGCTTCCCTTAAGGAGCAACGGAGCAAGCGCTCTGTGGGTTTCCCTTAAGGGGCGACGGAGCAAGCGCTCTGTGGGCTTCCCTTAAGGGGCGACGGAGCAAGCGCTCTGTGGGTTTCCCTTAAGGGGCGGCGGAGCAAGCGCTCTGTGGGTTTCCCTTAAGGGGCGACCGAGCAAGCGCTCTGTGGGTTTCCCTTAAGGGGCGACGGAGCAAGCGCTCTGTGGGTTTCCCTTAAGGCGTGAGCAAGCGCTCTGTGGGTTTCTTAAGGCGAGCAAGCGCTCTGTGGGTTTCCCTTAAGGGCGATGAGCAAGCGCTCTGTGGGCTTCCCTTAGAGGCGGCGGAGCAAGCGCTCCGTGGGCTTCCCTTAAGGGGCGACGGGAGCAGGCGCTCCGTGGGTTTCCCTTAAGGGGCGACGGGAGCAAGCGCTCCGTGGGTTTCCCTTAAGGGGCGACGGGAGCAAGCGCTCCGTGGGCTTCCCTTAAGGGGTGACGGGAGCAAGCGCTCCGTGGGTTTCCCTTCCTCCTCGCCACTGCCAGGAGTACGGGCGCCTGCCGGAGCTGCCCCAGCATTCGGGTTACGGGTCTAGAGCCGCCAGAACATGGATCTCTGGCGCGGCAGGTGAAGACGTGCTCTGAGTCTCTTGCTAGCGCTCTGGTGAGGCGGGGCCAGGCCGTTATCCCCATGGCACAGGCGGGGAACCAGGCTCCGAGACTTGCCCCAGGTCATACGGAACATCGTGGGTGGAGCTGAGCCTGGTCTGCGGAGTCCAGGCCAGCCCCAGGCTTCCATGCCACTCTCCCCCGGCTCTGCTAGATCGCTCTGGAGGCAGCCAAGGCTCTGGACGACAAGAATTGCTGGGAGAAGCTGGGGGAGGTGGCCTTGCTGCAGGGAAACCATCAGATCGTGGAGATGTGCTACCAGCGCACCAAGAACTTCGACAGGCTTTCTTTCCTGTACCTCATCACCGGCAACCTGGAGAAGCTCCGCAAGATGATGAAGATAGGTGAGTCCCCAGGGGTGGGGGGATAAGACGTCCGCTCCTGCAGGCAGCAGCAGTCCTGTGGTTGTGTTTGTACAGCGCCCAGCATGGTGGGATCCTGGTCCTCGACCAGGGCTGCTAGATGCTGTTGCAATGCAAATAAAGACTCCTAACGAAGGAGCCACGGGACACCCCGGGGGTGGGGGGGGAGGGAGACAGCTTGTAGAGGCAACTGAGACCTGCAGAGGGTGGTGACTGTTTCTGTCTCTGCCTCGGTTTAGCTGAGATCCGTAAAGACATGAGTGGCCATTACCAGAATGCCCTGTACCTCGGGGACGTGGCGGAGAGGGTGAGGATCCTGAAGAACTGCGGGCAGAGTGAGTATCACGGCGCCAGCTGCATCTGCCACGGCCCTGCGGGTTGCAGGACTGCAGGCAGGAGCCAGTAAACGTCCATTCCTGCATCTTGGCTTTGTCTCCCGCTTAATTGTATCGCGAAAGGGGGACTTGGCGGCGCGTTAGGTGCTGCGCCTTGGCTGGGTGGGACCCGCTCGTTTGGACGTTCCCCCCGTCTGCCTTCCAGCCAAGCTCTCAGAGCATGGTCAGATGTTAACCCCTGTTGTGCCCTGGGGCAGCTCAGCATTACCACTGCAGATGGAGAAACCGAGGCAGAGCACAAGGAAGTGCCTTGTCTACGAGTAGTTATGGGGCTCCCAATTACACACTTGGACTGTTCGACTAGGGGCCCTCCTTCCTTGAGCCCACAGCCCCCTCCTGTGAGGTGATGGCCCCCGGTGTGCTGCCGGTCTCACGGTCAGCTCCGCAAGTCCGAGAGACCGGGTGTGGGAAGTGCCCTCTCCTTCCTTGCAGTGCGTGTCTGGCAAAGGGAGCGTCTGTGCGGAGTCCTGCGTGGATCGCGATTCCACAGCAGGCACCGAGTCTCTGAGCTTGCCCCCAAACTCTGGTCTTCCCTGGCATGGACTGAACTCGCCTGTAAAACACGTTCTGCGCCAAGCGTGAAATTGCAGGTGTTTGCCATTTGCACGCTCATGACGTGGTTTAGGCAGGACCCTAAACCCCCTGTCCCTCTGCCATGTGCCTTACCTCCTTTTCAGAGTCCCTGGCCTATCTCACGGCTGCAACCCACGGCTTGGACGAGGAAGCTGAGAGTCTGAAGGAGACGTTTGACCCAGAAAAGGAAACGGTTAGTAGATCAGCTGGTCACAAGGCTCTGCCGGGAAAAGGAGGGGAGGGCTGTGGGAGCTGGTGCTGAGGGAGCTGACAGGCCCCGCTTCAGCCAGGGCTGAGCCCGGCCCCTTGGGCTGCCCAGAGGGGAGGCTTAGCCAAGGGCTTCTTCCAACGGTCTCTGTCCTGGATCTCTCCTTTCAGATTCCAGACATTGACCCCGACGCAAAGCTGCTGCAGCCGCCTGCAGCCATCATGCCTCTGGATACGAACTGGCCGCTGCTCACCGTCTCCAAGGGCTTCTTTGAGGGAACGATTGCGAGCAAAGGTGGGAACAAATGGACCCAGCTAGTCACAGGGGTTAACAGGGCTCGGTCGCTGTTCAGCGTGAAACCGGGTTAAACAAGGTCTGGGGCCTGCTCCGGAAGCCTCGGCAGGGGCATCCTTCAAAGCCCTAGCTACTTTGGAATAGAGACTTAGGAAAGGGGGAAGGGCTGAAGCATTGGAAATGAACAGGGTGCAGTGAGATTTTCCTTGTAACTTCCCTTGTTCCTTTTGGCCAGAGAGGGGGTTTAGAAAGAAACGCGCGCGCACACGCTTACGGGGACACACACACGTACGGACACACACACGTACACGTACGGACACACACACGTGTTTGATAGTCTCTGCGATGGGGTTAAAGACGGCAATAGCCATTCTTTGGGGGAACCAAGGAGGGAGTTGAGAAGGAGGGGAGCTGTCGCTGCTGCTGCTGTTTGAAGTCCGACCCTGGTCCCTAAAAGACAAGACCAAAACACACAGACCAGGGGAGAGCAGCACAGTAAAGCTAGAGACCGATGCTGCGGTTTCTAGTACTGATTTTTCACTCGCCACCTGACGGTGGGACTAGCGTAAGGCCAGCACCTGGTTTTGTTAGTCACTCTGAGACCTAGTAATCGTGTCCCCACGTGGCGCTGGGTCGGTGTTGCTTTTAGCTGCCTCCGGTCCCAAGCTGACAGCAGGGTTACCCAAGGTGCTGTCTGGGCCAGCCACGCCAGATTCTCATCAGACGGAAGGGAGCAGGGAAGAGGTTGGCAGGAGGAGGAATGGGGTAGGGAGGGGCAGGAAAAGGAGGGGAAGAGAGCGTTTCCCATCCCACGGGTAGCTGGGATTTAGGTGGCGGTGACGTTTTGTGGCTCTTTGGCAGCTCTGGCCAGGATCTCTTGCAGGATTAGCACAGAGAAGGTCCAGGTGGCAGCCGTGATGGGGGAAGGTCTCCTTCCCCTCCTTGTGTCTTTCAGCCAGCCAGCTCTGGGGGAGCAGCTTTCCCCCCGAGTCTTTGCAGTGTACGGCCCAAAGGAGAGCAAGAGGCAGGCTGACCCTCCCCTCCTGCTTTGCCCACCCTTAGGCCTCGTTTCCTGCCCTTCAGTTTCGATGTGTTGATTTGCAGCCTCGTGCTGTTCTTAGTGGGTTTGGTCATAAGCGTCCGGGAAGCAGGAGGCCTTTTGATTTGGGTTGCGTCAGTTTGCCAGGCTGGGGCACGTTTCCCCTCAGCATTTGCTGCGACAGGCTCTTGTGACACCTTGCGAACGTTCACCTGCTTTCCGTCCTGGGATCCATTTGTACTCTCACAGCAGAAAAGGGTCTCGGGCGGGGGCAGGCCCTTTTTAATTCCTCGCTCCTCAAAGCTGCCAGTGACCTACTGTGGGAAAGCCGCTAGTGGGCCGCGCTGCTTGGTTTACCGAACAGGTCCGTCGGTGCGGAGCCTCGCACTCCCATTGGCCCGGAGCACCGATTGCAGCCAAAGGGAGCCGCCGGAAGTAGTGGCCTGGCCCCCCACTTCCCATGGCCCCCCTTGGCCGGAATCCAACCGGAGCCAATGGGAGGCTCCGTGACTGCGACTCCATCAGAAGAACAAGGCAGCGTGGGCCCGCAGCCCCCTTGACAAACGCCGCTTTGATTCCCTCGTGACTCCAGCTGCCCAGATTCCTGGCGCGGGCCCTGAGATTGAAACCATCCCCAAAAAGTCCCCTGGATGATTTCACCTGGCCCCAGGTACCCTCGGCCTTCCCCACAGCAGGGGTCTGTGGTGGGCCTGCATAGTGCCGAGTGTCGGGGGGGCTGAGCCGTCCTGTCCTTCCCCAGGCAAGGGAGGGGCGCTGGCTGCCGACATCGACATCGACACCGTTGGCACCGAGGGCTGGGGAGAGGACGCCGAGCTGCAGCTGGATGAAGGTGAGAGAGGGGCGCAGGAGGGGAGTGTCGGGGCGTCTGCCCTCTCCAGTGGGGCGCTCACCCCCTCTCCTGTAACGCGCAGATGGCTTTGTGGACGCTGGGGAAGGCTTTGGCGACGAAGCCCTGGGTAAGGGCCAGGAGGAAGGAGGCGGCTGGGAAGTGGAAGAGGATTTGGACCTTCCCCCTGAACTGGTAGGGAGCCGGTGCAGCCGGAGGTGGTCCTGGGAGGACGCTGGAGTCTCAAGCAGCTGGGTTGCAGTGGCCCTTCAGGAAGTGGAGCAGGCGCTGGGCAAGGAACAGGAGAGCGCGCGGGTGTAATCCGGGCGGGGCCTTTCTGCTGAAGTGCGCGGCAGTGACCTAGCGAAATGGTCGTCGGTAGGGTTCAGAGCCAGCGCCCTTGCGGAACGTGGGGCATTTCCCTGAGCGACTGACCCAGGCTGCTGGTAGCGTCATGCTCCGGACATGCTGATGCTTTTCCTTCCCCCCGGCTAGTGAGCCCTCCCATTTCGGGGAAACCCAAGGTTTGGCAACAGGTTTTCGGCTCGGGTGCGGGCTGTGTCTGCGGAGCTGCTAGACGCTGGCTCTGGTGATGGGCCCCAACCGCCTCCTGGCCGGTGAGACACAGGGAGAGGTCCCAGGCCAGCCCCGACCCCAGCTCGCCCCTGCCTGGCCGTTTCAGCAGAGGCCAGTGGTGGAACGGGCCAGGGAGGCTAACCGCCCCTCCCTCTTGGACCCGAGCCTAGAGGCGAAGGCTGGCGCACGAGGGCAGGGCAGGGCAGCCTGGGCGTGCACTTTCCCATGCTGGCTCTGTCTGCAGTGCTGGCAGCCCCGCACAGCACTGACGAGCTACTCACGCCCTGCTTGCTCCCCAGGATGTCCCTGCAGGCCCGGCAGGAGGGGCAGAGGATGGATTCTTCGTGCCACCCACCAAGGGCACCAGCCCAGCTCAGGTAACCGGAGCAAGCACCCCGCCTTGCTCTCAAACCTCCTCTCGTGGGCACCTCCCTTCCCCCCCCCAGCCCGCCTGGGCGCCGGTGACGCCCTGTGGGGAGACGCGAGTAGCCCTGCTGCTGGGGAGCGTTGGACGGGGTGACCCTACCTTCCCCCTCCAGCTCCTCTTGTCATGTTTCCTGCTCTCCCGTAGGTCTGGTGCAACAATTCCCAGCTGCCGGTGGATCATATCCTGGGTGGTTCCTTTGAGACGGCCATGAGGGTAAGGCTCCCCACTCCCTCCCGTCGGACTCCTTCCAGCCAGGAGTCATGGGGCAAGGCCCCGCCAGTGATCGTGCTGTGGCTCGTGGCCTGGGCCATTCGGTTGGCAGATGGGGGGTGCGGTGCTAATGGGGTCTAAGGCTGGCCGGCCGATGTCCGCATAGGCCGCGTCTCGGCTGCAGTGACCAGCCAGTAAGCGTGGCGCTTGCCTTCCCCTTCAGCTCCTCCACGACCAGGTGGGAGTGACTCATTTTGGCCCCTACAAGCAGCTGTTCCTGCAGACCTATGCCCGGGGCCGCACCACCTACCAGGCACTGCCCTGCCTCCCCGCCATGTATGGATACCCACATCGCAACTGGTGAGCAGCCGGCGGGACCCGCCTTCCCCTGCATGCTGCGTGTCCGGGGGGGTTAGGCACTTTCAGGGGAGTGCTCCCAGTGTGCCAGTTGCTTTCTGACAACAGGCCCAGGCCACACCCTGGGGCAGGGCATCTGGAAACACGTCCTCTGCCAGGGTAGCTTGCTATGGGGAGTGACCCAGACTTTCCCAGCATGCACCGGAACAGCCAGTCAGGCGGCAGGGGGCCTGGCGGCCCCTCCGTGGTTCCCACCAGCTGTGCTGGCCGAGGAGCCGTGTAGATCTGGCTCGGCCGGGCCAACGTGCCGTGACTGGTTGCGGTTGCACTGCAGACGGCCCATCAGGGTAACTCGCCCCTCCCTGCCCGGCTGGCCTCCCAGTGCGTTCCCGGTTTCTCACGGCCGGCCCTGCCCCTCCCGCCCCTGCAGGAAGGACGCCGGCTTGAAGAATGCCCTCCCGGCCATCGGCCTGAAGCTCAACGACCTGATCCAGCGCCTGCAAGTCTGCTACCAGCTCACCACGGCTGGCAAGTTCGAGGAGGCAGTGGAGAAGTTCCGCGCCATCCTGCTGAGCGTGCCGCTGCTGGTGGTGGATAACAAGCAGGAGATTGCTGAGGTGAGGGCCCGGTGCCCTGCTATCGGGTGCCCCCCCGGCGCCCTGCTATCGGGAGCCACGGGCGACGTGCCTGACCCCGCGCTTCTCTCACCACAGGCCCAGCAGCTCATCACCATCTGCCGGGAGTACATCGTGGGGCTCTCGATGGAGATTGAGCGGAAGAGGCTCCCCAAAGAGACCCTGGAGCAGCAGAAGCGCACCTGCGAGGTCCGGGGCCCTCGGCGCTCCATTGTGGTGGCCAGGACGCTGGGTTCCTGGCTCTGGGTGGGAGCAGATCCTGGTTACAGGAGGCGACAGTCCTGAATTCAGCGCCCAGTCCCTCTGGGGGATCCCTTGGGCACATCACTGGGCCTCAGTTTCCCCGTTGATGATAACCCGCTTGCCATGCCGTCAGCAGCCTGAGACTGCCCTGCCCACCGAAGGCCCAGGCCTTTGCCTGTTGCAGTCGGTGCCCGTTTTGTTCTTCATCGGTCGAGTGGTGGTTGCCTGGTGTGTTTTGCTAGCCAGGGCCACATCCTGCGAGGTCCATTAGCCACACCCAGGATCGCTGTGCTCATTGAGCTGTGCAGGGATCAACTGCACTGAAAGGTGAACCGGCTATCCGGTTAGTCGGCAACCCTCGCCGTGAAGGGGCAGTGCTCACCGGCTATCCAGTTAGTCGGCAACCCTCGCCATGAAGGGGCAGTGCTCACCGGCTGTCCGGTTAGTCGGCAACCCTCGCCGTGAAGGGGCAGTGCTTAACTGTTAATCAACAAGCCCATTAACTGATTAACCGGGATTTTACATCCTGATTTAACAGGGAGACAGGGTGGCCTAGTGGGTAGCATGTGGCTGGGTCTCAAGAGACCTGGGTTGTGTTCCCAGCTCTGCAGCTGCCCTGCTGGCCAAGTGGGAGCCAGTTGGTGCTCCGCTCCGTGGCCTGGCTCCCCGTCTGGGCGGTGGGGAGGAGGCTGTAGAGGCGTGTGAGATCTGCTGGGGGTTATTAGCCTTCCTGGGTCACTGGGCGTGGCCTTGGCCCTCTGCCGCTCCACTGCCCTGCTGGCTTGGTCCGGCACCTCCCCGCAGCCGGGCTGCCCGGGGCTCAGGCAGGCTTCTCTCCCACGGGGCCCAGGAGGCAAGTAGCAAACGCTGCCCCTGCTGACAGGGTCTCTCCCCCCGCGCAGATGGCAGCCTACTTCACCCACTCCAACCTGCAGCCCGTGCACATGATCCTGGTGCTGCGCACCGCCCTCAACCTCTTCTTCAAGCTCAAGAATTTCAAGACGGCCGCCACCTTCGCCCGCCGGCTCCTGGAGCTGGGCCCCATGCCGGAAGTGGCGCAGCAGGTAAATGCAGAGCAGAGCGAGGGGGCTTGGCGACCTGGGGCAAAGGCGGAGACCCTCTGGGAGTGGGGAGCAGGGAGGCTGGGGCAGGGGTAGGTGGGGATGCATGTCTCAGGCGGGCGGCTGGGGAGGGAGGAGGAAGCTTCCCTGCGCTAAAGGCTCCGGGGGATCCCCTGTGTGTGCAGCAGAGCTGAGGGCAGGTTGGAGGGCAGGCAGGGACTCCCTGCCCTGTGCGCTTCACAGCTGGCTCCCCCTTCGCCACTGACGCCCCGTCCCTCCCCAGACGCGCAAGATCCTGTCCGCCTGCGAGAAGAACCCTGTCGACACCTACCAGCTCAACTACGACATGCACAACCCCTTCGACATCTGTGCCGCCTCCTACCGGCCCATCTACCGCGGCAAGCCGGTGGAGAAGTGCCCGCTCAGTGGGGCCTGCTACTGCCCCGAGTTCCGGGGACAGATCTGCCGGGTCACCACGGTATGACACCGCGGTGGGGGGTCTGAGCCGGGTCGGGGCCTGCCAGGTCACCATGGTACGACACCACAGTGGGGGGGGTCTGAGCCGGGTCGGGGCCTGCCAGGTCACCATGCGACACCGCGGGTGGTCTGAGCCAGGTCGGGCCTGCCGGGTCACCACGGTATGACACGCGGGGGTGGTCTGAGCCGGTCGGGGCCTGCCGGGTCACCACGGTACGACACCGCGGCAGGGGGGTCTGAGCTGGGTCGGGGTCTGCCGGGTCACCACGGTATGACACCGCGGGGGGGGGGTCTGAGCTGGGTCGGGGCCTGCCAGTGCCTTCGTCACCCAGCTCCTGTTGGCTCTGCCAGGATTGCAGGGCTCACCTGGCACTTGGTGTGTGCCCTGTCCTGGAGAGGCCACCCTCCCCTTCCCTGCCATTATACCCTGGGCCGCCTGTGCTCTCCCATCGATGCCAGCTACTCTTTCCATACTGGCGGAGTGCCGGGTCTGGGCGCGTGCTCGGAGATGGATTGGCCATGTCTTAGCGGCCAGTGGGTCGATCTGCAGGTGACCCCTGGCGTAGGGCCGACAGCCCCCAAGGAAGGGCCGAGTTGGGCTCGGGTGCCTTGGGAGCAGGGGAACACCAGCGCCCGGGCTGCAGGTAGGAGAGCGCCGGGGCAGCCTGTGGCGGACGCCCTCCCTTGACTCACAGCCAGGCGCTCCCCTCTCCCCACTGAAAGAGCCTGACAGCCTGTGGAATGGCAGCGGGGACGGAGGCGCCGCAGGGTCCGAGCCGCTTGCCCAGGACACTCGTCGTCGCTGCGCGGGTGAAGCCTGTCGGGGCGGGCCGGGAGAATGCGCCCGCCGCTCCTGGAGGGCAGTGAGGGCAGGGGCGGGTCCTGTCCATGCCGCTCGTGCTGCAGGAGAGGGGCGTCCCAGAGCTGGATGTGGGCGGGGTAAGAGGGTCTTTAGCTGCGGTGTCAGGCCCTCAGCGCGTCCCCGAGCTCGTGCCCGCTCCCCGGTGTTGCTGTTAGCCATTGATCACCCCCCTTTCCTTCCCAGGTGACCGAGATCGGCAAAGACGTCATTGGGCTGCGCATCAGCCCACTCCAGTTCCGCTAAGGCCCTGCCCAGGCTGCGGCGAGACGGGAACTTCCTGCTTCCCTCTGGGTAGGCCTGGAGTCCTGCGCCAGGCAGCACGGCCAGAAACCTTCCTCTTGCTCCCGCTTCTCCCTTCCAGCTCCTGAGCCAGCCACTGCCCCAGAACCTCTGCACCCTTGTGTGTAAGATCCTCTCGCCCCCTCCGGCCACAGCGGCCAAGCCCTGGTGAGCCTCCCGGCCCTTCTCCCAGCAGGCCGGCAATAGCCTGGGTACAGCTCCTGCAGCATTCACCGGCTAGCCTGCGGCGGCAGAGAGAATATTCCCTTTGCACGAGAGCTTCCCGTGAGCTCGAGCCACGTGCACCAGAGCGAAGCTGCTGTCGCTGTTAGTTCTCCGCCCCCCTGGGCTCAGAGCCCCTGGCCGGCAGGGCAGCCTGCGTCCCGTCCGCCAGGCCCTGTGCAGAACCAGGGCCGCGGGAAGCAGGAGTTTATCCTGCCGCTGTCGAGCCCTGATCCAAGGAGGCCCCTGGACTTTGCTGCGCCTCGGGCTCCCAGCACTTTGGGTTTTGTCCTTCACAGCTTTTCCCACCGTTGTCTCTGTTTTACCTCAATAAAGTGAATTAACCACCCCGGCCCCTTCACTGGCTAGCTCTCCTGCGGGCTGGGCCAGCCATGTGGGGGGGGGGGGGGGCTCTGTGTTTCTTCCCTCCCACGCCCCTCCCCGGGGTCATAAAGGGCCAGTTGCTTCCATAAAGCAGTGAGGGGCTGCAGGAGTCCGCGCATGTGGCCCACGGTGGCCTTGCAGGGCAGGAGGAGTGCGGCTGCTAGGAGCTGCACAGGGGCTATTGAAACGCGGGAAATGAGGCGCAAGGTCAGACAAGTTCTGCCCTGGTCCACGGGGCCCCTGCTGGGCCGGAGCTCAGGTGGTCAGAATGCCCCTTTCCCATTGGCTTAGCTAGAATTTGGGCGTGTCCACATGTGACCGTTGATCCAGAGCAAGGGTGGGGAAGTCAAAGCAGGTGGCTCCGGATGAAGGCCGGGCCAGAGTGCACCAGGAGTAGCTGTTCAGGAGAAACTCCCTTGAAGGCCAAAGTCGGATGTGACCTCTTCCCAGCCTGTGTCTGACTGTCTCTGGTGCTGGAAACGCCTGTGTCTTACCCCCGCCACTGGTGCTGGAAACGCCTGTGTCTTACCCCCGCCTCTGGTGCTGGAAACGCCTGTGTCTTACCCCCGCCACTGGTGCTGGAAACGCCTGTGTCTTACCCCCGCCTCTGGTGCTGGAAACGCCTGTGTCTTACCCCCGGCACTGGTGCCCTTGAGGGGGGCTGGGCAAAGCACCATGAGCTGTACCCTTCCCCACCGGCACTAAATGGGGTTGTGAGTGTTCGACACAAGGAGCCCAGTTGATTTCGTTGATCCAGGAGCAGGGGCGTGTGGGGGGGCAGGATCACAATCTGCAGGGGGAGCAAATACTTAACGGCAGGCTCTTCGGTCGAGCAGCCAAAGGTCTAATGACTGGATGTCAAAGCTAGACCAGTTCAGGCTGGAAGCGCATCCACTCTTAAAGGGGCAATGAACAATTTCCCAAGGCTCTGGGCATTTTCAAATCAGGGTGGGGTTGGTTTTTTCCTAAAAGATCTGCCCCAGGAATGATGTGGGGGAAGTTCTCTGGTCTTGTGTAGACCGGTCACACGCAGGGCGGTTGTCACGGTCCCATCCGGCCGCGGAATGTGACGTCCATGTGGCCTTGTTCCCAACGTGGGCCAGCTCGTGTGTGCGCAGCGGGTTGAGTGTCCAGCTTCTGAGCTTTCGTAATGGCTCTTTGGGCCCGTTGGAACAGGAAGTGAGTCAAGGTCAGGCCTGGAGTGTTTCCGCCAAGGGACAGTCTAACCCAGGTCAATGCCAGCTGACACCCTGGCACATTTCCATGGGCCCAGGGACACCTGACCCCCAAACCGCTCACTTCGCTGCTGTAGGGGGGGGATGTCCCGAGTTTGTGACTTCTCAGCTATGGCCAGCCAGCCGTATGTGGGAGACTCCATGCTGCTGTGGGATTCTTCCCCCCCCCCCCCCCCTTTTCTAATCACAGGCATTTCCCTCTCCTGAGCAGGTCCTGGGGCTCAGATCCAGACTCTCACCCTGGCTTTTCAGCTTTTCTCCCCTTTTAAGGTCCCTGCTTCGGCAACAGCCCTGTCCTCGCAGCTCAGTCCTGGAGAAAGCCCAGGTCCCTCAGAGTGGCTGATTGGATTCACAGCAGCACTGGGGCACTTCATCCATCCAATCTCAAGAATTTTATAGACTCACCGGAGTAGGCAAGTTCTGTCTCCAGATCTTTGCAACACTAAATGTAAGTTGCTTGTGTTTTGCATGGATCTTCCCCTTTAAAATTATACATTCCCCCCTTCCCCTGGTCCTTTTCTTGAAGAAGTCTGATGCAATGATTGTAACGTCCCCACACTAGTCCTCCAACAACGTTTGAGAGGGGTCGCTGTGTTAGTCTGTAACTGAAAAACCAGCAAGTAGGCCGGCAGCAGCTGAGAGACTAACAAAGACGTAGATGGTAGCATGAGCTCTCGGGCCGCCCACCCGCTTATCGGAAGAAGGGGCTGTGCCCACCAAAGCTCAGGACACCAGTGATGTGTTTTGCTCGTCCCTAAGGTGCTACTGGGCTATTTGCTGTTTCTAAGTTCCTCCAAAATGTGGATTTCCATGGTGCTCATTCCCCTCCCTCCCCCTGGGGACTCTTAGCACTAATTCACATTGTCCCCCGGCTTTACAGGTGGGGAAACCTAGGCGAGGAAGGTACTGTCACGTCCCAAGAGCAGAGGCAGCAGCAGGGATAGGGCGGCTGGCTCCCAGTTTGGTCCCTTCTCTCCAGCCCCCCCAACACCCGGCCAAACTTTTGTATGAAAAAACAAAGCCTAAGCAAGAATGTTTATACCATTCTTAACAGATACAAAAGCAGTAAAACCCCCCGCCCATGCGCGCGGGGGCAGGGCTGCCGTCTAGTGCTGGTCGTGCCGGGGATGCGTCTGGAATGTTTGCCGGGCTGTTGCTGTGGGTCACAGTTTCTTTGACTGCGGGTGGCCGGGGGGCCCCTGCCCACACAGGACATCGTGACAGGCCTGTGCGATGCCCCCAATGAGGTTCAGGAACTCCTGGAAGTCCAGCTGCCCGTCGCAGTTCAAGTCGAGCTTCTTCATCATCCGGTCCAGGACGCCTGGGTCCTTCTGGTTCTGGGGGAGACCAAGGAGGGGTTTTACCAATCTCCCTGCTTGCAGGTCTGGGGAGCTATGCGGCTTCTCACGACCAGGCCCCCTTCTGGGAATTCGGGAGAGACCCCACAGCAAAGTACTCCACATCCCCTGCATGCAGCGCCGCTGCCCCCTGCGCAGATCAGAACCGGAGCGCTGACTGGCCACAGGGAGGCCGTAAGATCATAAGAGCAGCCAGGCTGGGTCAGACCAAAGGTCCATCCAGCCCAGTGTCCTGGCTACCAACAGTGGCCAATGCCAGGTGCCCCAGAGGGAGGGAACAGAACAGGGAATCCTCACGTGATCCCTCCTTTGTCCCCCATTGCCAGATTCTGACAAACAGGCCCGGGACACCATCCTGGCTAATGGCCATTGATGGACCTATCCTCCATGAATTTATCTAGTTCTTCTTTGAACCCTGTTAAAGTCCTGGTCTTCACAACCTCCTCTGGCAAGGAGTTCCACAGGTTGACTGTGCACTGAGTGAAGAAAAACTTCCTTGTGCTTGTTTTAAACCTGCTCCACATTAATTTAATTTGGTGACCCCTAGTTCTTCTGTTACAGAAAGAAGTCAATAACTTTTCCTTGTTCACTTTCTCCACACGGGTCATGATTTTATAGCCCTCGATCCTAACCCCCCTCAGTCTCCCCTTTTCCAAGCTGACAAGTCCCCGTCCTTTTAATCTCTCCTCATAGGGGACCCGTTCCAAGCCCTCATCAGTTTTGTTGCCCTTTTCTGAACTTTTCCCGCTGCTGAGAGCTCTGGAGAGAGATGCAGTCTGCACCCTCCTCTCTGGCTGCTGGCGGCAGAATTCAGGAGGCCATGGCTCTGGGCGGGGGAAAGCGCCAAAGGGCAGGTGATTCCCAAGCCATGGCCCCAGGTAAGAACCTCTGAAAGCACTTCGCCCCCCCCCCCCCCCCCGCAGGCTGGGCGTCCCCAGGCTCACCTTTGTGAAGGAAGCCAGTTCGGCGTTCATGAAGGTGAGGAACTCCCGCTTGGACAGCGTGCAGCTGTCGCCTTCGCGCCCGGCGTAGCGCTGGAACACGGCCAGCAGGGACTCGATACAGCGCTCCGTTTCCGTCGGGGACATGGGGACCTTCGCCTGCAGGGATGGAAGCACGGTGCGGCTTAGCCCCCTCCACCCCCAGTGCCAAACTCCAGGGGCTACCAGCTCCCCTGACCCCGCCTGGCCGCAGTTGCCTGTTTCCCATCCGTGTGCGGAGTACATTTTGTTACATGCACTGAGGCATGTGCACCAGCCAGAGAAATCCATGCTGCCAGCTGGGGGTGCTCTGCCGCGCAGCCCTCCCGGGTGGCTGCCCAAGCGCTCAGCTTACAGGGAACACTGCTCCCCGCTCCAGCGCTTGCTTTGAGTGCCTTTCACCTGAGCACTGAAGTGGGAGGGGAGAGGCTGCCCGGGGTAAGTCAGGGCCAGCACCTGGATGCCTGGGCTCTGATCCCGCTTCTGGAAGCACGGTGTAGTGGTTGCAGCAGGCCCCTGGGGGTCTGGACTCCTGGCTGTTTTCCTGAGCTCCGGCAGGGGAGCAGGGTGGAGGGGTTAGACGGGAGCGGCTGCTGGACTAGTCTATTGCTGGGCCCAGAGGGCGGGCGGGGCCTGACCGCAAGGTGCTGTTGCTCAGGCACTCCTGACGCCAGCCCCATGCAGCTTTCTGGTTGCCCCAGGCCGTCTGGCGCAATCCCTTCTCTGCGCCCGCTCCCACGCTCTTCCTGCCCCCCCCGCCGGGCGCTGCAAGCCAGACCACAGCAAAGCCGCAGCTGCCGGCCCAGCTCCCCCTTAGACGCGAGCAAGCGGCAGTGGCGGAAAGAGGCCAGTGCAGGGGGAGGTGACGCGGGGGTGGCAGAGGCCCAGCAACAGGCCGTGGGGCCTGGCAGGGCAGGAGGTGGGTGGGTGCGTCTGCACTGAGGTCGTGCAACAGCCTCCGGAACAAAGGTGCCTGGCTTTTCCGTCCTCCTCATTAATATTAATTGGCTTTGGCTGCCAATCACAGGCTGGGGCGGGAAAGAAAAACACCCTCCCCCCCATTTGTCGGGAGAAATTCGGAGTGAAGAGAAATGGGACGGGTGGGGCCCTGCAGGGCCTGCTCCAAGCCACGTGGCCAGGGCCTAGCTGGGACAGGACAGCCACAGAGTGAATTGCAGGCCTGCTGGCCCCAAGGGGGTGAGGCCTTTCCCCTGGGGGGGCACCGCTTCCTCCCTTGGCCCAGGGTGGAGAAAGGCCGTCTGGTTCTGGGGAGCAGCGAATGGCCTAGGTAGCTTTTCCTCTAAGAGATGCTGGTTCTAGCCTGGCCCCAGAGCAAGGCACTGGGATACGGGGCCTTGCCTAGGGAGGGGGTGCTGGGCCAGGGAGGCTGAGGAGGGCATGGGGAATGGGATAGAGGGGGTTCACCGGCAGGGGGCGCCAATCCAGCCCCAGGGCAGCCAGAGTCTCTTCCCTCTAAGCCACCAGTTCCAGTCAGACTCTGGTGATGGTGGCAGCGGTGGGTAAATAGGACTGGGGCAGGGGAAAAGGAGACCAGGCTGGACCGGCCTGGGCAACGTGCACCCCCTCGCGGTCCTGGCTAGGTCCCTCTGGAGCAGGGCTGGCTGGCGCATGTCCAAGGAGGTGGCACAGGCGGGAAGGCAGAGCGGCGCCCACACCTACCCCGAACTCAGGCGAAGAGAAAGGTGCTGAGGGCCCCTTCTGGCCCCACCCAGGGCTCTGCTTGTGAGCAGGGGGGAGAGCCGCCTCCAGCCTCCTTGGCTCAGGCTTGTGCTTCCCCCGCGAGCCAGGGCGGGGTGATGGGGGGACGTAGCGGGCGAAAGGGCAGCTGGGCTTGAATGACTCAGTGCCAGGAAAGCTCTGAGTAGTGACTGAGCTGGGGGAGGAACCGAGCAATGGGGGGGTCTGTCCCTCTCTGGCCTGGAGTCTCTGCCCCCCTGGGGCCTCTTTAGCCCTCCCCTCCCAGCAGCTGAATTTAGCCTTTTTTGGTGGTGTGAGACAGGAAACCAGCCCCACCCCAGCCTGGCCCAGCTCCCTTCCCCTGCCCCTCAGTACCTGGCAGCCCAGGGTGCAAACCCACAGTGCGGGGCCTCCTTTTGGGGGGGGGGGCCCTGCCCAGGACGGGGAGCAGAGTCCTGAATGGAGGGTGGGGTCTGGACCCTGGGGGGGGCTGGCGGCGGGGGGGGGGCAGGGAAAGCAGACCCACCCTGCGCTGGGGCTGGCAAGGGGTGTGGGGAGGGAGGGGGAGCGGACCCACCTGCGCTGGGGCTGGCGAGGTGTGGGAGCAGAACCACCCTGTGCTGGGGCTGGCGAGGTGTGTGGGGAGGGAGGGGGAGCGGACCCACCCTGCGCTGGGGCTGGCGAGGTGTGGGGCGGACCCACCTGCGCTGGGGCTGGCGAGGTGTGTGTGGGGGCGGAACTACCCTGCGCTGGGGCTGGCGAGGTGTGGGGACCCACCATGCGCTGGGGCTGGCGAGGTGTGGGGGCGGACCCACCTGCGCTGGGGCTGGCGAGGTGTGTGTGTGTGAGCGGAACTACCCTGCGCTGGGGCTGGCGAGGTGTGTGGGGCGGACCCACCCTGCGCTGGGGCTGGCGAGGTGGGTGGGGCGGACCCACCTGCGCTGGGGCTGGCGAGGTGTGTGGGGAGTGGAACCACCCTGCGCTGGGGCTGGCGAGGTGTGTGTGGGGGCGGAACTACCCTGCGCTGGGGCTGGCGAGGTGTGTGTGGGGCGGACCCACCCCGCGCTGGGGCTGGCGAGGTGTGTGTGTGGGGAGCGGAACTACCCTGCGCTGGGGCTGGCGAGGTGTGTGGGGCGGACCCACCCTGCGCTGGGGCTGGCGAGGTGTGTGGGGCGGACCCACCCTGCGCTGGGGCTGGCAAGGGTGTGTGGGGAGGGAGGGGGTGGACCCACCCTGCGCTGGGGCTGGCGAGGTGTGGGGTGGACCACCCTGCGCTGGGGCTGGCGAGGTGTGTGGGGCGGACCCACCCTGTGCTGGGGCTGGCAAGGGTGTGTGGGGGAGGAGGGTGGACCCACCCTGCGCTGGCTGGTGTGGGGGCGGACCCACCCTGCGCTGGGGCTGGCAAGGTGTGTGGGGGAGGAGGGGCGGTGGACCCACCCTGCGCTGGGGCTGGCGAGTGTGTGTGGGGCGGACCCACCCTGCGCTGGGGCTGGCGAGGTGTGGGGCGGACCCACCCTGTGCTGGGGCTGGCAAGGGGTGTGTGGGGGAGGGAGGGGGTGGACCCACCCTGCGCTGGGGCTGGCGAGGTGTGTGTGGGGGGGGGCGGACCCACCCTGCGCTGGGGCTTGTGGTGGGCGGGGCAGGCGGGAGGGGAAGGGACTGGGATCACAGCCTGGCCAGGGACCAACTCGTCCTGCCAAGAGCAGCCTGGGGCCCTGCTGCAGCCTGTGAGCCGGGCCCGCCCTGGGGTGCTGGAACCCCTGGGCCGGGGGGGTGGGGCTGCACCCTGGTTTGAGGCAGTTTCCATCGCATCCGGGGTTTGCAGTTTGGGTCAGCAGCTCTCAGCTCCCCCCCCCCCCGCACTGTCCCAGCGCCTCTGCCCCCCTTCCCTTCCACAGCTTGCTGGTGTTTTGGGGGGGAGCCCTGACCTCAGGGCCCTGGTACCCCCGACAGCTCCCTGTGCAACTGCCATGCTAAGCTCCAGGGGGGCTTCCTGCCTCCCCCCTCCCTTCCCAGGGAGAGTTTATCGCCCCCGCCGGGAGAGGGGGGGTCCCTGCCGGAAGACTCCCCCGTTGTCCCCCCTCACCAGAGCCCGGCCCCACTCACCATGGCTGCAGGGAGGGAGCGGACCGTGCGCGGCTCAGACTTCGGGGCGCTCTGAGCCCCGCCCGGCCCCGCCACCGCCCTTGGCCGCCTGGCCCGGCCCCTTCCCCGGCTGGGCGGAGGCTCGGAGCAGATCCGGACTCGCCAGCCTGCGAGCCCCACCCAGGAATGTGCCCTGGCTGCCCCCAGCGCCCCGCACCGGCTGAGAGCTCCCCGCGTTGGCTGGGACCCCCGCCTCGGCTGCGCCCCAGAGCCCCGCGTTAGCTACTCCCCCGTTTCTTTTCCTCCTTTCTTTCAGCTTCTCTCCCTCTGTCTTCCCCTCTTGTCTCTGCTCCGGGTTCCGCTTCCCCGGGGGCGGTTGCAAAGTGCTCCCCGGGAATGTGCCTCTGTTTCCCCACCTGGCACTGTAACCAGCCCGCAGACGCCGGGCCCGGAGCCGCTAGCCCCTAGGCTCCAACGCCCAGGGCAAGCGAAGGCTGAGCCAGGCCAGGGCCAGTAACCGCCTGTTGGACCAGGGCGGAGACACACGAGCAGGGCCGGGTTTAGGAAGTGTGGGGCCCAATTCGAGCCACTTTGGCGGGGCCCCCCCACCCAGAATTATTGGTTGAGAAAAAAAAAAAAGAAAAAACAACAACCAAAAAAAAAAACCAGGCACCCACACAAACCACAACCACACACACGTATCACATCACATCAGAAGTAGATCGGATCAAAATGTAGTTGAACATTTTCAAAAAAAAAGCCATCCTTTATTATGCAAAATTTTACACAAAATTAAATCAGTTGCCTTAAGCGTAGGTCAAATATTTTCAATTGCAAACTATCCAATTTTGCAAACTATCCACTAAAAGTTTTGCACAAAAGGGACTTTTGCCCGAACGGGAGCAGCATAGTATTTTCGCAAAAAGCACTGATTTCTTACAGCAGGAAGTCAGTGCTTTTGATGAAATTCAAGCGCCAGTGTAGACAGCTGGCCAGTTTTTCCGGAAAAGCGGCTGATTTTCCAGAAAAACTGGCCAGTCTAGACACAGCCCAAATGTTCTGAGACTCCTAGTAAAACAATGGAGGAATTCTTGTGAGCCCATGCTTTGCCCACAGTATAAATAAAAAAAACAAACAAAAAAACCAATATCTTCTCCACTAAACATCCTAATGAGATACTGCAAATGAGGAACTGAATTCAACAGCTCCTGATACGAACAGGTATCAACCTAGTTTCTCATATTTGAGATGGGTTACCAGGAATCATACATGACAATATGAAATCTTTCCACCCTCAAGTCAGCATATTCACAAAGCACCTATAATTTTGATCCATGCATTTATTGGATAGTGAAAGAGAAAGGAGAGGAATTAGTGTAGACAAATGTTCAAATTAAAAAAAAAAAAAAAAAAAAAAGCCTGAAGGAATTAGGACTGGGCTCCTACATCTCACGTTCAGAACTGACTAGGACACTTATGACCAGATTTTCAAAGGTGTGTAAAGATCAGATAGATATCTTTGAAGATCCGAGTTGGCAACTGTCTCTTTAGGATCTTAATTACCTTTGAAAATCTGAGCTTAGATTTCCAAGTCCAATTTTCAAAAATAACTTTAGTCACTCAAGTGCTTTTGAAAATTTTAACTGGGGGCCTAAAGAGACAAAAATAGACAAAAGGCAGGAGATATGGTATTCCTTTTAAAAACGTGAGATCTATTTTTAACTAAATTTCATATTATTTTTCTCCCAGGGGCAACTGACCCCTCCGGCCCCCTCACTAAGCTACTGCCCCCCCTCCTGCAGATCTATCATCTTATGCATGTGCAAGATCTGTGAGAGCCATCCCATGACTCTGCAGTTAGTGGTGTGTGTCTCAATGCTTCCACATTCACCTCCAAAGAGGGGGCTTCCCAAAGCAGGCCCTTGCTGCTGACCCCCAAGGCATCCACAGGTCCAGTCTCCTTTCAATGGGCCCACTTCCCAGGGCTCATTGATCTTGGATCTGGCTTCCATCCCTCTCCAACCTTTGCAACTGCCCAGAGGTGCTCACCTTCCGCCTTATCCATTCCCACCTCATTCACCCCACAGGACAGTCTCTGCCTCACTTGTCCTAGGGACTATTCTACCAAGACGTAATACAAAGTTTCCATGTAAAAGGACTCACTACAAAGCTAAAAACTTCAATGAGAGAATGATTAAACAGAGACGTGTCTACATCTGCTGCAGGAGACACCTCTGCCTGCCTCCACCCCTCTCCCCAGAGTCTACAGCCCCATTGCAAAGCGGGAGTGGAAGGAAAGAGGCTGAGGCCCATCAACGGGACTGAAGCAGTCATGAGCAAGCCATGCCCAGGAGCCATTCTCCTGTCCATTGCTGGTGCAGTGTTGCTTCAGGCACGCTGAAATGCAGTCACCTCTAGGGTGGGCTGGACAGCTGTTTAACACCTGCACAAGGTTTCAGGAAGGGGGCAGTGCGGGCTGCCTTCCTGCAGAGCCCCCATCAGAACTACCATGCCCTCCTGGCTTAGGAAAAGAATAAACAGGAGGTTTGGAAATTAACCAGTCTCATGTCCCTAGGCAGGGAATGAGCCATCTACATTAGGCCCCAGCTGGAGTATCATGTCCAGTTCTGGGTGTCACATTTCAGGAAACGTGGAGAAACTGGAGAAAGTCCAGAGAAGATCAACACAAATGATGAAAGCTCTAGAGAACATGAGATATGAGGCAAGGCTGAAGAAATTGGCCTTGTTTACCTTGGAAAAGAGAAGACCGAAAAGGGACATGAAAGCAGCTTTCAAGTATCTAAAAGACTATTATAAGGAGGAGGAAGAAAAATTGTTCTGCTTGGCCTCTGAGGTTAGGATGAGAAGCAATGGGCTTAAATTGCAGCAAGGGAGGTTTAGGTTGGACATTAGGAAAAACTTCCTGCCTGTCAGGGTGGTTAAACACTGGAATAAATTGCCTAGTGAGATTGCGGAATCTCCATCACTGGAGATATTTAAGACCAGGTTAGACAGACACCTGTCAGGGATGAGCTAGGGCAACTCAACTTTGGAAGCCCCAGGGGCCACACTGATACTTACAGAACATGCTGAGGGCCTCAACTTAAGTGTGGTTGCATATGCAAGCAAATATATACAAATAGCTTCTCTCACACTGACAGGCATGAATACAAAGATTAAGGCAAGACTACACAACACACAGGCCCCATTTAAGTCAGTTCTGCTGATAGTAATAAAATGCAATATTTACCCGATTTCTACCCATGTGACAGCACTTTTCATGAGCCATGACAGTCCAAGAATTTAACTACTAAAACAGGCAGGGGGGGGTCCGGGGCCCGCTCCGGGCAGAGACCCAGCTCCACTGGTGGAGCAGGGCCCCGGCTCTGTAACTCGCCGGCACTTCTGGGTTCAGGGGCGCAGGGCCCCCTTACGTGCGGGGCCCGATTCGACCGAATCGGCCTAAGGCCGGCACTGCACACGAGGCTCCGTGGCCCTGGCCGAGCAGCACTGGGCAGAGGCGGCCGCAGGGGAGTTCGGGTTGGACATCAGGGCAAACGTCCTGCCTGTGGGGGGTTAGCCCTGGAGTAAGTTGCCGAGGGGAGGGGGTTGTGGAATCTCCATCATCTTCGTCTTCGGGATAGTTTAGAAATGTCCCGTCAGCCCATCTCGTCTGTCTGTTCAGGGCCTCCCAAAGAGTCACAGCCAGGACCTCCACATTTGGGAGGCAGCTTCCTCTTGTCCGGACCTATAGCGAGGTCGGGGTTTGGGTGGGCCAGGATCTTGGGACGGCCCCCTTGGCCCCAGGCCATGCACCTCCCTGCCACCGAGCAGCCTGCATGGCCCCCGCCACCTCTGAGCTGGCCTGGGGAGAAGCCAGTGGGCGGGAAGTGCCGGGTCAACCCCTGGGAGAAGCCGAAGCCCCCCCCCCACCTTGAGCCCCCCTCACCGCCCTGAGCCCCCCATCCTTGAGTCTCTCCCTTGAGTCTCTCCCCCCTCCGAGTCCCCCTTCTCCCGATCTTCTGCCCTAATGCCTGCATCCCACCTCATGCCCTGAGCCCCTCCTCACCCACTGCTCTTGCTCCTGCACCTCCCCACATCTCCAGCCCTCTGCCCTGAGCCCCAACCCTGACTCCTGCACCCCGCCCCCCCGCCAGCCCGCCGCCCTGAAGGACCTGAGCACGCCGGGTAAGACTCCTAGTTGGAGATATTTCAGAGCGGGTGGGACACACACCTGCCAGGGAGGGTCTAGACCAGGCTATTTAACATGTGGCCCATGGGCGGCATGCGACTCGTTTGTTTGTGGCCGCGGGGCGGTTTGGGTTCACACGGGGCTCAACAGGCGGCCCGCGGGAGGGATCCTTTGAACACGGCGCCCACTGGGAACACGCTGCACAGCGGAGAGTCCATAGAACGGTCTTCTGCTGAGATGAGTCTTAGTAGTTAAATTCCTGGCCTGCCATTGCCCATTCAGAGTGCAGTCACACGGGTGGAAATGGGGTCAATGGTGCAGTGTGTTAATATCAGTAGAGCTGACTGAAATGGGGCCTGCGTGTTGCGTAGTCTTGCCTTAAGCTTTGTATTCATGCCCGTCAGTGTGAAAGAAGCTGTTTGCATATATTTGCATAGATATTTGCATGTAAATGCCACCACATTTAAGTTGAGGCCCTCGGCTTGTGCTGTGAGTTTCCGAAGTTGAGTTGCCCTGGTCTAGCCGGCGCTGGGTCCTGCCGTGAGGGCTGGGACTGGACTGGACGACCTCGCGAGGGCCCTTCCAGTCCTAGGGTTCTATGAATCACAGTGGGAGCTGGGACCCTAAATCCTGGTGTGAATTGGAGCCTTAGTCGCCCTTCTGCATATCGAGGGCACTCGGGACATCAGGGCATCAGCAGGGCTAGAATCCAGCCCCTCCAGCCCCAGAAGCCCAGGCCTCTGCTATTTTGGCATCAGGAGACTCCCCATCAGCTGTGGGCAGTGTCAGGCTCCTGACACACAGGTGAGCAGTAGGGTTTCGGAGCTGCAGAAGACAGGAGCTGCCCACACACCAGTTCATTTCACAGCTTACCTGAGTCTCGGGAGAGGGGCGGAGTCGACGCAGTATATTTGATGAGGCCTGTTGTGGCTTTTCCCAGGGCACTGGGGAGGATCCATAGGACAGGCGGGACTGTTCCTCACAGCAGCGCGGGTGACTTCTGTGGGGTGGCGCGGGGTAACTGCCAGCAAGACGTGGTCTGAGGGGTAAGCGCCCCCAAGCCTCGTCTGCGGTGCCGCCCAGGCCACAAAGTGCTTCCAGGCTAAAGAGCCTTAGGGTGGGAGGGGAAACCGAGGCGCAGCACTGGAAGTGACTTGGCTGAAGGGCACGCAGCCAGCCAGTGGAAGATCTGGGATTACAGCGCTGCTGACCTGACTCTAATCCAGTATCAGAGCTGCTACACCACGGGGCCGCCGGTAGGTGTGCCGTTGAGCCCAGTTCTGGCTGCGGGGGGCAGAGCTTAACAGGACAACAGACAACAGCCAGTCGGGTCAGATAACAGTCCCTGAGGCCCAGTGTCCTGACCTTTGACAGTGGCCAAAGCCAGGTGCTTCAAAGGGTGATTATCAAGTGACCCATCCCCTGGCAGTCAGACGTCCAGAGCAGGGGGCTGCATCCCTGACCATCTTGGCTAATAGCTATTGATAGGCCCAGCCACCAATAACTAGCTCTGTTTGGAGCTGTTACACTTTTAGCCTTCACCGCGTCCCCTGGCAGGGAGTTCCACAGGTCGGCTGTGCGCTGCGTGGAGAAGCATTTCCTGTTGTTTTGAACCTGGGGGGTGGGGCAAGCTGTCCCCGTGCTCGTGCTGAGGCGCTCTGTCTTCTCCCTCGCTGCATTCTCATTGCTCTGACTTTGGGGAAGGGGGTGGTTGTACCTGCTTTGCAGGCAGCCTGTGCCCAGGCCAGCTTTCCTGCTGCTGCCTGGCCTGGGCCTGGCGCTGTTGATTCCAAGCGGCATGTGAATTCCGCCCTGTGCAGAGAGCCAGCGCGAGGCCCAGCTGCGACGAACGGCCCTCGGAGCTGGGCCTCGGAGGGGCCTGCTCTCTGCCTAAGGGGGAGTTGCAGCTGGAACAGGCTCCATGTCGCTTGAAATGGGTTTCCTGTGTCACTTGCACAAGGGGCTTTGCCACACTGCACCGTGGCCGTGGGGGGGGGAATGGCTCCAGCCGCTGCTTCCCAGTGTCACCTGCCTAAGCAGCCCCAGCGCCCCCCAAGATGCATCAAACCAAGCTGGGGGAGATCAGGGAATGTTCCTGCTCTTGACTCACACGGTGGCCGCTCCGCTCCCTCGGCCGTAACGCCCCGGAAGTCAGTGATGGGTAGGGGCGCGGGCCACGCGGTGACTAAAGAGTTAAACTCAGGCAGGGAGGAGGTGTCGGCAGGGAGCCAGAGGAGCCCATGGAAACAGCTACATTGGAGAGAAACCTGCCGGCTGGTTTCGTTGGGTTCTTAGGCCCGGAGCTGGGGCACAGATGAATTGAACAGGCAGAAGTCCCAGGCCCGCAGGGGATACGGGGCAGGGGGCGGCCTGGACCTCGCAGCGCGGCTCTGTGAGCAGACGGGAAAGTGTCGATTGAGTCGCGGGCAGGGTGGCGCCTTTATCACGGCTCTTGGCTTTGTCAGTAAAAGCCCCTGTCTGGACGGCGCTGCCTTGGGTTTCGTGTCCTGGGAAGTAGCAGGCGGTCTGCTGCGTGGGCCTGCCCCGCCCACACGGAGAGCTCAGCCGCCAGCCAACACAGCTGGGTTTCTCCTTTTCTCTTCAGGCTCGCTTGTGCGGGGGGAGGGCCGGGGTGCTCTGGAAGACGTTCAGGTTCAAGAGGGTTTTACACTTGCTGGGGGCAGCCCCTCCCACGCCAGCGACTCTGTGGCCGTGGGGAGGTTTGTAGCAGAAGCCGAGAGGCCAGGTATTTAAGGTCTCTTGTGGGCCCATCTTCTGCACTCGGAGTGCCAGAGCGGGGAACAGCCCAGACAACCTGCCAAGCACCAGTAGCCCGCCGGGGCTGAGCCTGCTGAACCGCCTCCGGCTTATTGCCCGGCCCTGGGCTGGGCGCCTCTCTCCTGGGTGAATTGTCCCAGTGGAGCCAGGTGATGTCCGCAGAGCTGTGGCCCAGTGCAATTGTCATTCATGTAAACGAGAGGAGACTCTGGCCCATTGACAGGGCTGCAGGCAAACTACCCCGGCCTGGTTGGGCTGTTTCCTGGGTCACTGAGCAAACCCGATCAATGCCGACAGCCGCGCAGCTCTAACCAGAGCGGCTGTCTCTCTGTCTGTCTCTCTGTCTGTCTGCCGGAGAATGGCAAGCGCTCTTGTCCGAGTCTCTGGCTAAAATGCCACGATGCTAAGTCTGATTTCCCGTCCTGTGATCGGTGTCAGAGCAAGTTCAGACACTGCCCGTTTTACTTGCCTCCAGGCGGTTTGTGCGTCCGCATTCCTGGGCGATACAGATCAGCGTGGGGGGTTGGCTTTCTTCAGACACGGCGTCAGAGCCACGTTTTCCAAACTGCTCCGCTCCCAGAGAGGCAGAGAAGAAAGGAGCCAACTGCTGGAAAGTATTTGGCACCCACTGAGCCCAAGGTAGGTGTGTGGGTGGAAGGGCGGGTCTCCCATTGTTCTCAAGGAGAGCTGCTAGCTGTGCAGGTCCCTGGGAAACCTGTTCTCAAGGAGAGCTGTTAGCTGTGCAGGTCCCTGGGAAACCTGGCTCTGCCATTAGGGGGGAAGAAAATGTTTCACTACTTGTGTGTGATGCAAAATGGCCTTTTAACTGCACGGCAATGTTCGGGGGGGGGGGGGGAATGTTTTCTTTTCCTGAAGCATTTGGGTTCATCAGCTTTGGAGAGAAAGTTCCCCCATCTCCATTTTCATCACGTTTCAGTGGGAAATGTTCCCCCCAGGAGTGTGTGTGTGTGTGTGTGTGGGGGGTGGGGGGGGGGTGTTTTCATCCAATTTTGCTGAAGAAGCGGAACCTGCCAAAGCCTCTGAGAAATGTCATGGGCAGGGAACCCGAGTGGAAAGTCCCCAACCTGGTTCCAATTCCACCTTTGCGGCCATCGGCAGGCGAAGCCGGAGCTAGCTGGGTTTGCACTTTTCCGATCTGTTTTCGACAGGCCCGGATCCCACGGCAGGGGAGATCCAGGTCCGGTGCTCCCCGAGGAGCCGGGTTTGCAGGGGCTGCCCTGCCAGTGGGCCGGGGCAGGGTCCGCGGGTGAGGGTGTTTCCAGACCGGCCGGCTGTGCCAACGTACGTTTATTGCCCAGGTGCACAGTGGTCACATCCAGGCACCAGCATTGCTTTGAGCGTCCCGCAGTACGTCCGGTTCAGCCCTCTGGGCCCTGTCCCACAATTGGCCTCTGGCAGGACCCAGAGCAGCGGTTCTCAGTCTGTGGGTGGGACCCGAAGTGGGTCCTGGCCAGTGTTCCCTCAGTGTGTGCGGAATAAGGTTTTATTCTGTGCACTGAGGCCTGTGCGCCGTGCACCACCCAGTGGAAACGCTTGCTGCCGGCTGTGGGCGCTCTGCTACTCAGCAGGTGGCACTGGACTCTCTCCTGGGTGGCTGCCCCAGTGCTCAGCCCTTGGCTTCTGCTTTGGCCTCCCAGGCCTGCCGACGGTGGGCGAGGGGGCCACTTGCCCCAGGGCCCAGCAATTCAACAGGACCCAGGGCTCCTGGTGCTGCTACCTCAGAAGCAGCGGACCGAGCCCCGGGCCCTGTTTCCGGACAGCTTTGCAGGCTGTCAATGGGGGCGGGTCATGGTAGGCCCCGGGCAACGCTGACGGTGGTTTGCCTCCAGTCCTGCCCTGCCTACCCGAAGTGCTGCCCCTGCGGGAGCATGGAGCCAGCCTCCCCTCCTTGCCCAGGGGCTCGGCGCCCCGGTCCCCCCGCCAGGATGGGGGGGCTCAGGCTTGGGCCTCCCCTTCCTGGGGCGGGCTCAGGCTCAGTCCCCACTCCTGGGGCGGTGCAGTGATGTGGGTTGGCCAGGGGGAGGAGGGGTGCAATGGATTGGAGAATCCCGGCTTTGGGAGGAGGGTGCCTGTGGCATGCGCGGGGCTGAGCGAGAGTCCTGCCCGTCAGGCGGGTTTGCTGGTCCCGTCGCACCCCGCAGCGAAATCGACCCGGCCAGGCCCCCTGCTCCCCCGGGGTTTCCCTGAATGCAGGAGGCAGGGGCAGGTTCAGTCTTGAAAACCCAGATCAAGTTTCAGGCAAACAGGGGAGTCGTCTTCGCCTCTTCCCTCAGGTTGTTAAGTAACTACATCCCTGTGAGTGCTGTGCTGGTGGTCACACACACACACACACACACACACACACACACACACTGTGATTGCTATGCCCTGTGATTGCTGTGCTGGTGCGCACACATACACACACACACACACACACACACACACACACTGTGATTGCTATGCTGGTGGACACACACACACACATATACACACCCACCCCTGTGAGTGCTATGCTGGTGGTCTCACACACACACTCACATACACTCACAGACGCACACACTGTGATTGCTATGCTGGTGGACACACACACACACACACACACACACACACACACACACTGTGATTGCTATGCTGGTGGACACACACACACACACACACTGTGATTGCTATGCTGGTGGACACACACACACACACACACACACACATATACACACCCACCCCTGTGAGTGCTATGCTGGTGGTCTCACACACACACTCACATACACACACACGCACACACTGTGATTGCTGTGCTGGTGGTCTCACACACACACTCACATACACACACACACGCACACACTGTGATTGCTATGCTGGTGGACACACACACACACACACACACACATATACACACCCACCCCTGTGAGTGCTATGCTGGTGGTCTCACACACACTCACATACACACACGCACACACTGTGATTGCTGTGCTGGTGGTCTCACACACACACTCACATACACACACACACGCACACACTGTGATTGCTATGCTGGTGGACACACACACACACACTGTGATTGCTATGCTGGTGGACACACACACACACACACACACACACACACACACATATACACACCCACCCCTGTGAGTGCTATGCTGGTGGTCTCATACACACACTCACATACACTCACAGACGCACACACTGTGATTGCTATGCTGGTGGACACACACACACACACACACTGTGATTGCTATGCTGGTGGACACACACACACACACACACACATATACACACACACATATACACACCCACCCCTGTGAGTGCTATGCTGGTTGTCTCACACACACACACACACACACACACACACTGTGATTGCTATGCTGGTGGACACACACACACACACACACACACACACACACACACACACATATACACACCCACCCCTGTGAGTGCTATGCTGGTGGTCTCACACACACACTCACATACACACACACACGCACACACTGTGATTGCTGTGCTGGTGGTCACACACTCACACGCGCGTTAGCAGACAGGCCAGAGGGCAGAGACCAGAGGACCAGCGCCCCCTGGCTGTCCGGGCTGGGGACTGAGTGACAGGCGGATAACCAGCCCCACACAGAAGCTGGCCTCTGGACACCCCAAGCGGCGGGGGAGGGACTTAGCAGCGCGGGGGACACGCGAAGAGCCGCCCGACAGGCACAGCCTGGTCTGTGGCCTCAGTGGTCCCCGGAGGGTCCAGAATTTGGGCACTGCCCAGTCCCAGCTGTGCATCCAGCAATGGCCCGAGGCTGGCGCTCCATCCGCAGCTGGTACCCTGCTACCCTGCTCTGCCTGTCTAACGGCGCCAGGCCAGGCGTGGGCTCGGGGGGGAGGCGGGGCAGGCTGGGGAATGGGGCACCCCCCTGTGGTGCTCAGCCCTTCTCCTTGATCCTTCATCCTCCAGACGTGTCCTTCCTGAGCCCTACCCCCACCATCCTCTTGAGTCTTGTTGTGCCAGCCCCCCCCCTCACCCCAGCAGCCCAGCCCTTCCCTCCTTGAGCTTCTTTTCTCCCTGCAGCCCCTGTTCCTGGGGCCGGGGCACATCCCGGGGACCCACAGCTCGGTCCCACTTGCCGTCTGTAGCTCTGTTCCCCGCAAGCAGCTCCCGTCTCCCTGCAAGGGGCCGCGCCCATCGAACCGCCGACTGCACCCTGAACAGCTGATCCCTGTGATCAGGCACATGGACGGGGGGTGGGGCCATGCGCCTTTGCTTTGTTAACAGTGGGGGCCCTGATGGGAAAGGGCTGAGGACCCCGCCCCCCCGCTCCGAAACCCGGGGTTTAGCTGGTCCCCGTCACTGCGTCGGCCATGCCGGTTCCAGTGCCCTTCTGCGGCGTGCCGCTGTGCTGACAAATGTGGTCCAGTTTGTCTCACTGAACGTCAGTCGGTCTTAGGCTCCTAAGTCACTTCGGGCCAGCTGCTTGAAGGAACGTAGCTGCCTGAAGGCACAGATGGCACCTAATGGGATTTTCACAGGCACCTAACTCCCATTGATTGCACTAGGAATTAGGAGCGTCTGAAGGCACCTGTCTGTCTCTCATCTTGCGGTGCCTGCCTGCCTTTGACAGCCTGGCCCTGGGGTGCTTTGGCAAGTTTTATCCCCTCCCCCGGCTCCAGAAGAGAGTAGGTTCCTTGGGGCGGGCCATGGGCTGTGTAATTGGTTCTACTCAGGGGGACGAGAAGAGGAGCTGGTCTTAAACGATACAGTGAGCGTCAGTCACTGCCCATTGCCCTTTGGGGCAACACAGAAACACGCGGAAGACAAAGCCAGTGAGCTCAGTTGTCATTTATTGTGACTTCGTGCGATACAAGAGTGAATCAGAGACCCCGCCGGACACCCCAGTGCTATGTGTCTCCTGGAAAGCGGAGCTTTCATTTCGCTCAGCCAGGGCCCGAAAGACCTGGTCGTGCAACCAAGACCCTCTCCATGCCCCTACAAGACCCGGCAAGTGGGATGGCAAGATCCAGGCAGGTCTGGGTGATACTCGACAGCAGTTCCCATAGGGGGCTAGTCGGACCCAGGAGCACTGTGCTGTCCGTGGTTTAAGCCCACGCACAAATAGACCCAAAGACTGATCGATCCAACCCATAAGGAGGTGGAGATGCTATAGACGTGCATGGATGGATGGATGGAAGATGGGGTGTCTGTAGAGAGAGAGGTTCATAGAGAGGATACGTAGAGAGGTGGCTACGCTAGAGTTGATCTAATAGGTGACTAGATACAATAGCAAGACAGAGCTCACACACGTTAGTCCTTACGCCCCTGACACCAAAGAGCCACGTGAAACCAAGCAGGAACTTCACCCAAGAGCACAACACCCACCAGCCCCGTGTGCTGGACACATCTCTGCCAGGACTGGTTCAGCTGCTCACATGTACTCAGGAACCCTACAAAGGCTGGAAGGAAAATGTGGGGATGAGGTTTTGGAAGGGCCTCGGGAAAGGCCGGTGGATGGAAGCCCACGCATTCCACTGGGGAAAGTGAGCACCGCTGCAGGTTCCACGCTCTGTCCACCGGAGAAAGCGGGCATCGCTGCAGGTTCCACGCTCTGTCCACTGGAGAAAGCGGGCATCGCTGCAGGTTCCACTCTCTGTCCACTGGAGAAAGCAGGCATCGCTGCAGGTTCCACGCTTTGTCCACTGGAGAAAGTGGGCATCGCTGCAGGTTCCACGCTATGGCCATTCCTGGTGCGGTGGTGCAAGGTAAAGCTGCTTCTCCACCGTCTGCTCCAGCAGGTAGACATAGAGTGGGTTGCATGGCAGGCAGGCTTTGGTGTCCTCCGCACCTGTCTCACCTGGCTCCTCCTGGGAGCTTGCAGACTCAGGGTGGCTCTGGCTCCACTCGCCTTCTTGGGGCGCCTCTCCCAGCCACGGCTGGAGCTCCCTGGCCTGAGGGCTGCTCCTCTTGCTCGCGTCTTCCTGAGGCTCCTTTGGACAAGGGAGGCTCCTGTCGGCCTGTGGAGGCTCAGTGTCCAGCGGGAGGCAGCTCCCTTCTCCCCCTGGTGGTGGCTGAGGAAGGCTCCCTTCCCGTTGTTCTTCCAGGTCACATGGCTGGTGCTGGCTCTCCGCCGCTGCTTGCGGCTCAGACTCTGGTGTCTCCCTGAGGATCCCATCGCCCTCCCTGTGTTCTGGTTCATGGAGCTGAGGCTGGCTGTCCTCCCTACGCTCAGAGTCTGTGGCCGCCTGGCGGCTGCCCTCACCCCCTGCCAGGGAGCTGTCCCAAGGCTGAAGTGGGATGCCCACCTCTCCAGTGGGTGAAGGCTTGGGCATGGCACGGCATCTCGTGTGGTCCCCTGGGGCATCAGCATCACGCTGGGTCCCAGCATCCTCCCGTGCTTCAGGCTCCCTCCATGGAGGCAAATGCCCCTCCTCCTGCACTGGCTCACGACCCCCTGGCTGCTGCTGGCTCACCTCTTCCACCCCAGCTTCAGGCTCAGGTGGCTGACGGCAGCTCTTCTCTTCCTCTCTGGGTTCAAGCTCAGGTGGCTGATGGCAGCTCCTCTGTTCCTCTCGAGGTTCAGGCTCACGTGGCTGACAGTGGCTCTTCTCTTCCTCTCTGGGTTCTGGCTCACGTGGCTGATGGTGGCTCCCCGTATCCTTTCTAGGTTCTTGCTCACGTGGTTGATGGTGGCTGCTCTCTTCCTGTCTGGGTTCAGGCTTACTTGGCTGCTGGTGACTTCTCTCTCCCTCCCTGGGTTCTGGCTCACGTGGTTGACGGCGGCTCTGCTCTTCCTCTCTAGGTTTGGGCTCACGTGGCTGATGGAGGCTCTGCTCTTCCTTTCTAGGTTCAGGGTCAAGTGGCTGATGGTGGCTCTGCTCTTCCCCTCTGGGTTCCGGCTCAAGAGGCTGTTGGTAGCTCCGCTCTTCCTCTCTGGGTTCAGGCTCATGTGGCTGATGGAGGCTCCTCTCTTCCCCTTTGGGTTCAGGCTCACGTGGCTGGTGGCGGCTCTGCTCATCCTCTCTAAGTTCAAACTCACGTGGCTGGTGGCGCCTCTCTTCCTTTCTGGGTTCAAGCTCATGTGGCTGACAGTGGCTTCTCTCTTCCCCTCTGGGTTCAGGCTCATGTGGCTGATGGAGGCTCCACTCTTCCTCTCTAGGTTCAGGGTCAAGAGGCTGTTGGTAGCTCCTCTCTTCTTCTCTGAGTTCAGGCTCGTGTGGCTTATGGAGGCTCCTCTCTTTCTCTATTGTTTCTGGCTCACGTGGCTGATGGCGGGTCCTCTCTTCCTCTCTGGGTTCAAGCTCACGTGGCTGGTGGCTCCTCTCTTCCTTTCTGGATTCAAGCTCATGTGGCTGACGGTGGCTTCTCTCTTCCCCTCTGGGTTCAGGCTCAAGTGGCTGTCGGTAGCTCTGCTCTTCTTCTTTGAGTTCAGGCTCGTGTGGCTTACAGAGACTCCTCTCTTCCTCTCTAGGTTCAGGCTCACGTGGCTGACGGTGGCTCCTCTCTTCTCCTTTGGGTTCAGGCTCACGTGGTTGATGGAGGCTCTGCTCATCCTTTCTAGGTTCAAACTCACGTGGCTGGTGGCGCCTCTCTTCCTTTCTGGGTTCAAGCTCATGTGGCCGATGGAGGCTCCACTCTTCCTCTCTAGGTTCAGGGTCAAGAGGCTGTCGGTAGCTCCTCTCTTCTCTTCTGAGTTCAGGCTCATGTGGCTTATGGAGGCTCCTCTCTTTCTCTATTGTTTCTGGCTCATGTGGCTGATAGCGGGTCCTCTCTTCTCCTTTGGGTTCAGGTTCCCGTGTCTGATGGAGGCTCCTCTCTTCTCCTTTGGGTTCAGGTTCCCATGGCTGATGTAGGCTCCTCTCTTCCCCTCTAGGTTCAGGCTCACGTGGCTGACGGTGGCTCCTCTCTTCTCCTTTGGGTTCAGGTTCCCGTGGCTGATGGAGGCTCCTCTCTTCCCCTCTAGGTTCAGGCTCACGTGGCTGACGGTGGCTCCTCTCTTCTCCTTTGGGTTCAGGTTCCCGTGGCTGATGGAGGCTCCTCTCTTCTCCTTTGGGTTCAGGTTCCCGTGGCTGATGGAGGCTCCTCTCTTCCCCTCTAGGTTCAGGCTCATGTGGCTGATGGTGGCTCCTCTCTTCTTTGGGTTCAGGCTCACGTGGCTGATGGAGGCTCTGTTCATCCTCTCTAGGTTCAAACTCACGTGGCTGGTGGCGCCTCTCTTCCTTTCTGGGTTCAGGCTCAAGTGGCTGATGGCGGCTCCTCTCATCCCCTCTCAGTTCAGGCTCAATTGACTGACGGTGGCTCCTTTCTTGCTGTCTGGGTTCAGGCTCATGTGGCTGACAGAGGCTCCTCTTTCCCTCCCTGGGTTCAGGCCCTCGTGGGTGACAGCGGCTTCTCTCGTCATGTCTAGGTTCAGGCTCACGTGGTTTACGGTGGTTCTTGTCTTCCTCTCTGTGTCGTGACTCACATGGCTGACGGCAGCTCCTCTCATACTGTCTCGGTTCAGGCTCATGTGTCCTCTGGCAACTTGCCTCATGTTCTCTAGGTTCAGGTTGACGTCGCTGTTGGCAGCTTCTCTCTTTCTTTATAGGTTCAGGCTCCTGTGGCTGGTGGTGGCTCCTCTCTCTCTCTCTGGGTTCAGGCTTACGTGGCTGATGGCAGCTCCTGTCAGACACATGTGGGTGATAGCAGCTCCTCTCCTCTTCTTTGGATTCAGGCTCACGTGGCTGACGGCGGCTCCTCTCTTCCTCTCTAGGTTCAGGGTCACAAGGCTGACGGCGGCTCTTGTCATCCTCTCTGGGTTCAGGCTCATGTGGCTGACAGCAACTCCACTTATCCTCTCTCGGTTCAGGTTCCCATGACTGATAGTGACTTCTCTCATCCCTTCGTGGCTTAGGCTGCCCTGGCTGATTGTGTCTTTTGTCATTCCTTCTATATTCAGTCTCACATCTTTCATGAGAATATCTGTCATCCCCTTGGCGTTCTGGGGAATTTGGTTGATTGTGGCGCCTCTTTGCCCCTTGCGATTTAGGTGCATGTCTTTCCGAATGACTCATTTTGTCTTCTCGTGTTTCAGATTCCCATTGCTGGGGACAGTGTTCGTCACTGTTTCTACGTTGCAATGTGTGTCTGTCGTAGTGGCGTGTCTCATCCTCTTGTGGTTGAATTTCATGGGACTGATGGGAAGTTCTGTTGTTCTCTCTCGGTTCAGCAGCATCTGTTTCATAGTGGTGTCTCTCAGCCCCTCGTAGTTCAGGCTCACGTGGCCGATGATGGCTTTCTTCCTTCCTAGCTTCTCGATCACACCTTTCATAACCATGCCTCTCATCCCTTCGATGCTCAGGTCTACTTGGCTGATGGTGGGTCTTCACACCACCTCGTGGTTTCTGTTCTCTGGGCCAGTAGTGACTCTTACCATCCTCGATTGGTTCTTGCTCAGAGCGTCTCCTCTCATAACCTTGTGGCTCAGGCTCACGTGGCTGATGGGAGCTTCTGTCATCACCTCGCCATTCAGGATCATGCGGATGATGCTGCCTCCTGTCTATCTCCCGTCTCTCGTGGTCACGTATCCCATAGTGGCGCCACTCATCCTTTTGTATCTCAGGCTGTCGTGGCTGAGGGTGGCGTCTCTCTTCCTTTCTTGCTTCAGGCTCACACGCTCCAGACCAGCTCCTCTCAGCCCCTTGTGGTTCAGATTCATGTAGCTGATGGTGCCTTCTGTCATTCTCTCTTTCTTCAGATACACGTATTTCATGGCAGCTTTTCTCATCCCCTTGTGGCTCAGGCTCACGTGGCTGATGGCGGTATCTCTCTTCCTCCATTGGTTCAGGCTCACGTGGTTCATAGCACCAGCTTTCAGCCCCTCGTGGCTCTGGTTCACGTGGATGCTCAAATGGCTTAGGTTCATACTCAAATGGCTCACGGCAGCTTCTCTCATCCCTTCGTGGCTCAGACTCATTTGGCTGATGGCGGCGTGTCTCTCCCTCCCTCGGTTCAGGCTCACATGGTTCATAGCTCCAGCTTTCATCCCCTCGCGGCTCTGGTTCACCTCGTTGATGGTGGCTTCTGGAATTTTCTCTAGGTTTAGGCTCATGTATTTTGTGACGACCCCCCTGGTCCCTGCGTGGCTCCATCTCACGTGGCTGACGGCAGCTTTGTTCAGTCTCTCTGGCTTCAGGCTCAGGCATTTCGTAGCCTCCCTTCTCAGCCCCTCGCGGCTCCAGCTCACATGGCTGCTCGCGACTCCCCTCGGCTCTTCCTCCTTCGGGCGCTGGGCCCTGCTTCCCATTCGGTCCCTTCTCTGCTCTTGGTGAGAGACGTTGTTTTGGCTGCAGGTACCAGTAACAAACCTTTGCCACTCTGAACACCAGCAGCAGGAATTCATTGAAATCGACAGCCCCGTCCTCGTCATGATCCAGGAGTTGCAGAACTGCCTCTATGGTCGGAGGATCATAGGGGGTCTGCAGGAAAACCCACACAGGGGAATCGGTATTTATCTTGCTGGCCAGTCCCAGCTACACATGCAAAGGCAGATGGGCCACAGTCCTCCCTGCATCCACCTCCCCACCCTGTTCCCTCTGACCTTTTCTGTCCTTGTGTGGAATAAATTGTCGTTTGTGCACCAAGGCATGTGTGGATGTGCACCACCAGGAGAAACAAGCTGTTCTGCTAATCAGCTGGGCGGGACTGGAGTCTCTCCTGAGTGGCTGCACAAGGGTTCAGTGTAATGGCTCCCCACAGCTTCTTCCCTTCTCACCAGCTCCCGCATGCCAGCCCTCTGCGCTCCATCCCGCCAGTCATCCCTGGCTGGCAGCCCACCGGCTGGCAGGTTCCCTCCCCTTCGAGAGACACCAGCTCCTCCCCTGGAGTTTATTGTCCGTTACCCGACCCTGGTGGAGAATCTCACTTCAACCCCACTTCTTCCCTCCACTTCTCTCCCTGGGACATTGCTTCTCAAGGTCCCCTCCCCCCGTTTCTTTCAGCTTCATAGTGAGTATTCGTACAGCTCTGGATGACCCTCCACAGCCAACGTAGGAATCCAGAGCATGAGGATTCACCTCTCCCTTCCAGGCCGAATCTCTCACGCTGCACAAGCTACGGTGTTTGAGAGTGGAACGGATAACCCGGCCGGTGTTACTGGGTGTGAGAGCGGAACGGATAACCCGGCCGGTGTTACTGGGTGTGAGAGAGGAACGGATAACCCGGCCGGTGTTACTGGGTGTGAGAGAGGAACGGATAACCCGGCCGGTGTTACTGGGTGTGAGAGCGGAACGGATAACCCGGCTGGTGTTACTTTGTTCCTTACTCGAGGGCAATCCAGCCGCTTTGTGTATCAGCAAAGCTGCTTGGTAAAATTTCAATGTTTGCGGGGTGCAGGGTGGGCAGATTCCTTTTTAAGCCAAACTGCAACTTTTCAGACACGTGCCAGTTTTGCTGGATGCTTTCTTGGATGGAATTTCTGCTGAGAACCTGACAGAGAGACCCACCCCTGCAATGACCTGTAAGTTGAAGGGTAGGGCTCATTCGGGGACAGGCGAGACCCAGGTTCAAGTCCCTGTTCTGAATCTGGTAGAATGTGAATTGGAACCTGGCGTCCCTACAGCTAGTGGCTGTTCTGGCACGTGGTGAAAAAATTCACTATTTTTTCCGACAGGTCTTGGTTTTATGCCACAGAGGGATGGAAAAAACGGGTAGCAACCTCAACACTTTTCAGGGAACAGAAGTGTTGGGTCCCGCCCAACCCTTCACACAAGGATCTAAGGGTGACACAGGTGGTGGAATGAAAAATATCATTCTCGAAACAGCTTGTGTGGGTGCAACTTGCACGGGCAACATTTGCACCTGCCAGACGGACTCTCGGTGCCCCTCGGAGCATGTTTCTCTTCTTGCCCCTTGTGTGTACCCGCATTTATGGAGTTAGAGGCCCTCGTGCCTTGATTGGCTCCCTCAAATCGCTTGCATATTTCTACGTGCGCCTGCCTCAGGGAGCTGCCCACTTTGGAAGAGACGACCCAGGGAATTTAACTGCGTGGCACAACCACCATCCTCCCCCCAGGACAAGGGCCGTCCCATTCGGGTTGCTGTGATCAGCAGCCACCGACCCTGCCTCTGGACCCACGAGTGCTACGCTCAGCTCACGGCCAGGCCTCGAAGGTGCCCCCGTCCACAGGGCTCACCAGGGTGATGTCGGCAAACTCCCTCCGCAGGAACCGTTTCATCTCTCTCCTGCTGATGGTGGAGCAGCCCTCGGCCTTCTCCCCATGTGTGTAGAAGACGCTGATGATGGTGGAAATGCTGTCCAGGAGCTGAGGCATCTTCCGGGGGATCCGAGCAAGCCTGGAAGGGAAGAGCAGCCCTAAGCATAGGTTCCGTTTTCCCAGGGTGGCCCCTCTGGGCCTGGGCGGACGGGGAGGGTTCCCACACACTCAAGTGGGGTTTGGATCGGGCCCACCGTGCGCAGTTAAGGGGCACTGTTCTCCCGGTGTCACCGCGAGATACGACCATGCCCCCTTGGCCTCAGGTGCCTATGCCAGACCGCATGGGCACTGGGTAAATGGCTGGCTTGGGAAGGCAAGCATTAGCTCTGCCCCTTTGGCACAAGCCCCACCCCTTCCATGCCCACCTGTCCACTGGCTCCTCCCCAGCATGGCTTCTGGCCCTGGCCAAGGCTAGCACTTCCCCCCAGTGCCAGACAGCTCCCTGCCCCACCCGGCCCCCAGAGTGCTGGGCAACTCCAGCTCCCCTCCCCCCCGGCCCGAGCAGCTGGGCAGCCCCAGCCCCCTGCTGGATCCCACTGTGCCTGCAACCCCGGTCCCTCCCCGCAGCTCCCAGAGTGCCCAGAAACCCAGCTCCCCCCCCAGATCATCCAGGCAGCCCCGCGGCCCCATTTGTGAGCGCCTCAGTGCTAAGCAACCCCAGCCCCTGGAACAGGTGGGGGGCCCGGCCCCACTTGGCCCCTGGAGACATGGGGCAGCTGTGCTGTCCCTGCAGGAACCAGAGTAGCCGGGCACCCCCACTCCAAATGCCCTGGGGTAGCTGGGCTGCTATGTGGCTCCGCCCAAGCCTTGGGAGCAGCCAGCCGCCCCCCCACGGCCCCAGCCTTCCTGCCTGGCTGGAGCATGGGCAGGGCCACCCCGGTCTTTCTGGGAAGGCAATGCCTCCCCTTGCCTGCATTACCTCGCCCATGAGGGACGGGGGAGCCACCGGAAAGCATCCGCCTCGTGGTCGTTGGTGCAGGGCTCACGGTTTGAGGGTGCGTTTGTGAGCAGCTGATGGAGCATTAATACAGCCTAGGTCCTCCAGGGCGTACGCAGCCGTGGATGCAGGTGGCCAGGGAGGTGTCAGAGACATGGGTTAACCACATGGAACATCCACAGGCGCCTGGCTCTGAAGGCCGGAAGGGACCATGGACCCCTCGCGTCGGATTTTCATCCAGTTGTTTCTGTTGTGAACTCAGCCGCTTGCGTTTCATGCCTTTGTAAAGGCCAAACTCTGCACACAGGCCCTTCCCCTGGAGCGTGGCAAGCACCTCTCCAGTGCAAATGAACCCACTGGGAGTTGGTTCCCATCAAACGGGACCGGATCCTGAGGGTCCGTCTTCACCGTGGCTAAACCCTGCGGCTGCGGGCTGAGGATCTGTGCGTGGGCTGGGACCCAGGAGGGGAGAGTCCCACACTGAGAGTCTACGCTGTGAGTTTTCAGCTCCTCAGGCTCCAGGTAGCTGTCCCAGGCCACGCCCGGGTGTTCAGTCACACGCAGACAGCCCCTGGTTACTAAATGGGACAGGGCTAGAGGAGAGAGCTCCGGAGAGAGCTCCGGGGGACAGGGCCGGGGAGGCTGGGGCTGCGTGCCGCCCACCCTCCCTCCAGGCAGGGCCCTTGGCCCTCAAGGGAGGTGGGGCCTGAGCAGAAGGGGCGGGGCTGGGGGCCGGGGCTTGCCTTCACCCACTGCCCGGGAGTGAGTGCTGCAGGGGAGATGGAGGCGGGAAGGGGACGGGGCGTCGGGAGGGGCGGCTGCGGAGGGGCAGCAGGACAAGCAAGATTCTGTCCAACTTTTCTGTTTCTCGGGGCTTGAGCCCAGGCCCGTGGGAGTCACTAGGCGCCTCTGGCGGGGGTGGTTTGGGCTCAGGCCTGGGGGTGCCCACCCCTGGCAACGTGAGGCTGACCTGGAGCGCTGGCCTCTCCCCATTGGCCCTAGGGACTGTCAGTCTCAGGGTCCTGGTTTCTCATCGACCCGGACCCGTCCTTTTGGTCCTGGGAGCGAACCAACCAACCCTCCTCCCCCAAGTGTTAGCGAGGGGCCGACAGTCCCCGGCATTAGGGCAAGAAACCCAGCTCTTCCCGGGAGAGTCAATGCACCAAGTCTCAAGTCACAGGTGCCCTGGTGGCCACTCGGCCCATAGTAATCACAGCTGACAAGCCAGAGAGCGTCCACACTGAATGGACGCTGTCTGGCGAAAAAGCAGATGGCTTTTTCGATGCGCTTTGGCAGTGTGGACGCTCGCTTTTGGAAGACGTTTTTTCAGAAGATCTCTGCCAGAAAAGCTTTTTCCAAAAGACGCCTGCAGTCGCAACGTAGCCTCAGCTGAAGAAAATGGCTGATGCCGCGACCTACCAGAATGTGACTGGAGTGTGGGCTGCGGGGTGGAGCTGGGGCTGAGCTTTGGGATATGTGGGGGGCTCCAGCTCAGGGGGCAGGACTGTGGCAGGAGGGGCTCACCTTGAGTAGCTCCCGGTCAGCGGTGCAGCGGGGGGCTAAGGCAGCTTCCTGCCTCTCCTGGGGCTGCAGACCAGGCTGTGACCAGAAACAGCCAGCAGCTGGGTCCCAACCAGTGGGAGTGCGGAGCTCGTGCTGGGTTCAGGGGCAGTGCGCTGTGTCCTGTGTGTTCTCCCCTTCCCCCCTCCCCCAGGAGCTGGGCCTGCTGCGACCGCTTCTGGGGCACAGCACAGTCTGTGGTGCCAGGCCAGGCAGGGAGCTGCCTTAGAGCCCCCATTGCTCACCTGATCCCCGGCAGCTACGAGCCCCGGGGCCTGACATTCCACTGCCCAGTGCTGAGGCGCGGTCCCCAAGTCTGAAACCCACTGGTCTGGGGGCAGAATGGTCTTTTCCCACCACACTGGTCCTACCGGACTTCCCAGTAGTAACGGCGGTATGCTGCACTCACACTGCCCCCTGGCGGACAGCCTCCAAGCACAGCACAGAGCTGAATCAGTAGCATAGCCCCATTTCACAGATGGGACAAGGAGGCCGAAGAAGGGAAAGGCTTTCCCCAGAGCGAGTCAATAGCAGCACTGGGGCTAGAATGCAGGAGTCCTGACCCCGATCTCTACATCTGGGGACGTGCGGGTTTGCCCACAAATGTTGCTATATATTTTAGAAATGTGCCTCCGCCTGTCTGTCCGACCGTGGGTGAGCCCTTGTGTTCAGGGACTCCCCCTGGATGGTAACAGCAGGGACCACCAAGTTCTAGATGGAGCTGCCTCTCACCCAAGCGGATAGCGAGGCCGGGGTTCGGCTGGGCCAGGACAATGGGATGTGCCTGGAATGGGATTGTTCCATAGCAAATGGAAAGGGAGGAGTGGGAGAGCAGGGACAGTTATGCTCATGAATGACCACAGGGGGGCAGCAAGCGCCCCAGCCCCATGGAGCAGTCTTTGGCTGGCAGCCCCCCGCCTGCCCCAGGGAGAAGCTGCCTTGCGGGTCCCCCCCCCCACCTTGGGCCACCTCTGGGTTGCTATGCTGCATGGCCCCTACCACTTTGAGAGGCCAGTGGGGCCTGCGTGGCACCCCCATCCCACGCTGGCCCCAGGGAGAAGCCAGTGGGTGAACCATGCAGCCCCTTTTGCCCCAGGCTGGCCCTGCGGAGAAGCCACCAGGTGGCCTGCGCTTCAACCCAGGCTAGCCCCAGGCCTGGGCAACGCTAGGTGAATCTTCTAGTCTGCTATATATTTTAGAGACTGTCTGTCTGTCTGATCAAGAACTCCTCCCAAACGGTAAGAGCTAGGACCACCCAATTCGGTGTACAGCTTCCCCTTCTCACAACTTAAAGCATCACAGAAGTGTGTGCCAGGAGACCAGGATGTGCCTGGCATGGGATAGCTTCTCGTAAAACCAGAGAGAAAAGAGACAGAATCACCAAATCAAGTGCAGTCCTCAAAAGTGACATAACTGACCGAATGTTGGAAGAAATGGAACCACGATGAGCCAGAAAAATCAGTTGGACCTGGAATAGGATTGCTCCTCACTAAACCTTACAGAAAAGAGGTACAGTAGACTTCCGATAATCCGGAACCTATGGGACTTAGGTGGTGCCGGATTATCAGATATGCCGGACTATCAGGAGGTACTATAAGCAGCTTATATATATACTGTATACATTATATACTGTATATAAAGTGTTCTTAACCCTTTTTATTGTACATACTGTATACAGTATACCGTAATGTTTTAGGTTTTTTAAGCCTTTTTTACCCTTTTTGCTCAGTTCAGCTGCTGCTGCTGTTACCTTGTGACTCATTTTTTGCCGAAGCTCACTCACTAGGCTCTTGCCATTTTGATGCCGGACTATCAGGAGTGCTGGACTATTGGATGCCGGACTATTGGAGTTTTACTGTAAAATGGAGCAATTTGGAGCTAAGCTCTGTTTGGGCAAAGCTAAATCAATGTTCAAGGTTTGAAAACTAGAAGAAAATGTTATTGGAAATCAAATTGCCTATAGCCCGTTCTTGTTAAAACATAGCGAATGATTAGAGTTTGGAGGGATGAAGGAAAAACACACGCTTGATGGAATAACCATTTCAAACATTGGTTAACATTTTCCATTGAATTTCTAGTCAACTCTTTTTTTAAAGAAACACAAACTAAAAAGTAACTTACTAAAAGTCACATTTAAAAAAAAAAAAAATTGAGTCACAGCCCCAAACAACACCAGGTACATCTGCTGGTTTGACAGATCTGACACCTGTTATCGGGTCCCCCCTCAGTCTGCTCTTCTCCTGCTTAAACACGCCCAGGTCCCTCAGCCTGTCCCCGCAGATCACGGTTCGAAACCCTCATGATGTTTGCTGCTCTTCTCTGGCGCCGCACCAATTTGTGCTCAGTCAGGGCCATTCCCAAGAAGATGCAGGGCCCAGGGCACCCTCCCCCCGCCCTCCCGCTGTCCATAGGCCCCGCCCCTGCTCCACCCCTTCCCCAAGCCCTGCCCCTTCCTGCCCCTGCTCCTCCCCCGGCCCAAAGCCCCCTCCCCCGAGCAACACCAGCTGGAGGAATACCAGAGGAATTGGCAGGGGGCTGCCGCAGGGTCCCCCCCACACTCACCGCGGCAGCGGGAGCCTGAGTGACCCAGCAGCCTGCTCCGCTCCATCCTGCCACCTCCCCCAGCCCACTGCCCTCCGCCCCAGGGCTGGGCCGCTCTGCTTCCTGCTGCCGCGGTGAAGCCGAGCGCAGAGGGTTGGGGGCGTGCCGGGGTGCAGGCTTCTGGGCTGCTCTGGGTCCCACTGCTGCAGCCCCACACCAGGCCCCCCAGTGATCCCCTTGGAACCTGCCCATGGGATGGTTGAGGGGGCTGCCGCAGGGCCCCAAAGTGCGAGGCCTGAGGCAGCCGCCCTGAACCGTCCTATGGACAGGACGTCCCTGTTAAGGACTGGTGCCCAGACTCCACCAGCACCGTGCAGAGAGGGACAGCAACCCCCCCATCTGACCTACAGCCCTCCTGCCAACAAGCCCACAGGGAAACTTGCCTTCTCCACAAACAGCCTTGTGCCGCTGCCGGTTCGGTCTCCACTGCCTGCATCTGGGGAGGTGGGCTCGGCCACGATGCTTGTGGCCAGACACATTTGTCAGTCTGTGTGGTGCCACAGGGCCCTCGTTATTCGTGTTGAAACGCATCAGGGGGGTGAAACGGGGATAAGTTGCCCAGGGGGATTGTGGAGTCTCCATCCCCGGAGATATTGAAGAGCAGGTTGGACAGACACCTGCCAGGGATGGTCTAGATGGTGCTGGGTCCTGCCGTGAGGGCCGGGGACTGGAGTCGGTGGCCTCTCTAAGTCCCTTCCAGGTCTAGTGTACTATGACTGCCCCTCTGAAACATGTTCCATTTGTGACCTCCTACAAGCCCTGGGTCCTTTGCTGATTTGCCTGAGAAATCCGCAAGTCTCGGTCAATCAAATCCACCAGCCCGTCCCTCGAAGGCAGCGCTAACGACTCCCAGACATCCCCCTGCAAAGTATCCCACCCTGCCGACACTGTCTGCCGGACGCAGCCCCGCGGTGCAAGTGAGAAGGCAGTTGTGGACTCCGACTTACCCGACGCGCCAACGAGAGCACTGGAGGTTCAGTGGAGCCGTTGGGAGCGCACCGACAAACGGAGTCTTTTATAGGGCTCCTAAGGGCGCTAAGAAAGGAGGCGCCCTCGGCAGAGTCCTGATTCATCCTTAGCCCAGCCCCGCTCACCTTTGTGCTCTTGGAGAGGCGCTTTGACTCATTGTCCCCTCACCTAGCATTTTAGCCCAGAAATAGCAGCTGCGCTGTCACAGTCCAACTGCCGGTGGGTCCCGCCTGGCTGGGATTGCAAGGGCATGGCCCAGGAAGGCTGTACTTTACATTTTTCTACCATGAAGAATGCCTTGCAAGCAGCCAAACTCGGCAGGCGAGGGCCAGTGGGACAAAGGGATTTTCTGTATAATGTTACATAGGCAGAAAAGGCAGCCCTTCCTACCACAGGATGAAATTAGGCCTCACGTGTCATGGTTGGAAGAGGGAGGGGACTGAAATCAAGACTGAAGTTGATGAAATTAATTGAGCTCAGAACCGGACAAGTACATTTGTCTGTCTACAGTATGGGCCCAGTATTTCAATAATGGCAGAGATTGGTGCTTACTCCTCTTGGTGTGTCTACACTGCAGTTGGAGGTGTGACTGCAGTGAGTGGAGACAGCCCCATGTTAGCAGTAATCTAGCTGATACAATAGCAGTGATGCACTGTAGCATGGTTTGCAGTGTGGACGCAGGACCAGCAAACCTGTGCTGAAGTTTGTACGGGCACATTTTCACTGGCATTTGTGCTCTAGTTTGGATATAGGTCTCCAACTGCAGGGTAGACATAACCAAGCACCTGAAGTCAGTACACTTTGGATTTGGCCTTCCAATCCTACAGAATGAGGACAATGCTTGACCTATTGTTTATTTTTTAGAAGTGTCTAACCTACATACTGTAATGAGTCTTCTGTCCCCTCATTCACTCTTGTGCAAACTAGGACTAACTACAAATTCAATGCATCTGACGAAGTGGGTCTTTGCCCATGAAAGCTTATGCTCCAAAAAAATCTGTCAGTCTATAAGGTGCCACAGGCCTTCTTGTTGTTTTTGCAGATTCAGACTAAAATGGCTACCCCCCTGATACAAATTCAATGAAATTACAGCAGTGCAAATCCAGCATACATGAGATCAGAAATAGGGCCAGTTAGAACTGGGTGAATCGCAGCCTTCTCAGTTCATAGGCAAGTCTGAAACAAATTATTTTGGACTGAACCAAACCCAATTTTTATTTTGAAATTTTCAGTGAAGCAATAAGTTTAAGAAAAAGAAGGAAATAAACAAACAAACCAAAACCCCCCATAGATCTGGGTTGCACATAACAGTTCAAAACAAAATGTTTCTTTTAGATTTTGAGCATTTTTAAAATATTTTAAATGACAGCAAAAAATCAAAAGAAATTTTGAAAGGAAAAGTTGCTTTGAATAACCCCCCCAAAACATTCCAATTTTCTTCTGTTTTCTTTTCCTTCTAGAATAATTTGCAGAGTTGACAGTGAAAAGAATTTGATAAATATTTCAATGTTGCCAGTGCTATATTTTTTTATAAAAGTTTCCAACAAAAAAATTCACCTGGCTCTTGGGCTGCTACAGCATCATCCTTTATTCCTGTTTCTGGTCAAGCTCAATGTTTTCTCAATTATTTACTAATGGCAACACCTTTTTCTTAGACATTGGCCGGCTGCAATCCATTTAAGATGATCCCCCTTCATTTTTGCTTCTTAGTCCGCAATGTAGTGAAAGGCATTTTGGTGTATGGGAATAACTGAAGTAGTTAGAAAATCATCTAAAACAATCAAAACCAGGAATGACTCTAACAGTCTCTCTGAATGGGATAAGTCATAAGATTGCGTTAATGTCATTTGTTCCCAGCGTTTGAAAACTAGTCCGTTAGAAACCATAACAATCTCTTTTGACCCTACTCTCTATTCATTGGTCGCTAATATAGAGCACTATCTAGCTACATGTTCAAGGCCCATCACCTTACTAGCTAAGCACGTTTAATGACCTTTAATCATATACTAGTGATCAAATGACAGGAGTTCTGTGCAGCTGGAAGCTTGTCTCTTCCAGCAACAGAAGTGGGTCCTATAGCAGATATTACTTCACCTGCCTTGTCTTTCTAATATAAAAAGTGGCAGATTTTAAAATGTGAAGAACTAAAGTCAATCAGTAGTGAGGAAAATAGAATAAAATTAATTAGAAGCATCAGAAAATGGCATTCTAATGTTGGGGAACGGATGATTGAATTGAGGGGTAAGATGAACGTCAGAATCCATTTTAAGAATTTAAAAAACTCCTTATGGGAGCTGTAAAATAGAGGAAATCTTCACTATAGATTCCACTGCCAGTAACGTGCCATTTGTAGTGAGTAATCACTTGCACACATCCTAGTGTTTTTGGCAACACGTTTCAAAGCTGAGGAAAGGTTTTCATTGGTATAAACTTTTCAGGTTTTAGTTGGAAAAAGAACCCCATCAAACCCCTACTGATATCAGACCTGCAGAAACAAAATGAACTTTGATTGTTGAAAACCAATCCCTCCCATTTTGGGGGGGGTTATGATAAAAAAAAAACCCTGAAAAATATTGACAAAAGTAATTTTTTTAAAAGAAAACGTCCCTTTAGTCAAAAAAATTTTCAATTTAAGTTTTAGCCATATACTAATTCCAGTTTAATTTTGTTTGCTCTTTATTTTTTAAAAAAAAATGACCCCCTCAGCAAGTTGATCAATTTATGCTTGATCCTCAGCTGCTCGATTCAGATGGACTTTTCTGGGATTACTTTTGGAGCCTTTTGTATCTTTTTGCATGAGGACAAGAAGAACAGACCAGACTAGAATAAGGCCCAAATCCGTTTCTTTGTTCATCCCTGAACTTCTTGGGAAGTCAATGAGAATTTGGCATTCCCGAGCCATTCTGTCCTTAAGATCACCCTCACCAGCGTAGGGTCTAGGACCCAGCACTTCTCAATTCCAGTTCCAGCCCTGTCACTAGCTGGATTTGTGACCTGGGGTGAGTCCTGGAGTTGGTTTCCTTGTAAGTGAGAACACTGAGCTCCCTGGGTATTCTGAGCCTTAAGAAATGAGTGTTGGTAAAGCCCCGCAAGATACCCAGACACATGAACGTGAAAGATCATTACCAACAAGTCTTCATTTTTAACCTTTCTTTAAAGATAAAATTAAACTTGTGCAAATTATACACCACCCTGGCGTAATGACACCCTTGGGAACCAGTAATTTTAGGGTAGATTAGTGTTATTATTAAGATGAGAATATTATAGGGTAGTCAGAGCACGTACGTTCAGTCTTACATAGCAGAATTTATCACCCCACCTATAGGAGGGCAAAAGAAAACAGACAACCAAGTACTGGTAGGGTAACTAGGTAATCAGACACAGAACGTCCCACCATGCATTGCAACTATTGAAAGACACGACTTATTTAATGCGTAGTTTCTTTTTCTTCCTTTCTTTCAAATTTCAGCGCAGTCACCACAGTCGAGGTGTACTATGTGCACCATGTACTCTTAGCACCATGTACCCGTAGCACTATGTACTCTGCCTTTTGAAGCACACCGTGCATATGTGAGTTAATTAATCCACACAAAGCTCTTTTGAGCAGCAGCATCGTTATCCATCATTTGCGGGTGTGCAAACAAAGGCCTAGTCTAAACTATGCCTCCCCTCCGGCTTATCTAAGATGCTATTTGCGTAGCTGAAGTCGACATACTTATCGCGGTGCCTTTCATGCGCTAAGGTCCGCGGAGGCTGCTCTCCCATTAGCACCACCTACTCTTCTTGTCCTGGTGGAGAACTGGAGTCGACAGGAGCATGCCCGGAGGTCGCTATATCACAGCTGAGCAGGTGGGATAAATGGACCGCCCGCGGATCAATCGCTGCAGCATCGATCCGCCGGGAAGACAAGCCCTGCTGCACAGCACGGGTCAGGCTGACGTTGTCAGGAGCAGCCACTGGTTCTGGCAGACTTGAGTTTTGGCGTGCTAGACTTAGATGCAAGAGGCTAGGTTTTCCAGAGAGCCCACTGCAATGACCCAAGGTGTCTCAGGGAGACAGCAAATGAATCAGAGAACATCTTATTGCCTAAGTATAAATCCATGGCCCGCCTGCATCTCGAATACGGCGTACAGGTGTGGTCGCTTCATCTCCAAAAAGATACATTGGCATTGGAAAAGGTTCAGAAAAGGGCAACGACAATGATGAGGGGTTTGGAACGGGTCCCATATGAGGAGAGATTAAAAAGACTGCGACTGTTCAGCTCACAAAAGAGGAGACTAAGGAGGGATAGGATAGAGCTCTGTAAAAATCATGACTGGTGTGGAGAAAGTAGATAAGGGCATGCTATTTACTCCTCATAACACAAGAACTAGAGGTCACCAAATGAAATTAATAAGTAGCAGGTTTAAAACAAAAGGAAGTTTTTCTTCACTCAGCGCACAGTCAACCTGTGGAACTCCTTGCCAGAGGAGGTTGTGAAGGCTAGGACTTTAACAGTGTTCAAAAAGAGCTAGCGAAGTTCATGGAGGTTAGGTCCATCAATACATACTAGCCAGGCTGGGCAGGGATGGTGTCCCTGGCCTCTGTTTGTCAGAAGCTGGGAATGGGTGACAGGGAAGGGATCACCTGATGATTCCCTGTTCTGGTCCCTCCCTCTGGGGCACCTGCCATTGGCCACTGTGGGCAGACAGGACGCTGGGCTAGATGCGCCCTTGGTCTGACCCAGCCTGGCCGCTCTGATGTTCTTCCGTGGGGCACCCAGCAGCGAGACACCCAAAGTTAGAGACAAGCTGAGGCAGTCTGGGTGTCGGTGCCTTGTGGTCTGTAGCTGGCCTCTGCTGAGCTATGGAAGAACTCCCCGAAGCAGCCAAGAGCTGGCAGACGTAAGCCACGAGCCTCCTTCGCCCCGAGCTCTCCCGGCCGCTCAGCGCCAGAGCTGCCCAAGCTGAAAGCACCTGGGCTAGTTTGAAAAGCGGCGCAAGGAGCCCGTCTCATTTCCAAAGCTCCCAGGGTGCCTGACGATGCAGATGGGCCCTGCGGGGTGTCCCCAATGGCCTAAACGGGTTAGTCAGCGAATCACCATGGAAACAGGCAACTGGAGATGGGGGGGGGCATGGGCCGTGTGCCCCCCTAGCCTGGGGAAGGGCCGGGACAACCTCCTCCTGCCCCACCCCTTCAGCCCCCCATCCTGCCCCGTGACTCCAAGAGGGGGTGGAACCGCCACAGCCCTCCCCGAACGGAAGCGGCGCGGCCCAGCCACCTTGCTGTGCCTTCCCTGCTGGCACTGCCGGTAGGTGCAGGGGGGGCCTGGGGCAGACTCCTGCTGCTGGCACCGGCCCTCCCCCCCAGTCCCTTGCTGGCTGCTGGCCCCTCCCGGCGTGTGGAAATCACACACTTTCGAAAATACCCTAATGCCCAGAATCCCACAGGCATTGTGGTGCCCTTCTGAACATGGGACGGGGGCTGCTCGGCCATGGCGGTGCCTGGGGACACGGCCCCGGTCTTTCAGACTCCTGCGCACCTGGCGGTGGTGGAAGGGCCGCCTGCCTGCGTCTAGAGGCGCTGCTGGGCACCTAGGGCTCTGGCATGGGGGCCGCAGGGAAGAGGAGGAGAAGTTTGATAGCTGAGCGGGAGATTGTTTCTGGTTTGGCCCTGGTGCACAACTGGAGCGAGGGACTGAGGAAGAGCTCCAAGGGCCAGGCGGTCTGTTGTCTCCTAATCTGCAAGGTGCAGAGCTGTTTAGCTCCGACCAGCAGCCCTGGATAGGGGCCGTCCCCCAGTTCTGCCCTGGCGAGCGGACCCAGGCCAGCTTGAAGGTGTGCGCACTACTCCACCTCAAAGGGCACCACCTCTACCTCCCTGCCATGCGGCAGAGCCATTGGGCATCCGCTTCTGGGGTGGAGCGCAGCCACGCCCCCCCATGCGGGCTGCAGTGGCAAACGCTGGAGCGGAACACTTACGTTGCTTCTGCAAGGACTTACGACACCGACGAAGCAGCCGGCCGTGAAGGGACGCAGCAGACGCAGGACTATTTGTCATTTATTACAGGGCAAACAGAGGGGCCGGTTATTTTGCAGTGTGCTAAATCTGGGGAAATCCATTCCCTGCGCTGGGCAGTCCTCTTTCCACACCGCCCAGGCCCACATGGCTTTATGAAAGCACTCGCTGCTCACTATGATAGCCCCGTTTTAAATAATGGCTCAGCTAGAGCACGGCAGGTGGCGAAGACGTCACTCTTAGGAATAAGGGCGGCGATTAGTAAAAATGAGGACAGAGGCTAATTCAAGAGTGTTCAGGAGACTCCCACTCAGCAAACTTCTACTTACACCCTTTGCTCACAACATAGAAAACCCCGAATGTTTTCGTATGTTCCGGTCTCTGCAATTCTTCTGCATGGCCCTAGCAGAGAATGAGTTGCAGGTTCATTGCGTTTTTATTTTTTTCCTAATGGCCGGATGGGTAATATAACCTCTGAGGACCGGACAAGAAACAAGGGGCTTAAACTGCAGCAAGCGAGGTTTACGTTGGACATTAGGAAAAACTTCTTGCTTGTCAGGGTGGTTAAACACTGGAATAAATTGCCCAGGGGGGTTGTGGAATCTCCATCACTGGAGACATTTGAGAGCAGGTTGGACAGACACTTTTCAGGGATGGTCCAGATGGTGCTGGGTCCTGCCATGAGGGCAGGGGACTGGACTCGAAGACTCTCGAGGTCCCTTCCAGTTCTAGTGCCCAAGGATTGTGATACGTACGTGTGCTGACCTTTCCCATGTTAATCGCTATGGTTATTTCACGGCTTGTCCGCTGTCATTAAATCCAGTCACCACTGGGTGGCACATGTGTATTGTGTGATTGTTGCTAATCCCTTTGTGTAACCCCAGGACTCAATCATACAGCAGAGTGTGTCCTTCAAATCCACTTGTGGGGGGGAAAGGTCTTTGTAAAGTTTATTGTGGTGAAACCTGCGTAAGGGCTCATCCAAGATACTGAGAAAGCTGGGTGGCTGAGCGGTGTTTCTCAGGAAGTGCTACGAATACCCTCCGGGTACTCAAGAGAGGTCTGGGGGGTACTTCAACCCAAAACAAAAATTCAGTTTTCTCCAAATTTCAGTTAAGTTTCAGTGTTTTATTATTTTTGTACTTTTTAACACCCAAAAATGTCATCGCCTGCCCGGCTATGATTAAGTTGTTTAAACAAATGTGTTGCAACGGTAGAAAAAAATTGTGTGTGTCTGAAAACTGTAGGTACTAGGGGTACTTATAATTTTTTTTTTGGAAAAGGGTTACTTTATAAAAAAAGGTTGAGACACACTGGCTTAGAAGAAGTGGAGTAGCCTTGAATCTGACAAGTCTAGAGATGGTTGGGACTGTCCCTAAGGGCAGGAGGTGTTTATCCAGAAGGGGTCACTTGCAGAAGAGACGCTGCATTTGTTATTTAAATTTCACAGCCAGAGAAGTCAAATCCTTGCCAAACATCTGTATTGCTGTCAGGCAGCAATCACAACAAGCAATGAAACCAGGCGGTGGGCAGGCGGGGAGCGAAAAGACCATAGAAAACCATGGGGGATGGCGTCTGCTTTGGGGGGGGGGGTTGGTTTTGATATGTCAGATCAGTGCTGGGCAAACTGGGCTGTCTCCTTGCGTGGCCTGTGACTTCAGAGGCGAGGAAGAACTCTGTGTCCTGACTCGCCACAGCCACATCAGTCCAACAAGAGAGATTTCCTCACCCGCCTGGTCTTTCTAGTGTCCTGGGACCAGTCTGGCTCCCCCAGCACTGCGGACACGGCTCGGTCTGTCAGCCGAGGGCGCGTGTACACTGCAGAGGGGGAGGTGACTACTGCGTGCACAGACTTCCTTGACCTCGCACGGGTGGCAGTCTTTGAGCATGGTTCTGGGCGGTGCAGCCCAGCTCCACACGGCTGCTATTAGCTGCGCTAGGTCTGGTCTAGCCAGCTCCACGCGATGGCTACGCTCCTGAGGGCAATGTGGGTGGAAGGTGCAGGGGCTGGTGGGACTCTCGTTCCTCAAGGGGAGTTCCAAGTGGCTGGACAAGGCAGCGGACAGGAGGGCGGTAGCAGAGCAAACAGACCGGGCAGTGGAGTCCTGCTTGTCAGCAGTGTGGGCCGTGCAGCATCATTAGCACATGAAGCTCTTGCTAGTGTACCCAAGAGCAGAGAGACGGTCTCTGGGAAGGTCTCTAGCAGAGAAGAGTGAGGGGGGATTTGAGAGCAGCCTGCAACTTCCTGAAGGGGGGGTCCAAAGAGGCTGGAGAGAGGCTGTTCTCAGTGGGGGCAGACGGCAGAACGAGGAGCAATGGGCTCAAGTTGCAGTGGGGGAGGTCTAGGTTGGATGTTAGGAAAAACTATTTCCCTAGGAGGGTGGGGAAGCGCTGGGATGGGTTCCCTAGGGAGGGGGTGGAATCTCCGTCCCTAGAGGTTTTTAAGTCTCGGCTTGACACAGCCCTGGCTGGGTTGATTTAGTTGGGTTGGTCCTGCTTTGGGCAGGGGGCTGGACTCGATGACTCTTGAGGTCTCTGCCAGCCCTAGGGTGCTATGATTCGGTGGCGGGAAGGTTGCTGTGCCATCCTGGGATTGCTTGCTTACAAACCTGTCTGCAGTTTACAGGCCCGATCCTCGGAGGTTTTTGTGCCTTTAACCCCTATGAAATTCAGTGGGGCTCCAGTGCAGTTGGTAGGTGCCAGAGTTGGGCCCTGAGAGAGCCGCAGGACACTGTCGCGGTTTGTCGGGGTTTGCCTGAACCCCCGCCCAGCCCTGGCTTTGGTCCTGTTGGGGAGGGCTCAGAGGGTTCTGTTGACTCAGGCTCATTGGCCACCCACAGGGGAGGAAGGTGGAGCGAGGATCTGTGGTGTGGGCTGAGGAGCCCAAAGAACAGCCCGGTCTGGGGAGCAGGCGGGAGCTGGAAGCAAAGCAAAGCGCGCACAAGGCAGGAGCCCCTCGTGACCTATGGAATCGCTGTTTGCGATCCTGCGCCTTCGCGGGTCTCCCACCTCCTGGCCTGGGGGGGGCAGTGGGGGCCGGGAGCCGTGGGGACTGGGAGCCATTGCCCTCGGTATTGGCACATTTAATCATGCTCGGTGGTGGAGCATGTACAACAGTAACTGTGCGAAATGTAAGTGTGGGGTGCATGGGGGGGGCTCAGGTCAGGGGGTTGGGGAGTGGAGGGGGTGCGGGAGTCAAAGTTGGGGTGCACAAGGAGGGGACGTGGCCTTATTTGTCCCGCCTGTGAGGGTTACACCAGAGACAGCGAGTCCTAGAGAGTCCCCGGGAGTGCCAGGGAAGCAGGAAGTGAGCTGGCAGGAGGCCAGGGGAGCCAATAGAAACAGAGGGTGGGTTTTTGAGTGGGAATCCCTGGCTTTCCTGTTCTGGCTGTTGTGTAACCAGAGCAGAGCTGGAAGGAGGTGAATTGAGTATCCAGCGACATCCCTGCCTGGGGAAGGACTAAATCTTGGAACAGCAGCTACGTGAGTAGAACAGGGGACGTTTAATCAGATGCAATCAGGTGATTTGCTTTAGTTTTGGGTTTGTTGGACTTCTCTGGGCTGAGCACATGCAGGCCCCCTTACAGTGTAACTCTCCAAACTGAGCCCCAGGGAAGCAATTCTCTGTGTTTTAATCCCCCCGCCCCAGTTGCTCTGTGACACCCCGCAACCAAGCGATGTTTTACCAAGGGTGTTTTCTTTGTTTGGTTTATAACACATCACCTGGTTGAGACCATGGTCTGATCCCTGTGGCTGGAAGGCTGGAGGTTCTGTGAGTACAAAGCCAAGCTATTGAGAGAAGTTCCAGTTCCCCAGGCTCTCTCCAGAGGGAGGGCCGAAGAGCTTGAGGGTGCCCCAGGAAGCAATTCCCAAGTGCGGCTTCCTGGGCTCTGCAAGGGGTTTTGTAGGTGGGTGGTGGCAGCGGTACCAAGCCACGGCCAGAGAATCTGTGTCCTTGGGGAGTTTTAACACAAGCCGTTAGTGGCAGGGGACGTTAAAGTCTCTGGTGGGCCCGAAGTGCCAGAGGGGGGAACAGCCCTGACACCGGTTCTCTACCTGTGCGCCAACGTCAGCTTTCCTTTGTTAAAGGGATTTCTATGTCCTCCTCTCATAATGGCGCCCGACAGCTCAGCCCTTTGCTTGCAGGAGCTGCTATGAGACAGACTTGCCTGGCCCAGTAATAAGAAGAGTACGGTAGAGCGCTGTAGAGCGGCTCTGAGATCTTACCGTGGGTTCTTACTCGTACCCTGTGTCTCCAAAGCAGACCCCTTCTCTGTGCAATGGCTTGATTCAGTTCTAGCCAATTCAGCGCCCCCTTGCCCCCTTGCGGCGTTATTTCTCCTGCTCGTGTGCTGCTGTTGTACCGATTTGCCACAGCAGTGACTGCAGATGGTGTCTAACCCGCGCCTCGCCCTGTACGCGTTGCCAGGCATTTCATTGCAAGGCGAGGTTTGAGTTTTCTTTAGCTGTCGCCTAAAAATGTGTCTGAATTACTGTGGGGCAAACCTGTCCTGCAAGGATTAAAGGGCTGGATTTGAGGTGAGGAAGCTGGGTCAGAAGCCACCCACGGCGCACAGAAATGCGGTGTAAAGATACTCTGCAGGGAACCTTCCCCAGCCAGGTACACTGGAGGTCGGACAAAGTGGCCTTTTAGGCTTCAGAATCAATGGAACATTTTTTTGAAAGGAAATGGTGCTGTTGAAGTCAGTGCTGTCCTTAGCACGGGTGGGCCCTGCGCAGTACTTAACTGGGCCCTATGCCGGAAGGCAGACGACTCTTGTGGGCTGACACAGGACATTCAGGGTATGTCTACACTACAGCACTAATTCGAACTAACTTAGTTCGAATTAGTTAATTCGAACTAAGCTAATTTGAATTAGTGCATCTAGACCTAAAAACTAATTTGAATTAGCGTTTTGCTAATTCGAACTAGCATGTCCACATTGAGTGGACCCTGAACCAGTTAAAGCTGGCCGGAACCAGGACTTAGAGTGTGGAGCTGCTGCCTCAGGCTAGCCGAGGGCTGTGCTTAAAGGACCCGACCCCACCCGGACAGACAGTTCTCAGGGTTCCCCTTGCTGGTCTACCTCCCTGAGGGACAGCAAAGCAGTCCTGTCTTGGAGTGCCCTGAGTGCCCGCACTCGGCACATCACAGCACTCAGCCATCAGTCTGGCTGCACTTGCCACAGGCTGCCATCCGGGGGGGTCAATCGGGGGGCTGTCAGGATCCAGGAGGCCCTGCAGGAGAGCTTCCACCCCGAGGAGCCCGCAGAGCCACCCCAGTCCTCCCCATTGGGGGCTCGTGCCCCATTCCTCCCTCACCTCCTTCCACTTACCCCTCCCTAGCCCCCCTTCCTGATGTAAAAAATAAAGGACACGTGTGTTCAAAAATAGAAACTCTCTTTATTTAACAAAACTGGAGGGGGGGGATTAACCTCTGGGGAGACTGGGAAAAGGAGGTGGGAGAGGTGAAGAGAGAGGGTGGGAGAGGGGAGGTGGAAACCTGGGAGGAGGGAGCTGGAAGGGAAGCCAGGGAAGAAGGAGGAGGAAGTATAAACCTATGGTATGCCATATCTTCAGTACTGTGTACAGATGTGGTCTCCTCACCTCAAAAAGATATTTTGGCCTTGGAAAGGGTTCAGAAAGGGCAACTAAAATGATTAGGGGTTTGGAACAGGTCCCATATGAAGAGAGGCTAAAGAGACTGGGACTTTTCAGCTTAGAAAAGAGGAGACTGAGGGGATATGATAGAGGTCTATAAAATCATGAGTGGTGTGGAGAGGGTGCATAAAGAAAAGTTCTTCATTAGTTCCCATAATATAAGGACTAGAGGACACCAAATGAAATGAATGGGTAGCAGGCTTCAAACTAATAAAGAAAGTTCTTCTTCACAAAGCAAATAGTCAACCTGTGGAACTCCTTGCCACAGGAGGCTGTGAAGGCTAGAACTATAACAGAGTTTAAGAGAAGTTAGATAAAGTCATGGAGGTTGGGTCCATGGAGTGCTATTAGGCAGGAGTAGGAATGTGTCCCTGGCCTCTGTTTGTGGAAGGCTGGAGATGGATGGCACGAGACAAATGGCTTGGTCATTGTCTTCGGTCCATCCCCTCCGGGGTACCTGGTGTTGGCCGCTGTTGGCAGACAGGCTACTGGACTAGATGGACCTTTGGTCTGACCCAGTATGACCGTTCTTATGTTCTTATGTTCTAAGCTCAGGGCTCAGGGTCGGGGGTCTCACTGGACCAACTTGATTTTCATGCAAACCTGCTCCTGGGTTCGCATGTGGCCTTTGGTGGGCAGGCTGGCAGCTATCCTGCCCTAGACGGCCACATTCCTGTGCCTAGTGCGGAGATCGTGGACGTTGGAGGCCTCCCCCCAAACCTCGATGAGGTCCACGATCTTCGCACTAGACCAGGCGGGCACTCGCCTCTTGCGGCCCCAGGCAGGCTCCTGGGAGCCGCCAGCCTGGTCCTGGGAAGAGGCGGAGGGCTGGGTGGCAGCGGGTGGCTGGCTCGTGCCGTGCCAGGTGCAGGGTCTGCTGGCTGGGTGCTGGCAGGCTTGCACCTGGCACGGGCACTGTAGCCAGACCGTGGCCCTTTAAGGGCTCCGGGGCCAGGAGGGGGGCAGAAGAGTTTCCCTGGCTTGGCCCAGAGTGGCCACCAGGGCAAGCTGGGAAGGGCTAGCCTCCAACTAGTTTGAATTAAGTGGCTACACAGCCCTTAATTCGAACTACTTAATTCGAACTAGGCATTAGTCCTGGTAGAATGAGGTTTACCTAGTTCGAATTAAGCGCTCCGCTAGTTGGAATTAAGTTCGAACTAGCGGTTTGCATGTGTAGCGCCTATGAAAGTTAATTCGACCTAACGGCTGTTAGTGCGAATTCACTTTGTAGTGTCGACAGACCCTCCGAGACGGACAGAATGTACCTGGGGTGGCAAATGCCTGGTAAAGGGCTTCACTGCCACTTGACTGGCTCTGTCACAAGTTCAATGTCTGCTCATAGCTCTGGTAGGCTGGGCCATAAGAATGGCCAGACTGGGTCAGACCAAAGGTCCATCCAGCCCAGTGTCCTGTCTGCCCACAGTGGCCAGTGCCAGGTGCCCCAGAGGGAGGGAACAGGGGAGGGATCACGTGAGAATTCCTGTTCTGTCACCATCCAGAGAAACAGAGGCCAGGGACACTGTTCCTACCAGCCTGGCTAATAGCCATTGATGGACCCAACCTCCATGAATCTATCTAGCTCTTTTTTTGAACCCTGTTAAATTCCTGGTCTTCACTACATCCTCTGGCAAGGAGTTCCACAGGTTAACTGTGCACTGAGTGACGAAAAACTTCCTTGTGTTTGTTTTGAACCTGCCGCCTATTAATTTCATTTGGTGACCCCCGAGTTCTTATAATGTGGGAATAAGTAAATAACTTTTCCTTAGTCACTTTTTCCACACCACTCATGATTTTATAGAGCTCTATCATATCCCCCTTAGTCTTCTCTTTTCCAAGATGAAAAGTCCAAGTCTTTTAAATCTCTGTTCATATGGGACCTGTTCCAAACCCCTCATTATTTTTTTTGACCTTTTCTGAACTTTTTCCACTGCTCAGATAGCTTTTTTGAGACAAGGCCGAGCCTAGACAGATGCATTTTGAATCCTCCTCTCCTCCTCTTCTAGCAGAGAGTTCAGAAGGTCTGGGGGTGCCGAGGGGCGGGCGCTGGCGCTCTGTCTGGGGGCGCCGAGGAGCCGGCGCTGGCGCTCTGTCTGGGGGCACCAAGGGGTGGGCGCTGGTGCTCTGTCTGGGGGCGCTGAGGGGCGGGCGCTGGTGCTCTGTCTGGGGGTGCCGAGGGGCGGGCGCTGGCGCTCTGTCTGGGGGCGCCGAGGGGCCGGCGCTGGCGCTCTGTCTGGGGGCGCCGAGGAGCGGGCGCTGGCGCTCTGTCTGGGGGCACCAAGGGGTGGGCGCTGGTGCTCTGTCTGGGGGCGCCGAGGGGCGGGCGCTGGTGCTCTGTCTGGGGGTGCCGAGGGGCGGGCGCTGGCGCTCTGTCTGGGGGCGCCGAGGGGCGGGTGCTGGCGCTCTGTCTGGAGGCACCGAGGCGGGTGCTGGAGCTCTGGGGCGCCGAGGCCGGGCCGTGCTGGAGCTCGGTGTGGGGCGCCGAGGGGCGGGTGCTGGCGCTTGGTGTGGGGGCGCCGAGGGACCAGTGCTGACGCTCGGTGTGGAGGTGCCGAGGAGCAGGTGCTGGCGCTCTGTCTGGGGGCGCCGAGGGGCGGGCGCTGGCGCTCTGTCTGGGGGTGCCGAGTGGCGGGCGCTGGCGCTCTGTCTGGGGGCGCCGAGGGGCGGGTGCTGGCGCTCTGTCTGGAGGCACCGAGGGGCGGGTGCTGGAGCTCTGGGGGCGCCGAGGGGCCGGGGCCGGTGCTGGAGCTCGGTGTGGGGGCGCCGAGGGGCGGGTGCTGGCGCTTGGTGTGGGGGCGCCGAGGGCCAGTGCTGACGCTCGGTGTGGAGGTGCCGAGGAGCAGGTGCTGGCGCTCTGTCTGGGGGCGCCGAGGGGCGGGCGCTGGCGCTCTGTCTGGGGGTGCCGAGTGGCGGGCGCTGGCGCTCTGTCTGGGGGCGCCGAGGGGCGGGTGCTGGCGCTCTGTCTGTGGGTGCCGAGGGGCGGGTGCTGGAGCTCTGGGGGTGCCGAGGGGTGGGTGCTGGCGCTCTGTCTGGGGGCGCCGAGGGGCCGGTGCTGGCGCTCGGTGTGGGGGCGCCGAGGGGCCAGTGCTGACGCTCGGTGTGGGGGCGCCGAGGGGCCGGTGCTGGCGCTCGGTGTGAGGCGCCGAGGCGCCGGCGTGAGGGGGCGAGTGCTGGCGCTTGATGTGGAGAGAGCAACAATGTCGTTCATGTGAGTTCAGGAGAGCATGTGCCATTCGCGTCTTTGTCCGATGTGGCGCTCCAGCGCCATTGAGTCCTGTCTCTGCCATTACCTCATACCTAATCCTCCATAAATGCCTTGTCTTTGGTTTCCTCTCCCACCCTGGGTCTATTTCGATGGCAATCGCTTCAGGGCAGGGACTGGCTAGTTCTCTGTGCTTTTACAGCTGCAAGCCCAGTGGGCCACACTCTTGGGTGGCTACTTTAGGCACGGCTGCAATAGAAACAATCATTATAGTGCCAGCGAGGGAGGAGACAGCAGAGGGCAGAATGCAGCCTGTGCGACAGAGAGGGAGAGTTGTTTGTGGTTTACCACTGGAGGGAGAAAGGCGATTGTCACGGGGGGTTCTTTAGGGTCATGAAAACCTGCTTATGAATATGACATAGCTGGAATACCAACAGGGAGTCCGGTGGCACCTTGAAGACTGACAATTTTATGAAGGGGCACACTTTTGTGAGTTGCAGCTCACTTCATCAGATGCATGAAGAGAAAGTGTAAAAGATAGCAGGGGCTCAGAGATGGGCAAGTTACATCACAGCCAATTCAATCAGGGTGGATGTGAATCATAGAATCACAGAATCATAGAACCATAGAGCTGGAAGAGACCTCAGAAGGTCATCAAGTCCAGCCCCCTGCTCTAGGCAGGACCAATCCCAACTATAAGGTGAGAATACCTAAAGTGGAAATGTACTTATGGTAATGAGCAAGCCATTCCCAGTCCTTATTGAGACCCATTCTGATGGTGTGAAATTTGCATATGAATTCCAGCTCTGCAGTTTTATGTGAGACACTTTGTGTGACGTATCACTGGAAAGGGTATAATCTGCTGAATATGATTAGCCCATTTGCATGCATGTATCATTGCTGTATGTGCAGCTGGAAATGTGACGTATAAACCTGTGTTACTGGATTCACGCTAAGTGAGGGCCCTTGGTGTAATACTCAGGGAACGTAATGGCCCGGTACTTAGAACAATGAGCTGGGAATAGACTTGGTTTTCCTGTCAGCCCTTGAGGAGGGGCTGTGTCTGAGGGGTTCTGTGAAGCATGTGATCATGTCACCTGATACCAGAATCCATCCTAAACCAAGTACTTTTCCATGAAGAGCTGGGAGGAAGTTTATACTCAACACAACGGGTTCCCACCATGGCAATACTTATATAAAGGTGGGAAGCCAAATAATAGGAGCGGCTGCCAGTCTTCAGTTCTCCCTGGCAACCCCTCCCAGGATGACTGCTGGGAACATCTAAGACTGAACGGGTTGGGGGAAGGTTGAACACACACTGGAGGGCTTTCGAGTCTATGAAAGAAGTTTACCAGCACAACGCTGGGGTATGTCTAGGCTACGTTCTTCTGTCGCCAGAGGGGTGTAAATTAGACATACCGACATTGCAAATGAAGCGGGGATTTAAATCTTCCGCGCTTCACTTGAATAAAAATGGTCGCCGCATTTTGCCGAGTCAGCAGTTTGTTGGCAAAAAGCGGCTGTCAAGATGGGGATTGGGCGACAAAGAAAGCCTTTGTCGGCCGATCCTGTAAACCTCGTTTTACGAGACATAAGGGTTCAGCTGACAAAGGCTTTCTTGGTGCCCGATCCCCTTCTTGACAGCCGCTTTTTGCCAACAAACTGCTGACTCGGCAAAACACGGTGGCCATTTTTATTCAAGTGAAGCGCGGGAGATTTAAATCCCCACTTCATTAGCAATGTCGGTATGTCTAATTTACACCCCTCTGGCGACAGAAGAACGTAGTCTAGACATACCCTGAGGGTGAGAGATGACATGTAACCAGTTTCTTAGGGCACATCTTCACTTCTGCAAAGATCGATGCTCCAGAGATTGATCTTCCGGCATTTGATTTAGCGGGTCTGTTAAAAGCCCACTAAATCGAATGCTGAGGGCATCCCCGTTGACCCTAGAACTCCTTGCAGTTGCGAAGAATAAGGGAAGATGATGGGAGAGTTTCTCCTGTTGACCTCCCACAGTGGGGCCACCCCAGAAAATTGATACCTGGTACGTTGACTCCAGCTGTACAATTCACGTAGCTGGAGTTGTGTATCTTGCATCAATTTTCTTTGCCAGTATAGATGTGGCCTGTGTTTATTAAGCATAGCTTGCATGTGCTTCTTAGTTTGTTTAGTAAGCTACATTGTTCTGTCTGTTGTCTCTTATGACCACTGACAGCCTAACTTTTATACTTCACCACATCGCTTTTGTGTATTAATGAGTTCAGTGTAAGTAATGGCTACCCGGGAGGGGGGCAAGGAGTCTGTGCATATCGCTCTTTGCCCTGGGGGAGAGGGTGAACGTGAGCTTACTGTGTATAAAACTTGATACAGTGTAAGACAAATTCATCTGGGGCTCAGGTTCCACGGGGTCTGTGTATTGGATGCTGAGGCAAGTCCCAGAGCTGAGCGGATCTCAGAGGCTGAGTGTGTCTGTGGCAGGACTAGAGGAGGCCAGAGGCGGGGCGATGGGTGTGCTAGGTGGGGGGAGGCTCTGCCTTTCCAAACCGCCAGCCTGGCCCCGCCCACACTCTGCCTCCAGAACGTCTGGGGCGGGGAGGCTGTGGGCACATGCTGCCCACCCTCCCCTTGGTGCTGGGGCTGCACACAGGGGGCAGGGCCTGTGGACAGAGGGTGGGGCTGGGGGCTTGCCCGAGCAGGATAGAATCAAGGGGCATCCGGGAGGGCAGGAAGCCGGGGGTATTTCATCCCTAACTGAAACTTTTCAAAGGGTGCCACCAGCCAGCAGTTTCTACACAGCAGACAGGACTTTCAGCAGCCGGGCACACCCCGAGGTCAGCTAAAGGAGGAGTGAGAGCTGCAGACCGTGAGAAGGAAATCCTAGGAAAGATCACAGAGCTTAGCTCTTCCCAGCTGTGGACCTGGGAGGGTTGCACAAAAAAGATTAATGCAGGTTGAACCTCTCTGGTCTGGCACTCTTGGTCTGGCAACATCCGTGGTCCGGCATGATTTCAGTGAGCCGGATGGTCCGCTTATTATGGGCATGGCCAAGTTTCCCGTGGTTCCATAAAGTTTGTTTACAGCCCCCGGGCCTGGCTCCCAGTGTTCTGGGCTGTTCTGTAGCTCTAATTTACCCCAAGTGTCTTCTCCGAGCTCAGCAAGCAGGGGCAGAGTTGGTCCGGCAAATTCTCCCATTTGGCGCGGATCAGGTCCTGACAGTGCTGAATCAGAGAGGTTCAACTTGTATAATTATTACAGATGAGGAAACTGAGGCACGAAGCAGGGAAGCAGCTTGCACTGAGCTCATGTGTCTTCATTCCAGCTCCCTCCTCCCCACAACCGCTGAATGCCAGGACCAGAAATGCTCTCCGTGCTCCATCACCAGCTCTGTTGCACTGTGGGGGCCTGGAATATGCTGGATCAAACCTCCAAGTTCCAGCATCCACACAGCCTCTGAAGCAAGCTCCCCATGTGCCCACAGCACACACAGCAAAGGCAGGGACAGTGCACCTCTGATCCCAGCTGTTCTGACCTGGGGGGACCCCCTCTAAGAGTGAGTGGAGAATTCGTTCTCAAGGCACGTCGGTCTCCTGCCAGTCCACTTGGACTGTCCAAACCAGCGCTGGGCATCCTGGGCTAGCGAGTGGGCCGCTCCCTCCTTCGTCTCAGTGGGCAGCAAGACCAGAACTGTCTCCTGGGCTCGGGCAGTTCCAATCACTGTGCTTGCGTCCCTTGAGTGGGCGAGATGGTTCCGACTGGCCCCCGCGCGCTGTGATTGGCTGCAGAGGGAGCGTCACAATGCCGGGTGCGATCAGCACGCACCTCACTTCACCTGCCCTGGCTTCGTGTGCGTGTCCCTTTAGTAACACCGGTAGGAAGAAAACAGCACGGAGAGAAACCAGCAGGCTCCGGCCGCCCTGCACGTGGGCAGCGACAACTGCAGTGTCTCACGGGCCACACGGGACCCCGACGGCGCAAACCGGTGCTACTGCGAGTGGTGAGTGTATAATGTGCGCACATGGCGGGGCTGAGTACCAGCTCAGAGGAAGCCTGGGTGTGAATTCAGCACAGCTGGCTCACAGCACTGCTCGGTGCTGCCTGTGCCAGCGTGGCTACACTACTGGTTTGAGTGCACGAGCAGGGACTCGCACCTCTACCTCCAAGCACTGACAAAGCGTGTGACTTGGGATGATGCACGTCGCCTCCTTTTACAGTGGGAAAACTGAGCAACTGGGCGGTTAACTCCCTGTTGGGGTGACACTGGGGGTGTAATGACAGTTTTCTGAGATCCGAGAAACGCTTCATTATTGTTCTCACGTTGGAAGTCGAGGTTGGGACGGGGTGAGGGCGGGAGGGAGCGGTGGTGTGGCTAATCTTGACACGCACACTGATCTTTTCCCCCAGTGGGCATCCCAGTTACCAGTAACGACAGGTGGGCTGGGAACACGGAGAATCAAAGCAGGTGACACATTCCTGTCTGCTACTTGGAGATGCTGATTCTTCCCTTCCCTGGATAGAGGTTTGTGGGCGAGGCTGGCAAAGAAGCGAATCTGTTGCAGTGGGTGTGTACTTAGCTGACACTGTAATAAACAGCCACAATTTTAAAGATGCATCTGATGGGGAAATAGCATCATCATTTTGGGCTTGGAGGAGGAAATACATTGGAGTTGCAGACAAACTGGCTTTTCTGGAATACAAGCTTGGCTGCATTATCTCTGCTAAGGCTTCTTAATAACAGTGAAAATAATAGTTGCTTACTCCTGCGTGACGTGTTGGGCCAATCAATGCGACTGCTCTGCAAGGAACGTAGGGCTCGGTGTCTGGGGACAGTAGCACCTCGGTGCTCCAGGCATGGCCAAGGCAAGGTGCTAGGTGCGGTGCAAACACAGAACACAAAGCTAGTCCAGGCCTCAAAGCCCCTAAGCCGAGGTAATGCAGGAGCCTCAGTCTAAAGGGCCTTTTCTGTAGTTTTCAGTTTTAGAATCTGTGCAATGTTAGACCATGCAGGAAACCCGCCATTCATGGGGGACGTGTTCCCGCAGCCCAGCAAATGGCAACATTCGTGAATACTGGGAACCTCGGCTCCCGTCCCACGTGGTGAGCTCCCTGCGGCCCTCAAACTCACCGTGGGGACTTTCCCATGGCTCCTGCCTCCTCCCCCAGGCTCTCCTGTAATATTTTCTTCCCTAATGTATTTTTATTTCACTCGTTTTACTAGGCAAATACTGATTTGCTGAGCGAAGACAGCGGCGCTGTTGTCTTTCCCCTGTTGGCTATTTGTGTGTCTGCAGCATCAGAGCAAACCCCAGGGAGTTGGTTCCCCACACTCTGTATCAGGGCTGCGGGCAATTGTGCTTTTGCTGGAGGGGCCCTGAAAGTGGGAAATGTGCTTCCCCTCCCTGCTTGCATTGATTCTGCTGCTAAACAGCAACGAGCTGCTTTTCTGTTCCAAAGGGATTGTTCATTGCACGTATTCACAGTCTCTTTCCCACTTAGTCACAGAATCACAGAGCACTGGAACTGGAAGGGACCTTGAGAGGCATCGAGTCCAGTCCCCTACCCTCCCGGCAGGGCCCAGCACCATCTAGACCATCCCTGATTGATGTTTATCTAACCTGCTCTTACATCTCCAGGGTGGACATTCCACAACCTCCCTAGGCAACTTATTCCAGTGTTTAACCACCCTGACAGGCAGGAAGTTTTTCCTAATGTCCAACCTAAACCTCCCTTGCTGCAGTTTAAGCCCATTGCTTCTTGTCCTGTCCTCAGAGGCTAAGGAAAACAATTTACCCCCCTCCTCCCTGTGACACCCTTTTAGATACCTGAAAACTGCTATTTATGTCCCCTCTCGGTCTTCTCCTTTCCAAACTAAAGAAGTCCAATTCTTTCAGCCTTGTCTCATAGGTCATGTTCTCTAGACCTTTTGTCATTCTTGTTGCTCTTCTTTGGACCCTCTCCAATTTCTCCACATCTTTCTTGTAATGTGGTGCTCAGAACTGGACACAATACTCCAACTGAGGCCTAACCAGCGCAGAGTAGAGCGGAAGAATGACTTCTCGTGTCTTGCTCACAACACTCCTGTTAATGCAGCCCAGAACCATGTTTGCAACAGTGTCATGCTGTTGACTCATATTTAGCTTGCGGTCCACTCTGACTCCTAGATCCCTTTCAGCAGGACTCCCCAGACAGTCGCTTCCCAGTCTGTGTGTGTGAAACTGATTGTTCCTTCCTAAGTGGAGCACTTTGCATTTGTCCTTATTAAACTTCATCCTGTTTCCCTCAGACCATTTCTCCAATTTGTCCAGATCATTTTGAATGACGACCCTAGTCTCCAAAGCACATCTTGTGCTCCCCCTTCAATTTGTCTGGTCCCTTTGATGTGCTGGGTGTGGCTTGTGTTTGTTTTTTGTTTAGCAGTGTTAATTTTATGTAGCTTATAATTATTGCAGAGTTCTCTCTGATAGGCAAAGAAGGGAAGATAAATACAGTGTAGGTTGGATGCATAAATGGGGCACATTAGCATAGAGAACATAATAATTGTGTCAGTATCCGGGACCACACCAATGAGAATAAAATGTTTCTGCCTGCACATCCCTGAGGCTTTATCCACCGTACCCCTCCCTCGGTATTCAGGATTCATGGATACTATGCCAGCTCCCCTAGTAAACACACGCACATTCTTTCACATATTAATGAGTATGGAGAACATACTGCATGTGCTCCTCCCCTGGATAACTGGACTCAGACCACGCTTGGCAAACCCCTAAAGCAGGCTGGTCATCTGATTGCTGCTCTGCAAAGCACCCCACTTGAAGCATGAGTTTGTGCCCTTGCTTAAGTCTGGCCTTACGTGTTTGGCTGCCATTTGGCCTGAGTGGCGAGCAGGGATTCCCTTCGAGGCCTGTTTTCAAATGCGGGTTCTCTAGAACTGTTTTGAATAAACACAAGTCTTGCAAGGATCATACGAGCGATGGAGCCGGGCTGCCAACGCGGGAGAGGGAGCAATGGGAGCGACTGCCCCGGGGCCAGGAGATTCAGAAGGGGCCAGTGGCACACTCTGGGCTGTCTGAGAAGATGGGGGCACCTCGCGATGCATTCCAGGCAGAGCTGAGGGCTGGGGGTCCTCCCCACCTTGCACAGGGGCCTGGTGAGGCTGTTGTCTCCCCTAAGATGGAGACAGACAATTCCTCCTCACCAGGGAAGGGCTCTCCTTTGTGGGACCTTTTCTAATAATCAGGGTTAAAAGGTCCCATCCCATAGGACTCCTCGCTGGCGGGGGGAAGGAGGAATTACACATGCATTTGCGGATTGTTATCTGGCTCTAGATTTGGCTGGTGGGAGGGATTGGCCATGCATAGGCCAGCAAGAATATCAGCTCTAATTAATTGTAAGAAGATGTGTAGAACGGGTAATAAGCCTCCCGCTTCCAGATTTAAGCCAGTCTCTAAACAGCTAGAGATTCGGAATCGGGGGGGTGGATTTTCCCACGTCGTTTTCTGTGGTAAGAACTTCACTTTCCTACCGGTACTGTCCTATTGCAACCCTTCCCGGGGGCGGGGGGGGTGGTGGTAAGGTCAGGAGCGGTGTGTGTGTGGGGGGGTTGCGACAGGACAGTACCTGTAAGAAATGTAAGTGTGGGGTGGAGTGCTGGGGGCTTAGGGTAGGATTGGGAATATGGGGATGTGTAGGAGTGGGGCAGGGGCTTGGAAGGTGTAGGGGTCTCAGGGCTGGGGTGTGGAGGGTGCACAAGTCAGGCAGGAGGTTATGGGGTGTGTGGGGCTCAGGCCAGTGGATTGGAGTGAAGGGGGTGCAGAAGTCAGGTCAGGGGTTGTGGGGCATGGGGTCTCAGGGGATTGGGATGTGAGGAAGGTAGGAGTCAGGGCAGGGGTTAGGAGTGTGGGGCTGGGGGCATGGGGTGGGGGTGCAGGAATTGAGGCAGGGGTGGGGCGCTTAGGCAGGGCTGCTGTGAGTGATTTTTGTGCGTTATGTAGTTTTGCAATGTTATGTGAGCCGGGTACTGATCATTTGGAAGCGAATGGACCTTAGGCCCTAAGACTCCATTTGGAGAGATGCCGGATCACATCAGCAAGGGGAACACTAGGCGGAGCTGGGTCAATACGGCTCTAGCTGGATTTTCCCGCCAGAAGCTCCTCGAAGGTTGTTTTACCTCAGCCGCTGAGCTGATAAAAGCCCTCGCCCGTCAGCCCAGGGCGCCTCTTCGTTCCACCTGAGACCACGTGCAGGGCGCGCGGCGGCCCCCGCCCCGAGGGAGTCCATCGGCGCTGTCGTGGAGAAAGGGAGGAGATACTCACCGCCGCAGGCTCCATGCCTTCACCCGCCTCGCCGCTGGGCTCTCCCCAGCGCCCCTCCCGCGTTTGGGGTCCCGGCTTCCCGCTGCGCGTCGCTCCCTCCACACGGTAACGCAAACGTCCCTGTGGTCCGGGGTCCCTCCTCTCGCTCTTCTCTTCCTGTTGCCACCCGGCACGTCGTGGGGCGGGGCGTCCTACCCCATGCATCGTTTCCATACCGCGTGCTGAGGTGTTGCACTGTATGGATGCCGGCTGTTTAGTGTTGGTGTTGAGGGTTTGTGTTTTAATGAGTTTTCTCTCTGTTCCTAATCGCTGTTCATTATTCCTCAGTACGTGCGTCAACAGCCGTTAGTGTGTTTTCACTTCGCGCTGCATTCGGGTGGGCGGGCTAAGAGCCTTGCCGGGGGATGGATCCGGTACTGGCTGGGGAGCTTGCACTTCTGAGACGGGGACAACCCCGATTCAGGGTTTTCTTTATTTTTGTAGTTGCCTTTGTCCCTGAGGTATCAGTGTGCAGGCTGTGGGTGCAGAAGTCAGGGCGGGGGCTGTGGGGCACGGTGGGACTCATAGGGGGGATTGGCATCTGGCAGGGGGCTCAGGGTATGGGGTTGAGAGGTGTGGGGAGCTCAGGGCCAAAAGTGTGGCCATCCACTGCCCAGCTGCCAGATCGCCAGGGCTGGCTGGGGTGGCAGAGATCATGCTGCCCAGCTGCTGGAACCTGGGCGCACTGGGGCCGCAGCACCAAGCGACCGTAGCCCTGCCTCCAGCCGGCCAGTCTCTTACCCGTGCGCCGCATCAGGGCACATCCGGTCCCTTTCACCTTCGCTTCCCCTGCAACGTCTGGGTTCCTGGCCCCCTGACAGCCACAGGGCATGGATCCAGCCTGGAGATTCCTATGTCCCTAACTAAGAGTGGAAAATATATTTGTAGGTACAATTTGTTGAACAATTAACTGAAAACAATTAGTCCAATAACTACTACGCAGCCACCTCTAGCTTGGGAGATGCTGCCAAAGTTTATAGAGCAGTGCACCATTGGGAAGTGATTTGTGACAGTCTGAACATGCGATTCATTCCTTAATTTCCCCCTGCTCTTTCCTATCTCCCTTGTAGCAGGATGATTTATCAGCCTCTAAACGCCTTCCAGACAAGATACTTTGTCTGTGCACTCTTTTACCAACAGAGGCCGCTGTTGGAATGTATAGGTCCGTAAACAAATTAAATGTACAATGGAAAAAATGTGTAAAATTCCAACTGGGACATTAATTGGACACAAACATTGCCATTTGAACTTCTCCAAGCAGCACAGATTTGCGCTAGGGTGTAAGACATTGCCTGCTTTGAAAATCTACATTGAGCCAAAATTCCACGGATCTGCTTAGACCTGGTTACGTTTTGCTGGAAGAAGAGTCCAGCTACCTTGGTGGGTTAAAATTACTTGTACTGTTTGTAGTAGGTACAGGCACACTTGACAAGCAGCTTATGTGCTGCTTATTTTCTCTTAGCATCTCACTGGATGGTTAGGAGGCTTGACGGAGGCCTTGTCTAGACTGTGGGCAATTGACCTAAGTTATGCAACTTCAGCTATGTGAATAATGTAACTGACATTGATGTACTTAGGTCTGCTTACCATGGGATCTTCAAAGTCGCAAGTTGGCAGCTCATGGCCTGTTGTCGACTCTGCTTACTCTCCCAGTTTTGGTGGAGTATTGGAGTCGATGGGAGCATGCTCGGTGGTTGATTTATTGCATCTATACTAGACATGATAAATTGACCCCTACTGGATTGATTGCCACCTGTTGTTTCAGTGGAGAGTGAAGACATGCCCTGAGTGATTGTGCTCTGAATTCTTGGGCAATAGAGGAGTCTATGGGGCTGGTTCCAGGGGACCAGTCAGGTCCCCAGGGTGCCGGACAAGAGAGTTCCAACCTGTACTTGGCTCTGAGGCTGCACTGCACATTCCCATGCATGCACACATGGAATAAGGTGGTTTTGCAAGGTGAGAAGGCTGCAGCTCCCCCGTTGGATTTCTATGACCCTGCTTCATGGACTTCCAACTTGAAAGCAGGGGATCACTTGGTGCTCTTGGGCTCAGCCAAATCCTGAAAAAGAGTCAAAGAAAAAGTGACTTCAATGCAAGCAGGGTGATTCCAGGCAAAGCTCTTTCAAGGGGAAGAGCGACCAGACCGCAATGCTCTTTCTCCAGTTTTTCATCTTACAGCTCTTTTCTCTCCAGTCCACTGGTAGGGAAGTAACATTTCCTGAGAAAAACAGGCCCTGTAAGAGCATTACTTTGAAGTGCTTAGACTAGAAATATTTAAGAGTGTTCATTTGTATTATTCCCTAGGAGAACGTACTGGGATGGGTTCCCTGGGGAACCAATCCCCATCCCTAGAGGTTTTTATGTTCCAGCTGAACAAAGCCCTGGCTGGGATGGTTTAGTTGGGGCTGGTCCTGCTTTAGGCAGGGGATTGGACTTGATTATTCTTGAGGTCTCTGCCTGCCCTAGGATTCTATTATTTTAACTTCTTTGTGGATTTTGCAATTTTTCTTCTCATGTAGAACTTGAGGAAGGCAAGAAGAGAATTATGTTCTGGGGGGGGACACGTGCAATGGAAACATGACTTAGACTGGTGGAATGAAGGCTCCCAAACAGACATGAGGAAATGCAGTTATGCAGAGACTGATTTGCTTTTAGGGTTGCTACTTTCGGTTGGAGAAGTCACTGAATGTTTTCTCACATGATGCAATCTTTAAATACACATCAACCTTTCCTTCTGGGAGACTCCAGGATACTCCGGGAAGGTTGGCAAGCCAATTGGCTTTGGATGATTGCCTTTCGCAATGAGTCATTTGGCTCTAAGCAGCCTCAGGGATGGAGTGGCTGTTGCTGATTAAAGGATTCCAGACCCGGAGGGTTTATACCAATCAGGCTTGTTCATCTAGTTCTTGTGTGTTGATGCAAGTTTGTGGATTTGCTTTTGTTTTGGTGATGGCATAGATAGCTACACCAGCCTGTCAAAGTATTACTCAGAGTTACATATCCAGAAGACTGACTAGCAACACACACATCCACTATGGCTTTTTTGTATTGTTACTTTTAATAGAAACCTCCCCATTTGGAGTGAAGCGAATAGAGCTATTCCTGAACTAGCACTGTTTGTAAATTTTAATGCTAATTCCTTGTAATTGACATGTGAGGAAATAATGTAATAAACAACTGGATTCTTTCCTTTAAAAATTAGACAATTCTGCATTTCCTTAAACCTTTTTGTTTGGTCCTGTCGTGAGGGCAGGGGACCGGACTCGATGACCGCTTGAGGTCCCTTCCAATTCTAGTCTTCTATGATTCTATGATATCCATAAAGTCCTTCTGAGGAATCTTACGGGCCTGTTTTTGCATCGACTAGTAACAGCTGCTGTTGGGCACTGTATTATACCAGTGGGACAGCTGGCTTGCTTCACAATGGGAATTTTCATGTTTCATTGTTCCCACTAATGTGCACCTCTCCATATAATAAGCCACTCACGCTCCTATAGATACAGGGTTGGTTTTGGGGTTATTGGTTGCCCAGTACCTATTTAGCACTCAGAGTGCGTCTACACAGCAGGGCTTAACTCGAAATAAGCTATGCAAATTGAGCTATGTCAAATTCTCAACCAGTTCCTCCCAATTTGTTAAAATCAAATCTAGAACAGATGCCCCCTAGTAGCTTTTTCTTCTGAAATAAAAAGTCGTCTTCAATGCAGTCCAAGAACTTATTGGATGGTCTGTGCCCTGCTGTGTTAGTTTCCCAACGTATGTCTGGATAGTTGAAGTCCCCCATCACCACCAAATCCTGCGCTTTGGATGATTTTGTTAGTTATTTAAAAAAAGCCTCATCCACCTCTTCTACCTGGGTAGGTGTCCTGTAGTAGACCCCTAGCATGACATCACCCTTATTTTTTACCCCTTTTAGCCTAACCCAGAGACTCTCAACACATCTGTCTCCTATGTCCATCTCCACCTCAGTCCAAGTGTGTAAATTTTTAATAGATAAGGCAACACCTCCTCCCTTTTCCCCCCACCTATCCTTCCTGAGTAAGCTGTACCCTTCTATACCAATATTCCAATTGTGTGTATCATCCCACCAAGTGTCTGTGATACCAATGATGTCATAGTTGTATTTATTTATTATCACTTCAAGTTCTTCTTGCTTATTACCCTTACTTTTTGCATTTGTATACAGGCATCTAAGATACTGATTTGATCTTGCATCCCAGTTCTGCCTTGTCCCTCCTTTTTCTCTGCTAAAGTAGCCCATGCTCCCTCCCATTTCCAACCCACCTCCCAGGTCTCCATGTTCTCCATTTACCTGTGGGCTTTGGTCACCTGTCTCCATCGAACCTAGTTTAAAGCCTCCTCACTAGGTTAGCCAGTCTGCATCCAAATACAGTCTTCCCCTTCCACGAAAGGTGAACCCCATCCCTACTTAAGTCCTTCCTGGAACAGCATCCTGTGGTTGAGAAAGTCAAAGCCCTCCTGGTGACACCATCTTCGCAGCCAGGCATTCACCTACAGGATGCGCCTGTCTCTGCCCGGGCCCTTTGACATGAAGGACTGAAGAGAACACCACCTGCGCTCCAAACTCCTTCACCCGTACTCCCAAGCCCTGTCGTCACTCTTGATCTGCTCAGTGTCACACCTTGTGGTTTCATTAGTGCCCACATGGATGAGTAGCATGGGGTAGTAGTCAGAGGTCCGGATAATCCTTGACAGTGCCTCCGTAACATCTCGGATACAGGCCCCCGGCAGGCAGCACCTCCTGAGATGAATGTCAGGGTGACAGATGGGCACCTCCGTCCCCCTCAGAAGAGTCTTCATAACCAAGCCACGAGTAAACATTCCAGCTCACCCAGTGTCCTTTGCCTCTCAGGCTTGGAAGCCCAGCAATGTAAGTGTCCCAGTCACATGCCCAACCTTTCTTTGCACCCCACTCGCTGTGGCTGCCCTTGGTCAGAGGTGATCTGCAGAGCTCACTTCCCATCCTTACACGGGGGTAGGAGGTGCCTCACCCACTCTGCTGGTCACTCGCCATCTACCTGCTCGCTGCTCTCTGGCGCCACTTTGCTGGCTGCCTGCCCGCCACTCCCACTGGCCGCCTGCTGGTCACTTGCCTCAGCTCCCACTGGCCACACTGCCTGCCACTGCTCCTGCCGGCCACCTGCCAGCCACCCCGCTGACCGCCTGCTGGCCACTCCTGCTTGCTCCTGCCAGCCGCCCTGCTGGCCACTCCTGCCAGCCACTGCTCCTGCTGGCCTCCCACTGACCAGCTGCTGCTGCTGGCTTTGCGATGAATTCTCCATAAAGATACTCCTTATGAAGTCTGTTTTAGTTCTATTATTAGAACAAGGTGGCGAGGGGGAGTGGGAGAAACAGATTGAACCAGTCTTACAGCTCATGCCTGGAAGGCAAGTCGCCTGCGGGTTCAGAGCTCTGCCCTTCCCACCAATTGACTTCACCGAGTCTGGAAGAGAAAGCCTCGTCCATCCGAGATTCTTTACAATGACAATGTCTCTCCTGCAAGCATTGGTGGTCCTATTGTACAATTCCTACATTTAGGGTTAACATGGTTTGTGACCCCACAACAGTCAGATTAGTTACAATAGACAAAATATCATTCTAACAATTGAACATCCATCAGGCCTTGTAGTGGGGCGGAGTGGCCGCCTGCTGAGCTGGGGGTGGAGGAACCGCCTCCTGAAGGCCTACCGGCCTACAACCCACCCCCGGAAGGGGGGAACTCAGACTATGGTGGGCACCGCTGGAGGGCAGTGTCCTGAAAAGGATCCCGCCACCTGCCAGCAGAGCTAATTCCCAGAACCAACGGCAGGTGGCACTGTGGCGGTAAGTGTACCCCGCTACAATATGGTGGAGAATGTGGGTACGTCGACCCCGCCCCTGACGTAAGGGGCTAAGCGTGTGCCTCAGTTGTTCAAAAAAAAAAAAAAACCCTAAAAAAATTTTTTTTTCTCCCTCCGTTGTTGTTTGCTTGCTTGTTGGGTGGGTTTTCCCATTCTGTCCCCAAACCCAGGATGGAACTGGACAGAGTGGTGAGAGCTGTAGTGGAGCGCCAGCACCAACAGCTGCAACAACTGGTCGCCCAACACTGGCAGTTGGTACAGCAGCTGGGTCTTCAGCTCCAGCACCTCCAGGCACTCCAGCAGCAGAACCTCCAGCAGTTGCTCAGCCCCTGGCCCCAGCCCAACAGGCCAGTGCCGGGACCGGCCCAAGGGCCCGCCTACTCAGCCGAGGGTATGCCAGCCCCGAGGGGTGAGCCTGAAAGCCCACCAGAAACTTGCATGGGGCAGATGGACGGGCTTGGGCCCAGGGACTCTACTGGGCTGAGGTCTTGTGCCCCAACACCCCGACCCAGGATGCTCGGACATGCACCTACTCCACTGCCGCGATCCAGGGCAGCTCCCGATATGGGACCGTTACCCATGAAGGGCCTGGACCAGGTGATGATGGAACCACGCAAGGTGTGGCAAGGGAGCTGTATGGAAGTGGAGTGCGACTATGGTCCGATGGGACCCGCCGAGACCTACATTCTGCCTGTCAACCAGGTGGAATTTGTGATCCAAGCACCGAAGGACACAGATGGAGTAGCCGTCCTTCTGGACTCAGGCTGTGCACAGACCCTTGTTCGGCAGGATATCCTTCCTGAAGGCCTGAAGCCAGAGGGGGAGCTGTACCTGCGGTGTGTACATGGCGACGTGAAGGCCTATCCCTGCGCGAAGGTCAGACTCACAATCCAAGGGAGGGCAGCCGAGATGGTCATAGGGGTAGATGCGACACTCCCCTACCCTATTGTCCTGGGCCGAGAGTGGCCCGGATTTGCAGATCTCATGCGCGAGGTCACCCTCAAGGCTTCGGCCGACCGGGGGAAAGTGGAGGGGGACCTTCTGGGGGAAATGCCGCCAGAAGACCAGCCCGAGGAGTCAGCTGAGGGTGAGGAGCACCGTGGCGAAAAGGCAGGTGAATTACCAGACAATCCCCGGGAACCGGCGGAGGCCAATGCCCAGGCCCTTGCCCTGACAGACTTTCCCCGGGACCAGAGGGAGGACCCCACACTGAGGGCGGCATATGAGCAGGTAGCCGCAATTGATGGCACCGTGGTGGACCCCCAGAGGGCATCCCAGTGGCCCCACTTTGAATTGAAAGGCGACCGCCTCTATCGGGTAATGCAAGACCCCCGGACCCAAGAGGTCAAGACCCAGATCCTCATTCCACGGTGTCATCGCCGGGCAGTACTGCGACTTGCCCACAATATTCCTGCCGCTGGCCACATGGGGACAGAAAAAACTCTGGCGAGAGTACTGTCCCAGTTCTTTTGGCCCGGGGTGCACCATGAAGTATGGGACTACTGCCAGTCATGCCCAAACTGTCAGCTAGCCTCTGACCCGGGAGTGCCAAAAGCCCCGTTAGTCCCCCTGCCAGTAGTGGGGACTCCCTTCGAAAGGGTGGCAATTGACCTGGTGGGCCCGCTGCCAAAAAGTAAAGCGGGGTTCCACTACATTCTGGTTTTAATGGACTATGCCACCCGATTTCCCGAAGCCATACCGCTGAGAAACACCTACGCCTGAACCATTGCCTCGGAGCTGGTAAAAATCTTCGCTCGGGTAGGGCTTCCCCGAGAGCTCCTCACGGACCAAGGGACTAACTTTACGTCACAATTGCTCCGACAGGTGTGTGCAATACTGGGGATATGTAAATTACAAACATCAATATACCATCCCCAAACCGACGGGTTAGTGGAGTGGTTTAACCGGACTTTAAAGGGGATGCTAAGGCGGTTTCCCCCAGCAGAGCTGCAACAGTGGGACCTGCTACTGCCTCCACTGCTGCTTGCTGTCCGGGAGGTACCACAAGCATCAACCCAGTTTTCCCCATTCGAACTTTTATATGGGTATCATCCCCGTGGAATCCTGGATCTCGTGAGGGAAACGTGGGAGCAGACCCCTTCGACGTCGCAAGGCCTCCTGCAGTATGTTTTCCAGCTCCAGGAGCGACTAAGACAAGCCGGAGCCCTGGCTCAGGAAAATCTACAAGCAGCCCAGGCCGCCCAAGAGCTGAACTACAACCGACGAGCCCAGGAAAGAAGTTTTAAACCGGGGGATCGGGTACTTCTTCTGCTCCCCTCAGAGGAATCAAAACTCCTGGCCCGCTCGAAAGGGCCCCATGAGATCACCCGCCAGGTCGGGCCGGTAAACTATGAAATTTATCAGCCTGACCGGAAAAAGAAAAACCAAGTATTCCACGTAAACTTCCTGAAGCACTGGCGAGAAAGGGAGGCTCTGATGATTACCCCCTACCCGTCAGAACCCACTGTAGGGCCTGAAACACCTGACCCGGCAGAGGAAGGGGAGCCACAGCTTGGAGACACCCTCTCTGAGACCCAGGGGAAACAAGCACGCCATCTCATAGATGCATTCCGGAAGACCTTTACAACCCGACCCGGACGTATCGTGGTGATAACGCATAGCATTCGGACCCCTCCAGGCCAAGTTGTACGAGAAGGTACTCGTCCTCTCCTGTGCTGGATGCGGGAGGTAGTTGAGAAGGAGGTCCGGTCTATGCTTCAACTGGGGGTTATAGAGCGCTCCAAGAGCGAGTGGCGTAGCCCAATCGTATTTGTGCCAAAGCCGGATGGCAGTATCCTCTTCTGCATCGATTTTAGACGGGTGAATGCAATTTCAAAATTTGATGCCTACCCCATGCCGCGAACAGATGAACTTTTAGACCGCCTAGGGACTGCCAATTTTATAACCACCGTGGATCTTACAAAGGGATATTGGCAGATTCCCTTGGACCCAGAATCAAGAGAAAAAACTGCCTTTTCAACTCCCTCAGGACTATTCCATTTTATAAGAATGCCGTTCGGACTCCATGGGGCACCCGCAACATTTCAGAGAATGATGGACCGCTTGCTATCCCCACATACGGAATACGCTGCCGCGTACCTAGATGATGTGGTGATTTATAGCCAAGACTGGGAGGAACATCTATTGCGGGTAACAGCCGTAATGCAGACCCTTCGAGACGCCGGCCTGACAGCCAATCCAACAAAATGTAAAATTGGCTGGCAGGAAACCACCTACCTAGGGTACCAACTGGGAAGGGGCCTAGTCCAGCCTCTAGTAGGGAAGGTGGAGGCGATTCAAAACTACCCTGCACCTACCTCCAAGAAGAAAGTAAGACAATTTTTAGGGTTGGCAGGATACTATCGCCGCTTCGTGCCACAGTTCGCGACCCTAGCAGCACCCCTCACTGCGCTCCTCAAGAAGGACAGCCCCCAAAAGATCAGGTGGACGGCTGAATGCGAAGCCGCTTTTCAGGACCTAAAAGCTGCTCTTTGTAGTGAGCCTGTTCTGTTCAGCCCCGACTTCTTCCGACAGTTCATTGTCCAGACAGACGCATCGGACTGCGGACTGGGAGCAGTGCTGTCCCAGGAAGTTGAGGGAGAAGAACACCCAGTGCTGTGTATCAGCTGAAAATTGTTTCCTTGAGAGCGCAGTTATGCAGTCATCGAGAAGGAGGCCCTAGCGATAAAATGGGCCATCGAGGCACTGCGGTATTATCTCCTTGGAGACTCTTTTATTCTTTTTACAGATCATGCACCCCTACAATGGCTCCACCGAATGCGGGACACCAACAGCCGTATCATGAGATGGTACCTGTGACTCCAACCGTATGTATTTACAGTTAAACACCGAGCGGGGAGGGACAATGCAAATGCAGACGCTCTGTCCTGCATTGAAGAAGAGCAAAGGCCCAGTCCCAGAAGCCGGGAACTGGACTTAAGGGGGGGGGAGTGTAGTGGGGCAGAGTGGCCGCCCGCTGAGCCGGAGGCGGAAGAACCGCCTCCTGAAGGCCTACCGGCCTACAGCCCACCCCTGGAAGCGGGGAACTCAGACTATGGTGGGCACTGCCGGAGGGCAGAGTCCTGAAAAGGATCCCACCACCTGCCAGCAGAGCTAATTCCCAGAACCGACGGCAGGTGGCGCTGTGGCGGTAAGTGTACCCCGCTACAGGCCTATAGCACAGACTGAACTGTAGTTACATAACCACACCCAGGATTTCTTTCCCATTCCAGCTGTGTGCATTGATTCAGACCCTGCTTACAGTTAGTTATTTCACTCAAGATTCCAGAGGTTTATGGTTCCACAGACTGTTAATTCTCTAAGGCTGCGTCTAGACTGGCATGATTTTGCGCAAATACTTTTAACGGAAAAGTTTTTCCATTAAAAGTATTTGCGCAAGAGAGCGTCTACACTGGCATGTGCTCTTGCGCAAAAGCATCCGTGCCAGTGTAGATGCTCTCTTGCGCAAGAAAGCTCCGATGGCCATTTTAGCCATCGGGCTTTCTTGCAAGAAGAAATTAACTTGCCTGTCTACACTGGCCTCTTGTGCAAGAATACTTGCAAGAGGACTTATCCTGAGGGAGCGTCAAAGTATTTGTGCAAGAACCACTGATTTTGTACAGTACAAAGTCAGTGTTCTTGCGCAAATACTCGCGGCCAGTGTAGACAGGCAGCAAGTTTTTGCGCAACAGCGGCCGCTTTTGCGCAAAATCTTGCCAGTCTAGACGCACCCCAGTGTATGTCTACACTGCAAAGTTAATTAAAAATAACAGCCGTTATTTTGAATTAACTTTAATAGCGTCTATACATGCAAACCGCTATTTCAAATTTAATTCGAAAAAGCGGAGTCCTTAATTCAAATTTGGTAAATCTCATTCTATGAGGAGTAACGCCAAATTCGAAATAGCTATTTTGAATTAAGTGCTGTGTAGACACTTATATCGAAATAGGGGGCCTCCAGCCTTCCCAGGGTGCCCTGGTGGCCACTCCAGCCTCAACCAGGAAAACTTACTCTCCTCTCCCCCAGCCCCAGAGCCCTTAAAGGGGTTGACTCTGGCCACAGTGCCTGTGCCAGCTCCAAGCCTGCCAGCCCAGAGCCAGCAGTCACTGCCCCTGACCCAGTGGCCCCAAAACATGAGCCAGCAAGCCACTGGCAGCCAGCCCTCCACCGCTCCCCAGGAGCAGTCTGCCAGCTCCCAGGAGCCTGCCAGGGCCAGGAGAAGGTGGGCACCTTCCTGGTCTAGGGTGGAGATCATGGACCTTATTCAGGTTTGGGGGGGATGCCCCCAATGTCCATGATCTCCGCACTAGATGGAGGAACGCGGCCGTCTATGGCAGGATAGCTGCCAGCCTGGCCACCAAAGACCACATGCGAACCCAGGAGCAGGTTTGCATGAAAATCAAGTTGGTCCAGCGAGACCCCCAACCCTGAGCCCTGAGCTTCCCCTTCCCCTTCTTGCCCTTGCTTCCTCCTTCCAGCTCCCTCCTCCCAGGTTTCCCCCTCCCCTCTCCCACCCTCTCTTCTCCCCTCTCCCGCCTCCTTTCCCCAGTCTCACCAGAGTTTCATCCCCAGTTTTGTTAAATAAAGAGAGTTTGTGTTCATGAAAATAGGTGTATTTTATTTGACATCAGGAAGGGGGGTTAGGGAGGGGTAAGTGGAAGGACGTGAGGGAGGAATGAGGCTCAAGCCCCCAGTGGGGCAGACCAGGGAGGCTCTTAGTGCTCCTCAGGGTGGAAGCTCTCCTGCAGGGCCTCCTGGATACTGACAGCCCCCCGATGGACCTCCCGGATGGCAGCCTGCAGAAAGTGCAGCCAGGCTCGCAGCAACGTGTCCACAAGAAGCACCAGAGTGCCCAGGGGCAGCTCCGGCTTCATGTTGCAGAGTGCTGTGGTGTCCTGAGTGAGGGCAACCAGAGCACGCAGAGACAAAATGCTTTGCTGTCCCTCATCGAGGAAGGCAAGCAAGCAGGGAAACCTGAGAACCGGCTGGGGTAGGTCCCTTTAAGCACAGGCCTCAGATAGCCTCAGGCAGCAGCCGCACAAAGTAACTCCTGACCTGATGCCCTGCCGGACCTGGTTCCGGCCAGCCTTAAATGCGATTCAGCATCCACTCAGTGTGGACGCGCTATTTTGAAATAGCAAAATACTATTTTGAAACGCATTTTGTATGTAGACGCGTTATTTCGAAATAACTTATTTCGAATTAACTATTTCGAAATAAGCTATTTTGAAATAACGCTGTAGTGTAGACATACCCTTACACGAGCAGGACCTTCCCATGTAGTCTGTAAGGCCGGGTCTACACTAAAGGGGAAAATCGACCTAAGAAACACAACTCCAGCTACGTTTCGTGCTGCCCACACAGCAGGAGGTTGACAGGAGCAAACATTCCCTTTGACTTCCCTTCCTTCTCATGAGAAGCAGGAGCACTGGTGCCAATGGGGCGCCCTCTCAGTTCGAATTAGCGGGCCTTCACTAGACCCGCTAAATCAAATGCTAGATCAACCTCCGGCAGGTTGATCTTCTCCGTAGTGTAGACAAGCCCTGACTGACTGTGTGTCAACCCTTCACTCTGTACAATTCCACCCTTGCATGATCAGCACCTGAGTAATTTCATTCCCTGGCTTCCCTCCAGCCTTTAATTGGTGATGTGTTGAAATTTAACTCACACTTCCTGGAATCCTCTGCCTCCCGGTGTTTGCTTTCCCTCTCTGTTTCTTTCATCTCTGCTTGGCTCTGGCCTCACCCATTTCAGTCTCCCTCACCTTTCACTTTAAAAGTCCCACACAGCATGAAAAGAGGGGAAAGAAAAATTCTGATGTAAACTTTAGACACTTCATACAAACCCTTGTATCTAAAAAGAAACCATCTGAGCTTTTCTTACAGTGCAGTGTTCTCTGGGTGCCACAAAGAATTCAAACCCTACCAGCCAAGCCCCAAGTGTAGGTGAAGTTAGAGGAGAGCTACTATGATCTCCTTTATATTTTAGAGAGTTTGCCTGTTTATCTGTTTGCTCAAGCACGCCTCCTACATGGTAAGAGCTAGAGCCCTCAAATTCCATTTGGAGCTTCCTCTGTCATAGCTTAAAGCAAGGTCTTGGTTGGGTTGTGCCAGGAAAACGGGATGTGCCTGGAGTGGGATTGCTTCTCATAAAACCATGCACAAAAGAGACAGAATGACCAAAGCAAATACCGTCCTCCCAACTGACATAACTGAGCGAATGTTGAAAGAGACTGAACCAAGGTGAGACAGAAAATTTGGATGAACCTGTGTGACGTAGTGGAGGTACCTGGCTGGTTGCTATGCTGGCTCTGTGGTAATCCCCAATGGCTGCCATTGGTACCACAGCCCAGAAGGATGAGTCATTATGCAAAGAGGGTCTCTCAGCCTGTCTGACCAGCTACCCCCCAGGGAGAGAGACAAAGGAAGGGGGAATGCTGCCCTGGCTGGGGGCAGGGCTGGAAGAGAGTTAGTTTAGTTTCTGTCTGGGATCATGGAGGAACCAGCTTAAGCTAGGGGCTGGGATTTAGGGGCCCAGTCTCCCCCATCTCAAGGGGGGCTGAGGCATCCTAGGCCTGCCCTGTAACCAGATTACATCTATGCTGTGCTGTATCCTGGAGAAGCAATAAACTCCCTCTATTCTACGGGCTGGTGGAGTCTGTTCGTGCCATTACGGGGATGCAGGAGACGGGGGAACCCCAACGCGTCGTCACAACCTGCAATAAGAATGATTCTCAATAAACCTTGCAGAAAAGAAGTAAAATGGAGCAATTTGGAGTAATTCTCTCTTTGACATAACTAAATCAATGTTTAAGGCTTGAAAACTAGAAGAAAATGTTATTGGAAATCAAATTGACTATAGCCCTTTCTTGTAAAACATAGTGAATAATAAGAGTTTATAGGGATGAAGAAAAATACTCTTGATGGAATTCTCATTTAAAAAAAATTACTAAAAAAAGGAAACATTTTAAGAAATCTGAAAAAACCCCAACTTCCTAAAAATAACACAGCATTTTTGAAAAATACAATCATTTCAATAAAGAGTGTACATTTTCCTTTTATTTAAAAACATGAATTGAGTTAAGGACCCGAGCAATGCTGGGTTCATCTGCTAGTGTCCAATGCTTTACTCAGTGTTTTTTTTTCCAATTGGCATTATGTGGGTCAAGTGCGAGGACTTACAAACAGCATTTGCTCACACGTCATGTGTCTCTCTTTGAAATAATTAGAACTAACAATGAAAACACCTATTCAAATGAATGGGGTAACTTAATAATTGAAGAATCTGTAGATGAAAGAGGTTTGGATTGTGAAAACATCACATCTGCATAGCCCTGGCGTGTCTCATTTCCAGGCACCTGGCCATGGAAACATGTAAAAAGTCTCCCACATAATGTGTGCCCCACGCCCGTGCTTATGGATAACATCAGGAATCCCTTATGGACAGGTGTATGGATACTGGGCAAGATCAAGATCTTTTCTCGTGATGGTTCCTTCTTTTGCTCAACTGCCATTGGTTTATTAGCCGGACCAAGCCCCTGTGGGCTGCATTGATTTTCCACAATAATAAGAATGAATTGGTGGCAGGGCTGGCTAACCTAGCAAATACGCAATTCAAAACTTTGCCCTGCTGTACGGTGAGTTTTGCATCAGGTTCTTTGTCCTATACAGGCCCTTATTCCCCCTTCAATATTCTCACCAGACACCCCACCGCTGCATCCAGCTTTTTCACATTTCAACTTAATAAGACGTTGAGCACATTGGATGCAGCTGTGAAACTCAGGAGAGATCCAGGTGCGGCTTCTAGAGCCCCAAGCATGACAGGGTCTAGGTCCATGCACAGGGCCCCTAGTTGCTATGGCAATTCCTAGCAATAATAATGATCCTAGCGATGCCGTTTGAGAAGCGACTGAGATCTTCCAGGATTATCTTTGGCCATCAATTGAGAGTGTTCACACCCATCACTGGCTCCATTCTCAGGGCCAAATTCATCTCTGCAGTAACTGGGCTGATTCCAAGAAGGAACGGGGCCAGGAAAAGGAGAAGTCTTGCCATGGAGACATTCAAGCGGCAGAACAGGCAGAAGTAGCATAAAATGCAGGTATATTTTGAGGTATTAAATCCTTTCTTCTGGAAGGAGCAGTGAGACAGAGCGCCCGAGGCAATGCCCATATGCATTGCCATGCCATCCTCCTCGAACACACAGCTCTAAGGAATGGAGGAGGGATTTTTAACCGCGCTGAGATGCTGCATCACACGGAACCCCTCTGACAGCCGGAGCAGCAGAGGTGCAGCACATCTGGATACACTTGGGGGGGTTCTGGCCCTCTAGCCCACACACAGCAGGCTGCAGATGGGGAAGATGAAGACTTTGCTGCTGTGGGACCGGTCCAGTGTCAGAGCATCAGCCTTTCTCACCGGTGCCCTGCTGCCTCTGCTCTGCCTTTCTATCTCTGGCCACATCACTTCTTCTGGGCCCCTGCAGCCACTTTTACAAGGTAAGCAAAGGAAGGTGCATCTAGGTGAAGGCTCATGTGAGTGCAGGAGAGAATGAAACACCTGGAGACAGAGGATGCCGTGAATCATAGCGTTTATTGCCGCACCTCTACATTAAAAGGCGGAAAGGGAACAGAGAACAGAGAGGGGGAAATCTCCAACATATGAATTGTCTACAGCATACGTGTTACAGGATCTCTCCTAGGCAGCGCTGAAATAGCAGGGGCTCCAACGTAGCGAGTTTCTTCTTACACGTGAATGAATTGGCCCCTCGATAGGAGAAGCAGGCACAATGTGCAGTGAGTGGAGAAAGGCTGGAGCGCTCCTAGAAACACGTCCCAGTGCAAGGGGAATGTCAGACGAGCGGAGTTAGGAGGATGCTACTGTGCGTGGGGCTGTCATTCGTTGTCATTCCGTGGGTGCCGGTGGTTCCGTGGGCACTAACAAAGCTTCTTTTCCTTGCAGCACTGCTGCACCGGTGGGCATTTGGGAGGACACGGAGGGCACGGAAGGCACTTTTGAGGGCACGGACAAGGGCACGGGCATGGGTACGGATCCACACACTTAGTTGGGCAAGGGCACGGACACGGATCCACACACTTAGGTGGGCAAAGGCACAGGCACGGATCCTTAGGCGGACAAGGGCACGGACATGGATCCACACACTTAGGTGGGCACGAGCAGGGATGCATGCACGTGGTGCACTTCTTCACACAGACATTACAGCAGGGATCCATGCACTTGGTCACACACTTGGTCACACAGACGTTGCAGCAGGGATCCAGGCATTTGGTGGTGCACTTGGTCACACAGCATGGGGGAGGCGGGCAGGTCTGTTTGCATTGCTGCTGGTGAGCCATCTTCCTGGGGTGGGGGCAAACCTGAAAGACAAAGGAAGATTCTGGGATTGCAAAATGAAGTCCAATATTAGCTTATTAGTCTCATACACCAGAACGTTCAGCAGAATCAGAGGCTAGTGCTCCAGAGGGGGGGTTGCCATTGGTAAACAGCTTCAGCAAGAAAAAGCACAAGACCGCATGGACCAAAATCCCACTCAAAAGGCCAGCAATGGGATTCACGGCATAGCCACAAGATACCAAACACAGCCCTGTTGGTAACAGCAAGCAGAGGAAAGCTGAAAATCGAGCCCAGACACTGAGTTAGCGCCCAATGGCCGGCAGGAGACTTACCCAGTTCACCAACAGGAGCAAGTGGAGAAGTGAAGTGGATTGGGGAGCAGCGGGGCACACGTCTTTTTATATGGTTCCATGTCCCAGTCTCCGGAAGTGAGATCTCCTAGAGCAATGCACATCTGATTTGCATAAACAAACTTGCTCCAATTACCCATCCTTCAACTACTTGTTTGCACCATTATTTTTCATAATTATTTGGAGTGGACATGTATGACATAGTTGAGGAAGTGCTGGTGATAAGTGCTAATGCCTGACCTACAAAATTCATATTAGGAAATAGAATTCAAGAAACACTGGTGATCCTTTGCTTAAAATAAACATGGATTTTCATTCATTTTTCTGTAGGCTCTTGCATCTTCCTCTAATGCCTCTGTTACTGTTCACGGGCAGATAGATGGATGGACCAAGCCATTATGGGCATTTTTCTGTTCTTGCTAATGTACAGTGTCTGTCCGTGACGTAGCACACATGCGTCTGCGGGCACAGGGGTCCATTGGACCCCCTGGGCCCTTGGTGTTTTTAGCAATTGAACATTCCAAATGGAGGCCATTGTTCACTTTTACTCTTGCTGGAATGAGTATTTGTCGGGTGTCCCCCGAGAAGACATTGGGGTCTTTGTTGGGTGATGTGGTGTCCTGTCCTCATGGAGCTATTTTGCACTGATACTTTCTCCTAATTCCAATATAGCCTGTAAGCTGCTGAGGCGGATGTTTGTCTCTCTGCATATGAGGTGCCAGTGCCCCAATGGCGAGAACCATGAAAAACCCAAGATACCTTTAATGTGAGTGTGGAATTGTGTCAGGAGGTGGCATGTTCCCTCCTCACCCTTAAAGCCAACACGTGGGGGTCAGGAAGGGCTTATCCTAGGGTGTCTGACAGACTCTTTCCTTTGTATCCCCTGCTAGTCCCACTGAGTCAGCTAAAGGGCCCTGTGGGCTCACATGTTCAAGGTCATGAGGTGTGCGATGCTCCCGTGGGTTTGTATGGCAGCAGCTGGATTTAAGGGTCAGTGACTTAGGCCAGGTCTACACAACACTGGGAAGGTTGGCTTAAGGTATACACTCTAGCTGTGTAAATAATATAGATGGAGTTGACACACCTTAGCCGAGTTTGGAGCCAGCTCCACAGTGGGAAGTCAACCGAGAAATGCTCCTTTCGACTTCCCTTACTCCTCATGATGGTGATGCGTACCGGCACCAATAGGGGCCACCTTGGTGTTTGATTCTACTAGACTTGAAAAATTAAACACCAGGAGATCGACCGCCACAGAGTCGTTCTTCCCGCAAGCAGAGACATGGCCTTGGCCTCCAACATGGCCGACATGGACATATCTTTCCCTGTGGCATTCCTGTGTGCATGTCCTTCAAACCTGGCCCTCCGGGTTCCAGGAGCCAGGCCCTACCTTGAGGACATGGGTTGGAAAATTACCTCAGATTCTTTTGATACATGAAATTGCCTCCTAGTGAGTCATAGTCATTAAATACCTTACAGGAGGTAGCGTGATCTTGTGAATAAGGCATTGCAGGGGAGAACGCGATGGTATTCCTGGTTCTACCGCTGTCCATCTGTGTGATATTGGACGAGTCATTCCAACTCCCCATGGCTTTTTCTCCTCCGAATGGCGAACCGCAGCAAATGGGAGCCGCAAAGCTCCGTGGCTCCAGCTTGTAAATAAACAGGAACGGCCAGTTAGCAGCTGTCTCAGAGTAGGTTCGCAAACCACTTTCAGAAATGCTGGACTAGGTTAAAGTGCGTGCGACAGGGACGGGGTGTCAGTATACGTTTGTATAGCACCGAGCACAATGGGTTCACTCCTATTTCTCCTTTGGCGGAAATTTGTTTAATTCCAAATTAGAGAAAATCTTCATCATATAATTGTAATCGTTTCTGAAGAGAGACATTTTGTTTTCATGGCCTCTGTACCTTAGCACTGTTCAGGCGACAATACTTTGCCATGAGCCACCGCCAACACGCAGGGGAGTTTTAAGAAATCCTTTCAGAAAAAGGAGGAGCCAGGAGGAGTTGTTCCCTTGCCCAGTTTCTCACAATCATGGAGGGCAGTGGCATTACTCAAACTATGAATTTACCCCTTATCATGTGTCTGGCGGCTGTCTGGAACCCTCAGCAAAAATGAGTCACGAAAAGGTCCCTCCTGACCTTGTCTAGTTTTCCCAGCTGTACCCAGCCTTCTTAAAAGTCTGAATAGCATCTCGAATTGGTAAGATGGCAGCTGCCTTCACCAGCAGAAAGGCGATTTGGCCTCAAACATGCACAACTTCAAGACCAGCACGTGAATCTTCAACTCCAATGTTAGATCTGAATAAACATCTATACGGGTGGGAAGTCCACCAAAAGTTCTGATGCACATCTGGGTGTCTTTGAAAGAGACTGCCTTAGGGCATGCAAGGTGTTGAATGTAATGATTTCATAACAAATGCTGAGATTTTGAAGCCAGGTCTACAACCCCTAGTATCTCACGTTCTCCTTAGCAGAAGATGGAAATATCAAGAAGATGCTTCTCTTTTACCGCTGGTCCCAATGGCCAGACATCTCCTCGGAGCTTAGCCATGTGAGAGAGGATGCTCTTCACTGTCATGGAACCATCCGCAGTTATGGAATGAAATGCAAATCCTACATCCCTATGCAATTTATTTCTCTCCTTCTTTCCTAGCTCCCGTTCCCCGGCTTTGCCTGTCTTTGTTATTTCTCTGAAACCTCCAGAGTGTTATGTTAATTTTCTTGTTTGCATGTAGGGATCAGAGTCTTCCATGGGATACATAACTGACTGGCTGTGATCCTCTGGGCTATTGCTCATCCCGTAGTGAATCACTCTGCACAATTCGACTGCAGAATAGACATTGGGGGAATAATTTCATTTGCCAGTCCCCACCCCAACATTTACTTGGAGTTGTGCTTAAATCAACTACGTCCCGCAGTGAGTGGACACTTCTTTTCAGGGCGGAGGTCCATGGAGTAGGGTCATAGAAGAGCTGCAACTTTCTCAGGTTGGCAGGCCCTTCACTCATGGGGATATGGATGGAGTTCAGTGGTTCGACCTCCCAGGAAAGTGTAGCCCAAAAGTGAGAACAGGCAGCAGAATCCAGTGTATAGCCCCATGTATTGCGGTAGTGGAGTTGGCCTTCTTGTGTTGGGTTTGGTGTCTGTGCCAAAGATACAAAAGTCTCTGTCAACCTCTGCCCTGGCTTCAAAGAAAGAAAGAAAGACCACACCGAAGGAGAAAAGGGTTCATGAGCATCCTGATGCAGACATAGGTTCTTGTTTCTGGACTGAAATACACCAAAACGTTCATCCCTTGACACTCTTCAGCACACTCAGCGTCCATGGCGACCGGATCACACGAGTGTCTTCTCCACATCAGGAGAATGAGCATTCTACACCCAGGCGCATGGCCTCTTACGTAAGCAATGTTGCAATGTAGCGGAGATGGACAGGAGATTGCTGTCCCAACCAGGGCCGCTGGCATCCCACAGGCACCGAGTTGGATCCCGCCCACAGCAGCTCACCTTCTGTATGAGAAAATAAAAGAATTAGAAAGAAATTTCAGTGCAAACTGGCAGAAGCCAGCACTAAGGGAAGACACGACGTTGGAAAATAAAGACCCAAACGCCTTATCACCCAGAGTGACCTGACAAGCACTGATCTTAGAAGACTTAATGGAGTGGGTGGAGATGAAGTGTTCTCCTGATTAAAAGTACCAGGGAATCCATGAATCTAAACTCACCTCTGTCTACAGAAGGGAGGGTGTATCATGGAAGGTTGTTAGTGCACTACAAGGAATAAACACCCACAATGGCTGAGAGCACAGATCCATCCAGTCCAGTCCCCTGTCTGCAATAGCGACAGGAACCAGATGCCTCAGAGTGAGCTGCAAGGCAGTCTGCAGCAGGAATTCAAGGCAAAACATAAAGCAGAGAATCTTGTTGCTTCCTGAACTGGGATTTTCGAATAGGAAGCGCGAGGCTCAAGCACAGAACTTACCAACAGTATTTACTCTAGTAGGCGACATGTGACCGCTTACAATAATTACTTCAAATGTTTATTGGGGCTAGTGATTCAGACAGGCAATTGTGGGGTGCGTAATTGGACATGATAGAGTTGGAAATTCATTTCTGCATTCCTCTGGGGTGTCTCATTTCCAGCGAGCAGGCTGTGGAAACCATATAAAAGAACTTGAGCCTCTGCGGTCTCCATCCACCCGGCTTCTGCATTTGCTCCTCGTGGTGACTTGGTAAGTTTTGCCCTCACTACTGAGCGCGCTCTTCATGGCTGGGCTTAATTTCTGGCTTCCCTCTTCTTGGGGCTCCCACGAGGGCTTTGCGTAACTCTCTGGCTGTTCTGCAGGCCTTCAGGAAGGGATTTCAGTCTGTGCTCCGGAGCGACTGTCCTTTTGGAAGTGATTTGCAATGGCAAAGCTCCCGCTAGAGAACTATTTCCCTCTGCACCAAGCTGTGCTCCTGCTGAACGTTCACTGTCCATCGTTTCCGGATCCCCTTTGCAATCAGGAGATGAAATTAGAGCTTGTGGCAGAGAATGACAGGGATGGCTCAGGGCTTCAGAAGAGAGAACTGGGAAAGAGAGGCATCGAGGAGGGGGAGCTGTTGGAGACCTGGGGGCACAGGAGTAAGATGCTCCTAGAAGTAGCTCAGAATGAAAATATACGGAGGGGCTCTAGCACCAGCATTCTTTATACCGAACTAGTAAATAGTTAAAATCTGCAGAATTCCACTCACACCAATGGATCTCCACTAATTTACACCAGCTAGAGGGGAAGAAAATGAAATCTAACATCCTTTCCTATACACGCCTCTTCCGAATTAAAGGAAGGCAATAAGAGAATCCAGAGAGCGCACACGTATTGAAGACGGGCTGCACTGTAATAGAAATACAAGCACAGAAACAGATTCGGCCGTAACTAGCCGGGAAGAAAGTGTTCGCTCAACCGTGCTTCCATTCTTGAATAGTCAGCTGGGAGCAGAAGAGGCCAAAGGAGCTGACCTGTCACTGGGGGACTTTGAAAAGTTCTGCTGAATATTCCAGCGGTGGAGCAGTGGGGTTGGGCTCCGGCAGCCCTACACACTGGGGTAACGGCGATCTCCTCGTAAGTTCATCTCTGCATCCCTCTTGAGGAGCACCGAGTGCTTCATTTGGCATGGCCGGCTGCAAAATATAAAAGAACTTGAGCCTCTGCGGTCTCCATCCACCCGGCTTCTGCATTTGCTCCTCGCCCCAGTCTCTGGGTACATGACTAGTGCACATCTGCTCAATGTTTCGCTTTTCTTTGCTGAGGGAACTTGAGATTATGTCGGCTCCTCCCACTGCAGACTCTTCAAGGGGTTTCAGTGCATCCTCCCCGCTGTTCCCTCTCAACTGTTTTGCAACGGCAACACCCTCTCTGGAGACGTGTCCCCTACTGCACCAGCTTCTGATTCTGCTCAGTGTTCTGATGCACGATGCAAATGAGAAAATAAAGCTCTTTCCTTGATTGTGCAAATCTTAAAGTCTGCTTTGTCTTTCAGGTTTGCCCCCACACCCCAGGAAGATGGCTCACCAGCAGCAATGCAAACAGACCTGTCCGCCTCCTCCATGCTGTGTGACCAAGTGCACCACCAAATGCCTGGATTCCTGCTGCAACGTCTGTGAGACCAAGTGTGTGACCAAGTGCACGGATCCCTGCTGTAATGTCTGTGTGAAGAAGTCCACCACATGCGTGCATCCCTGCCCGTGCCCCCCTAAGTGTGTAGATTCATGCCCGTGCCCTTGCCCGTGCCCTCAAAAGTGCCTTCCGTGCCCTCCGTGTCCTTCCAAATGCCCACCGGTGCAGCAGTGCTGTAAAGAAAAGAAACTTTGTTAGTGCCCATGGAACCACCGACAGCCACGAAATGGAAAGGAATGACAGCCTCCTGTGCAGTAGCTTCCTCTGGATTCCATTTCTCTGATGTTCTCCCGTGTTCCTGGGAACAGTCCCAGTTTTGGCCACACACTGTCTACACTGTCTCTGATTCTCCTATACACAAGTCAATGTGTTTCCATGTAAGAAGTAACTCACCGTCTTTGTGCCTCTGCTATAAAAGTAAATCTGGGAGAGATCCTGTAACATGGTGGTGAACGCTGCTTAGTGCTGGAGATTTCTCCCCTCATTTCTCTGTCCCTGTTCTGTCTGTTAACGTAGATGGGCAGCAATAAAAACGACGATTCATGGCATCTTCTGCCTCTGTGTGTTTCATTCTCTCCAGGAGTCACTTGTGCCTAGACCTAGATGCTCCTTCCTTTGGTTATCTTGTAAAAGGCCCTTCCCTAGAAAAGTGGATGCAGGTGCCCAGAAGCCGTGATGGGGCCAGAGGCAGGAAGGCGAAGCAGAGGCAGCAGGGCGGAGGTGAGAGAGGCTGATACTGTGGGACAGGAATGGTCAAAGGGCAGCTTGCTGTGCTCCTCCCCTTTTTAGCCCTTCAGTCTCAGCGTTCTGTTGATGCTCCCCAGCCGGTATTCTAACACTCTGCCGTATTCCACGCCTGCCAACCGCTACCCACCTTAGAGTCATAGAAGTGTAGGATTCTAGGGTGGGAAGAGACCTCGGGAGTCATCAAGTCCAGCTTCCTGCCCAAAGCAGGACCAGCCCCAACTAAATCATCCCAGCCAGCGCTTTGTCAACCTGGGATTTAGAATAATAGAATCACAGAACGCTAGAATTGGAAGGGACCTCGAGAGGTCATCAAGTTCAGTCCCCTGCCTTCATGGCAGGACCAAGCAAGGTCTAGACCATCCCTGAGAGGTGTCTATCTAACCTGCTCTTAAATATCTCCAGAGATGGAGATTCCACAGCCTCCTAGGCAATTTATTCCAGTGTTTAACCACCCTGACAGGCAGGAAGTTTTTCCTAATGTCCAACCTAAACCTCCCTTGCTGCAGTTGAAGCCCTCTCCTTCTTGTCGTATCCTCAGTGGCCAAGGAGAATAATTTTTTTCCCTCCTCCTTGTGACAGCGTTTTAGGTACTTGGAAATCTCTATCATGTCCCCTCTCAGTTGTCTCCTTTCCAAACTAAACAAGCCCAATTCTTTCAGTCTTCCCTCATAGCTCATGTTCTCTAGACCTTTCATCATTCTTGTTGGTCTTCTCTGGACCTTCTCCATTTTCTCCACATCCTTCCTGAAATGTCATGCCCAGAACTGGATACACCACTCCAATTGAGACCCAGTTAGCGCAGAGTAGAGCGGAAGAATGACTTCTCGTGTCTTACTCACAACACTCCTGTTAACACAGCCCAGAATCTTGTTTGCTTTTTTTGCAGCTGTGTCACACTGTTGACTCATATTTAGCTGATGGTCCACTATTATCCCTAGATCCATTTCTGCAGGACTCTTTCCCAGATTGTTGCTTCCCATCTGAAGTGTGTGAAACTGATTGTTGCTTCCTAAGTGGAGCACTTTGCATTTGTCCTTATTAATCTTCATCCTGTTTATCTCAGACCATTTCTCCAGTTAGGCCAGATCATTTTGAATTATGACCCTTTCTTCCAAAGCAGTTGCGACCCATCCCAGCTTGGTTTCATCTGCAGACTTAATGAGTGTGCTCTCTATGCCAATATCTAAATCATTGATGAAGATATTGAATAGAACTGGTCCCAAAACAGACCCCTGTGGAACCCCACTTGTTATGCCCTTCCAGCATGACTGTGAACCATTAATAAGTATTCTCTGAGAACGGTTATCGAGCCATTATTACGCCCATCTTAGAGTAGCCCTATTTAAGTTGTATTTGCCTAGTTTCTTCATAAGAAAATCATGCGAGACTGTATCAAATGCCTTACTAAAATCCAGGTATACCACGCCCACCGCTTCTCCCTTATCCACAAGACTTGGATAAGGAGTAAGCTATAAGATTGGTTTGATATGATTTGTTCTTTACAAATCCATGCTGGCTGTTACCTATTACCTGATTTTCTTCCAGGTATTTGCGGATGAATTCCTTAATGACTTGCTCCATTATCTTCCCTGGCACAGAAGTTGAACTGACTGGTCTATAGTTTCCTGGGTTGTTCTTACTTCTCTATTTATAGATGGGCAATATATTTGCCGTTTTCCAGTCTTCTGGAATCTCTCCCAACTTGCATGACATTGCATTAAGCACCTCTGCCATTTCCAAGTTTCCCGTTGTTGTTTCCCCTCTTCACTGAGCAATGGGCCTACCCTGTCCTTGGTCTTCCTCTTGCTTCTCACATATTTATAGAATGTCTTTTTGTTGCCCTTTATGTCTCTAGCAAGTTTGAGCTTATTATGTGCCTTTGCCTTTCTAGTCTTGGCCCTGTATACCTGACTTAAAAACCTCTAGGGATGGAGATTCCACGCCGTCCCTAGGGAACCCATTCCAGTACTTCACCACCCTCCTAGGGAAATAGTTTTTCCTAATATCCAACCTAGACCTCCCCTATGGCATCTTGAGACCATTGTTCCTCATCCTGCCATCTTCCGCCACTAGGAACAGCCTCTCTCCATCCTCTTTGGAACCCGCCTTCAGGGAGTTAAAGGCTGCTTTCAAGTCCTCCCCCTTGCACTGTAACTTCACAAGACCTCCACATCTGAAATGTGCCTCAGACTCAGGGTGACCAGATGTCCTGATTTCACTCTGACCGTCACAATGATTAAGTGTCTTGTCTCATACTGGGCCCTATTCCCCACTCATTATTCCCCTGCCCCATCCTGATTTTTCATACTTTCTGTCTGGTCAGCCTAGTAAGATTCAAATGTTCTGAGTTTTGGTCTTTCAGCACATTGGATGCAGCTGTGAAACTCAGGAGAGACCCAGGTGCAGCTTCTAGAGCCCCAAGCATAACAGGGTCTAGGTCCATGCACAGGGCCCCTAGTTGCTATGGCAATTCCTAGCAATAATACTGATCATAATGATGTCGTTTGAGAAGGGACTGAGATCTTCCAGGATTATTTTTGGCCATCAGTTGAGAGTGTTCACACCCATCACTGGCTCCATTCTAAGGGCCAAATTCATATCTGCAGTAACTGCTCTGACTCAAGGAGGAGGGCCAGGAAAGGAGAAGTCTTGCCATGGAGACATTCAGAGTGGCCAGACAGGCAGAAGTAGCATAAATGCCGGTATTTATTGAGGTATTATTTTTCATACTTTCTGTCTGGTCAGCCTAGTAAGATTCAAATGTTCTGAGTTTTGGTCTTTCAGCACATTGGATGCAGCTGTGAAACTCAGGAGAGACCCAGGTGCAGCTTCTAGAGCCCCAAGCATAACAGGGTCTAGGTCCATGCACAGGGCCCCTAGTTGCTATGGCAATTCCTAGCAATAATACTGATCATAATGATGTCGTTTGAGAAGGGACTGAGATCTTCCAGGATTATTTTTGGCCATCAGTTGAGAGTGTTCACACCCATCACTGGCTCCATTCTAAGGGCCAAATTCATATCTGCAGTAACTGCTCTGACTCCAAGGAGGAACGGGGCCAGGAAAAGGAGAAGTCTTGCCATGGAGACATTCAAGTGGCCAGACAGGCAGAAGTAGCATAAAATGCCGGTATTTATTGAGGTATTAAATCCTTTCCTACGGCAGGAGCAGTGAGACAGAGTGCCCGAGGCAATGCCCATAAACATCGCCATGCCATCCTCCTCGAACTCACAGCTCTAAGGGATGGAGGACGGATTGCTCACTAGGCTGAGATGCTGCATCACACAGAACCCCTCTGACAGCCGGGGCAGCTGTTCCGACCCCATGGGTGCACCACATCTGGATACACCCCGGCGGGTTCTGGCCCTCTAGCCCACACACAGCAGGCTGCAGATAGAGAAGGTGCAGATTTCGCTGCTGTAGGACTGGTCCAGTGTCAGAGCATCAGCCTTTCTCACCGGTGCCCTGCTGCCTCTGCTCCACCTTCTTACCTCTGGCCACATCATTTGTTCTGGGCCCCCCTGCAGCCACTTTTGTAGGGCAGGGCCTTTTACAAGGTAAGCAAAGGAGGGGGCATCAGGGTGAAGGCTCATGTGAGTGCTGAAGAGAATGAAACACTCGGAGACAGAGGATGCCGTGAATCATAGCGTTTATTGCTGCACCTCTACAGTAAAAGGCGGGAAGGGAACAGAGAACAGAGAGTGGGAAATCTCCAACATATGAATGGTCTACAGCACACGTGCTACAGGATCTCTTTCAAGCAGTGCTGAAATAGCAGAGGCTCCAACGCAGCGAGTTTCTTCTTACACGTGAATGAATTGGCCCCTCGATAGGAGAAGCAGACACAATGTGCAGAGAGTGGAGAAAGGCTGGGAACGCTCCTAGAAACATGTCCCAGTGCAAGGGGAACGTCAGACAAGTGAAGTTAGGAGGAAGCTACTGCGCAGGGTGGGAAGGGGGGGGGCTGTCATTCGTTGTCATTCCATGGTTGTCCGTGGTTCCGTGGGCACTAACAAAGCTTCTTTTCCTTGCAGCACTGCTGCACCGGTGGGCATTTGGGAGGGCATGGAGGGCACGGAAGGCACTTTTGAGGGCACGGGCACGGATCCACACACTTAGGCGGGCACGGGCAGGGATGAACGCACGTGGTGCACTTCTTCACACAGACATTACAGCAGGGATCCATGCACTTGGTCACACACTTGGTCACACAGACGTTGCAACAGGGATCCAGGCATTTGGTGGTGCACTTGGTCACACAGCATGGGGGAGGCGGGCAGGTCTGTTTGCATTGCTGCTGGTGAGTCATCTTCCTGGGGTGGGGGCAAACCTGAAAGACAAAGGAAGATTGTGGCTTTGCAAAATGAAGTCCAATATTAGCTTATTAGTCTCATACACCAGAACGTTCAGCAGAATCAGAGGCTGATGCTCCGGAGGGGGGGTTGCCATGGGTAAACAGCTTCAGTAAGAAGAAGCACAAGGCAGCATGGACTGAAATCCCACTTGAAAGGCCAGCAAAGGGATTTGCGGCATAGCCACAAGACACCAAACACAGCCCTGTTGGTAACAGCAAGCAGAGGAAAGCCGAAAATCGAGCCCAGACACTGAGTTAGCGCCCAATGGCCGGCAGGAGACTTACCGAGTTCACCAAAGGGAACAAGTGGAGAAGTCAAGTGGATTGGGTAGCAGCGGGGCACACATCTTTTTATATGGTTCCATGCCCCAGTCTCCGGAAGTGAGATCTCCTAGAGCTATGCATATCTGATTTGCATAAACAAACTTGCTCCAATTACCCATCCTTCAACTACTTGTTTGCACCATTATTTTTCATAATTATTTGAAGTGGACACGTGTGACATAGTTGAGGAAGTGCTGGCGATAAGTGCTGATGCCTGACATACAAAATTCATATTAGAAAATACAAGTCAAGAAACACTGGCAATCCTTTGCTTAAAATAAACATGGATTTTCATTCATTTTTCTGTAGGCTCTTGCATCTTCCTCTAATGCCTCTGTTACTGTTCACGGGCAGAGAGAAGATGGTTGGATGGTCTGAGCCATTATGGACATTCTTCTGTTCCTGCTAATGTACAGTGTCTGTCCATGACGTACCGCATGTTTCTTCAGGCACAGAGGTACACTGGGCCCCCTGGGCCCTGGTATTTGTAACAGTTGGACACTCCAAATGGAGGTCATTGTTAGCTTTTACTCTTGTTGGAATGAGTATTTGCAGGGTGTCCCCTGAGTAGACGTTGGGGTCTTTGTTGGGTGAGATGGTGTCTTCTCGTCATGGAGCTATTTTGCACTGATACTTTCTCCTAATTCCAATACAGCCTGTAAGCTGCTGAGGCGGACGTCCGTCTCTCTGCATATGAGGTGCCAGAGCCCCAATGGTGAGAATCATCAAAAACCCAAGATGCCTTTAATGTGAGTGTGGCATTGTGTCAGGAAATGGCATGTTCCCTCCTCACCCTTAAAGCCAACACATGGGGGCCATTAAGAGCCCATCCTAGAGTGTCTGACAAACTCTTTCCTTTGTATCCCCTGCTAGTCCCAGTGAGTCAACTAAGGGCCCTGTGGGCTCACATGTTCAAGGCCATGAGGTGTGTGATGCTCATGGGTTGTACAGCAGCAGCTGTATTTAATGGCCAGTGACTTAGGCCAGGTGTACACAACACCGGGAAGGTCGGCTTAAGGTATACACTCTAGCTGCGTAAATAACATAGATGGAGTTGACACAACTTAGTCGAGTTTGGAGCCATCTCCACAGTGGGAGGTCAATAGAGAAATGCTCCTTTTGACTTCCCTTACTCCTCATGATGGTGATGCGTACCAGCACCAATAGGGGCAACCTTTGTGTTTGATTTTACTAGACTTGCTAAATTGAACACCAGAAGATCGATCAACACAGAGTCGTTCTTCCCGCAAGCGGAGACATGGCCTTGGACTCCAACATGGCCGACATGGGCGTATCTTTCCCTGTGGCATTCCTGTGGGCGTGTCCTTCAAACCTGGCGTTCCGGGTTCCAGGAGCCAGGCCCTACCTCGAGGACATGGGTTAGAAGAATGTGAGGTAATTTTCCGTTACATGAAATTGCCTCCTAGTGAGCCACAATGATTAAATACCTTACAGGAAGTAGCGTGATCTTGTGAATAAGGCATTGCTGGGGAGAACGCGATGGTATTCCTGGTTCTACCGCTGTCCATCTGTGTGATATTGGATGAGTTCATTCCAACTCCCCGTGGCTTTTTCCCCACCTAATGGCGAACCGCAGCAAAAGGGAGCCCCGAAGCTCCGTGGCTCCAGCTTGTAAATAAACAGGAACGGCCAGTTAGCAGCTGTCTCAGAGTGGGTTCGCAAACCACTTTCAGAAGTGCTGGACTAGGTTAAAGTGCATGCGGTAGGGACGGGGTGTCAGTATATGTTTGTACAGCACCGAGCACAATGGGTTCACTCCTATTTCTCCTTCAGCGGAAATTTGTTTTATTCCAAATTAGAGAAAATCTTCATCGTGTAATTGTAATAGTTTCTGAAGAGAGACATTTTGTTTTCATGGCCTCTGTACCTTAGCACTGTCCAGGCAACAGCACTTTGCCATCAGCCGCCGCCAACACACGGGGAGTTTTAAGAAATCATTTCAGAAAAAGGAGCCACGAGTTGTTGTTCCCTTGCCCAGTTTCTCACAATCATGGAGGGCAGTGGCATCATGCAAACTATGAATTTACCCCTTATCGGGTATCTGGCAGCTGTCTGGAACCCTCAGCAAAAATGAGTCACGGAAAGGTTCCTTTTGACCATGTATAGTTTTCCCAGCTGTACCCAGTCTTCTTAAAAGTCTGAATAGCATCTCGAATTGGTAAGATGGCAGCTGCCTTCACCAGCAGAAAGGCGATTTGGCCTCAAACATGCACAACTTCAAGACCAGCACGTGAATCTTCAACTCCAATGTTAGATCTGAATAAACATCTATACGGGTGGGAAGTCCACCAAAAGTTCTGACGCACATCTAGGTGTCTTTGAAAGAGACTGCCTTAGGGCATGCAAGGTGTTGAATGGAATGATTTCATAACAAATGCTGAGATTTTGAAGCCAGGTCCACAACCCCTAGAATCTCACTTTCTCCTTAGCAGAAGATGGAAATATCAAGAAGATGCTTCTCTTTTACCGACGGTCCCAATGGCCAGACATCGCCTCGGAGCTTAGCCATGTAAGAGAGGACGCTTTTCACTGTCATGGAACCATCCACAGTTATGGAATGAAAAGCAAATCCTACATCCCTATGCAATTTATTTCTCCCCTTCTTTCTTAGCTCCCGTTCCCCGGCTTTGCCTGTCTTAGTTATTTCTCTGAAACCTCCAGAGTGTTACGTTAATTTTCTTGTTAGCATGTAGGGATCAGAGTCTTCCATGGGATACGTAACTGACTGCCTGTGATCCTCTGGGATATTGCTCATTCCGTAGTGAATCACTCTGCACAAGTCGACTGCAGCATAGTCATTGGGGGGAATAATTTCATTTGCCAGCCCCCAACCCAACATTTAATTGGAGTTGTGCTTAAACTTGCCTTGATTGTGCAAATATTAAAGTCTACTTTGTCTTTCAGGTTCCCCCCCACCCCAGGAAGATAGCTCACCAGCAGCAATGCAAACAGACCTGCCCGTCTACCCCATGCTGTGTGACCCAGCGCACCACCAAATGCCTGGATCCCTGGTGCAACATCTGTGTGACCAAGTGTGTGACTAAGTGCGCAGATCCCTGCTATAATGTCTGTGTGAAGAAGTGCACCACGTGCGTTCATCCCTGCCCATGCCCACCTAATTGTGTGGATCCGTGCCCTCCGTGCCCTCCTAAGTGTGTAGATTCATGCCCATGTCCTTGCCCGTGCCCTCAAAAGTGCCTTCCGTGCCCTCCAATATGCCCACCGGTGCAGCAGTGCTGCAAGGAAAAGAAGTTTTGTTAGTGCCCACGGAACCACCGACAGCCACGGAATGGAAAGGAACAACAGCCCCACGCGCAGTAGCTTCCTCCGGACTCCACTTCTCTGACGTTCTCCTGTGTTCCTGGGAACAATCTCAGTTTTGGCCACATGCTGTCTGCACTGTTTCTGATTCTTCTGTACAAAAGTCAAAGTGTGTTTCCATGTAACAAAGCAACTCACCGTCTTTGTGTCTCTGGTATAATAATTAAACCTGGGAGAGATTCTGTATGACGGTGGTGAACGCCCCCTAGTGCTGGAGATTTCTCCCTCTCTTCTCTGCCCCTGTTCTGTCTGTTAACGTAGATGGGCAGCAATAAAACTACAATTCATGGCATCTTCTGCCTCTGGGTGTTTCATTCTCTCCAGGAGTCACTTATGCCTAGACCTAGATGCTCCTTCATTTGGTTACCGTGTAAAAGGCCCTTCCCTAGAAAAGTGGATGCAGGTATCCATAAGCCGTGATGGGGCCAGAGGCAGGAAGGCGAAACAGAGGCAGCAGGGCGGAGGTGAGAGAGGCTGATACTGTGGGACAGGAATGGTCAAAGGGCAGCTTGCTGTGCTCCTCCCCTTTTTAGCCCTTCAGTCTCAGCGTTCTGTTGATGCTCCCCAACTGGTAGTCTAACACTCTGCCGTATTCCACGCCTGCCAACCGCTACCCACCTTAGAGTCATAGAAGTGTAGGATTCTAGGGTGGGAAGAGACCCCGGGGAATCCATCCCAGTGCTTCACCATCCTCTAGGGAAGGAGTTTTTCCTAATGTCCAACCTAGACCTCCCACAGTTCAACTTGAGACCATTTCTTCTTGTTCTGCCATCTGCCACCACTAGGAACAGTCTCTCCCCTTCCTCTTTGGAACCCGCCTTCAGGGAATTGAAGGCTGCTCTCAAATCCCCACTTGCACTGTAACTTCACAAGACATCCACATCTGAAATGAGCCTCAGACTTAGGGTGACCAGATGTCCTGTTTTCACTTTGACCGTCACAATGATTAAGTGTCTTGTCTCATACAGGGGCCTATTCCCCATGCACTAACACCCCCCTCTCCTGATTTTTTACTCTTCCTGTCTGATCAATCTAGTAAGATTCAAATGTCCTGAATATTGTTCTTTCAGCACATTGGATGTAGCTCTGAAACTCAGGAGAGATCCAGGTGAGGCTTGTATGGCCCCAAGCATGACAGGGTCTAGGTCCATGCACAGGGCCTCTAGTTGCTCTGGCAGTTCCTAGCAATAATACTGATCATAACAATGCTGTTTGGAAGGAACTGAGATCTTCCAGGATTATTTTTGGCCATCAATAGAGAGTGTTCGCACCCATCACTGGCTCCATTCTCAGGGCCAAATTCATCTCCGGAGTAACTGCACTGATTCCAAGGAGGAACGGGGCCAGGAAAAGGAGAAGTCTTGCCATGGAGACATTCAAGTGGCCAAACAGGCAGAAGTAGCATAAAATGTGGGTATTTATTGAGGTATTAAATCCTTTCCTCTGGCAGGAGCAGAGCTGACAGAGCTTCCAAGGCAATGCCCATATTCATTGCCACGCCATCCTCCTCGAACACACAGCTCTAAGGGTTGAGGAGGTGTTAGTCACTGGGAATTGATAGTAGAAAAAGACCAACGAAGGGCAAATGCTGATGCAACAGTCCCCACAACTGGTCTTCCACTGTGTTAGCACATGGAACATCTAGGGCTAAACTGCATACCTCTTGCCCCTGAGCTCAGTAGGGCCCCCGTTAGCTATAGTAGGCTGTTACCTCCAAATTCCCCTTTTTTTGAGCAGCCACTCAGGAGGGATACAATCCATCCATGACAAGAGAGCATCACTGTGATGAGCATGAGAAGAGTGGGGCAGAGGATCACCGGGTCTCTTTGGTCTCCCACAATTAATGACGTATTCCCCAGGATGCTGGATCTAAAGTGTTTTAGAGCTGGCTCGTTCTCCATACCAGTGATTCGCAACATTTTCCTTACTCTCCGATCTCAACTTGGTCTCTCCACCATCCCACAGAGTGGATCTTTTGGTGAATGTGGATGTTTCTAAGTGGCAGGCAACTATATAAGTTCCCACTGCTCCCATTTCCTTCCGAAGCAGCTTTTCAAGGTCTTCCAGACTCCCCCTCGGGATGTCAGGAGAAAGGGCTGTGTGGTACGCCAGAGCTTTCCTTCAGCCGGGGAAGAACCTGATGCAAAATTCACCGTACAGCAGGGCAATGCTTGAAAATGGGGATTTGCTAGGTTAGCCAGCCCTGCCACCAATTCATTTGTATTAGTGTAGAAACGGAGTAGAGCGCACAGGGGCTTGTCCGTGCTACTAAAGCAATGGCAGCTGAGCAAAAGAAGAAATGATTACAAGGAAAGATCTTGATCTTGCCCAGTATCCATACACCTCTCCATAAGGGATCCCTGATGCTACCCAGAAGCACAGGCGTGGGACAGACATTATGTGGGAGACTTTTTACGTTTCCATGGCCAGGTGCCTGGAAATGAGACACACCAGGGCTACACAGATGTGATGTTTTCACAATCCAAACCTTTTCCATCTACAGATTCTTCAATTACTAGGTTGCCTCATTATTTTTAATAGGTATTTTCATTGTTAGTTATAATTATTTCAAGGAGAGACACGTGACATTGTCTGAGCAAATGCTGTTTGTAAGTCTGAGCGCCTGACCCACATAATGCCAATTGGAAAAAAAAATCCTTTGAGTAAAGCATTGGGTTATTTGCTTTTATGGAATTCTATAAGATCCCCTTCACAGTCGTTCTTTCACCTTCTTCTGAGATATGCTAACTGGTCGCTGTCAGAGACACGATACTGGACTAAATTGATCTTTGGTCTAACCTGCTATGAGCAGTTTTCTATTCCTGCTAATGAGCAGCTTCCCTCCATGCTTCTATAAATGCAGAGTTGATGTTGGAACCATATATTTTTAGCACAAAGCTAGTCTTCACTCTGATGGTCTCACTAGAAGAAATAGTTGGGGTGCTGAAACTTCATTATCATTCTAATGCATTATTATCTACTACATATTTTAGAGAATTTGTTTGCCTGTGTGTTTGATCAGGAACTCCTAAATGGAAAGAGCTAGGATCACAAAACTTGGATACAGCTTCCTCTGGTCATAACTTAAAGCAATCTGTGGAACTCCTTGCCAGAGCATGTTGTGAAGACCAGGACTTTAACAGGGTTCAAAAAAGATAAATTCATGGAGGACTGGTCCATCAATGGCTATGTTTGCCAGAAGCTGGGAATGAGCAATAGGGGTGGCTTCACTTGATGATTCCCTGTTCTTGTTATTCCTTCTGGGGGCACCTGGCATTGGCTCCTGTCAGAAAACAAAATACTGGGCTAAATGGACTTTTGGTCTGACCCAGGATGGCTGTTTATATTTCTCATGTTCTTAATGTAAGAGTTTGGTTGTTCCAATAACATGGGATGTGCCTGGAATGGGATTGCTTCTCATAATACTAAACAGGAAAGACACATTATCAGCAAAACAAATACAGTTCTCTCAATTGACAGAACTGAGCGAATGTTGAAAGAGATGACACAAGATGAGCCAGAAAAATAGGACAAACCTGGAATTGGATTGGTTCTCAATAAGCCTTACAGAAAAGAGATCAAACGGAGACATTGGGAGTAGTGCTCTGTTTTGACACTGGCAGGCAATTCTGGGAAAATCTGCTAGGTGATATACAGTCATAGAGTCTTAGGCCACTCTGATCATCTCATAATCTCCTCTATAACACTACCCATAGAACATTCTTAACGTAACTGCTAGCGCATAGACATTGGACAAACATCCAGTCTTGATTTAAATATTGGCAATGATGGAAGAAAGGATGTGTAAGTGAACAGAGACTGTTTAGTTAGAGTGATCAGCATATTTTTTTTGTTTTATTTTAGTTTGGTTAAGCTTTTTTTGTGCTACCTCCCGCCCTGAAATTATATCCCAGAGAAGCAATTCTCTGTGCTTTAATTATTGTTTAGTTGCTCTGTAACACCTAGCAATGAAGTATGCTTTACCAAGTATGACCTTTTCGTTTTGTTAATAAAATCAAATTTTTTAGGAGTGTAATTTGATTCCAGTGTTTTAGAAAGCAAGAGGTTCCGCATGCACGTGCCAGAGACAGACAAATTATAGTTTGTTTTCTAGCTCTTTTGTGAGGGAAGGTTAAAAACTTGGGGTTACCCCCCAGGAATAAGTTCCCAAGTGCATCTTCCTGGCTTCTGAGAGGTTTTTGCATTTGAGTGGTGGTGGCGTACCAACCAAGCTCTGTCACCTTGGGGAGTTTTTTTAAACAAAAGCCTTTAGTGCAGAGCTACTCCACACAATGTCCATAGGCCGCATGCGGCCCGCATCCTGTTTGTTTGCGGCCCATGGTGCGGTTTGGATTTACATGAGGCTCAACACATAGCCCACGGGTAGGAGCCAAAACAAAAAAGTAGTCAATATAATGGTCTTATGTTGATCTGCATTTTAGTAGTTAAATTCCTGGACCGTCAGTGCTCATTAAAAGTGCAGTCATCTGGGTGGAAATCGGGTAAATATTGCATTTTATTAACATTAGCAGAACTGATTTAAATGGGGCCTGCATGTTGTGTAGTCTTGCCTTAATCTTTGTACTCATGCCCGTCAGTGTGAAAAGTTATTTGCATAAATTTGCATATATATTTGCATGTATATGCAACCACACTTAAGTTGCGGCTCTCTGCATGTGCTGTGAGTATCATTGTGGCCCCCGGGGCTTCCAAAGTTGAGTAGCCCTGCTTTAGTGGAAGGGTATTTTAAGCTCTTTTGTGGGCCCCCACTGTCTGCACTTCAAGTGCCAGAGTGGGGAGCAGCCTTGACAACCATAACCAAGTCACCCATTAACAGTCTCTCTGTAGTCTCTCGGTCTATCGTTGTAAGGCAGGTTTTCTATCCTTTTAATCAGTCTTGTGACTCTTCTCTGAATCCTCTGCCACTTATCCACAGCCAACTGAAGTACACGCACCACACCCGGCCACAGGTTTCCAGCAACAGTCTCATCTGTGTGCAATCTATCCCAAGGTCGTGTTAGCTCTCGGGGCCACAGCGTCACGCAGGGTGCCCGCATTCCACCGATTATCTCCCCTCACTTTTTGACCAGGAGGGACCTGCAGTAAATGACACCGTTGACTGGTGCTGTCTTGCCATGCATTACGTGAGGAGACTGCTTCCCAAGATGGTCTCCCGTCCTGTAAGGGTGGCCGGCATTCCTTGTTCACGTCACACTGAGCGGGCTCCACTCATGAAAATGCACTAGGAAGGGGCCGAAAGAAATCCTTGAATGGGCTCTTGAAGGTCACAGATGGGAGGGAAATTATTTTCGGTGACATCACATAGAGGGCGTCTCCAGGAACACAGCACCCTGCCATGCCATGCTAGTGCCTTTGTTCTCTACTGAGCCAGACTCGTGTCACCCTTCCCGTCCCGCCTGGTTACAGCTTAGGCCATATCTCTTCCCTTTTTAAGCGCAGGCAGGTCCAGATTGAGAAAGGGGCCGTGGACTAAGAGGGCCTCCTGCAGAAACATCCCTGGGTTGTCAAAAGTCCAAATCATTTTGCAGGGCCCCCTTGGTCCGGGGTCCTCAACTGCAGCCACTAAAGCCCCTGCACATTATCCGGTCTTGTCTGGCTGGGGAGAGGGTCGGCAGCTCTGCATGCTGCCATGCTCCCTGCGGGGCTGGAGCCACATTGCAGGGAGCACTGGGGAAACATACAGGGGGTGAGGTGGAAGACAAGGATGCCAAAATTCCAGTAAAAGTGAAAAAGGTGTCCATTTTTCAAAATGCGAAAGTCTCCCCCATAATTATCATTTAGGCCTGTCCTTATGGGTAGCATCAGTAACCTGTTTTTGAAGGGTGCATGAACAACAGGGAAGCTCAAAATCTATTCTCTTAAAGGAAACTTTTTTGGCTCAACCTGCTGTTGCTTTTCTAGGACAGCCAAGTCCCGGGGCAGGAGGGGAGGGGGGAGGGGGGAATGTTAATGAGTATCCATGGAAACAAAAAGAAATTGGAGCTAGATTTGGCTGAAATTGTGGATTTTTTAGGCCAAATCACCTTGCTGCTGGTGAAGGCAGCTGCCATCTTACCAATTTGTGATGCTATTCAGGCTTTTAAGAAGACTGGGTAGAGCTGGGAAAACTAGACATGGTCAAGAGGGACCTTTCTGTGACTCATTTTTCCTGAGTGTTCCAGTCAGCTGCCAGACACGCGATAAGAGGTAAATTCATAGTTTGCATAATGCCATTGTCCTCCATGATTCTGAGAAACTGGGCAAGAGAACAACAGCTCATGGCTGCTCCTTATTCTGAAAGGATTTCTGAAAACGCCCGTGTGTGTTGGCGGTGGCTGATGGTAAAGTGCTGTTGCCTGAACAGTGCTAAGGTACAGAGGCCATGAAAACAAAATATCTATCTTCAGAAACTATTAAAATTATATGATAGTGAGCTTAAACACAAAAAGGAGGCTTACAAGAAGTGGAAACTCAGACGGATGACTTGGGAGGAGTATAAATATATTACTCGAGAATGCAGGGGGGTAATCAGGATGGTGAAAGCACAATTGGAATTGCAGCTAGCAAGGGATGTGAAGGGTAACAAGAAAGGTTTCTACAGGCCTGTTGGCAATAAGAGGGTGATCAGAGAGGGTGTGGGGCCCTTACTGGATGAGGGAGGTAAGCTAGTGTCAGATGATGTGGGAAAAGCTGAAGTACTCAATGCTTTTTTTGCCTCTGTCTTACCAAACTACTGCACTACTTAACACAGTATGGGAAGGAGGAGGGCAGCCCTTAGTGGAGAATGAACAGGTTAAGAACTATTTAGAAAAGCTAGACATACTCAAATCCATGGCTCCGGATTTAATGCATCTGAGGTTACTGAGGGAGTTGGCAAATGTCATTGCAGAGCCTTTGACTATTATCTTTGAAAACGCGTGGATATCGGGAGAGATCCCGGATGATTGGAAAAAGGCAAATGCAGTGCCCATCTTTTGAAAAGGGAAGAAGGACAATCTAGGGTATTTACAGACCCGTCATCCTTACCTCAGTCCCCAGAAAAATCATGTAGGGGATCCTCAAGGAATCCATTTTGAAGCACTTGGAAGAGGGAACAGTGATCAGGAATAGTCAGCATGATTCACCAAGGGCAAGTCTGACCAATCTGATTAGCTTCTATGATGAGGTAACTGGCTCTGTGGACATGGGGAAGTTCGTGGATGTGATATACCTTGACTTTAGCAAAGCTTTTGATACGGTCTCCTACAAAATTCTTGCCAGCAAGTTAAGGAAGTACGGATTGGATAAATGGACTGTAAGGTGGACCGAAAGCTGGCTAGACTGTCAGGCCCAATGAGTAGTGATCAACAGCTCGATGTCAGTTTGGTGGTCAGTTTCTAGTAGAGTGCCCCAAGAATTAGTTCTAGGTCCACTTTTCTTCAGTATGTTTATTAATGACCTGGATGAGAGGATGGATTGCACCCTCAGTAAGACGTGAGTCAACAGCGTGCCAAGAAAGCGAATAGAATATTAGGGTGCATTAGGAGGAGCATTGCTAGTAGATCTAGAGAGGTGATTATTCCCCTTTATTTGGCACTAGTGAGGCCACATCTGGAGTATTGCATCCAGTTCTGGCCCCCCACTGTAGAAAGGATGTGGGTGCATTGGAGAGGGTCCAGCGGAGGACGACCAAAATGATTTGGGGGCTGGAGCACATGACCTATGAGGAGAGGCTGAGGGATTTGGATTTATTTAGTCTGCAGACGATTAGAGAGAGGGGGGATTTGATAGCAGCCTTCAACTTCCTGAAGGGAGGTTCCAAAGAAGATAGAGGGAGGCTATTCTTAGTAGTGACGGATGGCAGGACAAGGAGCAATGGTCTCAACTTACAGTGGGGGAGGTCTAGGTTGGGTATTAGGAAAAACTATTTCACAAGGAGGGTGGGGAAGCACTGGGATGGGTTACGTAGGGAAGTAGTGGAATCTCCATCCCTAGAGGTTTTTATGTCTCGGCTTCACAAAGCTCTGGCTGGGATGATTTCGTTGGGATTGGTCCTGCGTTAGGTAGGGGGCTGGGCTCGATGACCGCCTGAGGTCTCTTCCAACCCTAGGATTCTATGATTCTATGATTCTAGGTATTTTCTTTAATTTGGAATAAAACAAATTTCCTCTGAAGGAGAAATAGGCGTGAACCCATTGTACTACGTGCTGTACAAATGTATGCCGACACATAGTCCCTGTCACAAGGATTTTAATCTAGTCCAGCGTTTCTCAGAGTGGTCCACAAACCCAGTCTGAGACAGGCGCTAACTGGCTGTTCTGTTTATTTACTTACCGGCTTGGGAGCCATGGACCCTTGCGGCTCCCATTGGCTGTGGTTCGCCATTTGGAGGTGAAAAAGCCATGGGGAGGTGACATGACTTGTCCAATATCACACAGATGGACACTGGCAGAACCAAGAATACCATTTAGTTCTCCTGACTCCCATGCAATGCCTTATTCACAAGATCACACTACCGCCTGTAAGGTATTTAATGACTGTGACTCACTAGGAGCAATTTCATGTATCAGAAGAAGCTGAGGTAATTTTCCAGCCCATGTCCTCGAGGTAGGGCCTGACCCCTGGAATCCGGAGGGCCAGGATTGAAGGACACACACACAGGAATTCCACAAAGAAAGATACGCCCATGTCAGCTGTGTGGGAGGACAAGGCCATGTCTCCGTGTGTGGGAAGAATGACAGTTTGGCAGGTCTAGTAAAATAAAACACCGAGGTTGCCTGTACTGGTTCTGGTACACCTCATTGTTGCGAGGAGTAAGGGAAGTCGAAAGGAGCATTTATCTATCAACCTCCTACTGCAGAAATGGCTCCAAGCTTGACTAAGTGATGCCGACTCCATCTATGCTATTTACGTAGCTAGAGTGCATACCTTAAACTGACCTTCCTGGTGTCGTTTAGACCTGAGCTAAGTCATGGGGCCTTAAATCCATTCGCTGCCATACAAATCCACTGGAGCATCACACTCCTCATGGCCTTGTAACATGGGAGCCCACAGGGCCCTTTAGTTAATTCAATGGGACTAGCAGGTGATAAAGAAGAAAGAGTCTGTCAGACACCCTAACATGGTGTGTTGTAGTGGGGGTACGGTCCACTCGCTGGTCGCTGTGCTTGGGCTGTGGATGACCCCTACTGGCCTCTCTCTGTAAGCACTACCAAGTGGGGGGGTCGCCCTGAGGGTCCTCATGTGTAGACCATGGCCCAACCGGTTCTCACCACACAGGGAAGGAGTTTGAACAAAGGGTGTGGTTTGGGGAAGAGTGAGTCTTGGCGGGGAAAACATGAGGAGAAGAGACTAAGCTGAGTATTGGAAGGTCGGGGGCCTCTGGACCTTACCCCAAGGGCTCTGAAGCTATCTGGCCCCTCACTTCGATGCCCACATGGAACCCTGGCTGTGCTGTACCTCACAGAAGCAATAAACCCTCTCTATTCTACTGGCTGGCAGAGTCTCATCTTTATTGTAGACGGGGTGCAGGATCGGGGGGGTCCCTGACACGCTGTCACAGATGGGCTCTTAATGACCCCCACGTATAGGCTTTAAGGGTGAGGAGGGAACATGACACTTCCTGACACAATTCCACACTCACGTTGAAGGCATCTTGGATTTTTGCTGTAATGGACAGGAGATGGTTTTCATCTCTGGGGCACTGGCATGTCATATGTGGAGAGACAGACGTCTGTTTAAGAAGCTTACAGTCTATACCAGAATTAGGAGAACGTATCAGCTGAAAATTGCTAGAAGTCACCTTAAGGACAAGACACCATGTCACCCAACAGAGACCCCAGTGTCTTCTCGGGAGACACCTGGCAATTAGTCATTTCAGCAAGAGTAAAAGCGAACATTTAGTCAATAGTCATTGAGCAGGAGTAAAAATGAACAATGGCCTCCATTTGGAGTGTCGAAGTGCTACAAATACCGAGCAACCACGGGGCCCAGTGTACCTCTGTGCCCGCGGACGTATGTGTGGTACGTCATGGCCAGAGACTGCACATTAGCAGGAAGAGAAAAATGCCCATAATGGCTTAGACCATCAATCCATTCATCTATCTTCTCTCTGCCTGTGAACAGTAACTGAGGCCTTAGAAGTAAGATGCAAGAGCCTACAGAAAAATGATTGAAAATCCATGAAGTTCATTTTAAGCAAAGGATCACCAGTGTTTCTTGAATTCAATTTTCTAATAAGAATTTTGTAGGTCAGGCATCAGCACTTATCACCAGCACTTCCTCAACTATGTCACACGTGTCCACTTCAAATAATTATTAAAAATAATGGTGCAAACAAGTAGTTGAAGGATGGGTAATTGGAGGAAGTTCCTTTATGCAAATCAGATATGCATAGCTCTAGGAGATCTCACTTCCGGAGACTGGGCCATGGAACCATATAAAAAGATGTGTGCCCCGCTGCTCCCCAATCCACTTCACTTCTCCACTTGTTCCCCTCGGTGAACTGGGTAAGTCTCCTGCCAGCCATTGGGCGCTAACTCAGTGTCTGGGCTCGATTTTCGGCTTTCCTCTGCTTGCTGTTACCAACAGGGCTGTGTTTGGTATCTTGTGGCTATGCCGCGAATCCCATTGCCGGCCTTTCGAGTGGGATTTCGGTCCATGCTGCCTTGTGCTTGTTATTGCTGAAGGTGTTTACAAATGGCAACCCCCTCTCTGGAGCACCAGCCTCTGATTCTGCTGAACGTTCTGGTGTATGAGATTAATAAGCTAATATTGGACTTCATTTTGCAAAGCCACAATCCTCCTTTGTCTTTCAGGTTTGCCCCCACCCCAGGAAGATGGCTCACCAGCAGCAATGCAAACAGACCTGCCCGCCTCCCCCCATGCTGCGTGACCAAGTGCACCACCAAATGCCTGGATCCCTGCTGCAATGTCTGTGTGACCAAGTGTGTGACCAAGTGCACGGATCCCTGCTGTAATGTCTGTGTGAAGAAGTGCACCACGTGGCGTGCATCCCTGCCCGTGCCCGCCTAAGTGTGTGGATCCGTGTCCATGCCCTTGCCCTCCTAAGTGTGTGGATCCGTGTCCGTGCCCTTGCCCGTGCCCTCAAAAGTGCCTTCCATGCCCTCCCAAATGCCCACCCGTGCAGCAGTGCTGCAAGGAAAAGAAGCTTTGTTAGTGCCCACGGAGCCACCGACAGCCACGGAATGACAACGAATGACAGCCCCACGCGCAGTAGCTTCCTCCTAAGTCCACACGTCTGACGTGTCCCTTGCACTGGAATGTGTTTCTAGGATCGTTCCCAGCCTTTCTCCACTCACTGCACATTGTGCCTGCTTCTCCTATCGAGGGGCCAATTCATTCACGTGTAAGAAGAAATTCGCTGTGTTGGAGCCCCTGCTATTTCAGCGCTGCCTGGGAGAGCTCCCGTGGCATGTGTGCTGTAGACGATTCATATGTTGGAGATTTCCCCTCTGTTCCCTTTCTGCCTTTTACTGTAGAGGTACAGCAATAAACGCTACGATTCACGGCATCTTCTGTCTCCCGGTGTTTCATTCTCTCCTGCACTCACATGAGCCTTCACCCAGATGCACCTTCCTTTGCTTACCTTGTAAAAGGCCCTGCCCTACAAAAGGGGCCACAGGGGCCCAGAAGAAGTGATGTGGCCAGGGGTAGAAAGGTGGAGTAGGGGCAGCAGGGCACCGATGGGAAAGGCTGATGCTCTGACACTGGACCGGTCCTACAGCAGCGAAGTCTGCACCTTCTCCATCTGCAACCTGCTGTGTGTGGGCTAGAGGGCCAGAATCCCTTGGGGTTTATCCAGGTGTGTTGCACCTGTGGGGGGCGGAACAGCTGTCCCGGCTGTCAGAGGGCTTCTGTGTGATGCAGCATCTCAGCCTAGTGAACAATCCCTCCTCCATCCCTTAGAGCTGTGTGTTCGAGGAGGATGGCGTGGCAATGAATATGGGCATTGCCTCGGGCGCTCTGTCTCACTGCTCCTTCCGGAGGAAGGGATTTAATACCTCAAAAAATACCAGCATTTTATGCTACTTCTGTCTGTTCGGCCACTTGAATGTCTCCATGGCAAGACTTCTCCTTTTCCTGGCCCCATTCTTCCTTGGAATCAGCGCAGATACTGCAGAGATGAATTTGGCCCTTAGAATGGAGCCAGTGATGGGTGTGAACCAGGGTGGAACCAGACTGCTGGCACTAAACATTAAAAAGGCCGCAGAGCAGTTTTAAAACTAAGAGATGGGGGGAAAGCCGATTGGTGCAGAGATGCACTTAAATCGGAGGGAGACTTCTCTTAGAGGAGAATCCATTGATAGAGATTCTCTAAGCTGTAGTCAGAAAGAGAGGAGGGGGGAGAGGACAAATCATGGGCCAGAGCAGACAAACAACCGCATATAAAGGAATCCAATGCATCAGAGAAGGGCAGACAAATAAGCAGTGGCAAATTTTTAAAGTGCTTCTACACAAATGCTAGGAGTCTGACTAATAAGATGGGTGAACTAGAGTACCTCGTATTAAAGGAGGAGATTGACATAATAGGCATCACTGAAACCTGGTGGAATGAGGAAAATCTGTGGGACACAATCATACCGGGATATAAAATATATCGAAAGGATAGAGCAGGCCGGCTGGGTGGCGGAGTGGCACTGTATGTGAAAGATAATGTAGAATCAAATGAAATAAAAATATTAAATGAATCATCATGTTCAATAGAATCGCCATGGATAGAAAGTCCATGCTCCAATAATAAGAAATTAGCAGTAGGGATATATTACCGACCACCTGACCAGGACAGCGATATTGACATTGAAATGCTGAGGGAGATTAGAGAGGCTACCAAAATAAAGAACTCTATAATAATGGGGGATTTTAATTATCCCCATGTTGACTGGATACATGTCACCTCAGGAAGAGAAGCAGAGATAAAATTTCTCAATGGCTTAAATGACTGCTTCTTGGAGCAGCTGGTACAGGAACCCACAAGGGGAGAGGCAATTCTCGATTTAGTCCTGAGTGGAGCGCAGGATCAGGTCCAGGAGATAACGGTTGTAGGACCGCTTGGGAATAGTGACCATAATATAATAATATTTAACATTCCTGTGGTGGGAAGAACACCTCAGCAGTCCAGCACTCTGGCATTTAATTTCAAAAAGGGGAATTATGCAAAAATGAGGAGGTTAGTTAAACAGAAATTAAAAGGCACAATGACTAGAGCCAAATCCCTGCAAGCTGCATGGAAACTTTTTAAAGACACCATAATAGAGGCCCAACTTAAATGTATACCCCAAATTATAAAACATAGCAAGAGACCTAAAAAAGTGTCACTGTGGCTTAACCACCATGTAAAAGAAGCAGTGAGGGACAAAAATAGTAATAGAGATGTAGCCGTGTTAGTCTAGTTTAGCTGAAACAAAAAACAGGACTATGTAGCACTTTAAAGACTAACAAGATGGTTTATTAGGTGATGAGCTTTCGTGGGCCAGACCCACTTCCTCAGATCAAATTGTGGAAGAAAATAGGCATGACCATATATACCAAAGGGATACAATCAAAAAAAGTGAACACATATAGAAAGGACAAATCAAATTTCAGAACAGAGGGGGATAAGGGGAGGTAAATGTCTGTGAGCTAATGATATTAGAGGTGATAATTGGGGAAGCTATCTTTGTAATGGGTAAGGTAATTAGGGTCTTTGTTAAGACCCCGGCGTAAAGTGTCAAATTTAAGCATGAACGACAGTTCAGAGGTTTCTCTCTCAAGCCTGGTGTAAAAATGTCTTTGAAGCAGTATGCAGGTAATCAAGTCATTGAGACAATGCCCTTTCTGGTTGAAATGGCAAGAAACTGTTTTTTCTTTGTGATACTGTCTGATATCCGTTTTGTGTGCATTGATTCTTTGGAGAAGCCTGAGACGTTTGTCCAATGTACATAGCAGATGGACACTGTCGGCACATGATGATATAGATTATATTTCTGGATGAGCAGGAATATGTGTTCTTGATCTTATAACTGAATTGGTTAGGTCCAATAATGGTGTCAGCAGAGTAAATATGTGGACAAAGCTGGCAACGGGTTTGTTGCAAGGAAAAGTCCCAGGGTTGGTATTAGTGTGGTATGTCCTGTGGTTGTTAGTAAGAATCATCCTGAGGTTAGGTGGTTGTCTGTAGGAGACTATGGGTCTGTCTCCCAGAGCCTCTCGGAGTGTAGTATCCTGTTCTAGTATAGGTTGTAGTTTATTAATAATATGTTGGACGGGTTTAAGTTGGGGGCTATAGATGATGACAAGTGGTGTTCTATTGTTGGTTTTCTTGGGTCTGTCTTGAAGTAGATGGTTTCTGGGTATTCGTCTGGCTCTTCCAATTTGTGTTTTTATTTCTCCAGGTGGGTAATTAAGGTTTATAAATGCTTGGTAGAGATCCTGAAGTTTCTGGTCTCTGTCGGTGGGATTAGAGCAGATGCGTTGTATCGAAGGGCTTGGCTATAGATGATGGATCGTATGGTGTGTTCTGGATGGGAGCTGGAGGCATGAAGGTAACTGTATGAGTCAGTGGGTTTTCTGTAGAGAGTGGTGTCTAATTTACCATTGGTGATTTGTACTGTGGTATCCAGGAAATGGATCTCTCGTGTAGAATGGTCCAGGCTGAGATTGATGGTGGGGTGTAGGTTGTTAAAATCTCTGTGGAATGTCTCCAGTGTTTCTTGGCCGTGGGTCCAGATCATAAAGATGTCATCGATGTAGCGTAAGTATAGAAGAGGTAAAAGGGGACGGGATCTGAGGAAATGTTGTTCTAAGTCAGCCATAAAGATGTTAACGTACTGTGGGGCCATGCGGGTACCCATGGCTGTGCCACTGATCTGGAGGTATAAGTTGTCCTCAAAACGGAAATAATTGTGGGTGAGAACAAAGTTACATAGGTCTGCTGCCAGATTGGCAGTGGTGTCCTCTGGGATAGTGTTTCTAATTGCTTGTAATCCGTCTTCATGTGGGATGTTGGTGTATAGAGCTTCTACATCCATGGTAGCAAGGATGGTGTTATCAGGGAGGTTATCGATGTTTTGTAGTTTTCTCAGGAAGTCAGTAGTATCTCAGAGATAGCTGGGAGTGTTGGTTGCGTAGGGTTTGAGAAGAGAGTCTACATAGCTGGATAATCCAGTAGTGAGCGTGCCGATACCTGAGATGATGGGACGTCCGGGGTCTCCCGGTTTATGGATTTTGGGAAGCAGATAGAACAATCTGTGAGATAAATAGAAAGGAACATAAACACTGTCAAATGAAGTGTAAAAATGTAATAAGAAAAGCAAAAAAAGATTTTGAGGAACAGCTAGCCAAAAACTCTCAAAGAAATAACAGAATGTTTTTTTAAGTACATTAGAAGCAGGAAGCCTGCTAAAAAACCTGTGGGTCCCCTAGACGATCGAGATATAAAAGGAGCAATCAAGGACGATAAAGCCATTGCGGATAAACTAAACGATTTCTTTGCTTCAGTCTTTACGGCTGAGGACGTTAGGGAGATTCCCAAATATGCACCATCCTTTGTGGGTGATGAATCTGAGGAACTGTCCCGGATTGAAGTGTCATTAGAGGAGGTTTTGGAACAAATAGAAAAACTTAATGTTAACAAATCTCCGGGACCGGATGGCATTCATCCAAGGGTTCTAAAAGAACTCAAATGGGAAATTGCTGAACTATTATCTGTGGTTTGTAACCTATCCTTTAAATCGGCTGACTAATGACTGGAAGGTAGCCAACGTGACACCAATATTTAAAAAGGGCTCTAGAGGCGATCCTGGCAATTACAGACCGGTAAGTCTAACTTCAGTACTGGGCAAATTAGTTGAAACAATAGTAAAGAATAAAATTGTGAGGCATGTAGAAGAACATAATTTGTTGGACAAAAGTCAACATGGTTTCTGTAAAGGGAAATCATGTCTTACTAATCTATTAGGCTGCGTCTAGACTGGCAGTTTTTCCGCAAAAGCGCCTGCTTTTGCGGAAAAACTTGCCAGCTGTCTACACTGGCCGCTTGAATTTGTGCAAGAACACTGATGTAAGATTGTCAGTGTTCTTGCGCAAATACTATGCTGCTCCCATTCGGGAAAAAACCCTCTTGCGCAAATGTAATTGTGCAAGAGGGCCAGTGTAGACAGGTCAGGACTCTTTTGTGCAAAAAAGGCCCGATGGCGAAAATGGCGATCGGGGCTTTCTTGCGCAAAACCGCGTCTAGACTGGCATGGAAGCTTTTCCGCAAAAAGTGCTTTTGCACAAAAGCGGCCGTGCCAATCTAGATGTTCTTTTCCGCAAATGCTTTTAACAGAAAAACTTTTCCGTTAAAAGCATTTGTGGAAAATCATGCCAGTGTAGACATAGCCTTAGAGTTCTTTGAAGGGGTTAACAAACATGCGGACAAGGGGGATCCAGTAGATATAGTATACTTAGATTTTCAGAAAGCCTTTGACAAGGTCCCTCACCAAAGGCTATTGTGTAAATTACATGGCCATGGGATAAGAGGGAAGGTCCTTTCTTCGATTGAGAACTGGTTAAAAGACAGGAAACAAAGGGTAGGAATAAATGGTAAATTTTCAGAATGGAGAGGGGTAACTAGTGGTGTCCCCCAGGGATCAGTCCTGGGACCAATCCTTTTCAACTTATTCATAAATGATCTGGAGAAAGGGGTAAGCAGCGAGGTGGTAAAGTTTGCAGATGATACCAAACTGTTTAGGATAGTCAAGACAGAAGCAGACTCTGAGGGACTCCAAAAAGATCTCACCAAACTGAGTGATTGAGCAACAAAATGGCAAATGAAATTTAATGTGGATCAGTGTAAAGTAATGCACATCGGGAAAAATAACCCCAACTATACGTACAGTATGATGGGGGCTAATTTGGCTACGACAAATCAGGAAAGAGATCTTGGAGTTATCGTGGATAGTTCTCTGAAAACTTCCACACAGTGTGCAGCGGCGGTCAAAAAGGCAAATAGGATGCTAGGAATTATTAAGAAAGGAATAGAAAATAAGACACAGAATATCTTACTGCCCTGTATAAAACTATGGTACGCCCACATCTTGAATACTGTGTACAGATGTGGTCTCCTCACCTCAAAAAAGATATTTTGGCCTTGGAAAGGGTTCAGAAAAGGGCAACTAAAATGATTAGGGGTTTGGAACGGATCCCATATGAAGAGAGGTTAAAGCAACTGGGACTTTTCAGTCTAGAAAAGAGGAGACTGAGGGGGGATATGATAGAGGTGTATAAAATCATGAGTGGTGTGGAGAGGGCAGATAAAGAAAAGTTATTTATTAGTTCCCATAATAGAAGAACTAGAGGACACCAAATGAAATTAATGGATAGCAGGTTTAAAACTAATAAAAGAAAGTTCTTCTTCACACAGCGTGTAGTCAACCTGTGGAACTCCTTGCCAGAGGAGGCTGTGAAGGCTAGGACTATAACAGAGTTTAAAGAGACACTAGATAATTTCATGGAGGTTAGGTCCATAAAAGGCTATTAGCTAGGGGATAGAAATGGTGTCCTTGGCCTCTGTTTGTCGGAGACTGGAGAAGGATGGCAGAAGACAAATCGCTTGATCATTGTCTTCGGTCCACCCCCTCTGGGGCACCTGGTGCTGGCCACTGTCGGCCGACAGGCTACTGAGCTAGATGGACCTTTGGTCTGACCCAGTACGGCCGTTCTTATGTTCTTATGTGAACACTCTCAATTGATGGCCAAAAATAAACTTGGAAGATTTCAGACCCTTCTCAAACGGCATCGTTATGATCATTACTATTTCTTAGAATTGCCATAGGAACTGTGAGCGCTAGACATGGAGCTAGACCGAGGTGCAAGCCACACCTGGATCTGTCCTGAATTTTACAGTTGCGTCCAATATACTGAAAGAACAATATTCAGTAAATTTGAATCTTACTAGGTTTACCAGACAGGAAGTATGAACAATCAGGATGGGCAGGGGGATAATGCCTAGGGAATAGGGCCCTGTATGAGACAAGACACTTAGTCATTGTAACGGTCAGAGTGAAATCAGGACAGCTGGTCACCCTGAGTCTGAGGCTCATTTCGGATGTGGATGTCGTGTGACGTTAGAGTGCAAGGGAGCAGCTGAGAGCAGCCTTCAGCTCCCTGAAGGGGGGTTCCCAAGAGGATGGAGAAAGGCTGTTCCTAGTGGCGGCAGATGGCAGGATGAGGAGCAATGGGCTCAAGCTGCCATAGGGGAGGTCTAGGTTGGATATTAGGAAAAACTATTTCTCAAGGCAGGTGGGTGCCCAGGGAGGGGGTAGAATCTCCATCCCTAAGGAGTTTTAGTCAGGTATGCAAGGGCAAGATTAGAAAGGCAAAGGCACAAAATGAGCTCAAACTGGCTAGAGACATAAAGGGCAACAAGAAGACTTTCTGTAAAGATATGTAACCCCCTTTTTCCTCCCTGGGTCACTCGGGAGCAGGTCACACTCACAGGTGTGCCTGGGTGCCTGATGGAGACCCTGAGTACCCCAGTGGTGATGTTATTTGGTTGGGGAAAAGCTATCCACCCCCTTGCTGCAGTCTCTGGCTCATAAAGAATGTACAATGGCGGTGCCTCCACGTGTCTGGCCCAGTACACACTTACTGGTATGCCTTGGGAACCTCCGGGAATAAACTTATTCCGGCAATAAACTGGATCTAACTCCAGGACAACAATTACAAATCATACATAATATACATCTAATAGATTGCATTAGCATGAACAACCTTTACTTACCTTAAAGAAACAGGACTTAACAAATTAACAATGAATAACATCAATTAACAAAGTACACAGAAGTAAAAGGAACTTATCTAGCTGACCCTTTCACTGCCAATATTTATCCCACCCCAGACTGTGCACACCCCTGGACTCAGAGTCCCAGACTCTTGCTTGCGTGGGCACGCTTGAAGAACTGCAGCTGTAATGGAGATTCTCTGTAGGTAGTGTGTATGTGGGTCCAAGCTATGCAGCAGCTCCGATTCACTGGGTTGGCCTCTCTGCCTCCCTTTGAACCCAGAGTTAGCCTGTATCTCTGAGGTCTGTCCCAGGCAGTATTTTCCCAAAGATGCCCAGTTACTCACAGTCTCCTTCTGTGTGCTGGATGCAGAGTAGCCACAAGAATTATTAAAGGTCTAGAGAACATGAGCTTTGAGGGGACATGAAGGCTGTTTTCAGGTATCTGAAAATCTGTCTCAAGGAGGAGGGAAAAAATGGTTCTCCTTCGCCTCCGAGGACAAGATGAGAAGCAATGGGCTTCAACTGCAGCAAGGGAGGTTTAGGTTGGACATCAGGAAAAACTTCCTGCCTGTCAGGGTGGTTAAACACTGGAATAAACTGCCCAGGGAGGTTATGGAATCTCCCTCTCTGGAGATATTTAAGAGCAGGTTAGAGAGACGTCTATCAGGGATGATCTAGATGGTGTTTGGTCCTGCCGTGAGGGCAGGGGACTGGACTCTATTGCCTCTGAAGATCCCTTCCAGTTCTAGTGTTCTATGATTCTATGCTATTAAATCCTGGCTTGACAAAGCCCTGGCTGGGATGATGGAGTTGGGGTTCGTCCTGATTTGGGCAGGGGCTGGACTCGATGACTCCTGAGGGCTCTTCCAGCCCTAGGATTCTACACTTCTATGACTCTAAGGCAAGTAGCAGTTGGCAGGCGTGGCATATGGCAGAGTGTTAGAATACCGGTTGGGGAGCATCAGCAGAACGCTGAGACTGAAGGGCAAAAAGGGGAGGAGCACAGGTCTAGGCACAAGTGACTGCTGGAGAGAAGGAAACTCGCAAAGACAGAAGATGCCGTGAATCGTAAGTTTATTGCTGCCCACCTACATTAAAAGAGAGAACAGGGGCAGAGAAGAGAGGGAGAAATCTCCTGCACTAGGGAGCATTCACCACCATGATACAGGATCTCTCCCAGATTTAATTTTTATACCAGAGGCACAAAGACAGTGAGTTGCTTGTTACATGGAAACACACATTGACTTTTGAACGGACAGTGTGTGGCCAGAACTGGGACTGTTCCCAGGAACACAGGAGAACGTCAGTGAAGCGGAGTCCGGAGGAAGCTACTGCACGTGGGGCTGTCATTCCTTTCCATTCCGTGGCTGTCGGTGGTTCCGTGGGCACTAACAAAACTTCTTTTCCTTGCAGCACTGCTGCACCGGTGGGCATTTGGGAGGGCACGGAGGGCATTTTTGAGGGCAAGGGCAAGGGCATGGATCCACACACTTAGGCGGGCATGGGCAGGGATGAACGCACGTGGTGCACTTCTTCACACAGACATTACAGCAGGGATCCACGCACTTGGTCACACACTTGGTCTCACAGACGTTGCAGCAGGGATCCAGGCATTTGGTGGTGCACTTGGTCACACAGCATGGAGGAGGCGGGCAGGTCTGTTTGCATTGCGGCTGGTGAGCCATCTTCCAGGGGTGGGGGCAAACCTGAAAGACAAAGCAGACTTTAAGATTTGCACAATCAAGGAAAGAGCTTTATCTTCTCATTTGCATCGTCCATCAGAACACTGAGCAGAATCAGAGGCTGGTGCAGCTGGGGACACGTCTCCGGAGAGGGTGTTGCCGTTGCAAACCAGCTGAGAGGGAACAGCGGGGGAGGATGCACTGAAACTCCCCTCGGCAGGTCTGCAATGGGAGGAGCGACATAATCTCAACTTCCCTCAGCAGAGACTCTTGTGAGCAGCAACATGTCTCTGCGGAAGAAAGCGAAACATTGATCGGCATGTGCACTAGTCAGGTACCCAGAGACTGGGGCAGGGCGAGCAAACAGAATGCGTTTCGCAGGGTTGTAACCACCAATCGCTTCTGCAGTCCAATATTTTGCAGCCGGCCATGCCAAATGAAGCACTCGGTGCTCCTCAAGAGGGGGAGGGGCAGGTGTCCCTGGTAGGGAGACTTACGAGGAGATCGTCGTTACCCCAGTGTGTAGGGCTGCCGGAGCCCAACCCCACCGCTCCACCGCTGGAATATTCAGCAGAACTTTTCAAAGTCCCCCAGTGACAGGTCAGCTCCTTTGGCTTCTTGAGCTCCCAACTGACTATTCAAGAATGGACGCGCGGTTGAGCGAATGCTTTCTTCCCGGCTCGTGACAGTCACACCTGTGTCTGCGCTTGTATTTCTATCACAGAGCAGTCCGTCCTCAATGGGTGTGAGCGCCCTGGATTTGCTTATTGCCTTCCTTTAATTGGGAGGACGTGCACAGGAAAGGACGTTAGATTTTCTTTTCTTCCCCTCTAGTTGGTGTAAATTGGTGGAGCACTATTGGTGTGAGTGGAATTCTGCAGATTGTTACTATTCACTAGTTCGGTATAAAGAATGCTGGTGCTAGAGCCCCTCCGTATATTTTCATTCTGAGCTACTTCTAGGAGCATCTTACTCCTGTGCCCCAGGTCTCCGACAGCTCCCCCTCCGCGATGCCTCTCTTTCCCAGTTCTCTCTTCTGAAGCCCTGAGCCATCCCTGTCGTTCTCTGCCACAAGCTCTAATTTCATCTCCTGATTGCAGAGAGGATCTGGAAACTATTTATTTATTTATATTTATATAAATATTTTTTCCCCGCCTTTCTATTTAAAATATTCAAGGCGGCTTACAAGAACGAACAAAAAAAATACAAATATATGTAAAAATTTAAAATATGAGAATTTAAAATGAGACCCAGGGGGACATAACCAGCTAAAAACATATAGAGAGGAGGAAACGATGGACAGTGAACGTTCAGCAGGAGCACAGCTTGGTGCAGAGGGAAATAGTTCTCTAGCGGGAGCTTTGCCATTGCAAATCACTTCCAAAAGGACAGTCGCTCCGGAGCACAGACTGAAATCCCTTCCTGAAGGCCTGCAGAACAGCCAGAGAGTTACGCAAAGCCCTCGTGGGAGCCCCAAGAAGAGGGAAGCCAGAAATTAAGCCCAGCCATGAAGAGCGAGCTCAGTAGTGAGAGCAAAACTTACCAAGTCACCACGAGGAGCAAATGCAGAAGCCGGGTGGATGGAGACCGCAGAGGCTCAAGTTCTTTTATATGGTTTCCACAGTCTGCTCGCTGGAAATGAGACACCCCAGAGGAATGCAGAGATGAATTTCCAACTCGATCGTGTCCAATTACGCTACCCGCAATTGCCTGTCTGCATCACTAGCCACAATAAACATTCAACGTGATTACTGTAAGGGGTCACATGTCGCCTACTAGAGTAAATGCTGTTTGTAAGTTCTGTGCTTGAGCCTCGTGCTTCCTATTCATCCTTCCCAGTTCAGGAAGCAACAGGATTCTCTGCTTTATGGTTTGCCTTGAATTCCTGCTGCAGACTCTTGCAGCTTCCTCTGGGGCATCTGGTTCCAGGTTGCTATTGGCGACAGGGGACTGGACCGGATGGATCTGTGCTCTCAGCCATTGTAGGTGCTTATTCCTTGTAGTGCACAACCACCTTCCATGACACACCCTCCCTGCCTCTTTAGACACAGAGGTGAGTTTAGATTCATGGATGCCCTGGTACTTTTATCAGGAAAACACAGAGACTTTCATGTCTTTGGCGCAGACACCAAACCTAAGACAACAGGGCCAACTCCAGTACCACAATACACGGGGCTGTGCACTGGCTTCTGCCGCCTGTTCTCACCTTTGAGCTACACTTTCCATGGCTGTCGGGCTACTGAACTCCATCTGTGTTCCCATCAGTGACGGGCCTGCCAACCTGAGAAAGTTGCAGCTCTTCTCTTGGGATCTCTATGAACCTAGTCCAGGAACCTCCACCCTGAAAAGAGGTGTCCACTCACTGCGGGACATGGTTGATTTAAGCACAATCCCAATTAAATGTTGGGGTGAGAGCTAGCAAATGACATTATTCCCCCGGAGTGCGCCACAGTCAAATTGTGCAGAGTCTCCTTCAAAGCCAGCCAGACGTGCGTCGGAGCTTTCAGTGGACTTCCCACCCGTATAGATGTTTATTCAGATCTAACATTGGAGTTGAAGTGTCATGTTCTGGTCTTGATGTTGAGCATATGTGAGACCAAATCGCCTTTCTGCTGGTGAAGGCAGCTGCCATCTTATCACTTTGTGATGCTATTCGGGCTTTTAAGAAGACTGGATAGCTCTGCGAAAAGTAGGCATGGTCAAGAGGGACCTTTCTGTGACTCATTTTTGCTGAGGGTCCAGCAGCCGCCAGACACACAATAAGGGGTGAATTAATAGTTTGCGTAATTCCACTGCCCTCCATGATTGTGAGAAACTGGGCAAGGGAACAACAATTCATGACTGTTCCTTATTCTGAAAGGATTTCTTAAAACTCCCCTGCGTGTTGGCAGCGGCTGATGGTAAAGTGCTGTCACCTGGACAGTGCTAAGGTACAGAGGCCATGAAAACAAAATGTCTCTCTTGAGAAACTATTACAATTACATGATGAAGATTTTCTCTAATTTGGAATTAAACAAATTTCCATGGAAGGAGAAAAAGGAGTGAACCCATTGTGCTCGATGCTGTACAAACGTATACTGACACCCTGTCCCTGTCACACGCACTTTTACCTAGTCCAGCACTTCTGAAAGTGGTTTGCGAACCCACTCTGAGACAGCTGCTAACTGGCCGTTCCTGTTTATTTACGTGCCGGAGCCACGGAGCTTCGGGGCTCCCATTGGCTGCGGTTCACCATTTGGAGGGGAAAAAGCCATGGGAAGGTGGAATGACTCATCCAATATCACACAGATGGACAGCGGTAGAACCAGGAATACCATCGTGTTCTCCCATGCAATGCCTTATTCACAAGATCACGCTACCTCCTGTAAGGTATTTAATGACTGTGACTCACTAGGAGGCAATTTCATGTATCAGAAGAATTTGAGGTAATTTTCCAACCCATGCCCTGGAGGTAGGGCCTGGTCCCTGGAACCCGGAGGGCCAGGTTTGAAGGACACACACATAGGAAGTCCACAGAGAAAAATATGCCCATGTCAGCTGTGTTGGAGTCCAAGGCCATGCCTCTGCTTGCGGGAAGAATGACTCTGTGTCGGTCGATCCTCTGGTGTTCAAATTAGCGCATCTAGTAAAATGAAAGACCAAGTATTGGTGCCGGTACGCCTCACTGTCATGAGGAGTAAGGGAAGTCGAAAGGAGCATTTCTCGATCGACCTCCCACTGTGGAGATGGCTCCAAACTCGGCTAAGGTGTGTCAACTCCATCTATGCTATTTACGCAGCTAGAGTGCATACCTTAAGCCGACCTTCCCGGTGTTGTGTAGACCTGGCCTAAGTCATGGGGCCTTAAATCCAGCTACTGCGATATAAACCCACTGGAGCATCACACACCTCATGGCTTTGAGCCCACAGGGACTTTTAGTTGACTCAGTAGGACTAGCAGGCGATACAAAGGAAAGAGTCTGTCAGACACCCTAGGATGGGCTCTTAATGACTCCCACGGGTTGGCTTTAAGGATGAGGAGGGAACATGACACTTCCTGACACAATGCCACACTCACATTGAAGACTTCTTGGGTTTTTGATGGTTCTCACCTTTGGGGCACTGTCATCTCATATGTAGAGAGACAGATGTGCGCCTCAGCAGCTTACAGGTTGTATTGGAATTAGGAGAAAGTGTCAGTGCAAAATGGTTAGAAGCTACCATAAGGAAAAGACACCACACAGAAACCCCAGCATCTTCTCGGGAGACACCTGGCAAGTACTCATTTCAGCAAGAGTAAAAGCAAACAATGGCCTCCATTTGGAGTGTCCAAGTGCTACAAATACCAAGGAACCAGGGGACTCAGTGTATCTTTGGGCCCGCGGACGTATGTGTGGTATGTCATGGCCAGAGACTGTACATTAGCAGGAAGAGAAAAATGTCCATAATGGCTCAGACCGTCCATCCATCCATCTTCTCTCTGTCCATGAACTGTAACAGAGGCATTAGAGGCAGATGCAAGAGCCTACAGAAAAATGATTGAAAATCCATAAAGTTTATTTTAAGCAAAGGATTGCCAGTGTTTCTTGAATTCTATTTCCTAATCTGAATTTTGTAGGTCAGGCACCAGCACTTAACACCAGCACTTCCTCAACTATGTCACACGTGTCCACTTCAAATAATTATGAAAAATAATGGTGCAAACAAGTAGTTGAAGGATGGGTAATTGGAGGAAGTTCCTTTATGCAAATCAGATATGCATAGCTCTAGGAGATCTCACTTCCGGAGACTGGGCGATGGAACCATATAAAAAGACGAGTGCCCCGCTGCTCCCCAATCCACTTCACTTCTCCACTTGCTCCTGTTGGTGAACTGGGTAAGTCTCCTGCCGGCCGTTGGGCCCTAACTCTGTGTCTGGGCTCGATTTTCGGCTTTCCTCTGCTTGCTGTTACCAACAGGGCTGTGTTTGGTATCTTGTGGCTATGCCGCGAATCCCATTGCCGGCCTTTCGAGTGGGATTTCGGTCCATGCTGCCTCGTGCTTGTTATTGCTGAAGCTGTTTACCCATTTCAACCCCCCCTCTGGAGCACCAGCCTCTGATTCTGCTGAACGTTCTGGTGTATGAGACTAATAAGCTAGTATTTGACTTCATTTTGCAAAGCCACAATCCTCCTTTGTCTTTCAGGTTTGCCCCCACCCCAGGAAGATGGCTCACCAGCAGCAATGCAAACAGACCTGCCCGCCTCCCCCATGCTGCGTGACCAAGTGCACCACCAAATGCCTGGATCCCTGCTGCAACGTCTGTGTGACCAAGTGTGTGACCAAGTGCACGGATCCCTGCTGTAATGTCTGTGTGAAGAAGTGCACCACGTGCGTTCATCCCTGCCCGTGCCCCCCTAAATGTGTGGATCCGTGTCCCTGCCCATGCCCGCCTAAGTGTGTGGATCCGTGCCCATGCCCTTGCCCATGCCCTCAAAAGTGCCCTCCGTGCCCTCCCAAATGCCCACCGGTGCAGCAGTGCTGCAAGGAAAAGAAGCTTTGTTAGTGTCCATGGGACCACCGACAGCCACGGAATGACAATGAATGACAGCCCCACGTGCAGTAGCTTCCTCCTAACTCCGCTCGTCTGACATTCCCCTTGTCCTGCGACGTGTTTCTAGGAGCGTTCCAGCCTTTCTCCACTCACTGCACATTGTGCCTGCTTCTCCTGTCGAGGGGCCAATTAAATCACGTGTAAGAAGAAACTCGCTGCGTTGGAGCCCCTGCTATTTCAGCGCTGCCTGGGAGAGATCCTGTGGCACGTGTGCTGTAGATGATTCATATGTTGGAGATTTCCCCCTCTCTGTTCTCTGTTCCCTTCCCGCCTTTTACTGTAGAGGTGCAGCAATAAACACTACGATTCACGGCATCCTCTGTTTCCTGGTGTTTCATTCTCTCCTGCACTCACATGAGCCTGCACCCAGATGCCCCCTCCTTTGCTTACCTTGTAAAGGCCCTGCCCTACAACAGGCAGGGGCCCAGAAGAAGTGATGTGGCCAGGGGTAGGAAGGCGGAGTAGGGGCAGCAGGGCACTGGTGGGAAAGGCTGATGCTCTGGTACTGGACCGGCAATTACACACCCCTCAATTGTCTGTCTGCATCACTAGTGCCAATAGACATTTTATGCAGTTATTGTAAGCGGTCACATATCACCTGCTAGAGTAAATGCTGTTTGTAAGTTCTGTGCTAGGATCAATGCTTGTCAGGTCACTCTGGGCGATAAGGCGTTTGGGTCTTTATTTTCTGACGTCTTGTCTTCAGTTAGTAGAATTTCTTTCTAATTCTTTTATTTTCTCATACTGAGGGTGAGTTGCTGTGGGCAGGATCCAACTGGTTCCCCATGGGATGCCAGCGGCCCCGGGGGGAGGGAGGGGGGGGAGCAATCTCCTGTCCATCTCTGCTACATTGCAACATTGCTTACGTAAGAGGCCATGTGTCTGGGTGGAGAATGGTCATTCTAATGACGTGGAGAAGACACTCGTGTGATCCTGTCGCCATGGACGCTGCGTGTGCTGAAGAGGGTCAAGTGCTGAACGTTTTAGTGCATTTCAGTTCAGAAATAAGAACCTACGTCTGCGTCAGGACGCTCATGATCTCTGTTCCCTTTTCTTTTCTTTTCTTTTCTTTTCTTTTCTCCCCTTAATGTCCTGGGCACAGACACCAGACCAAACCCAGCTGGGCCCGACTGCCCGCCCACAATACATGGGGTCCTGCACTGGATTCTGCTGCCTTTGCCCTAGCCTTGCCTGTAAGTCCATACCACTGAACTCCACCTGTGCACCATGCAGTGCAGGGGCCTGCCAACCTGAGAGAGCTGCAGCTCTTCTCCTGGGGTACGTCGGAGCCTACTCCACGGACTTCCACCTTGAAAGGAGGTGTCCACTCACTGCCAATGGGCTCAGCCCTTTGTTGTTGATTTCTGGAAATAACAACTTCTGAGAAAAACCGCTCAGGAGTGTTCCTGGGAGTGTGCGGAGATTCCAGGCAGTGGGGAATCCTTAGGGTGGCAGACTTTCCTGGTTTCCATTAGAGCTCTCAATTGAGATGTGTTAACTCCTGCGATTAACGCAGTCCGGGATTCACACGTTACATTTGTTAACACGTTAATTGCAGGCGTTACTGCTGTGCTGCCCCTTTGAAATGCCAGAGGTGGCGTTTTCAAGGGGCAGCCACGGGGCCTGGGGTCAGCGGGCACTCCAGCTGATCCCGGCTCCATGCAGCTCTGCTCCGTGAAAACGCTGCAGCGGTGTTTCCAAGGGGAGGCGCACGCGATTAATCGCGATTAGATTTTTTGATCGCTTGACAGCTAGTTTGTATACTTACCTGGTGCTAGGCGCTGTACAAACACATAGACTCTGTCATGAAGATTTTAATCAAGTTAGACAAGGAATTGGGCGGGGGACTTGTCCAAGGCAGGTGAAATGACTTGCCCAGAGCACGCAGACAGTCAGTGGCAGAGCCAGGAAGACAGTCCGCTTCTCCTGAGGCCGGTGCAGTGCAGTACCAGGAGAACCCCGTTCCTCCCATCAGGCTTTTAATGGTTGTGATTCACCAGGAGACAGATTCCTTTACTAGAAAGAACGCAGAGGGAATTTCCCAAGGTGTCTTTCGGGGCAGGGCCTGGCTCAGGGAAGCCTGAGGCCCAGCCGATGAGGACATCCTGGAACTGCACAGGGAAAGACACGCCCGTGTTGGCAGCGCCTGAGGCTGACGCCAGCTGCTGCCATCTGAACCCGCAGGAGGGTGCCTCCCCTGGGGCCCTGCAGCCCAGGAGTCCAGCCTCCACTGAGCTCAGGAACCGGCGACATGGAAACAAGCAATGACGCCGGAGAAAGGGACGTGCCCCCTGGGAGAGGCTCTCGGGGACCCCATGTGCTGGGGATGTGGGCATCATTGCGGAGATTGCCCCTGCCAGCACAGCGCCCCCCTAGTGCCAGGCTGGAGTTGGCTCTGTGCGGAGTGAGGGAAGCTCCCCTCGTCCTACTCTGTCCCTCTGGGCACAGGGCTCCTGTCAGAGGGGCTCTGCTGTGGGGAGGACTGGCTTTCACTGGCAGGCTCTGCCGGAGTCCCCCCACCCATCCAGCCCGGTATTCCGGGCAAATGGTCTTTGAGCGTTCGCCGTGCCCCCCCCACGGCCAGCTCTCAGTCGGTATCCGTAGTGGTGACTCTCTGACTTCTGAGGCTGTGCCCAGCCTACAATGAGGTTTGCCAGCTAATTCCTGCAATGCAGTTTGCCAGCTAATTCGATTTAGGGCTTTAATTCAGAATCCCGTTTCACTACCGCGTGTAGACGCGGGCAGTTACTTTGGGCTAGTCAATTTCTAAAATGGCGACTGGCCGGGAACATGCTAATGAAGCACGGGATATTTAAATCCCGCGCTTCATTTGCAATTTCGGTCGCCCTCATTAGCCTCCCTAGATCAAACTAGGGGGCTAGTGTAGACATACCCTAACAGAGTTTAAAGAGAAGGTAGATAGTTTTATGGAGGTTAGGTCCATAAAAGCCTATTAGCCAGGGGATAGAAATGGCGTCCCTGGCCTCTGTTTGCCAGAGGCTGGAGAGGGATGGCACGAGACAAATTGCTTGATCATTGTCTTTGGTCCACCCCCTCTGGGGCACCTGGCACTGGCCACTGTTGGCAGACAGGCTACTGGGCTAGATGGACCTTTGGTCTGACCCAGTACGACCGTTCTGATGTTCACAGCCTTAGTTTACAATATTTTCCGAGTGTGGGGCTGAAGATTATAAAATCACATCTTGTCCCCTCCTCTCACCACCTGGCTGCCATTGGGCACAGGGGCACTAGTTGAAAATATCTGTGTGGGGCCCCATAAATCCTGAGGCCAGCCCGGTCATACGTAAGCAGACTCAAGATCAAATGAAATAAGCCAGTGACAGCATTGGCATAACTAGAATTAATTTACCTGCATAGAATCACCACCGCTGCTAGCCGTCACCCAGCCTCTCAGAGGCAGGATGGGTCTCCCAGCGTGGCGTGAAGGCTGGGAAATTCTGGCCATTATAGACCCTTTCCATAAGCTCAGGGAAGCACTGTCCTATTTTACAGATGGGAAAACTGAGGCACAGAGCGAGGCAGTGACATTGCCATGGGTGAACTGGGAACAGAACCAAGCAGTCCCATGTCCTGTTCCTCTGGCCCATGCTACCACCCAGTTACAATTCGTTCCTCCACCCCAGATGAGGAATGTTTTGCAGCATGAAGTGTGTGTGTGGGGGGGGCAGAGCTGGGCCTTTCACCTCCAGGACTCCCCCCATTTCAGTCACCCCAAAGGCCCCCATCCTACAAGGACGTATGGACAGCGGGGAGGGCTGGTAGCTGGTGCAGGGTGTCCTAGGGCCGATGGGTTCAGCTTCTATAGAGCACACTCTGTGGTAGCCCCGTGCACTGCAGGGGGGGGCTGCTCCCGCCGTCCATGGCCGAGTTCCCATTCACTGCACTGGGGCAGGAGCGGGTTTTTAGTTCGTGCTTGCAGCTCTACCTGATCACCCCCACTGCCTCGTCCCCACTGCCTGTCAGCCCCATGCGGGTACCTTCAGCCCCCCTCCACTGCAAAGAGTCTCATTTTTCAACAGGAGCAGCCCCCCCCCCCCATGCCGTGCCACAGGCCTCGTGCTGCCCCATGATCGCACCGGCTGCCTGCTGGGCCAGAGTAGACCAAGGAGGAAGGAAGCTGTGAAGCTGCAGTGGGGGCAGGGGGAGGGACCTTCCCCGCCACAGGCTCTGTGGTCAGCGTCTCTCTGCACCTCACAGGATGCAGGGCCCCAAATAGACCCGCTCCACTGCTGACAGTCACAGCCCCTTCCACCGCCTCCTTAGCACCCCCCCCCATGGCGCTGTAAGGGTGTCGGCTCAGTGCCACAGCGCCTCCTGCTGCTCACCCCGGGAATTAGCTCAGTCCATCGGCACGCGCTGCCTGCTGACCGCCCTCTCCTGCTGCTCTCCTCCGCCTCCCTGTGCACCCGCCTTGCGCGCTGGACTGGGCCGTGCGCTTCCCCCCTCGCCGTGGGTGTCAGCCAGCTGCACCCCAAGGACCCTCACCGCAGGGCCACGCTCCTTGGTGGCCAGGGGTGGTGCCGGGGCGGGGGGGGGAAGGGGGGAGGAGGAGGAGGGGGAGGGGGAACCAAGCCTGCCCATTACTCTGGTCCTGCCCTTCCCTCCATCCCTTTCACTGCTCGTGTTCCCCAGGCCACCTCCCCGTGACCCCTTGCACCTTGTCAGCCCTCATGTCAAGGCTGCAGCCTGGGAGGTCTCAGTCTGGACCCTCTCTCTGCTCCTCTGAACCTGGCCTGGCCGCTTCTCCCTGGGAACTGGACCTGCACCCTCTCTGGCCAGGGCACAGCTGCCCTCCGCTCTGCTGAGCCGCTCCTTATATCAGGCCTGCCCCAGCAAGCCGCCCTTTGATTGGCTCCTCCAAGCCTCTCCCTGACTGGAAGGGTTAGTGCAGGCTCCCCCTGGCCTGCTTTGAACCCCTCCCTTGCTGCAGGGGGGCAGCTGCCCCGCCACACACCCTCCCCTTTAAGTAACTCCCATGGCGGGGGATGGGGGGGGGGGGGTCATTTCCTAATGTCCCAGCTTTTCCCATGGCTGGGCCCTTCTGCAAGCTCTCCACCCCTGGAGCAGCCTGCTTCCCTCCTCCAGTGTTTGGGACCCTCAGCCGCCTCTCAGCTCCCACGTGGGTTCCCAGAGTTCTCAGGGGTCTCCCTGCCCCAGACAGTCTCCTAGTGGCCTCCTCCTTTTGGGGGAGTCTCAGGCTGAGCCTCCATCTCTGGCCTCTGCCCCTTCTCTGGGGGCCATGCCTTTATGGGTGGCCTTTCTGGTGGCAAAGGGAGCACCGTCTGTGACGTCCCTTTGCCTTGGCCCTCGCTCTTCCTGTCTCTGCCTTTAGCCTCTCTTCAGGGCTCACCTGGGTCTAGCAAGTCCCCTTGGGGCACTCCCTCTGAACTTGCCTGGGCTCCCCACAAGTGTGAGGCCTCTCCCAACCCTTATAGGGAGTGCTCCCCATCTTTCTCTTTCTCTGGGTGGGGCCTCAGTGCTCTGAAGGTGTCTCCTTTGCCCACAGGTGTAACAAACTTTCAGCATCCGTGTCCCGCCCTTGGTGCCTGGCCTTCCCTGAGGTTCACGTGCCCACCCCTGGAATAGTCCCTAGTGCAGCTCAGATTCTCCTAATCCATTTAATAAGGACAAATGCAAAGTGCCCCACTTCGGAAGGAACAATCGGTGTCACACACACAGAATGGGAAGCGACTGTCTGGGAAGGAGTACGGCAGAAAGGGATCTAGGGGTTATAGTGGACCACAAGTTGAATATGAGTCAGCAGTGTGACGCTGTTGCAAGAAAAGCAAACATGATTCTGGGATGCATTAACAGGTGTGTTGTGAGCAAGACACGAGAAGTCATTCTTCTGCTCTGCTCTGCGCTGGTTAGGCCTCAGTTGGAGTACTTTGTCCAGTTCTGGGCACCGCATTTCATGAAAGATGTAGAGAAATTGGAGAGGGTCCAGAGAAGAGCAACAACGAGAATGATGAAAGGTCTAGAGAACAGGACCTATGAGGGAAGACTGAAAGAATTGGGCTTGTTTAGTTTGGAAAAGAGAAGATTGAGAGGGGAGATGATAGTGGTTTTCCGGTATCTAAAAGGGTGTCACAAGGAGGACATTAGGAAAAAGTTCCTAACTGTCAGGGTGGTTAAACACGGGAATAAATTGCCCAGGGAGGTTGTGGAATCTCCATCTCTGGAGATATTTAAGAGTAGGTTAGATAAATGTCTATCAGGGATGGTTTAGACAGTACTGGGTCCTGCCTAGCCACGCCTAGACTGTTGCTTTGTGCACAGCTATGCAAATGAGGCTCAGCGTTGAATATCGCCGAGCCTCATTTGCATAGTGAATCGCCATTTCGCGGAAGAGGCTCTTGCAAGACGGGCTGTCTACACTGCCCTGCCTTGCGCAAGAAAAACCCTTTTGCAAAAGCCGTTATGCCTATTATTTTCAGGCATAACGGCTTTGCGCAGTGAAGTTTTTTGCAAGACGGGCAGTGTAGACAGCCCCGTCTTGCGCAAGAGCCTCTTCCGCGAAAATGGCGGTTCATTAGCTATGCAAATGAGGCTCGGTGATATTCCAACGCTGAGCCTCATTTGCATAGCTCTGGCGCAAAAGCGCACCAATCTAGACGTAGCCGACTTGATGACCTCTCGAGGTCCCTTCCAGTTCTAGTATTCTATGATTTTGGAAGTGCATTAAATGAATCTGCTTTAAATTCACACCCCATCTTATTCCAGACTCACATTCACATGTAGACCAAATTCCTAAAGGAGACCATAATCCTCGACACTTCGCAAACAGAGAAACAGAATTTTGTAACATCAGAGCCCGACCCATGACGAGCTTGGAGGAAATGGAAGCCGCCGGGCGACTCCCTAAAAGGACTAATCAGCCCTGAAAGTTCCTCTGGGCGGGAAGTAACTCAAATTGCAGCACCGTCCGTTTCTGCGCAGCCGGGACTCAGACCCTTAGCAGAGCACCCGTGCATGGAGTCAGTCAGGAACAGCGATTCTGGAATAACCCGCCATGCAGACACGCTCCTCAGGGGGAAGGCTGCATTGGAGAGCTAATGCTGGAGCCATCTTTGCAGCAGCCCACCCTGGCTCTCAAACTGGCTGTCAGGGCCTGTGGGGATGGTGGGGAGTAAGGGACAAGACCGAGACCAGAGGACCCCTTGCTGGTTCCGATGCCCCCAACGAATGAGCCTGGCTCCCTAGCCCTGCTGTGAAGAAAGGTCTCAGACAGCAGCTGGCACCGGGCTGGTGGTTTCTGCTGAGGCGGGCACAGCTCGGTGGGTTTCACTGTTGTGTTTTTAGCAGTCACTAAATCTCTCGCCTTCTCGCCAAGGACTTCCCTTTCCTGGGGCGGGCGCGATGCTGCCCTTGCACGCTCTTGGTGCTAAGGATGCTGAGGTGCAGGGGTGAGCCCTGTGCCAAGTCCAAGTGTGGGTGAATTAATCCCCCTCCAGGTTAGCTGGCTGCGGCGGATGCTTCTGGAATGTCGACCCCTCTGGTCACCTGCGAGTGGAACCGAACCTGGGACCGGCCACCACAGGGCCCTTCTAAGGGCAGGAGGAGCAGGTGCACCATGCTCCAGGCACCACCCAGGGCTGTGAGGGGACATGTGTGGCACGCTTGCTTCTTCCGCTTGAGGCCCCGCCCCTTTCAAGTGCAGAGCTGCCCCCCCGCCTTGTCCAGGGGCCCAGCCTGGCTGCCCACTCCCCGACCACACCCAGGAGGCGTGTGGGTTACACTTCCTCTCCCCTAAACCCTGTGCTGGTGCAGCGTAGCCGCTAAGCAGCGGGCACGTTCCACCCCAGCACAGGTCACATCTCCGTGGGGAGCAACGTGCCAGCAAAGGTGGAACAGCAGGTTGGGATCGTGCGTCTGTGCTGGCCCCTTGGCGCCCAGTGGTGAGAGAGCAAATCAAGCTGCGGATGAAAACACTACAGGGAGCAGACAGGGAAATCGGAGCAGCCAGCAACACATCTAAGCTTTACCTCCTGTGGGCACCCGGCTGGGGTGATACCGGCCAGGCCGCCTCTGGGATCCGAGGTGGGGGAAGGGGCTGGGAACAGTGTTTAGAAAACCATTTTTACCAGCACAAACTCACACTCAGAGACACTGACCCAGGCATGGGTGCAACTTGGGCAGGAGGGAAGGGCCATTTGGGATCTGGCTCCCTTTACTCCACTCTATTGTGGCCTCAACAGTTCTACATGCACACACACTGCACACGGATGCTCAGAACAGCTCAGATTTCAGTGCTGACTTTCACTGGCAGGGCTGGGGGGAGGGAGTCGGGGGCAGGGACTTGGGGAAATTTGCCTGGAGACGGGGAGTGGAAGAGCCAGCAGAGGAGAAAAGCCAGCCAGAGAGAGAGAGGGGCTCCAGGAAAGAGACCAGGGGAGGGAAGATGCTGGGTGCTGGGTGGAGGTGCACCAGGGAGGAATTTTTGGCTATAGGAAGTTATGCAAGAGAGTGAAGCATAGTCAGTGAACATGCAAACCAGCACGTTACATCAATAGCATTGAGGCTCCTGGTTGCTGCTCCTACAGCTCCAGCCAGGGAGACCGTACACCCCAGTTTGGGAAGGGGCCGCACAGTGAGGGGGGTGCACTGGGAGCCCGATCTCCGGCTCTGGCACGCTGGGGGTTATGGGGCCCGTGAGTCACTGGGAGCCGGGTCCCAGTTCCTACCGTGCCAGGCCCCACTGACACACACACAGAACCACCACAAGCGGAAGGAGCTGTCACCGTTTCACACCCATCCGCCCCCTTCCAGCCCCGAGAGGAGAGTCCCCAGCCCAGCGACTGGCTGGTCTTGAGCTACCTGCACAAGTCACCACAAAGGGGAAGAGCGTCTCGTGGGGAAGCTGCAGCGCTGGGGGGCGGCTCATTTCCTGCAGCCAGCGGGGAGTGGCCGCGCAGCCAGACCCTGCGTCCCACCCACCGCGGCCCCGGCTCTGTCCACTCAGGACACCCGTTCCCTGCACCGACATCGCCCGCTCGGCCTGCCCCTGCCTGCCGGGATGGGGGGGGCTCTGCGGCCTTCCCTGCTCTGGCTCCTGCTGGTGTCACAGCCCGTCGGTGAGTGTCCGTCTGACCTCTCGGGCAGGGAACTGCCATGACAAACAGCAACTCCTGGAAGCCCCTTGCTTGGCTCCCAGCATCCTCTCCAGCATCTCGGGGACAGGCCGGGGGAAGCTGCCCAGACCCCGAGGAGCCTGGGTGACCGGGAGATGGGTGGGCAGCCCCTGAAGAGTCCCTGGGCTTTGGGGCTCACATCCCCGGGGGACAGAGACAACGCTGAGAAGGAAAGAGATGGGGGGGTGGAGGCTGGGCTAACAGGAGAAGCACAGAGAGTTGGGGGCCCTGGGCCGGGAGGCAGGAGGACTTGGGACAGGGAGGGAAAGGCGGGATCTGGGACAGGGCACTGGGGGACTATGGACACGGACTCCAGCAAGGTGGCTGTGTGGTACAGGGGATACAGGGAGCCCCTCCAAGAGGCCGGAGGCAGCAGAGCAGATGGGGCTGGGGTCATAGTGCAAACCCCTTGGCCTGGCCCAGTCAGAAGAGGGGTGGAGCCAGGATCAAACTGCCCTTGGGGGATACCCCACCCGGTGCAGGTCAGTGCGGAGGCACCCAGTCGGGGGGGGGGGAGTCAGAGGTGCCGCCCCCGGGAGGTTTAACAGAGGGATGCAGGCTGATCCATCCAGACCCTTCCACCAGAACTAAATTGCACCCCCCTCACCCAGACCAGGCCTAGATCCCGGTTTAGCCCACGGTTCCGTGACACACTCGGGCCCAGTTAACCCTTCACTCACCTCCTGCTTCGTGTGTTTCTGAACGCCCAGGGTGCAGAGAAATGGACGTGGCTGCAATCGCAGGGGAATCCGTCCAGTTACAGCCAGTGACGTGGCCAGAATCTTGGGCAGAAATCTCCTGGGAGGTTACACTGGACTCAGGAGAGACGTATCGGCTCCTAACAGCTAATAAACAGAAGGATCCGGACTATGGGTCGTCTCCACATTTTACCAGCAGAGTCACTTTCCACCCTGAGAATCTCTCACTGCAGATTGATCCAGTTAGCAAGTCAGACAGAGGCCTCTACGCCTTAGAAATAACCGCGGCAGGAGGCCATGTCGACCGCCCCACGTTCCGTGTCTCTGTGTTTGGTGAGTCTCAAACTCCCGTTCCCCAGGGTGTGTGACCGACGGCAGCCGCCTCCCCCGGCATCTCTCACCCGGGTCTCTCCTTCCAGAGCGCGTCCAGGAGCCAAACCTCACGGTGCTCTCGGCCCACGCGCAGCACGGCCACTGCAACCTCACCCTGTCCTGCGCCGTGCCCGGCGCTGACGCAGTCACCTACAGCTGGTCCCGCGGCGCCTCCCCCATCCCGTCTGACAGGGACCAGCAGCTCCATGGGAACCAGTCCCTGCTGCGGCTGGTGATCGATGCCGACAGCAACGAGACCTTCTACCGATGTAACGCCAGTAACCGAGCCAGCTGGGACCAGAACACTGTAGAGCTCAAATCGGTGTGCGGCTTCCCAGCCCCAGGTAAACATCCCACAGTGTCACCCCCATTGCAGCCTGATTGTCACTAACACCGAGGCCCCTTTGTTCTCCGCTAGCAGCATGAAAGGGCCTCACAGAGCAGCCAGCCCTGGTTCCGGTTGGTCTGTGCTCAGTCGTGTATGTGTCCGAAGAGACGTCAGACGCTCCCTCCATTCGGTGTCAGGGAACGTGGACGAGGGCCAGCTCTGGGCCCACGAGTGTCCGTGGTTTCAGAGCAGTGGTCACTTTGATCCAGCAGAAGCAGCACGAGATCCAAAGGCTGCAAGCTGGGATGGGGGAAGAGTTTCCCCCTGGCTCAGACTGGCAGAGACCCTGGGGGGGGGGGGTGGGATTCCCCTACTCTGCAGTGTGGGTCAGGGGTTCCCAGGCACCCCAGCCCCTTTCCCTGCTCACTCCCTGCGTGCAGCAAGCACAGGGCATCACCCATCGCTTCCCTGCCTGATCTAACCGCCACGTTTCTCCGCTCAGGCCCCACGAGCCCAGTGACCTATTGCCACGTGAAGGGGATTCTCCTGCTGGTGGTGCTGGGAGCCCTGGTCACGGCCAGCGTCACGGTGCACGTCCGCACCCGGGACAGAGAGAGACTGGACTGAGCGAGCCCAGCGGCCCAGGCACGGAGCTGTCAGTGCTGCTCGGGGCCACGGCACCATCTGCAAAGGGGCTTCTCTCTCCTGCTGGAAACGGGAGCCCAGCAGCTCACCTGGCGACGGGCCCAGTCTCACGGGGTTGCGGTCACAGAAGCCCCTTTGGGATTGTTCCCCGTGTGCCGATCATGCCCTTACGCCTGCTCTCAGGGGCTCCCTGCCACCATGCGCTGTTGGGTCAGACACTGCTCTCCCCAGACCTGGCACAGAGTTGGGGTCACCACCCCCCGCAGAGCCAGGCAGACACTGACCCACTGCAGCGCTGGGAGGAGGCAGTTCTAGGGCTCGGCCCCCAGGAAACCAACCCCCGAAAGGGATCAGAGCCCCAGATAAATCCGTCCTGCTCCACGTAAGTTTTACACCAACAGAGCCCACGAGGATGTTCAGCCTCTTTCTCAGAGACAAAGAGGGATGCCCATTGGTTGTTCCCCCTCCCCGCAGGTAACAATGATTTACATTGGGCGTGAATAACAACCGCTCTGGTTCACTGTCAGTACAAACGGGGTTAAGTGGCTGCCAGTGAAAACAGACAGGAAGTGACTAAGTCCCAATGAACAGGACACACACGGTCAGTGCTAGTTCACGCCAATGCATTGCAAGCAGACCCCTACTCGAACGAGCTGATCTTGATCGAGGCATAATCTTCAGGTCAGAGACTTTTACCCTGCCCTGGGCGCCCAGCCCTTTGTCCCCTTTCAGGGGTTCCAGACAAGCGAGGACGGAAGCTTCCCAACGCTCACATGGTCTTTCCCCCAGGGCGGGAAGTTTTTGTTCTACATAGAATCATAGAATACTAGAACTGGAAGGGACCTCGAGAGGTCATCGAGTCCAGTCCCCTGCCCTCATGGCAGGATCAAATACTGTCTAGAGCATCCCTGATAGACATTTATCTAACCTACTCTTAAATATCTCCAGAGATGGGATTTCCACAACCTCCCTGGGCAATTTATTCCAGTGTTTGACTAACCTGACAGTTAGGAACTTTTTCCTAATTTCCAACCTGAACCTCCCTTGCTGCAGTTTAAGCCCATTGCTTCTTGTTCTATCCTCAGAGGCCAAGATGAACAAGTTTTCTCCCTCCTCCTTATGACACCCTTTTAGATATCTAAAAACTGCTATCATGTCCCCCCTCAATCTTCTCTTTTCTCAACTAAACAAACCTAATTCCTTCAGTCTTCCCTCATAGGTCATGTTCTCTAAACCTTCAATCATTCTCGTTGCTCTTCTCTGGACCCTCTCCAATTTCTCCACATCTTTCTTGAAATGCGGTGCCCAGAACTGGACACAGTACTCCAACTGAGGCCTAAGCAGCGCAGAGTAGAGCGGAAGAATGACTTCTCGTGTCTGGCTCACAACACACCTGTTAATACATCCCAGAATCATGTTTGCTTTCTTTGCAACAGCATCACACTGCTGACTCATATTCAACTTGTGGTCCACTGTAACCCCTAGATCCCTTTCTGCCATACTCCTTCCCAGACCGTCGCTTTCCATTCTGTATGTATGAAACTGATTGTTCCTTCCTAAGTGGAGCACTTTGCATTTGTCTTTATTAAACTTCATCCTATTTACCTCAGACCGTTTCTCCAATTTGTCCAGGTCATTTTGAATTATTACCCTATCCTCCAGATTAGTCGCAACCCCTCCCAGCTTGGTATCATCTGCAAACTTAATAAGCGTGCTTTCTATACCAATATCTAAATCGTTGATGAAGATATTGAACAGAGCCGGTCCCAAAACAGACCCCTGCGGAACCCCACTTGTTATGCCTTTCCAGAGGATTGTGAACCATTAATAACTACTCTCTGAGTACAGTTATCCAGCCAGTTATGCACCCACCTTATGGTAGCCCCATCTAAGTTGTATTTACCTAGTTTATTGATAAGAATATCATGCGAGACCGTATCAAACGCCTTACTAAAGTCTAGGTATACCACATCCACCGCTTCTCCCTTATCCACAAGACTCGTTATCCTATCAAAGAAAGCTATCAGATTGGTTTGACAGGATTTGTTCTTTACAAATCCATGCTGGCTGTTCCCTATCACCTTGCCACCTTCCAAGCGTTTACAGATGATTTCCTTAATTACTTGCTCCATTATCTTCCCTGGCACAGAAGTTAAACTAACTGGTCTGTAGTTTCCTGGGTTGTTCTTATTTCCCTTTTTATAAATGGGCACTATATTTGCCCTTTTCCAGTCTTCTGGAATCTCTCCTGTCTCCCATGATTTTCCAAAGATGATAGCTAGAGGCTCAGATACCTCCTCTATCAGCTCCTTGAGTATTCTAGGATGCATTTCATCAGGCCCTGGTGACTTGCAGGCATCTAACTTTTCTAGGTGATTTTTAACTTGTTCTTTTTTTATTTTACCTTCTAAACCTACCCTCTTCCCACTAGCATTCACTATGTTAGGCATTCCTACAGACTTCTCGGTGAAGACCGAAACAAAGAAGTCATTGAGCATCTCTGCCATTTCCAAGTTTCCTGTTACTGTTTCTCCCTCCTCACTGACCAGTGGGCCTACCCTCTCCTTGGTCACATCCCCCATTCTGGGGAAAATATGGGGGTCAAAATGGAACCCCAGTGCCAGGTGCTATGGCCACGTGTCCTCCTAGGACAGTGCTCACCAACCAGTCGACGGATCTACCGGTAGATCTTGGACCCTCTGACGGGTGATCCTGACTGGTTTGGCCAAGAGGCTCTCAAGCGCTGGCGCTTCAGCTCCTCCCCCAGAGCTCCGACTACAAACGAGGGTTGCGAGGTGTCTGGTATTGACCTGGACACTCCAATATTTTCACCTCCTGTCCGGTAAAAAAAATTCAGAAAATACCAGACACCTAAAATGTCTGGTATTTTTTGGTTTTTTTCCCCTGCCAGGGGGCAAAAATACCAGACATCTGGCAGCCCTACAAGCACACTCAGCAACTGGGCCCAGCCTCCGGACCCGCCCGGACGCCTCCTCCCCACTTATCAGGTTCCACAGGGGCTTGTCTTGTGGCTGGAACAGAAAAACAAGATGGCCACTGGCAAAAAAGCCTCTTCTTAAAGGGGCCATGCTGATTTTTTTTTTTTTTTTTTTTTTGCTTAATAACTTCTGTCGGGGTCCTTTTTTTTTTTTCTTTTCTCAACAACTTTGGTCTCCCCCTTTTTTTTCCTCAACAGAATTTTTTGCCCGGTGGTTTTTTTCTGGGTAGAGAGGGGTGTTCGGTATATTTGGTTAAACTATCTGACAATCTGAGTACAAACGGCACCGCCACTTCCCCCCCTCTCTGGGTCACCATCGCAGACACCCAGCGCTAGCGCGGTGCAGCAGCAACTCCCTGCCTCCACCCAGCACATAAGCAGCTCCCTTGGTGCTTTGTGCGGACAGTCAGGGCTGCTGCCGGTGGCGCGCAGTGTCCAGAGCTCCAAGCCCCAGTGCAGCACGCGCCGCTGTCCGGCAAGCCCCCCACCGCATGGCCCTTCCCTCCCGCTGTGGGACTGCCAGCCTGGCCACCTGCCTCCTCCATCCACAGATGGCTGCCGCCGCTGCTGGAGGGGGAGAGGGATAAACTCAGCAAGCCGCTCCTGGGAGCTGCCGCCAGAACCCGGCAGAGACCACGCAGAGCCCAGCTGGACCGCTGCAGAGCGGGGTACGTCTGGGCTCCGCCGGTGCGCTCTCTGCACGGCCCTTTCTTCCCCCGCCCCATCACACCCCGCTGGGGGAGTGACAGCGCACGGACCCGCTCGCTCCGCCACACCCCACAGGATGGGTCTGGTGGGGAGGGGGCTTCCCCCCATTCCTCGCTCCTCCTAACGGGAGCCAAAGCTGGTGCAGGGACTGGAATACACTAAAATTAGCCCCGCCGGTGGCCCAGCTCCAGGCACGACAAGCTGTCCTGCCGCGGGAGCAGCTGGGGGGCTGCGGGGACTTCTGGGGCCCGGCCACAGACTCCAGCCCCACAAACTGGAAGGCAGGGGGAAAAGTAAGGGGAGATGAAGGGCCTTGTGCTGAGGGGAGGCGCAGGGCAGGAGAAGAAAGGGGAAGGCACCAAGGGACAGGGTGGAGGAGAGGCAAATGCCAGGGGACCAAGTGGAGACAATGAGGAAAAGAGCAGGAGGAGGGAGGGGAGGTGTCAATGGGGGTGGAGGGGACAGGATGATGCTGGGAGAGGAAAGGAGAGAGGAGGGACATTGGGGGCAAGAGGGGGGAGGGGGAGGTGCTGGGAGAAGGGTTGAAAGAAGGGATGGGCATGAGGAAGGTGGGGATAGAGCAAGGCATGTGTGAGGGCACAGAGGGGCATGGGGGAACTGGGGCAGAGGGTGGTGAGGGGGTGGGCATCAGGGAGAAAGAGGGCACAACACCTTTTACTTCTGGTCATGTGTCCATCTTGACCCCGAGAGTGTTACCTCCAGGGGCCTGGCTAATGCGGGTCGGGGCAGGGCCGGGCAGGGAAGAGACTCTGCCCCCTCCTCCACCACTCCGCCCCCGCTGCTTCTGGGGGCCTGCCCGTGAGTGTGTTGGGGGCCCAGGAATGTGGGGGCAGAAGGGGGGCTGAAGGAGGAAGTGGGGATTTCCCTGAGGGGATGGGGCAATGCAGGGGATAAGGTTGGGGGGGATCATGGGGTGAGGGCGAGGCTGGAGCAGAGGGAAGATGTGGGTGGGTGGGTGGGTGGGGATACACTTTTACTTTGCAGAAGCTGCACTTCCCTTTACTCCCCACTTCTTTGCCTCCCTCCCCAACTAGCTATTTGGCTGCATACTCCCCCCTTTCACCTTTTCTGTGTTACTGCCCCAATCCCCTTCCACCCCAAACTCCCTCTCGTACCCCCAGCCCACCCCTCTCCTGCTGCCAGCTTCATTCTAGACCCTGCCCTCCTCACCCCGTCCTGAATCCATATCCCCTTCGCTGGCAGCCCTGTCCTGGTTTGCATTGACTAAGATGGTCTATGGGGTGCATGGCGGAGACAGCACCGCCCCGCCCGGGAGAGTGGCACAGCCCCGGGCAGGAGGGTTACATTTTGGCGTGGCACTTTGGAAAGGTTGCTGGTCCCATCGTACATCGTATTTCTAACTTCCATACCAGAATGATACACGCACCAAATGGAATATGCAGACCCAACCTACTGGCACTTTACAACAGGTCGCTTCCATGAGCTGTTTTGCCCCAAGCATCTTGGAGCTCTGCAGATTCATAAGCCAAAGTCCCCCCAGTACCTGCAGTTTCCAGACACACCATTTTATTTCTACCATTGCAACACGTTTGTTTAAACAACTTAATCCTAGCCGGGAGGGCGATGAATTTTTGGGTGTAAAAAGTACAAAAATAAGAAAACTCTGTAAAACTTAAAACAAAACCTCAGTTTTCTCCAGATATCAGTTGTGTTGATGTACCCCCCAGAGTTTTCTCATGTACCCTAAGGGGACTCGTACCCCTGGCTGAGAAACACTGCTCTACAGGGCACTGCCCACTACGATTGTCCTCATCCCCCGTCCAGGGGTTTATCCGCAGTCCTGTGTCGCTGCACTCTGGAGTCCTCCGCTCCCAGGGAACCCCCAATCTCCCTACCCCACCTCAGTGGCCCACGGCCAGGCTCTATCTAACCCTCGTCTCCAGGGCAAACTGCAGCCTGACATGGCCGCTCATCACTGGCAAGGGGGCGGGGACCTGCCGCCTTTGCCTGTCCTGGCCGCCTCTCTGCAGCCCCAGTAGCCTCAGGCCCTGCAGCCTGGGAGCTTGCCTGGCCAGAGCTCCCCAGCTCTGCCTTTCCCCAGCCCTGCCCTGTCTCAGGAAGCCTCCAGATTCCCTGGCAGCCAGGTCCCTCCTGCTCCCCAGGCAGAGCAAGAGCCTGTCCCCTCCACCCTCCAGCAGCCCTTATTTATACAGCCCCGGCTGGGCCCTGAGTGACTGTATCTGGTGCAGCTGTGGGGCTTTGCGCTCAGCCCTCTGCCAGGGCTCCGTCTGACCTTTCAAGGGACAGTGTGGGGCAGACACCCCGTCACAGGTCCCTCCTCCTTCCCAGACCCCTGCCGAGCAGGGTCTCTCCTTTTGTAGCATCTGCCTTTGAGTCCAGTGACAGGTATTGCCCCGCCCACCCCCTCTCTCCAGCACCCTGCCCCCCCCCAGAGCAAGCAGAAGACTGTGCACAAAGCGTCAGCATTGCACCGTTTGACATGCCATGCTGACAGCTTCTGATCCTGCTGACTCCACAGGAGCCACAGCTGTTCTCGGGTAGGACGAGAGCAGGAGGTGACCGTGCGCGTCTGTGCTGCTGGGCACAAGTAGAGAGGCTGGCGGTATCGCTAATTCCCGATGTTTGCTGTGCAAAGGGGAGCTGCAAACCACAAGGGGCCATTGAGGCGAACCCAAGATCCTGCCATGGACACCCCAGTGCAGCGATTCCGTCCCCCTGCTCTGGCTGCGGGGTAGCTGATATCTGTGTTTCCTTCCCAGTTGGCTGGGACCGAGGCTGAAGGTTGGTCCCCCAGCAAAGCCATTGCAGGAAAAGTCCGTCCCAGCCAGGGTCCCACGTCTAAAACAAACACAAGCTCCTGTCTCAAGCTGGCCCCATCCCCTCCTGCCCAGCCACACGCCCTGCCTGCCAGGGGACTGACGGGGTGCAGTCACAGAGCACTCTCGGGGGTGCCGCCTGGAGTGCTGCCCAGGCCACTGCCACTCGCCTTCCTGCTCTCTGGGGCTCCTCACCGCCTGGTCCTGCTGGGCCAGCTCCCTGGCTCCCCCCAGCCAAGGCACCGAGCTGAGATCCCTGCCCCCTTAGAAGCAGCACAGACACTGAACCTCTTCAGGTCCAAGGGGGGAGCAGTTTAGGGCCCAGCTTCCTAGGATTCCCCGCCCCAGATGGGATCAACCCCCCCCCAGTGAATTACCTGGGTAACCCCCGTTAGCAACGAGAGGGGGAATGTGCGCACTGGTTGTTCCCCAGGTAACAATTCTTTACATTGGGCTTGCTGGTAAGTAAAAGTGCTTTTAGTAAGTAGGAGCGGTAGGGTTGAAGTGGTGACAAGGGGCAGCAGGCAGGGCAGAGTACATTACACATTGACAGTGGCAGACAACGCTGTGCTAATTCGAACCCTAAATCCTCCGCAGGAACTTACCACAAACTCACTGAAACTGTTTGTTCCAGCTGCACCTTCAACCAGGGAATCTCCACCTCCTGGGTCTCGGGCTCACTCCCGGGTGTGCCAGCCCCAGCCCCACGTCCCTACTTTCCAATTGTTTTTAGAGATTCCTTTTTGCATGGGAAGTCACCTGGCCAGTTGGGGTGGACACGTGACCTCTGCAGACCAACCACTGCTAAGACTTAGAGGACAAAAGAGATGGCTTAACAGTTGCTCATCAAGACCTGGAGGGTAACAGCCGTGCTGGCTCAGTCACATTTCACAGCCAGAACACACTCCATGCTCCACAGATCTCATTTTACACACAAGACTGACACACCCCAACGTAAGATAGACAGACCTGGGTTAGGACATGAAGATCGATCGGCTCCATGACGTAATTTGGCCAAAGCAGTTTTGAGTTCTGTGCATTTGTGTCCATAAGTCCATTTCATAAAGCATGGGGGGGGGGGCGGAGAGAGAGGGGGAGTCCGTCACGGGGACCTGGATCAAGTCATGCACCTGGGGAGGTGAGCTGAGCTAAGTGGCTCACCGATGGGGCTGGCCCCCTCTGCGCTTAAGGGGCCAGTCATCCTGCAAGAGCCATGCATTCCCCTGGCATCCAGACGGTCACTACACCCCCTAGCTCAGGTTTCACTGTGTAACACACCCCCAGGCCAGGCCCGTCACATGACCAGTCAGTGGGGCCTGCCCCACATCTCACCTCCCTCTGCCCCACAGCAGACACCCCTTGCCAGCGACTGCAGCGGGCTTTGGATCAGGCCCTACGGATGTGGATTCAGGCGCCGGCCTCACTTCTATGCCCGGCTGGGACTGACCCGCCTGCCTGGGGCCAAACTCTGGGCTCGGTTCGAGGCCCCTAATGAAGCACAAGGCAGCCCAGGCTGAGCGCCCTGCCGGCCTGTCTGCACGTGGTTACGTGTCCCGTGTGAGCTGAACTCAGGCACGCAGCATGGCCGGGGCTCGCTGTGATGGACCGGGCCGGGTCTGGGCACCGCTGATGGCGTCTGCTCAGGGTGAATTGCTCAAAACCAGGGCTGCTTACTGGAGACCTTCCCAACAGGCCACAAACCAGTCACACCGAGTGCCAGCTGCCAGTCTGGCCAGCAGGAAGCCTCACGAGCAAAACCCTCTGACAGCCCAGCTCTCCCTGTGCCACAATCAGCCCCAGGCCTAACACACAGGTGAGGGGTTATAGAACCCAATCTCGCCTACCTCAAACGGGTCCACCCGGTCCCAAAGAACCAGCCACAGATCCACAGTCAATGTACACTCTGGATCTTACCCACAAGAGCACACTGAGCCAATCCTTTAGAATCTAAAAAAAGGAAAAGCATGAGAGTAACGTTGTTAAGGAAAATACATTACACGCATCGCATCACCCAGCTCTCGATACGGGCTCTCGGCAGAGGTGTTACAAATTGCTAGCTTAGGAGTCTCTGGTGCACATCCTATGGCAGGACGGGTCGACAATCCTTCCCGGCTCGCTGTCCCTCGCAAGGCTGCATCTGGGATCAGGAGCAGAACTGAAGGCAAGATGGAGACGGCCTCATGGCATTTTATAACCATCCCTGGTCTCCCCAGTGAGAGAAGGTCACACGGTCGAGTCACCTGTTCGTGTTTCACGTGCTGGCAGCCGTTATGCCCTGGCTGGTTTGCAAGTTCCCAGACGAATTCCTCAGGTGAGTTTTGGGCACCTTGAGAGCCATTGTCCTTGGGCCGTGCTAGTGAGCACAGTCAGTCATTGGACAACCCTCCTTTACGACAGGCAGAGAACACTGGCAGTAGCAGCACAGAGTCCATATTCACAACTCCACATACAGACATCACACACGTACATGAATAGCAGACTTAGAATCAGTAGAACATGAGCTTCCATTCGACACCTCACAGGGCCCCTTTGTACAGACTTTGGGGCACCCACCTCCCATGGGTGCAGCACTGACCAGTCCGATCCCCCCCCAAAATCCAGTAACGGGACACCCGCCGGCTCCTGCAGCCGAGCAGCGAGCGGGGGTGGGGGAGGGGGGCGTGGAGCAGAGCTCGGGGGGGGGCGCTGGGGAGACACATTGGTACAACAGACCCAGGCTTTGAACGCACGGGGAGGGGCTAGGGAGTTAGGGGGAAGGAGCGGAGCCAGCCAGAGTGAGGGGCCCCCCTCCCAGCCGGAACAGCGGCCCTGCTGAGAGACATTCGGTCCCCGTGCCCAGGCCGCTGTCTAGGGGCAGCCGGGCACTCGGCTCCAGGGTGTGTCTAGACTACTTGGCTCTGTCGACGGAGCCCTGTAGTCTAGACACACCCCCAGGGTCTCAGGCCAGCGTCCTGTTGGCACTGAGCCCCAGGCCCTGCGCTGCAGTCGGAAGGGGCCCTGCAGTGAGGGGTGCACTGGGGGGATCTCCGGTCCTGGCACAAGTTGCACTGGGGGAGGTCCAGGTTGGATATTAGGAAAAACTCTTTTCCTAGGCGGGTGGGAAGCGCTGGGCTGGGTTCCCTAGGGAAGTAGTGGAGTCTCCATCCCTAGAGGTGGGCTGATTGAGTTGGGGCTGGTCCTGCCTAGAGCAGGGGACTGGACTTGATGACTCCTGAGGTCTCTTCCAGCTCTATGGATCTATGATTCTGTGTGTCACTGAGAGCCGGGCCCCAGCTCCCCGCGTGCCAGGCCCCACTGACACACACAGAACCGCCACAGGCGGAAGGCGCTGTCACCGTTTCACCTCCCCCCCCGTCCAGCTCCGAGCAAGAGCCACGAAAGAACCTGCCCCGACCCGACAGCCTGACCAGGGGCCAGGCCCAGGCCAGGCCATCGCTTGACCCTGATCTCAGGTCCCACCCCTGCAGGTCTGGGGCACTCGGCTGTTTGAGCTCATTGCGCCATTCACCACAAAAGGGAAGAGTGTCTCGCGGGGAAGCTGCAGCGCTGGGGGGGGGCTCGTTTCCTGCAGCCAGCAGGGAGCGGCCGCGCAGCCAGACCCTGCGTCCCACCTGCCGCAGCCCGGCTCTGTCTGCTCAGGACACCTGTTCCCTGCACGGACGCTGCCTGCTCGGGCTGCCCCTGCCTGCCGGGATGGGGGGGGCTCTGCGGCCTTCCCTGCTCTGGCTCCTGCTGGTGTCACAGCCCGTCGGTGAGTGTCTGTCTGACCTCCTGGGCAGGGAACCGCATCTCGGGTTCTCCCCTCATCCTCTCCGGCAGCTGGGCACAGGCTGGGGGGAAGCTGCCCAGACACCCACGAGCCCAGGGTGGCCAGGAGAGGCCACTCCCCAGCCTCGGCACAGTGACTGCCGGGGACTCCAGCTCTCTGAGCTGCACACAGAGCGCAACGGCCCCTCCCTCTGCCTACCGGCTGGCTGGGCCCAGCACAGCACCAGCCATGGGGCAGGCACCCATGAGAGTACTTTAGGGGACAAGAGGCGGCTGAGATTTCTGAGCCCTCTGGGGAAGGAGCCCCCAAAGGGCTGGTTCTGCATTGCTCGCTGGGGCAGAGGAGAGGAGGAGGGGGTAGAGCGGGGATGCTCGCAGAAGAGGTAGGTGGCTGCAGAGCCCACGGAGCGCAGCCCCATAGCCAGTGGCAGGGGCAGGAGCTCAGCCTGGTGGCCACAGGGCTCCGTGCCCTGCTGCAGTGCTGTGCTCCTCACAGCCCCCCACCGCGTCCCCCAAACCCTCACTGGTCCCCGCTCAGTCACTGCCGGCCCCTCTGCTGCCGCTTGAGCGGAGCCCTGCAGCCCAAGGCCACAGAGGAGCCAGCACTGAGCTCCCCTGGCCGGCGAATCCCCAGGTGCAGGACCGGTCGGGTGCGGGTGCCGGACCAGGCAGGTCCAGCCTGTACAGGAAGCATCGTTCGTGGGGGAGGGGTCTGGGTCACGATTCTGAGCTGCGGGACCTGGCAGTGCCACCGTTTCTCCCTCGCCTTGCGCTGGGGAACCAGCCCTGCAGGGCGCAGCGTGATGGGGAACCAGGGCCCGGATCTCGGCCCCTCGTCATTCTCACTTGGCCGCTCCCTTTCCTTCCCCTTCTGCGCTCAGTCGGCCCCGGCTGTGAGCCGGCTCGGGCGGGGGCGGGGGCAGGTGCAGGACAGGGCCGGGTGCTGACGACAGGCTGGCCATTTCCAGCCCGAGCAGCAGCCACCAGCCCCGGCAGGGCGGGACACGAGGAGCTGGACAGGGGCCCTGCGGGGCTGGCTGCTTCACTCACCCGTTTGAGAGTCCCCTGGCCCCGGCAGGCCCTGCTGCAGCTACAGCGTCTGGCAGGTCATTGGCAACGTGGCCACGTGGCAGGGATATTTGGGGCAGCCGCATTTCCCCTGCACTGGTGCCAGAAGCTGGGCCCCATTCGCCAGGCCCCTGAGCAAGAGACGGGGTGTAAGGGGCTAGATCGCTTCAGCCATCCAGTGGGATGGGATGGGACCAGCAGCCTCCCTGCGGCTATGCAGAACCCCGCCCCCCCACAACAGCTGTAAGGCGCTGTCACACGGGGAGGGCCTTTGTTATCTGCTAGTGGCTGCTCTACATCAGCGGATAAAAGCCTCCCACTGCTGCCAGATCGCTATCCCCCAATCTTTGATGCATTCAAAAACCGCACCCAGGCCCACTCTCACAGCGGGCCCCTGGCTCTGTAACCTCCCAGCCGCAGCCCCAGGGCTGAAGGTGGTCTGGCTGTGGGGCGCTGGACACCAGGATCTGGAATCTGGGAGGGTTTGGGCCCAGCTCCCTAGGGAACGGTTCTATCCTCCCCCAGTGCCCCAGCTACAGTCTGACCCCGGAGCAGCAGCTCTCCCTGGATCTCGGGGGACAGGTGTCGCAGGGGCTGGGAGGGGAACAGGCCAGGTGTGTCCCTGACAGAGTGTGTGGTGGATCCGGTCCTACCCTGCTCTTCTCTCGCCTGCGGCAGGTCACGCCAGAGCAGAGGCCAGTGCAACGGAGCTGAGCGGGATTCTGGGGGACTCGGTCACTTTCCCCACGGGGGTCCCAGCAGAGCAATTTAAAACTGCTGCCTGGACAGTAAACACAGATAACAGCATAGCGACGGTGGGAGCAGGAAACCCCCCCGCTCTCATTGTGTCACACCCAGCCTACGAGGGACGCCTGAGAGTCCCTGCCCAGAGCTACTCCCTGCAGATCAGCGGCCTGAGGGCGGAGGACACGGGCACCTACAGAGCTCAGATCAACACGGCCACCGGCACCGTCTACAGAGAAAACTTCACGCTGCGCGTGTACAGTGAGTGCGGGGCCTGAGACCCGGGGGAGCTGCTCAGGAAGCTCTGGGAGCCCCGAGGGCTGCAGGGTCCCAGCGTCTCTGTGGCTGCTTCTCCTCCTCGCTCCCCCTTCCACTGCTCCTCCAGCCTGGCCTCCCTGCCCACCTGCAGCTCCCTTACCCTGTCCCACAGGGCCTGGGCTGCTCTCTGTCTGTCCTGACTGTGCCTGCCCCACACAGACCCGGCCCATCACACACCCAAACACCTCTTGGCAGGAGGTTTCCTTCCCCAGCCTGTTACCAGAGTTGCCCAATGCTCTGGGGTCTGCTCATTTCTTAGGGGTACTCTTACGGGGCTGGGGGAGGTTCACAATTCTATCCGTGTGCGGCTTGTGCTGCTTGTGCTCTCATACGGGGCTGAATTCTCCCTGCTGCCAATTCCCCTCCCACTGGAGCTCCCTGCAGGAACTAGGCTCCTCGGGACGGGTTCTTCCCACCTTAGCAACACACGGACACTCCCCCACTGCCAGAGCCCATCTGAGGGGACTGGGGAATCAGCACTCACACGCTGACCCCTCCTATGTCCCTGGCCTCAGCAGGCTGGTTTCACAGCAATGCCGCACTGCACCCTTGCGTTGCGCGAGCAGTGAACCTGGTCTGTACGGAAATGCTCCCCTGCAGGATTGTGCTACTTCTGGTAGCAGTTTCCTATAGGAGCATTTCCTTACAATCGTACCAATAAGAAAGTGCTACCAGTAGCACATTCCTATAAGGTAGCAGCTTTCAACATTACAGGCCAAGCGGTGGGAGCAGCCACTTTAAAGGTAGGGTTACCCTGCCTGGCTCTGCGGGTGGGGGATGCTGGGGGTGCCTGGCTGTGGGGGATGGGCATTGGGTTAGAGCAGGGGGTGTTTGTGGGGCAGAAGGGGCATTAGGTTGGAGCAGGGCGGCTGGAGGTGCCTGGCTCTGGGGGAGGGGCATTAGGTTGGAGTGGGGGGCTGTGGACATCTGGCTCTGGGGGAGGGATGGGTGCATTGGGGTACTTATAATTTTTTTAAAAGGGGTACTTTATAAAAAAAAAGTTGAAAAACATTGCTCTAAACCAGTGTTTCTCAACCAGTAGTACCAATACCCTTAGCGGTACTTAGGGGTACTCGAGAGACGTCTGGAGGATTCATCAGCACAATTGAAATTTGGAGAAAACTGATTTTTTGTTTAAGTTTTACAGCACTTTATTATTTTTAACTTTTTACACCCAAAAATGGCAGCACCTGCCTGGCTACGATTAAGTTGTTTAAACAAACCTGTTGCAATGGTAAAACAATTTTGTGTGTCTGAAAACTGTAGGTACTGGGGGCACTTATAATTTTTTTTAAAAGGGGAGTACTTTATAAAAAAAGGTTGAGAAACATGGCTCTAAACCGTTCCTTTTGGCCTCCGTTTCCTTTCTCCTTTGGCAAGTTGGGCAGGTAGCAGTTTTGGTACAAATCTATCAGAGGTGCACACAGTGCCCGCTCTACCTCAGCTGGTGCTGGATAATCCGGGCCTCAGTTCCAAAGGAGTTGGCCTCCCTGAAGTGATCGAGTCCCTCCATGTTTTCTTGTGGATAGTGCACGTGGGGGACTGCCCCAAACTGGAGAGGTGGGGGAAGACGTGGTCCAAGCTCTCCCCCACCCCCAGGGTCAGGCTGAGCTATGTGCCAGGTTCGGGGCCCTGCCGCATGGCGGCGGAGGGGAAAGGGAGGAGCGCAAATTTTGCTTTTGGCCGCGGGCACATAACACCTTTGCTACGCATCTGAGAGGGGCTTCACGGTTCCAGAGCTTGGAGGGTGATTTGATGGGGGTTCATGTCGTGGTTTCAGACACACGCTTGTAAGAATCTGCTCTTGTTTTGCTTCCCACCGGCATTCTTGCCATTTGTATGTTTCTCCCAAACAGAACGACTGGCAGAGTTGGACATCTCAGTAACCCCCGTGCCGGGCTCAGCGAGCATTGTGAATGGGACATGTAGCATCACCCTGAACTGCACTGTGCAGGGGGTGGGAGAGGACGTGAACTGCACCTGGACCCAGGCAGAGGCCAGCACTGTCATCTCCACGGGGGTGTCCGTTCACATCTCGCACAGACTTGGAGATGAAGGCTCCTCTGTTACCTGCACGGCCAGGAACCCCGTCAGCAGCAGCTCAAAATCCGTCTCCCTGCAGGAAGTGTGTGCAGGTAACAATCGGCAGCAGACAGGCCAGGGGGAGTCGTATTTGACGGTACCTGTAGCTAATGGGGTGGGGTACAAACTTGTGCCCCTGGCAAGGGTTCAGGAAAGAGCTACAAGAGTCAGAGGCCTGGGAAATGCATCTCATGAGGAGACACGTCAGACGCTCCCTCCATCTGGTGTCAGGGAAGGCGGATGGGCTCTGGGCCCACATGTGTCCGTGGTTTCGGAGCAGAGGGCACTTTGATCCAGCACAAGCAGCACGAGATCCAAAGGCTGCAAGCTGGGATGGAGGAGGCATTCCCCCTGGCTCAGACTGGCAGAGACCCTGGGGGGGCGGGATTCCCCTTCTCTGCAGCGTGGGTCAGAGGTTCCCAGGCGCCCCGGCCCCTTTCCCTTCTCATTCCATGGGTCTCCCCATCCGCCCTGGCACGCACAGGGTATCACCCATCGCTCCCTGCCTCATCTAACTGCCACATTTCTCTGCTCAGGCCCTGCGAGCCCAGTGACCTATTGCCACGTGAGGAGGATTCTCCTGCTGGTGGTGCTGGGAGCCCTGGTCACGGCCAGCGTCACGGTGCACGTCTGCACCCGGGGCAGAGAGAGACTGGACTGAGCGAGCCCAGCGGCCCAGGCACGGAGCTGTCAGTGCTGCTCGGGGCCACGGCGCCATCTGCAAAGGGGCTTCTCTCTCCTGCTGGAAACGGGAGCCCAGCAGCTCACCTGGCAACGGGCCCGAGTTTGGACCAATCCCTGCTCCTCTGCCCTGCCGGGCTGGGGCTCAGATGGGGGGACCGGCACGAGAGAGACTCACCAGCCAGTGCTGGCCCTAAACTGACCCCCTCAAACCTGTGAATGGGCTGCTGCTGCCTTCTGGCTGGGCCTGGTGCTGCAGGTGCCCTGCCTCAGTTTCTCCATTCTAAGTTCCCCACCAGCTGCTCCTGTTTGCCTGGCTCACCACTCTGGCTGGGTCAGTGCGGAAGCTCAGCCCCTCCCAGGGCATCAGAGTCCAGCCAGACACAGGGTACCGGAGCCTTTGTCCCAGCTCGGCCCCATTCTCGTCATCTGTCCACCCAGCTCCTGGTCTCAGCTCACAGCCATCCTCTTGCCCCCCTAGGGCCTGGCTTTAGGAATCATCCCAGGTACTTCCAAGTAGCCCCTGTCAGGGTCCTCCTGCACCCCAGGGGAGCCCAGTCAGGCTTCCCCATTTCATAGCCTACCCCAGCTCCCCTCTCCTGTGGGGGCTGAAGGGTCCCTGCTCCTTCCCAGCCTGGCCCTGCTGAGCAGGGTCTCTCCTTTCTAGCATCTCTCTTCCAGCCTGGTCCTGCTATCGCTGCTGCAGGCGGAGCTGACCGGTCTGCCAGCAGCCTAGTGACCCCTCCAGGGCCCTGCAGTGTTTGGACACCCCCACCCCTTCATAGCCTTGTACGCCCGGGAGCTAGAGCAACTCAGCGGTGTCACTGGAACATGCGAAGGGAGTTAACACACGCACAGGCTGCACGTGTGAGCTGGGCTCCTGGCGGTTACAGGTCCCAGATACACTGAATTCACTGACTCCGTAATACGTAGACGAACGTACTCCCTGAACACCGTTCTGAAGGGGAGAAATTACACAGGCAAGGAAGCTACCAGGGCTCACCTTGCCTGCCCTCAGCCAAGCTCAGTTTTGCATAATGTGCCAGCTCCCATCAACTGTTATTTTCAGGCTTTACTTCCTCATCATCAATTATTAACATTTTCCCAGTTGCAGGAATCATAGAATCATAGAATACTAGGACTGGAAGGGACCTCGAGAGGTCATCGAGTCCAGTCCCCTGCCCTCATGGCAGGACCCAATACTGTCTAGACCATCCCTGATAGACATTTATCTAACCTACTCTTAAATATCTCCAGAGATGGAGATTCCACAACCTCCCTGGGCAATTTATTCCAGTGTCTGACTACCCTGACAGTTAGGAACTTTTTCCTAATGTCCAACCTGAACCTCCCTTGCTGCAGTTTAAGCCCATTGCTTCTTGTCCTGTCCTCAGAGGCCAAGACGAACAAGTTTTCTCCCTCCTCCTTATGACACCCTTTTAGATACCTGAAAACTGCATCATATCCCCCCTTAATCTTCTCTTTTCTAAACTAAACAAACCCAATTCCTTCAGCCTTCCTTCATAGCTCATGTTCTCTAGACCTTTCATCATTCTTGTTGCTCTTCTCCAATTTCTCCACATCTTTCTTGAAACGCGGTGCCCAGAACTGGACACAATACTCCAACTGAGACCTAACCAGCGCAGAGTAGAGCGGAAGAATGACTTCTCGTGTCTTGCTCACAGCACACCTGTTAATGCAGCCCAGAATCATGTTTGCTTTCTTTGCAACAGCATCACACTGCTGACTCATATTCAGCTTGTGGTCCACTATCACCCCTAAATCCCTTTCTGCCGTACTCCTTCCTAGACAGTCGCTTCCCATTCTGTGTGTGAAACTGATTGTTCCTTCCTAAGTGGAGCACTTTGCATTTGTCTTTATTAAACTTCATCCTGTTTACCTCAGACCATTTCTCCAATTTGTCCAGATCATTCTGAATTATGACCCTATCCTCCAAAGGACTTGCAACCCCTCCCAGCCACAGGTTTCAGGGGAACTCCAAAGCAAAAGGGAAGTTGCGGCTAGCCCAAGATTTTTGCTGGACCCTCTGACCCCACCGCAGTGATACCACCTACCGGGTCTGGCTGTGGGGTAGCCGCTTCCTTTGTGTCTTCTCTGCCAGCTGGCTGGGGCTGAAGCTGCGGTTTGGTCTCCCACCAAGGCCAACAAAGGAAAAGTCCATCCTGGCCAGGCCAGGTCCAAAACAAACACAAGAGTCTTTGTCCCCCAACTCAAGCTGGGCCCGTCCCCTTCAGCCTGGGGCCTGTCTCCTCCTCAGCACTTCTGAGGACCTTCGATTCTCCCCCTTCTCTCTGGGAGCAGCAACTCCCACAGCTTCCCAGCCAGGGCCTCTCCAACACACTCCCAGGTCTGGTGTAGCCTCCCAGCCTGCCAAGGGATTTTACACAACTTCTGCACCTGGGGAGCTGAGCTAAGTGGGTCACCGGTGGAGTCAGGCCCCTCTGCACTTAAAGGGCCAGTCACCCTGCAAGAGCCATGCATTCCCGGGGCATCCAGAGGGTCACGACACTCCCTAGCTCAGGTTTCACTGTGTAACAGGCCAGGCCAGTCACATGGCCAGTCAGTGGGGCCTGCCCACAGCTCACCCCCCCAACTCACCCACCCCCACCAGCAGAGACTGCAGAGGGTTATGGGTCAGGCCCTAGGGATGTGGGTTCAGGCACTGGCCTCACTTCTATGCCCCCACTGGCCATGGGGCTGGGGGACGCATTGGTACAACAGAGCCAGGCCTTGAACGCACGGAAGAGGGGCTAGGGAGTGAGGGGGAAGGAGCGGAGCCAGCCAGAGAGAGGGGAGAGAGACATTCGGCCCCGTACCCAGGCTGCTGTCTAGGGGGCGGCCAGGCACTTAGCTCCCAGTGTCTCAGGCCAGTGTCTCGGTGGCACTGAGCCCCAGGCCCTGCGCTGCAGCGGGAAGGGGCCCTGCAGTGGGAGGGGGTGCACTGATTTCCAGCCATGGCACGCTGGGGGTAACGGGGCCCTGGGGTCACTGGGAGCCGGGCCCCAGCTCCCAGTGTGACAGGCCCCACTGACACACACAGAACCACCACAGGCGGAAGGAGCCGTCACCGTTACACACCCACCCGCCCCCCCGTCCAGCCCTGACAAGAGCCACAAGAGAACCTGCCCTGACCATGGGCCAGGCCACCGCTCGCCCAGAGCCCGGCCGGTGTCCCCCTGATCTCAGGTCCCAGCCCTGCAGGTCTGGGGCACTCGGCTGTTTGAGCTCATTGCGCCATTCACCACAAAAGGGAAGAGCGTCTCGCGGGGAAGCTGCAGCGCTGGGGGGCGGCTCGTTTCCTGCAGCCAGGGGGGAGCAGCCGCGCAGCCAGACCCTGCGTCCCACCCGCCGCAGCCCGGCTCTGTCTGCTCAGGACACCTGTTCCCTGCACCGACGTCGCCCGCTCGGGCTGCCCCTGCCTGCCAGGATGGGGGGGGCTCTGCAGCCTTCCTTGCTCTGGCTCCTGCTGGTGTCACAGCCCATCGGTGAGTGTCCGTCTGACCTCCTGGGTAGGGAACCACCTCTCGGGTTCTCCCCTCATCCCCTCCAGCATCTGGGGACAGGCTGGAGGGAAGCTGCCTAGACTCCCACGAGCCCGGGCTGGCTAGGAGGGGATAGGGCAGGCCCCAGCAAGCCTGGAGGGAGGTTTGGGCAGGCCCTGAAGCACTCAGAGCGGGCACCCCTCTGCAGCGGGGCAGATCAGTGATGTGGGGACAGAAAGGGATGGGGTGGGTCTGGAGCGTGAGGGGAGAAGCCGAGCGACTGGGGGCTCTGGGACAGGGCGACAGGAGGACGTAGGAAGGGGAGGCGAGAGGAGATGGGGTGAGGTTGAGGACCGGGGCCAAGCCCAGGGGAGGGGTGGAAGGGAGATACCAGCGAGGTGGCCGTGTCGCCGCGGCTGACACACCAAACCCTGTGGGGGGGGGGTGGTACCTAGGGGCTGCTCAGGATTATTGCTCCCTGATCCTCACTCCCCAGTCTCGGCACAGTGACCGCCGGGGACTCCAGCTCTCTGAGCTGCACACAGAGCGCAACGGCCCCTCCCTCTGCCTACCGGCCGGCTGGGCCCAGCACAGCACCAGCCATGGGGAAGGGGCACCCGCCGGTGCCTTTGGGGGGACAAGAGACGGCTGAGATTTCCGAGCCCCCTGGGGAAGGAAGCCCCCCAAAGGGCTGGTTCTGCATTGCTCGCTGGGGCAGGGGAGAGGGAACAGGAGGGGGGCACCAGGGGGATGCTCAGGGGAGAGGGTTGCCAGGTGTCCGGTGTTGACCCGGACAGTTAGGTATTTTCGCCTCCTGTCTGAACACCTGAAATGTCCGGTATTTTCTGATTTTTTTCCAGGCCAGGAGGCGAAAATACCGGACATCTGCCAACCTTACAACACACTCAGCAACTGGGCCCAGCCCCCGCCCCAGACCCCATGCTTACCTGTTTCCGCAGAGAAGCTGCGTTCTGGCTTGATCAATAAAACAAAATGGCCGCCGGCAAAAAGCCTAAAGACCAACAACTTTGGTCCCCCCTCTTTCCCCCCATCAACAGAATTTTTTTCACCTGTGGGGTTTTTTTCGGGGTGTTCAGTATTTTTGGTTAAACCATCTGGCAACCCTATCAGGGGAAGAGGTAGGTGGCCGCAGAGCCCCACAGATCACAGCCCCCCATAGCCAGTGGCAGGGGCACGAGCTCAGCCTGACGGCCACAGGGCTCAGTGTGCTCCTCACAGCCCCCCATCTCTTCCCCCAAGCCCTCCCCGGTCCCCACTTGGTCAATGCCAGCCCCTCTGCTGCTGCTCGAGCGGAGCCCTGCAGCCCAAGGCCACAGAGGAGCCAGCACTGAGCTCCCCTGGCCGCCGAATCCCCAGGTGCCGGACCGGTCGGGTGCGGGTGCCGGACCAGGCAGGTCCAGCCTGTGCAGGAAGCATCGTTCGTGGGGGGAGGGGTCTGAGTCACGATTCTGAGCTGCGGGGCCTGGCAGTGCCGCCGTTTCTCCCTCGCCTTGCGCCGGGGAACCAGCCCCGCAGGGCTCAGCGCGACGGGGAACCAGGGCCCGGATCTCGGCCCCTCGTCATTCTCACTCGGCCGCTCCCTTTCCTTCCCCTTCTGCGCTCAGTCGGCCCCGGCTGTGAGCCGGCTCGGGCGGGGGCGGGTGCCGGACGGGGCCGGGCGCTGACGACAGGCTGGCCATTTCCAGCCCACGCAGCAGCCACCAGCCCCAGCAGGGCGGGACACGAGGAACTGGACAGGGGCCCTGCGGGGCTGGGTGCTTCACTCACCCGTTTGAGGTTCCCCTGACCCCCGGCAGGCCCTGCTGCGGATACAGCGTCTGGCAGGTCATTGGCAATGCAGCCACGTGGCAGGGATATTTGGGGCAGCCGCATTTCCCCTGCACTGGTGTGACGTAGTGGGGGTATCTGGCTAGTTCCTATGCTGGCTCTGTGGTAATCCCCAATGGCTGCCATCGGTACCACAGCCCAGAAGGATGAGTCATTATGCTAAGAGGGTCTCTCAACCTGTCTGACCAGCTACCCCCCAAGGAGAGAGACAAAGGAAGGGGGAATGCTGCCCTGGCTGGGGGGCAGGGCTGGAAGAGAGTTTAGAGTCTGTCTGGGATCATGGAGGAACCAGCCTAAGCCAGGGGCTGGGATTTAGGGCCCAGTCTCCCCCATCTCAAGGGGGGCTGAGGCATCCTAGACCTGCCCTGTAACCAGATTACATCGGTGCTGTGCTGTGCTGTGCTGTATCCTGGAGAAGGAATAAACTCCCTCCATTCTACGGGCTGGTGGAGTCTGTTCGTGCCATTACGGGGTGCAGGAGTCAGGGGACCCCAACGCGTCGTCACACTGGTGTCAGGAGTGGGATGCACTGCACCCGTGGATGGAGCATCCAGCGGCGGCGACAAGGCGCAATAGAAGCAAGAGCCATGGAACCAGGCGTGCTGGAAACAGGCGGCGGTTCCTGGGAATCGTGGGCGCAGCAGCACTAGACTGGTGAGTCTGCACCGAGGGGACCAGCGGGAGATGGCCTACACCCAATTCCTGAAGGCAGAGCTGGTGAAGCTGTGCAGAGAGAGGGGCTTGCCTGTGCGGAGCGCAGCAAGGCCCAGCTGATTGCCCGGCTGGAAGAGAATGACCAGCCACAGGGCTGGGATCCTGTCCCCGTGGGGAACAGCCAGACCCGCACTGGGAGCGTGTCAGGCTCGGAGAGGGGACGGAGCGCTGGAGGCCTCCGAAGAGACCGGACTGCCTCCCAGGGAAGCCCTGCAAGCTGTAGTCCGGCTAGGGCAGGGGCCAGCCCAGTGGAGCTGCGGCGGCTAGAAATCCAGCTGCAGATGAAGGAATTGGAAGTCCAGGACCGTAGAGAGCAGCGACAGCATGAGCTGGCCATGGCCGAGCGGAGAAGCGGCAGGGCCCCAGCTGCGCCGAGTGCAGATGAGCCCCAAAGGCCCGGGGCGGCCAGACGCTTGGAGAAGCTCGTGGTGGCCCAATTGAAGGACATGGGCGATGTAGATGGGTTCCTCAGCTCCTTTGAGAGGGCCTGTGGACTGCAATGGGTCCCCCCAGCTGACTGGCTTCAGGAGCTCATCCCTGCACTGAACCAGGAAGCTGCCGGGGTGCTCAATCAGCTGGAGGACCTACAGCCAGGGGATTACAACCGAGTCAAGGAGGCCCTGCTGCACAAGTTCGGGCTGACCCCCGAGATGTACAGGAAGAAGTTCCGGGAGGTGCAGAAGGAGCCACGGAGACCTATGTGGACCTGGCCTCCCGCCTGGCAATACTGCTGCAAGTGGGTGTCTGGAGTCGGAGCCCAGACTGCAGAGGCTGCTCAAGCTGTTCATGATGGAGCAGTTCTATGAAGCATGCCCACCCAGATTGAGGCTGTGGCTCAAGGACCGAAGACCAGAGACCCCAGGAGGCCGGGACTGGCAGATGAGTTCACGGAGAGCCGGTCCGGGTGTGAACGGGAGTCCCGGAGAGAAAGGGAATCGCACAGAGACCGGATGTCGGCTGAGCGACGGAGGAGTCAACTACGAGCGAGCCCAAGGAACAGGTCGTCTGTGCCCCAGAGAACCAGCCAGGGCCTGGACAGAGACAGCCCAAAGCCTAACTTGCCATCGCTGTGGGCAAAAAGGCCACAAGAGGGCTCAGTGCACCAGGTCCCATGACCTGGGACTTTCCAGGGTTAACTGGCTGGGGCTGGAGGAAGGGCAGGCTGCCCCAGAGGCAGGGGCTGGCAGGCAAACCTCAGCTCAGAGTGGGGAAGGATGCTCAGTGCACCCCCGGGAGGTCTGACCCTCGGGAGGCGGATTTCTCCGTGTACCGGGTGGGGCAGGGCGGCCCCTGCGGAGCGAGTGCCTCATACCCCTGGAGGTGGATGGTAGGAAGGTGACGGGTTTCTGGGACACGGGGCGGAGGTGACGCTGGCCCGATCTGACATAGTGGCCCCAGACCGGATACTACCCCACACGCAGCTGACCCTAAAGGGCAAAGACGGGTCCCCATTTAAGGTGCCTGTAGCCAGGGTGCATCTGAAATGGGGGGCCAAGGAAGGTCTCAAGGAAGTGGGGGTACACCCTCACTTGCCCACCGAGGTGCTAATGGGGAATGACCTAGAGGAGTGGCCCCAGGAATCCCAGCGGGCTCTAGTCACCGCCCGTAGCCAGAGCCAGCGAGGGGCTGGCAACCTGGATCCAGGAAGGACTCTGGCAGGGTCCCCAGGGTCCCATCACCGTGGACACGGGGTCCAGCCAGCGGGGACCCCGGACCTAGACAAAGGTGGGAACAGGTCCCGATCCCTGCCCCAGCGGCTGAATTCCAGGCTGAGGTGCAGGCAGACCCCTCCTTGCAGAGGCTGAGGACCAGGCTGGCCTCCGTGCAGCTCAGCCCCTGGGGAGAGGAGGCCAGGAGAGATTCCTGTGGGAGCGGGGATTCCTGTTCGGGAATGGCTTCCCCAGGAAGGTGAGGGCATGGGGTCCAGCGGCAGCTGGTCGTCCCCAAAAGTATCACCTCAAGCTGCTGTATTTGGCCCATAACGTCCCTTTGCGGGCCACCGGGATCCGGAGCACCCGGCTGAGGCTGCTCCAACACTTCTACTGGCCGGGAATATTCGCAGCCGTGCAGCGTGCGGCCGGTCCTGCGACTCCTGCCAGAGGCGGGAAGGCCCAAGACAGGAGAAAGCTGCTCAGGGGCCCCTACCCTGTATAGAGGAGCCTCTGGGCTTGCTGAGAGAGTTATGGGAGGAAGACCTCCCGGGATGGAGCGTCGGGGGTGGCCGCCCTGGCTGTCCAGAGAAGGCTCGCTGGGCTCATGGCCCGGCCGAGACCCTGGCCAGAGATCAAGGCCAGCGGAAGGGTGGAGTGCGACCACAGAGGACAGGCCTGTGCCAGTCGCCCTGGAGCGATGCAGCAAGTGGACAGAGGGAAGCCAGTTCATGTGGGGCCTTGCCGGCCAGCCCGAGTCAAGGGAGCACCCATGTCCCCAGGGCGGGTTCCCACGCAGAGGACCCGAACTTCCCTAGGTCACGAGCGGAGTGACCCTGCTCAGTTCGCTCTCGGAGGAGAACTGTGACGTAGTGGGGTATCTGGCTGGTTCCTATGCTGGCTCTGTGGTAATCCCCAATGGCTGCCATCGGTACCACAGCCCAGAAGGATGAGTCATTATGCAAAGAGGGTCTCTCAACCTGTCTGACCAGCTACCCCCCAAGGAGAGAGACAAAGGAAGGGGGATTGCTGCCCTGGCTGGGGGGCAGGGCTGGAAGAGAGTTTAGAGTCTGTCTGGGATCATGGAGGAACCAGCCTAAGCCAGGGGCTGGGATTTAGGGCCCAGTCTCCCCCATCTCAAGGGGGGCTGAGGCATCCTAGACCTGCCCTGTAACCAGATTACATCGGTGCTGTGCTGTGCTGTGCTGTATCCTGGAGAAGGAATAAACTCCCTCCATTCTACGGGCTGGTGGAGTCTGTTCGTGCCATTACGGGGGTGCAGGAGTCAGGGGACCCCAACGCGTCGTCACAACTGGTGCCAGCAGCTGGGCCCCATTCGCCAGGCCCCTGAGCAAGAGACGGGGTGTAAGGGGCTAGATCGTTTCAGCCATCCAGTGGGATGGGCTGGGACCAGCAGCCTCCCTGTGGCTATGCAGAACCCTCCCCCCAACAACAGCCGTAAGGCGCTGCCACATGGGGAGGGCCTTTGTTACCTGCTAGTGGCTGCTCTACATCAGCGGATAAAAGCCTCCCACTGCTGCCAGATCGCTATCCCCCAATCTTTGATGCATTCAGAAACCGCACCCAGGCCCACTCTCACAGAGGGCCCCTGGCTCTGTAACATCCCAGCCACATCCCCAGGGCTGAAGGTGGTCTGGCTGTGGGGCGCTGGACACCAGGATCTGGAATCTGGGAGGGTTTGGGCCCAGCTCCCTAGGGAACGGTTCTATCCTCCCCCAGTGCCCCAGCTGCAGCCTGACCCCGGAGCCGCAGCTCTCCCTGGATCTCGGGGGACAGGTGTCACAGGGGCTGGGAGGGGACCAGGCCAGGTGTGTCCCTGACAGGGTGTGTGGTGGATCCGGTCCTACCCTGTTCTTCTCTCACCTGCGGCAGGTCACGCCAGAGCACAGGCCGGTGCGACGGAGCTGAGCAGGATTCTGGGGGACTTGGTCACTTTCCCCACGGGGGTCCCAGCAGAGCAATTTAAAACTGCTGTCTGGACAATAAACACAGATAACAGCATAGCGATTGTGGGAGCAGGAAACCCCCCCGCTCTCATTGTGTCACACCCAGCCTACGAGGGACGCCTGAGAGTCCCTGCCCAGAGCTACTCCCTGCAGATCAGCGGCCTGAGGGCGGAGGACACGGGCACCTACAGAGCTCAGATCACCACGGCCACCGGCACCGTCTACAGAGAAAACTTCACGCTGCGCGTGTACAGTGAGTGCGGGTCCTGAGACCCGGGGGAGCTGCTCAGGAAGCTCTGGGAGCCCGAGGGCTGCAGGGTCCCAGCGTCTCTGTGGCTGCTTCTCCTCCTCGCTCCCCCTTCCACTGCTCCCCAGCCTGGCCTCCTGCCCACCTGCAGCTCCCTACCCCACCCCACAGGGCCTGGGCTCTCTGTCTGTCCTGACTGTGCCTGCCCCACACAGCCCCATCACACACCCAAACACCTCTTGGCAGCAGGTTTCCTTCCCCAGCCTGTTACCAGAGTTGCCCAATACTCTGGGGTCTGCTCATTTCTTAGGGGTACTCTTACGGGGCTGGGGGAGGTTCACAATTCTATCCGTGTGCGGCTTGTGCTGCTTGTGCTCTCATACGGGGCTGAATTCTCCCTGCTGCCAATTCCCCTCCCACTGGAGCTCCCCTGCAGGAACTAGGCTCCTCGGGACGGGTTCTTCCCACCTTAGCAACACACGGACACTCCCCCACTGCCAGAGCCCATCTGAGGGGACTGGGGAATCAGCACTCACACGCTGACCCCTCCTATGTCCCTGGCCTCAGCAGGCTGGTTTCACAGCAATGCCGCACTGCACCGCATGAGCCTTTGGACTCAGTGTGCTGGATTAAACAGCACTTTAAGCTGCCATCCTCATACGCCCCCAGGCTCAGCACCCCCTATGCCCGCTCTCACCCCACAATCATTCACTGGGAAACCACACGATGAGCAAACCCCACAGGATTATGGCACTCCAGGGATGTTTAGCTTGGGCACAAGCAGCGTTGCTGCAGAGCGAATGGGGGAGCCAACACAACACCCCTTGAGGCCGAGTGAGCGAGAGAGAAGCAGCCAGCTTAGCAATGACAGTGATTTATTGTACATATAGGGAGCCAAACACACAAACCAGTTACAATATTAACTCTGAATTGGAACTGATTCCAAATGGCAGGGCTAGCTACCCATGCCACAGTTTACACAGGGCAGAGTCAGGAGGCTAGGCTTAGAGAGGTAGTGGGGAAGGGGGGTGAGAGAGAGCTCACCACTCCGCGGAGCTGGCACTGATGGGGGTTCCCGGGTGGTGCTGGGAGCCGGGCTCCGAGGGCAGGAGACGAGCAGAGCAGAGCCCCTGCACGATCAGACAGGAGATGAAGACGTCTCAATGGAACTGGTGCATCCAGGTCTCAGGACAGTTTTTCTTGGGCCAGAGTAGGAGCTTTTATCGGGACAGGACACTAGGTGAATGAGAAAGAGGCGAGACGACAGCGACTGGGCACCCCGGGCTGTGGGGGATGTTCCCTGAAGGGCTCGCAATGCAGCTAGGCAGTGTCAGTATTTGGGTGTCAATAGGATCGTTACTAGAATTGGCCTGATCGTGACTCATTTGGGTGGGAGCAGGCCTGGGTTCATTAGCATCTGGAGCAGAGATTTCCCATCAGGCCGTGCTTCTCTGCTTTCGGCATCCCAGAGTTCAGTGCGGTTCCTGCCTTGCAAGCGCTGGTCTCCGTTCGGTATGCTAATGAGTTCTATCTAATGCAGCTGAGGCTGGGGTGTTCCCTTAGTGAGTTGAGGTGGGTCTTCCCCGGCCTTCTCCTCGCTTTGTCTGATTCCAGCAGAGGCCTGGGGGAGGGGGACGGTTTTCCATGATATCACTCCCTGGCTCCCCAAGAGCACAGGGCTGGTCGGTAACAAGCCCTGGCCCCTCCTGCCCCACAGGGCCCTGGCCCATCATGCACACAGATGACTCTTAGCTGCGGGTTTGCTGCCCTCAGCGCTGGGCTCATCTGCCCAGTTGGCTTGGCCCAGGGCCCATCCCCCTCCCCAATTTCAGCAAATCCCCATTTCCTGACAGAAACACATGACTTCGAGACAGGCCGACTAGCTCACCCCCACCCCCACCCTGCACTTCCCCAGCCCCCCCCGGGATCCCTTTCTGCCCCCCACTGCCAGCTGGGGCAGGGTCGCCCTCATCCCCTGCCCTGCTCCCACTGTGCGGCCGAGAGGCAGGCCGCTCCTCGCGCTCCGCTTCCCCGGCAGATCCAGGCCGCGGCTGGCCCGGGGCTGCAGGAATTTCAGCCCTGCCCGTGTCTCTCTGCCCGCTGCAGCGCGAGTGCCGGAGCCGACCATCGTCTGTGTCCCTGGGCCCTGCGAGAATGGGACCTGTCACCACAGCCTGGCCTGCACCGTCAGGGATGGAGGGGGGAACGTGACCTACAGCTGGATGGGCCCCGCAGGGGGCGCTGTTCTGGCCACGGGGCCCATTCTGCACATGGCTGTGGGAGCCGGGGATGCTCACCTGGCCGTGACCTGCACAGCCCAGAACCCGGCCAGCCACAGCTCCGCCACGGTCTCTGCGACGCGCCTGTGTGCAGGTAACTCCCTCGGACCCGCCGTGCTGCCCGCCACGCACGCAGAGAGCCCTGGTCTGGTGCCGCGCTCTTGGCACCCCCCCGGCCTTGGATCCCAGGCAGGATCTGCCCCTGATCCCCGCCTTCCAGACACCCTGCAGACTTTAACCCCTGAGCCTGCCAGCCCCTGCTAGGTCTGGATCACCGAGGCAGTGTCTGGCAGGGCCCAAGAGGAGCCCAGTGCAGGGTGAGATATGAGGGAGGGGGGAGCATTTGGGGGGAACCCCAGGCAGGTTAGTTATTAATCACTCTGATCCCAAACGCCGACTCACTTAAAGCACTTAAAGGGCCGTGTCAGCCCCTCCCCCACCCCCCAGCTCTCTGAGGGCTCCTACCTGGGGGGCAGCAGGGGAAGGGGCAGGAACAACCAGTGCGCGCTGCCCAGGGGAAGGGTCCGCCCCAGCCCTGCACACGTGTGATGCGGGTGGGGGCAAAGGGAGGAGCCGGCAGAGTGAGGGGCTCAGATGGGGCCCCAGGGGCAGGCTTGGGCCCCGTCATGTCGCTTTGCTCAGGGGTCTGAGCCGCCTCCGCCCCCGCTCTGCTCACAGGGGTCCAAGCAGTCTCCACGCCCCCCCCCCTTCTCCAGGTCTGCTGACAGGGGGCTGCCTCTGACTGCGATTCCCCAGCTGGAGCCAAGCTGAGGTCCCCCCTTCCCTGCTCTGCCCTGGGGCAGCGCCGCTCTCCATCCCCTTTGTGTTTAGCTCCCACAGCAGCCCAGGCCGCGTCGCTGTCCTACTGCCGCGCCAAGGGGCTGGTCCTGCTGCTGGTGCTGGGAGCGCTGGGTGCCGGGATCCTCGTGGTGCACGTCCTCGGCCGGCAGCGGAGACGGGACTGAGAGCGGCGGCACCTCCCCGTGTTACCAGACTTGCCCGTCACTTTGGGCCAGGCACAAGCCTCTTCTGGGGTCCCGCAGCTCCCTCCACGCCGCTGTGTTCCCCACGGAGCCGTTCTCCTCTGCCCCCGGCGCTACCTGCGGGTCTGTGCGCCCCAGGGCTGGGGGCTTCCTACCCAGGCAAACACAGACTGGGAGGGCCAATCCACACTGGCAAGCTGACCCTCATGGCCCTGGCAGCAGGCTGGTTGCCCAGCAGTGCCCAGCTGGGACCTCCTGTGCCCTTGGACTCAGTGGGCTGGTTACACACAGACCTTCGAGCTGCCCCCCTCATGCGCCAGGTGCAGCACCCCCATCCCCACTGTCAGACCACAGCCGCTCTGCCAGCAACCCGCTCAATGAGCAGCCCCACAGGATCTGTGGGTGCTACAAGGAGCGTTGCTGCAGAGTGAATGGGAAAGCCAGTGCCCACAAAAGGGGGAGAGGGGCAGCCACGCACACCGCACACACCGGACTGTCACTGCACAAAGCAATAAAGGGACACACATCCCACCTTCAGAATGGCAACATCCCAAAGCTGGGCGGGGGGGGGGGGGGCACTTTAACCTGCCTGGGCGCAGCGCTTCAGACTGGCCAGTTCCCATTCTCAGGCAGAACAACTTCCACACCAGACTGCAGGGAGACACTGCGGAGCTGGGATTCCCATGCAAATGTGACACCCCTCAGCCTAACCCACTTTGGAAATGCATTAAACTAAACGCTTTAAATTCACACCCCATCTTATTCCAGACTCACATTCACGTGTAGACTTGTCACGTTACTGGATTTTAGGGGGAGCAGCCAGGTCACTGCTGCACCCATGGGAGGTGTTTGCCCCAAAGTGTATACAAAGGGGGCCATGTGAGGTGTCACACGAAGGCTTATGCTCTGCTGATTCTGTATATGCTGTTCATGTAATTGTATAATATCTGTGTGTGGAGTTATAAACATGGACTCTGTAGGGATGCTGGAAAATTCTCTGTCTATGGCTGAGCACTGGGCAAGGAGTGCTCAGCCAATGGCTATGCTAATTAGCAAGGCTCCAGGGACAATAGATCTCTAAGTGCCAGACACACCTGAAGGAATGCCTGGATCTCTGCAACCAGCCAGAAGAATGGTTGCTGACTTGGGACTGAAGGATAGGTTGTTGGACCATGTGACCTTCTCTGGCCAAGAAGATGCCAAGAGATGTATGTAAGTGCCATGTGGCACCCTCCATCTTTGTCTTCAGTTTTGCTCTGAATCCCAGAGGCAGCCTTGCAGGGAACAACGAGCCGGGAAGAACTGTGGACCCGTCCTGACTTAGGATGTGCACCAGAGACTTTTAAGATAGTTTATAACATCTCTGCTGAGAGCCTGTATTGAGAACTGGGAGATTCGACGCATGTGACGTATTCTCCTTTAGCAACCTCACTCTCAGGCTTTTCTTTATTGTCGTAATAAACCTTTAGATTGTAGATTCTAAAGGATCGGCTCAGCTGGTCTTGTGGGTAAGATCCAGAGTGTAAATTGACCTGGGAACTGTGGCTGGTTCTTTGGAACCGGAAGAACCCGTTCGGGGGAGGTGAGATCGGGTTCTAGAACCCCTCACCTGTGTGTTAGGTGTTATAGAACCTATAGAAATCGGGATAGGAAGAGCTGGGGTGTCAGAGGGGTTTGCCAGATCGGCAGCTGGAGCGCTCGGTGTGACTGGTTTGTGGCCTATTTGGGAAGGTCTCCAGTCTGGGGCTGTAAGGAGCCCCGAGTCTGAGCAATTTGCCCTGAGCGGATGCTCTTAGCAGTGCCCAGACCCGGCTCGGTCCGTCACAAGACCAAAATCCTAAAGGAGACCAAATCCTCGACACTTGGCAAACGCAGAAACAGAATTTCGTAACGTCAGAGCCCGACCCACGACCAGCTTGGAGGAAATGGAAGCCGCTGGGCGACTCCCTAAAAGGACTAATCAGCCCTGAAAGTTCCTCTGGGCGGGAAGTGACTCAAATTGCAGCACCGTCCGTTTCTGCGCAGCCGGGACTCAGACCCTTAGCAGAGCACCCGGGCACGGAGTCACTCAGGAAGAGCAATTCTGGAATAACTCGCCCTGCAGACACGCTCCTCGGGGGGAGGGCTGCATTGGAGAGCTAATGCTGGAGCCATCTTTGCAGCAGCCCACCCTGGCTCTCAAACCGGCTGTTGGGGCCTGTGGGGATGGTGGGGAGTAAGGGACAAGACCGAGACCAGAGGACCCCTTGCTGGCTCCGATTCCCCCAACGAATGCGCCTGGCTCCCTAGCCCTGCTGTGAAGAAAGGTCTCAGACAGCAGCTGGCACCGGGCTGGTGGTTTCTGCTGAGGCAGGCACAGCTCGGTGGGTTTCACTGTTGTGTTTTTAGCAGTCACTAAATCTCTTGCCTTCTCGCCAAGGACTTCCCTTTCCTGGGGCGGGCGCGGTGCTGCCCTTGCACGCTCTTGGTGCTAAGGATGCTGAGGTGCAGGGGTGAGCCCTGTGCCAAGTCCAAGTGTGGGTGAATTAATTCCCCTCCAGGTTAGCTGGCTAAGGCGGATGCTTCTGGAATGTCGACCCCTCTGGTCACCTGCGAGTGGAACCGAACCTGGGACCGGCCACCGCGGGGCCCTTCTAAGGGCAGGGGAGTGGGTGCACCATGCTCCAGGCACCACCCAGGAGGTGTGTGGGTTACACTTCTTCTGCCCTAAACCCTGTGTTGGTGCAGCGTAGCCGCTAAGCAGCGGGCACTTTCCACCCCAGCACAGGTCGCATCTCCGTGGGGAGCAACGTGCCAGCAAAGGTGGAACAGCAGGTTGGGATCGTGTGTGTCTGTGCTGGCCCCTTGGCGCCCAGTGGTGAGAGAGCAAATCAGGCTGCGGATGAAAACGCTACAGGGAGCAGACAGGGAAATCGGAGCAGCCAGCAACACATCTAAGCTTTACCTCCTGTGGGCACCCGGCTGGGGTGATACCGGCCAGGCCGCCTCTGGGATCCGAGGTGGGGGAGGGGGCTGGGAACAGTGTTTAGAAAACCATTTTTACCAGCACAAACTCACACTCAGAGACACTGACCCAGGCATGGGTGCAACTTGGGGGGGGGGGGGCATTTGGGAACTGGCTCCTTTCACTCCACTCTGCTGTGGCCCGTAGAACAACTCTACACACACACTGCACACGGATGCTCAGATCAGCTCAGATTTCAGTGCTGACTTTCACTGGCCGGGCTGGGGGGAGGGAGTCAGGGGCAGGGACTTGGGGAAATTTGCCTGGAGAGGGGGAGTGGAAGAGCCAGCAGAGGAGAAAAGCCAGCCAGAGAGAGGGGGGCTCCAGGAAAGAGACCAGGGGAGGGAAGATGCTGGGTGCTGGGTGCTGGGGGGGGAGGTGCACCAGGGAGGAATTTTTGGCTATAGGAGGTTATGCAAGAGAGTGAAGCACAGTCAGTGAACATGCAAACCAGCACGTTACATCAGTAGCATGGAGTTCTCCTGGTTGCTGCTCCTACAGCTCCAGCCAGGGAGACCGTACGCCCCAGTTTGGGAAGGGGCCACACAGTGAGGGGGGTGCACTGGGAGCTCGATCTCCAGTCCTGGCATGCTGGGGGTCACAGGGCCCCAGTGTCACTGAGAGCCGGGCCCCAGTTCCCAGCATGGCAGGCCCCACTGACACACACAGAACCACCACAGGCGGAAGGAGCCGTCACCGTTCCACACCCACCCAACCCCCATCCAGCCCCGAGAGGAGAGTCCCCAGCCCAGCGACTGGGCGGCCTTGAGCTCCCTGCACGAGTCACCACAAAGGGGAAGAGCGTCTTGCGGGGAAGCTGCAGCGCTGGGGGGCGGCTCGTTTCCTGCAGCCAGTGGGGAGCGGCCGCTCAGCCAGACCCTGCGTCCCACCCACCGCGGCCCCGGCTCTGTCTGCTCAGGACACCCGTTCCCTGCACCGACGTAGCCCACTCGGCCTGCCCCTGCCTGCCGGGATGGGGGGGGCTCTGCGGCCTTCCCTGCTCTGGCTCCTGCTGGTGTCACAGCCCGTCGGTGAGTGTCCGTCTGACCTCTCGGGCAGGGAACTGCCATGACAAACAGCAACTCCTGGAAGCCCCTTGCTTGGCTCCCAGCATCCTCTCCAGCATCTCGGGGACAGGCCGGGGGAAGCTGCCCAGACCACGAGGAGCCTGGGTGGCCGGGAGATGGGTGGGCAGCCCCTGAAGGGTCCCTGGGCTTTGGGGCTCACATCCCCGGGGGTACAGAGACAATGCTGAGAAGGAAAGAGATGGCGGGGTGCGGGGTTGGGCTAACAGGAGAAGCACAGAGAGTTGGGGGCCCTGGGCCCGGAGAGCAGGAGGACTTGGGACAGGGAGGGAAAGGCGGGATCAGGGACAGGGCACTGGGGGACTATGGACAGACTCCAGCAAGGTGGCTGTGTGGTACCGGGGATACAGGGAGCCCCTCCAAAAGGCCGGAGGCAGCAGAGCAGATGGGGCTGGGGACATAGTGCAAACCCCTTGGCCTGGCCCAGTGAGAAGAGGGGTGAAGCCAGGATCAAACTGGCCTTGGGGGTTACCCCACCCGGTGCAGGTCAGTGCGGAGGCACCTAGTCAGGGGGTTGGGGAGTCAGAGGTGTTGCTCCTGGGAGGTTTAACAGAGGGATGCAGGCTGATCCGTCCAGACCCTTCCACCAGCACTAAATTGCACCCCACTCCCCTCATGCAGACCAGGCCAAGATCCTGGTTTAGCCCACGGTTCCCTGACACGCTCGAGGCCCACTTAACCCTTCACTCATCTCCTGCTTCGTGTGTTTCTGAATGCCCAGGGTGCAGAGAAATGGACGTGGCTGCAATCGCAGGGGAATCCGTCCAATTACAGCCAGTGACGTGGCCGGAGTCTTGGGTAAAAATCTCCTGGCAGGTTACACTGGACTCAGGAGAGACGTATCGGCTCCTAACAGCTAATAAAGGGGAAGCCCCTCACCTTCGGTCAGTCCTGAATTTTACCAGCAGAGTCACTTTCCACCCTGAGAATCTCTCACTGCAGATTGGTCCAGTTAACAAGTCAGACAGAGGCCTCTACACCTTGGAAATAGGCATTGGGGGAGGCCATGTCACCCGCACCACGTTCCGTGTCTCTGTGTTTGGTGAGTCTCAAACTCCCGTTCCCCAGGGCGTGTGACCGACGGCCGCCGCCTCCCCCGGCATCTCTCACCCGGGTCTCTCCTTCCAGAGCGCGTCCGGCAGCCAAACCTCACGGTGCTCTCGGCCCACGCGCAGCACGGCCAGTGCAACCTCACCCTGTCCTGCGCCATGCCCGGCGCTGACGCAGTCACCTACAGCTGGTCCCGCAGCTCCTCCCCCATCCCGTCTGACAGGGACCAGCAGCTCCATGGGAACCAGTCCCTGCTGCGGCTGGGGATCGATGCCGACAGCAACGAGACCTTCTACCGATGTAACGCCAGTAACCGAGCCAGCTGGGACGAGAACACTGTAGAGCTCCAATCGGTGTGCGGCTTCCCAGCCCCAGGTAAACATCCCTCAGTGTCACCCCCATTGCAGCCTGATTGTCACTAACACCGAGGCCCCTTTGTTCTCTGCTAGCAGCATGAAAGGGCCTCACAGAGCAGCCAGCCCTGGTTCCGGTTGGTCTGTGCTCAGTTGTGTATGTGTCCAAAGAGACGTCAGATGCTCCCTCCATTCGGTGTCAGGGAAGGGGGACGGGCTCTGGGCCCACAAGTGTCCGTGGTTTCGGAGCAGAGGGCACTTTGATCCAGCACAAGCAGCACGAGATCCAAAGGCTGCAAGCTGGGATGGGGGAGGCATTCCCCCTGGCTCAGACTGGCAGAGACCCTGGGGGGGCAGGATTCCCCTTCTCTGCAGCATGGGTCAGGGGTTCCCAGGCGCCCCGGCCCCTTTCCCTGCTCACTCCCTGGGTGCAGGAAGCGCAGGGCATCACCCATCGCTCCCTGCCTGATCTAACCACCACGTTTCTCCGCTCAGGCCCCGCGAGCCCAGTGACCTATTGCCACGTGAAGGGGATTCTCCTGCTGGTGGTGCTGGGAGCCCTGGTCACGGCCAGCGTCACGGTGCACGTCCGCACCCGGGGCAGAGAGAGACTGGACTGAGCGAGCCCAGCGGCCCAGGCACGGAGCTGTCAGTGCTGCTCGGGGGCCCCGGCGCCATCTGCAAAGGGGCTTCTCTCTCCTGCTGGAAACGGGAGCCCAGCAGCTCACCTGGCGACGGGCCCGAGTTTGGACCAATCCCTGCTCCTCTGCCCTGCCGGGCTGGGGCTCAGATGGGGGGACCGGCACGAGAGAGACTCACCAGCCAGTGCTGGCCCTAAACTGACCCCCCTCAAACCTGTGAATGGGCTGCTGCTGCCTTCTGGCTGGGCCTGGTGCTGCAGGTGCCCTGCCTCAGTTTCTCTATTCTAAGTTCCCCACCAGCTGCTCCTGTTTGCCTGGCTCACCACTCTGGCTGGGTCAGTGCGGAAACTCAGCCCCTTCCAGGGCATCAGAGTCCAGCCAGACACAGGGTACGGGAGCCTTTGTCCCAGCTCGGCCCCATTCTCGCCATCTGTCCACCCAGCCCCTGGTCTCAGCTCACAGCCATCCTCTTGCCCCCCTAGGGCCTGGCTTTAGGAATCATCCCAGGTACTTCCAAGTAGCCCCTGTCAGGGTCCTCCTGCACCCCAGGGGAGCCCAGTCAGGCTTCCCCATTTCATAGCCTACCCCAGCTCCCCTCTCCTGTGAGGGCTGGAGGGTCCCCTGCTCCTTCCCAGCCTGGCCCTGCTGAGCAGGGTCTCTCCTTTCTAGCATCTCTCTTCCAGCCTGGTCCTGCTATCGCTGCGGCAGGCGGAGCTGACCGGTCTGCCAGCAGCCTAGTGACCCCTCCAGGGCCCTGCAGTGTTTGGACACCCCCACCCCTTCATAGCCATGTACGCCCGGGAGCTAGAGCAACTCAGCGGTGTCACTGGAACACGCGAAGGGAGTTAACACACGCACAGGCTGCACGTGTGAGCTGGGCTCCTGGCGGTTACAGGTCCCAGATACACTGAATTCACTGACTCCGTAACACGTAGACTAACGTACTCCCTGAACACCGTTCTGAAGGGGAGAAATTACACAGGCAAGGAAGCTAACAGGGCTCACCTTGCCTGCCCTCAGCCAAGCTCAGTTTTGCATAATGTGCCAGCTCCCATCAACTGTTATTTTCAAGCTTTACTTCCTCATCGTCAATTATTAACATTTTCCCAGTTGCAGGAATCATAGAATCATAGAAGCATAGAATACTAGGACTGGAAGGGACCTCGAGAGGTCATCGAGTCCAGTCCCCTGCCCTCATGGCAGGACCCAATACTGTCTAGACCACCCCAGATAGACATTTATCTAACCTACTCTGAAATATCTCCAGAGATGGAGATTCCACAACCTCCCTGGGCAATTTATTCCAGTGTTTAACCACCCTGACAGTTAGGAACTTTTTCCTAATGTCCAACCTAAACCTCCCTTGCTGCAGTTTAAGCCCATTGCTTCTTGTTCTATCCTCAGAGGCCAAGATGAACAAGTTTTCCCCCTCCTCCTTATGACACCGTTTTAGATACCTGAAAACGGCTATCATGTCCCCCCTCAATCTTCTCTTTTCTAAACTAAACAAACCCAATTCTTTCAGTCTTCCCTCATAGCTCATGTTCTCTAGACCTTTCATCATTCTCGTTGCTCTTCTCTGGACCCTCTCCAATTTCTCCACATCTTTCTTGAAATGCGGTGCCCAGAACTGGACACAAGACTCCAACTGAGGCCTAACCAGCGCAGAGTAGAGCGGAAGAATGACTTCTCGTGTCTTGCTCACAACACACCTGTTAATGCATCCCAGAATCATGTTTGCTTTTTTTTCAACAGCATCACACTGCTGACTCATATTCAGCTTGTGGTCCACTATAACCCCTAGATCCCTTTCTGCCGTACTCCTTCCTAGACAGTCGCTTCCCATTCTGTGTGAGAGACACGGATTGTTCCTTCCTAAGTGGAGCACTTTACATTTGTCTTTATTAAACTTCATCCTGTTTACCTCAGACCATTTCTCCAATTTGTCCAAACCCTGGCGCTCGAGCCACGCGGGGCTGGAGCTCAGCCCTGCCCCTCCTCCCCGCACAGCACCTCCAGCCTCAGCCACGCAGCTGCAGGCAGGAGAACAGCTCCGGCTTCCTGGCAGGGGAGGCGGCGGGAGAGGCGCATGCGTCCCTGAGGCTACCACTGCGTCCTTGGGGCTTGCAGCTCCCCGGAGCTAAGGGGCTAAGCCACTCTCCCGCGCTACAGGCTCTGTGCCTGCTTCGGGAGGGGGTGGGGCAGAGCCTGCTGGGGTGGGCGGCTGGTCACAGGTGGCACGCTGGGGTCTGGGGTGCGCCATGCTTATGGTGACCATATGTCCCTTTTTTCCCGGGACAGTCCCGGATTTAAAGGTTCTGTCCCCATAAAGGAGGCAAATGTCCTGGAAAATGCATTCAGCTCCGACTACAAACGAGGGTTGCGAGGTGTCCAGTATCGACCTGGACACTCCGGTATTTTCACCTCCTGTCCGGTAAAAAAATTCAGAAAATACCAGACACCTAAACTGTCCGATATTTTCTGTTTTTTTTCTCCTGCCAGGGGGCGAAAATACCAGACATCTGGCAACCCTACAAACACACTCAGCAGCCGGGTCCAGCCTCCAGACCTGCCCGGACGCCCCCTCCCCACTTATCAGGTTCCACAGGGGCTTGTCTTGTGGCTGGAACAGAAAAACAAGATGGCCACTGGCAAAAAAAAGCCTCTTCTTAAAGGGGCCATGCTTTTTTTTTGCTTAATAACTTCTGTCGGGGTCCTTTTTTTTTTCTTTTCTCAACAACTTTGGTCTCCCCCTTTTTTTTCTCAACAGAATTTTTTGCCCGGTGTTTTTTTTCTGGGAGGGAAGGGGAGGGGTGTTCGGTATATTTGGTTAAACCATCTGGCAATCCAACTGCAGGGACTGGAATACACTAAAATTAGCCCTGCCGGTGGCCCAGCTCCAGGCACGACAAGCTGTCCTGCCCCGGAAGCAGCTGGGGGGCTGCGGGGACTTCTGGGGTCCGACCACAGACTCCAGCCCCACAAACTGGAAGGCAGGGGGAAAAGTAAGGGGGAGATGAAGGGCCTTGTGCTGAGGGGAGGCGCAGGGCAGGAGAAGAAAGGGGGAGGCACCAAGGGACAGGGTGGAGGAGAGGCAAATGCCAGGGGGCCAAGTGGAGATAATGAGAAAAAGGGCAGGAGGAGGGAGGGGAGGTGTCAGTGGGGTGGGGGGTGGCGGAGACAGGGAGATGCTGGGAGAGGAGGGACAAAGGGGACAAGGGGAGGTGCTGGGAGAAGGGTTGGGCATGAGGAAGGTGTGGATGGAGCAAGGCATGTGTGAGGGCACAGGGGCATGGGGGAACTGGGGCAGAGGGTGGTGAGGGGGAGGGCATCAGGGAGAAAGAGGGCACGACACCTTTTACTTCTGGTCATGTGTCCATCTTGACCCTGAGAGTGTTACCGCCAGAGGCCTGGCTAATGGGGGTCAGGGCAGGGAAGAGACTCTGCCCCCTCCTCCACCTCTCCCCCCCCCCCCGCTGCTCCTGGGGGCCTGCCCGTGAGTGTGTTGGGGGCCTAGGAATGTGGGGGCAGGAGGGGGGCTGAAGGAGGATGCGGGGGTTTCACTGAGGGGGATGGGGCAATGCAGGGGATAAGGTTGGGGGGGATCATGGGGCTGAGGGAGCGAGGTTGGAGCAGAGGGAAGATGTGGGGAGGCTACACTTTGGCTACATCTAGACTGCATCCCTTTTCCGTAAAAGGGATGCAAATTAGACGTATCGCAATTGCAAATGAAGCGGGGATTTAAATCCCCGCTTCATTTGCATAAACATAACTGCCGCTTTTTCCGGCTCGGAGCTTTGTGGAAAAAGCGCCAGTCTAGATGCGGACCTTGCGGAAAATAAAGCCTTTTCGAAAGATTCCTTATTCCTCTTAAAAGAAGGAATAAGGATCTTTCGAAAAGGCTTTATTTTCCGCAAGATCTGCATCTAGACTGGCGCTTTTTCCACAAAGCTCGAGCCGAAAAAGCGGCAGTTATGTTTATGCAAATGAAGCGGGGGGGATTTAAATCCCCGCTTCATTTGCAATTGCGATACGTCTAATTTGCATCCCTTTTACGGAAAAGGGATGCAGTCTAGACGTAGCCTTTTACTTTGCAGAAGCTGCACTTTCCTTTACTCCGCACTTCTTTGCCTCCCTCCCCAACTAGCTATTTGGCTGCATACTCCCCCTCTCACCTTTTCTGTGTTACTGCCCCAATCCCCTTCCACCCCAAACTCCCTCTCGTACCCCCAGCCCACCCCTCTCCGGCTGCCAGCTTCCTTCTAGACCCTGCCCTCCTCACCCCGTCCTGAATCCATATCCCCTTTGCTGGCAGCCCTGTCCTGGAAAGGTTTGCATCGACTAAGATGGTCCATGGGGTGCACAGTGGAGAGCCGCCCCCCCAGAGAGCGGCACAGCTCCAGGCAGGAGCGTTACATTTTGGCCTGCCACCTCATAAAGGTTGCTGGCCCCTGCCATACATCGTATTTCTAACTTCCATACCAGAATGATACACGCACCAAATGGAATATGCAGACCCAACCTACTGGCACTTTACAACAGGTCGCTTCCATGAGCTGTTTTGCCCCAAACATCTTGGAGCTCTGCAGATTCATAAGCCAAAGTCCCCCCAGTACCTGCAGTTTCCAGACACACAATTTTTTTCCACCATTGCAACACATTTGTTTAAACAACTTAATCCTAGCCGGGAGGGCGATGAATTTTTGGGTGTAAAAAGTAAAAAAATAATAAAGCGCTGTAAAACGTAACACAAAAACTCAGTTTTCTCCAAATTTCAGTTGTGTTGATGTACCCCCCCTTCCCCTGCCCTTCTCTCGCGTACCCTAAGGGGACTCATACCCCTGGCTCAGAAACACTGCTCTACAGGGCACTGCCCGCTACGATTGTCCTCATCCCCCGTCCAGGGGTTTATCCACAGTCCTGTGTCGCTGCCCTCTGGAGTCCTCCCCTCCCAGGGAACCCCCAGTTCCCCTACCTCACCTCAGTGACCCACGGCCAGGCTCTATCTAACCCTCGTCTCCAGGGCAAACTGCAGCCTGACATGGCTGCTCATCACTGGCAAGGGGGCGTGAACCTGCCGCCTTTGCCTGTCCTGGCCGCCTCTCTGCAGCCCCAGTAGCCTCAGGCCCTGCAGCCTGGGAGCTTGCCTGGCCAGAGCTCCCCAGCTCTGCCTTTCCCCAGCCCTGCCCTGTCTCAGGAAGCCTCCCGATTCCCTGGCAGCCAGGTCCCTCCTGCTCCCCAGGCAGAGCAAGAGTGTGCCCCCTCCACCCTCCAGCAGCCCTTATTTATCCAGCCCCGGCTGGGCCCTGAGTGACTGTATCTGGTGCAGCTGTGGGGCTTTGCGCTCAGCCCTCTGCCAGGGCTCCGTCTGACCTTTCAAGGGACAGTGTGGGGCAGACACCCCGTCACAGGTCCCTCCTCCTTCCCAGCCCCTGCCGAGCAGGGTCTCTCCTTTTGTAGCATCTGCCTTTGAGTCCAGTGACAGGTATTGCCCGCCCACCCCCTCTCTCCAGCACCCTGCCCCCCCAGAGCAAGCAGAAGACTGTGCACAAAGCGTCAGCATTGCACCGTTTGACATGCCATGCTGACAGCTTCTGATCCTGCCGACTCCACAGGAGCCACAGCTGTTCTCGGGTAGGACGAGAGCAGGAGGTGACCGTGCACGTCTGTGCTGCTGGGCACAAGTAGAGAGGCTGGCGGTATCGCTAATTCCCGATGTTTGCTGTGCAAAGGGGAGCTGCAAACCACAAGGGGCCATTGAGGCGAACCCAAGATCCTGCCATGGACACCCCAGTGCAGCGATTCCGTCCCCCTGCTCTGGCTGCGGGGTAGCTGATATCTGTGTTTCCTTCCCAGTTGGCTGGGACCGAGGCTGAAGGTTGGTCCCCCAGCAAAGCCATTGCAGGAAAAGTCCGTCCCAGCCAGGGTCCCACGTCTAAAACAAACACAAGCTCCTGTCTCAAGCTGGCCCCATCCCCTCCTGCCCAGCCACACGCCCTGCCTGCCAGGGGACTGACGGGGTGCAGTCACAGAGCACTCTCGGGGGTGCCGCCTGGAGTGCTGCCCAGGCCACTGCCACTCGCCTTCCTGCTCTCTGGGGCTCCTCACCGCCTGGTCCTGCTGGGGCAGCTCCCTGGCTCCCCCCAGCCAAGGCACCGAGCTGAGATCCCTGCCCCCTTAGAAGCAGCACAGACACTGAACCTCTTCAGGTCCAAGGGGGGAGCAGTTTAGGGCCCAGCTTCCTAGGATTCCCCGCCCCAGATGGGATCAACCCCCCCCCAGTGAATTACCTGGGTAACCCCCGTTAGCAACGAGAGGGGGAATGTGCGCACTGGTTGTTCCCCAGGTAACAATTCTTTACATTGGGCTTGCCGGTAAGGAAAAGTGCTTTTAGTAAGTAGGAGCGGTAGGGTTGAAGTGGTGACAAGGGGCAGCAGGCAGGGCAAAGTACATTACACATTGACAGTGGCAGACAACGCTGTGCTAATTCGAACCCTAAATCCTCCGCAGGAACTTACCACAAACTCACTGAAACTGTTTGTTCCAGCTGCACCTTCAACCAGGGGAATCTCCACCTCCCTGGGTCTCGGGCTCACTCCCCGGGTGTGCCAGCCCCAGCCCCACGTCCCTACTTTCCAATTGTTTTTAGAGATTCCCTTTTTGCATGGGAAGTCACCTGGCCAGTTGGGGTGGACACGTGACCTCTGCAGACCAACCACTGCTAAGACTTAGAGGACAAAAGAGATGGCTTAACAGTTGTTCATCAAGACCTGGAGGGTAACAGCCGTGCTGGCTCAGTCACATTTCACAGCCAGAACACACTCCACGCTCCACAGATCTCATTTTACACACGAGACTGACACACCCCAACGTAAGATAGACAGACCTGGGTTAGGACATGAAGATCGATCGACTCCATGACGTAATTTGGCCAAAGCAGTTTTGAGTTCTGTGCATTTGTGTCCATAAGTCCATTTCATAAAGCATGGGGAAGAGAGGGGGGAGTCCGTCACAGGGACCTGGATCAAGTCATGCACCTGGGGAGCTGAGCTAAGTGGCTCACCGATGGGGCTGGCCCCCTCTGCGCTTAAGGGGCCAGTCATCCTGCAAGAGCCATGCATTCCCCTGGCATCCAGACGGTCACTACTGTGACGACGCGTTGGGGTCCCCTGACTCCTGCACCCCCGTAATGGCACGAACAGACTCCACCAGCTCGTAGAATGGAGGGAGTTTATTGTTTCTCCAGGATACAGCACAGCACAGCACAGCACCGATGTAATCTGGTTACAGGGCAGGTCTAGGATGCCTCAGCCCCCCTTGCGATGGGGGAGATTGGGCCCCTAAATCCCAGCCCCTGGCTTAGGCTGGTTCCTCCATGATTCCAGCCAGAAACTAACTCTTCCAGCCCTGCCCCCAGCCAGGGCAGCAATCCCCCTTCCTTTGTCTCTCTCCCTGTGGGGTAGCTGGTCAGACAGGTTGAGAGACCCTCTTAGCATAATGACTCATCCTTCTGGGCTGTGGTACCGATGGCAGCCATTGGGGATTACCACAGAGCCAGCATAGGAACTAGCCAGATACCCCCACTACGTCACAGTTCTCCCCCCTCCGAGAGCGAACTGAGCAGGGTCACTCCGCTCGTGACCTAGGGAAGTTCGGGTCCTCTGCGTGGGAACCCGCCCTGGGGACATGGGTGCTCCCCTTGACTCGGGCCGGCCGCGGCGAGGCCCCACATGAATTGGCTTCCCTCTGTCCACTCGCTGCATCGCTCCGGGCGACTGGCACAGGCCTGTCCTCTGTGGTCGCACCCACCCTTCCGCTGGCCTTGATCTCTGGCCAGGGTCTCTCGGGCCGGGGCCATGAGCCCAGCGAGCCTCCTCTGGACAGCCAGGGCGGCCTCCACCCCCGACGCTCCATCCCGGGGGGTCTTCCCCTCCCATAACTCTCTCAGCAAGCCCAGAGGCTCCTCTATACAGGGTAGGGGCCCTGAGCAGCTTTCCTCCGTCTTGGGCCTTCCGCCCCTCTGGCAGGAGTCGCAGGACCGGCCGTACCTCTGCATGGCTGCGAATATTCCCGGCCAGTAGAAGTGTTGGAGCAGCCTCAGCCGGGTGCTCCGGATCCCGGTGGCGCAAAGGGGCGTTATGGGCCAAATACAGCAGCTTGAGGTGATACTTTTGGGGGCGACCAGCTGCCGCTGGACCCCCATGCCCTCACCTTCCTGGAAGCCATTCCCGGAACAGGAATCCCGCTCCCACAGGAATCTCTCCTGGCCTCCTCTCCCCAGGGGCTGAGCTGTAGGCCAGCCTCGTCCCTCAGCCTCTGCAGAAGGGTCTGCCTGCACCTCAGCCTGGAATTCAGCCGCTGGGGCAGGGATCGGGACCTGTTCCCCACCTTTGCCTAGGTCCGGGGTCCCGCTTGGCTGGACCCGTGTCCTGATGATGGGACCCTGAGGACCCTGCCAGGAGTCCTTCCTGGATCAGGTTGCCAGCCCCTCGCTGGCTCTGGTTCTGGGCAGTGACTAGAGCCCGCTGGGATTCCTGGGGCCACTCCTCTAGGTCATTCCCCATTAGCACCTCCGTGGGCAAGTGCGGGTGTACCCCACTTTCTTGAGACCTTCCTTGGCCCCCATTTCAGATGCACCCTGGCTACAGGCACCTTAAACGGGACCCGTCTATGCCCTTCAGGGTCAGCTGCGTGTGGGGTAGTATCCAGTCTGGGGCCACTATGTCAGATCGGGCCAGCGCCCCTCCGCCCCGTGTCCCAGAAACCCGTCACCTTCCTACCATCCACCTCCAGGGGTATGAGGCACTCGCTCCGCAGGGGCCGTCCTGCCCCACCCGGTACACGGAGAAATCCGCCTCCCGAGGGTCAGACCTCCCAGGGGTGCACTGAGCATCCTTCCCCACTCTGAGCTGAGGTTTGCCTGCCAGCCCCTGCCTCTGGGGCAGCCTGCCCTTCCTCCAGCCCCAGCCAGTTAACCCTGGAAAGTCCCAGGTCATGGGACCTGGTGCACTGAGCCCTCTTGTGGCCTTTTTGCCCACAGCGATGGCAAGTTAGGCTTTGGGCTGTCTCTGTCCAGGCCCTGGCTGGTTCTCTGGGGCACAGACGACCTGTTCCTTGGGCTCGCCTCGTAGTTGACTCTCCGTCGCTCAGCCGACATCCGGTCTCTGTGCGATTCCCTTTCTCTCCGGGACTCCTGCTCACACCCGGACCGGCTCTCCGTGAACTCATCTGCCAGTCTCCCGGCCTCCTGGGGGTCTCTGGTCTTCGGTCCTGAGCCACAGCCTCAATCTGGGTGGGCATGCTTCATAGAACTGCTCCATCATGAACAGCTTGAGCAGCCCCTCTGCAGTCTGGGCTCCGACTCCAGACACCCACTTGCGGCAGTATTGCGCCAGGCGGGAGGCCAGGTCCACATAGGTCTCCCGTGGCTCCTTCTGCACCTCCCGGAACTTCTTCCTGTACATCTCGGGGTCAGCCCGAACTTGTGCAGCAGGGCCTCCTTGACTCGGTTGTAATCCCCTGGCTGTAGGTCCTCCAGCTGATTGAGCACCCGGCAGCTTCCTGGTTCAGTGCGGGATGAGCTCCTGCAGCCAGTCAGCTGGGGGGACCCGTTGCAGTCCACAGGCCCTCTCAAAGGAGCTGAGGAACCCGTCTATGTCGCCCATGTCCTTCAATTGGGCCACCACGAGCTTCTCCAAGTGTCTGGCCGCCCTGGGCCCTTGGGGCCCGTCCGCACTCGGCGCAGCCAGGGCCCCGCTGCTTCTCCGCTCTGCCATGGCCAGCTCATGCTGTCGCTGCTCTCTACGGTCCTGGACTTCCAATTCCTTCATCTGCAGCTGGATTTCTAGCCGCCGCAGCTCCGCGGGATTGGACCCTCCCCTGGGCGGACTACGGCTTGCAGTGCTCCCCTGGGAGGCAGTCCGGTCTCTTCGGCGGCCTCCAGCACTCCGCCCCCTCTCCGAGCCTGACACGTTCCCAGTGGGGGTCTGGCTGCTCCCACGGGACAGGATCCCAGCCCTGTGGCTGGGCATTCTCTTCCAGCCGGGCAATCAGCTGGGCCTTGTTGCGCCCGCACAGGCAAGCCCCTCTCTCTGCACAGCTTCACCAGCTCTGCCTTCAGGAATTGGGTGTAGGCCATCTCCTGCTGGTCCCCTCGGTGCAGACTCACCAGTCTAGTGCTGCTGCGCCCACGATTCTCAGGAACCGCCGCTCTGTTTCCAGCACGCCTGGTTCCATGGCTCTTGCTTCTACTGCGCCTAGTCGCCGCCGCTGGATGCTCCATCCACGGGTGCAGTGCATCCCACTTCTGACACCAGTGTGACGACGCTGGGGTCCCCTGACTCCTGCACCCCGTAATGGCACGAACAGACTCCACCAGCTCGTAGAATGGAGGGAGTTTATTGTTTCTCCAGGATACAGCACAGCACAGCACCGATGTAATCTGGTTACAGGGCAGGTCTAGGATGCCTCAGCCCCCTTGCGATGGGGAGATTGGGCCCCTAAATCCCAGCCCTGGCTTAGGCTGGTTCCTCCATGATTCCAGCCAGAAACTAACTCTTCCAGCCCTGCCCCAGCCAGGCAGCATTCCCCTTCCTTTGTCTCTCTCCCTGGGGGGTAGCTGGTCAGACAGGTTGAGAGACCCTCTTTGCATAATGACTCATCCTTCTGGGCTGTGGTACCGATGGCAGCCATTGGGGATTACCACAGAGCCAGCATAGAAACTAGCCAGATACCCCCACTACGTCACAACTACACCCCCTAGCTTAGGTTTCACTGTGTAACACACCCCCAGGCCAGGCCCGTCACATGACCAGTCAGTGGGGCCTGCCCCACATCTCACCTCCCTCTGCCCCACAGCAGACACCCCCTTGCCAGCGACTGCAGCGGGCTTTGGATCAGGCCCTACGGATGTGGATTCAGGCACCGGCCTCACTTCTATGCCCGTCTGGGACTGACCCGCCTGCCTGGGGCCGAACTCTGGGCTTGGTTTGAGGCCCCTAATGAAGCACAAGGCAGCCCAGGCCGAGCGCCCTGCCAGCCTATCTGCACGTGGTTACGTGCCCCGTGTGAGCTGAACTCAGGCACGCAGCATGGCCGGGGGCTCGCTGTGATGGACCGGGCCGGGTCTGGGCACCGCTGATGGCGTCTGCTCAGGGTGAATTGCTCAAAACCAGGGCTGCTTACTGGAGACCTTCCCAAATAGGCCACAAACCAGTCACACCGAGTGCACCAGCTGCCAGTCTGGCCAGCAGGAAGCCTCACGAGCAAAACCCCTCTGACAGCCCAGCTCTCCCTGTGCCACAATCAGCCCCAGGCCTAACACACAGGTGAGGGGTTATAGAACCCAATCTCGCCTACCTCAAACGGGTCCACCCGGTCCCAAAGAACCAGCCACAGATCCACAGTCAATGTACACTCTGGATCTTACCCACAAGAGCACACTGAGCCAATCCTTTAGAATCTAAAAAAAAGGAAAAGCACGAGAGTAACGTTGTTAAGGAAAATACATTACACGCATCGCATCACCCAGCTCTCGATACGGGCTCTCGGCAGAGGTGTTACAAATTGCTAGCTTAGGAGTCTCTGGTGCACATCCTATGGCAGGACGGGTCGACAATCCTTCCCGGCTCGCTGTCCCTCGCAAGGCTGCATCTGGGATCAGGAGCAGAACTGAAGGCAAGATGGAGACGGCCTCATTGCATTTTATAACCATCCCTGGTCTCCCCAGTGAGAGAAGGTCACACGGTCGAGTCACCTGTTTGTGTTTCACGTGCTGGCAGCCGTTATGCCCTGGCTGGTTTGCAAGTTCCCAGACGAATTCCTCAGGTGAGTTTTGGGCACCTTGAGAGCCATTGTCCTTGGGCCGTGCTAGTGAGCACAGTCAGTCATTGGACAACCCTCCTTTACGACAGGCAGAGAACACTGGCAGTAGCAGCACAGAGCCCATATTCACAACTCCACATACAGACATCACACACGTACATGAATAGCAGACTTAGAATCAGTAGAACATGAGCTTCCATTCGACACCTCACAGGGCCCCTTTGTACAGACTTTGGGGCACCCACCTCCCATGGGTGCAGCACTGACCAGTCCGATCCCCCCAAAATCCAGTAACGGACACCCGCCGGCTCCTGCAGCCGAGCAGCGAGGGGTGGGGAGGCGTGGAGCAGAGCTCGGGGGGGGGCGCTGGGGAGACACATTGGTACAACAGACCCAGGCTTTGAACGCACGGGGAAGGGCTAGGGAGTTAGGGGGAAGGAGCGGAGCCAGCCAGAGTGAGGGGCCCCTCCCAGCCGGAACAGCGGCCCTGCTGAGAGACATTCGGTCCCCGTGCTCAGGCCGCTGTCTAGGGGCAGCCGGGCACTCGGCTCCAGGGTGTGTCTAGACTACTTGGCTCTGTCGACGGAGCCCTGTAGTCTAGACACACCCCCAGGGTCTCAGGCCAGCGTCCTGTTGGCACTGAGCCCCAGGCCCTGCGCTGCAGTGGGAAGGGGCCCTGCAGTGAGGGGTGCACTGGGGGGATCTCCGGTCCTGGCACAAGTTGCACTGGGGGAGGTCTAGGTTGGACATTAGGAAAAACTCTTTCCCTAGGCGGGTGGGAAGCGCTGGGCTGGGTTCCCTAGGGAAGTAGCGGAGTCTCCATCCCTGGAGGTGTTTAAGTCTTGGCTGGACAAAGCCCTGGCTGGGCTGATTGAGTTGGGGCTGGTCCTGCCTTGGGCAGGGGGCTGGACTTGATGACTCCTGAGGTCACTTCCAGCTCTATGGTTATGTGATTCTGTGTGTCACTGAGAGCCGGGCCCTAGCTCCCCGCGTGCCAGGCCCCACTGACACACACAGAACCACCACAGGCGGAAGGCGCTGTCACCGTTTCACACCCCCCCCTCCTCCGTCCAGCTCCAAGCAAGAGCCACGAAAGAACCTGCCCCGACCCGACGGCCTGACCAGGGGCCAGGCCCAGGCCAGGCCATCGCTCGACCCTGATCTCAGGTCCCACCCCTGCAGGTCTGGGGCACTCGGCTGTTTGAGCTCATTGCGCCATTCACCACAAAAGGGAAGAGCGTCTCGCGGGGAAGCTGCAGCGCTGGGGGGGCGGCTCGTTTCCTGCAGCCAGCGGGGAGCGGCCGCGCAGCCAGACCCTGCGTCCCACCCGCGGCAGCCCCGGCTCTGTCTGCTCAGGACACCTGTTCCCTGCACGGACGCTGCCCGCTCGGGCTGCCCCTGCCTGCCGGGATGGGGGGGGCTCTGCGGCCTTCCCTGCTCTGGCTCCTGCTGGTGTCACAGCCCGTCGGTGAGTGTCTGTCTGACCTCCTGGGCAGGGACCCGCATCTCGCGTTCTCCCCTCATCCTCTCCGGCAGCTGGGCACAGGCTGGGGGGAAGCTGCCCAGACACCCACGAGCCCAGGGTGGCCAGGAGAGGGGGGGCAGGCCCCAACAAGCCCAGGGTGGGTGGGGGGGGCTGGCACCAATAGGGTTGGGGTGGCGGGGGGGGCAGCCCCCAAGGAGGCCAAGGTTACTGGCAGGGATGGGGCAGGCCCCAATGAGCCCGGGGTGGCTGGTGGGAGGGAAGGGCAGGCCCTGAAGTGCTCATAGCGTGTGCCCCTCTGCAGCGGGGCAGATCGATGACATGGGGTCGGAAAGGGATGGGGTGGGTCTGGAGAGTGAGGGGAGAAGCCGAGCGACTGGGGGCTCTGGGACAGGGCGACAGGAGGACGTAGGAAGGGGAGGCGAGAGGAGATGGGGTGAGGTTGAGGACTGGGGCCAAGCCCAGGGGAGGCGTGGAAGGGAGATACCAGCGAGGTGGCCGTGTCGCCGCGGCTGACACACCAAACCCTGTAGGTGGGGGGGTGGTACCTAGGGGCTGCTCAGTATTATTGCTCCCTGATCCTCACTCCCCAGCCTCGGCACAGCAACCGCCGGGGACTCCAGCTCTCTGAGCTGCCCGCAGAGCACAACAGCCCCTCCCTCTGCCTACCGGCCGGCTGGACCCAGCACAGCACCAGCCATGGGGCAGGGGCACCCGCCGGAGCCTTTGGGGGGGACAAGAGACGGCTGAGATTTCCGAGCCCCCTGGGGAAGGGAGCCCCACAAAAGGCTGGTTCTGCATTGCTCGCTGGGGCAGGGGGGAGGGAGGAGGAGGGTAGAACGGGGGATGCTCGCAGAAGAGGTAGGTGGCTGCAGAGCCCCACGGAGCGCAGCCCCCATAGCCAGTGGCAGGGGCAGGAGCTCAGCCTGGTGGCCACAGGGCTCCGTGCCCTGCTGCAGTGCTCTGCTCCTCACAGCCCCCCACCGTGTCCCCCAAACCCTCCCTGGTCCCCGCTCAGTCACTGCCAGCCCCTCTGCTGCCGCTTGAGCGGAGCCCTGCAGCCCAAGGCCACAGAGGAGCCAGCACTGAGCTCCCCTGGCCGGCGAATCCCCAGGTGCAGGACCGGTCGGGTGCGCGGAGCCGGACCAGGCAGGTCCAGCCTGTGCAGGAAGCATCGTTCGTGGGGGAAGGGTCTGGCTCACGATTCTGTGCTGCGGGGCCTGGCAGTGCCGCTGTTTCTCCCTCGCCTTGCGCCGGGGAACCAGCCCCGCAGGGCGCAGCGCGATGGGGAACCAGGGCCCGGATCTCAGCCCCTCGTCATTCTCACTCGGCCGCTCCCTTTCCTTCCCCTTCTGCGCTCAGTCGGCCCTGGCTGTGAGCCGGCTCGGGCGGGGGCGGGTGCCGGACGGGGCCGGGCGCTGACGACAGGCTGGCCATTTCCAGCCCACGCAGCAGCCACCAGCCCCGGCAGGGCGGGACACGAGGAGCTGGACAGGGGCCCTGCGGGGCTGGCTGCTTCACTCTCCCGTTTGAGAGTCCCCTGGCCCCGGCAGGCCCTTCTGCAGCTACAGCGTCTGGCAGGTCATTGGCAACGCGGCCACGTGGCAGGGATATCTGGGGCAGCCGCATTTCCCCTGCACTGGTGCCAGCAGCTGGGCCCCATTCGCCAGGCCCCTGAGCAAGAGACGGGGTGTAAGGGGCTAGATCGCTTCAGCCATCCAGTGGGCTGGGCTGGGACCAGCAGCCTCCCTGCGGCTATGCAGAACCCCGCCTCCCTAACCACACGGGAAGGGCCTTTGTCACCTGCTAGTGGCTGCTCTACATCAGCGGATAAAAGCCTCCCACTGCTGCCAGATCGCTATCCCCCAATCTTTGATGCATTCAGAAACCGCACCCAGGCCCACTCTCACAGCGGGCCCCTGGCTCTGTAACATCCCAGCCGCAGCCCCAGGGCTGAAGGTGGTCTGGCTGTGGGGCGCTGGACACCAGGATCTGGAATCTGGGAGGGTTTGGGCCCAGCTCCCTAGGGAACGGTACCCTCCTCCCCCACTGCCCCAGCTGCAGTCTGACCCCGGAGCAGCAGCTCTCCCTGGATCTCGGGGGACTGGTGTCACAGGGGCTGGGAGGGGACCAGGCCAGGTGTGTCCCTGACAGGGTGTGTGGTGGATCCGGTCCTACCCTGCTCTTCTCTCGCCTGCGGCAGGTCACGCCAGAGCAGAGGCCGGTGCGACGGAGCTGAGCGGGATTCTGGGGGACTCGGTCGCTTTCCCCACGGGGGTCCCAGCAGAGCAATTTAAAACTGCTGCCTGGACAGTAAACACAACTAACATCATAGCGACGGTGGGAGCAGGAAACCCCCCCGCTCTCATTGTGTCACACCCAGCCTACGAGGGACGCCTGAGAGTCCCTGCCCAGAGCTACTCCCTGCAGATCAGCGGCCTGAGGGCGGAGGACACGGGCACCTACAGAGCTCAGATCACCACGGCCACCGGCACCGTCTACAGACACTTCACGCTGCGCGTGTACAGTGAGTGCGGGGCCTGAGACCCGGGGAGTGCTCAGGAAGGCTGCAGGGTCCCAGCGTCTCTGCAGAGCTCTTAGTGCTGCTGCTTCTCTTGCTCCCCCTTCCACTGCTCCCCCAGCCTGGCCTCCCTGCCCACCTGACTCCTGCAGCTCCCTTACCCTGCCCTGGCTGCTCCCGCCCCACAGGGTCCGGACTGCTCTCTGTCTGCCCTGACTGTGCCCACCCCACACAGCACCGGCCCATCACACACCCAAACACCTCTTGGCAGCAGGTTTCCTTACCCAGCCCTGGGCTCACCTGCCCCCCTGTCCTCTGCAGCTCCCTTCCCTGCCCTGGCCACTCCTGCCCCACAGGGCCCCACAAAGGGCTGGTTCTGCATTGCGTGCTGGGGAAGGGGACATGGAACAGGAGGGGGGCAACAGGGGGATGTGCAGGGGAGAGGGTTGCCAGGTGTCCGGTATTAACCCGGACAGTTTGGTATTTTCGCCTCCTGTCCGGTAAAAAAATTCAGAAAATACCCAACACCTGAAATGTCCGGTATGTTCTGATTTTTTTCCCAGCCAGGAGGTGAAAATACCGGACATCTGCCAACCCTACGACACACTCAGCAACTGGGCCCAGCCCCCGCCCCAGACCCCATGCTTACCTGTTTCCGCAGAGAAGCTGCATTTTGGCTTGATCAGTAAAACAAAATGGCCACCGGCAAAAAGCCTAAAGACCAAGGTGAAGCAATGCCTTCCCTGGGTCTTAGTGCTCAAACCCTCCCCTGTTCCTATCCCTATTCTGACTCTGCAGGCACTCTGAAAGGGGCCATGCATAACAAGTGGGGTTCCACAGCGGTCTGTTTTGGGACCGGCTCTGTTCAATATCTTCATCAACGATTTAGATATTGGTATAGAAAGTACGCTTATTAAGTTTGCGGATGATACCAAGCTGGGAGGGGTTGCGACTAATCTGGCGGTTAGGGTCATAATTCAAAATGACCTGGACAAATTGGAGAAATGGTCTGAGGTAAATAGGATGAAGTTTAATAAAGACAAATGCAAAGTGCTCCACTTAGGAAGGAACAATCAGTTTCATACATACAGAATGGGAAGCGACTGTCTGGGAAGGAGTATGGCAGAAAGGGATCTAGGGGTTATAGTGGACCACAAGTTGAATATGAGTCAGCAGTATGATGCTGTTGCAAAGAAAGCAAACAAGATTCTGGGATGTATTAACAGGTGTGTTGTGAGCAAGACACGAGAAGTTTTTCTTCCACTCTACTCTGCGCTGGTTAGGCCTCAGTTGGAGTATTGTGTCCAGTTCTGGGCACCACATTTCAAGAAAGATGTGGAAAAATTAAAAAGGGTCCAGAGAAGAGCAACGAGAATGATGAAAGGGTTAGAGAACATGACCTATGAGGGAAGACTGAAGGAATTGGGTTTGTTTAGTTTAGAAAAGAGAAGACTGAGGGGGGACATGATAGCAGTTTTCAGATACCTAAAAGGGTGTCATAAGGAGGAGGGAGAAAACTTGTTCATCTTGGCCTCTGAGGATAGAACAAGAAGCAATGGGCTTAAACTGCAGCAAGGGAGGTTTAGGTTGGACATTAGGAAAAAGTTCCTAACTGTCAGGGTGGTTAAACCCTGGAATAAATTGCCCAGGGAGGTTGTGGAATCTCCATCTCTGGAGATATTTCAGAGTAGGTTAGATAAATGTCTATCTGGGATGGTCTAGACAGTATTGGGTCCTGCCATGAGGGCAGGGGACTGGACTCGATGACCTCTCGAGGTCCCTTCCAGTCCTAGTATTCTATGATTCTATGCTGTTTTATTATTTATTTATTTATTTTGCTTAATAACTCTTGGAGTCCAGGGTGGGCATGGCTGGGGGATGTGGTGGGGGGCAGAGGGAGGAGGGTCTGAGGGGCCAGAGCCCACGGCAGCGGCTGGATGAAGGGAGGCTCTTGAGACCTGTCTCTCTGTCGTGTCTTCCCAGCTCTACCCGCTGGGCACTTTCCTGCAGCTGCTGCTGACTGTCTGCTCGGCGTGTGTCACAGGAACCTGCACTAGGGAGCTGGGCAGGAGCGTCTGCAGTCCCTTGCTGTAGGGCAGCTTGTCCAGCCCTGGGAGAGTCCTCGTCACTCCTTTCGGATCCCTTCCCAGAGGGATCTCAGGCCACAGGAGGAGTCAATTCACTTCTCTGCCACAGGCTTCTGGCATGACCTTTGGCAAGTCACTTAGCCACTTTGTGCCTCAGTTTCCCCCTGTACCATGGGGATAACAGCCCTGCATTATTAGGGTGCTGCCAGGATAAAACACATTCAAGACTGAGGGACACTACAGTTCTAGGGTTCATTTAAGGTACACTAGCTAGAACCACACAGGGCCAGATCCAGATCTCCTTGTGGCGAGAAGGAAGCTGTCCTCTCGCAGCTACTGTCATAGCTCACTCAGTTCTGATTTGCAGCCCCCCCCATCTTGTCCACCCACTCTGCTCCATCCAGCTTCCTCCACCCACAGCAGTGTCTGTGCAGCTCCTGGCTGTGCACGGAGTGACCGACAACATCTACCGGGGTGTTCGTTCCCCCTCAGCTCCCCCCAGCACTGCGTGATGTCTGAGCTCCCTGCACAGCTGCCAGCACTGATGAGACCCTTTCCCTCCTGCACAGAGCGACTGGCAGAGTCCGACATCACAGCGCTCCCCGTGCCGGGCTCCCTGAGCAGAGAGAGCAGGACGTGTAACCTCACCCTGAAGTGCAGCGTGCAGGGGGCTGGAGAGGATGTGAACTACACCTGGGCCCAGGCCGGGGCCAGCACTGTCATCTCCACGGGAGCGTCCGTTCGCATCTGGCACAGACTGGGGGACGAGGGCCCCTCTGTTACCTGCACGGCCAGGAACCCCGTCAGCAGCAGCTCAAAATCCGTCTCCCTGCAGGAAGTGTGTGCAGGTAACAATCTGCAGCCACCGGCCCTGGGGTGGGGGTAGGAGTGGGGGTCACTCCCTGGGTGCAGCAAGTGCAGGGCGTCACCCATCGCTCCCTGCCTGATCTAACCGCCATGTTTCTCTGCTCAGGCCCCGCGAGCCCAGCGACCTATTGCCACGTGAAGGGGATTCTCCTGCTGGTGGTGCTGGGAGCCCTGGTCACGGCCAGCGTCACGGTGCACGTCCGCACCCGGGGCAGAGAGAGACTGGACTGAGCGAGCCCAGCGGCCCAGGCACGGAGCTGTCAGTGCTGCTCGGGGCCACGGCACCATCTGCAAAGGGGCTTCTCTCTCCTGCTGGAAACGGGAGCCCAGCAGCTCACCTGGCGACGGGCCCAGTCTCACGGGGTTGCGGTCACAGAAGCCCCTTTGGGATTGTTCCCCGAGTGCCGATCACGCCCTGACGCCTGCTCTCAGGGGCTCCTGCCACCATGCGCTGTTGGGTCAGACACTGCTCTCCCCAGACCTGGCACAGAGTTGGGGTCACCACCCCCTGCAGAGCCAGGCAGACACTGACCCACTGCAGCGCTGGGAGGAGGCAGTTCTCGGGCTCGGCCCCCAGGAAACCAACCCCCGAAAGGGATCAGAGCCCCAGATAAATCCGTCCTGCTCCGCGTAAGTTTTACAGCAAGAGAGGCCACGAGGACAAAGAGGGATGCCCATTGGTTGTTCCCCCTTCCCGCAGGTAACAATGATTTACATTGGGCGTGAATAACAACCGCTCTGGTTCACTGTCAGTACAAACGGGGTTAAGTGGCTGCCAGTGAAAACAGACAGGAAGTGACTAAGTCCCAATGAACAGGACACACACGGCCAGTGCTAGTTCACGCCAATGCATTGCAAGCAGACCCCTACCCGAACGAGCTGATCTTGATCGAGGCATAATCTTCAGGTCAGAGACTTTTACCCTGCCCTGGGCGCCCAGCCCTTTGCCCCCTTTCAGGGGTTCCAGACAAGCGAGGACGGAAGCTTCCCAACGCTCACATGGTCTTTCCCCCAGGGCGGGAACTTTTTGTTCTACATCCCCCATTCTGGGGAAAATATGGGGGTCAAAATGGAACCCCCGTGCCAGGTGCTGGTCACGTGTCCTCCTAGGGCCCACCACTGCTTAGGCGTACAGGACAAACAAGGCTGTTTACCAGTCACTAAGCCGATCACCCAGCCATGATTAAGGACTCTCATCAGCACAGTTCAAACACAAACAAGCAATCTCATATATCGGGGTCAGCAACCCCCGGCACGAGAGCCACGTGGGGCGGGAGCTGAGCCCTGCCCCTCCTCCCCGCACAGTGGCTCCAGCCTCGGCCACGCAGCTGCAGGTGGGAGAACAGCTCAGGCTTCCTGCTGGGGGAGAGGCACAGGCGCCCTGGGGCTGCCCCTGCCCAGCCTGCGCATGCGGTTAACCCGCTTTCCCGCTACAGGCTCTGTGCCTGCTTCAGGAGGGGGCGGGGCAGGGCATGCTGGGGTGGGTGGCCGGTGGCCCCGGGGTGCCCCATGCTGCTCCCTACAGGCCGTGTGGGGGGGCAGGGAGCCCATTCCCCAGCGCCCCTCGGTGCCCAGCGGGGCTGGAGCCAGCCCTGCCTCTGCCTGCCCCAGCCTCGGAGCCGCAGCCAGAAGGCACAGGGCTGGGCCAGGCAGGGAAGAGACTCCGCTCCCGGAGCTGCAAGTCCCAGCTCTGCTGGCCTGCCGGCGAGTGTGCTAAGGGCACAGGATGTGGGGGCAGAAGGGGGTGAAGGAGGATGCTGGGGGAGCAGAATGGGAGAGGACAGGGGCTGCACTGAGGGGCATGGGGCAATGCAGGGGAACAGGCTGAGGGGGATCATGGGGCTAAAGTAGAAACCAGGACACATAATTAACCAATGCCAGGTTAATAAAAAAGGAAAGAGAAAGCTTTTATTATCACCACAATCTTCCTGTTGCAAGCATAATGACTAGACTGAAAGGCAACAACGTAAACACTCATGGAGAGACTCCATGGGCCTAGAACTTAGTTACAAAGAGAAGCCAAAACATGGTTTAAAAGTGCACAGACATCAGATCCCGTAGCCAACCCACCAAACAATAAAACCTAACGGACTGATCTAAACGTCATCCTGCTTACAGAAATCGAAGAATGGGTTCTTGGAGAGGGAGCGACATGTCTCCCTCAGAAGCTGGAGGGAACTCTCCCAGACAAAAGAGGGAAAAAACAAAAATCCTTTGTCCCAGTTTGAAAGTCCTACCTACATTCCTATTGGCCGCTCCACCTGGCTAGGTGTAGTTAACCCCTTAGTCCCCAGGCTGCTGGCTAACCCTCAAAATCATGACAAACACACAGCTCTAAGGGATGGAGGAGGGATTGCTCACTAGGCTGAGATGCTGCATCACACAGAACCCCTCTGACAGCCGGGCAGCTGTTCCTTCCCCCACGGGTGCAGCACATCTGGATACACCCCGGCGGGATCTGGCCCTCTAGCCCACACACAGCAGGCTGCAGATGGGGAAGGTGCAGACTTTGCTGCTGTTGGACCGGTCCAGTGTCAGAGCATCAGCCTTTCTCACCGGTGCCCTGCTGCCTCTGCTCCACCTTCTTACCTCTGGCCATATCGCTTGTTCTGGGCCCCCCTGCAGCCACTTTTGTAGGGCAGGGCCTTCTACAAGGTAAGCAAAGGAGGGGGCATCTGGGTGAAGGCTCATGTGAGTGCAGGAGAGGATGAAACACCAGGAAACAGAGGATGCCATGAATCATAGCGTTTATTGCTGCACCTCTACAGTAAAAGGAGGGAAGGGAACAGAGAGGGGGAAATCTCCAACATACGAATCATCTACAGCACACGTGCCACAGGATCTCTCCCAGGCAGCGCTGAAATAGCAGGGGCTCCAACGCAGCGAGTTTCTTCTTACACGTGAATGAATTGGCCCCACGATAAGAGAAGCAGGCACAATGTGCAGTGAGTGGAGAAAGGCTGGAGCGCTCCTAGAAACACGTCCCAGTGCAAGGGGAATGTCAGACAAGCTGAGTTAGGAGGATGCTACTGCGCGTGGGGCTGTCGTTCGTTGTCATTCTGTGGCTGTCGGTGGTTCCGTGGGCACTAACAAAGCTTCTTTTCCTTGCAGCACTGCTGCACCGGTGGGCATTTGGGAGGGCAGGGAGGGCATGGAAGGCACTTTTGAGGACACGGGCACGGGCATGGGCATGGGCACGGATCCACACACTTAGGCGGGCACGGGCAGGGACACGGATCCACACACTTAGGGGGGCACGGGCAGGGATGCACGCACGTGGTGCACTTCTTCACACAGACATTACAGCAGGGATCCATGCACTTGGTCACACACTTAGTCACACAGACATTGCAGCAGGGATCCAGGCATTTGGTGGTGCACTTGGTCACACAGCATGGGGGAGGCGGGCAGGTCTGTTTGCATTGCTGCTGGTGAGCCATCTTCCTGGGGTGGGGGCAAACCTGAAAGACAAAGGAGGATTGTGGCTTTGCAAAATGAAGTCCAATATTAGCTTATTAGTCTCATACACCAGAACGTTCAGCAGAATCAGAGGCTGGTGCTCCGGAGGGGGGGTTGCCATTGGTAAACAGCTTCAGCAAGAAGAAGCACAAGACAGCATGGACCAAAATCCCACTCGAAAGGCCGGCAATGGGTTTCGCGGCATAGCCACAAGACACCAAACACAGCCCTGTTGGTAACAGCAAGCAGAGGAAAGCCGAAAATCGAGCCCAGACACTGAGTTAGCGCCCAATGGCCGCAGGAGACTTACCCAGTTTACCAACAGGAGCAAGTGGAGAAGTGAAGTGGATTGGGGAGCAGCGGGGCACTCGTCTTTTTATACGGTTCCATGGCCCAGTCTCTGGAAGTGAGATCTCCTAGAGCTATGCATATCTGATTTGCATAAAGGAACTTGCTCCAATTACCCATCCTTCAACTACTTGTTTGCACCATTATTTTTAATAATTATTTGAAGTGGACACGTGTGACATAGTTGAGGAAGTGCTGGCGATAAGTGCTGATGCCTGACCTACAAAATTCATATTAGGAAATAGAATTCAAGAAACACTGGCAATCCTTTGCTTAAAATAAACTTCATGGATTTTCATTCATTTTTCTGTAGGCTCTTGCATCTTCCTCTAATGCAGTGGTCTCCAACCTTTTTACAGCCAAGATCACTTTTTAAATCTCAGAACAGGTGAAGATCTACCGCCCTGCCCCTTCCTTGAGGCCCCACCCTCTCTATTCTCCTCCTGTCCATCACTTCCTATCCCCAGCCCTTACTTACACACGCTGATAAACAGTTTATTTTTAAATTATGCGATATTTAAAATCACGTGTTTATAGTTATGAAATAAATGGTCTGTTTTTTATTCATGCTATTTAAATCAAAAATGAAGCATTTATAATTATACATTTTGTGGGGACAGAGTTCTGTGGCTGGGGGCTGGAGAGAGGGAACAGGGTGCTGGGAGGGCAGAGAACAGGGTTCTGTAGCTGGGGACAGGGGAGTGGGGACAGAGTTCGGGGAGTGGGGACAGGAATGGGGACAGAGTTCTGTAGCTGGGGACAGGGGTGTGGGGACGGGAACGGGGACAGAGTTCTGTAGCTGGGGATGGGGAGTGGGGACAGAGTTTTGGGGTTCTGTAGCTGGGGGGGAGTGGGGACAGAGTTTGGGGAGTGGGGACGGGAATGGGGACAGTTCTGTAGCTGGGGACAGGGGAGTGGGGACAGAGTTTGGGGAGTGGGGACGGGAATGGGGACAGTTCTGTAGCTGGGGACAGGGGAGTGGGGACGGGAACGGGGACAGAGTTCTGTAGCTGGGGATAGGGGAGTGGGGACAGAGTTTGGGGAGTGGGGACGGGAATGGGGACAGTTCTGTAGCTGGGGACAGGGGAGTGGGGACGGGAACGGGGACAGAGTTCTGTAGCTGGGGATAGGGAGTGGGGACAGAGTTTGGGGAGTGGGGACGGGAATGGGGACAGTTCTGTAGCTGGGGACAGGGGAGTGGGGACGGGAATGGGGACAGTTCTGTAGCTGGCGACAGGGGAGTGGGGACGGGAATGGGGACAGAGTTCTGTAGCTGGGGACAGGGGAGTGGGGTCTGGGGAGTGCAGACAGGGGGCTGGGTGCCAGTGGCAGCAGAGTCCCCTGCATCTGCCTCCTCCCAGGATTCTCCTCCTCCCCCAGAGGAACCCAGCATGTGCCTCCTCCGGGCCCGACTCCCCCACCCCGCGGCGCAGGGAAACCCCACGCGTGCCTGCCCGGGGCCAACCCCCTCCTGCCCCAGGGCCAAACCCCCTCCCGCTGCACAGCCAAACTCCCGCGGGAGCCTCCCCAGACCAAACCCCGGGGCCGACCCCCGCTCCCACGGCACAGGGAAATCCCTGCGCTCAACTCACCCCTCCCAGAGAAGCCGCCGGACTCCTCTTCTGGAGCCGACGCCCCCTCCCCCAGCACGTGACAGAACTGTGGGAGGGGAGCAGCCTGCACACTTCCGGAGCCCCCGGAAGTGACGCAGGCTTCACCCAGGACTTCCGTCCACTCCGCGGGAAGCCGGCACTACACTCGAGGTAGGTAGTGGGGCTTCTTGGGGGTGGGGGGAAAATGGGGGGTGCCCGAACGCCTCGCGATCGACTGGTCGGGGCCTCGCGATTGACCAGTTGATCGCGATCGACGGGTTGGTGACCACGGCTCTAAGGCCTCTGTTACTGTTCACGGGCAGAGAGAAGATGGATGGATGGGCTGAGCCATTATGGACATTTTTCTGTTCCTGCTAATGTACAGTCTCTGTCCGTGATGTACCGCACGTTTCTTCGGGCACAGGGGTACACTGGGCCCCTGTATCCTTGGAATTTCTAGCAGTTGGACACTCCAAATGGAGGTCATTGTCAGCTTTTATTTTTGCTGGAATGAGTATTTGCCGGGTGTCTCCCAAGAAGACGCTGGGGTCTCTGTTGGGTGACGTGGTGTCTTCTCCTCATGGAGCTATTTTGCACTGATACTTTCTCCTAATTCCAATACAGCCTGTGAGCTGCTGAGGTGGACGTCCGTCTCTCTGCATATGAGGTGCCAGTGCCCTAATGGCGAGAACCATCAAAAACCCAAGATGCCTTTAATGTGAGTGTGGAATTGTGCCAGGAAGTGTCACGTTCCCACATCACCCTTAAAGCCAACACGTGGGGGTCATTAAGAGCCCATCCTAGGGTGTCTGACAGACTCTTTCCTTTGTATCCCCTGCTAGTCCCAGTGAATCAACTAAAGGGCCCTGGGGGCTCACATGTTCAAGGCCATGAGGTATGTGATGCTCCAGTGGGTTTGTATCGCAGAGGCTGGATTTAAGGCCCCATGACTTAGGCCAGGTCTACACAACACCGGGAAGGTTGGCTTAAGGTATGCACTCTAGCTGCGTAAACAGCGTAGATGGAGTTGATACACCTTTGCCGAGTTTGGAGCCATCTCCACAGTGGAAGGTCGATCGAGAAATGCTCCTTTTGATTTCCCTTACTCCTCATGAGGGTGAGGTGTACCATTACCAATAGGGGCCACCTTGGTGTTTGATTCTCCTAGACTTGCAAAATTGAACACCAGGAGATCGACCACCACAGAGTCGTTCTTCCCACAAGCGGAGACATGGCCTTGGCCTCCAACACGGCTGACATGGGCGTATCTTTCCCTGTGGTATTCCTGTGTGCGTATCCTTGAAACCTGGCCCTCCAGGTTCAAGGAGCCAGGCCCTACCTCGAGGACATGGGTTAGAAAATGACCTCAGATTCTTCTAATACATGAAATTGCCTCCTAGTGAGTCACAGTCATTGAATACCCTACAGGAGGTAGCATGATCTTGTGAATAAGGCATTGCAAGGGAGAACACGATGGTATTCCTGGTTCTACCGTTGTCCATCTGTGTGATATTGGACAAGTCATTCCACCTCCCCATGGCTTTTTCCCTCCTAATGGTGAACCGCAGCCAAAGGGAGCCACGAAGCTCCGTGGCTCTGGCATGTAAATAAACAGGAACGGCCAGCTGCCATCCTCCCCGCTGTTCCCTCTCAGCTGGTTTGCAATGGCAACACCCTCTCCGGAGACGTGTCCCCTACTGCACCAGCCTCTGATTCTGCTCAGTGTTCTGATGCACGATGCAAATGAGAAGATAAAGCTCTTTCCTTGATTGTGCAAATCTTAAAGTCTGCTTTGTCTTTCAGGTTTGCCCCCACCCCAGGAAGATGGCTCACCAGCAGCAATGCAAACAGACCTGCCCGCCCCCTCCATGCTGTGTGACCAAGTGCACCACCAAATGCCTGGATCCCTGCTGCAATGTCTGGGAGACCAAGTGTGTGACCAAATGCACGGATCCCTGCTGCAATGTCTGTGTGACCAAGTGTACGGATCCCTGCTGTCATGTCTGCGTGAAGAAGTGCACCACGTGCGTTCATCTCTGTCCGTGCCCTCCGAAGTGTGTGGATCCGTGCCCTCCGTGCTCTTATGTGTAGATCTATGCCCGTGCCCATGCCCATACCCTCAAAAGTGCCTTCCATGCCCTCCGAAATGCCCACCGGCGCAGCTGTGCTGTAAGGAAAATATGCTTTGTTAGTGCCCACGGAACCACCGACAGCAACGGAATGGAAAGGAATGACAGCCCCACGCACAGTAGCTTCCTGTGGACTCTGCTTCTCTGATGTTCTCCTTTGTTCCTGGGAACAGTCCCAGTTTTGGCCACACGCTGTCTACACTGCCTTTGATTCTCCTGTACACAAGTCAATGTGTTTCCGTGTAACAAGTAACTCAGCATCTTTGTGCCTCTAGTATAAAAATTAAATCTGAGAGAGATCCTGTAACACGGTGGTGAACACTCCCTAGTGCTGGAGATTTCTCCCTCTCTTCTCTGTCCCTGTTCTGTCTTTTAAAGTAGATGGGTAGCAATAAAAATGACAAGATTTACTGGAGCGGTCGACAAAGGCTAGACTGCCATGTTGTGCTGGATCAGCTGATTGTCAGCACAGTGCGCGGCCATTTTTATTTTAATGAAGCGGGGATTATTTAAATCCCCGCTTCGTTGACTATGTTGAGCAAACTACTTTACATGGCTCCGTCGACGGAGCCATGTAGTCTAGACATACCCTATAAGTTCCCACAGCTCCCATTTCCTTCCGAAGCAGCTTTTCAAGGTCTTCCAGGCTCCCCCTTGGGATGTCAGGAGAAAGGGTTGTGTGGTACGCCAGAGCTTTCCTTCAGCCGGGGAAGAACCTGATGCAAAACTCACCGTACAGCAGGGCAAAGCTTGAAAATGGGGATTTGCTAGGTTAGCCAGCCATGCCACCAATTCATTTGTATTAGTGTAGAAATGGAGTAGAGCACACAGGGGCTTGTCCGTGCTACTAAACCAATGGCAGCTGAGCAAAAGAAGAAATGATTACAAGGAAAGATCTTGATCTTGCCCAATATCCATACACCTGTCCATAAGGGATCCCTGATGCTTCCCATAAGCACGGGCGTGGGGCAGACATTATGTGGGAGACTTTTTACATGTTTCCATGGCCAGGTGCCTGGAAATGAGACACGCCAGGGCTATGCAGATGTGATGTTTTCACAATTCAAACCTCTTCCATCTACTGATTCTTCAATTACTAGGTTGCCTCATTATTTTTAATAGGTATTTTCATTGTTAGTTATAATTATTTCAAGGAGAGACACGTGACATTGTCTGAGCAAATGCTGTTTGTAAGTCCTAGCGCCTGACCCACGTAATACCAACTGGAAAAAAAAATCCTTTGAATAAAGCATTGGGTTATTTGCTTTTATGGATTTCTATAAGATCCCCTTCACAGTCGTTCTTTCACCTAATTCTGAGATATGCTAACTAGTCGCTGTCAGAGACACGATACTGGACTAGATTGATCTTTGGTCTGAGCGGCTCCCCTCCATGCTTCTATAAATGCAGAGTTGATGTTGGAACCATATATTTTTAGCAGAAGGCTAATCGTCACTCTGATGGTCCCACTAGAAGAAATAGTTGGGGTGCTGAAACTTCATTCTCATTCTAATGCATTATTATCTACTACATATTTTAGAGAATTTGTTTGCCTGTGTGTTTGATGAAGAACTCCTAAATGCAAAGAGCTAGGATCATGAAACTTGGATACAGCTTCCTCTGGTCATAACTTAAAGCAATCTGTGGAACTCCTTGCCAGAGCATGTTGTGAAGACCAGGACTTTAACATGGTTAAAAAAAGATAAATTCATGGAGGACTGGTCCATCAATGGCTGTGTTTGCCAGAAGCTGGGAACGAGCAATAGGGGTGGCTTCACTTGATGATTCCCTGTTCTTGTTATTCCTTCTGGGGGCACCCGGCATTGGCTCCTGTCAGAAAACAAAATACTGGGCTAGATGGACTTTTGGTCTGACCCAGGATGGCTGTTCTTATTTCTCATGTTTTTAATGTAAGAGTCTGGTTGTTCCAATAACATGGGATGTGCCTGGAATGGGATTGCTTCTCATAATACTAAACAGGAAAGAGACAGAATCAGCAAAACAAATACAGTTCTCTCAATTGACAGAACTGAGCGAATGTTGAAAGATATGACGCAAGATGAGCCAGAAAAATAGGATGAACCTGGAATTGGATTGGTTCTCAATAAGCCTTACAGAAAAGAGATCAAATGGAGACATTGGGAGTAGTGCTCTGTTTTGACACTCCCAGGCAATTCTGGGGAAATCTGCTAGGTGATATACAGTCATAGAGTCTTACGCCATTCTGATCATCTCATGATCTCCTCTATAACACTACCCATAGAACATTCCTAACGTAACTGCTAGCGCATAGACATTGGACAAACATCCAGTCTTGATTTAAATATTGGCAATGATGGAAGAAAGGATGTGTAAGTGAACAGAGACAGTTTAGTTAGAGTGATCAGCTTATTTTTTTTGTTTTATTTTAGTTTGGTTAAGCTTTTTTTGTGCTACCTCCCGCCCTGAAATTAAATCCCAGAGAAGCAATTCTCTGTGCTTTAATTATTGTTTAGTTGCTCTGTAACACCTAGCAATGAAGTATGCTTTACCAAGTATGACCTTTTCGTTTTGTTAATAAAATCACATTTTTTAGGAGTGGAATTTGATTCCAGTGTTTTAGAAAGCAGGAGGTTCCGCATGCACGTGCCAGAGACAGACAAATTATAGTTTGTTTTCTAGCTCTTTTGTGAGGGAGGTTTAAAAGCTTGGGGTTACCCCCCAGGAAGAAGTTCCCAAGTGCGTCTTCCTGGCTTCTGAGAGGGTTTTGCATTTGAGTGGTGGCGTACCAACCAAGCTCTGTGACCTTGGGGAGTTTTTTTAAACAAAAGCCTTTAGTGCAGAGCTACTCCACACGATGTCCATAGGCCGCATGCGGCCCGCATCCTGTTTGTTTGCGGCCCACAGTGCGGTTTGGATTTACATGAGGCTCAACACATAGCCCACAGGTGGAAGCCAAAAGAAAAAAGTAGTCAATATAATGGTCATCTGTTGATCTGCATTTTAGTAGTTAAATTCCTGGACTGTTAGTGCTCATTAAAAGTGCAGTCATCTGGGTGGAAATCGGGTAAATATTGCATTATTAATATCAGCAGAACTGATTTAAATGGGGCCTGCATGTTGTGTAGTCTTTCCTTAATCTTTGTACTCATGCCCGTCAGTGTGAAAAGTTATTTGCATAAATTTGCATATATATTTGCATGTATATGCAACCACACTTAAGTTGAGGCCCTCTGCATGTGCTGTGAGTATCATTGTGGCCCCCGGGGCTTCCAAAGTTGAGTAGCCCTGCTTTAGTGGAAGGGTATTTTAAGCTCTTTTGTGGGCCCCCACCTTCTGCACTCCAAGTGCCAGAGTGGGGAGCAGCCTTGACAACCATAACCAAGTCACCCATTAACAGTCTCTCTGTAGAGTGAAGGGACTCGGTCTATCGTTGTAAGGCAGGTTTTCTATCCTTTTAATCAGTCTTGTGACTCTTCTCTGAATCCTCTGCCACTTATCCACAGCCAACTGAAGTACACGCACCACACCCGGCCACAGGTTTCCAGCAGCAGTCTCATCTGTGTGCAATCTATCCCAAGGTCGTGTTAGCTCTCGGGGCCACAGCGTCACGCAGGGTGCCCGCATTCCACTGATTATCTCCCCTCACTTTTTGACCAGGAGGGGCCTGCAGGAAATGACACCGTTGACTGGTGCTGTCTTGCCACGCATTACGTGAGGAGACTGCTTCCCAAGATGGTCTCCCGTCCTGTAAGGGTGGACGGCATTCCTTGTTCACGTCACACTGAGCGGGCTCCACTCATGAAAATGCACTAGGAAGGGGCCGAAAGAAATCCTTGAATGGGCTCTTAAAGGTCACAGATGGGAGGGAAATCATTTTCGGTGACATCGCATAGAGGGCATCTCCAGGAACACAGAACCCTGCCATGCCATGCTAGTGCCTTTGTTCTCTACTGAGCCAGACTCGTGTCACCCTTCCCGTCCCGCCTGGTTACAGGTTAGGCCATATCTCTTCCCTTTTTAAGCGCAGGCAGGTCCAGATTGAGAAAGGGGCCGTGGACTAAGAGGGCCTCCTGCAGAAACATCCCTGGGTTGTCAAAAGTCCAAATCATTTTGCAGGGCCCCCTTGGTCCGGGGTCCTCAACTGCAGCCACTAAAGCCCCTGCACATTATCCGGCCTTGTCTGGCTGGGGAGAGGGGCGGCAGCTCTGCGTGCTGCCATGCTCCCTGCGGGGCTGGAGCCACATTGCAGGGAGCACTGGGGAAACATACAAGGGATGAGGTGGAAGACAAGGATGCCAAAATTCCAGTAAAAGTGAAAAAGGTGTACATTTTTCAAAATGCGAAAGTCTCCCCCATAATTATCATTTAGGCCTGTCCTTATGGGTAGCATCAGTAACCTGTTTTTGAAGGGTGCATGAACAACAGGGAAGCTCAAAATCTATTCTCCTAAAGGAAACTTTATTGGCTCAACCTGCTGTTGCTTTTCTAGGACAGCCAAGGCCCGGGGCAGGAGGGGAGGGGGGGAATGTTGAGTATCCACAGAAACAAAAAGAATTGAAGCTAGATTTGGCTGAAATTGTGGATTTTTTAGGCCAAATCACCTTTCTGCTGGTGAAGGCAGCTGCCATCTTACCAATTTGTGATGCTATTCAGGCTTTTAAGAAGACTGGGTAGAGCTGGGAAAACTAGACATGGTCAAGAGGGACCTTTCTGTGACTCATTTTTCCTGAGTGTTCCAGTCAGCCGCTAGACACGCGATAAGAGGTAAATTCATAGTTTGCATAATGCCATTGTCCTCCATGGTTCTGAGAAACTGGGCAAGAGAAGAACAACTCATGGCTGCTCCTTATTCTGAAAGGATTTCTGAAAACGCCCGTGTGTGTTGGCGGTGGCTGATGGTAAAGTGCTGTTGCCTGAACAGTGCTAAGGTACAGAGGCCATGAAAACAAAATATCTATCTTCAGAAACTATTAAAATTATATGATAGTGAGCTTAAACACAAAAAGGAAGCTTACAAGAAGTGGAAACTCAGACAGATGACTTGGGAGGAGTATAAATATATTGCTCAAGAATGCAAGGGAGTAATCAGGATGGTGAAAGCACAATTGGAATTGCAGCTAGCAAGGGATGTGAAGGGTAACAAGAAAGGTTTCTACAGGCCTGTTGGCAATAAGAGGGTGATCAGAGAGGGTGCCGGGCCCTTACTGGATGAGGGAGGTAAGCTAGTGACAGATTATGTGGGAAAAGCTGAAGTACTTGATACTTGTTTTGCCTCTCTCTTCCGAGACTACTGCACTACTTAACACAGTATGGGAAGGAGGTGGGCAGCCCTTAGTGGAGAAGGAACAGGTTAAGAACTATTTAGAAAAGCTAGACATACACAAATCCATGGCTCCGGATTTAATGCATCTGAGGTTACTGAGGGAGTTGGCAAATGTCATTGCAGAGTCTTTGACCATTATCTTTGAAAACTCGTGGAGATCGGGAGACATCCCGGATGATTGGAAAAAGGCAACTGTAGTGCTCATCTTCAAAAAAGAGAAGAAGGACAATCCAGGGTATTTACAGACCAGTCAGCCTTACCTCAGTCCCTGGAAAAATCATGGAGGGGATCCTCAAGGAATCCATTTTGAAGCACTTGGAAGAGGGAACAGTGATCAGGTATAGTCAACATGATTCACCAAGGGCAAGTCTGACCAATCTGATTAGCTTCTATGATGAGGTAACTGGCTCTGTGGACATGGGGAAGTCGGTGGATGTGATGTACCTTGACTTTAGCAAAGCTTTTGATATGGTCTCCTACAAAATTCTTGCCAGCAAGTTAAGGAAGTACTGATTGGATAAATGGACTGTAAGGTGGACCGAAAGTTGGCTAGATTGTCAGGCCCAATGGGTAGTGATCAACAACTCGATGTCAGTTTGGTGGTCAGTTTCTAGCGGAGTGCCCCAAGAATTAGTTCTAGGTCCAATTTTCTTCAATATCTTTATTAATGACCTGGATGAGGGGATGGATTGCAGCCTCAGCAAGTTTGCGGATGACAATAAACTAGGGGGAGAGGTAGATACATTGGAGGGCAGGGCTAGGGTCCAGAGTGAACTGGACAGATTAGATGATTGGGTCAAAAGAAATCTGATGAGGTTCAACAAGGACAAGTGCAGAGTCCTGCACTTGGGACGGAAGAATCCCAAGCATCGTTACAGGCTGGGGATCGACTGGCTAGGTAGCAGTTCAGCAGAAAAGGACCTGGGGATTGCAGTGGATGAGAAGCTGGACATGAGTCAACAGCGTGCCAAGAAGGTGAATGGAATATTAGGTTGCATTAGGAAAAGCATTGCTAGCAGATCTAGAGAGGTGATTATTCCCCTTTATTTGGCACTAGTGAGGCCACATCTGGAGTATTGCATCCAGTTCTGGCCCCCCACCACAGAAAGGATGTGGATGCATTGGAGAGGGTCCAGCAGAGGGCAACCAAAATGATTTGGGGGCTGGAGCACATGACCTATGAGGAGAGGCTGAGGGAGTTGGGTTTGTTTAGTCTGCAAAAGATTAGAGTGAGGGGGGATTTGATAGCAGCCTTCAACTTCCTGAAGGGAGGTTCCAAAGGGGATAGAAGGAGGCTATTCTTATTAGTGACGGATAGCAGGACAAGGAGCAATGGTCTCAAGTTACAGTGGGGGAGGTCTAGGTTGGATATTAGGAAAAACTATTTCACAAGGAGAGTAGGGAAGCACTGGGATGGGTTACCTAGGGAAGTAGTGGAATCTCCAATCCTAGAGGTTTTTATGTCTCAGCTTCACAAAGTTCTGGCTGGGTTGATTTAGTTGGTGTTGGTCCTGCCTTGGGCAGGGGGCTGGACTCGATGACTCCTGAGGTCTCTTCAAGCCCTAGGACTCTATGATTCTATGATTCTAGGGATTTTCTTTAATTTGGAATAAAACAACTACGTGCTGTACAAATATATGCCGACACATAGTCCCTGTCACAAGGATTTTAATCTAGTCCAGCATTTCTCAGAGTGGTCCACAAACCCAGTCTGAGACAGGCGCTAACTGGCCGTTCTGTTTATTTACTTACTGGCTTGGGAGCCACGGACCCTTGTGGCTCCCATTGGCTGTGGTTTGCCATTAGGAGGGGAAAAAGCCACGGGGAGGTGACATGACTTGTCCAATATCAAACAGATGGACGCTGGCAGAACCAAGAATACCATTTAGTTCTCCTGACTCCCATGCAATGCCTTATTCACAAGATCACGCTACCACCTGTGACTCACTAGGAGGCAATTTCATGTATCAGAAGAATCTGAGGTAATTTTCCAATCAATGTACTTGAGGTAGGAACACAGAGGGCCAGGTTTGAAGGACACGCACACAGGAATTCCACAAAGAAAGAAACGCCCATGTCAGCTGTGTGGGAGGACAAGGCCATGTCTCCGTGTGTGGGAATAATGACTCTTTGGCGGGTCTAGTAAAATAAAACACCGAGGTTTCCTGTATTGGCTCTGGTACACCTCATTGTTGCGAGGAGTAAGGGAAGTCGAAAGGAGCATTTCTCTATTAACCTCCCACTGTAGAAATGGCTCCAAGCTCAACTAAGTGACATCGACTCCATCTATGCTATTTACGTAGCTAGAGTGCATACCTTAAACTGACCTTCCCGGTGTCGTTTAGACCTGGGCTAAGTGATGGGGCCTTAAACCCATTCACTGCCATACAAACCCACTGGAGCATCACACACCTCATGGCCTTGTAACATGGGAGCCCACAGGGCCCTTTAGTTAATTCAATGGGACTAGCAGGTGATAAAGAAGAAAGAGTCTGTCAGACACCCTAGCATGGTGTGATGTAGTGGGGGTACGGTGCACTTGCTGGTCACTATGCTTGGGCTGTGGGCTGTGGATGACTCCTACTAGCCTCCCTCTGTAAGCACTGCCTAGCGGGGGGGTCGCCCTGAGGGTCCTCATGTGTAGACCATGGCCCAACCGGTTCTCACCAGAGAGGGAAGGAGTTTGAACAAAGGAAGGGTGTGGTTTGGGGAAGAGTGAGTCTTGGCGGGGAAAACATGAGGAGAAGAGACTAAGCTGAGAACTGGGAGCTTGGGGGCCTATGGACCTTACCCCAAGGGCTCTGAAGCTATCTGGCCCCTCACTTCGATGCCCACATGGAACCCTGGCTGTGCTGTACCTCACAGAAGCAATAAACCCTCTCCATTCTACTGGCTGGCAGAGTCTCATCTTGTTGTAGATGGGGTGCAGGATCGGGGGGGTCCCTGACATGCTGTAACAGATGGGCTCTTAAGGACCCCCATGTATTGGCTTTAAGCATGAGGAGGGAACATGACACTTCCTGACACAATTCCCCACACACGTTGAAGGCATCTTGGATTTTTGCTGTAAAGGACAGGAGATGGTTTTCATCTCTGGGGCACTGGCATGTCATATGTGGAGAGACAGACGTCTGTTTAAGAAGCTTACAGTCTATACCAGAATTAGGAGAAAGTATCAGCTGAAAATGGCTAGAAGTCACCTTAAGGACAAGACACCATGTCACCCAACGGAGACCCCAGTGTCTTTTCAGGAGACACCTGAAAAATACTCATTGAGCAGGAGTAAAAAGGAACAATGGCCTCCATTTGGAGTGTCCAATTGCTGCAAATACCAAGGAACCAGGGGGCCCAGTGTACCTCTGTGCCCGCGGACGTATGTGTGGTATGCCATGGGCAGAGACTGTACATTAGCAGGAAGAGATAAATGCCCATAATGGCTTAGACCATTCATCCATCTGCTCTCTGCCTGTGAACAGTAACTGAGGCCTTAGAAGTAAGATGCAAGAGCCTACAGAAAAATGATTGAAAATCCATGAAGTTTATTTTAAGCAAAGGATCACCAGTGTTTCTTGAATTCTATTTTCTAACATGAATTTTGTAGGTTAGGCATTAGCACTTATCAACAGCACTTCCTCAACTATGTCACACGTGTCCACTTCAAATAATTATTAAAAATAATGGTGCAAACAAGTAGTTGAAGGATGGGTAATTGGAGCAAGATAGTTTATGCAAATCAGATATGCATAGTTCTAGGAGATCTCACTTCCGGAGACTGGGCCATGGAACCATATAAAAAGACGTGTGCCCCGCTGCTCCCCAATCCACTTCACTTCTCCACTTGCTCCTGTTGGTGAACTGGGTAAGTCTCCTGCCGGCCATTGGGCGCTAACTCAGTGTCTGGGCTCGATTTTCAGCTTTCCTCTGCTTGCTGTTACCAACAGGGCTGTGTTTGGTATCTTGTGGCTATGCCGCGAATCCCATTGCCGGCCTTTCGAGTGGGATTTCGGTCCATGCTGCCTTGTGCTTCTTCTTGCTGAAGCTGTTTACAAATGGCAACCCCCTCTCTGGAGCACCAGCCTCTGATTCTGCTGAACGTTCTGGTGTATGAGACTTATAAGCTAATATTGGACTTCATTTTGCAAAGCCACAATCCTCCTTTGTCTTTCAGGTTTGCCCCCACCCCAGGAAGATGGCTCATCAGCAGCAATGCAAACAGACCTGCCCGCCTCCCCCATGTTGCGTGACCAAGTGCACCACCAAATGCCTGGATCCCTGCTGCAATGTCTGTGTGACCAAGTGCGTGACCAAGTGCAAGGATCCCTGCTGTAATGTCTGTGTGAAGAAGTGCACCACGTGCGTGCATCCCTGCCCGTGCCCACCTAAGTGTGTGGATCCATGTCCGTGCCCATGCCCTCCTAAGTGTGTGGATCCATGTCCGTGCCCATGCCCTCCTAAGTGTGTGGATCCATGTCCATGCCCTTGTCCGTGCCCTCAAAAGTGCCCTCCGTGCCCTCCGTGCCCTCCCAAATGCCCACCGGTGCAGCAGTGCTGCAAGGAAAAGAGGCTTTGTTAGTACCCACGGAACCACCGACAGCCGTGGAACGACAATGAATGACAGCCCCATGCACAGTAGCTTCCTCCTAACTCCGCTTGTCTGACATTCCCCTTGCACTGGGACGTGTTTCTAGGACTGTTCCAGCCTTTCTCCACTCACTGCACATTGTGTCTGCTTCTCTTATCGAGGGGCCAATTCATTAACGTGTAAGAAGAAACTCGCTGCGTTGGAGCCCCTGCTGTTTCATCACTGCTTGGGAGAGATCCTGTAGCACATGTGCTGTAGATGATTCATATGTTGGAGATTTCCCCCTCTCTGTTCCCTTTCTGCCTTTTACTGTAGAGGTGCAGCAATAAACGCTATGATTCACGGCATCCTCTGTTTCCTGGAGTTTCATTCTCTCCTGCACTCACATGTGCCTTCACCCAGATGCACCTTCCTTTGCTTACCTTGTAAAAGGCCCTGCCCTACAACAGGGGCCACAGGGGCCCAGAAGAAGTGATGTGGCCAGAGGTAGAAAGGCAGAGTAGGGGCAGCAGGGCACCGGTGGGAAAGGCTGATGCTCTGACACTGGACCGGTCCAAAAGCAGCGAAGTCTGCATCTTCCCCATCTGCAACCTGCTGTGTGTGGACTAGAGGGCCAGAACGCCTCGGGGTGTATCCAGATGTTCTGCACCTGTGGGGGTCGGAACAGCTGCCCCGGCTGTCAGAGGGGTTCTGTGTGATGCAGCATCTCAGCCTAGTGAGCAATCCCTCCTCCATCCCTTAGAGCTGTGTGTTCGAGGAGGATGGCGTGGCAATGAATATGGGCATTGCCTCGGGCGCTCTGTCTCACTACTCCTGCCGGAGGAAGGGATTTAATACCTCAAAAATTACCCACATTTTATGCTACTTCTGCCTGTTCTGCCACTTGAATGTCTCCCTGGCAAGACTTCTCCTTTTCCTGGCCCCGTTCCTCCTTGGAATCAGCGCAGATACTGCAGAGATGAATTTGGCCCTTAGAATGGAGCCAGTGGTGGGTGTGAACACTCTCAATTGATGGCCAAAAATAATCTTGGAAGATCTCAGTCACTTCTGATCATTACTATTTCTTAGAATTGCCATAGCAACTGTGTGCGCTAGACATGGAGCTAGACCCAAGTGCAAGCCACACCTGGAGCTGTCCTGAAGTTTACAGCTGTGTCCAATATACTGAAAGAACAATGTTCAGAAAATTTGAATCTTAGTAGGTTTACCAGACAGGAAGTATGAAAAATCAGGATGGGGCAGGGGGATAATGAATGGGGAATAGGGCCCTGTATGAGAGAAGACACTTAATCATTGTGACAGTCAGAATGAAATCAGGACATCTGGTCACCCTAAGTCTGAGGCACATTTCAGAGGTGGATGTCTTGTGAAGTTACAGTGCAAGGGGGGATCTGAGAGCAGCCTTCAGCTCCCTGAAGGGGGGTTCCAAAGAGGCTGGAGAGAGGCTGTTCTCAGTGGTGGCAGATAGCAGAACGAGGAACAATGGTCTCAAGTTAAAGTGGGGGAGGTCTCGGTTGGATATTAGGAAAAACTATTTCTCTAGGCAGGTGGGTGCCCTAGGGAGGGGGTAGATTCTCCATACCTAAGGTGTTTTAGTCAGGAATCCAGGGGCAAGATTAGAAAGGCAAAGGCACACAATGAGCTCAAACTGGCTAGAGAGATAAAGGGCAACAAGAAGACTTTCTGTAAATATGTGTAACCCCTTTTGTCCTCCCCGGGTTACTCAGGGGCAGGTCACACTCACAGGTTTGGTTGGGGAAAAGCTATCCACCCCTTTGCTGCAGTCCCTGGCTCATAAAGAATGTACAATGACGGTGCCTCCACCTGTCTGGCCCTGTACACACTTACTGGTATGCCTTGGGAACCTCCGGGAATAAACTTATTCCGGCAATAAACTGGATCTAACTCCAGGACAACAATTACAAATCATACATAATATACATCTAATAGATTGCATTAGAATGAACAACCTTTACTTACCTTAAAGAAACAGGACTTAACAAATTAACAATGAATAACATCAATTAACAAAGTACACAGAAGTAAAAGGAACTTATCTAGCTGCCATTTGCACTGCCAATATTTATCCCACCCCAGAGTGTGCACACCCCTGGATTCAGAGTCCCAGACTCTTGCTTGCGTGAGCGCGCTTGAAGAACTGCAGCTGTAATGGAGATTCTCTGTAGGTAGTATGTATGTGGGTCCAAGCTCTGCAGCAGCTCTGGTTCACTGGGTTGGCCTCTCTGCATCCAGCACACAGAAGGAGACTGTGAGTAACTGGGCATCTTTGGGAAAATACTGCCTGGGACAGACCTCAGAGATACAGGCTAACTCTGGGTTCAAAGAGAGGCAGAGTAGCCACAAGAATTTTTAAAGGTCTAGGGAACATGAGCTTCGAGGGGACATGAAGGCTGTTTTCAAGTATCTGAAAATCTGTCTGAAGGGGGAGAGAAAAAAATGGTTCTCGTTGGCCTCCAAGGAAAGGACAAGAAGCAATGGGCTTCAACTGCAGCAAGGGAGGTTTAGGTGGGACTTCAGGAAAAACTTCCTGCCTGTCAGGGTGGTTAAACACTGGAATAAGTTGCCTAGGGAGGTTGTGGAATCTCCCTCTCAGGAGATATTTAAGAGCAGGTTAGAGAGACGTCTATCAGGGATGGTCTAGATGGTGTTTGGTCCTGCTGTGAGGGCAGGGGACTGGACTCTATTATCTCTCAAGATCCCTTCCAGTTCTAGTGTTCTATGATTCTATGATATTAAATCCCGGCTTGACAAAGCCCTGGCTGGGACGATTTAGTTGGAGTTGGTCCTGATTTGGGCAGGGGCTGGACTCGATGACTCCTGAGGTCTCTTCCAGCCCGAGGATTCTACACTTCTATGATTCTAAGGCAGGTAGCGGTTGGCAGGTGTGGCATACGGCAGAGTGTTAGAATACCAGTTGGGGAGCATCAGCAGAACGCTGAGACTGAAGGGTAAAAAGGGGAAGAGCACAAGTCTAGGCACAAGTGACTGCTGGAGAGAAGGAAACTCGCAAAGACAGAAGATGTTGTGAATCGTAGTTTTATTGCTTCCCATCTACATTAGCAGACAGAACAGGGGCAGAGAAGAGAGGGAGAAATCTCCTGCACTAGGGAGCATTCACCACCGTGTTACAGGATCTCTCCCAGGTTTAATTTTTATACCAGAGGCACAAAGACGCTGAGTTACTTGTTAGACGGAAACACACTTTGACTTTTGTACAGGAGAATCAGAGACAGTGCAGACAGCGTGTGGCCAGAACTGGGACTGTTCCCAGGAACACAGGAGAACGTCAGAGAAGTGGAGTCCGGAGGAAGCTACTGCGCATGGGGCTGTCATTTGTTGTCGTTCCGTGGCTGTCGGTGGTTCCGTGGACACTAACAAAGCTTCTTTTCCTTGCACCACTGCTGCACTGGTGGGCATTTGGGAGGGCACGGAGGGCATTTTTGAGGGCAAGGGCATGGGCATGGATCCACACACTTAGGAGGGCAAGGGCATGGGCACGGATCCACACACTTAGGAGGGCAAGGGCATGGGCACGGATCCACACACTTAGGGGGGCACTGGCAGGGATGCATGCATGTGGTGCACTTCTTCACACAGACTTTACAGCAGGGATCCGTGCACTTGGTCACACACTTGGTCTCACAGACGTTGCAGCAGGGATCCAGGCATTTGGTGGTGCACTTGGTCACACAGCATGGAGGAGGCGGGCAGGTCTGTTTGCATTGCTGCTGGTGAGCCATCTTCCTGGGGTGGGGGCAAACCTGAAAGACAAAGCAGACTTTAAGATTTGCACAATCAAGGAAAGAGCTTTATCTTCTCATTTGCATCGTCCATCAGAACACTGAGCAGAATCAGAGGCTGGTGCAGCAGTGGACACGTCTCCGGAGAGGGTGTTGCCGTTGCAAAACAGCTGAGAGGGAACAGCGGGGAGGATGCACTGAAACCCCCCTCGGCAGGTCTGAAATGGGAGGAGCGACATAATCTCAACTTCCCTCAGCAGAGACTCTTGTGAGCAGCAACATGTCTCTGCGGAAGAAAGCGGAACATTGAGCGGCATGTGCACTAGTCGGGTACCCAGAGACTGGGGCAGGGCGAGCAAACAGAATGCGTTTCGCAGGGTTGTAACCACCAATCGCTTCTGCAGTCCAATATTTTGCAGCCGGTCGTGCTAAATGAAGCACTCGGTGCTCCTGAAGAGGGAGGGGCAGGTGTCCCTGGTAGGGAGACTTACGAGGAGATCGTCGTTACCCCAGTGTGTAGGGCTGCCGAGCCCAACCCCACCGCTCCACCGCTGGAATATTCAGCAGAACTTTTCAAAGTCCCCAGTGACAGGTCAGCTCCTTTGGCTTCTTGAGCTCCCAACTGACTATTCAAGAATGGACGCGTTGAGCGAATGCTTTCTTCCGGCTCGTGACAGTCACACCTGTGTCTGCACTTGTATTTCTATCACAGAGCAGTCCGTCCTCAATGGGTGAGCGCCTGGATTTGCTTATTGCCTTCCTTTAATTGGGAGGACGTGCACAGGAAAGGACGTTAGATTTTCTTTTCTTCCCCTCTAGTTGGTGTAAATTGGTGGAGCACTATTGGTGTGAGTGGAATTCTGCAGATTGTTACTATTCACTAGTTCGGTATAAAGAATGCTGGTGCTAGAGCCCCTCCGTATATTTTCATTCTGAGCTACTTCTAGGAGCATCTTACTCCTGTGCCCCAGGTCTCCGACAGCTCCCTCCGCGATGCCTCTCTTTCCCAGTTCTCTCTTCTGAAGCCCTGAGCCATCCCTGTCGTTCTCTGCCACAAGCTCTAATTTCATCTCCTGATTGCAGAGAGGATCTGAAACTATTTATTTATTTACATTTATATAAATATTTTTACCCCGCCTTTCTATTTAAAATATTCAAGGTGGCTTACAAGAACGAACAAAAAAAATACAAATATATGTAAAAATTTAAAATATGAGAATTTAAAATGAGACCCCAAGGGGACATAACCAGCTAAAAACATATAGAGAGGAGGAAACGATGGACAGTGAACGTTCAGCAGGAGCACAGCTTGGTGCAGAGGGAAATAGTTCTCTAGCGGGAGCTTTGCCATTGCAAATCACTTCCAAAAGGACAGTCCCTCCGGAGCACAGACTGAAATCCCTTCCTGAAGGCCTGCAGAACAGCCAGAGAGTTACGCAAAGCCCTCGTGGGAGCCCCAAGAAGAGGGAAGCCAGAAATTAAGCCCAGCCATGAAGAGCGCGCTCAGTAGTGAGAGCAAAACTTACCAAGTCACCACGAGGAGCAAATGCAGTAGCCGGGTGGATGGAGACCGCAGAGGCTCAAGTTCTTTTATATGGTTTCCACGGCCTGCTCGCTGGAAATGAGACACCCCAGAGGAATGCAGAGATGAATTTCCAACTCGATCGTGTCCAATTACGCACCCCACAATTGCCTGTCTGCATCACTAGCCACAATAAACATTCAACGTGATTATTGTAAGGGGTCACATGTCGCCTACTAGAGTAAATGCTGTTTGTAAGTTCTGTGCTTGAGCCTCGCGCTTCCTATTCGTCCTTCCCAGTTCAGGAAGCAACAGGATTCTCTGCTTTATGGTTTGCCGTGAATTCCTGCTGCAGACTCTTGCAGCTTCCTCTGGGGCATCTGGTTCCAGTCGCTATTGGCGACAGGGGACTGGACCGGATGGATCTGTGCTCTCAGCCATTGTAGGTGCTTATTTCTTGTAGTGCACAACCACCTTCCATGACACACCCTCCCTGCCTCTTTAGACACAGAGGTGAATTTAGATTCATGGATGCCCTGGTACTTTTATCAGGAAAACACAGAGACTTTCATGTCTTTGGCGCAGACACCAAACCTAAGACAACAGGGCCAACTCCAGTACCACAATACACGGGGCTGTGCACTGGCTTCTGCCGCCTGTTCTCACCTTTGAGCTACACTTTCCTGGGCCGTCTGGCTACTGAACTCCATCTGTGTTCCCATCAGTGACGGGCCTGCCAACCTGAGAAAGTTGCAGCTCTTCTCTTGGGGTCTCTGTGAACCTACTCCAAGAACCTCCACCCTGAAAAGAGGTGTCCACTCACTGCGGGACATGGTTGATTTAAGCACAATCCCAATTAAATGTTGGGGTGGGAGCTGGCAAATGAAATTATTCCCCCAGAGTGCACCACAGTCAAATTGTGCAGAGTCTCCTTCAAAGCCACCCAGACGTGCTCCGGAGCTTTTGGTGGACTTCCCACCCGTAGAGATGCTTATTCAGATCTAACGTTGGAGGTGAAGTTTCATGTTCTGGTCTTGATGTTGAGCATATGTGAGACCAAATCGCCTTTCTGCTGGTAAAGGCAGCTGCCAACCTACCAATTTGTGATGCTATTCGGGCTTTTAAGAAGACTGGATAGAGCTGTGAAAAGTAGGCACGGTCAGGAGGGACCTTTCTGTGACTCATTTTTGCTGAGGGTCCAGACAGCCGCCAAACACACGATAAGGGGTAAATTCATAGTTTGCATAATGCCACTGCCCTCCATGATTCTGAGAAACTGGGCAAGGGAACAACAACTCATGGCTGCTCCTTATTCCAAAAGGATTTCTTAAAACTCCCCTGCGTGTTGGCAGCGGCTGATGGTAAAGTGCTGTCACCTGGACAGTGCTAAGGTACAGAGGCCATGAAAACAAAATGTCTCTCTTGAGAAACTATTACAATTACATGATGAAGATTTTCTCTAATTTGGAATTAAACAAATTTCCATGGAAGGAGAAAAAGGAGTGAACCCATTGTGCTCGATGCTGTACAAACGTATACTGACACCCCGTCCCTGTCACACGCACTTTTACCTAGTCCAGCACTTCTGAAAGTGGTTTGCGAACCCACTCTGAGACAGCTGCTAACTGGCCGTTCCTGTTTATTTACGTGCCGGAGCCACGGAGCTTCGGGGCTCCCATTGGCTGCGGTTCACCATTTGGAGGGGGGAAAAAGCCATGGGAAGGTGGAATGACTCATCCAATATCACACAGATGGACAGCGGTAGAACCAGGAATACCATCGTGTTCTCCCATGCAATGCCTTATTCACAAGATCACGCTACCTCCTGTAAGGTATTTAATGACTGTGACTCACTAGGAGGCAATTTCATGTATCAGAAGAATTTGAGGTAATTTTCCAACCCATGCCCTGGAGGTAGGGCCTGGTCCCTGGAACCCGGAGGGCCAGGTTTGAAGGACACACACATAGGAAGTCCACAGAGAAAAATATGCCCATGTCGGCTGTGTTGGAGTCCAAGGCCATGCCTCTGCTTGCGGGAAGAATGACTCTGTGTCGGTCGATCCTCTGGTGTTCAAATTAGCGCATCTAGTAAAATGAAAGACCAAGTATTGGTGCCGGTACGCCTCACTGTCATGAGGAGTAAGGGAAGTCGAAAGGAGCATTTCTCGATCGACCTCCCACTGTGGAGATGGCTCCAAACTCGGCTAAGGTGTGTCAACTCCATCTATGCTATTTACGCAGCTAGAGTGCATACCTTACCTTCCCGGTGTTGTGTAGACCTGGCCTAAGTCATGGGGCCTTAAATCCAGCTACTGCGATATAAACCCACTGGAGCATCACACACCTCATGGCTTTGAGCCCACAGGGACTTTTAGTTGACTCAGTAGGACTAGCAGGCGATACAAAGGAAAGAGTCTGTCAGACACCCTAGGATGGGCTCTTAATGACTCCCACGGGTTGGCTTTAAGGATGAGGAGGGAACATGACACTTCCTGACACAATGCCACACTCACATTGAAGACTTCTTGGGTTTTTGATGGTTCTCACCTTTGGGGCACTGTCATCTCATATGTAGAGAGACAGATGTGCGCCTCAGCAGCTTACAGGTTGTATTGGAATTAGGAGAAAGTGTCAGTGCAAAATGGTTAGAAGCTACCATAAGGAAAAGACACCACACAGAAACCCCAGCATCTTCTCGGAGACACCTGGCAAGTACTCATTTCAGCAAGAGTAAAAGCAAACAATGGCCTCCATTTGGAGTGTCCAAGTGCTACAAATACCAAGGAACCAGGGGACTCAGTGTATCTTTGGGCCGGACGTATGTGTGGTATGTCATGGCCAGAGACTGTACATTAGCAGGAAGAGAAAAATGTCCATAATGGCTCAGACCGTCCATCCATCCATCTTCTCTCTGTCCATGAACTGTAACAGAGGCATTAGAGGCAGATGCAAGAGCCTACAGAAAAATGATTGAAAATCCATAAAGTTTATTTTAAGCAAAGGATTGCCAGTGTTTCTTGAATTCTATTTCCTAATCTGAATTTTGTAGGTCAGGCACCAGCACTTAACACCAGCACTTCCTCAACTATGTCACACGTGTCCACTTCAAATAATTATGAAAATAATGGTGCAAACAAGTAGTTGAAGGATGGGTAATTGGAGGAAGTTCCTTTATGCAAATCAGATATGCATAGCTCTAGGAGATCTCACTTCCGGAGACTGGGCGATGGAACCGTATAAAAAGACGAGTGCCCCGCTGCTCCCCAATCCACTTCACTTCTCCACTTGCTCCTGTTGGTGAACTGGGTAAGTCTCCTGCCGGCCGTTGGGCCCTAACTCAGTGTCTGGGCTCGATTTTCGGCTTTCCTCTGCTTGCTGTTACCAACAGGGCTGTGTTTGGTATCTTGTGGCTATGCCGCGAATCCCATTGCCGGCCTTTCGAGTGGGATTTCGGTCCATGCTGCCTCGTGCTTGTTATTGCTGAAGCTGTTTACCCATTTCAACCCCCCCTCTGGAGCACCAGCCTCTGATTCTGCTGAACGTTCTGGTGTATGAGACTAATAAGCTAGTATTTGACTTCATTTTGCAAAGCCACAATCCTCCTTTGTCTTTCAGGTTTGCCCCCACCCCAGGAAGATGGCTCACCAGCAGCAATGCAAACAGACCTGCCCGCCTCCCCCCATGCTGCGTGACCAAGTGCACCACCAAATGCCTGGATCCCTGCTGCAACGTCTGTGTGACCAAGTGTGTGACCAAGTGCACGGATCCCTGCTGTAATGTCTGTGTGAAGAAGTGCACCACGTGCGTTCATCCCTGCCCGTGCCCCCCCCTAAATGTGTGGATCCGTGTCCCTGCCCATGCCCGCCTAAGTGTGTGGATCCGTGCCCATGCCCTTGCCCATGCCCTCAAAAGTGCCCTCCGTGCCCTCCCAAATGCCCACCGGTGCAGCAGTGCTGCAAGGAAAAGAAGCTTTGTTAGTGTCCATGGGACCACCGACAGCCACGGAATGACAATGAATGACAGCCCCACGTGCAGTAGCTTCCTCCTAACTCCGCTCGTCTGACATTCCCCTTGTCCTGCGACGTGTTTCTAGGAGCGTTCCCAGCCTTTCTCCACTCACTGCACATTGTGCCTGCTTCTCCTATCGAGGGGCCAATTAAATCACGTGTAAGAAGAAACTCGCTGCGTTGGAGCCCCTGCTATTTCAGCGCTGCCTGGGAGAGATCCTGTGGCACGTGTGCTGTAGATGATTCATATGTTGGAGATTTCCCCCTCTCTGTTCTCTGTTCCCTTCCCGCCTTTTACTGTAGAGGTGCAGCAATAAACACTACGATTCACGGCATCCTCTGTTTCCTGGTGTTTCATTCTCTCCTGCACTCACATGAGCCTGCACCCAGATGCCCCCTCCTTTGCTTACCTTGTAAAAGGCCCTGCCCTACAACAGGGGCCGCAGGGGCCCAGAAGAAGTGATGTGGCCAGGGGTAGGAAGGCGGAGTAGGGGCAGCAGGGCACTGGTGGGAAAGGCTGATGCTCTGGTACTGGACCGGCAATTACACACCCCTCAATTGTCTGTCTGCATCACTAGTGCCAATAGACATTTTATGCAGTTATTGTAAGCGGTCACATATCACCTGCTAGAGTAAATGCTGTTTGTAAGTTCTGTGCTAGGATCAATGCTTGTCAGGTCACTCTGGGCGATAAGGCGTTTGGGTTTTTATTTTCTGACGTCTTGTCTTCAGTTAGTGCTGGCTTCTGCCAGTTTCCACTGAAATTTCTTTCTAATTCTTTTATTTTCTCATATGGAGGGTGAGTTACTGTGGGCAGGATCCAACTGGTTCCCCGTGGGATGCCAGCGGCCCCGGGGGGAGGGGGGGGGAGCAATCTCCTGTCCATCTCTGCTACATTGCAACATTGCTTACGTAAGAGGCCATGTGTCTGGGTGGAGAATGGTCATTCTAATGACGTGGAGAAGACACTCGTGCGATCCTGTCGCCATGGACGCTGCGTGTGCTGAAGAGGGTCAAGTGCTGAACGTTTTAGTGCATTTCAGTTCAGAAATAAGAACCTACGTCTGCGTCAGGACGCTCATGATCTCTGTTCCCTTTTCTTTTCTTTTCTTTTCTTTTCTTTTCTTTTCTTTTCTTTTCTTTTCTTTTCTTTTCTTTTCTCCCTTAATGTCCTGGGCACAGACACCAGACCAAACCCAGCTGGGCCCGACTGCCCGCCCACAATACATGGGGTCCTGCACTGGATTCTGCTGCCTTTGCCCTAGCCTTGCCTGTAAGTCCATACCACTGAACTCCACCTGTGCACCATGCAGTGCAGGGGCCTGCCAACCTGAGAGAGCTGCAGCTCTTCTCCTGGGGTACGTCGGAGCCTACTCCACGGACTTCCACCTTGAAAGGAGGTGTCCACTCACTGCCAATGGGCTCAGCCCTTTGTTGTTGATTTCTGGAAATAACAACTTCTGAGAAAAACCCCTCAGGAGTGTTCCTGGGAGTGTGCGGAGATTCCAGGCAGTGGGGAATCCTTAGGGTGGCAGACTTTCCTGGTTTCCATTAGGGCTCTCAATTGAGATGTGTTAACTCCTGCGATTAACGCAGTCCGGGATTCACACGTTACATTTGTTAACACGTTAATTGCAGGCGTTACTGCTGTGCTGCCCCTTGAAATGCCAGAGGCGGGGTTTTCAAGGGGCAGCCATGGGGCCTGGGGTCAGCGGGCACTCCAGCTGATTCCAGCTCCATGCTGCTCTGCTCCGTTGAAACACTGCGGCGGTGTTTCCAAGGGGAGGCGCGCGCGATTAATCGCGATTACATTTTTGGATCGCTTGACAGACCCAGTTTTTGTACTTACCTGGTGCTAAGCGCTGTACAAACACATAGACTCTGTCACAAAGATTTTAATCAAGGTAGACAAGGAATTGGGCGGGGGACTTGTCCAAGGCAGGTGAAATGACTTGCCCAGAGCACGCAGACAGTCAGTGGCAGAGCCAGGGAGACAGTCCGCTTCTCCTGAGGCCAGTGCAGTGCAGTACCAGGAGAACCCCGTGCCTCCCGTCAGGTATTTAATTGTGATTCACCAGGGGACAGATTCCTTTATTGGAAAGAACGCAGAGGGAATTTCCCAAGGTGTCTTTTGGGGCAGGGCCTGGCTCAGGGAAGCCTGAGGCCCAGCCGATGAGGACATCCTGGAACTGCACAGGGAAAGACACGCCGGTGTCGGCAGCGCCTGAGGCTGACGCCAGCTGCTGCCATCTGAACCCGCAGGACGGTTCCTCCCTGGGGCCCTGCAGCCCAGGAGTCCATCCTCCACCGAGCCCAGGAACCGGTGACGTGGAAACAAGCAATGACGCTGGAGAAAGAGACGTGCCCCCTTGGAGAGGCTCTCGGGGACCCCATGTGCTGGGGATGTGGGCATCATTGCAGAGATTGCCCCTGCCAGCACAGCGCCCCCTAGTGCCAGGCTGGAGCTGGCTCTGTGTGGAGCGAGGGAAGCTCCCCTCGTCCTACTCTGTCCCTCTGGGCACAGGGCTCCTGTCAGAGTGGCTCTGCTGTGGGGAGGACTGGCTTTCACTGGCAGGCTCTGCCGGAGTCCCCCCGCCCATCCAGCCCGGTATTCTGGGCAAATGGTCTTTGAGCGTTCGCCGTGCCCCCCCACAGCCAGCTCTCAGTCGGTATCCGTAGTGGTGACTCTCTGACTTCTGAGGCTGTGCCCAGCCTGCTCCCGAGCCCCGCTGTGTCTGCATCCCTGCCACATGCACTCCCACGGGGGTGCCCACCCCGTCCAAACGCCCCCACTGCTGTCTCCCCGCTCCCTCCACAGGCGCTGTGCTCAGACCCAGGTCTGACAGATGAGGTCCCACTTCTCCAGAGTCCCTTTCCTCAGCTCTGCCCCCCGAGCAGGCTCCTAAGTACCGACAGCGCCGTGCAGCGCCAGGGCTCCTCTGGCTGGACAGGGAGCAGATGGAGCCGTGGCACAGGGGGTGAGACTCGGAGGGGTAAGTTCCTCGTGTGCAAGCCAGCCCTGCCGTGGGGGTACGGACATTGGTACCAAGGGCCAACGCATTTCATATGCTTGTAGGCGGCTGCTGCGGCGCAGTGGACACCTGACTGGAAGTCTGTTCCCGGCTCTGACACCCACCGGCTCGGTGACCTCAGGTGAGTGACTTCCCCTGTGGTCTGTTTACACTGTGAGCTCCTAAGAGCTGGATGGTGTCTGGGTCACAGCTGCTATTCTGCCTCTGGGTAAGGACGGGTCTGCTAACGTGTATAGTTTCTGGTAAGATCCTCAACATGTGTCGCGTGGCAGTAGTGCACGACACACCATGATTCACATCTTTCATGAGCTTTATTTATCTGGTCATCCTGTTGTGAGGGGAATCCCTTGTGCTTTGTTCTGTCTCATCTTCCTGGGGGAGTTGCGTGGGAAGGGGAGAACTTTGGTTTGGTAGGGTTTTGTTTATGGGGACTGTTCTGAATATGGACCCTACTATGTGTCTAAGTTAGGGAAGGGAGGAGAAAGGGTTCTCTGCCAGCTAATTGGACCATGATGTGGTTTCTTATGGTCCTTGGTTCCTAGACAAGCTCATTCCAGGTCAGACCTGGGATAGCTCTGTCTCCTAACTGGAAGATCTTTATTCCCTTCCTAACAGATGAAGCCCTTTTCTCCCAAAGAAACACGTTGGGGGGATGTATTAAATCACCTTAGGAAGAGTCACACAGTTCAGTGAGAAAGCCACATCCCTTACCAAGTGGAAAAAACCCCTCTTTTTCGCAAGAGCTCAAGGAACAGGAAGCACAGTGCTCTTCTTTCGGCAGTGACGTCTTTTTCACCGAGGCGGGCAAGAATCCACAGGGAGAATAAACAGGGGAGAATGTTTTCACTTGTTAAAATCATAAGGTTTTGCATATGCATAGTTAAGCTAGTCCCCTTCCTACAGAGTGACTATGGAGGAGAGGAGATGAAGATCAAAGATATCAAAGATTCATAGAAAACGGTAAAACAAAACTGATCACAATGTGTTTTGGTCTCTGTCTTTGTCTTACGGGTCATCACTCCATGTGGCTGTTGGACAGACAGATTTTTTTGGCAGAACACTCACATTCCATCTGAATCCCTGAATCACACGTGATTTGGATACTTGTTGGCAGACAACCAATCTCTGGTGTTTCCCAACTTTTGAGGGCTTGACTTTGAATGCTTTGTGTTCCTTTACTGCAGATTTTTCATGGGCAGCATATTTTAAGGACAGCATGACCTAGAGACTGCTATCTCCTAGCACCAGATACAAGTGCTTTCCCTGCTGCAAAAAGCCCAATCACTTTTGCTTGAAGTGGAGCATAGGCCAGGTCTATACTGCGCCAGACATTCGAATTATGACATGCAGCTTCAGCTACGAGAATTGCACAGCTGGAGTCAACGTACATTAAACCGAATTTCTGGGGCAGCCCCACTGTGGGAGGTCGGTGGGAGAAACTCTCCCATCAACTTCCCTTACTCCTGATAACTCCAAGGATTACTGGGGGTCAATGGGCGCACCGTCAGCATTCCATTTAGTGGGTCTTTACTAGACCCACTAAGTCGAACCCAGGAAGATTGATCTCCGGAGAGCCGATCTTTGTGTAAGTCTAGACAAGCTCATTTGCCTACTGTTGATGTAAAGCTTCCAGGTGGGTGTGAATCCACCCTGTTACTGGGAAGCTGTCCCAGTGCTTATTCATTCTTTCAGGCTCACAATTTTGCTTCTTATTCCCAATTGATGTTTTTTGTCAAATTTCGACTCCCAGCCACTGGCTCTTGTTTTGTCTTTGTATGGTACAATGAAGAGCTCTGCAGTGCACATAGAGGGAAGTGAAAACGTCCAGTGAACAGGAATATACAGAAAAAATTCTCCATCTTTGTATTTCACTTCCATGGCCAATGAGTGTTCTATGCTAGGAAGGAGCTGCTCAGCTCTTTCTCTTCTCTGCCTGCCTGTAGAAACGAAACCACTTCTTCTGCTTCTCGCTACCTGCAGCCCCGGCGCCTGTTGTGGCAAACAGCTGCTGCTTTCTAGGGATTATGTATCATAAAAGGAAACCAAAGGAGACATGATCATTGTTTCTCAGATGTTGGGCCTGCACGCTGGCTGTATTTGTCACCAGTGACCACTCCCTGCAGTGGAGAACGTTCCTTCTCTCTTCTAACAAGGTCAAAAATGTTCTCCCATCCTCCACGCCTCAAGAACGCTTCAGTGCTTTGTCCCTTTCGAACACCGAGAACGACATTGTGAGGTCCTTGAATGACAATGACACAATTCATGACTTTGCGACAGCTAACACTAGAAATCAAAATCTTTGTCTGAAGCATTGAGGAGAAGAAACGTGTGAAGATTACGTAAATTTGACGGCTTCAGAAGTTTTTTGCAATATGTAGTTCATACTTAGGCCCTTGCCTCCCATTAGCCTTAGGCCCTTCGTAACATTCATGCAACAGTTGATGGTGCAAGAAAAGATCTCACCACATCCCACTTGTACATAGAACACCATGAGGCAGACAGTGCTGTGAATTGTAGCTTTTATTGCTGCACATCTACAGTAAGAGAAGGGATGGGAAAAGAGACCATAACACAATATCCCAGGAGTACTAAGTTGTCTGGATACACATTCTACAGGAAAGCCCTGAGTTCTGGGCACTAATAGCAGAAAGCGTGTACAAAGTGAGAACAGAGATAGGAAACACTCCCAGAAACATGTCCCAGGGCAAGGAGAACGTCAGACGAGCGGAGTCCGGAGGAAGCTACTGCGCGTGGGGCTGTCATTCGTTGTCATTCCGTGGCTGTCGGTGGCTCCGTGGGCACTAACAAAGCTTCTTTTCCTGGCAGCACTGCTGCACCGGTGGGCACGGAGGGCATGGAGGGCACTTTGGAGGGCATGGGCAAGGGCATGGATCCACGCACTTAGGAGGGCACGGTGGGCACTTAGGCGGGCACGGGCAAGGGCATGGATCCACACACTTAGGCGGGCATGGGCAAGGGCAGGGATCCACGCACTTAGGCGGGCATGGGCAGGGATGCACACATGTGGTGCACTTCTTCACACAGACTTTACAGCAGGGATCCGCGCACTTGGTCACACACTTGGTCTCACAGACGTTGCAGCAGGGATCCAGGCATTTGGTGGTGCACTTGGTCACACAGCATGGAGGAGGCAGGCAGGTCTGTTTGCATTGCTGCTGGTGAGCCATCTTCCTGAGGTGGGGGCAAACCTGAAAGGCAAAGGAGACTTCAGAGTTTGCAGGAGCAAGACAGATTGATTTGCTTATTAACATCAGGAAAGAGACTAGCCAGCTGAATCAGAGGCCTGTGCGCTAGGAAACACTTCTCCAGGGAGAGCGTTGCCATTGCAAACCACATATAGGAGGATGTACTGGAATCTGACCCTGATGTCCTGCAATGGGACTAGTGAAGTAGCCACAAGACCCCTAGGAAAACCACTCCTGTGAGCAGTAATAGGTTGCTGAAGAGGAAAGAAAAGGGTTATTCCCAGCTATTAAGTTAGCCCCCAATAAACAGATCAAGACTTACCCGATTCACCAATGAGAACACGTGAAGAAGCCGAGTGAATTGAGGAATATTGAGGTACAAGCCTTTTATATCCTTTCCATGGCCTGGTTTCCGGAAATGAGACACCCCAGAGTCATGCAGATGTGACTTTTCACATCCCATACCTGCTCCACCTACAGATTTTTAAATCGAGCAGCCACTCATTAGATTAATCATAATTATTAATTATTTTAATAAGACACACATAGCAGAGTTTGTGGAAATAGTATTTGTAAGCTCTAACTCCTGAGCTACATATTGGAAATCAGAAAAAAACAACTCAATAAGGAATTGGCTGCGCCGCCTTAATTAATGGACTCCCCTAGATTTGCATAAATTCCTTCTGCACGTTTTCTTGCATCTTCCTCTGAGCTGTCTGGTCCTGGTAACCGTCAGTGCAGAGGGAATGAACTAGAAGGAATTTCTCTTACCCTGTAAGTCTACAGCTGTTCTTCATGGGATAGCGTCCTTCCTTCTAGAGACAAAGAGTTGGATTCCCCTTCATTTTTAGCAGTAGGATTCCAGTCTTGTTGGAATAAATGTTTGTCAGGTGACTTCGGACAATAAAGTGTTTAAAATAAATTCCTATTTCTTATCATTGGCTTTCTGTGAACATAGATATTCAGGACTCATTTCGAGACTTTAAAGAGCTGAGCCCATGAAAAAGAGGGAGACTCTTCTCTTCCAATGGAAGGTCCATGGTGTTCATGATGGGAGACCCAAGGAACGTTTTACTCCACAAGTAGATATTGTCCTTTAGAAGGAATAACAGCTCAACAAGAGAAAAGATGGTTGAATCTGGGGAATAATCTGGAGATAAGGCCTGGGAGCTGGTGGATGGGACGGTGTCTCTAGACACAAGGGATCTATCAGGGGATGGTTGCTTGTTCTGTTCATTCCATCTGAAGCACCTGGCATTGCCATGGTTGGCAGAGAGGACACTGGGCTGGATGGACCTTTGGTCTGACCCAGTCTGGCTGTGCCGTTCTTTGTTCTGAAGAGCTACATTCGTGGACCAGTTCCTCGCTGTGGTAGGAACTCCGCAATCACATAAGGAATAGGTTGCTCGTGTCTGGAAGAGCTTTCATTTGAGGCAAATCTCTGCAATGGTCCGTCTCTTTGAAAGAAAGGGCCCATTAGGAATGGGAAGAGGGAACAGGGGCTTCAGAACATGTAGGTTCTCATTTCCTCATTGCGATACATTAACCTTCTTGTCATTCTTGTTCAGAACACTCACCGCCTTGTGCAAATAGGCCAAGGCGGATGGGTTTTCCCGTCCATGTGGGGCTAATTACAATTCAGGTGTATCCTGACGGCATGTTGAGAATCTAATGGAGACAGACAAGGGATTGCTTTGATCACTGAGAGCACATTTGTGTAAAGAGAGAGACCACCACCACAAAGTGCTAACACCTAGAGGGTGTTAAAAAAATGCTACTAAATTTAGCCCTCGCTAAATTAGCAGGTCCTGATAACCTGCATCCAAGACCGTTAATAGGGTTGGTTGGGGAGGTCACTCAGCTGTTAATGTGGATTTTTAATATCTCTGGGAAATTCCCGAAGGCTGGAGGAAAATTAATGTTGTGCCAGTTCGTAGAAACGGCAAAGGGGATGAGCCAAGTAACACTGAATTGCAATCAGAGAATCAGAGAATCGTAGAACACCAGAACTGGAAGGGACCTCGAGAGGTCATCGAGTCCAGTCCCCTGCCCTCATGGCAGGACCCAGTACTGTCTAGACCGTTGTCAGCCGGACTTTGATCCCAGGGAGGATAATGGTAAGGCTGATTAATGCAACTCGAAAGAGTTAAGGGAAAAACAGGGCCTATCAAATGAATTTAAAATCTACTTAATGAGATTATAAATGTGATTTGAATCATAGAGTCCTAGGTTTGGAAGAGACGTCTGGAGTCATCGAGTCCAGCCCCCTGCACAAAGCAGGACCAACCCCAACTCAATCATCCCAGCCAGGGCTTGGTCAAGCCGGGACTTCAAAACGTCTAGGGATAGAGATTCCACCTCCTCCCTAGGGAACCCATCCCAGTACTTGCTAATGTCCAACCTAGACCTCCCCCACTGCAACTTGAGACAATTGCTCCTCGTTCTGGGTTCCCTAGGGAAGGGGGGGAATCTCCATCCCTAGAGGTATTTAAGTCCCGAGTTGACAAAGCCCTGGCTGGGATGATTGAGTTGGGATTGGTCCTGCTTTGGGCAGGGGGTTGCACTTGATGGCCTCCTGAGGTCTCTGCCAGCCCTGGGATTCTATCATTCTGTGACTGTTAGTAGTAGCATGTACCTTAGAGAACGTTGCAAACAAGCCTGAAGAATGAACCTATGGAGATCCACCAGAATCCGTTGTACAAAGCTCAAATTTCAGTTCTTTATTGAATTGTTTTGTTTTTTTCTGATTTGACTCACCTAGCGCAGAGACTTGAAACTAGGATCAGTGTTTCCGCAGATGCTGTCGCCAGACATCATAAAATAATGGCAAATTAGTATTCAAATAATGATTCACACCCTCAACCGAAGAAACTGTAGGTGGAAGAAGTTTGGGTTGCGCATCCGCATAGCCAGGATGGCTCATTTCTGCAGACCAGGTCATGAAAGTCGTGTATATAAGGGTTGTGCTTCAGTCCTCCTCAATTGACTCGGCTTCTTCACTGGCTCCCATTGGCATACTGGGTAAAGTCTCCTTTGTGTTACTGGGGGTTAACTTAGGGCTGCGGGTTGATTTTTTCTTACTACTGCGCATACACGCGCTTTGCTTTCACGTCTTGTGCCTGTTTCACAAATCCCGTGGCAGGGCCTCAGGACGGGATTTCAGTCCAATCTAATTTGGGCTTGTTCTTTCTGAAAGGGTTTGCGGTGGCGACGCTCCCTCCGGAGAAGTGGTTCCGATTGCACCAGCCTCGGATTCCGCTAAATGTTCCGGTTCATGATGCTCAGAAGTAAATGCAGCTCTTTGCCTTGATTTTGCAAACCTAGAAGTTTCCTTTGTCTTCCAGGTTTGCCCCTACCCCAGGAAGATGGCTCACCAACAGCAATGCAAACAGACCTGCCCGCCTCCTCCATGCTGTGTGACCAAGTGCACCACCAAATGCCTGGATCCCTGCTGCAACATCTGTGAGACCAAGTGTGTGACCAAGTGCACGGATCCCTGCTGTAAAGTCTGTGTGAAGAAGTGCACCATGCGTGCATCCCTGCCCGTGCCCGCCTAAGTGTGTGGATCCGTGTCCATGCCCTTGCCCTCCAAAGTGCACTCCATGCCCGCCTAAGTGCGTGGATCCATACCCTTGCCCTTGCCCCTCCAAAGTGCCCTCCATGCCCTCCGTGCCCACCAGTGCAGCAGTGCTGCCAGGAAAAGAAGCTTTGTTAGTGCCCACGGAGCCACCGACAGCCACGGAACGACAACGAATGACAGCGCCGCACACAGTAGCTTCCTCCGGTCTCCGCTCGTCTGACATTCTCCTTGCCCTGGGACGTGTTTCTGGGATTGTTTCCTATATCTGTTCTCACTTTGTACACGCTTTCTGCTATTAGTGCCCAGAACTCAGGGCTTTCCTGTGGAATGTGTATCCAGACAACTTAGTACTCCTGGGATATTGTGTTATGGTCTCTTTTCCCTCCCTTCTCTTACTGTAGATGTGCAGCAATAAAAGCTACAATTCACAGCACTGTCTGCCTCATGGTGTTCTATGTACAAATGGGATGTGGTGAGATCTTTTCTTGCACCATCAACTGTTGCATGAACGTTACGAAGCGCCTAAGGCTAATGGAAGGCAAGGGCCTAAGTATGAACTACATATTGCAAAAACTTCTGTCAAATTTACGTAATCTTCACACGTTTCTTCTCCTCAATGCTTCAGACAAAGATTTTGATTTCTAGTGTTAGCTGTCGCAAAGTCATGAATTGTGTCATTGTCATTCAAGGACCTCACAATGTCGTTCTCGGTGTTCGAAAGGGACAAAGCACTGAAGCGTTCTTGAGGCGTGGAGGATGGGAGAACGTTTTTGACCTTGTTAGAAGAGAGAAGGAACGTTCTCCACTGCAGGGAGTGGTCACTGGTGACAAATACAGCCAGCGTGCAGGCCCAACATCTGAGAAACAATGATCATGTCTCCTTTGGTTTCCTTTTATGATACATAATCCCTAGAAAGCAGCAGCTGTTTGCCACAACAAGTGCCGGGGCTGCAGGTAGCGAGAAGCAGAAGAAGTGGTTTTGTTTCTACAGGCAGGCAGAGAAGAGAAAGAGCTGAGCAGCTCCTTCCTAGCATAGAACACTCATTGGCCATGGAAGTGAAATACAAAGATGGAGAATGTTTTCTGTATACAGTAATTCCTCATTTAACACTATAGATCTGGGTCAGAGAATGATCGTGTTAAGTGAAAACTTGTTCTGAGGGGTCAATTTTCCCATTGAAAATAATGGAAAAGGTGGGGGTTGCATTTCAAGCGGTGGTGTGTGTTGGGACCGGGACATAAGGTTGGGGAGAAAGGGGACTGGGTTACAGCAGGGAGGGGAGGTGTTTGGCTCTGGGGAAGGGGAGGAGAGGGGAGGGGGATTGGGTTGGGAGTATGCCCCTGTGACGGGTCTGCCAGGACCCGCACTGTGTCCGGCGAGGGGGGATCGCCGGGGAATGGCGCAGCGAGTGGCAAACCCTCCGCCACTTTGCAGGGAGGCGGAGGAAGCCCCGCGCAGCTGCCGGCGACGGGCCAGCTGGGGAAATCCAGCCGCTGGCCTGCAAGAGGGGGCGGAGAAAAGGGGGCAAAGCGTCCGGCGAGGGGGAGTCAGCGGGGAACGGCGTGGCGAGTGGCGAACCCTCCGCCGCTTTGTAGGGAGGCGGGGGAAGCCCTGTGCAGCCACCGGCAATGGGCCGGCTGGGGAAATCGTGTTACTCCGCGGACGGTTGTGTAATTCAAAAAAAGTTCCCTTAAAAAAATCGTGCTATTGCGAAAACGTGTTAAAGGGCACATGTTAAATGAGGAATTACTGTATTCCTATTCACTGGACGTTTTCACTTTCCTCTATATGCACTGCAGAGCTCTTCATTGTACCATACAAAGACAAAACAAGAGCCAGTGGCTGGGAGTCAAAATTTGACAAAAAACATCAGTTGGGAATAAGAAGCAAAATTGTGAGCCTGAAAGAATGAATAAGCACTGGGACAGCTTCCCAGTAACAGGGTGGATTCACACCCACCTGGAAGCTTTACATCAACAGTAGGCAAATGAGCTTGTCTAGACTTACACAAAGATCGGCTCTCTGGAGATCGATCTTCCTGGGTTCGACTTAGTGGGTCTAGTAAGGACCCACTAAATGGAATGCTGAGGGTGCGCCCATTGACCCCCAGTACTCCTTGGAGTTGTCAGGAGTAAGGGAAGTTGATGGGAAAGTTTCTCCCAACGACCTCCCACAGTGGGGCTGCCCCAGAAATTCGGTTTAATGTACGTTGACTCCAGCTATGCAATTCTCATAGCTGAAGCTGCATGTCGTAATTCGAATGTCTGGCGTAGTAAAGACCTGGCCTATGCTCCACTTCAAGGAAAAGTGATTGGGCTTTTTGCAGCAGGGAAAGCACTTGTATCTGGTGCCAGGAGATAGCAGTCTCTAGGTCATGCTGTCCTTAAAATATGCTGCCCATGAAAAATCCGCAGTAAAGGAACACAAAGCATTCAAAGTCAAGCCCTCAAAAGTTGGGAAACACCAGAGATTGGTTGTCTGCCAACAAGTATCCAAATCACGTGTGATTCAGGGATTCAGATGGAATGTGAGTGTCATGCCAAAAAAATCCGTCTGTCCTACAGCCACATGGACATGGAGTGATGATCCGTAAGACAAAGGCAGAGCAAAACACATTGTGATGAGTTTTGTTTTACCCTTTTTTATGAATCTTTGATATCTTTGATCTTCATCTCCTCTCCTCCATAGTCACTCTGTAGGAAGGGGACTAGCTTAACTATGCATATGCAAAACCTCATGATTTTAACGAGTGAAAACTTTCTCCTCTGTTTATTTTCGCTGTGGATTCTTGCCTGCCCTGGTGAAAAAGACGTCACTGCCAAAAGAAGAGCGCTGTGCTTCCTGTTCCTTGAGCTCTTGCGAAAAAAGTTTATTTTTCCACTTGGTAAGGGATGTGGCTTTCTCACTGAACTGTGCGACTCTTCCTAAGGTGATTTAATACATCCCCCCAACGTGTTTCTTTGGGAGAAAAGGGCTTCATCTGTTAGGAAGGGACTGAAAATCTTCTGGTTAGGAGACAGAGGTCCTGAATCCAGGAGGTGCCATCTATCCCAGCAAGACTGCTCTCTCATGATGGAGAGTTGTGCATTAGCGGCACTAAAGGAATTGCAATATCAGATCTGACCTAAGATCCATCCATTCCAATATCGTGTCTCCCACAGTTAGCAGGAGCATGTGCCTCAGAGAAAGGGGCAAGAAAGCCTGCGGAATGAATCTGTGGAAATCTCCCAGGGCCTATAGTACAATGCCCAAAATCCAGTTCTTTACTGAATTTTTGTTCTGATTTGTCTTACTTAGCTCAACAATTTACAGAAGAATTTCCACAGTCACCTGTCTCCTTGAAATAACAACAAATTATTATTCAAAAATGATTCACGCGCTTAGCTCAAAGCTCTGCAGGGGAGCAAGTGCGGGTTGTGCAAAATCACACCTCGCTAGTCACGGAAAACATGTTTGTAAAGGCTTGTGCCTCGGTCCTCTCGGCTTCTTCACTTGCACCCACTGCTGAGCTGGGAAAAGCCTCATTTGGATGACTGGGGGTTAACTTTAGGCCTGGGGGTTCGTTGCTTCTTTCCTCGTCTCACTACCGCACAAACGCGCTTTGCCTCAGTGTCCTGTGCCTGTTTCAGAAATCCCGTGGCAGGGCCTCCGGACGGGTTTTCAGTCCAATCTGATTTGGGTTTCTTCTTAATGACGGGGTTTGCGGTGGCGACGCTCCCTCCGGAGAAGTGTTTCCGATCACACCAGCCTCTGACTCGGCGGACTGCTCCGGTGCAAGACGTTTATCAGCAAATTCAGCTCTTTGTCTTGCTGTTGCAAACCCACCAGCCTCCTTTGTCTTCCAGGTTTGCCCCCACCCCAGGAAGATGGCTCACCAGCAGCAATGCAAACAGACTTGCCCGCCTCCCCCATGCTGCGTGACCAAGTGCACCACCAAATGCCTGGATCCCTGCTGCAACGTCTGTGTGACCAAGTGCGTGACCAAGTGCATGGATCCCTGCTGTAAAGTCTGTGTGAAGAAGTGCACCACGTGCGTGCATCCCTGCCCGTGCCCGCCTAAGTGTGTGGATCCATGCCCTCCATGCCTGCCTAAGCATGTGGATCCATGTCCTCGATGCCCACCTAACTGTGTGGATCCGTGTCCTCCATGCCTGCCTAAGCATGTGGATCCATGTCCTCGATGCCCACCTAACTGTGTGGATCCGTGTCCTCCATGCCTGCCTAAGCATGTGGATCCGTGTCCTCGATGCCCACCTAACTGTGTGGATCTGTGCTCTCCATGTTCTCCGTGCCCACCGGTGCAGCAGTGCTGCAGGGAAAAGAAGCTTTGTTAGTGCCCACGGAACCACTGATGACTATGGAAGGAAAAGGAATGATGGGCCCTCTCCCCCATCCCCCGGCACAGTAGCTCTCTCCTGACTCCTCCTCTCTGACAATCTCTTACATTCTGATGCTTTTCTGGGAACCCGTCCAACCTCTGTCTTCATTGTGTGCCCCCTGCCGCTCTCAGTGCCTGGAGCCCGGGGCCCTCCCCGGGCCGTGTGACTCACTGACCTGTTACCCGGGTGGCCTGCATGGCCAGGAGATCGCTCCGGGGACTAGCCTTGCACAGACCGATTGTTTGGGGAAAACGTCTCCGCGGCTCGTTTAATGTCCCTGCACCAATCCAAGTCTCACTTCATGGCACCGTCTGCCCCGGCCGTGGGTCACACCCTCTGGAAATGGGCAGGAGAAACGACTATTCCGTCAAGTCTTCTATCCAGCAGAGAAGGGGCCAAGCCCACCCCATGCCGGGGCGCTGAGCAGAGAAACATTCAGGCTGCAGCTAAGGGGTCAGTTTCTAACCGGGAGGGCAATGAACCGTGGGAACAATTCCCTGCCTGTCATGAGCGATTCTCCACCACTGGCAATTCTGAACTCATCACTGTGTATTTGTTTCTAGAACATCTTGGGACAAGGGCCAGCGTTAGGGCCGGCAGCCTTCCCCCTTTGCCAGGATTGGGCCTGCAGCTGGTTTCGGGGGCAGGGAGCCTGGTCGCTCCCTCTGGGACCCCCGCCCCTGCTGTTTCTAGCTCTAGAACATGCTCGTGCTCATTCTCTGTCTTCACTCGCCTTCAAACTGGGGAGGCTTTGAAAGGCCTCTAGCAGGCCTGACGTGGAGTCAGCTGGAGTCAGACTCTAGTGCATTGCAAGAGCTCATTCCCCAGTTGGTGAGGGATGGCTCCGTCTCATCGAGCTGCGGGATTTCCTAGCCCAGCTAAGGGACATGAGGGGCACTGCAGCAATGCTAGAGAGAAGAGGCCTTGGCGTGCCATGCAGGGAGAAGAGCTGCAGAACTTTCACAGGACAGGGGCTGGGCTGGGAATGAGCTCGCCCAGCAGCGAAGGGCCACAGGGCACGACATGACGCTAAAAGTAGCGGGAAGGAAATTGCTTCACCTCCCTTCTCCGATGTAACCCGCAGCCTGGTGTGCTTAAAAACCCCATAGCAAACCTCTGCACTTCCAATGCGCCCGCTCGGAGGCAATTAGAGGAGGAAACTTAGCCAGCGATTCCCCTCCCAAGACGGTGAAAAGATGGAGAGTCCCCGTGCAACAGGGGTTAGTCGTGCACCTTAACACAACACTCCAGGAAGGTGTCAGAGGATGCTGGTGCAGGAACGCAGGAACTAGCGGATGACGTGGCCTCTGCAGCTTCACTCTGATCTCAGGTATGAAGGGAGGATTTTGCTCCACATGCAGGATCAGAGACAGGACGAGACTGTTATTTTAGCTCTGTCCAGGCTGCATCACTAAACGCGTCCAAGACACTGGGACAGAAGGGGATTTTAAGAAGGCCCTTTGAAATGAGGAGTAGCCAGGGACTTTTGTATCCCATGACCAATTGCACAGGGGCATGGAGGTCAGTAGATTCATGCCTGAGATTAGCTTGGCCCTCCGTGTGTGTGCCCAGTGGCTGATTTGAACCCTCCACCAAAGGGACCATCGCATCCATTCGGGGAAGCGTCCCTGTCGTACAACCCCAACTGTCTTCTATATCCTGGAAGAGGGAGTTAGCAGCAGTGGTCTCAGGGCTTCGGAGCCGCCTAGAGAGAGCTGCGCTATGACGATCGAGCACCTAGCTGGTCATACTCTGAGTCCTACTCTCTGCCCATCGCCTCAGTGTCTGGGCCTGCTCTGTGTCGAGGGAGCAGGGAGAAAAGAAGTCGGATAAGGAAGCCGCTGAAGGTCAGGAGGAGGTGTGATTCCTCCAGTGGCCTAATGGATAAGGCATCAGCCTCCAGAGCCTGGGCTGTAGGGTTGAGTCCCCCCCACACACCTGGCCACTCGAAGGCAGCCCTCACCCACAGTAGAGAGGCTTAGACCTAAGCCTTAACCAGGAGAGATGGGACGAGTGGTGGTCTCTGAAGGGAGGCTGAATCAATGCACTGGAATAGCAGCAGGGGGCGCTGTGCTGCTGGCAAAACTGCCCATGCAAGTCCCAGACCCCTGGGGGGTGCTGAGATCCGTCCAAGGGCGTCGTGCAGCCCCTTCCATCTGCATCGCTTCCCATTCCCGCTGAGCTGTTACTGGACGGGGGACTCCCATGCCGCGAGGCCCCGAGGGTGCGGGGCCCTCCTGTGGGTTCAGAGGGCACCTGCTGGATTCAGGACCCTGTGACTCAGCCCCTGAATGTGCCGAGACAGGCCTGAGAGCCTCACTGCAACTCCCGAGAGTCCCAGAGGCAGGAGCCCGAGATGTCCCGACCAGGACGGGACTTTCAGAAACGACCTGTCGGGTTCTACTATTGAAGGAGACCTTCCCCCGTGAGTCACAATGATCACATTCCTTGTTGGAGGCCGTGAGATCCAGAGGACACAAGGAGTCAGGAGAAGTGTGTTAGATCACTTGCTCTGCCACTGATCTCCCGAGTGCCCGCGGGCATGTCACTTCATCCCTTGCTCGCACCTTTCAGTAGTGCTTTAAGCAAAATGACTAACCTCTGGCATGTGTGGTTTTTCCAGTCCTTCCTCCTTTTGCAAGGGAATTGCCTGAATAATTTGGTGAGAAGTTTGTTCTTTCTCTCATCCTCCTCCAAGGAGTGCTGTGTGGGAAGTGTGGGGTTTTGTTTTGATACAGTTTGTTTATGGGAATTGCTTTGAAACCTGCACCGTCTGTGTGTCTATATTAGGGAAGGGTGCACAGACAATTCTCTGCCAGCCATTCCTAGCATGAGGTGGTTTTCAGAGTCCTTTGTTCCCATTCATGTCCGTGCCAGGCTCGCCCTGTCCCTGGGAAAGCTGTGTGTTAACCAGAAGAACGTTACGTTGTTGCTCTCAGTTGAAACCTGTTTCTGTCTATGATTAAAATAAATATTGGTGCATTATCCCCAAAATGAGCTGAAATTCGGTGAAAGGCGACATCCCTTCCCAAACAGGGTCATTTACTCTTTTCCTCAAAGTCCCCAAGAAGTGAAAGCACAGTGTGAGTCTTTCGGGAATGCTGTTCTTTTCACCTAGGAAAGCAGGAATCATGCACAAGAATAACAGGTGGAGAAAGTGTTCCCATGTGGACATGAGGAAGTTTAGAACACATATAGGAATATTTTTCCCTCTGTATAAAACAGGTAGGAAGTATTGCAAGAGACCATGCTGGCTTAAGCAGCAGAGTAGATATTGAATGATCTCTAAACCAAAAGGGAGTCCTACAAAAAGTGGAAATTAGGTGAAATTACAAATAAAACAACGAGCAGCCCTGTGGCACCTTAGAAACTAATGACTTTCTTACGTCATGAGCTTTCATGTGTGAAACCCACTTCATCAGATGAGTCGGAGCGGAAAGTACAGAATCCAGAGTGTAGATCACAGCAAAAGTAGTTACCTAGCAATTGTAGGACCAGTGTTAATGAAGCTGATTAAGTCAGGCTGGATGTGTCCAGGGAGATTGAAGTGTTCTCCTACAGGTTTTTGTGTAAAATACCACCCTATACTGAAAACATAGAGACTACTATACCTACCTACATGCCTCCAGCTTCCATCCCGGACACACCATCCTATCCATCATTTACAGACAAGCACTAAGGTACAGCCGCATTTGTTCCAGCCCTTCAGACAGGACAAACACCTACAAGATCTACACCAAGCATTCTTGAAACTACAATACCCACCTGAGGAACTGAGGAAACATGCTGCCCTCGGAGGGAGACCTGGGTTAGGCCGCCTGGGCCACTGCCGGGTCCTGAGAACTGGTCCAGGCCACCACGGCCGCTGCCCAGGCCTGAGTTTGAGAAAACAACATATCTCTAATCCCCCAATAGCGTTTTTATTTGAATAAAGCATTTCCTGTTGTAGACTTAGAACTATTCACCAATAAACATTGATATTTATAACTGGGCCACAGCATTTGCAAACAGCCAACTCCATCCCTTTCTGCTCTTTTGGGCAGAGGGGTTTGAAAACTTTCAAAGAATTCCTTGTTTTCTGAAAGATTCTGATACCGATTTTTCATTTCTTCCCTTTTAGTGGCCTAAATTTTAAACCGTTACCTGCCGACCTCTTGAAACGGCTACGTGGTAGGGGCAAGATTCATCAGGACATTCGGATGCACGTGCACTTCAGAGTTTGCATGCGAGTCTGTTTGTTTACTGTTTGCCTGCCAATACGGAGCCGTACTTCAGTCAGCAGCTTTGCACATATAGACGGACTACTATCTAATAATCATACATCTGTGTCATGCAATCTCTTGTAGTTTTCGAATACACCTGGTTAATTTTATGTATATTTCAAGGATCCAAAAGTAGAGTGAAAAATCACAAAAAATGGACTTGCGCTTTTTGGAAAACCTGGGGATTTTTCAGTAAAAATTGGTTTAAATGGACAACGAAGGGGCTTAATCACCAAACATGGGATTTCAACATGGCAGCTGGCCTACCGCTGGCTCCGGCCGCTACAGCTGCTCTTTAGCTCCCATATTTGAGTTTGCTACTGGGCGGAGGCGGGGCGGGCGGGGGCGCGAAGTGGATCAGTGTTGCCAGGCCGAAGCTCTCCTGATAACCGGTTGCAGAACTAGCTATACCAGCCTCTGCCCCAACGGCCCAACGGCCCAGCCACTTCCTGGTTTCACCTTCTGAGCGCTCAAGATTCTGATCCATGGAGCCAGCATCTTCCCTCCTCCTTTCCTATGTAGCCATCCTTATTGGGCTTTCTCCTCGGCTCCCTACCACATCAGCTAACCCAACCCTCCCTCCCTGCTCAAACTGACCCTTCCTTCCTTCCTTCTCTTGCTGGCCAGGCTTCAGTTCCTAGCCATGTATTTTTAGCTTTAAAGAACAGATTGTCAGAGTACTCCATAACTGGAACTGGTCAAAATTGTCACAGAAATAGATTTTGGTGAAATGAGGGGTTATGATGAAAATTTAGGTGGAAAATCATTTTTGGCTATTTTTTCGGGGAGGGTTCTGATGAAAATCCAGCACTCAGGAGGTCAATGGTGTTCAGTTGGTTTGGGGGGAGGGGGGAGGGAGTCACTGAAAAATCACAAATCATAGGTTTGTATGAAATTTGGACAAGTTTTGAAAAAAACTCTTGTGAAAAGTATTTTGTTTCCCAGGTGTGCTTACCCATAACTCATCATCATGTAGGAGACAGAGAGAAAGAGGGGCAAATTGGTCCCATCAGAAGGACAGTCTTCTGGTTAATTTACAGAACTGAGTCCTAAAGTCTCAGAGAGCTAGCCACAGCTCTGCTACGGTTGGCCAGTGAAACATTGGTCAAATCACTTAATCTCTCTGGATATCAGTTTCCCATCTGCCCTAGTTATATCTCTTCTCTGCTTTGGTTGGGCTGCCAGGATAAATTGCGTAATATGTGTGTGAGCCATTCCTCAGGGCCAGTACATGATATGGAATGTCTATGAGGGGTGTAAGTGCCAATATTTCAGGGGTACAGTTGATAGCTGTTTACACCGATCTCCAAAGGATACCAATGCCAGAATGAATATACAGCATATGAGTAGAGCGCTGAACCATGCCCTCCTGAAGACAAGTCCAGGAGAAAGTGGGAGAAACAAGTATGAGCTTGGTTGCAAGTAGGCACTTGTTGGTTTGCTGGAGATTTGTTAGCTGTGGATGCGCGGATGAAGGCTGCTAGCACTTCAGTTTTACTTCTACGTAGGCAGGCACTGTGGTGGAGGACACTTCTCCTGGCAGTACGGTGGAAGACATGGCTCCAGGCACTTGGGTGGAGGACATTTCTCACTGGGGTGGAGGACTTGGGTCCGGACACTTGGGCGGACACGGCTCTGGGCACGTGGGTGGACACGGCTTTGGGCACGTGGGTGGATACGGTTCCGGGCCCTTGGGGGTTGGGCAGGTTTCCTGGCACAGCGGAGGGCACACTGGAGGTGGCTGGCAGGGCTGTTTACACTGCTGCTGATGGTGAGGCATCTTTCTACGATTCAGGTCAACCTGAAGGGAAAGGAACAACACGGCCCTGGTGAACATGGGACAATCCTCCAGGAGTTTACATTCTTGCCGGATGGGATTTTCCAGACGCGCCCAAGGGAATTAACTGCTCGAATCTCAGTCATTTGGACTCCTTGGAAAATCACAAGCTAAATCTTGCCTCTCCATACTTTGGCGTACATTACATAGCCTCTTACTTGTCGTCAGCTGACTGTCCCCAGCAGGATTAAGAGAAAATAATCCAGGAAATTCTGCTTTGTTACCATTCACGGGGGCGTCAGTTATTCTCTGCTGACAGTCCTGTAAGAATTCAGCCTGGCTAGGACTCCCAATGCAAATGTAACCCACTTGCCTTCTGGGCGTCAGGGTGGGACACAGAGAGAGCGAATGCGTCGGTTCTACGGCCTTCGCGCATTGCCAGCTGGCTTTTAGCTCGTGCGGCGATGTGTGTGTGTGTGGGGGGGGGGGGGGAGGGGGTTACACCGTACCCACCTTTTTTCTAGACTGGTGTGGCCCATTGGAACTGCTAATTCAAACAAATAACCTTTGTTTTTAATCATGTCAACTTCTAAACTTCATAAACTTCCCTAGAATACTCATGGAGCTGACAGATGAGGTATCTGAGCCATTGGTTATTATCTCTGAAAAATCAGGGAAAATGAGGGAGATAACCATAGACTGAAAAGGGGCAAATATAGCACCCATCTATTAAAAGGGAAATCAGGACAACCAAGGGGATTACGGACTAGTCGGGTTAGCGTCAGTACTAGGAAAGATAATGGAGCAAATATTTAAGGGAGACGTTAATTAATCTGAAAACATCTGGAAGATAAGAAGTCAGCATGGATTTGTCGAAAACAGATCACGTTCAATCCAAGCTGACAGCTTTCTCTGACAGTGTAACAAACCTGCCAGTGGGGGGAAGTGGTAGATGTGGTATATCTTGACTTTAGTAAGACTTTCCATACAGTCTCGCATGATCTTCTGATTCACAACCAAATGCAAAGTCCTCCTGGCACACATACAAAATGGGAAATGACTGCCTAGGAAGGAGGCCTGCAGAATAGGCTCTAGGACTCATAATGGACCAAGAAATAAGATTCTTCAGCTCGCTGAGGAAGGGTTCCAAAGAGGAAGGAGAGAGGCTGTTCTCAGTGGGGGCAGATGGCAGAATAAAGAGCAATGGTCTCACGTTGCAGTGGGGGAGGTCTAGGTTGGATATTAGGAAAAACTATTTCCCTAGGAGGGTGGTGAAGCGCTGGGATGGGTTCCCTATGGAGCGGGTGGAATCTCCATCCCTAGAGGTGCTTAAGTCTCGGCTTGACAAAGCCCTGGCTGGCATGATTGAGTTGGGGCTGGTCCTGCTCTGGGCAGGGGGCTGGACTCGATGACTCCTGAGGTCTCTGCCAGCCCTGGGATTCTGTGATTCTATGACACTTCAAATGAAAATCCCAAACATTTGTGTCAAGTCTCAGGGGTTGCCGTGTTGGTCTGTAGCTGCAAAAACAGCGAGGAGTCCTGTGGCACCTTACAGACCAACAGATGAATTTGGGCATAAGCCGTTGTGGTGAAAACCTCTTTGCTGGATGCATGGAGTGGGACGCAGAGAGCTAGTTGCACTAGCATATCGAAAGAAGGGAGTTACTTATCAAGCGTTGATGAGAACAGTTCAGTCACGGTGGATGTGGCTCACTCCCAGCCGTAGATGGGAGATGTGAATGCCCGGCGAGGGGAACCCGCCTTGGTAGGGAGAGAGCCATTCTCAGTCGTGTTCAGCCCTAGTGTGATCGTGTTAGGTTTGGAAATGAATTGTAGCTCTGCTGTTTCTCTTTGGAGTCCGGTTTTGATTTTTTTTGGTACTGAGGGCCCAGGGAGGTTAAAGTGCCCGCCTACCGGTTTAGGTCTGTTATCTTTCTTGATGTCCCATATGTGTTCAGAGACTGTCCGTTTTGGCCAGTGTCCATGGCAGAGGGGAACTGCTGGCCCTTGATGTGTGTGTGGCTGCTGGTGAGTGTTAGCTCCAGGCTGGGGGCCGCCTCTAGGCGAGGACTGGCCTGGCTTCCAAGGCCCGTGAGAGGGAGGGATCGTTTTCTGGGACAGGCTCTAGACTGTCCATGATGCGCTGGGGGGGGGCTTGAGCTGGGGGGCTGTAGGGGATGACCAGTGGGACTCTGTCCTTCTCCTTGCTGGTCCTGTGCGGTAGTTGGTGACTCCTGGGTACTTGTCTGGCTCTGTCCATCTGTTTCCTCACTTCCCCAGGTGGGTACTTTGGTTTTAAGGATGCGTCATAAAGATCTTGTAGGTGTTTGTCTCCATCTGCGGGACTGGAGCAGAGGCGGTTCTATCTTAGGACTTGGCTGTGAGCAGACAATGGATCGTGTGACGTGTCCTGGATGGAAGCTCAGTGTCTCTCCAGTGTTGTCCCTCAGCTTCCATTGTCTTAGTAGATATTTTAGAAATGTCGGCCTGTCTGTCCGTCCGCGAGTCCATTTTCTCAAGAACTCCCCCTAAACGGTAAGAGCCAGGACCACCAAATTCGGTCTGGGGCTTCCTCTTATGGTAACGTAAAGCAAGGTTGGGGTTTGGTTGTGCCAAAGCAATGGGATGTACGCGGCATTCAATTGCTTCTCATCAAATGGAAAGGGAGGGGTCTGATTGGAGGGGCTGCTATACAGGAGAATGACCACAGGGGGGCAGCAAGGAGACCAGGGCAGCTATAACTCCATTGGGCCACCAGGGGAAAGGGGCGGAGAAAGGGACAGCTCTCTATTATATATTTCCGAGGGTTGTCTGTTTGTGTATCTGTTTGTCTGTGTGTCTGTCCGTCCCTCATCCGGGGGACATGCAACCCTCCCCGGCTAAGCCCACTGCAGCAGCCATGGACAGGTTCTTCTCACCTGACCCCAAGTTGCTGCAATGACAGAGGGCTGGGGTTCTCCTCTCTCCCCGGGGCACCCTGTAGACTGAACCCCGCAACCCCGGCCCCACCCCACAGCAACCATTTCCATGAAGAAAAACAAAAGGTATTTGAGTTACGGACCTGACCCACGCCGGGCAGATTGTCTGGTTTTCCATAAAGTGAGGCTACGCTGAGCTGATCCTACTCAAAACTAGGGAGTGGGTGTGGAGGGCACTGCCCACCCATAACCCCGGAGAACTCCTCCTTGCTCTACATTTGCACATTCCATTGCATTTCCTTTACATTGCAGCACCCATTTGGGGATTCCCCGTCCCCAGGTAGAAACCGGCCACTGTAATGCATGCTCTGTCCGTGTGACCTGCTCTTTCCATCCTCTTACATTCCAGGCTCATCTTATCCATTGCTACGTTGTCTATCTTCAGTCCCCTGGTGTTCCTTCTACCTCGGCTGGGACTGACATGCTGCTGAACCATTGGCCTCCCTAATTGGGTCTTCCCAGACATGAGGCCTCAGCCAGGACTTATTGTTCAAGTCAAGGCAAACCTACAAATCCTAGGATAACTGCACTTCCAAGGGCACGCTCCTGGCACGTTAGGCATGTACCAGAGATTTATGGACTGGGATCGGAGAGGAAATCGCCACCCCTGTAGGGGGCACGGTCACCCCTATTTATAGAGGGACCCCACCATGAAGAGCTAACGAGTTGTATTACGTTCGCATAGATTAGGAGGAGAATGCTGTTGCAGTGCAAAATGGCAAGACGCCACCGCGGCGGGAAGACACAACGTCAGAGGGCAAAGCCCCAAATCTCATATCGTTGGGAGTTCCCTGGCAAATATTTATTTTAGCAGGCCTAAGAGCAGGGGAAGTGTCTTACCGGGGACTCTACGGCTCCGCTTTCCAATGCCCAGTGCATTTGATGAAGTGGTCTTCACTAGACCCGCTAATTGGAACAGTAGAAGATTGACTTCCGGAGGGTCGATCTGTTCCAGAGTGTGGTCAAACCCACAGTGATTGGCGAGAAAGGCTCAGAGGAAGAGGCAAGCGAGCACTCCGAAGGAACTCACGGAAATCCACAGGAATCCGTTTCTTACAGCGAGGAAGCCAGTTTTTTATTGAATTTTTTTTTCTTCTAATTTGAATTAGGGAGATGGCGTGTCAGAACCTACAAACAGCACTTCCTGAAATCCTGTCCCACGCATCTCCTTAAAATAATAACCATTATTAAAATAATTATGAAAACTAATGATGCAACCAAGCAACTGAAGAATCTGTCATGGGGGAGGGTTGTGAAAAACCTCATCTCCATAGCTTTGAGCTGTCTCACTTCCGGATACCAGGCCATGGAAACCGTATAAAAAGGCTCACACCTCAGTGCTGCTCCATCCGCTCGGCTTCTTCGCCTGCTCCCGGTCGGTGAATTGGGTAAGTCTCCATGGGATTACCGGGGGCTAATTTGATGGCCGTGCTTGGGGTTCTGCTTTCTTCTTCCGCTCTGTAGGACTGCTCCCATGAGCACTTTGCTTACGCTTCTTTGGTTTAGTTCGCTCATCCCATTGAAGGGCTTCCCTTTCTGAAGGGGTTTGCCGGGCAGCTCTCTCTCCGGAGACGTGTCTCTACTGCACCAGCCTCGGATTCTGCCGAATGTTCTCGTACAAGACGGTAATAAGCAACGGCAGATGTTTGCCTTGATTTTGAAAACCCTGAAGCCTCCTTTGTCTTCCAGGTTTGCCCCCACCTCAGGAAGATGGCTCACCAGCAGCAATGCAAACAGACCTGTCCGCCTCCTCCATGCTGTGTGAAGCAGTGCGAGACTAAGTGCGTGGATCCGTGCCCATGCCCATGCCCTCCTAAGTGCCCTCCGTGCCCACCGAAGTGCGTGGATCCATGCCCGTGCCCTTGCCCGTGCCCTTGCCCATGCCCTCCTAAGTGCCCTCCGTGCCCACCGGTGCAGCAGTGCTGCCAGGAAAAGAAGCTTTGTTAGTGCCCACGGAAGCACCGACGTCCCCAGAATGAAAACGAATGACAGCCCAAGGCGCAGCAGCTCTGGCATTCTCCTGGTGTGGTGACGTGTTTCTGGGAGCGTTTCCAATCTCTGTTTACCTGGCGCACTCTTTCTGCTCTCAGTGCGGAGAGACCAGGGTCTTCCCTTGCGAGTGGAACCCACCGGCGTTGGACCCCGGGGGATATTCTGTAGGGCCCCTTGTCACACTTTGCTGGAGATGGGAAGTGGTTGAATAATGTCCCATATGGTCTCTTCCCCACCCCTTCTCCTGATGGGTACACGCAATAAAAGCTGTGCTTCGCGGCATCCTCTGCCTCCGGCGCTTTCATTCTCTTTAGCAGCCCCACTGCTCAGACTCAGCTTCTCCTCCCTCTTAGTTCCTTTTCCAAGGACTCTTCCCCCGTGAGAGCAGTCCCTGGTGCCCACAGGAAGCGGTGGGGCTGCCGGGAGCTGTGAGGAGCAGAGGCGGCTGGGTACAAGGGAGTCGGGCCAATACCCGGCTCCCAGGGACTGAACTGAAATAGCCAAGCGGCAGCTCGTATTCCCTGCATCGCACTTCCCCTCTGCTGCCGTGCACGTGCTTTAGGGGCCAGAATTACCCTGGCGGTAGCCAGGTAACATAAGAACATCAGAGCGGCCAGGCTGGCTCAGACAAAGGCCCATCCAGCCCAGTGTCCTGGTTGCCCACAGCGGCCAGTGCCGGGTGCCCCAGAGGGAGGGAACAGAACCGGAAACCATCCAGTGAACCCTCCCGTCGTCCATTCCCAGCCTCTGGAAGACAGAGGCCAGGGACACCATCCCTACCACCCTGGGTTTAAGCCATTTTAGAATCATAGAGCACTAGTAGTGGCAGGGACCTCTAGAGGTCATGGAGTCCAGTCCCCGGCCCTCACGGCAGGACCAAGGAGCATCTAGACCATCCCTGAGAGGTGTCTATCTAACTTACCCTTAAATATTGTTACCAGTAAAGGCGCACTAGTAAACTAAATTTAGTGTGTGGCCAGACAAATGGAAAAAGCCTCCTTTGTCTTCCAGGTTTGCCCCCACCTCAGGAAGATGGCTCACCAGCAGCAATGCAAACAGACCTGTCCGCCTCCTCCATGCTGTGTGAAGCAGTGCGAGACTAAGTGCGTGGATCCGTGCCCGTGCCCATGCCCTCCTAAGTGCCCTCCGTGCCCTCCGTGCCCACCGAAGTGCGTGGATCCATGCCCGTGCCCTTGCCCATGCCCTCCTAAGTGCCCTCCGTGCCCACCAGTGCAGCAGTGCTGCCAGGAAAAGAAGCTTTGTTAGTGCCCACGGAAGCACCGACGTCCCCGGAATGAAAACGAATGACAGCCCAAGGCGCAGCAGCTCTGGCATTCTCCTGGTGTGGTGACGTGTTTCTGGGAGTGTTTCCAATCTCTGTTTACCTGGCGCACTCTTTCTGCTCTCAGTGCGTCGAGACCAGGGTCTTCCCTTGCGAGTGGAACCCACCGGCATTGGACCCCGGGGATATTCTGTAGGGCCCCTTGTCACACTTTGCTGGAGATGGGAAGTGGTTGAATAATGTCCCATATGGTCTCTTCCCCACCCCTTCTCCTGATGGGTACACGCAATAAAAGCTGTGCTTCGCGGCATCCTCTGCCTCCGGCGCTTTCATTCTCTTTAGCAGCCCCACTGCTCAGACTCAGCTTCTCCTCCCTCTTAGTTCCTTTTCCAAGGACTCTTCCCCCGTGAGAGCAGTCCCTGGTGCCCACAGGAAGCGGTGGGGCTGCCGGGAGCTGTGAGGAGCAGAGGCGGCTGGGTACAAGGGAGTCGGGCCAATACCCGGCTCCCAGGGACTGAACTGAAATAGCCAGCGGCAGCTCGTATTCCCTGCATCGCACTTCCTCTGCTGCCGTGCACGTGCTTTAGGGGCCAGAATTACCTGGCGGTAGCCAGGTAACATAAGAACATCAGAGCGGCCAGGCTGGCTCAGACAAAGGCCCATCCAGCCCAGTGTCCTGGTTGCCCACAGCGGCCAGTGCCGGGTGCCCCAGAGGGAGGGAACAGAACCGGAAATCATCCAGTGAACCCTCCCGTCGTCCATTCCCAGCCTCTGGCAGACAGAGGCCAGGGACACCCGTTCTGCCATCCTGGCTAATAGCCATTGAGGGACCGAACCTCCATGAATTTATCTAGCTCTTTTTTGAACCCTGTTAAAATCCTGGCCTTCACAACATCCTCTTGCAAGGAGTTCCACAGGTTGACTGTGTACTGCCACAGCATGGGCAGGTTAGGCCATTTGACTCCCTTACCCCCACTCTCCAGCTCTCAGGGGTGAGGAGAATGCTCCGGCATATGAGACACACAACTCTTTAGTTTTTCCCAGTTCCAGGTTCACCCAAATTGATCAGTATTAAAACATCATGATTCTCAGGGCCTGATAGTGGATCTCTTCCAATAGGCTGTCAGAAGAAACATGGGAGTAGCCAGACATGGTCAGGTCAATGGTCCCTCTAGCCCAATCTCCTGTCTTCTCACAGTGACCAGGGCCAGACGCTCGAGAGGGAGTGAACATATCAGGGGAATTATCATGGGACCCATCTGCTGTGGTTTGTCTGTAGTCAGAGGTTTAAGCCATCTTAAAATCATAGAGCACTAGAGCTGGAAGGGACCTCGAGAGGTCATCGAATCCAGTCCCCGGCCCTCACGGAAGGACCAAGTTGCATCTAGACCATCCCTGAGAGGTGTCTATCTAACCTGCTCTTAAATATCTCCAGTGATGGGGATTCCACAACTTCCCTGCCCAATTTATTCCAGTGTTTCACCACCCTGACAGGTAGGAAGTTTTTAATAGAATCCTAGGATCCCAGGGCTGGAATAGACCTCAGGAGTCATTGAGTCCAGCCCCCTGGCCAAAACAGAACCAACCCAACTCAATCAGCCCAGCCACGGTTTGTCAAGCCAGGACTTAAAAACCTCTAGGGATGGATATTCCACCCCCTCCCTAGGGAACCCAGCCCAGTGCTTTCCCACCCTATTTCCTAGGGAAATCATTTTTCCTAATATCCAGCCTAGACCACCCCCATCGTAACTTGCGACCATTGTTCCTTGTTCTGCTATCTGCCCCCACTGAGAACAGCCTCTCTCCAGCCTCTTTGGAACCCCCCTTCAGGAAGTTGAAGGCTGCTATCAAATCCCCCCTCACTCTTCTCATCTGCAGACTAAATAAGCCCAAATCCCTCAGCCTCTCCTCGTAGATCATCTTTTTCCTAATGTCCAACGTAAACTTCTCTTGCTGCAATAGCCTTCGCTAACATCCATTGATGGACCTATCCTCCACAAATTTCTCGAATTATTTTTTAACCCAGTTATACTTTTGGCCTTCACAAAATAACCCTGGCAATGAGTTCCACAGGTGGACTTGTATCAAAGGGGTAGCCGTGTTAATCTGAATCTGCAAAAGCGGCGAGGAGTCCTGTGGCACCTATACTATTGACTATACTATTTACTGTCTTCTTATCTAACCATTTCCAAATGGGTGCTACGATCTGTTAGCTTTTTTGGTGGCCACCGTCAATGGTTTTTTTTAAAGAACCGTTCCCAATGATTCCAAGCTCTCTTTCTTGAGTGGTGACAGATCTCGTCACTTGCTATGTGCAGCCGGGGTTATGTTTTGCAGAGCGCTTTACGTTGTATTATGAACACTGAAGAGCATCTGCTCTTTTATTGCCCAGTCATTCAGTGTCATCAGATGTCTTGGTAACTCTCCGCAATCTGCTATGGACTTAGTCTTGGACTTAAAGTGCCCTTATTACTCATTGTTTTCTCCCTACAAAGGGACTTATAAACTGTAATGAAGTCAGCTCTAGATTGCCGTTTGGGAACACTTACGGAACTCAACGTGCTTTGCTTGTATGAGCCTGCTGATGACACACCCCATGGTAAGATGTGGGCGTGCACCTGCGGTGACACCAGCAAGGTGGACATAGCTGCACTTAGTGATTAGGACAGTTCTCCATGGTGTCAGGAGAACATTTGGCCTGAAGATCAGTGGAGGCAGACAAGGACAGCTATAACCCCAATGGGTCAGCAGGGGGCAAGGGAGGAGAAATGAACAGTGTAGGGAGTCAATGTGTCAGCCCTCCCTTCCTGCTCACACTGACCCTTCCTCCCTTCTCATGCCAGCCGGGCTTCCATTCCTAGCCAGGTATTCTTAGGTTTAAAGAACAGATTGTCCAAGAACTCCATCCCTGGAACTTGTCAAAATTATCACAGAAATCGTTTTTGGTAAAATGAGAGGTTATGATGAAACTTTAGGTGGAAAATTATTTTTGGTCATTTTTTTCTGTGTTTCTGATGAAAATCCAGCACTCAGGATCTCAATGGTGTTCAGTTTGTTTGGGGCTTTTTAAATTGAAAAATCACAAATCATATGTTTGTATGAAATTCGGACAAGTTTTGAAAAAACTCTTGTGAAAAATATTTTCTTTTCCAGGCGTGTTTACCCATAACTCATCATCACCTAGGAGACAGAAAGAAAGAGGGGCAAATTGGTCCCATCAGCAGGACAGTCTTCTGGTTAAATTATAGAACTGAGTCATAAAGTCTCAGAAGTCAATCCCCACTTCTGCTACAGTTGGCCAGTGTGACCTTGGTCAAGTCACTTAATCTCTCTGGCTATCCATTTCCCATCTGCCCTAGTTATAACACTTCTCTGCTTTGGTTGGGCTTCAAGGATAAATTGAGTAATATGCGTGTGAGGAGCTCAGATAATACAGCGATGGGAGCCGTACCAATGTCTGGATTGCCAAGAACAATAAAGTACAGATTTGGACGGCAAGGGAAACACTAGGCGACAGTGGATAACATAAATTATAAGTTTTATTCCAGCATGTTTACAATTAAGGATGGAATGGAAAACAGGGGAATGAATGTACTGCAATATCAGGGCCAGTACATTATATGGAATGTCTATGAGGGATGTAAGTGCCAATATTTCAGGGGTACAGTTGATTGCAGATTGCACCAATCTCCAGAGGATACTAATGCCAGAATTAATATACAGCATATAAGTAGAGCTCTAAACCATGGCCTCCCCAAAGCCAAGCCCAGGAGAAAGTGGGAGAAACAAGTATGAAATTGGTTGCAAGTAGGCACTTATTGGTTTGCTGGACATTTGTTAGCTATGGATGCGCGGATGAAGGCTGCTAGCATTTCAGTTTTACTTCTGTGTAGGCGGGCACTTGGGTGGAGGACACTTCTCCTGGCAGTGGGGTGGAGGACACGGCTCCGGGCACTTGGGTGGAGGACATGGCTCCGGGCACTTGGGTGGAGGGCACTTCTCCTGGCCGTGGGGTGGAGGACATGGCTCTGGGCACTTGGGCAGACACGGCTCTGGGCATGGCTCTGGGCACGGCTCTGGGCACGGTTTTGGGCACGCGGGTGGACACGGTTCTGGGCACTTCGGTGGACACGGCTCCGGGCACTTCGGTGTTGGGCAGGTTTCCTGGCACAGCGGAGGGCACACTGGAGGTGGCTGGCAGGGCTGTTTACACTGCTGCTGATGGTGAGGCATCTTTCTACGATTCTGGTCAACCTGAAAGGAAAGGAACAACACGGCCCTGGTGAACATGGGACAATCCTCCAGGAGTTTACATTCTTGCAGGATGGGATTTTCCAGACACACCCAAGGGAATTAACTGCTCGAATCTCAGTCATTTGGACTCCTTGGTAAATCACAAGCTAAATCTTGCCTCTCCGTACTTTGGCGTACATTACATAGCCTCTTACTTGTCGTCAGCTGACTGTCCCCAGCAGGATTAAGAGAAAATAATCCAGTAAATTCTGCTCTGTTACCATTCACGGGGCGTCAGTTATTCTCTGCTGACAGTCCTGTAAGAATTCAGCCTGGCTAGGACTCCCAATGCAAATGTCACCCACTTGCCTCCTTGTGGTGGGCTCTGAGCCACTCACAGAGCGAGCGAATACAGCGGATCTATGCCCATTGCCAGGTGGCTTTTAGCTCATGTGGCAGAGGCTCATGCCCTCTGCTCCAGAGGGCCCCGGTTTGATTCTGCCCGCAGACGGCTAAGTCTGGTGGCCTTATGCCAGGCTTTCCACTTCCCCACAGCTGCTGGTTGCCTTCAGTGCTTCTCTCTTTAAATAGCGACCAGCTAACAGAGCTAGATTGTGCAACTTCCACATGTGGCTCTAGCTCACAAATTGCTGTGAGTACAATACAGGTCGCACAACACAGGCCAAAGAGTTGGTCAGGATCAAGCAGCAAGGCAGAGTCTGGGAGAAAGCGTTCATGCTGCACCTTGCAAAAGTCCTGGAGAACCTGAAAGATCTTAAATGCATCAGCTAAAAGGGAAGCGCTTGGTGGAACAGCTCCTTCTCGAGCTACTCAGCCGCCTGGACGGGTTTGCATTTCAGAGCAGACCAGCAAAACTGTTCAACTGAATGGGCTTATTTCGGAGGTTGGGGGAAGAGGGGAACCCATGCCCAGCTTGTTCTAGCCTTGTGTGGCCCATTGGAAAGGCTAAATTCAAACACATAAAGTTTGTCTTTAATCACATAAACTTCTCTAGGGCTGTGCACACGTGTGTAGGCCACAAGAACCCTCGGAGAGTGTCAGCTGGTGCAAATTAACCACACTTGGTTGACTTCAGGATAGCTCTTCTAATGACGCCAGTTGAGGATCTACCCTGAGAATGCAGGACTTCCTGTTTTAAAGTCCCTTATTTCTGCTTCCCATGCCTTATCGGGCCAGGTCTACACTAAAGGGGACGGTCGAATGAAGATACCCAACTACAGCTGTATTAATTACACAGCTGGAGTCAACATACCTTAATTCGAGTTTCCCTGCAATCCCCACAGTGGGAGGTCGATGGGAGCAAATGCTGCCATTGGCTTCCCTTACTCCTCACAGCAGTACGAGTACTGGCCTTTGACGGCGTGCCCTCTGAGTTCGATTTAGCGGGTCTTTGTTAGACCAGTGAAATCAAACTCCAGCAGCTCAATTGCGGCAGCGTGGATCTTCCCGGTAATGAAGACATGGCAAAGAGGATGGTACATTCAGCTGAGTCACAGACTATTGCAAGGTGGGGCATTGCTATGGGGAGTGGTTGGCAATTGCAAACTCTTTCGGGAAGCACCTGTGTCAAACATTGGCAAAGACAATTGCCCAACACTGCTAGTGGCTGATCCGCAGTGCTTAAAAACCTGCTGCTCTGAGTTTGAAATTCCCTTCGGTTTTATTTAAAAAACACGATAAAAAGTTACACACTCAGCATCTAAACCTAGTTCAACCCCACATTTTTTTCTTCACATTTTCAGTCCACCAAACATTTTGAAATCTTTTGTTCCCTGAGCAACCCCAAACCATTTTTTCCAAATGTTTTTGGAATTGCCAAGAAACCAAAAAAAATAAAAATAAAAATAAAAAAAATTAAAAAATCAGTATTTGGCCTAGCTGTAATTTTAAGTGCTTTAACAGAGAAGGAATGAATGTAAGCTCTTTCTTAAGGCTAAGCACGAGCTTAAATGATTTTCTACACAGGGCCTCAATCCTTTAACTCAAATTACAGAGGTCTATGTTACGTGCCGTATGCCTGGGTCCATCCCTCCTGACGATTCATAAGCACTGACATGAATATAATTAATGCCAGTCACCAGTGCTGGCAGACAAGTGCAAGAAGCAATAAAGCCCACACAAAGAACACAAGTGTTATCAGAAATAGATCGCTACGGAACCAAGGGCCAGAAGATAATGACCACCGCAAAGGGAGCCTTCAGGTGGAAGAGAGAGACTTACCCAATTCACACACAGCACTGAGCGACGGAGAAGCAGTCAGAAGCCAAGTGGATGGTGGAGCACTGTGGAACCAGACCTTTTATAGCATCTCTGAGCTGCGGTTGCTGGAATGGAGGTTCTGGATGGATAGCGTGAGGACTTGGTGTGTAGCAACCCGAACCGGTTCTACCGCTACCTCCTTACATTCCTTGTTTGAATCATCTTCTTTTCTGTAAAATTCCTAAACTTCCTTCATTGCAGGGCCACGTAATCCCCTCCTCCTCCCCTTCCCTTGTGAAAGAGTGAGGAAACAAAACCGGAATTTCAAAACAGCATTTGCAGACGGAAAAAACAAAACCCAACCCCCCAACTCGATGCTTCAGTTTGACACTTTTTTCTCTTGTCTCTTTAAAACCAATCCCGGCATTCGTGGATTGGCTGAACCCTTTGCCATAGCTTCAAGTCTTCTCTGGCTGGCGGCATAGGTGGGTGGCTGAAATGACACAGTCCATGGATGTCAGCGAACCGGGCCAGGAACGAGGGTCCCAGACGAGTCTAGCTTGGCCTGCAGAGCGGTGAAGGCTGGGCTGGGTTTGGAGGGCTCACGGCTGCTGCTGTGGAGTTTGGATCCTTGGTTCTGATTCGGGCTCCTCACCTCATGGAACCATCTCGCCGGGTCTTGCTGCAGCAATCGCAACAGTTTTGCCCCTGAAGCAGATTAATAGATTCATGGTCTGGAATCTATTAATTAGATAGATTTAATTAATTTGTCTGGGGTTTCACCCCAGGAAAAGTGTCAGGGAGCCGGAACTATCGTTTGTCAGAAATATGTTTAAAAATGTGGTTTAAAGGAAATAAAAACCCTGCTTTGGTTCATAGCGTGTTGCCAAGTCTTCCCTTGACTTCTCTGGACGGTGGCAAAGGCCCATTCGGAAGGTGACGTAGTTCTGAGCTACCCTCCACATGACTCAGTGCTGTGATTTGGCTGACGTGTCATTAATGCACACGGGGTGCGTGGTTAACCTAGATGGGAAGAGATTCGAACGTAGGAGTCTTATCAAACCATCTTCTCATTCAATCTTTCCCTCGAGTGATGAATGAACACAAGCTGTGATCACTCGGTGTGTTCTTCCGCTTCAGCCAGAGAGAATGACTGAGAACAAGAAGAACAAGGTGGTGAAACTTTATAATGTGTTTCAGTTAAGAAATGAGACTCACTACCCTGAAACTGCACCTTGATGTGTCAGAAACTTAACGATCTTATCTATCTATCTATCTATCTATCTATCTATCTATCTATCTATCTATCTATCCCCACACACCCCCTCTATCTATCTATCTATCCCCCCACACCCCCTCTATCTATCTATCTAATCTGTTATGGGGAAGCCAAAGCACATGGTCTGCAGTTATTCAGGAGGTGGCCGGTCGGGATTTACTGCTGAGGTGTCCTCACAGGTCTCTAGCTCCGTGGATGATGATAACCAGAAGGCTGCTTGCGTGTGTGCTCAGTGATGTGTGACTGTCGACTTGTGCACTTAGTCTCCACAGCAGACCCCAAGAGAGCCCCCAAAGACCACAAACCAGATGAGGATTGAAGGTGCCAGGCCAGGGTTATTGCTAAGCAAAGTACAGTCATAGCTGTCAGTAGACTGTACTGAACCACTATGTACCCCATAGCAATGGAATGACTCAGTCAGTGGGAAATTTCCACTGCCTCCTAGGTCATGCAAAGGCTGTCCCCCCAGGACTCCACTTTATACACCTTACATACAGGTACAACACATCACACCTCACTCCTGACGTATCAGGTTGCCACCCTCTGACGCTGTCAGGTTACCCCCCCTCTGATGCTACTTAGATGCCACCCATCGCCCTGCACCTCGTGGTTTCATTAGAACATCTCTATCTATCATGCTGTCATTCTAGACCCTTTCCTGAACCAGCGTCTGTATCTGGGGGCAGTAGGTACCAAGGTCTCTCTCAATGAGCTGGTGATACCACGTGATTTCCACTTACGCCCAGTTCCAATTATTGTTCTGCACCTGGGTCAATTAGAGCTTTGCTCTCTCAGCCCTGTTCGTGCCAAGTTCTGTGAGCTGGGGCCGGCCTCTTGCTCTCAGCTTAGCTCTGCTCTATGTTAGCCATACTTTGTCCATTGGTAGCTAGGCCTCAGGCCTCAGACCAGGCCTGTGCTGCTTGGGCTTTTGCTTTAGGTCTTCATCTTACTACATGGCTCTCTATTGATTACGTCGTTCATTAAAAGAGGTGAGTTTCTTCCTCATGGATTCAGCACTGAGGGTCCATCAGAGAACTGCCACTGCCCAAATTCACAGATTAGTAGGCGGGAGTAAAGCCAAGCCGTGTGATTTTCAGCGGCGTGGGTCTCCCCTGGATCTCCATGCATGTTATTTGTGCGCTCTGCTCCTCGGAGCGATGGGGATACAATGTTCAATGCTGGAGCAGAGACCGTCATTCAGTGGCTGTGGATTGGGGCGGTGGGACAGGGCAATGCTGCTTTGCCATTGTCATCTGCCCTGGCCTGCTCTGGGGACGCACACACATCCGTGCACCGAGGGGTCCCACAGGTGCAGAGAAAGCAGGCTTTGGCTGGGAGGGAGGAATTGCTCAGTGTGGGGTGGAGCAAGGCACCACTGCGACTCCCTGGTCCCGTTCAAGGTGCTGCTTTTCAGCTGAAATATTTTTCGTTTTAGCAACAAATATTGTTGGTTCTCGCAGCAGAAATTATCCCCCCAAATCCTGAGCTTTCCTTAATAAAGGAAAACCCTTGAGAACCACGGCAACGTCAGCGTCCCAGACCACATTTTATGAAACTGGACATTGTCATTGTAATCGGTGAAGACCCAACACACGCCATTGGCCATTTCTGATGAAAAGGAGGGAAGGGTTTGGAGAGAATTGTTTTATGGAGAAAAAAAAATCTTTTCACCTTTCCTGTGGGGAAGGGAGACTCTTAGCCCCTGGAGCTGCTGAGAGAAGCAGATGGGACAGTTGCAAGTGCTGTGGAGGAGATGGTCCTGATTCAAAATGATCTGGACAAACTGGAGAAGTGGTCTGAGGGAAATAGGATGAAGTTTAATAAGGACCAATGCAAAGTGCTCCACTTAGGAAGCAACAATCCGTTTCACCCACACAAAATGGGAAGTGACTGTCTAGGCAGGAGTCCTGCAGAAGGAGTCACAGTGGATCACAAGCTAAGTATGAGCCAACAGTGTGACGCTGTTGCAAAAACAGCAAACATGATTCTGGGCTGCATTAACAGGAGCGTGGTAAGCAACACCTGAAAAGTCATTCTTCCACTCTACTCTGCGCTGCTTAGGCCTCAGCTGGAGTCTTGTGTCCAGTTCTGGGCACCACATTTCAAGAAAGATGTGGAGAAATTGGAGAGGGTCCAGAGAAGAGCAAGGAGAATGACTAAGGGTTTAGAGAACATGAGCTATGAGGGAAGATTGAAAGAACTGGGCTTGTTTAGTTTGGAAAGGAGAAGGCTGAGAGGGGACATGATAGCAGTTTTCAGGTATCTAAAAGGGTGTCACAGGGAGGAGGGGGAAAATTGTTCTTCCTGGCCTCTGAGGACAGGACAAGAAGCAATGGGCTTAAACTGCAGCAAGGGAGGTTTAGGTTCGACATCAGGAAAAACTTCCTGCCTGTCAGGGTGGTGAAACACTGGGATAAGTTGCCTCCAGGTGTTGTGGAATCTCCTTCCCCTGGGGATATTTAAGTTCAGGTTAGTCAGACACCTGTCAGGGATGGTCTAGAAGGCGCTGGGTCCTGCCGTGAGGGCCGGGGACTCTCGCGGTCCCTTCCAGTTCTAGGATTCCATGTCTCTCCCCTCTCCTCCTCCCCAGTGGAGGAAAAAGGGGTCTGGGTCCCCCCCTAAAGGGGTGGCTAGTATGGGCACCTGAGCCCTCCCTCTCCAGCGGGTGTAGGGCCACACGCCTCCCCCAGGACCCCCCAGATGTTGGACAAAGGGGTCTGTAGTCTGCGGCAGGGTCCCCCTAAGCTGCAGGGCAGCCCAGCTTCACAGGTGCCTAATGAGCCCCGCCCAGTCAGAGGCCCTGGGCTAGGCAAAGGACGGCCCCTGCTCTCAGGCCGATTCAGAGTCTCTCCTGCAGCCCGGACCCCTCTCGCCCTTCTCCAGCATCTCCCAGGCCTGTCTCGCTCTCTGCGTCACTCCCCTTCCGGAGCCGTCTGGAGCGGAGAGGTGGGTGCACCAGGGCGGAGGTGCACCCCCCCCGGGCACACGGGGGAGGGAGGACATGGCTCTGGCTCGCTCAGCTCAGTGGGGCTGTCGGCCCCGCTCCTCGTGCCCAGGACTCTAGAAATCCCCTCGGGTCTCAGGCCCCCCAAGGGTTCAGTGTGTTGGCCCCTTCGCCCCTTTCTGGGGGGTGTCCCTGGCTGGCCTTACCGGTCTGCTGTGCGGAGTTCCTGTCTCCTGCCTGCTCGGTATCCACCCTCCCAGCCCTTGGACCCTCCCCGCCGCTGTTCCCTGGCGGGCAGGGCCGGATGAACCCCTTGGTCTCTGAGCTAGCGCGCGAGCCCAGCCCGGGGCAGGCTCCCGAAGGGAGCAGGAGAGGAAGGAGACAGACAGACCCACCCCCAGCTGGAGCCAGTCTCAGAGGGTTTGGCGAGTTTCGACAGGGCTCTCATTACCCAAGGGGACAGTCCCAGCTGGGAGCTGGGTCATTTCCTCAGGGGTCTGTAGTGGGGCGACTGGCCGCCCGCTGACCTGGAGGCGGAGGAGCCATTTTGGGCAGAGCTGACCCCTCCCAGTCACCTGAGCGGCAGCCAGGAGCAGTGGCCATGCCTGTAAAGCCCAGCCAGAGAGCTCACTCCAGCCCACAACGGGACCAGAGGGCTGCCCGGCGCACCCGGCCTGGGAGGGTGTTTGACCGGGAGGACGGGCCTGAACCCCCGTGCTGGGACCGCTGGACCTGCAAGCAGCCACGGACTGGCCTGGACCAGCCAGACCCCAGCTGGACCGAACAACCCTCAGCTCCCCGAGACCGGCCTGACGCCCAGGTATGCGCTGGGGGAGGAGGGGAGTGGCCCAGGGAACATCGATCAAACGCCCGGGTCAGCGTGTTTGGGGCTGGAGCCCCGCTGACCCAGCACAGACCATGCTGCTGCTAGCAGGGCCCCGGGCTGGGGCGCAGTGGAGTGGGCGGGCCTGCGTCCCCCCGGCCACCCACAAACCAGGTGGCAGTCTCCCCCTCGCCGCCCCTCCTGAGCAGGGAGACAGACTCCTTGCTGCGCTTTGCCTGTGCACTGTTTGCCGCCCCGCCTGGAGCAAGGCCAGGGCCACTGACCTACTGTTTACCCCCTTGTGTGCGGCCCCCCCGGGGGCCACGGCTTCTGCACTGACTGTGTTGCTTGCTGCCCTCCCTGAACAAGGCCGGGGGCCTGGACTACTGACTCGGGGTTGTTTTAGTCTGCGCCGTAGTGGGGCGGGGTGGCTGCCCCCTGACCCGGACGCGGAGGAACCCTCCGGGAGGCCTAACTGGTCACAGCTCCCATTGCCTGGCTTCTGCCAGTGTCCCTTTGTCCTGGGTCCCATTCCCCCTCCTTCCCCTCCTTCCCCTGGTGAATCCCCTCCCCGCCAGCTGGCTAACGTCCTGGACCGGGCCACTCATGGACAGTCGTAGCTAAGCCACCACGTCCCCCAGCTGGGGCCTGTGCTAAGGTCTAAGGAGGGGAAGAGAGGGGGCTCCATCAGTACCGTCCCATCGGCCCCCAAGCTCCCTGGGCCAGGCGTCTTGCTCCCTGGAGGGGCCCTGGAACAAAGGATGTGGGCAGGGCCCTCCATGAGGACTTGCACCCCTAGCTGCTCCAGGAGGACAAGAAGGGCCCCAAGGTCAGGCAAGAATCTGGCTGGAACAGGGGCTGGATCATGGTCCCCTTAAAGGCCCAGGGTCTCCACCGAACGTGGAGAAAATGGACTGGACTGGAGTCAGTCTCTTTCCCTGCTCGGCCTCTGCCTGCCCAAGGGGAACGCTCCAAGCCCACAGCCCCTGCAGCGGCAGATCCTACAGCCTGTCGGAGCCAGCTGGCCCGCACCTAGAGTCAGGGAGCCGGGCTCAGAGGTCACATCCAGGGGCTGGGAAGGTGAATCAGAAGGGGGATCTGCTGCTCCCCATGGCCTTGGCTCTCCCCTGGGGCACTATGGAAGACACACTGTGGGGGAAGGAGGCAGGCCAGGATCAATAGACCGGTGCGCACACTGTGCAAACGAGCCCCCCCAGCCCCAGGACTGAGCCGTGGTGTTCAGGGTGGAATCTCTGATTCATTGCTCAGGCCCTTGGGACGGGGATTGTCACAATTTGTCCGTGTCTCTCCAGACGTGGCCACTGCTCCGTGTCACGCCCGGCCCCTTCCTTTCTAGACTCCTGAGTCATGGGCAGCCCCTTAGAACGGGCAGAGACCCCAGCCCCTCACGGGCTCCTCAGGCAGATGAAGGGCGTGGCGGTGAGGACATGGCTTCCCCCTTCCCCGTGAATCTCAGCGCCGGTGGGAGGGGAGAGCTGGTCCCTCCTGGGTCTCTAGGGAGGAGTCTGAGCCTCTTCCGGGAGCACGATCTCCTGGGGCTCATGGCGGGAGTAGGGGAGGTTGGGCGGGGCGGGGATTTGAGGCTCTCACCCCAAAGCCAGCCAGGGCCCTGACGGGAATTTCCACCCCTTCCCCCGTCCCTGACGGAGGCAGGGCCCCGCCTAGCTCTGCCCTGCCCAAGGCTGGCCCGCTGGGCGCAGGCTAGGAGGACGGGCTGGACAATGGATTTCCAGTTCTCCCCAGCTCGGAGGTAAAACTGCCCTTCCCGCCTGGCCATGCTCACCTCCCAGCTCACTGCACCGTGCCTGTGCCTGGGACTCTGCCCGCCGGGCCCCGGCATGGCCGGCCTGAGGTCGGACAGGCCCTTGTGCAGAGCCTGGCAGGAAGGGACAGCCGGGGGCACAGCTGGGAAACTGGGAAACCGTCTCCTCCCTGCGATTAGCCCGGCTCGGCCAATCAGCATCGAGACTCGGCGGGCGGGCGGCTGAGAGCTCTCGGCGGACGTCCCAAAGGACGGGCCAGGTTCCCCCCAGAGGGGATCAGTCTCAGAGCAATTCCAGCCCCGCCTCTTGGGGACGGCCTCCCACAAGCCATAAGGGGGGGCCGGCTCTGAGGCTGCCTCTGCCGTGCACCTCTGTCCTGATTGGCTGGTGTCCGGGTCTCTCTGTGAGGTCACCACGACCCCTCCGCTGTCCCCCAATAGGCTGAGGTCCTGCACCAGGCCTTTGTGATGTCACTGCTCCCCCTTGACTGCATGGCTGGTGTGCTGGCGCTGGCCCGCCTGGGCTGATTGCTGAGCAGACAGTGCTCCCCACTGAGCCAGACCAACAGTTGCTCACGGTCGCCATTCGGCAAGTCTTGGAGGAGACCTGGCCCGCGAGAGCCGCTCCGGAGCAGCGCAGAGACGCTCATTGCGGAGAAGCCGCACGATCAATCCAGTCCGTCACGGCCTGAGACTTATTTGTGTGGTCTTAAAGGACCTGAGTCTGCCCTCTCCATAGCCCCCTGCTCAGCCCGTACCATTGAGAGTCTGAGAGCTGGGGGGCACAGGGGTCTCAGAAGAAGTCCAATAGCCCAGGCCACTGCTGGAGGGGGTCAGGCTCAGAGCCCTCCTCCAGCCCCACCTCTTTGGGAGGGCCCTCGGCAGGGACAGCAAATCCCCCTGACTCCTTGGTGGAGGCAGGGAGCAATGGACGGGGGGAAAGAAGCAAGAGCGGAAGAGAAAGAGGGAGGGAAGGAGGAAAAGGGGAACCCCCAATGCCCCCATAGATTCTACAGGACAAAGTCCTTGGTAGGAAATCAGATCACCGTAGGCTAGCGATTGCTGTGCCTAGAACTCAGGTGGTACCCTCTGGAGCACATGGAACAGGCTCCAAACCCCTCTGAGGCTCCTGCCTTCCGAACAGGTCACACCCAGGCCGTGGGCGGGGCAGGAGAAAACTCCGACGAGTTCCTCCTCGTGTGCGCGTCATGAATCCTCGTTCTCCCACCGCGAGAGACCCTGGGAAGGAGCCTACAAGCCACAGGAGTCTCCGAGCTCGCCCTGCCGTGCACCTCTGTCCTGATTGGCTGGGTCTCTCTGTGAGGTCACCACCAACCTCCCACTGTCCCCCAATAGGCTGAGGTCCTGCAACAGGCCTTTGTGATGTCATTGCCCCCCCCCCCCACAAGGCTGGTGTCCTGGCGCTGGCCTGCCTCGTGGGGGTGTGCGGCTTCCCCTGGATCACCCCGCTCCATGGCAGCTGAGTCTGGGGACCAAACTGGCTGCTCAGCAAAACCCCAGAGGCTGCTCCCTGGGCCGCACTCAGCTTCTCCTTCATTAATAAACATTAAGGCCAGAAGGGACCATTAGAGCCTCGAATCGGGCCCTGCACGTCCCACCCCCGTACAGCCCAGCAGCTCAGTGCTGCTCCAAGCTCACCCCAGAAAGGCATCTCGCCTTCCCCCGCCGACGTGAAGAAATGGAGGCTGCGACACGAGCTCTGGGAGTTTGTTGCAGGGCTGAATCGCCCTCAGTGGGAATATTTGGGCCTCATTTCTCAGAGGATCGTTTCTAGTAGGAATGTGTCTGGTTTCGCCTTCCCGCACGGGTCTTGTTCTGCCTTTCTCTGCGCCCTTCAGCAGCCCTTTGGTAGCCGACATGTTCTCTGCAGAACGGCCCTGAGCCGCGTCAGTCACGACACCTCTCGGCCTGCCTTGCGGGAGCCAAACACACCCAGCCCAAGCGCTCCCGAGAAGGCCTTTTCTGCAGTCCCCAGCCTCGGGCTCACGCTGCCTGTGCCACCTCCCGGCCTGCTCGCTGCTCCGCGCACGTCTCTGGGGATGGCTGCGCCGGACTCACCAGCCCAGCGCCTGGCTCGCTGCTCCGCACACGTCTCTGGGGATGGCTGCGCCGGACTCACTAGCCCAGCGCCTGGCTCGCTGCTCTGCTCACGTCTCTGGGGATGGCTGCGCCGGACTCACCAGCCCAGCGCCTGGCTCGCTGCTCCGCGCACGTCTCTGGGGATGGCTGCGCCGGACTCACTAGCCCAGCGCCTGGCTCGCTGCTCTGCTCACGTCTCTGGGGATGGCTGCGCCGGACTCACCAGCCCAGCGCCTGGCTCGCTGCTCTGCTCACGTCTCTGGGGATGGCTGCGCCGGACTCACCAGCCCAGCACTAGGGTTGCCAGATGGTTTCACAAAAATTACTGAAACCCACCCCCCCCAATAATGCTGGGATAAATTTCTGTTGAGCAAAAAAAAAAGTGACCAGGGCCGAAATGCAGTCACGGCCCCTTTATTTCCTGGGCTGCTCCTCCCTCCCCCTGCTCCAGCCAGCATGTCCCAAGCGGCCTTCCATCAGGCACCGCGCAGGCCTCGGGAAAAACACAAAATACCCGACATTTTGTATGTCCAGTATTTTCTGAATTTTTTTACCGGACGGAAGGCGCAAATCCCAGGCTGTCCGGTGCAATACTGGACACCTGGCAACCCTGCCCATTGCCCTGAAAGCACCTGTGGAGCAGTCTGCCCGGCAGGATCTCCCAACCCTTCTCAGAGCACTGCTTGCCTGGGTACAGCTCCCCATTGCGGGGGGGGAGGGGGAGGGGCTGCGTGCTTTGGGGCGAGGGTAGGACCCTGCATTTGGCTCTGGGCACCCTGCCTGGTTTCATGGGTCCAGCTTCCCAAGGGATCCAGACCCCTCCCTCTCACTGCCCTGGCCTCAGCCTTCTTTACCTCTCTGCTCATAGCGTGTCACCCCCACTCGTTACCAGCAGGGATTTTATCTTGGCTGCCGGTTGACGGGCAGCGATGACTTAGAGTCAGTGCCTGAGAGCCGCTGCCCAGCCTTAGTACCAAGGCCCTGCCTTTCTCTGAGTCTTCTCCAGGCCCATGGTCTGCTCCTTGCCACGGGCCACTCAAAGGGGACAGAGCGTCCGGGGGCCGCGTTCTGTGGATTTCTACAGGGGCACGAGGGGATTTTCTCTTCCTTTCCTAAGATCCCCTCACGCACCCACAGCCCTGGGCTTGCTGCTGCCCCAGGGCAGGAGCTTTCAGAGAATTGCCCTGGTGAGCCAAGGTCTCTGCCATGGCCAATGCGGGACCAGCCTGTCCATGGCGAGCTGGGAGTTTCCAGTGAGACGACTTTGCACTTCTCAGTGTTGAATTTCATCGGCCATTTTGTTGCCTGGCCCCCAGGTCTGTGCGCTCCCTTTGGCGCGCGTCAGCCTGCTTTGGACTTAACCCTCGGGAGGATGACGTGTGCGCCGGGACGCAGAACCTCCCTGGAGCAGCATGTGGGCGGAGCCTCTACTCCGGGAGACCCCTAGTGGCAGCTGGGAATACTTTCTTCTTGGCTCCCTAACAGCCTTGCTTCTCATTAGCCCCATCCCCGCCAGCTCTCTAAACACTCTCAGTTCAACCTGTCTATGAAGCCAGAGTCTCCAACCACCACTGAGCAGAGACAGACCAGACCGGGCCACCACATCAGCTAACCCAACCCACCTTCCCGGCTCACACTGACCCTTCCTTCCTTCTCTTGCTGGCTGGGCTTCAGTTCCTAGCCATCTATTCTTAGGTTTAAAGAACAGATTGTCAGAAAACTCCATAACTGGAACTGGTCTAAATTATCCACAGAAATAGTTTTCGGTGAAATGAGGGGTTATGGTGAAAATTTAGGTGGAAAATTATTTTTGGTCAATTTTTTTCTGGGTCTCTGATGAAAATCCAGCACTCAGGATCTCAATGGTGTTCAGTTTGTTTGGGGGGTTTTTTCATTGAAAAATCACAAATCATGTTTGTATGAAATTTGGACAAGTTTTAAAAAAACTCTTGTGAAAAATATTTTCTTTTCCAGGTGTGTTTACCCATAATTCATCATCACCTACGAGACAGAGAGAAAGAGGGGCAAAAAGGTGCCATCAGAAGGACAGTCTTCTGGTTAAATTACAGAACGGAGTCCTAAAGTCTCAGAGGGCTTTCCCCAGCTCTGTTACAGTTCGCCAATGAGAAATTGGTCAAGTCACTTAATCTCTTTGGATATCAGTTTCCCATCTCCCCTAGTTATAACACTTCTCTGCTTTGGTTGGGCTGCCAGGATAAATTTAGTAATATGTGTGTGAGGAGCTCAGATAATACACCGATGGGAGCCGTAGCAATGTCTGGATTGCCAATAACAATAAAGTACAGATCTGGACGGCAAGAGAAACACTAGGCGACAGTGGATAACATAAATTATAAATTTTATTCCAGCATGTTTACAATTAAGGATGGAATGGAAAACAGGAGAATAAATGTACTGCAATATCAGGGCCAGTACATGATATGTAATGTCTATGAGGGGTGTAAGTGCCAATATTTCAGGGGTACAGTTGATTGCAGACTTCACCGATCTCTAAAGGATACTAATGCACTTGTTGGTTTGCTGGACATTCCTGAGCTGTGGATGCACAGATGAAGGCTGCAAGCACTTCAGTTTTACTTCTGTGTAGGTGGGCACTTGGGTGGAGGGCACTTCTTCTGGCAGTCGGGTGGAGGACATGGCTCCGGGCACTTGGGTGGAGGACATGGCTCCGGGCACTTGGGTGGAGGACATGTCTCCGGGCACTTTGGTGGAGGACATGGCTCCGGGCACTTGGGTGGAGGACACTTCTCCTGGCAGTGGGGTGGAGGACATGGCTCCGGGCACTTGGGAGGAGGACATGGCTCTGGGCACTTGAGTGGAGGACACTTCTCCTGGCACTGGGGTGGCGGACATGGCTCCGGGCACTTGGGTGGAGGACATGTCTCTGGGCACTTGGGTGGAGGACATGGCTCTGGGCACTGGGGTGGCAGACATGGCTCCGGGCACTTGGGTGGAGGACATGGCTCCGGGCACTTGGGTGGAGGACACTTCTCCTGGCACTGGGGTGGAGGACATGGCTCCGGGCACTTGGGTGGAGGACACTTCTTCTGGCAGTCGGGTGGAGGACATGGCTCCGGGCACTTGGGTGGAGGACATGGCTCCGGGCACTTGGGTGGAGGACACTTCTCCTGGCAGTCGGGTGGAGGACATGGCTCCGGGCACTTGGGTGGAGGACACTTCTTCTGGCAGTCGGGTGGAGGACATGGCTCCGGGCACTTGGGTGGAGGACATGGCTCCGGGCACTTGGGTGGAGGACACTTCTCCTGGCACTGAGGTGGAAGACATGGCTCTGGGCACTTGGGTGGAGGACACTTCTCCTGGCACAGTGGTGGAGGACATGGCTCCGGGCACTTGGTTTGACACGGCTCTGGACATGGCTCCGGGCATGTGGGTGGAGACGGTTCTGGGCACTTCGGTGGACACGGCTCTGGAAACTTGGGGGTTGGGCAGGTTTCCTGGCACAGCGGAGGGCACACTGGAGGTGGCTGGCAGGGCTGTTTACACTGCTGCTGATGGTGAGGCATCTTTCTACGATTCAGGTCAACCTGAAAGGAAAGGAACAACACAGCCCTGGTGAACATGGGACAACCCTCCAGGAGTTTACATTCTTGCAGGATGGGATTTTCCAGACACGCCCAGGGGAATTAACTGCTCGAATCTCAGTCATTTGGACTCCTTGGTATATCACAAGCTAAATCTTGCCTCTCCTTACTTTGGCGTCCAGTACATAGGCTCTTACTTGTCGTCAGCTGACTGTCCCCAGCAGGATTAAGAGAAAATAATCCAGTAAATTCTGCTTTGTTACCATTCACGGGGCGTCAGTTATTCTCTGCTGACAGTCCTGTAAGAATTCAGCCTGGCTAGGACTCCCAATGCAAATGTCACCCACTTGCCTTCTGGGGGTGGGCACTGTGCCGTCTAATGGTGCTGAGACACTAAGGGTATGTCTACACTAAAAAGTTAATTCGAAATAACAGCAGTTATTTCGAATTAACTTTAATAGCATCTACACAGGCAAACCGCTATTTCAAAATAAATTCTAAATAGTGGAGCCCTTATTTCGAATTTGGCAAACCTCATTCTACGACAAGGAACATGAAATTCGAAATAGCTATTTCGAATTAAATGCTGTGTAGACACTTAAGTTGAAATAGGGGGCCTCCAGCCCTTCCCAGGGAGCCCTGGTGGCCACTCTGGGCACAACCAGGAAAACTTACTCTCTTCTCCCCCAGCCCCGGAGCCGTTAAAGGGGTAGACCCTGGCCACAGTGCCTGTGCCAGCTCCAAGCCTGCCAGCCCAGAGGCAGCAGTGGACACCGGGGCCCATTACCCAGTGGCCCCAAAACATGAGCCAGCAAGCCACTGGCAGCCAGCCCTCCACCGCTCCCCAGGAGCAGTCTGCCAGCTCCCAGGAGCCTGACAGGGGCTGGAGAAGGCGGGTGCCTTCCTGGTCCAGGGTGGAGATCATGGACCTTATTCAAGTTTGCCGGGGATGCCTCCAATGTCCATGATCTCCGGACTAGACGGAGGAATGAGGCCGTCTATGGCAGGATGGCTGCCAGCCTGGCCACCAAAGGCCACATGCAAACCCAGGAGCAGGTTAGCATGAAAGTCAAGTTGGTCTGGTGAGACCCCCAACCCTGAGCCCTGAGCTTCCCCTTCCCCTTCTTCCCCCTGCTTCCCCCTTCCAGCTCCCTCCTCCCAGGTTTCCCCCTCCCCTCTTCCATCCTCTTTCTTCCCCTCTTCCACCTCCTTTTCCCAGTCTCCCCAGAGGTTCACCCCCCCCCAAGTTTTGTTCAATAAACCCAGTTTCTATTTTTGAACATACGTGTCTTTTATTTGACATCAGGAAGGGGAGCTGGGGCGGGGGGGTAAGTGGAAGGACGTGAGGGAGGAATGGGGCATGAGCCAATGGTGGGGAGGACCGGGGAGGCTCTGACGGCTCCTCGGGGTGGACGCTGTCCCTCAGGGACTCCTGGATCATGACAGCCCTCCTATGGATCCCCCGGATGGCAGCCTGCAGCAAGTGCAGCCGGGCTGATGGCAGTGACCCCACGAGAGGCACCGGCGTGCCCAGGGGCAGCTCTGGCTCCATGTGGCCAATGCTGTGACTCATGACCTCAGCTCCAGAGGCCCCCGGAGAGTGTCAGCCTGTGCAAATTAACCACACTTGGTTGACTTCAGGATAGCTCTTCTAATGACGCCAGTTGAGGATCTACCCTGAGAATGCAGGACTTCCTGTTTTAAAGTCCCTTATTTCTGCTTCCCATGCCTTCTCGGGCCAGGTCTACACTAAAGGGGAAGGTCGAATGAAGATACCTAACTCCAGCTGTATTAATTACACAGCTGTAGTCAACATACCTTAATTCGAGTTTCCCTGCAATCCCCACAGTGGGAGGTCGACGGGAGCAAATGCTGCCATTGGCTTCCCTTACTCCCTTACAGGAGCACGAGTACTGGCCTTTGATGGCGTGCCCTCTGAGTTCGATTTAGCGGGTCTTTGTTAGACCAGTGAAATCAAACTCCAGCAGCTCAATTGCGGCAGCGTGGATCTTCCCGGTAATGAAGACATGGCAAAGAGGATGGTACATTCAGCTGAGTCACAGACTATTGCAAGGTGGGGCATTGCTATGGGGAGTGGTTGGCAATTGCAAACTCTTTCGGGAAGCACCTGTGTCAAACATTGGCAAAGACAATTGCCCAACACCGCTAGTGGCTGATCCGCAGTGATTAAAAACCTGCTGCTCTGAGTTTGAAATTCCCTTCAGTTTTATTTAAAAACACGATAAAAAGTTACACACTGAGCATCTAAACCTAGTTCAACCCCACATTTTTTTCTTCACATTTTCAGTCCACCAAACATTTTGAAATCTTTTGTTCCCTGAGCAACCCCAAATAATTTTTTCCAAAAGTTTTTGGAATTGCCAAAGAAGCACAAGAAATAAAAAATATTTGGCCTACCTGTAATTTTAAGTGCTTTAATGGAGAAGGAATGAATGTAAGCTCATGCTTGAAGCTAAGCACGAGCTTAAATGATTTTCTACCCAGGGCCTCAATCCTTTAACTCAAATTACAGAGGTCTATGTTACATGCCGTATGCCTGGGTCCATCCCTGCTGAAGATTCATAAGCACTGACATGAATATAATTAATGCCAGTCACCAGTGCTGGCAAACAAGTTCAAGAACCAATAAAGCCCACACAAAGAACACAAGTGTTATCAGAAATAGATCTCTACCGAACCAAGGGCCAAAAGATAATGACCGTCACAAAGGGAGCCTTCAGGTGGAAGAGAGAGAGACTTACCCAATTCACCTACAGCACTGAGCAACGGAGAAGCAGTCGAAGCCAAGTGGATTGTGGAGCACTGTGGAACCAGACCTTTTATAGCATCTCTGAGCTGCGGTTGCTGGAATGGAGGTTCTGGATGGATAGCGTGAGGACTTGGTGTGTAGCAACCCGAACCGGTTCTACCGCCACCGCCTTACATTCCTTGTTTGAATCATCTTCTTTTCTGGAATATCCCCAATCTTCCTTCATTGCAGGGCCACGTAATCCCCTCCTCCTCCCCTTCCCTTTTGAAAGAGTGTGGAAATGAAACCGGAATTTCAAAACAGCATTTGCAAAAGGAAAAACCAAAACCCAGCCCCCCAACTTGATGTTTTTCCCTTTTGTCTTTTTAAAACCAATCCCAGCATTCATGGATTGGCTGAACCCTTTGCCGTAATTTCAAGTCTTCTCTGTCTGGTGCTATAGGTGGGTGGCTGAAATGACACAGTCCATGGATTTCACAGGGTATGTCTACACAGCAAAGTTAATTAGAAATAACAGTTGTTATTTTGAATAACTTTCCTTGCATCTACACAGCCACACAGCTATTTCAAAATTAATTCGAAATAGCAGAATGCTTATTTTGAATTTGGTAAACCTCATTCTACGAGGAATAATGCCAAATTCGAATAGCTATTTTGAAATAAGTGCTGTGTAGACACCTATATCAAAATAGGGGGCCTCCAGCCTTTCCAGGGTGCCCTGGTGGCCACTCCAGCCTCAGCCAAGAACACACCTCTCCCTCCCCTCTCGCCGGAGCCCTTAAAGGGGGTGTCTCTGGCCACAGTGCCTGTGCCAGCTCCAAGCCTGCCAGCCCAGAGCCAGCAGTCACTGCCCCTGACCCAGTGGCCCCAAAACATGAGCCAGAAAGCCACTGGCAGCCAGTCCTCCACTGTTCCCCAGGAGCAGTCTGCCAGCTCCCAGGAGCCTGCCCAGGCCCAGAGAAGGCGGGCGCCTTCCTGCTCCAGGGTGGAGATCATGGACCTTATTCAGGTTTGGGGGGATGCCCCCAATGTCCATGATCTCCACACTAGATGGAGGAATGTGGCCATTTATGGCAGGATAGCTGCCAGCCTGGCCACCAAAGGCCACATACGAACCCAGGAGCAGGTCTGCATGAAAATCAAGTTGGTCCGGCGAGACCCCCAACCCCGAGCCCTGAGCTTCCCTCCCCCCCCTTGCTTCCCCCTTCCAGCTCCCTCCTCCCAGGTTTCCCCCTCCCTTCTTCCATCCTGTCTTCTCCCCTCTCCTGCCTCCTTTCCCCAGTCTCACCAGAGTTTCATTCCCACCCCCAGTTTTGTTAAATAAAGAGAGTTTGTGTTCATGAAAATAGTGTATTTTATTTGACATCAGGAAGGGGGGTTAGGGAGGGGTAAGTGGAAGGGTGTGAGGGAGGAATAAGGTACAAGCCCCCAATGGGGGTAGACCAGGGAGGCTCTTAGTGCTCCTCAGGGTGGAAGCTCTCCCTCAGGGCCTCCTGGATACTGACAGCCCCCGATGGACCTCCCGGATGGCAGCCTGCAGAAAGTGCAGCCAGGCTCGCAGCAACGCGTCCACGAGAAGCACCTGAGTGCCCAGGGGCAGCTCTGGCTCCATGTTGCAGAGTGCTGTGGTGTCCCGAGTGAGGGCAACCAGAGCGCACAAAGACAAAATGCTTTGCTGTCCCTCGTCAAGGTAGGGAAGCAAGCAGTGAAATCTGAGAACTGGCTGTCCCGGGGAGGGGGGGGGGTTCCTTTAAGCACAGTCCTCAAATAGCCTCAGGCAGCAGCCACACAAAGTAACTCCTGACCTGATGCCATGCCAGACCTTTGTTCTGGCCATCCTTAAATGCGATTCAGAGTCCACTCAGTGTGGACGCGCTATTTTGAAACAGCAAAATGCTATTTCGAAATGCATTTTGTGTGTAGACACGTTATTTCAAAATAAGCTATTTCAAAATAATGCTGTAGTGTAGACATATCCACAGGAACCAGACCAGGAATCAGGGTCCCATGGTGTTCACAGGTGCTGTCAAAAGACCCAAGCAAAAGACATTCCCTGTGAAACAGCTGAGCACCCCTGTGTCTGAGTTTCACACCCGCAAAAATGGGGAGAAGAAAAGTGTCGGGAAGCTGGACTATCGTTTGTCAGAAATGTGTTTAAAAATGTGGTTTAAAGGAAATAAAAACCCTTTTTTGGTTCACAGCATGTTGCCAAGTCTTCCCTTGACTTGTCTGGACAGTGGCGAAGGCCCATTTGGAAGGTGACATAATACTGAGTCACAGCACGCTGCCCGAAACACACGACTCATGGTTGTGTCATTAATGCACACGGGGAGCGTAGTTAACCTAGATGGGAAGAGATATGAAAGTGGGAGTGCCTGAGACATTCTTATCAAGCCATCTTCTCATTCAATCTTTTCCTCAAGTGATCAGTGAATACAAGCTCTGATTACTCATGTTCTTCTGCTTCAGCCTCAGAGATAATGACTGAGAACAAGAAGAACAAGGTGGTGAAAGTTTATAATGTGTTTCAGGTGAGAAATGAGACTCACTACCCTGAAACTGCACCTCAATGTGTCAGGAGCTTAAGGATCTATCTATCTATCTATCTATCTATCTATCTATCTATCTATCTCCATACAACCTCTCTATCTATGGGTGTGCCTAGACTAAACTATACCTGCGTCTACACTACCTCCGAGTTCTGTCACCAAAATGTCGACAGAACGCGGCAGTTTTGTCGACAGTGGTAAACCTCATTCTATGAGGAATAACGCCTTTTCTCGACAGAGTTTTGTTGACAGAAGGCGTTATTGCATCTACACTGTCCTTTGCGTCTACACTCTCATGTCTACAAAGCGGCTTGCTTTGTCAACAGAACTGGATGTAGTCTAGATGCTCTTTGTCGACAGAAGCTTTGTCGACAGTATGGGTGTGTCTAGACTACAGGGCTTTGTCGACAAAAGTATACTTTTGTCGACAAAACTATACCTGCATCTACACTACCACCGAGTTCTGTCGACAAAACGTCGACAGAACTCGGCAGTTTTGACGACGGCGGTAAACCTCATTCTACGAGGAATAACACCTTTTGTCAACAGCGTTCTTTCGACAGAAGGCGTTATTGCATCTACACTGTCCTTTGCATCTACACTCTCATGTCAACAAAGCGACTTGCTTTGTCGACAGAACTGGATGTAATCTAGATGCTCTTTGTCAACAGAAGCGTTGTTGACAGTATCTGTCGACAAAGCCTCTGTCGACAAAAGCCTGTAGTCTAGACGTACCCTATCTGTCTATCTGGCTACGTCTACACTAGTACGTTAGTTCGAGCTAGGTAGGGTAATTAGGGCAAGCGGAGTTGCAAATGAAGTCCGGGATTAAAATATCCTGGGCTTCATTTGCATGTTCCCGAGTGCCGCCATTTTTAAATCACCCTTAATCTGAACTCAGTGCCCGCGGCTACACGCGGTGGCACAGAGTAGGTAGTTTGAATTAAAGATCCTAATTCAAACTACCGTTACTCCTCATTCCACAAGGGGGTAAAGCCAAGCCGTGTGATTTTCAGTGGCGTGGGTCTCCCCTGGATCTCCATGCATGTTACTTGTGCGCTCTGCTCCTCAGAGCGATGGGGATACAATGTTCAATGCTGGAGCAGAGACCGTCATTCAGTGGCTGTGGATTGGGGCAGTGGGACAGGGCAATGCTGCTTTGCCATTGTCATCTGCCCCGGCCCGCTCTGGGGACGCACACACATCCGTGCACCGAGGGGTCCCACAGGTGCAGAGAAAGCAGGCTTTGGCTGGGAGGGAAGAATTGCCTGGTGTGGGGCAGAGCAAGGCACCACTGCGACTCCCTGGTCCCGTTCCAGGTGCTGCTTTTCAGCTGAAATAATTTTCATTTTACAAACAAATATTGTTGGTTCTCGCAGCAGAAATTATCCCCCAAATCCTGAGCTTTTCTTAATAAAGGAAAACCCCGGAAACACCAGCGTCCCAGACCACGTTTTATGAAACTGGACATTGTCATTGTAATCGGTGAAGACCCAACACACGCCATTGGCCATTTCTGATGAAAAGAGGGGGAAGGTTTGGAGCGAATTGTTTTATGGGGAAAAAAATCTTTTCACCTTTCCTGTGGGGAAGGGAGACTCTTAGCCCCTGGAGCTGCTGAGAGAAGCAGATGGGACAGTTGCAAGTGCTGTGGAGGAGATGGTCCTAATTCAAAATAATCTGGACAAACTGGAGAAATGGTCTGAGGGAAATAGGATGAAGTTTAATAAGGCCAAATCCAAAGTGCTCTACTTAGGAAGTAACAATCAGTTTCACCCACACAGGATGGGAAGAGACTGTCTAGGCAGGAGTCCTGCAGGAGGGGTCGTAGTGGACCACAAGCTCAATATGAGCCAACAGTGTGACGCTGTTGCAAAAACAGCAAACATGATTCTGGGATGCATTAACAGGGTTGTTGTGAGCAAGACACGAGAAGTCATTCTCCCGCTCTACTCTGCGCTGGTTAGGCCTCAGTTGGAGTCTTGTGTCCAGTTCTGGGCACCAGATTTCAAGAAAGATGTGGAGAAATTGGAGAGGGTCCAGAGAAGAGCAACAAGAATGCTGAGAGGTCTAGAGAACGTGACCTATGAAGGAAGACTGAAAGATTTGGGCTTGTTTAGTTTGGAAAGGAGAAGACTGAGAGGGGACATGATAGTGGTTTTCAAGTATCTAAATGGGTGTCACAAGGAGAAGGGAGAAAAATTGTTCTTCTTGGCCTCTGAGGACAGGAGAAGAAGCAAGGGGCTTAAACTGCAGCAAGGGGGGTTTAGGTTGGACATTAGGAGAAGCTCCCTGACTGTCAGGGTGGTTAAACACTGGAATAAGTTGCGTAGGGAGGTTGTGGAAACTCCGTCACTGGAGATATTCAAGAGCAGGTTGGACAGAAACCTGTCAGGGATGATCTAGACCAGGGCTTCTCAATACGCAGCCCATTTGTTTGAGGCCCGCAGTGCTGTTTGGATTTACGGTGAGGGTTGGGTTTACGGTGGGGGTGGGTTGATATGTGTCTTAGTAGTTAAATTCTTGGACTGTTGTGAAGCCAAAATAAAAAAGTAGCCAAGTAGCTCCACAGCGGGGAGTCAATACAATGGTCTTCTGTTCATATGCATTTTAGAAATTAAATTCCTGGCCTGTCATTGCCCAGTCAAAGTTCTCTCATATGGGTGGAAATTGGGTCAATGTTGCATGTTATTAATACCAGCAGAACTGACTTAAATGGGGCTGCACGTCATGTAGTATTGTCTTAATTTTTGTAGTCATGCCTGTGAGTGTGAAATAAGCTATTTGCATATATTTGCATATGTTTACATATATATACAGCCACACTTAAGGTGCAGCCCTAGGCATGTGCTGGGAGTATCAGTGTGGCCCCCAGGGCTTCCGGCTCTAGATGGTGCTGGGTCCTGCCGTGAGGGCCGGGGACTCTCGCGGTCCCTTCCAGTTCTAGGATTCTATGTCTCTCCCCTCTCCTCCTCCCCAGTGGAGGAAAAAGGGGTCTGGGTCCCCCCCTTAAGGGGTGGCTAGTGTGGTTGCCCAGGCCCTCCCTCTACAGCGGGCGTAGGGCACCCAGGACCCCCCAGATGTCGGACAAAGGGGTCTGTAGTCTGCGGCAGGGTCCCCCTAAGCTGCGGGGCAGCCCAGCTTCACAGGTGCTTAATGAGCCCCGCCCAGTCAGAGGCCCTGGGCTAGGCAAAGGACGGCCCCTGCTCTCAGGCCGATTCAGAGTCTCTCCTGCAGCCCGGACCCCTCTCGCCCTTCTCCAGCATCTCCCAGGCCTGTCTCGCTCTCTACGTCACTCCCCTTTCGGAGCCGTCTGGCGCGGAGAGGTGGGGGCGCCGGGGCGGAGGTGCACCACCCCCGGGCACACGGGGACCTGTGCTAAGGTCTAAGGGAGGGGAAGAGAGGGGGCTCCATCAGTACCGTCCCGTCCGCCCCAAGCTCATTGCTCAGGGCCCTTGGGACGGGGATTGTCACAATTTGTCCGTGTCTCTCCAGACGTGGCCACTGCTCCGTGTCACGGCCGGCCCCTTCCTTTCTAGACTCCTGAGTCATGGGCAGCCCCTTAGAACGGGGACAGACCCCAGCCCCTCACGGGCTCCTCAGGCAGATGAAGGGCGTGGCGGTGAGGACATGGCTTCCCCCTTCCCCGTGAATCTCAGCGCCGGTGGGAGGGGAGAGCTGGTCCCTCCTGAGTCTCTAGGGAGGAGTCTGAGCCTCTTCCGGGAGCACCATCTCCTGGGGCCAGAAGGGACCATTAGAGCCTCGAATCGGGCCCTGCACGTCCCAGCCCCCGTACAGCCCAGCAGCTCAGTGCGGCTCCAAGCTCACCTGTCATAACCATGAGGACTGACCAGCAACTGCTGACTCAGGGGTTACTGTGTCTCCTGTCCCTAGCCAGGTATCTGCTCAGCCACTGGCAATGCAGGGGGGTTTCACACTGGGGCAAAGGAATTTCAACTTTTCCCTCCTTCCTCTGAGTCAGAGCGCTTTCTTCCAAGTAACAGGGAGATGGGAAGGCCTGTCTCTCGCCAAGAAAAGGCTTTTCCCAGTATGTAAGTAGGGCGAAGTTTAATTAGCCCGTCAGGTTTTATTGTTTTGCGGTTTGGGAACGGGGAACTGATGTGTGTGCTGTGAAAAGTGGGGTTTCCTCTCTTTTGTAACTCAGGTTTGAGCCCAGGGCTCCCCCTGAGTATCTATCTGAATGGGCGGCTCTTTCCATCTAGTCACTATGCCTGCAACTCTGGTTTTGTTTTGATAATAAACGTTTGTTTTCTTGTTTCTAATTAACCTGGTATTGGTTGATTTCTGTGTCCTGGGAAATCTGTCAGTGGGATCTGCACGCCCCTGACTAGGGGGCAGCTCCCCCAGACGGCAGCTTGTGTTTCTCTTTTCTTTGTCAAGCTCTTTGGGGAAAAGAGCTTGAGGGACCCCTGAGGTTTCAGGGAGGAGGTTTCCCAAGCGATCTCTTCCCTGGTTGCTTGGAATACTTGGGTGGTGGCAGCTGATACTCCCCAAAGTCCGGGTATTAGGATTTGGGGGGACGTTTTTGTACCAAAGCCGCTAGAGAAGAGGTTTTGGGGTGTTTTTGTAGATCTCCATTTCCACTTCTTTTTGTGGGCCCCCTCATTTATCTAACCTGCTCTTAAATATCTCCAGAGATGGAGTTTCCACAACCCCTCTAGGCATTTGTGGTTCCGGAGTGGGGAACAGCCTTGACAACGCCCCAGAAAGGCATCTCGCCTTCCCCCGCCGACGTGAAGAAATGGAGGCTGCGACACGAGCTCTGGGAGTTTGTTGCAGGGCTGAATCGCCCTCAGTGGGAATATTTTGGCCTCGTTTCTCGGAGGATCGTTTCTAGTAGGAATGTGTCTGGTTTCGCCTTCCCGCACGGGCCTTGTTCTGCCTTTCTCTGCGCCCTTCAGCAGCCCTTTGGTAGCCGACATGTTCTCTGCAGAACGGCCCTGAGACGCGTCAGTCACGACACCTCTCGGCCTGCCTTGCGGGAGCCAAACACACCCAGCCCAAGCGCTCCCGAGAAGGCCTTTTCTGCAGTCCCCAGCCTCGGGCTCACGCTGCCTGTGCCACCTCCCGGTCTGCTCGCTGCTCCGCGCCACGTCTCTGGGGATGGCTGCACCAGACTCACCAGCCCAGCACCTGGCTCGCTGCTCCGCTCACGTCTCTGGGGATGGCTGCGCCGGACTCACTAGCCCAGCGCCTGGCTCGCTGCTCTGCTCACGTCTCTGGGGATGGCTGCACCAGACTCACCAGCCCAGCACCCTGAAAGCACCTTTCGAGCAGTTTAATCATAGAATCATAGAATATGAGAACTGGAAGGGACCTCGAGAGGTCATTGAGTCCTGTCCCCTGCCCTCATGGCTTGACCCAGTATTGTCGAGAACATCCCGGATAGACATTTATCTAACCTGCTCTTAAATATCTCCAGAGATGGAGATTCCACAACCCCTCTAGGCAATTTATTCCAGTGTTTAACCACCCTGACAGGCAGGAAGTTTTTCCTAGTGTCCCTTTCTATAATTCAAGCCCATTGCTTCTTGTCCTGTCCTCAGAGGCCAAGGAGAACAATTTCCCCCCCTCCTCCCTGTGACACCCTTTTAGATACTTGAAAACCGCTCTCATGTCCCCTCTCACTCTTCTCTTTTCCAAGCTAAACAAGCCCAATTCCTTCAGCCTTGCCTCACAGCTCATGTTCTCTAGACCTTTCATCATTCTTGTTGCTCTTCTCTGGACCTTCTCCAATTTCTCCACATCTTTCCTGAAATGTGGTGCCCAGAACTGGACTCAGTGCTCCAGTTGAGGCCTATTCAGTGCAGAGCAGAGCGGAAGAATGACTCCTCATGTTTTGCTCACAACACTAAGGACGCTCTTCCCTTTTAGTTTATTGAATGGTTTGCAAATGCAAAGGCGAAGCAGCGCGGCTCGAGAAAAGACCTTGGGTAAAATTTGGTGCCTCCTTTTGACACAAGGCCAGGCTGGGATGGGAGGAGAAATAGGATTTCTGGTGCCCATCGCTACCCCGTATGCCGCCCAAGCACAACCTGTGTGACTCAGGGTGTCAGTCTCACTCTCCCCGGACAAGAGGAGAAATCTCTAGTTTCCAAACCTTGGGCTAGCGCAGATTGCTCAGATCGCCTCTTCTGTTCCTGTGCATTTCCCAGCATGCCCCTTGTGAAGCAAGAACCGATGTAAAGAGCCCCCCGCCCGTGCCCCAGGGCTGGACAGAGAACTGAACAGGGGAAGAGTTGGGTGGGAGAGATTATTCCCACTACGCCACTGCCGGCTGCGCAGACCGGCCGTGGGGGGGGCAGTCGCCAGGAAGGGGACAGAGGTGGGTGGAGCTGGAATCAGCATTAGCTGTTGTGCGTGTCCAGGCCTGCCAGTGGGGGGGGACAAAAGGAGCAACTGCTCCGGGGCTCATGATACCGGCGGTGCCCTCAGCCCCCCGCCCTTGAAATCGCTGCCGGAGCTCGGTGCCCTACGGGTGGCTCCAAGGGCTCGGGGGGAGGCGGAGGGGCGGGGGCTGGTGCACTCCAGGCAGCGCTGAGAGCTGGCCCAGACACAACCCCCTGGCATGGCCCCATGTGCATGCCACTGTGGGGGTTATCTTGGAGGGTGCGGTGCAGGATTTCAGCCCCAGTGTTCTCTGCTCCCCTTAGTACAGCAACAGGTTCCTGTGATCCTCCTCCCTGCATGGCCCAGCGATGCACCTGGGAAATGTGGGTGGCGTCTCCCTCTGGTGGCCAGATCACATAGAGGCCCTCCCTTCTCAGGCCTTAGTGCTTTGAATTCTCCCCAGGACTTTACCAGCCTGGATTCCCCCCCAGAGAACCAGGACAAATCAGTGCAAACCAGGGACCACTTTTCGGGGGAAATAGCGAGGGTTATTTTGCTGGAGGGAAAGATGTGGGGTGAGGGGGAAAGGACTCAGAAGGTTAATGCTTTGAATTGTGTTCCCCAATGCGGTGCCCTGCAAAACGAAAGCAGCGCTCACATTGCAAAGCCACCTCTGAGGCTGAGAAACAACGTATCCCCAGTCCCCAAACAGCTCTCTGTATTGGAATAACGCATTGCCTGCTGGAGACTTGGAACTATTCGCCTGTAAACATTGATATTTATAACTGGGCCACAGCATTTGCAAACAGCCAACTCCATCCATCCCTTTCTCCTGTTTTGGGAGAGGGGCTTGAAACTTTCAAAGAATTCCTCATTTCTGAAACATTCTGATACCGACTTTCGCTTTCTTCCCGTTTCAGGGGGGCCAAATCTTTAAACCGTTACCTGCCGACAGCTTGAAACGGCTACGTGGTAGGGACAAGATGCATCAGGACGTTCGGATGCGCATGCACTTCAGAGTTTGAAAGCGAGTCTGTTTGCCGTGTGTCTTCCAATACGGAGCCGTACTTCAGTCAGTAGCTTTGCACATATAGACAGACTAATATGTTATAATCATACGTCTGTGTCATGCAATGTCTTGTATTTTCCTAATAAAACTGGTTAATTTTATACATATTTGAATGATCCAAAAGTAGAGTGAAAAATCACAAAACATGGAATCGCACTTTTTGGAAAACCTGGGGATTTTTCAGTAAAACTTGGTTTAAATGGACAACGAAGGGGCTTAATCACCAAACATGGGATTTCAACATGGCAGCTGACCTACCGCTGGCTCCGGCCGCTATAGCTGCTCTTTAGCTGCCATAGTTGAGTTTGGTACTGGGGGGAGGGGTCAGTGTTGCGAGACCCAAGCTCTCCTGATAACCATACCAGCTCCTGCCCCCACGGCCCAACGTCCCAGCCAGTTCCTGGTTCACCTACTGAGCACTCAAGATTCTGATCTATGGCGCCAACATCTTTCCTCCTCCTTTCCCTTATTGGGCTCTTTCTCCTTGGATCCCTAACAGCCTTGCTCCTCACAAGCCCCATCCCTTCCAGCTCTCTAAACACTCTCAGTTCAACCTGTCTATGAAGCCAGAGTCTCCAACCACCACTGAGCAGAGACAGACCAGACCAGGCCACCACATCAGCTAACCCAACCCTCCCTTCCTGCTCACACTGACCCTTCCTTCCTTCTCTTGCTGGCCGTGCTTCAGTTCCTAGCCATGCATTTTTACATTTAAAGAACAGATTGTCAAAGAACTCCATAACTGGAACTGGTCAAAATTATCCACAGAAATAGTTTTTGGTGAAATGAGAGGTTATGATGAAAATTTAGGCGGAAAATTATTTTTGATCAATTTTTTTCTGGGTTTCTGATGGAAATCCAGCACACAGGAATTCAATGGTGTTCAGTTTGTTTGTTTGTTTTTTAATTGAAAAATCATAAATCATATGTTTGTCTGAAATTTGGACAAGTTTTGAAAAAACTTTCCAGGTGTGTTTACCTATCACTTAGGAGACAGAGAGAAAGAGAGGCAAATAGGTCCCAGGACAGTATTCTGGTTAAATTAAAGAACTGAGACCTAAAGTCTCAGAGGGCTAATCCCAACTCTGCTACAGTTGGCCAGTGAGACATTGGTCAAGTCACTTAATCTCTCTGGAGATCAGTTTCCCATGTGCCTTAGCTATAACACTTCTCTCCTTTGTTTGGGCTGCCAGAATAAATTGAGCAATATGTGTGTGAGGAGCTCAGATAATACAGCGATGGGAGCCGTAGCAATGTCTGGATTGCCAAGAACAATAAAGTACAGATCTGGACGGCAAGGGAAACACTAGGAGACAGTGGATAACATAAATTATAATTTTATTCCAGCATGTTTACAATTAAGGATGGAATGGAAAACAGGAGAATAAATGTACTGCAATATCAGGGCCAGTACATGATATGGAATGTCTATGAGGGGTGTAAGTGCCAATATTTCAGGGGTACAGTTGATTGCAGACTTCACCAATCTCTAAAGGATACTAATGCACTTGTGGGTTTGTTGGACATTCCTGAGCTGTGGATGCACGGATGAAGGCTGCAAGCACTTCAGTTTTACTTCTGTGCAGGCGGGCACTTGGGTGGAGGGCACTTCTCCTGGCAGTGGGGTGGAAGACATGGCTCCGGGCACTTGGGTGGAGGACACTTCTCCTGGCAGTGGGGTGGAGGACATGGCTCCGGGCACTTGGGCAGACACGGCTCTGGGCATGGCTCTGGGCACGGCTCTGGGCACGGTTTTGGGCACGCGGGTGGACACGGTTCTGGGCACTTCGGTGGACACGGCTCTGGGCACTTGGGGGTTGGGCAGGTTTCCTGGCACAGCGGAGGGCACACTGGAGGTGGCTGGCAGGGCTGTTTACACTGCTGCTGATGGTGAGGCATCTTTCTACGATTCAGGTCAACCTGAAAAGAAAGGAACAACACGGCGCTGGTGAACATGGGACAATCCTCCAGGAGTTTACATTCTTGCCGGATGGGATTTTCCAGACGCGCCCAAGGGAATTAGCTGCTGAAATCTCAACAATTTGGACTCCTTGGTATATCACAAGCTAAATCTTGCCTCTCCGTACTTTGGCGTACATTACATAGGCTCTTACTTGTCGTCAGCTGACTGTCCCCAGCAGGATTAAGAGAAAATAATCCAGGAAATTCTGCTTTGTTACCATTCACGGGGCGTCAGTTATTCTCTGCTGACAGTCCTGTAAGAATTCAGCCTGGCTAGGACTCCCAATGCAAATGTAACCCACTTGCCTTCTGGGGGTGGCCACTGTCCTTCGGTTTTATTTTAAAACACGATAAAAAGTTACACACTGAACATCTAAACCTAGTTCAACCCCACATTATTTTCTGCACATTTTCAGTGCACCAAACATTTTGAAATCTTTTGTTCCCTGAGCAACCCCAAACCATTTTTTCCAAATGTTTTTGGAATTACCAAGGAAGTAAAAAAAAATTTTTTTTTAATCAGTATTAGGCCGAGCTGTAATTCTAAGTGCTTTAATGGAGAAGGAAGGAATTTAAGCTCATGCTTAACCCTAAGCAGAAGGGCCTCAATCCTTTAACTCAAATTACAGAGGTCTATGTTACGTGCCGTATGCCTGGGTCCATCCCTCCTGACGATTCATAAGCACTGACATGAATACAATTAATGCCAGTCACCAATGCTGGCAGACAAGTGCAAGAACCAATAAAGCCCACACAAAGAACACAAGTGTTATCAGAAATAGATCTCTACCGAACCAAGGGCCAGAAGATAATGACCACCGCAAAGGGAGCCTTCAGGTGGAAGAGAGAGACTTACCCAATTCACACACAGCACTGAGCGCCGGAGAAGCAGTCAGAAGCCAAGTGGATTGTGGAGCACTGTGGAACCAGATCTTTTATAGCATCTCTGAGCTGCGGTTGCTGGAATGGAGGTTCTGGATGGATAGCGTGAGGACTTGGTGTGTAGCAACCTGAACCGGTTCTACCGCCACCGCCTTACATTCCTTGTTTGAATCATCTTCTTTCCTGGAAATCCGCAACCTTCCTTCATTGCAGGGCCACGTAATCCCCTCCTCCTCCCCTTCCCTTGTGAAAGAGTGAGGAAACAAAACCGGAATTTCAAAACAGCATTTGCAGACGGAAAAAACAAAACCCAACCCCCCAACTCGATGCTTCAGTTTGACACTTTTTTTCTCTAGTGTCTTTAAAACCAATCCCGGCATTCGTGGATTGGCTGAACCCTTTGCCGTAGCTTCAAGTTTTCTCTGGCTGGCGGCATAGGTGGGTGGCTGAAATGACACAGTCCATGGATGTCAGTGAACTGGGCCAGGAACGAGGGTCCCAGACGAGTCTAGCTTGGCCTGCAGAGCGGTGAAGGCTGGGCTGGGTTTGGAGGGCTCACGGCTGCTGCTGTGGAGTTTGGATCCTTGGTTCTGATTCGGGCTCCTCACCTCATGGAACCATCTCGCCGGGTCTTGCTGCAGCAATCGCAACAGTTTTGCCCCTGAAGCAGATTAATAGATTCATGGTCTGGAAGGCAGAAGGGACCATTGTGATCCTCTGCTCTGACCAACCGCATAGCACCGTTTGCCTGTTCGGAGCCCAGCCACATGTGTTAGACTGGGGTCTCCATCCAGGACGGGCATCCAGGCTGGATTTGAAGACATCAAGAGGTGGGATCCCCCCCCCCCCCCCCGAGCATTTGAATGGCTAATCTCTCAGCCGCTCGCTCTGGGCCGGGCAATGGGGCCTTTTTCTAACTGGAAATTGTCTGGTGATAATATCCGGCACTGGGCCTTCCCCTGTCATTGGCTGCTCAGCTAAAGACCTTCTTCATCCCTGGTGTCCCTCCCCCGCCCCACAGTGTTTTCACACCACACAAGTGTCACTTCAACCTCCTGCCATTTAGGGATTCCGGGGTAGTCACACACGGTGTGAAACCAGGGTTCAAATGTGCTTGAAGCGCAATGGAGACCCTTCCCTCGCAGACAGTGGCAGCAAGCCCCAGAGCTTCCATCTGCACGTGACCATGCGTTGATGCCCAGGTTAAATGGTGATGGGCATGCCATTGATTTCTGGGTGCTTGTGAAACTGGTCGGGGTGAGGAAGCCAGAAAACCCGCACAGGCCCATTCCTCAGCCTGACGCTCTTCGTAGCATGTGTGTTGTGTGGACAGAAGCACCGTGACATTGTCGTAATTTGTGTTCACAGGTGCTGTCAAAAGACCCAAGAAAAAGATGTTCCCTGCGAAACAGCCGAGCACCCCTGTGTCCGAGCAGCATTCCTGGGTTTTGAAGGGGGTTTCACCCCAGCAAAAGTGTCGGGGAGCCGGAACTATCATTTAAAAATGTGGTTTAAAGGAAATAAAAACCCTGCTTTGGTTCAGAGCGTGTTGCCAAGTCTTCCCTTGACTTGTCTGGAAGGTGACAAAGGCCCATTCGGAAGGTGACGTAGTTCTGAGCTACCCCCCACAGGACTCAGTGTTGTGGTTTGGCTGACGTGTCATTAATGCACGTGGGGTGCGTGGTTAACCTAGACAGGGAGAGATACGAAAGTGGGAGTGTTTGTGACAGTCTTATCAAACCATCTTCTCATTCAATCTTTTCCTCGTGTGATGAATGAACACAAGCTGTGATCACTCGGTGTGTTCTTCCGCTTCAGCCAGAGAGAATGACTGAGAACAAGAAGAACAGGGTGGTGAAACTTTATAATGTGTTTCAGTTAAGAAATGAGACTCACTACCCTGAAACTGCACCTCGATGTGTCAGGAACTTAGACAGACAGATAGATAGATAGATAGATAGATAGGATGACTGTCTGTCTGTCTGTCTGTCTAATCCCCATACCCTCTCCTTCCTTCTCTCCCTCTCTCAGACTGTTATAGAGAACGTAAAGGACCTGACTCCATTTCAACTACTTCTTGTGTAAAATGGGTCAGATTCTCGCAGACAGAGTCAGCGTGCTGGGATCCAGCAGTGAGCTGCTATTCTCAAAATTCACACTTTAAGGGTGCCTCTACACTGCACCCTTATTTCAAGATAACTTGCGACACTTTGAAATAACAATGGGAGCGTCTATAAAGCCATTCCGTTCTTTCAAACTCGTTTTCAAATAACAGATGGCTTATTCCGAGATCTGTAGACCTCATTCTACGAGGAATAATGCCCATTCTGAGATAGCTATTTCCAAATAAGGCATGTGCAGATGCTGCACTTCTGCTATTTCGAAGTATCCCGTAAGTTATTCCTCCCCAGTGCCTCCTGGGACTCTAAATGGAGACAGCGCGTCTACACTAGGGGAGCCGGCCTCGGTCTCATCTTGAGGCTTCCCTGCAGTGTAGATGTGCTATTTGGAAATAAGCGTTTTTGGAATGACTATTCTGGAATAGCTTATTTGGAAGTAAGCGTGCCGCGTACACTGAGAGACCGGCTAGAGCCTGATTTTCAGAGGCACAGATCCCCCACGGATTCCCATGCAAGGGACCTGTGCGACCTGCTCCTTAGAAAGGGTACCAGTGGTAACCACTTGAGCAGAAGAGACGGTGACTCAGAGGCTATGGGTCGGCGGTAGGACAGGGCAATGCTGCATGGCCGTTGGCATCTCCCCTTGCCGACTCCACAGAAGCCACATCCACGGGGGTGCCAGGGCGTTCCAGGGCTGGGCGTGAGGGCAGACCTTGGTGCGGAGGGGGGACTTGCTCGGCCCGGCTGAATAAAGGCACAAGTAAGGCCCCCTTCTCCTTTCCCCACTGCGGTTTGCAACTGAACCGTTCTTTGGCCGACAAAGCGCAGCAGAAGTTCTCCCCAGTGCTCTGTTTTCTGCAGCGAGGGCCAACCCCTGGAACGCTAGACAGACGCGAGCAGCCCAGACCACGCGGCCCTCGACGCTTTAGTGTTCTTCAGTGAGGAGCCCAACACATTTCAGAGAAGCGTCGATGGCAAGAGGGGAGCATTGGGGGAGAGTTGTTTTGTGGGGAAGAATTGTCACCTGTCCTGTGGGGAAGGGAGACTCTTCGCCCCTGGAGCTGCCGAAAGAAGCACCCGGGACAGTGCTAACTGGAATGGCTGCTCACAGCCCTGACGGATCTCTTTGGCTATGACCCATTGGCCCGTCCCCTCTCTGGCCCCGTTGCCTAGGAGGAGGCGGAGAGAGCACAGGGTACTGGGGGAGTCACTGGGGACTCTGGCGGGAGCAAGGGAGCCCGAGTCAGTGCTGAATCCTGCCCATGGCTCCTGTGCAAGGTGGCTCAGGCTGAGCGGACGAGAAATGAAGTAGCTGGTGAGTAACAGGCTAGGTGGGGCTCCCAGACAATAATCCCGTGCTCCCGAGGGAAGGTCTGTGACAACTGATGACTTAACCCAAGACCAAAGCGTTGCCCACAGCGGTGGGGAAACAATCTGGTCCTCATGCAAATTTCTTTTCTCCACTTCCCGGGTCTCCTCAGCCTTATAAATTAGCTCCCCTTCCACAGGCGCATCAACACGCTTGGCTTTGGAGCTGCAGCTGCCACAGGTGAGTGTCTCTGGGCCGAGTTTGCTCACGTTGCCGGGCTTGGCTCGGTACTCTCGGCTGCAGAGACGCGGCTAGTTTTGCTTCTAGACTCCTGGGCCAGACGGGACCGTAGGGACCATCTGGAGCGACCTGCAGCACGTCGCTGGCCACAGACCCTCACCCCACTCCATCACCTCTGGCTGAGTCCCTGAGCCCTCGAATCATGACTTGAAGGGCCCAAGCCCCAGAGAAGGGACCCGGGCCCCATGCTGGGCAGGGGGGCGAAGGCTCCTGGGGTCCCTGGCAGTCTGACCTGGAAGAGATTCCTTCCCGCCCACGTGTGGTGATCAGCTAGAGCCTGAGCATGGGGGCCCGGCCCAGCAGCCAGACGGCCGGGGAAGAGGTCACGGCAGCCACTCAGGGCCCGCCCCGTCTCCTGCCCCACGACGGCCTTCGCCAGTGCAGCGGGCGGGACTGCGTGCGTTCTGCTCAGGGGGCCGCTTAGAAACTGTTCCCATTTGCAGGGGGGCCTCTGGAGACAGGCTCCGTATTTCTACTTGCTGCTGGGCTGCAGCGTTGAATATTCTTCCGCCTACATGCTCCCAGCAAGACGAGGGCCCCTCTGGCTGAGGCACATGCCCAGGGTGAGGTGATGCCTAGTCCACGGCCCTCACAAAGGCCCGGCCACGGGGTGAGGGAAGGCCAGGGCAGCAGCGCTCTGCCCGACGCTGGGAGCTGAGGGGAAGGTTTCTCCCCTAGGGCGGAGACACAGAAAGAGTCGGGAAAAAACTGAACATTGCTCCCTCTTGCAGGGCTGAAATGGGAATAATTGTCCATGTTTGTGACTTTTTTCTTCAAAAAAGGGTGAAATGTTATTTCCCTTATTTCAAAAGCCCCGTCAGCGGACGTGAGTAAAACGATTGTGTTCAGGGTTTCGCTCCCTTGTGTTCGGTGTCTTGATCCACAAGGGATTCCACACGCGCGCCTGCCCCCAGTGCTAAGCTCAACCTGGCCTTCCAATCCCCGTCAGCCTGCCAAAATGGACGCCTGAGCCGGTGAATCTGGAGGGCAGGCCAAGGCGCGTGGTGGTACGTCTAGTCCCTGCTGAAAAGACGCCTCCTTTCCCTTGCAGGTTTACCTCGACCGTTGGAAGATGTCTTCCCAGCAGCAACAGTGTAAACAGACCTGCCCCGAAATGCCAGGAGAAATGCCCTCCGCCGTGCAAGGAGCCCTGCCCCCCTCCGAAATGCCAGGAGAAATGCCCTCCGCCGTGCAAGGAGCCCTGCCACCCCAAGTGCCCCCCCGTGCAGCAGGGCCAAGATTGGAAGCAGTGCTAGCCTCCGCTGAGCCCGGCGCCGGGACACGAGGAGCAGGAGCCAAGCCCAGAGGGCCGACGAGTCTTCTCTCTCCTGGCGCGCGTCGCTTTTGCTCTCCCGGCCGGAGCCTTTCGTACAGCGCTCGGCCTTGTTCCTCTGCGTCTTTCCTCAGCACCCCGAGAGCTGCCAGGAGGGATCGTGCAGCCCTGAGCAACACCCTGCAGCCTGGGGCCATGTGCTCCTCCTCGGTCCTCCGCGGGCAGCCAGAGGGGCCGAAATGCCAATCCCCTCTTCCCACCCGCCGGCTGATTGTGGGACAATAAAATGTCAGTTAAGATCGTTGTCTCCTGTCCTCTAAGGGATCCCGTGGGGAGGAGAGGAGGAGATGTGAGGGGCTCCAGGCAGAAGGCTGGATTGTGAGGGGTCCGGGGGCCAGGGCTGGGGTGAGGAAGGGCTCAGGGCAGGGCCTGGGGGTGCAGGAGTCCGATAATGGGATGGGAGGCTTAGGTCAAGGAGTGGTGGGGAGGAGTTAGTGCAGGGTGTTGAGAGGTGTGGGGTGCTCAACGCATGGAGTGGGGGGGCTCAGGAAAGGGGGTGGGGTGCTTGGCAACTGTTCCCTGGCGCTAGCCTGGGGCGGCAAGGGCCGTGCAACACGACTGGTGGCGGCTCCCCGGGGCGCGACAGGGTGGCAGGTACCACGGTGCCAGGCAGCGGCTGCTCCCTGGGAACGTGGCACTCGCCCCCCCACTGTGGTCCCTCCTAACACACCTCCCCCTTTCGGCTGGATGGGAACCAGTCGCATTCCACACACAGCCCCTTGTCCTGGCCCAGCCCACCCCAGACCTGGCCTTTAAGTTACGGGAGGAGGAGGCTGCCTGCCGAATGTGGTGTTCCCCATTCGTATCCTTTGGGAGGAGTTCTCAAAGAAACGGACTCGCAGACGGACGGATAGACACACACACAGACGGACACACACAGCTTCCGGCTGAGACATGGCCCTGTGTGGGTTTGCTTTCCTCTTCCCCCCCCGACCAGTGTCACAAGCCTCCAAAAATCAGGGGCGCTCCCTCCAGGCCAGCACGTGAATCCATGGGCAGTTACCGTTTGAAGCACTGTGGAGCACTGTTGAGGGGGGAGGGGTCCCCCCTTTTTTTTTTGCTCAACAATTTTGGGTCTCCCTCTTTTTTTTCTCAACAGAATTTCCCCCCTCCCCCCTCGGTGGTTTGCGGGGGGGAGCTTTGGAGGGGGGGGGGGGGAGGTTCGGTATTTTTGGTTAAACCATCTGGCAACCCTACTTGGTCCATAGGCTTCTGGGCCTTCCTCTGCTCCGGGGCACTGCAGAGGGGTGTAGGGGGTGCATGGAGAGGGGGGGAAGGGAAGCCCCAGGCCCTGGATGAAGCGGCGCAAGGGCAGGGGGGAGAAATTCCAAGGCCCCGTGAGCAGGTGCAGGGGGGAGAACCCCCACACTTCGGGTAAAATGTCAGGAGGGAGGGGGAAATCGGTAGAAGCCTCACAGTGGGGGGGGGGGGGGAATCGCCACACACCGATGTGGAGCTCCGGGGAGGCGGAGTGGGCAGGCCCCCATAGGCTGGGTGGGAGTCGCCAGGCCCCATAGCATGGTGGAGGGGTAATGCCCAGGCTCCGTAGCTGCAGTGGGGGGAGGGGAACCTTGCCTGTAGAAGGCTGCCTTGCCGGCCAATGCAGAGCCCACCCCCGGCCGGTCAGTCGTGTGGTGCTGCGGCGGTCCCCACTCGCTGCCCCAGTGACGGCATGAGGATCGCCCCCCTCCTCTCTCTGCCCCTCCCTCTCCATGCTGGTGGGGGAAAGCCCCATTCCCGCCACTTCCCGTGTTCCCAACCCAACCAAACCCTGACCTTGCTTTGAGTTAGGGTAAGAGGAAGCTGCCTACCCTCGCTGTTACTGGTTAGGAGAAGTTTTTGCACAGACAGACTGACGACGGGCAGACAATCAGACAGACATTTCATTTCTAAAATTCAATATATATATATATAATAGATAATGTGGAAGCGACAGTGGTGCTTAACGAATACTTTGTGTTGGTTTTCACCAGGAAGGTTGGTGGTGATTGGATGCCTACAGTAGTGAATGATGGAGAAAAGGAGGTAGGTTCAGAAGTTAAAATAGGAAAAGAACAAGTTAACAATTGCTTAGAAAAGAGAGGTGTCTGCAGATCACCAGGGCCTGATGAAAAGCACCCTAGAATACTCAAGGAGCTGATAGAGGAGGTATCTGAGCCTTTAGCTAGCATCTTTGACAAGTCATGGAAGTCAGGAGAGATTCCAGAAGACTGGAAAAGGGCAAATATTTAGCCCATCTATAAAAAGGGAAACAAGAACAACCCAGGAATCAACCTGGGATCAGCACTGACTCGGGCTCCCTTGCGCCCGCCATAGTCCCCAGTGACTCCCCCAGTACCCTGTGCTCTCTCCGCCTCCTCCTAGGCAACGGGGCCAGAGAGGGGACGGGCCAATGGGTCATAGCCAAAGAGATCCGTCAGGGCTGTGAGCAGCCAGTTCCAGTTAGCACTGTCCCGGGTGCTTCTCTCGGCAGCTCCAGGGGCGAAGAGTCTCCCTTCCTCACAGGACAGGTGACAATTCTTCCCCACAAAACAACTCTCCCCCAATGCTCCCCTCTTGCCATCGACGCTTCTCTGAAATGTGTTGGGCTCCTCACTGAAGAACACTAAAGCGTCGAGGGCCGCGTGGTCTGGGCTGCTCGCGTCTGTCCAGCGTTCCAGGGGTTGGCCCTCGCTGCAGAAAACAGAGCGCTTGGGAGAACTTCTGCTGCGCTTTGTCGGCCAAAGAACGGTTCAGTTGCAAACCGCAGTGGGGAAAGGAGAACGGGGGCCTTACTTGTGCCTTTATTCAGCCGGGCCGAGCAAGTCCCCCCTCCGCACCAAGGTCTGCCCTCACGCCCAGCCCTGGAACGCCGTAGCACCCCCGTGGACGCGGCTTCTGTGGAGTCAGCAAGGGGAGATGCCAACGGCAAAGCAGCATTGCCCTGTCCTACCGCCTGACCCATAGCCGCTGAGTCACCGTCTCTTCTGCTCAAGCGGTTACCACTGGTACCCTTTCTAAGGAGCAGGTCGCACAGGTCCCTTGCATGGGAATCCGTGGGGGATCTGTGCCTCTGAAAATCAGGCTCTAGCCGGTCTCTCAGTGTACGCGGCACGCTTACTTCCAAATAAGCTATTCCAGAATAGTTATTCCATAAAAGCTTTTTTCGAAATAGCACATCTACACTGCAGGGAAGCCGCAAGATGAGTCCGAGGCGGGCTCCCCTAATGTAGACGCGCTGTCTCGATTTAGAGTCCCAGGAGGCACTGGGGAGGAATAACTTACGGGATACTTCGAAATAGCAGAAGTGCAGCGTCTGCACACGCCTTATTTGGAAATAGCTATCTCGGAATGGGCGTTATTCCTCGTAGAATGAGGTCTACAGATCTCGGAATAAGCCGTCTGTTATTTGAAAACGAGTTTGAAAGAACGGAATGGCTTTATAGACGCTCCCATTGTTATTTCAAAGTGTCGCAAGTTATCTCGAAATAACGGTGCAGTGTAGAGGCACCCTTAAAGTGTGAATTTTGAGAATAGCAGCTGACTGCTGGATCCCAGCACGCTGACTCTGTCTGCGAGAATCTGACCCATTTTACACAAGAAGTAGTTGAAATGGAGTCAGGTCCTTTACGTTCTCTATAACAGTCTGAGAGAGGGAGAGAAGGAAGAAGAGGGTATGGGGATTAGACAGACAGACAGACAGACAGTCATCCTATCTATCTATCTATCTATCTAAGTTCCTGACACATTGAGGTGCAGTTTCAGGGTAGTGAGTCTCATTTCTTAACTGAAACACGTTATAAAGTTTCACCACCTTGTTCTTCTTGTTCTCAGTCATTCTCTCTGGCTGAAGCGGAAGAACACACCGAGTGATCACAGCTTGTGTTCATTCACCACACGAGGAAAGGATTGAATGAGAAGATGGTTTGATAAGACTGTCACAAACACTCCCACTTTCGTATCTCTCCCCGTCTAGGTTAACCACGCACCCCACGTGCATTAATGACACGTCAGCCAAACCACAACAGTGAGTCGTGTGGGGGTAGCTCAGAACTACGTCACCTTCCGAATGGGCCTTTGCCACCATCCAGACAAGTCAAGGGAAGACTTGGCAACACGCTATGAACCAAAGCAGGGTTTTTATTTCCTTTAAACCACATTTTTAAACATATTTCTGACAAACGATAGTTCCGGCTCCCCGACACTTTTGCTGGGGTGAAACCCCCTTCAAAATCCAGGAATGCTGCTCGGACACAGGGGTGCCCGGCTGTTTCGCAGGGAACGTCTTTTTCTTGGGTCTTTTGACAGCACCTGTGAACACAAATTACGACAATGTCACGGTGCTTCTGTCCACACAACACACATGCTACGAAGAGCGTCAGGCTGAGGAATGGGCCTGTGCGGGTTTTCTGGCTTCCTCACCCCCGACCAGTTTCACAAGCACCCAGAAATCAATGGCATGCCCATCACCATTTAACCTGGGCATCAACGCATGGTCACGTGCAGATGGAAGCTCTGGGGCTTGCTGCCGCTGTCCGCGAGGGAAGGGTCTCCATTGCTCTTCAAGCACAGTTGATCCCTGGTTTCACACCGTGTGACTACCCCGGAATCCCTAAATGGCAGGAGGTTGAAGTGACACTTGTGTGGTGTGAAAACACTGTGGGGCGGGGGAGGGACACCAGGGATGAAGAAGGTCTTTAGCTGAGCAGCCAATGACAGGGGAAGGCCCAGTGCCGGATATTATCACCAGACAATTTCCAGTTAGAAAAAGGCCCCATTGCCCGGCCCAGAGCGAGCGGCTGAGAGATTAGCCATTCAAATGCTCGGGCGGGGGGGGGGGGGGGGGGGGGGGGGGGGGGGGGGATCCCACCTCTTGATGTCTTCAAATCCAGCCTGCTTCAGGGGCAAAACTGTTGCGATTGCTGCAGCAAGACCCGGCGAGATGGTTCCATGAGGTGAGGAGCCCGAATCAGAACCAAGGACCCAAACTCCACAGCAGCAGCCGTGAGCCCTCCAAACCCAGCCCAGCCTTCACCGCTCTGCAGGCCAAGCTAGACTGGTCTGGGACCCTCGTTCCTGGCCCGGTTCACTGACATCCATGGATTGTGTCATTTCAGCCACCCACCTATGCCGCCAGCCAGAGAAAACTTGAAGCTACGGCAAAGGGTTCAGCCAATCCACGAATGCCGGGATTGGTTTTAAAGAAACTAGAGAAAAAAAGTGTAAAACTGAAGCATCGAGTTGGGGGGTTGGGTTTTGTTTTTTCCGTCTGCAAATGCTGTTTTGAAATTCCGGTTTTGTTTCCTCACTCTTTCACAAGGGAAGGGGAGGAGGAGGGGATTACGTAGCCCTGCAATGAAGGAAGTTTAGGAATTTTACCGAAAAGAAGATGATTCAAACAAGGAATGTAAGGAGGTGGCGGTGGAACCGGTTCGGGTTGCTACACACCAAGTCCTCACGCTATCCATCCAGAACCTCCATTCCAGCAACCGCAGCTCAGAGATGCTATAAAAGGTCTGGTTCCACAGTGCTCCACAATCCACTTGGCTTCTGACTGCTTCTCCGGTGCTCAGTGCTGTGGGTGAATTGGGTAAGTCTCTCTCTTCCACCTGAAGGCTCCCTTTGCGGTGGTCATTATCTTCTGGCCCTTGGTCCCATAGAGATCTATGTCTGATAACACTTGTGTTCTTTGTGTGGGCTTTATTGCTTCTTGCACTTGTCTGCCAGCACTGGTGACTGGCATTAATTATATTCATGTCAGTGCTTATGAATCGTTAGGAGGGATGGACCCAGGCATACAGCACATAACATAGACCTCTGTAATTTGAGTTAAAGGATCGAGGCCCTGTGTAGAAAATCATTTAAGCTTCTGCTTAGCGTTAAGCACAAATTCCTTCCTTCTCCATTAAAGCACTTAGAATTACAGCTCGGCCTAATATTGATTAAAAAAATTTTTTTTTGCTTCCTTGGTTTGGGGTTGTTCAGGGAACAAAAGATTTCAAAATGTTTGGTGCACTGAAAATGTGCAGAAAATAATGTGGGGTTGAACTAGCTTTAGATGTTCAGTGTGTAACTTTTTATCGTATTTTAAAATAAAACCAAAGGACAGTGCCCACCCCCAGGAGGCAAGTGGGTGACATTAGCATTGGGAATCCTAGCCAGGCTGAATTCTTACAGGACTGTCAGCAGAGAATAACTGACGCCCCGTGAATGGTAACAAAGCAGAATTTCCTCGATTATTTTCTCATAATCCTGCTGGGGACAGTCAGCTGACGACAAGTAAGAGCCTATGTAATGTACACCAAAGTAAGGAGAGGCAAGATTTAGCTTGTGAAATACCAAGGAGTCCAAATTGCTTAGATTTCAGCAGCTAATTCCCTTGGGCGTGTCTGGGAAATCCCATCCCGCAAGAATGTAAACTCCTGGAGGATTGTCCCATGTTCACCAGGGCCGTGTTGTTCCTTTCCTTTCAGGTTGACCTGAATCGTAGAAAGATGCCTCACCATCAGCAGCAGTGTAAACAGCCCTGCCAGCCACCTCCAGTGTGCCCTCCGCTGTGCCAGGAAACATGCCCAACCCCCAAGTGCCCAGAGCCGTGTCCACCGAAGTGCCCAGAACCGTGTCCACCCGCGTGCCCAAAACCGTGTCCAGAGCCGTGCCCAGAGCCGTGCCCAGAGACATGCCCAGAGCCGTGTCTGCCCAAGTTCCCGGAGCCATGTCCTCCACCCCACTGCCAGGAGAAGTGTCCTCCACCCAAGTGCCCGGAGCCATGTCCTCCACCCCACTGCCAGGAGAAGTGTCCTCCACCCAAGTGCCCGCCTGCACAGAAGTAAAACTGAAGTGCTAGTAGCCTTCATCCACGCATCCACAGCTCAGGAATGTCCAGCAAACCAAGAAGTGCCTACTTGCAACTAATCTCATACTTGTTTCTCCCGCTTTCTCCTGGGCTTGGCTTCGGGAGGGTGTGGTTCAGAGCTCTACTCATATGCTATATACTGATTCTGGCATTAGTATCCTCTGGAGACTGGTGTAGTCTGCAATCAACTCTACCCCTGAAATATTGGCACTTACACCCCTCATAGACATTCCATATCATGTACTGGCCCTGATATTGCAGTACATTCATTCCCCTGTTTTCCGTTCCATCCTTAATTGTAAACATGCTGGAATAAAACTTATAATTTATGTTATCCACTGTCTCCTAGTGTTTCCCTTGCCATCCAGATCTGTACTTTATTCTTCTTGGCAATCCAGACATTGCTACGGCTCCTATCGGTGTATTATCTGAACTCCTCATATTGCTCAATTTACTCTGGCAGCACAACCAAAGCAGAGAAGTGTTATAACTAAGGCACATGGGAAACTGATCTACAGAGAGATTGAGTGACTTTACCAATGTCTCACTGGCCAACCGTAGCAGAGCTGGGGCTAGCCCTCTGAGACTTTAGGACTCCGTTCTGTAATTTAACCTGAATACTGTCCTGGGACCTATTTGCCTCTCTTTCTCTCTGTCTCCTAGGTGATAGGTAAACACACCTGGAAAACAAAATATTTTCCACAAAAGTTTTTTCAAAACTTGTCCAAATTTCACACAAACATATGATTTGTGATTTTTCAATTTAAAAACAAACAAACAAATTGAACTGCATTGAGATCCTGAGTGCTGGATTTTCATCAGAAACCCAGAAAAAAATTGATCAAAAATAATTTTCCACCTTCATTTTCACCATAACCTCTCATTTCACCAAGAACGATTTCTGTTCCAGTTATGAGAGAAGGAAGGAAGGGTCAGTGTGAGCAGGGAGGGAGGGTTGGGTGAGTGGATGTGGTGGCCCGGTCTGGTCTGTCTCTGCTCAGTGGTGGTTGGAGACTCTGGCTTCATAGACAGGTTGAACTGAGAGTGTTTAGAGAGCTGGCGGTGATGGGGCTTGTGAGGAACAAGGCTGTTAGGGAGCCAAGGAGAAAGCCCAATAAGGATGGGTACATAGGAAAGGAGGAGGAAAGATGTTGGCTCCATGGATCACAATCTTCAGGGCAAAGAAGGTGAAACCCGGAAGTGGCTGGGCCGTTGGGCCGTGGGGGCAAGGGCTAGTATGGTTATCAGAAGAGCTTGGGCCTCGCAACACTGACCCCTCCCCCCAGCTAAAGAGCAGCGCCAGCGGTCGGAGCTAGTGGTAGGCCAGCTGACATGTTGAAATCCCATATTTTTACTGAAAAATCCCCAGGTTTTCCAAAAAGTGCGATTCCATGTTTTGTGATTTTTCACTCTACTTTTGGATCATTCAAATATGTATAAAATTAACCAGTTTTATTAGGAAAATACAAGACATTGCATGACACAGACGTATGATTATAACATATTAGTCTGTCTATATGTGCAAAGCTACTGACTGAAGTACGGCTCCGTATTGGAAGACACACGGCAAACAGACTCGTTTGCAAACTCTGAAGTGCATGCGCATCCGAACGTCCTGATGCATCTTGTCCCTACCACGTAGCTTTCAAGCTGTCGGCAGGTAACGGTTTAAAGATTTGGCCCCCCTGAAACGGGAAGAAAGCGAAAGTCGGTATCAGAATGTTTCAGAAATGAGGAATTCTTTGAAAGTTTCAAGCCCCTCTCCCAAAACAGGAGAAAGGGATGGATGGAGTTGGCTGTTTGCAAATGCTGTGGCCCAGTTATAAATATCAATGTTTACAGGCGAATAGTTCCAAGTCTCCAGCAGGCAATGCGTTATTCCAATACAGAGAGCTGTTTGGGGACTGGGGATACGTTGTTTTCTCAGCCTCAGAGGTGGCTTTGCAATGTGAGCGCTGCTTTCGTTTTGCAGGGCACCGCATTGGGGAACACAATTCAAAGCATTAACCTTCTGAGTCCTTTCCCCCTCACCCCACATCTTTCCCTCCAGCAAAATAACCCTCGCTATTTCCCCCGAAAAGTGGTCCCTGGTTTGCACTGATTTGTCCTGGTTCTCTGGGGGGGAATCCAGGCTGGTAAAGTCCTGGGGAGAATTCAAAGCACTAAGGCCTGAGAAGGGAGGGCCTCTATGTGATCTGGCCACCAGAGGGAGACGCCACCCACATTTCCCAGGTGCATCGCTGGGCCATGCAGGGAGGAGGATCACAGGAACCTGTTGCTGTACTAAGGAGCAGAGAACACTGGGGCTGAAATCCTGCACCGCACCCTCCAAGATAACCCCCACAGTGGCATGCACAGGGGGCCATGCCAGGGGGTTGTGTCTGGGCCAGCTCTCAGCGCTGCCTGGAGTGCACCAGCCCCCCACACTCCTCCGCCTCCCCCCGAGCCCTTGGAGCCACCCGTAGGGCACCGAGCTCCGGCAGCGATTTCAAGGGCGGGGGGCTGAGGGCACCGCCGGTATCATGAGCCCCGGAGCAGTTGCTCCTTTTGTCCCCCCCCCACTGGCAGGCCTGGACACGCACAACAGCTAATGCTGATTCCAGCTCCACCCACCTCTGTCCCCTTCCTGGCGACTGCCCCCCCCACGGCCAGTCTGCGCAGCCGGCAGTGGCGTAGTGGGAATAATCTCTCCCACCCAACTCTTCCCCTGCTCAGTTCTCTGTCCAGCCCTGGGTCACGGGCGGGGGGCTCTTTACATCGGTTCTTGCTTCACAAGGGGCATGCTGGGAAATGCACAGGAACAGAAGAGGCGATCTGAGCAATCTCGCAAGGTTTGGAAACTAGAGATTTCTCCTCTTGTCCGGGAGAGTGAGACTGACACCCTGAGTCACACAGGTTGTGCTTGGGCGGCATACGGGGTAGCGATGGGCACCAGAAATCCTATTTCTCCTCCCATCCCAGCCTGGCCTTGTGTCAAAAGGAGGCACCAAATTTTACCCAAGGTCTTTTCTCGAGCCGCGCTGCTTCGCCTTTGCATTCGCAAACCATTCAATAAACTAAAAGGGAAGAGCGTCCTTAGTGTTGTGAGCAAGACACGAGGAGTCATTCTTCCGCTCTGCTCTGCACTGAATAGGCCTCAACTGGAGCATTGAGTCCAGTTCTGGGCACCACATTTCAGGAAAGATGTGGAGAAATTGGAGAAGGTCCAGAGAAGAGCAACAAGAATGATGAAAGGTCTAGAGAACATGAGCTGTGAGGCAAGGCTGAAGGAATTGGGCTTGTTTAGTTTGGAAAAGAGAAGAGTGAGAGGGGACATGAGAGCGGTTTTCAAGTATCTAAAAGGGTGTCACAGGGAGGAGGGGGGGAAATTGTTCTCCTTGGCCTCTGAGGACAGGACAAGAAGCAATGGGCTTGAATTATAGAAAGGGACACTAGGAAAAACTTCCTGCCTGTCAGGGTGGTTAAACACTGGAATAAATTGCCTAGAGGGTTGTGGAATCTCCATCTCTGGAGATATTTAAGAGCAGGTTAGATAAATGTCTATCCGGGATGTTCTCGACAATACTGGGTCAAGCCATGAGGGCAGGGGACAGGACTCAATGACCTCTCGAGGTCCCTTCCAGTTCTCATATTCTATGATTCTATGATTAAACTGCTCGAAAGGTGCTTTCAGGGCGCTGGGCTGGTGAGTCTGGTGCAGCCATCCCCAGAGACGTGAGCAGAGCAGCGAGCCAGGCGCTGGGCTGGTGAGTCCGGCGCAGCCATCCCCAGAGACGTGCGCGGAGCAGCGAGCAGGCCGGGAGGTGGCACAGGCAGCGTGAGCCCGAGGCTGGGGACTGCAGAAAAGGCCTTCTCGGGAGCGCTTGGGCTGGGTGTGTTTGGCTCCCGCAAGGCAGGCCGAGAGGTGTCGTGACTGACGCGTCTCAGGGCCGTTCTGCAGAGAACATGTCGGCTACCAAAGGGCTGCTGAAGGGCGCAGAGAAAGGCAGAACAAGACCGTGCGGGAAGGCGAAACCAGACACATTCCTACTAGAAACGATCCTCCGAGAAACGAGGCCAAAATATTCCCACTGAGGGCGATTCAGCCCTGCAACAAACTCCCAGAGCTCGTGTCGCAGCCTCCATTTCTTCACGTCGGCGGGGGAAGGCGAGATGCCTTTCTGGGGCGTTGTCAAGGCTGTTCCCCACTCCGGAACCACAAATGCCTAGAGGGGTTGTGGAAACTCCATCTCTGGAGATATTTAAGAGCAGGTTAGATAAATGAGGGGCCCACAAAAAGAAGTGGAAATGGAGATCTACAAAACACACCCAAAACCTCTTCTCTAGCGGCTTTGGTACAAAAACGTCCCCAAATCCTAATACCCGGACTTTGGGGAGTATCAGCTGCCACCACCCAAGTATTCCAAGCAACCAGGGAAGAGATCGCTTAGGAAACCTCCTCCCTGAAACCTCAGGGGTCCCTCAAGCTCTTTTCCCCAAAGAGCTTGACAAAGAAAAGAGAAACACAAGCTGCCGTCTGGGGGAGCTGCCCCCTAGTCAGGGGCGTGCAGATCCCACTGACAGATTTCCCAGGACACAGAAATCAACCAATACCAGGTTAATTAGAAACAAGAAAACAAACGTTTATTATCAAAACAAAACCAGAGTTGCAGGCATAGTGACTAGATGGAAAGAGCGCCCATTCAGATAGATACTCAGGGGAGCTCAAACCTGAGTTACAAGAGAGGAAACCCCACTTTTCACAGCACACACATCAGTTCCCGTTCCCAAACCGCAAAACAATAAAACCTGACGGGCTAATTAAACTTAGCCCTACTTACATACTGGGAAAAGCCTTTTCTTGAGAGACAGGCCTTCCCATCTCCCTGTTACTTGGAAGAAAGCGCTCTGACTCAGAGGAAGGAGGGAAAAGTTGAAATTCCTTTGCCCCAGTGTGAAACCCCCCTGCATTGCCAGTGGCTGAGCAGATACCTGGCTAGGGACAGGAGACACAGTAACCCCTGAGTCAGCAGTTGCTGGTCAGTCCTCATGGTTATGACAGGTGAGCTTGGAGCCGCACTGAGCTGCTGGGCTGTACGGGGGTGGGACGTGCAGGGCCCGATTCGAGGCTCTAATGGTCCCTTCTGGCCTTAATGTTTATTAATGAAGGAGAAGCTGAGTGCGGCCCAGGGAGCAGCCTCTGGGGTTTTGCTGAGCAGCCAGTTTGGTCCCCAGACTCAGCTGCCATGGAGCGGGGTGATGCGGGGGAAGCCGCACACCCCCACGAGGCAGGCCAGCGCCAGGACACCAGCCTTGCGGGGCAGTGACATCACAAAGGCCTGGTGCAGGACCTCAGCCTATTGGGGGACAGCGGAGGGGTCGTGGTGACCTCACAGAGAGACCCGGACACCAGCCAATCAGGACAGAGGTGCCCGGCAGAGGCAGCCTCAGAGCCGGCCCCCCCTTATGGCTTGTGGGAGGCCGTCCCCAAGAGGCGGGGCTGGAATTGCTCTGAGACTGATCCCCTCTGGGGGGCACCTGGCCCGTCCTTTGGGACGTCCGCCGAGAGCTCTCAGCTGCCCGCCCGCCGAGTCTCGATGCTGATTGGCCGAGCCGGGCTAATCGCAGGGAGGACTGGAAGGGACCGCGAGAGTTCCCGGTCCTCACGGCAGGACCCAGCGCCGTCTAGAGCCGGAAGCCCTGGGGGCCACACTGATACTCGCAGCACATGCCTAGGGCCACACCTTAAGTGTGGTTGCATATATATGTAAACATATGCAAATATATGCAAATAGCTTATTTCACACTGACAGGCATGAATACAAATATTAAGTCAAGACTATGCAACACGCAGGCCCCATTTCAGTCAGTTCTGCTGATGATAATAACATGCAACATTGACCCAATTTCCACTCATATGAGAACACTTTTAATGGGCAATGACAGGCCAGGAATTTAACTACTATCAACAGAAGAGCATTGTATTGACTCCCCGCTGTGGAGCTACTTGGCTACTTTTTTATTTTGGCTTCACAACAGTCCAAGAATTTAACTACTAAGACACATATCAACCCACCCCCCAGCGTAAATCCAACCCGCACCACTGGCCGCAAGCAAACAGGCCGCGTATCGAGAGGCCCTGCTCTAGACCATCCCTGATAGATGTCTGTCCACCCTGCTCTTAAATATCTGCAGTACTGGAGAGTCCACAACTCCGCTAGGCAATTTATTCCAGTGTTTAACCACCCTACCAGGCAGGAAGTTTTCCTAATGTCCAACCTAATCTTCCTTGCCGCAATTTAATCCCCTGGTTTCTTGTTCTATCCTCAGAGGTCAAGGAGAATTATTTTTGTCCCTTCTTGTGACACCCATTTAGATACTTGAAAACCACTATGATGTCCCCTCTCAGGGTATGTCTACACTAGCTCGTTAATTCGAGGTAGGTAGGCAAATCAGGCAACCGGAGTTGCAAATGAAGCCCGGGATTTAAATATCCCGGGCTTTATTTGCATGTTCCCGTCCGGCCGCCATTTTTAAATCCCCCTTAGTTTGAACAAACTGCCCACGTCTACATGTGGCAGTTTAAAGTTAATCCAAACTAAGTCTTTAGTTCGGATTAATTGATACTCCTCGTGGAATGAGGTGTAACAGTTAATCCGAACTAAGGACTTAATTCGAACAAACTGCCCACAGCTACACGCGGCAGTTTAAAGTTAATCCGAACTAAGGGGGATTTAAAAATGGTGGCTGGATGGGAACATGCAAATAAAGCCCGGGATATTTAAATCCCGGGCTTCATTTGCAACTCCGGTTGCCTGATTTGCCTACCTAGCTCGAATTAACGAGCTAGTGTAGACATACCCTCAGTCTTCTCCTTTCCAAACTAAACAAGCCCAATTCTTTCAGTCTTCCCTCCTAGGTCATGTTCTCTAGACCTTTAATTGTTCTTGTTGCTCTTCTCTGGACCCTCTCAATTTCTCCACATCATTCTTGAAACGTGGTGCCCCGAACTGGACACAATACTCCAACTGAGGCCTAATCAGTACAGAGTAGAGCAGAAGAATGACTTCTCAGGTCTTGCTCACAACAGTCCTGTTAATGCATCCTAGAAGCATGTTTGCTATTTTTGCAACAGCGTCACACTGTTGGCTCATATTGAGGTTGTGGTCCACTGTGACTCCTTCTGCAGGACGCCTTCCTAGACAGTCACTTCCCATTCTGTATGTGTGAAACGGATTGTTGCTTCCTAAGTGGAGCACTTTGCATTTGTCCTTATTAAACTTCATCCTGTTTACCTCAGAACATTTCTCCAATTTGTCCAAATCATTTTGAATCAGGACCCTATCCTCCACAGCACTTGCAACTGTCCCGTCTCCTTCTCTCAGCAGCTCCAGGGGCTAAGAGTCTCCCTTCCCCACAGGAAAGGTGAAAAGATTTTTTTCCCCATAAAACAATTCTCTCCAAACCTTCCCCCCCTTTTCATCAGAAATGGCCAATGGCATGTGTTGGGTCTTCACCGATTACAATGACAATGTCCAGTTTCATAAGACGTGGTCTGGGACGCTGGCGTTTCCGTGGTTCTCAAGGGTTTTCCTTTATTAAGGAAAGCTCAGGATTTGGGGGATAATTTCTGCTGAGAGAACCAAAAGTATTTGTTGATAAAAAGAAAAATATTTCAGCTGAAAAGCAGCACCTGGAACAGGGACCAGGGAGTCGCAGTGGTGCCTTGCTCCGCCCCACACCGAGCAATTCCTCCCTCCCAGCCAAAGCCTGCTTTCTCTGCACGTGTGGGACCCCTCGCTTTACCCCCACCTACTAATCTTTGAATTTGGGCAGTGGCAGTTCACTGATGGACTCTTCAGTGCTGAATCCGTCAGCACGAAACTCACCTATTTTAATGACCAACGTAATCAATAGGGGGCCATAGGGTTTGGCTTCCCTATGATAGGCAGACAGACAGACAGACAGATAGATAGATAGAGGGGGTGGGTGGGGAGAGAGAGCGAGAGAGAGAGAGAGAGAGAGAGAGATGGAGGGTGTGTATGGGGATAGATAGATAGATAGATAGATAGATAGAGTTCCTGACTCATCCACATTAAGTTTCAGTGTAGTGAGTCTCATTTCCTGAATGAAATACATTAAAAACTTTCACCGCCTTGTTATTCTTGTTCTGAATTATTGCCTCCTTCTGTTTATTGTTCAAGAACAATGAGTGATCCCATTTTGATTAATTTGAAGATGACTTGATAACAGTGTTATGAACACACCTACATGTGTGTTCAGCAGAAAAGGACCTGGGGATTACAGTGGATGAGAAGCTGGATAGGAGTCAACAGTGTGCCCTTGTAGCCAAGAAGGCTAATGGCATATTAGGCTGCATTAGGAGGAGCATTGCCAGCAGATCTAGAGAAGTGATTATTCCCCTTTATTTGGCTCTGGTGAGGTCACATCTGGAGTATTGTGTCCAGTTCTGGGCCCCCCACTGCAGAAAGAATGTGGATGCACTGGAGAGGGTCCAGCGGAGGGTAACCAAAATGTTTAGGGGATTGGAGCACATGGCCTACGAGGAGAGGCTGAGGGATTTGGGCTTCTTCAGTCTGCAGAAGAGAAGAGTGGGGGGGAGGGGTGGGATTTGAGAACAGCCTTCAACTCCCTGAAGGGGGTTCCAAAGAGGCTGGAGAGAGGCTGTTCTCAGTGGTGACAGGTGGCAGAACAAGGAGCAATGGGCTCAAGTTGCAGTGGGGGAGGTCTAGGTTGGATATTAGGAAAAACTATTTCCCTAGAATGGTGGGGAAGCGCCGGGATGGGTTCCCTGGGGCCGGGGAGGAGAGGGGAATCTCCATCCCTAGAGGTTTTTAAATCCAGCTTGACGAAGCCCTGGCTGGGTTGATTGAGTTGGGTGGGTCCTGCTTTGGGCAGGGGCTGGACTCGATGACTCCTGAGGTCTCTTCCAGCCCTGGGATTCTATGATCTCTGTGTATCTCTTCCCATCTAGGTTGGCTGTGCTCTTCACACGCATTGCTGACAATGCGAAGCAGTGTGTTACAGACAGTGTGGTGTAGCTCAGTATTTGGTCACATGAAGAATGGGCCTTTGCCACAGTCCCTGCAAGTCAGTGGAAGACTTGGCAACACACTATGAGCCAAAGGAAGGGTTTTATTTTCTTTGAACAACATTTTAAAACACATTTCTGACAAACGATTGTGCCGGCTCCCCTGACTCTTTGCTTTTCACCACTTTTGCCAGGGTAAAACCTCACTGACGAACAGGATTACCTCACCCCCCACCCCCACCCCGAAATAGGATTTGGATAAGGTGGGAATTCTTTGTTTCAAGTTTGACATCTCCCAGCTTCTCATGGACAATTACAGAAATCAATATGGGTTCCAGTGTCAGGTAACATGGTCACATGTCCTTATAACCCTTCTTCATGGGCTGACCCACACGTTCCTGGTAAGGTTCAGTTCTTTTAAGGTTCCTGGTCTCTTGCTGATGGGCCAACAGCACTGTCGCTTCTTTCATTTTTGCATCTCAGTTATCACCAGTGGGTATGACCCAAAGCAGCAAACATGAAATTACAGAGACCCAGGTCAATATTCCTCACTTAATCTACAAACGATACATGCCTACACCTGAGAGAATCATATTCAATAGATTATAACATTTCCAAAGACATGTTCATAGGTAGCAGGTTTAAAACAAACAAAAGGAAGTTTTTTCTTCATGCAGCGCACAGTCAACCTGTGGAACTCCTTGTCAAAGGATGTTGTGAAGACCAGAACTTTAACAGGGTTCAACAAGTACTACATAAATTCATGGAGGTTAGGTCCATCAATGGCTATTAGCCAGGATGGGGAGGAATGTTTGTCAGAATGTACCCTTGTTCTGCTATGTCTTTCCTTACTGCCTTGAGAGCTGCCAGGAGTGATCATGGAGCCCTGAGAGGCACCCTCCAGCCTGGGGACTCCTCTGTCCTCTGTAGGCAGCCAGAGCAGCCAAAATGCCAATCCCCTCTTCTCACCCGGCGGCTGATTGTGGGACAATAAAATGTCAATTCCACCCGGGTCTGCCCCCTGCTATTTCTTGTGCAGTTCTAAAGGCCACGTGCTCTCCCCAGATGCATGGGGGCAGGGTGGCCCATTCAGTTGGGAAATGCAGTGGCTAAGGGAGCAGGAAGTGGGGCTACCAGGCGACCCCTCGCTGGCCATTGCTATGGGGCAGGGTTTTGGCTCCCGGCATCGGCCCCACGCTCTGCTCCTTTCTGGACCCCAGCAACCAGCTACCATGGGGCAGGGAGGGACTGGAGAAAGCACAGAGCTGGGGGGTGGGGGGAGAGGCTCAGGCTGGGGGGGAAGGCATCACATAAGTGATCACAGGGGGAGGTGACGTGGCTCCCTTTAGCTGGTGGCCACCTTTGTTTTCATCCCCCAGTCACTGGTCCTGGTTCCCTCTGGCCCCACATCCTGGCTTCAGCCGTGGCCAACCCCTGCTGCTTCAGGAGAAGGTGTTTGCTCCCCAGAGTCGGTAGCTGTGGGATCACATGGCCCCCGAGCCCATCTGCTGTGAATGGGCTGATCCTGGTCGCTGACACTGGCTTAAACTCTGAGCCTTGTCTCTCTTGAAAATAACCCTCCTTGTTAAGGGAAACTGAGGTAGGAAAGAGAATGACATAGGCCGGGCTATTGAATTCTGGATTCCTGGTCAGTCAATAGTGAGTCCAGAAGAGCATCACACTGCTGAGGTATATGTAGATTCTGGCCCACTGAGACCCCTAGATCCCTTTCTGCAGGACTCCTGCCTAGACAGTCGCTTCCCGTTCTGTACGTGTGACACGGATTGTTCCTTCCTCAGTGGAGCACTTTGCATTTGTCCTTATGAAACTTCATCCCATTGACCTCAGACCATTTCTCCAGGGTGTCCAGATCATTTTGAATGTTGACCCTATCCTCCAAAGCAGTTGCAACCCCTCCCGGCTTTGGATCATCTGCAAACTTCATAATCGTACTCTCTATGCCAATATCTAAATGGTTGATGAAGATATTGAACAGAACCAGTCCCAAAACAGACCCCCGGTGGAGCTCCACTTGTTATGCCCTTCTAGCATGACTCTGAACCGTTAATAACAACTCTCTGAGAATGGTTATCCAGCCAGGTATGCACCCACCTTATAGGAGCCCCATTTAGGTTGTATTTCCCTAGTTCATTGATAAGATGGTCGTGTGAAACTGTATCAAATGCTTCACTAAAGTCTAGGTATACCACATCCACCGCTTCCCCCTTATCCACATGACTTGTTATCCTATCAAAGAGAGCTGTCCGATTGGTGCTCCTTTGTCCTCCGTGGGCAGCCAGGGTCGCAGAAATGCCAATCCCCCTTTTCCTACCCTGTTGCTGATTGTGAACGTGGGACAATAACACATCAATTAGACCAGTCTCTGTCCCCTGCTATTTTTTTTATCTTTTTAAGGGCCACGTGTGGCTCCCCAGATGCCCAGGGGCAGGGAGGCCCAGTTAGCTGGGGAGTGAAGAGGCTGAAGGAGCAGAAAGTGGGGCTACCGGGGGTTTGGCTCCTGGGGGCAGTGGCCCCATGTTTTGCTCTTTTCACTGCTGTGGTTCAGGACACCAGCTGCCAGCTAGTATGGGACAGGCAGGGGTGGGGCAAGCATGGGGGTGTCTCGGGGTGGGGGCAGGAGTCACATAAAAGGTCACATGGGGAGGTCTTCACGCCTCCCTTCAGCTGCTGCCCAGTGCTCATCCCAGGAATCGCTGGCCTAGTCCCTGGAGCCCCATATCCCGGCTTCAACGGTGGCCAAGACCCGCTGCTTCAGAAGAAGATGTTTGCACCCCAGAGTGGGCAGATGTAAGATATCCCCCCTCCATTGCTTCCCCTCCCAGCTGCATCCTGATCTCTGACACTTGGGGTGTGTCTGGACTACATGGCTCCGTTGACAGAGCCATGTAGGTGAGACAGGATGACAACGGGAAATGAAGCTGTGATTTAAATAATCGCCGCTTCATTTACATCAAAATGGCCGTCGCACTGTGCCGATCAGCTGTTTGTCGGCACAGCGCGGCAGTCTAGACGGGGATCTGCCGACCCCAGAACCCTTCGTCGGCAGATCCTGTAAGCCTCATTTCACCTTTGCTCTGGGTAGCACCGAGAGAGGCAGCCCATTCTCGCTCTTGTACAGAAAGCGAGCAGGCTGTTGCAGGGAATTGCACGTTTCTTTGGCTCTCGTTCTGATGACTCCGTGCCCTTCCCACAAGGCGTGTAGACGAGAAATCGGTTTTCAGGACATTTCAAACGTTTCCAAGCCCAGACCAGTGTGATGCGCTCTGCTGGTCATGCGAGGTTAGCTGCTGCTGCTGGCAAGTGTGGGTCCCTCTGTTCTGACACGGGCCCATCTCCTTGTGGGACCATCTCTCCACGTCCTGCTGCAACAGTCACGACATTCCCCAACAAATGAATAGCTCCATGGAATGTCAGGCCAGAAACGAGCTTCATGACCCTCGACTCTGACTTTCTGCATAACAGAGGCCGAAGGATTTCACCCTGTTTTGAGCCCAACAACCTCTGCTCCATTAGAACCTACAACCAAGCAAGACATCCAGGCTTGGTGGGAAGCCATGACCTGCTGCGGCAGCTTGTTCCCACGGTTAATCCCTCTCTCTGAGCTTCAGCGGCTTTTTCTAATTTGAATTTGCCTGGGTATAAGATCCAGCCATTGGTTCTGCCTCTGGGTATGTCTACACTACAGCACTGTTTCGAGTTAACTTAATTCGAAATAATTAATTTGAATTAAGCTAATTCGAAATAACTCATCTATACACAAAAACTATTTTGAAATAGAGCACGTCCACACTGAGTGGACCCTGAACCGAAGTTAAGGCTGGCCGGAACCAGTGCCGGCAGGACATCAGGTTGGGACTTAGTGTGTGGGGCTGCTGCCTGAGGCTAACTGAGCTCCGTGCTTAAAGGGACCCGACCCCCACCCCGGACAAACAGTTCTCAGGGTTCCCCGCTTGCTTGTCTACCTCGATGAGGGACAGCAAAGCAGTCCTGTCTTGGAGTGCCCTGAGTGCCCATACTCGGGACACCACAGCACTCAGCCACATGGAGCCAGAGCTGCCCCTGGGCACATCGGTGCGTCTCGTGGGGTCGTTACCATCAGCCCGGCTGCACTTGCTGCAGGCTGCCATCCGGGGGGTCCATCGGGGGGCTGTCAGGATCCAGGACGCCCTGAGGGAGAGCGTCCACCCTGAGGAGCCCTCAGAGCCTCTCCGGTCCTCCCCACCGGGGGCTTGTGCCCCATTCCTCCCTCATGTCCTTCCACTTAGCCCTCCCTAGCCCCCCTTCCTGATGTCAAACAAAAGACACGTATGTTCAAAAATAGAAACTGGGTTTAATGAACAAAAATGGGGATGAACCTCTGGGGAGACTGGGAAAAGGAGGTGGGAGGGGGAAGACAGAGGGTGGGAGAGGGGAGGGGGAAACCTGGGAGGAGGGAGCTGGAAGGGGGAAGCCAGGGGAAGAAGGGGGTGGGGAAGCTCAGGGCTCAGGGTTGGGGGTCTCGCCAGACCAACTTGACTTTCATGCTAACCTGCTCCTGGGTTCGCATTTGGCCTTTGGTGGCCAGGCTGGCAGCGATCCTGCCATAGACGGCCGCATTCCTCCGTCTAGTGCGGAGATCATGGATGTTGGGGGCATCCCCCCAAAACCTGAATAAGGTCCATGATCTCCACCCTGGACAAGGAAGGCGCCCACCTTCTCCAGCCCCTGTCAGGCTCCTGCAAGCTGGCAGACTGCTCCTGGGGAGCGGTGGAGGGCTGGCTGCCAGTGGCTTGCTGGCTCATGTTTTGGGGCCACTGGGTCAGGGGCCCCAGTGGCCACTGCTGGCTCTGGGCCAGCAGGCTTGGAGCTGGCACAGGCACTGTGGCCAGGGTCTACCCCTTTAATGTCTCCGGGGCTGGGGGAGAGGAGAGTAAGTTTTCCTGGTTGTGCCCAGAGTGGCCACCAGGGCTCCCTGGGCAGGGCTGGAGGCCCCCTATTTCGAATTAAGTGTCTACACAGCACTTAATTCGAAATAGCTATTTCGAATTTGGTGTTACTCCTCGTAGAATGAGTTTTACCAAATTCGAAATAAGGGATCCACTATTTCGAATTTATTTCGAAACGGCAGTTTGCCTGTGTAGACGCTATTAAAGTTAATTCAAAATATTAAAGTTAATTATTTCGAATTAACTTTGTAGTGTAGACATACCCTCTGTTTTTTTCTCTTCTTGTTAGCACCTGGTGTTTTCTCTCCCAAAGTCCTTTCAAATGATAAACGTGTGACTTCAATTTCCTGCTGTGGTCTGCCGGGACCCGCTAGGAAGTGTCACCGGATGTGCTGAGACGCCACCGAGCCTTCTTCCTCTGACAGCCTGGGGAACCTGTAGCCCTTATGTCTGCAGCATTCTTCAAGGGGGACACAGGGACAGGGCCACAGTCAAAGGCCACGTGCAGACACAAACTGACAGCAGTACAGCGTGAGACCGTTCCCAGCACTCTGCTGCACGTCCCCTCTGGGAGCTGAATCCTAGATAAGTCCATCGTATGCCGTGTGGTGATCTGTACGGTGTAAGATCATGAAACTGGCCTCCTGTCTCAATGTAACAAGGCCCATGCATAAGTCCCTTGCTCCCCCAGGTAGTGAGGACTGACACTGGGTTTAAATAGCAAACAGGAATGGTTGTGTTTAGTATGAAAGGATAGCATTTCAGGCGACATAAGAGGTAGCAGACAAAACAAAGTAAGAGAGCAAGAGAAACAAACATGCAAGCTAAGCTTAATACACTAAAAGAACTGCTTGTAACATCTCACCCTAAATGTGGTTCAAAAAATCGTCACAGTCCAGACACCCTTCCAGCCTGGGTCTACTTCCTTCCCTGAGTTCAGTTTGTTGATTCCAGCAGTCCTCTTGAGTGGGGTGACAAGAGAGAACATGCAAACAAGACTACTTCACTCCCCACATTTAAATAGGATTTGCATAAGGTGGGAGTCCTTTGTTTCAAGTTTGGCCCCTCCCAGACTGTCATGGAAAATTACAGAAATCAAGATGGGTTCCAGTGTCAGGTGACATGGTCACATGTTCTCTGTCGCTCTTCTTCTCGGGCTGACCCCCATGTTCGCAGCTCGGTTAAACTCTTCTACAGTTCGTTGTCCCTTGCTGATGGGACATCAGCCCTGTGGCCTCTTTCATGGCTGTACCTCAGGTGGCAGCAGTAGGTGCGTCACAAAGTAGCAAGCATGAAATTACAGATACCCAAGGTCGATATTTCTAACTTGAGCTACAAAAACGATACAAGCCTGCACCTGGGAAAGTCCCATTGCAGATTCCAACCTTTCCAAGAGCTCCCTTGCACCAAGCATTTCTGAGTTATGGCATATTAATACCATGAGGGTATTGCTATAAAGCATGGGGCATGCTCCATTGCACCAGCCATGGCAGGGTTGCAAAAGACTGGTAAGAAATGTGAAAACCAGGGCCCAGCAAGCTCAGGAAAGATGGTACCCTTCCATTACTTATAGCATTGCTGGAAGAAGCCACAGTGCTTTAAACTGTAACTGGATCATCGAATCACAGCACACTAGAAATGGAAGGGACCTCGAGAGGTCATCAAGTCCAGTCTCCTGCCCTCACGGCAGGACCAAGCACCATCTAGATCATCCCTGACAGGTGTCTGTCCAACCTGCTCTTCAATATCTCCAGGGATGGAAATTCCACAACCCCCCTAGGCAACTTAGTTCCTGCCTGTCAGACACTGGACAGGTGAAACACTGGAATTTTTCCTAACGTCCAACCTAAACCTCCCTTGCTGCAGTTTAAGCCCATTGCTTCTCGTCCTCTCATCAGAGGCCAAGGAGAACCATTTTTCTCCCTCCTCCCTTGTCCAGGCTTTTCCCCACTCTGGCATGACAAATGCAGAATTGGGGCCTGCAAGAGCACCCCAAAAACTTGTCTCCACAGGCTTTGGCACAAAAACTTCCCCCAAAATCCTAATACCCGGACTTTGGAGAATCCACTGCTGCCATCAAGTGCTTTTAAACCCACAACCAGGGGTGGACACTTGAAACCAACCCTGGGGGTACCCCAAACTCTTTTCTCCAAAAGAGCTTGAAAAAAAGAGAAACTCAAGCTGCCGTCTGGGGGAGCTGCCCCCTAGTCAGAGGCAGGCAGATCCCACAGACAGATTTCCCAGGACACAGAAATGAGCCAATACCAGGTAATTAGAGAAAGAAAACAAACTGTTATTATCAAAACGAAATTGCAGCTGCAGGCAAAGTTGAGGTGGCTCGATGATAAGGGCCACCCACTGATATACTCAGGGAAAATTCCCGGGGCTAGGAAGCTGGGCAGTGGGCTCAGCTCAGCTCAACTCTGGAGTGGCCCAGAGGACCGGGAATTGCCTTTTAACAGCACAGACCTCAGTCCACATCCCCAAACCACAAAACAATAAAACCTGGTGGGATAACTAAACTTCGCCCTACTTACATATTATCAGAAGTCCTTTCTTGGGGAGAGAGATGGCCTCCCATATCCCTGTTACCTGGAAGAATCCGCTCTGACCCAGACAAAGGAGGGAAACGATACAAATTCCTTTGTCCCAGTTTGAAATCCCTACCTGCATTGGCTGACCAGATACTTGGCTAGGGACAGGAGACACAGTGAACCCCTTAGTCACCAGGCTGCTGGTCAGCCTTCCTGGTTATGACATCCTTATAGCACCCTTTTAGGTACTTGAAAACTGCTATCATGTCCCCTCTCAGTCTTTTCTTTTCCAGACTAAACAAACCCAATTCTTTCAGTTTTCTCTCATAGCTCACGTTTTCTAGAGCTTTAATCATTTCTGTTTCTCTTCTCTGGATCTTCTCCAATTTCTCCACATCCTTCTTGAAATGTGGTGCCCAGAACTGGACACAATACTCCAACTGAGGCCTGATCAGCACAGAGTAGAGCGGAAGAATGACTTCTCGTGTCTTGCTCACAACACTCCTGTGAATGCAGCCCGGAATCATGTTTGCTATTTTTGTAATAGTGTCACGCTGTTGACTTATATTTAGCTTGTGGTCCCCTATGACCCCTTCCTGCAGGACTCCTGCCTAGACAGTCACTTCCCATTCTGTATGTGTGAAATGGATTGTTCCTTCCAAAGTGGAGCACTTTGCATGCATCGATTTCTAGGTTAAGCGCTAGCGGGAGGACCACTGATTTTTGGATGCGTGTGAAATTGGTCGGGGTGAAGAAGAAAGAAAAGTCACACAGGCCCATTTCTCAGTCTGAACACTTATCAATATTTGATTGTAGGTGCTGTACAGACAGAGAATAAAAAGGCATTTCCTGCCAAGCAGCCTAGCACCGAAGCATCTCACCGAGCATTGATGAGGTTTGAGTGGGGTTTCACTGGGCATATTGGAGAAAAGTGAAGCATCAGGGAGACAGAACAATCAGAAATTGGGTTTAAAATGAGATTTAAAGGGCATACAATTGCTTTCTCTAGATTCATAACGTGTTGCCAAGTCATTCCCTTGACTTGCCCGGGCTGTGATGAAGCCCATTCTGACGGTGACGTAGTTCTGGGCTACACCCCACTGCCCGTAACACACGACTCAGCACTGAGGCCTGTCCAAAGTGTGATTAATGCACATGGGGAGTGAAATTAACCTAGATGAGAAGAGATACGAATGCAGGTGTGTTCGTGGCATTGTTATCAAACCACCTTCTCATTAAATCTTTTCCTCAAATGATGAATGAATACAAGCTGTGAGCACTCTTTGTTTTCTTCCGCCTCATCCAAAGAGATAATAATTAAGAACAAGAACAACAAGGCAGTGAAAGTTTTTAAAGTTTTTCATTCAGGAAATGAGACTCAGTACCTTGAAACTGTATCTTGATGAGTCAGGAATTTGATGATCCTCTCTCTCTCTGTTTCTCTCAATTATCTATTTATCTTCAAGAGGAAGATCAAAGGATAGGATCCTATTTTGATTACTTCTTTCATAAAAATAGGTCAGTTTCTTGCTGAAGGATTCAGCACCTTGAGATCCATCAGTGAACTACTAGGGTCTGAATTCATAGATTGAAAGGACCGGTTAAAGCTAAGTCATTTGATTTTCAGAGGGCTCAAACTCCCACGGAGTGTCATGGAAGTCATTTGTGCATTCTGTGCCTTAAATAAGTTAGGGTACGAATGTTAACTGTCTGAGCAGAGAGACCAGGATTCAGTGGTTATGGATTGGGGTGGTAGGATAGGACAATGCTGGTTTGGCAGTAGCATCTCCCCCTTGCCAACGCTCTTCAGACAGCGCACATTGGGGTACCATGGGGCTGGATAGGAATGAGCGAGGGCAGGATTTTTAGAGAGTTGAGTCCCTGGGTGTTGGCTGGAGGAAGGCACAAATACGATTTCATGTCCATGTTTCCTTATGGCTAGTTTTCAATTGAAACTTTTGTGTGTGGGGGGGGGGTTTAACCATCAAATGTTTTTTTGGATGGTGAGGCAGAAGTTATCCCCCAAATCCCATGTTTTCAGGAATAACGCAAAAACGTTGAAAACTACAAAAATGTCAACAACTCTCAGACCATGTTTTAAATTGGACATTTTTGTTTTATTCCGTTAGGACCCCAAAAGATTCATTGATAATCTTTGAAAAAAGAGTGAAAAAGGTTTGGAAGAAACACAAGAACTAGGGGTCACCAAATAAAATTAATTGGTAGCAGGTTTATAACAAACCAAAGGAAGTTTTTCTTCATGCAAAGCAAAGTCAACCTGTGGAACTCTTTGCCAGAGGATGTGGTGAAGGCCAAGACTTTAACAGGGTTCAATAAAGAGTGAAATAAATTCATGGAGGACAGGTCCATCAATGGCTACTATCCAGGATGGGCACGGATGGGATCTCTAGCCTGTTTGTCAGAAGGTGGAAGTGGGCGACAGGAAAGGGATCACCTGATGATTCCCGGTTCTGTTCACTCGCTCTGGGGTATCTGACATAGGCCACTGTCGGCAGGCAGGACACTGGGTCAGACCAAAGGGTCCATCCAGCCCAGTCTGGCCATTGTTCTTTGTGGGGAAGAATTCTTGTCACCTTTCTGGGTGGAAGGGAGACTCTTTAGCCCCTAGAGTTCTTTAGCACATCATAAGGGACGGTCCCGCCTTGAACTATCTGCTCACAGCCTGTTGGATCTCCTGGGTTACAGCCTATCGCCCCGTCCCCTCTCTTACCCCCTGTTGCCAAGGAGGAGGCGGAGAGAGCACAGGGTACTGGGGGAGTCACTGGGGACTCTGGCGGGTGCAAGGGAGCCGGAGTCAGTGCTGAATCCTGCCCATGGCTCCTGTGCAAGGTGGCTCAGGCTGAGCGGACGAGAAATGAAGTAGCTGGTGAGTAACAGGCTAGGTGGGGCTCCCAGACAATAATCCCGTGCTCCCGAGGGCGGGTCTGTGACAACTGATGACTTAACCCAAGACCAAAGCGTTGCCTGCGGCGGTGGGGAAACAATCTGGTCCTCATGCAAATTCCTTGTCTCCACTTCCCGGGTCTCCTCAGCCTTATAAATTAGCTCCCCTTCCACAGGCGCATCAACACGCTTGGCTTTGGAGCTGCAGCTGCCACAGGTGAGTGTCTCTGGGCCGAGTTCGCTCACGTTGCCGGGCTTGGCTTGTTACTCTCAGCTGCACTCCTATCACCTGCGCTGAGTTACTGGAGCCCTCGAGTCATGATTTAATTTCTCCAAGTTGCAGAGAACCCGCCCTGTACGCTAGTTCAGACCAGCAAGGGGCCCATGCCCCATGCTGCGCTGGGGGGGCTCCTGGAGGAGATTCCTTCCTGCCCCACATGTGGTGATCAGCTAGACCCTGACCATGGGGGCCCGGCCCAGCAGCCAGACGGCCGGGGAAGAGGTCACGGCAGCCACTCAGGGCCCGCCCCGTCTCATGCCCCACGACGGCCTTCGCCAGTGCAGCGGGCGTGTGGCACGCGATTCTGGTCAGAGCGGTGCCGTTAGAAATTGTTGGCATTTGCCGTGGGGCCTCGACAGAAATGCACCATATTTGTTGCTGTTGTTTGCTGTTGATATTTATTCAGCTAGGTGCTCCGAGCAGGTGGCATGGTGTGAGGCGCTGTGCACGTGCACCGTGCGTGCAAGGGCCTAATGCAAAGTGCTCACACCGTCACCTGACAAATGGGGGGGGGAGGGAAAACGCTCTCGGGGCAGGGAGCTGAGATCGGGGGTGGCTGTCTAGAGTTGTTACAACTTGAAACAACAACGTTGTGAGAAAATTCAAAATTGTTCCATCTTGCAGGTTTCAAATGGGAATAATTTTGCATTTTTCTGACGTTTTCCCCTCAAAAACACTAAAACGCTTCTTTCTGCGTAAGGGGTAATGTGAATTCTGTTCTGGGTTGGGCATCTTTCTTTGTGTTCACTCTTGAAAGACAATGGCTCAATCCAAAGGCGATTCCACACGCGCTCCTGTCCCCAGTGCTAAGCTCAACCTGGCCTTCCAGTCCCAGCCAACCTGCCAAAATGGACACGTGAGCCGGTGAATCTGGAGGGCAGGCGGAGGCGCGTGGTGGTACGTCTAGTCCCTGCTGAAAAGACGCCTCCTTTCCCTTGCAGGTTTACCTCGACCATTGGAAGATGTCTTCCCAGCAGCAACAGTGTAAACAGACCTGCCCGCCTCCGAAATGCCAGGAGAAATGCCCTCCGCCGTGCAAGGAGCCCTGCCCCCCTCCGAAATGCCAGGACAAATGCCTCCGGCCACGTGCAAGGAGCCCTGCCCCCAAGTGTCCCCGCAGCAGGGCCAAGAGATTGGAAGCAGTGCTAGCCTTCCTGAGCCCGGGCGCTGGACACGAGGAGCAGGAGCCAAGCCCAGAGGGCCGACGAGTCTCCTCTCTCCTGGCGCACATCGCTTTTGCTCTCCCGGCCGGAGCCTTTCGTACAGCGCTCGGCCTTGTTTCTCTGCGTCTTTCCTCAGCGCCCCGAGAGCTGCCAGGAGGGATCGTGCAGCCCTGAGCAACACCCCGCAGCCTGGGGCCATGTGCTCCTCCTCCGTCCTCCGCAGGCAGCCAGAGGTGCTGAAATGCCAATCCCCTCTTCCCACCCGCCGGCTGATTGTGGGCGTGGGACAATAAAACGTCAATTCCACCCATCTCTGTCTCCTTCTGGGTTTTTGTTTGTTTCACTTTTTCTCCCTTCCCCATTCACTCTACTGCCCCGAGATCCAGAGTCTCGGGGGTGAGGGGTGGGGAGGTAACTCTTAGTCTCTACAGTGCCACTGCACTCCCCCTTGCTTCTGCAGATACAGACTAACACGTGTATTGGGGCACAAGCTTTCCTGGGCAAAACCCACTTCATTTGCTAAGGACAGAACACTGGTCAGGGGGAGCCGGGGCCGCGAGTCATGGGAGGGACACCAAAGGTGCAGCAGCTAAAGGTGGGGCGCATGACCTCCCCACATGACCCCTCCATGTGACTCCTCCCCACCCTGCCCCTAGTCCAGGCCCCTGTGGCTCTCCCAGACCCTCCCCACCCCATGTTTCCAGGGGAGAGGGCAATGAGGAGGAAGTGGGTTTTATCCTCATGCCCCTCCCCAGATGCAGACGCTTTCAGCAGGGAACTGAGGCAGCGAAAGAATCAGAACGCGGGGCTACCGGGTGACTCCCTGTCAGCAGCTGCTCTGGTGCGGCTGCACCCCAGCCCTGGTCTGCCGCTGCATGTCCTGGGGCGTGTGCATCGCTGCCAGAGGACAGGGCGGGGCCAGGGCGGAGCCGCCCGTGTGGGGCCTTTGCTCCTGGGAACCGTGGGCCACGCCCTCCTTTTGCCGCTGTGGTTCCAGTGCCTTGCTGTGCAGTCCTCTGTGTCCGGCACAGTGGGAAGACAGAGCCCCTCTCCCCCAGTAATATGGGATGCAGAGGGGTTGGGGAGAGCCAAGGGGGCCTGGGCTAGGGGCAGAGTGGGGCGGAGTCACATGGGGGGGTCAGGTGGGGCGGAGTCACATGGGGAGGTCTTTAGCGGTGCCCCCTTTTGGGTCCCTCCCAGGAGTCTCCAGCCCCCAGTCCCTCTAGCCCAGTATCGTGGCTTCAACAGTGGCTGCTTCAGAAGAAGGGGCACGCACCCCACAGTGGGCAGCGTGGGCTAATTTGCCCCTCCCCATCTCCGGCCAATATTCTCTCCCTGATCTCGAGCACCCTGAGCCCGGCTTACACCCTGAAGCTTGTTTCTCTGGGAACTAACCGACCCTGCCCCAGTGGGAAGGAGCGGGGGACGAGGTGATGCCGGCGCATTCCCGGCTCACTTATAATCAGTGTAAACACGAAAAAAAACCCAGAAGAAAATAAATCTGTCAATTGAAACGTACTGGCCAGCGAGTGACCTTTTCTATGGGGAGCAGCAAGAACTGGAGCTCAGTGGGGCCACCGGGCGGGGAGAGACGTGGGGGGCGAGAGGCAGAGTGGGGAATTGGCTGCCGGTGGGTGCTGACCACCTGCTCATTTTCCCCATGGAACCATTTCCCCCGACCCTGGAGCAACCCGGGAGTCAGCACCTCTGGGGAAGGACGTGGGGACGTTCCGAGCAGCGATGTGCCACTCCGGTCGGGCATTCCCCGTACGTTCATTCTGAGAGCCGTGGGCAATGGAGAGGGGAAGGGAGAGGTGGGGAGGGTTACCGGAGTGACTTGAATACGGGTTGGTTTTGTTTTTCAGTAATAAATGGGATTTTAGAGGATTGATTTCCACGTAATTCTCATCTTATCTACTACATATCTGAGAGACTTTGTCTGTCTGTCTGTGAGTCTGTTTGATCCAGAACTCCTCCTAAACGGTAAGAGCTAGGACTACCCAATTCAGCCTGCAGCTGCCTCTTATCATAGCTTAAAGGAAGATCAGGGCTGAGTTGGGCCAGGACAATGGGATGTGCCTGGAATGGGATTGTTTCTCATCAAATCAAAAGGGAGGGCTCTGCTCGCAGGGACAGTGACACTGTAGCATGACCACAAGGGGGCGGGTGCACTGGGAAGAGAGTGGATAGCTGGGGATAGTTGGGGTGTTGCCCGCTACCACACCCCTCAGCCTCCCAGACAGCACAATCTGCACTGCGCCGGCCGGCCCAGGCAAGCCACCACTCGGCCAGCATGGCTCCTGCTGCCCTGGCCAGCCCCAGGCAGCTGCCCCCCCACCCGCTGCCCTGAGCCCCCCGCACACCTAACCTCCTCCCCTGACTCCTGCACCCGTCACATTTCTGGCACATCCCATTTCCCTGGCAACCGAACCCGTACACTGCATTACGTTACTCCAAGAGGAAGCTGTGGACTGAATTTGGAGGCCCAGCTCTTCTCACGCAGGAGGAGTTCTTGTTCAAACAGACAAACTCTCTCAAGTATATAGTAGAGTATCGCCGTGCACCAGGCAGCTATTAATGTGCTGGATACCAGGACCCAGGTCTCCAGCAGCTCTCACTGCAAGTGCCAACATGAATACAGGGCAGTTTCCATCTCCAGGCCCCAAGGGAAGTGAGACTCACGAAAGAATTAATTAATTTTGTTTTCGCAAAGAGCAAAAGTGAGGCGCAGAGGCAGGTCTGGACGTGCTCAAGGCCACCCAGTAGAGTCAGGAACAGATCCCGTGTCTCCCCACCCTGTGGCCTCGTTGGGGAGCCAGCGTGTTGCAAGCCTTGTGAAAGCACACCCCCACCGCGGCTGCGCACCAGGCTGACTCATCTCTCTGGGCGTTTGCTCGATCACGGGACAGCTACAAGAGCGCCCTTGGGTCCTCCGCAGCCTACAGCTGGATAGGGGAGGACTCAGAAATGTGCAGCTGTGTCCTAATGATTTTGTGGCACTCGGCAGCCAGCTGCGATCAGCATAAACTGACTGATCCTCCCTCGGCTCTAGCGGCGTCTGCGTTCATGGGAGGGTCCCGCTATCGAGGGGAACTTTCCCAGCTTCTACGTGACCCCGGTGAGACGGGCCAGTGAAGGACCTGAGTCCCTGCTCCCGCTCCCTGTACCCAGAGGCCTCCCTGCCCTCTGGGGGCTCCCCTTCCACTTCCTGCGTGGCAGAGTCCCCATAACCCCAACACGTCTGGGCCCAGGAGTCCTGGGGGCTGACCCCCAACCTCGGGCAGGGGCCGGGTGTCCCCATTCTGGGGGGCTCTGTTGTCCCGGGGCACTGCCTGTAGTTCAGAGCAAATACGGCCGATGGAACGGTGACCCACGTGAAAAGGAGAGTGAGGCCGAGCGGGGCAGGTGCAAGGAAACATGTCTCCTCGCTCTGTGGCAGGGCACCTCGCGCAGCGTCTCTGGTGTGTCAGGGCAGGCCCCCGCCGGTCTGGCCAGGCCCAACGCCTCCTCCCCAGGCACCACAGGGGGGCTGCGGGTCGGACACTTGCTCTGGTGGAGGATGCAGCCTTCAGGCTCTGGGTGGCAGGGCCCTTCTGCCCAGCACCAGCCCCCTCCTGTTGGCATTACGATCCCCCTCCCAGTCTGGCCGGCCAGGCCTCCTGGCTGGGGTCGCGTCTCGCTGGTGCTCGGTCTCTGCCCAGGGTCCCTCTTCGCTCTCCCCAGCTGATCACTGCACCCAACTCTGGAAGGATACAGCTCTGCCCCCCGACCCCGCACGGATACAAGTCTGCCCCCGACCCTGCACAGATACAGCTCTGCCCCCCAACTCCGCACGGATACAGGTCTGCCCCCCGACCCCGCACGGATACAGCTCTGCCCCCCGACTCCGCACGGATACAGGTCTGCCCCCCAACCCCGCACGGATACAGCTCTGCCCCGACCCGCACGGATACAGGTCTGCCCCGACCCCGCACGGATACAGCTCTGCCCCCCGACTCCAAGCACGGATACAGCTCTGCCCCCCAACCCCGCACGGATACAGCTCTGCCCCCCGACCCCGGGGCTGCTTCTCTAGCTCCGCTGGCTCTGGCTGGTGCATCCGAGTACGTGCTCTGCTCTCTGGGCTGCCTCTCTGGCTGGCGCGGCTCTGCTCCTGGGCTCAGCTCCAGTCCCTGCTGTCTCCTTCGCTCCAGAGCCAGCCTGGGGATGGGTGGGGCCCTAGGCAGTGCTACAAAAGTATCCCCCTGTGCCTGACGGCAGCCTGGTTTGTAGAGGTGTGATTGCGAGTGGCCGTTTTGTAGAGGTGTGAGTGGCCGATTTGTAGAGGTGTGATTGTGCTTGGCTGTTTTGTAGAGGTGTGATTGTGAGTGGCCGTTTTGTAGAGGTGTGATTGCAAGTGATCGTTTTGTAGAGGTGTGAGTGGCTGGTTTGTAGAGGTGTGATTGTGAGTGGCCGTTTTGTAGAGGTGTGAGTGGCCGATTTGTAGAGGTGTGATTGTGCTTGGCCGTTTTGTAGAGGTGTGATTTTAGGCTCGTCAGCAGCACCCCAATAGAACAGTTTCGAGGAAATGTTAAACTCAGGTCCTGTGGATGGACACAGGTCATTCAGAGAGGGACAGGATGTACCTGGGGCTGGCAAATGCCTGTGAAATAGCTTCAGTGCCCCTTGACTGGCTTTTCCATGAGTTCGGGGGCTGCTCGTGGCTCGGGCCGGCGGTGCCCCGTTCAGGTCACTAGCTCCTCTCCGGAGGGAGCAGGTCCACAGAACAGGGGCAGGAAGGGGAGGGTGGGTGGGCAATAGGATCCTGCGGTGCCCTATGCTGTGCACTGTGCGTAAGGGTGGCCCCGCTCTGCCTGAGCCAGGCGATTCCAGCTCACACGGAGGACGGGCCACCCCGGGCCTCCTGACTCCCTCATTGGCCTCCCGCCCTGTCAATCTGGCTGGCCTGCAGCACTGGACTCGTCCATTGTTCCTGAGCGCCCTGGATCTTGGGGCCCTGATTTCTCATCTACCCTCCCCCTTCCTTTTTGCACTGAGAACTAGCCAGCCCACCCCCTCCTGGTGAGTTTTAGTAAGGGGCCCAGAGGCCCTTTAGCAGTAGGCTGAGCGTGGGCTGGAGGGGAGGCTGTGTGAAGGAATTGCATGGCACAGTGGTCCAGCTCCAACCTTGGAGACCTTCTACTCATGGTGAGCAATTGGTATTGACGGGTGCCCACGAGGGAATCCTTGCAAGCGGATTTTTCCTTGACCTGCACATTGCACATTGCAAAGGGTGCGTGACCAAGCAACCCGCCTGGCCTGGCCAGATGGCACCCGCTTTTTGCAGTAATGTGACTGCCTGGAGATCATAAGAACATAAGAACGGCCAGACTGGGGCAGACCAAAGGTCCATCCAGCCCAGTGTCCTGTCTGCCCACAGTGGCCAATGCCAGGTGCCCCAGAGGGAATGAATCGAACAGGTAACGATCAAGCGATCTTTCTCCTGCCATCCACCTCCACCCTCTGACAAACAGAGGTAGGGACACCGTTCCTTACCCATACTGGCTAATAGCCATGAATGGACTTAACCTCCATGAATTTATCTAGCTCTTTTTTAAACCCTGTTACAGTTCTAGCCTTCACAACCTCCTCAGGCAAGGAGTTCCACAGGTTGACTATGCACTGTGTGAAGAAGAACTTCCTTTTATTTGTTTTAAATCTGCTGTCCATTAATTTCATTTGGTGGACCCTAGTTCTTATATTATGGGAACAAGTAAATAACTTTTCTTTATTCACCCTCTCCACACCAATCATGATTTTATAGACCTCTATCCTACCCCCCCTTAGTTTCCTCTTTTCCATGCTGACAAGTCCCAGTCTCTTTAATCTCTCCTCATATGGGACCCGTTCCAAACCCCTCAGCATTTTAGTTGCCCTTCTCGGAACCTTTTCTAATCCCAGTATATCTTTTTTGAGATGTGGAGACCACATCTGTATGCAGTATTCCAGATGTGGGCGTCCCATGGATTTATATAAGGGCAATAAGATATTCTCCGTCTTATTCTCTATCAGGTGCATCAGCTCCTTAGGAACTGAATTTCCCTTTGTTCTGATGGCGCTGTCATGAGTTCAGCAGGCCAAGGGAGTACCTGTCTTGGCTTGCCTTTCATCGCCAGTCACGGGGCTCAGTCATGCAGCCCCTGGGGGGAAATCCCTGATCTGTGCTGGGCAGAAGGCCTGACTGCGTGGTCAGAAGTGTCTCTTCTTGTCTTCAAAATTGGCGCCTCCTGGTCGTCCTTTCTCACTTAAAAAATCGAGCAGTATTTCAAGATTCACTTCTCTTAGGGATGGAGAATCCCGTTTAATTAACTGAACATCAAGTGCCACCGGTTAGCTAATTGATTAAACGGAGGCAGGAAGGGGCTGCTCTGGCCAGACTTGAGGGCCCCCACCCGCAGCAGGCCCCCTGGGGCTGGAGCCATAACTGGTAAGGGTGATGTATACCAGTTAACTGGTTAACCATTTACATCCCTAATTTCTTTTTCTACTTTAAAGATTTTGTCCAGAGAATTATTTTAATAAAGGACTTGTCCATAACTGATTATTATTTTCTATTTTTTTATTGTTGAAATTCACAGTGCAAGGAATTACGCATGCAGTGCCAGCAACACACACCGAATGACTACAGATAAGTACAGAGTACATCAACAGCATCACTGTTCCAGTGTATGGTAAAAATCCATCTCAGGATATAAATCATGCAGTACAGCATATACACGTCATTCATTCTCTGCACAATTAATAAGGGAAAGGCACACATGAAGGTTGATTTCTTCTAGAATGAATATGGGTTGGAGTTAATAATCAAGGTCTTTCCCATTATTGCTTGCTGGCTGTGTTTGATTTTTCTAAGACACCAAAACACCATGTAAGTTATTTGTGGACAAATGGCTCTCTAAAGCTATTTTAGTGGAGAGGGCTTGTAATTCAGTATAGTAGATTTCTATTGGGACTGCAGATCATTATAGGAATCTTTGCATCTTATCTACTCTGGGGTCATTTCCACTTGATGAGAAATTTTGGACCATGATTTTGTGGTGTCTGGAAAACCCTCTCTTCTAGTCCATGGAATCATTATTACCCATTATTTGTGTTTCTGTAACACCTGGGTGCCTTAGCCAATGGCTCCAGGCACCGTACGAACATAGAACTAAACCCGGCCTCTGTCCCAAGGAGCTTACAGTCTAAGTAGCTAACAAAGTGCAGCCTGCGGATCCAGAGAGACAGACGTTGGAGCACAAGAAAATGACATCATCATGCAGGACAACAGTCTTGACTTTCATGCTGCCTAACTGTTGTCAGGTTAAGCCTGAGCATCATTTGGGCATTCCTGGTCCTGCAGCATCACCTGCTCTACCTCTGGGAGGTTCAAAAGAACGAGGAGAGCGCAATTAAATTAGAACATCAAAGCATCTTTGGTACAATTTCTATCCAACCCAGCTTTTTCTAGCAGTGCATGCAAATATATATATAAAAGAGCCAGAAACACCATGTCACTTATTAACAGAACTATCCTACCATATTGAACCATGGATTGAACAAGTGGGTGGGAAGCTGTGTGCCTGAACAGAGCACCCTTAAGGAGAGGAGGGGATGAGGTAAGATGACCGATGAGAAGCCACAGAAATCGGTGCTCCGATTTGGCACACCGCTCTTCCTTCCATGGCACCCATTGTTAGTTGCAGGTTACTTCCTTTTGGGTGGCAGCTGGCCAGGCTGCTTGCTGTGTGGCTGTTCAGTTGACGGGCATGTCTTCACACAAGGTGGGGCTTTCACCGTTGGATCCTTGCATGTTGGCTCCCCTGGAAGACATGGGGTTGGCTTAGGGCCTACAGGAGGAATGGTGACTGGTGGTTCCTTGCATGGCCCCTTCCCTGGAGGACATGGGGTTGGAGAAGGAATAGAGATTGGTGGCAACTGGCACTGTTGCTTCTCTTGAGAACATGGTGCTGGCTCAGGGAATACTGGAGGACCAGTGACAGGCGGTTCTTTGCATGGCCTCTTCCCTGCAGGGCATAGAGTTGGTGCAGGAGTTGTAGAAGAAGTGGTGGTTGGTGTTGAGGTAGAGGTCGTAGAAGGAATGTTGCCTGTTCTTGATGCACGGTCTGGAGAAGGAGCAGGGTCTGCTTTTGGCGCAGGGGCTGGAGAAGGAGCAGGGTCTGCTTTTGGCGCAGGGGCTGGAGAAGGAGCAGGGTCTGCTTTTGGCGCAGGGGCTGGAGAAGGGGCAGGGTCTGCTTTTGGTGTAGGAGCTGGAGAAGGAGCAGGGTCTGCTTTTGGTGTAGGAGCTGGAGAAGGAGCAGGGCCTGCTCTTGGTGTAGGAGCTGGAGAAGGAGCAGGGTCTGCTTTTGGCGCAGGGGCTGGAGAAGGGGCAGGGTCTGCTTTTGGTGCAGGGGCTGGAGAAGGAGCAGGGTCTGCTTTTGGCGCAGGGGCTGGAGAAGGAGCAGGGTCTGCTTTTGGTGCAGGGGCTGGAGAAGGAACGGTGTCTGCTTTTGGTGCGGGGGCTGGAGAAGGAGCAGGGTCTGCTTTTGGCGCAGGGGCTGGAGAAGGAGCAGGGTCTGCTTTTGGTGCGGGGGCTGGAGAAGGAACGGTGTCTGCTTTTGGTGCGGGGGCTGGAGAAGGAGCAGGGCCTGCTCTTGGTGCGGGAGCTGGAGAAGGAGCAGGGTCTGCTTTTGGTGCAGGGGCTGGAGAAGGAGCAGGGTCTGCTTTTGGCGCAGGGGCTGGAGAAGGAGCAGGGTCTGCTTTTGGAGCAGGAGCTGGAGAAGGAACGGTGTCTGCTTTTGGTGCGGGGGCTGGAGAAGGAGCAGGGTCTGCTTTTGGTGCAGGAGCTGGAGAAGGAGCAGGGCCTGCTCGTGGTGCGGGAGCTGGAGAAGGAGCAGGGTCTGCTTTTGGTGCAGGGGCTGGAGAAGGAGCAGGGTCTGCTTTTGGTGCGGGGGCTGGAGAAGGAGCAGGGTCTGCTTTTGGTGCAGGGGCTGGAGAAGGAGCAGGGCCTGCTCTTGGTGCGGGAGCTGGAGAAGGAGCAGGGTCTGCTTTTGGAGCAGGAGCTGGAGAAGGAACGGTGTCTGCTTTTGGTGCAGGGGCTGGAGAAGGAGCAGGGCCTGCTCTTGGTGCGGGAGCTGGAGAAGGAGCAGGGTCTGCTCTTGGCTCAGGGGCTGGAGGAGGGCACGGAGGAGGACCGACGACTGGTGGTACGGTGCATGGCGGCTTCCCTGAAGGACATGGTGCCGGCTCAGGGCGTGTCACTGGCTCTGGACATGCGGCGGTTTCTGGGAAGTTTTTCGTCCCCTTGCAGAGTGCCGGTGGCAGGGTGATGCCTTGCTTGCATTGCTGCTGGTCATGGGGATAAGGCATCTTTGTGCAAGACAGGGTAGTCTAAAAGAAGCACCAAAGTGTTATGAAACACGCAATGGAAATGCAGTAAGACCAGAGGCCATCCCGCCTGTGGCTTGGGAGACTAATGGTCTCTAAGAATGCACGTCGCTTTACCCTCTCTTCTGCCTTGGGATGCCAACCCATTGCTTATGTCACCTTCTCTGCATCCTGCCTTCTGAGCCCCTCTCTCATTTTGCCTCCTCTCTGTTCTGTGCTTCCTGGAGAGGCCTTGGCCAGCTCCCACACAGACGCCTCCCAACGAGAGATGAGCAAATTGTTTCAGACAAAATTGCCTTTTGTGCCCCCCTCGCTAGCGCCTTCTCCAGAAGCATCACTCTGCCCTTTATCTATTGTCTTCCTGCCAGCACCTTCCCCGCGAACCTGCTCGTCTCAGTATCTTCCTCGCTCTGTCAACGTCCCGCTGGAGTATTCTAAAGCCCAGGTGAAAGGAGGCCCAGTAAAGAAACTAGAGGGAATATCCCCCCAAAGAAATGTCCAGACCCCGTAATACCGAGTGTCTCCACGGCAAACACACGGAGCCCGATGGTTCTCTGATTCTGGGTTGACATCAGTCTCACTTTGTTGGTGCCCCCCAGGATTCCAGATGGTGTTAGTGAAAGGAGAATGGTGCCCATTACATTCACAAGCTGTTGTGCGAAGAATGAGCAACAGCAAGCATGGCGCCATTCGTTCTTGCACTCACCGTGACATGCCGGCAGCAGCCTCCCAACGAGATGGCTAATCTTACACTCACTAATAACGCGTGTGGCTGGAGGAAGCTAAATTGAATGCGCTCGCCCCTTGTGCTATAAAGAGCACGGCCAGGGGTAGGCGATAAACCAGAGGTGGTTCACCAGGGATAGCTGCTGGCGCTTTATTTACTTGCGCGGTGTCTGTAGATAAAGCTGCTCGCAGCACCCGTTGGCTGCGGATCACCATGCCCAGCCAATGGGAGCTGTGGGAAGCGGCGTGGGCCAGGACACCACTTCCTGCAGATCCCAGTGGCCGGGAGGAGCGGTTTGTAGCCAACGGGAGCTGTACCTGGAGACATGCAGATAAATAAAGCGCCAGCTGGTGAACCGCGTCAGGCCTGTGGGCTGCTCATTGCTCACCCCTGCCCTAGTCAAAGCAGACTAGAAGGAAGTTCTCATATAGCCCCCCAAGTGCTGCAGTACACAACTGCACAGATGGATTATGGGAGATTTCCTGCAACCTATGAAGCATCAAGACCTTCCACCTACAGAAGTTGGGATCCAACAAAAGAAATTCTCTCTCCCACCTGGTCTCTGCCTTATCCTGGGGCCAATAAGGCTGCAACATTGCAAATAACGACAAACTTAGCTAAATCTGTTATCTGCACCAGTGGCAAGTCCAGTGTCCATATATTGCTAGGAACAAGCTACACATACCTAGGGAATTCTCATGTATGTAGCAGCTTGGGGTATATTAACACCTAAAGCCAACATTCGTTGGCAGGTGTGGAGTTGGCTTTATCAAGGATATTTTTACTCTTTCCTCTATTCGCTGCCACCAACACCCAAGAACGTCTTTAAAAGTGGCCTCAAGACTCGCTTCTTCAGATCACCAGCCTGCACTAACCTGAGCGCCCAGGGAAAGCAAAGCGCAGCTCCAGGACCAGACTTACCCAACTGCCCAAGAAGAAGGACCATGCAGAAGTCAAGCGGCTAGTGTTGCTCGGAGGCGAGAGAACTTTTATATAGTCTGCAAGCCCTGCCTTCTGGAAATGAGACAAGCCCCAGGTACGATGAGCTCACCTTTTGCATCCCACGAGACTCACGTATTTCCTCAGCTGACCTGTTTCTACACTGGCCTGGTAGGACACTCCCTCATGTACCGATGGGTGTTGTATAATTTAGCCTGATCTCCTCCCTGACTAATTGGAATGGCAAAAGTCACAAAAGTGATGAAAACAAGTGATACATGGGCAGACCCCACCCTCACCCCAGCTGCAGTTCAGTCCTGCTGCAGTCAATGGCCAAGGACATCAACTGGTTTACATGGACGTACGTTCACTGGAGTCAATGGAGCCAGGTCCCTTGGCCCCAGAGCAGGACCTTTCTGGAGTTGTTTAAATGTGGCTGCATGTAGAAGTCTGGGGATTGATTGGGACTCCACTTAGGCCAGGTCTGCACTAGACCTGGAAGGTCGGCCTAAGTGACGCAGCTCCAGTTACATAAATAACGTCTCTGGAGTCGATGTACCGTAAGCAGAGCTTGGCACTGTCTCCACAGCAGGAGGTTGATGGGAGAAAAAGCTCCCCTTGACTTCCCTTACTCCTTGTGAATCGAGGAGTACTGGCTCAGACCAGGGGCAACTTCAGCGTTTGATTTAGCAGGTCCTTACTAGACCCACTAAATCGATTGCCAGAAGATCGATCTGCAGCACGGCACATGGAGCGGTGGCCTTAGCTGGGCCATTTCCCAGTGAATTCATTGAAGAGACTCCTGATTTGGCTCCAACGTAAGTGAGAGGAGGATTTTTGTCCTTGGTCTTTTGAGACTGGTCCAAGGAATAGAAGAATCTGTGATGTTGAAAAGTCCTGCGAAATGCGGCAGAATGGATTGGACACCAAATAGATGCAAAGGTCTGTGGTTAAGTTATTGGACTGTGAGCCAGGATTCCTGGGTTCATTCCTGCCAAAGGAGCCCCAGGGTTCTGCCAAAGTCTCACTGAGTGACCTTGGGCATGTCCCATTGCCTATCTGTTCCCCAGTTTTCCTATATGTAAAATATGAGCACCGGTGCTTCTCTGTTTCACAACAGTGGTGCGAGGCTAGGTCATTCATGTCCATGAGTCGGTCAGTTGTTACGGTGATGATGGAGCATAGAAGTGCCTGGATAGAATGGAACTCCCTATAACCGTGTGGATTGATATCCTCTTGCACCTGAGAGAAGGGGGCAGAATTCTACCTGTGGAGATGAGAAATTAATTTTCAGAATCTAAAATATAATTTTCGTTTTTTTATAAAGAGGAAGACTATCCAGCTTTGCCTTTGACGTCAGATGCCAGTGATGAACCATCGCATGTTATCTCTCGTTTCCTGAGAAAATCTGTCACGTTAGCCAATCCATTTAGCTTTCTAGACAATAGTTATGTTGGTGCTGATCAGAGCATAAAAGGCCAGATTCTGCTCCTATTTGTAGGGGTAACAATCAATGTTCCCTCTAATCTTTTTATTCCACGTGCGGATTTTTTCCATTCATGTGTGGAATAATTTTTATGTGCACTGAGGCATGTATGAATGTGCACCACCTGTAGAAACAAAAAACCGAGTGGTGGGTGCTCTGCTAATCGTCTGGGTGGCCTTTGACTATCTCCCGAGTGGCTGCACAAGCACACAGCTTACAGGGAGCCCTGGTATAAATCCATTCCGCTGATTGCAAGCCAGCGGCTCCCTACAGCCACAAGAAAGGAGCAAACTGTGTCTCCGGGTGTGATTTGGAGGGGAAAGCGCTGGGCCGGGGCACAGAGCTAATCATGGGCAAAGTGCTGTCAGCTCGCTCGTTTGAGTGTTCACCGGGCAGATGCTTTGAAAATTGTGGCAACGCAACAGCAATTCAGTGAGGGGAGGGGAGGGCGTGCAACACGGGAGCCCAGAATCGGTCAATGGTGTTTTGGCTGGAACGTTTTATCTGTGGAAAACAGCATCTTGGCACAACGGTGGCGTTCCCTGCAGCACCGCAGGTTCCCACCACAAAACAGGGGCTTTTAAAATAAAAATGTTTGATGAAAATGAAACGTCTGTTCATTGTTCATTGGCAGAGCAATATTTTTCACGGCTGGGTGGAAGGGGAGGGACAATTATTTCCCCACCTGCCCTGGAGAAGAGGGATTAATTTCACCATAACTGATTGTCGTGATAACCACTCCCATCAGTCTTAACCATTTGATGCAGAGATTCTTATTTGGGCTGCAATGCCTCCGTGAAGCAACGCTGTGTACTCAAGACGCAATGCTAGCATGGTGGCATTCTTGGGGCAGGTGGCAGGAACGTCCTACACCATCCTAGCGATGGTGTAATTTCCTGTTTGTAATCCTTGTTTTTCTGTTTGTGGGTGGGACCTCTGGGTGGGATGCTGGTTGTTGGGGCTGCTGCAACTTCCTGGTTTATTTCATCTGCGTGTGGGGCCCTCTTGTTATCTCCCCAGCCCGAGTGGGACAGGGACATCTGCTTGGTCTACCCACCTCTGACCTGAAGGGGTGGATTTCAGGTGCCCACCTCCAGGCCTCTGTGCCGTTTAAGTCTTATGGGGCAGCCCCCCAGCTGGCTGGGAATGTCACAACCCCACTGGTCAGCAGACACTGCTCGGCAGTGGCCTTTGTGGAGTTACTAGAAGATTTACCCGGCCTTGCTCAGGTCCTTAACTCAATTTTTGTTTTTCTTCATTTCGATCTTTGCTCTGGGGTGGGGCTGCGGAGCGGGGTGGTCAGGATGCAGGAGAGAGGACGACCCCAGCCCTCTGTCACTGCAGCAGCTCGGGGTCAAGTGAGAAGCCCCTCGCTATGGCTGCTGCAGCTTCATTAGGCACAGCCGGTGTATGTTCTCTGGCTGGGGCAGATCCAGATTCATCTGTCCCTTGGGGTCCCCAGCCAGAGTGAGGAATGCAGCAAACTGGGCTTTTTCCCCTCACTCCCTGACAAAGGGGGACAGCCAGCAATGTTCAGCTCCTCCCCCCGCATGAGCACTGGTGGGGGACACTCAGGGCTGGAGCATACCCCAATGGGGGGGGGGTGCACACTCCCACCCAACCCCTGTCACCTGCCTGGTGATTCTGTCTCTTTTCTATAAGGCTTCATGAGAAGCAATCCCATTCCAGGCCCATCCCATTGTCCGGCACAGCCAACACCCCCTCTCCCCGCTCTTGCTTTGAGTCAGGAAAAGAGGAAGCTGCATAGCAAATTGGGGTGGGAGGGTGTATTCAAGCTCTTACCATGTAGGAGGAGTTCTTGAACAAACAGCCAGGCAGAAGGACAGCAGACAGACAGACAGACAAACTCTCAAAGGGTATGTCTACACTACAAAGTTAATTCGAACTAACAGCCGTTAGTTCGAATTAACTTTCATAGGCGCTACACATGCAAACCGCTAGTTTGAACTTAATTCGAACTAGCGGAGCGCTTAATTCGAACTAGGTAAACCTCATTCTACCAGAACTAACGCCTAGTTCGAATTAAGTAGTTCGAATTAAGGGCTGTGTAGCCACTTTATTCGAACTAGTTAGAGGCCAGCCCTTCCCAGGTTGCCCTGCTGGCCACTCAGGGCCAAACCAGGGAAACTCCTCTGCCCCCCCTCCTGGCCCCGGAGCCCTTAAAGGGCCACGGTCTGGCTACGGTGCTTGTGCCAGTTGCAAGCCTGCCAGCACCCAGCCAGCAGACCCTGCACCTGGCACGGCATGAGCCAGCCACCCGCTGCCACCCAGCCCTCCGCCTCTTCCCAGGACCAGGATGGCGGCTCCCAGGAGCCTGCCCAGGGCCACAAGAGGCGGGCGCCCGCCTGGTCTAGTGTGGAGCTCGTGGACCTCATCCAGGTTTGGGGGGAGGCCTCCAACGTCCACGATCTCCGCACTAGGCACAGGAATGCGGCCATCTATGGCAGGATAGCTGCCAGCCTGGCCACCAAAGGCCACATGCGAACCCAGGAGCAGGTCTGCATGAAAATCAAGTTGGTCCAGTGAGACCCCCGATCCTGAGCCCTGAGCTTAGAACATAAGAACATAAGAACGGCCGTACTGGGTCAAACCAAAGGTCCATCTAGCCCAGTATCCTGTCTGCTGACAGTGGCCAACACCAGGTACCCCGGAGGGGATGGACCGAAGACAATGACCAAGCGATTTGTCTCGTGCCATCCCTCTCCAGTCTCTGACAAACAGAGGCCAAGGACACCATTTTATCCCCTGGCTAATAGCCTTTTATGGACCTAACCTCCATGAAATTATCTAGCTTCTCTTTAAACTCTGTTATAGTCCTAGCCTTCACAGCCTCCTGTGGCAAGGAGTTCCACATGCTGACTATGTGCTGTGTGAAGAAGAACTTTCGCTTATTAGTTTTAAACCTGCTGTCCATTCATTTCATTTGGTGTCCTCTAGTCCTTCTATTATGGGAACTAATGAAGAACTTTTCTTTATTCACCCTCTCCACACCACTCATGCTTTTATAGACCTCTATCATATCCCCCCTCAGTCTCCTCTTTTCTAAGCTGAAAAGTCCCAGTCTCTTTAGCCTCTTCATATGGGACCTGTTCCAAACCCCTAATCATTGTAGTTGCCCTTTTCTGAACCCTTTCCAAGGCCAAAATATCTTTTCTGAGGTGAGGAGACCACATCTGTACACAGTACTGAAGATATGGCATACCATAGTTTTATACTTCCCCTCCTCCTTCTTCCCCTGGCTTCCCTTCCAGCTACCTCTGCCCAGGTTTCCTCCCCTCTCCCACCCTCTCTCTTCCCCTCTCCCACCTCCTTTTCCCAGTCTCCCCAGAGGTTAATCCCCAGTTTTGTTAAATAAAGAGAGTTTCTATTTTTGAACACACGTGTCCTTTATTTTTACATCAGGAAGGGGGCTAGGGAGGGGTAAGTGGAAGGAGGTGAGGGAGGAATGGGATACGAGTCCCCGATGGGGAGGACTGGGGTGGCTCTGTGGGCTCCTTGGGGTGGAAGCTCTCCTGCAGGGCCTCCTGGATCCTGACAGCCCCCCGATTGACCCCCCCCGGATGGCAGCCTGCGGCAAGTACAGCCGGGCTGATGGCCGAGTGCTGTGAAGTGCCGAGTGTGGGCACTCAGAGCACTCCAAGACAGGACTGCTTTGCTGTCCCACAGGGAGGTAGACCAGCAAGCAGGGAACCCTGAGAACGGTCTGTCCGGGGTGGGGGTCGGGTCCCTTTAAGCACAGCCCTCGGCTAGCCTGAGGCAGCAGCTCCACACTCTAAGTCCTAACCTGATGTCCTGCCGGCACTGGTTCTGGCCAGCCTTAACTTAGGTTCAGGGTCCACTCAATGTGGACATGCTAGTTCGAATTAGCAAAACGCTAATTCGAATGAGTTTTTAGGTCTACATGCACTAATTCGAATTAACTAATTTGAACTAAGTTAGTTCGAATTAGTGCTGTAGTGTAGACATACCCAAAGGGTATATCTAGACTACAGGCTTTTGTCGACAGAGGCTTTGTCAACTGATACTGTTGAGAAAGCTTCTGTCGACAAAGAGCATCTAGACTACAGTCAGTTCTGTCGACAAAGCAAGCCGCTTGGTCGACATGACAGTGTAGACACAAAGGACAGTGTAGATACAATAATGCCTTCTGTCCACAGAACTCTGCCGACAAAAGGCGTTAATCCTCGTAGAATGAGGGTTACTGCCTTCGACAAAACTGCCGCGTTCTGTCAACGTTATGTCGACAGAACTCGGTGGCAGTGTAGACACAGGTACAGTTTTGTCGACAAAAGACCACTTTTGTTGACTAAATCCTGTAGTCTAGACACACCAAAGTATATACACTAGGGTTCTGGAATCCTGGCTCATCATCAACAATAATCCTTTAGCCCCCCTGGGGCTGGCTTATGGAAAATCTTTCTTGTAAGCAGAGATGCTGGAAAATGTGTGTGTGTGTGGGGGGGGTGTCCCTAACCTCTGTTTGTCTGGAAATGGGTGACAGGGGAGGGCTCACATGAGGATTACCTGTTGTGTTCCCTCCTTCTGGGACTTTTGGCACTGGCCACTGTGGGCAGACAGGACACTGGGCTGGATGGACCTTTGGTCTGACCTAGTCTGGCCACTCTTATGTTCGTGGCCTGTCATATACAAGAGGTCAAGCTACAAGAACTGGTGTCCTTAATTTCTCCACCTGTAAAGTGAAGATTTTTAAGCTGCCCTCTCCTAGAACAGGTTGTGAGCAGAACGGATTGAAAGACAGTGCCCATTTTTGTGTGAAAACTTTTCAGAAATGGAGTCAAATTTTTAAAAAGTGGTGAACTCTACCAAGAAACCACATGTTGGGGGTTACAGTTTTGGAACATTTTGACCCAGTCAAGCTGTGGGTCTTAATTAATTAGTTACAGTTTTATGACATGCTTTGCCGATGAACAGTAACATCAGAATAAAAGAAACAAAAACAACTGCTTTTCTCTGGTTTGTGATTTATTTACCTTGTGAGCTATATTTTTCCTTAGACTAAAAAAAAACCAACCCTCCCCCAAAAAACCTGCACCCAAACCAAAAAAACCTCCAAAAACTAAAACCCTTTCCTCTAAGGTGTAAATACTTTTTCCTCATCTGTAAATTGCATTAATAATAATTTGGCAGCTATATGTGGTGAAACTTGTCTTCATCATTATTCAAGGAGCTGTGAAAAACAGCTGGTGTAGTAAAGCTGACGGCCTAAAGAAGTTAATGCCTCAGTTCATCTGGTGATAGTTTGTGGGTATCTTGTAGGCAGGGGGCTTGGTTCTAGCAATAGATATCAGTTCCATACCATTGTAATTCCATCAAATTCAATTCTGAGTTACCCTTGTGAATGCAGAATCAGGCCTGGAAGTTGCTGGCTGAGAGATGATCCCTTTACTATAATGATTATTAATTATTTGGGACCTGGGCCCCAATGTGGCAGGAGCAGCACAGAGACCTAGCGAGAGACCGTGCAGACTCCAGAGAGTTTCCAATCTACACAAACAAAGGCTGGGAAATAGATCAGAGATTAAAATATTTGGACCAGGTTCACTCAGGAAGCCTGTGGGGGCTCATGCATTCTGCCTCTAGCCCCTAAATCCCACTTACACCCTTGGACTGAAACATCTCCTGCATATGAAAGGAAAGGTGAACTTGTGGATGCCCCTTTTTTTTCACCTGGGACAGAGGACCTTGTGTTTCTTCAGCGTAATCCCTTAAGCTCTGTGTTTCATCAAGCACCTGACACTCCTCGAGCTCACACAAACATGCTTGCAAACTGGAACGGCTTCTCCAGACCAACACCTCCCTCTGCAATGTGCCCTGAGCGGTCTTGTGACTCGCTGCGATCATTCCCACCCCAGATAACATCTCCGGTTCCATGGAAGCCTCATGCTGCACATTGCTTGGATTTTGTTGTTCCAGCAGAGACATCAACACTGAACAATCCATACCCATTACCGGTGTTTCCTTCCTCTTCCTTCTCTGGCTCCTCGTCCCCTGCCATTCAGCCTCCCTCCCCAGACACATCTTCGGACACAATCCTTATCAGGTGTCCAGGGTCATCTGTGCTCCCACCAGCGCCTGCTGAAATTAATGGGCTTCCTGTTCCAGCCCTTATGGAAATCAGAAAATGTGAATTTGAGTCTCTAGTGACTGAATTATTCCAAGGTGAAAGACTGAAAACTGTGGGGCAGGGTCTCAGCTAGTATAAATCAGCCTTGCGCAATGAATCCTATGACGGATCTGGCTTTGCATCCATCCACCTTCCTTCCTGGACCATCTGAGCCCCTCTTGGTACTCATCCTGCTATGAGCAGACACACCAAGACTCTGGCCTGGTCTACACGAAAAGGAAGATCACCGCTGCTGCGACTGATCTTCCGGAGTTTGATTTAGTGAGTCTAGTTAAGACTCGCCAAATCGAACTCAGAGGGCACCTCCACCGGTGTCGGCTACTCCTCCTTTTGCAGGGAGTAAAGGACGCAGCCTTCCGCTGTAGGGACACTGCAACGCTTAGCTTAAGGGAAGTCGACTCCAGCTAAGTATTGTACATTGCTGGCGTTGTGTACCGTAAGCCGAGCTGCTGGGTCTAGTTTAGACCTGACCTCAATAACAAAGTGCGACATCCTTGCTGGATCTCTTCTGTTTGCCAGCACGATGCAAAGCGAGGTGAATCCCAGTGTTTCCTATGCAGGGTTGAATGAATTCTGCCCATCAGACCATGCCTGCCCCTCATTACAGGAGTGCACCACAATCATGCAGAAAGCTCTCCATTTGGAGTGAACCAGTATTTACTAATCACACTCAGAACTTGAGAAGCCTTTCTCAGTGACTGCGTGAACATCGACTAGTTAGTACTCACTACTCACGGCAAGAGAAGTAATGGCAGGAGGTATTATTGCCCCCATGTAACAGGTGGGGAAGCTGAGTCAGAGAGAAGTGACCTGCCCAAGATCATGGAGAAAGCCAGTGTCAGAGCTAGAATTATAGCTCAAGAGTTCTTAGGTGCCAGTCCTGTACTCTTTCCTATAGACCATGCACCCTGTGGCATTCAAATTGGTTCAGAAAGGGGCAACCAAAATTACTGGGATTTTGGAACGTGTCCCATCTGAAGAGAGATTAAAAAGACTTGGACTTTTTAGCTTAGAAAAGAGGAGACTAAGGGGGGATATGATAGAGGTCTATAAAATCATGACTGGTATGGAAAAAGTGAATAAGGAAAAGTTACTTTCATATTCCCACAATAAAAGAACTAGGGATGGCATTCATCCAAGGGTTCTAAAAGAACTCAAATGGGAAATTGCTGAACTATTATCTGTGGTTTGTAACCTATCCCTTAAATCGGCTTCCGTGCCTAATGACTGGAAGGTAGCCAACGTGACACCAATATTTAAAAAGGGCTCTAGAGGCGATCCGGGCAATTACAGACCGGTAAGTCTAACTTCAGTACCGGGCAAATTAGTCGAAACAATAGTAAAGAATAAAATTGTGAAGCATGTAGAAGAACATAATTTGTTGGACAAAAGTCAACATGGTTTCTGTAAAGGGAAATCCTGTCTTACTAATCTATTAGAGTTCTTTGAAGGCGTTAAACATGCGGACAAGGGGGATCCAGTAGATATAGTATACTTAGATTTCCAGAAAGCCTTTGACAAGGTCCCTCACCAAAGGCTCCTGTGTAAATTACATGGCCATGGGATAAGAGGGAAGGTCCTTTCTTGGATTGAGAACTGGTTAAAAGACAGGAAACAAAGGGTAGGAATAAATGGTAAATTTTCAGAATGGAGAGGGTAACTAGTGGTGTACCCAAGGGTCAGTCCTGGGACCAATCCTGTTCAACTTATTCATAAATGATCTGGAGAAAGGGTAAGCAGTGAGGTGGTAAAGTTTGCGGATGATACCAAACTGTTTAGGATAGTCAAGACAGAAGCAGACTGTAAGGGACTCCAAGAAGATCTCACCAAACTGAGTGATTGGGCAACAAAATGGCAAATGAAATTTAATGTGGATAAGTGTAAAGTAATGCACATTGGGAAAAATAACCCCAACTATACGTACAGTATGATGGGGGCTAATTTAACTACGACAAATCAGGAAAGAGATCTTGGAGTTATCGTGGACAGTTCTCTGAAAACTTCCACACAGTGTGCAGCGGCGGTCAAAAAGGCAAATAGGATGCTAGGAATTATTAAGAAAGGGATAGAAAATAAGACCCAGAATATCTTACTGCCCTGTATAAAACTATGGTACGCCCACATCTTGAATACTGTGTACAGATGTGGTCTCCTCACCTCAAAAAGATATTTTGGCCTTGGAAAGGGTTCAGAAAAGGGCAACTAAAATGATTAGGGGTTTGGAACGGGTCCCATATGAGGAGAGGTTAAAGCGACTGGGACTTTTCAGTTTAGAAAAGAGGAGGCTGAGGGGATATGATAGAGGTGTATAAAATCATGAGTGGTGTGGAGAGGGCCGATAAAGAAAAGTTATTTATTAGTTCCTAAATAGAAGAACTAGAGGACACCAAATGAAATTAATGGGTAGCAGGTTTAAAACTAATAAAAGAAAGTTCTTCTTCACACAGCGTGTAGTCAGCCTGTGGAACTGCTTGCCAGAGGAGGCTGTGAAGGCTAGGACTATAACAGAGTTTAAAGAGAAGCTAGATAATTTCATGGAGGTTAGGTCCATAAAAGGCTATTAGCCAGGGATAAAATGGTGTCCTTGGCCTCTGTTTGTCAGAGGCTGGAGGGATGGCAGGAGACAAATCGCTTGATCATTGTCTTCGGTCCACCCCCTCTGGGGCACTTGGTGCTGGCCACTGTCGGCAGACAGGATACTGGGCTAGATGGACCTTTGGTCTGACCCGGTACGTCCGTTCTTATGTTCTTATGTTCTTATGTAGGGGTCACCAAATGAAATGAATAGGCAGCAGGTTTAAAACAAATAAAAGGAAGTTTTTCTTCATTCAGTGCACAGTCAACTTGTGGAACTCCTTGCCAGAGGATGCAGTGAAGGCTAGAACTTTAACAGGGTTAAAAAAAGAGCTAGAGATTCATGGAGGTTAGGTCCATCAATGGCTATTAGCCAGGTTGGGTAGGAATGGTGTCCCTAGCCTCTGTTTCTCTGGAGGTGGGTGAAAGGGGAGGGATCATGTAAGAATTACCTGTTGTGTTCCCTCCCTCTGGGGCATCTGGTGTAGGCCACTGTTGGCAGACAGGATACTGGGCTAGATGGACTTTTGGTCTGACCCAGTCTGGCCATTCTTATGTTCTTATGTTCTCCTCCACTGCTCAGTGACCACAGTTTGGAAAAAGCCAGGGTTAGTGGTACAGCCCTGAGCAGATACAACACTTGTATCCCCCTCTGCATCCTTATCTGCAAAAATGAGCTACAGATATCTGCATTGATATCTGCAGATGCGGGTACCCGTGAATTATGGGGCAGATATCTGCAAATTTGCAGGGTCCTAGGTACAAAATGTGCATCCACATAGGGATACCTGCAGATATAAAATGGATGTCCACAGATTTGCTCTACAGGTAGAACCTCTCTAGTCCAGCACGCTCTGGTCTGGTGACATCCATGGTCTGGCAGGATTTTACTTAGCCAGGTGTCCACTTATCGGGGGGCGTGGCCAAGTTTCCCGTGGTCCCATATGGTTTGTTTACAGCCAACTGTCCTGGTTCTCAGTGTTCTGGGCTGCTATTTAGCTCTAATTGACCCTAAATGTCTTCTAACAGCCCAGCAAGCACTGGCAGCATTGGCGATGCTGCTAGATTATATGGACCTCCCATGGTCCAGCAAATTCTCTGGGTCGGCACCGGCCAGGTCCTGAGGGTGCCCGGCTAGAGAGGTTCAACTTGTAGTTATTTGTGCTTCCTTGGGTGCTGGGCAAAGTGGGGGGCTGGAGTGAGGAGAGGGGGTGCTGGAGACGAGAGAGAAGGGAAAGCGGCAGACAAGTGGACAGAGCAGCCGGGAGGGGGAAAGATGGCCCCTGAGAAGGGGAGGAAGGGCGGAGATAAGTGGCAGAGGAGAGGAAGGGATTGACGACGTTCTGTGGGAACGGTTCATCTCTTCCAATAGGAACGCCCTGATCACCTGAGGCCGGTGTTTCAAAGGTATTGATGCGTTGCTCGGCTCAGCGCTGCAAGGCCTACGTGACCCACATGGCCACGCCCTGTTTCCAAGAGGGATCTGGGCACTTGGGAGTTTCATTGACATCTGGCAGGATTCAGGCTGCTGGGTGACGTAGCTACCTTTGGAAACTTTGCCCCTAGGCCCTGCAATTCTGAGCCTGGCAACATCAAAATGCCTGTAAATATCCCTGTGTTGTGCGCCAGGCAACACAAACCATGGAAATCAGCCACGCCGAGCCCCTGGGCAAGGTGGGGGGAGGGCAGCTCTGTGCTGGGACCCTGGGCAGAAGGGGCGAGGCAGCCAGCCCTCCTTGCCATCTGGAGGGCCCCACACTGACCCCCCAGCCCTTGGAGCCCCCAGGAGTGTGACATGCTGCACTTCCGTGGTGATTTAACCGGCCCAGGGATCCAGGTGCCATGGTGGCGAGGAGCCCTGGGCCCCTTAGAATCACTCGACTCTGGGGCAACTGGCCTCTCCCCGCACCCACCCGTCGACAGGCCTGCTGGATGCTAGAGGGTACCCGGTCTCCTGTAGCAGTCTGAGGAATGCTCGTGCTGTGTCAGGACACTGAGCTAGACGGAGGGCTGACTTACTCCCGCCAAGGAATGGGCAGAAAACAACGATTTCAAGCTCTAGTCCTGGGGGAGGTGAGCACCAAATTTGCTAAAGAATTCTGCACCAAAAAATGAAAAATGCTGCCCACCATCGTGTGAAGTTCTGCATATCTTAGTTGTGCAGATGACACAGTATAACCACACCAGTTTCCACTAGTTTGCTAATGTATTTCCGAATGCCTGTCCTCAAGTATGTCTGTGACAATTCCGGCACCAAAACGTTTCTCCCAGAAGTCGAGAGTTAAGACAACCCACTCCCTGTTCTCCTGGCATGCTTTGGCTACATGCCTCCGTCAGTGTATGTCACACATGCCAGCTGGGCCCATCCTGGGGAAAACTCTGCCCATCCAGTCTAAGACACCCTCACAGTCCTCCGGAGACCAGCTCTGGGGCACTCGCCCAGCCTAGACACCATAGTCCTGACTCCTCAGATCCCTGCCATGAGGCACCTGCATCCCCTGCCCCTCAGGGTCCCGAGAGCTAGAGAGAGAAACAGCCTGAGCCTGGGTCCCAGGCCTGAACAGAGTTTCCTGCATGTTGCCTCCTTCCTACAGGATGTGCTGGGAATTGCAGTTTCCCAGAGCCCCCAGCTCTCACTCGCTGTCCCCTCCTGCAATATCCTGTTTTTGCGAGCTGGAGAGCTGGGCTCTTCTGGATCCAGCAACCCCTCGTGGTGGCCATCAGCTCTGCAGCACCAGTTCTGCGGGGAAAAATGGAATGCTGCACAGAACAGTAATTCTGCGCAAATTCTGCAGTGGCGCAGCGTTTCCCCAGGTGTAAAGACCAGTGTTGAAAGGTTAATTGATTAAGCTTCACAAACCATGGAGCAGAGTAACTTGCTGAAGTTCCCACAATGCATTGGGAACAGAATCCAGGATTTCTGGCTCCGAGTTCTGCACCTGAGTCACCAATGCAATCCTTCCCTTGAGGAAAAGCAGGTTTTCATGACGAGTTTGCAAGGAATGCTCTTTTCCAGCACGCAGTGATGTGATTGCAAGATACTTAGTCAACCTTGCTGGAGTCCTTTAAGAACTAAATCTGGTGCTGGGTCAGATAATGGGAGTGTGGCAGGGCAGGCTGACGGGGGAAAGCTTCCGATGGATTTGGTCTGCTCCAGCAGGTAGCGTGATTGCAAGGTCATCTTTCGGCCTCTTGCCATTTCATCTTTTGTCATTTCCACGTAGGGAGAAAATTCTGGATTTGGAGGGAGCCATCGCCCCTTAGACTTAGTTTTGGCGCATTCAGCAGAAGTGGTTGAACCAGCTCCCCAACGGCCTGGCTCACCACCTCCCGCCCCATGCTTGTTCTCACTCGTCTGTCATTAGTGAGGGGCGGACCCACCTGGATTCCACAGGAGGTGGCTCACCCTAAAAAGAGATGAAAGAGAGAACTGCACAGCTTTAATTTTCTAGGATCATTCTGCCTGCGCGCCAGTCGAATCGGCCTCCTATGTTCACAAGCCCCGTTACTGTCGCATCCCGGGGCTAATTCTACACAACTCCTGCCAAACGGTGAAACAGGGAAAATGTAGCCTTTCCTAGACTGGAGCCTTTAAATCAAGATGGGACGCCTTTCTAAAAGGGCTTGATCCTGCACGGCATTGCACCTTGTGTGTTCGCTTGGATCAGTGCAAGGTTGGAGCTGAAGTTTCTGACCTTGCGACATTTCACACTTGTTTTGCACCGGTGAAACATTCTCACAGGCCACGGAGGATTCAGCCCGTCCACCACAGAGCAGGAAGGGCAGGTGGAATGTGATTCAGCCTCGATGCCCCACGTAGCTACGGCTGCATGACAGTGAAAGGGTTAATCCCCCCAGCGGCCATGCGAAATGGCAGCGCGACTTTGCATTCTAAGCTTGAAAGAGCGTCCCTTTGGGTATGTCTACACTAGCCCCCTAGTTTGAACTAGGGTGGCTAGTGTAGACCTACCCGTTTAGTTTGCTTATATTTTCTCTCCTGGTGAGCCTTGAACACGAAGGTTAGCTTCCCTCAGGAAAGCCCCCAAAGGCCACCCGAGCACAGAGGTCCCTTCTGCTGACGCCCATCGGCTTTGTGTGATCCATCCCAACGTGATTTTAATGGCTGAGGTCACAGAGGGGCAACCCTGCTGAGGGGGCATTTCACGTTTTCCCCTCACAAGCGCGGAATGAATTTTGCTTCGTGCACCACCACGGAGGTGAGCTGTGACACCTCCCATAACAAAATGCATGTGGTGGGGTGGGGCCGAGGGGGTCAGCGTGTGTGTGTGGGGGGGGAGGTGGAGCTCAGGACTGAGGCAAAGTGTTGGGATGTAAGAGTGTGAGGTCTTCAGCCAGGGGTCCCGGCTCAGGGCTGGGGCCTGGGATTAGGGGCTCAGGGCTGGGGCAGAGGGTTAGGAGTTGTGGGTGGGGGGAGGTGCAGAAGTGGGGCCAGAATGAGGGATTTGGGGTGCAGGCTTCCCAGGGGAAGGAGGCCTCCCCCCCGTTCTCTTTTCCCACAGCAGCACCTGGGCTGGGGGCCGGGAGAGGCACCAGGACCAGGCTCAGTTCAGGGCAGAGGAGGAGTGTCCCTCCTCCAGCCATGGCGGGGGTCCATGAGGCTGGGTTCCCTGAGGGTCTGGATGGCGTTTCCCAGGCTGCTGTGTGGTCAGGGAACTCAGCCCCCAGGCACTGCCCTGTGACCTGACATGGGGGTGAAATGAAAGGATCCGGGAGCCTGTTTCTTCTCGGCCCTCTTGACGACGCACCCTGTGTTACCGTGATGATGCCTCGTGGGGTTTTGCAAGCGATTCGGAGCAGCAGGCAAGCAGGGCCGCGGCTCTAGGACTTGGGAGACAGAACGAGCCCACAGGGCCTGTCACGCTAGTCAAATGGAAAGTGCCTTGCAAGAGCGCCTAATTAAGCCATTGAGCAGAGCAGCTCTTAGCTCAATGAGGGCGTCATTGCAAAGCCACACAGGGTGACACAGTGTCAGGCCAGCCGCTGTGGGGCTCCCCAGAGGAATACATCACCTGCTCCTGAACTCTCCTGCATCCACACCCGCCAAAGGAGCCGGCCAGGCCAGGGGGGTCACGCAGCCAGCCCCCCACTTCAGTTTCAAGGGCTTAGCATTAAAGTGTCACTTGAAGATTTGGGACCAGCCTTCCCCAGTGGCACTGGGACAGGTTTTGGGGTGGGGGTGCTGAGCTGCGTGCACCCCTTTACTCCTGTCTGCGCCCCTTACCTGCCTAGAGCCGGGGCTGGCAGTAGGACTGAGTGAGGGGCCACGGGCCGGCGGCAGGGCTGAGTGAGGGGCCACGGTCTGGTGACTGGAGTGAGTGAGGGGCCACGGTCTGGTGACTGGAGTGAGTGAGGGGCCACGGGCCGGCGGCAGGGCTGAGTGAGGGGCCACAGGCCAGTGATAAGGCTGAGTGCGGGGCTAGAGGCCGGTGGTAGAGCCGAGTGGGGTGGGGGAAGCTAGAGGCAGGGCTGGGTGGGGGCCAGTAGCTGAGCCCCCAGCCTGCAGGGGTTGGGGCCAGAGGACAGGACCCTGGACAGCAGGGGCATGGAGTTGGGATGCCCTAATACTTGGGGGTGCTGCAGCACCCCCCGCACTCCTACGTCCTGCGCCTATGCCCCCCATCTCCAGTAGCTTAAATCTTCCTGCTCCTTTCCCCGGACCTGTGCTACATTTTTCGTTTGCCCAGGGAAGCTCTGTGTAACAGCCTTATTCCATCCAGGGCCCAGGTCTGCGACATGCACTGGAGGGGGTGTCAGATCCGGCAGGAGACCTAAACAATTCCTCGGCTCCCGACCCCAAGAGCTTCTCCTCCACTCACGCTACATCGAGGGCATCTTCGCTAGCTGGACCCAAAGGAAGGAGGCCCTTGCAGAATTCCAACCCCTTCCACCCCACCATCAACCTCGGCCTGGACCAGTCCACACAAGAGCCCACTTCCTGGCCATGACAGTGGTCACATAGACACCATCTTGTGCTGGAACCCCACAGACTTTCCTCCAGAACACATCACCCGCTCCATCGCCTGCAGCCAAGCCCTGAGCTACAACCCGCATCTGCTCCAGTCCCTCGGGGAGAAACACCCACAGGATCTCTACCAAGCATCCACTACAGCACCCACCTGGGGAAGTGAGGAAACAGAATGACAGAGCCAGGCGGGGACCCAGAATTCATCCACCACAGGGCAGACCCAACAAAGGAAGGAACAGAACGTCACTGGCCCCAGCTGAGACCTCTCTGACACATCATCACAGATCCCCCACCTGCCCTAGAGGTTGATCCCTCATTCTCACAGGCCGTGGGGCGCCAATCAGCCCCCACTTCCCGACAGCCCCCCAGCCACCAACTACAGCCCCCCACAGAAACACTCACCCCAGAGCCAATCCCTGCAACAAACCCCATTGCCAGCTCTGTCCACACGTCTACCCTAGTGACCCCATCCTACAACCTAACCACAGCAGCTGCGTCACCACGGGCGTGTTCTCCTGCATTGGGCAAACAGGCCCGTCTCTGTGCAAAAGAAGAAACGGACACCAACCACCGTACAGAAGCCAGAGGAGAGCACTGCCGTCTCCCGGACACACCGACGGACCTGAAAGCTGCCATTCTCGATTGACAAACGAATGAATTCAAGAGCAGACTGCAGCGTGTGAAACCGCGGAGCTGGAATTCATGGGCTAATGTGACACCATCAGATCGGGGCTGACGAGAGGCTGGGAACGGCTCGCTCATTACAATAAGCCATTTTCCCACCTTCCTATCACTGTTGGAAGTGGGCCACATCCACTCCCACTAACACTGCCACGGGTACGTCTGTGTACGTATTTCCCGCCGGCTGACTCTTTCACCTCGCGCAGCTGATGCAGTGGGCTGCCGCCCACGAAAGCTCGTGCCCTAGCACACTTGTTAGTCACGGCTGGACTCCTCGCTCATTTTGTGGAAACACAGTAACGCAGCAGCCTCTCAGCAGCGTGTCAATGGCCCGACGGTGCGTCGGCTTCTCCGCATGCAGGGGCCGGGCGGGGCCCCCGTGGCCCTAGCAATTCTCACCTCCTTCTTCTGAGTCACAGAACAATGAATAACAAATGTAAGGAGAAGTGATTTTGATAGGCACATCGGGGCCTGTTCCTCAGTCATGCCCTGAGATCGATGGTGCCTGTGGGTTGGGTCAATCTAGGGCAGTGTTTCTCAACCTTTTTATATAAAGTATCCCTTTAAAAAAATATATATCTAAGTACCTCCAGTACCTACAGTTTTCAGACACACACAATTTTTTTCTACCATTGCAACAAATTTGTTTAAACAACTTCATCATAGCCGGGCGGGTGATTATTATTTTTGTACTTTTTACACCCCAAAATTTCAAGTGCTGTAACATTTAACACAAAAATTCAGTTTTCTCCACATGTCAGTTGTGTTGACGTGCCCCCCGGACTTCACTGGTTGAGAAGCATGGCTCTCGGGCATTGCCTGGCTCCTGGTGTAAGTCAGAGCACCCCCAGCCTGCTCACGGCCCCTGGGAGCAAGGAGCAGCCGCAGGGCAGTGTGCTCTGGCCATGCCACAGGCTGGGACCAGGGCCCTTTCCCCAGCTCCACGATGTCTGGGGGAGCTCCCTACACAGTGGGGAATGCTGCACGGAGCCTTCCCTGCCTCTCGAAGGCTCTTCACACTGGAGAAGTGTAACTTGCAATTGTCCCTCAGAATCCAGCCCCTGGCTCCATTCTCCAGGAGCGAACGCACCTCTCTGCCTACGTGGCCAAAAATGCCATTGCTCGCCCACCCCTTTATTTTTAGGTGGACTGAGAGCACATGCTGAAAGCCGGGAATGTGAGGAATGTTTCCCGAGGAGGAACCGTCGTGCGTCAGGCAGGGCTGACACCCAAATCACCAGGTGCTGACACAAAAAAATGCCCCAGAAAAGGGAGTTTTCTCCCCCAGAGGACACTCAACCCAGTAATTTGGGGGGTTGTGAAAGAACAAGGGCCCCAGACCTAGAAATGTCTCGCTTGGGGGGGGCCGGGCTTCGGGACCATATAAAGCTTCTTCCATCCCCAAGGGCCTCATCCCCGTCGCACGGAGCCGCTCGCTCTCACCGCTGAACTGGGTAAGTGGGCTGCTCCTGCACCTGCCGGGGTAGGGGAGACGGGGCCAGGCTTTGTGCGGGGTCGCTCGCTCTACTCCTGGCCGTCTGCCCTGGCACCACTTTGATCTCAGCGAGGCAGATTAAGCAGCAGTGGTTGCAAGCTTTAGGAGGGAAGGAGTTTGCTTTCCTCCCACTGGCCACCTGCCATTAGCTGGCTGGAGTTACTCCTGGCTGGCAAATCAGCTGACGTGGCTGGGTTCTTTCTGCGGCACGATGCCGAGGTTCTATTGCCTCCGCCGGCGTTACCCCGACTTACGCCCACGCCAGTGAGCGGGGGGAGCCCAGGGGGCCCGGCGGTCACACCAGTGGGCTTTGCACGCTTAGATGAAAAGCAAGCACCAGCCCCAGCATGCAAAGCGGTGTGTCATGCGCTGACACCGCCACATGACGGCACAAAGTGCCCGGGGGTCAGGTGTTGCAGGAGGGCCACGTGGCCCAAAGCTGCTGGGCAAGGCGTTTGGTTTTATGGGAGTATTTGGCCTCGCACAATGGGGCCGTCGTCCGAGGGGAGGGGCGCCACAATGCAATCGTGCGTCCGCAATGCAAACAGTGACAGTAATAAGGAGGGTCTAGGAGCTGGCAGGGGCAGGGCCCAAAGGAGAGAGCTCTGAAGGAAGGAAGCGCAGAAGGAGGGATGGGCAAGAGGAATCAAAAGGGAAAAGGCCATTGGCAGGGGAGGGAATTATTTTGGACCCTGGGCCAGCGATTTAAATCCTGCCTTGATGTCAGCCGTTGACAGCCAGCTTGTGAACTAGGGTGGTGGGAAAAATGGGTTCTTGACCAAGCCCTTTTTTTAGTTAGGCTACTTTCTTAAAAAAAAATAAAAAGAGAGAGAGAGAGAGAGAGAGAGAGAGAGAGAGAGAGAGAGATCCTACCCAATAACCAAACCCGGGACATTTTCAGCAAAATGCAGATTATAATAATTATTTTTAAAAATGAGAAATTCTGACTTCTGTGGCTGGAAATGTTCAGGTGAGTCCTCGGGTTTCCATTTTTGACCTGCTCCAACGTGAATACCTGCCCAAGGGGTGGGTCGGCGCAGATGCAGGGCCAGCAGGTTTTCAGCCAGCGTTTAGGACCCGACACTGAACCCACCTCCAATTGCATTGGCATTTGTCTCGCAAAGGTAAAAACCATCCAACATTTCTCCCAGGTCACCTGAGCTGCAGCAGATGGCTTCGCCGCAGAACCAGCAACAACGCAGACAAACTCTCACCTTGCCTCCTGCACTGAGCAATGCCACTCCAGAACCAGAACCCAGCCCAGAAGCGGCACGAGACCCAGGTCCAACAACAGACAAAGAACCTGAAAATCCACCCCGGGAAGAAAAGAAGCCCCAGAAGGAGCCACTGAACCAGCCTCTTGGACCAGTCCCGGAACTGGAACCAGAACCAGAGCCAGCACCAGAACCAAATCCACCAGAAGTTGAAGAAGCAGGCTATTTACAGCCAGACCAGCAGCAATACAAGCATCCACCCACCCTACCACCTGCACCAGGAGCAGAAACATCAAAGGAATGTGAGAAAGCAAAACCGGAACCAGAGCCAGAACCAGGCCGATGCCCCCCACCCATCAGTGAGCCAGAAGGTCCTGGCTCTGTGCAACCATCCCCACCTGGGGAAGAGAAGCAACAGAAACAACCGTGCCGCTGGCCCCCGGCACGGAAGTAGCTCCCAGCTCCTGAAGGGAGCCCACGCCACGGCACGCAAGGCCGGATGGTGTCCAATTCGCTTCCTAGTCCTGTCCGCGGGGGTAGAAGGCTTTACTGTAGCGGCTTCAGAGCTTTGTCCCGTACGTGTCGGGGCCTGTTAAGTGTTCCCCATTAGTATCCTTAACCTGCCACCAGGCTGGTTCCCACCAGCTTGTCCCGTCTTCTCTGTCGCTCTTCTCCAGGAAACAATTCGCGGCCGGCACGGCAAGGTTCTGAGCACACGCTCGCGCCCGCGTGGGCCCTGCTTTTGAAACCTGCCCAGGCCAGAGTGAGAACTGGGCCATCTCTGCTTACGTCCAAACTCTACAGCCCTGGGCACGGATTCCGAGGCGAGACGGAGACGCCGCAGCCTCCTCTGGCCTCCTGGCGAGCACAGACAAGTGGCGCCCACTGTGGCCAGGATGTCCAGCCGCAGGGACGGCTCTTTGCCTGGGCACATAAGGGCCTGAACGAGAGAATGACGCGGCTCGGCTGTAGCATGGAATTGCCTGGCCCCCCCGTGCCTGTGCTCCGCGCTCTCGCTGCACGCGACACAATAAAATCTCCAGTTCATGGATGAGCACACACGCCTGCTGGGTTTCTTTGATCCTCTGCCAGTCCCTCCGCCAGGCCCGCTGATGTGGGAGGGGGGAGCAACTGCCCTGGGGTCTGGTGATTCCCGACCTCTGCCGTCCCTGCCATGTGGCGATGGCTGGAGCCCTGGGCCCTTTAAACAGCCGCCAGAGTGGCGGGCAGCGCTCCAGGCAGTGATAAGGCTGGGGGGTGGCACAGTGCCAGCTGTTCCGAGCCCCGCCCCTTCCTCTCTAAGCCCCACCCTTTCCAGGAGCACAGAGCCAGCTCCCCCCATCTTGCCCAGGGGCGTGGCGATTCTGTTGGCTCCCCTGCCATCCACCCTGACACACACTGACTTATGCATGTTATTTTTTCTAGGGGTTGCAAGAATAATTATGGCTCAGTGCACCCATTTGAGGCAAAAACTCCCATTTGGGGCAAAAATTCCCATTTTGGGACAAAAGTTCCCATTTTGGGCAAAAGGTGCTTTCCCCTCAAAACATTTCACCAGCCTTCTAACCCTCAGTGCCCAGTGACAGCTTTTGCGTATGCGCCAGTGCAGAACTAGAGCCCCTTCATCTCTGGGTTGAAAGGCTCCTGGAAGTAAAATCATTTGGGACCAGACTGTGGCATCTTGGGGTGGCACAGTGCACTTTGGGAGCACCTGAGTGCAGGGGGAAGCAGTTACCCCCATAGGAGACACAGGGTAACCTATCCACCCCTTGCAGTCAGACGTGCTCTGCACATGCACCCGTGTGCACCCGCTGGTACACCCAGTACTTGAAGTGGGGGAGGTGGGCGAACTTACGGCTGGGGGAGGCAAGCCCCCCACCCCTCTCTGCCACCCCCACTGCCCACAGCTCCCAGTGGGAGTCAAGCCTCCCCCAGCTGTAGGGACAGGCCACCCCCCGATGGGAGGCAGGCGGCCCCAGCCTTCCCCGGCCCTGGGAGCACGGGAGGGTGCATGGTCCCAGCCTGGGAGCAAGGGGAGGGTGGTAGACAGTGACCTCAGTCTCCCCAGCCCCAGGAGGACTGGCAGCACAGCCCTAGCCTTGGCAGGACTGAAGGCCAGGCAGACCCAGGAGATGAAGGGGAGACTCTGGGGGCGGAGTGTGGCGGGGCCAGCCAGGCAGGTTGGGAAGGGGTTCTCCTTTAGAAAGCGCAGAGCCATCAGTGCCTCCAGCCTTGCGGTGCACGTTGGAGACACATGGAGAGGGGCGCATGCCCCTGCCGTAGGCGCATCGCTGCCCAGCGGTGAGGTGTCCAGGCCCAGGATGGTCAGCGGAGGGAGGGAGCCTGTTTCAGAGATCCCAGCAGGCACAACCTGCTTAAAGGCCGTCGCTGGAGACCGCTGAGCAGGCAATGCTGCCCCCTGGTGGCGTGTCCACCGAAAGGATGAGCCTACACGGACGGGGAAAGTCGAATCAAGACCTGCAACTCAGCTAGGTAATTACGCAGCTGGAGTCATGGGAGCAAATGCTTCCCTTACTTCTCGCAGGAGCAGGAATACTGGCCGCCCGGGGGGGGCACCCTCTGAGTTCGATTTAGCAGGTCTTTACTAGACCCACTAAATTGAATTCTGGGCGATCAATTGCAACAGTGAAGACCAGGCCTTATTATACTCCAGGTAGAGGAGGATTTGAATCCCAACTGTCTGCGTACCCGTGCGCACACACATGATTTAAAGTTCAAGTGGAAGAATACACAGAGACGCGTCTGGAGAAGCTGATCAGAACTTCGCTGCAAGGAAACAGAAGCAGTAACTTGTCTAAGGCCACCTTCTCTCCTCTGGGCAGGGCTCCTCCCTACGAACCCCAAATCTTTTCAAACTTCCTCCCTCTCGGAATCGCTCCGTGCCCTTCATCACTCTTGCTGCCCACCTGGAATGCCCAGCAGGGTCTCATTGTGGCAGGTGCCTAAAGCAGTGTGAGATCCGGTCCTTGCCTCGCGTTTAGCGTGCTGCTGTGATAGGCGGCAGGGCTTTGGGAACCCGGAGCTCCCCAGTCCAGGTCCAAGCGATGTGGAGTCTACCATGGCTGGGCCTGAGTCTCGCAGCCGTGCTCCTGTGTCCACACCCCATCCTGCAAGTCCCCAGCTGAGAGATACCCTATCCCCTGGGTAAGGACAGATCTCCTGTTCCCTCCATCCCATGGTTCTGTAGCTCCCTCCTGTGGTTAAATGTCATGTGTCATGCCAGGCAGAGATGGATTCTTCATGCTCTGGCTCACGCGCCTGCATTTCGTTTGCAGTGTCCTTGCTCTTTCCAGTTCCTGTGCGCTTAGCAGGTGGACTCCTGATTCCACAGTGCAGGCCGCCGGGACAGTCGACATCAGGGCCCGTCCCGGATCCCAGTGTCCTGGTTCTGGTTTTGGTTCTCTTTGCCATCGGAGGATTCAGCTGCCTACTTATATCACTGGACAAATTAGAAGTGTTAAAATAGCTAAGGAGATGCTCTTAGCCTGTAAACTTGATGGGGCAGGATTTATGTCTTCCTCTGTGTGCGTCTGTGTCCTTGGGCACCACCCCATGGGGGCTAGCAAGATATAAATATTATCAATAGAAGCAAAAAAAAAAAATCTTGGCATTGGAAAAGGTTCAGAAAAGGGCAACAAAATGAAGAGGGGTTCGGAACGGGTGCCATATGAAGAGAGATCAATAACACTGGGACTTTTCATCTTAGAAAAGAGGAGACAAAAGGGGGATATGAAAGTGGTCTATAAAATCATGAGAGGTATGGAGAAAGTGAAAAAGGAAAAGTTATTTACTTGTTCCCATAACAAGAACTAGGGGTCGCCAAATGAAATTAATAGGGAGCAGGTTTAAAACATACAAAAGGAAGTTTTTCTTCACACAATGTACAGTCAACTTGTGGAACTCCTTGCCAGAGGATGTTGTGAAGACCAGGATTTTAATAGGCATTGATTGACCTGTCCTCCATGAATTTATCTAGTTCATTTTTGAGCCCCGTTAGTCAGGATGGGTAGAAATAGTGTCCTTTGCCTGTTTGTCAGAGGCTGGGAATGTGTGACAGGAAAGATCATTTGATGGTTCCCTGTTCTGTTCACTCCCTTTGAGGCATCTGGCATTGGCCACTGTCAGAAGACAGGATGCTGTGCTAGATGGACCTTTGGTCTGATACAGTACGGCTGTTCTTATGGTAAACAGAAGTTTTCAATGAACATTGTGACCTGAAAGTGACTGGCTCACTGCTAGCGGACTAGTCTTCCTCCATGGGCCGGTAATGTTGCCATGGCCCATCCAGAGACGTGTAGGTTTTATTAGCAGCTGTTGTGTGTTCTGTGTTTGAGGTGGGTTATCCAAAGCGCCTGAAGGGATTCAGATGGACCAGCCCCATTGAAATCACCGGAGTGCACCTAAGGTGAAAGCAAACCATGCAAATGGGCTCGAGAAGTGGACGGCAATTCACCCCGGCTCTCAGCAACGCAGGTAGGGGCATGAAGGGCTCAGGCTGGTATTGAATAGCAAGCCTGGGACAAGCCCGGGGTAAGAACGCAAAAGATGGGAGTTTCCAACCTAATAGGTTTCTTTTTGCAGGTAAGGCCAGCAAGAATCAGGCCCCTGCATGCAAAGGTAATCCCCAGGCAGGTTAACCACAACACGGCGTGGGCAGGGACCAGGCATGTAATAGGAAGCTGATAAACTGAGCGGCTGTGTCTACACTGGCATGATTTTGCACAAAAGCGCCCGCTTTTGCGCAAAAACATGCTGCCTGTCTACACTGGCGGGGAGTTCTTGCGCAAGAACACTGACGTTCTAATGTGTGAAATCAGGGCTTCTTGCGCAAGAACTATGATGCTCCCGCTCAGGAAAAAGCCCTCTTGTGCAACTGTTCTTGCGCAAGAGGCCAGTGTGGACAGGCAACATGAATTTCTTGCGCAAGAAAGCCCTATGGTTAAAATGGCCACGGGCTTTCTTGCGCAGAGGCGTCTACACTGGAGACGGATGCTTTGCGCAAAGCACATCTCTTGCGCAAAGCACATGCCAGTGTAGGCGCTCTCAAGAAATACTTACTTTAACGCAAAAACTCTTGCGTTAAAAGTATTTGTGCAAAATCTTGCCAATGTAGACACAGCCAGAAAGTCACCTGGGCTGCGTCTCCACAGCAGTGTCATTTCAAAATAAGAACGCGTGCGTCCACACAGCAATTCCGTGATTTCGAAATCAGCTTGAAATACTGGATGGCGTACTCCAACGTCTGTAACCCTCGCCCCACAAGGAATAGCACCCCTTCTGGACTAGCAGAAGTAGCGTATCTACACGCGTCTTATTTCAAAATAGCTCCTCCCCGGGGCCATTCAAAGTCATCACTCCCCAGCGCCTCCTGGGGCGCTACATCGAGATAGCGCGGCCACGTTCGGAGAGCCGGCCTCGGACTCGTTTTGAGGCTCCCCTGTCGTGTAGACGCACTGTTTCGAAATGAGCTTCTTCGGAGTATTTCTTCCGGAAGAGCCTATTCCGAAATAAGTGTGCAGTGGAGCCGTACCCCTGGGCAAAGAGTACCTGCTAGTGGAATTCCCAGCCCACCCTTGTCATCCGCAGGCAGAACTGAACCTGGGAGCTCAGTGTATGAGCCTCTACCGCACAAGCGAAAAGCCGGCCGGTTCTTAGCCGAGGCTGTCGAGGAGTCTCGTTAGTCTCTCTCCATGCGGGTCTTGGTGCCGTTAGTTGGGACAGTACAGCGCACCCTGCAGGGGTGGAGGTTACACTGCCTCTTCCAATTCTAGTCCGTCCTCCCCACAGTTTACATCTTTGGCAGCCCAGCTTCCTCCTTGCCAGGGGTTACCGGGGCCAGCTGCCGCCGGCAGAGAGCCCCACAGCCGACTCCGTGCAGGGTGGCGAGATGCTTTGGACTCACGGCCGAGCGTAACGCCCCGTTCTGAAATGAGAGGCGACGCAATGAGCGTTTTACGACGGTGGATGCGTCTGCAGGCTCACCTATTGCGGGGAAAGCTCCAGAGGCAGAAAACCCACCGCTCTTGGGTCAGTATTTGAAAAAGAGAAAATGGCTGGAGCCTGCCCCCTAGGGTGTGGTCAGCCTGATACTGCTCTGGGGCAAACAAATGAACAAGTCAACAAGGGATCCCGCTAATGGCAGATTTCAGGACAGAACTACGATTACTGCTGGTCTCTGGTGGGGCGATTACAAGTGTTGTAGGTAAAGCTAATGGGCCAGATCCTCAGTGAGGGTGAGAAGATCTCTGTGGCGGGAACTGCGTTCAAAGGGGCGAATCCTTGGTGCTCCATTGAGTCCACGGGGCAGATCCACAGTTGGTGTAAATTGGCACGGCCTCACCGAAGTGAATGGGGCCACACTGAGTTACACCACATAAGCAGTTGGCCTGATATATTTAGGTCTTTGTAAGGGGTTTGACGTGATACCATGTGATCCTTTAACTTAAAAATTAGCCCTGTACAAACTCACTGCAGCACATCATCAATAGACTGAAACACGGCTGGCTGATGAATCTCAGACATCACAGCTAACCAGGAAACATCAGTTAATGGGGATGTTTCCAGTGGGGAGTATGAAATCGGTGACTATGGACCCCTCGGGGCCGTACTTCACTTGTAAATGACAGAGCCGCCGGGGCCCGTGGCCCAAGTGCTGAATCTGTGGGAGCTGTGGGGCAGAAGCACCCATGGAAAAATACAGTCGGTGCGCTGCACCTTCCACTCGGGCCATCCCTACCCAGGCGCAGAATACGCAGCTGTGTAGGGCACCTGAAAATGTGGGGCACCTCTGGGTCTTAATGCCCACCCACCCACCTCTTCCTACCCCTGTTCTGTGGCCCTGCTTCCTCCGGGGAGGAGCTAGTGAACTGAACAGTGGCACAGCCTGCCTGAGCCAGGAGCAGCCCCCAAACCTGTGACAGAGCCAGTCAAGGTGGAATGAAGCCACGTAACAGGCACGTGCCAGGCCCAGGCACGGACTGTCGGTTTCTGAATTTACAGGCCCCGAGTTTAACATTTGTTTTACACGTATGTCATTAGTGTGTCGCTGAAGATGACAAATCACGTCTCTAAAAAATCATCCCTCCCCTGGCTGCCATTGGGCACAGGGCACCAGTTTATAGCACTGCCTAGGGCCCCGTACGTCCTCAGGACGGCCCTGCCCACCAGACTCAGCTGTTTGGCAGCTCCCCCGAGCAGCTAACGAGGGCACTGGCCCAATGGGTTACAGCTGCCCCAATCCCCATCTCTGGCCCCTTGCTGCCCCCGTGGCCATTGCACAGCATAACTCCCTCCTACCAGATGCCTCCCTTTCCATATGATGAGAAACAATCCAATTCCAGGCACGTCCCATTGTCCTGGAACAGCCAAGCCCTGACCTGGCTTTATGTTAGGGTTAGAGAAAGCTGCCTCCTGAATTTGGTGGCCGTTGCTGCTACTGTTTAGACGGACAGACAGACACACATTTCTAAAATACATAGTAGGATAGATGGTGACAGCATGTGAGGCTGGCTTGCGGCCAGCCATCCCCAGGGATCAGTGGAAGGATGCTAGCAATATTGCACATGGAACTAAGTCTGGATGGTAGCAAGCAAGGCTGACATTTGTCCTGGGTGTGTCATCCCCTCACATCAGCATGTTCTCTCCACTCAGGGCGCTTTTAGCCCCCATCAGTGAGTTGGGTAACTTGGCTTTGAACTGAGTCTCTTGAAAGCTATTCCGACAGCCCTGCCTTGCGGGTTTTGCATAAAAGATCAGGTCTTGCCCAGCTCTTCGGTGGCCAGGATTTCCTAGCGATTCTTGGGTTTGTCCGCACAGAAAACAAGGCCCCGTGGTGGGAACTGAGTCTCAGAGCTCTGGTCCACAGCCTGCAACTCGTGTTATGGGGCTAAAAATAGCCACGTGGCCGTTCCAGCTCAGGCTCTGATGTGATTTTAGGAGTGAGCAGAGTACAAGTTCTGCAGCCCTGGACACTTTGAGCCATTGGCTTATATGGCAAAAACAAAACACAACTAAACAAAACAGCCCCCCAAAAAAAAACTGGGCAGACAAAATCTCCAGCCACTTGTGAAGCCCTTGGTGCCGCTATAGAAGGGCCTTGTTGCTACTGCCTTGGAGGACTTGGTGATCACAGGCATTGAAACCCGCAGGACTCTGATGGAAGGCAGAACTGTGCTGGCATGTGGGGCGGGGGTGCTACGTACTGCAGAGACAGGCTGGGGCGAATTAGCAACATTCTCCACATCCTGCTCAGAGCAACAGATGCTCTGGGAGGGTTTCGCAATCTACAGGAATAGCCCACATTGCGACTTTGCTTGCCGTAGTGCATACACACGGTCAGGGAGTGAAGGACAAATTGAAAACAAGCTCAAGCTCAGGGTGCTGAATTGTCTAGAGGATAATAAGGGACCAGGAAGGCCTGAGTCTGCCACTGAATTGAAATAGGCATATTTTTGTCTCTCCTGTGCCTTGGTTTCCACATTTGTACATTGGGGATAATAATAGGCAGAAGGATTAAAGCTGCAGAGAGATGTGGGGGATGAAGAGATCGACTGTGGCAGAGGACATAAAGCAGATAAGTGAAAAGATGGCACTTGGAAAGGGAATTAGATGGAAGACCAAAAAGCTCTCACGGATGTGGATAAGGAAGAAGCGGTGGACGTGGGATACCTAGACATTAGTAAGGCATTTGACACGGTCTTGCATGACCTTCTTATCAATAAACTAGGGAAATACAACCTAGATGGGGCTCCTATAAGGTGGGTTCATAACTGGCTGGATAACCGTTCTCAGAGAGTCGTTATTAATGGTCACAGTCATGCTAGAAAGGCATAACAAGTGGGGTTCCACAGGGGTCTGTTCTGGGACAAGTTCTGTTCAATATCTTCATCAACGATTTAGATATCGGCATAGAGAGGACGCTTATTAAGTCTGCAGATGATCCCAAGCTGGGAGGGGTTGCGACTGCTTTGGAGAATGGGTCATAATTCAAAATGATCTGGATACACTGGAGAAATGGTCAGAGGTCAATAGGATGAAGTTCGATAAGGACCCATGCAAAGTGCTCCACTTCAGAAGGAACCATCGGTGTCACACGCACAGAACAGGAAGCAACTGTCTAGGCAGGAGTCCTGCAGAAAGGGATCGAGGGGTCAGAGTGGACCACAAATCAAAATGAGTCATCAGTGCGACACTGCTGCAGAAGAAGCCAGCATGCCGGGATCAGGAGCATCCGTCGTGAGTTCGTTACACACGTTGCACACGCTGCCACCTAGTGGCTGAAGAGCCGCATTCCATCGCCGCCCCGAGCTCCAGTGGGAAGTTCAAGTTGCAGCAGCTCCCCCGCCACCAATGCAGTCGCTCTGAGTCGCTTCCGCGCCGTTGCAAAGTGCGGCTGCTCTCACTCCGGGCAGGCTCCCTTGCACGGCGTCACACGAGTGATTTACAGCAAGCTCATTTGTGCGAGAAGCGCCTTGAAACGGGTCTTAGGCACCTCCCTGCGACTTTGCACACTCAGGGGTCAGCGGAAGTTTTATTTAAACTCCCCACTGCAGGCTGGACCTCCCTGGGCTGGCACCTGACTGGTCCCGAATGAGGGAGCTTCAATTCCATCCCCCGGCTGATGGGACTCCAGGCTCTCCTAGCGGTGCGCCTCTGCCCCCAGATCGCCACCTACTGGCTGCGCTGGCCAGTCCCACCACCACAGCTCTGCTGCCCCAGGGCCACCGGGCTCTGCTCTCCGGGGTGCCGGTGCTGCCGCTGCTCCAATGCCCCGGGGCTGCTGTGGCTCCACAGCCCCAGGGCCACCGGGGCCACCACGGCCTTTGGGCATCGGGACTGCCACAGCTCCGGGGTGCAGGAGGTGCTGTGGTTCTGGGGCCACTGGGACGCTGCTCCCAGGGCTGCCGCAGCTCTGCTGCCCCAGGGCTGCTGAGGTCAACCCCATGGCCACCCAGCTCTCTGGTCCAGGGGCTGTAAATCGTGGTCCTGCTGGACCAGAGAGTCCCAGACAAGAGAAACTCAACCCGTCGTACTCCAGAAGTATTCCAGTTGAGAAGACGTTTTATTTTTTATTCTTTTCTGACTGTGTCAAGTGAACCTTCTGGCACTTTTAGCCAAACCTGCCTGAAAGAGAGAAACCCTCCCTGGACTGAGTCCCCGTGGAGCCTGGGCTAGGATCCTCGGCTGATACAGATCGACAGCTGCTTCCTGTCTAGCTCATGTACCTGTATGGCTCCAGCATTGGAGCATCCTGAGCATCTTGCAACCCTGACTGCTTCTCCCTTCCCCCGGTCTCTGGGAAGTCCCCCATGCTGCAGATGGGGAATGAAGATACATTCAAAGTTACTCGATGCCTGAATCATTCCCTGTCCCAGCTGGAAGACGTGTCCCTCGAAACAGGGATAGAAACTAACAGTCTGTTTGCGTCTCAGGCTGCTGCTGCGCATTGAGTGGCTGTTTTCAGAGAACTGTCCACAAAGACTCTTGAGCGGTAACAGCTAATTTAGTCCCCACCATTTTCTAGCTGAAATGCTGCATATTTGCAATGAAAACAGCAGCACCAGCTTTTTATTTAACCTTGAATGCTGGCGCTTGAGGAAAGGCTGCTTTAATCAGAGGAGGAGGTAGATGGGGACTTCTGAGCACTTCTGTCCATGCCCTTCCCCCCAGCCAAGGTCTCTTCGCTGGCTCCTGCAGCCAGGGGAGCTGACAGCCACGCTGGGCCCAGGGCATGGCTCCATGCTCCCAGGAGGGGTGGGTCCTCGGGCAGACGGGGCAAGGCTGGGGCAGGAGTGTGTCTCCCTGCCCCCCACGACCCTTGGAGCTGCTGGAGTGGCCGGAGACGTAGCCCAGCTGAGAATCCAGCCCACGAGGCAACACAGTGGCATTTTCTAACCAAACAATGTTTGTGTCTCCCCCCTGTCCCCGGGAAACCCCAGTTCTGAGTGTGCGGTTGCCCATTAGCAGTCCCTGTTCAGGGAGTCTCATTGTGTGGGAAGCCCAGCTTCCCGTAAGAAAAGATGGCAGAAGAGAGTTTTTGGTCAACCCACCTGCAGGGCGTCAGGTTTCTGGGTTTCCCACCCACCCGGCGGCGCACAGACGGCAGCAGACCGGCCCTGAGCAGACCTAGGAACGTCCGACGCCATCGCGGTTCAGCGAGGTGCTCGTCCATGCTGACCGGGCACCGATCCGCAATTTGCGCCGGCGGTGACTCTGGGAGAACAAGGAGAAGTCTTGCAGATTCAGACTCACACGGCTGCCCCCTGATTCTTGTCTGTGGGAGAATTATTCTGATTCTTGGGGAGCGTGGTGGCAGGTCGAACTCTATAATCCTAGACTCTGGTCTGTAACATCTGTGGTCCGGCAGGGCCAGAGAGCCCCGGCTGGACAGTTTCAGGAGCGCAGCCCAGGCCAGGCTGGCAGTGGGGCGTGCAGTCCCAGTGGGGCCGACACAGTGGGGCGCACAGCCCCAGATGGGCTGGGGTAGACCAGGCTGGTGGGCAGAGGCCAGAGGCTGGCGGGCAGAGGCTGGTGGGCAGCACAGCCCTGGGGGCTGGAGGTAATGGGACTGGCAGCAGGATGGAGCCCGAGCTGGGAGCAGGGATGACAGCCGGGGGGGAGCTCCGCTCTCCCCTGGTCCTGCATACCCCATGGTTCGGCGCCGCACAGGTCCCAGTGAGGTCCCACCTGTATGAGAAGGTGGATCAGGGTGGACCAGGGCGGTTTTTGTAGTTTTTCAATATTTAGTCAAACTCTTAACATCAGAAACTGTTTCACCCAGAGTGTCACAGGGCAGGCGACGAAACCGATTTGTACCAGCTGCATTCCTGTCTCAGCTGAATGATGGCTTTGTCATCCCAGCACGGCTGAGGTGATAAAATGATGTCAGAGCTTTGCGTACTAATGTCTTGCAGCACCGGCTGACAGGATGCACAGGCTGGAGAGGCAGGAATTCCGGGTTCTATTTCTGGCTCTGCTGCTGACTCAGTGTGCGTACTTGAGCAAACTGCCGCACCTCTGCGTGCCTCAGTTTCCCCATGTTTATAACATGGGATCATAATACATCCCTGCTCCATGAGACATGTAAGACTTTCTCAGGTGAATAGATCGCAAAGATCTTTAAAAATGTTAATTAAAATATCAGAATGACAAAACACGATCCTATCTTGCCAATGTTTTGCTATGCTAGTTGGAAACAGCAACCTAAGTGTGAGCATCACATTAAGAACATTTCAGTCTGGAGTGGGAGCCACAGTGTTATTTCCTCTGGTCAGCTCACACCGCAGAGTGAAATACAGCTCAGTTATCAAATCCCCGGAGGAAAACAGCCTGGCTTTTTAAATACACAGAAAACAGGCTTTGACAGAAATCATTCTTTCCCCAGTTCGTTGCCTCTTGGGAAAAAATTACACCTCACCAGGAAATGAATATCTGGTCCCATGACAAATTCTCATTTTAGCAAGAAAAAGATGTATTTGAAAAGTTTCAGATTTCATAAAATATTTATTTTATTTTATTTTATTTCAAAACTCTGCTTTGATGAAAACAGATTATTTTCTGGCAAAAATTTCCATTCAGTTTCCATTTTCTGCCACATTTCAAGCATTTTCTTTCACTATCGGTCATGCCTCTATGATCTGTTTACATGATACTCTTGCGAGCTATCACCACACTGAAGGACAGAGGGGTTCCAACATCTCCTTTCTCTAAGCAAATAATATTTCCCAAATAATCCCTAAATTCCAATTTAAATTCCCGAATTTGAAAAGTAGCTGTGCCCTGTCCTTGAATACTTATAGGTGAACACGTGGACTTGAAATAACATTTTCCAGCTAGTTACAGTGGTCCGGGGCAGCCTGGGAACGGGATCCGGTTCCACACGGTCAGTCCGTGGCGGGCGGCTGCCTCTGCAGGTTCGGGAGCTTGCCGCACCGATGGGGTGCGGATCGCTGTTCCGCGCCAACAGGAACTGTGGGGGGCAGTGTCCCAGTCCGCATCGCTTCCCGCAGCTCCCATTGGCTCAGTCCCGCGTTCTCTGTAACAGCTGGTGAAATTCCTTTGTAGAGGAACGGCTGCTTCTGAACCCGTGGCTGAGTGCCCCGGCCGGTCCCAACCGTCTTGGTGTTTCCATTTCTGATGTCTGACTTGTGCCCGTTTATCCTTCGTGGCAGAGACTGGCCAGTTTGGCCAATATCCTTTGACACGGTCTCCTGTGGCTTGAATAAAGACCTGAATCGGATGGCCCATTATAAAACCTGGTTTCCTTACACTGGCATCAAGAGCTAAGCATGGGCCCTTCCAGGCCTCGCCATGAGCCTCACTAGCACCGGCCCTACAATGGACAGGTACCTGCCCCCCTCCTCCCCCCCACCCTTTTCGCTCCGCTCTGCTCCTCTGAGCCGTGGGTTTGCCTGTGAACGGTATTTGTGGTGTTATTTGTACGGTAAATTCAGAAACTGAGTGGTCCCGTGGCGGCTTGGAGATGGACAGGGGCCGGCAAATGCCGGTGAAACAGCCTCGTTGCCACTCGAAAAGGCTCTGCCCCAGGGCCAGGGGCTGCCCATGGCTCCGGCGCCGGCTTGTCGCTAGCTCCTCTCCGGAGGCCACAGGGCCGCACAGCAGGGGCAGGAAAAGGCGGGCGGGTGGACATTCAGACCCAGCGGTGCCCCGAGTTTGCGGGTGCCCTATGCAGCTGCGTATCCTGCGTATAGCTACGGAGGGCTCTGTAGGTGGCATAGAAGCGCATTAGCCACAACACCAGCCGCCCCGAGCCCCCGGTGAACCAACGGTTTCCCTTTTTCAGTGTGGCTATGGCACCTCTTGCCCACGGTTCCCTGATCTTCCATCACCGGCCACCCTCCTGGGAGCTGAGCTGTAATCAGCCCATCAAAGGGGTGCGGGGTGGTGGCAGATAAGGGCGTAGGACTGGGAGAATACACTTCCCAAGAGTCCTCCGCGGGCTGCGATTTTCTAAGTCCCTTAAGGGATTTAGACACAAGGTTCCCATTGAAATGCACGGGATTTAGGCAGCTGAATCCCTTTTCCAACCTCCCCGGCCTTGAGAGGGCAGCTGGCCTTAGGGTCTCCCTGAGCTGTGGATTGGGGCGCGGTCACTCGCAGTGGGGTTTGGAGGCTACGTTCATGTCCATGCGGCCCTTGCTCCCCTCGGCGTTGGTATACGGGGCTCCCCCCAAAATGCCCCCTTGCTTGTCAAGTGGGAGACCCCGAGGGGAGGCATTTAGATTCGCTGCCCCTCCACTTCCATGCTGGCTCCTGGAGCGTTGGGGACCAGCGCGCCGCGGGGTGTGGCTGGCTCCGAGCCGACCACAGCTGGACCGAGGCGAAGCCTGGTCCTGAGCGCATGCTAGTGGCTGTCACCAGCGCCGCACGTGGTCTTGGGAAGGGCCACGGAGCGGTTCTCGGTACGTCGCTCTTCCGGCCGCAGCGACGAGGGTGCTAACAACCGGCGAGGGTGAGTAAAACAGTCAGTCACGGAGTGGCATGTGACTCAGGCTGTGATTGGTGGGTAATTATACCATCATGCAGCAGAGATGCAGTCACCCCTGAGGGCAGCTCTCAGGAGTATAAAGGCTCTGCACAGCAGCGCCACTCTACCGACTGCCATCCAGTTGTGCCCACTGGTGAACCGGGTAAGTCTGATTTCACGGAGCTATTGGAAAGTCACTTCATTGCTGGGTTGCTCAGGTCGGGCTGTATCCTTCCCGGGTATTGGCTGGGGGAAAACTTGTTGCCATTAGCCCAGCTAGGATCCATCCAAGTCTTTGGAACCGCGAGAGGGAAGTGTTTCTAGCTGGACTGAAAATTCCCCAGGGCCAGGGCTGTCTTGTTTCAGGATAACACGGTCATGGTCGCCAAGGAGATGTGGGCGGTAGCTCAGACTAACCACTCCAGGTCAATTCTGTCCTAAACCCTAGGTAAATATTTGGGAAGCCAGCCAGAGTCTCTGTGGTCACACTGTATTTTTATCCTGCCAACTCCATCAGAGCTAATCCTTTGACATGATAACGAGTCTTGTGGATAAGGGAGAAGCAGTGGACGTGGTCTACCTAGACTTTAGTGAGGCATTTGACATGGTCTTGCATGATCTTCTTATCAATAAACTAGGCAAATGCAACTTAGATGGGGCTACTGTAAAGTGGGTGCACAACTGGCTGGATAACTATCGTTCTCAGAGAGTAGTTATTAACGGTTCAGAGTCATGCTGGAAAGGGCATAACAAGTGGGGTTCCACAGGAGTCTGTTTTGAGACAAGTATCAGAGGGGTAGCTGTGTTAGTCTAAATCTGCAAAAGCGGCGAGGAGTCCTGTGGCACCTTATAGACTAACCGAAGTGTTGGAGCATAAGCTTTCGTGGGCAAAGACCCACTTCGTCAGATGCATGCATCTGATGAAGTGGGTCTTTGCCCACGAAAGCTTACGCTCCAACACTTCGGTTAGTCTATAAGGTGCCACAGGACTCCTCGCCTGTTTTGGGACAAGTTCTGTTCAATGTCTTCATCAACAATTTAGATGATGGCATAGAGAGTACGCTTATTAAGTTGCAGGTGATACCAAGCTGGGAGAGGTTGCAAGTGCTTTGGAGGAGATGGTCCTAATTCAAAATGATCTGGACAAATTGGAGAAATGGTCTGAGGTCAATAGGATGAAGTTCAATAAGGACAAATGCAAAGTGCTCCGCTTAGAAGGACCAATCCGTGTCACACACAAAGGACTGGCAGCGACTGTCTAGGAAGGAGTCCTGCCGAAAGGGATCTAGGGCTCAGAGTGGACCACCAGTTGTTGTCACCTCACTCCCTGATGTGGCTGTTACACCATTGTCCTTTGGCTTGGTAGAATTGATTTTTGGATTTTATCATTTCGATGGATAATATCAGTGTTTACCTTTAAGCAGTTTTGGATATTATTTCTGTATTTAGTCATGTAAATTGTCACAAATGCAGGGAATTGGGGAGGAGTCTAACAACGAGGGGATAATGATTTAACAACAGTAGACACTGATATTCCAAAAGCTAAGGCTTTCTAACCCTTCAGACATGTATGGCCAAGGTCATGTGTAAACATCCTTACATCAGATGTTTCTCCAGCAGCATTTTTCTTACTTTGCCCACCTGCCCCTTTCTGTTAGTGTCAGTGGAAATAGTCATTCCTCTTGTGTGTGTGTGTTTGACATTTGCCAACATTTGCCGATACAAGTGTCATCCTTCCAGCTCTGGTGATGCTTTGTGACCTCTGGGTGGGATTATGGCCGTGGGATTGTTTGAAACAAACTCGGAAGCTACCTCCAGTCGGGTGTGCCCCTGGCTTCGGTCTGCCTGGCATACCCGTTCCCTAAGGCCTCGCTGAGTCGCTCGCCGAATCAAGCAGGAAGACAAATCACCCAGCTCGGTCTGCCTGAGGAACACCCTCGTTCTCTGTTGCAGTGAGGGGAGACAAGTCCCTTGACCTTCCCAGATATGCAGGCCTGGGGGCTGGAGACAAGGAGAGATGAACGATAGAGTCTACAATGGTTTTTTTCATAGCATCCTAGAATCCCAGGGCTGGCAGAGACCTCAGGAGACATGGAGTCCAGCCCTTGCTCAAAGCAGGGCCCCGCCCATTGCTTATTGAGCCTATTGACACGAAGTGGGACCACGTAAGGATCCTCTCATTGCATAGACCTTTGTCTCGCAGGAGATGGTTAAAGGTGGATAGTGCAATTTAGTGATGGGCGAATCTCCCTGGACCCATGCAGATTTTTGCACCTGCTCTATTCTACTCCACCACAGTGAGGGCCTGGGCGACAGGGCTCCTGTAATGAGGGGAAATGAACAGGTGTCTGAATTAATGTTCTGCCTTCTAATGCTTCTTCCAGGGGTTCCAAGATTGTACAAAGATGACTTACTATGGCCAGCAGCATCATCGGCACTGCCTACCCTCTCCAGCATGTGTCACCAAATGCCCACAGCCGTATCGTCCGCAGTATGAGCAGCACTGTGCTCCCAAATGCCGGCCGGCATACGTGACCAAGTGCCCACCGCTGTATGGACCACAGTATGCCTTCCCTTGTGCTGCACAGTGCCCGCCTCAGTGCGTGACCAAGTGCCCGCCTCCGTGCGTGACCAAGTGCCAGCCACCGTGCGTGACCAAGTGCCCACCTCGGTGTGTGACCAAGTGCCCGCCTCCGTGCGTGACCAAGTGCCCACCTCCGTGTGTGACCAAGTGCCCACCTCGGTGCGTGACCAAGTGCCCACCTCGGTGCATAACCAAGTGCCCGCCTCCGTGTGTGACCAAGTGCCCACCTCAGTGCGTGACCAAGTGCCCGCCTCCGTGTGTGACCAAGTGCCAGCCACCGTGCGTGACCAAGTGCCCACCTCCGTGTGTGACCAAGTGCCCGCCTCGGTGCGTGACCAAGTGCCCCCAGCAATGCGTAACCCAGTACCCGGGTCAATGTCAATCAGGAAATATCAAAATGTCAAGCCATTGCAAAAAGTATTGCTCTGCCCCCAAATGGCCTTGGTAAGGAGAAAAGAAAAAACAGCAACAACCATGCAAAAAAGACCCAGCAGCAAATCAAAGTGCCCAGGTGACGTCTCTTCATGTTATTCTACCTCCCCTGCTCCCATTGAATTATGAAGCTGTATCACACTGTTCTCCAGCTTTCCCTGGATTTATAAAGCCTGTTATTGATTGTGGCTCTTACCGCCCTTGCCACGGCTCTGGGCCACTTGATCGTTGGTTGCTCTTTGACCTGTTATGGAAAATGTCCCCTGGAGAAGTTACTTTGTTCTCCACAGCTGCTTAGACCTGGCACTTGAAATAGAAAATATTATTTCAACAACAGTGAAATGTCCCAAGGTTCAAAACTCATAGCAGAGAGGCATCTATCTTATTAAATGTTATTTATGCTGCTTCCTGGTACCTGCCTTCTGGTGTTTCCTTTATCTTCTATGACTTGTTAGATGGAAAGAATAGGCTTTCATGGCCAGGGTGTTAAGAAGCCTGAATAACAAACGACTCATGCTATTTTCTGTCCATTAGAAATACGCCTGCGGTAAAACCCTAAAGTGACTTACCCTAGTTTAGAATCTCACCAAGAATCTTCTGGTTATAAATTCACGGTCAAGTGGAAAAGAAAACATCACTCAAAATATTTCTAGCTGGTAGATCCCATTATTGTGGGGGGCAGAAATCATTTTCTTGCTTGGCTTACAGAGAATCAGGAAGCATTTTTGATTTCCTAATGTAGCTAAGGGACAATTTTTCAAAAACCCAGAGCAAATTTCTTCACGCCAACAACTGTGCGCTATGTCATTGCAGCAGCATTGCTGGTTGCCTTAAGATACCTTGACACTGCAGATGGGAGTGTGCTTCCCAGCTCAGGCCAGGTCTAGACTAGACAGAGAAAGTCAATTTACGGTATGCAATTCCAGCTACATAAATAACATAAATAACGTTGCTGGAGTCGACATACCTTAAGCCGAGCTTGGCACCATCTTCCCAGTGGGAGGTTGATAGGAGCAAACGCTTCCATTGGCTTCCCTTACACCTCATGACTGCGAGGAATTCCAGTGCTGACAAGGGGCACCCTCAGCATTTGATTTAGAAGGTCTTTACTAGACCCTCTAAATCGAGCGCCAGAAGATCCATCTCCGGCTTGTAAATATAGACATGGCCTGAACAGGACTAGTTCTGCTGGAGCCAGAGGGTTCCTATATCAAAGGACCCAGGATTTAATTGTGTGGGCCCAGCTGCACAAAGGCAGGCGAGAACAGACATGTTGGGAGCAAAAGGGCTGCTGCAAGGCCCTGAGTGAACAGACGTTGGGGAGGGGCACTCACTAACCGAGGAAGGGGCGGGCTAAAGAACAGACTGGAGGGAAGGCCAAGTTCCCTGACAGAGGAGTGAGAATCAATGGGGCACAAGCCCAGTGAGGGGATGGAAACCATTGTGATGGGGGGTGTAGCCTGGAACTGGGAGGAGCTCAGGCAGTGGTTTGGATTATCTGCCATCATTGAATCCCAGGGCGGGCAGAGACCTCAGGAGTCACTGAGTCCAGCCCCTGCCCAAAGCAGGACCAACCCAACGCAATCAGCCCAGCCAGGGCTCTCTCAGGCTGGGACTTAAAAACCTCTAGAGATGGAGATTCCAGCCCCTCCCTAGGTAACCCATCCCAGTGCTTCCCCACCCTCCTAGGGAAATCGCTTTTCCTAATATCCAACCTAGACCTCCCCCACTGCAACTTGAGCCCATTGCTCCTTGTTCTGCCACCTGTCACCACTGAGAACAGCCTCTCTCCAGCCTCTTTGGAACCTCCCTTCAGGAAGTTGAAGGCTGCTCTCAAATCCCCCCTCACTCTTCTCTCCTGCAGACTAAACAGACCCAACTCCCTCAGCCTCTCCTCATAGGTCATGTGCTCCAGCCCCCGAATCATTTTGGTTGCCCTCCGCTGGACCCTCTCCAATGCGTCCACATCCTTTTGTAGTGGGAGGCGCAGAACTGGACGCGATACCCTAGATGTGGCCTCACCAGAGCCGAATAAAGGGGAATAATCACTCCTCTGGATCTGCTGCAGCGCTCCTCCTAACGCACCCCAAGCTGCCATTAGCCACACTGCTACCTGGAGCAGAGTGAGTGCGTGTCTGTCTGCAGGCACTGGGAAGTCCGCCCCCCACTGCAGTGGGGATGAACCCCGTGGGACAAACCAGCCACGGAGTTAATGCGCAGACCAGCGCTGGGTTTATGGCTTGTGGGAAGCTCCTTGTCTCCCTCTAGAGGGGAGGCAGGAGAACGGCAGGAGGTTTGCTCCCCGGAGGAGGGTTCCCAATGTGGATGCTCAATAAGTCTTAGAATACGGGGGAAGGCCCCAAAGGCGGGAGGAAAGCTGATGTGCCAATGTTTAATCGGGATAAATGGGGTGAGTAGGGTCAGTCAGTCTGCCATTGATCCCAGGCGAGAGAACTGAGTGGCCATGGGTAGCGGGTAATGTAGGCAAAAGGCACTGTGTTACGCTTAAACGAAGCACACAAGATCTTGCAGTGCGCCACATTTATTGAGAATACAACAGTTGCATATGCTTTCCAGTCACTCCCACACACAGTCCCGCCAGACGACGTTATAGTTACCAGTCCAGCATCTGGATCAATCTAGTGGCCAGTCAGATCGATCACAGAGGGGGAGCAGGGCCTTTTGTCAGTTGCGATCCGATGCTCTCCTGGAGTCGGTGGCAAGACGAACCCAAAGTTCCATAGCAAAGCACCCTGCTCTTATAATCCTTTTCATAATCCTTTTCTCTGTTGAAGTCTATGGATTCTGCTGTGTCAGTCTGTGACCAGTGTGTTATCTTGTTGATGTCAATCATTCCCCAAACATCTCCAAAGGCTCATCCTGTAATCAATCGTCTTTTAGGGGTGCGAGCTCCACTTTAGGGCCATCAATCTGCCAGTCCGATCACTCCTTGACCATGGGTACACAATGATAGTCCCTCTGACGCCGATAAGTCTGTCTTCACCCACGCTTTGCCCCTCCTTTATTTGGCCATCTGGCTCTGAGGATAATCTTTGCACCTTTATCTCAACACATACATACCACTTTCACACATAAACAATCCTCTACAAGGACTTTCAAAGAAAAGCATAAGACAACAGTATCCCATATTGGGCAGAGCAAAAAGACCTTGTAAATCAAACAATTAAGACTTCAGCCTTCAACATTCCTCCAATCTTATTAACATAGACACAATACCAAAACTCTGTCTCTTTACTTACTAAGCTCACTAAACTTTAAAGCAAAGGAATATATATCTTACTAAAGGGCTTAGTTTAACAAAATATTAAATGTGATAATATGTTACCTTACATTGCTGCATTATTAATCCTAAAATACAAATATAAAAAGAATAAAACTTTCAGTCCCAACAACTGCCTTCCCAAAACTGCCCACACTTCCCGGCCACCGGGGAGGCCTGGGGCCATGGCGTGGCAGCTTGGATTCCTGGGCACGCAGGAGGGCTGGGACCACAACCCAACAGCCCTGGCTTTTTGGGTGGCCAGGAAGGTTTGGGCTTGAGGCCTGGGGTTGGGTAGGACTGAGGTTGTTGAAGAGGAGTGGTCTCAGGGGAAAGGGTATGGCTTCAGACAGAAGGGGCAGGGCTTGGGTTTGTCTTCTCCAGCTGGGCCTTCAACCACTGCACATAGGAGTGGCTGGTACAGGATTTGATTAATAAAGAAATAAAGCAGGGTAATGTAATTAAAGCAAATCAACATTTATGGAGAATAGATCCTGTCAAACTAACAAGGTATCTTCTTTGGTTGAGAGTAGAAGTTTGTGTCAACACTATTCTCTTTTTCAAACAATCTACTTAGTCCTTAGTCAGGTGTTTGACTTGGTCTAGTTTTTGAATCAAAATGTTGGGTGGTACCAATATAAAATGAAGATGGCACCTATTAAATGGATTCAAAACTGGATATCGGCTAGGTCGCCAGATCTCATCATCAGGGGGGATTGTCAGAGCAAGTGTCTCCAGCGGGGGCCCCAGGAATTGATTTTTGGCCATAAACTGATTATTTAAAATATTGTTCAATTGCTATTTAACGTTTTTATCAATGAACGGGCAGAAAACACGAAGGCGTCACTGATAAAGGCTGCAGCTGACACAACTGGGGGTGGTAAAACATGAATGGGACAGCTCGCTGATAGAGAGCATGCTGGATCTTCTGTAAACTGGGCACAAGCAAACAATCCGTGTTTACTACAGCCCGATGACGCTGTGCACCCCTGGCACAAAGCGTGCAGGCCATGTAGGCCAATTTACTACAGCCCGATGACGCAGTGCACCCAAGGCACAAAGCGTGCAGGCCGTGTAGGCTGTTTTACTACAGCCCGATGACGCTGTGAACCCCAGGCACAAAGCGTGCAGGCCGTGTAGGCCGATTAACTACAGCCCAATGACGCTGTGTACCCCTAGGCACAAAGCGTGCAGGCAGTGTAGGCCAATTTACTACAGCCCGATGACGCTGTGCACCCCAGGCACAAAGCGTGCAGGCCGTGCTTGCAGGACGAGGGCCCTCTTCCCGGGAAGCAGTGCCTCTGAAAAGGATTTGGGGTCCCAGTGGCCATGTATGGGAGCTCCCGTCGTGACACTGGGCTGCCGAGCTGATGCGAGCCCAGGGCACATGCAGAAGGGTCTCAAGCCGGAGCAGAGGTCATTTTAGGCCAGTATTTGCCACTGGTGTGCCCACTGCTGGAGCCCCGTGTCTGCAGCTCAGGGAGGAGGGGGCTACGCTGGAGAGCTTGCAGAGGAGGGTTGCGGGAATGATAAAAAGATGAGAGCACCTGCCTTTTAGCCGGGGTGGGAACATGCAGCCCGCGAGCTGGCTCTGGCTGCCAAACTGCTGAAGCCAGCCCACCGACACTCTCACCATTGGGAGAACGTGAGCAGGGGGATCCTCCGTCTCCTCCACGCCAGGGCTGGATGATTTACAGTGAGACTGCACATGGCTCTAACAGCCCCGCTCCAGGAACCACTGTGCAGGCCCCCCAGGCCTGGGGGTGCAGCTCAGCCACCCGGCCTAAATGGCACGTGCTGATCTCTGGCGACCTCTCCAAAGAGTGGGCGTGGGGACAGACCTGCCAGGCCCCTGGGCAAGATGGGAGGGGGCGGTGCTACGTTTCTGAAGGGGGTGGGGCCTCATGCGGAAGGGGCGGGGCTGGGGAAAGAGCTGCCCAGAGCGTGCCCCATTTAAAGGGCCCATGGGAGTCGCCCCTTTTGCCCACATCAGCTGGCCTGGCTGAGCGCCAGGCTGTGCCCTAGACAGCGCAGTCTGGACTTTTCCCGCGGCTCGCTGCCCAATGCGGCCATTTCTCGGTGCCCTGGCAGCACAAGGCCCTGGGGTTTCGTCCACAGGAGTAACTGGCCATCCCTATGTCAGGCGGTCAGGGTCTGACACTTCCCCTCCTGAGTTACCGGAGCCGGCTCCCTTGGGAAGGGCTGGCAGGAATTCTCGCGCGGCTCTGCTGGCAGCCACTGGAGGGAGGCTGCACACCGCAGTTGGCAGGCGCGGTGAGGTGGGGCCAGGCCGGGGCAAGCTGCCCAACCGGCTTCCGCAGCAGCGTGTATCAGTTTGCACGCGGAGGGCTGGGTTCTGGGCGGGTGCAGACTGGCCCAGCGCTGTGGATATGGAGACAGTTACGTCAGCTGAGGAGCTGGCCTGCTCCCGACAGACAGCTGCCTGGACGCAAAGGCTTGTGTTCCTGGCCGGCAGCCCCCCGCAATCTGACCCCCGCCGCCTGTGCCAGGAATGGGACTCGTTCTCCACCCCCCTACGTTACTTGAGCCATCAGCACCGCGCTGGCGTGGCGAATCCGCCTTGTACGTGCCCTCCGCACGGGGGGCTTCACCCTAGACTTTGTGGATCTCTTACAAATCACACGTCTCTGCCAGGGTTTGGAAAGAAGCTCCAGGGAGTCAGATACCAAACCCGTGTGGCGCCTAACTCCCTTGAGAGTAAAAATACCCGGCGGTGACAATGTGCTTCGCAAAGCCCTTAAAAGAGAGAGGACCCCTGCTTTACAGAGGGGGAAACTGAGGCACGGAAGGGCCAGTGACTAGCTTAAGGACACCCCGCGGCAGATTTTGGACTAGCTCTCAGGTCTGGGGGGTTGTAGAAGTTTGCAATTGCAACCCACACACCTTGGGGTTGATGCACTGCCCACTTGAACACGCGTTCACTCTCTCTGTACGTGGTCTGAGTGTTAAAGGCGACACAGGCCCGTAGCGGCCCGTCAGAACGCTTGGGCAGGGCTCAGCAGTAGCAATAAGAGATGGACTTATTCCATCTGTGCAACTTCGGCAGGGTGGGAACTCTCATGTGCCAGGAATCAGCCACCCTCTAATTGGAAACCCAGGAGCTTTCCCTGCATGTCGGCAGTTCCCTAATTGCCCGTGACGCGGTTTTGCGCACGTCCCTCTACCAGGGCTAGCTACTGCTGGAGAGAAGTCCCTGGGCTAGAAGGACCACGTGACCCGAGCAATGCCTATAGCCAGGAGGAGTGAGGGCTTTTTTAAAGGGCCTGTTTCTATTCCCTTTGCTACCAAGAGCTTGTTGCTCCCCTCAGTGGCAGAACACGGCACCACTTCCTCCCAGAGGTGGATGCTTTGGAGAGAGGCTGAAAGGGCAATCCGACTGGCACTGGCATCCCGGCACCACTCGCTGGCGGTGCAATCGGGAGCAAGTCCTTCCCCCTAGCTCCATTTCTTCCTCTGCGCGAGGGGAACGACAGTACTGTCCCGAGTCGCAAGGGAGGGCCGAGGAACTCGCCCACCTTACGCCTCAGTCTGAGCCTCCGACACGCTGCACCAGCTGGCCCAGGAACTGGAATTTCCCTTGTGCAGTAAATGCCACGGTTTCAAAATCTACTTGCGTGCTGACGCAGCAGGTGTCCCAAGCCATCATGACTCTCCTATTCACGCCGGGAGGTCGGTGATAAGATGAAGAGACACCCAAGCCCTGAGTAATAGCATCGTTTCAAAATAGGCAGAGTAAGGTCCCTTCTGACAGTCCCCTAAACACGACATGGTTGACTGCCCCGGAATCCAGGGAATATTGAACTTCATTAAACAGCACGTCCAATTTCCATTGGTTTTCATACTCAGCCGTTTTCACAACTCAGGCCCCGGCTGTCTGACCTTTCCAGCTGGATCACTGATGGGACAGATTCTTACTGGGTCCAAATCAGCAAAGCTCCATGAACTTCAATGATGCTATGCCGATTTCGACCAACTGAAGATCAGGCCCTATTCACCTGGTATGTACCCGCTGCACGGCGGGGGAAGGGGCTTCACCCTAGATTTTGTTGATCTCGTACAAATCATGTGTCTCTGCCAAGATTTGGAAAGAAGCTCCAGGGAGTCAGATACTCAAATACTATTTCTTAGAACCAACCGGATCTCTCCATGGCTTGGTTTGCCCGCTATGTTGTAAAACAGTGGTAGGTTTCATCAGATATGTGTGTAAATGTTTAATCTACAGCTTGAGGATTTCTTAATTTCATGTTTTCTGTTACTTCCCTATGGATCTAGACATGTCTGCATGGATGTCTACCCTCCATCTCATCCTTCATCTGGAAGCTCTCTTGATTTTCCTTTATCCCCAATTTCCTCTGTGGATTTTGCTTTGACATAGAAAAGGAAGGCGAGGAAGGAGGTCTATTCAAGTCTGGGCATCTGAAGACCAAGATTTTCAAAAGCAACTAGCAATTTTCAAAGCCCACCTTCAAGAGATGCTTGCAACGGGGCTGGTTTCCAACAGGCTGGATATCAGCACTTTCATGAAAATCAGACTCCTTTAAGGCCCCTGAAGTTGGTGTCACCAAATGCTCTAGTGACACCAGAAATGTTGACTTTGAGGTTTGTCCTGCATGACCATGGGCAGATCAATAACTTCCTCTCTTCAGTCTCCCCGTATGTTACGTAGGGGATGATGAGCCGTTGCTGATTCTCAGAGGGGACCAATCTCTTGTAGGGTTTTCCAGGCTGGTGCTGGTGACCACTGGAGATGGATGTTGGACCAGAGGGGCCACAGGCTCAATCCAATTTGGCAAGTCCTAGGGCCTAGAGCTACCCCAAACTTCACAGAGCAGAATACGCAGCTGTGCAGGGCACCTGAACTTTTGGGGCACCTCTGGGTCTTAATGCCCACCCGTCTGCCTCTTCCTGCCCCTGCGTCCTCCGGAGAGGGGCTAGTGAACTGACCGGGGCCCAGCCAGCCCGAGCAACGCGCAGCCACCAGACCTGGGACAGAGCCAGTCACGGGCAGTGAAACCATTTCACAGGCATTTGCCAGCCCCAGGTACAGACTGTCCCTCTCTACATTTTAAACAAGGGTCCTGTCGACCGACACGGTAAATTCAGACTCTTTCATTGGGGTGCAGCTGACGATTATAAAACCCCAGCTCTAAAAACTCACCCCCCCCCCCGGCTGCCACCCGTGAAATAGTCCTGCCTAATCCCACGGGCAGCCCTGGTGCGGTGTGTCGCACGCTGTAGTAAATGGGCCCCCAAAGGGGCATCCCAGTGGGGTCGGTGATTTTTGGTTTCAAGCCCCCGTACGAGGTTCAGCTCCCGGGCTCAGCTTTGGAGGTGGCGTGCTGGGTTCCATGGAGGAAGAGCACCGAGAGGTCAGGCCTGGGGGGGTCGTCTTGTGAAGAGCATTTGCTCACCAACGAGAGTGGGATTTTTTTGCCTTTTATCGTTTTCCCATGTGAGTTCATTCAAGCGTGCCGGGCCGGGCTGGCTTCCTCCTCCAGAAGAGCTCGGTGTAACTCGATGGCTTGCACCTTCCCCCAGTAGAAGCTGGTCCAATAAAATATCGCTTCCCCGCCAGGAGTGGCCCTAGACGAGCTGCCGGCAACTGGCGCCCTAGGCGAAACGCACGATAGGCGCCCCCGCCTCCAAACCCCTTCAACGCCGTTTAACTTTGGCGCCCTAGGCGACCGCCTAGTCCACCTCTACGGACGGGCCGCCACTGTTCCCCGCTCTTGTCTGTCTGAGACCCACCTGGCTACAACAATTCTGCAAACAACCTCAAAAAGACCCCGGGCACGCAAAGGAACCCCCTGACGTTGCTAAGAAGCACAGACTCTTTGTGCTGGATCCAGATTCTATTTAAAAACAATAGCAGCCTATTGTTAGTTCTAACTGGATTGAGATCTGTCGAACTCACCCAGTTCTCTGAGCAGAAGTCAAGAGGAATGTTTAGAAGAGCCCTGAGTTAGGAGCACTTTTATACACTTTCCTTGACCACGGGGAGGCTGTGAGACACCCTTTATTCATCAATTCCTCGCAGTTACCTCACTAACTTTTCTGCACATGCAACTCCTCTACTTGCAGCGAGCCCTTTGCTGCCAGCTAGCGATTCTTAGTCAAGTCCATTCCCGCATGGAGTGACAGGCGCATTACAGCCTGCAAGGTTGCTTAAATCTTAAATTCATTCCTGGTATCAATTGGCCGATGCTGTCAGAGTCAGAACGGGAATTAGTCTAGCTCCGTTCTGCTTTTAACAGCCTGGTGGTAAGTGGCATCAGGAAGATACAATTCTGTCCATTTCAGTCAAGGTTGGTACCTAAATGGGAGCACTGAGGAATTTTCCCTTGTAACTCCTTGTGGGGGGAGGCATTATTCTGCATGCTACACACCCCCACTTAACTACTATCGGTCTGGCCCAATGCCCAGTAAAACCCAGTCCTGGCTTTCCAATGAGTTCAATGGTGTTAGTCTTATGCCCTGCGGGATGCGATTTCTACTCCTGCCAGGGGACTGGTACCAGACCAATGCACTGCCTGAGTCCCACATCAATGGAGCATAATTCAGAGTGAAGGAGGGGATCGTGTACGTTCCCCTGTGCCCAAGAATGACTTTCACTGTAATATGGTCAGAAATTCCACTTTTAACTCAGTGGGGATGAATTTGGCTCAGAAGACTTAAGATCCCAGCGACCTTCCGGGGTGTAAGGCGCACACCACGCTGTGCGGGACTGGGCTGGCTAATAATGGCTTTGGGGTCCAAGTTTGGCGGGCGTCATCGTAAGACATCACAGGGCTCCCTGTTGGCAGGCTGAGGTTCAAAGTAGCAGCGGTGAAAGGAGACAGAGCAGTGGGGTGGAAAGGTTTTGAACGAAATTCTTGAACCCCCGTCTCCATCTATGATCCGGCAAGACGGTGGCATCTCTCGCACAACTCATCTGGCAAAATCCATGAGAGATGGAGATAAAGCCTTCTTGGGCGGGGGGAGGGGGGAGGTTTGTGGAATGAAATCAGCACAGGATGCAAGATCCTCCTCTTTGGGGAAGCCATCCCAGCTACCCGGAATGCTTTTTGATTTGTTATATGCACCCCCCCCAGAGAGTTTCCAATAGCCAGGGACATAGAGCAGGGACATTCTGCGCCACACTGCCTGCTACCTTACCTGCCCACTTCCAACCCCTGGTGCATAAGGACCGAGCCATCAGCTGTCCACTTCAAGTCAGACCCTACAAAATGCTTTAGCCCGTACACTGAACCATCTGTCCCCCCTGGGATTTAGTTCAGCCTCTCTGCTTTCCTTCCCTAGAGCGGCCGGCGAGCTGGGTGGAGCTTGCACCTGACGGTGGAATCAGTCACAGATGTTGCCTCACTCACTTTATGTCTTGTTTCTGAGTTAGTTACCTTCAGGCACCGGCGTGTTCAGTCTTTAACGAGAGGGTTGGCCGTTTTAAAGCTTACATAGAGCACCCAGTTCCCATTAATCTTTATTGTGGGCTTCCAAATCCCGAATAAACTCTCACCCGCAAACCACTCTGGAGTGAGACAGGATTGCGCTGGCACTTCTGCAGTGGCCAGATCCTCAGCTGACTTCCAGAGGGTTGCAGCAGTTTACACCCATTGAGGGTCTGACCCTTTTAATATTCCTCCTTCCGTAGAGATCACCTTCCCTACATAGCCCCTGAGGTCCAACCTCTTTCCATGCTCAGTTTGTTTCTTCAGGGATAGGCGTTCTCCGGAGCTTGGAGGGGTGAGATGCACCGTCCTTCTCCTTCTCCAGGCCAACGTCCCTCTCCAACATAGTGGTGTTAGGAAAGAATAAACACTTCTTCCGCTCCACTCTGCACTGAATAGGCCTCAACTGGAGTATTGTGTCCAGTTCTGGGCACCACATTTCAGGAAACACCCACTCAGAAACAGGATACTGGACTAGCTGGATGGTTGGTCTCATCCAGGGTGGAGTTTCCTAAATTATTATATATCTAAGGCAAATTCCATTTTGCCTTTTGTGTAGCACGAGCAATTTTAGATCTAAGTCAACACAGCTCCTTTGAAATAAGGGAATGGTTCTGATTTACACCATCAGATTTACACCATGATTTGCGTGCAGTCTGTACTACACTTTTCTAAAAGAGTGTGAACATTCCAAATGCCCACAATGCCATATGGTGTGTTTCGAGGTTACACTAGGGGTTCTTAATTTGGATTGGGGAAAAGAGATGGACTTGTGGCTAGAGGAGGCAGGGACTTTTTGATTTTTATTGTTGCTGGAAAAAACCAACTGGTTAAAGACAAAACTGTGTACACAAAAAGGTTGGCATTGACAAATTTCACATAGTTGTGAAACTTTGTTTCAATTTTTTTATATCAGAGAATATTCTGTTCTGACATTTCCTAAACAAAAATGCTCCATTTCTCAGTCTGAACTTTTCATTTTGCAAATTAATTTAATTTAGAGGAAAACTTACAATTAGTTTTAAAAAGTCAAAATGGAAACGAAACAATCAATCTGGGTTTGTTTTTGTTTTCTTTTCATTTTGCATTTTTTTTAATTTGAGTTTTCATCTCGAATTCAGAAGGGAAATTTTTCAAAATCTTGAGAATTCTCCTGAGCTGAGAAAACCATTTCCTGCTGAACTGGGTTTGTGATTAAATCTCTGGCTTGAGAGTGATGATAGAAACCAGGCCTCTGAAGTTTTTGTGCATCCCCTCTCCAGCGTTAAAACCGGACAATGGTCATTCCTTCCCGCCTTGGTCTGTGTTGTCTGTTTAGTTGTAAACTCACAGCATGTCACCTCCCCTGCACATGTGTGCTAGCTCTGGGCAAATGCACCTATATCTCCCCTTAATGGTTCAATAAGTACAGCCCAGCGTGGACACAACATTTAGCATCTGTATCCACATCTGTATCTGCAAAAACGAGCCGTGGCTAGCCATATCCACAGATACAAAGTGGATAGCTGTGGATTTGCAGGGCTCTCACAGTCAGGCACCTACACTCAGGTTCCCAGCTGTCTACCTGGTGTCTTTCTGGGATGGAGAATCTCCCTCCTGGTCAGGGGATTTCCAGACTCTACTGTTTCATGGTGTTAGTCCCAGCAAAGGACAGTCTGCCCAGGCCGGCCTGCTTTGTTTATCGCCTCTGGTACTGCACAGTATAGTCGCCAAGAGCCACAAGTGCTTCCTCACCAGATTATTTGAGTCCCAAGGGAAACGCACTGCAAAGGGAGCGTTACAAACAAGAGAAGAACCTGTATGACCACCAAGAAGCCCAGTCCCAAGGCGTGCTCTGGCCGGCGACTCTTCAACCGCCTTGCCCCAAAGGGGATCCTGTTTGTTCATGCCAGCCTTTGTTCTGCCAGCACATTCATGAGGCTATTGGGGCATAGGAACCTGAGAATGGCCAGACTGGGTCAGACCAAAGGTCCATCCAACCCAGTGTCCTGTCTGCCCACAGCGGCCAATGCCAGGTGCCCCAGAGGGAGGGAACAGAACAGGGAATCTGTCACCCATTTCCAGCTTCTGACAAGCACCATCCTAGCCCCACCTGGCTAATAGCCATGGATGGACCGAACCTCCATGAACTTATCTCGCTCTTTTAAAAAAAGTCCTCTGCACAGTTTAGAGGCCTCTGAACTGGAGTTTTCAGGAGCGGGGAATCTGAAGGTAATTCAAAGTGGGTCATTTGTATTTCCGTCACCCCTCGCCAAGGAAATGTACTTCACATGTGTTGTCTCCCAAAGTCCTCGGAAGTTTCTACTGCCTTGATCCTGCCTTCCTGCTCAAGAAATCCCAAACGATCCCACAGTAGTGCACAACATTTGCATTTCTCAGGCAATGAACTTCAAAGTTAGTCAGCTTCGTTGCATAAGGTTTAATTGAATGCAGTGAGGTTTGCCTCGGCTCCTGTCTTATCTGTGACAACTACCCAGAACAAGGCGCCCACTGTCTTCGTTGCGGAATCGAAGAGATCCTGGAACTCAAATGATAAACAATAAGACTCTCAACAATTAGGAGTGCCCATGTTCTACTCCCAGTTCGCCCACTGACTCACCGAGTGAAACTGGGCAGGTCACGGAGCTGCGGGTCTTCAATTATCCATTCCGCCACACACTTAGTAACTTTCTCATTTGAATGTGTTGTGCAGCTCCGCGGCTGCATGAAGCAACATCGAGGAGAGTTGTTCTGTAAGGGACAGGCACCAATGAGATCAGGATTCTTCAAGAGAAACCAAAAAGAGATTGGTAGTGGCAGGGGAACCGGGTCATGATGGCAAGGGTGGGAGGCGAAGACTGGTGTAAGTTCAAAGCATTGGGGGCGTCTAGGGGCAAGTCTACACTACAAGGACAGGAGGTTTAAGCTATGCCATTTGAGTTATGTTAGTAATGCAACTCAGATCAATGGAGCTTAGATCTCCTGACCACAGGGTCCACACTACAGGGAATGGAAACAAAAAACTCTCCTGTTGACTCCCCTTACTCATCTTGTTCTGCTGGAGTACTGAAGTACTGAAGTTGACAGGAGAGTGATCGGAGGTCGATTTAGTGGGTCTTTCCTAGACTTGCTAAATCCACTGCTAGTGGATCGATTGCTACAGAGTTGATCCACCCCATCATGGAGACAAGGCCTAGGAAAGTACATCAGTACAGACAAAGTGCACTCTGTCTGACACAAAATCAAAATAGATGTTGGGAGGAGAACAGAGCAAGACACGTTCAGATGGGTTGGTTCAGAAGAAGACCCCAGTGCTAGTGGAGCAAAATGCTTAGAAAGAGGAAAAAGGAGCAGAAATTTGGCCAGAAATGAAGGAACCAAGCCACTACCATGCTTCTCTCTCTCTCTCTCTCCTTTTCTATATGCCCCCATTGACCTAGCATGAGTTTTGCTCCCATCATTCCACTGACACTTGTGCTGTATCTTGACTCTACTCCTCTACTGTCTATTTCAGGTTTGCCTCCATCTCTGAAGACGTCTTTCAATGGAGAGCCCTGCACTGACTGGTGCCACAACCCATGTGAGGTCACATGCCCACAACCCATTGGGAACAGCAGCAACCAGCCATGTGTTGTGGCATGTGGTGATTCAAGGGTGGTGATCTACCCTCCACCAGTGGTTGTGACCTGCCCGGGGCCAATTCTCAGCATGGGCCCTCAAGACAGTATTGTGGGATCCTCGATACCATCTGGCTCCAGGATATCTGGGTCCGCTTCTGTGATTTCTTGGCATCGGGAGTCTCTGGGAACTCAAAGCCACACGCTGGAAGAGTCATCATGAGGAGTGAGCCCAGGTACATGCCGAAATACTCAGAAGACTTTTTCTTCTCCTTGGATCCATCCCTGCTGTCATGAATCACGTTTCCGTTCTAACAGTTTGGTGGAGCAATTCTTCTCAGAGACATCTGGCTGCAACAGCGTGTGGCTGCAAAAGCAGCAAAAGGGTAGATCTAACATCAATCAAAACTTTTAACTTGAGAAGTGCCCCTGCTCTAAAGGATATTTATTTGGGGCTTAGCCAGGATGGCCCTCCATGGATCATTGACTACGACGTTCTGCTTTGTTAGAACAGCCTCTAATGTAGGCCAGTGCTACGTCCCGGAATAAAAGCTAACCGGCGTTTTAGCCGAATTGTGAATTTTCATGGAGAGTCACTCCGCTGACATGCTCTAATTACATGGTTGGTTTTTTTGCATCCCCCTGGAATTTTACTGCCCCCCTCCTGGAATTTCTGCAAATCCTTCGGACCAGGCTGCTCTGTCAGCACGTGGGGTTTCTGTTTGCATTCAGGGTCAGAACTTCGGGGAGGCTCAAGCCCCTTTGTAAGTCTTTGTAAGCAGAGACCCAGGTTTGCATTAGCAAAAGCAAATCCAGGGCCAAAGCCTTGACACAGCTGTCAGGTTGCCCCACCCTGCTCATTGCCTTCCCAACGTGGCTGAACTTCTAAAAACCAGGGGATAAAAAGTCCGGGTGCTAGCTGCCACAGCACCCCCCCCCCCCGGCCCCATGAGAAGAGCTGACAAGGGAAAGTGCAGATGTGGAGGAAGTCTCTTTGCAATTGTGCGATTGGCCTGATGTCATGGTGTCATGTAACGCACTCACAGGCGCATGGAATGGCTCTCACTGGCGGGCCCAGAAGATGAGGTTCTGCTGGGAATGTCAGGAAGAAAAGGAAATTGAAGAGAACTAAGCCTCCTTCTAACAACTCCTTCCACATCCCAGCAGGGAAGAGAACGCCACATCTGCACTGGCATTCCCACACCCCCATACACCCTTCCTGTCCTGGAGTCTCTGTTATTGCTCCAATGAGGGGGTAGCAAGCTTCACTGCGCTCCAGAGGAAAGGGAAGGTGTGTCCAAGAGGGATTCCTTAGGTCAAGGATGAAGGGTGAAAACTCCTGGGGAGCAAGGGTTATCAGCAGTGGGAAAAGTGGGTGAATTTAGTGCAAGCATAGCAAGTGTCTTCCTAGTCAAGGCCAAAGGGTTTACTCAACACTCCTCTTTCTCCCACTTGCCGCTTGCACCAGAAAGGACGCGGCACCATAATCGCTCATCACAGACACTCATCAGGGTGTTGCCCAACGAGATAAGGGTGAATGGGAGCCATGTGAATTTGAAACCACTTTGAATTCTGCCGTCACATGGAAATATTGCCACACAGCCTCTCCCATCTTTGAGGGAGCGCCAAAGTCTTTCTGGCTGAGATTAGCATGTGCCCTACTTTATTGATCCAGAAAGAAGGTTTAATTAATAGCTTTGTTATTATGACATTATTGAAGGTGGATCTTGGTGGCACTCCTGAGATCAGCTAAACACTAAACTAGAAGGTAACATTGAGCGTGCCCATAAATCTTTGCTTAGGTGTGGTGAAAAGCTACATCAGGACATTGTAAACTATGGCCATGTCTAGACTATGGAAAAGAAGATTGATGCTGCAGCAGTCGATCTTCTGGTGTTTGATTTATTGGGTCTAGTAAAGACCCACTAAATCAAATACTGAGGGTGTCCCCGTCAACGCCGGAACTCCTACTCCTTGCAAGGAGTAAGTGAAGTTAAAGGGGAAGCATTTCTCCCATTGACCTCCTGCTGTGAGGACAGTGCCAAAGCTCAGGTTAAGGTACATCGACTCTAGCTACGTTTTTTACATAGCTGCAATTGTGAACCTTAAGCCGTCCTTCAGCCGTAGCGTACACCTGGCCTATGGTCATGTGGTAGGAGATTCTTAGGAATCTCTAGACCAAAGGAACCCATAGTCCGTTCTTTAACTCTATCCTATCCTCTTAACTGGTATGGTACTTTTTAAGTCAAGCTAACTATGAAAGTATCATTCAGAGCAAATTTACACCAGCTAAGGATTCGGTTCATAAACTTCAAAAAGTTCATTCTTAATTATTATTATTATTATTACATTAAAGCAACAGCTTTTTAAATAACCACTGTGAGACCCCCCTTCTGCCCCCGCCCCCTCCGCCGTCCTTGAGCACCTTGTTGAATGACTTTAAGGCAGAAGCACTCCAAGGACGTTGCGCTTGAATCCCACTTGGAAAGTTGTGTTCTCCACCCCTTCCTTACATAGTTGCTCTCCCGGCCTGCCTTCTGCTAGGTGGAAGGGCATGTAATTGGATTCTTCTAAGCAATGTGAGTGGTGCATAGAAATTGGAGGAATACCCCAAGAGCTCATACCCACCTGCCTGACTCCTGCTCTGCATCACTTTGGCAGGCCGTGAGAGGAGAAGGAAGCACCTCCTGAAATGAGTGTGGCACCCTCGCTTCTCAGGGATTGAGTTGCAGGCTGTATTTGTCTGAAAGGGGTGTTCTCATTCAACCAAACACATCCCATTCAGAAATATGGGCCCTTGCACACCTCTGAGAGCCTTCTTGCTTCCGTGGGCGCTTACGCTAGGCCCGGATGTGGAGTAGGGACTTTGAGAGACTTGGCTTGTCATCTTGCAGACACATATATCAGTGGATTTTTCTCCACGTGACTAGCCTGACTCAGCTGCAACCCTTTCTCTTTTGCACCAAAGAGCAGCATATCAGCAAAGGGCATTTTAAAACGTGAAACAGTTGGTGTCACTTCGCTGAGCGTGACGGGACTGGTGGGCGCAGACGGTTCTGTGCTTCCCAAAAGTTGTGCCCATAATCTCACGTGACTCCTGCTTTTCATCTCCTGGCTGTTCCTTGTTTCTGTGGCTAGTCCTGCCCAGTTTAACGTGTGCCTCAGGTTTCAGAGCTGCACCAATGGCCCCTGCCTTTTTTTGGAAAATTTGCACATTTTATATTTTTCATCAACATTTCAGGGATTTTTTTCCAAAATGTAAATTTTTCTCCAGAGTTTGACCTTTTCAGCCAACGCGACACAGCTCCCATTTTCGCCTGCGGTCTTCTTGCTCTTTCCCCCTTAGCCTCCCTCCTAGCCAACATCTCTGAACCTTCCTCGCTCTCCTTGTCTTCCTGTGAACAGCACCAGGAAGCCTCCACTTCTCTTTGCACCTGCCACTGAAGCACTTTTCTTCTGTAAAGAGTGAACTCGTGAATCGGGTAGAGGGCTCCTGGCTTTCAACAGACACCTCAGGCCTGTTTTTGAGCCTTTCCTCCCAGAGTCTAACCCCCCCGTCCCTGAGCTAGACAAGGGCCTAGCATTTTCCTAGCAAGTGAAGGTTTCACAGGTTCATGGAATGGTGGAATTTCTCAACACCCAGTTTAAGCCGGTAACAATCTTCTGATTAGCTAATGATGGGATAATTGATGCCCAGAGTCTGACTGAGTTGCTCAAGCTAAGGGAACAGCTGGAACTAGTCCTCACACACACCTAATTATCCTTATTACTTCTAATTGGAATTTCAGTAGCTCCCTGTTGCCACACTGCTGCTGAGCAACGTACAAACACCAGGGAGCGACAGCCCCTGTCACGAAGAGCCAGGCCCGCTGGGTACAGCCCGAGCAGCAGCACTGTCACGCTCCTTTGGTAGAGGGAGCTGGTGCACAGAGTAATGGAAGGGCCGTTGTCAGTGATGCTGAGCATGCGGAGGGCTGAGCCATTCTGAGTACCTGGCCCTAATTGGCTTGGCGGCGGGAGAAATCAGATTTCCTGTAAGAACATGGGAATGGCCAGGCTGGGTCAGAACCATCTAGCCCAGAGCCCTGGCTCCCGTGGTGGCTTCAGATGCTTGAGAGGAAATGAACAGAGCAGGGCTGGTGATCCACATCAGACCCGTCCTTACCCAGATGCAGAATACGCAGTTGCGTAGGGCACCCGGAAATGTGGGGCACCGCTGGGTCTTAATGCCCACCCACCCGCCTCTTCCTACCCCTGTTCTGTGGCCCTGCGCCCTCTGGGGAGGAGCTAGTGAACTTACCAGAGGCACAGCCTGCCCGAGCCGTGCGCAGCCACTGAGCCTGGGACAGAGCCAGTCAAGGGCAATGAAACCATTTCACAGGCATTCCTTTGGGGTGCTGCTGAAGATTATAAAGTCCCATCTCCAAAAAACCATGCCCCCAGCTGCTGTCGGACATGGGGGCACCAGTCTAATACCTCTGTGTGGGCCCCATAAATCCCAAGGACGGCCCTACAGCCCATGTGGTCCAGTTCCAGGTTTTGGATGTCATGGATCTAAGGCCATACAGAGCAGGGGGTTGCATTCCTGGCCATCTTGGCTAATGGGCGTCAGGGGATTGATCCTCCATGAACTTATCTACTTCTTTTTTGAACCCATTATTCTTTTAGCCTTCCCAGCATCCCTGGCAGCGAGTCCCCCGGCTGACTGTGTGCTGTGGGAAGTACGTTTGTTCCGAAAATGCAGCCTAATGATTTCACTGGGCGACCCCGTGGTCCTGTGGTATGTGCAGGGGTAAATAACCCTTCCCGATTCACTTCCTCCACACCAGTCATGATTTCCTGTGGTCCAGCACAAGGCCTCAACCACAAGACCATTCTATTCTCTCCCGTGTCCCTGTGACGCTTTTGTTCGTTACTCCTTTTCCAACCCCATTTGATGCCCGAGAACTATTCTGACAAAGCCCCCAGAATAAGGAAAGCTAAGGATGATGGTCTGGTTAAAACCTGTGAGGGTCATAGGTCAGCACTTTGTATACAAAACTTCCATCCTTGACAAGAAGAGCCACAAGAAGAATGAGACGAGTCGAAAACAAACCTTCAAATAAGACACAAGGAGCTCAGCCTATGCCACTTAATAAAGACAATGTTAAGGGTGACTTGAGCCTCGTTTATAATTACTGAGATAAGAACAGACGAACAGCCAGACGGGGTCAGACCAAAGGTCCATCCAGCCCAGTGTCCTGTCTTGCCACAGTGGCCAACGCCAGGTGCCCCCAGAGGGAATGAACCGAACAGGGAATCATCATGTGATCCCTCCCCTGTCACCAATTCTCAGCCTCTGACAAACAGAGGCCAGGGACACCATCTCTGCCCAGCCTGCCTAATAACCATTCAATTTGATGGACCTGTCCTTCATGAATTTATCTAGTTCTTTTTTGAACCTGACTTGGCCTTCACAAAATCCTCTGGCAAGGAGTTCCACAGGTTGACTGTGCAGCACCTGGAATGGAGTAAATAACTGTATTCACTTTCTCCATACCAGTCATGATTTTATAGGCTTCTACCATATCCCCCTTAGTCGTGTCTTTCCCTAGCTGAAAAGTCTCACTCCTATTAAACTTTCCTCATGTGGCACCCGTTCCAAACCCCTCATCGTTTCTGTTGCCCTTCTCTGACAATGAGCGTGTCGGTCTAGCAGACAAAGTTATAAAATGATCCAATGGCTGGAAGCTGAAGCTAGACAAATTCAGACTGGAAATGGGTGTAAAATGTAAAGAGTGAGGGTAATTGTCCATTGACGACTTCACCGTGGGCCACCTTGGGTTCTCCATCGCTGGCAGTTATTGAGCCACGCCTTGGCTTTATGCCAGCGGTAGCTTGGAAGGTGTTAGGCTGGGGGAAGACCAGTGATGTGCCAAGAAGTCAGATGAGCTGATCACAGTGGTTCCTTCTGGCTTTGGAATCTGAGCGCTTGCTGTCCGCCCTTCTCAAACTGGTTTACAAAATTACAGGGCAGAGTCGGGTGGAGGCAGCGCCAGCCCCCTCCTTTAGATTTAATCTCCGCCTGCAAACCTGTTCAGTGCCATCCCAGAGCCTGGCGCGCTGGTTTCTAAAGCTGGCGAGTCAGCAGAGCATGCAAATGAGCACGCAGACACCAGGCTGGTGTGTAAAGGAAGCCCCCGGACGCTGCGAACGCGGGGTGGGCAAGCTGCTGCCCATCGCTGCCCCGCATGCGGCCCCCGGGGCTTCTTTTTTCCTCTTGCCCATGCGCAGGGCGAGCAGATTCTGCCGGTTGGGTTTTCCCTCCCGGTGTTACTGAAGTGACGGGCACGTGAAGCCAGGGCGTGGGGGGTGAGGTGCACGCTGATCACACCCCACACTGGCTGTGAGAGCCCCCGGCAGCCAATCCCAGCGCTGCTCCAGTTCAGCCCCCTCATTCTGGGGACCCGCCCTCTCCTGCCAGACCGCTTTGGTGATGAAGAAGGCCGCTCCTGTGGCCTCTCATGAGCCTGGTTGCCCCTCGCTGATGTAAAGGGTCAGAATTCCTGGTCCTTCAGGGAGCTACATTGACTTACACTCGCTGAGCGGCAGCATCTAAACATGTGAATTATACACGAGAACGCAAGAATTTCTAGCCCACATTTCCAGCGAGTGCATTATGATATCCCTCCTAGCCTGAAGGACCAGATACTGCAGAAGAAATTACAGGAACCCGGAAGTAGCCCAATCTGCCCATAGGGGGAATTGGTTCCTGCAAAGCTGAGCTTTCTCCCCCAAAAAGCAGGACTTACACACTTGGGACTCTAGCCAGCCAGCTAGTCCCACTCCAGAGGGTGTTTACAAAAGCTGATCTCCAGCCGGATGGAATTTCTCTGCTGGTATATTTTGCCCTGTTAGACAATGTGGCTAGGGAGCTATTTTGAAAGAGCCAAGCTTTCAGGCTAACCAGAGCTCATAGGGGCCTGGAGCACAGCTCCGTTGCTTGAAGGCTTGTCTCTCTCACCAGCAGAAGTTGGTCCAGTAAAAGATTTTACCTCCCCACCGTGGCACTTTAATATCCTGGGACAAACATGGCCACAGCCGTACTCTCGCTAGCAGGTCAGCCGAGGGGCTGGCCATTTGTGTGTGTATTTTAAAAATGGAGACGTAATGCTGTCTCGGGACCGGCTGTCTGTCAGGCCGAGAGTCTGGAAAACTTCCCAAGGCTTCTGAAGGACCAATTTAAATGTACCCAGAATGAGGAGCCCCATTTCCTTCGGTGGCTTTGAAATGCCGGAATCAGGAATCCACCAAGTCTGTAACTGACTGGGCAACGTGTTTCGGACAAATTGTTTAATCAGTGTGTAACACCGAGAGACTGGGATCAAACTGGGGAACTTTATGGGGTAAACCCAGGAGCCGCTGCCGCACCAGTTAGGAGTCTATAAGCTCTGTGCTAAAGCTATAAAGCACATTTCTCTCTCTCTCTCACAGCAATCTCAGTCCTCTGGGCCACAAATGAATTTGGGGTTGACTGAAGCTATTTGTGAGTTTGGGGTGCAGCTTGCAGATCATTTCAGCTGAAACAAATGGAAAAGTATTTTGAAAAAGGCATGACCATGTCTCATTTTTAAACATGTTTTGTTTCAAGCTGTAGCAAGATTTAATTTTTAAAAAGGGTAAACCACACTCAAAACCAAATCAAGAATCTAATTATTCACTCAGCTTTAAAAAACCCAACTCTTCTATGGAAGGAAATGCCCTGACATATCACAGAATGCGTGTGCAGGTTTCAATCCTATGTTAAAACTGACAGGAAAGCAACATTTTAATAGTAATAAGGAGTTTTGAGTCCCACCATTTTTACCCATTTCACTGAGGAAAATAAGTTAAAGAGAAGTGGTTAGAAGAGCTCTGAGTGGAGGACACTTTATTATACTTTCGTTAGACCACTAGGAGGACATGAGAAGCCTTTTATGAAAGAAGTTCTTGGCACTTACCAAATTAAAAATTTCACATGGGTAACGCCTCTAATTGAGGCAATTGTTTTAATCATTGTTTATGGTTATTAGGCATTCCCAGATTGTAGGATATGCACATTGTACCCTGCAAACTGCTTTCCTCATGTATTGTTATGCACCGTGTTCCTTCCTGGTTTCATTCCACTGAGGGCGTTAGCGTCAAAGTGAGAATGTAATAACGTGGCAAAATGAGCTGGCTCAGAGACAGATCAGGAGCACAATCTCCTGCCGTGGACAAGATTCTGGGCTTGGGTTTTTTTTCTTTTTTAAGCCCAAGTGAGTTTCTAAGTGGGGACATGGTGGAACTGCCCCTGGTAACACCTCAGAGGACGGGAAATTCTATTCTGTATGTTCAGGATCCTCCTCTCTAACTATGGGAAGTGGATTTAAAATGGTGGGGGGGGGAGGACCTACGGGCCCTGGGCTGGATCCAGCCCCCTGCCCCACTTATTGAATCCAGCCTTATGTGGAGGTGCTGAGGCTCCGGGCTCCCACCCACAGCTGGGCATGCTGGTGACTCGGCCCCACTGCAGGTCTCCGAGCCAAGGCAGCGCGAGCGTCGACTCGTCCCGCTGGGGGGAAGCCCCGGGCCTGCTGGGTGTCAGATCAGTGGGTTTGGTTTGGTTCACTGGGAGCCGGGCCAGTCAATCGTGTTTTGCTTCTGGCTTGCGTGCAGCCCCTGACTGGCGGATTTTCCCCCGACCCAGAAGAGGGTCCCCCGCCCTGGTTTAAGGGGCCTCACAGGCTGCCCAGGACACCCAGCCTCCGTGCAGACAACTGCACAGGGGTGTAGACCAGTCTCTGCCGCAGGCAGAACAGCCGGGACAAGGGGTCTCCAGGCCCGTCAGAGCGGGGCGGGGGCAAAGCGGGCAAATGCCTCCGAGCCTGACAATTCCAGAGGCCTGGGCTCTCCTCTGCCGCTACTGCAACAGTGACGGCAGCTGGAGCCCCGGGCTCCTTAAACGGCCGCATTAGCCCTGGCCACACGGACTGGGCCACGTGGAGGGTCGAGTGGGGGGAGGCTAGTCCCAGCCCCGCCCCTTTTGCTGGAGGCCCCACCCTTCCGAGGAGTGTGGAGCCACCCCCACCTTGCCCAGGGGCCTGGCAATTCTGTCAGCCCCCCCGGTCACCATTGCGTCCGAGTCCTTCAGTGGGTTCAGTGGCCTCCACAGCGGCGCGGGTGGGTGGCCGTGCTCTGCCCGACAGAGCCCTGGGGCAGGCAGCGGTGCCATTTCCATCCTCGTGCAACTTTCACCATGGCTGCCCTGGGACGGCCACGCAGACCTCTGGGGGACCCTCTGCCCGGAGCCAATTCCGTGGCAAAAGGACGAGAAAATCGCCCCGAAGGCCCCTCAGTCACGTGACTCAATGCCTGACGCTACCAGGGCAGGGGAAACAGCTGGGTTTTCTGTTCAGTGGCAACTCAGAAAAGGAAATACATTTAAGAAGAAAAGGTGAAGCAAATAATATTGTTCTTGAACCCGCTGGTGGTGAAAGAGACATCTTCTGAGACACACGGGGAATTCAAGACCGGCCAGACTGGGTCAGACCAAAGGCCCATCCAGCCCAGTGCCCTGTCTGCCCACAGTGGCCAGTGCCAGGTGCCCCAGAGCAGTGAACAGAACAGGGAACCATCAAGCGATCCCTCCGCTGTGACCCATTTCCAGCTTCTGGAAAGCAGAGGCCAGGAACACCATCCCTGCCCTACTTTTCCCAGACCTGAGCTCTTCCTCAGGTCTGGAAATGGTACTCGGAGGGTCATATGCTAAATAATCCATTCCACCTTCCACTGAGCTAAGTCCAGGGTGAACTTCTCTAGTCCGGCACCCTCAGGACCTGACCGGTGCTGAAGCAGAGAATGTGCTGGACCACAGGAGGTCCATATTGTCTGGCAGCGTTACCAGCACTGCCATGGCTTGCTGGGCTCTGAGAAGCCATTTAGAGGTAAATGGGAGCTAAATAACAGCCCAGAACACTGAGAGCCAGGCCTGGTGGCTGCAAACAAACATTATGGGACCGAGGGAAACTAGGCCACACCCATGACAAGTAGACGTCCAGCTGACTACAATCACACCGGAGCACGGATGTTGCCAGGGCAGACTGTGCTGGACTAGAGCAATTCAACCGGTAGCTAACTTTGCAAGACACTGAACCCCACAGATTTAAGGCAGACACATCATTCAGTCATAGTTCCTAAATCATTAATCCCCCTTTTGTTGCCCGGTGGCTGCAGAGTTCAACCGGCCACTTCCCCGGGCTTGTCTTTCGGAATACGAGTTAACTACTCGTACTAAACAATTTGCTCCCCCTGGTACTTAGCTGTGGCCCCCTGGGGCCCTTTCCCAGAATGGAGGAAGAGCTCGGCCTAGCTGGAAAGTTTGCCCCTCTCCCCAGAGAAGTTGCTTCAGCAAAAGGCACCACCTCCCTCGCCTGGTCTGCCTCACGTCATGGGGCCAGGAGGGCACAAGAGCAGTGCACGCGGCCAAACCAATGGGGGTCCAACCCGAATGGTAAATTGTCCGGCGTTTGAGGTGAACACCTGTCGTGAGAGGCTTTCCCTCTGTTCGGCCGTGAGAGGTTGCCGAGAAGGGATTTGAACTGGTGTCCGGGGGAACCGACAGAATTGGCAAGGGCAGGGGTGGGGCTCCCTGTGCCTGGAAGAGGCAGGGCCTCAGGCCACGGGTGGAAGTGGCAGCACTGGGGGCTAGTCTCCCCTGGTCAGCCCTTCAGTGCCCAGCACTCTGGGCCTGGGGCTCTGAGCCTCTAGGCCCCAGGGCAGTGGCACCCTTTGCCCTCCCCGTCCCCAACGACGGGCCTGCCTGTGTCTAAGGCAAGTGCTCCATCGCCCAGGCAAAAGGTTATATGGGGGCCAGGCACCTCCACCTCCTCCTCCAGCCACTCCGGCCACAGAGGGAACCATTTGTGCTTGGGGGCGATCGAAATGACGTTTTTCACGGAAGAAAACCCTGGCTCTGAAGCCTTTTATTCCGCACTGCGCGAGGGCACCACCAGAGGCACCGGTGCTAAGCGTGAAGTCGCTCGGTGAGGCCGGGCGCCCTTCTTTCTTGTGGTACAACCAGCTGCCGTGTCTTGAGGCGCCTCTGTCAATCTGCTTCGCAAGCGCTCTGCGCCGTCGGTAGGCAACCTGGGGAAACGAAAGCAGAGAGCTGCTGGTTTGACCGGCTGGGATTAGGATACACCCTGCTCTAATGAGCCACAGTCAGGATTTAATGAATGCCCTGGGAACAATTTGGTTTTGAAGCTGGAAATTGGTACCACGCCCTGGCTGAGCTGGGAGGCGGTGCTGAGGTAGAGGGTTACGTTGACACTACCCACAGATTCCTGCCTGGCTGCGATCGAAAGGTGTCACACGGACGGGGACAGCACAAACAGGGCCCATGGGGTGGGGTGCAGCTCTTGGGAGCCTCCAGCCCCACGACACCACACACGCGGTCCACTAACTCCCATCCGGCCCCTGACGCGGTGCAGGCCTTTCGCGGACAAGCCAGGAGCCTGCGGCCGCGGCGCTAGCCCATCACTTCTAACAAGTATTTTTTTTAAATGAAAATGCTGATAAAATACTAATGAGACTCAAACAGCCACTGGGCAACACTGTCCCCTCAGGAAACCGTTGGTGAGCGAGTCGTGGTCCCCGGGCTAGCTACACCGCCCACCCTGAGATCCACTCTCGCCGGTGACAGGCCTCGTTCCCGCCACACAGGCCCGCCAACGCAGTGGGGAGGGAAGGGGCCACTGCCCCGGGACCTGGCGATTCAAAGGGGCCCGGAGCTCCCTGGGGCTCCTCCAGGAGCAGCGGCTGTGGCCGGAGCTCAGGGCCCCTTTGAACTGCCGTTGGAGCGTTGGCACGCTGCACCGGGGTCTCCTTGAGTCTCTAACCCAGGGCGGGGAGCCTGTTTGGGGCTGGGGGCCACTAACCCACAAACAACCCCCCCACTGAGGCGGCCCCTGACTGAGGAGAAAGACTCTCCCCACATTCCCCTCCCACACCAGAGCCTGGGACTTCCGGGCTAGTAGATTTTGTGCGCTCCAGCCCCATGGGGAAACAGTCGGGGGGGGCTGGAGCACCAGCATGGGCTCCCCAGTACTGTGGGGGAGCCCTGAGCCTCAGGGGCCAGATCCAGGCCAGCTGGGCCTTAGGTGCCACTCCCCTGCTGAGGGCTGGTGCGGGGGTGCACCACACTCTGGGGGTGGCTAAGAGCTGACTGCCCTCGGCCCCGCCTCTTCCAGCTGAGTCCAGGCCCCTTCTGAGGGTGCAGAGCCGCCCCCCACTTGCCCCGGGCCCGCAGTGGCTCTCAGTCCCGCTGCCTCCATCTCTCTCTCCCCCACCCTCTGTGCCGGCTGCTTTAGGTCCCATCTGTGAGTCCCCAGCTGCGTTTTGGCCCCTCCTGCCGCCTTTCCTTTGGGACCGAGGCGAGGGGTGATTTCCGCGAGTGCTTCCGGCAAAGGGAGCCCCCCAGCGGCCGTGCCCCAGGGCGGCCGTGCGCTTTGGAGACCCCTTCAAGCACTGCGCGGAACCAGGCCTCCCCGAGTCTTCGCCGCTCGGCACGCCCGCCCGCCGGGGCCAAGCAGAGCCGGGAGCTAGACAAGTCCGAGCTGGAAAGGCGCTCGAGGGGGAGGGAGCGGAGCAGGTGGCGGCGGGTTGTGCGGGAGTCTCCGCACGTCGGGTTGAATTATTCTGGGGGACGGTCTGTGTCCCGAGGCAGGCGGGAAGTCAGACGAGATGATTGCTGGCAGGGGGGAGACATGGGCCACACGTCCCCCGAACACAGTGGGTGGGAGGGGAAGTAATGGGGGGAGGTCTGCCCCCTCCTCACTCACCGGCAGTCGCAGGGAAAGTGGAACAAGGTGACCCTGCTGCTTTGCTCCCCCAGCCACCCGGCCCCAGGAGAGGGGGCAGGAGCGCCCTGCACGCCCCAGCAGGAGCAGAGCAACACAGTGGCTGGGTGGGAGGGGGGGGATTAAAACAGTGGGGCCACTCTGCTCTGCTTCCAGTGAGTGTGGGGGAGGGGAGTGGGCCCCTGGTGCTGGCGCCAGCCCCGCTAGTCCCCTGGCCGCCTCAGTCGGGGGGGAGAAGGGGGCGGGGAGACGGCAGAGCAGCAAGGGCGGGGAGGGGCAGAGTAAGGGCAGGAGGGCGCAGGGAGAGGCCTGGGAGGAGGGAGGTTGTCCCGGCCCTTCCCCGAGGTGGGGGAGGTCACAGGGCCAGTGGGCCCCCAGGTTTCCCCGGAACTACCGGCCTCAGAATCCGTGAGCCGCTGTCTTCCCCGTAGCTGGCGTGGGCCTCGCATATCCCAGGCCCTCCTCCCTCCCCGCACGCTTCCGGAGCCCAGAGAGCACAATCCTCCCTGCGCCTCCTCCGTGGCCGTCTCGACCCGGCCGGGCTCCCGGGCTCTGTGCTCGGTTCCCTGGCGGGGGCCCATCTCCCCCGGAATCACGCGCGTGGCCGAGCCCCCAGGAAAGCAGCCCTCACACTTCAATGCATCTGAACACTCCCTTGGCTCCTGCCAACTAGCTGGAGGGGTTCTTGGAAGCCGTGGTCGGCTTGCCAGGCAGCTGTAGCGAGCTCTGGCAGGAATGAACTCTTGCGGAGTCACCCAGGGAGCAATTTAATAGCTGCTGAACAAGTACATGGATACGTAAGACTCACAAGCACATTACAGGCAGCTCTCATGTTCTCCAGTGGCTTTGGTGAAGAGATATAAGAACGTAAGAGCAGCCAGACTGGGTCAGACCAAAGGCCCATCCAGCCCAGTGTCCTGTCTGCCCACAGTGACCAGTGCCAGGTGCCCCGAGGGAGGGAACAGAACAGGGAAGCCTCACGTGATCCCTCCCCTGTCACCCATTCCCAGCTTTTGACAAACAGAGGCCAGGGGCCCCATCCCTGCCCAGCCTGGCCAACAGCCATTGATGGGCCTAACCCCCATGAATTTCTCTAGTTCTTTTTTTGAACCCTTTTAAAGTCCTGATCTTCACAACCTCCTCTGGCAAGGAGTTCCACAAGTTGACTTTGCATTACGTAAAGAAAAATTAGCCTCTCAACCCAAGGGCTCTGAATTTGTATCCTCTTTAGTAAGCTGAGCCCTGTCCAGAGCCTGCACACAGTGCTAATGACCACTTCATGAGCCAGATTCTCATTTCCCTGAGTCAGGCTTGCATAGTACGTAGGCCCCGCGGCCCGCACAGGAGAGAATCTCACCAAATGGTATGTAAATAAGGACTGCAGGAGGAAGGAAACCCAGAAGGCTGATCTTACAATGCAACAGAATTTTAATGCAAATGAGAAGTCAAGTCTGTACTTCCAGAACAAAGTGGTGCAGAGCAGAGAGAATTTGTTTCCTGTGTTTCACTGCCGGCTATAATCATCCTCGTACTCTAGATGGCTGCATTTCTCAGGAGGTCCTTTCTGCCTGGTTGTGTCTGCAGCGTTTGAGAATCATGTTCTATTTTCAATCTTTTTCGATACTCGTTTTACCTCGCTTGGTGTGAAACAAGGACAAGCTATAATATATGCAGGGGCCTCAGCTGAGACGCTATAAATCAAAATAGCCATTCACGTAAGGAAAAGCACAGCAAGGGAAAACACATGTAGATCTGACTTGAAGAAGTGCATGTTTCCATCCATGTGTGGAATACATTTTTTTCTGTGCACCAAAGTATGTGCAGATGTGCACCATCCGTAGAAACACCGGCTGTGGGCACTGGGGGCAGCATTTGAATTTCTCCCGGGTGGCCGCCCAAGTGCTCAGCGAGTAGGGAACGCTGTGAGCTTTCCTGGCTTACTTTGATTCCCTCAGAGTTCCGGATTTTCGGCACTTCTGCAAGCCCTTCCCACACGCTCCCTTGTGACCCTGCGTCTTGCTGTACATTGCCGGCTGCCTCTTGCCTTGTTCTGGGCATGTTTCCTCTGGCTCTGACGCAGCCCAGCCTCATGATCCACTGGGACTGTAGGGACACCAGAGGGGCCACAACCCTGCCCCCCATGCCCCAGCCGGCCTGTGCACCCCCCTCCTGCCCCACACCCAGCCTGGGGTGCAGCACTGGGGCTGACCTGTGTGGCTCCTCCCTTATGACCCTTGGACCAGGAGCAGGATAAGGGACTGCTGGGGGCAGGGGAGAACCTATGTGCCCCCTCCCATTCTGAGCCTCCCCCAGCCCAGGCCCCAGGGAACAAGCCAGAGGGCAGTGTACACAACCACGCCTGCCCCGGGGACAAACTGGCAGATGGGGTGCGTGATCCCCCCATCTCTGGCTGGCCACAGGAGATGCCAGAGGGCAGGGTGTACAGCCCTCCCTGTCCCTGTGGACAAGCTGGTGGGTGCCCCCCCACCATCCCAGGCTGCTCCCATGGAAAAGCCAGCAGTCACCACCGCCCTCTGGTCTGAGCCCCCTTCCCCTCCCAGGAGTTCCCCCTCCTCCCAACCGCCTGCCCCAATTCCTGCCTCCCTACCATGAGCCCCTGCTCCCCTCCAAGCCTCACTCTTGGACCCTCCCTCACATCCTGAGTGCCCCACATGCCCAAGGCTCTGCCCATCTCCTGCCCTGAGGATCTGGGCAAGTCTGCTAGCACGCAGGTCATTAAAGAAAGGGTGCTGATGACTTGGTCCTTTGGCCCTTGGCCATAACTCCAGCCCATTTTGTCCTTTTGTTCCTCTCAGGATATGTCTACACAACAGCACTATTTCGAATTAACTTAATTGGAAATAGTTAATTCAAATTAAGCTAATTCGAAATAACGCATCAAGACACAAAAACTATTTCGAAATAGCATTTTGCTATTTCAAAATAGCACGTCCACACTGGGTATGTCTAGACTACAAGCCTCTGGCGACAGAGGCATGTAGATTTGTTTACTCAGCGTAGGGAAATGAAGCGGCGATTTAAATAATCGGCGCTTCATTTAAATTAAAATGGCTGCCGCGCTGTGCCGATCAGCTGTTTGTCAGCTCAGCGCGCTAGTCTGGATGCTCCGCGGTCAACATCAAAGGCATTTGTCGAACTCCCTGGTAAACCTCATCCCACGAGGCATAACGGGGCGGTCGACAAATGCCTTTGATGTCGACCGCAGAGCGTTCAGACTAGCGCGCTGAGCCGACAAATAGCTGATCGGCTCAGCGCGGCAGCCATTTAAATAAATGAAGCGGCGATTATTTAAATCGCCGCTTCATTTCCCTATGCCGGGTAGCCTAATCTACATGCCTCATGTCGCCAGAGGCATGTCGCCAGAGGCATGTAGTCTAGACATACCCACTGAGTGGACCCTGAACCGAAGTTAAGGCTGGCTGAACCAGTGCCGGCAGGGCTTTAGGTTAGGACTTAGTGTGTGGGGCTGCTGCCTGAGGCTAACTGAGCTCCGTGCTTAAAGGGACCCTACCCCCACCCCGGACAGACAGTTCTCAGGGTTCCCCGCTTGCTTGTCTACCTCGATGAGGGACAGCAAAGCAGTCCTGTCTTGGAGTGCCCTGAGTGCCCGCACTCGGGATACCACAGCACTCAGCCACATGGAGCCAGAGCTGCCCTGGGCACGCCGGTGCATCTCGTGGGATCGTTGCCATCAACACGGCTGCACTTGCCACAGGCTGCCATCCGGGGGGTCCATCGGGGGGCTGTCAGGATGCAGGAAGCCCTGTGGGAAAGCGTCCACCCTGAGGAGCCCTCAGAGCCACCCCGGTCCTCCCCACTGGGGGCTCGTGCCCCATTCCTCCCTCACCCCCTTCCACTTACCCCTCCCTAGCTCCCCTTCCTGATGTCAAATAAAAGACACGTATGTTCAAAAATAGAAACTGGGTTAATTGAACAAAACTGGGGGGGGGATGAACCTCTGGGGAGACTGGGAAAAGGAGGCAGGAGAGGGAAGGAGAGAGGGTGGGAGAGGGGAGGGGGAAACCTGGGAGGAGGGAGCTTGAAGGGGGAAGCAAGGGGAAGAAGGGGGAGGGGAAGCTCAGGGCTCAGGGCTCAGGGTTGGGGGTCTTGCCGGACCAACTTGACATTCATGCTAACCTGCTCCTGGGTTCGCATGTGGCCTTTGGTGGCCAGGCTGGCAGCTATCCTGCCATAGACGGCCGCATTCCTCCGTCTATTGCGGAGATCATGGATGTTGGGGGCATCCCCCCCAAAACCTGAATAAGGTCCATGATCTCCACCCTGGACCAGGAAGACACCCACCTTCTCCAGCCCCTGTCAGGCTCCTGGGAGCTGGCAGACTGCTCCTGGGGAGCGGTGGAGGGCTGGCTGCCAGTGGCTTGCTGGTTCATGTTTTGGGGCCACTGGGTCAGGGGCCCCGGCAGCCACTGCTGGCTCTGGGCTGGCAGGCTTGGAGCTGGCACAGGCACTGTGGCCAGGGTCTACCCCTTTAATGGCTCCGGGGCTGGGGGAGAGGAGAGTAAGTTTTGCTGGTTGTGCCCAGAGTGGCCACCAGGGCTCCCTGGGCAGGGCTGGAGGCCCCCTATTTCGAATTAAGTGTCTACACAGCACTTAATTCAAAATAGCTATTTCGAATTTGGCATTACTCCTTGTAGAATGAGGTTTACCAAATTCGAAATAAGGGATCCACTATTTCGAATTTATTTTGAAATAGCGGTTTGCCTGTGTAGACGCTATTAAAGTTAATTCGTAATAACTGCTGTTATTTCAAATTAACTTTGTAGTGTAGACATACCCTCACTCTTTCCCCAAAACAACCTTCTAAGCAACTTCCATTGAACCCTTCACGCCTCCCCACCGCCTCGCCTTCCCAACACCTTTGTCTTTGGGACCTCCCCCGAAATGCAGGGGTTTTGCCAAGCCTTTTGCTGAGGACCCCTTGGAGACCCCCCACTGCTTTGACCTTCCACCATCCTCAGCCTTCCACTTCTGTCGGCCTCCTGCCCCTGGTTCCTGACCGTCTCCCAACCATTCCCCCCTGCGGCTGCTCGTCTTTCCCTTCACGGCGCCAGGCAATAAAAAGAAGTGGGACTATCACGTTTATAGCCGCTTACGTATTCACCCTCTGTGGCCACATTCATTCTCACAGCAGGCGCACGCAGGAGGTAATTACCATTTCATTGCTTATGAAGGGATCCTCGCTGCACAAATCCTAGATGAGTTGCCCAAGGCCCCATCAGTGGAAAGACTGGAACTGCAGCGCAGTCCTGCCTAATGACTATTCATCTGATTATTTGTATTTGAATTCTAGGATGTTCTGGAGGCAGAACCCCCACGGGGCTGGTTGCTACACAAGCCGGAGTCTGAGACAGTCCACATCTTGAAGAGTTGACAAGCGAACAAGACATGCCAGAGAAAAGTTGGGGCGACGCACGCACCTCCCTGTCTGGCAGATGGGAGGTGACGGTCTCACTTGTCCAAGGGCCCCCAGGATGTTTTCTGAAAGACATGCCTGGGATATGCTTTGGAGACATTCAATGGCCTGTGTTAGGCAAGTGGTCAACAAGAATGACCACAGGGGGCCATAAACCTATGAATCGTGCTCCCATCTGAATGAAGTGGAGGTCATGACTAGAGAGAGCAAGGGAAGGTTTTGAATGCAGTCGGTGGCTGGTACAATGCTCACTGAGATCCAACAGCTTGAGCTCCATTGTAAGATGGCCCCGTGACATGCATTTCTCCCCCCTCCCCCCCAGGAAAGGGCCAGCAAAAGGCAGAGGCTCCGTTTGGCGCTCTCGAACGCGGACAAAGGGCTGACGTCTGACTGAAGAGATGCAGAGGACTCTGTGAAGTCCCGCTAGCTGGGGTGAAATTGATCCTATGGTGATCGGTGAACTGGTATAAATCAACCAAGAGGAAACTGAATAGAGACAAGTGCAAAGTCCTCCATTTAGGAAGGAACAGCCCAATGCAAACTGATTTACAGGGCCTGGGAGCTCTAGTGGATCCCACACAGAATAGGAGCCAACACTGCAAAGCAGTTGGGAACAAGGATACTATCATTCTAGGACAGGAGTGGGCAATAACAGGGTGGTAACTGGACAGGGTTAGCCCCTGGTGGGCCACCACCATGATCTTTACCTGCAAGACCACAGGTAGTGGCGATCCCAGCTCCCATTGGCTGTGGATCACTGTTCCCAGCCAATGGGAGCAACAGGAAGTGGCACAAATCGGGACATTGCTCCCTGTAGCTCCCATTGGCTGGGACTGGTGATCCATGGCCAATGGGAGCTGTGATTGCCAGGGCCTGTGGCCATGCAGGTAAATATAGGGTTGCCGGCCCACCAGGAGTAACCCTGGCAGATGGGATCCAGCCCATTCTAGGGTGTATTAATAGGGGTGTCACATGCAAGACACAGGAGTTAACTATCCCACTCCATTCAGCACGGGTGAGGCCTCGCTGAAACGCTGGGTCCAATTCTGGGCACCGAACTTGAGCATTAAACATGTGAACCCATTGGCGGGAGTCCTGAGGCAGAAACAAAACTGTCAAACGGTTTAGAAAACCGGACCTATGAAAACCCTGGCGTGTTTAGTCTTGAGGGCAAATAAGACGGAGAGGTGACCTGATAAAAGCCTCCAGCCATGGTCGGGGTAGAGATGATCAATGGGTCTCCATGTCCACTGGGGAGAGGAGAAGAAGTCATGAGCTTAATCTGCTGCATGGGGAATGTGGCTTTGACAGTAGGCAATCTTTCTAGCTCTACCGGTAGTTTAGCTCGGTGGGGGTGGGTAATCGCCATCACTGGAGGATTTTATGAGCAGGTTGGACCAACCCCTCCCTGGGGCGGCCTAGGTTTACTTAGTCCTGCCTCAGTTCAGGGAGTTACATTTGAGGACTTCCCTTCCAGCTGCACGTTTTTATGATTCTGTCATTACAAAGTCATCTCCACAGGGACTCCCGGTCATGTGAGTCTTGAGTCAACATCAGTGATAATGTTCCAGTTTGCACCAGCTGAAGATTTGGCCCTAAATTTCAAGTAATGTTTTCCTATGTCACTCGAGGTCTGCTAGCGATGTGCACTCCCCTTGCTAGGAGAAGCATAGTCTGTCTGTAGGCGTGACTACACATTTCTTGCTCAGGCTGGGGTCTTCAAGGCATCTCAGGTTGGGCCCTTGTATATGGTCACTTTTGAAATACATGGCCTCATATTTAGCCTCAGCCATTTGTATGATCTTTGCTAAATTAATTACCTGTCTCCTCTACCTTTTCCCCAGGCATTAAAAGGGAGCATGATAACTTATTTATTCTGGAGATATGACAATCTACTTATCTATTGGACATTGTGCCACTCACATAGTATCTAAACCTTCCTGGGTGAATTTCTTTGCAAGGGGCCCTACTTAGTTCTACTGAATGACTGACCAATTCCCCAGTTCCTAAAAAGAGAGCCGCATTAAGCTTCATAGAATCTTTTGTTCTTTCTACTTCCTGGTGATAGGAAGCTCTGTTTGGAGTATATATTAGGAAGACATGGAGAGGAAGGGTATGTCTACACTAGCCCCCTAGTTCGAACTAGGTAGGCTAATGTAGGCATTCGAAGTTGCAAATGAAGCCCGGGATTTAAATATCCCGGCTTTTCGCATCTTCAGCGCCGCCATTTTTAAATGTCCCTTAGTCCGAACTCTGTGTCTGCAGCTACACGCGGCACGGAGTAGGTAGTTCGAATTAGGATCTCTAATTCGAACTACCGGTACACCTAGTTCCACGAGGAGTAACAGTAGTTTGAATTAGAGATCCTAATTCGAACTACCTACTCCGTGCCACGTGTAGTCGTGGGCACGGAGTTCGGACTAAGGGACATTTAAAAATGGCGACGCCTGGGAAGATGCAAATGAAGCCCGGGATATTTAAATCCCGGGCTTCATTTGCAACTTCGAATGCCTACATTAGCCTACCTAGTTTGAACTAGGGGGCTAGTGTAGACATACCCTAAGGGAATACCTTTTATTTGTCACTGGGAGAGACGATGTCTAGAACTACTTCTTCAGCTCATGGCCCAGGGAAGAGCGTAGGCACGGCCAGGCTGGGTCAGACCAAAGGCCCGTCCAGCCCGGTGTCCTGTCTGCCCACAGGGGCCAATGCCAGTTGCCCCAGAGGGAGTGAACAGAGCAGGGAATCATCCCTCTCCTGTCACCTATTCCCAGCGTCCGGCAAACAGAATGGTACGGCAGCTGTCTGAAAAAGGAAGACCATGCATCCTGTGCTGAAGTTGGTAATATACTGGATCAATCGACTTTCCTCGGCAACATTTAAATCCTCAGCCATCTCCCTCGTAATGGAGTAGGCTTTTCTTCGATTGCTCATTTGATTCTTCCTGCTTTGTCGGGTACATTGTCCCAGAAAAATAACAAGCCGGCGGTGTCGTGTTCGACGTTCCAGGATGGATACACGCCTGGCCACAGCATGGCGCTCTTTCCTGTCACCTACTGCCACGCTTCATTGCAACCCAGGAACAAGCCGGCCGGAGTAGCCTTTGGGTTTCCTGACGGGCTCAGCGCCTGTGTCCTTAAACCAATGGCCGCTTCTCTGGGCATCTGACCGGAATGTCTAATGAAGGGGTCTCAAACTCAATTCGCCTCAGGGCCAGCCTTCAAATCCCCCTCGTGGGCCAGCGGGCACCTCCTGTGGCAGGGCTGTGGTGGGGAAGGTGTGGCGCTCTGCATGCTTTCACCCCTGCGCATCCCCCAGCCTCACCTGCTGCCCCGGGTAGTTAAAAACCTCCCCCCCTCCACTGGCTAGAGCAGCTTCTGGATGCTAGCTCCGCCCTGCCGCCGGGGTGTCCCTGTGGCCCGGGGAGGGGTGTGTGTGCAGAGCCTTCCTGTCTGTGGCAACTTCCCCGGGCTCCGCACACTGGGCACATGGCTCAGGGCAGCCGCCCCACCATCCTCCTGTGGGGAAGTGGAGCCCAGGCCTAGGGCAAGGCGAGCAAATGCCCCACACTGCTGAGTATTCACCATCCACCGGCCGGGCCTGGGGCCCCACTCCCAGCTTCCTGCCTTGGGCCCCACAAGCCCTTTGGCCAGGTCTGTGGAACCCGCCCCCCCGGGCTGCAGGGACTCACCTGCCTTCAACCATGTACAGGCCACACTGTGCAACTGCTCAGGCTGTAGATGGCTCCTGGGCCATGAATCTCAGCACCCCCCAATAGCAAGAGGCTGAGGGTCACAACGGAAAAGAGCGAGCACAAAAGATAACGCAACAGTTCGATCCTGCGTCAGCTCTACCTTGAAGACTGTGGAGTCACGTGGGATATGTCACGCACATCAGAATGGCCTGCAGGATTAGAACAATGGCCACATAGCCCAGTGGCCTGGCTTCCAACAGGTGCAGGGGGCAAATGGTTCAGGGAGAGAGAACAGAAGTGGGCAGTTGGTCATCCAGTCCCAGCTATTAGCAATCACTGGTTCTGGGACATCCAGAGCTGGGCTAATGCCTGGGCTAATAACCACTGGTGGATCTGTCCTCTAGCAACTTCTCTAGTTCTTTTGGGATCTAGTTGTATGTTTGTGTTTCACAAGATTTTTTGGGGACAAGTTACAAAAGTTTCATGAGTTGCCTGAAGAAGGATTTCCTCGTGTTTGTTTCAAACCTGTTCTCTCATAGTTTCTTTGGGTGACCCCTGGTTCACGAGTTGTGCAAAACACTTCCCTGTGCACTCCCATTACACGATTTTAGGCACAACTAGCATCTCCCCACTTACTCATCTCTGTTGCCAGCTGAACACTCCCTGTCTGTTAAACCTGGCCTCCTCTGCAGGTTGCTCAATACCCCTCCTCATCCGCATTGCCCTTCTCTGCTCTTGCTTTCGGACTGACCGGAAGGGCGAGCAGGATTCCGGGGGCGGTGCACCATGGACTTGCAGAGCGGCACTGCAATATTGTTCTCTCTTCTGACCCGACCCGTGTCCTAATTGTTCTGAACATTCGCTTCGCTTTTGTTGATGGCTGCTGCACATGGGGCAGATGTTTCCAGAAAATTTCCTTCAGGGAGCTTAAGTCCGGGTTTACACATATCTAGGCGAAGATCACCAAGTCCATGGTGGAGGAAGGATTCAGCAGGGACACTCAGCACTGCCCTGTTGAAATAAAGGAGCTGAGGAAGTTATCACAGGACAAAGGAGGCACATGGATGGTCTGGTGCATCCCTGCAAACCTGCCACTTCTACAATCCTGGGGGGAACCGACCACCTCCCCAGGCCAGACCATGGAATCCTCAGGGACACTCAGGAGGGCAGCAGCGTGGAGGGGGAGTAGAAGGAGGATGAGGAGGAGGGCATCTCTGTTCTTGCATGTCTGATTCCCTGCCCCACCTGGAGGGTCGCACCATGGACTCCTTTTCTGCCCCTGCTGTGCTCCCTAACTAAAAATGCATGATTTCTGAACAAGGATCTGTGAATTGCTTGCACTGCAGGGCTGGAGTGGGGGAATTAAAGGCAAACACATTGAGAGCAAGGTGCACGACTCTCAAACGTGGCCATTCATAAAACTTCCTTTCAAAGCCTCTCATTTGCACTGCCCCGCGCTGTGCTCTCCTCAGCGCCCTGGTGTCTGCCTACTCGAACTCTCTGGCTAGGTGCCCTGACAGATAACTTTCCCCCTTGCACTCTCAAATATTATGGAGTACACAGCAGGCTGCCCCCCACCAGGGGAATGTTGCATGTGCGGAGGTCTACTCTAGTCAGTAGACTCTTAAACCTTCCCTTGAAGTGTCCAAAGCACATTCCACCACCATTCTGGACTTGCTCAGCCTACAGTTGAACTGCTCTTTTCTGTGGTACAGGCTGCCCATATATGGCTTCATGTGCCATCGGCACAAGGGGTAGGCTGGGTCACCAAGAATCGCTATTGGCATTTCCACCTCTCTGATTCTGATTTTCCAGTCTGGGAAAAAAGATCCACTGTGCAGGGTTCCAAAGAGGCAGGAGTTCTTAAAGATGTGCATGTCGTGCATCTTACCTGACTATCCCAAGCTGATGTTGGTGAACTGGCCCTTGGAATCCACCCGTGTCTGCAGCACCATGGAGAGATCCCCTTTGTGGTTTATATCCTCCATGGTAAGGTGGTCGAGTACCAAGATGGGGAGGTGTGTTCCGTCTGACACCCCACTGCAGGCAGGGAACCCCAGCATGGCAAAGCTCTCCTCTGTGGCGTCCATGTTTCCCAGAGTCACTACCCGTCATAGCAGAATGGTATTGATGGCCATGGCTACTTGTCTGATACCAGCCCCCTCTATAGAGTTCCCCCGCTCTGAACTGGTTCCCAATCGATCGGTAGCTGCCTGGCATTGCTAGCTTCCACAGAACAATTGCCAAGTGCTTCTCCACTGTGAGAGCAGGTCTCATCCCAGTGTTCCTGCACTCCACAGAGGGGAAAAGCCGTCCACAAAGTTCCAAGAAAATGGCCTGGCTCATTCAAAAGTTTTGTAGTCACTGTTGTTTGCCCCATATCTCCAGCACTGTGCGGTCCCACCAATCTGTGCATGTCTGATGGCAACTGGCGTTCCACTGTTTCCAGAGGCTCGCATGCCAGCGGCGTTTCCTATTCACTCAACTCAAGGGCTTGCATGAACAGTATGTCCATGGCATCCTGAGAGTCACCCTCGTCTTCTTGCTGGAGTGCCATGCATACACTCTTGAATGCATACCACCCCACTAGGTGACCTGAAGTAAACATCATCATCACAATGCTTTGATGCACAAGGGGTTCCATCAGGGGTCTCTGCTCATGCTGCTTCAGCATCTGCGCAGCTAACCAGGGCCAAAAGGGGCACAAAAAGACTGTGCCCATTGAGCTCAAAAAAGGGGGAAGGGAGAAGACAAGAAGATTATGGGATGCTGATGACACGAACCCAGAACCACTTGCTGCAAGATTTGATCCCAACATACACCAGGACCATAACCCAGAATAAAAAGCAGCACAGGCACTGTGCAATAGCTACCCACAATGCATCACTCTAAAAGTCAATAGCAGTCTCCCTCCAGGGGACACACTACATCGAACTACATTGAATTCCTTTGCACAGTGGGAACACGGAACTTCGACTTTGCAAGATTGGGTGGTAAGAAATTGACTGTAGTAAACTTGACCTCATCTCATAGAGTAGACGTGACCTAAGAGCTCTTTTTAACCCTGATATTATGTAGGCATCCTTGGGCTTGTGTTTTCCAATATTCACTGCTTTCCATTTAGCAATATGGAATTTCATAAATGAAATTCTGCCTTTTTCTTGACACTCCCAGTGGGTTATAAGATTCCTTTGGGACTCTTTGAAGGCAGCTTTGCACTTAACTATCTTGAATAATTTTGTGTGACTTGTAACTTTTGCCAACTCACAATGTGACCCACTTTCCAGTTCATATATAAATATGTTAAACGTCACTAGTCCCGGTGTAGACCAGTTCCTGGCAAGCCTGCTAGTCACCTCTCGCCACTGTGAACATGGACTGTGAATTTCCAGCACATTTTATTTTAACCACTTACTGATCCAGGAGAGAACATACCAACTTCTGCCATAATTATGTAGTTTGCCAAAGACCCTTCGATACAGGAGCTAGTCAAATGTTTTCTGAAATCCCAAACCCTGCACTCCATGGGATCGCCCTTGTATATGTCTTCAGTGGCTGAATCATAACATTCTAATAATCGATATGCTATGACATCCCTTAATAAAAGCCACAGTGACTCTTCCCCACATATCATATTCATTTTCGTGGCTACTAATTCTGATTTTTAGAATAATTTCAAACCATTGATCTTGTGTAGAATGCAGGGGATATTTAAAAAAAATCAGTATCACATTAGTTATCCACCTGCAGAGATGGATAGAGGTGACAGACTTCTTATGACAGTAAGTTTGTGCCATTGTGTCCCAGAGGGAACTGTAACCCAGAAGACCTGGGTCTGAGGTCACTGGACGGATGAGCAAGACAGCCATGGACTTCAGAAGTGTGTTGGCTCGGACTGTGTAGAGCGGAAGGTGCAGACATGTCACACTAAGAACAATGTCTCCCACCCTTCTAGGATTTAGAAGGTGAACACCACCTTGCCGCTGATAACATCTTAGTTGGGATTTAAAGAGCAAGCATGGAACCCTGGGCACGGCGGCCGACTGTCACATCCATACACCTCTGAGTCACCCACCTGGTTTGAAGTTCTTCAGTGGATGACTTATGAAATGGGATTGGATTTACACCTGAGTCAACACCAAGGAGCTCAGTGGAGTAACAGCAGGGAGGAAACTTGCCCATTAAATTTTAAGAGGAATATTTGTGTGGAACTGGCAATTGAGAAATTGGCTGATCATGATCAGAAATGTGGCAACAACTGCAGGTGTTACCCATGCAACGAAACTGTTTGTTTTTTTGCTGATAAGGTCTTAGTACAGAAAGGGAGTCTCCTCTCCTCCCCATTGGCCACAGAGCCCTATAAAAGTGCTTGCCATTCTGGGTTGTTCTATCTCCTTCTCTTGACTTCATCCCCTCGCTGAACTCGGTAAGTCTATTCAATTCAAACAAAACCCGTAGTTGCTGCAGGGATCATTTTAACTGGGGACTGAACCTTCACCAGCACTCCGTGATTTTAGCCATATTAAGGGGGGTCGTTTTTCATTCGCAAACTAGACGCTCTGTCCCTTGTCGATTCCAGGCATTGGTGGATTCCGACTTGAAATATATTATGCTGGGTTGTTCAACTCCACCAGTGGGACTGGGACACCCGTTCCCAATAGGTATAATAGGACAGGGCATGCAAATCCATTAGATAGTTACTGATCTAGCTTGAGGCTGAGATTTTCAGTAATGGAAACCTGGACTCTAATTAAGGTAACTAGGTATCTGAAAGTTCTATTTGTACAAAAAAGTCAGACTCACAGATACTTGTAAGACTTATCATTGTACCCTGCCGTGTGCATACAGCATCAGAGCTGTTGATTTAAATAGCAACTTCCTGGTTCTTTTTAGTTTGATAGAAAATCAAAAGGTAAAAAAGTCTGAGAAACGGGAAGTTCTGACCGACCTCTTTTGCCAACCCTAGAAATCTCCTGGGTAGGACTTGGCATTCTCCATCCAAATCCTTAGCCGCTCTTCGCTGAAATACAAGGTTGGAACACAGAGTGAATGTCACTCCCTTAATGGGGTGTCATGTGGTATAATGATTGCATGAAGCAGGAAAAGGTCAATCTGTTTGAAGGGGTTGGGATTTTTTTGGTGGTGCTTGGAAGCGACAGGGAATGTGTGAAAAGCAACAACAGGACGAAACAGGAGTAGAGATTTGACCTTCAGCCAAGCTTCACAAACTTCTTGTCCTCCATTACTCTCAACTCTGAATCTCTCATTCCACTCCCAGCTGTCTCTGACATTCTCTTTGCTCCCTCCTGTTGTTTCAGGATTCCCTCCACCACACAAGATGGCTTGCGTACCCCAGGATTGCTATTCCGATATTTGCCCGCGCCCATACATTGATGTCTGCAACTCACCATGTATCTCATCATGCGGCGATTCCACGGCCGTGGTCTACGCGCCACCAGTGGTTGTGAGATTCCCGGGACCGACTCTGGCCACTTGCCCTCAAGACAGCTTCGTGGGAAGCGCCCTGCCGCCTTTGCCCCCTAGCTCTGGGGGCTACCCTGCTGTTGGGGGTGGTATCGGTGGCCCCTTGGGTTCTGGGGGCTACGGTGGTGTCTCTGGGGGACGTTTTGGTGGCAGTTCTGTGGGAGGTTTTGGTGGCAATTTTGGGGGATATAGCGGCGGTTATGGGGGAGGTTATGCTGGTGGTTATGGGGCAGGTTACAGTGGCGGCAATGGGGGCTCATGCGGATCCAGGAGGTCCTATCGTAGCATTTCCGCATGTGGGGGGAGGATATTCCAGCAAAGGAAGCTGCGGGCCCTGTTAAGCCCCAGAAGATCCGCCAATCAGGAAAGAACAAGACAGAGATTCGTCGCTGAGCTAACGGACTATGATGCCCACAGCTCTGCCCACAGGCTGTGGGTGTTCATCGCCTGCGTAAATCCAGCCCATCCGGGTCTCTAACGTGTTCCCTATTGCCGCATGCCTCATTTACTGCTTCCCAAGCTTGTCTCACACTGCCGTTGTGCTTTGTGCTCTTTGCCATTGAATGGGCAAAAAGAAGTCGCTGGGTCGGAGGCAGGACGTGAATTTCCAACTCTGCCTCTGCCAGAGGGAAGGAGAACAGCTGGCGTGGGATGGAGGGGGGGCTGGTTCTCGCTCTCGCTGGAGCCCTGACAATCTATTCTCTGTGCCGAGCAATAATTCGCTGGTCAGTGTGAACTCCTCTGCTCTTTGCCATTAAACATTCTGCTGCATCATAACACCGGCCTCTGGTTTCCTTGTCTCCGTTCTTCCCTCCCCAAGCATGTTGGGTGGAATTCCCCCAGGAGAGCGGCTCCGCCCCAGCCCCAGCCCCAGGCAGTGCCACACGCCAGCTCCGGCTCCGAACTCGGGAGCCATCCGGGGACATTCACTGGTCCATAGCAGTGGGCAGGGCGTCTGCAGCAATCATTTGCCTTGTTTCACCTGCCTCACAAAGGAAACAGAGACTAACTCCGGGCAGCAAAGCAGGGCTGGCCTTACCATGAGGGGAACTCAGGCGGCCGCCTCAGGTGCCGGACTGTGGGGGGCGCCACTAGGCCCCAGAGGGTAGAAAATGGTGTCTGCTGCTGGTGCAGGTGTATTCTCTCTGCTCGCTCTGGATGCACAGAGATGGTGGAGTGCTGTGCTGGAGGAGGGAGGGCACAAAGAGCAGGAAGGAGGCAGAATTGAGACCTTTCTCAGTTTTGGCCTAAGCGAGGGGTATGGGGGCGTCATTTGAGCTCCCCGCCTCAGGTGCCAAAACGTTGTGGGCCGGCCCTGCAGCAAGAAGAACATCAATTGCACTAGCAGGGAACTTGAGCTACCAACTACTCCGGCCTTGGAGCGAAAGCAGGGCCTGGCTGCTCTTGGTCTAGTCCCACATTATAAACAGTGGGGGTGGAGATCCCACAGACGACCATGCAAGCCTGAAATCAGGGCTCAGCTCCCATTAGAGGTGGGAAGTAACGGCCCATGTGTCACCCACATTTCTCTTGCTGCCCATTAAGCCTGTTTCATCCAATCTTATTCCCAGCTGACATGCAGAACCAGCGATTGGGATGTTCTGTTTGATGGCCCAGCGCGTGCTCGGAAACTGTCATCCGGTTCTGTGTCAGCTGGTTTTTCTCAACACAAGATAGTTCAGACCAAAGCAGACTGTGAAAAACTTCAAAAAGATCTCACCAAACTTAGTGATTGGGCAACAAAATGGCAAGTGACATTTAAGGTGGATAAATGCAAAGTAATACACATTGGGAAAAATAACCCCAACTATACATACAGTAGGACGGGGACTAATTTAGCTACAACTAATCAGGAAAGAGATCTTGGAGTCATCGTGGATAGTTCTCTGAAGACATCCACGCAGTGTGCAGCGGCAGTCAAAAATCAAACAGGATGTTAGGAATCATAAAAAAAATCATATTCAGGGATAGAGAATAAGACGGAGAATATCCTATTGCCTCTATATAAATCCATGGTACGCCCACATATTGAATACTGCTTACAGATATTGTCTCCTCATCTCAAAAAAGAGATACTGGCATTAGAAAAGGTTTAGCGAAGGGCAACTAAAATGATTAGGGGCTTGGAAGGGGACTCCTATGAGGAGAGCTTAAAGAGATTAGGACTTTTCAGCTCGGAAAAGAAGAGACTAAGGAGGGATATGATAGAGGTCTATAAAATCATCAATAGTGTGAAGAAAGGGAATAAGGAAAAGTTATAATGTAAGAACTAGGGGCCACCAAATGAAATTAATAGGCAGCAGGTTTAAAACAAATAAAAGGAAGTTCTTCATACAGAGCACAGTCAACCTGTGGAACTCTTTGCCTGAGGAGGTTGTGAAGGCTAGGACTATAACAGGGTTTCAAAGAGAACGAGATAAATTCATGGAGGTTAAGTCCATTAATGGCTATTAGCCAGGATGGGTAAGGAATGGTGTCCCTAGACTCTGTTTGTCAGAGGGTGGAGATGGATGGCAGGAGAGAGATTGCTTGATCATTCCCTGTTCTGTTCACTCCCTCCGGGGCACCTGGCATTGGCCACTGAGGGCAGATGGGACACTGGGCTGGATGGCCCTTTGTTCTGACCCAGTCTGGCCGTTCTGATGTTCTTAACACAAAGGACACCGAATATTTCCAATCTGTCCACAGGCGGCAGGTTTCTGAGCCTATGATCATTCGTGCCGCTCTCCTCTGGACTCTGCCCACTTTGTCCACATCTTCCCTTCCCAAGCGGGGCGCCCAAAGCTGGGCACAAAACTCCAGGTTCCCTTCTAAGTTCACTTCTGGGCTAATTGCGCTGATAATGAGATGGAAGGCTCCTGTCTGTCAGCAAAAGCACATCTCTTGCGCAAAAGCACATGCCGGTGTAGACGCTGTCTTGTGGGAGAGTTCTTGCGCAAGAAGCTGCCAGTGTAGACGTAGCCTTGCAAGTGTTTCTAGTGTAGTGAGTACGTCTCAGTGGAACAAAATAATATTCCGCTAAAAATCCCTTCACTCCTATCCCCTAAACTCTATCCCAAGTGAGCTGGAGGGAAATTATTTTAGAACCTGAATGACATCCTGATATTAGTACGGCTATTCTCACAGTCCCACCCGACTTTCTAATAAGCAAAGTGGAGAGATCCTTCCCTCAAACACATGGGTGAGGCAGACTGCGGGGGGCACAGAAGTGGTGGAAAGCCTGGATTGAAAGATCAGTTCTCACGGCTTTGACCACAGCCTCAAGGCTCTACATGGGCCTGACCCCCCGGAGGCTGTCATGGACTTTTACGCTCCAATATTTTCACTAATTACTCCAACAACGGAGCGGAGCGTCCATTGGTCACAGCCGCAGAGGTCGCCAAGCTGAGAGCAGTTCCATGTTCCTTGGAAGACGGGACGAGAATCCAACATGAATTTCCAAAAGCAGAGACCTCATGTGAACTCAACACAAGGAAATTCAATGAAGGCAACTGCAAAGCATGACATTTTCAGACAGGCATTGGGAAAGCCTACGGTGGAGCTGTCTGCGCCGTGTTAGGCAGCACATCCGCTCCCAGTGTCTAGTAATCTCAGGTTTAGTGACCTCCAGAACATTGAGTTGCCTCCTGTCCTCTGTCATCTTCTCTGCTTCTCTGCACTCCAGTTACAGTTTTGATCCTAAAACCCTTGTGAAGCCCCAGATACACAAGTTGCATGTGGGTTGCATGAAGACGGGTTTCCGCATGTTAGTTGCAAACCTGTTCTACAATAATTTTGGGGGGTAACCCCTGTGTTGTGCAAAACACGTCCCTATGTGCCCCATTAATGATTTTATGCACAACTGTCATCTCCCCACTTCATCCTCTCTTATTCAAACTGAACGCTCTGAGTCGGTTAAACCTCGCCTCGTCTGCAAGCCGCTCAAGCTCCCTCCTCGGTTGTGTTGGCCATCTCTGCACTTGCTCTTGCAGTGTCCAGAACAGCAAGGCAGATTCCCGGGGTGGCACACCGTGGATTTACCATATTTTCCTGTTTTGTGCGCCTATCAGTCCCGCGCTTCCCAAGGGTGTCGGCTCAGACCGCGTAGAGCGGAAGGTGCAGACACGTAACGCTGAGAACAATGTCTCCCACCCTTCTAGGATTTAGAAGGTGAACACCACCTTGCCGCTAATAACATCTTTGTTGGGATTTAAAGAGCAAGCATGGAACCCTGGGCACGGCGGCCGACTGTCACATCCATACACCTCTGAGTCACCCACCTGGTTTGAAGTTCTTCAGTGGACGTCTTATGAAATGGCATTGGATTTACACCTGAGTCAACACCAAGGAGCTCAGTGGGGTAACAGAAGGGAGGAAACTTGCCCATAAGATTGAAGAAGAATGCTCCTGTGGAATTGGGAATTGAGTCATTGGCTGATCATGATCAGAACTGTGGCAACAATTAGAGGTGTTACCCATGCAACAAAACTGTTTGGTTTTGTACACATAAGGTCTTAGCACAGAAAGGGAGTCTCCTCTCCTCCCCATTGGCCACAGAGCCCTATAAAAGTGCTTGCCATTCTGGGTTGTTCTATCTCCTTCTCTTGACTTCATCCCCTCGCTGAACTCGGTAAGTCTATTCAATTCAAACAAAACCCGTAGTTGCTGCAGGGATCGTTTTAACTGGGGACTGAACCTTCACCAGCACTCCGTGATTTTAGCCATATTAATGGGGGTCGTTTTTCATTCGCAAACTAGACGCTCTGTCCCTTGTCGATTCCAGGCATTGGTGGATACCGACTTGAAATATATTATGCTGGGTTGTTCAACTCCACCAGTGGGACTGGGACACCCGTTCCCAATAGGTATAATAGGACAGGGCATGCAAATCCATTAGATAGTTACTGATCTAGCTTGAGGCTGAGATTTTCAGTAATGGAAACCTGGACTCTAATTAAGGTAACTAGGTATCTGAAAGTTCTATTTGTACAAAAGAGTCAGACTCACAGATACTTGTAAGACTTATCATTGTACCTTGCCGTGTGCATACAGCATCAGAGCTGTTGATTTAAACAGCAACTTCCTGGTTCTTTTTAGTTTGATAGAAAATCAAAATGTAAAAAAGTCTGAGAAACGGGAAGTTCTGACCGACCTCTTTTGCCAACCCTAGAAATCTCCTGGGTAGGACTTGGCATTCTCCATCCAAATCCTTAGTCGCTCTTCGCTGAAATACAAGGTTGGAATACAGAGTGAATGTCACTCCCTTAACGGGGTGTCATGTGGTATAATGATTGCATGAAGCAGGAAAAGGTCAATCTGTTTGAAGGGGTTGGGATTTTTTTGGTGGTGCTTGGAAGCGACAAGGGAATGTGTGAAAAGCAACAACAGGACGAAACAGGAGTAGAGATTTGACCTTCAGCCAAGCTTCACAAACTTCTTGTCCTCCATTACTCTCAACTCTGAATCTCTCATTCCACTCCCAGCTGTCTCTGACATTCTCTTTGCTCCCTCCTGTTGTTTCAGGATTCCCTCCACCACACAAGATGGCTTGCGTACCCCAGGATTACTGCTCCGATATTTGGCCGCGCCCATACATTGATGTCTGCAACTCGCCATGTATCTCATCATGCGGCGATTCCACGGCCGTGGTCTACGCGCCACCAGTGGTTGTGAGATTCCCGGGACCGACTCTGGCCACTTGCCCTCAAGACAGCTTCGTGGGAAGCGCCCTGCCGCCTTTGGCCCCTAGCTCTGGGGGCTACCCTGCTGTTGGGGGTGGTGTCGGTGGCCCCTTGGGTTCTGGGGGCTACGGTGGTGTCTCTGGGGGACGTTTTGGTGGCAGTTCTGTGGGAGGTTTTGGTGGCAATTTTGGGGGATATAGCGGCGGTTATGGGGGAGGTTATGCTGGTGGTTATGGGGCAGGTTACAGTGGCGGCAATGGGGGCTCATGCGGATCCAGGAGGTCCTATCGTAGCATTTCCGCATGTGGGGAGGATATTCCAGCAAAGGAAGCTGCGGGCCCTGTTAAGCCCCAGAAGATCCGCCAATCAGGAAAGAACAAGACAGAGATTCGTCGCTGAGCTAACGGACTATGATGCCCACAGCTCTGCCCACGGGCTGTGGGTGTTCATCGCCTGCGTAAATCCAGCCCATCCGGGTCTCTAACGTGTTCCCTATTGCCGCATGCCTCATTTACTGCTTCCCAAGCTTGTCTCACACTGCCGTTGTGCTTTGTGCTCTTTGCCATTGAATGGGCAAAAAGAAGTCGCTGGGTCGGAGGCAGGACGTGAATTTCCAACTCTGCCTCTGCCAGAGGGAAGGAGAACAGCTGGCGTGGGATGGAGGGGGGGCTGGTTCTCGCTCTCGCTGGAGCCCTGACAATCTATTCTGTGTGCTGAGCAATAATTCGCTGGTCAGTGTGAACTCCTCTGCTCTTTGCCATTAAACATTCTGCTGCATCATAACACCGGCCTCTGGTTTCCTTGTCTCCGTTCTTCCCTCCCCAAGCACGTTGGGTGAAATTCCCCCAGGAGAGCAGCTCCGTCCCAGCCCCAGGCAGAGCGACACGCCAGCTCCGGCGCCCAACTTGGGAGCAACCTGGTACATTCACTGGTCCATAACAATGGGCAAGCTGCTTACCCGGACAAATTCCCCCTTGTTCCACATGCCTCTGAGTGGAATTTAAACATTTTCCTGGCCCTCACTACAAGGAAGGAATCCCGAGAAGTCGAGTAGTCCAGCCCTCTGAGGTAAGGCAGGACCTGGCTGGTCTTGATCTTTTCCCACATTATTAACAGTGAGGGGTAGAGATCCCACACATTACCATGGAAACCCTGAAATGAGGGCTCAGCCGCCATTAGAGATGAGAAATTACTGCCCATGTATCACCCACATTTCTCATGCTGCTGATTAAGCCCATTTCATCCAATCCTCTTTCCAGCTGACATGCAGAAGAAGTGATGGGTTTGTTCCATAGGATTACGCTGCACATGCTTGGAATCTGTCATCCGGGCCAGTTACAACACACTAAATATTTTCAACTTGTTCCCAGAGATAAGCGTTTGGACCGTTTCCCCATTTGTGTAGCTCTCCTCTGGACTCTCTCCAGTTTGTCCCACCAGCAGAAATCTTGAGAAAACTCTGTTTTTCAGAAGTGCTCAGTGTCTGTTCTCTGGACCCTGTTCCCAGGAAAGTGTCTCAAGTTCACTTTGTCACCAGGCACATTACAATTCCATGGCTTTCAGGGCTTCTCTGAATCCATTTTGCAGGAAAAGGGCCTGAGAAATTGTAGTCATGAAAGAAGCCAAGTGTTCCTAGTGGAGCGAGTTCATGTCAGTTGAGAAAATATTCTTCAGCTGAAAACCTTTTTGCTCACATCCCCTAAAGTTTAACATTATTTAGCTTGAGGGAAATTATTTGAGAACCTCAACGATATCTCAATATTAATAAATTTTTGGATACATCCCCACACTACACTCTTAGGCGCCAATGGGGAGAGAGTTCCCCCAAACACACAGCTAAGGCACAACAATGATCAGGTTTAAGTGGTTGAGAGCCTGGTTTCAAACGTTAGTTATCAGTGGTTTGGTACCAGTCTCACATGCTGCACCCAGGGATGACACAAAAGATGTTGTCTTGGGTCTTGTTCTTATCAGTATTTTCACTAATTACTAGAATATGTGAACAGAGGGGCCACTGATAAAATCTGCAGAGGTCACCATGCTCAGAGGGGCTGCACGCACTTTGAAAGGCAGGAGGAGAATTCAAAAGGAGCTTCTCAAATTGCAGACGTCACCTGAACTCAACACCGTGAAATTCAATAAAGGCAACTGCAAAGCATGAAGTTTAACAGGGAAACTTCAACTCAGATGGAGACCAGAAAGGCACAAGCTAGAGTTGTCTCTGCACTTTTAGGCACCACATCCAATCCCCCCCTCTAGCGAACACAGGTTTAGGGACATCTGGAGCATTATGTTGTCTCCCTCAAATAGCCCGGGCTGACACCATTGAAGGACCAGTCCTCTGTCAACTTCTCCATTTCATTTTTAATCCAGTTATAGTTTTGGGTTTGACAAGATGTTTTGGGAACAAGTTAGACCATACCTGACCAATCTGATTAGCTGCTATGATGAGGTAACTGGCTGTGTGGACATGGGAATGTCAGTGGATGTGATATACCTTGACTTCAGCAAAGCTTTTGATACCAGAGGTCCTGTGGCACCTTCTGGACTAGCAGATTTGTTGGAGCGTGGACTTTCGTGGGCGGGGACCCACTTTGTCAGATGCATGTCATGCGTCTGGTGGGGTGGGTCTTTGCCCGCGGGGCTTGTGCTCCGGTGGATCTGTTGGTCTGTGGGGTGCCACAGGACTTCTCATTGTTTATGCAGATTCAGACTAACACGACTACCCCTGTGATACTTTTGATACGGTCTCCCACACATTCTTGCCAACAAATTAAGGAAGTATGGATTGGATAAATGGCCTGTAAGGTGGCTAGAAATCTGGCTAGATTGTCGGGCCCAACGGGTAGTGATCAACGGCTCGATGTCTGGTTGGCAGTCCATTTCAAGCGGAGTGCCCCAAGGATCGGTTCTAGGGCCAGTTTTGTTCAACATCTTTATTAATGGTCTGGAGGAGGGGATGGATTGCACCCTCAGCAAGTCTGCGGATGACACTAAGCTAGGAGGAGAGGTAAATACGCTGGAGGGCAGGGATAGGGTCCAGAGTGAACTAGACAAATTAGAGGATTAGGCCAAAAGAAATCTGATGAGGTGTAACAGGGACAAGTCCCTGTAGGTGGGATGGAAGAATCCCAAGTTTTGTTACAGGCTGGGCACCAACTGGCTAGGTAGCAGTTCAGCAGAAAAGGCCCTGGGGATTAAAATGGATGAGAAGCTGGATATGCGTTAACAGTGTGCCCTCGTATCCAAGAAGGCTAATGGCATATTAGGGTGCATTAGGAGGAGCATTGCCAGCAGATCTAGAGAAGTGATTATTCCCCTTTATTTATCCCTGTAAGATGTGGAGAAATTGGAGAAGGTCCAGAGAAGAGCAACAAGAATGATGCAAGGTCTAGAGAACATGACCTATGAAAGAAGACTGAAAGAATCGGGTGTGTTTAGTTTAGAAAAGAGAAGATTGAGGGGGGGACATGATAGCCGTTTTCAGGTATCTAAAAGGGTGTCATAAGGAGGAGGGAGAAAACTTGTTCTTCTTGGCCTCCGATGATAGAACAAGAAGCAATGGGCTTAAACTGCAGCAAGGGAGGTTTAGGTTGGACATTAGGAAAAATGTCCTAACTGCCAGGGTGCTTAAACACTGGAATAAGTTGCCCAGGGAGGTTGTGGAATCCCCATCTCTGGAGATATTTCAGAGTAGGTTAGATAAATGTCTATCAGGGATGGTCTAGACAGTATTGGGTCCTGCCATGAGGGCAGGGGACTGGACTCGATGACCTCTCGAGGTCCCTTCCAGTTCTAGTATTCTATGCTTCTATGATTCTAGCCAAGTTGCATGTGTGTGGCATGAGGAAGAATTTCCTCATGTTGGTTTCAAACCAGTTCTCTGATACATTTCTTTGGGTGACCCCTGGGTCATGTTGATACAAAACTCTGCCCTGTGTGCTCCTGTTAAGGATTGTATGTGCAACTCTCCTATCGGCACTTAATCCTCTCGTTTTCACTCTCCACACGCCCAGCCTTGTCAGCCCTTCCTCCATGCCCCTCGTCCTTTGCGTTGCCCTTCTCTCTTCTCGCTTTCAGACTGACCAGAACAGCAAGCAGGATTTTGGGGGCGGCCCACCTTGGATTTCCCGAGCTGCGTTGCAATATTGTTCTCTCTTCTGATCCGACCCGTTTGCTAACGGCTCCTAATGTCCTGTTCCCTTTTTCTCACTGCTGCTGCTCACGGAGCAGATATTCCCAGAAAAGTCCCCACAAGGAGTCTCAGATCTCTTTCTTGAGCAAAACTAGCTCATTTAACCCCCTGGATTGTGTGGCCATGGCTGGGATTACGTTTTCCAATATACAGTACTTTGCATTTCTCAATATGGAATTTCATCTGCCATTTTCTTGCCAGGCACCCAGGTTCCTAAGCTCTCTCTGTTTCTCTTTGAATAATGCTTTGCACGTAACTATCTTGAGGAATTTTGTGTGATCTGGAAATTGTGCCAACTCCTAATAAACCCCCCTTTTGAGATCACATAGAAATATGTTGAACATCACTAGTCCCATTTTAGCATGGTTCCTGGGGAGCCTGCTAGTCACCTCTCTGCACTGTGAAATTGGACTCTGAACTTCCAGCACAGTTTATTTTAACCCCTTACCGATCCAGGAGAGACCCTTCCCTCCTAGCCTGGAACAATTCACAGTGTCAAAGAGGGTTTGGTGGGGAGCTGTTCAAACGTTTTCTGAAATCCCAAGTCCTGCTGTCCAGGGGATCACCCCGTGCATGTCTTGCTGACTGATTTATGACATTGTAATGATTAATATGCTGTGAGGTTCCTTCCCAAAAGCCACGTTGTTCTGAATGCCAGGATTACCAGCCACAAGAATGAGCATGATGCTGGGGAAGAGTCAATTTCAACCAATTTACCCAGTGTAGAAATAAGGGGAAACGGTAAAGAATCCCTATCCCATTAGTCATCCACCTGGAAAGTGACTGAGAGATTGATGGAAGTGATGGAATTGGGACAGTAATTTGACCATTTCCTCAGGGGTGAATAGCAGCTGCTCCAGGTGACTGATCAGTATTTCATGGATCGGTTTGTGTCAATGTCCTGCTCCTGAGTCCAGGAGAGAAGGGTAACTTGGAAGACCTGGGTCCAGGCTCTGTGGATGGATTGGCAAGACAGTCCTGCCCTTCTGAAGGGCAATGGCTGAACCAGACAGTGCAGAGCTGAAGGTGGAGGTACGCCCATGACGAACAATGTCTCCCGCTCTGCACAGATTTCCAAGGGTGAATGCCACCTTGCCGCTAATGAGCTATCGGTCGGGGTTGGAATCAGTAACACGGAGCCCTGGGCATGGCAGCAGGGTAATATTGATACAGCTGAGTCAGACTCCTCTTTTGAAACTCTTCATATGCGAACAGATTCCTAGCTATGTCAGCACCGAAGAGATTGGTGGGATGATCCCAGGGAAGGAGGTTGCCTGTAAAGGTTTAAGGAGAAATGTTCACGTCATGTGCGTGGAATTGGGAATTAAGTAATTGACTGATTATGACCAAACCTACTGCAATAATTCGAGGTGTTACCCAGTGAGCGAAACTGTTTGCAGGGCATCTGCAGTGATGATTAGCTATTGCCATTAGGTCACCTACATTTCTCTTGCTACACATTAAGGCCATTTCATCCAATCCTATTTCCAGCGGACATGCAGAAGAAGTGATGGGTTTGCTCTGCATGACAGCCCTGTGCATACTCGGAAACTGTCACCTGGCCCCGTGTCACCTGGTTTTTCTCAACACAAAACACTCAGATCCCCTAACATTTAACATTATTTATCTTGGGGAAAATTATTTGAGAACCTCAACGATATCTCGATATTAATAAATCTTTGGATACAGTCCCATACGACACTCTTAGGAGCCAATAGGGAGAGAGTTCCCTCAGACACAGAGTTGAGGCACAACAAGAACAGAAGCGGCGAGGAGTCCTGTGGCACCTTATAGACTAACCGAAGTGTTGGAGCATAAGCTTTCGTGGGCAAAGACCCACTTTGTCAGATGCATGTAGTGGAAACTTCCATAGGCAGGTATAAATATGCAGGCCAGAACCAGGCTAGAGATGACGAGGTGGATCCAATCAGGGAGGATGAGGCCCACTTCTAGTAGCTGATCTGGAGGTGTGAATACCGAGAGAGGAGAAGCTGCTTTTGTAGTTAGCTAGCTATTCACAGTCTTTGTTTAATCCTGAGTTGATGGTGTCAAACTTGAAGATGAACTGTAGCTCAGCAGTTTCTCTTTGAAGTCTGGTCCTGAAGTTTCTTTGCTGCAGGATGGCTACCTTTAGATCTGCAATTGTGTGTCCAGGGAGACTGAAGTGTTCCCCTACAGGTTTTTGTATATTGCCATTCCTAATATCTGATTTGTGTCCGTTGATTCTTTTACTTAGGGACTGTCCAGTTTGGCCGATGTATATAGCAGTGGGGCATTGTTGGCACATGATGGCATACATTACGTTAGTAGATGTGCAGGAGAATGAACCAGTGACGGTATGGCTGATCTGGTTAGGTCCTGTGATGGTGTCGCTGGTGTAGATATGTGGGCAGAGTTGGCACCGAGGTTTGTTGCATGGATTGGTTCCTGAGTTGGAATTATTATGTTGCGGTGTATAGTTGCTGGTGAGAATATGCTTCAGGTTGGCGGGTTGTCTGTGGGCGAGGACTGGCCTGCCTCCCAACAATGAACAGGTTGAAGTGGTGAAAAGACTGGTTTCAAAGGTCAGTTATTGGTGGTTTGGTATCAGCCTCACAGGCTGCATCCAGGGATGACACAAGAGAGGTTGTCCTGGGTCTTGTCCTCATCAGTATTTCCCGTAATTACTTGAATATGAGAACAGAGAGGCCACTGATAAAATCTGCAGAGGTCACCATGCTGGGAGGGGTTGCATGCACTTTGGAAGGCAGGAGAATTCAAAAGGAGCTTCCCACAGGTACCACATCCTGTCCCACCTTCTAGCAAACACAGGTTTAGGGACAGCCGGAGCATTGATTTGTCTGCTTGGGTTCGACAAGATGTTTTGGGAAAAAGTTCGACACGTTGCATGTGTGTTGCATGAGGAAGGATTTCCTCATGTTGGTTTCAAACCAGTTCTCTGATACATTTCTTTGGGTGACCCCGGGTCATGTTGATACAAAACTCTGCCCTGTGTGCTCCCGTTAAGGATTGTATGTGCAACTCTCCTATCGGCACTTAATCCTCTTGTTTTCATGCTCCACACTCCCAGCCTTAACAGCCCTGCCTCCATGCCCCTCGTCCTTTGCATTGCCCTTCTCTCTTCTCGCTTTCAGACTGACCGGAACAGGAAGCAGGATTCTGGGGGCGGCCCACCTTGGATTTCCCAAGCTGCGTTGCAATATTTTTCTCTCTTCTGATCCGACCTGTTTTCTAACAGCTCCTAGGGTATATCTAGACTACATGCCTCTGGCGACAGAGGCATGTAGATTAGGCTACCCGGCATAGGAAAATGAAGCAGCGATTTAAATAATCGCCGCTTCATTTAAATTAAAATGGCTGCCGCGCTGAGCCGATCAGCTGTTTGTTGGCTCAGCGCGCTAGTCTGTTTGCTCCGCGGTCGACATCAAAGGCATTTGTCGACCGCCCCAGTAAACGTCATCCCACGAGGCATAACGGGGCCGTCGACAAATGCCTTTGATGTCGACCGCGGCGCATCCAGACTAATGCGCTGAGCCGACAAACAGCTGATCGGCTCAGCGCGGCAGCCATTTTAATTTAAATGAAGCGGCGATTATTTAAATCACCGCTTCATTTTCCTATGCTGGGTAGCCTAATCTACATGCCTCTGTCGCCTGAGGCATGTAGTCTAGACATACCCCGAATGTCCTGTTCCCTTTTTCTCACTGCTGCTGCTCACGGAACAGATCTTCCCAGGAACACCCTCCACCCCGCCCCAGGAGTCTCAGATCTTTCTTCAGTGAAACTAACTCATTTAAACCCTTCTATTGTGTAGCCACAGCTGGGATTACGTTTTCCAATCTATGTTCCTTTGCATTTCTCAACATGGAATTTTATCTTCCGTTTTCTTGCCAGGCACTCAGGTTTCTGAGTTCCCTTTTTATCTCTTGGAATGATTCTTTGCACTGAACTATCTTGAGGAATTTTATGTGATCTGCAAATTGTGCCAACTTCTAATATGGCCCCCTTTTGAGATCAGATCAAAATATGTTGACCATCACAAGTCCCACTATATCACAGTCCCTGGGGAGCCTGCTAGTCACCTCTTTCGACTGTGAAATTGGACTGTGAACTTCCAGCACAATTTATTTTAACCACTTACCGATCCAGAAGAGACCCTTCCCTCTTAGCCTGAAACAGTTCACAATGTCAAAGAGGCTTTGGCGGGGGAGCTGGTCAAACGTTTTCTGAAATCCCAAGCCCTGTTTCCACGGGATCATCCTTTTGTATGTCTTTGGAGGCTGATTCATGAAATTCTAATGATTAATACACTATGAGGTCTGTCATAATCAGCAGTGCTGACCAGCATCTGGTGACTAAGGGGTAAACTCAGGTACCTAGCAAAGGTGTCCGGCCGTCAGCCAATAACAATGCAGGTAGGAAATTCAAACTGGAAAAGAGGGTTTTTTCTCTCTCTTTGTTTGAACTCAGAGCAGTTTCTCCCAGGTATTGAGGGAGATGGGGGAAGTTTCTCTCCAAAGAATGGACTTCTTAAAATGTGTAAATATGGAAAAGTTTAGATAGTCCATCAGGGTTTATTGTTTTCCTTGTCTGGCGGTTTTGAAATCTTGTCTGAGCTGGTTAATTGTTTTTTTTTTCTCTTTTGTAACTAAGCATTATGGCCCAGGGGTTTTCCCTGAGTATCTATATGAAATGGTGGCTCTTTCCAGCTAGTCAATTTCCTATGCTTGCAACTGTAGTTTTATTTTGATAACCAATACCGGATAATTAGAAAAAAAACAATCTTTTATTGATTGTTGTGTCCTTAGGATTCAGTGCCTAGTTACAAGTCCTGTAGAGGCAAGGGTTTGGGATGCTCTTGCGGATCCCCAACTTCTGCATGCATTGTGCCAGAGAGGGAACAGCCTTGACAAGGTCCTTTCACAAAATCCACTTTGACACTTCACCAGCAAATCATGCTCTGCCTTGTGGCTGGTAATCCTGACGTTTAGAACAATTTCAACCAATTTATTCTGCGTAGAAATAAGGGGAAACGGTAAAGAATCCCTATCCCATTGGTTATCCACTTGGCAAGTGATCGGGAGATTGATGGAAGTGATGGACTTGGGACAGTAATTCGACCATTTCCTATTGAGTTCCTTCCGAACTCGGGGGTGAATAGCAGCTGCTCCGGGTGACTGATCAGTATTTCATGGATCGGTTTGTGTCATTGTCCTGATCCTGTGTCCAGGAGAGAAGGGTAACTCGGAAGACCTGGGTCCAGGCTCTGTGGATGGATTGGCAAGACAGTCCTGCCCTCCTGAAGGGTGGTGGCTGAACAAGACTGAAGGTGGAGGTACGCCCATGATGAACAATGTCTCCCACCCTGCATGGATTTCCAAGGGTGAACTCCACCTTGCCACTAATGAGCTATCGGTCGGGGTTGGAAGCAGTAACATGGAGCCCTGGGCATGGCAGCAGGTTGTAATATTGATACAGTTCTGAGTCAGCCTCCTCTTTTGAAACTCTTCAAATGCAAACAGATTCCTATCTATGTCAGCACCGAAGAGATTGGTGGGATGATCCCAGGGAAGGAAGTTGCCCGTAAAGGTTTAAGAAGAAATGTTCACGTCATGTGCGTGGAATTGGGAATTAAGTAATTGACGGATCGTGATCAAACCTACTGCAATAATTCGAGGTGTTACCCATCGAAAAAAACTCTGGTGTTTTACAGATAAGGTCTTAGCACAGAGGGAGTCTCCTCTCCTTCCCATTGGCTACAGAGCCCTATAAAAGTGCCTGTCACTCTAGGTTATTCAATCCACTTCTCTTCACTTCATCCCCTCGGTGACTTGGGTAAGTCTATTGAATTCGAATTACGTTTTCTGTAGTGTCAGAGATCATTTGACCTAGGGATTGAACTTCCAGCAATTAGACCTATTAAGACCTATTAAGGTAGGTCACTTGTTGTTTGCAAGAGAGATGCTCTGTAACTTGTCAGTTTCTGGCCTGGGGGGATGCAGGCTCTAAAATGATCATGCTGGGATTGTCAGCTGCACCAGTGGGACTGGGACACCCATTCCTATTAGCAACTATAGGACAGGGAATGTAAACCCATGAGAGAACTATGGGCAACTTTAACTTACCCTTTCTGTACAAATACCACTTCCAGCTGCTCAGCTGCCTTAGCCAGACTCACAGCAACTTGTTTCGATTTCATTGTTTCAGTTTAGTAAACAATCAAAATGCAGAAAAGTCGGAGGAATGGGAAGTTCTCACCGACCTCCTACGACAATCCTAGAAATCTGTGTAGAACTGGGCATTTCCCATCCAGAGCCTTAGCAGATGTAAGCTGAAATACCAGGTTTGAATACAGGGTGAATGCCACTCTCTTTAAAGGGTGTCATGTGGTATAATGATTGCATGAAGCAGGAAAAAGTTCAATTTGTTTGAAGTGTCTGAGATTTTTTGGGGGGTTCTTGGAAGCTAAAGCAGAATGGGTGAAAAGAAATAGAAGGAAGAATCAGGGAAGTTTGGCTGAAGGTCAAGTACCTGTCCCTAACTACTTCTCCCCCATTACTTTTAAAATCAAACTCTGAATCTCTCATTCCACTCCCAGCTGTCTCTGACATTCTCTTTTCTCCCTCCTGTTGTTTCAGGATTCCCTCCACCACACAAGATGGCTTGCGTACCCCAGGATTACTGCTCCGATAGTTGCCCACGCCCATACATTGACGTCTGCAACTCGCCATGTATCTCATCGTGCGGCGATTCCACGGCCGTGGTCTACGCGCCACCAGTGGTTGTGAGATTCCCGGGACCGACTCTGGCCACTTGCCCTCAAGACAGCTTCGTGGGAAGCGCCCTACCACCTTTGCCCTCTAGCTCTGGGGGCTACCCTGCTGTTGGGGGTGGTGTCGGTGGCTCCTTAGTTTCTGGGGGCTACGGTGGTGTCTCTGGGGGACGTTTTGGTGGCAGTTCTGTGGGAGGTTTTGGTGGCAATTTTGGGGGATATAGCGGCGGTTATGGGGGAGGTTATGCTGGTGGTTATGGGGCAGGTTACAGTGGCGGCAATGGGGGCTCATGCGGATCCAGGAGGTCCTATCGTAGCATTTCCACATGTGGGGGAGGATATTCCAGCAAAGGAAGCTGCGGGCCCTGTTAAGCCCCAGAAGATCCGTCAATCACGAAAGAACAAGACAGAGATTCGTCGCTGAGCTAACGGACAATGATGCCCACAGCTCTGCCCACGGGCTGTGGGTGTTCATCGCCTGCGTAAATCCAGCCGATCCGGGTCTCTCACCTGTTCCCTATTGCCGGATGCCTCATTTACTGCTTCCCAAGCTTGTCTCACACTGCCGTTGTGCTTTGTGCTCTTTGCCATTGAATGGGCAAAAAGAAGTCGCTGGGTCGGAGGCAGGACGTGAATTTCAAACTCTGCCTTTGCCAGAGGGAAGGAGAACAGCTGGCGTGGGATGGAGGGGGGGCTGGTTCTCGCTCTCGCTGGAGCCCTGACAATCCATTCTGTGTGCCGAGCAATAATTCGCTGGTCAGTGTGAACTCCTCTGCTCTTTGCCATTAAACATTCTGCTGCATCATAACACCGGCCTCTGGTTTCCTTGTCTCCGTTCTTCCCACCCCAAGCACGCTGGGATAAATTCCCCCAGGAGAGCTGCTCCATACCAGCCCCAGGCAGTGCCACACGCCAGCTCTGGCACCCAACTCAGGAGCAACCTGGGGACATTCACTGGTCCATAGCAGTAGGCAGGGCGTCTGCACCAATAATTTCCCCTTGTTCCACCTGTCTCAGAATTGAAATAGATTATATTTCCCGACTATTACTAGAACATAAATAGAGCTAGTGGAAGCTTGAGCTACCAACTAGTCCAACACTTTGAGCAAAGGCAGGACCTGTGTGGTCTTGGTCTAGTCTGTGGTTATAATCCAGCAGTGAGGGGATCCCAAATTACCATGGAAACCTGAATTCAGTACTTTGTTCCCATTATAGGAGGGAGTTTTTGTCAAATGAGACTCACATTTCTCTTGCTGTAGATTAAGCGCATTTCATCCAATCTGATTTTCCGCTGCATTTGCAGAACAATTGTTCGGTATGGGAGAGGTTCCCTTCTAAACACACTTCTGAGCTCATTGAGAAGCAGATGGATGGCTCTTCTCTATCACCAAGCTACCCCGTGATTTGCAAAATGGAGTTTACATTTCTATCTGCACCATGATCTGCACTTGGTAGAGCAAGGGGGGGAAGGGAGAGGAGTAAAGCCTTTTTTGAAATCCGGAAGAGAGGGATTGTCTGTGCTTCCCTGGCTTCTGTATCACTTGCACAATGATAGCCCTCATCACCTCTTTCCTGTGCAAACTTATCTGAAAGTTTTGCAGGTTGTGTTTCTGGGGGAGGGTACAACATCCTCAGATAGACGATGAGGGATTTGTCTCCACCACCATTACCAGAGATCACTGAGAACCTCTGTTTCTAAACACAAGGCCAAGAGTTTGAAGAGTGATTGGTGAAGCTGGTACCTATCTTTGAATATCTTGAAAAACACTGATTTTCAGAAGTTTTCAGTGACTATTCTCTGGAGCCTTGTTCCCATGAACGTGCCTCATGCTAAATTCCATGCACTCTTGAAATTCCCAGCCTTCACGTCATCCCAGAATTCCTTTTGGCAAAAAGGACCTTAGAATTTCTGGGCAAACAGAAAACCAAATGTTTCTAATGTAGTGTATATGTGTCAGTGTAGTGAGTAGGCATCAGTTGAAACAAATATTATTCAGCTAAAAGGCCTTTCACTTATAGCCCCTAAAGTTTACCAAAAATGAGCTTGAGGGAAATTATTTTACAGCTTCCACAATATCATGATATTAGTAAAGCTTTTGATGCAGTCCCACATAACGTTTTTATAAGCAAGCTCGGGAAATAGTTCCCTCAAATTCCTGGTTGAGGCAAAATAATTACCAGGTGGCAGCAAAACAAGTTGTTGAAAGTCTGGTTTCCAAGATAGTGTATCAATGATTTGTTGTCAGCCTCACAGGCTGTACCTGGGCGCGACCCACGGGAGGTTGTCCTGGGTCTTTTACTCTTCAACCTTTTCATTAATTAGTTAAATCTCAAGTATCAGAGGGGTAGCCGTATTAGTCTGAATCTGCAAAAGCGGCGAGCAGTCCTGTGGCACCTTATAGACTAACAGAAGTGTTGAAGCATAAGCTTTCGTGGGCAAAGACCCACTTCGCACATGCATCTGACAGGACTCCTCGCTGCTTTTTTAGTTAAATCTCAGAAATTCAGGAAATTCATGAAAGGCAACTATGAGGCATAATGTATAGTGGGGAACCTGTCCCACTCAGACAGAGACCGGAAAGTTCTCTGCAGTGTTGGGTACCATGTCTGGTCCCAGCTTCCAGGGATCACAGATATAGGGATGTCCGGAGCACTGAGTTCCTTCCCTGAAACCTGGACTAACAGCCATTGAAGGACCTGTCCTCTGCCAGAGTCTCTATTTCTTTTTCAATCCAGTTATCGTTTTGGGCTTCACTGGGATTTTTGGAACACGTTACACAAAGTTGCATGTGTGTGGCACAAAGAAGGACTTGCTTGTGTTTGTTTCAAACTTGGTCTCTAATAAGTTCTTTGGGTGACCCCTGGTTGTTGTGCAAAATACTTCCCTATGTGCTCCCATTACACCATTTTAGGCATCTTCCCCCCACTTTACTCCTCTCTGTTGCCAGCTGAACACTCCCCGTCTGTTACATCTCGCCTCGTCTGGAAGCAGCTCAATGTCCCTCATCATTTGTGTTGCCCTTCTCTGGACTTGCATTAGACTGACTGGAAGAGCGAGCAGGATTCCGGGGGCGGCGCACCGTGGATTTCCCGAGCGGCACTGCAATATTGCTCTGTCTTCTGATCCGACCCGTTTCCTAACGGCTCCCAACATCCTGTTCCTTTTTTCCCACTTCTGCCGCACATGGAGCAGATCTTCCCAGACAACTCCCCACAAGGAGTCTCAGATCTTTTTCTTCATCGAAACCGGCTCATTCAGACCCCTGTATTGTGTGGCCAGGACTGGGATTATGTTTTATTTGGCATTTCTCAACATGGAATTTCATCTCCCCTTTTCCTGCCTAGCACCCAGGTTTGTAAAATCCCTTTGGAACTCTTTGAAGGAGGCTTTGCACTTAACTGTCTTGTGTGATCTGTAAATTCTGCCAGCTCACGGCATGACCTCCTCTCCAGCTATTTCAGATCACGTTGAACAGCACTTCCCCAGGCCTCTCTGCACTGTGAACTGTAACCACTTACTGATCCAGGAGAGACCCTTCCTTCTCAGCCCCCAATTATTTACTTTGACAAGCTCCCCCACCAAAGGCTCTTTGGCAAAGACTTTTGGAAAGTCCAGGTTGTCTTAAGTTGAGGGTCGGTCACATGAAGTCAGCAGGCCTGAAAAAAGGCCTGTAACACGAAAGCAGCAACAGGCCTGGAATCTAGTGAGCAAGACTTTGGTTCAGTCACACAGCAGCCAAGAAAGAGACCCTCTTGATAAGTGTGTGATTGTGTAAGTTAGGTGGAGCATGGAAGGACACAGGGAGGCACCGGGTACAGATTGTGAGCCAGAGGGAAGTGACAGAACATCTCCATAAGAAACGTCTTGGTACCAACGACGCCCCAAAAACGAATGTGCATGCCGACCTCGGTTCAGGACTGGGTTGACATTGACAGCATGAAGGATAGTAAGTAGACCCTCATTCTGTGAGGTGAGGGGCGGTAACTAGGCAACAGAGGGTGGCTACCTGGTACGTAAGAAGTGATGTAAGTTATTTGTCCATATCTATAAAAGGGCACCGCAAACAGTGAGTGCCGACTGACCTGGGGGGCCGGGTGCAGTAGGCACCAGCATAGGTGGGTGTCATTACCAATGCTTGCAGAATGCACAGTGGCTTGGCGTTGAGATTGTCGGCTAACCACTCAGCGTCTGTCATTTGGCAATAGGCCTGCTATGTGTTGGTGCATTGCCAATGCTTGCGGAATGCACAGTGGCTTGGCGTTGAGATTTTCTGCTGACAACTGTTAATGCCTGGCATTTGGCAATAAACCTGCTCGATTGGTTTCATCCTGGCCTGAATCTGTCCTTTCTGGGGGCTCTCAGAGATCTACCGTGTTGACCCATGTTCACGGGGTTTAGTGCTTTAGATAAAGGGAGCACACTCACGCAAGCACGCACACAGCCGAGAGTACATCATCACCGACGGAGTAGAGGACCTGTCAGGAAGGCATCAGGACAACCCCAAAACCCTAACTGATGACACTGTCATTTGGCATTAGGCCAGTTAAGTGTGGGTACATTGCCAACCCAGTATCTATTGTCCACTGGGACACTCTTGTCCATAGAGTTGTTGTCACGTTCCAAAAATTCTAAACTACCATATAGTTTGGAGAGTTTGTTTCATCAAGAAATCCTCCAAAGTTGTCAGCGCTAGGATCACCAAATTCGGTACACAGCTTCCTCTCATCATACCGTAAAGCAACATATGGTTTTGCTTGTGCCAGGAAAATGGGATGTGCCTGGAATGGGATTGCTCCTCATAAAGCCAAAGAGAAAAGAGACGGAATCAGCAAAGCAAGTACAGTCCTCCGAACTGACATAACTGAGTGAATGCTGAAAGAGACCGAACCAAGAGGAGCCAGACACAGGGGGAAGCTGGAACAGGATCGCTTCTCAGTAAACTATACAGAAAAGAATAAAAATGGAGCAATTCGGAGCAGTGCTCTCTTTGGGCGCAGCTACGTCAATGCTTAAGGTTTGAAACCTGGAAGAAAATATTATTGAACTCCAAACTGACGAGAGCCCTTATTTGCTATGTTTTAATACAAGATAAGAGCTTATGTGCATAAGGGGAAAAAACCCAAACCACAGGCTGGAATTCCCATTTAAGAAAATTTACTAAAAAATCAGAGACATTTTACCAATCCCTTATTTAAAGAAATCCAAAATACATTTAATTTCCTAAGAATAACACTGTGTTTTTCAAAATACAATAATTTGAATATTTAAATATACATTAAATGTAAACAAAAGTGGACATTTCCTTTTTGTTTTTTTGAAACTCAGTTGACTGTAGGACGAGTGCAACATCGGGGACACATGCTGGCAATGGCGATGGGGAGTCATGGCTCAATAAAGGCCAGATTGACGTTTCTACTGACATGTTCTGTTCACACTCACGGCTCATCATTTTGATCTTTGCCACAATTTCACCCAATGTACCTTGTACTGAACCCAGGGCACGTTCCTAAAAATCAGCATCCCGTGAGTTATCCGCCAGGCATGTGCTAGTGAGACCGATGTGAAGCGTGGACTCCTTTCCATGGGACACTCGAGAATTTCCCACTTCCTGGACTCGGGGGATCCCTCCCAGTTCACATTTATTGATCAGCTTCTGCCAGCGTCCTGCTGAGGCGTCGGGAGAGAACTGCAGCCACACGCCTGAGTGCAAGGCCTGGTGATTGCTGGCCAAGGCCGCCCTGTGCTCCCAAAGGTGCTGGTCCCGGCACACAGTGCACAGCCGAAGGGGAGGACATGCCGCGGGAGGAACAAGGGCTCCCACCCTGCAAAGATTTAGAAGGGTGAACTCCACATTGGTGCTAATTAGACACCTGCCAACCCCCCCCCCTTGCGGGGGCAGGCAAAACCGGATCTCCCCCCGCCACTGGGGCAGACCAGGTTGCACCCACGCCAGCTCAAGCCCCTACTGCCTCCCCCACAACGCCCCACGCTTGCCATGCCAGCCCATGCCCCTTTTCCCTTCCCTTCCACACCACTAACCCCCACCCCTGCCGTGCCAGCCTGTCCCTCTTCTCCCTCCCCTCCCTCCCACACCGCTACCCCGCACCCCTGCCACGCCAGCCCGTCCCGCTTCTCCCTTCCCCTCCCTCCTACACCGCTACCCCCCCACCCTGCCGCGCCAGCCCAAGCCTTTGGTCCTTCCCTCCCCATCCCACCCCTCTGGGCCCCTTCTCTCTTCCCCACATCACCCCAGCCCTGATGCACCAGCCTGGGCCCTTTCTTCCCCCCCACCCTCGGTGCCCCCACTCCTGTCATGACAGCTTGGGCCCTTCCTGCCTCCCCAGGCCAAACCAGCCATTGCCCCTTCTCCCTCCTCCCCACCCCCTAGCCCTGCTGCGCCATCCCGGGCCCTTTCTTTATACCCCCGCTGCCTCCCTCTCCTGGCTCCACCAGCCAGGGCTCCATCTCCCTCCCTTGTCACGCCAGCCTGGGACCTTTCTCTTTCCCCACAACCCTGCCATGCCAGCATGGGCCTCTTCTCCCTCCACCCAATCCTAGCCAGCCCAGGAACTTTCTCTTCCCCCCAACCACCTCCTGCCATGGCCTACCCCTAACACCCCCACTCCCAGCTGGGCTCTGTCCCCGGCCAGGCCTGGCTCTCTCCCCATGGCCTCTGGGGGGTTGGGCTGGGCCAAAGCCAGAGCCAGGCCTGGCTCTCTCCCTCCAGCCGACAGGGGGTTGGGCTGGGCCGGGCCAAGTCTCCCCCCTCCACCATGCTCAGGAGGCCGCATGGCTCATGGCTTCCCGGCGGAGGGCGGAGGCAGGAGCTGTGGGACGCAGAGCGATGCATGACGTCATTCTGTCGTCCCGAAGGAAAAGCTTTTTTTGCTATATAGAGAGAGATTAGTTGGGATTAAACCACGAGCCTGGAACCCTGCACACGCCTCTCCTATTGTCACATCGCTACGCCTCTGAGTCACCCAGGCATTGTGAAGTTCTTCACAGGCCTACTCCTGAAATGGGATTGGATTTACGCCTGTAGCAACACCAAGGAGCCCAGTGGGGTAACGCCAGGGGGGTATCTTGCCCATAACATTTTAAGAAGAAATTTTCAGGTGATGGATGTGGACCTGGGAGTGGAGTAATTGGCTGATCATGATCAGAACTATTGCAACAATAAGAGGTGTTTCCCTTTCGGCGCTAAGACTTTATCTGTAAAAAACCAAACAATTTCGTTGGATGGGTGTCTCCTCTCCTCACCCATTGGCTACGGAACCCTATAAAAGTGCCTGACATTCTGGGTTGTTCTCTCTGCTTCTCTTCACTTCATCCCTTTGGTGACCTGGGTAAGTCTCTTGAGATCAAATTGCTCTCATGTTTGGGGTAGCCAACATTTAAACTAGGGACTGCATAGGGCTGAAGTCACAGGGTAATGGTGACTATTAAGATGGGTCACTTATTGTTTGTAAAAGCCATGCTTTGTAACTTGTTGGGTTCAGGTCTTGGAGGATTCGGAACTAAAAATACAATATTGGGATTTTCAGCTCCACACATGGGACTGGGACACTCTTTCCCAGTAGGTACAATAGGTTAGGGCATGTAAACCCATTAGTTATGAAATATCCCAGCATTAAACTACTTACTAGTGGGCAAAATTTTTATGTATGACTAATACTTCCAGACGCTCTGGTTCCTTCCTCAGACTCGTACCCATGTGCATCACTGTCTGACCCTGCTGCGTTCATAAAGCTGGGAGAGCTGTTTAACTGAACAGCAACTTTGTTGTTCTTTTTAGTTTAGTTGATGATGAAAATCTAGAACACCCTGAGAAGTGGGAAATGCTTTATGTGCAAATCTAGCCTCTGTTCCAGTGACGTTACGGAAAAATTCTCCTGATGATCAGATGCCTACGTCTCAGTCCACATCAGGACTCCTAGAAAAGACCAGAGTTCTGTAAAGCTCTGGCATCAGGACACTGGGGTTGATGGATCCTTGGTCTAATCCCTTAAGGAACCAAGAGAAATCTTCTGGCTACATCTGGTAGTTTTCTATCCCGATCCTCAGTTGGCATAAACTAAAATCACAGGCTTGAATTAAAAGTTAATGTCACCAACTACACCACTGTCATGCAACATAAGGGTTGCTTGAAATAGGAAAATCTATTAAAAATTGTCTGAATGTTTTTTTGTGGTGCTTGGAGCTCAAGGGGAAATGAGTGCAAAGCCGTAGAAGGAAGAAAACAGAGCAGCTATTTGACTTTCAACAAAACTTCCCTAACTACTTTTCCCCCGTTACTCCCAAACTCTACCTCTGAATCTCTAATTCCACTCCCAGCTGTCTCTGACATTCTCTTTCCTCCCTCCTGTTGTTTCAGGATTCCCTCCACCACACAAGATGGCTTGCGTATCCCAGGATTGCTGTCCCGATATTTGCCCACGCCCACATATTGACGTCTGCAACTCGCCATGTATCTCATCGTGCAGCGATTCCACGGCCGTGGTCTACGCGCCACCAGTGGTTGTGAGATTCCCGGGACCGACTCTGGCCACTTGCCCTCAAGACAGCTTCGTGGGAACCGCCCTGCCTCAGCTGCCCTCTGGCTCTGGGGGCTACCCTGGTGTTGGGGGGCGGTGTCAGTGGCTCCTTAGTTTCTGGGGGCTACGGTGGTGTCTCTGGGGGACATTTTGGAGGCAGTTCCGTGGGAGGCTTTGGTGGCAATTTTGGGGGATATAGCGGCGGTTATGGGGGAGGTTATGCAGGTGGATGTGGGGTAGGTTACAGTGGCGGCAATGGGGGCTCATGCGGATCCAGGAGGTCCTATCGTAGCATTTCGGCATGTGGGGGGAGGATATTCCAGCAAAGGAAGCTGCGGGCCCTGTTAAGCCCCAGAAGATCCGTCAATCACGAAAGAACAAGACAGAGATTCGTCGCTGAGCTAACGGACTATGATGCCCACAGCTCTGCCCACAGGCTGTGGGTGTTCATCGCCTGCGTAAATCCAGCCGATCCGGGTCTCTAACGCGTTCCCTATTGCCGCATGCCTCATTTACTGCTTCCCAAGCTTGTCTCACACTGCCGTTGTGCTTTGTGCTCTTTGCCATTGAATGGGCAAAAAGAAGTCGCTGGGTGGGAAGGAGCGGGGGCTGGTTCTCACTCTCACTGGAGCCCTGACAATCCATTCTCTGTGCCGAGCAATAATTCGCTGGGCAGTGTGGACTCCTCTGCTCTTTGCCATTAAACATTCTCCTGCATCATAACACCGGCCTCTGGTTTCCTTGTCTCCATTCTTCCCTCCCCAAGCACGTTGGGAGAAATTCCCCCAGGAGAGCTGCTCCGTCCCAGCCCCAGGCAGTGCCACACGCCAGCTCCGGCTCCGAACTCGAGAGCAACTTGTGGACATTCACTGGTCCATAGCAGTGGGCAAGCTGCCTGCATGGACAAATTCCCCCTTGTTCCACATGCCTCTGAGTGGAATTTAAACATTTTCTTTGCCGTCACTACAAGGAAGGATGCTTGAGAAGTTACATAGTCCAGCCCTCTGAGGAAAGGCAGGACCTGGCTGGTCTTGGTCTGTTCCTACATTATTAACGGTGCAGGGTGGAGATCCCACACATTACCACGGAAACCATGAAATCAGGGCTCAGCTCCCATTACAGGTGGGAACTAACTGCCAATGAGTCACCCACATTTCTCATGCTGCCGATTAAGCCCGTTTCATCCAATCTCATTCCTATCTGACATGCAGAACAAGTGATTGGGATGTTCTCTCTGACAGCCCAGGGCATGCTGGGAATGTTGTCCCGTGTCAGTTGGTTTTTCTCCACCCTAAACACACCAAACATTGCCACTCCATCCTCAGAGGGCAGGTTTCTGAGCCTGTGATCATTTCTGTCGCTGTCCCCCGGACTCTGCCCGGTTTGTCCACATCTTCCCTTGCCAAGCAGGGTGCTCAAAGCTGGGCACAAACCCCAATTTCCCTTCTAATCACACTTCTGCACTAATTGATCCGCAGATGGACGGCTCTTCTCTTTCACCAAACCACCCCACCATTGGCAGAATTAAAATAGTACATTTTAATATTTACCATAACGTGCAATTCCCATAAACCGAGAAATACAAAGAGGGAAATGCCTTTATGGGGCATCCAGAACATGGGAATTGTCTTTGCCTCCCTGACTCCTAAATTGTTGGGAAGAATACTCAATATCACCTCCTTTAGACAAGTCCCACTAGGGAAGGTTCAGATAGATGATGAGTGATTTATCACCGCCACCATGTTTTCTTATGGGGAGATGAATGAGAAGAGAGGATATCGATAAAGCTGAGATCACTCAAAACCTCTATAGCTAAACACAAGACCAAGACGTTTTCAAAAGCGATCGGTAAAGGTGGTGCCTGTCTTCGGAAATCTTCTCAAGTGCTCAGTGTCTGTTCTCTGGAGCCTTGTTCCCATGAATGAGTTTCAAGCTAACTCTGTCACCACGACTTAAAATTCATGAAAGGATCCAAGTTTTTCCACTCTGGAAAGTAAGTGTCATTTGAAAACATAATTATTCCTCCAAAAACCTTTCCCCGCACATCCCCTATATTTTATCATAAATTAGCCAGAGGAAAAATATTTGGGAACCTCAAGAATATCGCGATATGAGTAAAGCTTTGGACACAGTCCCATGTGGCATACTTACACGCCAAGAAGGGAAAGTGTTCTCCCATTCACACGGCTGAGGCAAAATTATTCACAGATGGTTACAAAAGTGGTTGAAAGGCAGGTTTCAAAGATTAGTTATCAAGGGCTTGGATCCACCTCACATGCTACGTCTGTGGGTGATCCATGGGGGGTCATCCTGGGGCTGGTTGTCTTCCAGGTAATGAGTGGAATAAGAGAAGGGACAGTCTCCTGATAGCAGTTGCAGAGGTGACAAGCTGGGAAGGGTTGCGTCAGCTTTGGCAGACAGGATGATAATTGAAAATGGCTTCCCAAATGGTCGAGACCTCATCTGAAGTTAAAAACAAGATTAATTCAATAAAGGCGACTGCGAGGCATGAAGTTTAGCGGAGAAACGCTCCCACTCAGATAGACACTAGAAAGGCCAAGCAAGAGTCGTCTCCACAGTGTTGGGCACCACCTTCGCTCCCTCTTTCTAGCAATCATGGGCTGGGGGACATCCGGAGCGTTGAGTTGCCTCCCTCAAGAATCCTGGGCTAACAGCCATGGAAGGACCTGTCTTCTGTCAACTTCTCTATTTCTTTTTCAATCCAGTTATCGTTTTGGGCTTCGGACGCTTTTTGGGGCACAAGTTACACAAGGTGCACGTGTGTGACACAAGGAAGGACTCGCTCGTGTTTCTTTCAAGCCTGATCTCTGATAAGTTCTTTGGGTGACCCGTGGTTCACGTGGTGTGCAAAACTCTTCCCTATGTGCTCCCATTACACGATTTTATGCACAACTATCGTCCCCCACTTACTCCTCTCTGTTGCCAGCTGAACACTCCCCGTCTGCTAAACCTCGCCTCATCTGGAATTTGCTCAGTACCCCTCCTCATTTGCATTGCCCTTCTCTGGACTTGCATTTAGACCGACCGGAAGAGGAAGCAGGATTCCGGGGGTGGCGCACCGTGGTTTTTCAGAGCGGTGTTGCAATATTGTTCTCTGTGGTGCTCCTTTCTTTTCCTAATGGCGCCGAACGTTCCGTTCCCTTTTTCTTTTTCACCACTGGTGCACATGGAGCAGATCATCCCCGAGAGCTCCTCACAAGCAGTCTGAGATCTTTCTCCAGAAAAAAGAGTTCATTTAAACCCCTGCGTTGTGTGAGCGTAGCTGGGATGATGTTTTCCAACATGCATTACTTGGCATTTCTCAATATGCAATTTCGTCTGCCTTTCCCTTGCCAGACACCCAGCTTAGTAAGATCCCTTTGGAATTGTTTGAAGGATGTTTACACTTAACTATCTTGAGTAATTTTGCGTGATCTGCACATTCTGCCAGCTCACAGTAATACTTCCTTTCCAGCTCGTTGAGAAAATATGTTGCGGACCACTGGTCCCAGTACAGTGTCATTTGTGGAAGCCTGCTATTTACCTCTTTCCATTGTGAAAATGGACTGTTCTCTCCTTCCTAGGAAGAAGTGGGTTGTGCCCACCAAACCTCATGATACCATCTACAAGTTTGGTTAGACTCAAGTGTCTATCCTCCACATAACACTCTTGTCCATATATTTGTTGACTGATTCAAAATATTCTTATCTACTGTAATTTTAGAGAGTTTGTCTCTCTGTTTGATCAAGAAGTCAAGCTAAGCGGTAAGAACTAGAACGACCATTGGGATCTCTTATTCCTCACAGACACCGGCTGGGTCTGCCCTTAGGGTTTGATTTAGTGGGTCTCCCCGAGACCTGCTCAATCGAATGCTAGTAGATCAAACTCCGGAGCATCAATCTTCTCATAAGTGTAGACATGCCCCAAGAAAATACTGGAGCCAGGAGAACCTGGGTCCAAGGTGGTTGCTTTGATTGGCAAGACAGCCATGCACTGCTGAAGGGTGTTGGCTCAGACGGACGAGGCAGAGCTCAAAGTGGTGACGTGGAGCGTGAAGAACAATATCTCCCACCCAGAAAGGGTTTAGAGGAGTGAACTCCACCTTGTGGCTAATCAGGTATCAATAGCGATTTAAAGAACTAACATGGAACCCTGCGCCTGATGGCAGATTGTAATATTGATACACCCCTGAGTCACCTCCTGTTTTGAAGTTCCTCAGTGAACTAGTTATGAAATGGGGCCTGGATTTACACCTGAGTCAACGCCAAGGAGCTCAGTGGGGTAACAGCAGGGAGGCAACATGCCCATAAAGTTTTAAAAAGAATGTCTCTGTGGAACTGGGAATTGAGAAATTGTCTGATCACGATCAAAACTATTGCAACAATGAGAGGTGTTACCCATCCAGCGAAACTGTTTGTTTTTTGCAGATAAGGTCTTAGCCAATGGGAAGGAGAAGAGACTCCCTTTCTGTACCAAGAAGCCCTATAAAAGTGCTTGCAACTCTGGGTTATTCTACCCACTTCTCTTGACTTCGTCCTCTCCGTGAACTGGGTAAGTCCCTTGAAATCGGGTTACTCTAGATGCTGCTGCTGTGATCCCTTTAACTAGGCTCTGAACTTCCTCCAAGACACTGTGATTTGGGCAATGTTAACAAGGGTCGTTTTTATTCGTAAAAGAGAGGCTCTGTCACTTCTCTGCTTCAGGCTGTGAAGGACAGAGACTTGAAACATATTATGCTGGGATTTTCATCTCCTCCAATGGGACTGGGACACCCATTCCAAATAGGCTTTCTAGGATAGGGCATGTAAATCCATTAGAGACTGATGAAAAATCTCAGCCTTAGTCTGCATTAGTAATAGACAACATTAGCCTGACAAACGCACTTCAGAAGCTCAGCTGTCCTAACTAGACTCACAGCTGTTTGATCTTCTACTAAACTTAAACGAACAAGTAGAAACAAAGTCTAGGAAAGGGAATTTCTGGTGGACCCACTGAGGCAATACTTGAAATCTTGGGAGTGCAATTTGGAATTTTCTATCCAGACCCTTAGCAGGTGTAAGCTGAAATGCCAGGTTTGATTTCAGAGTGACTGTCACGGACTTTGCCGGGTGTCTTGTAGTATAATGGTTGCAAGAAGGAGGGGAAATATTCTTTTTTTTCAAACGTCTGGAATTTTGTCATGGTGCTTGTAACCCAAGGGGGAATGGCTGCAAAGTAACAGAAGGAAGAATCAGGGAAGCTTGTCTGAAGGTCAAGTACCTGTCCCTAACTACTTCTCCTCCATTACTTTGAAAATCAACCTCTGAATCTCTCATTCCACTCCCAGCTGTCTCTGACATTCTCTTTGCTCCCTCCTGTTGTTTCAGGATTCCCTCCACCACACAAGATGGCTTGCGTACCCCAGGATTGCTATTCCGATATTTGCCCGCGCCCATACATTGATGTCTGCAACTCGCCATGTATCTCATCGTGCGGCGATTCCACGGCCGTGGTCTACGCGCCACCAGTGGTTGTGAGATTCCCGGGACCGACTCTGGCCACTTGCCCTCAAGACAGCTTCTGGGAACCGCCCTGCCTCAGCTGCCCTCTGGCTCTGGGGGCTACCCTGGTGTTGGGGGCGGTGTCAGTGGCTCCTTAGTTTCTGGGGGCTACGGTGGTGTCTCTGGGGGACGTTTTGGTGGCAGTTCTGTGGGAGGCTTTGGTGGCAATTTTGGGGATATAGCGGTTATGGGGAGGTTATGCAGGTGGATGTGGGGTAGGTTACAGTGGCGGCAATGGGGCTCATGCGGATCCAGGAGGTCCTATCGTAGCATTTCCGCATGTGGGGAGGATATTCCAGCAAAGGAAGCTGCGGGCCCTGTTAAGCCCCAGAAGATCCGTCAATCACGAAAGAACAAGACAGAGATTCTCGCTGAGCTAATGGACAATGATGCCCACAGCTCTGCCCACAGGCTGTGGGTGTTCATCGCCTGCGTAAATCCAGCCGATCCGGGTCTCTCACGTGTTCCCTATTGCCGCATGCCTCATTTACTGCTTCCAAGCTTGTCTCACGCTGCCGTTGTGCTTTGTGCTCTTTGCCATTGAATGGGCAAAAAGAAGTCGCTGGGTCGGAGGCAGGACGTGAATTTCCAACTCTGCCTCTGCCAGAGGGAAGGAGAACAGCTGGCGTGGGTGGGGGGGGAAGGGCTGGTTCTCGCTCTCGCTGGAGCCCTGACAATCTATTCTGTGTGCTGAGCTATAATTCGCTGGTCAGTGTGGACTCCTCTGCTCTTTTCCATTAAACATTCTGCTGCATCATAACACCGGCCTCTGGTTTCCTTGTCTCCGTTCTTCCCTCCCCAAGCACGTTGGGAGAAATTCCCCCAGGAGAGCTGCTCCGTACCAGCCCCAGGCAGTGCCACATGCCAGCTCCGGCTGCGAACTCGGGAGCCATCCGGGGACATTCACTGGTCCATAGCAATGGGCAAGCTGCCTGCACGGACAAATTCCCCCTTGTTCCACATGCCTCCGAGTGGAATTAAAACATTTTCTTGGCTGTCACTACAAGGAAGGATGCTCAAGAAGTTGCGTAGTCCAGCCCTGTGAGGGAAGGCAGGACCTGGCTGGTCTTGGTCTGTTCCTACATTATTAACGGTGAGGGGTGGAGATCCCACACATTTCCACGGAAACCATGAAATCAGGGGCTCAGCTCCCATTACAGGTGGGAACTAACTGCCAATGAGTCACCCACATTTCTCATGCTGCCGATTAAGCCCGTTCCATCCAATCTCATTCCTATCTGACATGCAGAACAAGTTGTTGGGATGTTTTCTCTGACAGCCCAGGCCATGCTGGGAAATTCGTCCAATGTCAGTTGGTTTTTCTCCACCCTAAACACACCAAACATTGCCACTCCATCCTCAGAGGGCAGGTTTCTGAGACTGTGATCATTTCTGTCGCTGTCCCCTGGACTCTGCCCGGTTTGTCCACATCTTCCTTTGCCAAGCAGGGTGCTCAAAGCTTGGCACAAACCCCAATTTCCCTTCTAATCACACTTCTGAGCTAATTGATCCGCATATGGAAGGTTCTTGTCTTTCAAAAAAATCCCACCATTGGCAGAATTAAAATAGTACATTTTAATATTTACCATAACGTGCAATTCCCCATAAACCGAGAAATACAAAGAGGAAAATGCCTTCATGGGACATCCTGTTCAACTTATTCATAAATGATCTATAGAAAGGAGTAAGCAGTGAGGTGGTAAACTTTGCGGATGATACTAAATTGTTTAAGATAGTCAAGACAGAAGCAGACTGTGAAGAACTTCAAAAAGATCTCACCTAACTGAGTGATTAGGCAACAAAATGGCAAATGAAATTTAATGTGGGTAGGTGTAAAGTAACGCATGTTGGAAAAAATAACCCTAACTATATGTATAGTATGATGGGGGCTAATTTGGCTATGACAAATCAGGAAAGAGATCTTGGCGTTATCGTGGATAGTTCTCTGAAAACTTCCACACAGTGTGCAGCGGCGGTCAGAAAGGCAAATAGGATGTTAGTAATTATTAAGAAAGGGATAGAAAATAAGACACATAGAATATCTTATTGCCCCTGCATAAACCTATGGTACGCCCACATCTTGAATACTGTGTACAGATGTGGTCTCCTCACCTCAAAAAAGATATTTTGGCCTTGGAAAGGGTTCAGAAAAGGGCAACTAAAATGATGAGGGGTTATATGAAGAGAGGTTAAAGCGGGTCCCATATGAAGAGAGGTTAAAGCGACTGGGACTTTTCAGGTTAGAAAGAGGAGTCGGAGGGATATGATAGAGGTCTATAAAATCATGAGTGGTGTGGAGAGGGTGAATAAAGAAAAGTTATTTATTCGTTCCCATAATAGAAGAACTAGAGGACACCAAATGAAGTTAATGGGTAGCAGGTTTCAAACTAATAAAAGAAAGTTCTTCTTCACATAGCACGTAGTCAGCCTGTGGAACTCCTTGCCAGAGGAGGCTGTGAAGGCTGGGACTATAACAGAGTTTAATGAGAAGCTAGATAAATTCATGGAGGTTAGGTCCATAAAAGGCTATTAGCCAGGGGGTAGAAATGGTGTCCCTGGCCACTGTTTGTCAGAGGCTGGAGAGGGATGGCAAGAGACAAATCGCTTGCTCATTGTCCTCGGTCCACCCCCTCTGGGGCACCTGGTGCTGGCCACTGTCGGCAGACAGGCTACTGGGCTAGATGGACCTTTGGTCTGACCTGCACGTTCTTATGTTCTTATGCTCTTATCCAGAACACGGAATTGTCTGTGCCTCCCTGACTCCTAAATTGTTGGGAAGAATACTCAATATCACCTCCTTTAGACAAGTCCCACTAGGGAAGGTTCAGATAGATGATGAGTGATTTATCACCGCCACCATGTTTTCTTATGGGGAGATGAATGAGAAGAGAGGATATCGATAAAGCTGAGATCACTCAAAACCTCTATAGCTAAACACAAGACCAAGACGTTTTCAAAAGCGATCGGTAAAGTTGGTGCCTGTCTTCGGAAATCTTCTCAAGTGCTCAGTGTCTGTTCTCTGGAGCCTTGTTCCCATGAATGAGTTTCAAGCTAACTCTGTCACCACGACTTAAAATTCATAAAACGATCCAAGTTTTTCCACTCTGGAAAGTAAGTGTCATTTGAAAACATAATTATTCCTCCAAAAACCTTTCCCGCACATCCCCTATATTTTATCATAAATTAGCCAGAGGAAAAATATTTGGGAACCTCAGGAATATCGCGATATGAGTAAAGCTTTGGACACAGTCCCATGTGGCATACTTACACGCCAAGAAGGGAAGGTGTTCTCCCATTCACACGGCTGAGGCAAAATTATTCACAGATGGTTACAAAAGTGGTTGAAAGGCAGGTTTCAAAGATTAGTAATCAAGGGCTTGGATCCACCTCACATGCTACGTCTGTGGGTGATCCATGGGGGTCATCCTGGGGCTGGTTGTCTTCCAGGTAATGAGTGGAATAAGAGAAGGGACAGTCTCCTGATAGCAGTTGCAGAGGTGACAAGCTGGGAGGGGTTGCGTGAGCTTTGGCAGACAGGATGATAATTGAAAATGGCTTCCCAAATGGTCGAGACCTCATCTGAAGTTAAAAACAAGATTAATTCAATAAAGGTGACTGCGAGGCATGAAGTTTAGCGGAGAAACGCTCCCACTCAGATAGACACTAGAAAGGCCAAGCAAGAGTCGTCTCCACAGTGTTGGGCACCACCTTCGCTCCCACTTTCTAGCAATCATGGGCTGGGGACATCCGGAGCGTTGAGTTGCCTCCTCAAGAATCCTGGGCTAACAGCCATGGAAGGACCTGTCTTCTGTCAACTTCTCTATTTCTTTTTCAATCCAGTTATCGCTTTGGGCTTCAACGCTTTTGGGGCACGTTACACAAGGTGCACGTGTGTGACACAAGGAAGGACTCGCTCGTGTTTCTTTCAAGCCTGATCTCTGATAAGTTCTTTGGGTGACCCGTGGTTCACGTGGTGTGCGAAACTCTTCCCTATGTGCTCCCATTACACGATTTTATGCACAACTATCGTCCCCCACTTACTCCTCTCTGTTGCCAGCTGAACACTCCCCGTCTGCTAAACCTCGCCTCATCTGGAATTTGCTCAGTACCCCCTCCTCATTTGCATTGCCCTTCTCTGGACTTGCATTTAGACCGACCGGAAGAGGAAGCAGGATTCCGGGGGTGGCGCACCGTGGTTTTTCAGAGCGGTGTTGCAATATTGTTCTCTGTGGTGCTCCTTTCTTTTCCTAATGGCGCCGAACGTTCCGTTCCCTTTTTCTTTTTCACCACTGGTGCACATGGAGCAGATCATCCCCGAGAGCTCCTCACAAGCAGTCTGAGATCTTTCTCCAGAAAAAAGAGTTCATTTAAACCCCTGCGTTGTGTGAGCGTAGCTGGGATGATGTTTTCCAACATGCATTACTTGGCATTTCTCAATATGCAATTTCGTCTGCCTTTCCCCTTGCCAGACACCCAGCTTAGTAAAATCCCTTTGGAATTGTTTGAAGGATGTTTACACTTAACTATCTTGAGTAATTTTGCGTGATCTGCACATTCTGCCAGCTCACAGTAATACTTCCTTTCCAGCTCGTTGAGAAATATGTTGCGGACCACTGGTCCCAGTACAGTGTCATTTGTGGGAAGCCTGCTATTTACCTCTTTCCATTGTGAAAATGGACCGTTCTCTCCTTCCTAGGAAGAAGTGGGTTGTGCCCACCAAACCTCATGATACCATCTACAAGTTTGGTTAGACTCGAAGTGTCTATCCTCCACCGCAACACTCTTGTCCATATATTTGTTGACTGATTCAAAATATTCTTATCTACTGTAATTTTAGAGAGTTTGTCTCTCTGTTTGATCAAGAAGTCAAGCTAAGCGGTAAGAACTAGAACGACCATTGGGATCTCTTATTCCTCACAGATACCGGCTGGGTCTGCCCTTAGGGTTTGATTTAGTGGGTCTCCCCGAGACCTGCTCAATCGAATGCTAGTAGATCAAACTCCGGAGCATCAATCTTCTCATAAGTGTAGACATGCCCCAAGAAAATACTGGAGCCAGGAGAACCTGGGTCCAAGGTGGTTGCTTTGATTGGCAAGACAGCCATGCACTGCTGAAGGGTGTTGGCTCAGACGGACGAGGCAGAGCTCAAAGTGGTGACGTGGAGCGTGAAGAACAATATCTCCCACCCAGAAAGGGTTTAGAGGAGTGAACTCCACCTTGTGGCTAATCAGGTATCAATAGCGATTTAAAGAACTAACATGGAACCCTGCGCCTGATGGCAGATTGTAATATTGATACACCCCTGAGTCACCTCCTGTTTTGAAGTTCCTCAGTGAACTAGTTATGAAATGGGGCCTGGATTTACACCTGAGTCAACGCCAAGGAGCTCAGTGGGTAACAGCAGGAGGCAACATGCCCATAAAGTTTTAAAAAGAATGTCTCTGTGGAACTGGGAATTGAGAAATTGTCTGATCACGATCAAAACTATTGCAACAATGAGAGGTGTTACCCATCCAGCGAAACTGTTTGTTTTTTGCAGATAAGGTCTTAGCCAATGGGAAGGAGAAGAGACTCCTTTCTGTACCAAGAAGCCCTATAAAAGTGCTTGCAACTCTGGGTTATTCTACCCACTTCTCTTGACTTCGTCCTCTCCGTGAACTGGGTAAGTCCCTTGAAATCGGGTTACTCTAGATGCTGCTGCTGTGATCCCTTTAACTAGGCTCTGAACTTCCTCCAAGACACTGTGATTTGGGCAATGTTAACAAGGGTCGTTTTTTATTCGTAAAAGAGAGGCTCTGTCACTTCTCTGCTTCAGGCTGTGAAGGACAGAGACTTGAAACATATTATGCTGGGATTTTCATCTCCTCCAATGGGACTGGGACACCCATTCCAAATAGGCTTTCTAGGATAGGGCATGTAAATCCATTAGAGACTGATGAAAAATCTCAGCCTTAGTCTGCATTAGTAATAGACAACATTAGCCTGACAAACGCACTTCAGAAGCTCAGCTGTCCTAACTAGACTCACAGCTGTTTGATCTTCTACTAAACTTAAACGAACAAGTAGAAACAAAGTCTAGGAAAGGGAATTTCTGGTGGACCCACTGAGGCAATACTTGAAATCTTGGGAGTGCAATTTGAATTTTCTATCCAGACCCTTAGCAGGTGTAAGCTGAAATGCCAGGTTTGATTTCAGAGTGACTGTCACGGACTTTGCCGGGTGTCTTGTAGTATAATGGTTGCAAGAAGGAGGGGAAATATTCTTTTTTTTCAAACGTCTGGAATTTTGTCATGGTGCTTGTAACCCAAGGGGGAATGGCTGCAAAGTAACAGAAGGAAGAATCAGGGAAGCTTGTCTGAAGGTCAAGTACCTGTCCCTAACTACTTCTCCTCCATTACTTTGAAAATCAACCTCTGAATCTCTCATTCCACTCCCAGCTGTCTCTGACATTCTCTTTGCTCCCTCCTGTTGTTTCAGGATTCCCTCCACCACACAAGATGGCTTGCGTACCCCAGGATTGCTATTCCGATATTTGCCCGCGCCCATACATTGATGTCTGCAACTCGCCATGTATCTCATCGTGCGGCGATTCCACGGCCGTGGTCTACGCGCCACCAGTGGTTGTGAGATTCCCGGGACCGACTCTGGCCACTTGCCCTCAAGACAGCTTCGTGGGAACCGCCCTGCCTCAGCTGCCCTCTGGCTCTGGGGGGCTACCCTGGTGTTGGGGGCGGTGTCAGTGGCTCCTTAGTTTCTGGGGGCTACGGTGGTGTCTCTGGGGGACGTTTTGGTGGCAGTTCTGTGGGAGGCTTTGGTGGCAATTTTGGGGGATATAGCGGCGGTTATGGGGGAGGTTATGCAGGTGGATGTGGGGTAGGTTACAGTGGCGGCAATGGGGGCTCATGCGGATCCAGGAGGTCCTATCGTAGCATTTCCGCATGTGGGGGGAGGATATTCCAGCAAAGGAAGCTGCGGGCCCTGTTAAGCCCCAGAAGATCCGTCAATCACGAAAGAACAAGACAGAGATTCGTCGCTGAGCTAATGGACAATGATGCCCACAGCTCTGCCCACAGGCTGTGGGTGTTCATCGCCTGCGTAAATCCAGCCGATCCGGGTCTCTCACGTGTTCCCTATTGCCGCATGCCTCATTTACTGCTTCCCAAGCTTGTCTCACGCTGCCGTTGTGCTTTGTGCTCTTTGCCATTGAATGGGCAAAAAGAAGTCGCTGGGTCGGAGGCAGGACGTGAATTTCCAACTCTGCCTCTGCCAGAGGGAAGGAGAACAGCTGGCGTGGGTGGGGGGGGAAGGGCTGGTTCTCGCTCTCGCTGGAGCCCTGACAATCTATTCTGTGTGCTGAGCTATAATTCGCTGGTCAGTGTGGACTCCTCTGCTCTTTTCCATTAAACATTCTGCTGCATCATAACACCGGCCTCTGGTTTCCTTGTCTCCGTTCTTCCCTCCCCAAGCACGTTGGGAGAAATTCCCAGGAGAGCTGCTCCGTACCAGCCCCAGGCAGTGCCACATGCCAGCTCGGCTGCGAACTCGGGAGCCATCCGGGACATTCACTGGTCCATAGCAATGGGCAAGCTGCCTGCACGGACAAATTCCCCTTGTTCCACATGCCTCCGAGTGGAATTAAAACATTTTCTTGGCTGTCACTACAAGGAAGGATGCTCAAAGTTGCGTAGTCCAGCCCTGTGAGGAAGGCAGGACCTGGCTGGTCTTGGTCTGTTCCTACATTATTAACGGTGAGGGTGGAGATCCCACACATTTCCACGGAAACCATGAAATCAGGGCTCAGCTCCCATTACAGGTGGGAACTAACTGCCAATGAGTCACCCACATTTCTCATGCTGCCGATTAAGCCCGTTCCATCCAATCTCATTCCTATCTGACATGCAGAACAAGTTGTTGGGATGTTTTCTCTGACAGCCCAGGCCATGCTGGGAAATTCGTCCAATGTCAGTTGGTTTTTCTCCACCCTAAACACACCAAACATTGCCACTCCATCCTCAGAGGGCAGGTTTCTGAGACTGTGATCATTTCTGTCGCTGTCCCCTGGACTCTGCCCGGTTTGTCCACATCTTCCTTTGCCAAGCAGGGTGCTCAAAGCTTGGCACAAACCCCAATTTCCCTTCTAATCACACTTCTGAGCTAATTGATCCGCATATGGAAGGTTCTTGTCTTTCAAAAAAATCCCACCATTGGCAGAATTAAAATAGTACATTTTAATATTTACCATAACGTGCAATTCCCATAAACCGAGAAATACAAAGAGGAAAATGCCTTCATGGGACATCCTGTTCAACTTATTCATAAATGATCTATAGAAAGGAGTAAGCAGTGAGGTGGTAAACTTTGCGGATGATACTAAATTGTTTAAGATAGTCAAGACAGAAGCAGACTGTGAAGAACTTCAAAAAGATCTCACCTAACTGAGTGATTAGGCAACAAAATGGCAAATGAAATTTAATGTGGGTAGGTGTAAAGTAACGCATGTTGGAAAAAATAACCCTAACTATATGTATAGTATGATGGGGGCTAATTTGGCTATGACAAATCAGGAAAGAGATCTTGGCGTTATCGTGGATAGTTCTCTGAAAACTTCCACACAGTGTGCAGCGGTCAGAAAGGCAAATAGGATGTTAGTAATTATTAAGAAAGGGATAGAAAATAAGACACATAGAATATCTTATTGCCCCTGCATAAACCTATGGTACGCCCACATCTTGAATACTGTGTACAGATGTGGTCTCCTCACCTCAAAAAAGATATTTTGGCCTTGGAAAGGGTTCAGAAAAGGGCAACTAAAATGATGAGGGGTTATATGAAGAGAGGTTAAAGCGGGTCCCATATGAAGAGAGGTTAAAGCGACTGGGACTTTTCAGGTTAGAAAAGAGGAGTCGGAGGGGGGATATGATAGAGGTCTATAAAATCATGAGTGGTGTGGAGAGGGTGAATAAAGAAAAGTTATTTATTCGTTCCCATAATAGAAGAACTAGAGGACACCAAATGAAGTTAATGGGTAGCAGGTTTCAAACTAATAAAAGAAAGTTCTTCTTCACATAGCACGTAGTCAGCCTGTGGAACTCCTTGCCAGAGGAGGCTGTGAAGGCTGGGACTATAACAGAGTTTAATGAGAAGCTAGATAAATTCATGGAGGTTAGGTCCATAAAAGGCTATTAGCCAGGGGGTAGAAATGGTGTCCCTGGCCACTGTTTGTCAGAGGCTGGAGAGGGATGGCAAGAGACAAATCGCTTGCTCATTGTCCTCGGTCCACCCCCTCTGGGGCACCTGGTGCTGGCCACTGTCGGCAGACAGGCTACTGGGCTAGATGGACCTTTGGTCTGACCCGGTACGGCCGTTCTTATGTTCTTATGCTCTTATCCAGAACACGGGAATTGTCTGTGCCTCCCTGACTCCTAAATTGTTGGGAAGAATACTCAATATCACCTCCTTTAGACAAGTCCCACTAGGGAAGGTTCAGATAGATGATGAGTGATTTATCACCGCCACCATGTTTTCTTATGGGGAGATGAATGAGAAGAGAGGATATCGATAAAGCTGAGATCACTCAAAACCTCTATAGCTAAACACAAGACCAAGACGTTTTCAAAAGCGATCGGTAAAGTTGGTGCCTGTCTTCGAAATCTTCTCAAGTGCTCAGTGTCTGTTCTCTGGAGCCTTGTTCCCATGAATGAGTTTCAAGCTAACTCTGTCACCACGACTTAAAATTCATAAAACGATCCAAGTTTTTCCACTCTGGAAAGTAAGTGTCATTTGAAAACATAATTATTCCTCCAAAAACCTTTCCCGCACATCCCCTATATTTTATCATAAATTAGCCAGAGGAAAAATATTTGGGAACCTCAGGAATATCGCGATATGAGTAAAGCTTTGGACACAGTCCCATGTGGCATACTTACACGCCAAGAAGGGAAAGTGTTCTCCCATTCACACGGCTGAGGCAAAATTATTCACAGATGGTTACAAAAGTGGTTGAAAGGCAGGTTTCAAAGATTAGTTATCAAGGGCTTGGATCCACCTCACATGCTACGTCTGTGGGTGATCCATGGGGGGTCATCCTGGGGCTGGTTGTCTTCCAGGTAATGAGTGGAATAAGAGAAGGGACAGTCTCCTGATAGCAGTTGCAGAGGTGACAAGCTGGGAGGGGGTTGCGTGAGCTTTGGCAGACAGGATGATAATTGAAAATGGCTTCCCAAATGGTCGAGACCTCATCTGAAGTTAAAAACAAGATTAATTCAATAAAGGCGACTGCGAGGCATGAAGTTTAGCGGAGAAACGCTCCCACTCAGATAGACACTAGAAAGGCCAAGCAAGAGTCGTCTCCACAGTGTTGGGCACCACCTTCGCTCCCACTTTCTAGCAATCATGGGCTGGGGGACATCCGGAGCGTTGAGTTGCCTCCCTCAAGAATCCTGGGCTAACAGCCATGGAAGGACCTGTCTTCTGTCAACTTCTCTATTTCTTTTTCAATCCAGTTATCGTTTTGGGCTTCCCACGCTTTTGGGGCACAAGTTACACAAGGTGCACATGTGTGACACAAAGAAGGACTCGCTCGTGTTTGTTTCAAGCGTGATCTCTAATAAGTTCTTTGGGTGACCCCTGGTTCACGTGGTGTGCAAAACTCTTCCCTATGTGCTCCCATTACACGATTTTATGCACAACTATCGTCCCCCACTTACTCCTCTCTGTTGCCAGCTGAACACTCGCCTGTTAAACCTCGCCTCATCTGGAATTTGCTCAGTACCCCTCCTCATTTGCATTGCCCTTCTCTGGACTTGCATTTAGACCGACCGGAAGAGGAAGCAGGATTCCGGGGGTGGCGCACCGTGGATTTTCAAAGCGGTGTCGCAATATTGTTCTCTGTGGTGCTCCTTTCTTTTCCTAATGGCGCCGAACGTTCCGTTCCCTTTTTCTTTTTCACCACTGGTGCACATGGAGCAGATCTTCCCAGAGAGCTCCTCACAAGCAGTCTGAGATCTTTCTCCAGAAAAAAGTTCATTTAAACCCCTGCGTTGTGTGAGCGTAGCTGGGATGATGTTTTCCAACATGCATTACTTGGCATTTCTCAATATGCAATTTCATCTGCCTTTCCCTTGCCAGACACCCAGCTTAGTAAAATCCCTTTGGAATTGTTTGAAGGATGTTTACACGTAACTATCTTGAGTAATTTTGCGTGATCTGCACATTCTGCCAGCTCCCAGTAATACTTCCTTTCCCACTCGTTGAGACATATGTTGAGGACCACTAGTCCCAGTACAGTGTCATATGTGGGAAGCCTGCTATTTACCTCTCTCCATTGTGAAAATGGACCGTTCTCTCCTTCATAGGAAGAAGTGGGTTGTGCCCACCAAACCTCATGATACCATCTACAAGTCTGGTTAGTCTCAAAGTGTCTATCCTCCACTGCAACACTCTTGTCCATATACTTGTTGACTGATTCAGAATATTCTTATCTACTGTATATTTTAGAGAGTTTGTCCCTCTGTTTGATCAAGAACTCAAGTTAAGCGGTAAGAACTAGAACCACCAATTTCATTGAGTAACTTCCTCTGATCATCCCTTAAAGCAATATAAAGATTTGGTTGTGCCAGGAAATGGCATGTGTCAGGAATGAAATTGCTTCTCAGAAAGCAGACAGAATCACCAAAGCAAATATACACCTTAAATTTGACATAATTGAATAAATGTTGAAAGATGCAGAACCAAAATGAGCCAGGTCAATAGGATGAAGCTGAAATAGGCTTGCTTCTCAATAAATATTACAGAAAAGAGTGAAAATGGAGAAATTTGGAATAGTCCTCTGTTTTCACAGCTACATCAAAGCTCTATAGTCTGTTTTCAAATATTTTCTTGTTGTTTACAAACTGACGACAGCCCTTTTTGTTAAAACTTAGCGAATGATAAGGGCTGATAGGGAATTGAGTAAAGGACCCGTGGAATGCCAGGTAGGTCTGCTAGTGATTAATAAGTCAGGACTTCCCTTCACACAAGCCATACTGATTTTTCCCTGGCATATTATGTTCACAATCATGGCTGAAATCTTGGACCTTTGCTATAATTTCAACCAATTTACCCTGTACCGAATTGAGGGGACATTTTTCAAAATCGGCATCATGTTAGCTATCTGCCATTCATCTGATAGTGAAAATGATTGAAGTGATGTATCGCTTACAACAGTGACTATACAGTGTCATATTGGGTTGCTGCCAAACTCTGGGGTGAATGCCAGCTGGTCCTGGTGACTTATTAGCATTTGGTTTGTGCCATTGTCCTACTCATGTGTTCAAGGCCTGGTCTATACAAGACCTGGCAGTCCGGCTTACCCTACGCAAAATGCATAGCTGGAGTCAGCTTATTTTAAGCTAAGTCGTAGTGGCATCCACACGGGGTAGGCCATCAGGGGTACATGCTCCCATTGGGTTCCCTTACTCCTCACAGATACCGGCTGGGGCTGCTGTTAGGGTTTGATTTAGCGGGTCTACCCAAGACTTGCTCAATCGAACGCTAGTGGATCCAACTCCGGAAAGTCAATCTTCTCATAAGCGTAGACATGCCCCAAGAAAGTACTGGAGCCAGGAGAACCCGGGTCCAAGGTGGTTGCTTTGATTGGCAAGACAGCCATACACTGCTGAAGGGTGTTGGCTCAAACAGACGAGGCAGAGCTCAAAGTGGGGATGTGGAGCATGAAGAACAATGTCTCCCGCCCAGCAAGGGTTTTTAGGAGTGAACTCCACCTTGCTGCTAATTAGGTATCAATAGGGATGTAAAGAACTAACATGGAACCCTGCGCCTAATGGCAGATTGTAATATTGATACACCCCTGAGTCACCTCCTATTTTGAAGTTTCTCAGTGAACTAGTTATGAAATGGGGCCTGGATTTACACCTGAGTCAACACCAAGGAGCTCAGTGGGGTGATTCCAGGTTTTAAGAAGAAATGTTTACAGCATCTGTGTGCAACTGGGAATTGAGTAATTGTCTGATCATGATCAAAACTTTTGCAACATTGAGAGGTGTTCCCCATCCAGCGAAACTGTTTGTTTTTTGCAGATAAGGTCTTAGCCAATGGGAAGGAGAAGAGACTCCCTTTCTGTACCAAGAAGCCCTATAAAAGTGCTTGCAACTCTGGGTTATTCTACCCACTTCTCTTGACTTCATCCTCTCCGTGAACTGGGTAAGTCCCTTGAAATCGGGTTACTCTAGATGATGCTGCAGTGATCCCTTTAACTAGGCTCTGAACTTCCTCCAAGACACTGTGATTTGGGCAATGTTAACAAGGGTCGTTTTTTATTTGTAAAAGAGAGGCTCTGTCACTTGTCGGTTTCAGGCTGTGGACGATAGAGACTTGAAATATATTATGCTGGGATTTTCATCACCTCCAATGGGACTGGGACACTCATCGTAAATAGGCTTTGTAGGATAGGGCATGTAAATCCATTAGAGACTGATGAAAAATCTCAGCCTTAGTCTGCATTAGTAATAGACAACATTACCCCGACAAATGCTACTTCAGAAGCTCAGATGTTTTAACTAGACTCACAGCTTTTTGTTTCTTGGAGACTTGTAGCTATTTGTTTCTCGGGTGTCTTGTAGTATAATTGTTGCAAGGAGGAGGGAAAAGCTCTTTTTTTTTTTAAACGGCTGGGATTTTCTCATGGTGCTTGTAACCCAGAGGGGAATGGTGCAAACCAATAGAAGGAAGAATCAGGGAAGCTTGTATGGAGGTCAAGTACCTGTCCCTAACTACTTCTGCCCCATTAGTCTCAAATTCAAACCCTGAATCACTTCCCACTCTCAGCTGTCTCTGACATTCTCTTTTTTCCCTCCTGTTGTTTCAGGATTTCCTCCACCACACAAGATGGCTTGCGTACCCCAGGATTGCTATCCCGATATTTGCCCGCGCCCATACATTGACGTGTGCAACTCGCCATGTATCTCATCGTGCGGCGATTCCACGGCCGTGGTCTACGCGCCACCAGTGGTTGTGAGATTCCCGGGACCGACTCTGGCCACTTGCCCTCAAGACAGCTTCGTGGGAACCGCCCTGCCTCAGCTGCCCTCTGGCTCTGGGGGCTACCCTGCTGTTGGGGGTGGTGTCGGTGGCTCCTTAGGTTCTGGTAGCTACAGTGGTTTCTACAATGGAGGTTTTCGTGGAAGTTCTGGGGGAGGCTATGGTGGCAATTTTGGGGGATATAGAGGCGGTTATGGGCGAGGTTATGCTGGTGGATGTGGGGTAGGTTACAGTGGTGGCAATGGGGGCTCATGCGGATCCAGGAGGTCCTATCGTAGCATTTCCACATGTGGGGGAGGATATTCCAGCAAAGGAAGCTGCGGGCCCTGTTAAGCCCCAGAAGATCCGTCAATCACGAAAGAACAAGACAGAGATTCGTCGCTGAGCTAATGGACAATGATGCCCACAGCTCTTCCCACGGGCTGTGGGTGTTCATCGCCTGCATAAATCCAGCCAATCCGGATCTCTAACATGTCCCTATTGCTGCATGCCTCATTTACTGCTTTCCAAGCTTGTCTCATGCTTCCATTGTGCTTTGTGCTGTTTGCCATTGAATGGGCAAAAAAGAAATCGCTGGGTCGGAAGCAGGACGTGAATTTCACACTCTGCCTCTGCCAGAGGGAAGGAGAACAGCTGGTGTGGGATGGAGGGGGGGGGCTGGTCTCGCTCTTGCTGGAGCCCTGACAATCGTTTCTCTGTGCCGAGCAATAATTCGCTGGGCAGTGTGGACTCCTCTACTCATTTCCATTAAAAATTCTGCTGCATCATAACACCAGCCTCTGGTTTCCTTGTCTCCGTTCTTCCCACCCCAAGCACATTGGGTGAAAGTCCCCCAGGAGAGCTGCTCCATACCAGCCCCAGGCAGTGCCACAGCCCAGCTCCGGCACTCAATTTGGAAGTAATTCAGGTTCATTAACCGGTTGGTATCTGTGTGCAGGGCATCTGCACAGATAATTTCCCTCTTGTCCCATGCACCTCATAATGGAATGGGAATATCTGTCCCAGCAGTAAATGTAAATGACGCTAGATGGAAGCTGGAGATATCACCGTGTGCAGCCCTCTGAGCGAAGGCAGGACCTGTTTTGTTTTAGTCCATTCCATGTTAAAAAACAGTCAAGCACAAGGATTTCATAAATTACCTTGGAAACTTGAAGTCAACGCTTGAGTACAGGTTGGACCTCTCTGGTCCGGCACCCTGGGGACCTGACCCACCCTGAATGATGGAATTTGCCAGATGAGGGGAGGTTCCCTGCTCCCAGTCTCTCAGGGCACTGTTCCTCCATCCAGCTGGCTCCATTGCTACAGCTCTTGGGCTTGGCTGTGGCCCACTGCTCCCAGCTAGCTGATGCTCTCCAGGGATGGAGCTTCTCAGCCGCCATGGCCCCGCTTCAGTCCTGCCTAGTCAGGGCTTCCCAGGGATGGGGCTCCGTGGCTGCCATGCTATGGCTGCACTGGTTCGGGTCTTCCACGATGGAGATAGCCAGTCCAGATGGTGGGGCTCCCTGCCGCTAGATTCCTGACTGGCTTGCGCTCCCAAGCGTTGGGCCCTCTGGTCCAGCAACATCCATGAGCCTGCCAGACCATGATGTTGCTGGACCAGAGAGTCTCGGATTTAGGAGGTTCAGCCTGTAGCAATATAGGTAGGAAGTTATTGCTCACACGGAACCTAAATTTCTCTTGCTGCAGATTGAACAAACTGGGCTTAATCTTATTTTCAGCTGACTTGAGCAGCATGTTCTTTATGACAAGTCTGCACATGATCTAAGAAAGGGTGTTACAAGGAGGAGGGAGAAAAATTGTTCTCCTTGGCCTCTGAGGACAGGATGAGAAGCAAGGGGCTTAAATTGCAGCAAGGAAGGTTTAGGTTGGACATTAGGAAAAACTTCCTGCCTGTCAGGGTGGTGGTTGGATAGACACCTATCAGGGATGATCTAGATGGTGCTTGGTCCTGCCGTGAGAGCAGGGGACTGGACTAGATGTCCTCTTGAGGTCCCTTCCAGTTCTAGCATTCTATGATTCTGTGATAGGAAACTATTATCCAGTTGTGGGCCAGTTTTAATGTTCCCAACATGAAACATGCCAAATATTTTCAATTTGTTCTCGGAGGCCACGTTTCTAGCCCTTTTATCATTTGGGTCACTCTGCACTAGACTCTCTCCAGTTTGTCCACATCTTCCCTGCCCAAGTGATTGTCCAACAGTGGGGACGAAACTCCAGCTTAGGCCTCACTAGTGACCACCAGAATGGGAGAGTTTCCCTTCTAAACACACTTCTGCCCTCACTGGTGAAAGAGCAGAGCCTTCCATCTGATGCTCAAACTACCCCACCATTGGTAGATGGGTCTTTCCATGTCATCCCTGCCAGAACCTGCACTTCCTATGGTCAGGAGAATAGGAAGAGGGAAATCTTTATAGAGTTAAACGGAGAAGTAAGACGAAGACTAGTCACTTTGGGTCCTGCCTCTGTAAAGGCGGCTGGATCGGCTTATATCTCAAGACTCCTTCCAGCCATGTATTTCTAGGATTCCACACTGACCATGGAAACGTATTCTCCTTCCTTTGTGAGACATGCGAAGTAAGGAGGAAATTGTCCTCTGTGTATATGGCCTGCCCACTGCTGTTAATGTGCCAGATTTGCTTCTTACTTATGTGCTTCAATGGGACTGATGGAGTGTGTGGAGCTGGTATCTCACCCTGTGTGCTTGGAAAAGAAACAATGGAGGAGAAAGCAAACCAAGAAGGTCATTGCTATTATGTGGAAGAAATTTTAATGGGAATGAGCAGTGGAGAACAGCACAAAGAACATGTTTTCAGGGTAACAATAAGGTCATGCCTACACTAGGGAACTATTTCAAAATAACTAAAATCGATTTAACAACTCCCAAAATAATAAAATCGAAATAGCATGTCCACACTGCGGGAAAGCCTCGAAATAAGTCCAAAGCAGGCTCCATTAATGTGGATGACTTAGAGCCTCAGGAAGCATACTTGTCATGATTTTATAGACCTTTAGCATATCCCGTTAGTCGCCTCTTTTTTTAAGCTGAAAAGTCCAAGTCTTTTTAATCTCTCTTCCTCCCAGGTTTCCCCCTCCCCTCTCCCACCCTCTCTCTTCCCTTCTCCCACCTCCTTTTCCCAGTCTCCCCAGAGGTTCATCCCCTCCCCCCCCAGTTTTGTTCAATAAACCCAGTTTCTATTTTTGAACATACATGTCTTATATTTGACATCGGGAAGGGGGGCTAGGGAGGGGTAAGTGGAAGGACATGAGGGAGGAATGGGGCACGAGCCCCCGGTGGGGAGGACCGGGGAGGCTCTGCGGGCTCCTCGGGGTGGACGCTCCCCTTCAGGGCCTCCTGGATCCTGACAGCCCCCCTGATGCAAAATGATATTTTGAAATAGTTTTTGTGTATAGATGCGTTATTTCAAATTAGCTTAATTTGAATTAACTATTTCAAATTAAGTTAACTTGAATTAACGCTGTAGTGTAGACATACCCTAACTTTGTGATGGGGGGCATGGGCCAACTAGGAAACTTCTAGTCAGATTTGGTGGGCCTATACCCAATATGTATATATCTATATATATTCCTAATCTCCTGGCCAACAAAACTTCCCCACCAGTGCTGGAATGGCATTTAAATTCCTGTCTCCATTACAACCTTCGCTTCTGGTAAGCAGAGTGGTGGGAAGCAGAAAAGGCCACCTGGTACTGACAAGGGAGGCGTTTGTGGGAAAGCTGGATCACAGGACTGTGGTCTGAGATTCCTGGGCTGTGAGACCCATGGCTAAACAATAACCAGTATGGCCCCTTACAGACATGATCAACTGGGAAACCTTTCCATGCTGTGCTACGGAGATGAGCCGATGGTGATATCCCTCAAATGGACGGTTTCTCACCACCACCCTTTTTCCACAAGAGGAGAACAAGGAGAGAGGATATTGCTTTACCAAATATAATTCAAGCCCTCAACGACTAAACCAAAGTCTAAGGTTTTCAAGAGCCAGGAGTCTTGAAAAATCCTGGCATTTAAAAGTACTCAGTGGCTATTAGCTTGAGACACGTTCATGGGAACAGGGCACCAGATGATTCTCAGACCATGCACTTTTGAAATTCCTGGCTCCCAGGTGCTCTGTGAAACCATTTTGCAAGAACAGAACCATGGAAATTTTGTCTATGAAATAAGTCAAGTGTTTGTGGTGTAGTACTTGGGAGTCAAGTGAAGAAAATTCATTGAATAACTAGAAGCTCTTTCTCTCGTATCCCCTTAAAAGTTCCTCCCAGCCCAGTATTTCTAGGAGTCGTATATGTAGAGCAGGGAAATATATTCGAAATCTATTCTAGTTCCATTCCTAGGCAAGTGGAACAAGGAAGAAATTCTCCCCTGTGTATGTGGCCTGCGCAATGCTCGTGACCAGGCAACAAACCTACTCTCTCTCACATGCTTCGAACGGGCGGACGGAGTGAGTGCAGCTAGGACCAAGTGTCTGCACCAGAATGAATTTCACACGACGTGCTTTGGAAAGAAACAATGGAGCAGAAAAGACAGCCAAGAAGGGTAACAATTGTGTGATGCATCAGCAATTTTAATGGGAATGAGCAGTGAAGTCCACATGGACACAGTGCATTATTGCACAGCACACAGAAGATATTTTGAAGGTTACAGTGAGAGAGAGAATCATTCACCCACTCAATAGTGAGGATTTGCACCCAAGATGTTCAGCTTTTTTCTTGAACCTGTAGAGTGAAAGTCACACCTCTTTTCAGCCAAGTGACTTGTTTTAGCACCGCTTCCCAACATACAGCACAAAGCACAAGAGGAGCACAGGAGTAAGATCAAAAGAAATAAATTATAGGGATACAGTAATTTGCAACAAGCGGAAGGCACACGTAGGCCAAATTTCAGAGGCGATGAGCACCCACAGTCTGTACGTGCAACTGTGGGCCCTGTTGTGCGTTAGCTCAGCGATGAATCTCTATCTTGTCATTCCTTGGTTGTTTTTCATTCCACGGATAGTTCTTCTGGGATTTAACACGGCCCGCAATTTCCTCTCTTGAACCCTGAAGATCCTCCCCCACAAGCGGAAAAGCTACTATATGATCTCCTGCCATAACAATCCCCAAGTCCATACCTATAACCACGACCATAACCTCCCCTATAACCAGCACCATAACATCCCCCATAAGCAGCCCCGAAACCTCCCCCATAACCAGAGCCAGAACCCCCCGCATAACCACCAACGTAATCTCCACCATAACCCCCGGCACCACCCACAGAACCGAATGGGCCACTGAAACCACCACCAGGTGCAAAGGGACCCCCGGGTCTCGTGGGCAAATTTGGCAAGGACGAGCCCACGATGATGTCTTGAGATAAAGTAGAGAGACTCGGTCCCGGGAATCTCACACAAACTGGTGGCGCAAAGACCACGGCCGTGGAATCTCCGCACGATGTGATGCACGGCTCATTGCGGACGTCAACACATGGGCGTGGGCAAATCTCAGGATAGCAATCAGGACCTGGGCAGCACAGAGCTTTGGAGTAAGACATCTTCTGTGTGGAAGGGAATCCTGAAACACACAGGGGTGAGCAAGAAAATATAAGTCAGGCCCGAGAGCGGATGAAAAGTTTCGGAGTTTGAGTTGTAGCATAACTGGGCTAAGGGCGTAGGTTGTATATTTTCCTTCTATTCCTTTCTTCTCATTTCCCCTGAGGCTCCAGAAACACAATAAGAAGGAGGAGGCAAAGGACGAAGAAGAGGAGGATAACTCCAAGCAGTTTCATAACAAATTACATTTTCCCCGTTTCTTGCACAACACCCATGTGAAGTGAGCGGTCATTTCTCCAGGAGAACAACACTAACCGAAGAGAGACTCAGTGGAGATGCCCTGCCCACCACCAGTGGGGAGTCCACGCATGAGCTGGAAGTAGAATTTTGGATCTCCCAATCATTTTTCATGACAGAATTGATCCTTGGGAAAGTCCAGCAGCTCCCAATTGCCACTGCTGAGACTAGGGCCCTGTTGGAACAGGCACTGTACAAACAAAGCATAAGAGACAGTAACCCAAGTTAAAGAGCTCAGACAGGATCTGTGAGCTACTGAAACCACAGTAGGAAATATTTCCTTCCTTTCCAAACTGTTTTGGAAAGCTTTGCCACAGAGACATGCAGAGGCATGTCAAACATGCCAGTGTCCTTTTAAAACAGGCTTAGAACAGGGGCTCTGATCTAAATCGGCATCGTTGCCATTAATTGAAAGGCAGTCTTTCAATTTACAGAAGATAAAGAGCTGAACGAAGGATTAAAAATTGTACTGATAAGTCTTTACATTTTGCCAAACTCGATCAGACCGATGGTCTAATTATCCATTAGCATGTCTCTAAAGACGTGGTATGTAACACCCTTCCACGGAACTTATAGACGTTTCGACCTAGCTTGCTCCAGACTTATAATACTTATCATTCCTATCTAGGATTTTATGGAAAGAGCAGAGTTAGATGATGATCAGCTGGTAGACATAGGTATGAATTCGGTAAAGTCAGCTGAAGATCTGGCAAATTGACAGGGAGTCAGAATAAGCAAATCTGTCCTTTGCCAAAGGAAACAAAGACTGAGTTTTTCTGTGAAGGTTTTATCAATTTTTTTCAAATTTACAAGCCCGATCCTATTTCAAACCATGGGGAGTGGGTGTTCCGTCCCACTGGTGGAACTGAAAATCCCAGCCCTTCATTCCACGTCAGCCTCCACCCAGGCCTGCAAGTGACAAGCTACAGAGAATCTCTGTGGAAAGGAAACACGCCCCACCCTCCATTGCTATGCTCACAGAGGATCGAGGCTCGTTCACTCTACCACTAAAGCAACAACTGGAGCACGCTGTGTCCAACGGACTTACCCAGTTCACCAAGGGGATGAAGTGCAGAGCTCTGGATAAAGGACCCGGTGTTGCAGGCACTTTTATATACCTCCTTCGCCAATGGGGTGGATTGAAGACACCCTTTGTGTGTTAAGACCTTATTAATAAGTAAGCACAGTGATTTTCTGCGTCCCTAATTGCTGAGAAAACAATTGTTTCTTGCATTGGTCACTCCTTTAATTATGGTAATGGTTTCGTCATACTTCACCAGTTGCTAAATTGCCAATGCCAGGTACAATAGCTTTCCTATGACACCCACCACTGCCTTTCATCTGACATCTTTATGGGCCACCAACCACCCTGTTTCATCTCCCTGATCTCCTTGGGTTTGGCGTAGGCAGTCCCGTCTTATTGCTTCTTCACTTTAGAACTTCAAAACAGGAGGGTGACTCAGAGGTGTATCAATATTACAATCTGCTGCCATGGCCCAGCTGTTGTTTTTCCTCTTCCAATCTCCTCGAATTTCTAATTATTGGCAAGGTGAAGCTCACAGCCAGAAATCCGCATGACCCCCTTTCTCAGCGATTCCCTCTGTGTTTCATCCCACACCCGTCGCACTGCAGGGACGTCTCTCTGATCGGCCTCGGAACCAACCCTTCTAGGTGGCCTTAGTCTCCTGCAGCTATGGCCAGGACAATGGGATCATTTAAATGGCCATAAATCACCAGGACCAGATGGCATTCACCCTAGAGTTCCCATAGGCCTCACTTCAGTGCCAGTCCCAGTGGATGCCACTATGGTAAAGATCAGAAGTATCAGGCACATGCATGAACACAAAAGTTTGGGAAAGAGTCAACTCAGCTTTTATGAGGGGAAACCATTCATCACCAAACTATTAGGGTACGTCTACACTAGCCCCCTAGTTCGATCTAGGGAGGCTAATAAGGGCGACCGAAATTGCAACTGAGCGCGATTTAAATACCGTGCTTCATTAGCATGTTCGGCTGGTCGCCATTTTAGAAATGACTAGCCGAGTAACTGCCGCCTCTACACGCGGGCAGTGAACGAATTCGAATTAAAGCCCTAAATCGAATTAGCTGGTAAACCTCATTGCAGGAGGAATAATAGCTAATTCAATTTAGGACTATAATTCGGAATCCCGTTTCACTGCCGCGTGTAGATGCGGGCAGTTACTTCGGGCTAGTCAATTTCTAAAATGGCGACCGGCCAGGAACATGCTAATGAAGCACGGGATATTTAAATCCTGCACTTCACTTGCAATTTCGGTCACCCTCATTAGCCTCCCTAGATCAAACTAGGGGGCTAGTGTAGACATACCCTTAGACATTTTTGTGTTCATCAACCAATATGTGGTCCAAGATACCCCAAGCGAGAAATTGTACTTGTACCTTCAGAAAGATTTAGTCAAGTTCCCACACCAAAGCAAAATGAACAGGCCTGGGCTAAGGTGGAAGCTAAAGAGAAAATAAGGGAATGGCAGAATTGTCAACAGACTTTTTTAATGTCCCCTTGTACCAAAAAGGCTTGGAATGTTTGGATGTCCAACGCGGTGAATGCCACTGAATAACAGGTAATGTGGAGGCTAAAATATAGAAGGCACAAGTTAAAAAAGCCCGATGAAATATGTCCCTGAATACTCAAGGAGCTGATGGAGGAGTTATCTGAGCCATTAGCCCACATCTAAGAAAAGTCCTGGAAAATGAAAGAGGTCCCCTCTTCAAAAAGGGAAATGAGGAGAATCCCGAGAATTAGAGACCAGCCAGCTCCAATTCAGTATCCAGAGTAAAAGCCTTCTGGATGGGGGGAAGCAGTGGATATGGTCTATCTTGATTTTAGTAAGGCATTTGATGCTGTCACACGTGAGTTTCTCATAAACAAACCAGGGAAATACTCCCCAGATGGAGCTACTGTAAGATGAGCACATAACTAGCTGCACTATTGTTCCAAGACAATGGTTAGCAGTCAATGTGCAAGGATCTATTGAGAGGAGGAGTCCTGCAGGGGTCATTTCATGTTTAAAGGCTTGATGAAGATATCGGATAATGCCAAAGAGAATACACTTATAAAGTTTGTGGAAGAGACGAAGCTGGTGGATGGGAAGATACAAAGATGGCTGCGTGGATGCATCCGGTGGCTGCTCCCCAGGACTGGCGTAAGGATGCGGGAGCCAGTGACACCTGATCAACAGCTCCTCTCCAGGCCAGGCCAGGGTAGCAGAAGCCACAACACCCAACCAGTGGCTTCTCAAGAGGGGTTTTTGGGGCATCGGGGGTCATTTGGGAGTTTAATATGCCCCGTGCTTATTGCCTCCTATGTCATTTGGGAGCAGATCTGTCTATGCTATCACACCACTTCCCTTGTCGTTGAAGAGAAACACTCCCACTCCAGGCATACCCCATTGTCCTAACACAACCAGCCCCGACCTTGCTTTATGTTATCACAAGAGAAAGGTCCATTCCAAATGTGGTGATCCTAGCTCTTACCCATCAGGAGGCGTCCTTGAAGAAACATTGTAACAGATGAATGGATGGATGCTCAGACAGAAAGACTCACCAACCCTCTCACATCTAGAGCAGATAAGAAATTGAGTGGTCGACGCACATTGCCTTTGAAATGTTTCCTACATTTTCAAGAGCATTTAGGAATACATTGATCAGGGTGGTCCCAATACAGCTGCTTGAGGGAGTCCGCTATTTACTGCCTTCTGCACTTAATATTGGCCATTTCCTTCTGACCCGTTCATACCCTGTATTTTAACCACTTATCGATCCATGAGAGAACCTTTCCTCTCACCTCATCACTGTTTGCCTTGCCAAGGAGCCTGTGGTGTGGGAGCTTGTCCAGCAGAGTACAGTCATCCATGCACTTCAAAAGGGTGTTGGTTCCAACGCTCTGTATACAGCTAAGGTGGGGGTATGACCCATGACGAACAATGGGTTCATAGTGGACCACAAGTTGAATATGAGTCAGCAGTGTGATGCTGTTGCAAAGAAAGCAAACATGATTCTGGGATGCATTAACAGGTGTGTTGTGAGCAAGACACGAGAAGTCATTCTTCCGCTCTACTCTGCGCTGGTTAGGCCTCAGTTGGAGTATTGTGTCCAGTTCTGGGCACCGCATTTCAAGAAAGATGTGGAGAAATTGGAGAGGGTCCAGAGAAGAGCAACAAGAATGATTAAAGGTCTAGAGAACATGACCTATGAGGGAAGACTGAAGGAACTGGGTTTGTTTAGTTTAGAAAAGAGAAGATTGAGGGGGGGACATGATAGCAGTTTTCAGGTATCTAAAAAGGGTGTCATAAAGAGGAGGGAGAAAACTTGTTCATCTTGGCCTCCGAGGATAGAACAAGAAGCAATGGGCTTAAACTGCAGCAAGGGAGGTCCAGGTTGGACATTAGGAAAAAGTTCCTAACTGTCAGGGTAGTCAGACACTGGAATAAATTGCCCAAGGAGGTTGTGGAATCTCCATCTCTGGAGATATTTAAGAGTAGGTTAGATAAATGTCTATCAGGGATGGTCTAGACAATATTTGGTCCTGCCATGAGGGCAGGGGACTGGACTCGATGACCTCTCGAGGTCCCTTCCAGTCCTAGTATTCTATGATTCTATGTCTCCCACCCTAGAATGATTTAGAAGGGGGAACTACACCTAGTCGCTAATTAGAAGCTAGTGGAGATTTAAAGAAATAAAACAAGAACCTGGCCACAACGGCAGATTGTCATATCGATACACCTCTGAGTCAGCCTCCTGTTTGGACGTTCTTCAAGGGACTGCAAATACAATTGGCCTGAATTCATACTCCTGCCAATGCCAAGGAGATCAGTGGGGTGATGCCAGGGGCTTATGCTGCTCATAAAGTATTTTAAAACATGTTCATGTCATCGAAGTGGACTTGGATTGGGGAACTGACTCATGATCAAAACTGTTGGAACAATCAGAGGTGTTACCCATCTGAGAAATCACTTTACTTTGTTACCCATAAGCTCGTCGTACCACGAGGGTGTCTCCTCTGCTTCCCATTGGCCAGGAAGGCATATAAAAGTGCTTGCAAACCAGGGTTGTTCTATCCACTTCTCTTGACTTAGTCCGCGTGGTGAATTGGGTAAGTCTCCTGATTTCTCATTACTCTATTTCTTGCTTTATGGGTAGTTTTACCTATGGACTGATGCTTCACGAACACTCTGTGATTTCCACATGCACAGAGAGACCAAGGTCCTCGTGCTGCCAGACTGCTCAGTGCCCACCTCCCGGTGGGAATTTCCCACTCAGATGCTCTTGCGGGTCACGGTCTGGTAGGCTCTCTCAGGGCAGGCGGACAAGTTCAAGACCCATGGTGGAGACAACTGAGGGTGACCCCATCACGGCTTGGGTGTGCTGGTTGCATGGGGGTGCCTGAAAATATGGGATAGTTTAGTGGTTAGAACACTTTGCTGAGTTGCAGGAGACCGGTTTTCGGAGTCTCCCTCTCTCCGATTTGGAGCAGCAATTTGACCCCAGATCTCAGGCCGCCCAGGCATGGAAAGACCAAACGTACGTTCTGCCATGTGCAGTGATTGAAAAAGCCTGAATCCTGCTTCTGGCTCATTGAATGACTCACCAGCAATGGAGGGCAAGCCCTTTCCACTGAGCCTTAGTGCTGCTAGTGCAGTTTCCTAGGGAAGTTATTCACGTGCTTCTCCTGGGTGTTGTGCAACATAACCTGTATAAGAAGCAGTGAAAAAAATTTAAGAGATGGCTAGCAATTAAATAAACAAACAAACAAATAAATATCATTATATTTATTATTATTACTCTTGTTGTTTCTGGAGGCTAAGGAGAAATGGGTGCAAAGGAATAGTAAGGAAGTAATGGAAGTAGACACGTGGACTTCAACTAATCTAGTTACTTACCTACCCCTAATTTCCCTACATGTCAAATTATGAAATTCTTAGTCCACTCCCCATTCTGTCTCATGTGATCTTTGCTCTCTCCTGTGTGTTTCAGGGTCCCCTTCTACACAGAAGATGTCTTACTCCAAAGCTGTCTGCTGCCCACCCTCTGATTGTTACCCTGAGATATGCCCACGCCCATGGGTTGACGTCCGCAATGAGCCGTGTGTCACATCATGCGGAGACTCCAAGGCCGTGGTCTTTGCGCCGCCAGTTTGTGTGAGATTCCCGGGGCCGACTCTCGCTGTTTGCCCTCAAGAGAGCATTGTGGGAACCTCCATTCCATATTTGCCTGGAGGACCTGGGGGCTTCCTTGGTTCTGGTGTGGGATTAAGGGGCCCCTTCACAGCTAAGGGCAGTTTCAGTGGGGTTTATGCTGGAGGTTATAATGGTGGTAGTGGGGGAGGTTACGTTTATGGGAGTGGATTCCAGGGTGGTTACGGGGGCTCATGTGGGTATGGCAGGAAGTTATATGGGAGCAGATCTGTTTGTGGGGGATAATATTCTGGGTACAAGGGTAGAAATTGTGGACCCTGCTAAAAAACCAAAAGAACAATGCACGGAATGAGAAACCACCTAGAAATGACAAAACCAAGATTCATCGCTGGCCTAATGAACAACGTGCCCACATCGCCTCTATGAATCCAGACCCTCTGCACCTTCCAGTTTTTACACGTTTCTGCACATTTACAATCCAATGGTTTTGCAGCTTAGTCTTATGCTCCTATTCTGCTTTGCTCTCTGTGACGTGAAGTGAGATAAAACAAGTCAGTGGAGTGAGAATCGGACATGGTTTTTAAACTCTGTACCTTCAAGAAAGAATGCAGAACATCCTGTGTGTGAAAATGCATCACTTTGGAGTGGGGGCTGGGTTAGCTCTTTTTGAAACCTTGAAATACTCGGCAACAATGTATTCTGCAAGTGTGTACTTCACCTTTCATTCCCATTAAACTTTATGCTGCATCCTAGCATAGGCCTTCTGGTTTTCCTTTTCCTCCCTTCTTTCCTCCCCAAGTACAGGGGAGGTTTTCTCCCCGTGCAGGTTTTCAGTACCAGCCCCTCACACCCCAGGATTCCCAACGGCAGGTGCTCCAGAGAGACTGAACTGAAAAGGACAATGTATTGCGTGATCCATCTGCCATCCTCTAGTCCCAGATGGAGAGAAATTCACAGCATGGGATTGCCTCCTGGACCATCTGCCATAACAGCCACTGATGGATCCAATCTCAGTGACTTTAACCTTATGCTTCTTTTAATCCACTTATGCTTCTGATCTCACACCATCCCATGGGAACAAATTACACACATGGATTGTGGGTTTGAATCAATCCCGCTATGGATTCGTTTCACTGGGTGACTCCTGCATTATGTGTTATGTGAAGGGGTAAATTGTCACTTTCTCCACACTCCTCATAGTTTTCTAGATCTCGGTCATAGGTCCCCTCAGTCATCTCCTTTGCAAGATGTATCTATATATATTCCTAAACTCCTGACCAACAAAACTACCCCACCAGTGCTGGAATGGTGCTTAAATTCCTGTCTCCATTACAACCTTCCCTTCTGGTAAGCAGAGTGGTGGGAAGCAGAAAAGGCCACCTGGTACTGACAAGGGAGGCATTTGTGGGAAAGCTGGATCACAGAACTGTGGTCCGAGATTCCTGGGCTGTGAGACCCATGGCTAAACAATAACCAGTATGGCCCCTTACAGACATGTTCAACTGGGAAACCTTTCCATGCTGTGCTACTAGGAACTACACAATCTTTTTACGGAGATGAGCCGATGCTGATCTCCCTCAAATGGGCAGTTTCTCACCTCCACCCTCTTTTCATATAGGGAGAACAACACGGAAAGAATATGTTGCTTTACCTCAATTGGTAAGGTGGACAGAATTTGTCCATCTTACCAATTGTAGCCTATCAGGATGCTTGCCTATCATGCTAATAATATGGTTGTGTTGATTTAGATTAATTCATTAATATATTAATGGGTAGATTTAGTATAGAGGTAATAGTTCAGAGCTGTAATGCAAGGGTATGTCTACACTGCCATTTTTCCGAAAAAACTTCACTTACGCCCACACTGCAATCGTGTTCTTTCCACAAAAAATTGAAAGAACAGATGGGTTTTTCCGACGTTGGTAAACCTCTTTCTATGAGGAAGAATCCTTTTTCTGAAAAAGCGCTTTTGGAAAAAGGCGTGTGTGGACGGGGAAGAGGGAGTTCTTTCGAAAGAAGAGGAAAGAGGAAAAAGCACAGGTGCCCTGGTGGCCACTCCGCCCATAGTAATCACAGCTTAAATGTGAGAGAGCATCCAATCAGTGTGGACGCTACCTTTCAAAAAAGCAGATTGCTTTTTTGATGCACTTTGGCAGTGTGGACGCTCTCTTTCGGAAGAAATGTTTTTGGAAGATCTCTTCTGGAAAAGCTTCTTCCGAAAGAAGCCTGCAGTCTAGCCATAGCCCCAGAAATGTGCTAAAGTCTGTAACAGGCCGTTTGCAAGATCAGCAGAAGCTAAGGTTAGCAGATTTCTGTGGTTGAGACACTGATCTCACCTGGACTCAGGTCATAGCTCCTTTATAGCTTCCCTGGACTGAAAAGGGGAACTTATGTCTGAGACCTTTCACCCACATAGGATGGTAGAAAAAATATCCTCAGACTCAGCAGGTACATTATTATAATAAAAAGTCCCAAAATAACTGGTTCAGGCTGAGCTGAAGTAATCAGGACCCAGGATGTGAAAAATGACCACAAAGGCCCATGGTAACAAATTGGTGAATACGATAATAAGTTGAGAGCAATGATACACTGACCTATAGGAAAAGAACACTTCAACACTAGAAACATCCCCTACTGAATATGCATCAACTATGTCAGCGCCACATAGTATAAAAGTAGGACCCCAGCCTAGGGGTGATAGGGAGAAGAAGATGTTGTCCTTTGACGGGCCAGAATGATAGCCCCTGGTGATGATGGGGAAGGTGAAGGTGAGAAAGATGATGGGCTAACACCTAAGATTGTTCTAGAAGGAATGATGTAAGTATATGATATGGAAATATGGATGTACATTCCCAATCTTATGACATTGGGGTGTTCGTGACTCTGCTAACCATATTAATAAACTATATTTGTAAATGTACAAGAGTTTCTATAGTGTGAGTGTTGCAACTGTGCACATCAGGGTTCCCAACCATAGAATAATTGAATACTGGGCCTGACCCTGGGACAAAGAACTGTCAACCCTAAAGGTGGTAATTAGAAATTAAAATGTAATCTTAGATCAGGCAACACAATAACCCATGAAAGTGTTTTCTTGACTGTTCATTGCTGAGAAAATACTTTTTTTTCTTGATTTGGCAACCCTATTCATTAGTGCAATGGTCTTGTCATAGCTGATCCATTACTAAATTTCCAATCCCACGTGCACTGGCATTTATATTACTCCCACCATTGCCTTATATCTGACATCTTTATGGGCCACAAACCATCCTAGTATCATCTCACTGATCTGCTCGGTGCTGGCACAGACAGTCCCATTTTATTACCTCCCCGTTGAAGAACTTTCAAACAGGAGGGCGACTCAAAAGCGTGCCAATATTGCAATCTGCCACCATGCCCAGGCTGTCATTTTACCTCTGTAAATCTCGAGGGGGTTCTTGTTCTTCTCAAGTGGGAGCCCACCCTTGTAAATCAGTCTAGGGAGGAGACAGCTGCTAGCTGTCATATGTGACCTGTTGCTTAAAGCAGACTCTCACTGCCAGATAACTCACATGACCAATTTTTTAAAAAGTTTCGAAGGACAATTGTAGCAATTACACGTCGGTGCCAGCCTCCTCGGTGAAACTGTGCTAAACCTCAGAATTATCAGCCATGCGGATGAACCTAAAAGTTTCGAAAAGAGTCAACACAGCACGCCTCACCGCTAATTAGAACCCACTTGAGATTTGCAGAGGTAAAACGACTGCCTGAGCGTGGCGGCAGATTGTAATATTGACACACCTCTGAGTCACCCTCCTGTTTGGAAGTTCTTCAGGGAAAAGCTAATAAAATGGGACTGCATGTGCCAACCCCAAGGAAATCAGGGAGTTGATACAGGGTAGTGCGTTGCCCATAAAGATGTCAGATATAAGGCAGCGGTGGGTGTGATAGGAAGGCACATGTATGTAGGGCTGGCAATTTACTAATGGACCAACCATGACAAGACCATTACAACAGTTAAAGGCGTTACCAATGCAGAAAAAATGTTTCCTCTGCAATTAGGCCCACAAGAAAGCACTCTGGTTATTGATAAGGTCTTAATACAAAAAGGGTGACTCCTATTATTCCCATTGTCTAGGAAGGTGTAGAAAAGTGCTTGCAATGCCGGGCAGTTTTATCCCCTGCTCTGCATTTCATCCCCTTGGTGAAGTGGGTAAGGCCAGTGAATTCAGAGGGCTCCAGTTTTTTCTTTAGTGATAGTTTTAACTATGGGCTACACCCACCCCAGTTCCACCAACGGGACTGGAACACCCTTCCCCATTTATAAATAAATACAATTGCTGGACCTTCCACTGACTTTACTTGGCTCCTACCTATCATCTGACTCTGCTCTTTCCATAAAACGCTGGCTATGCCTTTTCAGTGATAAGTATTGAACAGCAACTTGATTGCTCTTTTTAGTTTGGTGAGAATGTAGATCTAAGCATTAGACAACGTAAGCATTCGAGATTAGTAGTTCTTCATATGAATTCTCCTTCAGGGGAAATCTAATCTGTGCATTATTGATCAGAAGATGAAATTCTCCTGGTGAGCCATTTCTTCCATAACAGGCTATGTCAGAACCTCTATAATTTCCACTGAAGGGTGTGTACTCCACAGCCTTAGATAGAGGATAATGGGTGAATCGGACGAGTTATCTGATCGTGTCTAGCAAATTGCAAAGTCTTTTAATCCTGGAGTCAGATTTTTATCTTGTGTAAGTTGAAATAGCGCCTTTGCATTAATGGCAGCTCTGATGACTTCAAGCAGATAAAGTCTCTAGCCCTTGTTTTGAGCTGGTTTGAAAAGGACACTCGCATTTCTAACAGAATCTCTGCGTTTCTCTGTGCTAAAACTTTCCAATAGGATTCCAAAGTTCCAGCCATCAAGGGAGGAAATATTTCCTCCTGTGGAGTCAGTCAGAGTCCCTCATCCCTCGTGGGCTGGGGAGGGCAGGAAGGCCTGGGGTCACGGCACAAGATGGATGCAGGAAATCTGCATTTGCTTTGTCGTTTGATGTCTGGTCACAATGAAGTCCTCCACAGTGCGAATGCTGCAGGCACCTACATTTCCTTGGCACCAAAGTTTCTGTCCATGCGCCCGCACAAAGTCAGCACAGTCCTGATGCTGTGTGGCTGCTCAGCACTCTTGCCCCCGTGGGAATTGCCCCCAATCTCACGTATGGTCCACAGGCCAGTGGGTTTTCTTGGGGTGCACAGGGCAATTAATGACCCACCGGGACCACATCAGGGCGTTAGTGTGCTGGCTGGATTGGGGGCTCCTCTGAATGTGTGATAGGCTGCTGGCTAGGACGTAGACCTGCTTTCAGACATGCACATCAACCCGACTCCACAACTCACACCTCCTGTCTGAGCTCTTGAACTCCAGTTATTGCCTCTTCCTCTCTATAGTGCCTGTCCCAACAGGCAGCCCCTGGAGTTTCCTAGTGATCAATGGAAAATGATTGGGAGAGCCAGAATGCTGCTTCCAGCTCAATCAGTGACTCACCACTGAGGGTGGGCAGGGCATCTCCACTGAGCTTGTTGGCTGCTAGTGTTGTTCCCATGAATCCTAGAATCCCAGGGCTGGCAGGGACCTCAGGAGTCATCGACTCCAGCCCCCTGCCCAAAGCAGGACCAACCCCAACTCAATCATCCCAGCCAGGGCTTGGTCAAGCCGGGACTTAAACACCTTTAAGGATGCAGGTTCCACCCCCTCCCTAGGGAACCCATCCCAGTGCTTCACCACCCTCCCAGGGAAATAGCTTTTCCCAATATCCAACCTAGACCTTCCCCACTGCAACTTGAGCCCATCGCTCCTCATTCTGCCATTCGTCACCCCTGAGAACAGCCTCTCTCCATCCTCTTTGGAACTCCCCTTCAGGAAGTTGAAGGCTGCTCTCAAATCCCCCCTCACTCTGCTCTTCTGCAGACTAAATAAACCCAAATCCCTCAGCCTCTCCTAGTAGGTCAAGTGCTCCAGCCCCCTAATCATTTTGGTTGCCCTCCGCTGGATCCTTTCCAATGCGTGGAAAAATAATCACTCATTTCAACTGTGAGTTGTGCAAAACATTGTGAACATGGACTTGGTTATGAAACTGCTAGGAATTATGGTCCTTTTCCTCCTCCTTCTTATTTTATTTCTGAAGCCTAAGGGCATGTTTACACTTGGAAATGATTTTGAAATAGCATGTCCACACTACAGGGAATCCTTGAAAATAGTGCAAGGCAGGTTCGCTTAACGTAGACACACTACCTCCACTTAGATCCTCAGGAAGCCCTGGGGAGTAATTAGTTTGAATTATTCTGGAGAGTAGTTCATTTGAAAAAGCAGCAGTGGCGTGTCCACACTACCGCTATTTTGAAATAAGCGTTATTCCTCATGGAAAGCAAAAGTTATTTCAAAATGGACTGGTTATTTTGAAATCATAATGGGCTTGGTAGCGTGAACGCTGTGCTTGTTATTTCAAAATAAGGGGAGTTATTTCAGCATAACTCCCTAGTGTAGACCAGGACTAAGGGGGAATAGCAAAGGAGTAGCAGGAAGAAACGGGAGTAGGTATATGGCCTTCAACAAAATCTATGTACATATCTAGACCCATTATACTGCCACTTAAACTCTGAAACTCTTAGTGCACAATCAGTTCTGTCTTATCTTCTGTGATGAAGGGAATCCTGAAAAACATAAGGGGGAGGACAGAAACACGTCTTACTCCGAAGCTCTGCGTTGCCCACATCCTGATTGCTATCCTGAGATTTGCCCACACCCACGTGTTGATGTCTGCAATGACCCACTTGTCACATGGTGCACAGATTCAACAGCAGTGGTGTATGCATCGCTAGAGCTTGTGAGATTCCTGGGACCAGCTCTTGCTACTGTGCCTCAGGACAGAATTGTGGGAACCACCATACCAAATTTGTCCACAAGACCCAATGGAACATCTGCTTCTGCTTGAGATTTCGGTGAAAGGGTTTGTGGTGATAGTTATGGGGGAGTTTATGGTGATGGTTATGGAGGAGTTTGAGGCGGTGGTTATGGGAGAGTTTGTGGTGGTGGTTATAGAGAAGTTTGTGGTGCTATGGGGGAAGTTTGTGGCCGCTGTAATGGGGGAGTTTGCGGCTGTGGTAATGGAGGAGTTTGTGGCAGTGTTATGGGGGAGTTTGTGGCAGTGGTTATGGGGGAGTTTACGGCCGTGTTATGGGGGAGTTTGTGGCGGTGTTATGGGGGAGTTTGTGGCTGCAGTAATGGGGGAGTTTGCGGCAGAGTTATGGGGAGTTTGTGGTGGTGGTAATGGGGGAGTTTGTGGCAGTGTTATGGGGGAGTTTGCAGCAATGGTTATGGAGGAGTTTGTGGCTATGGTAATGGGGGAGTTTGTGGCGGTGCTATGGGGGAGTTTACGGCTGCTTTATGGGGAGTTTGCAGCAGTGGTTATGGGGGAGTTTGCGGCTGTGTTATGGGGGAGTTTGCAGCAATGGTTATGGAGGTGTTTGTGGCCGTGGTAATGAGGGAGTTTGTGGCGGTGGTTATGGGCAGTTTGTAGCAGTGGTTATGGGGCAGTTTGTGGCAGTGGTTATGGGGGAGTTTGCAGTGGTGATTATGGGGGAGTTTGCGGAAGCGGTTATGAGGGAAATTGTGGTCATTGTTATGGAGGAGTTTGCGGCGGTGGTTATGGGGGAGTGTATGGTGGTGGTTATGAGGGAGTTTGTTCCTCAGGCCATGAATCATGCTTCTGGGTTTTAAGACAGCACACAATTTCCATGGTGGCACCCAGAATACCCTCTCCCACAACCAAGAGGTGACCTGATAAATATTCATTAATAAGCTAATAGACAAAGATGTCTACAAGTCGGATCGAAATCAGAGCTGGCAGTGGTTGTTCATTTCTGCTGTAAAACTGGCCCATCCTCCTCTTCTGATTGTTACAGATGACCCTCGGGTTATAATCTAATTTTTATGCATCTTGATCTTAATTAATATCCTGCACTGTTCCATGGGAGGCTGAATGGGCCAAGACAAGAGTCTGTTGGCTGCAAACGGAGCATGACTGTCCAATCGTGCAGAGTCAAGAAAGAGAGCCGGGCGTGCTGTGTGAAATGCGTCGCGTTGGCCGGGATATTGGCCTTAGCTTGTTGCGTAATCCTGGCAATGCAGGCTTTGCCCTTTGCAGTAACTCATCCTGCAAGCGTGAATGCCTCTGCTCACGGCCTTGCAGACGTACGCTGCCTCGTAGCATTGGCCTCCTGCCTTTCCTTCCTCTCTCATTCCTTCCAAAGCCTCTTGGGTGACATTCACCAGGCACAGAAGATAATCCAGCTCCATGCGCTCTATCTGGCCCAGTGCTGAGTGCTGATCGACATTTGCTTCCAGGACAAGCGGTTGGCTTTACCAGTGGGAGTCTGCATTGGGATACAGCTGCTGCCTCCACGTCATTGGGATGTTAATACCATCTTTGCGGTTTCTTTGATTTCCAGACATTCAAGTCTATTGCTCTGGCATTTGTGTCATTTCTGAAGAGGTGCACATTTGTTCAGTGTTTTAGGCGAGACTGAGAGTTGTGTGTGTGTGGGTGGGTGGGTGGGTGTGGGTATATATCTTCTAGCTCTGTGGAACAGACTGAAGGCTCAGCACAGAGAATATTCCTCTTCCTAGATCCTTCATCCATGCAGCGTCTCATCTTTCCTTTTACAACTTCCTACACTGGGAAACTATGGCCTCTCCATTCCATAGCAACACTGCTGTTCTAACAACACCCATGTGAAACAGGCAGTGATTATTTTCTTGCCTAATAAAGGATGACTGATGGCCACAGACCAATTTAACTGCCTAAGGCTACTTCAGCAGAAAGACTGGGCGAGAACTCAGGTGCACCTTGTTATTAATCCTATTATAGTTATGAAGTTTTGTGTCTCTGGGACACAGCCAGTGAGCTCTGGCCCCTTTCTGCTACTTGCAATACAAGCCCGGAGGCTGAAACAACTCTTGGAGATGGAGACTAACACACCAACCACACAAGCTAGCAGAAGGCTGGGAGGGAGGATTCGGAGTACTCTGGGGAGAGGATGAAGAGGGCGATGAAGGGCAAGCTTTTCAATACAGCGAAGCACATTCTGAGTACTGCGCTCTTCTGAAAATCTCGCCACAGACTTGCCCAACATCCCACTGGAAATGAGCAATGAGGCCACTATGGTTTTTGTATCTAATCCACAGCCTTAGCCGCAAGATCATTCTTAGAACAGATCGTATTGGTGGGGGAGGAGCACTATAAGTGAATTAAAATCGTAGAATCATAGAACACTAGAACTGGAAGGGACGTCAAGACATCATCGAGTCCAGTCCCCTGTCCTCATGGCAGGACCAAGCACCGTCTAGATCATCCCTGACAGGTGTCTGTCCAACCTGCTCTTAAATATCTCCAGTGATGGAGATTCCACAACCCCCCTAGGCAATTTAGTCCAGTGTTTCACCACCCTGACAGACGGGAAGTTTTTTCTAATGTCCAACTGAAACCTCCTTTGTTGCAGTTTGAGGATAGGACTAAAAGCAATGGGCTTAGAAGCCAAGGAGAACAATTTTTCTCCCTCCTCCCTCTGACACCCTTTTAGATACTTGAAAGCTGCTGTCATGTCCCCTCTCAGTCTTCTCTATTCCAAACTAAACAAGCCCAGTTCCTTCAGCCTTGCCTCATAGCTCATGTTTTCTAGACCTTTAATCATTTTTGTTGCTCTTCAGTGGACCTTCTCTAATTTTTTTCACTTCTTTCCTGAAATGTGGTGCCCAGAACTAGACAGGATATTCCAATTGAGGCCTAATCAGCACAGAGTAGAGCAGAAGAATGATTTCTTGTGTCTTGCTCACAACACTCCTGTTAACGCAGCCCAGAGTCATGTTTGCTTTTTTTTTTTTTTGCAACAGTGTTACACTATTGACTCATATTTAGCTTGTGCTCCACTATGACCCCTAGATCCCTTTCTGCAGGACTCCTTCCTAGACGGTCACTTCCCATTCTGTATGTGTGAGACTGATTGTTCCTTCCTAAGTGCATTTGTCTTTGGTAAACTTCATCCTATTTACCTCAGAGCATTTCTCCTGTTTGTCGAGGTCATTTTGAATTATGACCTAGTCATCCTCCCTAAGGTTCCCATCAGTTATTCAGTTCTGCACACTCCATTGTGATTTTTTGCTATTCTAGTCTGAACTTTAAAGTGCAGCTCCCTAGATGTATGCCGGTAAAGCCACGAAATGCAGGGATGACAGTTTAGATAAATCGCCGACTAAAAAAAAGAACATGACAGACATAGGATGTTTCTACCATAGACCAATAGCATGTTGAAATCAATGTGGAAAATCATAAAAAAGAATTTGGTGGAGCCAGGCCAGCTCCCTTGGAAAGATTTCGTCTCCGAATGTGAGATGGCTCTGTGCAGCAACAGAATGCAGCACTTTGGTTGCTAATGCTTATGAGTCAACAATTAGATGCTAATGAGCAAGCAAAACATTCTTTTATGAAGAGATGGCCCTCAGCTGGTGTTAAGAGTCATAGCAGAGCTGCCCTGAAAGCAGCTGTCCTGGCTTACAGCTCCTATCTGAATTTAAAAATTGCAGTTTACACACATATGAATGGAGGAATTTCCAGACTTGATTAAACCATGTGTCCACGTGCTTTAGCCTGCTGTCTCAGCTAGGAAACAGAAACAGATAGATCAGAGCGAGTCTGAAGAACAACAAAGGTGTGTAATAAAGAGGAAAACACCATATCTTCTTCTTCTTCAAAATCTCATTGCAATGCCCATTCGGTAGATCACAGCTCTATCCATCTTTCTCTATCCATCCATTGGTTTCGTGTCAAACCAATCTGATAGCTTTCTTTGATAGGATAACAAGTCTTGTGGATAAGGAAGAAGCGGTGGATGTGGTATACCTAGACTTTAGTAAGGCGTTTGATACACTCTCGCATGATATTCTTATCAATAAACTAGGCAAATACAACTTAGATGGGGCTACTATAAGGTGCGTGAATAAATGGCTGGATAACTGTACTCAGAGAGTAGTTATTAATGGTTCACAATCCAGCTGGAAAGCTATAACAAGTGGGGTTCTGCAGGGGTCTGTTTTGGGACTGGCTCTGTTCAATATCTTCATCAATGATTTAGATATTGGCATAGAAAGTACACTTTTTAAGTTTGCAGATGATACCAAGCTGGGAGGGGTTGCGACTAATCAGGAGGATAGGGTCATAATTCAAAATGATTTGAACAAATTGGAGAAATGGTCTGAGGTAAACAGGATGAAGTTTAATAAAGACAAATGTAAAGTGCTCCACTTGGGAAGGAACAATCAGTTTCACACACAGAATGGGAAGTGACTGTCTGGGAAGGAGTACGGCAGAAAGGGATCTAGGGGTTATAGTGGACCACAAGCTGAATATGAGTCAGCAGTGTGATGCTGTTGCAAAAAAAGCAAACAGGATTCTGGGCTGGGCTGCATTAACAGGTGTGTTGTGAGCAAGACACGAGAAGTCATTCTTCCGCTCTACTCTGCGCTGGTTAGGCCTCAGTTGGCGTATTGTGTCCAGTTCTGGGCACCGCATTTCAAGAAGGATGTGGAGAAATTGGAGAGGGTCCAGAGAAGAGCAACAAGAATGATTAAAGGTCTAGAGAATATGAGCTATGAAGGAAGGCTGAAGGAATTGGGTTTGTTTAGTTTAGAAAAGAGAAGATTGAGGGGGGACATGATAACAGTTTTCAGGTATCTAAAAGGGTGTCATAAGGAGGAGGGAGAAAACTTGTTCATCTTGGCCTCTGAGGATAGAACAAGAAGCAATGGGCTTACACTGCAGCAAGGGAGGTTCAGGTTGGACATTAGGAAAAAGTTCCTAACTGTCAGGGTGGTTAAACACTGGAATAAATTGCCCAGGGAGGTTGTGGAATCCCCATCTCTGGAGATATTTAAGAGTAGGTTAGATAAATGTCTATCAGGGATGGTCAAGACAGTATTTGGTCCTGCCATGAGGGCAGGGGACTGGACTCGATGACCTCTCGAGGTCCCTTCCAGTCCTAGTATTCTATGCTTCTATGATTCTGTTTAATTACAGTTGAATCATTATTTATGAAGGCCAGCCGCCATCGTGGGATGGAAACAGAAGGGTCAGATCGCCCGCAGGTGTTAATATCTTGATGCATGTGAACAGGCTGAGAAGGTAGCAACATATAACAAATATTAGAGGTGCCCAAGTAACTAGACTCACTAAATCTAACTCAGAGGGCATCCCCCTCCGCCCTGGGGAGAGAGGGGGTCGGTATTCCTGCTTCTGTGCAGGATGGCAGGGAAACTCGAGGGCTTCCTGTTTCTGGGGGACAATGGGGAAACTTGAAACAAGGTATGTCGACTCCAGCTACGGGAGTTTCAGTATCTTGATTTGACCTTCCCTTTTAGTGTAGACCTGGCCTCACAGCAGGATCTGTGCTGCAAGCTGCGGCCCTGAACAGGGTTCCAAGTTAGTTCCCTGAATCCCGCTAGAATCTTGGTGGGAATTTACTCAGGGAGCTCAGTGGGGAGGTGGGGACATGGTCTCCTGGTGCCCAGACACCACTGTTCCTTTCAGGCCTGTATCAGGGTGGCCCTCACCTCCCACGAGCACCCCCGCCTGGCCGAGTGTGGGAGCCTGCACTGTCTCTTTGAAAAGCCTGTTTGGCTGCTCAGCCCTGCGGCCGAGTCACACTCTGTGTGAAAGACTCAACCCCCTTCCAGGCTACACGCTTCGCTGGGGCCCATCCCGGTGCTCTCTGCTAGTGCCAGACAGAGCGGTGCCTCCAGAGCTTCCCCTCCACGAGCCAATGCCTTGCCTTCATCGCAGTTCAGCAGTTTGCACCCCGCCATTCTTCTCCAGCCCGGACCCACCCCCCCTTGCACCCACACTCCCTCCCACCGCTCGCACCCCACTCCCGGCGGAGGCCAATGCACCCGTGTGGCCCTTGGGCTCTGGGTGCTGCCCCTTTCTCCCAGTACTGACCCCTCAGCTCCTGTTAGCTCCAGTTCCCCTGCTCCCAGCCTATGGGAGCTGCAGGGTCGGGGCTTGCGGGCAGGAGCCATGACAAGTCCCCTGCCCCGCAGTGGGACTGTGGGGCCAAGCCAGCTGCTTCCAGGACTGGCATGGGCTCGGGACCGGCAGGGAAAGCACGATGGACTAGGACAGCAGTGTGCAACCCAGCTGTCCTCCCTTCCACGGAGGGAGGGCAGGTTGCAGAGCCGGGCTGGCCACCATTTTTGCCCTGGCGTGGCATACATGCGGCGGGGGTGTGGGGAGTGGCAGGCAAGCAGAGCAGCATTTAAAGGGGCCGCACTTTTTTTTTTCTTCTCAATCAAAATTTTCCCAGGGGTCGTGCTGGGAAAAATGTTACGCACCACTGGGTTAGGAGAAGCTCCCAAGAGCTGCCAGTTGTCGAGCCCTGGCTCAGTGCATGGGGCTGTTCTCTCACTTACAGGGACCTAGTGCGGGGGTAGGCAATAAGTTTTGGTGAGGGGGCCACTCCAAGATTTTGGTAAGTAGTCAAGGGCTGCACGTTCCTGTGGAGGAGGGTGGAGGTTGGGTGCAGAAGGGCGCATGGGGTAAGGGACTGGGGTGCAGGAGGGGCGTGAGGTCTCAGAGGGTGTTTGGGTGGAGGAGGGTTGGGACCTGGGTCAGGGGTTGGGTGCAGGGTCAGGAAGGGTGTGGGTGCAGGAGAGGATTCTGGCCTGGGGAGGGGTGTAGGGGGTGCAGGGTCTGGGAGGGAGTTGTCCCCTGGGGTGGGGGTGCAGAGGGTTTGGGTGGTGACCGGGGGAAGTTGGGGTGCAGGAGGAGGTGGGGTGCCAGAGGCAGGCGCTGGCTGGGAGGAGTTTACCTGAGTGCCTCCTGGCTGAGCTGAGGTCAGTTTTTATTGGCTGGTTGTTTCTGGCCAATAGGAACTGAGGATTGGGCTGGGGGGCCGGGAGATCACATGAAGCCTCTTCCAGCCTGCAGAGCGGACACACGCAGGGACGGTGTTCAATGTGGCAGCTGCGTGTGCCTGAGGGTCCCGGCAGGGTGCCCCGTGGGCCGGATCCTGTGACTTGGTGGGCCGGCTCCGGCTCCCGGGCTGTATTGTACCCAGCCCTGACCTAGTGTCTTGTGGTAAAATGTGTCTACAGGAGATTACTCTAATTTCCCCTGAAAGCTCATTCCTTAGCCCACCCCCCAGGACTGAGTGGGCAGAATTCCCATCTCATCTGTGTGTGAGCCAGGTCTCCCACACGCGAGCCCTTGCTGGGCTTTGTGAGGTGCCGTGTCCCACCAGAACCTCACTGCCTGGTCAGTCCTCCATGGAGAGGCAGCGCCAGGATTTTAACCCTAAATCTGTACGCAGCAGGGCGCTCGCTCCTTTCTCCAACTCCCACCTTTGGATGCACCTCAGGAGCAAGCCTGCAGGAGGTGGACCATGGGCGTCCTGTTCTGATCCCCCCCCCCCCGAGCAGCTGAGCCACCCTCTCATCGCTTGGCTGGACACCTCTTCAGAATGGCATGAGGCTGAAAACCAGGGGGGACCCACCAATAACTTGTCCCATTTCAGTGCTGCCCCAGTTCTACTTAGAAGGCTTAGGCGGGACATCATGTAGGCAGAGGGCGGGTAGGGCCCTGTCCCAGGAAGGCCCGGAGTCCCAGAAGCACATACCGATGAGTTACACATGGGGACTCTATGCGTGTCCCTTTGACTCCCCCACCCACCAAGGAGTTGCAAGAGTGCTGCTAACTAGCCCTGAGTTTGCATAGATAAGGAGCAACTAGAGTGTGCTGGGCAAGCCAGCAGATTGTCCCATTGATACACCTCCTAGCCACCCTCTGACTCTGGCCAATGAATGCAGAATCAAGAAAACTGAACTAGATTTAGCCCCATGTTGACATCCAGGAAATCCAGGGGATGATACCAAGAAGGCAGCTGGCCCAGAAAGATTCATGAATAAAGGAAACTGCAGGCAACAGCATACAGATTATCTTGGGCGGGACTCTAAATTAACTCATAATTATAAGCAGTGATCAAAAACATTATAATTCAAGGAGTTACCCAGGCAATAAACCCTCGTTTGGTTAATGACCAGGCCTCAGGGCATGAAGGGTGTTTCCTTTGCTTCCCATTGGCTAGGAAAGGGTATAAAAGTGCTTGGCAGTGTAGCTTGGGCTATCCACTTCTCTTGACTCCATCCCCTTCGTGCAGTGGGTAAGTCTCTTTGACTCCAATTACTCCTGGCATCGCGTTAGGGATCGTTTTAATCTTGCACCAATCCTCTGGGAGGCAACAGCTTGGAGATGGGGCTATCGGGCTTTGCAAACGAGGTTTTCTATAGCTTGTCCGTGGCAGACCTGGGAGGGCTTGCTCTTTAAAACAGAAGGTTGGAAATGTCAAATCTGCACGTGGAATGCAGGTGCTTCCCCCTCCTCCCTCCCCATAGAAATGTCTCAGGAATTATGCCAAACCTCAGCCACCGTCTACTTAGTGAGCTAAGAGTCAGAGTTACCCAGTTGATTATCAAAGGTTGACCTGGACTGATGAGCTGATCCTGCTGTTTCCATACAACGATGCTCATCTGTTTTGCTCCTTTTAATAGAGAGGTAAAGGTGAATCCCAGAGTCTGGAAGGGAATTGTGTCAGTTCTCCTCCAGGCCAGAGCGCGCCTCCGCTTTGGTGTGAGTTCTTAGCTTCTTATGGGCAGCTGGACAACTTCAGGCTTTTTGCACATTTATCTTGAATCTTGCCGTGCTGCACACCCTTAGAGACATTGGTCTGAGCCAGGGTGGCAATACTTCATCTCTTAAGGGTATAATTTGCCATTTTATTAGCAGACAGTGAGCAGGTGGCATTCAAAGTAGCATGTTTGACTTCTAGACCAATATAATGATTTGGACCCATTGAGAGATCTAGTCCTAGGGTTCAGCTGGTGTAAGAATCATTTGCTGTTTCATGTTCTCACACCATCCCATTCTCATCTGAAATGGTTTGAAAATTGCAGGCGCCCAGGAGAGAAATATGCAAGATTGTCAGTTTAGTAATTCAGCGCGGTCCTTGTTTACGCTTCCCGTTGGAGATGTTGGGACAGGAAGGCTTTATGGCCAAGGAACAGACAGGGCCTCAGAAAAACCACTTGGATCCTCTTGTCCGCCTCAGATTTCCTTGGGCAACCCCCCTGGGACCACATTCTGCAAAGGGTTGAGCACTCGATACTGGAAGCTGGGCCTGTCATCTCCTGAAACCAAATCCTAGGAGAAACTTGGGGTGCGTCTACACTGAAACACTATTTCGAAATAACATAGTCCACGTCTACCCAGCAGGCAGTTATTTCAAAATAGTGTCAAAATACTGTGAAGCTGGAGGACTTTTTACTCCGACTCCTGTAACCCTCGTTGTACAAGGAATAAGGGAAGTCGGAGGAAGAGTGCTCTATTTCAAAAGAAGTGCTGTGTAGATGCTCCCTATTTCGAAATAAGATACGCAATTGACATAGCTTAATTTGCGTAGCTTATTTTAATTTAAGCCCTGCAGTGTAGACACTCACTTGGTCATCTATACTCCAATTTAGGCAGTGAAGCCCAACCATTAGGTGACAGCGAGATCACCAACACCACTAATCCTATAGGTTCCCACATTCCCAAAACATCTGGGTTGATACTGCTTGGTAGCTGGAAAGTCACTCATTGTTTCACAGCTCTAGTACCACTGAGGTTCTCAGACCAGGTATTCACTTCCCAATTTCACTGGATGGTCTGGATCCAGTAAGTCTTCTCTGAGCACGTCGCCCAGTTTGAGGGGCAGAAGACTCACAGTGGGTGGGGGAGTATATTAAGGAGCTGGTTCACTGTCTTGCACGAGGTGTGCTAGAGTATTTGAATCCAAATGGTAGGACACCCTGCGGGAGTGCTGGAAGCTTCGTTTCATAGCCATACTCTGAATTATTTACAGCAGGGATTTCAAACCATATTTCTCCCACCTCCCAGCGGGAGGCCGTAACGACCAGCTTGGTTAGGCTCTGCCTCTGCTCTGCAAAGTGCAATGGGGCCCCATTCTCACTCCAAGCAGGTAGGCAATCTTGGACTATAATTCACATCAGTCTGTAGAACCTGAGTTCTCCTCCCACTTCACTCAGTGACCCGACCGGCTGTGGTGGGCAGGTCACTTCTACTGACTCCCTTGCATCCTGGCACCAGAATAATAACCACTGATTGGGGGTAGGAGGTTACTCAGATTAATGGTTGCATGAATCAACGAAAAGACAATACACTCTGAATATGCTAGGAAAGCTTCTTTGACTGATGGGTCTGAGGTTGGATGGGAATGTCTTCAATAAACAGGGAGCACAAGTGCTAGGCAGAGGGGACCATGGAATGAGGTTGCTGCAAACACCAAGCAGTGCTGATCTCAAAGAAAAGTGACCACTCAAAGTTTAGAAAAAGGAGAATATTTCCTGCCGGGGCCCCAAAGAAATAGGAAAGTTGCTGGCATGGGCAGGAGGAAGCCAGGACCCAAGAAGGTTTCACAGGGATGCTTAGGAAGAAGACTATGGGGGAATAGGGAATGGGACTAGAAGGAAGAAACGGGAGTAGCTGTGGAGCCTGTAAGAAGTGGATCTACCTCGCCGTACAACATGAGCTGTGAGTCTCCATTGCCACTGCCAACTACATGTTATGTTTCCTCTGCTCCCTGCTGCATGTTTCAGGTTGAAAACAATCACTGAAGATGGCTCCCTTGAAAGATTTGCGTTGTCCAGGCTGCCCACCCTGTCCTGAGTTCCACATGATACTGTGGATTGTGTGTGGTGTTAACTCTGCTCCCTGCTGTGTGTTTCAGGTTGACAACACTCGCCAACGATGACCTCTCTGTGTGCCCCGCGATACCACCCGTGTCCTGACATATGCCCAGACCCATGCGCCTACGTCTGCAATGAGCCTTGTGTCACGTCCTGCGGAGACTCCACGGCCGTGGTCTATGCTCCACCAGTGGCCATCAGATTCCCAGGACCCATTCTGGCCACTTGCCCTCAAGACAGCGTCGTCGTGGGAACCACCTTACCACTTCCTCCCTATGGCCCCTACAGGGGTGGTGTTGGGGGTGGGGCTGGAAGTATTGTAGGGGGTGGTGGTTCAGGTGTTTTCGGGGGTGGTTCAGGAGGTGGTGCTGTGGGGGTTGGTGGTTTGAGGGGGGTGGGTATGGTTATGGGAGTGGTTATGGAAGCTCATTTGGGCGTAGCGGGGGATATGGAAGGCACTGCTCATATACCTGCGTCTCATGTCCACAATATCGACCATGCTAAACCTAGCAGAATGATCCACTGAAGACACAAGCAGGAAATGGCAGACACCCTGGAGATTCCCTACGCTAATGTAAAACAAGCCTCTGCGACGCTGCTGGAATTAGGGGGTGGCAGAGCTGGGGGTGTTCGACTCCTGTATCGTTCAAGCCTCGCCAAGCTTTCTTTACCTGACCTATCACCTGAGCTTTCTGATCGGCCTGGTTTGCCAGCTTCGTCTTAGCGAAGCAGGAGAGTTTGTACTTTTGGTGCTGAGCGGACGAGCAGTGACTCAGGCTGGTGGAAGATGTGACACGATTTTCAAGTTCTGCGGCCGCAAGACAGGGAGCGGGATGTGTTGTGTGGAAAGCATCACTTTGGCCTGCCGACTGGTCGTTGCTGTGATTGTAATTCTGAAAATCTGTGCTCTGTGCTCTGCATTCATTCATTCTGTCCCTGTGCCGCTTCTTCCCATTAAACCTTTCCGCTGCATTGTATCATCGCCTGTCTGGTTTCCCTCACTCCTCCGGTCTCTAGGGGACTGGAGTCGATGACCTTTCGAGGTCCCTTCCAGTGCTAGTGTTCTATACTCCAGTATGCGATGATTCCCCCACAGTTCTCAGGGTGTCAGTAATAGCCTTATGCACTAATCAATCCCCCTCACAAACATAGGAAAGAAGAGTATCCAGCATATTGCCTGGTCACTAGAATTGTGCCGGTCCTCTGCATGGGGGAGGGGCAGAATTACTCCCTTGTTACGCACCTCCCAGATAGGATGGAGATACATAAATTACTTTCAACCAGAATCTATTTCCTCACTCTAAATATAATGCAGAATCATAAAGGACTTGAAGCATAAAGCTGAATGGATCCCTGAGAGGTCGCCTCACCCAGCCCCGCTGTGCTGAGACAGCCTAGATCGCTGACGACAGATGTTTGTCTAATCAGTTCTTAAAAACCTCCCATGATGGGGATTTCACACCCTCGCCTGAAAGTCTCTCACCCATGCGTCACTCTCCTGGAAACTAGAGCATGCAGGCTTATAGGGACCCTGCATTTCCCTTGTTGCTTTTTAAGACAGGTGTTTCCTTGTTTCTCGTTTAGTGGACTTGGAGAATACCTGACTGCCATGATCTCCATAACAGCCCTGCACATAAAGTGAAGAATGCTGGGGGTGGTATTGTAGGTAGCATTGGGTGGGGGGTAGTTTTGGGGGTGGATGTGGGTATTATTATGGGGGTGGCTATTTTCATGGGGGATATAGGGTAGGAATTGCTCTTATACCTGTTATAGATGTCTGCCATGTTAAACCTTCCCCTGGGGATTTTGTGCCCTCGGGCCATGCCCAATTTTCTTTGTACTTTCCTCCTAGCTCCGGTTTTCTAAAGCTTACATAATTTTGCAGCTCTCCTCTGGACTCTCAGGCTGTGTCTAGACTGGCCACTTTTTCCGCAAAATCAGCTGCTTTTGCGGAAAAACTTGCCAGCTGTCTACACTGGCCGCTTGAATTTCCACAAAAGCACTGACTTCCTGCTGTAAGAAATCCGTGCTTTTTGCGGAAATACTATGCTGCTCCTGTTCGGGCAAAAAGTCCTTTGCGCAAAACTTTGCGCAAAAGGGCCAGTGTAGACAGCTGAGATTTGTTTTCAGAAAAAGCCCGATCGCGAAAATGGCGATTGGGGCTTTTATGCGGAAAAGCGCATCTAGATTGGCCTCGGACGCTTTTCCACAAAAAGTGCTTTTGTGCAAAAGCGTCCGTGCCAATCTAGACGCTCTTTTCCGCAAATGCTTTTAACGGAAAACTTTTCCGTTAAAAGCATTTCCGGGAAATCATGCCAGTCTAGACGTAGCCTCAGGCTATGTCTACACTGGCAGCTTCTTGTGCAAGAACTCTTTTGCAGAAGAGTTCTTGTGCAAAAACTCTTCCACAAGAGAGCGACTACGCTGGCATGTGCTTTTGTGCAAGAGCATCCATGCCAGTGTAGACGCTCTCTTGCGCAAGAAAGCTCTAATGGCCATTTTAACCATAGGGGCTTCTTGCGCAAGAAATTCATGTTGCCTGTCTACACTGGCCTCTTCTGGAAGAGCTCTTGCGCAAGAGGGCTTCTTCCTGAGAGGGAGCGTCAGAGTTCTCGCGCAAGAAGCCCTGATATTCTACAGTACAACGTCAGTTTACTTGCACAAGAACACGCGGCCAGTGTAGACAGCCAGCATGTTTTTGCGCAAGAGCGGCCGTTTTTGCGCAAGAACGCGCCAGTGAAGACACAGCCTAATTGTTCCATATCATTCCTCGTAATGTATATTGGCCAGAACTGGATACAAGTTTCCATCAGAGGCTTCCCTAATGCCAATTTAGAGCATTTTGCTTCCTAAATATAGTTCTTTGCACTAGTCTTTACTGAATTTCATCTTGTTGATTTCAGACCAATTGTCCCATTGGACAAGATCCTTTTAAATTCAAAACTTGTCCTTGGAAGTGCCTGCAGCCCCTCTCCATTTGGTGAGTGTGTGGCAGGTACAGTTACACCATTTGTGGATGGAACCAAAGAAATTCTAGACAAAATCACAGATTACAGGACCCTGGACAGTCTCCTGCTTGTCCCCCTCAGATGTGGCCTCCCACATAAAGAGCAAACCATTGATACTAGTCTTGGAGTCCAGATTTTCAACCAGTTATGCACCCACCTTCTTGAAATTGCATTTTGACCTTATGGTCAAGGGAAATGTTTCCTTAGTTTGTATCTGAGAATCTCATGTTGGACTCAGTCAGAAGCCTTAAAATTAATAACAATTTAGTATGTCTAGTTCTCAGTTAATTGTAGCCTTGAAGGGGACATGTGTGCTACTCTTGTTAAAAAAAAAGAAAAAGGGCATTTAATTGAACAATGAATTTCCTCCGACTCCTCATTAATATGCTCTAAGAACTTGGCTTGATTCATGCTCCAGAAATATCTTTAAAAAACAACAAATAGTCTAGTAGCACCTTAAAGACTAACTCAGCTACCCCTCTGAAACTTCAGAAATCTCTCTCAAGTCCTGCAAAATATAAGCATGTGCTTCATATGACGTATGTGAGCTGATGGTTTGAACTCAGCGAGGCTGCTCAAATGCTTGCGATTGAGTACTCGTGAAGTCTCTGAAGGCTTGTGCGCTAAGTTGATGTGATCATAGTGCTCTATTGTGCCTAAAATTCAGCCAAGAAGTTTGAAAAAAACATGAAAAATGCATGTGAAATTGTGCTAGACCGCACACTTTACACCTGCTTTGAATTTACTTTGCCTGTCTGTAAAGCTACGTCTACACAGCAACATTATTTCGAAATAATGTTGAAATACTGTCAAGCTGGAGGATGTCTTACTCTGACTCCTGTACAAGCGGGAAGCAGAACAGACTCCTGGCTTATGCCCAGTACCAGTGGCAGGGCAAATCTGTGTCAGCCATGAGTTTCTAACACTGCCCGTGTCCAAGGGTGGCTCCGTGTTGGGCTCCCAACTAACATCCGTGGGCATCCCAACGGCAGAAGCTGGTGCTGAACCATGTCAGAAAGGCCCTGCCAGGGTGTCTCCAACTGAGCACCAAGGGGTCACTTTGAGACTCTTGGCTGAGCTACCGTCAGACATTCCCCACGTGGTCGTGGACAGATCAGTGGCCTCGTTTCAGTCTCTCTACACGTAACACTCGCTCGGTGGCTGCGTCTACACTGGCATGATTTTGCACAAATACTTTTAACGGAAATGTTTTTCCGTTAAAAGTATTTGTGCAAGAGAGCGTCTACACTGGCATGTGCTTTTGTGCAAAAGATGTGCTTTTGCGCAAAAGCATCTGTGCCAGTGTAGACGCTCTCTTGCGCAAGAAAGCTCCGATGGCCATTTTAGCCATCGGACTTTCTTGTGCAAGAAATTAACGTTGCCTGTCTACACTGGCCTCTTGCGCGCAAGAATACTTGCGCAAGAGGGCTTATCCCTGAGCGGGAGTGTCAGAGTATTTGCGCAAGAAGCACTGATTTTGTACATTACAATGTCAGTGTTCTTGCGCAAATACTCGTGGCCAGTGTAGACCGGCGGCAAGATTTTGCACAAAAGCGGCCGCTTTTGCGCAAAATCTTGCCAATGTAGACACAGCTGGTCTGTCCCCTGGGTCTCCAGTGCTGTCCTGTGGCAGGGCAATGACTGACTGGGTGGGGTTTGTTTTCCCCTGCCTGCCCGCTATGTGCCCCCAACCCCTCTGCTCCAGTGCAGCAGCGTGGAGGTGGGTTACGGTACAAGTCCCTCTCCTGCCTGGGAGCAGGCTGGTGAGCACCCGCATGCCTTGCTGGCACTGTCGACTGAGCTGGGGAAGGAGCAAAGGGCTTTTTGCCATTTCTTCCTGCTGCAGACAAGTGGGCGTGTGCGGAACCCAAACCGAATTCGGCTTGATCTGGAAACGTGTCTCGATGGAGCCATGTGCTCGCGGCAGGGGGTCGGGTGAGCAGTGGGCTGTGTCTTTGGGAGGTTGCGCTGTTGTGAGGTTGTTCTCGCTATTGCATTTGCTTTAAGTGGCTCACGTTCCAGGAGGTCGATTCAGCCTTTTGGAGCAGATGACGCACGTGAACCTCCGTGCAGCAGGGGTCCCTAATCTGGGAACACCCGTTGTACAGACCCTGGCCGGCAGAGGAGGAAACGGCTCTGGTGCTGTCACTTCCCTTCCCCCCAGCTGGGGGGAACACTGGTGCAGTGACGCACTTCCTCTGAGGGTTTTCCTCACCATTCCCTCAGTGGCAGGAGATGGTGTCTGGGAAGGGCAGGCCCCCCCTCACCATTCCCCTCTCGTCCAGACCCCAAAGCACCCTCCCTGGCCTGGCAAATTCTTTAATCTGGCAGAACCTGATTCCCAGGGTTGCCGGATTAAAGGGGTTCCGGTGTATATGATGCAGATGATCCAAAGCTGGGAGGGGTTGCAAGTGCTTTGGAGGGCACGGTCATAATGCAAAATGATCTGGACAAACTGGGGAAATGGTCTGAGGGAAACAGGATGAAGTTTAATAAGGACAAATGCAAAGTGCTCCACTTAGGAAGGAACAATCCGTGTCACACACACAGAATGGGAAGCAACGGTCTAGAAGGAGTATGGAAGAAAGGGGTCTAGGGGTTATAGTGGACCACAAGCTAAATACACGTCAACAGTGTGAAACTGTTGCAAAAAAAGCAAATATGATTCTAGGATGCCTTAACAGGTGTGTTGTGAGCAAGACGCAAGGAGTTATTCTTCCGCTCTACTTTGCACTGATTAGGCCTCAGTTGGAGCATTGTGTCCAGTTCTGGGCACCACATTTCAAGAAAGATGTGGAGAAAATGGAGAAGGTCCAGAGAAGAGCAACAAGAATGATTAAAGGTCTAGAGAACATGAGCTATGAGGGAAGACTGAAAGAATTGGGCTTGTTTAGTTTGGAAAGGAGAAGATTAAGAGGGGACATAAGAGCGGTTTTCAGGTATCCAAAAGGGTGTTATAAGGAGGAGGGAGAAAAATGGTTCTCCTTGGCCTCTGAGGACAGGACAAGAAGCAAGGGGCTTAAATTGCAGCAAGGGAGGTTCAGGTTGGACATTAGGAAAAACTTCCTGCCTGTCAGGGTGGTTAAACACTGGAATAAGTTGCCTAGGGGGGTTGTGGAGTCTCCATCACTGGAGATATTTAAGAGTAGGTTAGACAGACGCCTGCCAGGGATGGTCTAGATGGTGCTTGGCCCTGCCGTGAGGGCAGGGGACTGGACTCGATGACCGCGCGAGGGCCCTTCTAGTTCTAGTGGTCTATGATTCTGTGATAAGTGGGGGAAAAGGTCCTGCTATTGTGGAGACCTTTGCTGGCTTATAAACGACTCCGGTGAAACTGTTCCAGCAAATGGATCGGAGTCCCCGCTCCCACTCCCTTCACCCGGAGGCTGGCCTGACCTCTGGGGATCCCCTTCCACTTCCTGATGTCAGAGTCCTCATGACCCAGACAGAGCTGGGTTTGGGATTTGGAGGTAGGGAGGTGGGGAAGGGGCTCACCCGCCAATCTAGCCCTGGTCCCTTAGGATGTCGACTTCAGTGCCCCCCCGGGATCCTCGCTCTGTCTTTGCTTGAGCTCTTATCTAGCAATCGGTGCAGTGGGGAAGCTCCCGCAACAATGTGCTAAGCCGCACTCTGGCTCAAAATGAGGAAAACAACAGAACGGTGAAAGGAAAACCTGTGTCCCCGCCCTGTGGCATGGAGGCCTCACAAACAGCACCAGGGCCATGCCCTATCTGTCCCTCCCATGGCCCAGGTCTCCTCCTCAGGCCCTGGCTGAGCGTCAGGGATGCCGGGGGCTGGACGCTTGCTCTGGTGGTGGCCACGAGCCCTCTGGCTCTAGGTGGCAGGACCCTTCGGCCCAACGCCAGCCCCTTCCCCCCAACATCGGGGTTACAATCCCCCTGCAAGTCTGGCCTGCAAGGCCCTTCGGCAGGGGCGTCTCCCTGGACTGGGGCCACTGCTTGGGCCCCTCTTTTGCCTCCCTGACTGCTCACCCCACCCGGTTTCAGGTTGCTGCTCCTCTGCCTCCTGCCCAGCTCCCTGGGCTGCTCCGCCGGCCTCTTTGGATCCGGCTGCGGCAGCTCGTCTCCCAGCTCAGGCCTGCTCCCTGGGCTGCCCCTGAGCTCACCCCGCGGTGCCAGGCCCAGGCAGCCACAGCCGGCTCTGAGCAGGGAGCCCTGGGCCTCCTGACTCCTGCACTCTCCCTGTCGGTCAGGCTGACCTGAAGCATCGGCCTGGGGCACTGTCAGTCTTCGACGCTTGGCTTCCCCTCCAACCATCCCCTTTCTTTTGGGACTGGAAGCCTGGGCAGTGGGTGAACACAGGGCTGGGGGAAGGCAAGCCCTCCACCCGCTCCTGTCCCGTATGGGAGCCAAGACCCCCCCTCCAGAAGAGTCTCCCCGGCCCCAGAGCAATGGGGTGAAAAGGGAGGGAAGGGCGAGCGGTGCACAGGAAGGATGCACTGCCCGTGTCCCCAGCCTCAGCATGGTGGCGGCCTGGGGAGCCATGCTGAAGCAGGGGGCGGAGCGTGACCAGGGCCATTCCTGGCAGTTTGCCCTCCCCCCACCTCTTATACCCGCTGCCCATGGCTGGGAGCTAGTCAAACAATCCCCCACACTCAGCCCCAGCTACATCTTCCGCAGCTACATGGAAGAGGGCTGTTGCAAGGTGGACTCCCCATCATGGCACCTCCTGCCGGCAGCCCTGGGAATTAGCTTCATGACTCCCTGGGCGCCTCCCTGTAGCTGGTGTCTCCCCGTGTTTCTCTTTGCCTCCGGCATCCTCTGCAAGGCACTGCCCTCCTGCAGTGCCCACGCCAGTGTCTGAACAGGCCCCCTGCTCTCCTCCCAGGAACACCCAGTTCCCCCGGACCCTCCTTGCCTCAGTGACCCACTGCCAGTCTCCACCTAGCCCCTGCCTCCGGGGAAAACTGTAGCCTGCAATGGCCACTCATCACCAGCAAAGGGGAGTGGACCAGCTGCCCCTGCCCACCATGGCTGCCTCTCTGCAGCCCCAGTAGCTTCAGGCTCTGCAGCTGGGAGTTTGCTTGGCCAGAACCTCCCCAGCCCTGCCTGCCTGCCTGCCTGCCTTCCCCAGCCCTTCTCTATCTCCAGGAAGCCTCCTGCTCCCCTGGCAGTCAGGTCCCTACTGCTCTCTCTCCAGACCAGCAGGCAGTTCCCCCTCCCTCCTAGAGGCCTTCTTTATCCAGCCCCCAGCTGGGCCCTCCTTAGCAGAACTGCCTCAGCTGGGGCTTAGCTCTCAGCCCTGGCTCAGGGCTAGGGTTTGCCCTTAAAGGGCCAGTGCAGGGGAAACACCCTGTCATACACCCTCCCCCTTCAGTATAACCCATGGAGGGCGGGGGGTACCCTAACACCCCAATATTTGCCTTAGCTGGGCCCATTGGGCGTCTCTCCCCTTCTGCAGGCTCCCCACTCTCGGGAGCAGCCTACTCCCCTCTTCAAGGGTCTGGGTCCCCACAGTGGTCCTCTCCACCCCAGCGAGGGTCTGGGTCCCCACTGAAGCACGGCCTGCTCCCAGGCGGGTTCCCAGAATCGTCTTGGGCCTCTTGGCCTCAGACACACCCTTACTGGAGGCTTTTGCCATCACCACTCCCCCTTTGCAGTAGCCTTGCGCTGAACCTCCTTCTCAGCCTCCCGCCCCTTTCCCTGGGGCAGGGCCTTCTGCTATGGCCCTCCGCCTGGCAACGGAAGCACCGCTTGTCCTTCCCTTGGCCCCAGCCCTTCTCCAGGCCATTTGTGGCCTAACCCTTCCGTCTGGGCTAGCCGGGACCCTGCAGGTCCCCCCGGTGCACTCCCACTTCAGTTGCCCCAGCTCCCCACAGGTCCCACATGTTCTTGACCCCCCTGTTGCCTTCACAGGGGGCGCTCTCCCCATGGCCATATTATCAGGGTGGGACCTTGCTGCTCCAACCCAGTAGGGGCATTCCCTCCTCGTGTGTGCCCTGTGCCCACCGGCAAAACAAACTCTAGGTCCAGGCCCTGGATCCCCGCTCTTGGTGCCTGGCTTCCCATGGAGTCCGGGTGCCCACCCCTGCAGCAGCCAGACCAGTCCCTTCTGCTGCACGGCAACCTGGGCCACCCCAATAAAGATCCATTTCTCCTTTTCTCCACCCACAGTTCCATAGGTCTCCTCGTGTGGCCTGATGGTCCGAGTCGGTGAGATAGTCCCCTTGGTCGCAGGGCGGCTCCACCTGACAGCCGGGGTGAACAAAATAGCCCCCTCAGATCGGGGAGGACGGCATGTACCCACATTCTGCACCCCGTGTCACGGGGCGGACTCCCCACCATCGCGCCTCCAGCCGGCAGCCCTGGGAATGAGCTTGTTTGGCTCAGTGGACGCCTCCCTCTAGCTGGTGTCTCCCCGTGTTTCTCTATTTCCCCGGCATCCTCTTCAGGAGGCTGCCCTCCCGCAGTGCCCACGCCAATGTCTCAGCCCCCCTTTCGGGGGTGGGTGTTCATCTGCTTCTGCTCCAGGGTCCTCCCCTCCCCAAGGCTCCCTGTTCTCCCCCCAGGGAACACCCTGTTCCCCTGGCCCCACCTTGCCCCAGTGACCCACTGCCAGTCTCCACCTAGCCCCTGCCTCAGGGGAAAACTGCATCTGCAATGGCCACTCGTCACTGGCAAAGGGGGGTGGACCTGCTGCCCCTGCCCACCATGGACACCTCTCTACAGCCCCAGTAGCCTCAGGCCTTGCTTAAAGCTCTGCAGCCGGGGAGCTTACTTGGCCTGAGCCTCCCTAGCCCTTCCTGTCTTTCCCAGCCCTGCTCTGCCTCCAGGAAGCCTCCTGCTCCCCTGGCAGTCAGGTCCCTATTGCTCTATCTCCAGACCAGCAGGCAGTTCCCCCTTCCTCCAGGAGCCCGTCTTTATCCAGCCCCCAGCTGGGCCCTTCTTAGCAGAGCTGCCTCAGCTGGGGCTTCGCTCTCGGCCTTCACTCAGTGCTGGGGTTTTGCCCTTAAAGGGCCAGTGCAGGCAAACACCCTGTCACAGGGGCTGACATACTCACCCCACAGAACATCTGTTTCCTGAAACTTCTCCGATTTTCTGGGTCCCACTCTATGGCCCTTCCCGCAGGATCTTTCCATCTCTCTGCATTCCCGTGTGTTATTCAGCTCTCACAGATCCACTGGGGTGTTTGCTAGTCTGTTTGGACCTCCATGTCCTGCAGTTTGCTAGCGATTTTCTGGTAAAACCCAAAGGGAACTGAAACCCAGGGAGAATGGCTTGGTTACATCCTTGACTGAAACAAAACAAGAATGTGGCATATACAGAATATTTCTATCACAGATGTACACTACTTTGAAATTCATAAGGAGGAGAGAGTGTTCATTATGCCGGTCCCCTTCAGAAGATTTAATCAGAGAATGCAAATGAGTTCTGAAGAACATCCTAATGTGGCGTTCGTTTTCCACAGAGAATATATCAGCAAGAGATGTTAATGAACAAGAATTAACACATTTGTGAAAGGAGAACCCTCAGAGGACGCAATGAGTCATTGCAGAGTTTCCTTGAATGAAGCTATCCTCATTCATACAATCTGAGAGGGTGGATTTAAGGCTGCAGTCCATGCGCATTGGAGTTGGGGAATTTTCATGCTGGGGTTTACTACGGGTTCATTCCCCTCGGCAGAGCAGCTCTCAACCGTCCTCAACTAATGTACCCTCCTCTTTGAGGAGTTCGATCTGTCTTGTGTCCCATCAACTTTCACCTCTTACAGGCCACTTGCAAAATCAAACCAAAATGCCCCGAATGTCACAGCACGCTCGTATGGACACAGCCCTTCCTTTCTCATTTTTACCATGTAACTCTAATATAAAGCAACTAGAAGACTTGCCCAGCGTTGGCTGGGTGTGGCCCCGTGGTAGGCTGGGACTGCGCAGGCCTCCCGCCAGCAGTCCCTGGGCCTGGCAATAGAGAGCTAGGAGAGGTGGGGGGGACAGAAGGAGCCAGCCGGGATGGGGAGGGGGCACCATGCAGGCTTCCCACTGGTGCTCCCTGGGCCTTGCACTGGGAGATGTTTGGAGCAGAGGTGCCAATTACCAGGACTGGTGGCCAGGAAGATGGCAAGCCCCATCCCCAGCTAGCCACTCCCTGCATGATGCAGCTGCCCCCAGTGTCCACTCTGCAGTATTGCATCCCTCTGAACAGCCCCCTCCCTTTCAAGATTATGGAAACCAATTGAACTTCAGGAACATCCCATTTTCCTGGCACAACCAAACCATGGCCTTGATTTGAGATAGGATAAGATAAGCTGCATAACAAATTTGGTGGTCCGAGTTATTACCATTTTGGAAGAGTCCTTAAACAAACTGATTTGCAGACAGACTCATGGACTTGTATTATTTATGTTACAATCTCTATATATATTTTAGCAATTTGTGTGTCTGTCTATATTTATATTTCAGTGTATATAGTATACCCGATAGTACAAACAAGTCATTGTCTATAAGATAGTTCAGTTTCGGCTTACTTCACTAGTGTGTTTTATGTAGTTCACTGTAAAAGTAGCCAAATATGTAGCTACCTTGATGCAACCCCTGGAAAATCTTGCCCCGATTGAGAATCACAACTTTGTTGTTCTGTCCCTTGTCCCATAAAGACACAGATTTATCTGAGCAAGTCTGTACAACCAAAAAGGTGTCCAAAAGAGAATAAAATGTTTTAATTTCTGTTTCTTCAATAGTTTCTCATCACATCCCTCCAGCAGAGAATGGAAATCTCTCTCTCTGCCTCTCATTATGCTGGAATGATTATTTATGAAACTCAACTGCCTTAATTAGATGTAAATTGAAGATGGGCGCCTCAGCTGGTGGAAACATGTTGACACACATAAGTAGGCTGAAGAGGTTGCCTAATACTGTGTAATTATCTAAATATCTTTGGCGTTTTAAAAATCTTTCCTCGGTAATACAAATCCCCCTTTCTTCAATGAAATTAACTAGAACTAAAGCCCTCCAGACATTCGGAGGGTTTGAAATGAGCTGCTTTATCTTTTGCAAGCCACCGTGCCTGTAGCTAACTGAGTTCACGGACACTTTTCTGAGGACAATGGTCCCTTCACAGTACAAAGAATCACAAGCTTTTTAGACTCATAGAGCTAAAGGGTCAGAAAGCACCACAAGAGTTTTCTTGTCTAATCCCCTGACAAGATGCAGGATTTGTTTTATCTCAGCCACCTAAAACATCTCTCGACATCTTCCACTGCCTCTGTTCCACTCTCCTTATCTTCTTACAGGTTAGGAAGTTTTTCCGGAGATTTAATCTATATCTGCTCTGTGGTAGGTGGAACATGTTGCTTCTTATCCTGCCCTCGGGGGCAAGAGCAAAGACCTCTTCCCCGTCTGTTTGTATGGCCGCCTTTCAAGTACTTGCAGATCACACTCATGTCCAGCCTTAAAGTGCAAGATTGAGCCAGAAGCTAAACTAACAGCAAAGGAAGAGGCAAATATTTATGAAGTGGTTACATGATGTCAGATTTAGTGGGTTCACCAAAGAGGAGAAGTTGAGAGAAGCAGTGAGAAGAGGCCTGAGCTGGGAACACATTTCTATGCTGTTTTAGGCCACAGCACGGATCACGGATTCCCATGGCGCAAGACGCGCTTGTCAGTTATGAAACACAATCTTCTACGCCGGGCTCTCCTCCAATTCCACGAGCCTCCCAGACTCAATGGCAGGTGCTATTACACCCTCAAGATTGATTTAATCTCAACTCATTATGCAGCATGTTCACACCCAGTATCATTCCATTTACACCCCTCCTGTCAAGAAGGAAATGCATCGGGCTTGATTCTGTTCTGTTGTAAATAACCACACAGAATAAACAAAAGAGCGGTCAGACTGGGTCAGACCAAAGGTCCATCTAGCCCAGTGTCCTGTCTGCCAACCATGGCCAATGCCAGATGCCCCAGAGGGAATCAACAGAACAGGGAATCATCAAGTGATCCCTCCCCTGTCACCCATTCCCAGCTTCTGGCAAACTGAGGACAGGGACACCATTCCTGCCCAGGCTGGCTAAAAGCCATTGATGGACCTAACCTCCATCCATTTCTCTAGTTCTTTTTTGAACCTTTTTAAAGTCTGGTCTTCACAACATCCTCTGGCAAGGAGTTCCACACGTTAACTATGCAGCGCATGAAGAAAAACTTCCTTTTGTTTCTTTTAAACCTGCTACCTAAGAATTTCATTTGGTGACACTTAGTTTTTAGGTTATGGGGAAAAGTAAATAACTTTTCCTTATTTCCCCATACCAGTCATGATTTTATAGACCTCTACCATATTGCCCCTTAGTCTCTTCTTTTCTAAGCTGAAAAGTCCCAGTCCTTTTAATCTCTCTTCATATGGCAGCCCTTTCAAACTCACAATAAGTTTTTTGGCCTCTTCTGAACCTTTTCCAATGCCAATATATCTTTTTTAAGATGAGGTGTCCACATCTGCACTCAGTATTCAAGATGTGGGCGTACCATGGATTTATACAGAGGTAGTAAGATATTCTCTGTCTAATTAACAAAGGAGGAGAATGATTCCTAACCTTCTCTTTGCTTTTCTTACTGCTGCTGCACATTGAGTGGTGTTTTCACAGAACTATCCGTGACTCCAAGATCTCAATAGATGAGTCCCCATCACTTTGTACGTATAGTTGGGATTATGTTTTCCAATGGGCATTGCTTTGCATATATCAACAATAAAATAATTTGCCATTTTGTTGCCCAGTCACTTAGTTTGGTGAGATCCTTCTGAAGCTCTTCACAGTCTGCTTTGGTCTTAACTACCTTGTGCAGTTTAGTATCATCTGCAAATTTTGCCTCTTCACTGTTCACCACTTACTTCAGATCATTTATAAATAGCTTGAATAGGATTGGTCCCAGTACGGACACTTGGGGGACCCCACTAGCCACCTCCCTCCACTCTGAAAACTGACCATTTATCCAACCCTTTGTTTCCTGTCTTTTAACCAGTTATCAATCCAGGAGAGGACCTTCCTGCTTATCCCATGACAACTGACTTTACTTAAGAGCCTTTGGTGAGGGACCTTGTCAGAGGCTTTCTGGAAATCTAAGTACACTAGATCCACTGGATCCCCCTTGTCCAGAAGTTTGTTGACCCCCTCAAAGAACTCTGGTAGATGTTAAGGTGCTATTAGACTATTCGTTATTTTTAAGACTCACAAAACATGTAGATGGCATCATGACCTTTTTTGGGCACAACCCACTTCTTCAGGGTTGTGCCCACAAAAACTCATGGTATCATCTACATGTTTTGTGAGTCTTTAAGGTGCAACTAGCCTATGTAGTAGATTAGTAAGGCATGATTTCCCTGTACAGAAACCATGTTGATTTCCCCGCAGCAAAATATGTTCATCCATGTGTCTGACAATTTTATTCTTTACTGGCAATGGAGGGGGAGTTTTCTCAGAGAGAAGGACCTTGCAACCTGAGCTTAAGTAGATCATACTCCGGATTAGTTTAATTTCCCATGAAAGCTCGTTCCTTACCCATACGTGCCATGAGTAAGTGACCATTATTTACACCTTTTATGGGATTCTTCCTGAACCTTGTTAGGTACATTATCCCAGACAAAAACATCCTTTCCCTTCTCCTACGGCCATTTCGATCCCACTTTTCTTGTACTCCCAAGGCATAGGAGGGATTCAGTTTAACCATAGGACATGTTGTGCCACGTTTTCAGGAGAGGATTATAACCCAGAACTCCTGGTTTCAAGGCCATTGACCCGATTGAAAGGACATCCATGGATTTCATAACCATTGGTCAAAAGCATGGTGAAGAATTACAAGTGGGGATTCTAAGCAAGCCAAAATAACTCGCCCAGCCTGCAAGCAGTTTGAAGGATAAGGTGCACCTTGCCATTGGTGATTTACTTGTCTGCATATATGAAGAATTAATATGAAATGCTAGGCAGCTCAGCAGATTGTACCATTGATACACCTCCGAGGCACCTTCAGACGCTTAAGTTAATCAAAGCAGAATGAAGGAAATCAAACGAGATGCATTTCCCTGTAGGCACCCAGGAAATCAGGAGGACGATATCAGGAAAATACCTGTCTCGTGAAGGCTGAAGATAAAATGAAATTGCAGAGAGCAGTAAATCATTCTGTGTGACTGGGAATTGATTAACAATCATTATCTGTGATCGAAACCAGAAAAATAATTACAGGGGTTATTGAGGCAAGTAACCATTTTGTTTGGTTACTTGATCTGATTTCAATGCATTAAGGGTGTTTCCTTTGCTAAGAAAGCGTATAAAAGTGCTAGTCGGTACAGGCGGTTCTATCGACTTCTCTTGACTTCATCCGCCTGGTGCACCGGGTAAGTCTCTTTGACTCAGATTACTCTTGTGCCTTTAGTGATAGTTTTAACTCTGGAACTATTCCTGCACCAATACTCTGTTATTTTTGAGCTGTGGAAACAGAGCGTGTACAGCTTTGCCTACAGGACTTTCTGTGGGGCATTGATTGCAGAATTGGGGGATGCTTTGTTAAAAACAGCAGGTTGAGATTTTCAAATCTCCATATGAGATGCAGACCCCTTTCTCCTAATAGCTATTGTTGGGTTGTGGACATGGAAACACCTTAGAGAGTTACGACAAATCTCGGCCACAATCCGCTTTGATAAAAGACTGTACGACTCTGACCTTTGATATAGAATTTCACATTGCCCGAGCCTCCGCTGATTTCATTGGAGTCAAAAGGTTTACCTCGACTGATGATCTAGTCCTCCTGTTTCTATAGAACTACAGACGTCAACTTTCATATATAGCTACTGAATGGTTCTTTTCAGTTCAGTCGAGAGCTGTAGCTGTACTTGAAACTAAAATTTTGGGCAGCTCTATGTGTTCACCTTGAAGGCAAAGTTAGCCTACACTTTAGGTGTGTTAGTAACTTGTCATAAGCAGTTGACACCTTAGAATACTAGAATTGGAAGGGAGCTTGGGAAGTCATCCAGTCAAGTCTCCTGTACTCACGGCAGAACTAAGTATTAGATAGACCACCCTGACAGTTGTTTGTTTCACCTGCTCTTAAAAACCTCCAATGATGAAGACTCCACAGCCTCCCCAGGCACTTTATTCTACTGCTAACCCACCCTGACAGGTAAGACGTTTTTCCTAATGTCCAGCCTAAACCTCTCTTGCCACAAGTTAAGCCCCTTGCTTCTTGCCCTGTCCTCAGAAGTTAAGAAGAAGAATTCTTCTCCCTCATTCTTTCAAAAACTCGTTCAGTACTTGAGTACAGTTATCATGTCCTCTCTCCTGTTATATTTTCCAGTTGAAATAAACCAGTTTTTTCACTCTTTCCTCATACATTATGTTTCTTAGGCCTTTAATCATTTTGGTTGCTCTTCTCTGGACTTTCTCCAACTGGATACAATACTTCAGATGAGCTGTAATCAGCAGAGAATAGAGCAGAGGAATTAATTCTCATGTTTTGCTTTTGGCAGTCTTGCTAATACATCCCAGTTTAATGACTGATTTTTTTGTTTCTTTTTTTGGGAAAAGCGTTAGACTGCTGAGTCCTTTTTAGCTTGTGATCTGCTATAAATTCCTTTCAGCGGGACTCCTTCCTAGTCAATCATTTTCCATGTTGTATGTGTGCAACAGTGAAAGGCTTTGCTTTTGTCTGCATGGGATTTCATCCTATTTGCTTCAGACCATTTCTCCAGTTTGTCCAGATCATTTCTGATTTTTAATATTATGCTCCAATGCTCTTGCAACCCCTCACAGCTTGGCATCATCCACAAACTTTATAAGCGTACTCTGTATCTCATTATCTTAATCATTGATGTAGCTAATGATTACAAAGGGCCCTCAGGAACCTGACTTGTTACGCCCTTCCAGCATGACTGTGAAATATTGATAACTACTCTCTGGGAATGGTTGTCCAGCCAGCTATGCACCCACCTTATAGTAGCCCCATCTTAGTTGTATTTCCCTAAGTTGTTTATGTGAAAGGCATGGGAGACAGCATCTAAAGCTTTACTAAAGTCAAGGTATATCATGTCCACCACTTCCACCCATCCACAAGGCTTGTTTCATTGCCAAATAAAGTTCTCAGGCTAGTTTGGCCTGATTTTTTCTTGACAAATCCATGCTGACTGTTAATTATCCCTGTATTTTCTTCCATATGTTTGCAGATTGATTGCTCAAGTATTTGCTCCATGGACTTTCCTGGTACACAGGTTAAGCTGAGTAGTCTGTAATTCCCTGGCACGTCTTTTTGTCCCCTTTTGTAGATAGGCACTAGATTTGCTTTTTTCCAGTCTTCTGGAATCTCTCCCGTAATCCATGACCTTTCAAAGTGAATCATTAATGGCTCCGACATCTCCTCAGTCAGCTCCTTGAGCAATCTAGGATGCATTTTGCAAGGCGCTGGAGACTTACAGCCTCATGAATCAGTGAGAAAGAAACTTATTTTGAATGTGCTAGGACAGCTTTTTTGAACAGCATCAGAAGACATAGAGAGAAGGGACTGAGGTTGGGTGGGAGCATCCTCAAGAAACAGAGAGCAAGAGGGGTAGGCGTATGTAACCATAGGAGGGCATTGTGGCAAGCTCCAAGCAGTGCTGATCTCAAGAAAAAGTGGCCAATCAAAACCAAGAAGAAGGAGAACTTTTCCTACCTGGACTAGGAAGTGGGAATGTTCCTGGTATGGGAAGGAGAAAGCCAGGATCTGAGAAGGTTTTGCGGGGAATGGTTGGGAAGAAGACTAGTGGTAGATAGGGAATAAGACTAGAGGCAGAAACGGGAGCAGATCCTCACAGCTATTAATGCACAACATGAGCCGTGAGTCTCTGGTGACACTGTGAATTGTGTATTGTGTTTACCCTGCTCCCTGCTGTATGTTTCAGGTTGACAACATTCGCCGAAGATGAAATCTCTGTGTGCTCCGCGATACCACCCGTGTCCTGACTTATGCCCAGACCCATGCGCTGTTGTCTGCAATGAGCCTTGTGTGACGTCCTGCGGCGACTCTACGGCCATCGTCTATGCTCCACCAGTGGCCATCAGATTCCCGGGACCAACTCTCGCCACTTGCGCGCAAGACAGCGTCGTGGGAAGCTCTGCACCATGGCTACCCTATGGCCCCTATGGCCCCTATAGGGGTGGTCCTGGGGGTGGTGCTGGGGGTGGTGCCGGGGGCGGTGTTTACGGTGGTGGTTTTGGGGGTAGTGTTTACGGTGGTGCTCTTGGGGGTGGATATGGAAGTGGATTTGGGGGTTGTTCTGGGGGTGGCTATGGGGGCTCCTTTAGCCAATGGTCAAGATATGATCGGAAGTGCTATGCTAACCGATACGATTGTTGTCCGCCATGTTAAACCCAGACAAAAGATCCAAGGAACTGAAACCAAGCAGGAAAAGAATGACACCGTGGAAATTCCCTAGTGGCGAAGGAGCATCTACAATTCCACTTCATAACAGGGGGGTTGTGGGTGATTGTCACTTTAGAAACTGAACTTACCAATGCCTTCCTGTGTTCGCAAGTACCTGAGCGTTATGGTCTGTCTTGTTCTGGGACTTCCTCTCATGCTTGTAGCTTGCCTTGTCCTTTCTCGTGCTAAGCCCTTTACAGCCAGCGAGTAAAACCGCTCCGAAATGTGACACCATTTTCAAGCCCTGCAGCTGCAGGAAGTGAGTGAACACGCTGTGTGGAATGCCTCACGTCGCTGCTGGTGACTGGTCCTTGCTTTCCCTGTGCCCCTGGAAATGCAATCTCTGTGCTCTGTATGAATGAATTATTTCGGTGTGCACCCTGGTGCCATTTCCCATTAAAAATTTATTTGGCATCATATGATGGGCCTTCTGGTTTTTATTTCCCCCAAAGCACTTCTAAAGCACTCTTGAGGAAATGCTACCCTAAGCTGACGGTCAGCACGAGCCCTGTGCCCTAATCAATCCCTCTGGAATCCGCAGGGAAGACGAGAATCAGGCACATTACTTGGTCAATACATGAGGGAAGTTGCCTCCTTGTTATACATTTCTCAAATTGTAAATGAACTTCAGTTCTCTATTTCCAGTCAATCTATTTCCCTGCACTAAATATCATACAGCCTCTGAGAATGCTCCGAAGATAAGGCTGGGTGGAATCGTGAGAGGACATCTAGTTCAGCCCACTCTGCTGCAGGCAAACCAAGCACATGGAGACCCCCCTTCCCCGCCAAGGCGTTTGCCCTGTCCCCATGACTGACTGCAGGGTTGTAAGGGGTTAGACAGTCTCGAACCTCTAACAGCACCCATCAAACTACCCATATCTGTTTGATACGGCCTCTCATGTGGACAGCAAACCATTGACAACTAGTCTTTGAAGATCGAGATGGCTTCAGTTGTAGTAGAGACTTTTCCTTCAATTCTCCCACATTCTCACCCAGGGTCAAAAGGAAATTCTTAGAAGGTGGGGTCAGGAATGGTTGAAAGTCCAGATTCATTCACTGTCCTTCTCTGCTTTATTCTCAGAAACCAGGTCACCCCTCAGCCTAGCGCAGGCAATCTGATCTTACATTGCTGTCGTTCTGAAGTCACTCAGCAGAGGTGAAAGTGGCCATGCGGGACTTCTGGAAGTGCAAGGGAGAACAGAATCCCAGCCTGGGGCTTTTAGCAGAAGCAGGAGGAGGCCGGGCCTGTGAGCTCCCCAATCCTTTTAAACCACGAACTGGTCAATCTGCTGGGGTGTTTGGGTGGCTCAGTTTTGGCTCCCAACGGGAGAAACAGTCACGGACACCCTGTGGCCCAAAGGCACTGTGGATCGCCAGAAGGGCCTCGGCAAGATGTCTCCGGCTGAGCATCCCGGAGTCACTTTTGGTAATTTTAGACCAGGGATAGGCCTTCACGGTCACAGAGAGGCCACTTCATGAATTTTAGTGCACGGTTACAGGGCAGTCACGGGTCCTCATGGGTGGGGTGGGGCCTCAGGCAGAAGGGGTGGGGCAGGGAGCTACTCTGTATGGGAGAGAGACTTTGTGCCAGAGACTGAGTGCATGGTGCAGAGACTGGGAGAGTGTGTGACATTGTGTGTATGACAGTGACTCTGTGTGTGTGTGTGACAGCGACACAGGGCGTGTGTCTGCCGGCTGATGTGAGGTAAGAAGCCGGGCGCTGTTTCTGTAAGACAGGGGGAGCTGTACCGCTCTGATGTCTCCCCCTGCCCTGCTCTGCAGAGATGAGGGCAAGTGTGTGCGTGTGTGTGTGCGTGCATGTGTGTGTGTGTGTGTGCACGTGTGTGCATGTGCATGTGTGTGCACGTGTGTGCGTGTGCATGTGTGTGCATGTGTGTGCGTGTGCGTGCATGTGCATGTGTGTGCAAGTGCGTGTGTGTGCATGTGCAAGAGAGGGAGAGAGAGGGAGGAAGTGTAAGCACTGAAGTTTTAGCAACATGCTCTGCCTCTCAAGACTGGCCCTCCTCTCAGTCACTCAGCATCCGTGCTTCAGACTGGAGCGTCCTGTGGTGTCTCCCTCACCCCAACCCCTGCTCTGCAGAGAGGGGACACGGGGGCGAGGGGACACCCTGGCGGCAGCTCTGCCCTCTCCCCTCCCTCCTCTCCCACACCCCCCACTCTGCACAGCCAGCAGGAGACCCTGGAAGCTGCTGGGCTGCAGGACGGAGCAAGGAGGGCAAGCAGCAGCTATACATGCTGCGGGCTGTAAGCCTGCACCTCTGCCAATCAGCTGGGAGAGCCTGATCCAGCCCCGGGCCTGATTTTGCCCACCCCGGGCTGTGGCTCTAGTCTTGTGCCCCTGAGTGGTCTTGCTCAGATCAATAGCCGCGTCTCAGTCTCTGTGTGTGTAACATTCGTTCCAGTCTTTCCCCCCTTAGCCCTCCAGCAACTTCCCAAAGGGGCCATTGGCCCGGTAGGTTGGATTTTCTCCCTCTGCACCAATGCCACGGGCTTCTTGCCGCACCCAGTCAGGTCCAGCCTGCTTGCAGCTGGATTATCACAGGAGTTTCTGCTCTGGTCCTAAGGAGCACCCTCGCAGGTATTTTCCTGTTATCCTCCTCCTGATTTCCTGGGTGCCTATAAGGAAATGCATCTCGTTTGATTTCCTTCATTCTGCTTTGATTATCTTCAGCATCTGAAGGTGCCTTGGAGGTGTATCAATGGTACAATCTGCTGGCCTGCCCAGCATTTCATATTCATTCTTCATCTGTGAAGACAAGTAAATCACCAATGGCAAGGTGCACCTTATCCTTCAAACTGCTTGGGGGCTGGGCGAGTTAATTTGGCTTGCTTAGAATGCCTACTTGTAATTCTTCACCACGCTTGTGACCCAATGGTTATGAAATCCATGGATGTCCTTTCAGTCGGGTCAATGGCCTTGAAACCAGGAATTCTGGGTTATAATCCTTTCCTGAAAATACGGAACGACATGCCCTATGGTTAAACTGAATCTCTCCTAAGCCTTGGGAACTCAAATGGGAAATTGTGGAATTACTCACTGTGGTTTCTAGCCTATCCTTTAAATCAGTTTCCGTACCTAAAGACTGGAAGATCGCTAACATGACGCCCATTTTGAAAATGGGTTCTAGAGGTGATACTGGCAATTACAGACCTCAGTACCGGGCAAATTAGTTCAAACTATAGTAAAGGTTAAAATTGTCAGACATATAGATGAACATAATTTGTTGTGGGAATGTCAACATGGTTTCTGTAAAGGGAAATCATGCCTTATAAATCTACCAGATAGTCTAGTAGCACCTTAAAGACTCACAAAACATGTAGATGATATCATGAGCTATCGTGGGCACGACCCTGAAGAAGTGGGTTGTGCCAAGTCTAGTCTTTAAGGTGCTGCTAGACTATTCGTTGTTTTTAACATCTACCAGAGTTCTTTGGGGGGATCAACAAACATGTGGACAAGGGGGATCCAGTGGATCTAGTGTACTTAGATTTCCAGAAAGCCTCTGACAAGGTCCCTCACCAAAGGCTCTTAAGTAAAGTCAGTTGTCATGGGATAAGCAGGAAGGTCCTCTCCTGGATTGATAACTGGTTAAAAGACAGGAAACAAAGAGTAGGAATAAATGGTCGGTTTTCAGAGTGGAGAGAGGTAACTAGTGGAGGCCCCCAAGGGTCTGTCCTGGGATGAATCCTAATCAACCTATTTACCCCTTTCTCTAGATCAGGGGTTCCCAACCTTTTTCGGTCCCCATACCGCCTTGGCTTTTAGTAAACCTTCCCGTACCCCCTATTCAATATGAAAGGAAATAAATTCTAGACTCTAGAATCCACTTTTTTCACTAACACGACTACTTTTGGAATATTTCAATTAGGATAATCTAGTTATTTACCAAATATTCCCCCTACCCCCTTGACAATCTTCTCATACCCCCTTGGGGTAGGAGTACCCCAGGTTGGGAACCCCTGCTCTAGATCATTTATAAACAGTGAGGTGGCAAAATTTGTTGATGATGCCAAACTGATCAAGGTAGTTAAGTGCAAAGCAGACTGTGAAGAGCTTCAGAAGGATCTCACCAAACTAGGTGATTTGGCAACAAAAAGGCAAATAATTTTAATGTTGATATATGCAATGTAATGCCCATTGGAAAACATAATCCCAACTATACATACAAAGTGATGGGGACTCATGTAGCTATTACCACAAAAGAGAGAGATCTTGGAGTCATGGACAGTTCTCTGAAAACATCCACTCAATGTACAGCAGCAGTAAGAAAAGCAAACGGAAGGTTAGGAATCATTCTCTCTCCCTTTGTTATTTAGACAGAGAATATCTTACTACCTCTGTATAAATCCATGGTCTGCCCACATCTTGAATATTGTGTAGAAATGTGGTCACCTCATCTCCAAAAAGATATCTTGGCATTGGAAAATGTTCAGGAGAGGGCAAAAAATGATTAGGAGTTTGAAATGGCTGCCATAGGAATAGAGTTTAAAAGGAGTGGGGGTTCTCAGATTTTCAGCTTCATCCTTACTCTCTCACAAATGCCAAAGCTCTCTTTCTGTCTCTCTTTCTCTCCCTCTCATTATACTTGTCTGCTTATTGATGAAAGTGAACCACCAGGATTAGGTGGGCATAGAAGGTCCAAACTTCTTCTGCTCTACATATGTTGACACACATGAGAAGGCTGAGAAGGTGGCTACACAGACATCTATTAAAAGATACCTAGTAAATGCTGCCTAATCTCAAAATATATTTGGAGTGATATTTTGAGTATTTTCTAAGGAAGATGTGTGCCCTTCTCTGGTGTAATATTTGCCATAATCAGGGTTCGCCGTTATGTGGCTTTGAAATTAGTTGCCTTCACCATACGTAAGGGCAATTTCATGGGGAAAAATTCCTTAACAAAACCAACCATCACGAGCTTTTTATAATCGTGGAGCCAAAGGGTTGGAAGCACCACAAGACTCATGTTGTCTAACCCTCTGCCAAAATGCAAGATTTGCTGTGTCTAAACCATCCAAGACACGTGTATCCAGACACTTTCTGAAAACATCCAGTGAAGACGCTACTGTAGCTTCCCTTGGTATCTGTTCTATTGTCCTACTGGTCTTACGGGTAGGGGGATTCTCTAGAGATTTCATCTACATCTGCTCTGCTGTAGCTGGGACATGTTGCTTCTTGTCCTGCCCTCTGGGGCAAGAGCGAAGAACATTTCTCCATCTGTTTTTTATGGCCGCTTTTCGAATATTTGCACACCATGATCATGACCAGCCTTAAAGGGTGTGATTCAGTCAGAAGATAAACTGCCCCCGAAGCACCATTTCTTTAGGTTTTCTTTACCAAACAAATAAATAAATAAATAAATAAATAAATACGTCAAGAGAAATAGTGAGACGAGTCCTTAGGGGGAGCACATTTCTATGTTATTTTAATTTGATCCTAGCCTCTGTTTGTCAGAGGCTGGGAATAGGTGACAGGAGAGGGATCATGCAATGATTCCCTGTTCTCTCCACTCCCTCTGGGGCATCTGGCATTGGCCACTGTTGGCAGGCAGGATACTGGGCTAAACAGACCTTTTGTCTGACCCACGGTGGCCGCTTTTATGTTCTTATCCCTGCCCATCATGGGTAACAGCCACCTGTGACCCTGACAGACGAGTGAGAACCAGGGAGAGTGGCGTGGTAGAGTGCTTGACTGTAACAAAGAAGAGTGCAGGAGATTTAGCATATTTCTTGTACACACGTTGTTACCTGCACAAATGTCTCTATCCCTTCCACACTGTAGGGACACACACCTTTTCCCAGTTCCTAGGGCTCAAGGTACAACCCTGTGAATTTATACACCCACCCTTACCCAATTCCTAGGGCTCAGGGCACATCTTCTTGCGGGTTTTGCAGGATCTTTAGCCACTGAAAGAGCCTCACCCAGTAATGTCCTTTCCCTCTATCTATTGACAATTCCCAAACAAGCAGAATACACATGCTAAGCACACAGGGTCATGCTCACCAATCCTGATAAAGGCCGGCAGACTTCCCCTGTTGGCCAGGCAATATCCGTCTCTCTGGTCTTAGGCTGTGTCTCGGAGGTAAGTTCTTCTTTCCAGGTCTTCCCCCTCCTCCTGGTCTTCTTCCAGCCTTTTCTTCCTTCTGTTACTTCTGATCTTCTTCTTCCTGATCTCCTTCTTGGACCCCAGTTCATAGAATGAAAGCTGAGTCCTGCTTAGCTATACCTTAACCAATTATTTTAATATAATTTTACTAACCAATCATAACAAAATTACCACACCAATCACACCCCACCACCTTATTTGATTTACACCTAGCAAAATTAATTATACAGCAGACAGAAACCGTTACAAACCAGACAGAGATCACACAGTCCAACAATAGGAAAGTGCAATGACAATGATCATAGAATGAGGATTCCACAACATTCTCTATTAATAAGCGGTTTCTTGCCAGACAGAATGGTGTGACTTAAGTTTTCTTTACACATCTTGAGATCTGTTCCTTTATCCGGTGACAGTGGGGGAATGATCAGGGCAAAGTCCCCTCCTCTCAGCCTGGTGTGACACTTTTTTAATACAAAATTGAAGGAATGGGAGGATATGACTCCAGGCCTTACATGTAATGGCTGCTGCTCTTCAGTCTGGCTGCAGAAGGTGGCTTTGGTTCAGGCCTAGTACAGGCCTTCCAACATGGCAACAGAAAAGCCATAGTGTTACCACGTAGGGAAGGTAGAAGTTTTACCGAGGCGAAGAGTGGTGATATTGTTAACAATGACGCTTCCCTTTGTAAGATTTAATCTTGGAATGCAAATCAGTTCTGTGCGGCATCTGAGCGCAGCACTTTGGTTTCTAAAGCTGATGAGTCCGGAGTAGATATTAATGAATAAAAATGGATACATTTTGTGCGATGGGAACCCCCAGAGGATGCAAGGAGTCATGGTCGAGTTTCCTTGAGTGCTGCTATTGCAATTTATATAGACTCAGAATCTGGATTAAAACGGCAGTTTCCATATGTTTGAACTGAGGATTTTCCATGCTGGATTTGAGCAGCTCTCCATATGTTTAGTTAGTTTCCTGTCACTGGTAGGGAAAAGGAACAGCTTCATGCTTACTCTCACACGAATGCCAAAGCTCCTTAACAAAACTTACCATCACGAGCTTTTTATAATCGTGGAGCCACAGGGCTGGAAGCACCACAAGACTCATGTTGTCTAACCCTCTGCCAAAATGCAAGATTTGCTGTGTCTAAACCATCCAAGACATGTGTATCCAGACACTTTCTGAAAACATCCAGTGAAGACGCTACTGTAGCTTCCCTCGGTATCTGTTCTATTGTCCTACTGGTCTTACGGGTAGGGGGATTCTCTAGAGATTTCATCTACATCTGCTCTGCTGTAGCTGGGACATGTTGCTTCTTGTCCTGCCCTCTGGGGCAAGAGCGAAGAACATTTCTCCATCTGTTTTTTATGGCCGCTTTTCGAATATTTGCACACCATGATCATGACCAGCCTTAAAGGGTGTGATTCAGTCAGAAGATAACCTGCCCCCCGAAGCACCATTTCTTTAGGTTTTCTTTGCCAAACAAATAAATAAATAAATACGTCAAGAGAAATAGTGAGACGAGTCCTTAGGGGAAGAACATTTCTATGTTATTTTAATTTTGCTAACCAAATACAGAAAGAGTTTGCAGAATGGGAATTGATCTATAAATTTGACACTGTAATGCACCAACCAGTTAATGTCTTTGTTTAGGCCCAGGGAAACAAAGCCCCTTTCTCCTGCTAGTAACATCTGCATTTCCACATGAAAAGCTACATATGGGACAAATCCAGCCCACTTAAAACAGGGTCTTATGTTCAACAGGCACATTTTCTGCTGTTACATAGATCTCCTGGTTTCTATTATTTCCACTCCAACCCAACTGACGAAGTTTTGCCCACAAAAGTTCATGACCCTTTCTATCTTGGTTAGTCTCTAAGGTGCCACAGGACTACTCATTCTTTTTATGAGGCTCCGGAACCTCTTTGGTGCCTACATTCCTTGTCACTTGTGAAATGCAATCTTCTGCACTGAGAATCCCTCCCATTACTGGCAATTAACCCCCCCACGATGAGTGAGGTGTGTGCTATTACACCCTGCAGACTGCTTGTATCTCATATCGTTATGCACCGTGTTCGTGCCCAGTATCGTTCCATTTACTGCCTTGGTGACCAAAAGGAAATTCATCTGGCTGATTGTGCTTCATTCTGTTGGCATTAACTGTGCCGGCGGAGTGTCTCTGAGGGAGCTGCCATCAGGCACAGGATTCCAAGTTAGCTCGGTACATCAGCCTAGGAGCTGGAATTTGGAATTTATTCTGGGATTAGAGAGGTGAGGAGACTTCCTTCTGCATCCTTCACTTGCCCGTTCCCCTCTATTAAGCCCAGGCCCTGACACCAAGACCACTGACATCCCACCGTATTTTCCAATGAGTTGAGTTGACTTCCATTGTGGCCCTGTGGGTGGCTACCCTCTCCACAAGAATGGGTCAGCAGATGGACAATGTACTAGGTAGATCTCAACGAGCAGTCCTGTGGCACCTTAGGGCCCAACAAATATACACCTAGATAGTATCGTGAACCAAGCCACTTCCTCAGATGAGAGTGACTAGGAGGTGAGTTTTGCCCATGATAGCTCATGATATATATCTACACAGTCTCAGAGAGGTCGTCGTGTTGGTCTGTAACTTTAAAACGAGTAGTCCTGTAGCACCTTAGAGACTGTGTAGGTCTCGCGCACTGAGAATAAGGATAAAGAGTTTTGGAATGGAGGATCGGTCTCCGGTTTGGCCTGCTGCTCTGGGGGTAATTTCATTCTCCTAAGCTTAGGAACTCAGCTTGGAATTCTTCTCTGGCGATGGCAATCTTGTGTCCATGCCAACAACAGTATCCCTAGTTGTGCCCATTGAGGGGCACTTTTCTACAGCATAGGACCTTTCCTCCTGTGCCCAAAGACTCTGGATTAGTTCATACTCTGGACTAGTGCAACTTTCTCTGGGAGCTCATTCCTCAACCATCCCTGCCAGAACTAAGGGGACATCCTTTTCATTTCTTGTTTGAGTCTTTCAGGGCATTATGGGGTATGGTGTCCCAGAAACACACCACTGTCCTGTTACGTCACACGTTCCTACGTCACTCCAAGATTTGAATCCCAAACTTTTATCCCTTCTTAATTAGATTCCAGAGGAATTGATTAGTGCACAGGGCTGGTGCTGGCCAAAAGCTTAGGGTAGCATTTCCTCAAGAGTGCTTTAGAAGAAAGAATGTTGGGGGAAATAAAAACGAGAAGGTCCATGGTATGATGCAGAATAAAATTTTAATGGGAAATGGCACCAAGGTGCACACTGAAATAATTCATTCATACAGATCACAGAGATTGCATTTCCAGGGGCACAGGGAAAGCAACAACCAGTCACCAGCAGCGATACAAGGTGTTCCGCATAGCGTGTTCACTCACTTCCTACAGCTGCAAGGCTTGAAAATGGTGTCATATTTTGAGCGGTTTTACTCACTGGCTGTAAAGGGCTCAGCACGAGAAAGGACAAGGCAAGCTAAAAGCATGAGACAAAGTCCCAGAATGAGACAGACCATAATGCTCAGGTACTAGGTAACACAGGAAGGCATTGGTAAGTCCAGTTCATAAAGTGAAGATCACCCACAACCCCCTTGGTATGGCATGGAATTGTAGATGTTCCTGCACCACTAGTTGCATAGGGAATTTCCACGGTGTCATTCTTTTCCTGCTTGGTTTCGGTTCCTTGGAGCTTTCATCTGGGTTTAACATGGCGGACAACAATCGTATCGGTTAGCATAGCACTTCCGATCATATCTCGACCAATGGCTAAAGGAGCCCCCATAGCCACCCCCAGAACAACCCCCAAATCCACTTCCATATCCACCCCCAAGAGCACCACCGTAAACACTACCCCCAAAACCACCACCGTAAACACCGCCCCCGGCACCACCCCCAGCACCACCCCCAGGACCACCCCTATAGGGGCCATAGGGGCCATAGGGTAGCCATGGTGCAGAGCTTCCCACGACGCTGTCTTGCTCGCAAGTGGCGAGAGTTGGTCCCGGGAATCTGATGGCCACTGGTGGAGCATAGACGATGGCCGTAGAGTCGCCGCAGGACGTCACACAAGGCTCATTGCAGACAACGGCGCATGGGTCTGGGCATAAGTCGGGACATGGGTGGTATCGCGGGGCACATAGAGATTTCATCGTTGACGAGTGTTGTCAACCTGAAACATACAGCAGAGAGTAGGGTAAACACAACACACAATTCACAGTGTCACCAGAGATTCATGGCTCATGTTGTGCATTAATAGCTGTGAGGATCTGCTCCCGTTTCTGCCTCTAGTCTTCTTCCCTATTCACCACTAGTCTTCTTCCTAACCATTCCCCGCAAAACCTTCTCAGATCCTGGCTTTCTCCTTCCCATGCCAGCAACTTTCCTACTTCCTAGTTCAGGTAGGAAATGTTCTTCTTCTTCTCAGTTTTGATTGGCCACTTTTTCTTGAGATCAGCACTGCTTGGAGCTTGCCACAATGCCCTCCCACGGTTACATACGCCTACCCCTCTTGCTCTCTGTTTCTTGAGGATGCTCCCACCCAACCTCAGTCCCTTCTCTCTACATCTTCTGATACCGTTCAAAAAAGTTGTCCTAGCACGTTCAAAGTAAGTCTCTCTCTCTCACTGATTCATGAGGCTGTAAGTCTCCAGGGCCCTGCAAAATGCATCCTAGACTGATCAAGGAGCTGACTGAGGAGATGTCAGAGCCATTAATGATTTGCTTTGAAAGGTCATGGAATACAGGAGAGATTCCAGAAGACTGGAAAAGGGCAAATCTAGTGCCCACATACAGAAAGAGACTTAAGGAGAAGCCAGGAAACTACTGACCACTCAGCGTAACCTGTGTACCAGGAAAGTCAATGGAGCAAATACTTAGTAATCAATCTGCAAAGATGTGGAAGAAAACACAGCGATAATTAACAGTCAGCATGAATTTGTCAAGAACAAATCAGGCCAAACTCTCCTGAGAGTTTTATTTGGCAATGAAACAAGCCTTGTGGATGGGTGGAAGTGGTGGACATGGTATACCTTGACTTTAGTAAAGATTTTTGATGCTGTCTCCCATGCCCTTCACATAAACAACTTAGGAAAATACAACTTAGATGGAGCTACTATAAGGTGGGTGCATAACTAGCTGGACAGCCATTTCCAGAGAGTAGTTATCAATGGCTCACAGTCATGCTGGAAGGGTGAAACAAGTCAGTTTCCTCAGGGATCAGTTTTAGTCCTTTTGTAATCAATATCTACATCAATGATTAAGATAGTGAGATAGAGAGTACGCTTATAAAATTTGTGGATGATACCAAGCTGTGAGGGGTTGCAAATGCATCGGAGCATAATATTAAAAATCAGAAATGATCTGGACAAACTGGAGAAATGGTCTGAAGCAAATAGGATGAAATCCCATGCAGACAAAAGCAAAGCCTTTCACTGCTGCACGCATACAACATGGAAAATGATTGACTAGGAAGGAGTCCCGCTGAAAGGAATTTATAGCAGATCACAAGCAGATCACAAAGGACTCAGCAGTCTAACGCTGTTCCCAAAAAAAGAAACAAAAAAATCCATCATTATACTGGGATGTATTAGCAAGATTGCCAAAAGCAAAATATGAGAATTAATTCCTCTGCTCTATTCTCTGCTGATTACAGCTCATCTGAAGTATTGTATCCAGTTGGAGAAAGTCCAGAGAAGAGCAACCAAAATGATTAAAGGCCTAGGAAACATAATGTATGAGGAAAGAGTGAAAAACTGGTTTATTTAATCTGGAAAATAGTAAATGGAGAGAGGACATGATAACTGTACTCAGGTATTGAATGAGTTTTTGAAAGAATGAGGGAGAAGAATTCTTCTTCTTAACTTCTGAGGACAGGGCAAGAAGCAAGGGGCTTAAGTTGTGGCAAGGGAGGTTTAGGTTGGACATTAGGAAAAACGTCCTCACTGTCAGGGTGGGTTAGCGGTAGAATAAAGTGCCCGGGGAGACTGTGGCGTCTCCATCACTGGAGGTTTTTAAGAGCAGGTTAAACAAACAACTGTTGGGGTGGTCTAGCTTATACTTAGTATCTTGTCATGGGTAGCTGACACCACAGAATACTAGAACTGGAAGGGACCTCACAAAGTCATCTAGTCAAGTCCCCTGCCCTCACAGCAAAACTAACACATCTAAAGTAGAGGCTAACTTTGCCTTGGAGCCTTGGAGCTTGGAACACATAGAGCTGCCCAAATTTTCAGTTTCATGGATAGCTACAGCTCTCGACTGAACTGAACAGAACAATTGAGTTGCTGTTCAATAGTTAGATATGCAAGTTGACCTCTGTAGTTCTATAGAAACAGCAGGACCAGATCATCAGTCGAGGTAAACCTTTGTGATTCCAGTTAAATCAGATGAGGCTCGGGCAATGAGTATTTCTATAGAAAGTGTTGGAGTCGTACAGTATTTTATGAAAGCGGATTGTGGCCGAGATTTGTCGTAACTCTCTAAGGTGTTTCCATGTCCACAACCCAACAATAGCTATTAGGAGAAAGGGGTCTGCATCTCATATGGAGATTTGAAAATCTCAACCTGCTGTTTTTAACAAAGCATCCCCCAATTCTGCAATCAATGCCCCACAGAAAGTCCTGTAGGCAAAGCTGTACACGCTCTGTTTCCACAGCTCAAAAATAACAGAGTATTGGTGCAGGAATAGTTCCAGAGTTAAAACTATCACTAAAGGCACAAGAGTAATCTGAGTCAAAGAGACTTACCCGGTGCACCAGGCGGATGAAGTCAAGAGAAGTCGATAGAACCGCCTGTACCGACTAGCACTTTTATACGCTTTCTTAGCAAAGGAAACACCCTTAATGCATTGAAATCAGATCAAGTAACCAAACAAAATGGTTATTTGCCTCAATAACCCCTGTAATTATTTTTCTGGTTTCGATCACAGATAACGATTGTTAATCAATTCCTAGTCACACAGAATGATTTACTGCTCTCTGCAATTTCATTTTATCTTCAGCCTTCATGAGACAGGTATTTTCCTGATATCGTCCTCCTGATTTCCTGGGTGCCTACAGGGAAATGCATCTCGTTTGATTTCTTTCATTCTGCTTTGATTAACTTCAGCGTCTGAAGGTGCCTTGGAGGTGTATCAATGGTACAATCTGCTGAGCTGGCCAGCATTTCATATTCATTCTTCATCTATGAAGACAAGTAAATCACCAATGGCAAGGTGCACCTTATCCTTCAAACTGCTTGGGGGCTGGGCGAGTTATTTTGGCTTGCTTAGAATGCCTACTTGTAATTCTTTACCATGCTTGTGACCCAATGGTTATGAAATCCATGGATGTCCTTTCAGTCGGGTCAATGGCCTTGAAACCAGGAATTCTGGGTTGTAATCATAAGAACATAAGAACATAAGAACGGCCATACTGGGTCAGACCATAGGTCCATCTAGCCCAATAGCCTGTCTGCTGACAGTGGCCAGTGCCAGGTTCCCCAGAGAGGGTGGACCGAAGACAATGATCAAGCGATTTGTCTTGTGTCATCCATCTCCAGCCTCTGACAAACAGAGGCCAGGGACACCATTTCTGTCCCTTGGCTAATAGCCTTTTATGGACCTAACCTCCATGAAATTATCTAGCTTCTCTTTAAACTTTGTTATAGTCCTAGCCTTCACAGCCTCCTCTGGCAAGGAGTTCCACAGGTTGACTACGCGCTGTGTGAAGAAGAACTTTATTTTATTAGTTTTAAACCTACTACCCATTAATTGTATTTGGTGTCCTCTAGTTTTTCTATTATGGGAACGAATAAATAACTTTTCTTTATTCACCCTCTCCACACCACTCATGATGTTATAGACCTCTATCATATCCCCCCTCAGTCTCCTCTTTTCTAAACTGAAAAGTCCCAGTCGCTTTAGCCTCTCTTAATATGGGACCCGTTCCAAACCCCTAATCATTTTAGTTGCCCTTTTCTGAACTCTTTCCAAGGCCAAAATATCTTTTTTGAGGTGAGGAGACCACATCTGTACACAGTATTCAAGATGTGGGCGTACCATAGTTTTATACAGGGGCAGTAAGATATTCTGGGTCTTATTTTCTATCCCTTTCTTAATAATTCCTAACATCCTATTTGCCTTTTTAACTGCTGCACACTGTGTGGAAGTTTTCAGAGAACTATCCACGATAACTCCAAGATCTTTTTCCTGATTTGTTGTAGCCAAATTAGCCCCCATCATACTGTACGTATAGTTGGGGTTATTTTTTCCAATATGCATTACTTTATACATATCCACATTAAATTTCATTTGCCATTTTGTTGCCCAATTACTCAGTTTGGTGAGACCTTTTTGAAGTTCTTCACAGTCTGCTTCTGTCTTGACTAGCTTAAACAGTTTGTTATCTTCCGCACACTTTACCAACTCGCTGCTTACCCCTTTCTCCAGATCATTTATGAATAAGTTGAACAAGATTGGTCCCAGGACCAATGGGGTTAAGGGACACCACTAGTTACGATTTATTCCTACCCTTTGTTTCCTGTCTTTTAACCAGTTCAATCCTCTCCTGAAAATACGGAACGACATGCCCTATGGTTAAACTGAATCTCTCCTAAGCCTTGGGAACTCAAATGGGAAATTGTGGAACTACTCACTGTGGTTTCTAGCCTATCCTTTAAATCAGTTTCCGTACCTAAAGACTGGAAGATCGCTAACATGATGCCCATTTTGAAAATGGGTTCTAGAGGTGATGCTGTCAATTACAGACCTCTAAGTCTAATGTCAGTACCGGGCAAATTAGTTCAAACTATAGTAAAGATTAAAATTGTCAGACATATAGATGAACATAATTTGTTGTGGGAATGTCAACATGGTTTCTGTAAAGGGAAATCATGCTTTATAAATCTACCAGATAGTCTAGTAGCACCTTAAAGACTCACAAAACATGTAGATGATATCATGAGCTATCGTGGGCACAACCCTGAAGAAGTGGGTTGTGCCAAGTCTAGTCTTTAAGGTGCTGCTAGACTATTCGTTGTTTTTAACATCTACCAGAGTTCTTTGGGGGGATCAACAAACATGTGGACAAGGGGATCCAGTGGATCTAGTGTACTTAGATTTCCAGAAAGCCTCTGACAAGGTCCCTCACCAAAGGCTCTTAAGTAAAGTCAGTTGTCATGGGATAAGCAGGAAGGTCCTCTCCTGGATTGATAACTGGTTAAGAGACAGGATACAAAGGGTAGGAATAAATGGTCGGTTTTCAGAGTGGAGAGAGGTAACTAGTGGGGGCCCCCAAGGGTCTGTCCTGGGATGAACCCTAATCAACCTATTTACCCCTTTCTCTAGATCATTTATAAACAGTGAGGTGGCAAAATTTGCAGATGATGCCAAACTGCTCAAGGTAGTTAAGTGCAAAGCAGACTGTGAAGAGCTTCAGAAGGATCTCACCAAACTAGGTAATTGGGCAACAAAAAGGCAAATAATTTTAATGTTGATATATGCAATGTAATGCCCATTGGAAACCATAACCCCAACTATACGTACAAAATGATGGGGACTCATCTAGCTATTACCACGCAAGAGAGAGATCTTGGAGTCACGGACAGTTCTCTGAAAACATCCACTCAATGTGCAGCAGCAGCAAGAAAAGCAAAGAGAAGGTTAGGAATCATTCTCTCTCCCTTTGTTATTTAGACAGAGAATATCTTACTACCGCTGTATAAATCCATGGTCTGCCCACATCTTGAATACTGTGTAGAAATGTGGTCGCCTCATCTCCAAAAAGATATCTTGGCATTGGAAAATGTTCAGGAGAGGGCAAAAAATGATTAGGAGTTTGAAATGGCTGCCATAGCAATAGAGTTTAAAAGGAGCGGGGGTTTTCAGATTAGAAAAGAGGAGACTAAGGGGGGATATGATAGAGATCTATAAAATCATGACTGGTATGGAGAAATAAGGAAAAGCTAGTTACTTGTTCCCATAACCTAAAAACTAGGGGTCACCAAATGAAATTCATAGGTAACAGGTTTAAAAGAAACAAAAGGAAGTGTTTTTCCTGCTGCTCAGAGTCAACCAGTGGAACTCCTTGCGAGAGGATGTTTCGAACACCAGGACTATAGGAGGGTTCAAAAAAGAACTAGAGAAATGGATGGAGGTTAGGTCCATCAATGGCTATTAACCAGGATGGGTAGGAATGTTGATCCTAGCCTCTGTTTGTCAGAGGCTGGGAATAGGTGACAGGAGAGGGATCATGCAATGATTCCCTGTTCTCTCCACTCCCTCTGGGGCATCTGGCATTGGCCACTGTTGGCAGGCAGGATACTGGGCTAAACAGACCTTTTGTCTGACCCACGGTGGCCGCTTTTATGTTCTTATCCCTGCCCATCATGGGTAACAGCCACCTGTGACCCTGACAGATGAGTGAGAACCAGGGAGAGTGGCGTGGTAGAGTGCTTGACTGTAACGAAGAAGAATGCAGGAGATTTAGCATATTTCTTGTACACACGTTGTAACCCGCACAAATGTCTCTCTCCCTTCCACACTGTAGGGACACACACCTTTTCCCAGTTCCTAGGGCTCAAGGTGCAACCCTGTGAATTTATACACCCACCCTCACCCAATTCCTAGGGCTCAGGGCACATCTTCTTGCGGGTTTTGCAGGATCTTTAGCCACTGAAAAAGCCTCACACAGTAATGTCCTTTTCCTCTATTTATTGACAATACCCAAACAAGCAGAATACACATGCTAAGCACACAGGGTCATGCTCACCAATGCAAACCAGTTCTGTGCGGCATCTGAGCGCAGCACTTTGGTTTCTAAAGCTGATGAGTCCGGAGTAGATATTAATGAATAAAAATGGATACATTTTGTGAGATGGGAACCCCCAGAGGATGCAAGGAGTCATGGTCGAGTTTCCTTGAGTGGTGCTATCGCAATTTATATAGAGTCAGAATCTGGATTAAAACGGCAGTTTCCATATGTTTGAACTGAGGATTTTCCATGCTGGATTTGAGCAGCTCTCCATATGTTTAGTTAGTTTCCTGTCACTGGTAGGGAAAACGAACAGCTTCATCAGAGTATGTGACACAAATGCCAAAGCTCTCTCTCTGTCTCGCTCTCTCTCATTATACTTGTCTGCTTATTGATGAAAGTGAACCACCAGGATTAGGTGGGCATAGAAGGTCCAAACCTCTTCTGCTGTACATATGTTGACACACATGAGAAGGCTGAGAAGGTGGCTACACAGACATCTATTAAAAGATACCTAGTAAATGCTGCCTAATCTCAAAATATATTTGGAGTGATATTTTGAGTATTTGCTAAGGAAGATGTGTGCCCTTCTCTGGTGTAATATTTGCCATAATTTCTCCATCTGTTTTTTATGGCCACTTTTCAAGTATTTGCAGACCATGATCATGACCTGCCTTAACTGTGTGATTCAGTCAGAAGATAAACTGCTCACCCGAAGCAACATTTATTTATGTTTTCTTTGCCAAATAAATAAATAAATAAATAAATGCATCAAGAGAAATAGTGAGAAGAGTCCTTAGGGGAAGAACATTTCTATGTTATTTTAATTTTGCCAACCAAATACAGAAAGAGTTTGTAGAATGGGAATTGATCTATAAATTTGACACTGTAATGCACCAACCAGTTAATGTCTTTGTTTAGGCCCAGGGAAACAAAGCCCCTTTCTCCTGCTAGTAACATCTGCATGTAAATCTACGTATGGGACACATCCAGCCCGCTTATAACAGGGTCTTATGCTCAACAGACACATTTTCTGCTGTTACATAGATCTCCTGGTTTCTATTATTTCCACTCCAACCCATCTGAGGAAGTTGGGTTTTGCCCACAAAAGCTCATGACCCTTTCTATCTTGGTTAGTCTCTAAGGTGCCACAGGACTACTCATTCTTTTTATGAGGCTCCGGAACCCCTTTGGTGCCTACATTCCTTGTCACTTGTGAAATGCAATCTTCTGCACTGAGAATCCCTCCCATTACTGGCAATTAGCCCTCCCACGATGAGTGAGGTGTGTGCTATTACACCCTGCAGATTGCTTGTATCTCAAATCATTATGCACCGTGTTCGTGCCCAGTATCGTTCCATTTACTGCCTTGGTGACCAAAAGGAAATTCATCTGGCTGGTTGTGCTTCATTCTGTTGGCATTAACTGTGCCGGCGGAGTGTCTCTGAGGGAGCTGCCATCAGGCACAGGATTCCAAGTTAGCTCGGTACATCAGCCTAGGAGCTGGAATTTGGAATTTATTCTGGGATTAGAGAGGTGAGGAGACTTCCTTCTGCATGCTTCACTTGCCATTCCCCCCTATTAAGCCCGGGCCCTGATACCAAGACCACTGACATCCCTCCATATTTTCCAATGAGTTCAGTCGACTTCCATTGTGGCCCTGTGGGTGGCTACCCTCTCCACTAGAATGGGTCAGCAGATGGACAATGTACTAGGTAGATCTCAACGAGCAGTCCTGTGGCACCTTAGGGCCCAACAAATATACACCTAGATAGTATCGTGACACAAGCCACTTCCTCAGATGAGAGTGACTAGGAGATGAGTTTTGCCCATAAAAGCTTATGGTATATATCAACATAGTCTCTAAGATGCCACTCATTGTTTTAAAGTTACAGACCAACACAACAACCTCTCTGAGACTGTGTAGGTCTCGCACACTGAGAATAAGGATAAAGAATTTTGGAGAGGAGGATCGGTCTCCGGGTTGGCCTGCTGCTCTGGGGGTAATTTCATTCTCCTGAGCTTAGGAACTCTGCTTGAAATTCTTCTCTGGCCATGGCAATCTTGTGTCCATGCCAACAATGGCATCTCTTGTTGTGCCCGCTGAGGGGCACTTTTCTACAGCGTAGGACCTTTCCTCCTGTGCTGAAATACTCTGGATTAGTTCATACTCTGCAGTAGTGCAACATCCTCTGGAGCTCGTTCCTCAGACATCCCTGCTAGCACTAAGGGGACATCCTTTTCAGGGCTTTGTGAGGTACATTATTCCAGGAGCACACCACTGTCCTGTTAGGTCACACGTCGCTATGCCGCTCCAACATTTGAATCCCAAACTTTTCTACAATGCTGCCCTCTTTCCTTCCATCTTTCTGCTGCTCCTCTCGCGTGTCTGCAGGGTGCCTGCGGGAGGTGGCTTTTACGTGTCCTGTTCTGATCATCTTCTGACCCCCTGACCCTACAGCACAGACCGCGTGGCTGGACAGCTCTTCAGCATGCCATGTCCAATAACAGTAGGCTGAACATCTGGGATGAACAGAAATAGCGTGCAGCATCCTGCTTCATTTGCACTCTGGTGGCTTAGGAGGGACACGAGTTAACCATAGGGCTTGTAGTGCCATGTTTTCGGAAAAGCACGGTAACCCACAAGGCCTGGTTTGAAGGCCACTGAACTGTCCAAAAGGACAGGGGATTGTGGAGTTAATTCTCCCAGCTACTCAGTCGTTCTATGGATAAGTCCCGCCTTGCACTAATTATATAGATAAAGAACTAACATGGAATCCTGGGCATGTCAGCAGATTGGAGTGTGACGCTAATCAAAGCAGAATGAAGTAAATTAAAATAGATTCAATACCCAGTTGACAGCCAGGAAGTCAGGGGAATGATACCAGAAAAAAAAACTCAAGATAAAACAAAATTGCAGCAAGTAGGTCATTTTGTGTGGGACTGTGTATTGACTAAGAGTCATTAACCCTAATCAAAACCATTATAATAATTAGAGGAGTTACCCAGGGAAACAAACATTGGGTTTGATTTCTGATTGTGTCTTAGCCAATGGGAAGCAGAAGGAACACCCTTTGGGCACTAAGAAAGCACATAAAAGAGCTTGGCATGGCACGTTGTTTGATCCACTTCTCTTGACTTCATCCCCTTGGTGCTCCGGGTAAGTCTCTGACTCAGATTACTCTCATGGTGTCTTTGGTGATGGTTTTAACTCTGGATCTAATCTTGCACTGATATTCTCTGCCATGAGAGCTGCTGGAGATGGAGGCAAAAGAGATTTTCTGTAGCTCATCAAGTCGAGACCTGGCTGGAGACTTTTTTTAAAGTCAGGTTGGGACGTTCAAATCGGATTCTGGAATGCTTCCAGACATCCAGTCTACTCAAGTGGGGTGCTCAGGTGAAGCATTCATGGCCCTATCTCACCTGAGAGTCAGGATCCATTAGGGCTTCTCAGAGCATAACTACCAGTCTAGGGCTCAGAGAAAAGACAGCTGAGGAAGCATATCAGGCATATAGGGGACTGTGGGACCAGCGGCGTCTATCCAGATCCAAATGGCTAAGGCACGCTGCAGGAACGTGGGAGACCAGATTTCAAATCCTCACTCTGCCTCATTTCAAAAGGTCTCTCCCACCTCCCAGCGGCATGCCCGAAATGCCAGCTCCCTGTCTCTTAGGCTACGTCTACACTGCAGGGCTTTTGTGCAAGTCTTTTGGGGAAGAGAACTTACGTCCGCACCTCAAAGCGCATCGCTTTTGCAATGTGCATTTACGCAAGAGAGCGTCCACACTGCATGGACACTCTTGCACCAGAAACCTCTGATGGCCATTCACAGAATGGCCATCAGAGCACCTGTGCTTTTTTGGATAGGCCCTTTTTGCGCAAGCAGCCCCCGTGGGGTGACCACACCTGCCCTTTTGCGCAAGACCTGTAGCGCAAAAAGAAGTTATGCCTCATGGAAGGAGGTTTACCTACACCGCCAAGAGCTCTCTGTTCTGTCGATTGACTGTAGAATTTCTTGTGCAAATATGCGCTTGAGGTGTGGACGCTCCTGGGGTTATTGCACAAAAACCTTGTAGTGTAGACTTAACTTCAGTGACTTTTCTGGCAGTGACTTCTTTACTCCAAATACTTCTCAGGTAACCAGCCAGGGGGTAAGCACGGCTGCTTTCCCAGGCTGTTGGCACACCTTCCTGGCTGCGTGGATCAGTGAAAGCGCCACTGTCCCTGAAGGCGCTAGGCAAACTTTTTCCATTACTCTAAGAAGGTTTGGAAAGGGTCTGGGGTAGGAGGAGAAGGTCTCAAAACAGAGAGCACAAGCACTGGAAGGATGAAGCCATGGGAGGGGGAGATTGCAGGCTCCAAGCAGCTCTGACCTCCAGGAGAAGTGGCCACTCAAAGCTGAGGAGATGGAGAACATTCCCTGCCTGGGAACCCAAAGACAGTGGCCTGGCATGGGAAGGAGGAAGCCAGGATTTAAGGAGGCTTCACAGAGATGCTCTGGAAGAAGACTAAGGGGGAACAGAGGTATGGGATTAGTAGGAAAAAACAGGAGGCGCTGTAAGAAATGGGCCTACCTCACCGCTATTACCGCACAATGTCAGCCCTGAGTCTCTGGTGACACTGTGAATTGTGAGTTGTGCTAACACTGCTCCCTACTGTGTTTCAGGTTGACAACACTCGCCGACGATGACCTCTCTGTGTGCCCCGCGATGTCACCCGTGTCCTGACATATGCCCAGACCCATGCGCCTACGTCTGCAATGAGCCTTGTGTCACGTCCTGCGGAGACTCCACGGCCGTGGTCTATGCTCCACCAGTGGCCGTCAGATTCCCGGGACCCATTCTCGCCACTTGCCCTCAAGACAGCGTCGTGGGCACCTCCTTGCCACAGATACCCTATGGCCCCTATGGCTAGGGTGGTGCTGGGGTGGAGGTGTTTTTGGGGGTGCTGGTGGTCTAGGAGGTGGGGCTCTCGTTGGTACAGGAGGTGGATTTGGGCGTGGTTATGGTGGAGGCTCAGGAGGGGGATTTAGCGGTGGCTTTGGGGGTTCCCATGGGGGCTACTGGGGTCGGAGGTGCTACGCTAACCGCTATGACTGTTGCCCATGGTAAAGCCAGGAGCAAATCCAGGGCAAGCAGGAAACGACTGACACGATCGAGATTCCCACACGGCTCCTGGGGAAAGGGCACCCCAATGACACACAGGATCACGGAGCGTGGCGGGGGAGCTTCCCACGCAAACCCAGCTGATCTCTGCCTCCCTTCCGGGCACATGCCCCAACTCTATGGCCTCTCCTCTCTGGAGCCTGGTCTTATGCTCATAGTTTGCTTTGCCCTGTCTGATGCTCAGCAGTCCACAGCCAGTGATGAAACCTGGGAAGACGATTCACAGCTGCAGGGGCGAAAGGAGCGAAGCTGCTGCGGGAGAAGCGTCCCTTCGGGCTGTTGTCTGGTTGTGGCTCTGACTGTAACTCTGCAATTACGTTCTCTGTGCTCGAGATCACTGGCATTTCTGCTGCTCCTGCCCATTAAACCTTTCTTCTGCATCATGTTATGGTCCGTCTGAGGTTTCCTGCTCTTCCTCCATGGCACTCGGGGGGGAATTCTCCCTGTGCAGAGCGACAGTGTCAGGCACTGATCAGTCCCTCTCCTACCCACAAGTCAGGAGAGACTCAGGCACGTCACTTGGGCAGTAGCGGCGTGGAGGCCCTTATGCTCCCGCTCCTCCGGTGCAGACCCCTTGTTACACGTGTCCCAGGCACAATGGAAACACAGACGTGACTTTCCCACGGAATACTTTTCCCGGCTTTCATATTACGTAGTATCCAAGACTCCTCGAAATGGAAGGCAGCGCGGAACCACAGGGGGTTTTGCAGCTCAGCCCCCTAGGCTCAGGCAGAACAAAATACACTGACACGGTTGAAGACAGGTGCTTTTCTCACCTGTTCCTAATTCTCTCTGAGGAGGGGGATTCCGCAACCCCTCTCCGAGCCTGACATCCGTGCGTAGGGCACATCCCCACAGCGGGGCTGTTTCGGGATAACATGGGTGTCACGGGGCCGACTCCCCACCATGGCGCCTCCAGCCGGCAGCCCTGGGAACGAGCCTGTTTGGCTCGGGGGACGTCTCCTTCTAGCTGGCGTCTCCCCCTGTATCTCTTTGTTGCCGGGCTCCTCTTCAGGAGGCTGCCCTCCCGCAGTGCCCGCGCCAGTGTCTGAGCCCCCCTTTCAGGGGTGGGTGTTTATCCTGCCTACACTCCAGGGCCCTCCCTTCCCCAGGGCACCCTGTTCTCCCCCCCAAGGGGCACCCAGCTCCCCTGGACCCACCTTGCCCAGTGACCCACTGCTAGTCTCCATCTAGCCCCTGCCTCCAGGCACCCTGCATCTGCGATGGCAAATGGGTGTGGACCTGCTGCCTCTGCCTGCCATGGCTGCCTCTCTACAGCCCTAGCAGCCTTGGGCCTTGATTCACGCCCTGCAGCCTGGGAGCTTGCCTGCCCAGAGCGTCCCCAGCCCTGTTCTACCTCCAGGAAGCCAGGTCCCTATTGCGCTCAGTCCAGAGCAGCAATCAGTTCTCCCCCTCCCTCCAAGACTCCTTCTTTATACAGCCCCCAGCTGGGCCCTCCTTAGGAGAACTGCCCCCGCTGGGGCTTCGCTCTTAGTCCTCACTCAGGGCTGGATTCTGTCCTTAAAGGGCCTGTGCTGGTCGAACTCCATGTCACACACCCTCCCCCTTCAGTATCTCCCATGGAGAGCAAGGGGAACCCTAAAATCCCAATATTTGCCTTAGCTGGGCCCGTAGGGCATCTCTCTCCTTCTGCAGGCTCCCCACTCTCGGGAGCAGCCTACTCCCCTCTTCAAGAGTCTGGGTCCCCACAGTGGTCCTCTCCACCCTGGTGAGGGTCTGGGTCCCCACTGAAGCACGGCCTGCTCCCAGGAGGGTCCCCAGAATCGTCTTGGGCCTCTTGGCCTCAGACACACCCTTACTGGAGGCTTTTGCCATCACCACTCCCCCCTTTGGAGTAGCCTTCTGCTGAACCTCCTTCTCCGCCTCCCGCCCCTTTCCCTTGGGGCAGGGCCTTCTGATATGGCCCTCAGCCTGGCAACAGAAGCACCGCTTGTCCTTCCCTTGGCCCCGGCCCTTCTCCAGGCCATTTCTGGCCTAGCTTTTCCCTCAGGGCTAGCCGGGACCCTGCAAGTCCCCCCGGTGCACTCCCACTTCAGTTGCCCCGGCTCCCCACAGGTCCCACATGTTCATGACCCCCCTGTTGCCTTCACAGGAGGTGTCCTCCCCATGGCCATATTATGTGGGTGGGGCCTCCCTGCTCGAACACAGTAGGGGCATTCCCTCCTCGTGTGTGCCCTGTGCCCACCGGCAAAACAAGCTCTAAGTCCAGGCCCTGGCTCCCCACTCTTGGTGCCTGGTTTCCCATGGAGTCTGGGTGCCCGCCCCTGCAGTGGCAAGACCAGTCTCTTCTGCTGCTCAGCGAGCTGGGCCACCCATGCCCTCCACTACACATCCATTTTTTCCCTCCACCCACAGTTCCACAGGTCTCCTCGTATGGCCTAAGGCCAGAGTCTGCAAGATAGCCCCTTCGGTCACAGGGTGGCACCACCCAAGGGCCAGAGTTCACAAAATAGCCCTCTCGTATCAGGGAGGGACCTCACGTACCCACATTCTCCACCTTGTGGAGAAGGCTTGTGGGGAGGGGAAGGGGCTTGTGCGGAGGGGGAAGGGGGAGAGGAAGGGGCTTGTGCAGAGGGGGAAGGGGAGAGGAAGGGGCTTGTGCAGAGGGGAGGGGAAGAAAGGGGAAGGCACCAAGGGACAGGGTGGAGGAGAGACAAATGGCAGGGGCCAAGTGCAGACAATGAGGAAAAGGGCAGGAGGAGGTGTCAGTGGGAGGGGACAGGGTGATGCTGAGAGAGGAGAGAGAGGGAAGGGCATTGGGGGGCTAGAGGGGGAGGGGAGGTGCTGGGAGAAGGCTTGAAAGAAGGAGTGGGCATGAGAAAAGTGGGGATGGAGCAAATCATGTGTGAGGGCACAGAGGGGCAGGAGGGGAATGGGGCAGAGAGGGGCGAGGGGGTGGGCATCAGGGGAAAAGAGGGCAAAGGAGGCAGGGGCTGTAAGGGAAGGGGGAGGCACCAGGAGGGTGCAGGGCTAAGGAAGGTGCAGGTGCCAGGGGATTCTGGGGTGAAGCAGAAGGGCAGACACCTGCAGGGAGGGACCAGCACCAGAGGAGAGAGGCAGGGCAGGTGTAGAGGGAGGTGTTAGGAGAGGGGATGAGGAGGGTAGCTCACATGGTCAGAGGGGGCTACTGGAGGAGTGGGCACAGGGGGGAGAGAAGGGCTGGTGGAGGGGGGCAGGGCGCAGGAAGGCTGAGGGCAGTGAGAAGGGCAGGAGTCAGGACAGCAGCGGAGGGTGAGGAGTTGGGGGGCAGCAGGCACCAGGGGAGCTGATGGAGCAAGGGGAGGAGACATGGCAGCAGAGGGAAAAGGTCGAGGTTTATAAGATATTTATTAATAACATGGGTGCCACAGTGGCACATCCAAACAAGCCACATGAACTCAATACTGGTGCACAACACAAAATCCATTCTGCTCATGGGAGGAAACTCTTAGGCTGTGTCTACACTGGTGGCTTCTTGTGCAAGAACATCTTGTGCAAGGGTTCTTGTTCAAGAAGTCTTTTGCGCAAGAGCATCCATGGCAGTGTGGACGCTCTCTTGCGCAAGAAAGCTCCAATGGCCATTTTAGCCATAGGGGTTCCTTGCGCAAGAAAGCCCTGCCGAGCGTCCACACTGCCCTCTTGCACAAGAGAGCTTACACCGGTTAGAAAGGAGCATAGCTCTTGCACAAGACACCCTCTCTTCCCACGCCGGACTGTGACTTTCCTTGCTCAAGAGCAGGTGGGCAGTGTGGCTGCTCTGTGGGTCCTTGCACAAGAACGGCTGTACTTGCGCAAGAAGCCGCGAGTGTAGACATAGCCTTAGAGGGAACACTTCCCCCAGCCTCTCTGCCCCCGAGTTAATGTCACACACATTGGGTTAATGCAACTGCAGGATAGTTGCTTGAGGGGGGTTTGGTGGGGGCCAAACTAATCCCTGTTGGTAGGAGGATGGTGGGAAAAGTCCTTCGAGAGGGGTGACATGACACCTTTTACTTCTGGTTATGCATCCATCTTGTCCCGAGTGTGTTACCTCCAGAGGCCTGGTTAACGGGGGTCAGGAGGTGTGGCTAATGGGGGTCAAGGCGTGGTTAATGGAGGTCAGGGGTGTGGCTAATGGGGGTTGGGGCATGGTTAACGGGAGTCAGGGGGTGTGGCTAATGGGCATTGGGATGTAGTTAAAGGGGGTCAGTGGGTAATGGGGCACCACCAAAAATTATACAAATCAGCCGGTCCCGGAGAAGGAGTGCGTTGTCTCCTTGAGCCACAGGAGTTTAGCGCAGGGTTTCCCTGTGCTGGGGGAGGGTGTGTGTGTGTGTGTGTGTGTGTGTTGACGGGGGATATTTTTGTTCTTTTTTTTTTCCTGGAGCCCTCCGTTGAAACGTGTGTGTGCTTTTTTTTTTTTTGCTCAACCAAAATTGCTGGGGACCCCACACTTCCTAAAGCTGGCCCTGGATCTATGTCCCCGGCGTCCTCTTCAGGAGACTGCCCTCCCGCAGTGCCCACACCAGTGTCTGAGCCCCCCTTCCGGGGGTGGGTGTTCATCCTGCTTGTGCTCCAGGGTCCTCCCTTCCACAGGGCACCCTCTTCTCCTCCCAGAGAACACCCAGATTCACTGTACCCACCTTCCCCTAGCAGAGCCGGATTAAGGCATGGGCTAGCCGGGCAGCTGCCCAGGGCGCCAACCTATGGGGGGCGCCTGATGGCAGCTGTAAGGGGTGCACAGCGTCCCTTACAGCTGCCATCAGGCATCGCGCACCCGGCTCCCGGATCGCAGGCTGCAGCAGCTCCCAGTGGACACCCTGCAGCAGCCACAGCGTTAACCCCCGTAGCGCCAGCCAGTAGTGCCCTTCCCGCCGTGGCCGTGGGGCCTTGCATGGCCAGGCTTGGCCCGCCCTGGGCGGCCCAGGGCTGCGCGCTACCAGTGGTAGCTGAGCTGGGCCGGGCCGGGCCGGGCACGTGCATCCTGCCGCCGCCAGCTCTGCGCGCCCTCCCCCACGCGGCGGGCAGAGGTGGGGCCACGCATGTGCCCTGCCCCACATGCTGGCGCAGGGGCGGGGCCACGCATGCAACTTTCCCCAACCAGGCGTGCAATTAAACTGTCTGCCCGGGGTGCCGGAATGGCTCGGTCCAGCCCTGTCCCCTAGTGACCCACTGCCACTCTCCATCTAGCCCCTGCCTCAGGGGCAAACTGCATCTGCAATGGCCACTCATCACTGGCAAAGGGGGATGGACCTGCCGCCCCTGCCTCCCACGGCTGAATCTCTACAGCCCCAGTAGCCTCAGGACTTGCTTCAGGCCCTGCAGCCGGGGAGTTTGCTTGGCCAGAGCCTCCCCAGCCCTGACTGCCTTCCCCAGCCCTGCTCTGCCTCCAGGAAGCCTCCTGCTCCCCTGGCAGTCAGGTCCCTATTGCTCTCTCTCCAGACCAGCAGGCAGTTCCCCCTCCCTCCAGGAGCCCGTCTTTATCCAGCCCCCAGCTGGGCCCTTGTTAGCAGAGCTGCCTCAGCTGGGGCTTCGCACTCTGCCCTCACTCAGGGCTGGGGTTTTGCCCTTAAAGGGGCAGTGCAAGGCAAGCGCCCTGTCACAATCCCTAATCCCAAAATGGTGTTCTGTGCAGTCTCCACAAGAAGCCCATTATTACAAAATACATTGGAAATAAAGGGCATCTAATTCCGATTTCCTGTCAGCCTCATTGCACGAGAAATAAGGAGGACACTGGAACAGCACCCTAGTTCAACAGTTGGTGCTCTGTAGACAGCATCAAATTTTGAAATATTTGCGCATAGCTCGAAATAAGCTACGCAATTTGCATAGCTTAACAAGAGAAAGCCTGTGTAGACGGAGCATCCCTGAATTTAGAGCATGTATACCTCGATCTATCCTGTATCTCCATGACTGCAAATTAAGACAGATAATCCATGTCCCTCTTTTACTGGACATACAAAACAATTCATCCTCATCCTCTGTATCACAGCCCTGAACATACCATGGAGTGACAAGAAATAACGTTCAGCGTGTGGATCCCATGCTGTTGTGCTCGGCAGGCCTAGGAGGGATGCAGTGTAACCCCAGGGCAGGGAGTGCCGGGACCCAGGAGCCCGGTTGGAAGGCCATTGAAGTGATTGAAAGGGCAGCCATGGACTTCACAACTACTGGGAAAAACACAAACTGAAGAATTACAGGTGGGGAGTCTAAGCAAACTCCCAAAGAGAAACTCCACATGACCATTAATTATAGACTGATCTGCATGCACAAAGAACTAACCTGGATTCCTGGGCATGTCAGCAGATCGTCCCATTGATAGACCTCTCACACACCCTCGGACGCGGAAGTTACTCAGAGCAAAAGGAGAGAAATGAAAGGAGATGTATTTCCCTGTCAACACCCAGGAAGTCAGGAGGATGGTACGAGGAAGGGACTTGGCCCATAAAGATAAAAGCAAAACTAAAATTGCTCCTTGCAGCATTGAGAGCGTTCTGGGTGGTTCCGAGACTTGACTAGCAATCGTTAAAATAATTACAGGAGTTGCCCTAGCAAGCACAAAGAGTTTGGACCCTGATAAGATCTCAGAGCATAAAGGGTGGATCTCCTGCTTCCCATTGGCTAAGAAAGCATATAAAAACGCTTGGAACGGCACGTTGTTCTATCCACTTCTCTTGACTCCATCCCCTGAGTGCACCAGGTAAGTCTCTTTGACTCAGATTACGTCTAGTGTTGCTACAGTGATAGTTTTAACTCTGGACCTGACTCTGCACCAATTGTCTGTGTTGGTAGAGCTGTTGGATGCGGGGGCGAGGGGGCTTCTCCTTTATATGGGACATTTTGTGTTGCTCTTCGTTTTCAGAGTTTGGGTGGCTCTTGTCCTAAAAAGAGCAGGTTAGGATTTCCACAACTACCTAGGGAATGCGGAGCCGGCTCTCACAGGCTTCCAGCGAGTGTTACTTGAGTCCTTGTTAACCCAAGTCAACGCTGTCCTTGACTGTTCTCAGCACCACTTTGGGCCACTGTTATCACACAGGGTTTGAGAATTCCAGGCCTGCAAGACAAAGAAAATCTTCAATGTCGGAGGAGTAGCTCGACGCGGCCTTGTCACAGAACCTGCCATTCCAACCAACTCAGAAGGGACGAGTCAACACTAGGATAGGGCTGCAGAAAACCTGCTTTGCTCCTCTTCTCTGCTCCAGATTGCTTTGGGCGAATCCATTGGGAGCAGATTCTCCAGAGGGCTCAGTGCTCAGAGCTGGAGTGGCCATGCTGGGCAGGTCACAGCCACCGATTCTCTCGTGCCCTACGGTAGAAATAAGACGGGGGTACGGTGCAGCTTCATGGCGGCACGACTCCGTGAAAGGGCGACTTGCACTGAACGTGCCAGGCAAGCTCTGTTGAGGGGTGTCAGATTGAGAAAGCAGGTTCTGGGGCTGAGGGGAGTGGTCCCAAAAATCAGAGCGCACAACACGAGAGGGATGAAGCCCTGGGAGGGGAGGTTGCAGGCTCCAAACGGCGCTGACCTGAAGGAGAAGGGGCCACTCAAAGCTGAGCAGATGGAGAACATTCCCTGCCTGCGAACCCAGAGACAGTGGCTTGGCATGGGAAGGAGGAGGCCAGGATCTGAGGAGGTTTCCCAGGGGATGCTTAGGAAGACGATGACGGGGGCTTGGCGAATAGGAGGAGAAGGAAGAAACAGGAGCAGCTAAGGAGCCTGTAGGAATTGGCCCTACCTCCCCGGTGTTACAGCACAACACGGTTTGGGCTTCCCCAGCGACACTGTGAATTGTCAGTTGTGTTTACTCTGATCCCCTCTGTATTTTACAGGTTGACAACACTCGCCGACGATGACCTCTCTGTGTGCCCCGCGATGCCACCCGTATCCTGACATATGCCCAGACCCATGCGCCTACGTCTGCAATGAGCCTTGTGTCACGTCCTGCGGAGACTCCACGGCCGTGGTCTATGCTCCACCAGTGGCCGTCAGATTCCCGGGACCCATTCTCGCCACTTGCCCTCAAGACAGCGTCGTGGGCACCTCCTTGCCACAGATACCCTATGGCCCCTATGGCCCCTATAGGGGTGGTGCTGGGGGTGGAGGTGTTCTTGGGGGTGCTGGTGGTCTAGGAGGTGGGGCTCTTGTTGGTACAGGAGGTGGATTTGGGCGTGGTTATGGTGGAGGCTCAGGAGGGGGATTTAGCGGTGGCTTTGGGGGTTCCCATGGGGGCTACTGGGGTCGGAGGTGCTACGCTAACCGCTATGACTGTTGCCCATGGTAAAGCCAGGAGCAAATCCAGGGCAAGCAGGAAACGACTGACACGATCGAGATTCCCACACGGCTCCTGTGGAAAGGGCACCCCAATGACACTCAGGATCACGGAGCGTGGCGGGGGAGCTTCCCCTACGCAAACCCAGCTGATCTCTGCCTCCCTTCCGGGCACATGCCCCCAACTCTATGGCCTCTCCTCTTCTGGAGCCTGGTCTTATGCTCATAGTTTGCTTTGCCCTGTCTGATGCTCAGCAGTCCACAGCCAGTGATGAAACCTGGGAAGACGATTCACAGCTCCGCAGGGGCGAGAAGAAAGGGAGCGGAAGCTGCTGCGGGAGAAGCGTCCCTTCGGGGCTGTTGTCTGGTTGTGGCTCTGACTGTAACTCTGCAATTACGTTCTCTGTGCTCGAGATCACTGGCATTTCTGCTGCTCCTGCCCATTAAACCTTTCTTCTGCATCATGTTATGGTCCGTCTGAGGTTTCCTGCTCTTCCTCCAAGGCACTCGGGGGGGAATTCTCCCTGTGCAGAGCGACAGTGTCAGGCACTGATCAGTCCCTCTCCTACCCACAAGTCAGGAGAGACTCAGGCACGTCACTTGGGCAGTAGCGGCGTGGAGGCCCTTATGCTCCCGCTCCCCTCCGGTGCAGACCCCCCTTGTTACACGTGTCCCAGGCACAATGGAAACACAGACGTGACTTTCCCACGGAATACTTTTCCCGGCTTTCATATTACGCAGTATCCAAGACTCCTCGAAATGGAAGGCAGCGCGGAACCGCAGGGGGTTTTGCAGCTCAGCCCCCTAGGCTCAGGCAGAACAAAATACACTGACACGGTTGAAGACAGGTGCTTTTCTCACCTGTTCCTAATTCTCTCCGAGGAGGGGGATTCCGCAACCCCTCTCCGAGCCTGACATCCGTGCGTAGGGCACATCCCCACAGCGGGGCTGTTTCGGGATAACATGGGTGTCACGGGGCCGACTCCCCACCATGGCGCCTCCAGCCGGCAGCCCTGGGAATGAGCCTGTTTAGCTCGGTGGACGTCTCCTTCTAGCTGGCCTCTCCCCCCTGTTTCTCTTTGTCGCCGGGCTCCTCTTCAGGAGTCTGCCCTCCCGCAGTGCCCGCGCCAGTGTCTGAGCCCCCCTTCCGGGTGTGGGTGTTTATCCTGCCTGCACTCCAGGGTCCTCCCTTCCCCAGGGCACCCTGTTCTCCTCCCCAGGGGCACCCAGTTCCCCCTGGACCCTCCTTCCCAGTGACCCACTGCCAGTTTCCATCTAGCCCCTGCCTCAGGGCAAACTGCAGCCTCTAATGGCCACTCGTCACTGGCAAAGGGGTGTGGACTTGCTGCCTCCGCCTACCATGGCTGCCTCTCTACAACCCTAGAAGCCTCAGGCCTTGCTTCAGGACCTGCAGCCTTGGAGTTTGCTTGGCCAGAGCCTCCCCAGCCCTGCCTGACTTCCCCAGCCCTGCTCTACCTCCGGGAAGCCTCCTGCTCCCCTGGCAGTCAGGTCCCTACTGCTCTCTCTCCAGACCAGCAGGCAGTTCCCCCTCCCTCCAGGAGCCCCACTTTATCCAGCCCCAAGCTGGGCCCTCCTTAGCAGAGCTGCCTCAGCTGGGGCTACTCTCTCAGGGCTGGGGTTTTGCCCTAAACGGTCAGTGTTGGTCAAATGACCTGTCACACACCCCTCCCCATGCAGTATAACCCACATAGGTCACAGGGTACCCTAAAGCCCTCGTATTTACCTTATCTGCGCCTGTAGGGCGTTTCTCCCCTTCTGCAGGCTCCCCACTCTCGGGAGTAGCCTACACCCCTCTTCAAGGGTCTGGGTCCCCACAGTGGTCCTCTCCAGCCCAGCGAGGGTCTGGGTCCCCACTGAAGCACGGCCTGCTCCCAGGCCGGTCTCCAGAATCGTCTTGGGCCTCTTGGTCTCGGAAACATCCTTACTGAAGGCTTTTGCCATCACCATTCCCCTTTGCAGTAGCCTTGCGCTGAACCTCCTTCTCCGCCTCCCGCCCCTTTCCCTTGGGGCAGGGCCTTCTGATATGGCCCTCCGCCTGGCAAGGGAAGCACCGCTTGTCCTTCCCTTGGCCCCGGCCTTTCTCCAGGCCATTTGTGGCCTAGCCCTTCCCTCAGGGCTAGCCGGGACCCTGCAGGTCCCCCCGGTGCACTCCCACTTCAGTTGCCCCGGCTCCCCACAGGCCTCACCTGTTCATGACCCCCCTGTTGCCTTCACAGGAGGTGTCCTCCCGTTGGCCATATTATCTGGGTGGGGCCTTGCTGCTCGAACACAGTAGGGGCATTCCCTCCTCGTGTGTGCCCTGTGCCCACCGGCAAAACAAGCTCTAAGTCCAGGCCCTGGATCCCTGCTCTTGGTGCCTGGTTTCCCATGAAGTCCGGGTGCCCACCCCTGCAGCGGCCAGACCAGTCCCTTCTGCTGCACGGCGACCTGGGCCACCCACCCCCTCCAATAAAGATCCATTTCTCCTTTTCTCCACCCACACTTCCATAGGTCTCCTCGTGTGGCCTGATGGTCCGAGTCGGTGAGATAGTCCCCTTGGTCGCAGGGCGGCTCCACCTGACGGCCGGGGTGAACAAAATAGCCCCCTCAGATCGGGGGGGACGGCATGTACCCACATTCTCCACCCCGTGTCACGGGGCGGACTCCCCACTGTGGCGCCTCCAGCCCGCAGCCCTGCGAATGAGCTTGTTTGGCTCGGTGGACATGTTGTACCAATGAAAGCACGCAGGATCTTATGAGGGATAAGGCAAAAAGCCACATTTATTGTAAAGATAATAGTATAATAATATATATATATATAAACATTCATTCAATCATTCATCCATTCATTCAGGTTCTGTGTAGTTGTTATAGTTACCAGCCTGGAAGTTGCTTGTGACAGAGTACTACTGGCCAGGTATCCTGTACACAAGTGATGGTAGTGGGGAGCAAGTCCTGATCAGATGCGCCTCTGACGCTCCTGGTGGGCTGGCAGCAGAACCTTGGACTCTGACTCCATGGTCTTTTGGTCCAGTCTTTATAGGAATTTCTTCCTATGCCAGTCTATGGGAATTGCTGCATCATGCTGATGTCTTCAGGGTGGCTGCCAGGTGCTTGTCAGTGATCTCATAGGGGGGGACCTCCAGTCTTTCTCCACTTGACACCTTTCGGTTGCACTGGCACCTGACGCCTTCTTCAGCCCTTTGATGCTGCATTCTCAGGCTGGCACCTCTCAAACCAGTCATTCATTGTCCAAGCACTCTCTCTCTCTCACATACCTTCCTAATTAGTGGTTCACTTACAGTATCTTGTATAATCATAATTTTACAGGTACAAGAGTTGTAGTTACAAAAACTTACAAAAGTTTCTATGTGGCATTTCTTAAAACCTTCTCTCTGAGTGGTGAGTTAGTTCCTGTTATAGTTACAATGTTTCACTTGGCCATTAGGGTTAATTGGCTCACAATGCTTGGAGGAGAACGGGCGGGCGTCAGTTGTGTAACAATGCCCTTAATCCATTACAGGGCGTGGCTCCCTGGGACACAGAGAGGGGAGCTCTTTCTGGCTACATAGTATTATATTCTTAACAGTTTTAAGTTACATGACCTAATATTACATTCCTAACAAATTATATTCTAGAGGGGCAATCATTATAAATCTAAACATTTAACAATCTTAACAAATAATAATAATAATAATAAATCTAAACACATATCAAGCTTGATAACACTAAATCTAAACACTTTAACAAGAATAAATCTAAACACTTATATGCTTCTTCTACTTAACAAACGTATACCACTTAGACTTTCAGTTGTGGGGAACAAATTATGGGGAGTCACTTCCACTTGGGGGAATCATTTTTAATACTTTAATATGTCATCCCTACAGACACCTCCCTCCAGCTGGTGTCTCTCCCTGTTTCTCTTTGTCCCCGGCGTCCTCTTCAGGAGGCTGCCCTCTCGTAGTGCCCACGCCAATGTCGCAGCCCCCCTTCCGGGGGTGGGTGTTCATCTGCTTGTGCTCCAGGGTCCTCCCCTCCCCAGGGCTCCCTGTTCTTCTCCCAGGGAACACCTAGCTCTGTTCCCCTGGCCCCACCTTGCCCCAGGCACCCACTGCCAGTCTCCATCTAGCCCCTGCCTCTGGGGAAAACTGCATCTGCAATGGCCACTCGTCACTGGCAAAGGGGGGTGCACCTGCTGCCCCTGCCCACCATGGACACCTCTCTACAGCCCCAGTAGCCTCAGGCCTTGCTTAAAGCTCTGCAGCCGGGGAGCTTGCTTGGCCAGAGCATCCCTAGCCCTGCCTGCCTTCCCCAGCCCTGCTCTGCCTCCAGGAAGCCTCCTGCTCCCCTGGCAGTCAGGTCCCTACTGCTCTCTCCAGACCAGCAGGCAGTTCCCCCTCCCTCCTAGAGGAAGGTTCGGTTCTAGGGCCGGTTTTGTTCAACGTCAATGTTAATGACCTGAATGAGGGGATGGATTGCACCCTCAGCAAGTTTACAGATGACCCTAAGCTAGGGGGAAGTTAGCTACATTGGAGGGTAGGGAGAGGGCTCAGAGTGAATTGGACAAGTTCAAGGATTGGGCCAAAATAACTCGGATGAAGTTCAACAAGGACAAGTGCAGAGTCCTGCAGTTGGGGTGGAAGAATCCCAAGCATCGTTACAGGCTGGGAGCTGACTGGCTAAGCAACAATTCAGCAGAAAAGGACCTGGCGATTGCAGCGGATGAGAAGCTGGATGTGAGTCAACAGTGTGCCCTTGTAGCCAAGAAGGCTAACTGCACATTAGGGTGCATTAGGAGGAGCATTGCCAGCAGATCTAGGGAAGTGATTATTCCACATTAGTTGGCACTGGTGAGGCCACATCTGGAGTATTACGTCCAGTTCTGGGCCTCACATTACACAAAGGATGTGGACTCAATGGAGAGAGACCAGGAGGGAACCACAATAATGAGGGGCCTGGATCACATGACCTCTGAGCAGAAGCTGAGGGATTTGGGCTTCTTTAGCTACCTGAAGGGGGGTTCCAAAGCGGATGGACAGAGGCTATTCTCAGGAGTGACCTATGGCAGAACAAGGAGCAAATGTCCCAAGTTGCAGCAAGGGAGCTCTAGGTTGGATATTCGGAAAAAAAATTTCCCTCATTGTACCTGTGGGTTCAAGTCCATAGTCCACATGTTTGCACAGGAAAGAGGCAAGACAGGGTGGTCTGCTGGTCTTCCTATAGTTTCTTCCACGTATTGGGAATCCCATTGTTCTTACTGAAGAAAAGTGCAGTGCCGAGTGGTGTTTAGTCCTAGGAGCCGTCACATGGCAAATCACCTGTCCATGCAGCCATTGGCTTTTTACGGGTGGAAGCCATTGCCCACCTGATGTGGTGAATGCTTCCGTGAAGGCTCATCACATGTGGTTGGCAACCACTGAGCAATTGCTAGCTGCCTGGATAGCCACAGAGTATTCCCTAAAAGCGGCGAGGAGTCCTGTGGCGCCTTCTAGACTAACAGAAGTGTTGGAGCATAAGCTGTCGTGGGCAAAGACATGCATCTGACCAAGTGGGTCTTTGTCCACGAAAGCGTATGCTCCAACACTTCTGTTAGTCTAGAAGGTGCCAGAGTATTCCCTAGTAAACTTCAGAGATTCTTTTAGGCTTCCTGATCCCCTCACCAGAGAAAGTGCGGTTGGGTTGGAGATGGCCGCGTAAAACCGTTCTGCCAATGGCGGGGCAGTCCTTGAAGAGAGAAGGCCCTTCATCCTGGGCTGAAGTGGATCCTATTTGCGATTAGTCTAATTTGACATGGAAACGCGTTCCCCAGCCATTCTCCCAGGGCTGAGGGGCTAATATTTCTCTCTCTCAGGTGATAAGATCTGGGCTTCTGGGGTGCAGAGTTTCAGAAGAACACCGCTGTCATCTGAGTCAGAGAAGAAGAAGCCGTTCCAAGATTTTAATCCCAAACCGTTAAAGCACAGCCCTCTCTTTCCATTCTCATCCCGCCACTTTTCTCTGCAGCACAGAAAGGAGCCTGGGCTTGGGGTCCCGTTCTCATCGTCACCTGAGTCCCCGACTCCAGGCCACTGAGCACTTGACTGGCCATCTGTGATGGATGGGAGTAGTGCTGCCGTTTCTAAACGTCCCAGCGTTCAGTAACCGGATAACCAGGAAGTGTTGGCAGGGAGCCAGAAGAACCAATAGGAAGAAGGGGTTGAGACTGGAATTGAAAGGGAATCTGCCTGCTGCAGCGTTTTAACGTAGATCAAAGCGGGAGTTGGGGGAAAAGATGACTTGATCCAGGCAGGAATATCCATGCCTACGAAAGGAATCCCCATGCCTAGAGCTGGACCTTGAATTGTAGAGCTGTTATAGAGCTGTTGACTCTGTAGCAGACAGGGTATGTTTAATTAGACACCATTCATTTATTGTCTTTGTTGGATAGTTTCATTAAATTCCTCTTTGCTGAGTCCACGTGTCCTCCACCCTGCGCACCCGTAACCAGAGCTGAATCCGAGGGAGACAATTCTCTTTGCATTAACATTTGTTTTTCCTCAGTTGCTCTATAACACCTCACAGCCAAGTTCCCTTTCCAAAGTGTATCCGTTTGTTTTGGTAAGAAAATCACCTTTTTTACGGCTGTGATCTAATTCTCGTGTCCTGGGAGGTAGCAGGAGGTCTGTGTGTGCGTGCCTGGCACTGGGAGTTCAGCTGTCAAGCCCTCTGTGCTCAAACAGCTTGGGGTACCCCTCTGGGAGTCGTTCCCAAGTGAATCGTCCTGGGTTCGAGAAAGGGTTGGTTTTGTCACTTGGAAGCTAGCAGCCCAGCAGCCCAAGCTCAGGGAACCCGTGAGCTGGGCGAGTTTTGAAGCAGAAGCCGAGAGAGGCAAGGACTTGTAAAGTCTCTGGGGGGGGCCCGACCTTCCGCATGGGACGGGCGATGGTGGGGAACAGCCTTGCCCACCTCGCAGCAGAGTGGAACGCCATCCAGAGCCGCTCAGAGCAGCAGAACTCGTGGCGTGAGCAGAAATAACGTTCAGCGTGTGGATCCCATGCTGTTGTGCTCGGCAGGCCTAGGAGGGATGCAGTGTAACCCCAGGGCAGGGAGTGCCGGGACCCAGGAGCCCGGTTGGAAGGCCATTGAAGTGATTGAAAGGGCAGCCATGGACTTCACAACTACTGGGAAAAACACAAACTGAAGAATTACTGGTGGGGAGTCAAAGCAACCTCCCAAAGAGAAACTCCACATGACCATTAATTATAGACTGATCTGCATGCACAAAGAACTAACCTGGATTCCTGGGCATGTCAGCAGATCGTCCCATTGACGGACCTCTCACACACCCTCGGACGCGGAAGTTACTCAGAGCAAAAGGAGAGAAATGAAAGGAGATGTATTTCCCTGTCAACACCCAGGAAGTCAGGAGGATGGTACGAGGAAGGGACTTGGCCCATAAAGATAAAAGCAAAACTAAAATTGCTCCTTGAAGCATTGACAGCGTTCTGGGTGGTTCCGAGACTTGACTAGCAATCGTTAAAATAATTACAGGAGTTGCCCTAGCGAGCACAAAGAGTTTGGACCCTGATAAGATCTCAGTGCATAAAGGGTGGATCTCCTGCTTCCCATTGGCTAAGAAAGCATATAAAAACGCTTGGGAACGGCACGTTGTTCTATCCACTTCTCTTGACTCCATCCCCTGAGTGCACCAGGTAAGTCTCTTTGACTCAGATTACGTCTAATGCTGCTACAGTGATAGTTTTAACTCTGGAGCTGACTCTGCACCAATTGTCTGTGTTGGTAGAGCTGTTGGATGACGGGGGCGGGGGGGCTTCTCCTTTATATGGGACATTTTGTGTTGCTCTTCGTTTTCAGAGTTTGGGTGGCTCTTGTCCTAAAAAGAGCAGGTTAGGATTTACAAACTACCTAGGAATGCGGAGCCGGCTCTCACAGGCTTCCAGCGAGTGTTACTTGAGTCCTTGTTAACCCAAGTCAACGCTGTCCTTGACTGTTCTCAGCACCACTTTGGGCCACTGTTATCACACAGGGTTTGAGAATTCCAGGCCTGCGAGACAAAGAAAATCTTCAATGTCGGAGGAGTAGCTCGACGGCCTTGTCACAGAACCTGCCATTCCAACCAACTCAGAAGGGACGAGTCAACACTAGGATAGGGCTGCAGAAAACCTGCTTTGCTCCTCTTCTCTGCTCCAGATTGCTTTGGGCGAATCCATTGGGAGCAGATTCTCCAGAGGGCTCAGTGCTCAGAGCTGGAGTGGCCATGCTGGGCAGGTCACAGCCACCGATTCTCTCGTGCCCTACGGTAGAAATAAGACGGGGGTACGGTGCAGCTACATGGTGGCACGACTCAGTGAAAGGGCGACTTGCACTGAACGTGCCAGGCAAGCTCTGTTGAGGGGTGTCAGATTGAGAAAGCAGGTTCTGGGGCTGAGGGGAGTGGTCCCAAAAATCAGAGCGCACAACACGAGAGGGATGAAGCCCTGGGAGGGAGGTTGCAGGCTCCAAACGGCGCTGACCTGAAGGAGAAGGGGCCACTCAAAGCTGAGCAGATGGAGAACATTCCTGCCTGCGAACCCAGAGACAGTGGCTTGGCATGGGAAGGAGGAGGCCAGGATCTGAGGAGGTTTCCCAGGGGATGCTTAGGAAGACGATGACGGGGGCTTGGCGAATAGGAGGAGAAGGAAGAAACAGGAGCAGCTAAGGAGCCTGTAGGAATTGGCCCTACCTCCCCGGTGTTACAGCACAACACGGTTTGGGCTTCCCCAGCGACACTGTGAATTGTCAGTTGTGTTTACTCTGATCCCCTCTGTATTTTACAGGTTGACAACACTCGCCGACGATGACCTCTCTGTGTGCCCCGCGATGCCACCCGTATCCTGACATATGCCCAGACCCATGCGCCTACGTCTGCAATGAGCCTTGTGTCACGTCCTGCGGAGACTCCACGGCCGTGGTCTATGCTCCACCAGTGGCCGTCAGATTCCCGGGACCCATTCTCGCCACTTGCCCTCAAGACAGCGTCGTGGGCACCTCCTTGCCACAGATACCCTATGGCCCCTATGGCCCCTATAGGGGTGGTGCTGGGGGTGGAGGTGTTCTTGGGGGTGCTGGTGGTCTAGGAGGTGGGGCTCTTGTTGGTACAGGAGGTGGATTTGGGCGTGGTTATGGTGGAGGCTCAGGAGGGGGATTTAGCGGTGGCTTTGGGGGTTCCCATGGGGGCTACTGGGGTCGGAGGTGCTACGCTAACCGCTATGACTGTTGCCCATGGTAAAGCCAGGAGCAAATCCAGGGCAAGCAGGAAACGACTGACACGATCGAGATTCCCACACGGCTCCTGGGAAAGGGCACCCCAATGACACTCAGGATCACGGGCGTGGCGGGGAGCTTCCCCACGCAAACCCAGCTGATCTCTGCCTCCCTTCCGGGCACATGCCCCCAACTCTATGGCTCTCCTCTTCTGGAGCCTGGTCTTATGCTCATAGTTTGCTTTGCCCTGTCTGATGCTCAGCAGTCCACAGCCAGTGATGAAACCTGGGAAGACGATTCACAGCTCCAGGCGAGAAAGGGAGCGGAAGCTGCTGCGGGAGAAGCGTCCCTTCGGGGCTGTTGTCTGGTTGTGGCTCTGACTGTAACTCTGCAATTACGTTCTCTGTGCTCGAGATCACTGGCATTTCTGCTGCTCCTGCCCATTAAACCTTTCTTCTGCATCATGTCATGGTCCGTCTGAGTTTTCCTGCTCTTCCTCCAAGGCACTCGGGGGGGAATTCTCCCTGTGCAGAGCGACAGTGTCAGGCACTGATCAGTCCCTCTCCTACCCACAAGTCAGGAGAGACTCAGGCACGTCACTTGGGCAGTAGCGGCGTGGAGGCCCTTATGCTCCCGCTCCTCCGGTGCAGACCCTTGTTACACGTGTCCCAGGCACAATGGAAACACAGACGTGACTTTCCCACGGAATACTTTTCCCGGCTTTCATATTACGCAGTATCCAAGACTCCTCGAAATAGAAGGCAGCGCGGAACCGCAGGGGGTTTTGCAGCTCAGCCCCCTAGGCTCAGGCAGAACAAAATACACTGACACGGTTGAAGACAGGTGCTTTTCTCACCTGTTCCTAATTCTCTCCGAGGAGGGGGATTCCGCAACCCCTCTCCGAGCCTGACATCCGTGCGTAGGGCACATCCCCACAGCGGGGCTGTTTCGGGATAACATGGGTGTCACGGGGCCGACTCCCCACCATGGCGCCTCCAGCCGGCAGCCCTGGGAATGAGCCTGTTTAGCTCGGTGGACGTCTCCTTCTAGCTGGCCTCTCCCCTGTTTCTCTTTGTCGCGGGCTCCTCTTCAGGAGTCTGCCCTCCGCAGTGCCCGCGCCAGTGTCTGGAGCCCCCTTCCGGGTGTGGGTGTTTATCCTGCCTGCACTCCAGGGTCCTCCCTTCCCCAGGGCACCCTGTTCTCCTCCCCAGGGGCACCCAGTTCCCCTGGACCCTCCTTCCCAGTGACCCACTGCCAGTTTCCATCTAGCCCCTGCCTCAGGGCAAACTGCAGCCTCTAATGGCCACTCGTCACTGGCAAAGGGGTGTGGACTTGCTGCCTCCGCCTACCATGGCTGCCTCTCTACAACCCTAGAAGCCTCAGGCCTTGCTTCAGGACCTGCAGCCTTGGAGTTTGCTTGGCCAGAGCCTCCCAGCCCTGCCTGACTTCCCAGCCCTGCTCTACCTCCGGGAAGCCTCCTGCTCCCCTGGCAGTCAGGTCCCTACTGCTCTCTCCAGACCAGCAGGCAGTTCCCCCTCCTCCAGGAGCCCCACTTTATCCAGCCCCAAGCTGGGCCCTCCTTAGCAGAGCTGCCTCAGCTGGGGCTACTCTCTCAGGGCTGGGGTTTTGCCTAAACGGTCAGTGTTGGTCAAATGACCTGTCACACACCCCTCTCCATGCAGTATAACCCACATAGGTCACAGGGTACCTAAAGCCCTCGTATTTACCTTATCTGCGCCTGTAGGGCGTTTCTCCCCTTCTGCAGGCTCCCCACTCTCGGGAGTAGCCTACACCCCTCTTCAAGGGTCTGGGTCCCACAGTGGTCCTCTCCAGCCCAGCGAGGGTCTGGGTCCCCACTGAAGCACGGCCTGCTCCCAGGCCGGTCTCCAGAATCGTCTTGGGCCTCTTGGTCTCGGAAACATCCTTACTGAAGGCTTTTGCCATCACCATTCCCCTTGCAGTAGCCTTGCGCTGAACCTCCTTCTCCGCCTCCCGCCCCTTTCCTGGGGGCAGGGCCTTCTGATATGGCCCTCCGCCTGGCAAGGAAGCACCGCTTGTCCTTCCCTTGGCCCGGCCTTTCTCCAGGCCATTTGTGGCCTAGCCCTTCCTCAGGGCTAGCCGGGACCCTGCAGGTCCCCCGGTGCACTCCACTTCAGTTGCCCGGCTCCCACAGGCCTCACCTGTTCATGACCCCTGTTGCCTTCACAGGAGGTGTCCTCCCGTTAGCCATATTATCTGGGTGGGGCCTTGCTGCTCGAACACAGTAGGGGCATTCCCTCCTCGTGTGCCCTGTGCCCACCGGCAAAACAGCTCTAAGTCCAGGCCCTGGATCCCTGCTCTTGGTGCCTGGTTTCCCATGAAGTCCGGGTGCCCACCCTGCAGCGGCCAGACCAGTCCCTTCTGCTGCACGGCGACCTGGGCCACCCACCCTCCAATAAAGATCCATTTCTCCTTTCTCCACCCACACTTCCATAGGTCTCCTCGTGTGGCCTGATGGTCCGAGTCAGTGAGATAGTCCCCTTGGTCGCAGGGCGGCTCCACCTGACGGCCGGGGTGAACAAAATAGCCCCCTCAGATCGGGGGGGACGGCATGTACCCACATTCTCCACCCCGTGTCACGGGGCGGACTCCCCACTGTGGCGCCTCCAGCCCGCAGCCCTGCGAATGAGCTTGTTTGGCTCGGTGGACATGTTGTACCAATGAAAGCACGCAGGATCTTATGAGGGGGATAAGGCAAAAAGCCACATTTATTGTAAAGATAATAGTATAATAATATATATATATATAAACATTCATTCAATCATTCATCCATTCATTCAGGTTCTGTGTAGTTGTTATAGTTACCAGCCTGGAAGTTGCTTGTGACAGAGTACTGGCCAGGTATCCTGTACACAAGTGATGGTAGTGGGGAGCAAGTCCTGATCAGATGCGCCTCTGACGCTCCTGGTGGGCTGGCAGCAGAACCTTGGACTCTGACTCCATGGTCTTTTGGTCCAGTCTTTATAGGAATTTCTTCCTATGCCAGTCTATGGGAATTGCTGCATCATGCTGATGTCTTCAGGGTGGCTGCCAGGTGCTTGTCAGTGATCTCATAGGGGGGGACCTCCAGTCTTTCTCCACTTGACACCTTTCGGTTGCACTGGCACCTGACGCCTTCTTCAGCCCTTTGATGCTGCATTCTCAGGCTGGCACCTCTCAAACCAGTCATTCATTGTCCAAGCACTCTCTCTCTCTCTCACATACCTTCCCTAATTAGTGGTTCACTTACAGTATCTTGTATAATCATAATTTTACAGGTACAAGAGTTGTAGTTACAAAAACTTACAAAAGTTTCTATGTGGCATTTCTTAAAACCTTCTCTCTCTGAGTGGTGAGTTAGTTCCTGTTATAGTTACAATGTTTCACTTGGCCATTAGGGTTAATTGGCTCACAATGCTTGGAGGAGAACGGGCGGGCGTCAGTTGTGTAACAATGCCCTTAATCCATTACAGGGCGTGGCTCCCTGGGACACAGAGAGGGGAGCTCTTTCTGGCTACATAGTATTATATTCTTAACAGTTTTAAGTTACATGACCTAATATTACATTCCTAACAAATTATATTCTAGAGGGGCAATCATTATAAATCTAAACATTTAACAATCTTAACAAATAATAATAATAATAATAAATCTAAACACATATCAAGCTTGATAACACTAAATCTAAACACTTTAACAAGAATAAATCTAAACACTTATATGCTTCTTCTACTTAACAAACGTATACCACTTAGACTTTCAGTTGTGGGGAACAAATTATGGGGAGTCACTTCACTTGGGGAATCATTTTTAATACTTTAATATGTCATCCCTACAGACACCTCCCTCCAGCTGGTGTCTCTCCTGTTTCTCTTTGTCCCGGCGTCCTCTTCAGGAGGCTGCCCTCTCGTAGTGCCCACGCCTAATGTCGCAGCCCCCTTCCGGGGGTGGGTGTTCATCTGCTTGTGCTCCAGGGTCCTCCCCTCCCCAGGGCTCCCTGTTCTTCTCCCAGGGAACACCTAGCTCTGTTCCCCTGGCCCCACCTTGCCCCAGGCACCCACTGCCAGTCTCCATCTAGCCCCTGCCTCTGGGGAAAACTGCATCTGCAATGGCCACTCGTCACTGGCAAAGGGGGGTGCACCTGCTGCCCCTGCCCACCATGGACACCTCTCTACAGCCCCAGTAGCCTCAGGCCTTGCTTAAAGCTCTGCAGCCGGGGGAGCTTGCTTGGCCAGAGCATCCCTAGCCCTGCCTGCCTTCCCCAGCCCTGCTCTGCCTCCAGGAAGCCTCCTGCTCCCCTGGCAGTCAGGTCCCTACTGCTCTCTCCAGACCAGCAGGCAGTTCCCCCTCCCTCCTAGAGGAAGGTTCGGTTCTAGGGCCGGTTTTGTTCAACGTCAATGTTAATGACCTGAATGAGGGGATGGATTGCACCCTCAGCAAGTTTACAGATGACCCTAAGCTAGGGGGGAAGTTAGCTACATTGGAGGGTAGGGAGAGGGCTCAGAGTGAATTGGACAAGTTCAAGGATTGGGCCAAAATAACTCGGATGAAGTTCAACAAGGACAAGTGCAGAGTCCTGCAGTTGGGGTGGAAGAATCCCAAGCATCGTTACAGGCTGGGAGCTGACTGGCTAAGCAACAATTCAGCAGAAAAGGACCTGGCGATTGCAGCGGATGAGAAGCTGGATGTGAGTCAACAGTGTGCCCTTGTAGCCAAGAAGGCTAACTGCACATTAGGGTGCATTAGGAGGAGCATTGCCAGCAGATCTAGGGAAGTGATTATTCCACATTAGTTGGCACTGGTGAGGCCACATCTGGAGTATTACGTCCAGTTCTGGGCCTCACATTACACAAAGGATGTGGACTCAATGGAGAGAGACCAGGGGAGGGAACCACAATAATGAGGGGCCTGGATCACATGACCTCTGAGCAGAAGCTGAGGGATTTGGGCTTCTTTAGCTACCTGAAGGGGGGTTCCAAAGCGGATGGACAGAGGCTATTCTCAGGAGTGACCTATGGCAGAACAAGGAGCAAATGTCCCAAGTTGCAGCAAGGGAGCTCTAGGTTGGATATTCGGAAAAAAAATTTCCCTCATTGTACCTGTGGGTTCAAGTCCATAGTCCACATGTTTGCACAGGAAAGAGGCAAGACAGGGTGGTCTGCTGGTCTTCCTATAGTTTCTTCCACGTATTGGGAATCCCATTGTTCTTACTGAAGAAAAGTGCAGTGCCGAGTGGTGTTTAGTCCTAGGAGCCACACATGGCAAATCACCTGTCCATGCAGCCATTGGCTTTACGGTGGAAGCCATTGCCCACCTGATGTGGTGAATGCTTCCGTGAAGGCTCATCACATGTGGTTGGCAACCACTGAGCAATTGCTAGCTGCCTGGATAGCCACAGAGTATTCCCTAAAAGCGGCGAGGAGTCTGTGGGCGCCTTCTAGACTAACAGAAGTGTTGGAGCATAAGCTGTCGTGGGCAAAGACATGCATCTGACCAAGTGGGTCTTTGTCCACGAAAGCGTATGCTCCAACACTTCTGTTAGTCTAGAAGGTGCCAGAGTATTCTAGTAAACTTCAGAGATTCTTTTAGGCTTCCTGATCCCTCACCAGAGAAAGTGCGGTTGGGTTGGAGATGGCGTAAAACCGTTCTGCCAATGGCGGGCAGTCCTTGAAGAGAGAAGGCCCTTCATCCTGGGCTGAAGTGGATCCTATTTGCGATTAGTCTAATTTGACATGGAAACGCTGCCCCAGCCATTCTCCCAGGGCTGAGGGGCTAATATTTCTCTCTCTCAGGTGATAAGATCTGGGCTTCTGGGGTGCAGAGTTTCAGAAGAACACCGCTGTCATCTGAGTCAGAGAAGAAGAAGCCGTTCCAAGATTTTAATCCCAAACCGTTAAAGCACAGCCCTCTCTTTCCATTCTCATCCCGCCACTTTTCTCTGCAGCACAGAAAGGAGCCTGGGCTTGGGGTCCCGTTCTCATCGTCACCTGAGTCCCCGACTCCAGGCCACTGAGCACTTGACTGGCCATCTGTGATGGATGGGAGTAGTGCTGCCGTTTCTAAACGTCCCAGCGTTCAGTAACCGGATAACCAGGAAGTGTTGGCAGGGAGCCAGAAGAACCAATAGGAAGAAGGGTTGAGACTGGAATTGAAAGGGAATCTGCCTGCTGCAGCGTTAACGTAGATCAAAGCGGAGTTGGGGGAAAAGATGACTTGATCCAGGCAGGAATATCCATGCCTACGAAAGGAATCCCATGCCTAGAGCTGGACCTTGAATTGTAGAGCTGTTATAGAGCTGTTGACTCTGTAGCAGACAGGGTATGTTTAATTAGACACCATTCATTTATTGTCTTTGTTGGATAGTTTCATTAAATTCCTCTTTGCTGAGTCCACGTGTCCTCCACCCTGCGCACCGTAACCAGAGCTGAATCCGAGGGAGACAATTCTCTTTGCATTAACATTTGTTTTTCCTCAGTTGCTCTATAACACCTCACAGCCAAGTTCCCTTTCCAAAGTGTATCCGTTTGTTTTGGTAAGAAAATCACCTTTTTACGGCTGTGATCTAATTCTCGTGTCCTGGGAGGTAGCAGGAGGTCTGTGTGTGCGTGCCTGGCACTGGGAGTTCAGCTGTCAAGCCCTCTGTGCTCAAACAGCTTGGGGTACCTCTGGGAGTCGTTCCCAAGTGAATCGTCCTGGGTTCGAGAAAGGGTTGGTTTTGTCACTTGGAAGCTAGCAGCCCAGCAGCCCAAGCTCAGGGAACCCGTGAGCTGGGCGAGTTTTGAAGCAGAAGCCGAGAGGCAAGGACTTGTAAAGTCTCTGGGGCCCGACCTTCCGCATGGGACGGGCGATGGTGGGAACAGCCTTGCCCACCTCGCAGCAGAGTGGAACGCCATCCAGAGCCGCTCAGAGCAGCAGAACTCGTGGCGTGAGCAGAAATAACGTTCAGCGTGTGGATCCCATGCTGTTGTGCTCGGCAGGCCTAGGAGGGATGCAGTGTAACCCCAGGGCAGGGAGTGCCGGGACCCAGGAGCCCGGTTGGAAGGCCATTGAAGTGATTGAAAGGGCAGCCATGGACTTCACAACTACTGGGAAAAACACAAACTGAAGAATTACTGGTGGGGAGTCAAAGCAACCTCCCAAAGAGAAACTCCACATGACCATTAATTATAGACTGATCTGCATGCACAAAGAACTAACCTGGATTCCTGGGCATGTCAGCAGATCGTCCCATTGACGGACTCTCTCACACACCCTCGGACGCGGAAGTTACTCAGAGCAAAAGGAGAGAAATGAAAGGAGATGTATTTCCCTGTCAACACCCAGGAAGTCAGGAGGATGGTACGAGGAAGGGACTTGGCCCATAAAGATAAAAGCAAAACTAAAATTGCTCCTTGAAGCATTGACAGCGTTCTGGGTGGTTCCGAGACTTGACTAGCAATCGTTAAAATAATTACAGGAGTTGCCCTAGCGAGCACAAAGAGTTTGGACCCTGATAAGATCTCAGTGCATAAAGGGTGGATCTCCTGCTTCCCATTGGCTAAGAAAGCATATAAAAACGCTTGGAACGGCACGTTGTTCTATCCACTTCTCTTGACTCCATCCCCTGAGTGCACCAGGTAAGTCTCTTTGACTCAGATTACGTCTAATGCTGCTACAGTGATAGTTTTAACTCTGGAGCTGACTCTGCACCAATTGTCTGTGTTGGTAGAGCTGTTGGATGACGGGGGCGGGGGGGCTTCTCCTTTATATGGGACATTTTGTGTTGCTCTTCGTTTTCAGAGTTTGGGTGGCTCTTGTCCTAAAAAGAGCAGGTTAGGATTTACAAACTACCTAGGGAATGCGGAGCCGGCTCTCACAGGCTTCCAGCGAGTGTTACTTGAGTCCTTGTTAACCCAAGTCAACGCTGTCCTTGACTGTTCTCAGCACCACTTTGGGCCACTGTTATCACACAGGGTTTGAGAATTCCAGGCCTGCGAGACAAAGAAAATCTTCAATGTCGGAGGAGTAGCTCGACGCGGCCTTGTCACAGAACCTGCCATTCCAACCAACTCAGAAGGGACGAGTCAACACTAGGATAGGGCTGCAGAAAACCTGCTTTTGCTCCTCTTCTCTGCTCCAGATTGCTTTGGGCGAATCCATTGGGAGCAGATTCTCCAGAGGGCTCAGTGCTCAGAGCTGGAGTGGCCATGCTGGGCAGGTCACAGCCACCGATTCTCTCGTGCCCTACGGTAGAAATAAGACGGGGGGTACGGTGCAGCTACATGGCGGCACGACTCAGTGAAAGGGCGACTTGCACTGAACGTGCCAGGCAAGCTCTGTTGAGGGGTGTCAGATTGAGAAAGCAGGTTCTGGGGCTGAGGGGAGTGGTCCCAAAAATCAGAGCGCACAACACCACGAGAGGGATGAAGCCCTGGGAGGGGAGGTTGCAGGCTCCAAACGGCGCTGACCTGAAGGAGAAGGGGCCACTCAAAGCTGAGCAGATGGAGAACATTCCCTGCCTGCGAACCCAGAGACAGTGGCTTGGCATGGGAAGGAGGAGGCCAGGATCTGAGGAGGTTTCCCAGGGGATGCTTAGGAAGACGATGACGGGGGCTTGGCGAATAGGAGGAGAAGGAAGAAACAGGAGCAGCTAAGGAGCCTGTAGGAATTGGCCCTACCTCCCCGGTGTTACAGCACAACACGGTTTGGGCTTCCCAGCGACACTGTGAATTGTCAGTTGTGTTTACTCTGATCCTCTGTATTTTACAGGTTGACAACACTCGCCGACGATGACCTCTCTGTGTGCCCCGCGATGCCACCCGTATCCTGACATATGCCCAGACCCATGCGCCTACGTCTGCAATGAGCCTTGTGTCACGTCCTGCGGAGACTCCACGGCCGTGGTCTATGCTCCACCAGTGGCCGTCAGATTCCCGGGACCCATTCTCGCCACTTGCCCTCAAGACAGCGTCGTGGGCACCTCCTTGCCACAGATACCCTATGGCCCCTATGGCCCCTATAGGGGTGGTGCTGGGGGTGGAGGTGTTCTTGGGGGTGCTGGTGGTCTAGGAGGTGGGGCTCTTGTTGGTACAGGAGGTGGATTTGGGCGTGGTTATGGTGGAGGCTCAGGAGGGGGATTTAGCGGTGGCTTTGGGGGTTCCCATGGGGGCTACTGGGGTCGGAGGTGCTACGCTAACCGCTATGACTGTTGCCCATGGTAAAGCCAGGAGCAAATCCAGGGCAAGCAGGAAACGACTGACACGATCGAGATTCCCACACGGCTCCTGGGGAAAGGGCACCCCAATGACACTCAGGATCACGGAGCGTGGCGGGGGAGCTTCCCCTACGCAAACCCAGCTGATCTCTGCCTCCCTTCCGGGCACATGCCCCCAACTCTATGGCCTCTCCTCTTCTGGAGCCTGGTCTTATGCTCATAGTTTGCTTTGCCCTGTCTGATGCTCAGCAGTCCACAGCCAGTGATGAAACCTGGGAAGACGATTCACAGCTCCGCAGGGGCGAGAAAGGGAGTGGAAGCTGCTGCGGGAGAAGCGTCCCGTCAGGGCTGTTGTCTGGTGGTGTCTCTGACTGTAACTCTGCAACTACATCCTCTGTGCTCGAAATCAATGTCAATTCTGCTGCTCCTGCTCATTAAACCATTCTTCTGCATCATATTATGGTCCGTCTGCGTTTTCCTGCTCCTCCATTCTTCCTCAAAGGCACTCGGGGGGGAATTCTCCCTGTGCAGAGCGGTATCCTCTGGCACTAATCAATCCCTCTCCAAGGTAGAGGGCAGGAGAGACTCAGGCACATCACTTGGTCAATAGTGGCGTGGAGGCCCATATGCACCCGCTCCCCTCCGGTGCAGACCCCCTTGTTACACGTGTCCCAGGCAGAATGGAAACACAGATGTGACTTTCCCATGGAATACTATTCCCTGCTTTCATATTATGCAGGATCATAGAATCCACCATTGAAGTTTGGTGCTTTTCTCACCCCTCACCCCATGTCCTTCCCGCCTCTTATCCCTTCCGGCTTGTCCTCCCTCTAACAGGGTCCCTCTTATAGTCCTCTGTTGGCTTCTGGGACTGCTGTCCCCTGACCTCGGTCCAGCCGCGTCAGTTTCCCAGCGCCGGCTTGGTCCTCCTGTCGTCCGTCCAGCTGGATCTCCTGTGGTCCGTGATGGGGCTGCTCCCCTCCAGGGCTGCCATCCAGTTGGCTCTGTGCAGTGTCTGGTACTCCCTCGCTCTCCGGGTCCTGCTCGCCGCCTGTGGAGTTTGAGGGCACAGCCAGCTTCTGCTCTTCCCTCCTCTCTCATTCCTCCTGCCTCCTGTTTGTACTCGCCGTCTGGCGTCAAGCCTTCGCTCGGCGTCCAAGCCATCTGGCCACGCCTGGGTCCCCGGGCCCGTCGCTTTCGGCCCCGACCCTTCCACGCCTGTGCACTCGTCCCTCCACCCACCGCTCAGAGCACCGGAAGTGTTGGCGCCTGGGCAGCGGAAGCCTGCCGGCAAGTGGGCCTCAGTGTAGGGGGTGGCTTCCCCATCACACAAGGCATAAAGGATCTGCCCACAAAGGGTTCTGGGGTCAGCAGATCCCCATCTAGCCTGCCGCGCTGTGCCAACAATCAGCTGATCGGCACAGCACGGCGGCCATTTTTATTTAAATGAAGCGGCGATTATTTAAATTGCAGCTTCATTTCCCTTTGCCGTCCTGCCTAATCTACATGGCTCCGTCAATGGAGCCATGTAGTCTAGACACACCCCCATATAGGAATCAAACCATTGTTAACTAGGCTCTGAGTTCTGTTTTTCCACCAGTCGTACACCCACCTTCTTGAAATGTCGTCTTGACCTTATGGACAAGGGAACTTTTTCCTCTGCAATAATAATGTAACATGCCCATCACCTATTTCCTTGTGCCCTTGTAATGGATATTAGTGCTACGCCTGTTCGGTAAATACCATTTCTGGTTGGGTTTTTTTGAGTAATGAAATTCCTCCAACTGACACCGTTCTAAGAAAGAAGAGAAGCCATGTAGCACTGAGGCTGGGAGGATTGCAGCCACCATTCCCAGGAGGAAGTGTACGTCAGGAGTGGTTGTAGAGTCTCTTCTGAGGGGGACAGAAACACCCGTCTAGCAACCTGGGATGACACCCTGTGAGGTTTGCTGCCAGACACGGGCTGTATTCAAGAGTTTAAACAGGTATAGTCAAGGATCATCTTGTTCCGCAGAACCACCCCCAGAAAAATCATGGAGGGGATCCTCCAGGAATCCATTTTGAAGGACTTGGAAGAGGGGAAAGTGATCAGGAAGAGTTAACATGGATTCACAAAGGGCAAATTCTGCCTGACCAATCTGATTAGCTTCTATGATGAGGTAACTGGCTCTGTGGACATGGGGAAGTCGGTAGATGTGATATACCTTGACTTTAGGAAAGCTTTTAATACGCATTCCCACAATACCCTTGCCAGCAAGTTAAGGGAGTATGGATTGGCTACATGGACTGTAAGGTGGATAGAAGGCTGGCTAGACTATCAGGCTCAAGGGGTAGTGATCAACAGCTCAATATCTGTCTGGCGGTTGGTTTCAAGGGGCGTGCCCCAAGGGTCGGTTCTGAGGCTGGTTTTGTTCAACATCTTCATTAATGACCTGGATGAGGGGATGGATGGCAGAGCCCGCAATGTGTGTAACTGCTAGGATTTTTAGCAGTTATATGGTTACATTTTGAAACCACTTTTTACATGCGTAATTGGTAACCATATTTTAGCTACCCCTGCGTGTAATGCAACCATAGCTCTGGTTGGGTGAACATAAGAACATCAGAATGGCCAGACGGGGTCAGACCAAAGGCTCATCCAGCCCAGTGTCCTGTCTGCCAACGGTGACCAGTGCCAGGTGCCCCAGAGGGAGGGAACAGAACAGGGAAGCCTCACGTGATCCCTCCCCTGTCGCCCAATCCTGGACTCAGAGAAATAGAGTCCAGGGACACCATCCCTACCCAGCCTAGCTAAGACGTGTTGATGGCCCTATCCTCCATGGATTTAGCTATCTCTTTTTTGCTCACTTGTCATCTCTCATAAGAACATAAGAATGGTCATAAATTAAGTTGATGACAGTGAGCAAAACTGCACCATCGGCTGAATACCTAAGAAATCTAAGCAAAACAGGAACAAACTGTATTTAATAGACCGAGCCAGGGTCTCTCCCCTGCTCTAAGGGAAGCATTCCTTCTGATCCTGCTTACGTCTGAATCATAGATAGTTACTGGAGGGGCATACATTTAGTTAGGGTTGGAGTTGGGATAAGAAGAGGGATACACACAGTCCCAGCTCTGGGGAACCGAGATGTAGCTGGGACTGTAAGAAAGCACGGAGAAAATCCCCGTTTCCTGGTCTTCCTACCCTGCAGCCCCTAATCCCTCTGCTTAGAGCTTCACACACGGAAGCAGTAAACAAAGCAAAACAGCTGCCTGACTCCTTCATGCCTGCTTCGGGATTCACAGTTTTATGAGACCCATAATTCACAGCACCCACGTGTAACAGGCTGTTATTAACTTCTAACGTAATGACACAATGACTGATGCTCACAGCTGAATTCACTTGCCCAGGGCCACTCTAGTGGAAATACTGGAAGTGGAACGAGGCATGCCCAATTCCTAATAGTCGTCTCAGTTATCGTTTGAACTCTAATGTCTCCAGGACACCAGCAGTGTGTTCAGGGCATTGGCATGTGGCTTGCTTGAGAAAGTCCCATTTTGAGAGTCATTTATTTAGCTTGACTCTGTCTGAGATGAGTGGAACAAGGGAAATAATTCCTGCCCCCCCTTTCACAGGGCCCCCACGGTGCTAGTGACCAAGGAATGACCCTGGTTCTCACCGAGAGTTTTGGAAACTAAAAAATGGAGGAGAAAAGAAACCAGCAGACGCATATGAAGATGCCATTGATGAACGGTTTAATGTATATGAGCGTCCAAGTTTGCACTTAGACACAGAGTCGCTGCGAAGCGCAGTGACTGTATTTCCCAGGTGACAGTAAGACCCACACACAGTCTTTGTCTTCACACTGACACATTTCAGAGAAGATACTTGGCTGTGTTTCTTGTCGCTCTAGATTTGAAAGCCACGTTCCATCTTTCACTTCACTGAGTTACATGTAGACTGTTCGGCATCCAATAGGACGACGCACAATAGGACCATGAGATGAGCAGTGAAATCACAGGGACAATAAAGCTAAGGGAATATGTAACAAAAGGGAGGCCTAGGGACGTCTGATTTATTCAGGCAACAAACACCTTCTACCCCCATTGGCCCTCGACCACTTTTCAAAATCTTGGAGTGTCCCCCCGTCAAAAATTATTGCCCACCCCTGATTTAAAGCACATGTAATAAATAGATCGACTCAAACTAAATAAATTACTTTCAATTAGAATATTTTTCCCTGATCCAAATATTATAGAGAATCAACCCAAGATCATGTGTGCCATCCCCAACAGGTGTGTATTTAACTGTTAGAATCATTGAATCCTAGGGTAGGAAGAGACCTCAAGAGCCATTGAATCCAGCCCCCTGCCCAAAGCAACCCAGCCAGGGTTTTGTCAACCAAGACTTAAAAACCTCTAGGGATGGAGATTCCACCCCTCTCTTGGGAGCCCATTCCAGTTTTCCTCACCCTCTTAGGGAAATAAGTTCCTCAGGGAGACGTCTAGGTTGGATATTAGGGAAAACTGAGACCAGTGCTCCTCATTCTGCCACCTGCCTGCACTGAAAATAGCCCCTCTCCATCCTCTTAGCAGCCTTCAACTCTCTGAAGAGGGGCTCCAATCAAATCCCCCCTCACTCTGCTCTTCTGTGGTTAAATAAGCCCAAGTCCCCCAGCCTCTCCTCGTAGGTCATGTGCTCCAGCCCCCTCATTTCGTTGCCCTGTGCTGGACCCTCTCCAATGCGTCCACATCCTCTCTCTACTGGGGGGCCCAGAACTGGATGCAACGCTCGAGATGTGGCCTCACCAGTGCCGAATAAAGTAGAAAAACACTTCCCTTGATCTGCTGGAAATGCTCCTCCTTACATGCCACCCTAATATGCCAAATTTGATGATCCTAGCTCTTACTCAATAAGGAGGAGTTCTTGAACAAACAGACTCACAGACTGATGGACAAATCTGTAAGAGATACATAGATATAGCTAGGTAAATAGATTACATGGTGTCTGATTTGTCGTGCACCCCATCAGCCTTCACTCATTTCAAAACTATTTGCTTACATAATCCGATTCCTGGAAGAGGCAAATTAGTTGGGAACAGTTGAGAGAGATGGAGAAGTTGAGAAATCCACCTTGGAATTGCCTCCGTTCATATGTGCATAAATTGCAGCTTTAACGCCAAACTCTCTCGTTACGTAACCTAGTGTAGCTCCATTTAAGGAAACACAAGAACATTACGCCATCAGTGGGTTCTCATTTCACAAAAATATGTTCATTGTTATTCATTAGCATCTAGAGCTAACTCATACACTTTAGAAACTAAATGCTGCACTCGGATGCCCTGCAGAACCGGTTTGCCTTCTCAGATTAAATCTTACTGAAGGTATTGGCATGATTCCTGTTCTGGACCCCCCACTACAAAAAGGATGTGGACGCATTGGAGAGGGTCCAGCGGAGGGCAACCAAAATGATTAGGGGGCTGGAGCATATGACTTATGAGGAGAGGCTGAGGGAGTTGAGTCTGTTTAGTCTGCAGAAGCGAAGAGTGAGGGGGGATTCGATAGCAGCCTTCAACTTCCTGAAGGGAGGTTCCAAAGAGGCTGGCGAGAGACTGTTCTCAGTAGTGACAGATGGCAGAACAAGGAGCAATGGTCTCAAGTTGTGGTGGGAGAGGTCCTTGTAGGATATTAGGAAAAACTATTTCACTAGGAGAGTGGTGAAGCACTGGAATGGGTTCCCTAGGGAAGTAGTGGAGTCTCCATCCCTAGAGGTGTTTAAGTCTCGGCTTGACAAAGCCCTGGCTGGGTTGATTTAGTTGGGATTGGTCCTGCCTAGAGCAGGGGGCTGGACTTGATGACCTTCTGCGGTCTCTTCCAGCTCTATGGTTCTATGATTCTATGATTCCCATCATCTGCACTCTTCCCCCTATAAACATCAAAGATCAGGTTGAACCTCATTAGTCTGGCAGCCTTGGAACCTGACCAGAGCTGAAGCAGAGAATTTGACCACAGGAGGTCAATATGGTCTAGTAGCGTTGCCGACACTGCCCCTGCTTCCGTCTTCCAACAGAGGCATGTAAAATCGGCTACCCGACATAGTCAATAAAGTGGGGATTTAAATATCCCTGGCTTCATTAAAATAAAAATGGCCACCACACTGTGCCGGCTCAGCTGATCGTCGGCGCAGCGTGTGAGCCAAGACATGGATCGGTAGACAAGGGAAACCTTTGTCGACCGCTCCCTTATGCCTCGTGAAACAAGGTTTACAGGAGCGGTCGACAAAGGCTTCCCTTGTCAACCGATCTGCATCTTGACTCGCGCACTTGACTCAGCTGAGCCGGCACAGTGCGGCGGCCATTTTTATTTTAATGAAGCCGGGGATATTTAAATCCCCGCTTGATTGACTATGTCGGGTAGCATATTTTACATGCCTCTGAGAACTGTAATCCAGCCATTTTTGTACCCACCTTACAGTAGCCCCATCTAGGTTGTATTTCCCTGTGGTAAAGGGCATAATAAGTGGGGTTCCACGGAGATCAGTTTTAGAACTGGTTCTGTTCAATATCTTCATCAGCTATTCAGATAATGGCTGAGAAAGTTTGTGGATGATATCAAACTGGGAGGGATTGGAAATTTGTTGGAGGGTAGGATTACATGAGTCAGCAATGTACCCCTATTACAAAAAAACAAAACAAAAGGAAACATGATTCTGGGATGCATTAACAGGAGTATTGTGAGCAAGACACGAGAAGTCATTCTTCCGCTCTACTCTGTGCTGATTAGACCTCAGTTGTAGCATTTTGTCCAGTTTTGGGCACCACATTTCAGGAAAGATGTGGAGAAACTGGTGAAGGTCCAGAAAAGAGCAACAAAAATGATTACAGGTCTAGAAACTGTGACTTAAGAGGTAAGTATGAAAAACTTGGGTTTCCATAGTTTGGAAAAGAGAAGACTGAGTGTTATATTAAAGCTGTTATGAAGAGGAGGGAGAAAATTATTCTCCTTGGTCTCCGATGATAGTTAGGACGTATTTCCTAATGTGCAACCGAAACCTCCCTTGTAGCAATTTAAGCCCATTGCTCCTTGTCCTGGGAGGGTGGTTCCACCTCTCTGCATGTAACATGCAACTCATCTTTTCCCCTTGCCCAGCCAATAGTGTCCAGCATTCGGCAATTGGCCAGTTAGGTGGGAATTCTGTCTCTTCCATGGATGTTCTGGGCTTCTTACCTCTCCAGACCAGTTCCAGCCAGCTTGAAGTTGGGTTGTGCTATGAGTCCTTCTGGCTCCGAGAAGCCCACTCTCGGGCCGCTAGGTAGCCTCTCAACCCCTTTAGCACTTTGATCCTTCCCAGGATGAACCAATGAGTCAATGATTACCTGTTGTGTTCCCTCCCTCTGGGGCATCTGGTATTGGTCACTTTCGGCACACAGGATACTGGGCTAGATGGACCTTTGGTCTGACCCAGTATGGCCATTCTTTTGTTCTTGTGTTCTAACCTCTGTACAGCAGACCCTGCTCTGCCCAAAAAATTATAATTGAGTTTTGGACACCGAAAGACCTGTAAACTCTGACAAATCTCAGCCAGAGTCCAGGTTGGTAATAGATTGGGCTACTCTGAGCCTTTGGGCACAAATACACACACGGAGACTCAGCTGACTTCTTTGGAGACACAGTGACCTGGAGTGATGATCTGACCCTGCTGTTTCCATAAAACTCTGGAGCTTGGCTTTCCTAGCTACCGATGGAACAGCAACACAACTCTTCTGTCTGGTCGAGGGGCTAGAGCGGTAGCTGCAGCTGAGACAAGCTCTGGAGAGCGATCAATAGATTCTCCCCCACAACACAGTCAGACGCTGCCTCCTGTGAGTTAGTAACTTGGTACAGACAGTTGACTCCATAATGGACAATGTCAGGCTTCTTTAACAATGGCCAGCATGACATGCCTCCGGTTGATGTATGGGACAAGACACTCGATGGGATGGGCAGCTATTTGACCCAAGATTTAATTCCTGGTTGTATTATTTGTAACTTTGTATCCAGCTCTCTCACGGGTGTAGTTCAAAAGAGCCTGGTTGACGGGCCGGTAAGTTGGAGGCCCTGAGTTTTACTCCCAGCTCATCCACTGCATTGCCTGGGCAGGGAACTTCCACTGACTCAGGAGTATCCTGCCGCAGAGATAAGAACCTTGCCTTTCAGGGGGGTTTGGTGTGGCTGAATGAAGCACTGAGTGTGCTAGGAAGGGTTTTTTTGAATGGTGTAAAAAAATTCTGAAAGAAGAGTCTGGGGATGAGGGGAGAGGTCTCAAAAACCAGAGAGCGGAAGCACTAGAAGTTTGAAACCATGGCAGGGCGGGTGGATGCAGGCTCCAAGCAGCGCTGATCTCCAGGAGAAGTGGCCACTTAAAGCTGAGCCGACAGAGAAGATTCCTGGCCTGGGAACCCAAAGACGGTGGCATGGCATGGGAAGGAGCAATCCAGGATCTGAGGAGGTTTCCCAGGGATGCTTAGGAAGAAGACTAGGGATGAATGGAGAAATGGGACTAGAAGGAAGAAATGGGAGGAGTTCTGGAGCCTGTAAGAAATGGGCCTACCTCACTGCTATTACTCCACAATGTCAGCCCAGAGTCTCTGGTGACACTGTGAATTGTGTGTTGTGTTTACTCTGATCCCCTCTATATTTTGCAGGTTGATAACACTCGCCAACAATGAAATCTCTGTGTGCCCCGCAATGCCACCCGTGTCCTGGCATATGCCCAGACCCATGCGCCTACGTTTGCAATGAGCCTTGTGTCACATCCTGTGGAGTCTCCACGGCCGTGGTCTATGCTCCACCAGTGGCCATCAGATTCGCGGGACCCATTCTGGCCATTTGCCCTCAAGAGAGCGTCGTGGGCACCTCCTTGCCACAGATACCCTATGGCCCCTATGGCCTCTATGGGGGTGGTGCTGGGGATGGTGCTGAATTTGCTCTTGGGGATGTTGTAAGACCTAGCGATTTTGGTGGTGGTGTAGGAAGTGGAGCTGGGAGTGTTGTTGGACCTTCTCTTGGGGGTGGTCTAGGAGGTGGGGTTTTTGGTGTTGGTGTAGGAAGTGGAGCTGCAGTTGGTTTTGGTGGTGTTTTAAGAGGTGGATTTAGGGGTGGCTTTGAGTACTCCTCTAGGGGCTCTTTGGGTATGGGCGTCGGAAGAGCTGCGCTAGGTGCAGTGAATGCTGGTAAAGCCAGGAGAGAAACCACAAAACAAGAAACAAGCAGGAACTGAATGACGAGATGGAGATTCCCACACGGCCAGTGGAGAATGACCTTCTACAATTCCACTCTAATCAAGTGGGGTCGTGCGTGATCTTAACCTGTATCCATTGGGCCAATCTGTGCCTCCCTCTGTTGCTTGTTGCCTGAGCTTATGGTCTGCCTGGTTCTGGAACCTCACCTTATGCTTCTAACGCGCTTTGTCCTTTCTGATGCTGAGCCCTGCCAACCCATGAGTACTCGTGGTGGGAAATGTGACATCATCTGTGGAAGAGAGTGGAATGTCATGTGACACACGCCTCCCTTAGGAGCTGGTGCCTAGACTTTGCGCTCCCTGCGCCCTGGAAAGCATTCCCTGCGCTCTGCGTTTGCCCCAGAGTTGCTACTGACAGAGTGAGCTATTGCCCATTAAACGTTATTCCGCATGATTTATCGTCCTAGGTTTTCTTTCCCCACCGGCCGTTCTCTTAAAGCTTTCCTGCTGCAATTCTGTTCTCTGCCAATGGACAGTGCCAGCCTGGGCACGAATCACTCCCTCCGCAGCCCAGAAAGCAGCAGGAATTCTGCAGGAATTCGTTCTGCCCACGCACACACTGCAGCTCAGTTCCACGACACGTCTCGTCTGCCCCACATGACAGTCCTTCCTGTCCTCCTCCAGTCTTGTGCAAAGCCCCCTGGGAGATCCTTCCTCGGCAGCCCCAGCCCCAGCCCCTTGCGCTAATCAACCCCTCTCAACCCATGGGGAGGAAGAGAACCAGGCACATCACTTATCTGGTCATTAGCATTTTGGTGATCCTCTGCACCCCCTTTAAAAATACTAATAAGACGATGACACACAGACTGGGTCAGAGCAAAGGTCCATCCAGCCCAGGGTCCTGTCTGCCCACAGCGGCCAGGGCCAGGTGCTCTAGAGGGAGTGAACAGAACAGGGAACCATCCAGTGATCCCTTCCCAGTCGCCCATTCCCAGCCTCTTACAAACAGCCAGGAGGGGCAGGAATTGTGTCCCTGGCCCCTAAAAGCCATTAACGTACCTAACCTCCCTGTCTCAGATTCTAGCTGAAAGTAATTGATGTACTTCCATTCTGTCTGTTTCCCTGCTCTAAATATTACACAGACTCATTGCATCCTCAAATATACGATGGATGAGACCTGGGGAGTGAATCTAGTCCAGCCCCCTGCACTGAGGCAGAATGGAGAGCACTAGATGAAACCTGTCTAACCTGTTCTTAAAACCGTCCTATTCTTATAACCCTCCACCTCTTCTCTTGAAAGCTAATACCAGTATTTTACTATCTCTGAATGTAGAACCCATGTGCTCATGTGTAACCTGAACCTGCCTTGCTTCCAATTTAATCCTTGCTCCTCTTGTAGTGGATATGGGGAATTGATAACCGCCCTCTCTGTCCCAACCCTGAAAATCACTTGGGGGTATGTCTACACTGCCACCCTAGTTTGAACTAGGGTGGCTAATGTAGGCATTTGAACTTGCAAATGAAGCCCGGGATTTAAATATCCCGGGCTTCATTTGCATGTTCCCGGGCGCCGCCATTTTTAAATGCCCTGTAGTTCGAACTACCTGCCCGCGGCTACCTAATTTGAACTACCGTTCAAAGCTCCTAATTTGAAGTTTCCTAATTTGAACTACCGTAAACCTCCTTGCAGGAGGAATAACGGTAGTTCGAATTAGAGCTTTAATTCGAACTACCTAGTCCGTACGCGTAGCCGCGGGCAGGTAGTTCGAACTAAGGGGATTTAAAAATGACGGGCGCTGAACATTCAAATGAAGCCCGGATATTTAAATCCCGGCTTCATTTGTAAGTTTGAATGTTTACATTAGCCACCCTAGTTCAAACTAGGGTGGCAGTGTAGACATACCCTTGGAGAGTGTTATCAGGCCACACCCTCCAAATTCTTTTCTCTAGAGCAAACAGGTCAGTTTTCTTTAAATAACAGGAACTATGAGGAAAGTATAAAGTTCATCATTTTTTAGCTCTCCTCTGGACTCTTTTCCAATTGCTCCACATCTAAATATGTTGCCCAGAACTGGACGCAATACTCCATCCGAGGCCTTCCCAGTGCCGATTAAACCATGACATTTTGCATCCCAAATATAGGTCTTTGTATTTGTTGTTACTGAATTTCATCTTGTTGATTTCTGGCCAATTGCCTCAGTGGTCAAAGTCCTTATAAAATCAAAATTTGCCCTTCTAAGTGCTTGCACCCCTCTCAGTTTGTGATACTGTTGTTGTGAACAAATTCTATGGGTACGTCTAAACTATATCCCTCTTTCAAAAGAGGGATGTAAATTAGACAGATCGACATTGCAAATTAAGCTGGGATTTGAATTTCCCGTGCCTCATTTGCATAATCGTGTCATGGTGTTCTTTCGAAAAACTTTATTTTTTCTATGCATTAAGGAATTATTATTATTGGTATTATTATTAATAGTATTTCTTCTTCTTCTTCTTTGTTAGAAGGCACTTATCTTGTCTAAGCCATGTGAAGGTGCAGGATTAGTTATGTCTAGTCCATTCACGACGGGACACTGTCCAGTCTTTTTTAGAAAAGCTCCAGGGAAGGAGCTTCTGCAATCTCCCCTGACATCCTGTTCCATTGTCCTACCATTCTTACAGCATAACAGATTTACATGAAATGTCAAAAATGAGTTATTTGAACACATTGCTTCTTAGCATGCTTTCTCCATCAACAGCAACTTTTCTCCATCTGCAAGATTCACTCAGAAGCAAAACTGTGAAGACACATGGTGAGTGAATCAAATCAGATTTAGTGGGTTTCTCACAGAGCGTAAGTCAAGAGACTGAGTTCGTAAGGACACGTTCCTGTCTTGAGTAGGCCACCCCAAGGATCTCGGATGCCCAGGGTGCAGAAAGTGCTTGTTCATTATGGAACTCAATATTCTGCCCATGGAACCTTTCCCAGTACTTGCAACTGTACTGATCGCTCCCAGAGTTCAGGAGATACACTCCTACACACTAAAGATTTCTGTCATCTGAAATGGTTATGCATTATGTTCTTGCCCAACATCATGCCACTTTGTTCCCTGGTGTGCTATGAAATGCATCTAGGTGATTTGATTTAGTTCTCTTTCATTTGATTTTTAGTGTTCTTATAGGGTTCAAAAAAGAGCTAGATAGATTCAAGGAGGCTGTACGGGCCCTGAAACATGCCCAATGAAAAATTAGAGGATCAGTCCAATTTCTTGAGTTGCCTTCCAATATGACCTTCCAATATTGCCTGCCACAAGACCGGGCCAGCAAAGGGATCGTGCACCATTTTGATCGCTCGTTACCATGCAAAGTAGGGCTAACAAGGGTGAAGTGCAGGTTTGGTCTCTGGGCTGACCCATTGCTCTGAGGGTAACTTCATTCTACTATGTGTGAAGTCTCCTCCAGTCATGAAAGTTTTGGTTCCAGGCCAGTGATGTCATCTCCTTTGAGACGGTTTGAACTGGGGTGCCCAGGAACACGTAACTTAAAATATAGAGTCACACTTTCAGCCTGTCATCGGTCCTGTCTTCTTCTCAGTTGTCCCAACGAAGCCCACGTTGCCACCCTGACCTCTTGAAAGCTTCTCTAGCAAAGACAGCCACAGCCCAAGACTGGGGTTCTACACCTGTTGGGCTCACCAAACCATCCAAAAAGAGAACACAATTACACTCCATCCATAGCAAGTTGGCACATTCCACGCTCATGTTACATTGCAATAGGTGATAGGCGGGTACATTTGTTATGGGCTCCTGCACTACCCCCATTTCTTCTCTCTTGTCCTCTTTCCCCATTCAGCCTCAGCCACTTTCCAACCACTCCCTGGAAATCCTTCTGACACTCTGCTTTCCTCTTTCATATGCCAAGCAACTTCCCTGTTTCTTTGGGTCCCGTCCCACAACGCTTCTCCATTTGCTAAGCCTTGATTGGCCACTTTTCCTCGACATCTCCACTGCTTTGAGTGTCCCCATCCCCTGCATTCCCCTCCTCTTGTCTTTTCTTGAGGCTGCTTCCATCCATCTCTGACCCTTTTTAGGCCTCCCAATATCGATCTAACACTTTCCTGGCACATTCCGAGTAAAGCCCCTTTCCCCTGCTTCAGTCAGGCACTGAGCTGTGCACAGCCCCTAGGAAAGGAGTGGTGGTTATCCCTGTGGTAAGTTACTAGATACTCCATGGAAAGGACTTGCCAGCCAATGCTGCATGAATTAATGGATGAGATTCCCAGGACCTTTTCTCGCCACCTGCCCTCAAGACAGCATCGTGGGAACTGCCTTACCAAATGTCCCCTACAGCTATGGGGGCTGCTATGAGCGTGGTAGTTTTGGTGAGTCAGTTGGTTCTGGGGGAGTTTCTGGTGGTGCATACATGGGTGGTTATGGGGGTTTATAAGGCTACAGGAGAAGATATGGTAGGAATTGCTATTCCTCCTGCTTTGGAGGTTGTGGCCCATGTTAAACCGAGAAGCAAGTTCCGATGAAGAAGGAGGAGGCAGGAAGTGAAAGAGAAGATAGAAACGCTCCACGCACCTCATGGAAAATGAGCACCTACAACTGCACTTGAAACCAATGGGGGTAGAAGGTGTTTTGTTGCCTGAATAAATCACAGCTCCCTAGGCCTCCCTTTGGTTACATATTCCCTTAGCTTTATTGTCCCTGTGATTTCACTGCTCATCACATGGTCCTATTGTGCTTTGTCCTATTGGATGCTGAACTGTCTACAAGTAACTCAATGAGGTGAGAGATGGAACAAGGCTTTCAAATCTAGAGTGACGAGAAACACAACCAAGTATCTTCTCTGAAATGTGTCAGCGTCAAGACAGTGACTGTATTTCCTGGTTACAGTAAGACCCACACACAGTCGCTGCATTCTGCAGTGACTCCATGTGTAGGTGCAAACTCAGCCGTGTTATAAAATGAGGGCCTAAAACATAAGCCCATGCAGCACAGGCCTGGTTTGAGGCCTGAGGCCTAGTTAACAATGGGTAAACCATGGCTAACATAGAGCAGAGGTAAGCTGTGCGCAAGAGGCAGGCCCCAGCTCACAGAACTTGGCATGAACAGGGCTGAGAGTGCAAAACACTAATTGGTAATATGACCGGTACCAATTATTGTTCTGCACCTGGGCCTAAGTGGAAAGCACATGATACCACTAACTCATTAAAAAAGACCTTGGTACCCACTCCTCACAGATACAGACTCAGGTTCAGGAAATTGTCTAAAATGACAGAATGATGGATAGAGATGATCTAATGAAACCACGAGGTGCAGGGTGATGGGTGGTATCTAAGTAGCATCAGAGGGTGGTAACCTGGCAATGCGAGGGGGTGATAGGTCAGCAGTGAGGTGTGACTTGTTGTACCTGTATATAAGGTGGTGTCCTGGGGGGACAGCCTTAGAATGACTTAGGGGGCAGTGGGACCTCCCACTGATTGAATCATTCCATTGTGGCAAGTACATGTGCGTAGTGGATCAGTACAGTCTACTGACAATTGTTACTGCACTTTGCTTAGCAATAAACCTGGCCGGGCACCTTCAATCCTTATCTGATTTGTGGTCTTTGGGGGCCCTCTCGGGGACTGCTGTGGAGACTAAGTGCACAAGTTGACACGGCACACATCACTGAGCACACACGCAAGCAGCCTTCTGGTTCTCATCATCCACGGAGCCAGAGACTTGTGAGGACACCTCGGCAGTAAATCCCAACCGGCCACCTCCTGAAGAACTATAGGACACTCATGTGCATTAAACCATGCATCGATGGCATCTTCATATGGGTCTGCTGGTTTCTTTTCTCCTCCATTTTTTAGTTTCCAAAGCACTAGGTGAAAGTCTCCCCTGTGCTGAGGGCCCTGTGAAAAGTGTGGGGGGGGCAGGAATTATTTCCCTTGTTCCACATCTCTCAGATAGTCCAGAGACTGAGAGAGTCCCATTTTGGAGAGTTGTTTATTTAGCTTGACTCTATCATGCAAGCCACATGCCGGGGCGCTGAACACACTGCTGGTGTCCTGGGGACATTAGAATTCAAACGATAACTAGGACAACTATTAGGAATTGGGCGTGCCTCATTCTACTTCCACTCTTTCCACTGGAGTGGCCCTGGGCAACTGAATTCAGCTGTGAGCATCAGTCATCATATCGTTACGGTAGAAGGTAATAACAGCCTGTTCCACACGGGTGCTGTGAATTACAGGTCTCATAAAGCGGTGAATCCCTAAGCAGGCATGGAGGGATCAGGCGGCTGTTTTGCTGCTGCCGTGTGTGAAGCTCTAAGCAGAGGGATTAGGGGCTGCAGGGTAGGAAGACCAGGAACTGGGGATTTTCTCTATGCTTTCTTATAGTCCCAGCTACATCTCGATTCCCCAGAGCTGGGACTGTGTGTATTCCTCCCCTCATGCCAACTCCAACCCTAACTAAATGTATGCCCCTGCAGTAACTACCTATGATTCACAAGTAAGCAGGATCAGAAGGAATGCTTCTCTTAGAACAGGGGGACAGACTCAGGAACAAACTGTATTTAATAGACACAGCCAGTTTTGCTTCGATTTGTTAAATATTCAGTAAGTGGAGTGCAGTTTTGCTCATTGTAATTAACCTAATTTGTGACCCTTCTTATATTTTTACAAGAGATGACAACTGAGCAGAAAAGAACTAGATAAATCCATGGTGGATAGGGCCATCGACACTTGTTAGGCAGGATGGGCAGGGATGGTGTCCCTGGCCTCTGTTTATCAGAAGCAGGGAATGGATAACAAGGGAGGGATCACTTGGTGGTTCTGGTTCTGTTCACTCCCCTTGGGGCACCTGGAATTGGCCAATGTGGGCAGACAGGACACTGGGCTGGATGGACAGTTGGTCTGACCTAGTCTGGACACTCTTATGTTCACACAACACCAGCTATGTTTGCATTAAACGCAGGGGTAGCTAAAATATTAGGGATGTAAAAAGGGTTAAAAATGTAAACATATAACCGAAAAAAATCCTAGCGGTTACACACGCCGCGGGCTCTGCAATACAAAAAATGTTCCTGGGACAGGTGGGGAGCTGCTCCAACCCCTACTGGTTAACTGGAACTGGTAAGCATCACCCGTTAATAGTGAGGCTCACTGATTAATCAATTAGCCATTTACATCCCTATTAACAATGCTTGTAATTTTGTGGGAATAGAGTGAAGTAGGACTGTGCTCAATTGTTCCAAAAAGAAGGGCTCCCCGTGAGCAGAAAGATGCACTAATAGGCCAGCAGGGCAGCGGAGGAGGAGGGATGTGCCAAGAGGCCATCAGGGCGGCAGAGGAGGGATGCACTAATAGGCTGGCAGGGCAGCGGAAGAGGAGGGATGCGCTAAGAGGCCAGCAGGGTCTACACTACAGGTAGGACTAGGAATTATTGGCTCAGGCCAGGTCTACACTAGACCCGGCAGCTCGGCTTAAAGTACACAACTCCAGCCACGTAGACTACGTAGAATACGGAGCTGGAATCAGCTCACCTTAAGCCAAGCTTGTTGGAGCCCCTCACAGTGGGAGGCCGAAGGGACCAAATGTTCCCGTTGGCTTCCTGCACTCCTCACAAAAGCAGGAGTACCAGTCACTGGCAAGGGCACCCTCTGAGTTTGACTTAGCGAGTCTTAACTAGACTCGCTAAATCAAACTCCAGAAGATCGATTGTGGCAGCGGCGACCTTTCTTTTAGTGAAGACAAGGCCTTACTCTTCAACAAAGGAGACTGGGGTTCGATCTAAGCATAAACTTGCCTGCTCTGACGATGTATGAGCATTGATTTGGGGCTTCCAAGGGAAGTTTTGGAATCACCATCCCTGGAAGACTTTAAGAACAAGATACACAAGCTCCTGTCAGGATTTGTCTGGGTGTCCAGGGCCCTGCTTTAGCCCAGAGGGCAGGACCACATGGCCTGTCAAGGTCTCCTCCCATCCTATATTTCACGGACTCTTTGTTTCTGTCTAACACTTGAAGTAGGGAAATGTATTCTGCTTGAAAGTCATTTATTCACTTTGATTCTCTCTGCACCATGTGTATTAAGTGGGTGATCCCTCTGAATCCCCATGCCGAAGGCCTGCGCATTGCTCTTGAGCAAGTAATACAGCGGATCCATTGTATTATTTATGAGCTTCAGAGGGATGGGTTAGTACTGAAGGCTGGTATTGCCCATTGACACGGGGAAGACATTCATCCAGAGCAATTTTAAGAGACTGAAAGAAAAATGGAGAAGGAAAGGAAACCAGAGGTCCAATGTTTGGATACAACACCGTTTTTAATTTCAATGAGCATTAGGTATTGCACTCAAATAATGTAGCAATGCAGAGTACAGAGAATGTATTTTATGGGTTGCAGTAAGAACTACCCACAATTACTGACTCCAAGAAAATGCATCTGACAAAGTGGGGTTTGGCCCACGATTGCTTCTGCCAAAATAAATCTGCTAGTCTCTAAGCTGCCACAGGCCTCCTGGTTGTTCTTGCAGACCCAGGCGAACAAGGCTGCCTCTCCGATACACTCTTCAAGGTGATTTTGCTGCATTTTTGTAGATGTAGATTTGAAAATCACATCCCATTTTTCACAACATTTAAGATTCTCACGGACATCTCAGCATCAGATAGGGCAAAGCATAATGTGAGCATAAGATTAAGCTGTAAAACCATTGAGACCATCAAGCTAAGGGACAGAAGGCATAGGGAACATGATTTATTCAGGCAGCAAACACTTTCTACACCCCGTTGATTTCAAGTGCAATTGCAGGTGCTCATTTCTGGGTTGTTCCTTGCTCCACAGAACTTGCTTCTGGGTTTAACATGGGCCACAACCTCCAAAACGGGAAGAATAGCACTTCCTATCATATCTCTTCCCATAGCTATATAAACCCCCGTATGTACCACCAGAGACACTCCCAGCACCGATGGACCCACCGAAGTTGCCGCCCCCATAGGAGCCCCCATAGCCATAGGGGACATTTGGTAGGGAAGTTCCCACGAGGCTCTCTTGTGGGCAGGTGGCGAGAATGGGTCCTGGGAACCTCACGACCACCGGGGGTGGATAGACCACAGCACTTGAGTCGCCGCACGATGTGACACAAGGCTGGTTCCAGGCATCAACGTATGGTTGTGGGCAGACGTCGGGATAGCATGACGGGCGAGGGCAGCACAGATCTTTGCGAGAAGACATCGTTTGGGGTTCTGGTAATCCTGAAACACACAGCGGGGAACCCGATGCACACAGTTACGTAACATTCAGCGTGAACTAAGAGATTCACAGCTCTGTTTCTTGGGGCCATCAGCCCAGCCCCCCTAACCCTTCTTTTAAACCTTCAAAAAGCTGTCCTAGCACACTGCCAATGAACATCCCATTCACTGCATCAGGGAACCATCAAGCTGTAAACCATAGGACATAAGGGGTTTTATTCTAATGGCATCTTATTAGAGGCACAGTGGATGTGACCTGCCCACCACTGAGTGACCCATGCATAGCACTCAAACTTTCCGGATTGGTATGCTTTTGGGCAGGGCACCCACCTGGGCAGGGGGAGTCACAGTTTAAAGTTGTACCATTAAGAAAGTAAGCATTGCCCTCTTGGTACACATCCATGGTTACCTTGTCCATGTCTCCGGGCTCACGTCTATTCTTACTGCATGGAAATCATTCTTCTGGCATTCAATTTAGTGGGTCTTGTAAGGACCCGCTAAATCGAACACCAAGGGCTACCCCAGTCGGTTCTGGTACTACTCAATTTGTGAGGAATAAGCAAAGTCAATGGGAACATTTGCTCCTGTTGACCTTCTGCTGTGGAGAAGGTACATCGACTTCAGTTACATTATTTACATAGCTGGAGTTACATATCTTAAGCCAACCTTCTGGGACTAATATAGACCTAGCCTAATAGTGTAACCATTACGTACTACAGATTAACGTGTAATAACCCGAAGCTGTCCATGCCCATAAGAAGGGGTTTCTTCCTAACACACCTAAGGAAGAGGCTATGTTTGCCCAGGAGGAGGACACATCTGTAGCTCTTATGAACTCTTGGCTTCAACTGCAGCTTCTGCTCTGTCCACTAATCAGGCAGGTTGCAGTTCAGTAGCTCCAAATGAGAGCTGATCTTCACACTGTGATGTGGCCAATAGCAACAGTGCATCAGTTAGATCAGGCAACGTGTCTTTATATATAAAGAGTCAGTGGCACAAAGTCAACACCCGAAGTATAACAATGCTGGGGTTTGTCCTAGCCCTGTAAGGAATTCTCATAGCTAATCCCATCATGTAATTTAAAGGGAGTGGAGAGTCCCAATCCCAATTGCAGATTTGAAAATCCCAACCTGATATTTTTCTAGAGAGCATCCGTCAAGGTGTGCAGCTGGCAAGCCGCAGAAAGCCAGCAACAGAAAGCAATAGGTCTCTTTCACCAAAAGCTCTTCAGTCCCAGGGTATTGGGGAACAATTCCATTTAGATTTAGAACAATCACAAACCCAGCAATTGGTGCAGATGAACTTAAATAGACTTACCCAGCTCACCAAGGGGATGAAGACAAGAAGAGTGGATGGAACAACCTGCCATTCCAAGCACTTTTATGTGGTTTCTTAGCCAATGGGAAGCAAAGGAAACACCCCTTGTGCCCTGACACCTGATCACTAACCAAAAAAATGTTTTCTTGCCTGGGGAATTCCTCTTATTATTGTCATGGCTTTGATCGTGGTTAATCTATTACTCAATTTTCAGTCCCACATAGGATGACATGCAGGTTACACCCTGCAGTTCCCTTCCTCCTAAATCTTTACACGCTAGGTATTTTCCTGGTATCGTCCTACTAGCTTCCCCGATATCAATTAGGGAATAAATTGAACTTCCATTCCATCAGTCTGCTTTGAATAATTTCACAATGTGAAGGTGACTCAAGGGTGTATCACTATTTCTCTCTTCTCTTTTGCACAAGATTTCATGCTAATTCTTTCTATCCAGACTAACACCCAATTAACTGCAAGGTGGAGGTCACCTTGGAACACTTGGGAGGATTGGAAAAATTCCTCTGCATGCTTAGGATCCCCATCTCCAGTGCTTCACTGTGCGATTGAGCCATTACGATTTGAAATCAATGGATTTCAGTCCATTCAGTGGCCTTCAAACCAGGCCTTCTGGGTTACAGTACTAGCCCAGAGATGGGGTAATATGTACCCCGTGCTGACATGAAATCCCTTCAAAAAGCTTTCAAATTACAAGCCAATTCAAAGTGGTGCATTTTATTTCTGTTTACCCCGACTTTCAACTGAATGTGACTGGACATTCCAGTCTGAAGAGCTGTCTGGTCAAGTTAGCAAGAGTGTAGAGACTGGGACGCAGGAGGCCACTCAAAGTCCATCTCCTGCAGGCTTCTTCCTAAATTGCCTAGAAAAGTGGCATGGGGGAATGGAAAGAGTGCAGGGTTGTCTACAGGTGCGGATTAAAATCTTGGAACTGTATCTCCATCCGCGACCTAAGAAGACAACAGCGTTCTTCAGAGGCAATACTCCTGACAAGACTCAGGAAGATTCACGTGAGAGAGAGGAAAACAGTCTACTTGGAGCATAATTTGGATTAAAGTACTTTTTTGAGAGAGCTCACTTTTCAGCAATCCTACCCCCTCCATGCCTGTTTTAACACAGAATGCAAGGTCCTTCTCTTTTGGAAAACTACCCAACCACTGCGAGTAAAATGTTTAAACTACTAAATACGCCTTCATCAGCGCTTTCTGTGCCCATGTAGTTAAGGAGAAGACTCCAGGACTCTAAGGGTGTGTCTAGACTACAGGGTATGGTCGACAAAAGTTGGCTTTTGTCAACAAAACTATACTTGTGTCTACACTACTGGCGTGTTCTGTCGACAGTAAGTCGACAGAATGCGGCAGTTCTGTCGACAGCGGTAAACCTCATTTTATGAGGAATAATGCCTTTTTTCGAAAGTACTCTTTCGAAAAAAGACGCTATTGCATGCAAACTGTGCTTTTTCGAAACAGAGCTTTTTGGAAACAGGAAGCAGGAGGCATAAGGGATCTGTCGAAAAAGGCTTTCTGTCTCAACAGATCCCCCTCTAGACTGCCGCTTTTTGCCGACAAAGTGCTGAGTCAGTAAAAACGGTGGCCATTTTTATGCAAATTAGGCGTGGGATATTTAAATCCCTGCTTCATTTGCAATGTCGACCTGCCTAATCTGAATCCCTCTGCCTACAGAGGGATGCAGTCTAGACATACCCTAAGACTCTAGGGACTTACTAGAGGACTGCCCTTTATAACAGATTACTTTGCATTATGGTCTATATAATTTTGGAGGTTAGACCAATGCTCATATTTTGCTTGTCCTATTAGATACTGAAATGGTCTGTGTCTAGTATCTTAATTTGGTGGCAAACAGGTTATGGTTTTTAAACTCTACAATAGCAGGAAAGAGATCAGAACAGCATTTAGGGAACACATCATTTTGTGGCTGGTGCTTGGCTGTAGCTCTTACTGTAACCCTGAAAATACATTCTCCCCTTCTGCTTTTCCTTTCCCAGACACCCTTCCTTTCCTTCCCCATGCAGATGGACAGTACCAGCCCTGCGTCCTAGTCAGTCTCCCTCAAGCATAGAAGCAAGAAGAGAATCAATTATCTTTACTGTTCAACAGTGGGGGTGGGGAACAAGAGAGGTTACCAGCTTGTTACATGTGCCATAGATAGAACCGAACTCAGTAAATTACTTTCACTTAATATAGATTTCCCTGCTCCAGATATGACTCAGAATGGTGCAGACGAATGTTCCCTCTAGGTTTTTCCATCTATGTGCAGAATAAACTTTGTTCTATGCACTGAGGCATGGGAGGATGTGCACCACCAGTAGAAACACTTGCTCCTGGCTCAGGGTGCTCTGCTAATCAGCTGGGCAGCACCTGAATCTCCCCTGGGTGGCCACCCAAGCACACAGCTTACAGGGAACACTGCTGCAGGTCCTGAGGTTTTTTTAATCTTGTCTGAGCACAGGCTGAACCTCTGTGGTCCAGAACTCTGGTCTGGCAACATCCATGGTCTGGCAAAGAGCCACAGCAGCAGAGGCAGCCAGCGGCTGGCCGCCCACAGGATCAGCAGGAGACCCAAGGCTCGACCTCCCCTGGTCCGGCAAATCCCTTGTTCAGGTCCCGAGGGAGCCAGACCAGGGAGGTCCACTCCGAATTATGAGTGCCCCCTTCTCCTGTGAAATTAGTGAGAATCAGGGAACTCTACACTCCACCTGGCTTTGAAATTAGCAGCCTTATTTTAAAAAAATCAAAATAACTTTTGAAAGCGCAAGGCCATGTATAGGGGGGAAATACTTTCACCATGAAAAGATTTTTTTAAAGCTTTACTCCAAAGTGAAGAAGAATTATGGTAGTGACACAGGGATTGACTTGAATCAGATTTAACTGGCTGACCAAAGGGAAAAAGCCAAGGGAAGTGGCTCGAAGAACCCTGAGTCAAGGCATTAGTCTGATGTTTTTACCCAAAAGGAGGATGTGAGACATCGGAATTCCTTGTCACCTACAAGAACTACTTCCTTCGGAAAACTCCTCTCTTTCCTGGCAACTGCTTTGATCCCTCGTTAACACTATTAGTTAATTCTCACTCCCAGACTGACCCATGGAAATTGCTCTCCTGCAAGGAATCTGTGGCAGTTCTGTAGAACTGGTTGGGCAGACAATCAACAATTATCCTGGGATCTCATGAGGATGGGGATTTTTTTTCTCTTGTATTCATCAGATGCCCACCATCTACTTAGTATGGGCCCTGTTCTCCTGCCCCCTGAAATCCAAGGGCCTATTTCCAATTAATTGAATTGCCTTCGAATACGGCCCTGGGGTTGGCAATTCTCTAGTGAAAAAGAGATCAGTTAAAGGACTAGGCGCCATTTATATTTCCCTTAAACGTTCCAGGTAGGGCTAAAGAGGATTGAAATATAACAGATCTCTGCGCTAGCCGACTGCTCTGGAAACCCTTTCCTTCTCCCATGCTTGGAAAATCCCATGAGTGGAGTTTTGAACCCAGAACAATGACTTCATTGCCATTGACATCCCTGCAAATCTGCTGCTGTTTCACGTCCTAGGCTGCTAGACCCTCCAGCCTTAGCTGTGGTGTGTTGTCTCTTCTTTGGGCTCACACCGAGGGTTGCCAGCTGTCCTGGATCGAACGGACCAGGTGCCATTTGCTGTAATGGAGTCTGGTCTGGGAGAGCTGGCAATGTAGCCACAGCTGGAGGTGGCTGTGAAGCCCCAGGACAGCAGCAGGACCCTGAGAAGCAGCAGCAACTCCAGGGCTGGTGACATGGGCTGAGGGAACGGCGGGATGCAAAGCCCATGGGGATGGCGGGCCCCTGGATTCGGGGCTGGTGGAGCTGGAGGTGAACAGGCTCCTGAGTGCGGGAAAGCCAGCTGGAAAATCCGAGGGTTCTGCAGCACCCTCCCCCCCCACACACACCTCTACTTCCCATCCCCGTGTGTTGATCCTGCTCCAGTTCTACTCAGAAAGCTTAGGAGGGATTTACCTTCAGTGTGGATCCTGTTCGAACCCAGTTCCCGGGAGAGCACTGTTACCCACGAGGCCTGCTTTGAATTCCATTGACCATCAGCTTGAAGACCTTCAAACACATATTGGCTCAAACTCAATGAAGCGTTATGGAGGGGGATTCTAAGCTGCCAAATACACTGTCCTGTTCCAAAAAGCGTGGCAAGCACAACTGCCATCTTGCTGCAAATTCGATACTAGTTGGGGTATAGTGAACTAAGATCTCCTTGGCCTCTGAGGACAGGACAAGAAGCAAGGGGCTAAAATTGCAGCAAGGGAGGTTTAGGTTGGACAGTCAGAAAAGCTTCCTGCGTGTCAGGGTGGTTAAACACTGGAATAAATTACCTGGGGAGGTTGTGGAATCTCCATCTCTGGAGATATTTAAGAGCAGGTTGGACAGACGCCTGTCAGGGATGATCTAGACCATGCTGGGTCCTGCCGTGAGGGCAGGGGACTGGTCTTCATGACCCCTTGAGGTCCCTTCCAGTTCTAGTGTGCTATGATTCTAAGGTGGAATCCTGAACATGACTGCAGACTGTGAGGGTGATGCACCCTGAGTCACCCTCATATTGTGACGTTATTCAAAGCAGCATAATTAAAATATTCGCAAATTTAATCCCATGTCGACACCAAGGGAGGGAGGAGGAGGATACCAGGGAGGTGTCTTTCCCATAAAGATTTAAAATGACCGAAATAGCAGGGCGTCATGATCATATCACCCTATATGGGACTGAGAATTAAGCAACTCATTAACCAGAATCAAAGCCATGACAACAGTGAGAGGAATTTGTCAGGCAAGAAAATATTTTTGTGTGTGGTGAGTGATCAGGTCTTCGTGCCTAAAGGGTGTTTCCTGCGGTTCCCATTGGCTAACAACACTCATAAAAGTGCTTGAGACTTCAGGTTCTTCCATCCACTTCTCTTGGCATCATCCCCTTGGCAAGCTGGGTAAGTCTATTGAACTTCATTTGCTCCCATTGATTTAACTATGGACCGACTCCTGCACTGGTACTTTGCGATTTTAGAGCTGTGAGAGCCAGGAAAGACTTGTGATCAGCAAGAGACTTTCTGAAGCTCATCAGTTACGCTCCTTGGTGGATGCTGGTTTAAAAATAGAAGGTTGGGACTTTCAGATCTGCATCTGGCATTGGGACCCCTGAGTCCCAGTAACCAGGCATCGAACAGGGAATTCCTTAGAGAATCATGATGAGTCTCAGCCTCAGACTACACTGATTACTGAATGCACCCTCCTGGCTCTTTATATGTAAATATTCATATTGCCAGATCTTCAGCTGACTGCCTGAAGTCACAACAATTTACCTGGGCTGATGATCTGAACCTGCTGTTTCTATGGAGATCAGCTTTCACATCTAACTCTTGAAGAGTAATTGAATTATTCTCTTGGCTTAGTAGCTACAGCTCTAGGTACAATCGAAACCCAGAATTCAGAAGGAGTATGTAGTTGTTCCCTGCAGGGAAAAGCAAGCCTCTGATTTACGCGTGCTAGGAAGAAGCCCTGCTCACGAGAACTTCACTCCATAATGAACAACTTGTATATTACTCTGAAGTATTAGATAGATGCATAACTTCAAGGTGCTTAATGCTGCACGTTGAACCTCTCTGGTCCAGCACTCCAACATCCGTGGTCCAGCATGATTTGAGTTAGCCAGATGTCCCACTTATCATGGCATGGCCAAAGTTCCTAAGGTCCCATAAAGTTTGTTTCCAGTCACCAGTCCTGGCTCTCAGCGTTCTGGGCTGTTATTTAGCTGATTTCCCCCCCAATGTCTTCTAAGAGCCCAGCACGCAGTGGCAGTGCAGGTACTGTCGCTGAGCATGAGCGTGGCATTTATGCTTTATCTACTTATTTCCTTGTGCCACTACAGTAAAATCGCGGAACAACCCTCACACCAAGTTCTGAAGAGCACTGATGAGCCTTGTCTAGCTGTAGGTTCTCTCGGGCGTGTCAGTCCACTCCAACATTTTTAAGCAGCACTTCAAGCGCTGTTCCGTTCACTCGCCTTAGCGAAATCCAAATAGAAAGAAACCCACTCACTGCACTACTGACCTCCCGTGGTCTGGCAAATTCTCTAGTCACCCATCGGGTCCCAAGGGTGCTGGACTAGAGAGGTTCAATCTGTGTTAGAGACGGGCAGTGGCTGAGAGGGACAGCTGATCTTAGCCAGTTTGGCAATACATAATTTCTTAGCGAGACAACTTTAAAACTGTGTCTCCACATCTCAGGCAAGCGTCTTAACCCCCAGCATAAATCATTTTACTCTCGGCATGCCCGGCATCTAGGGCAAGGGGGCATCAATCTCAGCTGTAACACATGGGAAATTCTGGAATTCAAATGATCAATCCAACCATTATTATCCATCAGCAGGGGCTGAGTTCTACTCCCAGGTCATCCGGTGACTCATCCAACAGTGGTGAGCAGGTCTCTTCACCTGCAGGGCTCCTAACCTGCCATAGGGATGAGAACCATTCGTCCCATACGGGTTTTACACAGTTTAATGCTGGCCTGAAGCAGTGAAAAAGCGGCTTTTCCTGAATGAGCTAGGAAAGCTTTCGATCGGTGTCTGGAGGTTTAGAAGGAAGCGTTAGGGAGTGACCTCGAGAAACAGAGAGCGGGAGGACGAGAGAGATGAAACCGGGGGAGGGGAGGACCCAGAAAAATAGAAGTCGATGACATGGGAAGAAGGAAGACCAACTCTAAGGAAGCATCCCTGGGATTGGTTAGGAAGAAAATTTAGGGTGAATGGGTAAACTGGAAATAGTTTTTTCTAATATCCAACCTAGACCTCCCCCACTGCAACTTCAGACCATTGCTCCTTGTTCTGCCATCTGCCGCCACTGACACATTAACTCAAGCTTGTGTTACCGTGCTAATCTAGCTCATGCCAATGTCAACTGTCTGTGTGGTTTACTCTCCTGATGGCCTCAAAAAAGAGAGCTGTGAACCTCTTCTTTCACTACGAGTGTTACCTAACTGTGCGCACTCTTCTCCCTACTCTGTGTTTCAGTTATACCCCAAACCGAACGATGTCGTCCTGCAAAGATCTGTGCTGCCCACGGCCGTCATGCTGTCCCAACGTCTGCCCGCAACCATACGTTGATGCCTGGAACCAGCCTTGTGTCACATCTTGTGGAGACTCAAGTGCCGTGGTCTATCCACCACCGGTGGTCGTGAGGTTCCCAGGACCCATTCTTGCCACCTGCCCTCAAGACAGCGTTGTGGGAACCGCCCTACCAAATGTCCCCTACGGCTATGGGCGCTCCTACGGGGGTGGCAGCTTCAGTGGGTCCGTCGGTTCTGGGCGTGTTTCTGGTGGTGTATACGGGGGTGGTTATGCGGGTTTATATGGCTATGGGAGTAAATATGATAGGAAGTGCTCTTCTTCCCACTTTGGACGTTGTGGGCCGTGCTAAATCGAGAAGAAAAATCCATGTTACAAGAAACACCCAAGAAACAACAGAAGATTGAGATTCTCAATGGAAAACCTACTACTGCCTTTGAAATAAATGAGTGCCGCAGCCTTTCCATCAGGCCTAGTGTGTCTTCCTCTAGTTACATATCCCATTAACGTTATGGTCCTATCGTCTTGCAGCTTAGTCTTAGGGTCATGTTGTGATTTGTCTTTTTGATGCTGAACGATTTACAGAAGGTTACTTCATATCAGGAAAAATGGGGCATGCTTTTCCAATTCACTGCTGCCAGAAAGAGAGCAAAACATCTCGTTTGAAATGCCCCCATTTGAAGAGAGTGATTATTTGTAGCCCCAGTTGTAACCCTGGATTTACGTTCTCTGCACGGTGCTTTGACTCATTCTGTAAGCGTAATCTCTGGTGGTCATTCTCATTAAAAACTAAACAGCAGCATCGTCTACAGCTCCTTTTGTTCCCCTCTTCTTCTCCTCCCCGCATTCTTCCTTTCCAAAATACTCTGGGTGAAAGTCGGCACTGGCAGATGTTCAGCGCCAACCCCACATGCTAATCAGTCCCACTCAGGAATAAGAGAACCAGGCACATGAATTGGTTAATAGAATTTTGCAGCCATTCTACGTGAGGGAAATACCATGTTGTTAGAGACACCTTCATAGAATTAATAACTTTCCATTAGAATGTATTTTCCTGCTCTAAATATTATGGAGAATTGTGCAAGCTTTGAAATATAGCAGTATGAGGGACTTCAAGAGGACTCACATTTTACAAATTTCATCTCAGCCATAAGTTGTGAATAGAGATAAGCAGCCTTTTCATTAGCATGGCAGCTCCACGTGGAAGGGTTAGGCACTATCGGGGAGAAGGAAACATGGACATTTCCTGTAGTTTGTCTTTCCATCCAATCTACATCTCAATTTCACAGAGCTGGGAGAGAAATGTCCCCTCTCTTTCTCACTGTTTTGTAGCACAAGCAGAGTTTGAAGAAACACATTCAGTGTTTGAGGTGGGATACATGTACCAGAATACACAAAACACAGTAGTGGCATATGTATCACAAAACCAACTGCCTATCCTAAACCCAGCATTTCAGGTCATGCCAAATTCTGTTTGGGTTTCCACATATTTCATAGAATCCTAGAATCCTAGGGCTGGAAGAGACATCGGGAGGTCATCAAGTCCAGCCCCCTGCCCAAAGCAGGACCAATCCCAACTCAATCATCCCAGCCAGGGTTTTGTCAAGCCGAGACTTAAAAACCTCCCTAGGTAACCCATTCCAGTACTTCACCACCTTCCTAGGGAAATAGTTTTTCCAACCTACACCTTCCCCACTGTAACTTGAGACCATTGCTCCTTGTTCTGTCATCTGTCACTACTGTGAGCAGCCTCTCTCCATCCTCTTTGGAACCTCCCTTCAGGAAATTAAAGGCTGCTATCAAATCCCCCCTCACTCTTCTCTTCTGCAGACTAAATAAACCCAAATCCCTCAGTCTCTCCTCATAGGTCATGGTACTCCATCCCCCTAATCATTTGGTCACCCTCTGCTGGACCCTCTCCAATGCGTCCACATCCTTTTTGTAGTAGGGGGCCCAGAGCTGGTCACGGCCTCCAGACGTGGCCTCACCAGAGCCGAATAAAGGGGAATAATCAGTTCTCTAGATCTGCTGGCAATGCTCCTCCTAATGCACCCTAAGATGCCATTGGCCTTCTTGGCTACAACGGCACACTGTTGACTCATATCCAGCTTCTCATCCACTGTAACCCCCAGGTCCTTTTCTGCAGAACTGCTACTTAGCCATTTGGTCCCCAGCCTGTAACTGTGCTTGGGATTTTTCCGTCCAAAGTGCAGGACTCTTCACTTGTCCTTGTTGAAGCTCATCAGATTTCATTTGTCCCAATCCTCTAATCTGTCTAGGTCACGCTGGACCCTATCCCTGCCCTCCAGCATCTCTACCTCTCCCCTTAGCTTAGTGTCATCTGCAAACTTGCTGAGGGTGAAATCCATCCCTTTATCCAGGTCATTAATAAAGATGTTGAACAAAACCGGTCCTAGAACCGATCCTTGGGGCACACCGCTAGAAACCGACCGCCACCCTGACATTGAGCCGTTGATCACTACTCATTGGGCCTGACAGTCTAGCCAGATTTCTATACATTTTACAGTCCATTTATCCAATCCATAATCCCTTACCTTGCTGGCAAGAATATTGTCGGGGACCGTATCAAAAGTTTTGCTAAAGTCAAGGTATATCACATCCACTGACTTTCCCATATTCACAGAGCCAGTTACCTCATCATAGAAGCTAATCAGATTGGTCAGGCATGACTTGCCCTTTGTGAATCCATGTTGACTATTCCTGATCACTTCCCCCTCTTCCAAGTGCTTCAAAATGGATTCCTTGAGGATACCCTCCATGATTTTTCCGGGGACTGAGGTAAGGCTGACTGGTCTCTAGTTCCCTGGATCATCCTTCTTCCCTTTTTTAAAGATGGGAACTACATTTGCCTTTTTCCAATCACCCAGGATTTCTCCCGATCTCCAAGAGTTTTCAAAGATAAAGGCCAAAGGCTCTACAATGACATTTCCCAACTCCCTCAGTACCCTCGGATGCACTGAATCTGGACCCATGGATTTGTGTATGTTTAGATTTTCTAAACAGTTCCTAACCTGTTCTTTCTCCACCAAAGCCTGCCCACCTCCTTGCCATACTGCGTCACCTAGTGCATTAGTCTGGGAGCTGACCTTGTCTGTGAAGACAGAGGCAAAGAAAGCATTGAGTACTTCAGCTTTTCCCACATCATCTGTCACTAGGTTACCTCCCTCATCCAGTAAGGACCCCACACCTTCTCTGATCACCCTCTTATTGCTAGCATGCCCATAGAAACCTTTCTTTTTACCCTTCACATCCCTTGCCAGCTGCAATTCCAATTGCGCTTTCACCTGCCTGATAACTCCCCTGCCTTCTCGAGAAATATATTTATACTCCTCCCTTGTCATCTGCCCAAGTTTTTATTTCTTGTAAGCTTCCTTTTTGTGTTTAAGCTCACCAAAGATGTCCCCGGTAAGCCAATCGGGTCGCCTACCATATTTACTTTTTTTACTGTGCATCGGGATGGTTTCTTCCTGTGCCTTTAATAAGGCTTCTTTAAAGTACTGCCAGCTCTCCTGGACTCCTTTCCCCTTCATGGAAGAATCCCAGGGAATCCTGCCCATCAGTTCTCTGAGGGAGTCAAAGTCCGCTCTTCTGACAACCTGGGAAGCAATGAACATGAGATGGTAGATTTCAGGATCCTGACCAAAGGAATAAAGGAGAGTAACAAAATACATGCCCTGGATATCACCCACCTCTACTTTCCCTACTAGTTCCTCTCTGTTGTGAGCAGCAGGTCAAGCTGCACATGGCCCCTGGTCAGTTCCTTCAGCACTTGTACCAAGACGTTATCCCCAACATTCTCCAAAAACTTCCTGGATTGTCCATGTACTTTCTGCAGCAGGGAGGAAGAACGACTAGCCCTTTGCTCCTTTCCAAGCTGTGGGGCTCTGTGAATTCTGGAGCTACATCCCAGCCTAAGAGAAATCTCCTTAGAGCCAGAATCGAGACGTGTGTGCCGTACCCCAGTTCCGGACTGGCCATAAATGACCGATGCTCATGCCCACTAGGGCAAAGGAACCCAACCTAGGTGATCAACATGCTGATGTGACCATACTGGAGAGTCAAGGGGGGGAGACTCAGTGGGTGTTGCAGATGAAGAGACCGCCAAGAGGGTGTTGATCAGGACCTAGCTCATTCAGAGAGTTTATGGCTAGAGCCAGAGAAATGGCTAGTGATTTGTGAGGCCTCACATCTTGGCTACTGTGGCAAGGCTCTCCCTTTCCCTGGCCAGCATTTGGGCTGGTAGCCTTTCCCTTTTGCCAGGGGTTGGGCCTGCAGCTGGTATCGGGGTTAGGGAGCTTTTCCGCTCCTTCTGGGACCCCCTCCCCTCCTGTTTCTAGCTCTGTAAGTGCTGGGACTTTGTTTCACACACTTGCTCTCTGTCTCTCCTTCTCTCCTCTCCCTTCGATCCATCCTCTCCCCACCCGCCTCCTTCTAAATGGGGAAGCATTTTAAAGGCCGTCCAGCGGACCTGATGGGAGTCAACTGGCCCCAATCTGCCTGGGCCAGCTCCATGCCAGGTGCTCCTAATTCCCCTGCAGCCCTCCGCCCCTCATTAGTAGGCCCCTTACCTCATTGGGGCTGCCCTTCCCCCTTCTGTAGCAGCCTCTCGCCTGGCCATTTCACAATGCTCAACTAGCTTTAGCTGGAGACAGCCTGATATCGCTCAGCTTCTCGGCAAGGAATCCCAGAAGCAGAAACCGAGTCTCCCAGGGACCCCAGAGAGGTGGGAGGGGCAGGTTTTTCACTGGACGGGAGAGAGGCAAGGCTCGGCTCTGCCCGGTCGCGGTACAAGACACGGACCCGGGCTCCGTTCTCCTTAGCGTGCGCAGAAACCCAGCCCAGCGCCTTGGTCTCCTACAACAGCTTTTCTCATGTGGGGGTTGGTGGCCCCCTGGGGGTCTTGATGCCGCATGTCTGAAACCCAGAGCCTGAGCCCAGCTCCTCCAGCAGGCCTGAAGTCAAGAGCTGCTGCCGTCCTCCGTGGGGCTGAACCCCAGAGCCCCGAGCCCTGGCTGCTCCTTGTGGCACAAAGAGGACTTCACTCCATGTGCTGAGCTGGCGACACGCAGGATATTCCCCCCTCCGCCCCTCAGACTGCAACTCCAGGTCATCTCCACCTCTCCCTGCCCCCCATGCTTCCTTCTCTCCCCATGCCTGGCCGCGTTGGAGGTGGAAAACCGGAGCCAGAGCCAGGTAGTTCAGGGCATCTGCAGCTCTTTCTGGTGCAATGGAGCCAGGAGGGTCCATGTTGCCTCCTCTCCTGCTGGCGTCCCCATATTGAAACTACTCCTCAGCTCCCAGCCTCTTTCGCTCCCACAGAGGTAGCCAGTGAGACCCACCTGAGTGGGGGGACCTGGCTCCATGGGACCACAGGGGGGAGGCCTCCCAGCATTTAGACCCTTGGAGCCCTTTTCCTGCACTCTGAGCTATGGCCTCGCTGCACCCTGCGTTACTCCCACCTGCACACCTCCCGGAACCCCTTCGGCCTACACACAACCCTGAACTACCCACTCCCTGCACCGAAACTGCCCCCTAGATCCCAGCCTCCTCCTCTGCCTTCACACAGCCCCAAGTCACCCCCTCACCGCACCCAAAAGTCTTTTCAAGCTTTTTGAGCTAAGCTCTTCACCTTGGAATTACAATTTTTGGTAGCCCACCAAACCTGGAGAAGCTGTGTGGCTGGCTGAGGTGAGTCAGGGGGTGGAGGTTTCACAATCTCCCTGTACCCCGCTGTGGAGAGCCGGACCCTGCCACAGCCCAGATTGAAGTCAAACTACTCCTATGCCCAAAGCCCCTGCCCACTGGGCCCAGCAACCCTGAATAGTGTGTTGAGTGGGGCTTGGATGGAAGAAGGTGGAGAACCCCCTGCCCGAGAGAGTAACTCCAGTTTAAGATGAGCATTTACCCTTGTGTGTGTTCATCACTAGCTAGGTGTGAGCTTCACTAGTTTGTGTGATCTTCACTAGGTAGGTGTGATCTTCACTAGCTCCGTGTGATCTTCGCTAGGTAGCTGTGATCTTCACTAGCTTTGGGTGTTCTTCACTAGCTTTGTGTGATCTTCACTAGCTTTGTGCGATCTTCACTAGCTTGTTCTTCACTAGCTCTAAAGAAATATCACAGAAAATTGGGCATATTTAATATTGAGAAACCGAAGACCAACGGCGGGACCAGGCAATCATCTACTAGTATTTTCGTGGTTGTTAGAGAGGAGCATGATCAATTGTTCTCCGTGCCCACAAAAGGCAGCACAAGGAGCAATTGGATTAATTGGCCACAAGGGAGCTTTAAGTTACACAGAAGAATCAACGTTCTAACTCTTGAGACAGAGACACACCGACAGTAGGCTCGAAAGGGATGTCATGGAATCCCTGTCGCTGGAGGTTTTTAAGAACAGGTGATGCAAACACAGGTGAGGGTTACTCAAGGCGGGCTTGGTCCTGCCTCGGTGTAGAGAGATGGACAATACGACTTCATGAGTTCCTCCAGCCTTATACTCACAGAATCCTCTAATTCTATAGACGATGGGGAGCAGGGATGTATGTTTTGTTCCAAGCCATTTGTTTCTACCGCAGTCTGTCTGAGACCTACATAACTCAGGGCAATTCCCTGCTCTGCAGAGGGCCTACACACTGTTGTCTCTCTGTAAGTATCCCCGAGTCTCTTGTCGGCCGGAGGTGATTGATTTGTGTACAGGAGAGTATTTCACCCAGAGTGCCTTTGGGAGAAAGGATGGGGGAGAAAATTGAACCAGAGAGCCAATAATAGAATGTCACATGAGTTTTAATGGGAACAAGCTGTGCAATTGTCATGAGCCAATAAATGAGTTGAGAACACAGAGACAATATTTTCAGGGGTACAAGAGGAAATCCAGGTGAGCCCGATCTCCAACGGGAGGCATTTCACACAGGGCTTTCTGCTCTCTTTCTGGCAGCTGTAGCTTTCAGACTCGTAGCCTGCTTTTCTTAACATTATGTTACTTGAAGACTGTTCAGCATGAAATAGGACAAAGCACTATATGAGTATGAGACTGAGCTACAAGCCCAAACAATCAGGGTAACATGTGAAAGGGGTAGATACACATAGACCTCATTTAAAAACTTCCCACCGCCCAATTCCATCTGGAGCCATAGGCCCTCTTTTTTATTATCTCAGTGGTGACTATAATCTCATTCATGTTCTGGTTCTTGTTCTGCGGCTATTTCTTCTGGATTTAACATGGGCCACAACCTCCAAAGCGGGAAGAATAGCACTTCCTCTCATATCTCTTCCCATAGCTATATAAACCCCGTATGCACCACCAGAAACACTCCCAGAACCGAGGAGCCACTGAAGTTGCCGCCTCCGTAGGAGCCCCCATAGCCGTAGGGGACATTTGGTAGGGCGGTTCCCACGATGCTCTCTTGAGGGCAGGTGGCGAGAATGGGTCCTGGGAACCTCACGACCACCGGTGGTGGATAGACCACGGCACTTGAGTCTCCGCAGGATGTGACACAAGGCCCGTTCCAGGCATCAACGTATGGTTGTGGGCAGATGTCGGGACAGCATGGCGGGCGTGGGCAGCACAGATCTTTGCGGGAGGCCATCTTTTGGATTGCGGAGTACCTGAGAAGCAGCCTAGGGAACAGCATAAACATCACATCACTGTGAGCGCGCCACAGAAGAGGTATTGCTCTCTGTTTCTTGTGGCCACTCCAGGACAATCCCTAAACCTTCCAAAAGATCTCCTGGCGCATTCAAAGGAACCCACCTTTCCACTGCTTCCGATGACCATTCCCTTGAGCAGAGCCCAGAGGAAAGGCATGGTTAGCACCCTGTGGAGGGTTGCCAGACCCTCCGGGGAAGCGTCTTGAATTGACATCCCAAGATGCAATTCTTAAGGCTGTCATTTAGGCTCAGCAATTTACAAGCTACAGAAAGTCCCCTTCCCCCAACAGGTCTACAAACATTACCGAAGGATTCAGCTTTTATCCCTATTGGAACAATTGGGGCCCACCGAGCCCAAGAGACTTACCCAGTTCACGGACAAGATGACGACAAGAGAAGCGAATCAAACAGGTGGCCCTTGGAAGCACTTTTATCCACCTTCTTAGCCAATGGGAAGCAGAGGAAACAGCCCTTGCGCACCGACACCTGATTATTCACCAAAGAAAATAGCTTTTGTCTGGCTAATTCCTCTAATTGTTGTCCCGGCTTCGGTTCTGGTTAATCTCTTGCTCAAGTCTCAGTCTCAAACAGCATGACAGGCTCATTACACCCTGCTGTCCCTGTCATCTCCAAACGTTTGGGCAACACCCCCGGCCTGATGTCATGCTACTAACTTCCTTGGTGTCAACACTGGGCTAAATCTCCTTCCACTTGTGCGGTTCAGCTTGGGACTACCGCACAGTAGCCGGGTGACTCAGGGGGTGTCTCACTCTTGCTCTCGGCTGTCCTGCGCAGGATTGCGGGTTAGCCCTTTAAACCCAAACTAGTATCTAATTGGAGGCAAGGCGGTGTTTCCCCTCAGAGCTCCTTGGAGACCAGGACGATGTGTTCCTGGTGCTTTCTGCCCTCCTGAAGCTCTTCCTAAGTCTTCAAGCCAACAGGATTTTGAAATGCAGCGTTGTCTACTCACCCACTTCAGGCCCCTTGAAACCAAGTCTTATGGGCGACAACACTCTCCCGGACATATGGCCCGCACACGCCTTATGCTCAAATGGAATCCCTGCTACACTTGCAAAGTAGAGCCGGCGCAGCATCCAAGTCAGCTGCGCTCTTGTGTTCACCCTGATGGTCAGCCTAATGCGATTACAATCGCCCCAGATCTGGCGATTGGAAGGAGTCCGGGGCTTCTGCCCACTGCCACCGCAACTGTCAACTGTTACCCGACTGCCAGAACACCGCTCCGTGTGGCTCCGAGGCCTGGCGCGGGCAGTGCCACGGTCTGGGCGGCACTGCAGGCTGGCTGCTCCTGACCCCGACCTTTCCATCCGATGCTCCACCCTTTGCAGGGACATGGAGCCAGGCTCCTCCTGCACCTGGCCCCTGACTCAACTAAAGCCAGGTCAAGTCAACTGCTTTATCACTAAGATTGGATCATATCTGAAAATTATTTCAGCCCATCAAGAGGATTTGAGACTCCCTTAGTGCAGGAAGTCCTGAGTATCCAAGTGGTAATGCTAGGTAGGTGGGAATCTCCTACCCACCCCTCTGGTATAGTCCCTTTCTGCTAAGGGATTTAAAATGAGTCCTGTCCCAAACTGGCTGGCCCCTGTACACTCTCAATGGTGGGCCTTAGGAACTTCCATGAATAAATCTATGATTATTAATAATTATTATTCATTATAAAATACATTTATTCACGGGGTTTCTATGGCACACCATTGAGTGTGTACACAGGCCAGCCAGTTGCAGGCACCACCAATTTTAATATAATAAAATAATACTAAGAATTTCTTCTCTATGCTTAGGATGTCAACCTTCTTCTATTTCGCATGGGACCTGATCTCATGCCCACTGAAGTAAAAGGGCATCTTTTCAATGGATCAAGTGGTCTTTGAATAGGGCCCCACCATTGGAATCATTGGAATCTTCTGATCCAGAAAGGGCCGCTTAAGGCCCATGCACTTTCCCTTGAGCGGGCTTCATCTCATGGTGATAATTTCATTCTCCGAGAGCCAGTAGCACGTCTGTGAAGTGACGTCTTGTCACAGGAGCCTTGTATTCATGTTAATGACTTTGCTGATATTTTCATCACTTGAAAATCTGGTCCTCCACTTCCAGGCACTTCAGCTTTAGTCATGAGGTACCTTCATTTCCTCTATGTGGAAAAAAATTCTCTTTTCTAATGGGCTGTCTTGTGAGTGGGCTGCTTGGACTCTCGTTCAAAAGTTTTCATGTCTGCCAATAGAAAGACAGAAGAACTGAAATTCAAGGATTTCAGCAGGGAATGGAGATTGATGGTGCCCGCTAGAGATATCTTACATACATTGGGCTCCAGAGAGAAGAACAGGGCATGTTTGTAATGCGCGGATCTACAAAATGTCTCCAGTTGGGCAGGAAAACTTCGAAGACCTTTTGAAAATCTATGCTTTCAGTTTAGCGAGAGAAGTCTTGGTCATTGTTGCTAAACCTCCCTCCTTTTCCTTGATAACTTCATAGAATCTGTCCTTCCTACATCTCTGGTCCTAAAGAGGAGTGCCTAGCATGTAGTTATCACTTTGAAAACCGTTCTGCCAATAGTGGGGTCGTTTTTTGTAAAAGAAGGACTTTGCTTCCTTTGCTAACATAGTCATGCGCAGATGGTTGAGGAATGAGCTTCTAGGGGAAACTAGACGAATCCAGAAGATGATCTAAGAAGGCTTTATTTTCTTCTCCCATGCCATCTCGTTACTCCCGGGTTTTTACTTGTCCGGAGCAATGTCCATGAAGAAAATCATTGCCTTCTTAGGTGCAGGATGGAGATACAGGTCCAAGATTTTAGTTCAAATTCTTTATGCAAACCTGAACGCCTTCCGTTCAACAACCCCCCAGTACTGTGCTCCACATGAAGAGGAAGCTTGTGATAGATCTTTAAACCCAAACTAGTATCTAGTTGAAGGCGGACACGCAGTCCCGGGCAGGACAGCAGAATGCAATAGCGACACGCCCCTGAGTCACCCTCCTACTGTGAAATAATTCCAAGCAGAAAGATAGAAATGAAAGTAGATTCAGTCCCATGTGCATACCAAGGAAATTAGTAGGATGATACCAGGAAAATTTCTGGCCCCAAAAGATTTAGGATTAATTAACAGCAGGGCGGAATGTCCATGTCATCATATGTGGGACTGAGCATTGAGTAATTGATTAACCATCACCAAACCCACGTCAACAACAAGAGCAATTACCAAGGCAAGAAAACACTTTGTTTGGTTAACGATCAGGTCTTGGCACATGAGGGGTGTTTCCTTCACTTCCCATTGGCTATGAAATCATATAAAAGAGCTTGGAACGGCAGGTTGTTCCATCCACTTCTCCTGACTTCATCCCCTTCGTGATCCGGGTAAGTCTCTAACTCAATTTTCTCCAATTGTTGCTTTAGCGATAGGGGGCACCTTGCAATCCCTGAAAGCCTTTACTTGGCCCTTGCTGTGTAAAACTGAGTGGGCTGTGATTTTTAAAACTGTGTGTGGCATTGGGACCTCCAGCCCCATTAAATATGATTGGGGAGTTAGAATATCATGAAAAGCCCAACCAAAGTCTAAGGAATTATGATATCCATTTTGATGACAGACTGCACTGCTCTGACAATAGGTGCATTAGGAAAAACTTCTCTTTGTGGGCAGGTGTGTCCATAATGGACAATGTCAGGATTCTCATACGGTTATTGGAGGCACGTGATACCGTGCAGCAGTAGATACACAATATTGTGTGAAACAGGCTGCTGATCGGAACTGATGCACGGTAATTTCTTAGTCTCCAGTGACTTTTACTCCTTGTATGTACAGAAAACAAGTCAATGGGGCATGATTCTGAGAATTCGAATGAGAAGATCTGTAGTATAACAGAGTATACATACTGGAATATATATATATATATAGAGAGAGAGAGAGAGAGGGCAACTAAAATGATTAGGGGTTTGGAACGGGTCCCATATGAGGAGAGGTTAAAGCGACTGGGACTTTTCAGTTTAGAAAAGAGGAGACTGAGGGGGGATATGATAGAGGTGTATAAAATCATGAGTGGTGTGGAGAGGGCGGATAAAGAAAAGTTATTTATTAGTTCCCTAAATAGAAGAACTAGAGGACACCAAATGAAATTAATGGGTAGCAGGTTTAAAACTAATAAAAGAAAGTTCTTCTTCACACAGCGTGTAGTCAGCCTGTGGAACTCCTTGCCAGAGGAGGCTGTGAAGGCTAGGAATATAACAGAATTTAAAGAGAAGCTAGATAATTTCATGGAGGTTAGGTCCATAAAAGGCTATTAGCCAGGGGATAAAATGGTGTCCTTGGCCTCTGTTTGTTTGTCAGAGGCTGGAGAGGGATGGCAGGAGACAAATCGCTTGATCATTGTCTTCGGTCCACCCCCTCTGGGGCACCTGGTGCTGGCCACTGTCGGCAGACAGGATACTGGGCTAGATGGACCTTTGGTCTGACCCAGTACGGCCGTTCTTATGTTCTTATGAGAGAGAGGATATATGAGTGAATTTCCCACATCACTATGAATTGTGTGTAACGATGCATGCTCTGCTTCCTACTGTGTGTTTCAGATATACCTCATTCCCTAACGATGTCTTCTAGCAAAGAGCTGTGCTGCCCACGCCCGCAATGCTATCCCGACGTCTGCCCGCAACCATACGTTGATGCCTGGAATGGGCCTTGTGTCACATCCTGCGGAGACTCAAGTGCCGTGGTCTATCCACCACCGGTGGTCGTGAGGTTCCCAGGACCCATTCTCGCCACCTGCCCTCAAGAGAGCGTCGTGGGAACCGCCCTACCAAATGTCCCCTACGGCTCTGGGGGCGCCTATGCGGGTGGTAAATTTGGTGGCTCAGTCGGTTCTGGAGGTGTTTATGGTAGTGGATACACAGGTGGATATGGGGCTGGTTATGGGGGCTTATTTGGGGTTGGGAGTAAATATGGTAGGAATTGCTATTCTTCCCGCTTTGGAGGTTGTGGCCCATGTTAAACCCTGAAGAAAGAGCCACGGAACAAGAATCGACCCGGAAATGAAAGAGCTGATGGAGATTCATCACCCAAGTAATGGAAAATGAGCACCTACAACTGCACAGAGCGTCAATGGAGGCTGTTTAATTGACGACGAAGGCTCTTACTGTCCTTCCCTTGCTACGTGTTATCTTAACTGTATGGCTCAATGGTTTTCCACTTTAGCGTCGTGCTCAGATTATGCTTTGTCCTAGTGGATGCCGAAAGGTCTACAACAAGTCACACAATATGATAGAAAATGGACAGGACTAACAAATGTCCAGCTGCAAGAAAACCAAGGGCACATCCTGTGTGAGATGCATCACTGGACAGAATGATTGCTCCTAGCTCCCATTGTAACTTGGAAATAAATGGTCTTTCCTCTGCCTTACTGCATTCCAGAATGTAAACTGCACTGCTCACTCCTATTAAAAGTGACGTGGCATTACATTACCGACTTTTTGGTTTTCCTTTCTCCTCCATCCTTTCTGCCCACACGCTTCTGAGAGAAATTCTCCCCTGTGTCGGTGCTTAGGACCGGCCCTATTTCCTCCCTTAGTCACACTGAAACCCATAGGAAAGAAGAGAATCCGGTATATTGGTCAAGAGACCTGTGTATGTCATAGAATCATAGACTCACAATATCCTAGCGCTAGCAGAGACCTCAGCAATCACTGAGTCCAACCCCCTGCCCAAAGCAGGACCAACCCCAACACAATCATCCCAGCCAGGGCTTTGTCAAGCCAGGACTTATACACCTCTAGAGATGGAGATTCCACCTCCATAGGGAACCCATACCTAGTGCTTCCCCACCCTCCTAGGGAAAGTGTTTTTTCCTAATATCCAACCTACACCTCCCCCACTGCAACTTGAGACCATTGCTCCTCATTCTTTTATCTCTTACCTGTTGAATATCCTCTGTACATGTGTGAAAGCTACCCTTGTCCGTGATAGAATGGGAATACAGAAATGACTTTAAACAAGAATACACTTCCCTGCTCTAAATATTCTATAGAATTGTAGAATTTTGTAAATGTAAGGCTGCAGACAACCTCAAGAGGTCATGTAGTCATCCACTTCATTCAGGCAGGACCAAGTTCACCTCTAACATCCCCTATGGGTTTTTTGTCTCACTTGTTCTTAGGAACCTCAAGTGAGCGACATTCTATAACTTCCCTTTAATGCCAAAAATCAATGCTTAACTATCTTGAAAGGTCGAAGATTAATGCTTAAAGATAACCTACATTTCATGGCAGATTCAGTCTGTTACTCCCTGTCATAATTTTAATCCTTTGGTCAGGATCCTGAAATCTGCTATCTCATGATCACTGCTTCCCAGGTTGACACCCACATCTACTTCCCCTACTTGTTCCTCCCTGTTTGTGAGCAGCAGGTCAAGCTGCGCATGGCCCCTGATCTGCTCCTTCAGCACTTAAATCAAGAAGTTATCCCCAACATTCTCCAAGAACTTCCGGGATTGTCCGTGTACTTTCTGCAGCAGGGAGTAAGAACGACTAGCCTCTCACTCCTTTCGAAGCCGAGGGGCTCTGTGAATTCTGGAGCTACATCCCAGGCAAAGAGAAGTTTCCTCAGAGCCAGAATCGAGACGTGTGCCGTACCCCAGTTCCGTAACTGACCGGTGCTCATGCCCGCTAGGGCAAAGGAACCCAACCTAGGTGATCGACATGTTGAGGTGACCATACTGGAGAGTCAAGGGGGACTCAGTGGGTGTTGCAGATGAAGAGACCGCCAAGAGGGTGTTGATCAGGACCTAGCTCATTCAGAGAGTTTATGGCTAGAGCCAGAGAAATGGCTAGTGATTTGTGAGGCCTCACATCTTGGCTACTGTGGCAAGGCTCTCCCTTTCCCTGGCCAGCATTTGGGCTGGTAGCCTTTCCTTTGCCAGGGGTTGCAGCTGGTATCGGAGTTAGGAGCTTTTCCGCTCCTTCTGGGACCCCCTCCCCTCCTGTTTCTAGCTCTGTAAGTGCTGGGACTTTGTTTCACACACTTGCTCTCTGTCTCTCCTTCTCTCCTCTCCCTTCGATCCATCCTCTCCCCACCCGCCTCCTTCTAAATGGGGAAGCATTTTAAAGGCCGTCCAGCAGACCTGATGGGAGTCAACTGGCCCCAATCTGCCTGGGCCAGCTCCATGCCGGGTGCTCCTAATTCCCCTGCAGCCCTCCGCCCCTCATTAGTAGGCCCCTTACCTCATTGGGGCTGCCCTTCCCCCTTCTGTAGCAGCCTCTCGCCTGGCCATTTCACAATGCTCAACTAGCTTTAGCTGGAGACAGCCTGATATCGCTCAGCTTCTCGGCAAGGAATCCCAGAAGCAGAAACCGAGTCTCCCAGGGACCCCAGAGAGGTGGGAGGGGCAGGTTTTCACTGGACGGAGAGGCAAGGCTCGGCTCTGCCCTGTCGCGGTACAAGACACGGACCCGGGCTCCGTTCTCCTTAGCGTGCGCAGAAACCCAGCCCAGCGCCTTGGTCTCCTACAACAGCTTTTCTCATGTGGGGGTTGGTGGCCCCCTTGGGGTCTTGATGCCGCATGTCTGAAACCCAGAGCCTGAGCCCAGCTCCTCCAGCAGGCCTGAAGTCAAGAGCTGCTGCCGTCCTCCGTGGGGCTGAACCCCAGAGCCCCGAGCCCTGGCTGCTCCTTGTGGCACAAAGAGGACTTGACTCCACGTGCTGAGCTGGAGACACGCAGGATATTCCCCCCTCCGCCCCTCAGACTGCAACTCCAGGTCATCTCCACCTCTCCCTGCCCCCCATGCTTCCTTCTCTCCCCATGCCTGGCCGCGTTGGAGGTGGAAAACCGGAGCCAGAGCCAGGTAGTTCAGGGCATCTGCAGCTCTTTCTGGTGCAATGGAGCCAGGAGGGTCCATGTTGCCTCATCTCCTGCTGGCGTCCCCATAGTGAAACTACTCCTCAGCTCCCAGCCTCTTTCGCTCCCACAGAGGTAGCCAGCGAGACCCACCTGAGTGGGGGGACCTGGCTCCATGGGACAGGGACCACAGGGGAGACCTCCCAGCATTTAGACCCTTGGAGCCCTTTTCCTGCACTCTGAGCTATGGCCTCGCTGCACCCTGCGTTACCCCCACCTGCACACCTCCCGGAACCCCTTCGGCCTACACACAACCCTGAACTACCCACTCCCTGCACCGAAACTACCCCCTAGATCCCAGCCTCCTCCTCTGCCTTCACACAGCCCCAAGTCACCCCCTCACCGCACCCAAAAGTCTTTTCAAGCTCTTTGAGCTAAGCTCTTCACCTTGGAATTACAATTTTTGGTAGCCCACCAAACCTGGAGAAGCTGTGTGGCTGGCTGAGGTGAGTCAGGGGTGGAGGTTTCACAATCTCCCTGTACCCCGCTGTGGAGAGCCGGACCCTGCCACAGCCCAGATTGAAGTCAAACTACTCCTATGCCCAAAGCCCCTGCCCACTGGGCCCAGCAACCCTGAATAGCGTGTTGAGTGGGGCTTGGATGGAAGAAGGTGGAGAACCCCTGCCCGAGAGAGTAACTCCAGTTTAAGATGAGCATTTACCCTTGTGTGTGTTCATCACTAGTTAGGTGTGAGCTTCACTAGTTTGTGTGATCTTCACTAGGTAGGTGTGATCTTCACTAGCTCCGTGTGATCTTCGCTAGGTAGCTGTGATCTTCACTAGCTTTGGGTGTTCTTCACTAGCTTTGTGTGATCTTCACTAGCTTTGTGCGATCTTCACTAGCTTGTTCTTCACTAGCTCTAAAGAAATATCACAGAAAATTGGGCATATTTAATATTGAGAAACCGAAGACCAACGGCGGGACCAGGCAATCATCTACTAGTATTTTCGTGGTTGTTAGAGAGAGGAGCATGATCAATTGTTCTCCGTGCCCACAAAAGGCAGCACAAGGAGCAATTGGATTAATTGGCCACAAGGGAGCTTTAAGTTACACAGAAGAATCAACGTTCTAACTCTTGAGACAGAGACACACCGACAGTAGGCTCGAAAGGGATGTCATGGAATCCCTGTCGCTGGAGGTTTTTAAGAACAGGTGATGCAAACACAGGTGAGGGTTACTCAAGGCGGGCTTGGTCCTGCCTCGGTGTAGAGAGATGGACAATACGACTTCATGAGTTCCCCTCCAGCCTTATACTCACAGAATCCTCTAATTCTATAGACGATGGGGAGCAGGGATGTATGTTTTGTTCCAAGCCATTTGTTTCTACCGCAGTCTGTCTGAGACCTACATAACTCAGGGGCAATTCCCTGCTCTGCAGAGGGCCTACACACTGTTGTCTCTCTGTAAGTATCCCCGAGTCTCTTGTCGGCCGGAGTGTGATTGATTTGTGTACAGGAGAGTATTTCACCCAGAGTGCCTTTGGGAGAAAGGATGGGGGGAGAAAATTGAACCAGAGAGCCAATAATAGAATGTCACATGAGTTTTAATGGGAACAAGCTGTGCAATTGTCATGAGCCAATAAATGAGTTGAGAACACAGAGACAATATTTTCAGGGGTACAAGAGGAAATCCAGGTGAGCCCGATCTCCAACGGGAGGCATTTCACACAGGGCTTTCTGCTCTCTTTCTGGCAGCTGTAGCTTTCAGACTCGTAGCCTGCTTTTCTTAACATTATGTTACTTGAAGACTGTTCAGCATGAAATAGGACAAAGCACTATATGAGTATGAGACTGAGCTACAAGCCCAAACAATCAGGGTAACATGTGAAAGGGGGTAGATACACATAGACCTCATTTAAAAACTTCCCACCGCCCAATTCCATCTGGAGCCATAGGCCCTCTTTTTTATTATCTCAGTGGTGACTCTATAATCTCATTCATGTTCTGGTTCTTGTTCTGCGGCTATTTCTTCTGGATTTAACATGGGCCACAACCTCCAAAGCGGGAAGAATAGCACTTCCTCTCATATCTCTTCCCATAGCTATATAAACCCCCGTATGCACCACCAGAAACACTCCCAGAACCGAGGGAGCCACTGAAGTTGCCGCCTCCGTAGGAGCCCCCCATAGCCGTAGGGGACATTTGGTAGGGCGGTTCCCACGATGCTCTCTTGAGGGCAGGTGGCGAGAATGGGTCCTGGGAACCTCACGACCACCGGTGGTGGATAGACCACGGCACTTGAGTCTCCGCAGGATGTGACACAAGGCCCGTTCCAGGCATCAACGTATGGTTGTGGGCAGATGTCGGGACAGCATGGCGGGCGTGGGCAGCACAGATCTTTGCGGGAGGCCATCTTTTGGATTGCGGAGTACCTGAGAAGCAGCCTAGGGAACAGCATAAACATCACATCACTGTGAGCGCCACAGAAGAGGTATTGCTCTCTGTTTCTTGTGGCCACTCCAGGACAATCCCTAAACCTTCCAAAAGATCTCCTGGCGCATTCAAAGGAACCCACCTTTCCACTGCTTCCGATGACCATTCCCTTGAGCAGAGCCCAGAGGAAAGGCATGGTTAGCACCCTGTGGAGGGTTGCCAGACCCTCCGGGGAAGCGTCTTGAATTGACATCCCAAGATGCAATTCTTAAGGCTGTCATTTAGGCTCAGCAATTTACAAGCTACAGAAAGTCCCCTTCCCCCAACAGGTCTACAAACATTACCGAAGGATTCAGCTTTTATCCCTATTGGAACAATTGGGGCCCACCGAGCCCAAGAGACTTACCCAGTTCACGGACAAGATGACGACAAGAGAAGCGAATCAAACAGGTGGCCCTTGGAAGCACTTTTATCCACCTTCTTAGCCAATGGGAAGCAGAGGAAACAGCCCTTTGCGCACCGACACCTGATTATTCACCAAAGAAAATAGCTTTTGTCTGGCTAATTCCTCTAATTGTTGTCCCGGCTTCGGTTCTGGTTAATCTCTTGCTCAAGTCTCAGTCTCAAACAGCATGACAGGCTCATTACCCCCTGCTGTCCCTGTCATCTCCAAACGTTTGGGCAACACCCCGGCCTGATGTCATGCTACTAACTTCCTTGGTGTCAACACTGGGCTAAATCTCCTTCCACTTGTGCGGTTCAGCTTGGGACTACCGCACAGTAGCCGGGTGACTCAGGGGTGTCTCACTCTTGCTCTCGGCTGTCCTGCGCAGGATTGCGGGTTAGCCCTTTAAACCCAAACTAGTATCTAATTGGAGGCAAGGCGGTGTTTCCCCTCAGAGCTCCTTGGAGACCAGGACGATGTGTTCCTGGTGCTTTCTGCCCCCTCCTGAAGCTCTTCCCTAAGTCTTCAAGCCAACAGGATTTTGAAATGCAGCGTTGTCTACTCACCCACTTCAGGCCCCTTGAAACCAAGTCTTATGGGCGACAACACTCTCCCGGACATATGGCCCGCACACGCCTTATGCTCAAATGGAATCCCTGCTACACTTGCAAAGTAGAGCCGGCGCAGCATCCAAGTCAGCTGCGCTCTTGTGTTCACCCTGATGGTCAGCCTAATGCGATTACAATCGCCCCAGATCTGGCGATTGGAAGGAGTCCGGGGCTTCTGCCCACTGCCACCGCAACTGTCAACTGTTACCCGACTGCCAGAACACCGCTCCGTGTGGCTCCGAGGCCTGGCGGGGCAGTGCCACGGTCTGGGCGGCACTGCAGGCTGGCTGCTCCTGACCCCGACCTTTCCATCCGATGCTCCACCCTTTGCAGGGACATGGAGCCAGGCTCCCCTGCACCTGGCCCTGACTCAACTAAAGCCAGGTCAAGTCAACTGCTTTATCACTAAGATTGGATCATATCTGAAAATTATTTCAGCCCATCAAGAGGATTTGAGACTCCCTTAGTGCAGGAAGTCCTGAGTATCCAAGTGGTAATGCTAGGTAGGTGGGAATCTCCTACCCACCCCTCTGGTATAGTCCCTTTCTGCTAAGGGGATTTAAAATGAGTCCTGTCCCAAACTGGCTGGCCCCTGTACACTCTCAATGGTGGGCCTTAGGAACTTCCATGAATAAATCTATGATTATTAATAATTATTATTCATTATAAAATACATTTATTCACGGGGTTTCTATGGCACACCATTGAGTGTGTACACAGGCCAGCCAGTTGCAGGCACCACCAATTTTAATATAATAAAATAATACTAAGAATTTCTTCTCTATGCTTAGGATGTCAACCTTCTTCTATTTCGCATGGGACCTGATCTCATGCCCACTGAAATAAAGGGCATCTTTTCAATGGATCAAGTGGTCTTTGAATAGGGCCCCACCATTGGAATCATTGGAATCTTCTGATCCAGAAAGGGCCACTTAAGGCCAATGCACTTTCCCTTGAGCGGGCTTCATCTCATGGTGATAATTTCATTCTCCGAGAGCCAGTAGCGCGTCTGTGAAGTGACGTCTTGTCACAGGAGCCTTGTATTCATGTTAATGACTTTGCTGATATTTACATCACTTGAAAATCTGGTCCTCCACTTCCAGGCACTTCAGCTTTAGCCATGAGGTACCTTCATGTCCTCTATGTGGAAAAAAAATTCTCTGTTCTAATGGGCTGTCTTGTGAGTAGGCTGCTTGGACTCTCGTTCAAAAGTTTTCATGTCTGCCAATAGAAAGACAGAAGAACTGAAATTCAAGGATTTCAGCAGGGAATGGAGATTGATGGTGCCCGCTAGAGATATCTTACATACATTGGGCTCCAGAGAGAAGAACAGGGCATGTTTGTAATGCGCGGATCTACAAAATGTCTCCAGTTGGGCAGGAAAACTTCCGAAGACCTTTTGAAAATCTATGCTTTCAGTTTAGCGAGAGAAGTCTTGGTCATTGTTGCTAAACCTCCCTCCTTTTCCTTGATAACTTCATAGAATGTGTCCTTCCTACGTCTCTGGTCCTAAAGAGGAGTGCCTAGCATGTAGATATCACTTTGAAAACCGTTCTGCCAATAGTGGGGTCGTTTTTTGTAAAAGAAGGACTTTGCTTCCTTTGCTAACATAGTCATGCGCAGATGGTTGAGGGATGAGCTTCTAGGGGAAACTAGACGAATCCAGAAGATGATCTAAGAAGGCTTTATTTTCTTCTCCCATGCCATCTCGTTACTCCCGGGTTTCTATTTGTCCAGAGCAATGTCCATGAAGAAAATCATTGTCTTCTTATGTGCTGGATGGAGATACAGGTCCAAGATTTTAGTTCAAATTCTTTAAACAAGAATGAACATTTTCCTTTCAACAACCCCCCAGTATTGTGCTCCACATCAAGAGGAAGCTTGTGATAGATCTTTAAACCCAAACTAGTATCTAGTTGAAGGCGAACACGCAGTCCCGGGCAGGACAGCAGAATGCAATAGCGACACGCCCCTGAGTCACCCTCCTACTGTGAAATAATTCCAAGCAGAAAGATAGAAATGAAAGTAGATTCAGTCCCATGTGCATACCAAGGAAATTAGTAGGATGATACCAGGAAAATTTCTGGCCCCAAAAGATTTAGGATTAATTAACAGCAGGGCGGAATGTCCATGTCATCATATGTGGGACTGAGCATTGAGTAATTGATTAACCATCACCAAACCCACGTCAACAACAAGAGCAATTACCAAGGCAAGAAAACACTTTGTTTGGTTAACGATCAGGTCTTGGCACATGAGGGGTGTTTCCTTCACTTCCCATTGGCTATGAAATCGTATAAAAGAGCTTGGAACGGCAGGTTGTTCCATCCACTTCTCCTGACTTCATCCCCTTCGTGATCCGGGTAAGTCTTTCACTCAATTTTCTCCAATTGTTGCTTTAGCGATAGGGGGCACCTTGCAACTCATGAGCCTTTATTTGGCCCTTGATGTGTAAAACTGAGTGGGCTGTGATTTTTAAAAACGTGTGTGCCATTGGGACTCCAGCCCCATTAAATATGAATGGGGAGTTAGAATATCATGAAAAGCTCAACCAAAGTCTAAGGAATTATGATATCCATTTTGATGACAGACTGCACTGCTCTGACAATAGGTGCATTAGGAAAAACTTCTCTTTGTGGGCAGGTGTGTCCATAATGGACAATGTCAGGATTCTCATACGGTTATTGGAGGCACATGATACTCTGCACCAGTAGAGACACAATATTGTGTGAAACAGGCTGCTGATCGGAACTGATGCACGGTAATTTCTTAGTCTCTAGTGTCTTTTACTCCTTGTATGTACAGAAAACAAGTCAATGGGGCATGATTCTGAGAATTCGAATGAGAAGATCTGTAGTATAACAGAGTATACATACTGGAATATATATATATAGAGAGAGAGAGAGAGAGAGAGAGAGAGGGCAACTAAAATGATTAGGGGTTTGGAACGGGTCCCATATGAGGAGAGGTTAAAGCGACTGGGACTTTTCAGTTTAGAAAAGAGGAGACTGAGGGGGATATGATAGAGGTCTATAAAATCATGAGTGGTGTGAGAGGCGGATAAAGAAAAGTTATTTATTAGTTCCCTAAATAGAAGAACTAGAGGACACCAAATGAAATTAATGGGTATGCAGGTTTAAAACTAATAAAAAGTTCTTCTTCACACAGCGTGTAGTCAGCCTGTGGAACTCCTTGCCAGAGGAGGCTGTGAAGGCTAGGAATATAACAGAGTTTAAAGAGAAGCTAGATAATTTCATGGAGGTTAGGTCCATAAAAGGCTATTAGCCAGGATAAAATGGTGTCCTTGGCCTCTGTTTGTTTGTCAGAGGCTGAGAGGGATGGCAGAGACAAATCGCTTGATCATTGTCTTCGGTCCACCCCTCTGGGGCACCTGGTGCTGGCCACTGTCGGCAGACAGGATACTGGGCTAGATGGACCTTTGGTCTGACCCAGCATCTGGCCGTTCTTATGTTCTTATGAGAGAGAGGATATATGAGTGAATTTCCCACATCACTATGAATTGTGTGTAACGATGCATGCTCTGCTTCCTACTGTGTGTTTCAGATATACCTCATTCCCTAACGATGTCTTCTAGCAAAGAGCTGTGCTGCCCACGCCCGCAATGCTATCCCGACGTCTGCCCGCAACCATACGTTGATGCCTGGAATGGGCCTTGTGTCACATCCTGCGGAGACTCAAGTGCCGTGGTCTATCCACCACCGGTGGTCGTGAGGTTCCCAGGACCCATTCTCGCCACCTGCCCTCAAGAGAGGCGTCGTAGGGAACCGCCGCCTACCAAATGTCCCCTACGGCTCTGGGGCGCCTATGCGGGTGGTAAATTTGGTGGCTCAGTCGGTTCTGGAGGTGTTTATGGTAGTGGATACACAGGTGGATATGGGGCTGGTTATGGGGGCTTATTTGGGGTTGGGAGTAAATATGGTAGGAATTGCTATTCTTCCCACTTTGGAGGTTGTGGCCCATGTTAAACCCTGAAGAAAGAGCCACGGAACAAGAATCGACCCGGAAATGAAAGAGCTGATGGAGATTCATCACCCAAGTAATGGAAAATGAGCACCTACAACTGCACAGAGCGTCAATGGAGGCTGTTTAATTGTGACGGGCTCTTACTGTCCTTCCTTGCTACGTGTTATCTTAACTGTATGGCTCAATAGTTTTCCCCTTTAGCGTCGTGCTCAGATTATGCTTTGTCCTAGTGGATGCCGAAAGGTCTACAACAAGTCACACAATGTGACAGAAAATGGACAGGACTAACAAATGTCCAGCTGCAAGAAAACCAAGGGCACATCCTGTGTGAGATGCATCACTGGACAGAATGATTGCTCCTAGCTCCCATTGTAACTTGGAAATAAATGGTCTTTCCTCTGCCTTACTGCATTCCAGAATGTAAACTGCACTGCTCACTCCAATTAAAAGTGATGTGGCATTACATTACCGACTTTTTGGTTTTCCTTTCTCCTCCATCCTTTCTGCCCACACGCTTCTGAGAGAAATTCTCCCCTGTGTCGATTGCTTAGGACCGGCCTATTTCCTCCCTTAGTCACACTGAAACCCATAGGAAAGAAGAGAATCCGGTATATTGGTCAAAGAGACCTGTGTATGTCATAGAATCATAGACTCACAATATCCTAGCGCTAGCAGAGACCTCAGCAATCACTGAGTCCAACCCCTGCCCAAAGCAGGACCAACTAACACAATCATCCCAGCCAGGGCTTTGTCAAGCCAGGACTTATACACCTCTAGAGATGGAGATTCCACCCTTCCATAGGGAACCCATACCTAGTGCTTCCCCACCCTCCTAGGAAAGTGTTTTTCCTAATATCCAACCTACACCTCCCCACTGCAACTAGACCATTGCTCCTCATTCTTTTATCTCTTACCTGTTGAATATCCTCTGTACATGTGTAGAAAGCTACCCTTGTCCGTGATAGAATGGGAATACAGAAATGACTTTAAACAAGAATACACTTCCCTGCTCTAAATATTCTATAGAATTGTAGAATTTTGTAAATGTAAGGCTGCAGACAACCTCAAGAGGTCATGTAGTCATCCACTTCATTCAGGCAGGACCAAGTTCACCTCTAACATCCCCTATGGGTTTTGTCTCACTTGTTCTTAGGAACCTCAAGTGAGCGACATTCTATAACTTCCTTTAATGCCAAAAATCAATGCTTAACTATCTTGAAAGGTCGAAGATTAATGCTTAAAGATAACCTACATTTCATGGCAGATTCAGTCTGTTACTCCCTGTCATAATTTTAATCCTTTGGTCAGGATCTGAAATCTGCTATCTCATGATCACTGCTTCCCAGGTTGACACCACATCTACTTCCCCTACTTGTTCCTCCCTGTTTGTGAGCAGCAGGTCAAGCGCATGGCCCCTGATCTGCTCCTTCAGCACTTAAATCAAGTTATCCCCAACATTCTCCAAGAACTTCCGGGATTGTCCGTGTACTTTCTGCAGCAGGAGTAAGGACTAGCCTCTCACTCCTTTCGAAGCCGAGGGCTCTGTGAATTCTGGAGCTACATCCCAGGCAAGAGAAGTTTCCTCAGAGCCAGAATCGAGGCGTGTGCGTACCCCAGTTCCGTAACTGACCGGTGCTCATGCCCGCTAGAGCAAAGGAACCCAACCTAGGTGATCGACATGTTGAGGTGACCATACTGGAGAGTCAAGGGGGGTGACTCAGTGGGTGTTGCAGATGAAGAGACCGCCAAGAGGGTGTTGATCAGGACCTAGCTCATTCAGAGAGTTTATGGCTAGAGCCAGAGAAATGGCTAGTGATTTGTGAGGCCTCACATCTTGGCTACTGTGGCAAGGCTCTCCCTTTCCCTGGCCAGCATTTGGGCTGGTAGCCTTTCCCTTTTGCCAGGGGTTGGGCTTGCAGCTGGTATCGGAGTTAGGGAGCTTTTCCGCTCCTTCTGGGACCCCCTCCCCTCCTGTTTCTAGCTCTGTAAGTGCTGGGACTTTGTTTCACACACTTGCTCTCTGTCTCTCCTTCTCTCCTCTCCCTTCGATCCATCCTCTCCCCACCCGCCTCCTTCTAAATGGGAAGCATTTTAAAGGCCGTCCAGCGGACCTGATGGGAGTCAACTGGCCCCAATCTGCCTGGGCCAGCTCCATGCCAGGTGCTCCTAATTCCCCTGCAGCCCTCCGCCCCTCATTAGTAGGCCCCTTACCTCATTGGGGCTGCCCTTCCCCCTTCTGTAGCAGCCTCTCGCCTGGCCATTTCACAATGCTCAACTAGCTTTAGCTGGAGACAGCCTGATATCGCTCAGCTTCTCGGCAAGGAATCCCAGAAGCAGAAACCAGGTCTCCCAGGGACCCCAGAGAGGTGGGAGGGGCAGGTTTTCACTGGACGGGAGAGAGGCAAGGCTCGGCTCTGCCCTGTCGCGGTACAAGACACGGACCAGCTCCGTTCTCCTTAGCGTGCGCAGAAACCCAGCCCAGCGCCTTGGTCTCCTACAACAGCTTTTCTCATGTGGGGTTGGTGGCCCCTGGGGGTGTCTTGATGCCGCATGTCTGAAACCCAGAGCCTGAGCCCAGCTCCTCCAGCAGGCCTGAAGTCAGAGCTGCTGCCGTCCTCCGTGGGGCTGAACCCCAGAGCCCCGAGCCCTGGCTGCTCCTTGTGGCACAAAGAGGACTTGACTCCACGTGCTGAGCTGGAGACACGCAGGATATTCCCCCCTCCGCCCCTCAGACTGCAACTCCAGGTCATCTCCACCTCTCCCTGCCCCATGCTTCCTTCTCTCCCCATGCCTGGCGCGTTGGAGGTGGAAAAGCAGCCAGAGCCAGGTAGTTCAGGGCATCTGCAGCTCTTTCTGGTGCAATGGAGCCAGGAGGGTCCATGTTGCCTCATCTCCTGCTGGCGTCCCCATGGTGAAACTACTCCTCAGCTCCCAGCCTCTTTCGCTCCCACAGAGGTAGCCAGCGAGACCCACCTGAGTGGGGGGACCTGGCTCCATGGGACAGGGACCACAGGGGAGACCTCCCAGCATTTAGACCCTTGGAGCCCTTTTCCTGCACTCTGAGCTATGGCCTCGCTGCACCCTGCGTTACCCCCACCTGCACACCTCCCGGAACCCTTCATCCTACACACAACCTGAACTACCCACTCCCTGCACGAAACTACCCCTAGTCCCAGCCTCCTCCTCTGCCTTCACACAGCCCCAAGTCACCCCCTCACACTTTTAAAAGTCTTTTCAAGCTCTTTGAGCTAAGCTCTTCACCTTGGAATTACAATTTTGGTAGCCACCAAACCTGGAGAAGCTGTGTGGCTGGCTGAGGTGAGTCAAGGTGGAGGTTTCACAATCTCCCTGTACCCACTGTGGAGGCCGGACCCTGCCACAGCCCAGATTGAAGTCAAACTACTCCCCTATGCCCCAAAGCCCTGCCCACTGGGCCCAGCAACCCTGAATAGCGTGTTGAGTGGGGCTTGGATGGAAGAAGGTGGAGAACCCTGCCCGAGAGAGTAACTCCAGTTTAAGATGAGCATTTACCCTTGTGTGTGTTCATCACTAGTTGAGTGTGAGCTTCACTAGTTTGTGTGATCTTCACTAGGTAGGTGTGATCTTCACTAGCTCGTGTGATCTTCGCTAGGTAGCTGTGATCTTCACTAGCTTTGGGTGTTCTTCACTGGCTTTGTGTGATCTTCACTAGCTTTGTGCGATCTTCACTAGCTTGTTCTTCACTAGCTCTAAAAATATCACAGAAAATTGGGCATATTTAATATTGAGAAACCGAAGACCAACGGCGGGACCAGGCAATCATCTACTAGTATTTTTCGTGGTTGTTAGAGAGAGGCATGATCAATTGTTCTCCATTGCCCACAAAAGGCAGCACAAGGAGCAATTGGATTAATTAGCCACAAAGGGAGCTTTAAGTTACACAGAAGAATCAGCGTTCTAACTCTTGAGACAGAGACACACCGACAGTAGGCTCGAAAGGGATGTCATGGAATCCCTGTCGCTGGAGGTTTTTAAGAACAGGTGATGCAAACACAGGTGAGGGTTACTCAAGGCGGGCTTGGTCCTGCCTCGGTGTGAGAGATGGACAATACGACTTCATGAGTTCCCCCAGCCTTATACTCACAGAATCCTCTAATTCTATAGGCGATGGGAGCAGGGATGTATGTTTTGTTCCAAGCCATTTGTTTCTACAGTCTGTCTGAGACCTACATAACTCAGGCAATTCCTGCTCTGCAGAGGGCCTACACACTGTTGTCTCTCTGTAAGTATCCCCGAGTCTCTTGTCGGCGGAGTGTGATTGATTTGTGTACAGGAGAGTATTTCACCCAGAGTGCCTTTGGGAGAAAGGATGGGGGAGAAAATTGAACCAGAGAGCCAATAATAGAATGTCACATGAGTTTTAATGGGAACAAGCTGTGCAATTGTCATGAGCCAATAAATGAGTTGAGAACACAGAGACAATATTTTCAGGGGTACAAGAGGAAATCCAGGTGAGCCCGATCTCAACGGAGGCATTTCACACAGGGCTTTCTGCTCTCTTTCTGGCAGCTGTAGCTTTCAGACTCGTAGCCTGCTTTCTTAACATTATATTTACTTGAAGACTGTTCAGCATGAAATAGGACAAAGCACTATATGAGTATGAGACTGAGCTACAAGCCCAAACAATCAGGGTAACATGTGAAAGGGGTAGATACACATAGACCTCATTTAAAAACTTCCAGCCCAATTCCATCTGGAGCCATAGGCCCTCTTTTTTATTATCTCAGTGGTGACTCTATAATCTCATTCATGTTCTGGTTCTTGTTCTGCGGCTATTTCTTCTGGATTTAACATGGGCCACAACCTCCAAAGCGGGAAGAATAGCACTTCCTCTCATATCTCTTCCCATAGCTATATAAACCCCCGTATGCACCACCAGAAACACTCCCAGAACCGAGGAGCCACTGAAGTTGCCGCCTCCGTAGAACCCCATAACCGTGGGGACATTTGGTAGAGGCGGTTCCCGATGCTCTCTTGAGGGCAGGTGGCGAGAATGGGTCCTGGGAACCTCCACGACCACGGTGGTGGATGAACCACGGCACTTGAGTCTCCGCGGGATGTGACACAAGGCCCGTTCCAGGCATCAACGTATGGTTGTGGGCAGATGTCGGGACAGCATGGCGGGCGTGGGCAGCACAGATCTTTGCGGGAGGCCATCTTTTGGATTGCGGAGTACCTGAGAAGCAGCCTAGGGAACAGCATAAACATCACATCACTGTAGGCGCCACAGAAGAGGTATTGCTCTCTGTTTCTTGTAGCCACTCCAGGACAATCCTAAACCTTCAAAAGATCTCCTGGCGCATTCAAAGGAACCCACCTTTCCACTGCTTCCGATGACCATTCCCAGGCAGAGCCAGAGGAAAGGCATGGTTAACACCCTGTGGAGGTTGCCAGACCCTCCGGGAAAGCGTCTTGAATTGACATCCCAAGATGCAATTCTTAAGGCTGTCATTTAGGCTCAAGCAATTTACAAGCTACAGAAGTCCCCTTCCCCAACAGGTCTACAAACATTACGAAGGATTCAGCTTTTATCCCTATTGGAACAATTGGGGCCCACGAGCAAGAGACTTGCAGTTCCACGGACAAGATGGCGACAAGAAGCGAATCAAACAGGTGGCCCTTGGAAGCACTTTATCCACCTTCTTAGCCAATGGGAAGCAGAGGAAACAGCCCTTGCGACACCTGATTATTCACCAAGAAAATAGCTTTTGTCTGGCTAATTCCTCTAATTGTTGTCCCGGCTTGTTCTGGTTAATCTCTTGCTCAAGTCTCAGTCTCAAACAGCATGACAGGCTCATTACCCCCTGCTGTCCCTGTCATCTCCAAACGTTTGGGCAACACCCGGCCTGATGTCATGCTACTAACTTCCTTGGTGTCAACACTGGGCTAAATCTCCTTCCACTTGTGCGGTTCAGCTTGGGACTACCGCACAGTAGCCGAGTGACTCAGGGTGTCTCACTCTTGCTCTCGGCTGTCCTGCGCAGGATTGCGGGTTAGCCCTTTAAACCCAAACTAGTATCTAATTGGAGGCAAGGCGGTGTTTCCCCTCAGAGCTCCTTGGAGACCAGGACGATGTGTTCCTGGTGCTTTCTGCCCCCTCCTGAAGCTCTTCCCTAAGTCTTCAAGCCAACAGGATTTTGAAATGCAGCGTTGTCTACTCACCCACTTCAGGCCCCTTGAAACCAAGTCTTATGGGCGACAACACTCTCCCGGACATATGGCCCACACGCCTTATGCTCAAATGGAATCCCTGCTACACTTGCAAAGTAGAGCCGGCGCAGCATCCAAGTCAGCTGCGCTCTTGTGTTCACCCTGATGGTCAGCCTAATGCGATTACAATCGCCCCAGATCTGGCGATTGGAAGGAGTCCGGGGCTTCTGCCCACTGCCACCGCAACTGTCAACTGTTACCCGACTGCCAGAACACCGCTCCGTGTGGCTCCGAGGCCTGGCGCGGGGCAGTGCCACGGTCTGGGCGGCACTGCAGGCTGGCTGCTCCTGACCCCGACCTTTCCATCCGATGCTCCACCCTTTGCAGGGACATGGAGCCAGGCTCCTCCCCTGCACCTGGCCCCTGACTCAACTAAAGCCAGGTCAAGTCAACTGCTTTATCACTAAGATTGGATCATATCTGAAAATTATTTCAGCCCATCAAGAGGATTTGAGACTCCCTTAGTGCAGGAAGTCCTGAGTATCCAAGTGGTAATGCTAGGTAGGTGGGAATCTCCTACCCACCCCTCTGGTATAGTCCCTTTCTGCTAAGGGGATTTAAAATGAGTCCTGTCCCAAACTGGCTGGCCTGTACACTCTCAATGGTGGGCCTTAGGAACTTCCATGAATAAATCTATGATTATTAATAATTATTATTCATTATAAAATACATTTATTCACGGGGTTTCTATGGCACACCATTGAGTGTGTACACAGGCCAGCCAGTTGCAGGCACCACCAATTTTAATATAATAAAATAATACTAAGAATTTCTTCTCTATGCTTAGGATGTCAACCTTCTTCTATTTCGCATGGGACCTGATCTCATGCCCACTGAAATAAAAGGGCATCTTTTCAATGGATCAAGTGGTCTTTGAATAGGGCCCCACCATTGGAATCATTGGAATCTTCTGATCCAGAAAGGGCCACTTAAGGCCAATGCACTTTCCCTTGAGCGGGCTTCATCTCATGGTGATAATTTCATTCTCCGAGAGCCAGTAGCGCGTCTGTGAAGTGACGTCTTGTCACAGGAGCCTTGTATTCATGTTAATGACTTTGCTGATATTTACATCACTTGAAAATCTGGTCCTCCACTTCCAGGCACTTCAGCTTTAGCCATGAGGTACCTTCATTTCCTCTATGTGGAAAAAAATTCTCTGTTCTAATGGGCTGTCTTGTGAGTAGGCTGCTTGGACTCTCGTTCAAAAGTTTTCATGTCTGCCAATAGAAAGACAGAAGAACTGAAATTCAAGGATTTCAGCAGGGAATGGAGATTGATGGTGCCCGCTAGAGATATCTTACATACATTGGGCTCCAGAGAGAAGAACAGGGCATGTTTGTAATGCGCGGATCTACAAAATGTCTCCAGTTGGGCAGGAAAACTTCGAAGACCTTTTGAAAATCTATGCTTTCAGTTTAGCGAGAGAAGTCTTGGTCATTGTTGCTAAACCTCCTCCTTTTCCTTGATAACTTCATAGAATGTGTCCTTCCTACGTCTCTGGTCCTAAAGAGGAGTGCCTAGCATGTAGATATCACTTTGAAAACCGTTCTGCCAATAGTGGGGTCGTTTTTGTAAAGAAGGACTTTGCTTCCTTTGCTAACATAGTCATGCGCAGATGGTTGAGGATGAGCTTCTAGGGAAACTAGACGAATCAGAAGATGATCTAAGAAGGCTTTATTTTCTTCTCCCATGCCATCTCGTTACTCCCGGGTTTCTATTTGTCCAGAGCAATGTCCATGAAGAAAATCATTGTCTTCTTATGTGCTGGATGGAGATACAGGTCCAAGATTTTAGTTCAAATTCTTTAAACAAGAATGAACATTTTCCTTTCAACAACCCCAGTATTGTGCTCCACATCAAGAGGAAGCTTGTGATAGATCTTTAAACCCAAACTAGTATCTAGTTGAAGGCGAACACGCAGTCCCGGGCAGGACAGCAGAATGCAATAGCGACACGCCCTGAGTCACCCTCCTACTGTGAAATAATTCCAAGCAGAAAGATAGAAATGAAAGTAGATTCAGTCCATGTGCATACCAAGGAAATTAGTAGGATGATACCAGGAAAATTTCTGGCCCCAAAAGATTTAGGATTAATTAACAGCAGGGCGGAATGTCCATGTCATCATATGTGGGACTGAGCATTGAGTAATTGATTAACCATCACCAAACCCACGTCAACAACAAGAGCAATTACCAAGGCAAGAAAACACTTTGTTTGGTTAACGATCAGGTCTTGGCACATGAGGGGTGTTTCCTTCACTTCCCATTGGCTATGAAATCGTATAAAAGAGCTTGGAACGGCAGGTTGTTCCATCCACTTCTCCTGACTTCATCCCCTTCGTGATCCGGGTAAGTCTTTCACTCAATTTTCTCCAATTGTTGCTTTAGCGATAGGGGGCACCTTGCAACTCATGAGCCTTTATTTGGCCCTTGATGTGTAAAACTGAGTGGGCTGTGATTTTTAAAACTACGTGTGCCATTGGGACCTCCAGCCCCATTAAATATGAATGGGGAGTTAGAATATCATGAAAAGCTCAACCAAAGTCTAAGGAATTATGATATCCATTTTGATGACAGACTGCACTGCTCTGACAATAGGTGCATTAGGAAAAACTTCTCTTTGTGGGCAGGTGTGTCCATAATGGACAATGTCAGGATTCTCATACGGTTATTGGAGGCACATGATACTCTGCACCAGTAGAGACACAATATTGTGTGAAACAGGCTGCTGATCGGAACTGATGCACGGTAATTTCTTAGTCTCTAGTGTCTTTTACTCCTTGTATGTACAGAAAACAAGTCAATGGGAAATGATTCTGAGAATTTGAATGAGAAGATCTGGAGTATAACAGAGTATACATAATGGAAGAGAGAGAGAGAGAGAGAGAGAGAGAGAGAGGATATATGAGTGAATTTGCTACATCACTATGAATTGTGTGTAACGATGCATGCTCTGCTTCCTACTGTGTGTTTCAGATATACCTCATTCCCTAACGATGTCTTCTCGCAAAGAACTGTGCTGCCCACGCCCACAATGCTATCCCGACGTCTGCCCACAACCATACGTTGATGCCTGGAATGGGCCTTGTGTCACATCGTGCGGAGACTCAAGTGCCGTGGTCTATCCACCACCGGTGGTCGTGAGGTTCCCAGGACCCATTCTCGCCACCTGCCCTCAAGAGAGCGTCGTGGGAACCGCCCTACCAAATGTCCCCTACGGCTCTGGGGGTGCCTATGCGTGTGGTAAATTTGGTGGCTCAGTCGGTTCTGGAGGTGTTTATGGTAGTGGATACACAGGTGGATATGGAGCTGGTTATGGGGGCTTATTTGGGGATGGGAGTAAATATGGTAGGAATTGCTATTCTTCCCGCTTTGGAGGTTGTGGCCCATGTTAAACCCTGAAGAAAAATCCATTGAACAAGAAACGACCCGGAAATGAAAGAGCTGTTGGAGATTCACCACCCAAGTAATGGAAAATGAGCACCTACAACTGCACAGAGCGTCAATGGAGGCTGTTTAATTGACGAAGGCTCTTACTGTCCTTCCCTTGCTACATGTTATCTTAACTGTATGGCTCAATGGTTTTGCCTTTTTAGCGTCGTGCTCACATTATGCTTTGTCCTAATGGATGCCGAAAGGTCTACAACAAGTCACACAATGTGATAGAAAATGGACAAGACTAACAAATGTCCAGCTGCAAGAAAACCAAGGGCACATCCTGTGTGAGATGCATCACTGGACAGAATGATTGCTCCAAGCTCCCATTGTAACTTGAAAATAAATGGTCTCTGCTCTGCATTACTGCATTCCAGAATGTAAACTGCACTGCTCACTCCTATTAAAAGTGATGTGGCATTACATTACCGACTTTTTGGTTTTCCTTTCTCCTCCATCCTTTCTTCCCACACGCTTCTGAGAGAAATTCTCCCCTGTGTCGGTGCTTAGGACCGGCCCTATTTCCTCCCTTAGTCACACTGAAACCCATAGGAAAGAAGAGAATCCGGTATATTGGTCAAGAGACCTGTGTATGTCATAGAATCATAGAATCACAATATCCTAGCGCTGGCAGAGACCTCAGCATTCACTGAGTCCAACCCTCTGCCCAAAGCAGGACCAACCCCAACACAATCATCCCAGCCAGGGCTTTGTCAAGCCAGGACTTATACACCTCTAGAGATGGAGATTCCACCCCCTCCATAGGGAACCCATACCTAGTGCTTCCCCACCCGCCTAGGGAAAGTGTTTTTTCCTAATATCCAACCTACACCTCCCCCACTGTAACTTGAGACCATTGCTCCTCAATCTGTTCTCTCTTACCTGTTGAATATCCTCTGTACAGGTGTGAAAGCAACACTTGTCTGTGATAAAATGGGAATACATAAATGACTTTAAACAAGAATATACTTCCCTGCTCTAAATATTCTATAGAATTGTAGAATTTTGTAAATGTAAGGCTGTAGATAACCTCAAGAGGTCATGTAGTCATCCACTTCATTCACGCAGGACTAAGTTCAGCTCTAACGTCCCTTATGGGTTTTTCGTCTCACTTGTTCTTAGGAACCTCAAGTGAGCAGGATTCCATAACTTCCCTTTAATGCTGAAAATCAATGCTTAACTACCCTGAAAGTTAGGTTAATGCTTAAAGACAGATTGAATCTGCGATGAAGGAAATGTAGGTTGTTACTCCTTGTCATAATTTTAATGCAAATGGAGAACAACTGATCACCATCCTCTCCACAATGGCCCTGAATGTACATGAAGGCCATTGTCAGGTCCCTCCCTTGGGTTTTGGTTTCTCAAGATTAAACATGCCCAGTTTTCTGTAACCTCTCTTTAGAGCTAGTGAAGAACACACCAGGCTAGTGAAGAAGACATGAAAGGATCTATTCTCATCTCAACCTGATGTAATTCTGGGGTTTCTCTGTGGATGACAAAGGAGCTATATGGGATTTTTATAAGTTCAAAGGAGAACAGAATCCAAACCTGTGTCCAAACCTTTGCCCTGAGGCAGGGCAAAACCAAGCCTTTAAATTCCCCAAGCTATCTATTGAAGTAAAGATTTTCTGGAGGATCTAGAGTTATTTAGAGCCTCACTTCTGGTCTGACCCAGCATGGCCGTTCTTATGCTCTTATGCTCCTTTGTGCCTTCTATGTTGTCTTTGGAATCAGAAGTATGCAATCAGGCAGCAGTAAAGGCAAAGAGAGTACAATGTGGTATACTCTACTAAAGTAGTAAAATAAAGAATGGAGAATTAAATACAGAAACAATTTCCTTACCTTGTCAAATCTTTTTTTGCTTCATTTTAAGTCAGATGGTTACAAGCAGCATTTTTCTTCTTCTAAAGTTTCAAAACTGTATTAAGTCAACATTCAGAAGTAAACTTTTGAGAGAACCCCCAAAATGCTTGCTTCATTTCAGAGTTAAGAACAACCTCCATTCCTGAGGGATTTGTAACCCTGAGGTTCTACTGTCTGACGTGTCAGGAGGGGCGTATATATATTCAGTAGTTGCAGTGGGGTGGTGGAGGGGAGATATATCTTCCAGCTCTGTAGAACTGAGATGTACGGGGGACTGAAAAAACTCACCACAGAGAATATTCCTGATTCCTCGTTCTTCTTCCCTCTAGCTTCGAATCCTTCAATTACAGCTGCAGACATTAGCAGAACAGCCGCCTCACTCTTTCATAGCTATTTATCCTTATACTTCTTTATGAACCCAGTAATTCTCCCAGCATCCCCATCGAAAATGTTATTATTATCTTATTACCTACAAAAGTGATGACTGATGCTCTCCGCCTAATTCAATTGCCCAAGGCCACTGCACTGGAAAGACTGGGGCTGGAACTCATAGACACCTAGTTACAGGCAGTTTTGTTAGTTATAATTGGATTGGCTCCAGGATGACATCCATGCATTAAGGGCCTGATATGGTGTTCAGATTGAAAACTCAGCATGTAAAACTGTCTGCATCATAAAAGATTAAACTAGGGAGACAAGATTGTGGAAAGGTGAGAGTCAGGACCATCATTTCCTGTTTACTGACTGGAAGGTGATGAAAAGAGACAAGGAGCAAGGCTTTTGGCACAATTAAACACACTGTGGGCTTGTCTACACTGGATGGTCGATTCTCTTTGGCAATCTATCCATTGGTGGTTGATGGATCGTGTCTGCTTAGGCGTGATAAATCAACCTATAAGCCCTCTCCTGTGACTCTCATGCCAATGTCAACAGTGTGTGTGGTTTACTCTCCAGATGGCCTCAAAAAATAGAGCTGTGAATCTCTTATTTTACTACGAGCGTTACCTAACTATGTGCACTCTTCTCCCTACTTTGAGTTATACCCCAATCCGAACGATGTCGTCCTGCCAATATCTGTGCTTGCCATGCCCACCATGCTGTCCCAACATCTGCCCACAACCATACGTTGATGCCTGGAACCAGCCTTGTGTCACATCTTGCGGAGACTCAAGTGCCGTGGTCTATCCACCACCGGTGGTCATGAGGTTCCCAGGACCCATTCTTGCCATCTGCCCTCAAGACAGCGTTGTGGGAACCGCCTTACCAAATGTCCCATATGGTTATGAGGGTTCCTATGGGGGTGGCAGCTTCAATGGGTCCGTCAGTTCTGGGCGTGTTTCTGGTGGTGCATATGGGGGTGGTTATGCGGGTTTATATGGCTATGGGAGTAAATATGATAGGAAGTGCTCTCCTTCCCACTTTGGACGTTGTGGGCCGTGCTAAATCAAGAAGAAAAATCCACGTTACAAGAAACACCCAAGAAACAACAGAAGATTGAGATTCTCAATGGAAAACCTACTACTGCCTTTGAAATAAATGAGTGCCGTGGTCTTTCCATCAGGCCTAGTGTGTCTTCCTCTAGTTACATATCCCATTAACGTTATGGTCCTATCGTCTTGCAGCTTAGTCTTAGGGTCATGTTGTGATTTGTCTTTTTGATGCTGAAAGATTTACAGAAGGTTACTTCATATCAGGAAAAATGGGGCATGCTTTTCCAATTCACTGCTGCCAGAAAGAGAGCAAAACATCTTGATTGAAATGCCCCTGTTTGAAGAGAGTGATTATTTGTAGCCCCAGTTGTAACCCTGGATTTACATTCTCTGCACGGTGCATTGACTCATTCTGTAAGCGTAATCTCTGGTGGTCATTCTCATTAAAAACTAAACAGCAGCATCATCTACAGCTCCTTTTGTTCCCCTCTCTCTCCCTTCTTCCCCCATCCCCCACATTCTTCCTTTCCAAAATACTCTGTGTGAAAGTCGGCACTGGCAGATGTTCAGCGCCAACCCTACATGCTAATCAGTCCCACTCAGGAATAAGAGAATCAGGCACATGAATTGGTTAATAGAATTTTGCAGCCATTCTACGTGAGGGAAATACCATGTTGTTAGAGACACCTTCATAGAATTAATAACTTTCCATTAGAATGTATTTTCCTGCTCTAAATATTATGGAGAATTGTGCAAGCTTTGAAATACCCTCATACTGCTATATGTCTACACTAGCTCGTTAGTTTGAGCTAGGTAGGCAAATGAGGGCAACCGGAGTTGCAAACGAAGCCCGGGATTTAAATATCCTGGGCTTCATTTGCATCTTCCTGGGCGCCGCCATTTTTAAATCCCCCTTTGTCCGAACTCCGTGCCCGCGGCTACACGCAACACGGAGTAGGTAGTTCAAAGTAGGTAGTTCCACGAGGAGTACCGGTAGTTCAAATTAGAGATCCTAATTCGAACTACCTTCGCCGTGCCGCGTGTAGCCGCGGGCATGGAGTTCGGACTAAGGGGGATTTTAAAATGGCAGCGCCCGGGAAGATGCAAATGAAGCCCGGGATATTTAAATCCCGGGCTTCATTTGCAACTCCAGTTGCCCCTCATTTGCCTACCTAGCTCGAACTAACGAGCTAGTGTAGACATACCCTGATGGACTTCAAGAGGACTCACATTTTACAAATTTCATCTCAGCCATAAATTGTGAATAGAGATAAGCAGCCTTTTCATTAGCATGGCAGCTCCACGTGGAAGGGTTAGGCACTATCGGGGAGAAGGAAACATGGACATTTCCTGTAGTTTGTCTTTCCATCCAATCTACATCTCAATTTCACAGAGCTGGGAGAGAAATGTCCCCTCTCTTTCTCACTGTTTTGTAGCACAAGCAGAGTTTGAAGAGACACATTCAGTGTTTGAGGTGGGATACATGTACCAGAATACACAAAACACAATTGTGGCATACGTATCACAAAACCAACTGCCTACCCTAAAACAGCATTTCAGGTCATGCCAATTTCTGTTTGGGTTTCCACATATTTCATAGAATCCTAGAATCTTAGGGCTGGAAGAGACATCGGGAGGTCATCAAGTCCAGCCCCCTGCCCAAAGCAGGACCAATCCCAACTCAATCATCCCAGCCAGGGTTTTGTCAAGCCGAGACTTAAAAACCTCCCTAGGTAACCCATTCCAGTACTTCACCACCCTCCTAGGGAAATAGTTTTTCCAACCTACACCTTCCCCACTGTAACTTGAGACCATTGCTCCTTGTTCTGTCATCTGTCACTACTGTGAGCAGCCTGTCTCCTTCCTCCTTGGAACCTCCTTTCATGAAGTTGAAGGCTGCTACCAAATCCCCCCTCGCTCTTCTCTTCTGAAGACTAAATAAACCCAAATCCCTCAGTCTCTCCTCATAGGTCATGTGCTCCAGCCCCCGAAGCATTTGGTCACCCTCTGCTGGACCCTCTCCAATGCGTCCACATTCTGTCTGTAGTAGGGGGCCCAGAGCTGGACACAATACTCCAGATGTGGCCTCAGCAGAGCCGAATAAGGGGGAATAATCACTTCTCTAGATCTGCTGGCAATGCTCCTCCTAATGCACCCTAAGATGCCATTAGCCTTCTTGGCTACAAGGGCACACTGTTGACTCATATCCAGCTTCTCATCCACTGTAACCCCCAGGTCCTTTTCTGCAGAACTACTACTTAGCCATTTGGTCCCCAGCCTGTAACAATGCTTGGGATTCTTCCATCCCAAGTGCAGGACTCTACACTTGTCCTTGTTGAAACTCATCAGATTTCATTTGGCCCAATCCTCTAATCTGTCTAGGTCACTCTGGACACTATCCCTGCCCTCCAGCAACTCTACCTCTCCCCTTAGCTTAGTGTCATCTGCAAACTTGCTGTGGGTGAAATCCATCCCTTTACCCAGGTCATTAATAAAGATGTTGAACAAAACCAGTCCTAGAACTGATCCTTGGGGCACACCGCTAGAAACCGACCGCCAACCTGACATTGAGCCGTTGATCACTACTCATTGGGCCTGACAGTCTAGCCAGATTTCTATACACCTTACAGTCAATTTATTCAATCCATAATCCCTTAACTTGCTAAATAGTTCCTAACCTGTTCTTTCCCCACCAAAGCCTGCCCACCTCCTTCCCATACTGTGTTGTCTAGTGCATTAGTCTGGGAGCTGACCTTGTCTGTGAAGACAGAGGCAAAGAAAGCATTGAGTACTTCAGCTTTTCCCACAACATCTGTCACTAGGTTACCTCCCTCATCCAGTAAGGACCCCACACCCTCTCTGATCACCCTCTTATTGCTAGCATGCCCATAGAAACCTTTCTTGTTACCCTTCACATTCCTTGCCAGCTGCAATTCCAACAGCGCTTTCACCTTCGTGATAACTCCCCTGCCTTCTCGAGCAATATATTTATACTCCTCCCTTGTCATCTGCCCAAGTTTCTATTTCTTGTAAGCTTCCTTTTTGTGTTTAAGCTCACCAAAGATGTCCCCAGTAAGCCAATCGGGTCGCCTACCATATTTGCTTTTTTTACTGCGCATTGGGATGGTTTCTTCCTGTGCCTTTAATAAGGCTTCTTTAAAGTACTGCCAGCTCTCCTGGACTCCTTTCCCCTTCATGGAAGCATCCCAGGGAATCCTGCCCATCAGTTCTCTGAGGGAGTCAAAGTCCGCTCTTCTGACATCCAGGATGTGTATTTTGTTACTGTCCTTTCTTCCTTTGGTCAGGATCCTGAAATCTACCATTTCATGTTCATTGCTTCCCAGGTTATCACCCACCTCTACTTCCCCAACTAGTTCCTCCCTGTTTGTGAGCAGCAGGTCAAGCTGCACATGGCCCCTGGTCGGTTCCTTCAGCACTTGTACCAAGACGTTATCCCCAACATTCTCCAAAAACTTCCTGGATTGTCTATGTACTTTCTGCAGAAGGGAGGAAGAACGACTAGCCCTTTGCTCCTTTCCAAGCCGAGGGGTTCTGAGAATTGTGGAGTTACATCCCAGCCAAAGAGAAGTCTCCTTAGAGCCAGAATTGAGACGTGTGCCGTACCCCAGTTCCGGACTGGCCGTAACTGACCGGTGCTCAAGCCTACTAGGGTAAAGGAACCCAACCTAGGTGATCGACATACTGATGTGACCATACTGGAGAGTCAAAGAGGGAGACTGAGTGGGTGTTGCAGATGAAGAGACCGCCAAGAGGGTGTTAATCAGGAACTAGTTCATTCAGAGAGTTTATGGCTACAGCCAAAGCCAAGATGTTCAGAAATGGCTAGTGATTTGTGAGGCCTTACATCTTGGCTACTGTGGCAAGTCTCTCCCTTTCCCTGGCCAGCATTGGGGCCGGCAACCTTCCCCTTTGCCAGGGGTTGGGCTTGCAGCTGGTTTCGGGGGTAGACAGTCTGTCCGCTCCTTCTGGGACCCCCTCCACTGCTGTTTCTAGCTCTGTAAGTGCTGGGACTTTGTCTCACACTCTTGCTCTCTGTCTCTCCTTCTCCTCTACCTTCCCTTCCGTCCTCTCCCCCACCCACCTCATTCTAACTGGGGAAGCATTTTAAAGGCCTTTGAGCAGGCCTGATGGGGAGTCAACTGGCCCCAATCTCCCTGGGCCAGCTCCCTGACGGCTGCTCCTAATTGCCCTGCAGCCCTCAACCCCTAATTAGCAGGTCCCTTACCTTCTTGGCGCTGCACTTCCCGCCTCTGTAGCAGCCTCTCGCCTGGCCATTTCACGGTGCTCAACTAGATTTACCTGGAGATGGCCTGATATCACTCAGCTTCTCGACAAGGAATCTCCCAAGCCCAAAACCGAGTCTCCCAGGGACCCTGAGAGGTGGGAGGGGCAGGGTTTCACTGGACGGGAGAGAGGCAAGGCTCGGCTCTGCCCTGCCCCAGCACAAGACACAGACCCAGGCGCCATTCTCCTTAGCGTGTGCAGAAACCCAGCCCAGAGCCTTGGTTCCCTACAACAGCTGTTCTCAACTGGGGCTCGGTGGCCCCCTGGAGGTCCAAGCGCCCCATGGCTGAAACCGAGAGCCTGAGCCCAGCTCCTCCAGCAGGCCTGAAGTAAAGAGCTGTTTCCTGCCTCCATGGGACTGAACCCTAGTGCCCCGAACCCTGGCTGCTCCTTGTGGCACAAAGACGACTTGACTCCACTTGCTGAGCTGGAGACACGGAGCATGTTCCCCCCTCCGCCCCTCAGACTGCAACTCCAGATCATCTCCACCTCTCTCCCCCCCCCCCCAATGCTTCCTTCTCTCCCCACCCCTGACCGTGTTGGAGGTGGAAACCCGGAGCCAGAGCTAGGCAGTGCAGGGCTTCTGCAGCTCTTTCTGGTGCCATGGAGCCAGGAAGGTCCATGTTGCCCCATCTCCTGCTGGTGTCCACATGTTGAAACTACTCCTCAGCTCCCAGCCCTTCCCTGCACTCTGAGCTATGGGCTCGCTGCACCCCGCATGGAATCCCCCGTCGCTGGAGGTTTTTAAGAACAGGTGATGCAAACACAAGTGAGGGTTAGTCATGGCAGACTTGGTCCTGCCTCGGTGTAGAGAGATGGACAATACGACTTCATGAGTTCCCCTCCAGCCTTATACTCACAGAGTCCTCTAATTCTATAGAAGATGGAGAGCAGGGATGTATGTTTTGTTCCAAGCCATTTGTTTCTCCCCCAGTCTGTCTGAGACCTGCATAACACGGGGGCAATTCCCTGCTCTGCAGAGGGCCTACACACTGTTCTGCCTCAGTAAGTATCCCTGAGTCTCTTGTCGGCCAGAGTGTGATTGATTTGTGCACAGGGGAGAATTTCACCGAAAGTGCCCTTGGGAACAAAGGATGGGGGAGAAAATTGAACCAGAGAGCCAATAATAGAATGTCACATGAGTTTTAATGGGAACAAGCTGTGCAATTGTCATTAGCCAATGAATGCGTTGAGAACACAGAGACGATATTTTCAGCGGTAGAAGAGGAAATCCAAGTGATCCCGATCTCCAAAGGGAGGCATTTCATACAGGGCTTTCTGCTCTCTTTCTGGCAGCTGTAGCTTTCAGACTCATGGCCTGTTTTTCTTAACATTACGTTACTTGAAGACTGTTCAGCATGAAATAGGGCAAAGCACTATATGAGTATGAGACTAAGCTACAAGCCCAAACAATCAGGGTAACATGTGAAAGGGGGTAGATACACATAGACCAAATTTAAACACTTCCCCCCCGCCCCAATTCCATCTGGAGCTGTAAGCCCTCTTTTTTATTATCTCAGTGGTGACTCTATAATCTTGTTCATTTTCTGGTTGTGTCTTGTTCTGCGGATCTTTCTTCAGATTTAACACGGGCCACAACCTCCAAAGCGGGAAGAATAGCTCTTCCTCTCACATCTCTTCCCATAGCTATATAAACCCCCATATGCACCACCAGAGACACTCCCAGAACCAAGGGACCCACCAAAGTTGCCACCCCCGTAGGATCCCCCATAGCCGTAGGGGACATTTGGTAGGGCGGTTCCCACGACACTCTCTTGAGGGCAGGTGGCGAGAATGGGTCCTGGGAACCTCACGACCACTGGTGGTGGATAGACCACAGCACTTGAGTCTCCGCAGGAAGTGACACAAGGTCCGTTCCAGGCATCAACGTATGGTTGTGGGCAGATGTCAGGACAGCATGGCGGGCGTGGGCAGCACAGATCTTTGCTTGAGGCCATCTTTGGGATTGTGGAGTACCTGAGAAGCAGCCTAGGGAACAGCATAAACATCACATAACTGAGAGTGCCACAAAAGAGTTATTACTACAAACATTGCCGAAAGATTCAGCTCTTATCCCTAAGGGTATGTCTACACTAGCCCCCTAGCTGTTATTCCTCCTGGAATGAGGTTTTACAGCTAATTCGAATTAAGGGCTTTACTTCGAACTCCCGTTTCACTGCCTCATGTAGAAACGGGCAGTTATTTCGAGCTAGTCAATTTCCAAAATGGCGACCGCCCGGGAACATGATAATGAAGCGTGGGATATTTAAATCCCGCGCTTCATTTGCAATTTTGGTCACCCTCATTAGCCTCCCTAGTTCGAACTAGGCGGCTAGTGTAGACAAACCCTAATAGAACAATTGGTGCCCACCGAGCCCAAGAGACTTACCCAGTTCACGTACAAGATGAAGACAAGAGAAGCGGATAAAACAAGTGGCCCTTGGAAGCACTTTTATCCACCTTCTTAGCCAATGGGAAGCAAAGGAAACTGCCCTTGCGCACTGACACCTGATTATTCACCAAAGAAAATAGCTTTTGTCTGGCTAATTCCTCTAATTGTTGTCCCGGCTTCGGTTCTGGTTAATCTCTTGCTCAAGTCTCAGTCTCAAACAGCATGACAGGCTCATTACACCCTGCTGTTCCTGTCATCTCCAAACGTTTGGGCAACACCCTGGCCTGATGTCATCCTACTAACTCCTTGGTGTCAACATGGAGCTAAATCTGCTTACACTTGAGCGGTTCGGCTTGGGACTACCGCACAGTAGCCGGGTGACTCAGGGGTGTCTCACTCTTGCTCTTGGCTGTCCTGCACAGGATTGCGGGTTAGCCCTTTAAACCCAAAATAGTATCTAATTGGAGGCAAGGCGGTGTTTGTGCTCAGAGCTCCTTGGAGACCAGGACAATGTGTTCCTGGTGCTTTCCGTCCACTCCTGAAACTCTTCCCTATGTCTTCAAGCCAACATGCTTTTGAAATGCAGTCTTGTCCTCTCACCCACTTCAGGGCCCTACAAACCAAGCCTTATGGGGAACAACACTCTCCCGGACACATAGCCAGTACACACCGTATGCTCAAGTGGAATTCCTGCTACAATCGCAAAGTAAAGCCGGTGCAGCATTGAAGTCAGGTGTGCTATTGTGTTCACCCCGATGGTCAGCCTAATGCGATTACCGTCACCCCAGATCCGGCAATTGGAAGGAGTCAGGAGTTCTGTCCACTCCCACCGCTATTTTGAATTGCTAGTGGAGTGCCGGAACACCGCTCTGTGTGGCTCCGAGGGTTAGCGTGGGCTAGCTGCCCCTGACCCCACCCCATCCATCCGATGCCCCACCCCTTGCACAGACATGGAGCCAGAGTCCCCTCTGCACCTGGCCCCGGGGCCCATGGCAGTGCTGCTGAGACAATACTCCAGGGAAAGCTCAGGAAGACTTGCGTGAGAGATGGGTAAAAAGCATACTTCCTGATGGGCGGGGGGAATGCTGGAGAATGATCTTCCAGATGAGGTGAGACGCATCCACATTATGCTCTGTTTTAGCACAGGATGCAAGAGCCTTTTCTTTCGACAATAACTACTGCACTAGTGCCAGAATGGTGCTGCCAGAGGAGGTTGTGAAGACCAGGACTTCAGCAGGGTTCAAAAGAGAACTAGATAAATATATGGAGGTTAGGTCCATCAATCGCTATTAGCCGGGCTGGGGAGGGATGCTGTCCCTGGCCTCTATCTGCCAGAAGCTGGGAATGGGTGACAGGGGATGGCTCGCTTGATGGTTCCCTGTTCTGTTCACTCCCTCTGAGGTATCTGGCATTGGCCGCTGTGGGCAGACAGGACACTGGGCTGGATGGACCTTTGGTCTGACCCAGCCCGGCCGCTCTTATGTTAACTGCTAACTACACCCTAAACAATGGGTTTTCATAACCTTATAATTAGGAGGAACTCTAGGTCTCTAGAGAAGGCTTAATGGAGCTTTCTAGAGAACTTCCCCTTATTACACATTAGTTTGCTTCATGGTTTTCCTTTCTCCTTTCTTTACAAAGCATTCAGAATGGAATTCTGCCCCATGCCACTGCCTGCTGCATCCACTGATCAATCCCTCTCAGCTCCACAAGTAGAGAAGGAAATTCACTACTGGGTCACTGAGTCTACTAATCAACCCCTCTCATAGAAATAAGTAGAGAATAAAATTAATTATTAGTCAATAGCAGTGTGTGGGCCCCCTTTTACGCCGAGAATTTTTAATCTTGTCTGGGGAATATGAATGGCCCCTTCTCCAGTCAAATTCACAAGAGTTAGGTAACAACATACTCTCTGTGGTTTTAAAATTTTCTGCCCTATAATTTTTTAATGCAAAATTCAATAATGCCTAACTCGCCTAAGGACACGTGTTGCAGGGGGAGAGGGGCGGAATACTTCCACGGTGAAATGAATTTTCCTGAAGTTGAATGAGCAGTGAAGAAATATTGCAATAGGGCAATTCCAGATCCTTTTCCTGCCTTCCTCCCATTGCTGAATCAACTAAAGACAGGTCAAGTCAATTGCTTTTTAACTAAGATGGGACCATATTTGAAAATTATTTCAACCCATCAAGAGCATTTGAGACTCCCTTAGTGCAGGAAGTCCTGAATATCCAAGTGGTAATGCTGGGTAGATGGGAATCTCCTACCCACCCCTCTGGTATAGTCCCTTACCGCTAAAGGGATTTAAAATGAGTGGTGTCTCCAACTGGCTGGCCCCGGTACACATTCAATGTGCCTTAGGAACTTCTCTGAATAAATCTATTAGTATTAACTATTATTATTAATTATAAAATAAATGTATTCATGGGATTCCCAGGGCACACCACTGAGTGTGTACACAGGCCAGCCAGTTGCTGGCACCACCAATTTTAATATAATAAAATAATAAAATAATAATCAGAGTTTCTTCTCTATGCTTAGGATGTCAACCTTCATCTATTTCATGTGGGACCTGAAATAAAAGGGCATCTTTTCAATGAATCAAGTGGTCTTTGAATAGGGCCCCACCATTGGAATCATTGGAATCTTCTGATCCAGAAAGGGCCACTTAAGGCCGATGCACTTTCCCTTGAGCGGGCTTATAAATAATCATGGAGATTATTTAATTCTCCTCCATTCAGTAACCCATCTGTGAAGTGACGTCTTGTCACAGGAGCCTTGTATTCATGTTAATGACTTTGCTGATATTTACATCACTTGAAAATCTGGTCCTCCACTTCCAGGCACTTCAGCTTTAGCCATGATGTGTCTTGGCTTCTTCTTTGTGGAAAAAAATTCTCCCTTCTTTTGGGTTGTCTATGCAGCTTATGAGTAGGCTGCTTGGACTCTCGTTCAAAAGTTCTCCTGTCTGCCAACAGAAAGACAGAAGAACTGAAATTCAAGGATTTCAAAAGTGAATGGAGATTCATGGTGCCTGCTAGAGATATCTTAAATATATTGGGCTCCAGAGAGAAGAACAGAGCTTGTTTGTAATGCGCGGATCTTCAAGATGTCTGAAGTTGGGCACTAAAATCTCTAAGAACTTTTGAAAATCTTAGCTTTCAGTTTAGTGAGAGAAGTCTTCGTTATTGTTGTTAAATGTCCCTTCTTTTCCTTGGTAACTATATAGAATCTCCTCTTTCTACTTCTCTGGTCATAAAGAGGGCTGCTTAGTATGTAGATATCACTTTGAAAACCATTCTGCCAATAGTGGGGTAGTTTTTTGTAAAAGAACTACTTTGCTTCCTATGCTAACAAAGTCATGCCGAGACCCCTGAGGAATGAGCTTCTAGGGGAAACTAGATAAATCCAGAAGATGATCTAAGAAGGCTTTATTTCCTTCTCTCATGCCATCTCATTACTCCCAGGTTTTTATTTGTCCAGACCATTGTCCATGAAGAAACCCACTGTCTTTGGATGGAGATATGGGTCCAAGATTTTAGTCCCAATTTTTTAAACAAGAGTGAACATTTGCCTTTCAACAACCCCCCAGTTTTGTGCTCCACATCAAGAGGAAGCTTGTGATAGATCTTTAAACCCAAACTAGTATCTAATTGAAGGCGAACACGCAGTCCCAGTCAGGACAGCAGAATGCAATAGCGACACGCCCCTGAGTCACTCTCCTACTGTGAAATAATTCCAAGCAGAAAGATAGAAATGTAAGTAGATTCACTCCCATGTGGACACCAAGGAAGTTAGTAGGATGATACCAGGAAAGTTTCTTGCCCAAAAAGATTTAGAATTAATGAACAGCAGGGAGGAATGTGCATGTCATCGTATGTGGGACTGAGCATTGAGTAATTGATTAACCATCACCAAACCCATGTCAACAACAAGAGCAATTACCAAGGCAAGAAAACATTTTGTTTGGTTAACGATTAAGTCTTGGCACATGAGAGGTGTTTCCTTCGCTTCCCATTGGCTATGAAATCATATAAAAGAGCTTGGAATGGCAGGTTGTTCCATCCACTTCTCTTGACTTCATCCCCTTCGTGATCCGGGTAAGTCTTTCACTTTAGCAATAGGGGGCACCTTGCAATCCATGAAAGCCTTTCCTTGGCCCTTGATTTGTACACCTGAGTGGGCTGTGATTTTAAGACTACGTGTGGCATTGGGACCTCCAGTCCCGTTAATTATGCGTGGGGTTTGGCTATCTTAATTCCTTGGAACATTATGATGAACCCAACCAAAGTCTATTTTGATGACAGACTGCACTGCTCTGACTCTTTGTGTCTCCAATGAGGTCAGCTGAGGACCAGGTGACATGTATTTCCATACAGAGGTTTTTCTGGGATGATGATCTGACTCTTGCATAAAATTATTAATATCAGCTTTCATAAACAACTACTGAACAGCAACTTCCGTGTTCTTTTCATCTCTGTTGACTGAGCTGTAGCTGTAGTTGAACACAAGAATGAGGAGATCTAGATGTGTTCTCCTCCAGGGAAAGATAGCATCTACTTTGGGTGCAATAGGAAAAAATTCTCCTTGTGGGCAGGTGTGTCTGTAATGGACAATCTCAGGATTCTCATATGGTTATCGGAGGGACGTGATACCGTGCCCCAGTAGAGACATAATATTAGGTGAAACAGGCTGCTGATCAGAATTGATATACTGTAATTTCTTAGTCTCCAGTGTCTTTTACTCCTTTTACGTACAGCACACAAGTCAATGGGGCATGATTCTGAATATCTGAATGAGAAGATCTGGAGTATAACAGAGTATACATAATGGAATAGATAGATAGATAGATAGATAGATAGATAGATAGATAGATAGATAGATAGATAGATTGATAGATAGATAGATATGGAGGATATACGAGTGAATTTCCCACATCACTTTGAATTGTTTGTAACGATGCGTGCTCTGCTTCCTACTGTGTGTTTCAGATATACCTCATTCCCTAACGATGTCTTCTTGCAAAGAGCTGTGCTGCCCACGCCCACAATGCTATCCCAACATCTGTCCACAACCATACGTTGATGCCTGGAACGGGCCTTGTGTCACATCGTGCGGAGACTCAAGTGCCGTGGTCTATCCACCACCGGTGGTCGTGAGGTTCCCAGGACCCATTCTCGCCACCTGCCCTCAAGAGAGCGTTGTGGGAACCGCCCTACCAAATGTCCCCTATGGCTCTGGGGGCGCCTATGCGGGTGGTAAATTTGGTGGCTCAGTCGGTTCTGGAGGTGTTTATGGTAGTGGATACACAGATGGATATGGGGCTGGTTATGGGGGCTTATTTGGGGTTGGGAGTAAATATGGTAGGAATTGCTATTCTTCCCGCTTTGGAGGTTGTGGCCCATGTTAAACCCTGAAGAAAGAGCCACGGAACAAGAATCGACCCGGAAATGAAAGAGCTGATGGAGATTCACCACCCAAGTAATGGAAAATGAGCACCTACAACTGCACAGAGCGTCAATGGAGGCTGTTTAATTGACGAAGGCTCTTACTGTCCTTCCCTTGCTACATGTTATCTTAACTGTATGGCTCAATGGTTTTCCACTTTAGCGTCGTGCTCAGATTATGCTTTGTCCTAATGGATGCCGAAAGGTCTACAACAAGTCACACAATGTCCAGCTGCAAGAAAACCAAGGGCACATCCTGTGTGAGATGCATCACTGGACAGAATGATTGCTCCTAGCTCCCATTGTAACTTGGAAATAAATGGTCTTTCCTCTGCCTTACTGCATTCCAGAATGTAAACTGTACTGCACACTCCTATTAAAAGTGATGTGGCATTACATTACCGACTTTTTGGTTTTCCTTTCTCCTCCATCCTTTCTGCCCACACGCTTCTGAGAGAAATTCTCCCCTGTGTCGGTGCTTAGGACCGGCCCTATTTCCTCCATTAGTCACACTGAAACCCATAGGTAAGAAGAGAATCCGGTATATTGGTCAAGAGACCTGTGTATGTCATAGAATCATAGAATCACAATATCCTAGCACTAGCAGAGACCTCAGCACTCACTGAGTCCAACCCCCTGCCCAAAGCAGGACCAACCCCAACACAATCATCCCAGCCAGGGCTTTGTCAAGCCAGGACCTATACACCTCTAGAGATGGAGATTCCACCCCCTCCATAGGGAACCCATACCTAGTGCTTCCCCACCCGCCTAGGGAAAGTGTTTTTTCCTAATATCCAACCTACACCTCCCCCACTGCAACTGGAGACCATTGCTCCTCATTCTTTTAACGCTTACCTGTTGAATATCCTCTGTACATGTGTGAAAGCTACCCTTGTCCGTGATAGAATGGGAATACAGAAATGACTTTAAACAAGAATACACTTCCCTGCTCTAAATATTCTATAGAATTGTAGAATTTTGTAAATGTAAGGCTGCAGACAACCTCAAGAGGTCACGTAGTCATCCACTTCATTCAGGCAGGACCAAGTTCACCTCTAACATCCCCTATGGGTTTTTTGTCTCACTTGTTCTTAGGAACCTCAAGTGAGCAAGATTGTATAACTTTCCTTTAATGCCAAAAATCAATGCTTAACTATCTTGAAAGTTAGTAGATTTCAGGATGCTGACCAAAGGATTAAAATTATGACAGGGAGTAACAGACTGAATCTGCCATGAAATGTAGGTTATCTTTAAGCATTAATCTTCTATCTCATGATCACTGCTTCCCAGGTTGACACCCACATCTACTTCCCCTACTTGTTCCTCCCTGTTTGTGAGCAGCAGGTCAAGCTGTGCATGGCCCCTGGTCAGTTCCTTCAGCACTTGTACCAAGACGTTATCCCCAACATTCTCCAAGAACTTCCTGGATTGTCCATGTACTTTCTGCAGCAGGGAGTAAAAACAACTAGCCCCTTGCTCCTTTCAAAGCCGAGGGACTCTGAGAATTCTGGAGCTACATCCCAGGCAAAGAGAAGTCTCCTTAGAGCCAGAATCGAGACGTGTGCCGGACCCCAGTTCCGTAACTGACCGGTGCTCATGCCCGCTAGAGCAAAGGAACCCAACCTAGGTGATCGACATGTTGAGGTGACCATACTGGAGAGTCAAGGGGGGAGACTCAGTGGGTGTTTCAGATGAAGAGACCGCAAAGAGGGTGTTGATCAGGACCTAGCTCATTCAGAGAGTTTATGGCTAGAGCCAGAGAAATGGCTAGTGATTTGTGAGGCATCACATCTTGGCTACTGTGGCAAGGCTCTCCCGTTCCCTTGCCAGCATTTGGGCTGGTAGCCTTTCCCTTTTGCCAGGGGTTGGGCCTGCAGCTGGTATCGGGGTTAGGGAGCTTTTCCACTCCTTCTGGGATCCCCTCCCCTGCTGTTTCTAGCTCTGTAAGTGCTGGGACTTTGTTTCACACACTTGCTCTCTGTCTCTCCTTCTCTCCTCTGCCTTCCCTTCCATTGTCTCCCCCACCTGCCTCCTTCTAACTGGGGAAGCATTTCAAAAGCCTTCAGCCAGGCCTGATGGGGAGTCAACTGGCCCCAATCTCCCTGGGCCAGCTCCATGCCGGCTGCTCCTAATTGCCCTGCAGCCCTCCGCCCCTAATTAGCAGGACTCTTACCTCATTGGGCTTCCCTTCCCCCCTCTGTGGCAGCCTCTCGCCTGGCCATTTCACGGTGCTCAACTAGCTTTACCTGGGGACGGCCTGATATTGCTCAGCTTCTCAGCAAGGAATCCCAGAAGCAGAAACCGAGTCTCCCAGGGACCCCAGAGAGGTGGGAGGGGCCAGGTTTCACTGGACAGGAGAGAGACAAGGCTCGGCTCTGCCCACGGCACAAGACACAGACCCAGGCTCCGTTCTCCTTAGCGTGTGCAGAAACCAAGCCCAGCGCCTTGGTCCCCTACAACAGCTGTTCTCAACTGGAGCTCGGTGGCCCCCTGGAGGTCCGGGTGCCCCACGGCTGAGCCCAGCTCCTCCTGCAGGCCTGAAGTCAAGAGCTGCTGCAGTCATCCGTGGGTATGAACCCCAGAACCCTGAGCCCTGGCTGCTCCTTGTGGCACAAAGATGACTTGACTCCATGTGCTGAGCTGGAGACACGGAGGGTGTTGCCTCTCCCCCCCAGACTGCAGCTCCAGGTCATCTCCACCTCTCCTCCATCCCCCACACGCTTCCTTCTCTCCTCACCCCTGACCGCGTCGGAGGTGGGAAGCCAGAGCCAGGCAGTACAGGGCCGCTGTGGCTCTCTCTGGTGCCATGGAACCAGGAGGGTCCATGTTCCCTCATCTCCTGCCTGCATCCCCATGTTGAAGCTACTCCTCAGCTCCCAGCCTCTTTCGCTCTCACAGAGGTAGCCAGTGAGACCCACCTGAGTGGGGGGACCTGGCTCCATGGGACACGGACCGCAGGGGATACCTCCCAGCATTTAGCCCCTAGGAGACCTTTCCCTGCTATCCGAGATATGGCCTCGCTGCCCTCTGCGTTACCCCCACCTGCACACCTCCCGGAACCCCTTCGGCCTACACATAACCCTGAACTACCCACTCCCTGCACCAAAACTACCCCCTAGATCCCAGCCTCCTCCTCTGCCTTCACACAGCCCCAAGCCACCCCCTCCCCGCACCCGAAACTCTTTTCAAGCTTTTTCAGCTAAGCCCCTCACCTTGGAATTACAATTTTTGGTTGCTCCCCAAATCTGGACAAGCTGTGTGGCCTGCTGAGGTGAGTCATGGGGTGGAGCTGTCACAACCTCCCAGTACCCCGCTGTGGAGAGCTGGACCCTGCCCACAACCCAGACTGAAGTCCCCTACCCACTGGGCCCAGCAACTTTAAATAGTGTGTTGGGTGTGGCTAGGATAGCTTTGTGTGATCTTCACTAGTTTTGTGTGTTCATCACTAGCTTTGTGTGATCTTCACTAGCTTGTTCTTTACTAGCTCTAAAGAAATGCCACAGAAAACTGGGCATATTTAATATTGAGAAACCGAAGACCAACAGCGGGACCAGGCAATCATCTACAAGTATCTTCATGGCTGTTATGGAGAGGAGCATGATCAATTGTTCTCCGTGCCCACTAAAGTCAGGAGAAGGAGCAATTGGTTTAATGGGCCACAAGGGAGCTTTAGGTTCCAAAGAAGAATCAACGTTCTAACTCTCGAGACAGAAACACACCGAAACTAGGCTACAAAGAGATGTCATGGAATCCCTGTCGCTGGAGGTTTTTAAGAACAGGTGATGCAAACACAGGTGAGGGTTGGTCAAGGTGGACTTGGTTCTGCCTCGGTGTAGCGAGATGGACAATACAACCTCATGAGTTACCCTCCAACCTTATAGTCACAGATTCCTCTAATTCTATGGATGATGGAGAGTAGGGATGTATGTTTTGTTGCAAGCATTTGTTTCTCCCCCAGTCTGTCTGAGACCTGCATAACACGGGGGCAACTCCCTGCTCTGCAGAGGGCCTACACTCTGTTGTGCCTCAGTAAATATCCCTGAGTCTCTTCTCAGCCGGAGTGTGTTTGATTTGTGCACAGGGCAAAATTTCACCCAGAGTGCCCTTTGGAACCAAGAATGGGGGAGAAAATTGAACCAGAGAGCCAATAATGGAATGTCACATGAGTTTTAATGGGAACAAGCTGTGCAATTGTCACTAGCCAATGAACAAATTGAGAACACAGAGACGATATTTTCAGGGTTACAAGAGGAAATCTAAGTGATCCCGATCTCCAACGGGAGGCATTACACACAGGGCTTTCTGCTCTCTTTCTGGCAGCTGTAGCTTTCAGACTCATGGCCTGTTTTTCTTAACATTAAGTTATTTGCAGACTGTTCAGCATAAAACAGTCTCATGCTCATACTGTGCTTTTCCCTAAGCTGCAAGCCCAAACACTCAGGGTAACATGTAAAAGAGGGTAGATACAGATAGATAATAAAAAGAGGGCCTAAGGCTTCAGATGGAATTGGGGGGGAGGGCAGTGTTTTAATCAGGTCTAAGTGGTGACACTATAATCTTGTTCATTTTCTGGTTGTGTCTTGTTCTGCGGATCTTTCTTCTGGATTTAACAGGGGCCACAACCTTCAAAAGCGGGAAGAATAGCACTTCCTCTAATATCTCTTCCCATAGCTATATAAATCCCCGTATGCACCACCAGAGACACTCCCAGAACCGAGGGACCCGCTGAAGTTGCTGCCTCCGTAGGAGCCCCCATAGCTGTAGGGGACATTTGGTAGGGCGGTTCCCACGACGCTGTCTTGAGGGCAGGTAGCGAGAATGGGTCCTGGGAACCTCACGACCACCGGTGGTGGATAGACCACGGCACTTGAGTCTCCGCAGGAAGTGACACAAGGCCCGTTCCAGGCATCAACGTATGGTTGTGGGCAGATGTCGGGACAGCATGGCGGGCGTGGGCAGCACAGATCTTTGCGGGAGGCCATCTTTGGGATTGTGGAGTACCTGAGAAGCAGACTATGGAACAGAATAAACATCACATCACTGTGAGTGCCACAGAAGAGTTATTGCTCTCTGTTTCTTGTGGCCACTCCAGGACAATCCCTAAACCTTTTAAAATATCTCCTGGCACATTCAAAGTAACCCACCTTTCCACTGCTTCCGATGACCATTCCCTTGAGCAGAGCCCAGAAGAAAGTCGTGGTAAGTACCGTGTGGAGGGTTGCCAGACCCTCCGGGGAAGTGTCTTGAATTGACATCCCAAGCTGCAATTCTTAAGGCTGTCGTTTAGGCTCAGCAAGTCACAAGCTACAGAAAATCCCCTTCCCCCAAGAGGCCTACAAACATTGCCAAAGGATTCAGCTCTTATCCCTAAGGGTATGTCTACATTATCCCACTAGTTTGAACTAGGGAGGCTAATGAGGGCAACCGAAATTGCAAATGAAGCGCGGGATTTAAATATCCCGCGCTTCATTAGCATGTTCCCAGGCGGTCACTATTTTGGAAATTGACGAGCCCGGAATAACTGCCCGCGTCCACACACGGTAGTGAAACGGGAGTTCAAAGTAAAGCCCTAACTCGAATTAGTTGTTATTCCTCCTGGAATGAGGTTTAACAGCTAATTCGAATTAAGTTCAAACTAGGGGGCTAGTGTAGACATACCCTAATAGAACAATTGGTGCCCACCGAGCCCAAGAGACTTACCCGGTTCACGTACGAGATGAAGACAAGAGAAGCGGATAAAATAAGTGGCCCTTGGAAGCACTTTTATCCACCTTCTTAGCCAGTGGGTAGCAAAGGAAACATCCCTTGCGCACTGAGACCTGATTTTTCTCCAAAGAAAATAGCTTTTGTCTGGCTAATTCCTCTAATTGTTGTCCCGGCTTGGGTACTGGTTAATCTGTTGCTCAAGTCTCAGTTTCAAACAGCATAACAGGCTCATTACACCTTGCTGTTCCTGTCTTAAAACGTTTGGGCAATACCCCGGCCTGATGTCATCCTACTAACTTCCTTGGTGTCAACATGGGGCTAAATCTGCTTACACTTGCGGGGTTCGGCTTGGGACTACCGCAGAGTAGCCGGGTGACTCAGGGGTGTCTCACTCTTGCTCTCGGCTGTCCTGCGCAGGATTGCGGGTTAGCCCTTTAAACCCAATATAGTATCTAATTGGAGGCAAGGCGGTGTTTGTGCTCAGAGCTCCTTGGAGACCAGGACAATGTGTTCCTGGTGCTTTCCGTCCACTCCTGAAACTCTTCACTATGTCCTCAAGCCAACATGGTTTTGAAATGCAGGGTTGTCTTCTCACCCACTTCATGGCCCTTCAAACCAAGCCTTACGGGAGGCAACACTCTCCCGGACACATGGCCTGTACACACCGTATGCTCAAGTGGAATCCCTGCTACAATCGCAAAGTAAAGCCGGTGCAGCATTGAAGTCAGGTGTGCTATTGTGTTCACCCCGATGGTCAGCCTAATGCGATTACCGTCACCCCAGATCCAGCAATTGGAAGGTGCCAGGAGTTCTGTCCACTCCCACCGCTATTTTGAATTGCTAGTGGAGTGCCGGAACACCGCTCTGTGTGGCTCCGAGGGTTAGCGTGGGCTAGCTGCCCCTGACCCCACCCCATCCATCCGATGCCCCACCCCTTGCACAGACATGGAGCCAGAGTCCCCTCTGCACCTGGCCCCGGGGCCCATGGCAGTGCTGCTGAGACAATACTCCAGGGAAAGCTCAGGAAGACTTGCGTGAGAGACGCGTAAAGAGCATACTTCCTGATGGGCTGGGGGAATGCTGGAGAATGATCTTCCAGATGAGGTGAGACGCATCCACATTATGCTCTGTTTTAGCACAGGATGCAAGAGCCTTTTCTTTCGACAATAACTACTGCACTAGTGCCAGAATGGTGCTGCCAGAGGAGGTTGTGAAGACCAGGACTTCAGCAGGGTTCAAAAGAGAACTAGATAAATATATGGAGGTTAGGTCCATCAATCGCTATTAGCCGGGCTGAGCAGGGTTGGTGTCCCTGGCCTCTATCTGCCAGAAGCTGGGAATGGGTGACAGGGGATGGCTCGCTTGATGGTTCCCTGTTCTGTTCACTCCCTCTGGGGCACCTGGCATTGGCCACTGTGGGCAGACAGGACACTGGGCTGGATGGACCTTTGGTCTGACCCAGCCCGGCCGCTCTTATGTTAACTGCTAACTACACCCTAAACAATGGGTTTTCATAACCTTATAATTAGGAGGAACTCTAGGTCTCTAGAGAAGGCTTAATGGAGCTTTCTAGAGAACTTCCCCTTATTACACATTAGTTTGCTTCATGGTTTTCCTTTCTCCTTTCTTTACAAAGCATTCAGAATGGAATTCTGCCCCATGCCACTGCCTGCTGCATCCACTGATCAATCCCTCTCAGCTCCACAAGTAGAGAAGGAAATTCACTACTGGGTCACTGAGTCTACTAATCAACCCCTCTCATAGAAATAAGTAGAGAATAAAATTAATTATTAGTCAATAGCAGTGTGTGGGCCCCCTTTAGGCCAAGAATTTTTAATCTTGTCTGGGGAATATGAATGGACCCTTCTCCTGTCAAATTCACAAGAGTTAGGAAACAACATACTCTCTGTGGCTTTGAAATTTTCTGCCCTATAATTTTTTAATGCAAAATTCAATAATGCCTAACTCTCCTAAGGACATGTGTTGTGGGGGAACAAGGGGGGAATACTTCCACGGTGAAATGAATTTTCCAGAAGTTGAATGATCAGTGAAGAAATATTAAGATAGGGCTATTCCAGATCCTTTTCTTGCCTTCCTCCCATTGCTGAATCAGCTAAAGATAGGTCAAGTCAATTGCTTTTTCACTAAGGACTAGGAACTTCTGTGAATAACTCTATTAGTATTAATTATTATTATTAATTATAAAATAAATGTATTCATGAGGTTCCCAGGGCACACCACTGAGTGTGTACACAGGCCAGCCAGTTGCTGGCACCACCAATTTTAATATAATAAAATAATAAAATAATAATCAGAGTTTCTTCTCTATGCTTAGGATGTCAACCTTCATCTATTTCACGTGGGATCTGATCTTATGCCCACTGAAATAAAAGGGCATCTTTTCAATGAATCAAGTGGTCTTTGAATAGGTCCCCACCATTGGAATCATTGGAATCTTCTGATCCAGAAAGGGCCACTTAAGGCCGATGCACTTTCCCTTGAGCGGGCTTATAAATAATCATGGAGATTATTTAATTCTCCTCCATTCAGTAACCCATCTGTGAAGTGACGTCTTGTCACAGGAGCCTTGTATTCATGTTAATGACTTTGCTGATATTTACATCACTTGAAAATCTGGTCCTCCACTTCTAGGCACTTCAGCTTTAGCCATGATGTGTCTTGGCTTCTTCTTTGTGGAAAAATATTCTCCCTTCTTTTGGGTTGTCTATGCAGCTTATGAGTAGGCTGCTTGGACTCCCATTCAAAAGTTCCCCTATTCTGCCAACAGAAAGACAGAGGAACTGAAATTCAAGGATTTCAAAAGTGAATGGAGATTTATGGTGCCTGCTAGAGATATCTTAAATATATTGGGCTCCAGAGAGAAGAACAGGGCATGTTTGTAATGCGCAGATCTTCAAGATGTCTCAAGTTGAGCGCGGAACTTTAAGATGTCTCAAGTTGGGCACTAAAATCTCTAAGAACTTTTGAAAATCTTTAGTGAGAGAAGTCTTCGTTATTGTTGTTAAATGTCCCTTCTTTTCCTTGGTAACTATATAGAATCTCTTCTTTCTACTTCTCTGGTCATAAAGAGGGCTGCTTAGCATGTAGATATCACTTTGAAAACCATTCTGCCAATATTGGGGTAGTTTTTTGTAAAAGAAGGACTTTTCTTTCTTTGCTAACAAAGTCATGCGGAGACCATTGAGGAATGAGCTTCTAGGGGAAACTAGATGAATCCAGAAGATGATCTAAAAAGTCTTTATTTCCTTCTCTCATGCCATCTCATTACTCCCGGGTTTTTATTTGTCCAGAGCATTGACCATGAAAAAACCCACTGTCTTCTTAGGTGCTGGATGGAGATACGGGTCCAAGATTTTAGTCCCAATTATTTAAACAAGACTGAACAACCCCCCAGTTTTGTGCTCCACATCAAGAGGAAGCTTGTGATAGATCTTTAAACCCAAACTAGTATCTAATTGAAGGTGAACACGCAGTCCAGGGCAGGACAGCAGAATGCAATAGTGACACGCCCCTGAGTCACTCTCCTACTGTGAAATAATTCCAAGCAGAAAGATGGAAATGTAAGTAGATTCACTCCCATGTGGATACCAAGGAAGTTAGTAGGATGATACCAGGAAAGTTTCTTGCCCAAAAAGATTTAGAATTAATGAACAGCAGGGCGGAATGTCCATGTCATCATATGTGGGACTGAGCATTGAGTAATTGATTAACCATCACCAAACCCATGTCAACAACAAGAGCAATTACCAAGGCAAGAAAACACTTTGTTTGGCTAACAATTAAGTCTTGGCACATGAGGGGTGTTTCCTTCGCTTCCCATTGGCTATGAAATTATATAAAAGAACTTGGAATGGCAAGTTGTTCCATCCACTTCTCTTGACTTCATCCCCTTCGTGAACCGGGTAAGTCTTTCACTCAATTTTCTCCAATTGTTGCTTTAGCGATAGGGGGCACCTTGCAATCCATGAAAGCCTTTCCTTAGCCCTTTATTTGTACACCTGAGTGGGCTGTGATTTTTAAGACTACGTGTGCCATTGGGACCTCCAGCCCCATTAATTATGCTTTGGGGTTGGATATCATAATTCCTTGGAACATTATGATAAACCCAACCAAAGTCTATTTTGATGACAGACTGCACTGCTCTGACTCTTTGTGTCTCCAATGAGGTCAGCTGAGGACCAGGTGACATGTATTTCCATACAGAGGTTTTTCTGGGATGATGATCTGACTCTACTGTTTGCATAAAATTATTAATATCAGCTTTCATATACAACTACTGAACAGCAACTTCCGTGCTCTTTTCAGCTCTATCGACTGAGCTGTAGCTATATTTGAACACAAGAATTGTGAAGAGATCCAGATGTGTTCTCCTCCAGGGAAAGATAGCATCTGCTTTGGGTGCAATAGGAAAAAATTCTCTTTGTGGGCAGGTGGGTCCATAATGGACAACGTCAGGATTCTCATATGGTTATCTGAGGCACGTGATACTGTGCACCAGTAGAGACATAATACTAGGTGAAACAGGCTGCTGATCTGAATTGATACACTGTAATTTCTTAGTCTCCAGTGTCTTTTTCTCCTTGTACGTACAGCACACAAGTCAATGGGGCATGATTCTTAGTGTTTGAATGAGAGGATCTGGAGTATAACAGAGTATACATAATGGAACAGATAGAGAGATAGAGAGATAGATAGATAGATAGATAGATAGATAGATAGATAGATAGATATGGAGGATATACGAGTGAATTTCCCACATCACTATGAATTGTGTGTAACGATGCATGCTCTGCTTCCTACTGTGTGTTTCAGATATACCTCATTCCCTAACGATGTCTTCTTGCAAAGAGCTGTGCTGCCCACGCCCACAATGCTATCCCAACATCTGCCCACAACCATACGTTGATGCCTGGAACGGGCCTTGTGTCACATCGTGCGGAGACTCAAGTGCCGTGGTCTATCCACCACCGGTGGTCGTGAGGTTCCCAGGACCCATTCTCGCCACCTGCCCTCAAGAGAGCGTCGTGGGAACCGCCCTACCAAATGTCCCCTATGGCTCTGGGGGCGCCTATGCGGGTGGTAAATTTGGTGGCTCAGTCGGTTCTGGAGGTGTTTATGGTAGTGGATACACAGGTGGATATGGGGCTGGTTATGGGGGCTTATTTGGGGTTGGGAGTAAATATGGTAGGAATTGCTATTCTTCCCGCTTTGGAGGTTGTGGCCCATGTTAAACCCTGAAGAAAGAGCCACGGAACAAGAATCGACCCGGAAATGAAAGAGCTGATGGAGATTCACCACCCAAGTAATGGAAAATGAGCACCTACAACTGCACAGAGCGTCAATGGAGGCTGTTTAATTGATGAAGGCTCTTACTGTCCTTCCCTTGCTACGTGTTATCTTAACTTTATGGCTTAATGGTTTTCCACTTTAGCGTCATGCTCACATTATGCTTTGTCCTAATGGATGCCGAAAGATCTACAACAAGTCACATAATGTGATAGAAAATAGACATGACTAACAAATGTCCAGCTGCAAGAAAACCAAGGGCACATCCTGTGTGAGATGCATCACTGGACAGAATGATTGCTCCTAGCTCCCATTGTAACTTGAAAATAAATGGTCTCTGCTCTGCCTTACTGCATTCCAGACTGTAAACTGCACTGCTCACTCCTATTAAAAGTGATGTGGCATTACATTACCGACTTTTTGGTTTTCCTTTCTCCTCCATCCTTTCTGCCCACACTCTTCTGAGAGAAATTCTCCCTTGTGTCGGTGCTTAGGACCCGCCCTATTTCCTCCATGAATCACACTCAAGCCCATAGGTAAGAAGAGAATCGGGTATATTGGTCAATTGACCTGTGTATGTCATAGAAGCACAACATCCCAGGGCTTCAAGAAACGTCAGGAGTCATTGAGTCCAACCCCCTGCCCAACCCAGGACCAGCCCCAACTCAATCATCCCAGCCAGGGCTTTGTCTAGCTGGGGCTTAAAAACCTCTAGGGATGGAGATTCCTCCACCTCCCTAGGTAACCCATTGCAGTGCTTCACCACACTCCTAGGGAAAGTGCTTTCCCTAATATCCAACTGAGAGCAAGGAGCAATGGTCTCAAGTTGCAGTGCAGGGGAGGTGTTATCTCTCATCTGTTGAATATCCTCTGTACGGGTGTGAAAGCTACACTTGTCTGTGATAGAATGGGAATACATCAATGACTTTAAACAAGACTATACTTCACTGCTCTAAACATTCTATAGAATTATAGATTTCTGTAACTGTAAGGCTGTAGACAACCTCAAGAGGTCATGTAGTCCTCTCACTTCATTCAGGCAAGACCAAGGTCACCTATAACGTCCCTTATGGGATTTTTGTCTCACTTGTTCTTAGGAACCTCAAGTGAGCAGGATTCCATAACTTCCCTTCAATGCCGAAAATCAATGCTTAACTATCCTGAGAGTTAGAAGGTTAATGCTTATAGATAACCCATATTTCCTTCATGGCAGATTCAGTCTGTTACTCCCTGTCATAATTTTAATGCACATGGAGAACAACTGATCACCGTCCTCTCCACGATGGCCCTGAGTATACATGAAGGCCATTGTCAGGTCCCTCCCTTGGGTTTTGGTTTCTCAAGATTAAACATGCTCAGTTCTCTGTAACCTCTCTTTAGAACTAGTAAAGAACACACCACGCTAGTGAAGAAGACACGAAAGGATCAATTCTTATCTCAACGTAATGTAATTCTGGAGTTTCTCTGTGGATGACAAAGGAGCTATATGGGATTTTTCAAGTGCAAAGAATAGAATCCAAATCCGTGTCTTGTGTCAGAGGCAGGGCAAAACCAAGCCTTTAAATTCCCCAAACTATCTATTGAAATAAATATTTTCTGGAGGATCTAGGGTTATTTAGAGCCTCAGTTTTGGTATGACCCTGCGTGGCCATTCTTATGCTCTTATGTTCTCCTTTACCTTTGCTGCTGCCTGATTGCATAATTCTTCTTCCAAATACACAGAGACAGCAACAAAGACAGTACAATGTAGTGTTACACCTGAACTAGTAAAAAAATAAAGGACAATTTAAATTAAACAAAAAAAGATTTGAGAAGGTAAGGAAACTGTTTCTGTATTTAAGTCAGATGCTTACAAGCAGCATTTTCTTCAGCACAGTAAAGTTTCAAAGCTGTATTAAGTCACTGTTCAGTGGTAAACTTTTGAGAGAACCCCCATAATGCTTGCTTCATTTCAGAGTTAGGAACAACCTCCATCCCCAAGGCGTTTGTAACCCCAAGGTACTACTGTCTGACGTGTCAGGAGGGGCGTACATATATTCAGTAGCTGTGGTGGGGTGGTGGAAGGGAGATATATCTTCTAGCTCTGTAGAACTGAGATGTACGGGGGACTGAAAAAACTCACCACAGAGAATATTCCTGATTCCTCGTTCTTCTTCCCTCTAGCTTCTAATCCTTCAATTACAGCTGCAGACATTAGCAGAACAGCTGCCTCACTCTTTCATAGCTATTTACCCTTATACTTCTTTATGAACCCAGTAATTCTCCCAGCATCCCCATCGAAAAGGCCATTATTATCTTATTACCTACGAAAGTGATGACTGATGCTCTCCGCCTAATTCAATTGCCCAAGGCCACTGCACTGGAAAGACTGGGGCTGGAACTCATGGACACCTAATTACAGGCAATCTTGTTAGTTGTAATTGGATCTCTATTGTCTCCGGGATGACAGCCATGCATTAAGGGCCTGGTGTGGTGTTCAGCTTGAAAACTCAGCATGCAAAACTGTCTCCATCATAAAAGATTAAACTAGGGAGACAAGATTGTGGCAAGGTGAGAGTCAGGACCATCATTTCCTGTTTACCGACTCGGAGGTGATGAAGAGAGACAAGGAGAAAGGCTTTTGGCACAGTTAAACACACTGACGGCTTGTCTACACTAGATGGTGGATTCTCTATGGCAATCGATCCATTCGTGGTTGATTGATCCTGTCTGCTTAGATGTGATAAATCAACCTCTAAGCCCTCTCCTTTCAAGTCCAGCTCCTCTTCTGGAGTCAGTGGGAGAGTAGCCCCGTCCGACCTTACTGCGTGGAAAACACCACAGTAAGTACGTTAACTGCGTCTTTTCTATTCACCTAGCTGAAGTCACATAGGTTAGATCTGCGGGGGGAAGGGCTGATGTCCAACTAGGCCTGATAGCTGAGCTCTTCTGAACATCTGGCCCCAAATGACTAGGAGCATTGAAAGCAGAAACATAGATTTTGTGTGTCTCACTCAATGGCCTTCACCATAATATCACCTTCTCTCTAAGTTCTAAGGTCCCTGCTTGTTATTCAGTTCTCTCAGCTTCATTGTGGTGTTTTTTAGTCTAGTTTGAGCTCAATGCCCTGGTGTGCCCTAGACCTTTGCACCCAGAACTGGACGCAATACTTCAGATGTGGCCTCACCGGTGCCGAATAAAGAGGAATAATCACTCCTCTAGATCAGTTGGCAATGCCCCTACTACTGCACACTGATATGCTATTAGTCTTCTTGGTTACCAGGGCAAACTGTTGAGTCACATTCAGCTTCTCATTCACTGGAATCCCCAGGTCCTTTTCTGCCAAACTGCTACTTATCCAGTTGGTCCCCAGCCTGTAGCAGTGCTTGGGATTGTCCAGTTGGGCACTAAAATCTCTAAGAACTTTTTAAAACCTTGTTTAGCAAGAGACGTCTTGGTCATTGTCGCTAAACCTCCCTCCTTTTCCTTGATAACGTCATAGAATCTGTTCTTCCTACTTCTCTGGTCATAAAAAAGGCTGCTTAGTGTGCAGATATCACTTTAAAACCATTCTGCCAGTAGTGGGGTAGTTTTTTGTAAAAGAAGGACTTTGCTTCCTTTGCTAACATAGATCATCTTCTGGATTCGTCTACTTTCCCCTAGAAGCTCATTCCCCAACCATCTCCGCAAGACTAAGAACGCTTTATTTCCTTCTCTCATGCCATCTCGTTACTCCTGGGTTTTTATTTGTCAGGAGCATTGTCCATGAAGAAAACTACTGCCTTCTTAGGTACTGGATGGAGATACAGGTCCAAGATTTTAGTCCCAATTCTTTATACAAGACTGAACGCTTTCCTTACAACGACCGCCCGGCTTTCCTGAGGAAGCTAGCCTTCAATTAGATACTAGTTTGGGTTTAAAGATCTAACACACAGTCCTGGGCAGGACAGCACAATGTAATAGTGACACGCCCCTGAGTCACCCTCCTACTGTGAAATAATTCCAAACAGAAAGATAGAAACGTAAGTAGATTCAGTCCCATGTGAATACCAAGGAAGTTAGTAGGATGATACCAGGAAAGTTTCTTGCCCAAAAAGATTTAGAATTAATGAACAGCAGGGCGGAATGTCCATGTCATCATATGTGGGACTGAGCATTGAGTAATTGATTAACCATCACCAAACCCATGTCAACAGCAAGAGCAATTACCAAGGCAAGAAAACACTTTGTTTGGTTAACGATCAGGTCTCGGCACATGAGGGGTGTTTCCTTCGCTTCCCATTGGCTAAGAAATCATATAAAAGAGCTTGGAATGGCAGGTTGTTCCATCCACTTCTCTTGATTTCATCCCTTCGTGAACCGGGTAAGTCTTTCACTCAATTTTCTCCAATTGTTGCTTTAGCGATAGGGGGCACCTTGCAATCCATGAAAGCCTGTCAGCCGACGGTCAGGGCAGTGTGTGTGTGTGTGTTTCCGAGAAAAGGTTTAACGTCCGTGTCTTTACTGCTAGGACCGGGGTCCCGTCGCAGAGGGTAGCCAGCAGGCCAACAGATGCCCCTGTTTATAGGAAGAGCTTATTATACCTCAGATTTTAGCTGCTAGGATGCAAAAATCCCTTCGCAGCTGGCAGCCTAGGACAGACTGAGAGGTGCCCCAACGGAGCTGTCACCTGGGAGTGACACAGATCCAAACGCCCAAGCTCTTTCTATACCTGTCCCTTATGACCGGCTGAAGTTCTTTTAAATTGTGCTTGGTTCTGTTACAGCAACTGAAGGAGTCAGGTTAAAAACTTAAACAGTTACAGGTTTATTAAACAAGCTTATAAATCATATGGTTACAATGGCTATTGCTCTATTTCTTAACTGCTAGCAAATATAGATCTTAAAAATGGTTACAAAGGAAATAAAGATAGAAAATAGAAATAATGGTACCAAGTGACAGCTTAATCTTTAAAGAGCTCTAAATTTATGTGTACACTTAAGACAAAGGACCACATCCAGGTACAATTTTTACCCCCTTCTGTGCCTCTCGACTCCAGCGGTCAAGCCAGGGCCGGTCCTCAATTCCTAGGAAAGACGAATACGAGGTGGGCGTCGCCGTGGAACCTCGGGAGGTCAAACACCTAACCCGACCAGCAGATAGATGGTAGATTGACACTCAGAGTAAATGTGCTGCTGGACCCATCTTTATACCCATAGGGCCCGTATCCTCTTTCTTATCTAAGATGCCAAATTGTGTTGGTTCGTCTTTGTGACGCCAGTTCTTACAAGCAAGTTTCAAGTTAATTTACACTTGCAAGAGAGATAACTAAATTGTGAGTACTAAACATTTTTTTACTGGGCGAGAGATTCCTCCCCCGCGGACGGCTGTGTGTTCGTATCAATATGGGTTCAGTCAAGGACACTCCTCTGCAGCCTCTTGGTCAGCAATTGGCGTATCTCTGTTTACAGCCATTCAGGGTTACAGCAGCCTGCCATATCCAGGCAAGCAAAGATGGATGTTACAGGGGGGTTCCTGTCTGGCTACAAAGCCTTGCCTTAGCCATTGATTAGCACAATAGGTGCAGTAGGAAAAAATTCTCCTTGTGCGCAGGTGTGTCCATAATGGACAACGTCAGGATTCTCATATGGTTATCAGAGGCACGTGATACTGTGTACCAGTAGAGACACAATACTGGGTGAAACAGGCTGCTGATCGGACCAGATGCACAGTAATTTGTGCTGTACGTACAAGGAGTAAAAGACACTGGAAATTAATAAAAGTCAATGGGGCTTGATTCTGAGAATTTGAATGAGAAGATCTGTAGAATAATAGAGTATACATAATGGAATATATATATATATATATATAAAGGATATATGAATGAATTTCCCACATCACTATGATTTGTGTGTAACCATGCATGCTCTGATTCCTACTGTGTGTTTCAGATATACCTCATTCTCAAACGATGTCTTCTCTCGCAAAGAGCTGTGCTGCCCACGCCCACAATGCTGTCCCGATGTCTGCCCACAACCATACGTTGATGCCTGGAACGGGCCTTGTGTCACATCGTGCGGAGACTCAAGTGCCGTGGTCTATCCACCACCGGTGGTCGTGAGGTTCCCAGGACCCATTCTCGCCACCTGCCCTCAAGAGAGCGTCGTGGGAACCGCCCTACCAAATGTCCCCTACGGCTCTGGGGGGCGCCTATGCAGGTGGTAAATTTGGTGGCTCAGTCGGTTCTGGAGGTGTTTATGGTAGTGGATACACAGGTGGTTATGGGGGCTTATTTGGGGATGAGAGTAAATATGGTAGGAATTGCTATTCTTCCCGCTTTGGAGGTTGTGGCCCATGTTAAACCCTGAAGAAAGAGCCACGGAACAAGAATCGACCCGGAAATGAAAGAGCTGATGGAGATTCACCACCCAAGTAATGGAAAATGAGCACCTACAACTGCACAGAGCGTCAATGGAGGCTGTTTAATTGACGAAGGCTATTACCGTCCTTCCCTTGCTACATGTTATCTTAACTGTATGGCTCAATGGTTTTCCACTTTAGCGTCATGCTCACATTATGTTTTGTCCTAATGGATGCCGAAAGATCTACAACAAGTCACATAATGTGATAGAAAATGGACAAGACTGACAAATGTCCAGCTGCAAGAAAACCAAGGGCACATCCTGTGTGAGATGCATCACTGGACAGAATGATTGCTCCTAGCTCCCATTGTAACTTGGAAATAAATGGTCTTTCCTCTGCCTTACTACATTCCAGAATGTAAACTGTACTGCTCACACCTATTAAAAGTGATGTGGCATTACATTACCGACTTTTTGGTTTTCCTTTCTCCTCCATCCTTTCTGCCCACACGCTTCTGAGAGAAATTCTCCCCTGTGGCGGTGCTTAGGACCGGCCCTATTTCCTCCATTATTCACACTGAAACCCATAGGTAAGAAGAGAATCGGGTATATTGGTCAAGAGACCTGTGTATGTCATAGAATCATAGAATCACAACATCTTAGGGCTAGCAGAGATCTTCAAATGATCAATTTTTCTCCATATGCATTAAAATGATGACGGGGGTAACAGACTGAATCTGCTACAAAGGAAATGTCTGTTATCTATAAGCATTAACCTAACTCTCAGGATAGTTAAGAATTGATTTTCAGCATTAAAGGGAAGTTATGGAATCCCGCTCACTTGAGGTTCCTAAGAACAAGTGTAACGAAAAACACATAAGGGACGTTAGAGGTGAATTTGGTCCTGCCTGAATGAAGTGGATGACTACATGACCTCTTGAGGTTGTCTACAGCCTTTCAGTTACAAAATTCTACAATTCTATAGAATATTTAGAGCAGGAAAGTATATTCTAGTTTAAAGTCATTGATGATATTCAGCAGATGAGAGATAACAGAACAAGCCAGGACTTAAACATCTCTAGGGATGGAGATTCCAACCCATCCCTAGGGAACCCGTCCCCGTGCTTCACCACTGTCCTAGGGGGATAGTTTTTCCTAATATCTAACCTAGACCTCCCCGACTGTAATTTGAGACCATTGCTTATTGTTTTGCCATCTGTCTCTACTGAGAAGAGCCTCTCTCCACCCTCTTAGCAGCCTGCAGCTACCTGAAGGGGGGTTCCAATCAAATCCCCCCTCACTTTTCTCTTCTGCAGACTAAATAAGCACAAATGCCTTATGACTTAAGAGGAGAGGCTGTGTTCCAGCCCCCGAATCATTTTGGTTGCCCTCTCTAATGCGTCCACATCCTTTGTGTAGTGGGGGGGCCCAGAACTGGATGCAGTACTCCAGATGTGGCCTCACCAGTGCCAAAACAAGAGGAATAATCACTTCTCAAGATCTGTTGGCAGTGCCCCTACTAATGTACCCTGATATGCCATTATTCTTCTTGGATACCAGGGCACACTGTTGGCTCATATTCAGCTTCTCTTCCACCGGAATCCCCAGGTGCTTTTCTACTGAACTGCTGCTTAGCCAGTCGGCCCCCAGCTTGTAACAATGCTTGGGATTCTTCCATCCCAAGTGCAGGACGCTGCACATGTCCTTGTTGAAATAGCAAGGCTATGGCCAAGTCAAAGAGACATGTGGTACTTTGAAAGGAGTGTAGAAAAGTAGAATACGGAGCAGGGTGGAGATGCTGCTAAGCATGCCAGTGCTCTTGTGAAGACTGAACTGCAGAATGCAAACCAGCTCTGTGCCACCTCAGAAGGCAGCATTCAAGGTTTCTAACCCTGACCTGCCAGCCATAGATCTTAATGAAAAACCAGGAAATATTCTTTTGTGAAGAGAGTCCCTCAGCTGATGTACGGTGTCATAGCCGGCCTTCCGTCAACGGGGCTGCACTAGTTTACACCAACTGCGAGCATGAGCCTCACATTGAAATGTATACTCCGATCAATTCAGAACTTCAAAGACTCTGTTCACCCACTTGTCCGTGTCCTCTAGGATTCGGTCTCTCCTAGGAGAGAGAAGCAGGTGCCTCACAACAACTATGAAAGAGAAGAGTTGTCCCGTATAAAAGAAAACCCAAGATTTTCTTCTTTGGAATTTCTGTTATAGCTCTGTGGTATGGAATGGATCATCTCTCTCCAATACACTTGACTAGCTCTCTATGAAAGCTAATCACCCTAATTAAATGGAATAGTAGGGTGAGATCTTAAACTGATGTAATCATAGGTAAGCTGAAGATATTTCTGCATGTGCATAAATTAAAAAGGTGCCCCAGAAATGTTCACTAATATCAAAATAAATTTAACCTGAGACATTTTGTTCCTGTCCAAGGAATATGACTGACCAAATCTCATTTAAAATCAACCAGAAGTAGTGCTCCCTGCACCCTAAGGCCTGATCTATGCTGACCAGGAAGGTCAGCTTAAGGTACGCAACTCCAGCCGCGCAAAATGTGTAACTGGAGTCAGCTGATCTTAAACCGAGCTTTGGTGGTGTCGTCACTGCAGGAGGCCAATGGCAGCAAATGCTCCTGTTGGGCGTGCAGTACTCCTGCTTCTGTGAGGAGTAAGGGAAGCCGTGGGAGCTGCTCTTGGCGTTTGATTTAGTGGGTCTAGACTATTTCCCCAACCACCTGTGCTATATGAAATCTTTCAAAAGGTGGGTAAATGATTGAAAATCTGGAATCAAAGCCTAGTTATCAATTGCTTGCTTCTATGTGGATGACATATCTAGTGGTAATCCAAAGGAGACTGACCTGAGTTCTGTATTATGCAATATAATCTTTAATTACTTGGCTAATGTTGTGGAGAGGTTGCAGAAACCTCATCATTAGAAATTTTGAGGAATAGGTTAGACTAACATTTGTCAAGGTTGGCCCAGGTGTCCTTGTAATCCACCCCTCTGCACTGACGATGGGCCATGACATCTCGAGGTCCCCTCCAGCCTTATATTTCTACAGTGCTACAATTCTGTACAATATTTACAGAGTGGAACTACACCCTTACTGAAATTTATTGATTTATTCCCAGTCTGATAGAGACAAGAATACAAAGGATGCAATTCCCTCTCATGGGGGACTGACATAGCACTATTGAGCAATTAGTGGACCTGATTCTCTTTTTTTCTTATGGGCTAGACAGGGACTGATGCCAGCCACAGAGCTGGCCATGAACACAGGGATGAATGTACTCAAGAGTGGATTGGAAAGAAAGGACAGAGGTGAGGGGGAAGAAAAACCAGAAGGCGGATTCTATGATGCAGAGTAATATTTAATGCAAATGAGCAGCAGAATTGACACTTACAGGATGAATTAAAGCAGAGCCCAAAGAGTGTATTTTCAGCGTTAAAATAATAGCTGCTACCCAGGACCAACTCCAAAAAGAGGCCTGTCACACAACCGGATTTGCGGTTTTTCTTGCAGCCAGTGTGAAAATCAATTCACCTTTTTTCACCAGATGAAATCCCTTATGGCAAACCAGTCAGTATCAAACAGGATAAAGCACAACATAAGCACAAGACTGAGCTGCAAATCCACAAGACCAAAATGTACATTTAACACACACCAAGAGAAATCTGTTTTCTAAATAAGCACAGATGACGAATGCCCACAGCTCCATGGATTTCGAGTGGAGAGGTACATTCCCATTTTCCATAAATTGAGTGGTGGCTCACAGTCTTTACTTTCGTGCCCTGGTGGTTTCTTCTAGAGTCATGTCTTAAGCCATTTTTTCCCCTCTTCAGCGTCACATAGTTTTGTACGCTCATATTGTGCTGTGTGCTAAGCTACAAAACAATATAGATCATAAAGCCCAGGTAAAATGTAACAAGAGGAAAGCACAGATAGGCTTGATTGATACAGCCAACGAACAGCCAAAGTCCCCACTGATTTTTTTATACTGTTGTAGTTGAGCAGTGAATCTCTATCTTCTCTTTCATGTCTGTGGATCTTTCTTGTGGGTTTAACACGGCCAACAAGGACCACAACGGGATGGATAGCACCTCCTCCCATATCTCTTCCCATACCCACATAAGCCCCCATAACCAAATGCGCCTACGCCACCACCATATCCACCCCCGTATGCACCATCATAACCTCCACCATACCCAAGTGAGCCACCCAAAACACCACCCCCGGATGAGCCACGAGCTCCATAGGGGATAGCTGGTAAGGTGCTTCCCACTACGCTGTGCTGAGGCAAAGTGGAGAGAATTGGTCCTGGGAAGAGCACGGACACTGGGGGTGGATAGACCACTGCTGTCGAATTGCCACACGAGGTGATACAAGGCTTGTTACTGGCAAAAACACACGGATCTGGGCAGATGTCGGGGCAGCATGCGCTAGGCTGGTAACACAGGTCTCTGCAGGAAGACATCTTTTGTGATGGTCGTAAACCTGAAACACATGGGAGGGAGCAGAGAAAATGTAACTCGCTATTGACGGCAGAGTAGGAGAATCACTGCTGGTGTAATAGGGTTATATGGAGTACGTAGGTCCCCTTTTGCAGGCTACAAATCGAGGTTTTCTTATGCACACATCCATGCAAAGCAACCACCCTCCAATATGCCTGAAGTAGTTGCCCTTGGGTGTCTTTTTCATGAGGTCCAAACTGGTAGGTGCACTCTGAGAATACCTGCCACATTGGGACCCACAAATAAAAGAGGAAAGTGAACTCATAGTCTCAGGATCTGCCTGGAACTAAAGGAGATGTTTTGTCTGCAGATTTGGTTCCAGGAGATTCATGGCTCAGCCTCCAGCACAACTAGTCTTAGCAAGTGCTGAGCCATTTGGGGAATCTCATCCCATGGTGTAGCCCAAGAAATCTCTGCCAGAGAACAGGTCCCGAAGAAGATTTCCTGAGGCCCCTTCGGTGCCGTTTTCACAAGATCTGCTGTTCACAACAGCCCCTGAATGACAAGTACACAACGCCAACTGTGATCACGAAACCCACAATGGAGAAGATGTCCGTCATAGATGCCCGAAATTTTCAAACCATTTTAGATAATAAAGCACAGAGTAGTAGGAAGATGTAGTAAATGATTCAAGTGCTCTTGTTCAAACAGTTAAAGACAGGGTCTAGACCCTCAGATGGGCTAAATCATTACTCTTAATTTCAATTCAAATATGCTGGATCTAAAATTGTGTGTTGCCCCAATAAGAAATTAAGTATTGCTGTACTGGATCATATCAGCGGTCCATCTTGTCAAGGATCCTGTTCTGAACAGTGTCCTTCTGATTTTCAATGAGAACGCTAAAGCTGTCCATTGGGGTGTAAACAGTCTAGCAGAAGAGGTTCTTAGTAACACACTAAGGCAGATGTTAGCTTTGACCTGAATGGATCCCATCCAAATTTTGGTAGAGCTTCTGTTCAATAATTACATTTCAAATCTAATCTCCAGCTTTAAGAAAACAGCAGGGTCAGCTCATCAGCCTAGACCACGAACAGAAGTTCACTGGAAAATCTAGCAATGCGTATTTACAAGTAAAGGGTCAGAGCAGCGCAGTCTGTGACCAAGTAATCGGTGGCTGAGGTTGGTCATAATTCTGTGAGGAATTTCCAAATCCAACCCTAAATTATAATGAGGAACAGGCACCCAAATCTCATATGTAGATTTGAAAATCCCAGCCCGGCGAGTAAAAAACTGTGACTAAAGTTACAGAGTAACATGGCTATCCCTCTGCGGTATTTTTAAAGTCAGCATGTGCCAATGCCTATGACTGACTAGCTACACAAAGTCTCCTATGCAAAGAAAGATGCCTCCTATCCCAACTTCTCTACAGTCACACCGTATTGGGGCAGGATTCATTCTGAAGTTGAAATGATCCATAAAGCAACAACTGGCAGCAGTCGGAGAAAAAGAGACTTACCCAGCTCACCAATGGTCAGAAATGAAGAAAAGTGGATAGAACCCCCTGGAGTTGTAGGCACTTTTATATGCCCTCTTAGCCAATGGGAAGGATCGTAGACACCCATTAGGCACCCGGACCTTGTTATTAAACCCCAAAATTATTTTCTTAAATGAGCAACTCCTCTAATTATTTTAACAGCTTTAATCACGGCTAATGACTACTACTCAATTCCCAGTCCCACATAGGATGGCGTGCATGCTGCTGCTTGCGGTTCCCTTTCATCTGGAATCTTTAGGGGCCAGATATCGTCATGGTATCACCCCACTGACATTCTTAGTGTCAACATGGGAGTTCTTCGAGCTACTTCATATTGCGTGGGTGACTCAGGGATGTATCACAGGAACGATCTGCTGTCGTGCACAGGATTCCACGTTAGTGCTCTGTATCCAGACTAGAGTTTAATTAGTAGCAAGGTGGAGTTTACCCTCGGCGTTCTTTGGGGGGTGGGAGGCATTACTCCGCTTGCTAGGAACATTATGTGTATTCACTATGTGTTTTTGCCAACATGCTTTAGAAATCCCCGGATGTCTTTCCAGTCAATGCAATGACCTTCAAACTAGGTCTTCTTTGCTACAATTCTCTCCTGCATTCATGGCCAGAATAAGACCTATGGACAGCTTCAATATCTGCTAAGCCTGCAACGTTAGAGCTAAAGTAGGATCCAAATGGTGAATATCTTTTTACTGGTCTCCCTGTGTCCAGAAATAATATTCAGCCTAATGGTTTTAGACATGTGAAGTCCCATCAAGTGATCAGTGGTTTAGAGTCAAGGACTCAAAAGATGACAAATAGAACACACAAGGTCTTTTTACGTCAGTTATTCCCTTGAGCTGTGGCAAAGAGTTCCATGGGTGAAAGAAAGAGAGCAGTCTTGTCTAAAGGTGAGATTAAAATATTGGAATTCCGCCTCCATCCAGGAGTTAGCAAGACCTAACGAGGCTTTTAATCATTTTCATTGCTCTTCTCTGGGCCTTCTCCAGTTCTGGGCACCACATTTCAGGAAAGATATGGAGAAATTGGATAAGGTCCAGAGAAGAGCAAAAAAAATGATGAAAGGTCTAAAAAACATGAGCTATCAGGGAAGAGTGAAAGACCTGGGCTTGTTTAATTTGGAAAAGAGAAGACTGAGAGGGGACATGACAGCAGCTTTCAAGCACCTAAAAGGGTGTTACAAGGATGAAGAGAAAAATTGTTCTCCTTGGCCTCTGAGGATAGGATGAGAAGCAATGGGCTTAAACTGCAGCAAGGGAGGTTTAGGTTGGACACTAGGAAACACTTCCTGTCAGGGTGGTTAAACACTGGAATAAGTTGCCTACGCAGGTTGTGGAATCTCCATTACTGGAGATATTTAAGAGCAGGTTAGTTAAACACATTTCAGGGATGATCTAGATGGTGCTTGGCCCTGTTATGGGTGCAGGGGACAGGACTTGATGACATCTCGAGGTCCCTTCCAAGTCTAGTGTTCTACGATTCTCAAATTAAATGGGTAGATGCCACAGTAGCTCTGCTGGGTTTCTATAAGTACAAAGGAGAACAGAATCCTGACCTGCATCCAGTACCAAAGGCAGGGCAAAGCCGAGCCTTTAATTTATCCCCTCTATTTATTTAAACCATTATTTTTCTAAAGGTGCTAATGTTGTTGGGTGCCTGAATTTTGGGTTCCCAACTTGAGAAACATTCAAGGACCTCCCATTGCAGAAGGTAAGTGCTGAGCAACCTTCGAAAGGCCTGCTCAGTGTGTCTCTAGTTGGGCACCCGAGAAGTGAGGTATCACAAATTGCTGCTATGTTGGCCTTGGATCTAGCCGTGCACTCCCTGATTGGTCCTGCTCAGATCAACACGAACCTCTTTTCAGCCTTTCTGTGTGTGACACTCGGCTCAGTTGTTTCCCCTTTGACCCTCCAATACTGCCTGACATTGGTGGATTTGATGTACATTGTCTTAGTTGGATTAGGCTGAGATTGTCTTTGGTGGACTAGGTTGGATTTGATTTCCTGGATAGCACGGGCTTCTTGCCCTTGCCAGGGTGCAATTGGGTTATGGTTTGAAGTCTCTCCTCTCACTGAAGTAGTTGCACACGTAAAGGACTATTTAGTCCTGGGCTGGGGAACCTATGCCCCCAGCTTGCCTTGATTGGGTCCCCAAGGCTTGGGGGTCCCCAAGCCCAGCATCAGGGAGCCAGTGCTGTTGCTCCAGCCCCATGGCTCCCCCAACCCCAGTCTACTCCTGCATCCTCTCTCCCACCCAATCCTTCCACCCCTCGCTTGCTCCTGCACCCTCCCAGACTCACCAACCCACAATCCATTCATGCACCCTACCACCCTCCCAGACTCACGAAGCCCCCACTCTCTGAGCCCACTTCCTGACAGCCCCCTCCCACACACTGAACCCCTCACTTTTTGCCCCACTCCAGAGCCTAGGGGGCCCACACAATCTACTAGCCCAGGTACCCCTAGGCTCTGGTGTGTGAGGGGAATGAGGTACGGGTCTTTATGCTTCTCAGTCGGGGACCACGTCAATGAAGTTTCATTTTGCTTCTCACTTTTGTGCAGCCCACAGCTGATTCTCCTGTGGGTCCATAGCCCCTGACCCAAAAAAGGTTCCCCAGCCCCGATTTAATCTTTACTCCTCATGAGGAAAAGTTGGAATCTGTGGAAATCCAAACCCAATTTGGCATGACCTGTGCATTTAGCTTGAAGCACCACGCCATTGTTTAATCCTCAGGAGACGGCCCTGGCATATATCTGCCGAATCGACATGGTTGTGATACAACATTCGTGGGTTGTTTTCTTCACACAGCACACGTTCTGGTACATTTTGTCATGCCTTTGACGCACATGTAGAGGCATACATTCATTGAGGAGGTGAGATGGGGTGATGGGCAGGAGATCTCTCTCCCAGCTCTGTGGAACTGGGATGTAGGTGGGACTGAAAGACTCACCCTGGAGACTATCCCTGTTTCCTGGTCCCAATCCCCTATATCTCCTAACCCTTCCATTTATCACTTCAGACTCTCATAAAAAGGTGCCTATAGCCTTCCCAGCAATTTATGGTTTCATTGCTTTACGAGGCCAGTAATTCTCACACCACCAGGTGAAGCAGGTAGCTATTATCTCCTTACCTAAGAAGGTGAGCACTAATGCTCACAGCCTAAGTGAGTTGCCTGAGGCTGGAACTCAGGAACGTGTAATTAATAGCCATCTTGTTAGTTATAATCTGCACGCTCGTCTCTCCAGGGGGACACCAATATGTTTGGGGCCCCACCACGCTGCTTGCTGTCTGAGACGGTCCCCATCTTGATGTACTAACTAGAGATGCCACAAGAAAGGCGGAAGGAAGGGTTATCGCATTTGGTTGATGGCGGTGATGAAGAGGCAGGGCAAGGCCGTCAATCCAGCAATGCACACGACATGCTAAGGTCTTCTGTCAATTTGGTGCCCAACTGCCTTGCTCCATGTTCCGCAGGTAAAACACTAGAGCTTATAAAATCTCAGATTTTCTTTGTCTCAGTCCATGCCTAGCCTTACCCACTAGTCTCAGAAGGGTAGCTGTGTTTGCCTGTCACTTTAAAAATGAGGAGCTGCCTTTAACAGCCACATTTCTGCATCAAAGGCCATGAACAGGATACAGCCAGCCCACTTAATTAGCCTCATTAACACAGGTCCTGCAATGGACAAGTACTTCTTCAGCTGTTAGATATAGGTGTCTTGATTTCTGTTATTTCCACTCCAACTCATGAGGAAGTGGGTTTTACCCATGAAAGCTCATAAGTCTATAGACTTTTGTTCATCTCTAAGGTGCCACTGGACTACTCATTGTTCTTATCCACTAGATCATTCATCCCCCCCGAAGGTCCCACTCTGTTTTTCCATTCTGTAGGGTTCACAGTGGCATTTGTTATTCTCTTTTGAGCTCAGCGTCCTACAGACATTGAAATTAAAGAATGAAATCCAGTTATCATGGTGAGGTTAAATGCCGGGCTGTAAAAAGTAAGCATGTGCCATGTTTAGAATATTGCTATCACAGTCATAAGGAACTTTCAAATGAATGTGGAAAAGTATTCCACGAGCAGGCAGAAGGCAATGCTGATCAAACCGGTACTTATGTTGAGTTTGAACGTCAGAATGCACACCAACTCTATGCAGCCTCAGCAGGCAACCCTTTGGTTTCGACTCCCTACGTGTCAGCAATTGAGGCCACTAAATACACAGAAAATATTGTGCTGCGAAAAGAGAACCCTCAGCTGACGGAAGGTGTCCTAGCCGACTTTCCTTCAATGGGGCACACCAGTGAGAGCATGGCTCTCAAATTGCCATTTATATTTACACCAATTCATTAATTCCCAGACTCCATTCAACCACTTTGTTCTTTATAGTTTTTCTGAGGTTTCTGACTTTTCATTCTAGAAGTGACGGAATATGGAAGGACACGGACAAAGTGGCCAATAGAGAAGAGTATGCTTCAAAATGTCTGCGTGACACTCCCATGGTAGACAAACGTTTTGCCAGTCTGTCTCTAATTACATTTGAATATAGATGAAATCCAATCCCCATGGTTAAATGGAAATGGTACAGTGAGATCCTAAGATGTGTAAATCTGTTGACTCACATGAATTAGATTAGTATGTTTCCACATACACAGATATTAAAAAGGTGCCCAAGTAACGTTGTTTAATATCAACATAGCTTTAGCTTGTGATTTTTTTTAATCTTGTCTAAAGATAGACAAGAATCCAATTTGCATGTAAAATGAAGCAGAATGAGTACTTTTGACATGTTCTATGGCATTTAATTAGCTGTTTATATTTTAAATACGAAATCCACCAATGTCAGCAACTTACTAAGTAAAAGGACATTTTTGGGAACAAGAAAAACTCTTAACAATGCCAAGAATCACCGAGTTTCTGAGCAAGAATCAGTCAGAAGTTAAAACATCAGTAATGCAACATTGACATACTTATACAGCATTTGAATTAAATCAGATGTATTCAGTTTACCTCTGAGAACAAGTGCTTGCCTCCATTACACCAGGGATCAATGCTGAGACCAATCCACCGGCCATAGATTTAACGTGTCTGCTTAGATGCGATAAATCAATCTCCGAGTGTTGTCCTGTGGATGCTGGTACTCCACCAGGACAAACAGAGTAGCTGGTGTCGATGGGAGAGCAGCCTCTGCACACGAGATGTTGCAGTACGTATGTCGACTTCAGGTACACTATTTGTGTAGTTAAAGTCATGTGGATTGAATCAACGTTAGGGTTTAGTGTAGAAAAGGCCTAAGTCAAGAGAAGCGGCTAGCAGAGCCCTCAGTTGGGAACACATTTGGATGTAATTTTAGCCCCATATCAGGATACGAGACACTTTTGATACCGGAAAATGTTATGATCACCTTTCAGGATAACAACTCTCCTTTATGTCATGTACAGGAGTCCAAGTCAGTTCTTTAAATCTGCTGTAGTATCTAATCTGGAAATTACTCTGGGATCTAATTAGGTAGGTGGGGATATTTATTCTGCATGATTTTATTCCCCCCCCCCGTCCCCCGCGTCACTATTTAGAATGAGCCCAGCTCCCAAATGCAATGCAATCGAGAACCCTCTTTTCAGGGAGTTGAGTTGCTTTCAAAGATGGCTCCGAAGGTTGCAATCCTCTCCCTAAAACAGGGCCTGCAAAAAAGGCTCTGGCCCATTTAGATGCCTCTTTAGCACGAATTTGAATGTTTAAGGGGATTAACATGGAGCATGGGGCTTTGGACTGGGCTGCTTAGGAACTCGGCTGCGAAAGGACCTTCAGACGTGGGAGTCTTGAATCATTCCTAATGACACTGCTGCATTAGACACTACTGGTTGAACCTCCCTGGTTCAGCACGCTCAGGACTTGACCATCCCGAACCAGGGAATTTGCTGGACTAGGGAAGGTCAATGCATACCCCTCTGCGCCCAGTTGCCAGCCCCTCCGAGGGGCCGCTGCTATTGGTGCCAGTCTTCTGTTCCAGGTGCAGTCCCCCCACCAGATATCCAGTGCTCCAGCCCTGGGTTGCCACAACTCTGCTGCTCCAGCTGCGGACCAGCCGGCTGCTTCCCTAGGCAAGCAATGCTGCTGGCCCCAGCTACTGGTTTTTCCCCAATGATGCCAGACCAGGGGGTTGCCGGATTAGGGAAGTCTGGATTACAGAGGTGCAACCAGTACCCGAAAACCTGGCCCTATATTTCAAGTAAGATGTCACTGGGCACTCCTGTTGGTGTATTCTTTTGTCGCTTTGTAGGCAAAGCATCCTCAACTCTTTAGGCATTTTTGGCAAGTGTTCTTCAGTGTAAAACGTTCAGACCTGTATTCCAACCATTTCAAAAGTGACTGGTGATTTCTGGGGCCCGTGTGAGACAGGGAACTGAGCAGGTCCTGAGTATTTTGGAAAATCTGGAATCACAAAGTGGCTGATGTTGGGCACCAAAATCACTAGTTGGTTTTGAAAATCTTGGCCTTGTATTTAGCCACAAGTGAACTAGGCAATACTATTAAACTGGTGCCGTATGCCTGATGGCATCTGAGGGGGGCAATTTTTTAGAGAAGGGATTTTATAATTTTTAGTAACACCCCAATGGAATATTTTTAAAGCAAATTTTAAACGAGGGTCCTGTCGACTGACTCAGTAAATGCAGAAACGGACAGGATGTACCTGGGGTTGGCAAATGAGTCCTTGCCACTTGACTGGCTCTGTCACAGAGTCAGTGTCTGCTAATAAGTATGAAACAATAATTGGGGGAAGCTATCTTTGTAATGGGTAAGATAATTAGCATCTTCGTTAAGGCCCATTCGTAAAGATGCTAATTATCTCACCCATTACAAAGATAGCTTCCCCAATTATCACCTCTAATATCATTATCTCATAGACACTAACCTCCCCCCCATCCCCCCTCTGTTCTAAAATCTGATTTGTCAGTTTATATGTGTTCACTTTTTTTTGATAGTATCCCTTTGGTATATATGGTCGTGCAAATTTTCTTCCAGAATGTGATCTGAGGAAGTGGGTCTGGCCCACAAAAGCTCATCACCTAATAAACCATCTTGTTAGTCTTTAAAGTGCTGCATAGTTCTGTCTTTTGTTTCAGCAAGACCAGACTAACACGGCTGCATCTCTATTACTATGCTAATAAGTCTGGCACCTGTTGTCACTTTTAAGTTTGCTAGATCCTCTCCGGAGGAAGCAGAGCCATGGAACAGGGCTAGGATGAGGCGAGTGGGTGGACATTAAGACCCAGCGGTGCCCCAAGTTTTCAGGTGCTCTACACAACTGCATAGTCATAAGGATTACCCAGACCTCCCTCCTTTTTCAGCTCCCCATATGGGGAAAGGGTGGTGGGCGTCAGTTCCTCATTCTGGGGGGGTTCCAATCTATTTTGTAACATTCTCCCATGGACCAGTGTCTACCACCACTGCCGCGAAACCTCCCCTAGGTGAACGTCTCCAACAGAGGTGCTACAGGATACTGTTGCACTAAGGATACAGGCCCAGAGGAACGACTGTGCAATTCCTATGTGCCTGGATATCCAAAAAGATTTCTCCTGGAAGCTTCATATTCGAGGGCGCGACGCAGCAGTTAGAAACCATTCTGGGAATGGCGGGGTCGGTTTCTATGAAAAGAAGGAAATTGCTTCCTGTGCGAAGGTCGGTCAGATTCTTGCTTAGTCTTATTTCTCCTGAAAGCTCATTTCTCCGATATGCCTCCTAGAGTCTCTCTCTCTCCTGTTATTCCGCCTGGATTTTGTCCGGTGCATCGTCCCAGAGAAAAACATTGTGTTGTTAGGTGATGAATGCAGATGTCATTCCAAGATTTTAATCCGACCCTTTAAACCACACTGTGCCCCATCTTTCCTACTGCCCTTTTCTGTACAACTCATGGAAATGACTGCAGGGACCGTACACCTTGTGCGTTCAATTCTGGTCATCACCTGAGTCCTTGGCTCAAAAGCAGCGGTCATATCTGGAGAGGAAATGTCTAAGTGCATTAGGCTAAATGGCATCTCTGGGAACGCGTGGAAGAAAAAAGAACATGCACCATTTTGGCTGTGAATCCAGCAGAGTATCATGCCCCAGCAAGCCTGGTTGGAAGGCCACTGAATGGATTAGAAAGACGGACACGGATTTCAAAAGCGTGTTGGCTCCAAACCACAGTGTATCGTGCTGGGCCGGCATCCCGGGCCTGCAGAGTAGTGCCTCCCATGCCCCGAGGAGTGCCGAGGGTAAACTCCACAATGCCACTAATTAGGCACTGGTCTGGATACAAAGTACTAGCTTGGAATCCTGTTATGATAGCAGATTGTTCCCGCAACACACCCCTTATTCACCCATGCAATCTGAAGCAACTCAAAGAAGAACTGAAGCAGCATTGACTCCCATGCTAATGCCAAGAATGTCAGTAGGGTGATACCATGACGATATCCGGCCCCTAAGGAGTCCAGATGAAAGGGAACTGCAAGCAGCAGCATGCACACCATCCTACGTGGGCCTGGGAATTGACTTGTAGTCATTAGCCGTGGTCAAAGCCGCTACAGTGATTAGAGGAATTGCACCTCCAATAAAATCGTTTGTTGGATGCTTAATGGATGTCTTTGATCCTTCCCATTGGCTAAGAGGGTGTATAAAAGTGGCTACCATGTCAGGGTGTTCTATCTGCTTCTCTTGACTTCTGACCCTTGGTGAGCTGGGTAAGTCCCTTAGATCCAACTGCTCAAACAGTTGAAAGAGAAAACATTCCCAAAAGCAACAAAGTCCTGCTCCAATGTGGTGTGATTGTGGAAATGTTGGGACAGGGGGCATCTTTTTAGGTGTCTTTTTCTGTAACTAATCAACTGCAGGTACTGGTGGACGCTGTCCTTTAAAAAAAATATTGGGTTGGGATTTTCAGATCTCCATATGGGATTGGCAGCCCTGATCCCCAAAATTATCATTTGCAATCGGGCATGGACATGCTTTACTGAACTGTGACCGATCTCACCCCCAACTGCTTTGCTAATAGACTGCATGACTGACTCTTTATACATAAATGCACATTGCCAGCTCCTCAGCTGGCTTCATGGCATCCCAAAGGTTTACCAGTGTAAGGGTCTTACGCTACTATTTCCAGTAAGTTACAGAGATCAGATGTGACAACTACTGAATGGCAGCTCTACGATCCTCATCAGGGTCATAGCTATAGTTACAGAACAGTGTCTCTCACCGTGGTCTGCGAACCCACTCTGAGAAACCTGCTAACTGGCCACTCCGGTGCAATTCTTTACTGGCTGTGTGGCCACAAAGCATCACGGCTCCTATTGGTTCCAGTTCGAACTACCTACTCTGTGCCGCGTGTAGCCGCGGGCACGGAGTTCGGACTAAGGGGGATTTAAAAATGGCGGCGCCCTCCAAAACAGATGTCAGAGTTTTCATGCTTTAATCTGAAGCATGCAATGCTGTACAACATTAGAAATAATGTGCTGGATGAGTATCAGAGGGTACCCATGTTAGTCTGTATCCACCAAAAACAATATCTCAGTAGTGACGGATGGCAGAACAAGGAGCAATGGTCTCAAGTTGTAGTGGGTGAGGTCTAGGTTGGATATTAGGAAAAACTATTTCCCTAGGAGGGTGGGGAAGCACTGGGATGGGTTCCCTAGGGAGGGGTAGACTCTCCATCCCTAGAGGTATTTAAATCCCAGCTTGACAAAATCCTGGCTGGGATGATTGAGTTGGGGTTGGTCCTGCTTTGGGCAGGAGGCTCTCTTCCAGATTCCTGAGGTCTCTTCCAGCCCTAGGGTTCTATGATTCTATGAAAAACAACAAGGAGTCTACACCTTAAAGCTGAATGTTGATTTGGGCACGAGTGTTCATGAACCAGAGCCCACTTCATCAGATGCATCTCTCGAAGGGGGGTTTTGCCCAAGAAAGCTTCCACCCAAATAAATGGGTTCGTCTTTAAGGTGCTACAGACTCCTCCTTGTTTGTATTGGATCAGACCAGTGATCCACCTCATCTAATACAATCATATTACATTTGTTAATGTTGCAACTTGTGATTTTAGACCCAGATTGGAGGGTGGTGTAAGTCAAAGGAGCACATCCGAATTAAAGGTAAGTCTTAGGTGTTTGAGGGGTTTAAAGTGATTTAACCACCGCGCCCGCAGGGTTTTACTGCCTCTCCATGCCAATCTGGGCTACGATGATCCAAAAGGCTTTGAAAACATCAGGCCTGCGGGATGGAAATATTCCCCACTGCGGGTTTGCTCCTTCTACTCAGTGGGTTTTACTCCTCTGGAAGGGTTGGGGAGAGGGGAAGACATGGCCGCGGCATGAACAGACACACAGAAAATCGGCTTTGGGTGCCGTTCTCTGGCACAGATTTCCTGCGTGATCTTGGGCAAGTCCAAGGGTGCCAAAATCTCAAAAAGGCCCCGCTCTAGTTCATTCTAGCTCCACTGGAAACCGAGCTTTGAATCTCCAGGGACCAGTCCATAGCGATACTAAGGTATCTAACGCCTCCGTTAGTCCCAGGGGATTCTGAGGCTAGCCAGTCACCTTCCTAGGTTACTTGTGGGTCCTAAACTTTTAGGTGTTCTCAGGATGCACCTACCCGTTTGGACCGCGAGAAAAAAAACAGCTAAGGCTGACGGTCAGGAATATTGAGGGCTGGTTGCATGGCAAGGATGTGCATGAGAATACCCAGTGATGTAGCCTTTGAGAAAGGGGTATGAAGAGCCCTCCCACTTGCCATATAACACCAGTGGTGATTCTCCTACTCTACCGTCAATAGCGAGTTACATTTTCTCTGCTCGCTCCTGTGTGTTTCAGGTTTACGACCATCACAAAAGATGTCTTCCTGCAGAGACCTGTGTTACCAGCCCAGCCCATGCTGCCCCGACATCTGCCCAGATCCATGCGTTGTTGCCCGTAATGAGACTTGTATCACCTCGTGTGGCGATTCGACAGCAGTGGTCTATCCACCCCCCAGTGTCCGTGCTCTTCCCAGGACCAATTCTCTCCACTTTGCCTCAGCACAGCGTAGTGGGAAGCACCTTGCCAGCTATCCCCTATGGAGCTCGGGGCTCATCCGGGGGTGGTACTTTGGGTGGCTCACTTGGGTATGGTGGAGGTTCTGGGAGTGGCTTAGGGGGTGGCTTAGGGGGTGGTTATAGAGGCTCATATGGTTTGGGAGGTCTGAACGGCTATGGGGGTTTATGTAGTTATGGGGGCTTAGGTGGGTATGGGGGGAGATAGGGGGAGGAGGTGCTATCCATCCTGTTGTGGACCTTCTTGTCCATGTTAAGCCCAGAAGAAAGATCCACCGAAGAGGAAACAAGCAGGCTACGAAAGAGAAGATGAAGATTCACTGCCCAACTGCAACGCTACTCAGGATCCGTGGGGACCTTCTTCGTTCATCGGCAGCATCGGCCAGGCCTATCTGTGCTTTCCGCTTGTTACCTTTGACCTGGGCTTTATGGTCTGTCTCGTTCTGCAGCTTCCTCTGACATGCTCACGTTGTGCTTTGTCCTTTGCGACGCTGAAGGCTTAGGTCAGGACTTGACTCTGCAGCCACAAGACGAAACAGCAGACGGTCTTGTCCTCAGAGCAGCAGCTTGGAGGCGGTGCCTGGTTGTAGCTCTCACTGCAGCCCTGAAAACGCTTTCTCTGTATTCTCTATTCATTCCCCCACCTGTGTAAACAGCTCAGCTTAGTCCCATTAAAAAGCAGGTTGCATTGTAGTCTCAGCCTCCTGGTTTTCCTTCCCTCTCCCTTCCTTCGTTCCAAAGCACGCCGGGAGAAATCCGCCATCCCTGTGTCCGTCTCACTCTCGCTCCTGAGGAAGAAGCGCCTTGGAGACAATAATTAGGCAAAAGCATTGTGTGTGTGTCGGGGGCGAGGCTCAGAGCTGCTCTCTTCGCACACTGTGCGACTAGGGCTATTCTATGGGAGTTTGCCTTCCTGCAGAGGTATTGTCACAACACCATCGAACTCAGTGCTCCCCAAACTGTACCCCTACACCCAACTAGGGGGGCCTGGAAGAAAATTCAGGGGGATGTGGAAGAGCCTGGGCCAGCTCCCATAGGGGACAGGGAAGGGGCGCCATCACATCTCACCCCCGAACTGCCAGCCCGGGCTCCATGCCTAGCCTCAGCCCCTGTCTATGGGTCCCCACCCACTTCCTCGCTGGCCCAGGCTCCGGCCCCAAACTTGGCCTTGGTCACCGCTCCATGTCTGGTCCCAGACTAGCCCCAGCTGGTTCCACAGCTCAGCTCCCTTAGGCCCAGTCGGCAGAAGCTGCATCATCGCTCCTGGCCCTGGCTCCGAGTGGGATCCCAGCTACGGGAAAGGAGGGGCGTCACCCTGAAAAGGGCTAACGTTCACTAGCCATGGTGTTGTCTTTTCTATTCGGGTCAAGACAAAGTGTGTGTGGATTTCCACATTCCGGTACATATCTTAAACTGCAGCAAGGGAGGTTTCGGTTGGACATTAGGAAAAACTTCCTGCCTGTCAGGGGGGCTAAACACTGGAATAAATTGCCTTGGGGGGTTGTGGAATCTCCATCACTGGAGATATTTAAGAGCAGGTTGGACAGACACCTGCCAGGGATGAGCTAGACGGTGCTTGGTGCTGCCGTGAGGGCAGAGGACTGGACTCGATGACCTCGCGAGGCCCCTTCCCGTTCTAGTGTCCTGTGATTCTCTGGTTTTGTCACAATTTTAGAGCAGATGTAGTTTGGAAGGGAGGGGGGCTATTCCGCGTTTGAAGAGGGGCGATGAGGGAGGAGAGGCATAGATCTCAGTCCTCCGCGGCATGGGGCTAGAGCTGGGTTTGAAGAACGCGCTGGCAGAGACTATTCCAGTGGTGACGCTCTGTCCTGTCTCACCCGCGGAGAGTGGCTCTCTGGTCAATGCCCCAGGCAGGAAGACGGTGTTTCTGACTCGTTAGCCACTTTGTGCCGGAGTCTGCCAGTCTCGACAAAGGGCGGTTCAAATTCACACGCCACTGAAAAGTCAACGCTCATTTTCCTCCTCCGCGTGTTTGCATTCCTGTGGTTTGTGCAGGTAACTGAAGCCTTTCATGCCTTAAGTCCTGAGCGGTTTGCGGTGCCGCCTCAGGCTGGAACATTGCGCCGGGCTGTGGGGAGGCTCTCTCCGAAGAACAGCTTTTCATTTGCTTCGCAAGCGCTCCCTGGTGTATTCTGCATGCCCGGCCTTGCACTGCGATGGAGGCTGCGGGATGTTATCTGAGTGGGACGCCCCAGGTTTGAATACTAGTGTCATTGTAAATAGACACGCAAAGCTGCACCGGGGCATTTCCCTCGTCAGGCTGCGCTTTAAGGCCTGGGAATTCAGGGAGATTTCATTTTCATCATAATGTAGCTTTGCTTCTTTCCCTCCTTTGACAGGCACTAGATGGGACAGTCCACCCCTCCCCCCTCCGCGCAGGTGTGTGGGCTACATCAGCACGCTGGGCTTTACTGAAGACCTTGCCTTAATCCCTCTGTGCATCACCCCCCCAGTGTAAAGTGGGGCTAACAACCCTTCCTACCCCCTTCTCGCCTCATTAGCTTGTTACCTCTTCCAGACGGGGACGCATCCCGGCATCTGGGCGTGGGTAGCGAAGCTGCCGGAGGGGCCTGTGGTCCCCCTGGAGGAATACGGGAGATATTAGAATTCAAATGACGGCTAACGATACGATTAGCAAGGGGGCGCGCTCGCGTCCTAGCTCTCATCTTTCCAATGAAGTGGCCTTGAGTGTCTCAGTTAGGCTCTGTACAACCGGGATGGCTTGACGAGATAATAACTAACCTTCTTCAGATGGGTGTTAGGAGAATGAACGGTCTCCCTGTACATTGCTGCTGTGAAAAGGATAGAAGCATCTGGAGCTGTACAAAGATGGGGAGGAGGATCCATGAATAGAACGTAGGAAGGCAAGAGAGGTGGAGAGCTGGGGATGGAGCGGTCATAAAGGCGAGGGATTTCCGCCCTAGGCTGTCAGTGCAGGCCTCACAGAAGAGGTGCATTTCAATGGCAGGTCCCATAGAAAGGGGAAGGTTGTTTGGCGTCTGGGAGATAGAGGCAGAGAAGTGTTCAGAGGGATTGGTCCGGAAGTCGCCTAGGAGGAAAGGAGCAAAGAGACCAGAAGGTGACAATGGGAGCAGAGCCTGAGCCAGGAACCAAAAGGACCAAATCATTAATGCCTACCCCTCAGCGATCCGTCTCCATCTGTCAATGGTCCTACATAATGTCTGAGCCTTGGACCTCTCTGCCACCAAACCTCGGCCTTGCTCTTCCTCTGCTCTGCTCTGGATGTTTCCGGTTTGCCTGCGGTACAGGAAGATGCTTTTGTATGGGCACCTGGTGAGTTCCTGGTGTCCCCAGCCGTACATTAATGCCTCCAGTGACCCTTGTGACACATCATACGAGATTTGAGAGCAGTGGTCCATGTGCCACATGTTGGAGTGACAAAACTAACCAGACTAACACGGCTACATCTCTATTACTATTCTACATGTTGCAGTGACATTTTCAGGATCACAGTTCTCAGCACTTGCTTTCAGGAAAGTGACCCGGGTATCACAGTGCCTACTGAAAATGTCTCCTGTGCTTGTGGTCTGTGGTTCTTGGCCATATGATTCCTGGCCTCCCATGGTTTCAGGGCACCATACGTTCTGGGATTTCCAGCTGGAGCTGTAAATAGGCTCTCGGAGATGTGAACCATTTTAAATCCAAAAGGAATACGCACAGGACCAGGAGACACCAGGAAATGAAAAGCGAGCTACCCACTGACAGCTGAGCTTATGGGCAAGGCTTTTGGAACCTCTGAATGCTCATGACTGCAAGTGAAGTCAAACAACGCCAAGAGTGCACAACGCCCCTTAAAATCATATTAGGCATGTGAATAATTAACTAGTGGGGGCTGCAGCAGCTCCCCACCCACCCCCATTGAATCGATTAACCAATTAAACATAAAGTTTAACCAGTAAACGAATTAAACCAGATTTTATATCCCCTAATTCATATATGACTTTCCCATGTCACGCTTTACCTTGCAGGTTTAGCCATGTTCTTACTTGATTCCCCAGCTAAAGCCCCCTTCTTATACTGCAGTTTGTCACTGGAGTGGAGTCCCGTTCTCTGCTATAGATGTTCAGAAAGAACAGAGAAGGAGCCTGTGTGAATGGCAGGAGCGAGTGCCTGATTCCAAACCCTCTCGAAACCCGACAAAACTTCTTCTTTCAACTCTGAGTTATTTTGTTCTGCAAGCCTGTGCACCCCTTCTCGTCCACGTGGCAATTCTGTTGCACCTTGGGGGGGGGGGGTTTCCTACGCACCTTAATTACACTCCTCTCCAGGTGCACGCTGCACAGGCAGCTGTGTGCAGTGTAGACATGGAGCACAGGGGTGTTTAAGGAATTCGTAACAGGGAAGCGTTCCCTTGTGCTTCATTTTCTCCTGGACAGCCACAGTGGCGGAGCGCCCTCTGGAGGTGACGAGCAGGGTTGTGCTACAACTTAGTTCACCCCAATTAATAATGCCAATCTCTGATTGGGAAGTTCACACAGAGCTTTGCTGGATCAAACACATTTTTTCCCCTTATTCAGACCTTCTACTGCTGTCTCTATGGGGCAGAGGGAAAGTCAGGTGAGTGGGTGCTCTGGCACATATTCCAGGAATCCTTTAGTTCCTGGTTATTCCATGTTTAAATTTAGCTGCTCTCCGCATTTGAAAGGCCACGAAGTGTTGTGTGGCAGATGTTCTTATTTCTTTAGTTCCTGTTTATTAGAAGTTTGAGCTTAGCCATGGCTGGGAAGGAAGGTGTTTGGCAGGAAGTTTGCTTTTCCTTGTTAAAACTTGGCACTCAATGTTAAAAAGACGGAACTTTAACAACATGAATAGTCACTTTGCATTCCAAGGGAGAGGCTACATGCTGAAAGTGAAGGGTGCATGCGACTATTTGCAGAAACAAGGCTGTGGGTTTCATTTTAAATCAAGGGCTGTAGAAACAGGCCACGTGTTTAATATTTAGAGGGAGTGTCAGTCAGGGGAATTTCACAACCCAACTCACCTCTAATGTCATCAAGCACCAGCAATGCCTCTTTGCCATGTATATTGGCCAAACCAGACATCAGAAATGCTCACACACACAAACCTGTAGGGGAACATTTAAACCTGCCGGGGCACTCAGACATGGATTTAAAAGTAGCCATTCTTCTACACAAAGGAATTTCATCAGCCAATTACAGAGACTGTTTAGGCCCAGGTAAGGAGGTCAAATCTATAGATGAATTCCAGTCCTGTAGACTAAGACATTAACTGGTTAACACATTACAAAGCCCATTTCGTCTGCCTTTAACATTCACATTTTCATATGAAAAGCTATGAATAGGATGCATCCAGTACACTTAATTAGCCTCAATAACATGGATCCGTCAACTGATAGGTTACTGCTTTTGCTGTTATATATCTCTTGGGATGAGTCTACACTGCACCAATATTTCAAGATAACTAGCGTTGTTTCGAAATAACAATGCGAGTGTCTACACAGCCATTCCGTTATTTTGAAATAATTTCGAAATAATGGACGACTTATTCCGAAATCTGTAAACTTCATTCTACGAGGAATAACGCCCATTCCAAAATAGCGATTTCCAAATAAGGTGTGTGTAGACGCTCCACTTCTGCTATTTCGAAATAGCCCCTTCCCAGGGCCATTCTAAGTTATTCCTCCCCAGTGCCTCCTGGGGCTCTACATCGAGATAGCATGTCTACATTAGGGAAGCCAGCCTCGGACTCATTTTGACGCTTCCCTGCTGTGTCGACATGCTATTTCAAAATAAGCTATTTCAGAATAACTGTTCCAGAATAGCGTATTTCGAAATAGCCGTGCAGTGTAGCCGTACCCTTGGATTCTGTTATTTCTATGCCAACTCATCCGATGAAATGGTCTAACCCACAAAAGCTCATGAGCCTATGTATTTTGTTAGTCTCTTAAGTGCCACAGGACTACTCGTTCCTTTCTGGTCCTGCCATGAGGGCCGGGGAGTAGACTGGATGACCTCTTGAGGTCCCTTCCAGTTCCAGTGTTCTGTGATTCTATGATAATGGAAACCACTTCAAAACATGGGATGCAGCAGAGCCCCCAGCCCTGTAGTTCCAGTATCTATGGTGAGATGGGTTCAAAAGGGTTTTGGGGGAGGGAAGCTAAGATTAAATGGAGCAGAGGAACAGAAACAGAAATGGCAGCAGAGATGTACAAAGCAGCTAATGGAATTATTTATTTCTTCCACCATCCAACCACAGAGGTGCTGTAGCCATGTTGGTCCCAGAATATCAGCAAGGCAGAGCTGAAGAAGCGCTCTGGGCCAGCTCAGGAGCACGTCTCTTTCACCAACCAGAGGCTGATGCAGTTAAGGATATTATTTCACGCGCTTTGTCTCGTTCCCTCATTAACGTTCCCCAGTACTCTAGTCCCCAAAATCTGCCCCGGTATGCTACTGGCACTTACCCATGAGGTTTACTCCTGTTGTGTGCTTCAGGTTTGGCTCCATCACATAAAGATGTCTTCCTATGGGCAGTGGGGCAGCTTCTGATGCCCTTGTAGGGTGACATCTTCTCCTCCCCGCCCCCCGGCCCGGGAGCCAATAACGTCTGTAGAAAATCGTGAGTCATGTCAAGAGAAAGTGGGGGAGGTGCCATCGAAGTCATGAGGTTACCAGGACCCGTCCTCAGACCTTGCCCTGAGGAAGGTGTACTTGGCCCTGCATTGCCAGTTAAAATGGGGGAATCGTTTGTGTCTGGACTGTCATAAGGAGCACTGTCACCGTACCAACTCCCAGCACCATATAACATGGGGGGCTGACATGTTCTGGAGGATCGTATGATGCTGGGGGCTCGTAGTTCTAAAGCTTCAGGGGGTCGCCGAGTTAGTCTGTACAGGATAAACTTAACACACAACACACGGTCTGGTAGCACGTTATAGACTAACAAAACATGTCGATGGGATCATGAGCTTTCGTGGGCACAGCCCACTTCTTCAGATGACCGGAGTTTTAAGTTTAGGATGTCCAGACCCAAAATAAATAGGAGAGAAGGGAGAGAGGGGACGGAAAAAAATGGAAGGGGGCAGGAAACAAGGAGCAGAGGGTATCTTTAGGTGCTTATAGATTACCAGTTCTGCCTATCTGGTTTTCCCTTTGATATTTTCATACCCTCTGCTCCTTGCTACCATCTGCATGATTTGTTAGTCTTTAAAGTGCTACCAGACTATTGGTTGTTTTTTAAGTTTATCATATAGTTCTAGTGACTTGGATGATTCTGGATGATCATATGCCCTGGGGAGATCTGAAGTCCTGTAAGGGGGGGCCGGTGGCACCTATGGTTCTGAAGGTCCACATAGCTCTGGCAGGCTTCTTGATCTGGGGTCTCATATGGTTCTGGGGCTCACACATTCACAGCAGGACCTACACTCCTGGGCTCTCCCCTTTTGGCACTGAAGCTTGTGCCGTTATTCGTCCCAAAGAACCAGCATGGCCCACTTTAAAAAATGTGGCTCATATTAAATTCAGAATCCATCCCGAGCTATCGACCAAGAAACCAGCGAGACATGAAAACAAGGCAGACGTTTACAGGGAGCAGGGAGGACATGAGAGGCAGCGGCTCTTTGAAGCGCTGAGTTCCCACAAGCAACAGGAATGGTGAGCACCAACCACCTGCGGGAAACAGGCCATTCATGTCTTCCTTAAGTGGCTCTTTCTCTTAGAACGATCCAGTGGCTCCCCAGCTCTGTCTCATGTGCCACGTTGTACTTTGCTGCAGTGGTAGAGTCGGGCAGTCAAGTCCTGCTCTCAGGCAATTCTAGTTACTACTTTCCCCCCAATCATAGCAAAGAGAGAACAACTTGTATTCCACCTGAGCAAGCTGCAGCCCTTTCTGAAACCCAGGGAATATACTTTAGAGGCTACATTGTTTTGTTCTGCAATTGTAGACATTAAAATGTTGCAGCATCAAAATATCGGCCTCCTGCTTTTTCTTTCGCCTTCATTTTTTGTCCATTTATGCATCACTGTGAATTAAATGCACACCGGTAGAGTAGACCAGGGCCAGCTTTCTGTACTATTTAGACCCTATGCAAAGTCTGAAGTAATTAAGAATCAGAACCCTTAATTAGTCAGTTTCACCAGTGTTTTCTGTATATAGGTTGAACCTCTCTAGTCCAGAACTCTTTAGTCCGGAAACATCCGTCATGCAGAATGATTTTAGTGAGCCGGATGTCCACTTTTCATGGGTGTGGCCAAGTTTCCGGCCGTCCCATAAAGTTTGTTTATAGCCACCAGGCCTGGCTTTCAGTGTTCTGTGCTGTTGTTTAGCTCTAATTTACCCTCAATGTCTTCTAAGAGCCCAGCAAGCAGTAGAAGTGTTGGCATGCTGCTAGACATTATGGACCTCCCGCGGGCTGGAAAATTCTCTGGTTCAGAACTGGTCAGGTCCCGAAGGTCCTAGACTAGAGAGATTCAACTGGTATATAAATAAATATTTTAGTACTCCTGCTATTGAGTAATAACTCCCTTCCTAGGTGCCAGCTACATTATCCAATATCTAAAGCAACAAGAAAGAAAGAAAGATTTTCAACTTGATACATTTCTTTACTGTCAGGGTTTTTGTATGCAGCTGAGAAATAATTACCCTCCACTAATCATTTCGCTGACTTTTTTCTGTAGGTGGATAACAAGTCAAAGTGCTCTTTGAAAAAATTATTGCAGAAACCACTCCCTTCCTCTCGGGAACTTCTGCATGTGGGTCCATTCTGTTCCCTTGGATTAATATGCTGGTTATGTTATAGATTCAGAATAAAGATATAACAACTTCTTTCAACTTAGCTTTCAAAGCCAGATCATGGTACCGTGCTCTACTGAAAGGGCCAGTCTTGATTTAGAGACTTCGAGTGCTAGAGAATCCATTAATCAATGATTAATTAACCATAAAGTTAAATATTTCCACTGTCTTCCTAGCTGTGAATGTGTCTAATTGCTTTTCCAGCTAGTATGTAGAGATGTCTGCCGTCAGAAATGTCTTCCCATGGAGGCTGGGATCAATTAATCTCTTAACCTTTGCTTGAATCAATGCAATGAACGGAGCTGTCCTACATGTATCAGGCATGCTTTCCTCACGTCACATCATTCATTTCTCTTTTCTGAAATTGTTCAATTTGTAAATGTCGTTTTTGAAGTGAGTCCGACTGATCCAGCCATCGGGATTGGTCCTGCCTTGGGCAGGGGGCTGGACTTGATGACCTCCTGAGGTCTCTGCCAGCTCTAGGATTCTATGATCCATCTTTACAACATGCCTGTTCCAACTGACATTGCTACGTCCCCGGCCTTTTGACCAGAGGTTCTGCAGGTTGAGAAAAAGAACGACCCATGCTCATGCACGTTTTCTGGGTTCGTTTCCCTGTGTAATATGTTTGTTGCAGCCTTTGTGCTAGACATTATCTCTAGGACATCCGGTGCCTTTGTGAGAACTCTCTGAGCAGTCACTCTTATGGGAGATGCTGTCAGCTTTCCTCACCGCAGAGGACTTCAAAGAATTTCACAGATACTCATTAAGATTTTCTATATAAGCAGAACGTTGTGTTATTATTTTAAAATGTGTTTGAAATCAAGGCTGTTACTCAATACTGGGTCATTTAATTCCAAAGGCATCCATACCATGCCATCCGCCTAATGAGGCCGAGGTTATTAGCCTTGGAAATGAGGCTTATTTGTTTTTAATTAAATTGACTATTTTTAATATGAAAACAAACGGAAAGCTGCTCATAAAATATATATTGGACTTGGAGAAGGTTAAAAAAGGCAACACAAATGATTAGGGCTATGGAATGGCTCCCATATGAGGAGAGGTTAATAAGACTTAGAATTTTCGGGTTGGATAAGGGGTGGCTGAGGGGGGATATGAGAGAGGTCTATACAATCATGACTGGTGTGGAGAAATTAAACAAGGAAAAGTTGTTTACTCCTGCCCAGAACACGAGAACTAGTTGTTCACCAGATGAAATTAATAGGCAGAAGATTTAACGCAAACAAAGCAGTTAGGTATTTCTTCACACAACGCACAGTCAACCTGTGGAACTCCCCACCAGAGGATGTTGTGAAAGCCAAGATTTTATCAGGGTTCAAAAAAGAACTAGATTAATTCATGAAGGACAGGCCCATCAATGGCTATTAGCCAGGGTGGGCAGGGATGGTGCCCCTAGCCCAGCGCTTCTTAAAATATTTAAGACCGAGGAACGCCAAACAATTATTTTTTTTATGAGGAACACCAAGGATTTTTTGTTCAGTGTGCCACGGAACACAGTTTAAGAAACACTGCCAAAGATAGCTTCCCCGATTATCACCCCTAGTATCATCATCTCATAGATACTAGCCTTCCCCCTCACTCCCCTTCTGTTCTAAATCTGGTTCATCAGTTTTATAATGTGTTCACTTGTTTTCTTTGTATTCCTTTGGTATATATGGTCGGGCCAATTCTCTTCCAGAATTTGGTCTGAGGAAGTGGGTCTGGCCCACAAAAGCTCTTCACCTAATAAACCATCTTCTTAGTCTTTAAAGTGCTGCATAGTCCTCTCTTTTGTTTCCGCAAGATCAGAATAACACGGCTACCTCTCTATTACTAGCCTCTGTTTGTTAGGGCTGAAAATAGGCAACAGAGGATGGATCACTTGTTCTATTCATTCCCTCTGGGATACCTGGCATTGGCCACTGTCAGGAGACAGGGTCCTGAGCTGGATGGACCTTTGGTCTGACCCAATATGGCCGCTCTTATGTTCTTAAATTTTGAAGGTTAAAGGCCAAATCCTTAAGGGCCCTAAATCTGCATAGATCCGTCGAGTTCAGTGGCAGGGTCTATCATCTGAGGTTTGGGATCTAAGGTCCAACCATTCCCTTCCTAAGGCTCTCCCGAGTGTTCCACATCTTGTTTTGCCTTCTTTGTGTTGTAACGTTATCGTCTATTTTGGCAGGCCTGTTGATTTTTCAGCCTTCAGCTCTGCCTCCAGTTCGAGGCACCCAAGGATTTCGGTGTGAAGCTGGAAGAATTAAAAGCCATCCTTTTCCGCAGTGACTAGTGATTCTGGGTGCCCCGGCTGAGAGCCCTGGACTTCAGAAAGCAGATGCTCAACACTTTTGAGAGTATCAGGCTCGGTTAGCGTGTTCCAGACACCACCACGGCTGGCCACTGCTCAAAACAGCCACCTGGCGTTCAGCCACACACGGTCTGCGTGATCCTGAGTAAATCAGGAACCACACTCCGCTTCGGCCTCCAGCCTGTGTTAATGCTGACAGATTGATACTCTGGGGGTTATCCAACCATTTATTTAGCTATATGAGGTTTTCCATGCTCCCTAGGTCTCCCAGAGTTGTCACAACTGTGCAGCACTTTGGCCTGGTTGTCTCCATGCTGGGATTGCCGGACGACATTGCAGACCATAACTCCCGTGAGGGCCGATTGCCCGCTCTGACAGCAGGAAGGCGGCCCTCCCCCACCTTGACACAACCTGGACAGCGAGGTCAGGTGTCCGCATGTGAGCGGAGCTGGTTGCCCATTGCCTGTGTATCCAAAATATCAAGAGGAGTCCCAGGCACATTTCTCTGGTGCGGAGCAGCAAGGGCCGGCCATTGTTGCAGACAGATGTAAAACCAGAAGGACCCTGGGCCTGAATCAAACGGGCAGCTCCTTGGTCCTGAGGCCTGCCTAGCAAGGGGCACACGCGTCCCTTCTTGGCCAAGAAAGCGCCCTCTCTGTGGCTCATGTGGTTTTTCCCGGGCTGTCAGGCAGGGGTGTCAACAGCCTCCGCAGGCCCCCAGGCAAGGTGGCAGAGGCAGCTCCATGCCCCTGGAAGGGGCAGGACTGGGGGCAGCCAGCCCTCTGGACAACCTGGAGCACGGTGCACCACTCCCCCTCCCCAGCCCTCAGAGCCGCCCGGAGCCCCCACCCCTGGGCTCTGCAGCATGCTGGGTGGTGACTGGAAGAGCCCGGAGCTCTTGCTAGTAGGAGCCAGGAGCCCTGGGCCCATTGACCCGCCAAGCCCCAGAGCAACTGCCCCCCCCTCCCCAGTCTGTGGGCCTTTCAGTCCTAGAGGCTCAGAGCTCTTCCTTCGCTTGTCAGGAGAGCCGGCAACGTGCTGTCCCCCCGGGAGCTGCCACTTTCCAAAGAGATGTCTGTGGCGCTCACTGAGTATGTACCCGGGGACGGTCAGGTGGGCGGGGCGGCCTGTGGGAAGCGGAACCCCTTGTACGCTCACCGGTGTTCTGACTGGACTGGCGAGAACACAGCTCCTCCTGCGCGTACACCCGCTGCCATTCACGGGGCGCCTGAATCTTCGTTGTGTCTGAGGCAGGGTCGTGAGCGGGGAGGGGCGTGTGTCTCGCAGAATTGATGGGTCCAGATGTAGCCAGGCCTGACAGACTCACCAGAAGGGACAGCCCGGAGTGCGGCCCAGGCGGGAGGCTAGCTCTCTCTCCTTCTATGGGAATGGAGCATGGTTTGCCACAAGCCGCAGACCCAGACCTGGGCCAAGATGGCGGCGCTGGCTGAAAAGCCATTACGACCTTGGCCTTTCCCAGTCCGGACAAAAGGTGCGTTCAGGTTGAGCAGGTTCTGATCATTTTTTACCAGCAAGCCAACGTTCATTCCCCTCCTTGTTTCATTGATACTCTTGTGGACAGGGTGTTTAATTAAGCTGTAGGTTTTGCGCCATCCATTTCCCATAGAGGGGAGGAATCAGTCATTAGGGAAGTCCGGAGGCTTCCACAGATCAAAGGATTTCAAAGCGCTTCAGAAAGTCTCCTGACTGATTACTCATTACGTGTGGAAATCGTTGCGTTATTGTTATATCACTAGCAGGAGACTGGAATTAGATGCCTCCCTGTTTGATAATCACACCAATTGTAAATAAAAATGCTTGTCGCATGCGACATTCCCCAAGCTAAGTGCCTTATGTTTTCAGAGCTGAGCTGCTTTGATTGTCAGTTACAGATAGCTTGGTGCTTGCGTTCAAAGACCCTGCTTTTGGAAGCTGGGTCCTCGCCTGGTACCAATCAGCTGTAGATGCTAAGTACATAGACAACTGCAGTGTTCCCCGGAGGTTGTCCACTTGTGAGGCCCCTCAGGAGACATTCCAAGGCCACCCAGCTGATTAGCAGATCACCCACAGTTAGGTTTTTGTTTCTACTGGTAGTGCACATGCCTTGGTGCACATAAAACTTTATTCTGCACTGGGATGGGAAAGATGAGAGGAAACATTGGTCAAATAGTCTTGAAAAGCTCTGCCAGTTGAGAGCTCAGCATAATCCAGTGTCCATTTGGCTTAGTATTCTCAGGATACCGCATTTAAAGTTGACATGTTATTACATTTTTTGACCATCGAGGTGAAAAATCTATGGGCAGCATCAACACAAATCAATTTGTCTACCGAACGCCAAGAGCCACCTTCCACACCTGAAAACTGGAAAGGCATTGGCTGTTCTGCTCCGATCTGTAACAGAGGAAGCAAGCAACTTGGCACAAGGAACACTCACATGCATCCCGAAGCTCATGAATTTCACCCCTCCTCAACAACCCCCGCTCTGCCCCGTAGGAAGAGTTTGAGATGACAGGAGTTCGCCCTCCCTGAGCAGTCAGAAAACAGCCCACAACATGGAGATGGAAGCGTGGAACAAAATCAAAGGCCTTGTCTCGATTCAGAAGAAGGGAGCCAAGGCGGCCCTAAACTCAATCACTTTTCCTAGTGAAAATAACCCCATAGACGCTCGCCCTCTTCCCCATGTCCTAAGGAAGCCCTGTCACAGTCAGGCACCCGGACCGAGCCTGATCCTGAACCAGGATGTTGCCCTAAACGCTCCTACGACTTTCCGGAAAAGTTAGAACAAGCTGTATGGCAGAGATGGTGCTTGGCAGCATGGGATTAGTCGGGACGGCAGTGTCTGTTCTTTAATGGAATGGCGCCCTCTGCTGGTGTGAGACCTGAACTAACCATCTGCCAGTTGCCCTCAAGTCAGTCCTGCCAGGCAGAGCGAATCAAAGCCCAGTGCAATGATGTGATTGGACTGATGACGTGGAGATATGCTGAGCAAAGAGAATTCTTACATAAGAACATAAGAATGGCCATAGTGGATCTGACCGAAGGTTCATCTAGCCCAGGATCCTGTCTGCCGGCAGTGGCCAATGCCAGGTGCTCCTGAGGGAGGGAACACAACAGGGAATCCTCACGTGATCCCTCCCCGTCACACATTTCCAGAGAAACAGAGGCTAGGGACACCATTCCTACCCATCCTGGCTAATAGCCATTGATGGACCTAACCTCCATGAATCTATCTAGCTCTTTTTTGAACCCTGTTAAAGTCCTGGTCTTCACAACATCCTCTGGCAAGGAGGTCCAAGTCTTTTTAATCTCTCTTCATATGGGACCCATTCCAAACCCCTCATCATTTTTGTTGCCCTTTTCTCGACCTTTGCCAATGCCAATATATCTTTTTTTGAAATGAGGCGATCACATCTGTATGCAGCATTCAAAATGTGGGCATACCATGTTTTTATAGAGAGACAGTAAGATATTCTCTGTCTTATTCTCTATCCCTTTTTCTACCATAGTCACAGTGCATATGAATTCTTCCACAGTTACCGTGCATATCACCATGTCCAGAGGGGCAGAGCTAAGGTTGTGTGGGGATGCTGAATTTTTGAGTTATTTGAAGTTTAAGGTTAGCCACCCTGCCCATTGTAGAAGGTCATGCAGAAGTGGTAGGCAAACTGTATAGTAATGATTGTGGTTTTGGCAGCGAGCTTGCTTTGAACTTTGTCAAACTTGGGGTACGAGGAGTTACACAAGTGACTGACTTCAGTCATGGTCTCATTGAGTTCAAAGGAACAACTCGCTGGTATCACACATGTGCGAAAGTCTTTGGACAGGGCTTAGCGTGTTTAATAACTCACCAGAAGAGCATTTCTAAGAGCTTGGAGCTTATTAATGGAGAATGGGCACATCAGAAAAAAAATCACAATTCAATAATTTTTCTGAAGGAAGGAAGCACTCAAACATTTTTTTAAGGGCAAAATAAAGATTCAGTGATTCCTGGCGGGCCATTATTTCTGAGTCCCAAAAATATTATTTGGAGAAGGGACCTATTTTCAAATGGAATGGCATTTGCTTATTTCATTTCTATATTTGTATTACTTAGTAGCTGGAAGATGGGGTAACCACACCCCTCTTGGAAGGGGAATTGTTACTTAATAGTGTGAGTTCCAAAACATGTTCAACAAGGGTGAAATTCACCCTGGCACGGAGAGCCTGCGCCGTGCTATTGACCGTGTAAGATGGCTCATGCTATGTCTGCTCGCTGCAGAAGACTGAATTTCACTCTGTGGGTGCATCTACACAGCACCATAACTTGCAATAAGATATGCAACACAGTGGGTGTCTACACAGCACCAAATTTCAAAATAAAGCACTATTCCGAAATGTCCCTTACTCCTCACAGAAGGAGGTTTACAGGGACATTGGAATAGTGAGCCCGAAATAACAGGCTTGCTGTGAAGATGTGGAATAGCTATTCTGGGATACTCCAGTATCCTGAAAGAGCATTGCTGTGTAGACGTACCCTGTGAGGCCTGGTCTACAATACAAGGGAAAGTCGAAGTAGGAGACGCAACTCTAGATACGTAAATGACATAGCTGGAGCTGACGTATCTGAAATCCCCGTCCACACAGCAGGACATCGACAGAAGCAAACGCTCCCATTAGCTTCCCTTACGCCTCACGAGGAGTATGAGTACCAGTGCTGACGGGGTACCCTTTGAGTTTGATCTAGTAGGTCTATATGACACTTGCTAAATCGAACCCCAGAAGATTGAGTGTGGCAGCGTCGATCTTCCATGTAGCATCGATGTGTCCTGAGTGGTTTATAAACACACAATGGAGGAGAAGGGGAAACGATAAGAATGAGCTAATGCTGCAGGATAATTTTTAGTGCACAAGTGAATTGGAGTGTGCAATGGCAAAATGAAATCGTGCAGCTTATAAAGAGCACATTGCAGGGTGCCGATAATGGCTGCAACCAACCTGCTCCCATGAGTTGCATGTCACACAAGTCCTTTTTAGTTTGTAAATTAAGTCCCATTTCAACCACTTTCAATTAGTTGTACCCGAGTCAGTATCAAACGGGGCAAAGTCACAGCAAGCAGAGGTCTATGAAACTCTTCAGAGAACTAGCCGCGCTCCTTAGGTAACGTGTAATATGAGAAAGATACGTTTGGACTTGACTTTCGGAGCGGTTTAGTGCTCATGATTCCTGTTGGCTTCAGTTCAGGGTCTACTGCCTGGCTACATCTCTGGTCCCGTTTCCTTTTCCTAGTCTTCTCCCTCCTCACCAGCTCCTTTGAACTCATCATTTTTGTCCTCCTCTTCCAGACACCAAGGGATTCCACCTTTTCTTTGTTTCCTGCCTGGGAAAAACTTCTCATCTGTAGAGCCTCCATTGACATATTGTTGTGCAGATTTCCACTGCTTTGCCCTTTTCATAATCCCCATTCCTTCATTTCCCTCCTCCTCCTCCTTCCCCAGTCGCTTGAGTCTGCTCTCCTGCACTTATTGCCCCTTCTTTGCTAACGGTTTAAGGACGTAAGAGTGGCCACACTGGGTCAGACAAAGGCCCATCTAACCCAGTGTCCTATCCTCCAACAGTGACCAAAGCCAGGAACCCCCGAGGGAATGAACAGAACAGGGAATCATCAGGTGATGAATTCCCTGTTGTCCATTCCAAGCTTCTCACACAGGCTAAAGACACCATTCCTGCCCATCCTGGCTAATAGACCTCTCCTCCATTAATTTATCTGGCTCTTTTTTTGAACCCTGTTAAAATCCTAGTCTTCACAATATCATCTGGCAAGGAGTTCCTCAGGTTGACTGTGCACTATGTGAAGTATTTCCTTTTGTTTGTTTTGAACTTGCTACCTATGAATTTCTTTTGGTGACCCCTAGTTCTTGTGTTATGAGGAGTAAATAACTCTTCTTTATTCACCTTCTCCATGCCAGTCATGATTTTATAGACCTCCTTAGTCTGCTCTTTTCCAAGCTAAAACATCACAGTTTTATCAATCTCTCCTCATATGGCAGCTGTTCCAAACCCCTCATCATATTTGTTGCCCTTTTCTTAATTTTTTCCCATGCCAAGGAATATATTTGTTTGAGATGAGGTGATCACACCTGCACACAAGATTCCAGATGTGGGAGTCCCATGGATTTATACAGAGGCAATCAAATATTCTGTCTTAATCTCTAGCCCTTTCTTAATGATTGCTACCATTGTTTGCTTTTCTGACTGCTGTTGCACATAGAGTCATTATAGAGAGTTCTCTGACGACATCCACTCTAAGATCTCCCTCTGGAGAGGTAACAGCTAATTTAGTCCCCATCATTGTATATGTATAGCTGGGATTATGCCTCAGGTATTATGTAAAACGCCACCTAGTATTTATCTGGCAACTTCCTTTTTCAGTGCTTGGCATGATCACAAGCCCTTGAAGCAGCCCCATGAAGTAGGAAATTACAATCCCTCATTCATGGACCTGACAGCTGAGCCACAGAATCTAACTTATTTTCTTAGGCACCCTTGGCGGAGCCAGAGACATGCCGGGACTAGGACTCAGACACACCCAGTTGTTGGTGGTTTTATTTTTCATCATTTGAATTTGAGCTGCTGCCACTGAGATAGGGGCTCCCTTGTGAGGTTCCGACACACAAGTGGGTGGCAGGGTTGTTATCGTTTGCACTTGGGAGGGGAGGCTCTGAGTGAGTCAGACCTGGCTTTTCCTGACAGCGAAGCATATTGGCTGCGGCTAATCACTTTTAAAAACCTGGCCTGAGATGACTCAGAATCGCACACGAAATCTGAGGCAGGGCCAGAGGCTGAATGCTGAATCCTGGTTCTGAATCCAACGCCTCAACCACCAATCTATTCATTCTCTCCAAGGGCCCCGGACCTGGGTCAGTTCACCATAGTCCACTCTAGGGTCTATTCTCTTTTCAACTCCATATCTGGCAGTTGTCTGCAAAAACAGCAACTGCAATAAGGAAACACAGCATAGAACAAGTACCACACGGATGGATGACAGTTTCAAAGTGGCGTAGACAATGATAGCCCAGAATGCGGTGGAGACAATTTTCATGACGCCACTTCCCCCACAAAATTTAATCTCATCAAGAATAAGGATCTCGTTACAAATTAAATGCAATCCAGCATCAGAATGCAGCCCTTTGGTTTCTCAAATTTGGGAGGCAGTAATCCACGTTAATCACTTTACAGATTGTTTTCTTGTCAGAAGGGCTAGATTCCTATGTGGTGTAAATCCTAGAATCCTAGAACACTAGAACAGGAAGGGACCTCAAGAGGTCATCGAATCCAGGACCCAGTACCGTCTAGACCATCCCTGGTAGATGTCTATCTAACCTGCTCTTAAATATCTCCAGAGATAGAGATTCTACAACCTCCCTAGGCAGCTTACTCCAGTGTTTCACCCCCCTGACAGGTAGGAAGTTTTTCCTAGTGTCCAACCTAAATCTCCCTTGCTGCAATTTAAGCCCATTGCTTCTTGTCCTATCCTCAGAGGCCAAGGAGAACAATTTTTCTCCCTCCTCCTTGTGACACCCTTTTAGATACCTGAAAATGGCTATCATGTCCCTTCTCAGTCTTCTCCTTTCTAAACAAGCCCAATTCTTTCAGTCTTCCCTCACAGCTCATGTTCTCTAGACCTTTCATCATTCTTGTTGCTCTTCTCTGGACCTTCTCCAATTTCTCCACATCTTTCTCGAAATGCGGTGCCCAGAACTGGACACAACACTCCAATTGAGGCCAAATCAGCGCAGAGTAGAGCGGAAGAATGACTTCTCGGGTCTTGCTCAAAACACTCCTGTTCATGCAGCCCAGAATCATGTTTGCTTTTTTCACAACAGCATCACACTGTTGGCTCATATTTTGCTTGTGATCCATTCTGACCCCTAGATCCCTTTCTGTAGGACTCCTTCCTAGACAGTCGCTTCTGATTCTGTGTGTGTGACACGGATTGTTCCTTCTTAAGTGCAGCACTTTACATTTGTCCTTATTGAACTTCATCCTGTTGACCTCAGACCATTTCTCCAGTTTGTCCAGATCATTTTGAATTAGGACCCTACCCTCCAATGCACTTGCAACCCTCCCAGCTTGCTATCATCTGCAGACTTAATAAGTGTACTCTCTCTGCCAATATCTAAATTGTTGATGAAGATATTGAACAGAGCCGGTCCCAAAACAGACCCCTGCGGAACCCCACTTGTTATGCTCTTCCAGCAGGATTGTGAACCATTAATAACTACTCTCTGATCACAGTCTCTTTTACTTCAGTGGAGCTATGCCCGTTTACACCAGTTGATGATCTGCTTCTGTTATGGCTTTAGGCCAGGACAAAAATTACCCTTCTGAATTACACCAATATTCATCCACTACAATATTGTGTCTCTGAAGCCAGGTCCACACTAGACGGGGAAGGTCGGCTTAAGCTACCCAACTCCAGCTATGTAAATAATGTATCTGGAGTTGGCATACCTTAATCTGAGCGTGGTGTCGTCTTCATAGTGGGAGGTCGATGGAAGCCAATGCTCTCAGTGGCTTCCCTAACTCTCACGACTGTGAGTGTACGAGCGCTGATGGGAGGTGCACTCAGCATTCGATTTAGTGAGTCTTAAATAGGCCTGCTAAATCAAATGTCACAAGATCCATCTCCGGCACGGAAGCATAGACATGGCCTTACAGTGTCTGGACGCTTTAAAGGAAAATATAATAACCCTGAACATGATTAGTGCATCTTATGTAGCATTAAATGCCCATGTGGGGAATTTCTTCCCACTGCTCCTAAGGTAGATGCTGGCTTTGCTCTGGAAACCAAGGAAAACACAAAGTGTCATTTCATTAATTATACGTAAAGGTGATTCTTCGAGTTTGATGGAAACAACAAGGTCAGATTGTCCGATGGTGATAGTTGCTTTCTCTCCAATACTGTCTGTAGACGATCTGCACCCTACCATTAGCCTTCTGGTTTTTCTTTCTTCTGCGTGTTTTATCAACAAATCTCTTAGGAAGAATTCAAAGTCTGAGCAGGCATTCTTGTCTCTGTAGACTACACAAATCCCTCTCAAGAGCTGAAGTAAAGACGAGTCAGGCTCCTTGAAGCGGTCAACAGCCCCTGCGTACAAGGCTAAATTTCACCTTTGTTTTGTTTGCTTTAGAGCTCACACCACTTAGCAGGAGTTCTTTTAGCATTCTGAGCATCTTAACTTTGGATGTAGGCACCTAACCCACATTGTAGGTCTAGCCCCATGGGACCAGCACTCTGGTCTGAACAGTGTCTCTAGCTGGGTAGCCACTTTGCCTTTGGCTACTCAGTTGGAGTCACCTTTTGTCATGACTCGACGGTCAAAGTTTATTTCCCTGCTTCGTTTATTTCCACAATTGCTCTCTCTTAGTAAAATAAAGTTGCTGCCATTGTGTCCGCCACCCTCTCTCGATTATGTGGCGTCATTGTGAGGCTCGCCCAGGCTCTGGCATCAGCTGGGACTTTCTAAAGCTTCATCAGAAGAGGGCATTTCAAAATGCTCCACAAACACTTTGTGACACGCCCCCTGTGGAAAGTGCTGTGTTCATACAATTGCATCACTCTATCATTGGACAACCCAATATTGAGTAAGGGTGTCACTTCAGCATAGGTGTGTCAAGGCCGCACATCTCGTTCCCCTAAATAGGTCATGAATCATGGCGTTGGATTTGGGATTATGTGATCACTGAAAAGTAGCTTTGGTTTTGCTTTCACAATTTTTAATGTTTATGAGACAGACCCTTCACGGAAGTAAATTTCCAAGGCTCCATTGGCAACAGTGATGATGTGTTGATTCAACCCAGATGAGAATCTGGCCCTACTCTTTCCATACTATCTTTCTAGGCCATCCCAATTCTATCAATGACCTGTTATCCCTTATTCTGCATTGTACAGAGACAGCCTCTCATCTACAAGTCTAAACATGTATTTAGCAACCTGCCTGTCCCCTGATTAAGATTCTTTGGAGGTCTCCCCAACCCTCAGGATTTCATACTGATGCATAAAGGAAGGGAGAAGCCAGGACGCCTGGAATCTTTACACTAAACGAGTCCAAATTGGATTCAATAACTCCCCCCTTGTGTATCAGCTTTAAGCCAATCTGAGTATGCATGTGGAATACAGAGCTCTCTGAAAAGTCTGGCCTTAAAGAGAACGTTCTAGTCACCGAACTATGCAAATCACTATCAGTGCTCAATAATACGGTAAAACCTTTGTTATCCGGCATGCTTGGGGATTAGGGCGTTCCGGTTATCTAAAAATTCTGGTTATCTCAGGATCCCATCAACCTAGAAAAAACCAATGGACTGATAGCGTGGTTTGTATCTATATTCATGGTTGTGAAAAAATCCAATATTAAAGTTAGTCTGTTAATCTCAGGGCAAATAAGACACAGGAAAGGACGGAGAGGATATTGTGCAGTGTTTTATCTTTTAAGTTAATAGATTTTGGATGGAAGAGGAACTGAATCTGAAGGTATTAAACAGGGCACACAATGTAATTTTTCTTAACATTAAAGAGGATTGGGTGCATAGGTTTCAATATTCGTGCCGGATGGATCAAAGTGCCGCACTGCACGGCTGCTCCAAGCTCCTAGGAAATTTGCCGTTTTCTAAAGTTTTCTGGATAGTTAAGTGCTGGATAAAGCAGGTTTTACTGTACACAGTCTCCTGGCATATTTATGTGCACAGGCACTGATGACTAATACAGGCTGAAACTGAACCATAACATTGGTTGGGGAAAGGCCTATCTATGCTACACAATAATGGCTACACACAATCGCAATCTTCGAAATGGAGCTTTTTTACACCACATCAGTGCCTACGGAATTGTGCAGGCTGTAGAAATGTGTTACACTCAAGAACGGGGAATTCCTGCCCTCTCCTTGGCAGATTTCGGAGTGTCTCTGGTATAATGTGGTTTAAGAGCTGGTGTTTTTCCCCCTCAGCCACCAAATGGTTCTGATCTCAGGGTCTTGTTCCCCGTAACATGGTGGCCTTGTATGCAGAAAAGCATATCTGTCTCCCTGTTCACACACATATCACTTTTTCTGCCTCACACAGCAAAGCCAAGCCAACTCACTGAGCTGGACAGACCCTCTGAACATTTGCACATGCCACTTCCCTGACATGGACATGGGGGCTGGACACTAGCTGAGTTCAAGCTCAATCAGGGAATTTCAGGCTCCTGAAGGTCAGTGTCAGAGTTTGAACCATATCAACAGAATAATGCAGCTGTCTCTGGCGGGGAAGCCATTTTGACTGCGGCAAGAATCAGGAAAAAGGGCAGCTGATGCTCAAGTTGAATGGGGTTGAGGACCCTTTCCTGAAAAGGCCTCCCTCCGGAGCCACCCCATCCATGGGACCAACTGGGACGGTTGCCCCAGGCCCCACGGTTTTGGGGATCCCGCCACATGGGCCAGGAGAGGGTGGTGCCATGAGGCAGAGTGGGCTGCTGGGCCGCTCTGACTCCCACCACCTGGGTGGCGAATGACAAGGGTGACCCCTGCTGGTACCCTGCACCAGGTCCCCATAAGTCCCCAGGCTGCATTGCTCAAGGACGGGGGCAAGGAGGCAGCGCAGGGGTGGGACTTGTGGAAGGGGAGGGGTGGAGGAGGGACAGGGCCTGTGGCACTGAGGGTGTTGCCCTGGGCCCCCCCTTGACACGGCTTTGGTTCCCTCATTAATGTATTTAATTTCTTGTTATTTATTAATTTAATAGAGTTACTGCAATGTATTAATAATTATCTGTAGATGATAGAATCCTAGAACACTAGAACTGGAAGGGACCTCGAGAGGCCATCGAGTCCAGTCCCTGCCCTCACGGCAGGACCAAGCACTGTCTAGATCATCCCTGGCAGGTGTCTGTCCAACCTGCTCTTCAATCTCTCCAGGGATGGAGATTCCACAACCCCCCTAGGAAACTTATTCCAGCGTTTAGCCCCCCTGACAGGCAGGAAGTTTTTCCTAATGTCCAACCTGAACCTCCCTTGCTGCAGTTTAAGCCCATTGCTTCTTGTCCCATGCAACGGGTGTATTTAACCCAATGATGGTAGGTCTCATTGGGAATCTCTGGGCTGGGACACTCATCTGAGAGTGTCTCAGGTTTTCTAGAAGGAAGTTACACAAAGCACTTCAGAAACACTCAGGGACGTGTCACACCCGCAAAGTGTTGTGCTACATGGCAGCACTAGGCAACTGGAATTAGACAGCCCAATATCGAGTAATGGCCTCGATTATAAAAGGCGTGGTCAGGACACTCATGCTCCTCCACAAAGCAGATTACAATCCTTCGGCTTGCAATTTAGGACTATTTAAAATCCAGTCAATGTAGCCAGGCCTTTGTTTTCAGAAAGTTGTTTTCAAAATTGTAGGGATTGGTCCTGCCTTGGGCAGGGGGCTGGACTTGATGACCTCCTGAGGTCTCTTCCAGCCCTAGGATTCTATGAAAATTGAGGGGCTAGCACCTGAGATGGTGGAAATGGTCACAACTCCATCAACCTCAGTGACAGTAGGCTGATTACCATCAGTTGAGGACCCAGCTGTGTACTTCAAGTAAGAGCTTTCTGGGTCATTCCAAATGTATCCTTGGCTTGTTTTCCTGTACCCCGTGTTGTAAGATGATGGTTTACCTCTTCTGTGGCATATGAGCATAATTATTTAGCAGGCTGCCTGCCGCCTGTTTAAGACTCCCTTGACCTCCAATCACCTCCCACCACTCTTTAGATTTAACTCAGATATGCAAAAGAAGGGAGGGGGGGTTACAGGCGGGTGTACAGGCTTGCAGCTTGGAGGAGACCAAGTTTTCAAAGGGGATTACTGATTTTGGCTTCATAGATGGTTGCTCTTTAAAGGAGCTAGTTTCCAGTGGCTGGGAGCTTAGCACTCTATTGAAAAATAGATGTCTTCATGGTACTGAACATGAGTCAACAGTGTGACACAGCTGCAAAAAAAGCAAACATGATTTTGGGCTGCATGAACAGGAGTGTTGTGAGCAAGACACGAGGAGTCATTCTTCCGCTCTACTCTGCGCTGATTAGGCCTCAGTTGGAGTCTTGTGTCCAGTTCTAGGCACCGCATTTCAAGAAAGATGTGGAGAAATTGGAGAAGGTCCAGAGAAGAGCAACAATAATGACGAAATTTTTAGAAAACATGAGCTGTGAGGGAAGACTGAAAGAATTGGGCTTGTTTAGTCTGGAAAGGAGAAGACTGAGATGGGACATTATAGTGGTTTTCAAGTATCTAAAAGGGTGTTATACAGAGGAGGAAGAAAAATTGTTCTTGGCTTCTGAGGTTAGGACAAGAAGCAAGGGGCTTAAACTGCAGCAAGGGAGGTTCAGGTTAGACATTAGGAAAAACTTCCTACCTGTCAGGGTGGTTAAACACTGGAATAAGTTGCCTAGGGAGGTTGTGGAATCTCCATCTCTGGAGATATTTAAGACCAGGTTAGACAGACACCTGTCAGGGATGTTCTACACAGTGCTTGGTCCTGCCCTAAGGACAGGGGACTGGACTCGATGACCTCTCGAGGTCCTTTCCAGTTCTAGTGTTCTATGATTCTATTATGGGTCAAGTGCTTAGAAAAAGAACGTTCCCAAATCTCTAGGCACTTTTGAAAACCTTAGACTTGACTTCAGCAGTAGAAACATTGGATGGTCAATAACTTGTCTTCCCATATGTTATATTCAGCTCAGTGGTTGCTCATTTAACACCCAACCCTCCACGTAGACTCACGGGAAGTAGGGCAGTGCCCAGCTGTGCTGGGCTTGCTTGGGTTGTCCCTGTATGGCTGCCAGGACCTCTTCGCACCTTCTGGGCAATCACAGCTCATCTCTTTGGTCAAATACTATCAGGCCATGCACACCTCCACTTTCTTTCACCCGGGTGGAGGAAGGAATAAAGGGACAGTCAATTTCTCTTCCTGCTCCAATAAACTTTTCCCTCCCACCTCCTTCATGCTCTGCAGGGCTGGGTTTACAGCTAGCAGTTGTGTCATATGCTTGTGAGATTGTGTTGGAACATATAGTTAGGAAGATCACTATTGCCACCTCTTGGTGGACAAGGACAAGAGCAGTCCAGAGATAGCTGAGAACACCACGGCTGCATCTAGACTGGCAAGTTTTTCCGCGAAAGCAGCGCTATTGCGGAAAAACTTTCCAGCTGTCTACACTGGCCGCTTGAATTTGTGCAAGAACACTGACGATCTAATGTAAGATTGTCAGTGTTCTTGCGCAAATACTATGATGCTCCCACTCAGGGATAAGCCCTCTTGCACAAATGTATTTGCGCAAGAGGGCCAGTGTAGACAGGGGAGGACCGTTTTGCACAAAAAAGCCCCAAAGGCGAAAATGGCGATCGGGGCTTTCTTGCGCAAAACCGCGTCTAGATTGTCACGGATGCTTTTCCGCAAAAAGTGCTTTTGCGCATAAGCATCCGTGCCAATCTAGACGCTCTTTTCCGCAAATGCTTTTAACGGAAAAACGTTTCCATTAAAAGCATTTGCGGAAAATCATGCCAGTCTAGACGCAGCATGTAGAGGAGCTTCATAGGAGAGGGAGCTATCTGCTGCCACCTGCTGGTGAGATGGGAGAAATGACAGCACTGGCCAGGTCTCATTTGCATTTCAGCTGTGACACCCGTCAAGTGTATTTTGGTTAAAATATGGTTGAGTTTCAGTTTGGGGACAGTAAAATGTTACTTCCATTGTCGGGAAATGAAAGGCCAAGAGAAAGACCAAGAGAAATAAGGCTTCGGTGAGGGGTCACCCTGACTGTGAGCACATCTTGGCCTACTTGGGTTGGACAGAATGCAAGTGTGAAAAAGAGGCAGTGGAAGGTGGTCTCTGTGTTTTGCTGAGAATGTCTTATTCATAATAAGGATGCTGCTAAGTGTCCTATATACAAGTGAAGACTCTGCAGAGAGCCAGCTTCAAGAAACAGACAGAAGAGGGTGAAGAGAGGTAATATGAAGCAGATAACAGTATTGAGGTGTCTGGGAGAGAAGCTGAAGAGAGAAGCAACCCACCTGAGGGACTTCTGCCCAACTGAGGGACTTCAGTGCAGGCTTCCCTAGGGAGCAATCAAAGCTGAAATCCATTCAGCTGAGCAGGGGAGGCCTATCTAATGTGCCAAGGCTGGTATATACAGTCTCCCATGTTTCTGAGTATGGGGGAGGACACCTGAGCAAGAAGGAACACCCATAGAAATTGAACCCAGAACTGGTGGTGGCTGACAGTAGGTGGCAGAAGTGTTCCATTCCTATTGAACGTCATTGCGGTGGTGCTTAACCACTGTGCTTCATGTGCTCTTTGGCTCAAGCCAGAATTGGGTCTGGATGGTAGCTGGGCCAGCAATGGATGTTTCTGGTTTGCTGGCCAGTCTGAACATTCCAACAGGTAAATACAAATGTTGGCGGTCGAACCAAAATGAAAAATGGCCAACTTTTTAGCAAATTTTTTAAAAGTCTGATTTAATAAAAATGGATGGATTGACCTGAAATAAAACTTGCATTGAGGCTTTAAGCCTTTTTTTAAGGTTATCTCCCTTGCAGAAAAATGTCTCCCTTCAACGACCAAAGCGGTACACATTGCAGAACATCGGCTCTGATACAATTTAAACAGCTTCATGTCTTAGGCAGTGCCCTGATTTGAGCTTAGTGCTCCTCTGATCCCTTCTCATGGCAGCCCTGGCACCAAGCAAAACCTCTTTCCCTCAGGAAAGTGGAATCCTCAGTGACATCTGCAATCAGCAGCTAAAGAAGGCTAATGGCATATCGGGGTGCATTAGGAGGAGCCTTGCTGGTGATTATTCCCCTTTATTCGACACTGGTGTGGCCACATCTGGAGCATTGCATCCAGTTCTGGGGTCCCCACTAGAGAAAGGATGTGGCTGCATTAGAGAGCGTCCAGTGGAGGGCGACCAAAAGATTCGGGGGCTGGAGCACATGACCTACGAGGAGAGGCTGAAGGATTAGGGCTTATTTAGTCTGCAGAAGCGAAGAGTGAGGGGGGATTTGAGAGCAGCCTTCACCTCCCTGAAGGGGGGTTCCAAAGAGGCTGGAGAGAGGCTGTTCTCAGTGGGGGCAGGTGTCAGAACGGGGAGCAATGGGCTCAAGTGGCAGTGGGGGAGGTCTAGGTTGGAGATTAGGAAAAACTTTCCCTAGGCAGGTGGGGAAGCGCTGGGCTGGGTTCCCTAGAGAGCGGGAGGAATCTGCATCCCTAGGGGTGTTTAAGTCTCAGCTTGACAAAGCCCTGGCCAGGATGATTGAGCTGGGGTTGGTCCTGCTTTGGACCAGCCCTGGGATTCTATAATCTAATTCTGGAGACTCATTCAATTCCTTGGCTTCTGGGAGCTCATACAGTGCCACAGACAGCACTAGGCAGTGGATACTACTTGGTGCTCCAGTCGATACCGCTCTGGAAACTACGGGCTGTGTTAAAACCTGAAGAAATATCCACAAAAGTAGGAACCACCAGGACGTGGAAAGCAGGATAGAGATTCACGGAGGAGTTCATGGGCAAAGGGCTTTAGAAGTGCTGGGTGCCCAACACTCCACCTTACCTCAATGTGCACTCAGCACTTCTGAAACGCTCCGATTCATTATCATTTTGTCTGCTCACCTCCCAGGTTCGGCCTGTCCATATGGTCAGCTTTGTCCTAATCATCGTTCATGGGGTAAAACAAGTCCCTTTAAATGGTTGAAGGTGTGACTGGATTGTCAATTCGACAGCCTCAGGAGAGAAAGAAGAACCCAGCCTATGAAATGCAGCTCCTTGAAGTGGATGGTTGACTGTAGCCTTTATGGAAACCCTGGAAACGGATTCCCTATTCTCAGCAGAATTTTCTGCAAGTGCATACTCCTCGTCTCAATCCCATTAGAATGACATGGCCTCATCCCATTGACCTTCTGTTTCTCTTTCCTCCTTTATTCTCCATTCACAAGTGCCCTGAATGCAATTCATCACTGCACAGAGGACCAGTGCCTGGCCCATAAGCTACTCAAATCCCTCAGGAGCCTTGGCAAAAGAGGACAATCAGGAACCTTAAGTGGTGAAGAGGACTGTGCAGGTCAGGTCTACAGTGACAGACGTCACCCTTTTAATGCATGTTCCAGAGTTCACATTACTGGGTAGCAGTTCTTCCTGGCAAGTTGTATTTATAACATCTTTCCTCTGGTTTAATTAATCCTTAATGGCGTTGCTGTGCTACTCTTAGAAAACTCTAGGTTTTTGGAAATTGAATTGTGACTGTCTTCTGACTGATATCTCGCGAATACACTATATACATTTCTCTTCTTTGATCCCCGCACAAAGAATTTGGTGGTGTTAGTCGTGAACGGTTGTCAGGGCTGGCCCACAACATTTTGGCACCTGAGGCAGGGAGCTCAAATGACACCCCCAGGCCCCCTTTTCTCCTGCCTGCCTGTTATGTCTCTTGTGCCGTCCTTCCTCCAGCACAGCACTCCCCCATCTCTGTGCATCTAGAGCAGAGAGAATACATCTGCACCAGCAGCAGACACAATGTTCTACACTCTGGGTCCTAGTGGCGCCCCCCCTCAGTCTGGCACCTGAGACAGCCGCCTCAGTTCGCCTCATGGTAAGGCCGGCCCTGGGGGGTGTAGCAACTATTTGGACTGGCCACTAGGGGGCACAGTGCAAAAAGGGAAGCATTGGTGTGAAAAGGCATTAAGGACAAGTCTTGCATTTTTATCGTGACCACAGTACCCTGGATCCCAGCAACCTCTAGCTATTCCGGCAAAGACTTACTTGAAACAGAAGAGGTTTTGTGTTTAATCATAAGAGTGGTCTCACGGCGTTCAAAGTTAATACATTTTTACAAGCTCAAGACCCAAGTGAGTACAAATCAAAGGTGACTCACAGCCAAAAACCTTTCTGAACCCAGTGTTACAGTCGCTTAGCACCGCCTCAGACCTTCCCACATTGTGGAGGGTGGCTAAACATGTATATCTGATATGTAGGAAACAAGGAGCTATCACCCACACAACACATCAACCCAACCTTACTGATCCTGCTATGGAGGCAGTCTAGGCACTATGAACCGGGAAGTGTTTTGTGCATGCTGTACAATTTCCACTTTGTCCATCCAATCACACAGTGGTGCCCTCACTCAACATGCTACGTTTAATGCTATTGATCCAGGGGACAGCTTGCAAAGCCCTCTATGGCTTCTCTTCACTTACTCAGAGATCAGTACTCCAGAGATTGATCTCCCGGGATTTGATTTAGCAGGTCTAGTTAGGACCTGCTAAATCCACTGTTGATGTTGCCCTCATCGAACCCAGTGCTCAACCGGGTGGCAAGAAGTAAGGGAAGCCGATGGGAGGATGCCACAGAAATTTGACCTAAGGCACGTCAACTCTAGTTACGCTATTCTTGTAGCTGGAGTTGGGTGTCTTAAGTTGACTTTCTCCCATTATGACCTCAGCCGCAGGAAGTGACATTAGCCAGGAACACAAAGTAGTGAAATGTGAGTGCTCTTCACCCTGTCCTGCCAACCCCTGGAGTGTTGCCACTAGAATTTCATCCTGGCGCTCACCTTCATACACTCATACATACCCTGCCTGTCCTGTGTGCTGCCTGGTGTGTCAGTCCTGTGATATGCACCACTACACTCCCTCTGGCTTAGTCACCACTGGAGGAAGGTGATGTCCCAGAAGGATTCCTTGGGCAAGGATGAAAGGGTGATAAATACAAAGTCTTTGGGGTATGTCGTGATGAAGAAAACCGTCTGAATTCCGCTCCAGCTTGGCGAGGTTGTGTCAGCAAAGCCTCACCTAAACGTAGCCTTTTTGCAAGCCTGTGCCATTTGAGCCATCCTTGTCTTTGGCCACAGTTCCAAATGTGCTAAGGACACGGGCCTCTGTGTTCTCACAGGGATTCCTGGAGGCATTGCTCACTGGCAGGGATTGCTCAGAACTTGTGCTTGTTCACAGAAGTAATGCTCACTGTAGAATTACAGAATCCTAGAACTGGAAGGGACCCCGAGAGTCATCAAGTCCAGTCCCCTGCCGTCATGGCAGGGCCAAGCTCCATCTAGACCATCCCCAATAGATGTCTATCTAACCTGCTCTTAAGTATCTCCAGTGATGGAGATTCCACAACCTCCCCAGGCAATTTATTCCAGTGTTTAACCACCCTGACAGGCAGGAAGATTTTCTTAATGTCCAACCTAAACCTCCCTTGCTGCAGTTTAAGCCCATTGCTTCTTGTCCTGTCCTCAGAGGCCAAGGAAAACAATTTTTCCCCCTCCTCCTTGTAACACCCTTTTACTAAGTGCATGTCTGGTTGGATGCAAGCTGCCTACGTAGACCTGGTCTGGCTGGCTGGTACATCTGGCTGGGGAGCCATTTTGAGATTGTAATCTGCCAGTACAGACTACGGATGGCTTAAATTTAGGCTAAGACCCTTCAGAACTCATTGCTGCAAAGACTATTTCCCTGTCTTTGTTTGTGAGTAAAGCTGCGACACCCACGGCATAAATTCTCCTCACATTTGGCTGCACATTTGCAAGGATGCCCCAGGCAATAACACTCATAAGAAGCGTCGCGAGACTTGCTCAGAAGAAAGGCTTTCAAAAGTGCTTCCCAGTCATTAATAGGTTAAGCATGCAAAGTGTTACGCTCTTAGCATATTCATAGTATGCTCCTGGAGCTAGACTCTCCAAGCTGTGAGTAAGAGTTTCACCTGAAAACACGAATGCTCAGGTCACTTGGGTCATTCCTGTAATCAGGTCCCTTACCGCCTGGAATTCATGATCACGTGAATGTTTTTAAAGTAAATTTGCATTTGCCTTTATAAAAAATGCCTTTGAAGATTGATGGGCCAGATCCTTGGGAGGGGGGAGGTAAATGACCCTGAATCCATCAACAATAATGACACTTGGCTGCTTTACACCAGTTGGGGATCTGGCCCTAGATTTCAAAAAAAATATCTTCCTGGGACATGCCAGTTCTGGGACTCCTTTTCCTCTCTATTGTCCAGGAAAAGGACGCTCCATCTCTTTAGACAGGATTTCAGGTTTGTTGCCCTCTAGCCCTGCCACGAGACGGAGATTTTGCACATCTTTCTGGACAAAGCTCAAAGAACTGAAGGCAGCATTTTCCAAATGGCTGCAGGTTGAACTTCTCTTGTCCAGCCCCCTCGGGGCCTGCCGGGTGCTGAACCAGAGAATTTGTCAAACCACAAGAGCTCAACATTGTCTAGCAGCATCACCAACACTGCCACCGCTTGCTGGGCTCTGAGAAGACATCGAGGGGTAAATTAGACCTAAGAACAGCCCAGAACTGACAACCAGGCATGGGGGCTGTCAACAAGCCTTATGGCAGTGCGGGAAGTTTGGCCACATCCATGACAAGTGGACATCTGGCTCACTAAACTCATGCTGGACCACAGATGTTGCCGGACCAAAGAGGTTCAAGTTGTAGTGATTTTGCCCATCCCATTTGAGATGCCTTATGCATCATATTGTCTTTTCTTCTGGCTACTTCCCTGATTACAGGAAGCGCTGCGTGAGGCATGTTTAATAAAATACAGGCAGCCCCTTTGACGAGGGATGGACTCTCTCAACAAGGAGGGTCGTGTGTCCTTTCCGAAAGGAGCCCAGACTGTAGATGAGTTTAACTGCCATGCAGACGCCCTCTCTCTAGCTCCCTGTCTCATCAGAGGCTAAACTTTAATCCGTTCCAAAGCACTGTGTGTCATTTCCCTGCCTCCCTCGGGGTCACCAGCAAGGTGGTGCCTTAAGCAAGATAGAGGTAAAACTTCAAAGGACATGACCCCTTCCTCGGCTTTCAAATACTAGCTGTTGGATTTATCTGAAGCCACTCTCTTCTTTCAAGACCCACACAGGCATGAATAAAATCAAAAGGTAGATAGATGAGTGAAGCCACATCTATACTTACTGTGCCCAAGATGGATCTTCTGGCATTTGATTTAGCAGGTCTAGTACAGACCTGCTAAATCAAATGCTGAGAGTGCCCGTGGTCAGTGCGGGCACTCCTCACAATCTCAAAGAGTAAGGGAAGCCAACAGGAGATTTGCTCTAGTAGGCCTCCCACTGTGAAGATAGCGCCAATCTCTAAGGCAGCAAATTTCAAAGCCACAGTGTTGGGGCCTTAATCCTGGTTAATTTTGCAGGACATGGAGCTTGTAGGAGAATAAACAGTGAATACAATATAGCATTGTGAATTGACTGACAGAATTCACATGCCAGAAGATGAATGTCCCTTGTGGCTAAGGCAGTGGGTTGGGACACAGGAAATCTGAATTCCAGTTTCCAGGGTGACCTTGGACAAGTCATCATCATCATCATGAACAACCATGGGCTCAACGCCCATTGGTGTCCGATGCCTCCCTCACTATTTCTTTCCATCTTTCTCTGTCCAGTGCGGAGTGGCTTGGTTTCTGTAGACTAGCTCCGCACCAATCTACTATATCACCTACCCATTCTCTGTGGGGTCTGCCTCTCCTATTCAAACCATCCATTATGCCGAATACCAAGCTCTTGACATTTCGCTCTTTGTTCATTCTGCAGATATGCCCATATAGCTGTACCTTCCATTGTATAATCTTCTGCAGTAGGTTCTCTTTTGGCTCTATCTTCCTATAGAATTCCTCGTTGGTGACCTTCGGGACTAAATGTTCCCAGGAACTCCCCTCTCAGTGTGCTTCACTGACTGAAAACCATGTCCTTCGTCTCTCTGTTCATGGGGATAAGAGTTCTTCCCTCCACCCTTTCTCTGGCTGCTCTTGAAAGGTTGTCAGCTCTTCAAAATGGGGCGCGTCTCGGGTGTTGTGAGTGGACAGTGAGCCACAATCTCAGCTCTGGAATGCAGGAGATACTGAATGACACATAACAGGACTAACCATAGTAAGGCATTCCCGAGTGCTCATTCCCGTCTCCCAGCTGGCTCCTGAAGTGGCCTCAGGCAGCAGAGATCACTCAGTTGGGTAATGAGATAATAACTAGCTGCTTCGCGAGGGGCTGGGAGGGCAGTGGTTGCATAAAGACAAGCTACCACGTAGATCGTCGACAACTTCCTTGTTAGCGTCTGAAGAGCTGCAGGAGGAAGTCCAGGAAACAGAGGCAGGAGTGGCAGAAGGAGGATGACTTTGCAAGCACAAGGAAGTGCTTAACATCTGGGAGTCGTGTTTGCCTTCGGAGGGTCATGGCTGCACTCGGGGTAGCGTATTTAAATTCTGGGTGGCATCTTTGCCTTCTGGGTGTCTTGTTTGCCTTCTGGGATGAGCAGTGCTTCAAAGAGTTTGGGGTGAGTAAAGTAGGGCTCAAAGAGATTTCTTAGGAAGGAGGCAAAGGGAGAAAACTGGACCAAGCGGTGAAAAGGGGAGCACAGATAAGCGTACGGCATGTGTTCCAACGGAGTAGAGGCCCAATGCTCAGCTACTATGGCACGCAGAACAGATGAAGAATGAGAAGGTGATGCTGACTTGGTGCTCTTGTTCCTGGTTATATCTGTGCTCCCCTTTTCACCGCTTGGTCCAGTTTTCTCCCTTTGCCTCCTTCCTAAGAAATCTCTTTGAGCCCTACTTTACTCACCCCAAACTCTTTGAAGCACTGCTCATCCCAGAAGGCAAACAAGACACCCAGAAGGCAAAGACGCCACCCAGAATTTAAATATGCCACCCTGAATGCAGCCATGACCCCCCCCCCCCCGAAGGCAAATAGAACACCCAGAATTTAAATACTCCATCCTGAATGCAGCCACGACCCTCCGAAGGCAAACACGACCCCCAGATGTTAAGCACTTCCTTGTGCTTGCAAAGTCATCCTCCTTCTGCCACTCCTGCCTCTGTTTCCTGGACTTCCCTCCTGCAGCTCTTCAGACGCTAACAAGGAAGTTGTCGACGATCTACGTGGTAGCTTGTCTTTATGCAACCACTGCCCCTCCCAGCCCCCTCGCGAAGCAGCTAGTTATTATCTCATTACCCAACTGAGTGATCTCTGCTGCCTGAGGCCACTTCAGGAGCCAGCTGGGAGACGGGAATGAGCACTCGGGAATGCCTTACTACGGTTAGTCCTGTTATGTGTCATTCAGTATCTTCTGCATTCCAGAGCTGAGATTGTGGCTCACTGTCCACTCACAACACCCGAGACGCGCCCCATTTTGAAGAGCTGACAACCTTTCAAGAGCAGCCAGAGAAAGGGTGGAGGGAAGAACTCTTATCCCCATGAACAGAGAGACGAAGGACATGGTTTTCAGTCAGTGAAGCACACTGAGAGGGGAGTTCCTGGGAACATTTAGTCCCAACCGACTTGTCCAAGGTCACCCAGGAAACTGGAATTCAGATTTCCTGTGTCCCAATCCACTGCCTTAGCCACAAGGGACATTCATCCTCTCGCACGTGAATTCTGTCGGTCAATTCAAGATGCTACATTTTAGTCACTGTTTATTCTCCTACGAGCTCCATGTCCTGCAAAACTAACCAGGATTAAGGCCCCAACACTGTGGCTTTGAAATTTGCTGCCTTACAGATCTAAACCCTGAATTCACCAGTAATTCTAATTGACTCACCACTTGCTGTTATGGAAATTAACCCCCTAACATTGCCAAGAATCACAGGTTTGGTTTGGTTTTATTTTTTTTCCTGACCGATTCAGTCAGAAAATAAAACAATGACCCAAGCAACTATTGGCTAGTAAGAAAAAGAGTGAATTGAATCAGACATTCAGTTCACTGAGGAGTACAAGTCAAGCAAAATGGTTCAAAGAGCCCAAGTTGTGGGCCGTTTTTAGACCCCAAAGTGAAGTCTTTGTCAATTGCCAAACAAAATAGTTTGCAAAGGTAGTTCCACTCTTTACTGCTAACTGTTACTGTATTTCTGAATTTTAGTTTTCAGTCTCCGTCTCACATCGTATGACACGCACATTATACCCTACAGGAGGAGCGGGCGATGAAAAGGTGACGATTCACCAGGGTTAGCCACTGGTGGGCCGCTGCTGCTAGATTTACTTGCACCTCTGCAGGTATGGCAGATCACGGTTCCCATTGGCTGGGCACAGTGATCCATGGCCAATGGGAGCTGTGCTCCCCCCTACCTGCAGGAGCGCATGTAAGTACAGGGGTGTGAGGGCCTGCCAGGGACTAACCCTGGTGGACCAGATTGGGCCCATGGGCCGGTATTTGCCCACCTCTGCCCTACAGGTTGCTTTTATCTTAAATAATTATCACTGTGCTCATTCCCTGTATCATTCCACCAACCTCCTTGCTCTTACAATGGGAATGAATCTGAATTCTGTCAACCCAAGCTGGTATCTACTTTGGAATTCCCCTGGCAAGGGAGACTTTAATTTGAATGATTTGTATCCCCATGTACAACTATTCAGTGTTCACCTGACACAAGGCCCATTGAAAACCAAAGACATTTTGCCAACGGGTTGAGTGTCCTTGGGGTATGAGTCTGTGCTTCGCAATTTTCTCATTGGCAAAGGGCTAACAAAATGGGTACAACACCATTTAGATCCCTCTTATGCATCACTCCAATCCCCCGTTAGCCCTACTTTGGATCGATACGGTTCCGTGCCAGCCATCCTGCTGGGGTGACTTTCCTTCTGTGAAGATTAACACTTCCCCTGTGAAGGGACCTCTGGTCATGTGTGTCTTGAAGCAACTCCAGTGACATTGTTCCAGTTTCTACAAGCTAAGGATCTGGCCCCAAATTTTCCTAGATGCTCCACTTCCACCAGTTTTGTGCATTCTCTTTTTCTGTGTCGGAGAAGCAGCCTCCATTCCTTAGGCGTGTCATTTGAAACGCCTACACGGGAATGGGGCTCCAGAAAGCAGAGACTTTGGAAAATCAGAGTTCATAAAGACTCCTGGACTTGAGCACCAAAATCACTACAGGTGTAACCTTGGCAAACTGGGACTCTCTGGTCCAGCAACAGCCGAGGTCCAGATGAAGCACGAGTGTTCCACAACCAGAGAGTTCCAGTGGAGGGCTACCGGCTGGGCTTCCCATCACTGGACTGCCCAACAGGGCTGGGAGGCTGGCACACTGGGAGCTGAGCTGGAGGTGGGCTGCCCGGATTAGAAGGGAAGGACCAGCGGGGCTGGTGGCAGGAGCGGGTGGGGAGCTGGCTGGGAGGCCACTGGCCAATCCAGGGCTGGGAAGCAGGTAGTAGGAGAGGCCAGACATGACCTCCCCAGGTCCAGCAAAATCCCTCATCTGGGACTGGTCAGGTCTCGAGGATGCCGGACCAGGGAGGTCCAACCAATCTTGACCTTGTCTTTAGCCACAGACGTCTTGCATAATTTTTGGTAAATCCATAGCCTCTTTCCTCTCCCCACATGTGGAAAGGTGGGTGACTGTGATGCACTGGACATTGTGCAGGGATTATCAATCTATTTACTTATCTTAGGGTGTGTCTAGACTACGGGGTTTTGTTGACAAAAGTGGCCTTTTGTCGATAAAACTATACCTGAGTCTACACTACCGCCGAGTTCTGTCGACATAACTCGGCAGTTTTGTCGAAGGCAGTAAACCTCATTCTATGAGGAATAACGCTTTTTGTCGACAGAGTTCTGTTGACAGAAGGCGTTATTGCATCTACACTGTCCTTCACGTCTACACTCTCATGTCGACAAAGCGGCTTGCTTTGTCGACAGAACTGGATACAGTCTAGATGCTCTTTGTCGACAGAAGCTTTGTCGACAGTATCTGTCAACAAAGCCTCTGTCGACAAAAGCCTGTAGTCTAGATGTACCCTTAGTCCATAGTCCCCACTAGCAGAGTATCCACAGGCAAACTTCTCTACCACACCTGCTACTAGGCACCACTGCACAGAAGATGTTGGGCCAACAGAATCTCGTTCCCCGCTCTTAGATATCCATTTTCTTAGACATTCACGGAGAGTTCACAAGTAAACTTCACCCTGCCTTTTGTTCTTCATCCTTCCCTGATGCCGGACAAAGTTGCCGGTCTTCCTCGGAGTTGCAAGAGAAAAGTCTGCATTGCCGACAGTCAGAGATGAGCCTCAATTTAACGTGCTAAAGCAGAATCCTGATCATGACATAGAAATGGGATATGCCTAGATCTCTGTTTCCCCCAGACATTAACTGGATGGCGCATTATAAAAATGGCCTTCCCTGCAATTTAACATCTCATTTACATCAAAAGCTATGTATGGGACACTTCCAGCCCACCCAATTAGCCTCATTAGTGCCAGTCCTACAATTAACAAGTACCTTCCCCTGTACCCTCTTCTTTTTCTCTTATACGTTCTGGGTTCCTGTTATTTCCACTCCAGCTTCCAGCTCCCCTGAGGAAGTGGGTTTTGCTCAGGAAAGCCCATGAGACTCTGTATATCTTTGTTAGTCTCTAAGATGCCACAGGATAAAGGAAGCAGCTTCATCCTCAATAAAATCCGTGGAGTGAAACTATAATGTGGCTTACGCAAGCCTGAGGTGAAAGGAGCCTGCCAGTTGCAATGCATGTGTCATATCATCTGGGGCTTAGAATTGCCTCATCAGCACAGTGAGCAAAGTGATTGCATCAATTAAGGAGTGACACGGGCAACACCTCATGTACAAAGATGTGACAAACCCTCCGGGCCAGCCAAAGAAATGTATAAAAGCACTCACAACGCAGGCCTCCGCTAACCGCTTCTCCTGACTTCTCCCCGGCGACCTGAGTAAGTCTGATTAGATTCAATCTCTGTATAATGTTGCTTTGGGGATTGTTTTATTGAGCTGCTCACAGATACTCTCTGAGTTTTAGCACTGGGAGTGGGTTTCTTGCCATGAACGACTCCGTGCAATGATTGAGTTGCAGGCAGGGGTCGGTGCAGGCTTTAGAAGGTAAATCTGGGATTTTCCAATTCACGCTGGCATTTCCGAGAGTCAATGCCTAGGCATTTTAATTGACTGTCGGGAATCCAAATCCCTTACTCATCTTTGGGAAAAAAATCTCATCTGGACACTCTTATTTTAGGGTTATTGAATACGAACATTTGGCCAGATACTCAGCTGACGACAATGGATCTGTAGCAATTTATAGAAGCTGTGAATCTGGCCTTGGATATTTTCATTTCTGTGGAGATCAACTTTCATGTATCACCACAGATGTTTAACTTTTTTGCTCTTTACATTTCGCCCTTCTACGCACTGAGATTCCATGTGTATTGGTACAAAACTGAAAACAGTTTTCAGGACAAAGCCAATTGGTACCTTACTGGTGTTAAAAAGAAGCTCCCTCTGTAGACAGTTTACTCCACAATGGCTCACTTCAGGTTTTTTCTGTTGTCCTAGGAAAACGTTGTGTGCTGGGCAATATGAGAGACAGTGTAACACACTAGCCGGACCACTGGTCTGATCAATTAAAACGATTCTTCTGTCTATTCAGGCCACTAACAATTGTAGACCTTCCGCCAGAGTCCGCCAGCGTAGATTCCGAGATATCGGTGGAATGGTGGCCACTTACACCCGCTGAGGGTGTAGCCTTTTGTTGTCTGCTCCGACAACAGGATACGGTGTTTATTCGTTAGCCAGTACCTGCCGTTACGTGAGGTTTAGAGATCAAAGGGCCATGGTCTACAGGCAGATCCGGTTTGCATGCTGAGGGCACACCCTGACAAAGAGACTGGCATGATTAGCATTGCTCCCGATCTAACCCCTGCTCTCATTCCCCATGTAAAGCCTCATCTGTTCTGAGCAGGAGCTGCCTCTTGCTGCAGTTCTGGTCAATGCTCAGTGTAGAGGGCTTCAGTTCTCAGCTGAGCGTTCCAGGCAGTGTGGGGGTCCAACTGATGGATCAGAAGCCTGATGCCAAGCTGCAGCACATGAGATCTCGTTCAAGGGTTTCCTGGGATCCGGCTGGGCCCACTCGCCCTCCCTGCCTCCATTTCTTCTCACACAACCGTTCTCGGTCCTAGTGGCCACATAGCTCAATACCTGTGTAAGCCGCTATGCAGGGGCCGGGGAGCCATGTCTCGGCATCTGGAGGCATAAGCAGAAGGGCTAGGAGGTGCGGGGCCCAGCAAGCACAGGAAATGGGGGGTAAAGGGGGAACAGAGATGCAAGGGATGGGGATGGAGCAAGGTCTCAGCAGCGTTAATATCTAGGAAGGGTCAGTAGTGAATGCTTTACAGGCGCAACGTATGACAGATCAGGGCACGTGCACCTGTATTGATCCGCTGTGGTCCAGCAAGGCACCCTCTCTCCCCATACCGTCAGGGTCATTAGCACATTCCCCAGCGGTACTGAGATACCTCCCGGACGGACCGCTCCTCAAAGGCAGCACACAGGGGCATTGCCACAGTTCAGCATTAAGACACGTGCATTACAGAGGAAACTTATTCAACCAGTAGAACCACCTCCCCACTTGCTCACGAGCTTCTCAGAAACCACTTCAACGCCACAAGGGCGCTGGGCAGCAAACAGTCCTTTTAAGCACACCCAGGGGTTCTCCTGTGGCCGTACCTTTGTAACGGCTTTCACTCAGAGCACGCACCCGCTGTCATATTGAGGCCTTGTGAGTCCAAAATCCCAGCCACCTTTCCCGAGGGATCGGGACCCACATCAGCCAGAGAGCCCATCCACTTGCTGGAGCAGAAAATAGGGCCTGGGTCCATTTAAACTCAGGCTATTTATCCAAACGTCGTTTCGGGATCTACTGATCTCTAGAGCAGCCACTTTGAATACGTGGGTGTGAGCCTGGTGGTGTTTCTCCAGCAGTCTTAGAACCCGAGTGAATTTGCCGAAACCTGTGAATTTTCTAGAGGATCTGTAGCTTCTTCTCCCCATGGAAATGCAGCCCATCACTAGCTCAGATGGATACATAAACCAGTCACTCAATACAATGGGCTCCAAAGATGAGAGACTTAATGTAATATAGTTGCAGAGGGGTGGCCGTGTTAGTCTGTAACTATAAAAACAATGAGTAGTCCCGTGGCACCTAAGAGAATAACAAAACTATACAGTATCACGAGCTTTCATGGGGAAACCCCACTTCCTCAGATGAGCTGGAGTGGAAATAGCAGAAACCAACGAATTTATAACAGAAAAATAAACCCTTGTCAATTGTAGGATGGGTGCTAATGAGCCTAATGAAGTGGGCTGGAAGTACTCTGAGAGGGAAGGTCCGGGGTGATCCAGAGCCAGCCATTCATTGGGTTTCACCAGAAGGCAAACTTATTTCAAAAAGGTTTGTGCAGGGTGTGGTAGGAAATTACGATACCTGTTGCAAAGGGCGTTCCATTGGCAGGTCGAGTTATCTATCCATCCAGCCAGACCCAATTTTTATAGCAGCTGAATCCCAAACATCTTATTCCACTGCCACTTGTGTTGATTCTGGTCCCCACTGTGTGTTTCAGGATTATCTCCGTGGACGAAGGATGTCTTTCTGCAGAGACCTGTGCCCATCCCCCTCCTATCCGGCCTGCCAAGTGACGTGCCCACAGCCATTTGTTGATGCCTGCAATGAGCCGTGTTTCACATCCTGTGGTGACTCGACTGCCGTGGTCTACCCGCCACCAGTCATCGTGACCTTCCCGGGACCAATTCTCGCCACTTGCCCTCAGGAAAGCATCGTGGGAAGCTCGGAACCATTGGGCATCGGCAACGCAATTGGCTATGGTGGCTCCAACCTGTCCGTTAGCTCCTACGGCTACAGGCCCTCTCTTGGGTATGGGGGTTTGTCTGGTTCCCAGAGTCTGTACAGTTTCAGGAGATCATACACTTCTGGCATGTCATCAGTAGGCAGAGGCGGCTCAGACCCTTGTTCTTCTCGATGGTTGATGATGTACGGCTGCGGGCCCCGTCCAACTCAGCAGCATTAGCACGGCCCAAGGAACAACCTGGAAACAAAGAAGAGCAACCTACTGATTTCTGACTATGCTTATGGGCATGGTTTTCAGAAGGGCTGAGGGGAATTCAGCCCTGAGTGATCAGCATCTCTGAAATACAGGCCCATACATCTATTTCTCATGTTACACCCTATGTTAGATATAGGACTGTTTCCTCTCACGGTTTCCCGGTTGTGTGCTTATTCCTGCTTGAATGTGGTAGTCCAGAATCTCAGATACAGTGAGACCCATCTGTAAGCCTAGAACAGTTTAAAGAAATCTTCGAGTGAAAGAAAACGAGGCTCTGGCCTGTCTAGGAATAGGTGCTGTTTCTTCATGCCTTGTAACATCACTCTAAAAAATGCGTAACATCCAAGTTGTTTAGTCCCCTTGTTATCCTGTTTTGTCCTATGTCACACGGACCGGGGTAAAACAAATAGTTTTATAGTGGTTAGAAACAGGGCTTGTTTGCCAAACCCAAGAGCCACACGAAAAAGAAGGAAGACCACCTGGTGTGAACAGAGTCATCATGGAGCAAGCAATGGATCACCGCTGCTCTTGAAATTCTGCCAATATACATTTACACTTGCTGTTCGGCAAATGGAAACTCCACTTCTCTTCCCCATTAAAACTTATGCTGCATCATAATACTGTCTTCTGGCTTTCCTTCATCCTCAATTCTTAATGCGTAAACCACCCTCTTTGAAATACTCCCCCGGGATAATTAATGCATCAGGCATCTCAGATTGTCAATAGCATTGGGCAGGTCCTTTGCACCGGTGTTTATTTTATTTATGTTACACGGGTATTACTAACCATAGTAAGAACCAAAGGGGTCTAGCCCTGGTTTGACTCCCTCATCTAGGCGTAGTGCACTAGGTGTGCGAACAGGTAAACAGTGAGGTGGCAAAACATACCCAAAATGACACAAACATACCCAAAAAGGTTCAAACCAAAGCAGGCTGCAAAGCATTCTAAAGGGATGCCACAAAACCGGGTGACTGGGCAACAAAATGGCAGATGAAATTCGATGTTGAAAAATGCAAAGTAATGCAGATCGGAAAACAGAATCCCAACAATACACACAGAATCCCAACAATCCCAAAAGAGGGGTCAAAATGAGCTGTTACCACTCAAGAAAGAGACCTTGGAGATGCCGTGGATAATTCTTTGAAAATATCTGCCCACAGTGGCCAACGCCACATGCCCCAGAGGGAGGGAACAGAACAGGGAATCATCAAGCGATCCCTCCCCTGTCACCCAGTCCCAGCTTCTGACACACAGAGGCTAGGGACACCATCCCAACCCATCCTCCATGAATCTTTCTTGAACCCTGTTATAGTCCTGGTCTTCACCACATCCTCTGGCAAGGAGTTCCACAGGCCAACTGTGCACCGTGTGAACAAAAACTTCCTTTTGTTTGTTTTAAACCTGCTGCCTATTAATTTCATTTGGTGACCCCTAGTTTTTATGTTATGGGAACAAGAGAATAATTTTTCCTTATTTACCTTTTCCATACCAGTCATTATTTTGGAGACCTCTATCCTATCCCCCCTTAGTCTCCTCTTTCCTAAACTGAAAAGCCCCAGTCTTTTTAATCTCTCTTCCTAATGAACCCATTCCAAACCCCTAATCATATTTGTTGCCCTATTCGCAATCATCCTAGCCAGGGCTTTGTCAAGCTGGGACTTATACACCTCTATGGATGGAGATTCCACCCCCTCTCTAGGGAACCCAGCCCAGCGCTTCCCCACCCTCCTAGGGAAATAGCTTTTTTCCTAATATCCAACCTAGACCTCCCCCACTGTAAATTGAGCCCATTGCTCCTCATTCTGCCATCTGCCACCCCTGAGACCAGCCTCTCTCCATCCTCTTTGGAACCCCCCTTCAGGAAGTTGCAGGCTGCTCTCAAATCCCCCCTCACTCTTCTCTTCTGCAGACTAAATGAGAGAGATTGGAATTGGGGAAGGTACAGAGAAGGGCAACTACAATGATTAGGGATATGGAACAGCTTCCGTATGAGAGATTTAAAAAGCTGGGACTGTTCAGCTTGGAAAAATACTGGGGGATGTGGTAGAGGTCTCTGAAACCCTGACTGGTGTGGAGAGAGCAACTAAGGGACTGTTATTTACTCTACCACGTAACACAAGAACTGGGGGGTCACCCATGAGCCTGCTGGCAGCAATTCCGGGGCCCCAGGGCAGAGCAAACCAGAGGGTTTCCAACTTTGGGTCAGGGTTTGCAAGGGTAAGCTGGCTGTGAGATACTTTGTTTACCAGAGTGTCTGCAGCATGGCCGCTCCCAGCTCCCAGTGGCCACGATACGCTTTTCCCAGCCAATGGGGACTGTGGAACATGGTGCAGGCTGGGCCACAAAAGCTCCCCCTGCAATTTGTATGGGGATGCATAACACCATAGAGAAAACAGATTCAGCAGGTAGGTGAAAGGGGCTGGCTTGGGTGCCCACCTCCCGCTCCATCCAGGACTGTCCTGGCTCTGAGCCACCCTTCCTTCTAGATCTGTGGTTCTCAGCTGGTGGTCTGTGGTGACTTTTTCGGTGGTCCATAGGAACATTGTCCAAAGTCACACGGCGTGGGCAGGCACCAAAAATCTGTCAGTAAGAAATAAATTTCAAACCAAAATGTTTGTTGGCTGCTCTTTTTTATCATGTCTCAAAAAGGAGGTGGTCCACGAAAACTTTTTGATTGGCCTGGTGGTCCGTGGACTGAAAAGAGTTGAAAACCACTGTTCTAGATGGAAGCAGCAGGAGAAAGAGGGGAGACCCTCAGAGTCCCCACTCGACATAAGGTGCCGGCGTAGGCAGAAGGGTTCCTTTGTCTCTCTATGAAGTACAGGAATCTTGCATAAGTCTGCAGTGGTCCAGCCACCGCAATGGGCTGTGGTCAGCTGCAATGCAACACCTGCTCTAGACAACCACATCCTGAGAGGGTACCCCGATGAATGCTGTTCATCTCACTGGAGATCCCTTTTCCTCTCCTTATCTCCTATGGGTATCATAGAACCATAGAGTTGGCAGAGACCTCAGGAGTCATCAAGTCCAGCCCCCTGCCCAAGGCAGGACCAACCCCAACTCAATCAACCCAGCCAGGGCTTTGTCCAGTAGGGACTTAAAAACCTCTAGGGATGGAGACTCCACCCCCCCCTCCCTAGGGAACCCAGCCCAGCGCTTCCCCACCCGCCTAGGGAAATAGTGTTTCCGAATATCCAACCTGGACCTCCCCCCTGCAACTTGAGCCCATTGCTCCTTGTTCTGCCATCTGCCCCCACTGAGAACAGCCTCTCTCCAGCCTCTCTGGAACCCTCTTCAGGGAGTGGGAAGCTGCTCTCAGATCCCCCCCTCACTCTGCTCTTCTGCAGACTAAACAAACCCAAATCCTTCAGTCTCTCTTCATAGGTCACATGCTCCAGCTCCTAATCATTGTGGCCGCCCTCCGCTGGACCCTCTCCAATGCTCCCACATCCTTTCTATAGTGGGTGCCAGAACTGGACGCGATACCCCATCCCTTCTGCCATAGGCCCCACCCCTTCTAGGGGAACGACAAGGGTACGTACCACGACAGGCCACCAACAGAAGCACCCTTACGGATCGTACACAAAAGCTCCCTCTGTGGTCAGTGGATTCCAGCATTCACCACAGCAGGGTTCAGGTCGACTTTCCCCCGAACTATCTGGGCTCTCTCAGAGGCGAGCCACAGATGCAGATGAACAACTGGTCTAACCCAGCATGGACATTCTTCCGTGTCCATATCCAGCTCCTCAGCGAGAGCAAACCAGTGGAGATCTGAGTTCACCAGCCAGGTACCCTGCCTTCAGGGACTTCCTTTGATCGTCCCCAGTGACCTATTCCAATCCCCAGTGAAAATCAATGAACCAAACTTGTAACTTTCAATACTGACTTAAACTGTGGTAAGGAATGTACATTACTACCCGCCCTTCCCTCCTTAAAACTTGGATAACAATCCTTCCTCCAGCCCTTGGGCCAGCTTGCTTAATTTGTCAGCTCTTCAGGGAATGTCTCTTCCTCCCTGTTCGTTCAATGGGCCCTCGATCAGAGTTCCACGGTTTGGGAAACACAGAAATTCTAATTATAACACTATTTGCAACCAAATTCTATAATCGGCTGTTTCACTGAGTCACCAAGCAGCCTGGAGTAATTTACGGCTCCTCTGTTCCTGAATGATCCTGCCTACAGAACGGGAATGGGAGCCATCTAATTCTAATGGGAGTTGTGATTATTAATGGTTGCAGGGAGCAGGAAAAATGGGAGTTGCTTTTTAAGTGCAGGATAAACTGGGCACTGTGGTCTGGAGCTGTAAAAAGAAGGGCACAGCTCATAGAACATGGGACCAGAGGACAAGAGAGTGAAGGGATGGGAAGTAGGGGTGACTTCTGAGAACCGTCTTCAGTAAGGGCTTTCCAGATAAAGAGCACACTGTTGGCAGGCCATGCGAAAAAGGAAGATCGGTTGGTATTTGAGGAAGCTAGACAAACTGAGTGACAGGCTCAGAGGAGCTGGTTAGGAGGGAGTCCAAAAGTGAATGAAAAAAGCTGACTAGAACAAGAAAATGGTAGCAAAGATTATCCATGAATGAAGGGACTTCATCAAAACTAACCTCTACGTAGACAACTATTTCTCCATTTATATATCTAAGTTCTTAAATGATTACTATTAGATCTGAATCTCTTATACCACTAGCATTTATGCATTATCTTCATTCTTTATTCCATCTGAGTGCAGAATAAATTTTGTTACATGCACCAAGGCATGTGTAGGTGTGCACCACCAGGAAAACACCTGCTGCTGGCTGTGAGCACTCGGCCAGTCAGCTGTGCAGCATTGGAATCTCTTCTGGGCAGCCATTCATGCGCTCAGCTCACAGAGAATGATGCTCTACACTCTTAGGGTATGTCTACACTGCCACCCTAGTTCGAACTAGGGTGGCTAATGTAGGCATTCGAACTTACAAATGAAACCCGGGATTTAAATATGCAATGAGGAGTAATGGTAGTTCAAATTAGGAGCTTTAATTCGAACTGCTAAGTCTGTGCCGCGTGTAGCCGTGGGCAGGTAGTTCGAACTACGGGACATTTAAAAATGGCGGCGCCGGGAACATACAAATGAAGCCGGGATATTTAAATCCCGGGCTTCATTTGCAAGTTTGAATGCCTACATTAGCCACCCTAGTTCGAACTAGGGTGGCAGTGTAGACATACCCTTAGGTAGGTTTCAGGTTTGCCAGCAAATAAAGAGAGTTAAAGGACTGGGAATAGTGCAACCAGAATGCAGTAGTGACCTGTGCAAAACACTGAGTGGTCCCAGGGCACCTTAGAGACGAACAAAGTATATAGAAAAAGGAGCTTTCGTGGGTAAAACCCACTTCCTCAGATGGGTTGGAGTGGAAATAACAGAGACCAAGAGAGCTAGATAACAGCTGAAGAAGTACCCATCCATTGCAGTACCCTGTTAATGGGGCTAATTCAGTGGGCTGGATGTGACCCACACGTAGCGTTTGAGGTGGAAATACAAACGTTAAAGGCAGGAGAAATTGGCTTTGTAATGCACCAGCCAGTTAATGGCTTTGCTCAATCCCAGGGCAACGGTGTCAAATCTGCAGATGAATCCCACTTCTGCAAACTCTGTAATTGGTTAGAGTCATAGAACACTAGGGCTGGAAGGGACCTGGAGAGGTCATCGAGCCCAGCTCCCTGCCCTCCTGGCCGGACCCAGGACCATCTAGACCATCCCATTAGTGCAATTCCTTTGTAGAAGAATGGCTGCTTTTAAATCCATGGCTGAGTGCCCAGGTTACAGTGTCCCCCGGCACGTTTGTATGTGTGACCATTTCTGATGTTTGATTTGGGTCAATATACCCTCTGGCCCAGAGACCGTCCAGTCTGGCCACTGTACGTGGCAGAGGGGCACTGCTGGCACTGGCTGGCACAGATCACATTAGCGATGGGCAGTTCTGCGAGCCCCTGATGTGGTGGCTGATGTGGTTAGGTCCTGGGATGGTGCCGCTAGTATCGACGTGTGGGCAGAGCTGGCAGGGGGGTTTCTTGCAGGGGTGGGTTCCCGGGTGAGTGTGTCTGAGGGGTGATGTGGGGCTGCTGGAAAGGATTTGGTCTGGTTGGGGGTTGTATGTGGGTGAGGACTGGCCTGGCTCCCAAGGCCTGTGGAAGGGAGGGGTCGTTTTCCAGGTCAGGCTGTAGATCATCAGTGATGCGCCGGAGGGGTTTAAGCTGGGGGCTGTAGGCCATGACCATTCCAAACACCGTATTACAGACATCGGGTTTTCTTTCTTCTCCGTGCCAAGCTGCCCTGCGTTCGCACGGGATCATGAGCGGCAGCCCCAGGGCGGGTTGTTAGGAAGCAGTGCACGAGTCCCAAACTGGGTGTGAGAGCTACATGTGGATTTCACCAACCTGTTATCGAGTCAGGGACTGTAACTGCCTTGCTAGGGGGTCACACGCAGCCCCGAGGGTGCGCCGATCGATCCCGATGCACAGGTCAGCTTGCCACTGTGTCGGATCGCAACAGCAGTCAGGCTCTTCCCTGCAAGGTGGGGTTACAATTGTGAATCGTTTGGGGAAGAGCTTCTGGCTACCCCAGTGAGAGACTGTGAGTTTGAATCCCGGCTGTGAGATTGGCGTGCCGTGTCCGGGCCGGACGCATTCCTCCTCCTCGCTTGTCTTCTGCTGGGTGAACTGGCCACCGCCAGCTTCCATGGGGCAGTAGGAGAGGTGGGTGTAATGTGGGGAGGTTCAGAACCCTACCAGTGAAAGATCACTTTAGCAAGGCGTTTGATACGGTCTCGCATGATATTCTTATCAATAAACTAGGCAAATACAACTTAGATGGGGCTACTATAAGGTGGGTGCATAACTGACTGGATAACCGTACTCAGAGAGTAGTTATTAATGGTTCACAATCCTGCTGGAAAGCTATAACAAGTGGGATTCTGCAGGGGTCTGTTTTGGGACTGGTTCTATTCAATATCTTCATTAATGATTTAGATATTGGCATAGAGAGTACGCTTATTAAGTGTGCAGATGATACCAAGCTGGGAGGGGTTGCAACTGCTTTGGTGGGTAGGGTAATAATTCAAAATGATCTGGACAAATTGGAGAAATGGCCTGAGGTAAACAGGATGAAGTTTAATAAAGACAAATGCAAAGTGCTCCCCTTAGGAAGGAACAATCAGTTTCACACATACAGAATGGGAAGCGACTGTCTAGGAAGGAGTACGGCAGAAAGGGATCTAGGGGTTATAGTGGACCACAAGCTAAATATGAGTCAACCGTGTGACGCTGTTGCAAAAAAAGCAAACCTGCTTCTACGATGTATTAACAGGAGTGTTGTGAGCAAGACACGAGAAGTCGTTCTTCCACTCTACTCTGCGCTGCTTAGGCCTCAGTTGGAGTATTGTGTCCAGTTCTGGGCACCGCATTTCAAGAAAGATGTGGAGAAATTGGAGAGGGTCCAGAGAAGAGCAACGAGAATGATTAAAGGTCTAGAGACCATGACCTATGAGGGAAGCATGTAGAAGAACATAATTTGTTGGACAAAAGTCAACATGGGTTCTGTAAAGGGAAATCCTGTCTTACTAATCTATTAGAGTTCTTTGAAGGGGTTAACAAACATGCGGACAAGGGGATCCAGTAGATATAGTATACTTAGATTCCCAGAAAGCCTTTGACAAGGTCCTCACCAAAGGCTCTTGTGTAAATTACATAGCCATGGGATAAGAGGAAGGTCCTTTCTTGGCTTGAGAACTGGTTAAAAGACAGGAAACAAAGGGTAGGAATAAATGGTAAATTTTCAGAATGGAGAGGGGTAACTAGTGGTGTCCCCCAAGGGTCAGTCCTAGGACCAATCCTGTTCAACTTATTCATAAATGATCTGGAGAAAGGGGTAAGCAGTGAGGTGGTAAAGTTTGCGGATGATATCAAACTGTTTAGGATAGTCAAGACAGAAGCAGACTGTAAGGGACTCCAAGAAGATCTCACCAAACTGAGTGATTGGGCAACAAAATGGCAAATGAAATTTAATGTGGATAAGTGTAAAGTAATGCACATCGGGAAAAATAACCCCAACTATACGTACAGTATGATGGGGGCTAATTTGGCTACGACAAATCAGGAAAGAGATCTTGGAGTTATCGTGGACAGTTCTCTGAAAACTTCCACACAGTGTGCAGCGGCGGTCAAAAGGCAAATAGGATGCTAGGAATTATTAAGAAAGGGATAGAAAATAAGACCCAGAATATCTTACTGCCCTGTATAAAACTATGGTACGCCCACATCTTGAATACTGTGTACAGATGTGGTCTCCTCACCTCAAAAAGATATTTTGGCCTTGGAAAGGGTTCAGAAAAGGGCAACTAAAATGATTAGGGGTTTGGAACGGGTCCCATATGAGGAGAGGTTAAAGCGACTGGGACTTTTCAGTCTAGAAAAGAGGAGACTGAGGGGGGATATGATAGAGGTGTATAAAATCATGAGTGGTGTGGAGAGCGGATAAAGAAAAGTTATTTATTAGTTCCCTAAATAGAAGAACTAGAGGACACCAAATGAAATTAATGGGTAGCAGGTTTAAAACTAATAAAAGAAAGTTCTTCTTCACACAGCGTGTAGTCAGCCTGTGGAACTCCTTGCCAGAGGAGGCTGTGAAGGCTAGGACTATAACAGAGTTTAAAGAGAAGCTAGATAATTTCATGGAGGTTAGGTCCATAAAAGGCTATTAGCCAGGGGATAAAATGGTGTCCTTGGCCTCTGTTTGACAGAGGCTGGAAAGGGATGGCAGGAGACAAATCGCTTGATCATTGTCTTCGGTCCACCCCCTCTGGGGCACCTGGTGCTGGCCACTGTCGGCAGACAGGATACTGGGCTAGATGGACCTTTGGTCTGACCCGGTACGGCCGTTCTTATGTTCTTGTGTTCTTATGAAGACTGAAAGAATTGGGCTTGTTTAGTTTGCAAAAGAGAAGACTGAGAGGGGACATGACAGCAGTTTTCAGGTATCTAAAAGGGTGTCACAAGGAGGAGGGAGAAAACTTGTTCATCTTGGCCTCTGAAGATAGAGCAAGAAGCAATGGGCTTAAACTGCAGCAAGGGAGGTTTAGGTTGGACGTTAGGAAAAAGTTCCTAACTGTCAGGGTGGTTAAACACTGGAATAAATTGCTCAGGGAGGTTGTGGAATCCCCATCTCTGGAGATATTTAACAGTAGGTTAGATAAATGTCTATCAGGGGATGGTCTAGACAGTACTGGGTCCTGCCATGAGGGCCGGGGACTGGACTCGACGACCTCTCGAGGTCCCTTCCAGGCCTAGTGTTCTGTGATTCTATGATCCAATCTTAGCTATCCATTGGCCGGAGTCCTGGGACCCCGCTGTCAAACGGCTGGAGTCCTGGGAGATTTTGATGGGCAGATAAGGAGATAGTTCGGGGGAAAGTCGATCTGAATCCTGCTGTGGTGAATGCTGGAATCCACTGACCACAGAGGGAGCTTTTTCGTACGATCCGTAAGGGTGCTTCTGTTGGTGGCCTGTCGTGTACGTACCCTTGTCGTTCCCCTAGAAGGGGTGGGGCCTATGGCAGAAGGGATGGGGTATCGCGTCCAGTTCTGGGCACCCACTATAGAAAGGATGTGGGCGCATTGGAGAGGGTCCAGCGGAGGGCGGCCACAATGATTAGGAGCTGGAGCATGTGACCTATGAAGAGAGACTGAAGGATTTGGGTTTGTTTAGTCTGCAGAAGAGCAGAGTGAGGGGGAATCTGAGAGCAGCCTCCCACTCCCTAAAGGGGGTTCCAGAGAGGCTGGAGAGAGGCTGTTCTCAGTGGGGGCAGATGGCAGAACAAGGAGCAATGGGCTCAAGTTGCAGGGGGGAGGTCCAGGTTGGATGTTAGGAAACACTATTTCCCTAGGCGGGTGGGGAAGCGCTGGGCTGGGTTCCCTAGGGAGGGGGTGGAGTCTCCATCCCTAGAGGTTTTTAAGTCCCTACTGGACAAAGCCCTGGCTGGGTTGATTGAGTTGGGTTGGTCCTGCCTTGGGCAGGGGGCTGGACTTGATGACTCCTGAGGTCTCTGCCAGCTCTAGGATTCTATGATACCCGAGTACATAACCGATGTGGCTCTCTACTTGCCCAAGCCAAGTGCAGCGCAGGGTCCTGCTGGCTCCCCACTGCTAGAGGATCCCTGGAAACCATCCCAGCCACCGGCCACAGCACTAGCAGGGAGGAGGTGGCAGGGAAAATTTCCAGCCATGGGGAAGGGCCGGCAGAGCGTTTTCTCGCTGCCTTCCCCCTGCCAGCGCCTTTCACTGACCCGTGTAGCTACCCGCTGAAGTGCGGACGAGACGCGCTTTTCCCCGGAGTCTGGCTACGTGTCCGCTACCCGGCCCTGAATGTGGATGGGGCCCACGTTAAACGTGGGCTTTGACCCCAAGGAGGAGGATGTGCATGTATCCGCTCCAGCACTTTATAAGTAATCAGAGCACTGCAGGGGTCAAGCCCCATTTTAGATTCATAACTAAGGCAGCAAGTCTAGCTATGAACTACCAAAAGGAGAGACGCCGGAGCTCAGTCCCGGCCAACCCTCGCACAAATGAAGCACTTAGCCCATCAAACACGGTGGTCTCTGCATCAACGCAACTGACCACAAGCATCAAGTGACACTTCCACGGTCAGATGTGAAAGCTGAGCGCTGTGGTTTCGTGGAAAGGGTAGGTTCAGATCTTCACTTGGTGTAAGGTGCCTTGTCTCCAGAGAAGTCAGATGAGGATTTGGCCATCTAAGTATGTCTTTAAAAGTTGCAAAGTACCGTGGCTAGTATCAGAATACTGATGAGATTAGATATCCCCCATGCAAAGGATACATTTGTCTGTTTCTTATATAAAAATAATTGAGTATTCAAAGATCTTATGTGGTTTGCAACATCCCTTCTTTATATGCATAAACGCTGCATCTAAGAACAGCTACACCTGAGGAAACTGGAGTTAAAAACTGAACCCCTAAGTCAAGAGGAGTGGTTAGAAGAAGCCTGAGTCACGAGCTTGCAGCCAGGAAGATCTGAGACGTATGAGGTATGAGGGCATCGAGTCCTTACCCAACAAACCACATTGCATCTTCAAGTCATCCAGCTGAGGTAATTATTTTGCTTTCTGATCATGTTTAGTATCAGCCCCACATCAGATGGCATTTGCATTACACCATGCTTAAAACTTAAAACTTCAGGTGCAATTTCCTTCCTGGTATCCGTCCACAGACAGCCCTGAAATTGCACCAGAAATGAAACTCACTCCTCTTCTTTAGTTCATTTCCATTCTTCACACCATGATGTTTTCTCAGAGGTATCTAGGTGGCACAATCTCCCATCGTGTTCAGCATAGTGCTCATCTCTGGGTTGGGATCATTGTAGAGTCCTCCCCTAACATTTCTAGGCTGTCGAGAGTATTATTTGTGTTTGCTTTTCATTCCCACTATTCATTATTCACTGTGGGTACATCTACACAGCAGCGTTATTTCGGAATGAGTGACGTTATTCCAAAATAACAAGGAGCGTGTCTACACAGCAAGACATTACTTCGAAATAACATCAAGCTGGAGGACTTTTTACTCTGACTCCTGAAACCCTCATTTCATGAGGAGCAAGGGAAGTCGGAGGAAGAGTGTTCTTTCTTCAACTTCCTGCTGTGTAGACCATGCCAAAAGCTGAATTAAGCTATTTTGACTTCAGCTACCCAATTGATGGAGCTCAATTTGCGTAGCTTAATTTGACTTTTGCCCTGCTGTGTAGACATGCCCTATGCAACAGATCCATAGCACTGATGGAAGTCCCTGGAAACCTTTCCAGTACATTCACCTGTTTCAATCAGCCTCCATGGGATAGAATTCACTCCCCGAGGGTACGTCTAGACAGCACGAAATGCAATCGAAAGAACAGGCTTGCTATTCCGATGTCCCAGTAAACCTCGTTCCATGAGGATTAAGGGACTTGTCGGAATAGCGGTCTATTTCAAAATGTGGCGCAGTGTAGCTTATTTCACGCTGGCACCACTGTGTAGATGCACCCAGACAGTGTTATAATTCACCTTTCTACCATGTCATTCACTCTGAAGTTTTCAGAATAGGATTAAGGTGAGGCGCATGCAACTCTGAAAGGACCTCTAATGACGTGATCCACCTTAGGTTGGCTCTCAGCCCACCCAAGCACGTGTGTTACAGAGCTTTTGTGAAAATCAGGCCCCCAACTAAGGTTGCCTGCTCACACAGGAAATCTGTGGCAGTGGCAGGAAGTGAATGACAATGTGTTGTGTCCCAAACTAGTCTCTCAATCAGGAGATAATTAATCTCCCCAAAGTACCCAACCCTTGCCCACTTCCCTTTGCTAAATGCTGGGTTTTAATACCCTCGTTTGAGGTTCCTATGCCTAGATTTGCTCTGATAAAACCCAGGGGATTGTGTAGGTTCAAAACTGAGCAGTAGCATGTTAAAAAGCTGATTCTAAGACATAAGCACCCAAGAGAGAACATTTCCCAGCCTAAAGGGTTCTGGGATGTACTGTCACAGTAGGGTAAACATTATAGACCAGGATAGGAAGAGGACAATATTCCAGTCTCCTTTATTTCCGGATAGTCGTAAGAACTGGTTCCATACTTTTCTTTTCAGCGCTGTGCGGGAACAGTATTTCCTGATGACTAAATCATTAAGAATTGAGAAATCCGCTTCCTGAAGGCCGGATGCTCAGCAGGGAGAAATCACCATCATTTGCCGTCACTCGCATCTTGGCCAACTTGCGCCCGCTGCGGCTCCAGATATCAAGCTTCTTGCTCTGCGCCTATTAACCTACGATGGAACGGACCAATGGTCCATCTAATCCAGTGTGCTGCCACCAGCACCAGGCACTTCATAGTTAAGTATAAGAACCCAGAAGTTGTGAATTTTGGAATAGGCTGCCCCATAGGGAGAGTTTCCTCTTGGTCAGGCCAAAGGTCCATCCAGCCCAGTGTCCTGTCTGCTGACAGTGGCCAATGCCCGATGCCCCAGAGAGAGTTAACACAACAAGGAATCCTCATGTGATCCCTCCCCGGTCACCCATTTCCAGACAAACAGAGGCCAGGGACACCATTCCTACCCATCCTGGCTAATAGCCATTGATGGACCCAACCTCCATGAATTTATCTAGCTTTTTCTTGAACCCTGTTAAAGAACCCCTAGGTCTTGTATTATGGGAACAAGTAAAGAACTTTTCCTTTTTCACATTTTCCACACCAGTCATGATTTTATAGACCTCTAGCATATCCCCCCGAGCCTCCTCTTTATAAGCTGAAATGTCCCAGGCTTTTTCATCTCTCTTCATATGGGATCCGTTCCAAACCCCTCATCATTCTTGTTCACCCCTTGTTCATGATTGTTCATCTCCACCCATAATTGTATAGACCCCTATGGAACAACTGAGAGTGGAGAATCAAAGCACACAGCATAATATTATGTATCTGCCTTGGAGAGGCATGAATGAACTCCGCAATACCCCCAAGTAATTAGCAAGGTGGACTGAAGACACAGAAGCAGACGACTGTATATAAAAGCAAAGTCCGATCCTGATACTCATGGGAGACATGCATGGGTTTAGTTTCAGGCTCCTGGTAAGGTCTTGCCTGTAGTGGGGTAATGTGACTTACATGGATTTGATTTCTAACGTGCATGAACGTGCTGTACGTTAATTAGTCCCTGTAGACGTGGCTGCTGCCCACAACACCCCCTGGTTCACTCAAATGTAGCTCTTTTTCACACAGTGCTGTTTTACAGCAGCAGGACCCAGAATCCCTTTGCGCCCTTTAGACCTGCCATCCCAGAGGCCTCGTTTCCCCACCGCTCAGACAAGCCCCCATGTCAATAACATCAGCAGCATAAGAACAGGCAGGCTGGGTCAGACCAAAGGTCCATCCAGCCCAGTGTCCTGTCTGCCAACAGAGGCCAATGCCAGGTGCCCCAGAGGGAGGGAACAATAGGGAATCCTCACGTGATCCTGCCCCTGTCTCCCGCTTGCAGACAAGCAGCCAGGATGGGTAGGAATGTTGTCCCTAGCCTCTAACAGATTCCCAAAGGTTTGGTCCCTCAATGGCTATCTAGCTTTTCTTTGAACCCTGTTAAGGTTCTAGCCTTCACCACATCCTTTGGCAAGGAGTTCCACAGGTTAACGGTGCGCCGAGTGAAGAAAAACTTGTGTTTGTTTTAAACCTGCTGCCTATTAATTTCATTTGGTGGCCCCTAGTTCTTATATTGTGGGAATAAGTAAATAACTTTTCCTTATTCACTTTTTCCACACCAGTCATGATTTTATAGACCTCTATCATATCCCCCCTTAGTCTCCTCTTTTCTAAGATGATACCAAGCATTCCTATTAAGCCAACAGCTGTAAGAAGGAAGCAACTGCGGGGTGTAGGGTGAAACTGGGAATTGCCTAATAATCTCAAACAATGAGCAAAACAATGACCTCAGTCTGAGGAGTGACATATGGTGACATTTTGTGTTGTGATTAATTGGACATCACGCACAAGGGTGTCTCTGATCCTCCAGGCAAGCTGAGAAGTCCTATAAAAGAGCTCTCACCACAACAAGCTCTTCTAACGACTTCTCTTGACTTCTGCTCCTCGGTCAACAGAGTAAGTTTGATTCCATTCCCTCTCCTCGGAACGGTAGGAATTTCTCTTTAGTGATAGTTTGAGTGAATCCCAGGGGGAAAAAATCTGGTGATGCTCAGCATGGTTGGGGCTTCACAGAGGGACTTTTTCTACTTCTCCACTTTCAGGGAAGGGGGATGCAGAATGTAAAAGTTCTGGATAGGACTTTAAGGCTCCATCAGGATTAGAGACATTCAATATCTAAGAAGGTTTCTGCAGGTTTGGGCATCCAAACTCCTCATATGACTTTGAAAAAAGTGGAAATGATGGAAAATACTGCAGTGCATGTGATCAAATATATAAAAGGTTCAGAAAAGTGCAACAAAAATGATTAAGGGTTTGGAATGGGTCTCACATGAAGAGAGATTTAAAAGCCTGGGACTTTTCAGCTTAGAAAAGAGGAGACTAAGAGGGGGATAGGATAGAGGTCTATAAAATCATGACTGTTGTGGAGAAAGTGAATAAGGAAAAGTTATTTACTTGTTCCCATAACATAAGAACTAGGGGCCACCAAATGAAATGAACAGGCAGCAGGTTTAAAACAAACAAAAGGACATTTTTTCTTCACGCAGCTCATAGTCAACCTGGGGAACTCCTTGCCAGAGGAGGTTGTGAAGACCAGGACTTTAACTGGGTTCAAGAAAGAACTAGATAAATTCATGGAGGCTAGGTCAGTCGTGGCTATTAGCCAAGATGGGTAGGAATGGTATCCTTAGCCTCTATCAGAGGCTGGGAATGGGTGACGGGAGAGGGATTGCTTGATGATTCCCTGTTGTGTTCCCTCCCTCTGGGGCAGACAGGACACCGGGCTAGATGGACCTTTGGTCTGACCCAATCTGGCCATTCTTATGTTCTTAAATATGGCCAGATCTTCAAATGGCAGTCTATCTGGATGAACCACTAGTTGAATGTGCAATAGGTATTCCTAAAAACTTAGTCATACTACCAATAATTGTGGACTAAAATCCTCAGTTCTTTCAACTGCACAGAAATAAACAGCACTGTCCTGACTCACAAAAGATTAATATCAAGCCCTTAGTTTTGGTTTGATATTTTCTGTTTCTTCACTAATAAGTGTTGCCGACTGGCAAGCTTTAAACCTCAGGGTGTTGAGCAAAGACGATGGACAGAACTAGTTTCCATGAGGAGGTTAAAACTTCAAAAGGAGAGAATCATACTAACATTCCTCTACATTTCTATTGTGATTGTGATTCAGGGCAGCACCTGTCTCTTGCATAGAAAGTGTGCTGGGCATTTTAGAAATCTAGACTAGCCATCCACTGATCAATCGACCGACCAAAGGCACACAGAGTGTGAACAAGTTCAAAGGGATTGGTCAGGAGCGAGGCTAAGAGTGGGTGAAGGGAGAGAACTAGAAATAGGAATAATGAGAAGACACATAGCCAGGAACTAAAGCATCAAGTCATTGTGTGTCTTCCATAGAGCTATATATTCCTCCATGTATACATTTAGTCTGCTGGAAGGTAGCTAGCTCCGTAATATATTAGAGTCTAAAGTTTTATTCCACTGGCCCTAGTGAATAATGGCTTGTCTCCCCTCTTGTGTGTTCAAGGTTCCCCGCCATCACAGAACGATGTCTTCCTACAGACAGCTGTGCAATCCACAGTCCTGTGTACCGTGCAATGTGACATGCCCACAGCCATTTGTCGATGCCTGCAACCAGCCTTGCGTTACCTCGTGCGGGGACTCAAGCGCCGTGGTTTACCCACCACCCGTTGTGGTGAACTTCCCAGGACCGATCCTTGCCACCTGCCCTCAGGAAAGCGTCGTGGGATCTTCCGCACCTTACGGCATCAGGAGCTCTCTGGGGCTAGGGGGCTCCTCCGGTTCGAGGAGCCTGTGCAATTATGGAGGGTCCTACGCTCTCGGATTGTCAGCAAGAGGCAGTGGATACATATACCCATCCGCCTCCCAGCAGTTCACGACATACCACCATGGAAGCTGTGGGCCATATCAAACCCAGAAGTAAAACTCCATGGAAGGAGGAACCAGCTGGCAACACAAGGCACGCGACCGATTTATGAATGAGCTGTAGCTGTGAATCACATCTGCTGAGCACCCACAGCTCCCATTCAAGCCAGTGGGAAGGGTGGTGGTCCAGCAGCTCTGAACACTCTTTGTGAATGTTGCTCTCATAGTCTCTGTCCTGTTGACATAAGGCCATTTCCTCCAATGGGCCACCCATGTACGTGTACGCCATTACTAGTAGGATCTGTCACTCTCAGATTGAGCAACAGTTACGCCCCCAGGGACTTGTCAATCATCTTTAGTGTCAATGAGATACAGACTGTGTCCCAGCCCTTCCAAAAGAGGTCCTGTTTGTTCGTGGCTTCTCCCTTGCTACACAAGATCCATCACGGGAGGCCGTTTCGTGTTCTTTTTAGATTCCACTTTGCCTGACTTCAGACTGAGAAAGGGAAACCAATTACATGAAAGAGATTAAATTCAAGTCATTGCCCCAGTTGACGAGAGAGAGAGAGAAAGACCGACCCTGTATGAAATGTGTCACCTTGGAGTGGGTGGATGGTTGCAGCCCTTCTTCAAACCCTGGGAATGCATTCTTCATATTCTGCATTCATTCATTGTATCGGTGTACGTTGTGCCAAATAAAAAATGATACTGCATTGTACTATTGGACAGCGGCTTTTACTGTCTTCTTCATTTTGAATTTACAGAGAACTCTGGGTGAAATTCTCCCCCTTTGCAAGGGCCAGCATCTAGCCTAGGCACTCCCCAATCCCTCTTTTACCCTCTAGCAAAAGGACAATCTGCCCCTTAAGTGGTGGCTAGCACTATGTTGGCCCGTGGCATAGAGCTAGTTCATACCCGTTACCCAGACACCTCCCTGGGCACACTTTGGACACTGATCTGCATATTCCTCTTTCAATCAAATTACATCACCAGTGGGAAAGAAACATCTCCAAGGGGGCACCTCCTTGTGGTAACGTAAACGACCCTGAATTCTCTCCCAGGCCTCAAGAAGAGCCCTCAGGAGGGAGACTCCCTGTAGCGTTTGTGGGTGCCAGGAGTGTCGTGCGCAAGACCGTTAGATTAAAGTGCCAGCTACTGATTGAAGGAGGGAGTTTAATGTAGCGAGACCTTCAGCGCTAGAGATCACAGTTGATATGTGGCCAGGTCTGGGTACTAAGACCTACAGCACTAGAGATCACAGCTAGTACCCGGACCCGGCCACGTAACAAGACCTACAGCACTAGAGGTCACAGTTGTTACGTGGATGGATCGGGGTACTAAGACCTACAGCACTAGAGGTCACAGTTGTTACGTGGCTGGGTCCGGGTACTAAGACCTACAGCACCAGAGATCACAGTTGTTACGTGGCTGGGTCCGGGTACTGAGACCTACAGCACCAGAGGTCATAGTTGTTACGTGGCTGGGTCCAGGTACTAAGACCGACAGTACCAGAGGTCATAGTTGTTACGTGGCCGGGTCCGGGTACTAAGACCTACAGCACTAGAGGTCATAGCTGTTACGTGGCCGGGTCCGGGTACTAAGACCTACAGCACTAGAGGTCATAGCTGTTACGTGGCCGGGTCCGGGTACTAAGACCTACAGCACTAGAGGTCATAGCTGTTACGTGGCCGGGTCCGGGTACTGAGACCTACAGCACTAGAGGTCATAGCTGTTACGTGGCCGGGGCCGGGTACTAAGACCTACAGCACTAGAGGTCACAGTTGTTACGTGGCCGGGTCCGGGTACTAATGCGACTGGATGGAACAGGAATGCTGAATCCCTGCTGCCATTTTGGATTTGTTTCTGAGGCTGCCGGGTGGCTTTGACGTGGCACCATTTGGAAATCGGATGTGTGATTGTAATGTGTGCACTCTCTGATCCAAGAGACGGGAATTAGGCTATTTGTCTTCACTGGAGAATTGTTTCTCTGAGTATCAGGACCCAGATATCCGGGGGTGGGGGGGTGTGGAGCAGTCAGGAGACGCCTAATCTTTGTCCTGCAGACCATCAGCATTTTCACCTCGCAGCACGCCACGGGGCGGCCTGGCTCTGAGGGGGTGGGGGACGGAGCAGTAACGAGGCGTTTGTGCATGCTGCAGCTTTCTGTGCTTGGCCGCTCCCCTGTGGCTTCACTCTCCCCCAGAGGGGTCTCTCCTCAGGCTGGCACAGAGCACAACGGCTTCAGTGTGGAGCAAATCGACACAAATCCAAATCAGCCAGAGGCCGTGGCCCAAGAGAAAAGACCCTGCGTGGTGTGTGCCCAGGCGCCACCATGGCTTCATGCTGAGAGGGAGTCCAGAAGCAGGAAGCCCCGTCATGATTTCCTGTTATTTAATTCTCATTTGAATACTGTCGGCCATGCCCTTCTACTCCACCGGCACAGACCCTTCACAATACGGGGGCCAGGCCGCCTCTTGGCATCTCCTGGAAACAAACGTTCCAAGCACGAGGACACGGCCAGCACTGATAATTTCACGCCCATGGGCGACAGGCCTACGCGGGGCGTAACCAGACCCAGCAAATTAGAATGGGCTGCACGGCTGTGGTTGCAGTTTCTACGTGTTTTGGTGGGCACAACAGGTTCGATGGCTGAACGGTCTCGTGGCCTGAGTCGTCGACGTCACTGAAGTGTGGCACGTTGCACAGCCTCTGTGAAGGCTGCTCCATCCCCAGGGCTGCCCGTGAGTGAGTGCTGGGTAAGACGGGGGAGCAACTCAAACATCCGAAGGGCAATGGCCGGGGGCAGGTGTGATGGTGCATCGGGGAGCCCCCGGCCCTGCACCCCCATCCGCAGCCAGATGGGACTCTCAGCCGGCCAGTCGAGTAGGTTTTATTGTTTCACAGACACAGGAATGATGTTAACCCAGGAGCCAGGGCAGAGCCTTAGTCCTCTCGGGGGGAAGGGGCTTCACCCCCATCCTTGGTCTAAAACAACCTCACTCCCCTTAGCCCAGAGACTGACTCACCCTCCCCGAAACTGGTCACTGCCCCCAAGCGGCCCCGCTTCTTGCTTTGTTCAGACTCTTCCACCTAGCCCAGGTGTCAGGCGGCTGGGCCATGGCCTATGTGCCCCCCTCAGGGACCATCCCCCTCTGGGCCCTGCACACACACACACACACACACACACACACACACACACACACACTCAGGGACCATCCCCCTCTGGGCCCTGCACACACACACACACACAAACACACACACTCAGGGACCATCCCCCTCTGGGCCCTGCACACACACACACACACAAACACACTCACTCAGGGACCATCCCCCTCTGGGCCCTGCACACACACACACACACATACACACACACACTCAGGGACCATCCCCCTCTGGGCCCTGCACACACACACACACACACACAAACACACACACTCAGGGACCATCCCCCTCTGGGCCCTGCACACACACACACACACACACACACACACACACACACACACACACACACACACTCAGGGACCATCCCCCTCTGGGCCCTGCACACACACACACACACACACACACACACACAGAGTCTCTGCAGACCAGCCTAGGGCAGTAGGGGTCACACCCAGCCCAACACAGCTACCAGTGACCGCCCAACCAGAGAGGATCCAGGGCCACAAGAGTGGACAGCCCCCCACTACGCCACAGCAGGGCATTAGCTCGGCAGGGCAGGGCTGGGTGGGGCAGCGACATCACAGGGGCCTTTACTGGTCAAAGGATGTCAGAAGGCAGTGACCCCACAGAGCAGCCATGGTAACGGGCAGGTAAGAGTGTCTGCGGGGCGGGGGCCCTGAGCCTTTGCTGCAGGGACTCTCCTTGAGGACGGAGAGAATTCAGGCTCATCGACCTGCAGATGGCGGGAGGTTCAAGCTCATTGTAACCCCAGGGAAGGCAGCGGGATTCTGTCAGGTCCCCCCAAAAGTTTTAGGAAGGAAGAAACTGCAGGGGGTGGGGTGGAACAGAGACCTGCCGAATAATCCCCAACCGGGAGCCGAACGGCTCCTTCCCCTTGTGTGTTGACACAACGGCAGGCGTACTGGGTGCAGGTTTGGGATTTTCAGGACATTTGCATTGAGCTTTAGGCATGCAAACCTCTCAGATGCATTTGAAAAAACAACCACCTTAACCTAAAACTAACTGCGTGCTGGAGAGTATTGTTAGCACATGTTAGAACACACAGATCTGGCCAGATCTTCCTCGGTCTAATTAACAGACTAATGGTTTCAGCTCATTTAGGAATTCCTATGACCTTAGTCTTACAACTAAAAATTCTAGCCCTTCCGCTGTTCTCAGCCCACTGATATAAATTGACGGTCGGTGGAATTTAGGCTTCTAAATTAGTTAGGTGTGGCAGTGCTAAATAACTTTTAAAGTCTGACCCAGAGTCTATTTTTTGACATAGGAATCTTACTATATGTTTTAGAAATGTGCATCTGCCTGTCCCTCAGTCTATCCATCTGTCCATCTGTGAGTCCGTTTGTTGAAGAACTTCTCCTAAACAGTAGCAGCTAGGACCACCAAATTGCATAGGAAGTTTCCTCTTATCATAACTTAAAGCACGGTCAGGGGTTGGTTGTGCTAGGACAGGGTGGGACACCTCAGGCCCAGGAGGAATGGGACAAAGTGACTAGAAGGAAGAAAACAACAAACCTTGCATCTTGAGAAGGGATATTCTCTCTTCTAAACCTACGGCTCTAAGGAACTGGAGTCAGGAGACAAGAGCATTTTTGTCCTGCATGTTATTTTTGCCCAGATGTTTCTCTAGGCTCCCTCATGACCGTGACTCCTAAAGCAACCGAACTCTGAATCTCCTATTACACAGGTACCGGTGCTTTGTGTTCACTCTCCTTTGTGCTGCCTCTCAGATGGATCTCCATTGCTGAAAGACGTCTTCCCACCAACAGCTGGGCAGTGCCCAGTGCTGCACCCCACGTAAGGGTGACACGCCACAGCCCTGTGTGGCCTTGTGCAGTGACCCGAGGGTGATGGCTTTACCCCCCTACGGTTGTTGTGATATTCCCAGGACCCATCCTCAGCTTCTGCCCTGAGGCGAGTGCAGTGCGATGCTCAGTATCCTTTGACACTGGGACTTCATTGAGTTCTGGGCCCAGTTTGGGTTCTAGGGGCTCATATGTTTCAGGGGGAGCATGCGGTTATGGTGTCTGGACTGTCAGAAGCAGGCAGCAGATGCCTGTTCCCTTCTTCATCCCGACCCTTCAGTACATGCCACTGGGGCAGTGGTTGGCCATGTTAAACCCAGAAAGGAAATCCATGGAGCAAGGAACAACCAGAAATGAAAAGCCAGATCCAGATCCATGGATGAAAATCTGGCACAAATCTCTTAAAATGAAACCTTCGATTTGCGGTTATTCTCCCTAATGGCTTCCTTGCTCAGTCCTCTGCTTATGGTGTGCTCTGTCGTGACTTTGGGACAAGAGTGAGTTTAAAATGGCAGCAACAAATAAAGAAGAACATCTGATGTGACATGCATCACCTCGGAGCAGGAGATTGTTGGGAGCCCTCTGCGACTGTGGCAACCGATTCATATGCGCCCTCTTTTATTTTTCATTATGCAATTGTATGCTTCACTTCTCATTCCCATTAACATTTTCTTCATCAGAGAACAAACCTCCTACTTTTCCTCGATCCTCCATTTCCAGTGTAAAAACCACACGGGATGAAACTCACCAAGTACCAACACTAGGTCTCTGCGCTGCTTGTCTCATTCAAGTCCTACATGAGAGGACAACCAGGTCCCCTAAGTAGCCAATGACATTGTGTCTGTCTTCTGCACCAGGGGGCTTCACATTCGCTACCCATATTTCAGAACTCACACTTCTCAGTCTGAATGTTCCTTCCTGGAGACGTGTGATTGCAATATCGACTAGCTGTGAGGTCACAAAAGGCTGAAGATGACTTGAAAATAAGTATTTTCTCCAAAGAGAATTTGCCTGGGGCTTAGCAATTGTTACTCTTCTCTAAAGTTGAGGCAACAAAGGATCACGAGCCTGTAATTCCTGGGATCGCCTCTGGAGCCTTTTTTCAAAAATGGGCATCACGTTACCAGATGACCGGAGGATAGGTACAGAAGCTGGTCTGAATGACAGGTTACATACCACACTTGAGTACTTCTGTAATTTCACACTTGAAGTACGTAAAGGGTGGAAATAAAATAAATGACACACTGGGACTATTTCTTTTTTCCAAAGAGCATTTGCCAGGGGCTCCGACATAATTACTCTCCACTAATTGTACAAAATTTGCGGCACTAGAAGATCACTCGCCACTTGGGAAACTCTTAGCTTTGGGTTTAGTCGGCGACTCCCTGAATGATTTCTTGTGAATTAAGACCCTTGTCTTTCTATTCTGCTCGGGTGGAACAACGCAGTGGCCTCTTCCTGTTAGCCAGTCACCCAGCACGTGCCTGAGTAGGGGACTTGCCAGGATGGTTCTGCCGGGTGGTTGTCAAGACCCCCGGCCCCACCTAATGGATCAAAAACCAGTTTGGACAAACGTCACCATTCCGCTCTGGGAGGTGGAGGGGGTGGCTGGGTATCTCCAGACCTGCGGAACGTGCGCAGCTAACCAGCCGAGACAGATCCAGTCCCGCCCATGTGGAGTCTCTCGTTGTCTCTATGGGCAGGTCTACATGATGAAATAATTTCGAAATAACTAAATTTGACTTAATGGCTCCCGATTTAACAAAATTGAACTAGCGGGTCCCCACTACGGGGAAGCCTTGGAATGAGTCTGAGGCAGACTCTGTTAATGTGAACATGCTACCTCAACTGAGAGCCTCAGGGAGCGCTGGGGAGTGATTAGTCTGAATGACTCTGGGGAGCAGTTATTTCGAAACAGGGGCTCTGGAGCATCCACACTACCCCTCTTTTGAAAGAACGGGTTTGGAATTCACGTGATTCCCCAAGGAAAGCAGGAGTACAGATTCCGAAATAAGCGGCCCCTTATTTCGAAATAACGGGCTTGGTCGTGTGAATGCTCCACTTATAAATTTGACCCAAGGGGGGTTATTTTGAAATAAAGCCCCAATGTGGACCAGGGCTGAATCTGAAAGCGGATCTGTGCAGGCCATGTGCCTACCAGGCTGGACAAGACCGTCTCTGGCTCACTTGATGTTAGCACATGGGCTCCGCCCTTCAGGACAAGGGGTGGACCATGCTCGGACTGGTGAACTTAGACACCTTTTGGCCCCAAGACCACAGCCATTTCCCTCCTTTGATCCTTTCACAGGCAGCGTGCAGGCTGAGTGTGGTGCATTTCCCCTTTGTCACACACGCATCTGACCTGACACTGTGAGTCCCCTTCCCAGAGAGGTCTGGTTCTTGTAATGTCTTCCAGCTTCCATGCAACAAAGAGTTAGAAGGGAAATTCAAATGGTACGAAAATCAAATAACATCAGTGACTTGCAACTGGAAAATATTCCACTGCTATTTGCTCGGGGGCTGTGAAATAATTACCTGGCAGTAATGACTAGTGACCAAACCAAACAGATAAAGGGTTAGAGGAAAGGTTAGCTGGTCCATGATTGGGGTCATACAATTCAGGGGTTGCCAAGAAAAAACATCCCCCCCCCCCCGAATAATTAAGCTCATTTTAAATGGTGTAGATTCTTATCGCATTTTTGACCACAGATATTGACAAAAACAATCTGTGGGCAGCAGCAAGAAAACTGTGAACAGTTTGTGGAAAGAGACAAAAACTTCTCAACCTGCCTTCTGCTTGGTCTGTGGGGACCGTAACCGTTTCCTTTTGGTTCTGAAAACTGTAATTTTTTGGAAATCCAGGACCGTACAGGCGGGGGAGGGGGGACAACAGACTGGCTGGGCAGGGTCGGGAAGACAGCGCCATGCTGCCAGAAGGGGCATGGCCTCGGGCGGAAGGGGCAGGGCTGTGGGCCCCCCCCCTCCCTCCCAGAGCCAGCCCTTAGCACCGCCCGGACCACACCACACAGTGCTCCGATGGAGATTTAAAGGGCCAGAGGCTCCCAGCCTCTGCTGCAGACAATGCCCCAGTAGAGGCAGCAGGGACCCCCAGGCCCTTTTGGTTCAGCAGGCCCCAGGGCAGCTACTCCCTATGTCGTCGTCCCCTCCCCATCGGCAGGCCTGCGTACAGACGTATTCGTAACACCAAGCATCCCTCTGCCCAGGTCCCAGACTCCACGCACGGCCGACCGGGGAAAAGAACGCCCACGACACGCGCAGCCGTTTGCCTCTCTCACAGCGATTGCTTCAGACCCTCTGTGTCTCCTCAGGCGGGATTCTTAGTCACCTGAGAACACCCCATGGAGGTAAATCCTCTGGCTAGCTCCTGCGTGATCCCCTTCGACACAGACTAGGCCTTGACGTGGGTTAGAAACCCATGAAATTCCTCCGGCCGCCTGTCGGTTCCTCCCATTCTCGCTGTCCCCAGCTAGCAGGTGCACCTCTCAGACCCTTTCATCTCCCACCTTCCCTCTCCCTGGGTCGACTTCTGCTTATTTAATTCTCAGATACATCGATCCCAAGGCCATAAAGGACTATTCTGATTGGCTGGCCTGATCTTCTGTATAACACGGGCCATAGAACTTCCTCCAAATAATTCCTCAGTTAGATCTTTTCGAAAAGCATTCGTATTGAAAACTATAAGCCCCTAACTAGGCACAAGTGGGTGACAAATGTCTGTGAACCTTTGCTTATTGGACACTTTCTGTAGTTATTTTGCTTTAATGGCCGCATTTATCGTTAGTTATCCCGATTACGAGTTGGTATTCTACTCCCATAAGGCCACTTCCTTTAAAGATAAATAGCCATGAAAGTGAACACACACAGAGACTCTGAAAAGGAAAGGTTCCCAGACATTTCTCACACGCCATCACCCTCTCCTGGATATAAATGGAAGCAGCAGGAAAAGTAAGCTGAGACCAGGCTATTTGGGTCATTCAGTTCTTCCCAATTGTAATTCTGAAATGCAAATTCATTATGCAACTTAAATATCTGCCTGAAAGTGCTTGACAGTAAATGAATGTAAACCTCAGCTTAAAAAATGTGCTTATGATGTGCATATATGTGGCTATATACCACATTCTTCACTGTCTTCGATGGAGCGACGCCAAATTTTGACAGCTGAGAATATAGTTCTGTATATTTATATAAAACTATGGAGGCTGGATTTCTCACGGAACATTTGCAGTGTACATTTATTGCCATATTCAATTTTGTTTACTTCTATTACACCCACATTTCATTCATCGATGTAAAGTCTCCTGTGGAGCAAAACTTTATAGGTGTCAGGGAAAACACTGCTTGTGTGGCTAATTTATTTGCTAGGCCCCTTCTGGGTAATTCTAATTTTCTACGAGCTGTCTGGTGCCAAACATTGTCATACGGAGAATACAGGGCTAGACCAACTGGTCTTATCTAGTTTGGCAAGTCCTACATTATATGTGGAACTGGTGTTTTTACATCCAGATCAGTTGGAAGCAGCTGATTGCACCAAGAATTAAAAGGAACCATACAGCTGATGTACACACAATGGCTATGCAGCCCTTCGAGGTTTGCTTCACTTCCCCCGCACACACACGCACCAAATCATCACTTTCCTTCATTTTTAAAATCTATTAGTCATCTTAAAACGGGTGAGTTTTTTGTCTCCACTAGTCCCTTTTGCCGAAACTTCTCTCCTTGGATGGTTAGAAAGCTTCATGTAATTTCAAGCCTAAACTTCTTGAGGGGCAGTTTATATCCATTTGTTTTGGGCCAGCATTTGCCTTTTCATTGCTCCTCTCCCTCCCTGCCGTTTCTTACTCAGGTATATGTATGGAGACCAACCCTCCCTTTCAACCTTCATTTGGGCAGGCGGATGAAGTCTTCTCTCGTAAGACATCAGAGGGGTCGCCGTGTTAGTCTGGATCTGCAAAAGCGACAAGGAGTCCTGTGTCACCTTATAGATTAACAGATGTATTGGAGCATAAGCTTTCGTGGGCAAAGACCCACTTCATCAGATGCATGTAGTGGAAATTTCCAGAGGCAGGTATAAATATGCAGGCAAGAATCAGGCTAGAGACTATCACAACACCATCACAGGACCTAACCAAATCAGCCACACCATCACTGGCTCATTCACCTGCACTTCTACCAATGTAATATACGCCATCATGTGCCAGCAATGCCCCTCTGCTATATACATCGGCCAAACTGGACAGGCCCTACACAAAAGAATAAATGGATACAAATCAGATATTAGGAATGGCAATATACAAAAACCTGTAGGGGAACACTTCAATCTCCCTGGACACACTATAGCAGATTTAAAGGTAGCCATCCTGCAGCAAAAAAACTTCAGGACCAGACTTCAGAGAGAAATTGCTGAGCTACAGTTCATCTGCAAATTTGACACCATCAGCTCAGGATTAAACAAAGACTGTGAATGGCTAGCCAATTACAAAAGCAGTGTTCACACCTCCAGATCAGCTGCTAGAAGTGGGCCTTATCCTCCCTGATTGAATTTACCTCGTTATCTCTAGCCTGATTCTGGCCTGCATATTTATACCTGCCTCTGGAAATTTCCACTACATGCGTCTGACGAAGTGGGTCTTTGCCCACGAAAGCTTATGCTCCAACACTTCGGTTAGTCTATAAGGTGCTACAGGACTCCTTGTTGCTCTCGTAAGACAGGCTCCCCATCGCTCTCATCTTCCTAGTCGCCCTTTTCAGCACAGGCTCATCTTTCATCAACAAGGGAGAGCAGCACTGGGCACAGGACTCCGGATGCTGCCTCACCAGTGCCTTGAATGATGGTACTAAATGTAGGGGTCGCCTCTGGGGGTGTTCTGAGGCTGGGGCACCCATATGGAAGAATTAGTGGGTGTAGAGCATTCACTGGCCCCAAAGTCCCTCTCTCTCTCGTGCGCTGGCAGCCCCATGCTAACCGACTCACTTACATCCCTCCCAGCACTTACGGAATGCAGCTAACAGCTGATCGGTGATGAGCAGGGATGGGGCGTGCTCTGGGGAGGAGGCAGGGGAGCAACGGGGCAGGGCAGAGGCCAGCAAAATGAGAAGTCGGCACCTTGTGAAGGAAGAATTCCCTGGAAGTAGAAATACCTCTCCTGCTACATTCCAGGGTTGCATCAGCCTTTTTCACACCCGCAACTCATACTCATCCTGTGATCGACCGATACACCCAGGTCGTTTTCCTCCTCTAGCCCTTCCCGCTGAGCTGCAACCAGTTTTTCCTTTCTCTGAGGTTGAAAAGGGGTTTCTGTCTACAGCTGGCACGTCTATGAATGTATTCACCCACCCCATGGCCTACTTAAATATCCCGTGACCTTGCATTATAGCCCCATGCACTTAGCTCTGGTACAGGAAAGAGACGAAGGTGGCAGGCTGGTGTTCAAGGCATGAGGCTAGGGCAATTGCAGCCAACAATCCAGAAATGATTTTGGAGTAGTAGGAATCGGACAAAATGCAATAGTGCAAAGTGCAAGGTGATAACACTTGTGATGGGCTCACTCACATGGGTCCCCTTGAGGCTGTCACCCGGGGCTGATCATACCACTGAGCCTGCCTGCCCGCCCTCCGGGGCACCCCACCTCCCTGTCCTGCTGGGCCAGAAGGTCTGGTCTCGCCCAGCTAAAACACAGATTTGGGGTTACCCTGCCCCCCAGCAGAGCAACACAGACACTGGACCAGCTCAGCTCCAGGAGGGCTCAGCTCTAGGGCTACTGACAGTACCCAGGAGCACAGCCCCCAAGGGACCAAACCCACAAATAATCCATCTTACTGTGTGTGGACACTGACAGAGAACGCTTATAAGATCTTCACCCCTTTTATCAATGAACATAGGATTAGCTGACTCCCTTTGCTCGCTCTGTTTTCACCTGCAATCACTCAAATCCTAACACACCAAGAAACATGTGACTTGCAAATTCTTACCCTAACAGCAGTATTCACCATCTTTTTCACTAGCCAGGCAGCCTTGTAGCTTGGGCCCGACCCTTCCTCCTGTTCAGTCTGAGATGTTCCCATCAGGCATCTAGGGTGGTAAGTGGGGGTCCCTTAGGGTCTGGCAACTGCCCTTATTGTTTGGCTTCCCACCTTTATACCCCCTTGGCCAAGGTGGGAATTCTTTGTGCTCAGTTCAAACTTCTCTCACCTTGAGTGGAAAAGTATAAGACCAAAATGGGTTCCAGCAGCAGGTGGCCTGGCCACATGGCCTGCCAGGACCAATCATGATCCAATATGACAGGAAAAGCAAACCCATTCACAGAGCATTGACTTGAGCACCAGGCCATTAAGTACCACTAACAGCTCTCACTACAAAACCTACGTCAATAAGTCAGTTCCCACTTACTATTTCTAACATCTTGTACAAGAATGATACATGTGCACAAACGATATGCTCACTCGGCAGGTCCTAGCTCTGAACATGATACGCCTCATGGCTCATCTTGCCTAAAGCATCTTTGAGCTATGCATATTCAAAAGCTGATGTTCATTAAGGATGGAGGAAGGTGACCACACTGACATGACCTTTTCCGGTCTTTCAGTTAACGAAACACATTGTTGGCCTCTGCAGGCATGGCCACTCCAAGATGGGATGGCTAAAGATGACTCTGAGAAATGTACCGCAAGCCCTGTTGGTCCAACATCTGAACCATGGTCTGAATCACTGGAGAATCACTTGAAAGTCATCCAGGAAAAGGTACACCAGCACCTCCTGCTGCCTGAGAAAAGCCACCAACATAGTGAGGACTTTTGTGAACACTCAAGGTGCAGACGACAGTCCGAAAGGGAGAAAGTGGCCTGCCTCGTGGTCATATTGAAGAAATCCCATGTGTCCCTGGTGTCACCACTGACTTCAAAGCCTTCCCCTTGAATCTTGTTCTCCTTATGAACCTGCTTGGTCCTTTTAAGCCCAGCTCCTCTCTGTCTTCCACGGAAGTCTTCGGTACCAGACACAAGACTGAGGACTGGCTAGAGACATCTCTGTCACACTGAAGACTTTCCTCTGCCTATCCTGCCTCTTTGGGGATTTGAGGCTAGTGGAGAGGGAAGAAAAATGTGAAAATCTTTGACAATTCTATGCCCTGCCCTCAATGAACAGCATCGAGGGCCCATCTATCCAGGGGCATGTCTAGACTACATGCCTCTTTCGCCAGAGGCATGTAAATTAGACTACCCGACATAGTCAATGAAGCCGGGATTTAAATATCCCTGGCTTCATTAAAATAAAAATGGTTGCCGCACTGTGCCGGCTCAGCTGATCGTCGGCACAGCGCGGCAGTCAAGATACGGATCGGTCAACAGGGAACGCCTTTGTCAACCGCTCCCTTATGCCTCCTGAAATGAGGTTTACAGGAGCAGTCGACAAAGGCGCTCCCTGTCGACCGATCCTCGTCTTGACTGCCGGGCTGTGCCGACAATCAGCTGAGCCAGCACAGTGTGGCGGCCATTTTTATTTTAATGAAGCCGGGGCTATTTAAATCCCGGCTTCATTGACTATGTCGGGTAGTCTAATTTACATGCCTCTGGCGACAGAGGCATGTAGTCTAGACATACCCCAAATGTAAGATAAGCCGTTGGTTCTTGAGTTTTAATAGCTGCCCCCACACCTCATCAGACCTCTGTTGGCTACAGTCAGAAGCAATATGCCCTCTAACGTTTTCCATCCATGTGAGGAATACATTTTGTTATGTGCACCACCAGTAGAAACGCGTGCTGCCAGCTGTGGGTGCTCTGCTAATTGCCGGGCGGTGTTTGAATCTCTTCTAGGTGGCTGTCCAAATGCTCAGCTTACAGGGATTTATCTGAGGGTTCAGCCACCAATTTGTCTAATGGGCTTCATCTACTCAACCGCCTGGGTATTTTGAAGCCCCTACACGTACCCATCGCTGGACCCCTCCTGTGCTAGGGTGTGATACTCGCCTGTCTCTGGGCACAGCCCCTTGTCTGACCGGAGCCTCCAGTGAGTCAGGCATTTGCTACTCAGCGGCGGCTTGGCACACCCGGGTGTCCTCCCGAGTGCCAGGCTGAGCGAGGCAGGTTTCCGTAAGGGCTGACTCAGACCTTGATGAAGCAGGCAGGGTAAGTTAATCAGAATTAAACTGTGGGCCAAGAGGAGCCTCTCGCTGTCCACACTGGGGCTGCTCTCTCTCGGCCCCCCCAGGGCTGTGTCTCTAGCACACGGGTAAGTCTCTACGAGCAAGCTCCCATAAGTGCCGCAGTTTGTTGCCGCTGACCTATCGCACAGGCAGGGCTCAGTGAGCCCAGGGATTTTTCCCATCCCTTTTCTTCCAACTTCCCTATTCCTCTGACGGCCCTGGGGATATTCCGCCCGAGATGCCTGCCTAGAGACATTGCTCTAGAAGCTGCTTTTCCATTGTGTGTGCATGCATGCGCGTGCGAGTGTGCATGTGTGCACGTGTCTGTGTGTGCGTGTGCGTGCGAGTGTGCGAGTGCGCATGTGTGCACGTGCGTGTGTGTGTGTGTGCGAGTGTGTGAGTGTGCACATGCGAGTGTGCATGTGTGCGCGTGCGAGTGTGCATGTGTGCACGTGCGAGTGTGTGCGTGCGCGTGCGTGCATGTGCGAGTGTGCATGTGTGCACGTGCGAGTGTGCATGTGTGCACGTGTGTGTGTGCGTGTGTGCTCTTTCTCAGGATGAACACCTTGTGTGCAGGATCTGTCACTCCAGCACCTTCTGGGGAGGAGTCAGAGGAACGGCTGCCCCCTCAACAACAGACCCCACACTCTCAGCCTCCATGCTCTCTCTCACTTTACTCCTTCGGGAAGGTGGGGTTGTGAACCTGAGGCGACGGAGCCGCCTGTGAACGGCTGCTGCTCTCAGGGCCCCCTTCACCTTCGCCCTGTCGGGAGAGGCTCGAAGGCCGCTTAAGGGCCACTGCGGCCTGGAGCTCACAAGATGGCAGCCGCTGAGAGGAGGCACTTTGGGCACCAAACTCAGGAGCTCCCCAGCCAGAGGAGATGTTATCCTGAGGGAGAAATTACCTCCATATCCTCTCTGTGCGCAGTTCCTGCCTTCCCCTCGGGCTGGAGTCCATGCTGCAGGGGAACATGCATCACATTGGTCTGGCTGGAGTCCATGCTGCAGGGGAACATGCATCACATTGGTCTGGCTGGAGTCCATGCTGCAGGGGAACATGCATCACATTGGTCTGGCTGGAGGCTGAGGAGAGACTCTGGGGGGCATTTGTCTGGCCGCACTAGTAGTTTCCCTGTGCTGGGCCGCTGCCGTTTGGTGTAATCACCGCCAGTGGCTGAACAGCGGCCTTCATTTCTCTGCTGTCCTTCGGGACATCCAGGGCCTGGCTCTCAGATCCCCGGTGACAGGAATTCCCGGGGAGCCAGCTCCTGGGTGGGGAAAGGCGGCTGAAGTAAGCCCTGCCAAGCCTGGTGGACGTGGGGTTGAAGGGGGGGTTAGAATGCACGAGGCACAAACATTTCAGTCTACAGGACACTGAGCCAAAAGGACGCAGCCTTGGTCTCCCCTTGGGATCCCTTTTCACTATTGACCTAGCCTGTTAGCTGAGCAATACAGTGGGGAGGTGGCAGGACAGGGAGGGTGCTTGTGGTAATCCAGGCAGTGGACAAATTCGCCTCTGCCCTTCCTGTAGCTCCAAGAGGCAGAACAAAAGCCTTTAGAAAGACTAATCAGATTTGGTTCCCGCCCCGAGCTACAAATAACAACCCATGGAGGATATGGGGATCTGCTCTCTGAGGCAAATAGCTCATCTTTTCTCCTCTTCCTTTTGCTATTTCCTGATCTCTTCCACACATTTGCAAACATTTTCACCGCCATTCTCATGGATTTCCATACACTCCGCGGTGTCTTTCTGGAAACCCCCTTAGGCAACATCAGTCATCAGGCAAGTTCTCTGGCTTCCCAAGTGCAAAGGGTTGCAAAACACTTCAAAAACATTAATTAATTCTGGCTACATGCAGCATGACGTGTTATTAGCATCGTAATGATGTTACTGGGAAGAACAAGTCCCGTATGATAACATCTTTTGATACATGTTAACGCCATCAGATCTTCCCCTCATCAGATCATGATTCATAACCTTGGCACCGATTAGATAGTCATTCAAAACTCATTAGCCAGTTGTTGTTTGCCTGTTTAAAAGAAATTCCTTTTAAAGCGGATAAGCCAGATCCTCCATGGGTGTAAATCAGCACAAGTCATTGGTCCTTCTAAGTATGGATTTATGAAGAGATGTCACTGTCAAGACAGAGATGAAACTCTGTCCCTATATGCCAAATCCTATTCCCCTAGGTTACTCCCCCAGGACCCCTCCCCTGTTTTGCCCCTGTTGGTGTTAGAAGCGACTGGCCTCGCTCTCGTAGGCCATGTCTGCAAAACATATTGTGCAGCTGGCGTGTTACCTGGTGTGAGATGCCCTTGTCTGTTAGCCAACTCCCACTCCCTCTCAGTTCGGTCCTGGGACGCCAGCGAGAGGAGGGACCGTCTGTCTGAACCAGGATGCTCAGGGCGGTTACGACAAAGGGGTTTCAAAAGTGAGCCGCTGGGTTTTGGGTGCCCAACCTGAGGCCCATTAAAGGAGCCGACTTTTCAGAGTGGGTGCTTGGCCATCTGGGAAAGAGGCGTTTTGAACAGGGGGCAGCCTCTAGTCATGTGCTCAGGAGTTGAGACACCTCATGCGACAACTCATGGATGAGGCTCTTGCCTGTGGGATTAGACACGAAACGAGGGATCCTGGGTAAATCTTTGTCCATGGCGGTCCCTGTATTGGTTGCCCTCAGCTCAGCTGTTCCCTTCCTTACCCTCCTTCCCTCCACATGGACTCCCACGGGAGCAGGGAAGCGTTCAGATGGGCTGGATTTGATGGAGGAGCGACTGGATACATTTAAGGGCCTCCTAGTCCCATCAGACCAATCACAGCTTAGCTTGGTGCTGCACTATGCAGGAACCCTGTCGCTGACCAAGGGCAAAGAAGAGGGCATTAAGAGGAGCATTGCCAGCAGATCTAGGGGGTGATTATTCCTCTTAATTCAGCAGTGGTGAGGCCACATCTGGAGTGTTGCAACCAGTTCTGGGCCCCCCCCATTACAGAAAGGATGTGGGCTCATTGGAGAGAGACCAGCAGAGGGGAACAAAAAATGATTCAGGAGCTGGAGCACATGACCTATGAGGAGAGGCTGAGGGATTTGGGCTTGTTGAGTCTGCAGAAGAGAAGAGTGAGGGGGGATTTGAGAGCAGCCTGCAACTGCCTGAAGGGGGGTTCCAAAGAGGCTGGAGAGAGGCTGTTCTCAGTGGGGGCAGACGGCAGAACAAGGAGCAATGGGCTCAAGTTGCACTGGGGGAGGTCTAGGTTGGATATTAGGAAAAACTATTTCCCTAGGCGGGTGGGGAAGCGCTGGGCTGGGTTCCCTGGGGAGGGGGTGGAATCTCCATCCCTAGAAGTATTTTTAAGTCCTGGCTTGACAGCGCCCTGGCTGGGATGATTGAGTTGGGGTTGGTCCTGCTTTGGGCAGGGGGCTGGACTTGATGGCGTCTGAGGTTTCTGCCCGCCCTGGGATTCTATGATTCTCAGAGGCAGCCCTGGACTCTTAGCATGAGCTATGGAAGAAGCATGGGGTTATTCATTATTCCATGCACTGGGGGCAGAGCTCAGGGCAAGCAAAGAATTTGTATCCTTAGTGGATCCATTTAGCATGTGGCTGTTGTCTCTAGGCGCTGGCCAGCCACTACGTTTTCTTTCCTCTGTGGCCCAAATCAGCACTGAGTCTGGGTTTCCATTGGCTCTCACAAACGTGGAACAGACATGGTCTTTGAAGGGTGAAGGTGAATTGAGTGGACTGAGACAGTGAGTGTGAAGGGAAACACAAGTCTCAGCACTGTAGGATTCCTGTACAGCCGGGACAGAAAAGACTTACCAGCAGACACCGCCAAAAACCTCGCCCTATGGTGCGTCTAAGCCTTGGCATGGGGATGAAGAGTGACTTGGTACAACCAAAGGTCCAGCCCGCGGTAGGCCGGATGGATTCTCTGACCTTTGGCATCTGCCTCTCGAAGTGGGACTCATCCGCACCCATCCTCCCATGAGAGTCATCCGACCATTTCCCTTGTGAAGTTGTTTACAGTCGGTGTGTGTGTGTGGGGGGGTGCCGGATAGCGATGCACTGGGGAATGCAATGAGGCTTCAAAGGTTTCCGAGGACTCCACAAACTCTCATTAAAGGTTTCTACATGCAGAGTGTTGCATTATTGCATTATCACCATCCATTTGAATATTAAATGGATGCGAACGGCTTTTGACACCCAGGCATTGAGTAATAGTATTAGCATAAAATGTGCAAACAGGCCTCTCTAATCAGGTCAGCGTTTATCACATTGAAATCCAGAGGTAATTATATTTTAATTAAAATGGAGGATTGCTCTTTTTTTTTTTTTTTTTGGCAAATCAGCATGATGCCTTTGACGATACCACTATCATTGACAACAATTCATTTCAAATATTGTGTGTGAGAAAATTTCCACCTCCGTCAACTGCTCCAGTTCTGTTGGCCAGATGCTGGGAATGGGCGACAGGGGAAGGATGGTGTGATGATTCCCTCTTCTGTCCATTCCCGCTTGGGCAGCCGGCATTGGTCGCTGTCGGCAGACAGGACACTGGGCCAGGGCTGACTGGGGGATGCAATAAAGCTTCAGCGAGTCTGACCCTTCACAAAACACTCATTAAAGTTTTATACATGCAAAGTGTTGTATTAACGCAATAGTAAATAGACATGAACATCTTTTGACACCCGTGCATTGAGTAACAGTATTACCTTCAATGTGCACACCAGGCCACTGGTTTCATATTCTTAACCAGGTCATGATTTATCGCATTTTTAATCCTGGATTTCAAGGAATTGCTTTGTATTTATTTTCCATGATGCTCACAGGCGAGACCATTGACGATTAGGGATGGAAGAGACCTCAGGGGATCATCTGGTCCAACATCCGGCTCAAAGCAGGGCCTGCCCCAGGATGTTCTACTGGTGCAAATGCCTTTCCTGAAGCCACAATAATTTACAACATTGATTTCAAATAATGCATGTTAGGAAATTCCAGCTCTGCCAACAGCTCCAGCTCTGTCTGTGAGACGCTGGGAATGGATGACGAGGAGGGATCACATGATGGTTCCCGGTTCTGGTCACTGCCTCTGGGGCACCTGGCACTGGCCACTGTCGGCAAACAGGATACTGGGCTGGATGGACCTTTGGTCTGACCCAGCCTGGTCGCTCTTACGTTAACAAGAAGTTTCACTTTTGTCTTTGTTCTCAAAGGGTCCTCTGTCTACAAACGGCATTGTAACAGGGTGCACCGCCAGCCCCCCATTCTGGGGCCCTGCTGGCCCTCTCAAATCAGGCACAGAGAACTCAGGGTTGTGCAACACCTGGGCCTTTATTCACCCAAGCTTGTCCCACCACCAGTGCGACATATCGACAGTCTTTACAGGGTTCTTCTCCCTCTTACAGGCAGAGTCAGTCCTTAGCTAGAATGCCTCCAGCTCCCTCCCTGACTGGCCTCTCCCTCAGTACCTCCTCCCACTGCAGGCTCTTTCTAGTCCATATCACTCTTGCCTCGTCAGGCTGTGGGGTTGCCAACCCTCAGGCTGGCATCAGGCCTTTTCCTCAGCCCCGGTCTATTCCCCTTGGTGGGAGTTGATAAGAGAGAGGCTATTTAGGCGCTCTTGCAACAGCTGTTAAATCCCCCTGGCATTGCTGGATATCCTACCGCCCATGCGTGCAGCTCTGGTACACATGGGCAAGGTGAAGGAGGGAGGTCCGGGCTTTAAGAGATGATGACAATTGAACGCCACTATTAGTTTTGGAAAGGGTTGGAGGTACCAGAGGATGCCGTGAAGGCCAGAACTTTAACAGGGTTCAAAAAGCACTAGATAAATTCATGGAGGTTAGATCCATCAATACGTATTAGCTGGGATGGGCAGGGATGGTGTCCCTGGACTCTGTTTGTCTGAGGCTGGAAATGGGCGACAGGCGAGGGATCATATGGTGATTCCCTGTTCTGTTCACTCCCTCTGGGGCATCTGGCATTGGTCACCATGGGCAGACAGGACACTGGGCTGGATGGACCTTTGGTCTGGCCCAGTCTGGCCGCTCTCATGCCTTTCTCTTTGCCATCCACCAGTAGGTTAAACTGCAGGTGACAACACCTTGTTACCTTTTCAGGGGGCGTTCATTCTGAATTATAGTGGGGAGGCCTAGGAGGGATTCATAGCTGCATGTTTCTATTCTTGATAAATACCAAGTAAACGCCTGCGAAGCAACCCCTGCTGATCACCCTAACGATCCCTGTGTCCCTGCATCTGCAGAGAGAGGTCCATGGGGGACTTTATAGAATGTTCCCTTCTCCTGCTTTGGGATCTCCGCTCCCAGAGCCCCTCTGCCGTAGGGGGCATGGCTTTCTTCGCGAGGAAGATTCTGAGGTGCTCTAACAAACTCTTAGGGCTTGTCTGCAGTATGGAGAAGATCAACGCTGCCGTAGTCAAACTTCTGGGGTTCAAATTAGCGGATCTAGTGAAGACCCACGAATTCAAATGGAGAGGGTGCCCCCATTGGCACTGGTAGTCCTGCTCCTCCCACTGTGTGGGTGGAGCCAAAACCCAATTAAAGATACCTCGCGTCCAACTACATACTTAACAAAGCTGGAGCTGTGTCTCTTACATTGACTTTCCCCTTCAGTGGAGACCAGGCCTTGCTATGTCATGTTTGCTGGGTCAAATGGATGGTTCATGGAGGGAGTCATTATAAAAATCAAAAACAAACAAAAAAACCACCCAACATTAATTTGTTTCCCCCACTTCAGACTTTAAAGTCAAGCGAGTCTGAAAAGTACCAAGGCAGCCCTCTTTTGCTGTACGTTGACCCATGAAGTATTTCAGTATAATGAAGATCACTGCCAAGCACAATTCCTTATCATCACGGAGTGACATATTCCACATGGAAAGGGGCTGAACAAGAGCCTTAAAAAACATTATGTTCTACATACACCATGATTTGAAGGTGCATGGAGGACTTCAATAGCCCACCAAGCTCTTGTAGTCTCCTTCTTTCCAGGAGTGGAGTTCAGCCCCTAAGACCTGTTCTGAGGATCAGTCAGGTCACAGGACAGATGTCCGAAGATTGTTATGGGTACTGTATTGAACAAAGAGTGAAGAGATTGGAGGGGGAAATACTAAGGATCCAGAATCCCCATCCTTCTAGAATTTGCAAGGACAGCTCCACTTTTTCTCCCCGCCTGCTAGCTAGTGACCTGGATTTACAAGAACAATATTTAATGTTGGGCCTACTGGCAAACTCTTCTACTGATCTGTCTCCGAGCTCCCTACATGGAGTAAAGAAGGCAAAAAGCCCAAAACCAACCCTTAGTCAATGGCGCCAGCTAATTCCTGCTTTATGTCAAATGAGGTCAATAGAATGAAACCAGAAAATTATCTGGGGCAGACAGATTTTAAGAAGAAAAAAATGGATGCTGTAACATGGGTGTAACAGGCATTCCATCTGCAGTAAGATTTGTCATGTACTGATAATCTCAAGCAAGATCTGAAGAAGTACACATGCAACAGCATTTGCTTTGTAAATAAAGAGGGCGCAAGGAATGTGATATGTCTTCTAGGATTTCGGAAGAACAGTATAAAAGGATTTGCCATGCTAGGCTCTTCCAACCACTTCTCTTGATTTCATCTTCCTGCTGAACGGATGAGTCTGATACTTCCCTACTTGCAACGGAATCCTGCAAAAATACTTTGTGATTTTGGTAAATGACGAGGGAATATCTAAGTGTGTTGGGGTTCCCCTGTTTTACGAATATATTCACCTTTACTTTATTTAATTGTAGGGATTGATTTCTGTTGACTTTAGAGGTTAAGGATGTGATTTTCACAAAGAGAAAGGTGTATGGGACACCTGATTCTTATTAACTTTAATACAGAAATGCAAATCCATTAAGCGACTTTTAAAAAACCTCATCCTTGAAGTACTTTAATCCTAGACACTATTCATTATTAAAGAAAAATAATTATATACACACAAATGTTATGGTTTTCCATGTGTGTAAAGCTGACATTCTATTCATAGGCAGGAGGAATTGAGCCTGGGAACATAGGAACTAAAGCCATGAGCATCTACAGCATGAGCTAAAAACCAGGTGGCACTTAGCAAAGGCTGTGGAGCAGCATTCATTCCTACTAGTGGTTTCAGTGGCTCTCAGTTGCACGAGTACACATCCTCTGCTCTTTTCAAAGCAGCTAAACCCATGTTAGAATCCTAGAGATAAAACCCAATTTTCTTTTTTGAGAAAAAAATATTTGATTTCCTATGTCATTTTTTCAAGTGTAAATCTATTGCTGCTCTTGATTTAGTATTTATTGATGAACTAGATGAAAACCTAAGTGCCAGACAGAGTCAAGTCCAGGGCTCCATCTGTCTCGGTACCTTCTCTGCCAGAGAGGGTCAATTCTGGATGCTTCCCAAGGAATTAATGGAGCTGGGCAGTTATGGAGGGATCCATCCCATTGCGGTCCTAGCTCCTGGCAGAGAAAGGACTCAACGGCACATAGCATGGGGGCCATCATTGGCCATCTTGGCTGCCAGCCATTGATGGCTTTTTGAGCCCAGCCACATATTGGCTCTCCATGCAGAAAACAGGGATCTCCAATCTTTCTTCCTGCCTAGTTCATCCGTATGCACCGCAGAGCAGGAAATGACTTTCTGCCTTGCCCACACCACAGGGTTGGAGGCTTTTCCAGGTCGACTGTGCCGGTGTGAGTTACACCTGGCAAGAGTGTTGTGCTAGGACTGACCAGTGCCAACCTTACAGGCAGGAACTGACATGGACCAAGAGAGTTGTGCCTGGAGCAGTGACAGCGGAACATGCTGCACACATCACAGCTGGGCCCCATAGTCAGGATTTCAGCCCGGCATCCAGAATTTTCACGTGCTCCCTCCTAAAGGGCCTGGCATAACTAGGTTAATGATCAGAGGAACAGGTGGGCGAGCCAGGATTGTGAACGAGATGTTTCTTTGAGTCCACAGGTGACCTTGGGCAAGTCACGGGGCTTCGCTGTGGCCTCTACGGAAACACGAGTAAGAATTGCCCCATTCACATGGATCGTATGGCAGCAAAGGGGTGACTGGAGCAAGGATGGGGTCCATTGTCAGTGCTTGAGGGAACTGCCAGTATTGTTGGGGAATGGCAATAAAGTAGCCTCAGTACTTGTGGATGAGCAGACTCAAGAAACAGACTGTGTGGAGGGAGGTCAAATTAATAGTGGCAATGGGTCAGGACTACAGCAAACGCGAGTGTGAAAGGGGCACCAATGAAAGCCTCACAGACTCAGGATGCGTCTAGACTATAGGGATTTTCAGAAAAAAGTGGCCTTTTTTCGAAAACACTTCCCCTGCGTCTAGACTACCGCTGAGTTCTTTCAAAATTAAATCGGAAGAACGCAGCGGTTTTTTCGATCATGGTAAACCTCATTTCACAAGGAAAAGCGCCTTTTTTCAAAAGTGCTCTTTCGAAAAGCATTCTTGAATGCAAACAGGGCTTTTTCAAAAGAGAGTATCCAGACTGCCTGGGTACTCTTTTCAAAAAAACGGCTTGCGTTTTCAAAAGTACTGGTTGTGGCCTAGACGCTCTTTTTCAGAAGAGGCTTGCAGCCTAGACTTAGCCTCGGGCATTAAATCATCATTTTGTTCACTGTCCAGCCATTCATCCTGGCTCCTCCATGATTCTCCATAGCACGAGAGCTGAGCTTTGTGTCTCTGCTTCCACCAGCAGCTTGCCTTTTCCTAACTCCCTGCTTTCTCTTGCAGCCTAACTCCACTGCACAAAGATGTCCACAGCAAAGCTCTGGTATACAGATCTGAAGTCAGAAGAGTCACAGCAAGACAAAGACACCAAAACAAAGGATCAGACAAAGGGTTGTCCTCCACGTCCACAGGGCCCTAAGGGTCCCAAATGCCCAAAATGTCCCAAGTGCCCTAAACATCCCAACTGCCCAAAATGTCCAGACTGCCCAAAATGTCCGCCTTGTCAGCCTTCCTGTCCGTGCCGGCCCTGCCCACGGCCCTGCCCGCCCAGGTGTCCATCGATCTGCCCACCGTCGTGTGTGAATGTCTGCAACGAGCCGTGTGTCACACGCTGCAGGGACTCCACTACCGTGGTCTATGCACCCCCAGTTCAAGTAATATTCCCAGGCCCAATCCTTAGCACTTGCCCTCAGGATAGCGTGGTGGGATTCTCGCTCCCGGCTGGAATATTTGGCCCACGGCCTTCTGGGGGCTTGTTGGGAGCTGGGGGCTCTGTGGGTCCCGGGGGCTATTTGGGAGCTGGTTCTGGAGGCTCTTTTGGTATTGGGGACTCCTTCAGTGCTGGGGGATATTTTGGTGCTGGGGGCCCATCCTTTGGGACCATATGTTGCAACCCCTGCTGCTGTGGGAGATGTCGGCCATGTTAAACCCAACAGGAGTCACCACGGAAGATGACTCTACCAGGAAATGAGAAACGAGCTGCTGATTCACAATTGAATTGATGAGCTTGAGATGTGATGGGCCCATGGCTCTTACCGCGGTCAGTGGGGCCGTGAGAGCCCAGCACCTCTTCAACATCACACATGCCTGTCTCCCTCTCTCGTCTTAGGCTTTCTTTTCAATTCCTGACCTCATGTTTTCCCACCTTCTTTGATATATTTTTGTTTCCATATCTGGGGCTTTGGGCTGGTCTGTGCTGGTGGGGAGAACAGAAGTATCATAGACACGTGTCAATTCACGTCTGATTGTCCAAGCGACTGTTCAACTGCAACACCGAAAGCTGCACATCTTGTGTCAAGCACATCACCTAAGGAGGGTAATTTGTTGTATCCCTCACTGAAACTGTAACCGTGCTACTCTCCTGCCTTCTGCACGTGTGCTCTGCTCTTCCGCTTACATTAAAATTGTCTCACATCATATTATTGGAATTGTGGTTTTACACTCGCTTCTGTTCTCTGAGAGTGGGGCTCAGACTTTTTAGGCTGTTCTGCCCCTTTCATGAATTTCATTTGTTTTCTCTGCCCTCAAGAGCAGCTGCTTCCACCATCAGCCATGAACATACAAACCTGTCCCAGTGCACTGTTATTGCGAGATTGCTGGGTGTCCTGTTTTTACATGGAATTAGAAAATACATAAACTGGAATAAGAATACTGTACTTACATGTCAATGTCTAGCTTCCAGAACAGCATGAATAAGACATTGGATTGAAATTTTAGTTTGTATTGACTATGCTGGGGTTTTTGAGGCGGTCTGTGGTAAAACTAAGGCGTTATGACAATGTTACGATGTACCCTCCAGAAAACTTGAGTCTACGGTGGACCGTGTGTCCCCTCATCCTTGTCTGAATCCACTGCCTAAAGCTGTCTGATGAATTATCCTAGTCTGCTACCATGGGTCAATCGTTATGAATTTTTCCTGCTCCTCAAAACATTGAAAAACTTGGCTGACTCAAAAACGGGCTCCCTCCTACTCAATTCCTCCTGCAAAATCCACAAAATAGAAATGCATTGATTCACCCCAGCACAGATGTACTAGGGCAAACCAATAGCCCTTCTACCCACTGTAGTTAACCATTGGCAGGTGCCAGATTCTGTAGAGTGAAGGGGACTTTTGAGAAATCCTTTGCCTCTTGTCCAACCCTGCTGTGTATTAGTTGAAGGTTTAGAGAGACCCACAGCATGGGGTTCTTCCTATTCCACTTGGCGAATAGCCACGGATAGATCTGTCCCTCAGGAAATTACCTAATTCTCATCAGAACTTGAATGCAGTTGCACACTCAGACCTCACGGCATCCCACGGAGATGGGGTCTCTAGGGACACAGTGTGTGGTGTGGAGATGGACGTCCTATTCTTTCACTTCCACTTGCTGCCCATTATTTTCATGGAGGGATCCCTCATTCCTGTGGGTGTGGAGGAGCAAAGGACACCTCCCATTCACTGTCTCCCCACCAGCCAGGAATGTATGGCCCTTGATCACATGCCCCATGTCTCCCTGTTTCTAAGACAAGCATTATTTTTATAGTCTTGGATCAGTCCTCCACCTCCTTCTTCAATACAGCACAGCACATTCAGCAAACATAAAGAAAACCATAAAGGAAACTTAGAAACCTGTTGGGGAACACTTTAATCTTCCAAATCACTGTTAAAAAGATCTTGAAGGGGCTGTCTTGTCAGAAACCAGTTCTACTAGACAGACACAGAGAAACACTGGAATTAGAGTTCATCTGCAAATTCAATTCCCATGCTGATGGACCCAATCATGCTGAAGGGTGGTTGGGGCACTATCAACTTAAAAAGTTGTTTGCACCTTCAACGAGTGTTGTGTAGACTTCTATGTCAGGAAGGATACTATCAATTCACTTTGATTCTTATCTGCTTTGTTTTAACAACCCATCTTCAGATACTTACTGATTCCCTCTAGCTCATTGTCTCCCACCCTACTCCTTTTTTTTCTCTCCTGCCTCCCTGCCCCCGGTCTTCTCTCCTATTTATTTTGGGTCTGCACATCCTAAACTCAAAACTCCGGTCATTTGAAGAAGTGGGCTGTGCCCACGAAAGCTCATGATCCCATCTACATGTTTTGTTAGTCTATAAAGTGCTACCAGACCATTTGAAGCAAAGGAAGAGTTTGTCCATATTGGGTGAGCACCCCATATCCACGTTTTGGGAACCCCCTGCCCAATTGCTGGAATACTTTTACACTCCAAGTTGGGTTTCTTCTGACCCAGATGTCGGGAACATTTCTTGGGTTGGGGGCCAGTGACCTAGAGGAAAATCTGTCGGGGGCCATGCACAAGTGAAACGCAAAAACAAAACTTTCCCTGAGGTGGCCAACGGCTGACCAGGAGAGATACTCTCCCACAATTCCCTCGCCACCGAAGTCTAGCCCCATGGGGTAGGAGATGGGAGGGGCTGGAGTGTCAGTGCGGGCTCCCCAATGCTGGGGTGGAACCGTAGGGCCCAGGAGCTGGATCCAGGTGAACCGAGGGCAGAATCAGCGCCCCGGGCATTAGGTTCCCCGCCCCATTCTAAACAGAGATAAAGGAAGAATTAAACAAGGTATGATGTCCCCTATGGAGCTCGCAGTGCTGACTTCTGGATGTTGGAATTTTCGTTGTTTCAGACAGGCTGCTTCATGGGGAATTGCAGCTGTGAAGAAACACTGATATCTGGAAAGGAATGTCCCTCAAGAGGCAGGAAGTGTTACAAATCCTTTTCACAAATTGGTGGCTGGAGAAGAGAGAGAGAACCCAAATCAGGTTGGAAAGCTTGGCCTTTGTTTGTCCAAGGGTAACAACCTAACCAGGCTGTCTACATCACCCTTCCTTCATGTACCGGAGACAATTCATGGTGGGAAATGGGGGAAGGGAAAGTTCAAATCTAATAGGAAGCGATGGGAAACTGAGGAAGTCTCCGGGGGACTGCTGAATCCGTTCAGTCACATGCCTGCAGTACACAGACCGTCCTTGCACAGCTTAGAAACAGTGAAAGCGGGCTGTTGATACAGCTGCAGGCTCCTGGTGTCGGTCCGAGTAGCATCGCTAGTCAGGTGGGGCCGTGCTGACTTGCACCTCTGAGAATCTGGCCCGTACGCCTTGAAGAGCAGATCAAAAGCCTGCCTCTCCTGGAGCTCTTCAGAGGGAGCAAACCCCAGAGACGCCGGCCTGTGAACAAGGCTTCCAAAGCGCAGAGGGCCTCAGCCACAGAGCCAGGCCCACGAGAGCCCCGGGGCAGTGAGCACCAATTACATTTCAATACATTCTCTCATGCGCACCGATTAACACTGATTTGGAAGCCAGACGCTGACATGTAAGTGCAACGTTTCCATTCCAACTGGTGTATTTTATAATTCTAGGTAAAAGCGAGACACCCAGCAATCTCACAACAACAGTGCGCTGGGACAGGTCTGTAGTTCTGTGTCGGATGATGGCAGCGAGTCGTGGGAAAGGGGTGAAACTCGGGGGCAGACAAGACGGATCAGATTTATGAAAGGGGCAGAAGAGCCTACAAAGGTTGCGCACCAAAGTCTTAGGAGACCTGATCAGCATCTCACCTCAGGGTCTCAGCGAGGAGACACCAGCCATGTGTCCTCCCCACCAACTGGGATTTCCCACAGTGGTTTGTCAGCAGAGAACGGAAGGGAGCGAAAAACCACAAGTCCAATAATATGATGCAAGACAATTTTAATGCGAGCAGAAGGGCAGAACACACGTGCAGAAGACAGGACAGCAGCACGAATACAGTTCCATTGAGGGGTACAACAAATCACAATTTCTAGGGGATGCACGTGACACAAGACATTCAGCTTTAGGTGGTGCTGTTGTACAGTTACTCAGACAATCGGATGTGTATTGACACATGTCTATGGTACTGCTGTTCTCCCCACCAGCATCCAACAGCCCAAAGCAGCAGATATGGAGACCAAACAGAAGAGGTGGGAAGCCATGAGGTCGGGAACCGAAGAGAAAGCCTAATGCGAGAGAGGGAGACAGGCATGTGCGATGTTGAAGAGGTGCTGGGCTGTCACGGCCCCACTGACTTCAGCAGGAGCCGAGGGCCTAACACTGCTTCATCTCATCAGCTCAGCCGGGAATCAGCAGCTCGTTTGTCATTTCCTGGCAGCGTCGTCTTCCGTGGTGACTCCTGTTGGGTTTAACATGGCCAACATCTCCCAAAGCGGCAAGGGTTGCAACGTACAGTGCCAAAGGATGAGCCCCCGCCACCAACACAGCCCCCAGGACCAAAAGAGCCTCCAGGACCCAACAAGCCCCCAGCTCCCAAATAGCCCCCAGAACCCACAGAGCTCCCAGCTCCCAGCAAGCCCCCAGAAGGACGTGGGCCAAACATTCCAGCCGGGAGCGAGGAGCCCACCACGCTATCCTGAGCGCAAGTGCTAAGGATTGGGCCTGGGAATATCACTTGGACCGGGGGTGCATAGACCACGGCAGTGGAGTCCCCGCAGCGTGTGACACACGGCTCGTTGCAGACATTCACACACGGCGGTGGGCAGATCGATGGACACCTGGGCGGGCAGGGCCTTGGGCAGGGCCGTGGGCAGGGCCGTGGACAGGGCCGCGGGCAGGGTCGCGGGCACGGCCGCGGGCAGGGCGGGCAGGGCTCACAAGGCTTGCATTCAGGGCACTTGCAACACTTAGGGCAGTCGCAGCCTTTAGGGCACTCAGTACGCTGGGGACACTCAGGACAACCCTTTGTCGGATACTTTGTTTTGGTGTCTTGGTCTTGCTGTGAATCTTGTGACTTGAGATCGTTCAGCCAGAGCTTTGCAGTGGACATCTTTGTGCAGTGGAGTTTGCCTGAAAGAGAAAGCAGGGAGTTAGCAAGAGGCAAGCTGCCAGTGGAAGCAGACTCACAAAGCTCAGCTCTCGTGCTATGGAACCAGGGTGGGTGGCTGGACAGTGGAGAAAATGATGATTAAACACTTTTTTATGTGAGGGCTTCATTGGTGTCCTGTTTACTGTCGCTGGGTCTGAAATGCAAACTAGGGGCCCGGCTGTACCATGTGTCGCATGTTCTGCTCTCACTGCTTCACGTACAACTCGCTTGGTCCATGCCAGTTCCTGCCCGTCGGCTCTACACTGGACAGTCCTAGCACAGCACTCCCACTGGGTATAACTCACCCCCGCACAGTGGGTCTGGAAAAGCCATCAGCCCTGTGGTGTGGGCGAGGAAGAAAGGCATTTCCTGGTCTGCGGCGCATAGTGATGAGCTAGAGAAGAGTGACAGGCGGTGGAGGAGAGATTGCGGCTCCCTGTTCTAAGCAAGGAGCCAATATGTGCCTGGGCTCAAAAAGAGTTAGATAAGATCCCAGTGGATAGGCCCATCAGTGCCTGCAGCCATCATGGCCAACAATGCCCCCCTATGAGATAATTTTACACTTTAAGAACGGGCCTTAACAGAGATGCTAACTACCTTACCCATTACAAAGACAGCTTCCCCAATTATCACCCCTAATATCATTATCTCATAGACACTAACCTCCCGCCCTCACTCCCACCCCCATTCTAAAATCTGATTTGTCAATTTTATATATGTTCACTTTCTTTGATTCTACCCCTTTGGTATGTATGGTTGTGCCAATTTTCTTCCACAATTTGATCTGAGGAAGTGGGTCTGGCCCACGAAAGCTCATCACCTAATAAACCATCTTGTTAGTCTTTAAAGTGCTGCATAGTCCTGTCTTTTGTTTATGGAACCCACAGGCTCTGAGGACAGTGGGGAGTGTGAACGCTGCTCCACAGCTTAGCTAAGTGGCATCTGATCTTTAGCTCCTGGCTCATAGCTTTAGCCCTTAAAGTCCCAGGTTCAATCCCGTCTAATAATGCCTAGAATCTCTCAGCTTTACCCACAGAAACATTTCCATGTATAGATTTTTTAAAAAGCTGAATGGTCTCTATTTGAAAGCTCTCTAGTACTGCATGGAAGATATTTTGAAGCCCCTTAATGGACTTGCATTCCCAGGTTAAAGTTCATGAGACTTTGGTGTCCCATACACCCAATGTCAAAGAAATACATTCATAAAAACAGGGGAACCCCCACACACCTTGATATTCCCCTGCTGATTACCAAAATCACAAATTATTTTCGCAGGATTCTGTTCCGAGTAAGTAAGTGTGAGACTTACCCGTTCCGCAGGGAGATCGAATCAAGAGAAGTGGTTGGAAGAGGCTTGAGCGGCCGTCCCTTTTATACGGTTCTTCCGACATTCTGGAGGAAGTAATACATTCCCTTTGCCTTACTTATTTACATATCAAATTCTGTGACACCTGTTCTTCCTCAAGCCTATTGATTTGTTCACTGCTTGTCATTATCAGTAACAATCAGCCTTACATCTTGTGCCACGTGTTACACCCACATCATGGCCCACATGTGTCTTCATCTTACCATCTATGTGCGCCAGATCAACGTCTGCCCTCATTCCACTGATCTGATTTGCGATCCATTGAGAAGTAAGCCGGCTCCATTGGGAAAGGGCCGGTTTGGAGGGTTTTGAGCCTGAAGGGAACTCGGAGATGGACCAGAAGAACAATTTGCCATTCTGGCCAGATTCTGTTTTGGCCTTTGAAATCCAGGTGCGGAGAAAATGGAGATTCCCTTCAGTTACTAGAAGGATCCTCAGCATCTCTGACCTCTTCATTTTCTTACCAATACAACACCCGTAACACACCACTGACATTGGCCCAGTGACTCCAGTGGTCGTGGCATCAGATCCTAGGGGCAGCTATCCACTCACTGGACTATGTTTCTGCACTCAGCCCAGCTCCCTATCGAGTGGGGGAAGGGAAGACAGGAATCTTCTGTGAAGTCACCTCTGGACCTAACTGTGCAGATACATGAGTTTGGGATCGTCAGAGGGACCAGCCCTAGCTGCTTCACTCTGCTTCTTTACCTCCCCTTGTGTCCCAGGGCTAAATGCAAGGAGGTGTGGGATAGAAAGGCTATCATGGGCTTTGTATCTAAGCATGCCACCTATACACGCATGCTCCATTCGGAACAAAAGACATGTCCTACAAGCATGTTGAAAAGAGAGCAGCCAGACTGGTCCTGACCAAGGGTCTATCTAGCCCAGTGTCCTCTCTTGCAACAGTGGCCACTGCACAGGTACCCAGCAAGAAAACTAGGCCAGTGTTAATCCTCTAGTGGCCCATCTCTTGTGGCCCATCCCACGCTTCTGACAGCGAGTGGGAACTGTCGGCCGTGGTGGAGTTTCCTGAGTACTTCACTTGAAATACATTGTGTGAAAGGACTGTGGCATGATCAAAGGAGTTGAACTAACTGACTCCAGCCGAGCATCCTGGGTCTGGTTCCGCCTTGCGCAGGCTGTGGGACGAGGTGACCTCCTGAAGTCTCTTCCCACCCTTTCCTGCTTTCTATAAATCCACAATCTTACCCATGGGCACCATGCAAAAGAGGCAAAGCTCATTTTTAATTGCAATAAATTACAGCAGAGGGCTCTTTATTCTACTCACATTTCCTTGTCTTGTGTACGAATCAGTATTAGTAAGACCTTCTATCCAAATGTAAGCTTGTACCGATTTCCCTAGAGCGTCTTATACAGCCTGTTGTGAAATTAGATATTGAGGCGAGCTGATGTATCGCCAGGAAGACCTTTGTGTGTTCCCATGGCTCTGCGTACCCAGATGGGAACCACTGCCTTTTCCAGAGAATAGAAATAAGCAGGTACGCTGCCAGGTCTGCTGCCAGGGGGTGAATTTTACCCTCTTTCCACTAACTGCAAAGTGGGAAAAGTTTACAGGTAACAACTGTGCCTGGAAAAGAGAATGATTAATTTTTCCAGCTCCTCAAGCTTCAGATACATTCTACCACTGTGTGGATTCCAAAATGGGGTTTCTCCTCATATTCTGTTCTCACCTGCCAAGTCACCAAAATCAGAAACAGGGCAGAAATTGCCAAGATGAAAACACATGTGGGCCATGATGTGGGTGTAACACGTGGCACCAGATGCAAGACTGATAATTACTGATAACCGCAAGCAGTGAACAAATCAATAGGCTTGAGGAAATAAAAAGTTTCATATAATTTGTTTAGTAAATAAGTAAAGCACAAAGAATGCATTACGTCCTCCAGGATGTGGGAAGAACAGTATATAAGGGACGGCCGCTCAAGCCTCTTCCAACCTCTTCTCTTGATTCGATCTCCCTGCTGAACGGGTAAGTCTCTCGCTTATTTACTGTGGACGGAATCCTGCAAAACTCATTTGTGATTTTGGTAATCAGCAGGGGAATCTCGAGGTGTCTGGGGATTCCCCCTTGAATAAATAAGTTCAAGGTGAATATGTTAAATTATAGGAATTGATTTAGGCTAACTTTAGGAGTTAAGGGTGTGATTTTCAAAATGAAAGAGATATATGGGAAACCTGATTCTCATTAACTTTAAGTTGGGAATGCAATCTATTAAGAGACTTTAACTCATCCTTTAAGAACTTTAAAACAAGAGAGTATTCAGCATTCAAAAAAAATAATTCTAGACACAAAACCGTAATACACCTTCCATGTGTGTACAGCCGACAGACTCTAGTTGTAGTCCTTGTTGTTTCTGTGGTGGGATTGAACCTAGGACCTTTGGGGCTAAGCTGTGAGCCAGGAGCTACAAATCACAGGGCACATAGCTAAGCTGTGGAGCAGAGTTCCAACTCCCTACTGGCCTCAGGCCTATATATCTGAGTATTGCCAGGTCCGACGCACTTTCCCAAGCCGCTAAGCCGATCTTGGCGCACTAGGGCTATGCCCCATTCTTTCTTCAGAAAAGAGGCATATTGTGTTCCCAGGTCATTTCTAAGTGGAATGGATTGCTCCTCTCGCTTCTCATTGACAACTGAGATACAAACAGAAATGCCAGATGAGGCCAAGACCAGGCTCCATCTGCCTTGCAACCTTCTCTGCCAGTGCGGGTCAGCGCCGGATGCTTCCCAGGGAGTGAACAGATCTGGGCAATTATGGCAGGATCCATCCCATAGTGGTTCAATCCCGGCTCCTAGCAGGAAATGAACTCGGCTCCCTATAGCTGGGACGGGGATGGGGGGCGCATTGTTGGCCATCTCGGATGTCAGCCATTGATTGGCCTATCCTCTGGAAGCTTGTATAACGCTTTTTGAGCCCAGGCACATATGGGCTCCATGCTTAGAACAGGGAGCCGCAATCTCTCCTCCACCGCCTGTCACTCTTCTCTAGCTCATCACTATGCGCCGCAGACCAGGAAATGCCTTTCTGCCTCGCCCACACCACAGGGCTGATGGCTTTTCCAGACCCACTGTGCGGGGGTGAGTTATACCCAGTGGGAGTGCTATGCTAGGACTGTCCAGTGTAGAGCCGACGGGCAGGAACTGGCATGGACCAAGCGAGTTGTACGTGAAGCAGTGAGAGCTGAACATGCTCCACATGTACAGCCGGGCCCCTAGTTTGCATTTCAGACCCAGCGACAGTAAACAGGACACCAATGAAGCCCTCACACAAAAAAGTGTTCAATCACCATTTTCTCCACTGTCCAGCCACCCACCCTGGTTCCATAGCACGAGAGCTGAGCTTTGTGAGTCTGCTTCCACCGGCACCTTGCCTCTTGCTAACTCCCTGCTTTCTCTTTCAGGCAAACTCGACTGCACGAAGATGTCCACTGCAAAGCCCTGGCTGAACGATCTCAAGTCACAAGATTCACAGCAAGACCAAGACACCAAAACAAAGTATCCGACAAAGGGTTGTCCTGAGTGTCCTCAGCGTACTGAGTGCCCTAAAGGCTGCGACTGCCCTAAGTGTTGCAAGTGCCCTGAATGCAAGCCTTGTGAGCCCTGCCCGCCCTGCCCGCGGCCGTGCCCGAAGCCCTGCCCACGACCCTGTCCACGGCCCTGCCCACGGCCCTGCCCACCCAGGTGTCCATCGATCTGCCCACCGCCGTGTGTGAATGTCTGCAACGAGCCGTGTGTCACACGCTGCGGGGATTCCACTGCCGTGGTCTATGCACCCCCGGTTCAAGTGATATTCCCAGGCCCAATCCTTAGCACTTGCGCTCAGGATAGCGTGGTGGGATCCTCGCTCCCGGCTGGAATGTTTGGCCCACGTCCTTCTGGGGGCTTGTTGGGAGCTGGGAGCTCTGTGGGTTCCGGTGGCTATTTGGGAGCTGGGGGCTTGCTGGGTCCTGGAGGCTCTTTTGGTCCTGGGGGCTGTGTTGGTGGCGGGGGCTCATCCTTTGGCACCGTATGTTGCAACCCCTGCCGCTGTGGGAGATGTTGGCCATGTTAAACCCAACAGGAGTCACCACGGAAGACGACGCTGCCAGGAAATGACAAACGAGCTGCTGATTCCCGGCTGAGCTGATGAGATGAAGCAGTGTTAGGCCCTCGGCTCCTGCTGAAGGCAGTGGGGCCGTGACAGCCCAGCACCTCTTCAACATCGCACATGCCTGTCTCCCTCTCTCGCATTAGGCTTTCTCTTCGGTTCCCAACCTCATGGCTTCCCACCTCTTCTGTTTGGTCTCCATATCTGCTGCTTTGGGCTGTTGGATGCTGGTGGGGAGAACAGCAGTACCATAGACATGTGTCAATACACATCCGATTGTCTGAGTAACTGTACAACAGCACCACCTAAAGCTGAATGTCTTGTGTCACGTGCATCCCCTAGAAATTGTGATTTGTTGTACCCCTCAATGGAACTGTATTCGTGCTACTGTCCTGTCTTCTGCACGTGTGCTCTGCCCTTCCGCTCGCATTAAAATTGTCTTGCATCATATTATTGGACTTGTGGTTTTTCGCTCCCCTTCTGTTCTCTGCTGACAAACCACTGTGGGAAATCCCAGTTGGTGGGGAGGACACATGGCTGGTGTCTCCTCGCTGAGACCCTGAGGTGAGATGCTGATCAGGTTTCCTAAGACTTTGGTGTGCAACCTTTGTAGGCTCTTCTGCCCCTTTCATAAATCTGATCCGTCTTGTCTGCCCCCCGAGTTTCACCCCTTTCCCACGACTCGCTGCCATCATCCGACACAGAACTACAGACCTGTCCCAGCGCACTGTTGTTGTGAGATTGCTGGGTGTCTCGCTTTTACCTAGAATTATAAAATACACCAGTTGGAATGGAAACGTTGCACTTACATGTCAGCGTCTGGCTTCCAAATCAGTGTTAATCGGTGCGCATGAGAGAATGTATTGAAATGTAATTGGTGCTCACTGCCCCGGGGCTCTCGTGGGCCTGGCTCTGTGGCTGAGGCCCTCTGCGCTTTGGAAGCCTTGTTCACAGGCCGGCATCTCTGGGGTTTGCTCCCTCTGAAGAGCTCCAGGAGAGGCAGGCTTTTGATCTGCTCTTCAAGGCGTACGGGCCAGATTCTCAGAGGTGCAAGTCAGCACGGTCCCACCTGACTAGCGATGCTACTCGGACCGACACCAGGAGCCTGCAGCTGTAACAACAGCCCGCTTTCACTGTTTCTAAGCTGTGCAAGGACGGTCTGTGTACTGCAGGCATGTGACTGAACGGATTCAGCAGTCCCCCGGAGACTTCCTCAGTTTCCCATCGCTTCCTATTAGATTTGAACTTTCCCCTTCCCCATTTCCCACCATGAATTGTCTCCGGTACATGAAGGAAGGGTGATGTAGACAGCCTGGTTAGGTTGTTACCCTTGGACAAACAAAGGCCAAGCTTTCCAACCTGATTTGGGATCTCTCTCTTCTCCAGCCACCAATTTGTGAAAAGGGTTTGTAACACTTCCTGCCTCTTGAGGGACATTCCTTTCCAGATATCAGTGTTTCTTCACAGCTGCAATTCCCAGTCAATCTGCCAGTACCAAACAACAAAAATTCCAACATCCAGAAATCAGCACTGCGAGCTCCACAGGAGACTTCATACCTTGTTTAATTCTTCCTTTATCTCTGTTTAGAACAGGGTGGGGAACCGAAGGCCCTAGGAGCTGATGCTGTCTCTGGTTCACCTGGATCTGGCTCCCAGGCTTTATGGTTCCACCCCAGCAATGGGGAGCCTGCACTGGCACTCCAGCCCCTCCCATCTCCTACCCCATGGGGCTAGGCTTCGGTGGCGAGGGAATTGTGGGAGAGTATCTCTCCTGGTCAATAGTTGGCCACCTCAGGGAAAGTTCTGTTTTTGCGTTTCACTTGTGCGTGGCCCCCGACAGATTTTTCTGCAGGTCACCGGACCCCAACCCAAGAAAGGTTCCCGACATCTGGGTTAGAAGAAACCCAACTTGGAGTGTAAAAGTATTCCAGCAATTGGGCGGGGGGGGCCGGGGGTGTTCCCAAAACGTTGATATGGGGTGCTCACCCGATATGGACAAACTCTTCCTTTGCTTCAAATGGTCTGGTAGCACTTTATAGACTAACAAAACATGTAGATGGGATCATGAGCTTTCGTGGGCACAGCCCACTTCTTCAAACGACCGGAGTTTTGAGTTTAGGATGTCCAGACCCAGAGTAAATAGGAGAGAAGTGGGGGCAGGGAGAGAAAAAAAGGATAGGGTGGGAGACAATGAGCTAGAGGGAATCAGTAAGTATCTGAAGATGGGTTGTTAAAACAAAGCAGATAAGAATCAAAGTGAATTGATAGTATCCTTCCTGACATAGAAGTCTACACAACACTCGTTGAAGGTGCAAACAACTTTTTAAGTTGATAGTGCCCCAACCACCCTTCAGCATGACTGAGTCCATCAGCATGGGAATTGAATTTGCAGATGAACTCTAATTCCAGTGTTTCTCTGTGTCTGTCTAGTAGAACTGGTTTCTGACAAGACAGCCACTTGAAGATCTTTTTAACAGTGATTTGGAAGATTAAAGTGTTCCCCAACAGGTTTCTATGTTTCCTTTATGGTTTTCTTTATAGTAATAGAGATGTAGCCGTGTTAGTCTGGTCTAGCTGAAACAAAAGACACGACTATGTCGCACTTTAAAGACTAACAAGATGGTTTATTAGGTGATGAGCTTTCGTGGGCCAGACCCACTTCCTCATATCAAATTGTGGAAGAAAATTGGCATGACCATATATACCAAAAGGATACAATCAAAAAAAGTGAACACATATAAAAAGGACACATCAAATTTCAGAACAGAGGGGGGATGAGGGGAGGAGGTTAATGTCTGTGAGCTAATTATGTTAGAGGTGATAATTGGGGAAGCTATCTTTGTAATGGGTGAGATAATTAGCATGTTTGTTAAGGCCCAGTCATAAAGTGTCAAATTTAAGCATGAATGACAGTTCAGAGGTTTCTCTTTGAAGTCTTGTGTTAAAATGTCTTTAAAGCAGGATGCAGGTAGTCTAGTCTGTTTTGTGTGCATTGATTCTTTGGCAAAGTGTCTGAGATGTTTGTCCAATGTACATAGCAGACGGACACTGTTGGCACATGATGGCAAAAATTATATTTCTGAATGAGCAGGAATATGTGTTCTTGATCTTATAACTGAACTTAGAACAACGTTTCCTCAGATCCTGTCCCCTTTTACCGCTTTTCTACTTACTCTACATCGATGACATCTTTATGATCTGGACCCATGGCCAAGAAACACTGGATGCATTCCACAGAGACTTTAACAACCTACAGCCCACCATCAGCCTCAGCCTGGACCATTCTACACGAGAGATCCATTTCCTGGACACCACAGTACAAATCACCAATGGTAAATTAGATATCTCTACAGAAAACCCACTGGCTCATACAGTTACCTACATGCCTCCTGCTCCCATCCAGAACACACCATACGATCCATCATCTATAGCCACGCCCTTCAATACAAACTATACTGGAACAGGATGCTACTCTCCGAGAGGCTCCGGGAAACAGACCCATAGTCTCCTATAGACAACCACCTAACCTCAGGATGATTCTTACCAACAACCACAGGACGTACCACACTAATACCAACCCTGGAACTTTCCCTTGCAACAAACCCTTTGCCAGCTTTGCCCACATATTTACTCTGCTGACACCATTATTGAATCTAACCAATTCAGTTATAAGATCAAGAACACTTATTCCTGCTCATCCAGAAATATAATTTATGCCATCATGTGCTGACAATGTCCGTCTGCTATGTACATTGGACAAAAGTCTCAGACACTTCGCCAAAGAATCAATGCACACAAAAAAGATATCAGACAGTTTCACAAAGAAAAAACAGTTCCTTGTCATTTCAACCAGAAAGAGCATTGTCTCAACGCCTTGACTACCTGCATCCTGCTTCAAAGACATTTTAACACAAGACTTCAAAGAGAAACCTCTGAACTGTCATTCATGCTTAAATTTGACACTTTATGACTGGGCCTTAACAAAGATGCTAATTATCTTACCCATTACAAAGATAGCTTCCCCAATTATCACCTCTAATATCATTAGCTCACAGACATTAACCTCCCCGCCTCATCCCCGCTCTGTTCTGAAATTTGATTTGTCCTTTTTATATGTGTTCACTTTTTTTGATTGTATCCCTCTAATATATATGGTCATGCCAATTTTCTTCCACAATTTGATATGAGGAAGTGGGTCTGGCCCACAAAAGCTCATCACCTAATAAACCATCTGGTTTTCTTTATTTTTGAATGTGCTGTACTGTATTGAAGATGGAGGTGGAAGACTGATCGAAGACTACAGAAATAGTGATCCTCTCAGAACCAGGGAGACGTGCGACATGTGATCAAGGCCCATACAGTCCTGCCTGGTGGGGAGACAGTGAATGGGGAGGTGTCATTTGCTCCTCCACACCCACAGGAATGGGGGATCCCTCCATGAAAATAATGAGCAGCAAGCTGAAACCAAAGAATAGGACGTCCATCTCCACACCACACACTGTGTCCCTAGAGACCCCATCTCCGTGGGATGCCGTGAGGTCTGAGTGTGCAACTGCATTCAAGTTCTGATGAGAATTAGGTAATTTCCTGAGGGACAGATCCATTCGTGGCTATTCGCCAAGTGGAATAGGCAGAACCCCATGCTGTGGGTCTCTCTAAACCTTCAACTAATACACAGCAGGGTTGGACAAGAGGCAAAGGATTTCTCAAAAGTCCCCTTCACTCTACAGAATCTGGCACCTTCCAATGGTTAACTACAGTGGGTAGAAGGGCGATTGGTTTGCCCTAGTACATCTGTGCTAGGGTGCATCAATGCATTTCTATTTTGTGGATTTTGCAGGAGGAATTGAGTAGGAGGGAGCCCATTTTGCAGTCAGCCAAGGTGTGAAGTTTTTCAATGTTTTGAGGAGCAGGAAGAATTCATAACGATTGACCCATGGTAGCAGACTGGGATAATTCATCGGACCGCTTTAGGCAGTGGATCCAGACCAGGGGGTGACGTACGGTCTACTGTAGACCAAAGTTTTCTGGAGGGTACATTGGCACATTGCCATAACGCCTTAGTTTTACCACAGACCTCCTCAAAAACCCCAGCATAGTCAATACAAACTAAAATTTCAATCCAATGTCTTATTCATGCTGTTCTGGAAGCTAGACTTTGACATGTAAGTACAGTATTCTTATTCCACTTTATGTATTTTCTAATTCTATGTAAAAACAGGACACCCAGCAATCTCGCAATAACAGTGCACTGGGACAGGTTTGTATGTTCATGGCTGATGGTGGAAGCAGCTGCTCTTGAGGGCAGACAAAACAAATGAAATTCATGAAAGGGGCAGAATAGCCTAAAAAAGTCTGAGCTCCACATGTAAAATTGACAAATCAGATTTTAGAACAGAAGTGGGGGTGGGGGTGGGTGGGAGAGGTTAGTGTTTATGAGATAATGATATTAGGGATGATATTTGGGGAAGTTATTGTTGGGGAAATCTCGCTCCCCTGGGGTACAGAGTCCCCAGAAAGGTCCGGAGGCTGGAGGTCAAAACAGTGAGGCAGGAGAGAAATCTAGAAGGAAAACTTTATTCTGCATGCATGCAGGCTGACAGCTACCAGAGTGAGAGCAGCAGCAGCCCTGAGAGACAGGTTCAGGGATCCTTTATACAGTATGCTCAGACAGTTTAGTTGTTGATTGTTTTCTTTAACATATCAAAGTCTCAGCAGAAGTACTCTGAGTATGCTAGAAGTAAGTTTACAGTACAAAGGCACATGAGAACCTGAGTGAGGAGCCTACAAGGCAAACTGTGACAAAGATAAGGATTTACATGACAAATTGTGACAGACTAGGAGTCTTCATGAAGTTGAGATAGGAGGCATTGTAAGGGTCTTGATTAGAGTTAAGATGATTTCTCTCTGTTACAGGGGAGAGAGGCCTGGAAAACTTTTAACCCTTACAGCAGTTTTCTTTTAGAGAGTTTTGATTTCCTGCACAGTCCCCCCCTTAGACACAATTGGAGTTATTTGATTTTTCTCCCACACTATCTTTGTAATGGGTAAGGTAGTTAGCATCTTTGTTAAGGCCCATTTGTAAAGTGTTAAATTTAAGCATGAATGACTGTTCTGAGGTTTCCCTTTGTAGTCTGGTGTTAAAGTCTCTTTGAAGTAATATACATGTAGGCTGTGTCTAGACTGGCAAGTTTTTCCGCAAAAGCAGCTGCTTTTGAGGAAAAACTTTCCAGCTGTCTACACTGGCCGCTTGAATTTCCGCAAGAACACTGACGATCTCATGTAAGAAATCAGTGCTTCTTGCGGAAATACTATGCTGCTCCCGTTCGGTCAAAAGTCCTTTTGCGCAAAAGGGCCAGTGTAGATAGCTCAGATTTGTTTTGCGCAAAAAAGCCCCGATCGTGAAAATGGCGATTGGGGCTTTTTTGCGCAAAAGCGTGTCTAGATTGGCACGGACACTTTTCCGCAAAAAGTGCTTTTGCGGAAAAGCGTCCGTGCCAATCTAGATGCTCTTTTCCGCAACTGCTTTTAACGGAAAACTTTTCCGTTAAAAGCATTTGCGGAAAATCATGCCAGTCTAGACGTAGCCATAGTGAGGTCATTGAGACAATGCCCAGTTTGGTTGAAATGTCAAGAAACTATTTTTTCTTTGTGAAAGTGTCTGATGTCTGATTTGTGGGCATTGATTCTTTGGCGAAGTGTCTGAGAAGTTTGTCCAATATACATAGCAGATGGACACTGTTGGCAGATGATGGCATAAAGTCATAAATGCAGTTCCCAAAGCATTCTGAAAAACTCTGGTTTCAGAGAGGAGAGAGTCTTTACACACAATCTCATTCAACAACAGGTTTTTCTGATCCCAAAGGATCAGCCCTACAGCCAGGTCAATATAGAACTAAGGTCTTACGCAAAAATCACACTGTTGCCCGTCCTTAGTATCTAGCATCTGAAGGTTGATTCATATAATGACCGAAGGAATGGGGAGAGTTGAAATTGGTTATAGGAATCAAATACACACAGATGTGAGGAACCCTCGGCCATCAGATTCACAGAGTTGCTGAGCTTAATAGCTTCACGTGGACCTTTCAGCATCGGTCCCGAGTTGTGAAGTCCATGTCTGTTGTTGGGTGTATCTAAGCCAGCTTGGAGATCTCAATCCTTGGCTTAAAGCTCTCCTTGGTAAAGTATCAAACTGATCTGAGATGCAAAGGGGACATGTTCAACGGGCCTTTATATTTCACTTTATATTTCACTCCTTGCCTGGGAGAACAACAGGTTTTTGGTGTCATGTTCTGTTAATCGAACATCAGGGAAATTAGCACAGGATAATGGATCCATAAAACAGTTCCTATACAATTAACTATGACTTTCAAAGGGGCAAGTAGGCAATGATGCTACTTCCATCCAGTTGCATCACAAATATGAGCATGGCCTTCTGGTCTGGAATGGAGGCTCTATGGTAATCAAACAGTCCTCATCTAGGGCATCACAACTCCTGAGCAAGCACCAACCAGTCCAACGTTCTAGCCTGGCAGCTTGGCATTTCAAAGTTCTACTCCAGCTTAACACAAAAGCCCAAGAAGCATTTGCATATCTTGCTGATGAGCTGTCACAGGTCTACCTGGGGCCATTCACCCTCCTTAATGCTTCTGGCCACGTGCCACGTCTCAGTCAGCTGTCTGACAATGCAGTCAGATTACGTCACACCCCGACACGCAAGGGATGCGGGAAGGGGTGTCCCAGACATTGCTGACTGTGCCTTGAGACCTCCTCCTGATTGATAATGCATCTGCTACCATGTTTCCCTTCCCCTTGACGTAGTTCGGTCCCCTTCATATCCTCATGGGGCTAGACTCCAGCACAGCAACCAAGAGTCTGATCCCTGGGCCTTGTTCAGCCAAGCCAGAAGGGGACGATCGCTAGATGCAGTGAATTTCCTGTCGTACAAGTAGCGTGTATGGTGCTCCACTGCCCGTACTAGTGTACAACGGCGCTTCTCCATGGTGGCGTAACTCCTTTCAGTGGGGGACGGTTTCTTAGAATTACAGAATGACAGAATCCTAGGGCAGGCAGGGACCTCAGGAGTTCATTGATTCCAGCCCCCTGCCCAAAGCATGACCAACCCCAACTCAATCATCCCAGCCAAGGCTTTGTCAAGCCAAGACTTAAACACCTCTAGGCATGGAGATTTCATGCCCGCCCTAGGGAACCCATCCCAGTGCTTCCCCATCCTCCTAGGGAAATAATGTATCCTAATATGCAACCTAGACCTCCCCCACTGCAACTTGAAACCATTGCTCCTTGTTCTGCCGTCTGCCCCCACTGCCCACCGCCTTTCTCCATCCACTTTAGAACCCCCCTTCAGGAAGTTGAAGGTTGCTATCAAATCCCGCCCCCTCCCACTCTTCTTTTCTGCAGACTAAATAAACCCAAATCCTCAGCCTCTCCTCGTAGGTAATGTGCGCCAGCCCCCTCATGATTTTGGTTGCCCTCCACTGGACCCTCTCCAATGCATCCACATCTTTTCTGTGGTGGGGGCCCCAGAATTGGACGCGATACTCTAGATGTGGCCTCACCAGTGCTGAATAAAGGGGAATAATCACTTCTCTAAGTCTGCTGGAAATGCTTCTCCTAATGCACCTTAATATGCCATTAGTCTTCTTGGCTACTAGGGCGCCCTATTGAATCCTATCCAGCTTCTCATCCGCTGTGATCCCCAGGTCCTCTTCTTGCACACGTATAAACAGGAGGTCTCCCACCACCAACCTCTTAGTGCGTTAATACTGCCCCAACCCCCATATCGGTAGCATCAGTCCTTAGCCAACAGAGTTTTGTCAAATCTGGGCTGGCTAAAACCGGATTTTTGGCTGTGGCCCTCTTGGCACTTTGGAACCTCTGTTGGCAGGGGTTCTATGGGGTTTGCAGATATCTGTGGGGTTTGCTCTCTATGAAGTGCTCTGAGAGGCAGGTTGGGGGACCCCTACCTCTGGTTCGTGGCTCTTGGGAAGGTGATGCAGAGGATGCAATGCAGCTATCGCTTGAATTATGTGACTCAATGTAGGAAAAATCTGCAGGATACGATACATTTGGCACGGCTACCTGTGAGCCACAAAGCTGCCATTTCACTGGGTCCAGCCAATGGCCCCTCCACCCAGCCTGTTGGTTTCCGATAGTGGCCAGGGCCAGACGTGGCAGAGGGACTGAGCAGAACAGGGACATTCGGAGGTATACATCGCCTGCTCTGCAGTCCTAGGTTGTGGCTGCGGGGGGTTCAGTGGGAGCCAACGCATAGGCTTCCTCATCGGGGCGTGGATTCTTAGCTGCATAGTTTTCTTCCACATAAATGTCTCCACGTAAATCTCTGAGAAGCAGCTAGAGCAGATGGCTCAGACGAATCCCATGTCCCCACATCAGCATGGGAGGTGGCAGAGGGCCATGTCTGTATTTCTGTGTCGGATAGTGGTAGAGAGTTGTCATACGGGGCTGAAACTAGGGGGCAGACAACACAAATCAGATTCATGAAAGGGCAGAAGTCCCTGAAGAGGCTGAGCACCACTGTGTTAGGAGACCTGGCTAGCATGTAGTGCCCAGTGTCCCCCTGCTGAGACCCTGAAGAGTGTCCTCCCTGCAGACTGCAATTTCTCACAGTCGTTTGTCAGCAGAGAAGGGAAGGGACCAAACACCCACATATCCAATCATATGATGCAAGACCATTTTAATGAGAGCAGAAGAGCAGAGCACACGGGCAGAAGGCAGGACAGTAGGAAGGTTACAATTTCAGTGAGGGACACAACAAATCACCCTTCCTAGGTGATGCACCGGACACAAGACATTCGGCGCTGCACTTGTACCATCACTTGGCCATTCAGACGTGAATTGACACACGTCTACGGTACTTCTGTTCTCCCCACCAGCATTGAACAGCCCAAAGCACCCGATATGGAGACAAACAAACAAAAGAGGAGAGAAGCCATGAGGTCGGGAACCGAAGATAAAGCCTAACGCGAAAGAGGGAGACAGGCATGTGTGATGTTGAAGAGGCTCTGGGCTGTCACGGCCCCACAGTCTGCAGTAGGAGCTTTGGGCCCATCACGTCTTAATCTCATCAGCTGAGCCGTGAGTCAGCAGTTCGTTTGTCATTTCCTGGCAGCGTCGTCTTCCGTGATGACTCCTGTTGGGTTTAACATGGCCAACATCTCCCACAGCGGCAGGGGTTGCAACATACGGTGCCAAAGGATGAGCCCCCAGCAACCACAGAGCCCCCAGGACCCCACAAACCCCCAGATCCCAAATAGCACCCGGGACACACAGAGTCCCCAGCACCCAGGAAGCCCCCAGAAGGCCGTGGGCCAAACATTCCAGCTGGGAGCGAGGATCCCACCACGCTATCCTGAGGGCAAGTGCTAAGGATTGGGCCTGGGAATATCACTTGAACCGGGGGTGCATAGACCACGGCAGTGGAGTCCCCGCAGCGTGTGACACACGGCTCGTTGCAGACATTCACACACGGCGGTGGGCAGATTGGTGGACACCTGTGCGGGCTGGGCCGCGGGCAAGGCCAGCACGGAGGGCAGGGCCGACAAGGTGGACACTTCGGGCAGTCAGGACATTTGGAAGAGTCAGGAGATTTGGAGGGGTCGGGACATTTGGGGGGTTCAGGACATTTAGGACAGTCAGGACGTATGGGGGTCGGGACATTTTGGGTGCTCAGGACGTTGAGGGTCCAGGGGACATGGAGGACAATCAGGACATTTGGGGCAATCGGGACATTTAGGGGGGTTGGGACATTGCGGGCACTCGGGACATTGAGGGTCCTGAGGACATTCGGGACATTTGGGGGGGTCGGGACATTGCGGGCACTCGGGACATTGAGGGTCCTGAGGACATTCGGGACATTTGGGGGGGTCGGGACATTGCGGGCACTCAGGACATTGAGGGTCCTGAGGACATTCGGGACATTTGGGGGGGTCGGGACATTGCGGGCACTCGGGACATTGAGGGTCCTGAGGACACGGAAGACAATCAGGAGGACATTTTGGCTGATGCTTAGTTTTGGTGTCTTGGTCTTGCTGTGAATCTTCTGACTTCGGATTGTTCAGCCAGAGCTTTGCAGTGGACATCTTGGTGCAGTGGAGTTCACCTGAAAAAGAAAGCAGGGAGTTAGCAAGAGGCAAGGTGCCGGTGGAAGGAGAGACACAAAGCTCAGCTCTCGTGCCAAGGAGAATCATGTAGGAGCCAGGGTTGATGGCTGGACGGTGGAGAAAATGATGATTTAACACCTTGGTGTGTGAGGCCTTCATTGGTGCCCTGTTCACTGTCGCTCTTGCTGAAATCCAGACTACGGGGCCTGGCTGTGCCATGTGCAGCACGTTCCGCTCTCAGTGCTCCGTGTACAACTCTCTTGCTCCATGCCAGTTCATGGCCTTAGGGTCTCCACTGGGCAGTCCTGGTACAACACTCCCGCCAGGTGTAACTCCCACCCGCACAGTCGGCCTGGAAAAGCCACCGGCCCCGAGCTGTGGGCAAGGCAGAAAGGCATTTCCTGGTCTGCGGCGCATAGAGATGAGCTAGAGAAGAGCGACAGGCGGCGGGAGGAGAGCTTGCGGGTCCCTGTTCTAAGCATGGAACCAATATGTGCCTGGGCTCAAAAAGAGTTAGACAAGATCCCAGTGGATAGGCCCATCAGTGCCTGCAGCCGAGATGGACAACGGTGCCCCCCCCAGCTATAGGGAGCAGAGTCCTTTTCCTGCCGGGAGCTGGGACTGAACCCCAACGGGATGGATCCCCCTATAATTGTCCAGTTCCCCTCACTCCTTGGGAAGCATCCGGCGCTGACCCGCATTGGCAGAGAAGATACTGAGACAGATGGAGCCTGGTCTTGGCCCTGCCTGGCACTTGTGTTTGTATCTCAGTTATCAATGGGAAGCTAGAGGAGCAATCCATTCCACTTAGAAATGACCTGGGAACCCAATACCCCTCTTTTCTGTGGAAAGAATGGGGCATAGCCCTACTGCGCCAAGATGGGCTTAGCGGCTTAGGAAAGAGCAGAGGACGTGGCCATACACAGACATGTAACCCAGAGGCACTGAAGGCAGCAGGAGGTGTGAACTCTTCTCCACAGCTTAGCTAAGTGCCATCTGATCTATAGCTCCTGGCTCATAGATTTAGCCCCTAAGGTCCCAGGATCAACCCCACCACAGAAAAAATAAGGACGACGACTAGAATCTGGCGGCTGTGTACAGATTTTCTTTTTAAAGCTGAATGCTCTCTAGTTCTTAAGTACTTCAAGCTTAGCTAAGTGCCATCTGATCTGTAGCTCCTGACTCACAGCTTTAGCCCCTAAAGTCCCAGGTTCAACCCTACCACAGAAGCAAAAACGATGACGACTAGAACCTGTCAACTGTACACACATGGAAGACACATCAGAGTTCTGTCTGTAGGATTATTTTGTCTTCAAATTCTGAATTTTCTCTCATTTTAAAGTTCTTCAAGGATGAGTTTTTGAAGCCATTTAATGGCCTCGCATTCCCAATGTAAAGTTAAGAAGAATCAAGTTTTCCATATACCTCTCTCATCTTGAAAATCACACCCTTAACTCCTAACATCAGCCTAAATTAATCCCTGCAATTAAATTATTTCAAGGTGAACATATTCATTAATGGAGGGAACCCCCCAGATACCTCGATATTCCCTTGCTGATTACCAAAACCACAAATGGTTTTTTGCAAGATTCCGTTCCCAGTAAGTGTGAGACTTACTCACCCGTTCAGCAGGGAGATCGAATCAAGAGTAGTGGTTGGATGAGGCTTGAGTGGCCGTCCTTTTTTATACTGTTCTTCCAACAACCTGGAGGACGTAATGCATTCTTTGTGCCTTACAAAATAAATTCTGTGACACTTTTACTTCCTCAAGCCTATTGATTTGTTCACTGCTTGTCATTGTCAGTAACTATCAGCCTTACATCTGGGGTCACGTGCTACTCTCACATCATGGCCCACGTGTGTTTTCGTCTCGCCACCTGCGTGCGCCAGATCAATTTCCACCCTCGTTCCACTGATCTGATCTGCGATAAATCCAGATTTTATCCGTCTCCATGGGTAAAGGGCTGGTTTTGTGTGTGTGTGTGTGTGTGGCGGGGGTTAACATTTTTTATATATAAAGGGAGCTCGGTGATGGATCAGTAGCACAGGTTTTTGATCCATCCAGGATTCTCTTTTAGTCTTTTACATCTAGGTGGGGAGAAAATGGAGATTTCCTTTCAAGTGACTCCAGGGACCTTTCAGCCAGTTCCTCGGGGTGTTGATCGGCTCCCTGGGATATGTTTGTGCTCCCAGCCGAGCTCCCTCTCCGTCGGGGGAAGGGGGGATGGAAAGGCTCTGCAGTCAAGGCAGGGACAACGGGTTCGACAGAGCAACCTGCTCTTGCTGCCGCACCGGGATTTACCTGCCGATATTTGTGTCCAACAAGAACGTGCAGCCAAGAATCCAACCCCCACAAGGAGGAAGCCCACGCGTTGGCTCCCACTCCACATCGCACTAGCACAAGCTGGCCCTGAATAGCAGGGGTGGGTTCCTCCCAATGTCCCTGTTCCACTCAGTCCCTTTGCCACATCTGGACCGCCCACTGTTGGCTACCAGCAGGCTGGGGGAAGGGTCGTTGGCTGGTCCCAGTGAAACTGCAACTGAGAATGTGAAATTCATTACAGATTGAGGTCTAGACAGTATTTGGTCCTGCCGTGAGGGCAGGGGACTGGACTCGATGACCTCTAGAGGTCCCTTCCAGTTCTAGTATTCTATGATTCTATGATTCCGCCGACATTGAATCACATTTTCCGTCAAAAGCTGCGCTGAACCCTCAGTATCCCCTTCCAAAGAGCCAGTAACCAGGTCTAGGGGTCCCCGGAGCAGCCGCTCATTGAGGTAGCAAACCCGGCAGACACAGACCTGTGAACAGGGTTGCAACGTTTCCAGAGAACCGGGTTTAGCCAGCCCAGATTTCACAACCTGTGTTGGCTCTGGATTCATGCTTCCCATTCGGGGCTGGGGGACGTAGTAAGGCACTAAGGGGACGGTGGATGGAGACCTCCTGTTTTATACGTGCGCAAGTAACCGTCCCCCACTGAAGGGTGTTACGCCGCTATGGAGAAGCGCCGTTGTAGTGTTGAGCACCTCACACCCTGCTTGTACAACAGGAAATTCACTGCATCCAGCCATCAGGCCCTTGGCTGCACAAGGCCTAGGGATCAGTCTCTTGGTTTCTGCGCTGGAGTCTAGCCCCATGAGGATATGAAGGGGAGCGGACCACGTCAAGGGGAAGGGAAACATGGTAGCAGATGCATTATCAAGCAGGAGGAGCTCTCAGGGCGCTGTCAGCAATGTCTGGGACACCCCTTCCCGCATCCCTTGCGTGTCAGGGTGTGACATGATATGATTGCATTGTCAGACAGCTGACTGAGACGTGGCACATGGCCAGAAAGCATTAAGGAGGATGAAAGGCTCCATGAAGAGCTGTGACAGCTCATCAGCAAGATATGTGAATGCTTCTTGAGCTATTGTATCACCATAGGACCAATCCTGGAAATGCCAAGCTGCCTGGCTAGCACGTTAGAATGGTTAGTGTTTGCTCAGGAGTTGTGATATAGTCAAACATTGCTCCACTCTTACTACACCCTGCATCCCAGACCAAAAAGGCCAAATGAACATTAATGATGAAACTTGATGGAAGTGGAATTATTGCCTGCAGGCCGTTTTGCACAGGCTGAGCCTCTCTGGTCCAGAACAATCTGGCCCGTAAATATCTGTCATCCAGCATGAGTTTAGTTAGCCGGATGTTCAATATTCATGGGTGGGGCCAAGTTTCCTGAGCTCCCATAATGTTTGTTTTGAGCCAGCAGTCCTGGGTCTCAGTGTTCTGTGCTATAGCTTAGCTCTAACGTTCCCTTAATATTTTCTAAACCAGTGTTTCTCAACCAATTTTTATGAAGTACCCCATTTAAAAAAATTATAAGTACTCCCCAGTACCTACAGTTTTTAGACACACAGGCTGTGTCTACACTGGCACCCTTTTTCGGAAAAGGGATGCTAATGAGACACAAGCGCAATTGCAAATCCGCGAGGATTTAAATATCCCCAGCGGTATTTCATGAACATAACTGCGCTTTTTCCAGCTCGAGGTTTTGCGGAGAAAGCGCCAGTCTAGACGAGGATCTTGCGGAAAATAAACCCTTTTCCGCAAGATCTCTTATTCCTACTTGAAAGGAATAGGAATAAGAGATCTTGCGGAAAAGGGTTTATTTTCGCAAGATCCCTCAGACTGGCGCTTTTCTCCGCAACGCCCGAGCTGGAAAAAGCGGCATATGTTCATAGAAATACGGGGATATTTAAATCCCGCGATTTGTGCGCTGTGTCTCATTAGCATCCCTTTTCCCAAAAAGGGTGCCAGTGTAGACACAGCCACAATGTATATATATTTTTTTCCATTGCAACACATTTTTTCATACAACTTAATCGTAGCCAGGCGGGCAATGAAATTTTCGACACTAGAAAGTACAAAACTAATAAAGTGCTCTTCAAATTAAAACAAAAATTCAATTTTCTCCAAATTTCATTTGTGTTGACATACCCCCAGACTTCTCTCGAGTACTCCTGACGGTAGTAGTACCACTGGTTGAGAAACACTGTTCTAAACAGCCCAGTAAACAGTACAAGTATTGGTAATGCCTCTAGGCAAAACTGACCTCCCTTTGTCAGGAGAATTCTCTTGTTCAGCACCAATCAGGTGCAAGAGTGCCGGATTAGAGAAGTTCGACGTGTAGTTTGTAGTTAACTTTATATACCCTGTTTAAAGGCTAAAATGACAAAGAAACAGAAGAAGGGCCACACTGAGTGAGACCAAAGGTCCTCATCGCCCAGCATCCGGTCTCCCGACTACGGCCAACAGTAGGTGCCCCCATAGGGAATGAACATCAAACCACCCCAGCCCGGTCACCTATCCCCAGTGTATGACGAAAAGAGACACCTTTCCTTAGCTAATTGTTTGGACAAGGGAACATTTCCCCGAAACCTGTTCTTCTGCCAAGCAAGCGACTGTTGCCAGTGAAGTATCAAGGCCCATTGAACACCACCTTTTTCCATCTCACAGCTGTTTGGTGTTTTCTCAGAGAAAACAAAGCTGAGGACTGAGCTCTCCATGCCTACTTGGATACACACAATGATAGCGATGGACTTCGTAACTCGGGTAGATGCTGAATGGTCCACCTGCCAGTGCAAAGCTGAACAGCCCTATGCATCTGATGGCCGAGCTGGACTCCTCTGCGAGTGTCTTCGATTCCTATCACTAATTCCAACTCTCCCCATCATTTGGCCACTTTATGAATCAACGTTTAGAGTTTAGATATTCCGGATTTGACAACAGCCTGGTTTTTGGGCGAAGACTGTGCTGTTTAAAGATCTGGTTGTACGGCTAATCCTTTGGGATCAGAAGTGCCTATTATTGGATGAGATTGGTTGTAAGGAAGCGCTCATCTGTGAAGCCTATCGTTTTCAATCAGGCTGTTATAAGTCGGAATACTTCGGGATTGCTTTAACGACGTCTTGTTAGCCAATCGGGTGGGACAGAAGGCAGGATGGGTATAATTTATGGGTGGCAACCACCTGCATTTTTTAGAGCTTTGCCCTGTATCCCAGCATTTAACATCAATTTTGCATTCTCGGTTTCGATCCATGAAGGTGCGGTTACACTGAGCAAGCCTGTTCTGATGGGAATCAGTGTTTTCTGATTTTGCTGACTTGGCAGGTCAGAATTGAATATGAGGAGACACCCCATCTTGGGATCCACACACGTGTAGCATGTATCTGAAGCTTGAGGACCTGGGAAAATTAATAATTCACCTCTCCAAGCATATTTGTTACCTCGAAACTTCTCCCACTTTGTAGTTAGTGGATAGAGGGTAAAATTCACCCCTGGGCAGCAGACCTGCTTATTTCTCTCCTCTGGTTAGCACAGTGGTTCCCATCCAGGGGTACACAGAGCAAGGGGGCACACAAAGGTCTTCCTGGGGGCACATCAGCTCTCCTCGATATCTTATTTCACAACAGGCTGTATAAGAAGCTCTAGGGAAATCGATACAAACTTACAACTCAATACAAGGTCTTATTAATACTGATTTGTACACGAGACAAGGAAATGTGAGTAGAATAAAGAGCCCTCCGCTGTTGTTTTTTGCATTTAAAAATGAGCTTTGCCTATTTTTCATGGTGCTCACGGGAGAGACCGTGGATTTGCAGAAGGTTGGAAAGGTGGGAAGAGACCTGAGGAGGTCACCTCAACCAACAGCCTGCGGGAGGCAGAACCAGATCACAATCGTTTCATACAATGTATTTCAAGTGAAGTATTCAGAAAACTCCACCTTGGCCAACAGCATTAACTCTGTCCGAAGTGTGGGACAGGCCACAGGAAACGGGCCACTAGAGGATTACCACTGGCCTGCTTTTCTGGCTGGGGCACCTGGCAGTGCCCATGGTTGTAAGAGAGGACACTGGGCTGGATGGAACCTTGGTCAGGACCAGTCTGACCGTTCTCATGTCAAGGTGCTTGTAGGACGTCTTTTATGTTCCGAATGGAGTGTGCGTGTACAGGAGGCATGCTTAGACACAAAGCCCATGATAGTCCTTTCTATCCCTCATCTCCTTGCATTTACCCCTGGGACATGAGGGGAGGTGAAGAAGAAGATTGAAGCAACTAGGGCTGGTCCCTCTGACGATCCCAAACTCCTCTATCTGCACAATTAGGTCGAGAGGCGACTTCACAGAACGTTCCCATCTTCTCTTCCCCGACAGGGTGCTGGGCTGCGCGCACAAACGTAGTCCAATAAGTGTCCAGAAGCCCCTAGGAACTCATTCCACGACCATTGGAGTCACTGAGCTGCTGCCAGTGGAGTGTTACGGGTGTTGTATTGGTAAGAGAATGAAGAGCTCAAAGATGCTAAGAATCCTTCTAGTAATTGAAGGGAATCTCCATTTTCTCCCGCACCTGGATTTCAAAGGTGAAAAACAGAATCTGGCCACAATGGCAAATTGTGCTTCTGACCCATCTCCGAGCTCCCGTCAGGAACAAAAACTCCCCAAACCAACCCTTTCCCGATGGATTGAGCTTAATTCCCGATTTATCGCAAATGAGAGGAGTGGGGTAAGGGGAGAGATTGATTTGTCATGCACAGATGGCAAGATAAACATGCACTTGGGTGTAACACATGGTACAAGAGGTAAGACAGATCGTTACTGACAATCCAAGCAGTGAACAAATCAATAGGCTTGAGGAAGTAAAGGTGTTACAGAATTTGTTTTGTAAACAAGTAAAGCACAAAGAATGTATTACGTCCTGCCGGATGTCGGAAGAGCAGTATAAAAGGATGCGCTGCTAAAGCCCCTTCCAACCACTTCTCTTCATTTGATCTCCCTGCTGAACGGGTAAGTTTCACACTTGCTTACTTGGAAAGGAATCCTGCAGAAACCATTTGGGATTTCGGTAAACAGCAGGGGCATATCTAGCTGTTTGGGGGTTCCACCATTTTTATGAAAATATTTCCTTGAAATTAGGTGTATGGGACACCAAATTCTCATGAACTTTAACTTGGGAATGCAAGTCCATTAAGAGACTTCAGAATTTCATGCTTGAAGTACTTTAGAACTAGAGAGCATTCAGCTTTAAAAAGAAAATCTGTACACAGCCGCCAGATTCTAGTCGTCGTCCTTGTTTTTTCTGTGGTGGGGTTGAACCTGGGACCTTAGGGGCTAAATCTGTGAGCCAGGAGCTACAGATCAGATGGCACTTAGCTAAGCTGTGCAGCAGAGTTCACCCCCCCTACTGGCCTCACTGCCTCTGGGTTACATGTCTGTGTATGGCCACTACTTCTGCTCTTTCCCGAGCCACTAAGCCCATCTTGGCGCAGTAGGGCTATGCCCCATTCTTTCCACAGAAAAGAGGGGTATTGGGTTCCCAGGTCATTTCTAAGTGGAATGGATTGCTCCTCTCGCTTCCCATTGATAACTGAGATACAAACACAAGTGCCAGGCAGGGCCAAGACCAGGTTCCATCTGTCTCGGTATCTTCTCTGCCAGTGCGGGTCAGCGGCAGATGCTTCCCAAGGAGTGAAAGGGAACTGGACAAATATCGGGGGATCCATCCTGTTGGGGTCCAGTCCCAGCTCCGGGCAGGAAAAGGACTCTGCTCCCTATAGCTGGGGGGCGGGCGGGGGGAAGGGGCATCGTTGTCCATCTCGGCTGCAGACACTGATGGGCCTATCCACTGAGATCTTGTCTAACTCTTTTTGAGCCCAGGCACATATTGGTTCCATGCTTAGAACAGGGACCCGCAATCTCTCCTCCCGCCACCTGTCGCTCTTCACTAGCTCATCTCTATGCGCCACAGACCAGGAAATGCCTTTCTGCCTTGCCCACAGCTCGGGGCTGGTGGCTTTTCCAGGCCGACTGTGCGGGTGGGAGTAACACCTGGCGGGAGTGTTGTACCAGGACTGCCCAGTGGAGGCCCTACGGCCATGAACTGGCATGGAGCAAGAGAGTTGTACACGGAGCACTGAGAGCGGAACGTGCTGCACATGGCACAGCCGGGCCCCGTAGTCTGGATTTCAGCAAGAGCGACAGTGAACAGGGCACCAATGAAGGCCTCACACACCAAGGTGTTAAATCATCATTTTCTCCACCGCCCAGCCATCAACCCTGGCTCGTACATGATTCTCCTTGGCATGAGAGCTGAGCTTTGTGTCTCTCCTTCCACCGGCACCTTGCCTCTTGCTAACTCCCTGCTTTCTTTTTCAGGTGAACTCCACTGCACGAAGATGTCCACTGCAAAGCTCTGGCTGAACAATCCGAAGTCAGAAGATTCACAGCAAGACCAAGACACCAAAACTAAGCATCAGCCAAAATGTCCTCCTGATTGTCTTCCGTGTCCTCAGGACCCTCAATGTCCCGAGTGCCCGCAATGTCCCGACTGTCCTCAGGACCCTCAATGTCCTGAGTGCCCGAAATGTCCCGACCCCCCCAAATGTCCCGACTGTCCTCCGTGCCCTCAGGACCCTCAGTGTCCCGAGTGCCCGAAATGTCCTGACCCACCCAAAGGTACCAAATGTCCTCCGTGTCCTCAGGACCCTCAATGTCCTGAATGCCTGCAATGTCCCGACCCCCACAATTGTCCCGACTGCCCAAAATGTCCTGATTGTCCTCCATGTCCCCAGGACCCTCAATGTCCTGAGCACCCAAAATGTCCCAACCCCCCCATACGTCCTGACTGTCCTAAATGTCCTGAACCCACCAAATGTCCCGACTGCCCGAAGTGTCCACCTTGTCTGCCCTGCCCTCCGTGCCGGCCCTGCCCACCCAGGTGTCCACCGATCTGCCCACCTCCGTGTGTGAATGTCTGCAACGAGCCGTGTGTCACACGCTGTGGGGATTCCACTGCCGTGGTCTATGCACCCCCGGTTCAAGTGATATTCCCAGGCCCAATCCTTAGCACTTGCCCTCAGGATAGCGTGGTGGGATCCTCGCTCCCGGCTGGAATGTTTGGCCCACGTCCTTCTGGGGGCTTCTTGGGAGCTGGGAGCTCGGTGGGTCCCATGGGCTTGTTGGGAGCTGGGGGCTTGTTGGGCCCTGGAGGCTCTTTTGGTCCTGGGGGCTGTTATGGTGGCGGGGGCTCATCCTTTGGCACCGTATGTTGCAACCCCTGCCGCTGTGGGAGATGTTGGCCATGTTAAACCCAACAGGAGTCACCACAGAAGAAGACGCTGCCCGGAAATGACAAACGAACTGCTGATTCATGGCTCAGCTGATGAGATTAAGGCATGATGGGCCCACAGTTCCTACTGCAGACTGGGGGGCCGTGACAGCCCAGAGCCTCTTAAACATCATACATGCTTTAGCTTTAGTTCCTGACCTCATAGTTTCTCACCTCTTTTGTTTGTCTGCATATCTGGTGCTTTCGGCTAGTCGCTGCTGGTGGGGAGCACACAAGTACCATAGACATGTGTCAATTCACGTCTGAATGTCCAAGTGACGGTACAACCGCAGCACCGAAAGCCGAACGTCTTGTGCCAAATGCATCACCTGAGGAGGGTGATTTGTTGTATCCCTCAGTGAAACTGTAACTGTGCTACTGTCCTGCCTTCTACACGTGTGCTCTGCTTTTCTGCTCTCATTAAAATGATCTTGCATCATATGATTGGACTCGTGGATTTTTGCTCCCTTCAGTTCCCTGCTGACAAACAACAGTGAGAAATTGCAGTCTGCAGGGAGGAGACACTTCAGGGTCTCAGTGGGGGGACACTGGGCATTACATGCTAAGCAGGTCTCCTAACACAGTGGTGCTCAACTTTTTCAGGGTCTTCTGCCGTTTTCATGTATCTGATTTGTCTCGTCTGTCCCTGAGTTTCAGCCCCCTTACGACAATTCCCTACGAACATCTGACCCAGAAATACAGACATATCCCTCTGCCACTCCCCATGCAGATGTGGGGACATGGGAATCGTCTGAGCCATCTGTTCTAGCTGCTTCTCAGGGATTTACATGGAGACATTTATGTGGAACAAAACTATGCTGCTAAGAAGCCACCCCCGCATCTCGAGGATGCCCACGCGTTGACTCCCACTTACCCCCCACAGCCACAAGCTGGGACTGCAGAGCAGGCGATGGCTTCCTCCAAATGCCCCTGTTCTGCTCAGTCCCTCTGCCACATCAGGCCCCAGCCACTATCGGAAACCAACAGACTGGGTGGAAGGGCCTTTGGCTGGACCCAGTGAAATGACAGCTTTGTGGCTCACAGGTAGCCGTGCCAAATGTATCGTATCCTGCAGATTTTTCCTACATTGAGTCACATAATTCAAGCGATATCTGCATTGCATCCTCAGCATCACCTTCCCTGGAGCCATGAACCAGATGTGGGGTCCCCCAACCTGCCTCTCAGAGCACTTCATAGAGAGCAAACCGCACAGATATCTGCGAACCCCTGCCAACAGAGGTTCCAAAGTGCCAAGAGGGCCACAGCCAAAAATCCGGTTTTAGCCAGCCCAGATTTGACAAAACTCTGTTGGCTAAGGACTGATGCTACCGATATGGGGGTTGGGGCAGTAGTAACGCACTAAGAGGTTGGTGGTGGGAGACCTCCTGTTTTATACGTGAGCAAGAAGAGGACCTGGGGATTACATTGGATGAGAAGCTGGATAGGAGTCTACAGGGTGCCCTTGTAGCCAAGAGGGCTAATGGCATATTAGGTTGCATTATGAGGAGCATTTCCACCAGATCTAGAGAAGTGATTATTGCCCTTTATTCAGCACTGGTGAGGCCACATCTGAAGTATCGCGTCCAATTCTGGGGCCCCCACTATAGAAAGGATGTGGACGCATTGGAGAGGGTCCAGTGGAGGGCAATCAAAATCATTGAGGGGGCTGGAGCACATGACCTACGAGGAGAGGCTGAGGGATTTGGGTTAATTTAGTCTGCAGAAGAGAAGAATGAGGGGGAATTTGATAGCAACCTTCAACTTCCTGAAAAGGGGTTCTAAAGAGGATGGAGAAAGGCGGTGGGCAGTGGTGGCAGATGGCAGAACAAGGAGCAATAGTCTCTAGTTGCAGTGGGGGAGGTCTAGGTTGGATATTATGAAAAATTGTTTCCCTAGGAGGGTGGGGAAGCACTGGGATGGGCTCCCTAGGCAGGGGGTGGAATCTCCATGCCTAAAAGTGGTTAAGTCTCGGCTTGACAAAGCCCTGGCTGGGATGATTGAGTTGACAAAGCCCTGGCTGGGATGATACGCTACCTGGCTTTGGGTAGCATGCTGCTCTCGATGACCTCCTGAGGTCTCTGCCAGCCCTGGGATTCTGTCATTCGGTAATTCTAAAACAAACCGCCCCCCACTGAAGGGAGGTTTGCCACCCTGGAGAAGCGCCGTTGTACACTAGTACGGGCAGTGGAGCACCATACACGCTACTTGTATGACAGGAAATTCACTACATCTAGCGATCGTCCCCTTCTGGTTGGCTGAACAAGGCTCAGGGATCAGACTCTCGGTTGCTGCGCTGTAGTCTAGCCCCATGAGGATTATCAAGGGGACCGAACTACGTGAAGGGGAAGGGGAACATGGTAGCAGATGCATTATCAAGCAAGAGGAGCTCTCAGGGCACAGTCAGCAATGTCTGGGACACCCCTTCCCGCATCCTTGCGTGTCGGGGTGTGACGTGATCTGACTGCAATGTCAGACAGCTGACTGAGACGTGGCACGTGGCCAGAAGCATTAAGGAGGGTGAATGGCCCCGGGTAGACCTGTGACAGCTCATCAGCAAAATATGCAAATGCTTCTTGGGCTTTAGTGTTAAACTGCAGTAGAACGTTGAAATGCCAAGCTGCCAGGCTAGCACGTTGGAATGGTTGGTGGTTGCTCAGAGGCTGAGAAGCACTAGGTGAGGACTGTTTGATTACCATAGAGCCTCAACCAGAAGGCCATGCTCATATTTGTGTTGCAACTGGACGGAAGTAGCATCATTGCCTACTTGCCCCTTTGAAGGTCGTAGTTAACTGTATAGGAACAGTTTAATGGATCCATTATCCTGTGCTAATTTCCCTGATGTTCGGGTAACTGAACATGACACCAAAAACCTGTTGTTCTCCCAGGCAAGAAGCTGCTGGAAGTGAAGTATAAAGGCCCTTTGGACATGTCCTTTCTGCACCTCAGATCAGTTTGATGCTTTACCAAGGAGAGCTTTAATCCGAGGATTGAGATCTCCAAGCTGGCTTAGATACACCCAACAACAGACATGGACTTCACAACTCGGGACTGATGCTGAAAGGTCCATGTGAAGCTATTAAGCTCAACAACTCTATTAATCTGATGGCCGAGGATTCCTCACATCTGTGTGTATTTGATTCCTATAACCAATTTCAACTTTCCCCAATCCTTTGGTCATTATATGAATCAACCTTCAGATGCTAGATACTAAGGACGGGCAACAGTTTGATTTTTGGGTAAGACCTGAGTTGTATATTGACCTGGCTGTAGGGCTGATCCTTTGGGATCAGAAAAACCTGTTGTTGGATGAGATTGGTTGTAAGGACTTGCTCCTCTCTGAAGCCAGAGTTTTTCAGAATGCTTCGGGAACTGCCTTTATGACTTTATGCCATCATGTGCCAACAATGTCCGTCTGCTATGTATATTGGACAAACTTCTCAGACACTTCGCCAAAGAATCAATGCACACAAATCAGACATCAGACACTTTCACAAAGAAAAAACAGTTTCTTGTCATTTCAACCAGACTGGGCATTGTGTCAACTACCTCACTACACGTATATTACTTCAAAGAGACTTTAACACCAGACTACAAAGGGAAACCTCAGAACTGTCATTCATGCTTAAATTTAACACTTTACAAATGGCCCCTTGACAAAGATGCTATTTTACTCATTACAAAGGGTGTGTCTAGACTGCAGGGCTTTGTCGACAAAAGTGGACTTTTATCAACAAAACTATACCTGCGTCTACACTACCGCCAAGTCCTGTCGACATAACATTGACAGAACTCGGCAGTTTTGTCAAAGGCAGTAAACCACATTATACGAGGAATAACGCCTTTGTCGACAGAGTTCTGTAGACGCAAGGCGTTATTGCATCTACACTGTCCTTTGAGTCTACAGTCTCATGTCGACAAAGTGGATTGCTTTGTCGACAGAACTGGATGCAGTCTAGACGCTCTTTGTCAACAGAAGCCTGTAGTCTAGACGTACCCAAAGATAGCTTCCCCAAATATCACCCCAATATCATTATCTCATAAAAACTGACCTCTCCCCCACACCCTCTCTGTTCTAAAATCTGATCTGTCAATTTTACATGTGTTCACTTTTTTTGATTGTACCCCTTTGGTATATATGGTCACGCCAACTTTCTTCCACAATTTGATCTGAGGAAGTGGGTCTGGTCCATGAAAGCTCATCACTTAATAAACCATCTTGTTTGTCTTTAAAGTGCTGCATAGTCCTGCCTTTTGTTTATAACTTCTTGTTAGCCAGTGTGGTGGGACTCATTTTTGTGACTGGGTTGTTATACCTTATGGCCTGGGTAATAATCACTAGGATTCGGGAGGGGGAGCTTTCCCCTGTTTCTCAGCAGTGTAACCTACATTTAGCATGCTAGGTCATGATCCATTACATCCAATAAGGCTATTCTGTTGAGAATTAATGTTATCTAATATTGATAACTTTGCATGTCAGAGTTGAATGTGAGGAGGGACCCCATTATGCACTCAGAGGTGTGTAGGAAGAACTAATAATTATTAATTGTTCCTGGTTATCTGACTGCAATGTCAGACAGCTGACTGAGATGTGGCACGTGGCCAGAAATATTAAGGAGGGTGAATTGCTCCTGGAAGACCTGTGATGCCTGGTCAGCAAGATAGGCGAATGCTCCTTGATCTATTGTATTACCATAGGACAGACTCTGGAAATACAAGCTCCCTGGCTCGCGCATTAGAATGCTTGGTGTTTGCTCAGGAGTTGTGATGTAAACAAACATTTCTCTCCTCTTACTACACCCTTCATCGCAGACCAAAAGACCATATGAGCATTAGTGATGAAACTTGATGGAAGTAAAATTATTGTCTGTAGGCTGCTTTGCACAGGCTGAGCCTCTCTGGTCTACAACTCCCTGGTCTGTAAATATCTGTCGTCCAGCATGAGTTTAGTTAGCCGGATGTCCAATTTTCATGGGTGGGGCCAAGTTTCCTGAAGTCCCGTAGTGTTTGTTTACAGCCACCAGTTCTGGGTCTCAGTGTTCTGTGCTGTAATTTAGCTCTAACGTTCCCTTAATGTTTTCTAAACCAGTGTTTCTCAACATTTTTTAAATTACATATCCCATTTAAAAACAAATTATAAATACCCCCCAGTACCTACAGTTTTCAGACACACAATATATATATATCGTATTGCAATGCATTTGTTTAAACAACTTAATCATCCCCGAGGGAGTGATGAAATTTCCGGGTATAAAAAGTACAAAACTAATGAAGCACTGTAAAACTTAAAATTTCTCCAACTTTCAGTTGTGTTGACATACCCCCAGACTTCTCTCGACTGCTCCTAAGTGTACTCGTACCACCTGCTGAGAAACACTGTTCTAAACAGCCCAGTAAACAGTGCAAGTGTTGGTAACACTGCTAGGCAAAACTAACCTCCGTTTGTCAGGAGAATTCTCTTGTTCAGGACCGATCAGGTGCAAGAGTGCCGGATTAGAGGAGTTCAACCTGCAGCTTGTACTTAACTTTATATAACCTGTTTAAAGGCTAAAATGACAAAGAAACAGAAGAAGGGCCACACTGGGTGAGATCAAAGGTCCTCCTCTCCCAGCATCCGGTCTCCCGACTGCAGCCAATAGTAGGTGCCCCCATAGGGAATGAACATCAAACGACCACACTCCGGTCACCTATCCCAGCGTATGATGAACAGAGACACCTTTGCTAAGCTAATTGTTTGGGCAAGGGAACATTTCCCCAAAACCTGTTCTTCTGCCAAGGAAGCGGCTGCTGCCAGTGAAGTATCAAGGCCCATTGAACACCACCCTTTTCCATCTCACAGCTGTTTGGTGTTTTCTCAGAGAAAACAAAGCTGAGGACTGAGCTCTCCATGCCTACTTGGATACACACAATGATAGCGATGGACTTCGTAACTCGGGATGGATGCTGAATGGTCCACCTGCCAGGGCAAAGCTGAACAGCCCTATGCATCTGATGGCCAAGCTGAACTCCTCTGCGAGTGTCTTCGATTCCTATCACTAATTCCAACTCTCCCCATCATTTGGCCACTTTATGAATCAACGTTTAGAGTTTAGATATTCAGGATTTGACAACAGCCTGGTTTTTGGGCGAAGACTGTGCTGTTTAAAGATCTGGTTGTACGGCTAATCCTTTGGGATCAGAAGTGCCTATTATTGGATGAGATTGGTTGTAAGGAAGCACTCATCTGTGAAGCCTATGGTTTTCATTCAGGCTGTTATAAGCCAGAATGCTTCGGGACCTGCTTTAACGATGTCTTGTTAGCCGGTCTGGTGGGACAGAAGGCAGGATGGGTATAATTTATGGGTGGCAACCACCTGCATTTTTTGGAGCTTTGCCCTGTATCCCAGCATTTAACATCAATTTTGCATTCTCGGTTTCGATCCATGAAGGTGCGGTTACACTGAGCAAGCCTGTTCTGATGGGAATCGATGTTTTCTGATTTTGCTGACTTGGCATGTCAGAATTGAACATGAGGAGAGACCCCATTTTTGGAATCCACACATGTGTAGCATGTATCTGAAGCTTGAGGACCTGGGAAAATTAACAATTCACCTCTCCAAGCAAATTTGTTACCTCGAAACTTCTCCCACTTTGTAGTTAGTGGATAGAGGGTAAAATTCACACCGGGCAGCAGGCCTGTTAATTTCTATTCTCTGGTTAGCACAGTGGTTCCCAAACAGGGGTACACAAAGCCATGACGGCACACAAACGTCTTCCTGGGGGCACATCAGCTCACCTCGATATCTAATTTCACAACGGGCTGTATAAGAAGCGCTAGAGAAATCGATACAAACTTACATTTGAACGGGCCACTAGAGGATTAGCACTGGCCTGCTTTCTGGCTGGGGCACCTGGCAGCGGCCACAGTGGCGAGAGAGGACACTGGGCTGGATGGAACCTTGGTCAGGACCAGTCTGGCCGTTCTCGTGTCAAGGTGCTTGTAGGACGTCTTTTATGTTCCGAATGGAGTGTGCGTGTAGAGGAGGCATGCTTAGACACAAAGCCCATGATAGTCCTTTCTATCCCTCATCTCCTTGCATTTAGACCTGGGACATGAGGGGAGGTGAAGAAGAAGATTGAAGCTGTTGGACTGGTCCCTCTGACAATCCCAAACTCCTCTATCTGCACAGTTAGGTCCAGAGGGGACTTCACAGAAAGTTCCCATCTTCCCTTCCCCGAAAGGGTGCTGGACTGGGCGCACAAACATAGCCCAATAAGTGTCCAGACGCCCCTAGGAACTCATTCCAAGACTATTGGAGTCACTGAGCTTATGTCGGTGGAGTGTTACGGGTGTCGTATTGGTAAGAGAATGAAGAGCTCAAAGATGATAAGGATCCTTCTAGTAATTGAAGGGAATCTCCATTTTCTCCCGCACCTGGATTTCAAAGGTGAAAAACAGAATCTGGCCACAATGGCAAATTGTGCTTCTGACCCATCTCCGAGCTCCCGTCAGGAACAAAAACTCCCCAAACCAGCCCTTTCCCGATGGATTGAGCTTAATTCCCGATTTATCGCAAATGAGAGCAGTGGGGTGAGGGCAGAGATTGATTTGGCGTACACAGATGGCAAGATAAACACGCACTTGGGTGTAACACATGGTACAAGAGGTAAGACAGATCGTTACTGATAATCCAAGCGGTGAACAAATCAATAGGCTTGAGGAAGTAAAGGTGTTACAGAATTTGTTTTGTAAACAAGTAAAGCACAAAGAATGTATTATGTTCTCACAGATGTCGGAAGACCAGTATAAAAGGATGCGCTGCTAGAGCCCCTTCCAACCACTTCTCTTCATTTAATCTCCCTGCTGAATGGGTAAGTTTCACACTTACTTACTTGGAAAGGAATCCTGAAAAAACATTTGGGATTTGGGGAATTAGCAGAGGAATATCTATATGTTTGGGGGTTCCACCATTTTTATGAATATATTTCCTTGAAATTAGGTGTATGGGACACCAAATTCTCATGAACTTTAACTTGGGAATGCAAGTCCATTAAGAGACTTCAGAATTTCATGCTTGAAGTACTTTAGAACTAGAGAGCATTCAGCTTTAAAAAGAAAATCTGTACACAGCCGCCAGATTCTAGTCGTCGTCCTTGTTTTTTCTGTGGTGGGGTTGAACCTGGGACCTTAGGGGCTAAATCTGTGAGCCAGGAGCTACAGATCAGATGGCACTTAGCTAAGCTGTGCAGCACAGTTCACACTCCCTACTGCCTTCAGTGCCTCTGGGTTACATGTCTGTGTATGGCCACGTCCTCTGCTCTTTCCCAAGACACTAAGCCTATCTTGGAGCACAAGGGCTATGCCCCATTCTTTCCACAGAAAAGAGGGGTATTGGGTTCCCAGGCCATTTCTAAGTGGAATACATTTCTTCCCTTTGATAACTGAGATACAAACACAAGTGCCAGGCGGGGCCAAGACCAGGCTCCATCTGTCTCGGTATCTTCTCTGCCAGTGCGGGTCAGTGCTAGATGCTTCCCAAGGAGTGAAGGGAACTGGACAATTATGCGGGGATCCATCCTGTTGGGGTCCAGTCCCAGCTCCGGGCAGGAAAAGGACTCCGCTCCCTATAGCTGTGGAGAGGGGTGTGGGGGGGGGGAACCGTTGGCCATTTCGGCTGCAGGCACTGTAAAACTTAAAATCATCATTTTCTCCACCGTCCAGCCATCAGCCCTGGCTCCTACATAATTCTCCTTGGCACGAGAGCTGAGCTTTGTGTCTCTGCTTCCACTGGCACCTTGCCTTTTGCTAACTCCCTGCTTTCTCTTTCAGGCGAACTCCACTGCACAAAGATGTCCACTGCAAAGGTCTGGCTGAACAATCTAAAATCAGAAGATTCACAGCAAGACCAAGACACCAAAACTAAGCATCAGACAAAATGTTCTCCTGATTGTCTTCCGTGTCCTCAGGACCCTCAATGTCCCGAGTGCCCGAAATGTTCCGACCCCCCCAAATGTACCGGTTGTCCTGTGTGTCCTCAGGACCCTGAATGTCCCGAGTGCCTGAAATGTACCGACCCCCCCAAATGTCCTGACTGCCCAAAATGTCCTGATTGTCCTTCATGAACTCAGAATCCTCAATGTCCTGAGTGCCCAAAATATCCTGACGCCCCCATACGTCCTGACTGTTGTAAATGTCCCGAGTGTCCTAAATGTCCAGACCTCCCCAAACATCCTGACTGTCCTAAATGTCCTGAACCCCCCAAATGTCCCGACCCCTTCAAATGTCCTGACTCCCCGAAGTGTCCACATTGTCGGCCCTGCCCTCCGTGCCGGCCCTGCCCACGGCCGTGCCCACCCAGGCGTCCATCGATCTGCCCACCGCCCTGTGTGAATGTCTGCAACGATCCGTGTGAGAACGCTGCGGGGACTCCACTGCCGTGGGCTATGCACCCCCGGTCCAAGGGATATTCCCAGGCCCAATCCCTAGCACTTGCCCTCAGGATAGCGTGGTGGGATCCTCGCTCCCGGCTGGAATGTTTGGCCCACGTCCTTCTGGGGGCTTGTTGGGAGCTGGGGGCCCTGTGGGTTCCAGGGGCTATTTGGGAGCTGGTTCTGGGGGCTCTTTTGGTATTGGGGTCTCCTTCAGTGCTGGGGGCCCATCCTTTGGGACCGTATGTTGCAACCCCTGCTGCTGTGGGAGATGTTGGCCATGTTAAACCCAACAGGAGTCACCACGGAAGATGACTCTACCAGGAAATGACAAAGGAACTGCTGATTCACGATTGAATTGATGAGTTTGAGATGTGATGGGCCCATGGCTCTTACTGCGGTCAGTGGGGCCGTGACAGCCCAGCACCTCTTCAACATCACACATGCCTGTCTCCCTCTTTCTTTTCAATTCCTGACCTCATGTTTTCCCACCTTCTTTGATATATTTTTGTTTCCATATCTGGGGCTTTGGGCTGTTCTATGCTGGTGGGGAGAACAGAAGTATCATAGACACGTGTCAATTCACGTCTGATTGTCTGAGTGACTGTTCAACCGCAACACCGAAAGCCGAACATCTTGTGTCAAGCAAATCACCTAGGGAGGGTGATTTGTTGTATCGCTCACTGAAACTGTTACCGTGCTACTCTCCTGCCTTCTGCACGTGTGCATTGCTCTTCCGCTCACTTTAAAATTGTCTTGCATTGTATCATTGGAATTGTGCTTTTACTCTCGCTTCCATTCTCTGCTGTGAAATCTCTGTGGGAAATTCAGCTTTGTGGGGAGGATGTGTGCCCGGCTCCCTTCTGTTGACTCTTTGAGGTTAGATGCTGATTGAATCTCTTAAGAGAGTGGGGCTCAGACTTTTTAGGCTGTTCTGCCCCTTTCATGAATTTCATTTGTTTTCTCTGCCCTCAAGAGCAGCTGCTTCCACCATCAGCCATGAACATACACACCTGTCCCAATGCATTGTTATTGCGAGATTGCTGGGTGTCCCATTTTTACATAGAATTAGAAAATACATAAACTGGAATAAGAATACTGTACTTACATGTAAATGTCTAGCTTCCAGAACAGCAACAATAAGACATTGGATTCAAATTTTAGTTTGTATTGACTATGCTGGGGTTTTTGAGGAGGTCTGTGGTAAAACTAAGGTGTTATGGCAATGTCCCGATGTACCCTCCAGAAAACTTCGGTCTACGATAGACCGTGTGTCACCCCCTGGTCTGGATCCACTGCCTAAAGCAGTCCGATGAATTATCCTAGTCTGCTACCATGGGTCAATCGCTATGAATTCTTCCTGCTCCTCAAAACATTGAAAAACTTCACACCTTGGCTGACTGCAACACGGGCTCCCTCCTACTCAATTCCTCCTGCAAAATCCACAAAATAGAAATAATAGAATCATAGAATACTAGGGCTGGAAGGGACCTTGAGAGGTCATCGAGTCCAGTCCCCTGCCCCCATGGCAGGACAAAATACTGTCTAGACAATCCTTGATAGACATTTATCTGACCTACTCTTAAATATCTCCAGAGATGGGGATTCCACAACCTCCCTGGGTAATTTAGTCCAGTGTTTGACTACACGGACAGTTAGGAACTTTTTCCTAATGTCCAACCTAAACCTCCCTTGCTACAGTTTAAGCCCATTGCTTCTTGTTCTATCCTCAGAGGCCAAGACGAACAAGATTCCTCCCTCCTCCTTATGACACCCTTTTAGATACCTGAAAATGGCTATCATGTCCCCCCTCAGTCTTCTCTTTTCTAAACTAAACAAACCCAATTCTTTCAACCTTCCTTCATAGGTCATGTTCTCTAGACCTTTAATCATTCTTGTTGCTCTTCTCTGGACCCTCTCCAATTTTTCCTCATCTTTCTTGAAATGCGGTGCCGAGAACTGGACACAATATTCCAACTGAGGCCTAACCAGCGCAGAGTAGAGTGGAAGAATGACTTCTCATGTCTTGCTCACAACACACCTGTTAATGCATTGATGCACCCCAGCACAGATGTACTAGGGCAAACCAATAGCCCTTCTATCCACTGTAGTTAACCATTGGAAGGTGCCAGATTCTGTAGAGTGAAGGGGACTTTTGAGAAATCCTTTGCCTCTTGTCCAACCCGGGTGTGTATTAGTTGAAGGTTTAGAGAGACCCACGGCATTTGACCAATAGCCATGGATGGATCTGTCCCTCAGGAAATTACCTAATTCTCATCAGAACTTGAATGCAGTTGCACACTCAGACTTCACGGCATCCCACGGAGATGGGGTCTCTAGGGAGACAGTGTGTGGTGTGGAGATGGACGTCCTTTTCTTTGATTTCAACTTGCTGCTCATTATTTTCATGGAGAGATCCCCTATTCCTGTGGGTGTGGAGGAGCAAATGACACCTCCCCATTCACTGTCTCCCCACCAGGCAGGACTGTGTGGGCCTTGATCACATGCCCCACGTCTCCCTGGTTCTAAGAGGATCACTATTTCTGTAGTCTTGGATCAGTCTTCCACCTCCATCTTCAATACAGTACAGCACATTCAGCAAACATAAAGAAAACCGGATGGTTTATTAGGTGATGAGCTTTTGTGGGCCAGACCCACTTCCTCATATCAAATTGTGGAAGAAAATTGGCATGACCATATATACCAGAGGGATACAATCAAAAAAAGTGAACACATATAAAAAGGACAAATCAAATTTCAGAACAGAGCAGGGATGAGTCGGGGAGGTTAATGTCTGTGAGCTAATGATGTTAGAGGTGATAATTGGGGAAGCTATCTTTGTAATGAGCAAGATAATTAGCATCTTTGTTAAGGCCCAGTCGTAAAGTGTCAAATTTAAGCATGAATGACAGTTCAGAGGTTTCTCTTTCAAGTCTTGTGTTAAAATGTCTTTGAAGCAGGATGCAGGTAGTCAAGGCGTTGAGACAATGCCCTTTCTGGTTGAAATGGCAAGGAACTGTTTTTTTTTTTTGGTGAAACTGTCTGATATCTGTTTTATGTGCATTGATTCTTTGGCGAAGTGTCTGAGACGTTTATCCAATGTACATAGCAGATGGACACTGTCGGCACATGATGGCATACATTATATTTCTGGATGAGCAGGAATATGTGTTCTTGATCTTATAACTGAATTGGGTAGGACCAATAATGGTGTCAGCAGAGTAAATATGTGGGCAAAGCTGACAAAGGGTTTGTTGCAAGGGACAGTTCCAGGGTTGGTATTAGTGTGGTATGTCCTGTGGTTATTGGTAAGAATCATCCTGAGGTTAGGTGGTTGTCTATAGGAGACTATGGGTCTGTCTCCCAGAGCCTCTCGGAGTGTAGTATCCTGTTCCAGTATAGGTTGTAGGTTATTGATAATGTGTTGGATGGGTTTAAGTTGGGGGGCTATAGGTGATGACAAGTGGTGTTCTATTGTTGGTTTTCTTGGGTCTTAACAAAGATGCTAATTATATTACCCATTACAAAGATAGCTTCCCCAATTATCACCTCTAACATCATTAGCTCACAGATATTAACCTCCCCCCCTCATCCCCCCTCTGTTCTGAAATTTGATTTGTCCTTTTTATGTGTGTTCACTTTTTTTTTATTGTATCCCTTTGGTATATATGGTCATGCCAATTTTCTTCCACAATTTGATATGAGGAAGTGGGTCTGGCCCACGAAAGTTCATCACCTAATAAACCATCTTGTTAGTCTTTAAAATGCTGCATAGTCCTGTCTTTTGTTTCAGCTAGACCAGACTAACACGGCTACATCTCTATTACTATACAGAAAACCAGAAAGGAAACATAGAAACCTCTTGGGGAACACTTTAATCTTTCAAATCACTTTTTAAAAGATCTTCAAGTGGCTGTCTTGTCAGAAACCAGTTCTACTAGTCAGACACAGAGAAACACTGGAATTAGAGTTCATCTGCAAATTCAATTCCCATGCTAATGGACTCAATCATGCTGAAGGGTGGTTGGAGCACTATCAACTTAACACTCGTTGAAGGTGCAAACAACTTTTAGTGTAGACTCCTATGTCAGGAAGGATACTATCAATTCACATTGATTCTTATCTTCTTTGTTTTAACTACCCAATCTTCAGATACTTACTGATTCCCTCTAGCTCATTGTCTCCCACCCTCCTCTTTTTTTTCTTTCCCTGCCCCCCCCATCTTCTCTCCTATTTATTTTGGGTCTGCACATCCTAAACTCAAAACTCCGGTCATTTGAAGAAGAGGGCTGTCCACAAAAGCTCATGATCCCATCGACATGTTTTGTTAGTCTATAAAGTGCTACCAGATCATTTGCAGCAAAAGAAGAGTTTTTCCATATCAGGTGAGCACGTTTTGGGACCACCCCGCCCAATTGCTGGAATACTTTTACACTCCAAGTTGGGGTTCTTCTAATCCAGGCGTCGGGAACCTTTCTTGGGTTGGGGGCCGGTGACCTGCACAAAAAATCTGTCGGGGGCCACGCACAAGTGAAACACAAAAACAGAACTTTCCCTAAGGTGGCCAACGATTGACCAGGAGAGATATTCTCCCACAATTCCCTTGCCACCGAAGCCTAGCACCATGTGGTAGGTGATGGGAGTTGTTGGAGTTCCAGTGCGGGCTCCCCATTGCTGGTGTGGAACAGAGAAAGCATTAACTCCCCGGGGCCTTAGGTTCCCCACCCCGTTCTAAACAGAGATAAACGAAGAATTAAACAAGGTATGAAGTCTCCTGTGGAGCTCGCAGCGCTGATTTCTGGATGTTGGAATTTTCGTTGTTTGGTACTGGCAGCTTCATGGGGAATTGCAGCTGTGAAGAAACACGGATATCTGGAAAGGAATGGCCCTCAAGAGGCAGGAAGTGTTACCAACACTTTTCACAAATTGGTGGCTGGAGAAGAGAGAGATCCCAAGTCAGGTTGGAAAGCTTGGCCTTAGCTTGTCCTAGGATCACAACCTAAGCAGGCTGTCTACAGCACCCTTTCTTCATGTACCGGCGGAAATACAAGAAGGCGAAATGGGGGAGGAGAAAGTTCAGATGCAATCGAAAGCGATGGGAAACTGAGGAAGTCTACGGGGGACTGCTGAATCCGTTCAGTCACATACCTGCAGTACACAGACCGTCCTTGCACAGCTTAGAAACAGTGAAAGCGGGCTGTTGATACAGCTGCAGACTCCTGGTGTCGGTCCGAGTAGCATCGCTAGTCAGGTGGGGCCGTGCTGACTTGCACCTCTGAGAATCTGGCCCGTACGCCTTAAAGAGCAGATCAAAAGCCTGCCTCTCCTGGAGCTCTTCAGAGGGAGCAAACCCCAGAGACTCGGGCCTAGGAACAAGGCTTCCAAAGCGCAGAGGGCCTCAGCCACAGAGACAGGCCCACGAGAGCCCCGGGGCAGTGAGCACCAATTACATTTCAATACATTCTCTCATGAGCACGGATTAACACTGATTTGGAAGCCAGACGCTGACACGTAAGTGCAACGTTTCCATTCCAACTGGTGTATTTTCTAATTCTAGGTAAAAGCGAGACACCCAGCAATCTCACAACAGCAGTGCGCTGGGACAGATCTGTATTTCTGTGTCGGATGATGGCAGCGAGTCGTGGGAAAGGGGGGTGAAACTCGGGGGCAGACAAGACGGATCAGATTTATGAAAGGGGCAGAAGAGCCTAAAAAGTTGTGCACCAAAGTCTTAGGAGACCTGATCAGCATCTCACCTCAGGGTCTCAGCGAGGAGACACCATCCATGTGTACTCCCCACCAACTGGGATTTCCCACAGTGGTTTGTCAGCAGAGAAAGGAAGGGAGTGAAAAAAACACAAGTCCAATAATATGATGCAAGACAATTTTAATGTAAGCAGAAGAGCAGAGCACATGTGCAGAAGACAGGACAGTAGCACGATTACAGTTTCATTGAGGGGTACAACAAATCACAATTTCTAGGTGATGCACGTGACACAAGACATTCAGCTTTTGGTGGTGCTGTTGTACAGTTACTCAGACAATCCGATGTGTATTGACACATGTCTATGGTACTTCTGTTCTCCCCACCAGCATCCAACAGCCCAAAGCAGCAGATATGGAGACCAAACAAAAGAGGTGGGAAGCCATGAGGTCGGGAACCGAAGAGAAAGCCTAACGCGAGAGAGGGAGACAGGCATGTGCGATGTTGACGAGGTGCTGGGCTGTCACGGCCCCAATGACTTCAGCAGGAGCCGAGGGCCTAACACTGCTTCATCTCATCAGCTCAGCCGGGAATCAGCAGCTCGTTTGTCATTTCCTGGCAGCGTCGTCTTCCGTGGTGACTCCTGTTGGGTTTAACATGGCCAACATCTCCCACAGTGGCAAGGGTTGCAACGTACAGTGCCAAAGGATGAGCCCCCGCCACCAAAACAGCCCCCAGGACCAAAAGGGCCTCCAGGACCCAACAAGCCCACAGCTCCCAAATAGCCCCTGGAACCCACAGAGCTCCCAGCTCCCAGCAAGCCCCCAGAAGGACGTGGGCCAAACATTCCAGCCGGGAGCGAGGATCCCACCACGCTATCCTGAGCGCAAGTGCTAAGGATTGGGCCTGGGAATATCACTTGAACCAGGGGTGCATAGACCACGGCAGTGGAATCCCCGCAGCGTGTGACACACGGCTCGTTGCAGACATTCACACACGGAGGTGGGCAGATCGGTGGACACCTGGGTGGGCAGGGCAGTGGGCAGGGCCGTGGGCAGGGCCGTGGGCAGGGTCGCGGGCACGGCCGCGGGCAGGGCGGGCAGGGCTCACAAGGCTTGCATTCAGGGCACTTGCAACACTTAGGGCAGTCGCAGCCTTTAGGGCACTCAGTACGCTGAGGACACTCAGGACAACCCTTTGTCGGATCCTTTTTTTTGGTGTCTTGGTCTTGCTGTGAATCTTGTGACTTCAGATCGTTCAGCCAGAGCTTTGCAGTGGACATCTTTGTGCAGTGGAGTTTGCCTGAAAGAGAAAGCAGGGAGTTAGCAAGAGGCAAGGTGCCGGTGGAAACAGACACACAAAGCTCAGCTCTCGTGCTATGGAACCAGGGTGGGTGGCTGGACAGTGGAGAAAATGATGATTAAACACTTTTGTGTGTTAGGGCTTCATTGGTGTCCTGTTTACTGTCGCTGGGTCTGAAATGCAAACTAGGGGCCCGGCTGTACATGTGCCGCATGTTCTGCTCTCACTGCTTCACGTACAACTCGCTTGGTCCATGCCAGTTCCTGCCCGTCGGCTCTACACTGGACAGTCCTAGCACAGCACTCCCACTGGGTATAACTCACCCCCGCACAGTGGGTCTGGAAAAGCCATCAGCCCTGTGGTGTGGGCGAGGAAGAAAGGCATTTCCTGGTCTGCGGCGCATAGTGATGAGCTAGAGAAGAGTGACAGGCGGTGGAGGAGAGATTGCGGATCCCTGTTCTAAGCATGGAGCCAATATGTGCCTGGGCTCAAAAGGAGTTAGATAAGATCCCAGTGGATAGGCCCATCAGTGCCTGCAGCCAACATGGCCAACAATGCCCCCCTATGAGATAATTTGACACTTTAAGAATGGGCCTTAACAGAGATGCTAACTACCTTACCCATTACAAAGACAGCTTCCCCAATTATCACCCCTAATATCATCATCTCATAGACACTAACCTCCCGCCCTCACTCCCACCCCCATTCTAAAATCTGATTTGTCAATTTTATATATGTTCACTTTCTTTGATTCTACCCCTTTGGTATGTATGGTTGTGCCAATTTTCTTCCACAATTTGATCTGAGGAAGTGGGTCTGGCCCACGAAAGCTCATCACCTAATAAACCATCTTGTTAGTCTTTAAAGTGCTGCATAGTCCTGTCTTTTGTTTATGGAACCCCCAGGCTCTGAGGACAGTGGGGAGTGTGAACTCTGCTCCACAGCTTAGCTAAGTGGCATCTGATCTTTAGCTCCTGGCTCATAGCTTTAGCCCTTAAAGTCCCAGGTTCAATCCCGCCTAATAATGCCTAGAATCTCTCAGCTTTACCCACAGAAACATTTCCATGTATAGATTTTTTAAAAAGCTGAATGGTCTCTATTTGAAAGCTCTCTAGTACTGCATGGAAGATATTTTGAAGCCCCTTAATGGACTTGCATTCCCAGGTTAAAGTTCATGAGACTTTGGTGTCCCATACACCCAATGTCAAGGAAATACATTCATAAAAACAGGGGAACCCCCAGACACCTTGATATTCCCCTGCTGATTACCAAAATCCAAATTATTTTTGCAAGATTCCGTTCCCAGTAAATAAGTATGAGACTTACCCGTTCCGCAGGGAGATCGAATCAAGAGAAGTGGTTGGAAGAGGCTTGAGCGGCCATCCCTTTTATACGGTTCTTCCGACATTCTGGAGGAAGTAATACATTCCCTTTGCTTTACTTATTTACGTATCAAATTCCATGACACCTTTTCTTCCTCAAGCCTATTGATTTGTTCACTGCTTGTCATTATCAGTAACAATCAGCCTTACATCTTGTGCCACGTGTTACACCCACATCATGGCCCACATGTGTCTTCATCTTACCATCTATGTGTGCCAGATCAACGTCTGTCCTCATTCCACTGATCTGATTTGCGATCCATTGGGAGGTAAGCCGGCTCCATTGGGAAAGGGCCGGTTTGGAGAGTTTTGTGCCTGAAGGGAACTCGGAGATGGATCAGAAGCACAATTTGCCATTCTGGCCAGATTCTGTTTTGGCCTTTGAAATCCAGGTGGGGAGAAAATGGAGATTCCCTTCAGTTACTAGAAGGATCCTCAGCATCTCTGACCTCTTCATTCTCTTACCAATACAACACCCATAATACACCACCACCATCGGCCCAGTGACTCCAGTGGTCTTGGAATCAGATCCTAGGGGCAGCTATCCACTCTCTGGACTACGTTTGTGTGCCCAGCCCAGCTCCCTATCGAGTGGGGGAAGGGAAGATGGGAATGTTCTGTGAAATCCCCTCTGGACCTAACTGTGCATATGGAGGTTTTGGGGATCGTCAGAGGGACCAGCCCTAGCTGCTTCACTCTTCTTCTTCACCTCCCCTTGTGTCCCAGCTCTAAATGCAAGGAGATGTGGGAAAAAAAGGACTATCATGGGCTTTGTATCTAAGCATGCCTCCTCTACACGCACGCTCCATTCGGAACAAAGGACATGTCCTACAAGCACGTTGAAAAGAGAGCAGCCAGACTGGTCCTGACCAAGGGTCTATCTAGCCCAGTGTCCTCTCTTGCAACAGTGGCCACTGCACAGGTACCCCAGCAAGAAAACTAGGCCAGTGCAAATCCTCTAGTGGCCCATCTCTTGTGGCCCATCCCACGCTTCTGACAGCGAGTGGGAACTGTCGGCCGTGGTGGAGTTTCCTGAGTACTTCACTTGAAATACATTGTGTGAAAGGACTGTGGCATGATCAAAGGAGTTGAACTAACTGACTCCAGCCGAGCATCCTGGGTCTGGTTCCGCCTTGCAGGCTGTGGGACGAGGTGACCTCCTGAAGTCTCTTCCCACCCTTTCCTGCTTTCTATAAATCCACAATCTTACCCATGGGCACCATGCAAAAGAGGCAAAGCTCATTTTTAATTGCAATAAATTACAGCAGAGGGCTCTTTATTCTACTCACATTTCCTTGTCTTGTGTACGAATCAGTATTAGTAAGACCTTCTATCCAAATGTAAGCTTGTACCGATTTCCCTAGAGCGTCTTATACAGCCTGCTGTGAAATTAGATATTGAGGTGAGCTGATGTATCGCCAGGAAGACCTTTGTGTGTCTCCTTGGCTCTACGTACCCAGATGGGAACCACTGCCTTTTCCAGAGAATAGAAATAAGCAGGTCTGCTGCCAGGTCTGCTGCCAGGGGGTGAATTTTACCCTCTTTCCGCTAACTGCAAAGTGGGAGAAGTTTACAGGTAACAACTGTGCCTGGAAAGGAGAAATGTTTATTTTTCCAGCTCCTCAAGCTTCAGATACATTCTACAACTGTGTGGATTCCAAAATGGGGTTTCTCCTCATATTCTGTTCTCACCTGCCAAGTCACCAAAATCAGAAACAGGGCGGAAATTGCCAAGATGAAAACACATGTGGGCCATGATGTGGGTGTAACACGTGGCACCAGACGCAAGGCTGATAGTTACTGATAACCGCAAGCAGTGAACAAATCAATAGGCTTGAGGAAGTAAAAAGTTTCATATAATTTGTTTAGTAAACAAGTAAATCACAAAGAATGTATGACGTCCTCCAGGATGTGGGAAGAACAGTATAAAAGGGACGGCCACTCAAGCTTCTTCCAACCTCTTCTCTTGATTCGATCTCCCTGCTGAACGGGTAAGTCTCTCGCTTATTTACTGTGGACGGAATCCTGCAAAACTCATTTGTGATTTTGGTAATCAGCAGGGGGAATCTCGAGGTGTCTGGGGATTCCCCCTTGAATAAATAAGTTCAAGGTGAATATATTAAATTATAGGAATTGATTTAGGCTAACTTTAGGAGTTAAGGGTGTGATTTTCAAAATGAAAGAGGTATATGGTTCTCATTAACTTTAAGTTGGGAATGCAATCTATTAAGAGACTTTAACTCATCCTTTAAGAACTTTAAAACAAGAGAGTATTCAACATTAAAAAAAAAAATAATTCTAGACACAGAACCATAATACGCCTTCCATGTGTGTACAGCCGACAGACTCTAGTTGTAGTCCTTGTTGTTTCTGTGGTGGGATTGAACCTGGGACCTTTGAGGCTAAGCTGTGAGCCAGGAGCTACAAATCACAGGGCACATAGCTAAGCTGTGGAGCAGAGTTCCAACTCCCTACTGGCCTCAGGCCTATATATCTGAGTATTGCCAGGTCCGCCGCACTTTCCCAAGCCGCTAAGCCCATCTTGGCGCACTAGGGCTATGCCCCATTCTTTCTTCAGAAAAGAGGCATATTGTGTTCCCAGGTCATTTCTAAGTGGAATGGATTGCTCCTCTCGCTTCTTATTGACAACTGAGATACAAACAGAAATGCCAGATGAGGCCAAGACCAGACTCTATCTGCCTTCTCTGCCAGTGCGGGTCAGCGCCGGACGCTTCCCAGGGAGTGAACAGATCTGGGCAATTATGGCAGGATCCATCCCATAGTGGTTCAATCCCGGCTCCTGGCAGGAAAAGAACTCAGCTCCCCATAGCTGGGGCAGGGACGAAGGGGGGTGGGGAATTGTTGGCCATCTCGGATGTCAGCCATTGATTGGCCTATCCTCTGGGAGCTGGTCTAACGCTTTTTGAGCCCAGGCACATATGGGCTCCATGCTTAGAAAAGGGAGCCGCAATCTCTCCTCCACCACCTGTCACTCTTCTCTAGCTCATCACTATGCGCCGCAGATCAGGAAATGCCTTTCTGCCTCGCCTAGACCACAGGGCTGATAGCTTTTCCAGGCCCACTGTGCGGGGGTGAGTTATACCCAGTGGGAGTGCTATGCTAGGACTGTCCAGTGTACAGCCGACGGGCAGGAACTGGCATGGACCAAGCGAGTTGTAAGTGAAGCAGTGAGAGCGGAACATGCTCCACATGGTACAGCCGGGCCCCTAGTTTGCATTTCAGACCCAGCGACAGTAAACAGGACACCAATGAAGCCCTCACATACAAAAGTGTTTAATCACCATTTTCTCCACTGTCCAGCCACCCACCCTGGTTCCATAGCACGAGAGCTGAGCTTTGTGTGTCTGCTTCCACCGGCACCTTGCCTCTTGCTAACTCCCTGCTTTCTCTTTCAGGCAAACTCCACTGCACAAAGATGTCCACTGCAAAGCCCTGGCTGAACAATCTCAAGTCACAAGATTCACAGCAAGACCAAGACACCAAAACAAAGGATCCGACAAAGGGTTGTCCGGAGTGTCCTCAGCGTACTGAGTGCCCTAAAGATTGCGACTGCCCTAAGTGTTGCAAATGCCCTAAATGCGAGCCTTGTGAGCCCTGCCCGCCGTGCCCGCGGCCCTGCCCACGGCCCTGCCCGCGGCCCTGCCCACGGCCCTGTCCAGAGCCCTGCCCACCCAGGCGTCCATCGATCTGCCCACCTCCGTGTGTGAATGTCTGCAACGAGCCGTGTGTGACACGCTGCGGGGACTCCACTGCCGTGGTCTATGCACCCCCGGTTCAAGTGATATTCCCAGGTCCAATCCTTAGCACTTGCGCTCAGGATAGCGTGGTGGGCTCCTCGCTCCCGGCTGGAATGTTTGGCCCACGTCCTTCTGGGGGCTTGTTGGGAGCTGGGAGCTCTGTGGGTTCTGGGGGCTATTTGGGAGCTGGGGGCTTGTTGGGTCCTGGAGGCTCTTTTGGTCCTGGGGGCTGTTATGGTGGCGGGGGCTCAGCCTTTCACACCGTACGTTGCAACCCCTGCCGCTTTGGGAGATGTTGGCCATGTTAAACCCAACAGGAGTCACCACGGAAGACGACGCTGCCAGGAAATGACAAACGAGCTGCTGATTCCCGGTTAAGCTGATGAGATGAAGGAGTGTCAGGCCCTCGGCTCCTGCTGAATTCAGTGGGGCCGTGACAGCCCAGCACCTCGTCAACATCGCACATGCCTGTCTCCCTCTCTCGCGTTAGGCTTTCTCTTCGGTTCCCGACCTCATGGCTTCCCACCTCTTCTGTTTGGTCTCCATATCTGCTGCTTTGGGCTGTTCGATGCTGGTGGGGAGAACAGCAGTACCATAGACGTGTGTCAATTCAGATCGGATTGTCCGAGTAACTGTACAACAGCACCACCAAAAGCTGAATATCTTGTGTCATGTGCATCACCTAAGGAGGGTGATTTGTTGTACCCCTCAGTGAAACTGTAATCGTGCTACTGTTCTGTCTTCTGCACGTGTGCTCTGCCCTTCCGCTTACATTAAAATTGTCTTGCATCATATTATTGGACTTGTGGTTTTTCACTCCCTTCCGTTCTCTGCTGACAAACCACTGTGGGAAATCCCAGTTGGTGGGGAGGACACATGGCTGGTGTCTCCTCGCTGAGACGCTGAGGTGAGATGCTGATCAGGTCTCCTAAGACTTTGGTGTGCAACCTTTGTAGGCTGTTCTGCCCCTTTCATAAATCTGATCCGTCTTGTCTGCCCCCGAGTTTCACCCCTTTCCCACGACTCGCTGCCCCCATCCGACACAGAACTACAGACCTGTCCCAGCGCACTGTTGTTGTGAGATTGCTGGGTGTCTCGCTTTTACCTAGAATTATAAAATACACCAGTTGGAATGGAAACGTTGTACTTACGTGTCAGCGTCTGGCTTCCAAATCAGTGTTAATCCGTGCTCATGAGAGAATGTATTGAAATGTAATTGGTGCTCACTGCCCCGGGGCTCTCGTGGGCCTGGCTCTGTGGCTGAGGCCCTCTGCTCTTTGGAAGCCTTGTTCACAGGCCGGCATCTCTAGGGTTTGCTCCCTCTGAAGAGCTCCAGGAGAGGCAGGCTTTTGATCTGCTCTTTAAGGCGTACGGGCCAGATTCTCAGAGGTGCAAGTCAGCATGGTCCCACCTGACTAGCGATGCTACTCGGACCGACGCCAGGAGCCTTCAGATGTATCAACAGCCCGCTTTCACTGTTTCTAAGCTGTGCAAGGACGGTCTGTGTACTGCAGGCATGTGACTGAACGGATTCAGCAGTCCCCCGGAGACTTCCTCAGTTTCCCATCGCTTTCCATTAGATCTGAACTTTCCCCTTCCCCATTTCCCCAGCATGAATTCTCTCCGGTACATGAAGGAAGGGTGATGTAGACAGCCTGGTTAGGTTGTGACCCTAGGACAAGCAAAGGCCAAGCTTTCCAACCTGAGTTGGGATTTGGCTCTCTTCTCCAGCCACCAATTTGTGAAAAGGGTTTGTAACACTTCCTGCCTCTTGAGGGCCATTCCTTTCCAGATATCCGTGTTTCTTCAGAGCTGTAATTCCCCATGAAGCAGCCAATGCCGACCAAGGAGAATTCCAAGATCCAGAAGTCAGCACTGCGAGCTCCATGGGAGACTTCATATGTTGTTCAATTCCCCAGGCCTTCCAGTTCCACCCCAGCATTGGGGAGACTGCAGTGGCACTGAGCTCCTCCCATCTCCTACCCCAAGGGGCTAGGCTTTGGTGGCGAGGGAATTGTGGGGAGAGTCTTTCTCCTGGTCAGTCCCTGGCCACCTCAGGGAAGGTTTTGTTTTTGCTTTTCACATGTGCGTAGCCCCCGACAGATTTTTCTGTGGGTCACCAGCCCCCAACCCAAGAAAGATTCCTCACCCCGGGAAAGAAGAAACCCAACTTGGAGTGTTAAAATAAGACAGCAATTGGGCGGGGGGGTTTCCAAAAAGTGGAGATGGGTTGCTCTCTCACTGTGGGCAAGCTCTTCCTTTGCTGAATGTGCTGTGCTGTGCTATATTGAGGATGGAGGTGCAAGACTGATCCAAGACTACAGAAAGAGTGATCCTCTTAGAACCAGGGAGATGTGGGGCATGTGATCGAGGCCCATACAGTCCTGCATGGTGGGGAGACAGTGAATGGGAGGTGTCATTTGCTCCTCCACACCCACAGGAATGGGGTATCCCTCCATGAAAATAATGGGCAGCAAGTGGAAGTCAAAGAGAAGGACCTCCATCTCCACACCACACGCAATGGCCCTGGAGACCCCATCTACATGGGATGCCGTGAAGTCTGAGTGTGTAACTGCATTCAAGTTCTGATGAGAATTAGGTAATTTCCCAGGGGACAGATCCATCCGTGGCTATTGGCCAAATGGAAAATGCGGAACCCCATGCAGTGGGCCTTTCTAAGCCCCCAACTGACACACAGCAGGTATGGACAAGAGGCAAAGGATTGCTCAAAAATCTCCTTCACTCTACAACATCTGGCACCCGCCAGTGGTTAACCACAGTGGGCTAGATGGGCTATTGGTTTGCCCTTGTACGGCTGTGCTGGGGTGCGTCGATGCATTTCTATTTTGTGGATTTTGCAGGAGGAATTGAGTAGGAGGGAGCCTGTTTTGGCGTCAGCCGAGGTGCGAAGTTTTTCAGTATTTTGAGGAGCAGGAAGAATTCATAACGACTGACTTTCCCAGGCAAACTTGTTATCTCGAAGTTTCCCACTTTGCAGCTGGGAGCAGGTCTAACGAAGACTCTCCAGGGAGCAAAATTGTTGCATAGCGAAGTGTGTTTTGAAGCGTGTGTGAGGAAGATAAGGTTCACCCCATGGCAGCAGACTAGGATAATTCATTTGACCGCTTTAGGGAATGGATCCAGACTAGGGGGACACACACACCCTACCATAGACTGAAGTATTCTAGAGGAAAAATTTTAAAAACAACAAATGGTCTGGTAGCACTTTAAAGACTAACAAAACATGTTGATAAGATCATGAGCTTTCGTGGGCACAGCCCGCTTCTTCAGATGACCGCAGGGTTGGATGTCCAGAAACAAGAATAAAAGGAGGAAGCGGGGGGGAGGCGGGAAGAGGAGAAAGAAAAAAAACTGGAGGGGTGGAAGAAAAAGAGGCAGTGGGTAGATACCTTTCAAAGGGAAAGCGGAGCCAGTCTGTAAGAGGAAAAACTGAAAAACAACAGGTAGTCTATTAGCACCACAAAGACTAGACAGTTAAAAGAGGCTGATAAGAACCATTCGTTTGCACTTGGAGAGGAAGAGAATTAAGGACAGATTCTACACAGACATCAAGAACCAATGGCACCTTCATTGGTTGGTTGGTTGGTTGATAATGTTCCAGCCATCCAATATTGCAATGTAAACCATCTGCAAGAGAATTAGACAGAGAAGGGTTAGAACTCCATTTCATTCACAAGTTTGTGTGGCTTGTGGAATTGGTCTGTAACAAAACTGCAACTTGGACGTCCCTTAATGAGTGTCCAGGGAGGAAAAAAAGAGGAAAAACTATAGTATATGGAGATACACCATCTCATAGAACTGGAAGGGACCTTGAAAGGTCATTGAGTCCAGTCCCTGCCTCACTACAGGACCAAGTACCATCCCTGACAGATTTGCCCCACATCCCTAAATGGCCCTCTCAAGGATTAAACTCACAACCCGGGGTTTAGTAGGCCAATGCTTTACTATGTAGCACTTTAAAGACTAACCATTTTCCCTTTTTGCTTTAGCAAGATAAGGCGAACATGGCTACCTCTTTATTCCTATTCAGGGAGGTTAAAGTATTCTGCAACTTAACTGTCTAGTCTTTAAGGTGCTAATAGACTACCTGCTGTTTTTAAGTGTTTTTCCTGTTACAGACTGGCTCGGCTTTCTCTTTGAAACTTATCTACCCACTGCCTCTTTTTCTCCCCCCCACCCTCCAATTTTTTTTCCCTTCTCCCCCTTCCCTCCCTCCTTACCCCCTTTATTCTTGGTTCTGGACATCCAACACTCCGGTCATCCGAAGAAGTGAGCTGTGCCCATGAAAGCTGGGCTGTGCCCAGGAACACCATCTACAGGGTTTGTTAGTCTATAAAGTGCTACTAGACTATTTGTTGTTGAAGTATTTTCCTGTTACAGACTAACTCAGCTGTCCCTCTGAAGTATTCTAGATGGTAAGCCACCGCATCAGCATAATGGTTTCGTTTTACAACAGGCCTCTTCAAAAGCCCCAGTGTAGCGAGTACAATATAACATTTCAGTCTAATGTCTTATTCATACGTTTTTGGAAGCTAGACATTGACATGTAAGTCCAGTACTTCCATTCCAGTTTATGTATTTCCTCAATCTATGTAAAAACGGGACACCCAGCAATCTCACAGTAACAGTGCACTGGGACAGGTTTGTAATTTTAAGTCTGATGGTGGAAGCAGCTGCTCTTGAGGTCAGACAAGACAAATGACATTCATGAAATGGGCAGAAGAGTCTAAAAAGTCTGAACCCCGTTGTCTTAAGTGACTCAATCAGCATCTAACCCCAGAGAGTCAACAGAAGGGAGCCGGGCACAAGTCCTCCCCTCAAAGCTGAATTTCCCACAGAGATTTCACAGCAGAGAACGGAAGCGAGTGTAAAACCACAAGTCCAATAATATGATGTAAGACCATTTTAATGTGAGCAGAAGAGCAGAGCACACATGCAGAAGGCAGGAGAATTGGATGGTTACAGTTCAGTGAGGGGTACAACAAATCACTCTCCCTAAGGAATGCTTTTGACACAAGACATTCGGCTTTTGGTGTTACGGTTGCACCGTCACTCAGAGAATCCGATGTGAATTGACACGTGTCTATGGTACTTCTGTTCTCCCCACGGGCATCGAACAGCCCAAAGCCCAAGACATGGAGACAAACACAAAACAAAAGTTGTGGGAAGCCATGAGGTCAGGAATCGAAGAGGAAGCCTAATGCGAGAGAGGGAAACAGGCATGTGTGATGTTGAAGAGGCTCTGGGCTGTCACGGCCCCACTGTCTGCAGTAGGAGCTGTGGGGCCATCACGCCTTAATCTCATCAGCTGAGCCGTGAGTCAGCAGTTCGTTTGTCATTTCCTGGCAGCGTCGTCTTCCGTGGTGACTCCTGTTGGGTTTAACATGGCCGACATCTCCCACAGCGGCAGGGGTTGCAACGTACAGTGCCAAAGGATGAGCCCCCTCCACCAACACAGCCCCCAGGACCAAAAGGGCCCCCAGCACCCAGGAAGCCCCCAGAAGGCTGTGGGCCAAACATTCCAGCTGGGAGCGAGGAGCCCACCACGCTATCCTGAGGGCAAGTGCTAAGGATTGGGCCTGGGAATATCACTTGGACCGGGGGTGCATAGACCACGGCAGTGGAGTCCCCGCAGCATGTGACACACGGCTCGTTGCAGACATTCACACATGGCGGTGGGCAGATCGGTGGACACCTGGGCGGGCACGGCCGTGGACAGGGTCGTGGGCAGGGCCGCGGGCAGGGCCGCAGGCAGGGCGGGCAGGGCTCACAAGGCTCGCATTTAGGGCCCTCGCAACACTTAGGGCAGTCGCAGCCTTTAGGGCACTCAGTACGCTGAGGACACTCAGGACAACCCTTTGTCGGATCCTTTGTTTTGGTGTCTTGGTCTTGCTGTGAATCTTGCGACTTCAGATTGTTCAGCCAGAGCTTTGCAGTGGACATCTTTGTGCAGTGGAGTTTGCCTGAAAGAGAAAGCAGGGAGTTAGCAAGAGGCAAGGTGCCGGTGGAAGCAGACACACAAAGCTCAGCTCTCGGGCTGAGGGGAATTATGTAGGAGCCAGGCTGGGTGGCTGGACAGTGGAGAAAATGTGAATTGAACACCTTGGTGTGCGAGGGATTCGTTGGTGCCCCTTTCTCACTCGCTCTTCCCATATTCCTGCCCCTTTGGCACCCTTCATTTGAACTGTCTCCACACAGTCTGTTTCTCCAGTCTGCTCATCCACAGGTGCTGAGGCTACGTTATTGTCCCACCCTATGAATACTGGCACTTCTCCCCAGCACTGACAATGGACCCATCCCGGCTCCAGTCACCCCTTTGCTGCCATACGAGCCACGTGAACAGGGCAGTCCTTACCCCTGCTTCCCTAGAGGCTGCAGTGAAGCCCCGTGACTTGCCCAAGGTCATCTGTGGACTCAAAGAAACGTCTCGCTCCGAGTCCTGGTTTGCCCACCTGTTCCTCTGAACATTAACCTAGCTACGCCAGGCCCTTCAGGAGGCAGCACGTGAAAACTGTGAAAGCTGGGCTGAAATCCTGACTATGGGGCCCAGCTGTGACGTGTGCAGTATATTCCACTGCCACTGTTCCAGGTACAACTCTCTTGGTCCACTACAGTTCCTGCCAGTAGGGTCTACAGTGGGCAGTCCTAGCACAACACTCCTGCCACATGTGATTCACATCAGCACAGTCTGGATGGAAAAACCTCCAAACCCTGTGGTGTGGGCAAGGCAGAAAGGCATTTCCTGGTCTGCGGTGAGTAGAGATGAGCTAGAGAAGAGCGACAGGCGGGAGGAGGAGAGATTGCGTCTCCCTGTTCTAAGCATGGAACCAATAGGTGCCCCCAGAGCTATAGGGAGCGGAGTCCTTTTCTTGTCAGGAGCCGGGTCTGGACCCCAACAGGATGGATCCCTTTATATTTGCCTAGTTCCATTGACTCCTTGGAAAGCATCCGGCGCTGACCCTCACTGGCAGAGAAGATACCGAGACAGATGGAGCCTGGTCTTGGCCCTGCTTGGCACTTGTGTTTGTATCTCAGTTATCAATGAGAAGAGAGAAGAGCAATCTATTCCACTTAGAAATGACCAGGGAACCCAATACCCCTCTTTTCTGTGGAGAGAATGGGGCATAGCCCTACTGCGCCAAGATGGGCTTAGCTGCTTGGGAAAGAGCAGAGGACGTGGCCAGACCAGCATGTAACCCAGAGGCACTGAGGCCAGTAGGGGGCGTGAACTCTGCTCTGCAGCTTAGCCAAGTGCCATCTGATCTGTAGCTCCTGGCTCACAGATTTCGCCCCTAAGGTCCCAGGTTCAACCCCACCACAGAAGCAACAACAACGACGACTAGAACCTGTCAGCTGTACACACATGGAAGACACATCACAGTTCTGTCTGTAGGATTATTTTTTCTTTAAATGCTGAATTTTCTCTCGTTTTAAAGTTCTTCAAGGATGAGTTTTTAAAGCCATTTAATGGACTCGCATTCCCAATGTAAAGTTAATAAGAATTGAGTTTCCCATACACCTCTCTCATCTTGAAAATCACACCCTTAACTCCTAACATCAGCCTAAATTAATCCCTGCAATTAAATTATTTCAAGGTGAACATATTCATTAATGGAGGGAACCCCCAGATACCTCGATATTCCCTTGCTGATTACCAAAACCACAAATGGTTTTTTGCAAGATTCCGTTCCCAGTAAGTATGAGACTTACTCACCCGTTCAGCAGGGAGATCGAATCAAGAGTAGTGGTTGGAAGAGGCTTGAGTGGCCGTCCCTTTTATACTGTTCTTCCAACAACCTGGAGGATGTAATGCATTCTTTGTGCCTTACAAAATAAATTCTGTGACACTTTTACTTCCTCAAGCCTATTGATTTGTTCACTGCTTGTCATTGTCAGTAACTATCAGCCTTACATCTGGGGTCACGTGCTACTCCCACATCATGGCCCACGTGTGTTTTCATGCCGCCACCTGTGTGCGCCAGATCAATTTCCACCCTCTTTCCACTGATCTGATCTGCGTTAAATCCTGAATTTATCAGTCTTCATGGGTAAAGGGCTGGTTTTGTGTGGGGAGGGGTTAACATTTTTTCTATATAAAGGGAGCTCAGTGATGGATCAGTAGCACAGGTTTTTGATCCGTCCAGGATTTTCTTTTAGTCTTTTACATCTAGGTGGGGAGAAAATGGAGATTCCCTTTCAAGTGACTCAAGGGACCTTTCAGCCAGTTCCTCGGGGTGTTGATCGGCTCCCTGGGATATGTTTGTGCTCCCAGCCGAGCTCTCTCTCCACCGGGGAAAGGGGGGATGGAAAGGCTCTGCAGTCCCCTCTGGAACTAATTGTGCCAAGGCAGGGACAAGGGGTATGACAGAGCAACCTGCTCTTGCTGCCACACCGGGATTTACCTGCCAATATTTGTGTCCAACAAGAACGTGTGGCCAAGAATCCAACCCCCACAAGGAGGAAGCCCATGCGTTGGCTCCCGCTCCACCTCGCACTAGCACAAGCTGGCCCTGGACAGCAGGGGTCGGTTCCTCCCAAAGTCCCTGTTCCGCTCAGTCCCTTTGCTGCGTCTGGACCGCCCACTGTCAGCTACCAGCAGGCTGGGGGAAGGGTCATTGGCTGGTCCCAGTGAAACTACAACTGAGAATGTGAAATTCGTTACAGATTGTGGTCTAGACAGTATTTGGTCCTGCCGTGAGGACAGGGGACTGGACTCGATGACCTCTCGAGGTCCCTTCCAGTCCTAGTATTCTATGATTCTATGATTCCGCCGACATTGAATCACATTTTCCGTCGAGATCTGCGCTGAACCCTCAGCATCCCCTTCAAAGAGACATTAACCAGGTCTAGGGGTCCCCAGAGCAGCCGCTCATCGAGCTGGGCAGAGGTAGCAAACCCGGCAGACACAGACCTGTGAACAGGGTTGCAACGTGTCCAGAGAACCGAGTTTAGCCAGCCCAGATTTCACAACTTGTGTTGGCTCTGGATTCATGCTTCCCATTCGGGGCTGGGGGACGTAGTAATGCACTAAGGGGACGGTGGATGGAGACCTCCTGTTTTATACGTGCGCAAGTAACCGTCCCCCATTGAAGGGAGTTACGCCACTGTGGAGAAGCGCAGTTGTACTGTCGAGCACCTCACGCCCTACTTGTACAACAGGAAATTCACTGCAACCAGCGATCAGGCCCTTGGCTGCACAAAGCCCAGGGATCAGTCTCTCGGTTGCTGCGCTGGAGTCTAGCCCCATGAGGATATGAAGGGGAGCGGGCCACGTCAAGGGGAAGGGAAACATGGTATCAGATTAATTATCAAGCAGGAGGAGCTCTCAGGGCACAGTCAGAAATGTCTGGGACACCCCTTCCTGCATCCCTTGTGTGTCAGGGTGTGACATGATATGATTGCATTGTCAGACAGCTGACTGAGACGTGGCACATGGCCAGAAAGCATTAAGGAGGATGAAAGACTTCAAGAAGACCTGTGACAGCTCATCAGCAAGATATGCGCATGCTTCTTGAGCTATTGTATCACCATAGGACAAACCCTGGAAATGCCAAGCTGCCTGGCTAGCACGTTAGAATGGCTGGTGTTTGCTCAGGAGTTGTGATATAGTCAAACATTGCTCCCCTCTTACTACACCCTGCATCCCAGACCAAAAAGGCCAAATGAACATTAATGATGAAACTTGATGGACGTGGAATTATTGCCTGCAGGCCGTTTTGCACAGGCTGAGCCTCTCTGGTCCAGAACAATCTGGTCCGTAAATATCTGTGATCCAGCATGAGTTTAGTTAGCCGGATGTTCAATATTCATGGGTGGGGCCAAGTTTCCTGAGCTCCCATAATGTTTGTTTTCAGCCAGCAGTCCTGGGTCTCAGTGTTCTGTGCTATAGCTTAGCTCTAACGTTCCCTTAATATTTTCTAAACCAGTGTTTCTCAACCAATTTTTATGAAGTACCCCATTTAAAAAAATTATAAGTACCCCCCACCCCCCAGTACCTACAGTTTTTAGACACACAATGTATATATATATATATATTTTTGCATTGCAACACATTTTTTCAAACAACTTAATCATACCCAGGCGAGCAATGAAATTTTCGACTGTAGAAAGTGCAAAACTAATAAAGCACTCTTCAAATTAAAACAAAAAATTCAATTTTCTCCAAAATTTCCGCTGTGTTGACGTATCCCCAGACTTCTCTCAACTGCTCCTGAGGGTGCTCGTACCACTTGTAAACAGCCCAGTAAACAGTAGAAGTGTTGATAACGCTGCTAGGCAAAACTGACCTCCCTTTGACAGGAGAATTCACTTGTTCAGGACCGATCAGGTGCAAGAGTGCCAGATTAGAGGAGTTCAACCTGTAGCTTGTACTTAACTTTATATAACCTGTTTAAAGGCTAAAATGTCAAAAAAAAAAAAAAAAAAACCCAGAAGAAGGGCCACACTGGGTGAGACCAAAAGTCCTCCTCCCCCAGCATCCGGTCTCCTGACTGCGGCCAACAGTAGGTGCCCCCAGAGGGAATGAACATCAGACGAACCCACCCTGGTCACCTATCCCCAGTGTATGACGAACAGAGACACCTTTCCTTAGCTAATTGTTTGGACAAGGGAACATTTCCCCAAAACCTGTTCTTCTGCCAGGGAAGTGACTGCTGCCAGTGAAGTATCAAGGCCCATTGAACACCACCCTTTTCCATCTCACAGCTGTTTGGTGTTTTCTCAGAGAAAACAAAGCTGAAGACTGAGCTCTCCATGCCTACCTGGATACACACAAGGATAGCCATGGACTTCATAACTCGGGTGGATGCTGAATGGTCAACCTGCCCGGGCAAAGTTGGACAGCCCTATGCATCTGATGGCCGAGCTGGACTCCTCTGCGAGTGTCTTCGATTCCTATCACTAATTCCAACTCTCCCCATCATTCGGCCACTTTATGAATCAACCTTTAGAGTTTAGATATTTAGGATTTGACAACAGCCTAGTTTTTGGGCGAAGACTGTGCTGTTTAAAGATCTGGTTGTACGGCTAATCCTTTGGGATCAGAAGTGCCTATGATTGGATGAGATTGGTTGTAAGGAAGCGCTCATCTGTGAAGCCTATGGTTTTCATTCAGGCTGTTATAAGTCGGAATATTTCGGGACTTGCTTTAACGACGTCTTGTTAGCCAATCTGGTGGGACAGAAGGCAGGATGGGTATAATTTATGGGTGGCAACCACCTGCATTTTTCAGAGCTTTGCCCTGTATCCCAGCATTTAACATCAATTTTCCATTCTCGGTTTCGATCCATGAAGGCGCAGTTACACTGAGCAAGCCTGTTCTGATGGGAATTGATGTTTTCTGATTTTGGTGACGTGGCAGGTCAGAATTGAATATGAGGAGACACCCCATTTTGGGATCCACACACGTGTAGCATGTATCTGAAGCTCGAGGACCTGGGAAAATTGACAATTCACCTCTCCAAGCATATTTGTTACCTCGAAACTTCTCCCACTTTGTAGTTAGTGGATAGAGGGTAAAATTCACCCCTGGGCAGCAGACCTGCTGATTTCTCTTCTCTGGTTAGCACAGTGGTTCCCATCCAGGGGTACACAGAGCAAGGGGGCACACAAAGGTCTTCCTGGGGGCACATCAGCTCACCTCGATATCTAATTTCACAACGGGATGTATAAGAAGCGCTAGGGAAATCGATACAAACTTACAACTCAATATCAGGTCTTATTAATACTGATTTGTACACGAGACAAGGAAATGCGAGTAGAATAAAGAGCCCTCCACTGTTGTTTTTTGCAATTAAAAATGAGCTTTGCCTATTTTTCATGATGCTCAAGGGGGAGATCATGGATTCGCAGAAGGTTGGAAAGGTGGGAAGAGACCTCAGGAGGTCACCTCAACCAACTGCCTGCGTGAGGCAGAACCAGACCCAGGATCCTCAGTTGGGGTCAGTCAACTCAACTCCTTGGATGAAACCACTATCCTTTCATACAATGTATTTCAAGTGAAGTACTCAGGAAACACCACCTCGGCCAACAGCATCAACTCTGTCAGAAGCATAGGATGGGCCACAGGAAACGGGCCACTAGAGGATTACCACTGGCCTGCTTTTCTGGCTGGGGCACCTGGCAGCGGCCACGGTTGTAAGAGAGGACACTGGGCTGGATGGACCCTTGGTCAGGACCAGTCTGACCGTTCTCATATCAAGGTGCTTGTAGGACGTCTTTTATGTTCCGAATGGAGTGTGCGTGTAGAGGAGGCATGCTTAAACACAAAGCCCATGATAGTCCTTTCTATCCCTCATCTCCTTGCATTTACCTCTGGGACACGAGGGGAGGTGAAGAAGAAGATTGAAGCAACTAGGGTTGGTCCCTCTGATGATCCCAAACTCCTCTATCTGCACAGTTAGGTCCAGAGGCGACTTCACAGAACGTTCCCATCTTCTCTTCCCCGACAGGGTGCTGGGCTGTGCGCACAAACACAGTCCAATAAGTGTCCAGACGCCCCTAGGAACTCATTCCAAGACCATTTTAGTCACTGAGCTGATGTCGGTGGAGTATTATGGGTGTTGTATTGGTAAGAGAATGAAGTACTCAGAGATTCCCTTCTAGTAATTGAAGGGAATCTCCATTTTCTCCCGCACCTGGATTTCAAAGGTGAAAAACAGAAACTGGCCACAATGGAAAATTGTGCTTCTGACCCTCTCCGAGCTCCCGTCAGGAACAAAAACTCCCCAAACCAGTCCTTTCCCGATGGATTGAGCTTAATTCCTGATTTATCGCAAATGAGAGCAGTGGGGTGAGGGCAGAGATTGATTTGGCGTACACAGATGGCAAGATAAACATGCACTTGGGTGTAACACATGGTACAAGAGGTAAGACAGATTGTTACTGATAATCCAAGCGGTGAACAAATCAATAGGCTTGAGGAAGTAAAGGTGTTACAGAATTTGTTTTGTAAACAAGTAAAGCATAAAGAATGTATTACGTCCTGCCGGATGTCGGAAGACCAGTATAAATGGATGCGCTGCTAGAGCCCCTTCCAACCACTTCTCTTCATTTGATCTCCCTGCTGAACGGGTAAGTTTCACACTTACTTTCTTGGAAAGGAATCCTGCAAAAACATTTGGGATTTGGGGAATTAGCAGGGGAATATCTATATGTTTGGGTGTTCCACCATTTTTATGAATATATTTCCTTGAAATTAGGTGTATGGGACACCAAATTCTCATGAACTTTAACTTGGGAATGCAAGTCCATTAAGAGACTTCAGAATTTCATGCTTGAAGTACTTTAGAACTAGAGAGCATTCAGCTTTAAAAAGAAAATCTGTACACAGCCGCCAGATTCTAGTCGTCGTCCCGGTTTTTTCTGTGGTGGGGTTGAACCTGGGACCTTAGGGGCTAAATCTGTGAGCCAGGAGCTACAGATCAGATGGCACTTAGCTAAACTGCAGAGCAGAGTTCACAACCCCTACTGGCCTCAGTGCCTCTGGGTTACATGTCTGTGTATGGCCACGTCCTCTGCTCTTTCCCAAGCCACTAAACCCATCTTGGCGCAGTAGGGCTATGCCCCATTCTTTCCAAAGAAAAGAGGGGTATTGGGTTCCCAGGTCATTTCTAAGTGGAATGGATTGCTCCTCTCGCTTCCCATTGATAACTGAGATACAAACACAAGTGCCAGGCGGGGCCAAGAGCAGGCTCCATCTGTCTAGGTATCTTATCTGCCAGTGCGGGTCAGCGCCAGATGCTTCCCGAGGAGTGAGGGGAACTGGACAATTATAGGGGGATCCATCCCCTTGGGGTCCAGTCCCAGCTCCCGGCAGGAAAATTACTCCGCTCCCTATAGTTGTGGCGGGGGGGACACCGTTGGCCCTCTCGGCTGCAGGCACTGATGGGCCTATCCACTGGGATCTTGTCTAACTCTTTTTGAGCCCAGGCACATATTGGTTCCATGCTTAGAACAGGGACCCGCAATCTCTCCTCCTGCCGTCTGTCGCCCTTCTCTAGCTCATCTCTATGCGCCACAGACCAGGAAATGCCTTTCTGCCTTCCCCACAGCTCGGGGCCGGTGGCTTTTCCAGGCCGACTGTGCGGGTGGGAGTAACACCTAGCGGGAGTGTTGTCCTAGGACTGCCCAGTGGAGGCCCTACGGCCATGAACTGGCATGGAGCAAGAGAGTTGTACACGGAGCACTGATAGCGGAACATGCTGCACATGGCACAGCCGGGCCCCGTAGTCTGGATTTCAGCAAGAGCGACAGTGAACAGGGCACCAATGAAGGCCTCACACACCAAGGTGTTAAATCATCATTTTCTCCACCGTCCAGCCATCAACCCTGGCTCCTACATGATTCTCCTTGGCACGAGAGCTGAGCTTTGTGTCTCTCCTTCCACCGGCACCTTGCCTCCTGCTAACTCCCTGCTTTCTTTTTCAGGTGAACTCCACTGCACGAAGATGTCCACTGCAAAGCTCTGGCTGAACAATCTGAAGTCAGAAGATTCACAGCAAGACCAAGACACCAAAAATAAGCATCAGCCAAAATGTCCTCCTGATTGTCTTCCGTGTCCTCAGGACCCTCAATGTCCCGAGTGCCCGCAATGTCCCGACCCCCGCAAATGTCCCGACTGTCCTCCGTGTCCTCAGGACCCTGAATGTCCCGAGTGCCCGCAATGTCCCGACCCCCCCAAATGTCCCGACTGTCCTCCGTGTCCTCAGGACCCTCAATGTCCCGAGTGCCCACAATGTCCCGACCCCCCCAAATGTCCCGACTGCCCAAAATGTCCTGATTGTCCTCCATGTCCCCAGGACCCTCAATGTCCCGAGTGCCCACAATGTCCCAACCCCCCCATACGTCCTGACTGTCCTAAATGTCCTGAACCCACCAAATGTCCCAAGCCCTTCAAATGTCCTGACTGCCCGAAGTGTCCACCTTGTCTGCCCTGCCCTCCGTGCCGGCCCTGCCCACGGCCGTGCCTGCCCAGGTGTCCACCGATCTGCCCACAGCCATGTGTGAATGTCTGCAACGAGCCGTGTGTCACACGCTGTGGGGATTCCACTGCCGTGGTCTATGCACCCCCGGTTCAAGTGATATTCCCAGGCCCAATCCTTAGCACTTGCCCTCAGGATAGCGTGGTGGGATCCTCGCTCCCGGCTGGAATGTTTGGCCCACGTCCTTCTGGGGGCTTCTTGGGAGCTGGGAGCTCTGTCGGTCCCCGGGGCTTGTTGGGAGCTGGGGGCTTGTTGGGTCCTGGAGGCTCTTTTGGTCCTGGGGGCTGTTTTGGTAGCGGGGGATCATCCTTTGGCACCGTACGTTGCAACCCCTGCTGCTGTGGGAGATGTTGGCCATGTTAAACCCAACAGGAGTCACCACGGAAGATGACGCTGCCCGGAAATGACAAACAAACTGCTGATTCATGGCTCAGCTGATGAGATTAAGGCGTGATGGGCCCACAGCTCCTACTGCAGACTGTGGGGCAGTGACAGCCCAGAGCCTCTTAAACATCATACATGCTTTAGCTTTAGTTCCTGGCCTCATGGTTTCTCACCTCTTTTGTTTGTTTGTCTGCATATCTGGTGCTTTCGGCTACTCGCTGCTGGTGGAGAGTACCATAGACATGTGTCAATTCACATCTGAATGTCCAAGTGACGGTACAACCGCAGCACCGAAAGCCGAACGTCTTGTGCCAAATGCATCACCTGAGGAGGGTGATTTGTTGTATCCCTCAGTGAAATTGTAACCGTGCTACTGTCCTGCCTTCTACACGTGTGCTCTGCTCTTCCGCTCTCATTAAAATGATCTTGCATTATATGATTGGACTCGTGGATTTTTGCTCCCTTCAGTTCCCTGCTGACAAACAACAGTGAGAAATTGCAGTCTGCAGGGAGGACACACTTCAGGGTCTCAGTGGGGGGACACTGGGCATTACATGCTAAGCAGGTCTCCTAACACAGTGGTGCTCAACTTTTTCAGGGTCTTCTGCCGTTTTCATGTATCTGATTTGTCTCGTCTGTCCCTGAGTTTCAGCCCCTTTACGATGACTCCCTACGAACATTCGACCCAGAAATACAGACATGTCCCTCTGCCACTCCCCATGCAGATGTGGGGACATGGAAATCCTCTGAGCCATCTGCTCTAGCTGCTTCTCAGGGATTTACATGGAGACATTTATGTGGAACAAAACTATGCTGCTAAGAAGCCACCTTCGCATCTCGAGGATGCCCACGCGTTGACTCCCACTTACCCCCCACAGCCACAAGATGGGACTGCAGAGCAGATGATTGTCCCTCCAAATGCCCCTGTTCTGCTCAGTCCCTCTGCCACGTCTGGCCCTGGCCACTATCGGAAACCAATAGGCTGGGTGGAAGGGCCATTGGCTGGACCTAGTGAAATGGCAGCTTTGTGGCTCACAGGTAGCCATGCCAAATGTATCGTATCCTGCAGATTTTTCCTACATCGAGTCACATAATTCAGGCAATCGCTGCGCTGCATCCTCAGCATCACCTTGCCTAGAGCCACGAACCAGATGTAGGGGTCCCCCAACCTGTCTCTCAGAGCACTTCATAGGGAGCAAACCCCACAGATATCTGCAAACCCCATAGAACCCCTGCCAACAGAGGTCCCAAAGTGTCAAGAGGGCCACAGCCAAAGATCCAGTTTTAGCCAACCAAGTGTTGACAAAACCATGTTGGCTAAGGACTGATGCTACTGATATGGGGGATGGGGCAGTAGTAAATCACTAAAAGGGTGGTGGTGGGAGACCCCCTGTTTTAAACATGAGCAAGAAGAGTACCTGGGGATTACAACAAATGAGAAGCTGGATAGGAGTCAACAGGGTGCCCTTGTAGCAAAGAAGGCTAAGAGGATCATTTCCACCACATCTATAGAAGTGATTTTTGCCCTTCATTCAGCACTGGTGAGGGCACGTCTGGAGTATCGCATCCAGTTCTGGGGTCCCCACTAAAGAAAGGACGTGGCTGCATTGGAGAGGATCCAGCGGAGGGTGACCAAAATCATGACGGGACTGGAGCACATGACCTACGAGGAGAGGCTGAGGGATTTGGGTTTATTTAGTCTGCAGAAGAGAAGAGTGAGGGGGGATTTGAGAACAGCCTTCAACTCCCTGAAGGGGGTTCCAAAGAGGATGGAGAAAGGTTGTGGTCAGTTGGGGCAGATGGCAGAAGAAGAAACAATGGGCTCAAGTTGCAGTGCGGGAGGTGTAGGTTGCATATTAGGAAAAAATATTTCCCTAGAAGGATGGGGAAGTACAGGGATGGGTTCCCTAGGTAGGGGGGGTGGAATCTCCATGCCTAGAAGTGTTTAAGTCTTGGCTTGTCAAAGCCCTGGCTGAGATGATTGAGTTGGGGTTGGTCCTGCTTTGGGCAGCAGGCTGGTCTCGATGACTCCTGAAGTCTCTGCCAGCTCTGGGATTCTGTCATTCTGTAATTCTAACAAACCGTCCCTCACTTAAGGGCGTTACGGCACCGTGGAGAAGTGCCGTTGTTCACTGGTACAGGCAGTTGAGCACCTCACGCCATACTTGTACGACAGGAAATTCACTGCGTCCAGAGATCATGCCCTTCTGGCTTGGCTGCACAAGGGCGAGGGATCAGTCTCTCAGTTGCTGTGCTGGAGTCTAGCCCCATGAGGATATGACAGGGAGCAGACCACGTCAAGGTGAAGGGAAACATGGTAGCAGATGCATTATCAAGCAGGAGGAGCTCTCAGGGCTCTGTCAGCAATGTCTGGGACACCCCTTCCCGCAATCCTTGCAATGTCAGACAGCTGACTGAGACGTGGCACGTGGCCAGAAGCATTAAGGAGGGTGAATGGCCTCAGGTAGACCTGTGACAGCTCATCAGCAAGATATGCAAATGCTTCTTGGGCTTTTGTGTTAAGATGGAAATGCCAAGCTGCCAGGCTAGCGCATTGGCCTGGTTGGTGCTTGCTCAGGAGTTGTGATCCCCTAGGTGAGAACTGTTTGATTACCATAGAGCCTCAATTCCAGACCAGAAGGCCATGCTCATATTTGTGATGCAACTGAATGGAAGTAGCATCATTGCCTGCTTGCCCTTTTGAAGATCATAGTTAATTGTATAGGAACTGTTTTATGGATCCATTATCCTGTGCTAATTTCCCTGATGTTCGGGTAACTGAACATGACACCAAAAACCTGTTGTTCTCCCAGGCAAGGAGCTGCTGGAAGTGAAATATAAAGGCCCTTTGGACATGCCCCCTTTGCATCTCAGATCAGTTTGATGCTTTACCAAGGAGAGCTTTAAGCCGAGGATTGAAATCTCCAAGCTGGCTTAGATACACCCAACAACAGACATGGACTTCACAACTCGGGACTAATGCTGAAAGGTCCATGTGAAGCTATTAAGCTCAACAACTCTATTAATCTGATGGCCGAGGATTCCTCACATCTGTGTCTATTTGATTCCTATAACCAATTTCAACTTTCCCCAATCCTTTGGTCATTATATGAATCAACCTTCAGATGCTAGATATTAAGGACGGGCAACAGTTTGATTTTTGGGTAAGACCTGAGTTGTATATTGACCTGGCTGTAGGGCTGATCCTTTGGGATCAGAAAAATCTGTTGTTGGATGAGACTGGTTGTAAGGACACTCTCCTCTCTGAAACCAGAGTTTTTCAGAATGCTTCGGGAACTGCCTTTATGACTTTATGTCATCATGTGCCAACAATGTCCGTCTGCTATGTATATTGGACAAACTTCTCAGACACTTCGCCAAAGAATCAATGCCCACAAATCAGACATCAGACACTATCACAAAGAAAAATCAGTTTCTTGTCATTTCAACCAGACTGGGCATTGTCTCAACGACCTCACTTCAGGTATATTACTTCAAAGAGACTTTAACACCAGACTACAAAGGGAAACCTCAGAACTGTCATTCATGCTTAAATTTGACACTTTACGAATGGGCCTTGACAAAGATGCTAACGACCTTACTCATTACAATGGGTGTATCTAGACTATAGGGTTTTGTCGACAAAAGTGGACTTTTGTCGACAAAATTATGCCTGCGTCTACACTACCACCGAGTTCTGTCGACATAACGTCGACAGAACTCGGCAGTTTCGTCGACGTCAGTAAACCTCATTCTAGGAGGAATAATGCCTTTTGTCGACAGAGTTCTGTCAACAGAAGGCGTTATTGCATCTACACCGTCCTTTGTGTCTACACTCTCATGTCGACAAAGCGGCTTGCTTTGTCGACAGAACTGGATGTAGTCTAGACTTTCTTTGTCGACAGAAGCCTCTAGTCTAGACGTACCCAAATATCACCCTTAAAATCATTATCTCATAAAAACTAACCTCCCGCCACCCCCCCCCCCCCATGCCTCTCTGTTCTAAAATCTGATGTGTCAATTTTACATGTGTTCACTTTTTTGATTGTACCCCTTTGGTATATATGGTCATGCCAACTTTCTTCCACAATTTGATCTGAGGAAGTGGGTCTGGCCCACAAAAGCTCATCACCTAATAAACCATCTTGTTAGTCTTTAAAGTGCTGCATAGTCCTGCCTTTTGTTTATGACTTCTTGTTAGCCAGTGTGGTGGGACTCATTTTTGTGACTGGGTTGTTATACCTTATGGCCTGGATAATAATCACCAGGATTTGGGAGGGAGAGCTTTCCCCTGATTCTCAGCAGTGTAACCTACATTTAGCAAGCTCTGTCATGATTGGTTACACCAAGTAAGGCTATTCTGTTGAGAATCAATGTTATCTAATATTGAGAACTTTGCAGGTCAGAGTTGAATATGAGGAGGGACTCCATATGTACTCAGAGGTGTGTAGTTTTTCTAAATTGGAAAACTAGGAAAAACTAATAATTATTAATTGTTCCTGGTTATCTGATTGCAATGTCAGACAGCTGACTGAGATGTGGCACGTGGCCAGAAGCATTAAGGAGGATGAATGGCTCCCGGAAGACCTGTAACACCTGGTCGGCAAGATATGTGAATGCTCCTTGATCTATTGTATTACGTTAGGACAGACCCTGGAAATGCCAAGCTCCCTGGCTCACACATTAGAATGCTTGGTGTTTGCTCAGGAGTTGTGATGTAAACAAACATTTCTCTCCTCTTACTACACCCTTCATCGCAGACGGAAAGGCCGTATGAGCATTAGTGATGAAACTTGATGGAAGTAGAATTATTGTCTGTAGGCTGCTTTGCACAGGCTGAGCCTGTCTGGTCTACACTCCCTGGTCTGTAAATATCTGTCATCCAGCATGAGTTTAGTTAGCCAGATGTCCAAATTTCATGGGTGGGGCCAAGTTTCCTGAGGTCCCATACATGTAAACAAAAAGGTTTGTTTACAGCCAGCAGTCGTGGGTCTCAGTGTTCTGTGCTGTAGCTTAGCTCTAACGTTCCCTTAATGTTTTCTAAACCAGTGTTTCTCAACATTTTTTTATGAAATATCCCATTTAAAAACAAATTATAAATGCCCCCCAGTACCTACAGTTTTCAGACACTATATATATATATATATATATATATATATATATATATTGTACTGCAACGAATTTGTTTAAACAACTTAATCTTCCCCGAGCGAACGATGAAATTTCCAGGTATTAAAAAGTACAAACTAATAAAGCACTATAAAAGTTAAAATTTCTCCAAATTTCAGACTTCTCTCGACTGCTCCTGAGGGTACTCGTACCACCTTCTGAGAAACACTGTTCTAAACAGCCCAGTAAACAGTAGAAGTGTTGGTAACTCCGCTAAGCAAAACTAACCTCCCTTTGTCAGGAGAATTCTCTTGTTCAGGACTGATTAGGTGCAAGAGTGCCGGATTAGAGAGGTTTGACCTGTAGCTTGTAGTTAACTTTATATAACCTATTTAAAGGCTAAAATGTCAAAGAAACAGAAGAAGGGCCACAATTGGTAAGACGAAAGATCCTCCTTGCCCAGCATCTGGTCTGGCCAATAATTGGTGCCCCCATAGGGAATGAACATCAAACGACCCCACCCAGGTCACCTATCCCCAGCGTCTGACAAACAGAGACACCTTGGCTAAGCTAATTGCCCTGATGTTTGGACAAGGGAACGTTTCCCCAAAACCTGTTTTGCCAAGGACGTGGCTGCTGCCAGTGAAGTATCAAGGCCCTTTGGACACCACCCTTTTCCATCTCACAGCTCTTTGGGCGTATCCAAGTAGGAATGGAGAGCTTAGTCCTCGACTTTGTTTTTCCTGATAAAACACCAATGACAGACATAGACTTCGTAACTCAGGCGGATGCTGAATGGTCCACCTGCCAGGGCAAAGCTGAACAGCCCTATGAATCTGATGGCCGAGCTGGACTCGTCTGTGTGTGTCTTTGATTCCAACTCTCCCCATCATTCGGCCACTTTATGAATCAACCTTTAGAGTTTAGATATTTAGGATTTGACAACAGCCTGGTTTTTGGGTGAAGGTTGTGCTGCGTAATGATCTGACTGTATGGCTGATCCTTTGGGATCAGAAGTGCCTATTATTGGATGAGATTGGTTGTTAGAAAGCTGTCATCTGTGAAACCTCTGGTTTTCATTAAGGCTGTTATAAGTCGGAATACTTCGGGACTTGCTTTAACGACGTTTTGTTAGCCAATCGGGTGGGACAGAAGGCACAATGGGTATAATTTATGGGTGACAACCACTTGCATTTTTGAGAGCTTTGCCTTGTTTTTCAGGGTTTAACATCAATTTTGCATTCTTGGTTTCGATCCATGAAGGCGCAGTTACACTGAGCAAGCCTGTTATGATGGGAATCGATGTTTTCTGATTTTGCTGACTTGGCAGGTCAGAATTGAATATAAGGAGACACCCCATTTTGGAATCCACACAGGTGTAGCATATATCTGAAGCTTGAGGACCTGGGAAAATTAACAATTCACCTCTCGAAGCATATTTGTTACCTCGAAACTTCTCCCACTTTGTAGTTAGTGGATAGAGGGTAAAATTCACCCCTGGGCAGCAGACCTGCCTATTTCTACGCTCTGATTAAGACAGTGCTTCCCATCCAGGGTTACACAGAGCCATTGGGGCACATAAAGGTCTTCCTGGGGGCACATCAGCTCACCTCGATATCTAATTTCACACCAGGCTGTATAAGAAGCACTAGGGAAATTGATAGAAACTTAAATTTCCATACAAGGTCTTATTCATACTGATTTGTACTCGAGACAAGGAAATGTGAGTAGAATAAAGAGCCCTCCGCTGTTGTTTTTTGCAATTAAAAATGAGCTTTGCCTATTTTTCATGGTGCTCAAGGGGGAGATCGTGGATTCACAGAAGGTTGGAAAGGTGGGAAGAGACCTCAGGAGGTCACTTCAACCAACAGCCTCTGCGAGGCAGAACCAGACCCAGGATGCTGAGCTGGGGTCAGTCAACTCAACTCCTTTGATGAAACCACAGTCATTTTACACAATGTATTTCAAGTGAAGTACTCAGGAATCTCCACCTCATCCAACAACATCAACTGTGTCAGAAGTGTGGGATGGGCCACAGGAAATGGGCCACTAGAGAATTACCACTGGCCTGCTTTTCTGGCTGGGGCACCTGGCAGCGGCCACGGTGGCAAGTGAGGACACTGGGCTGGATGGACCCTTGGTCAGGACCAGTCTGGCCGTTCTCATGTCAACGTGCTTGTAGGACGTCTTTTATGTTCCGAATGGAGTGTGCGTGTAGAGGAGGCATGCTTAGACACAAAGCCCATGATAGTCCTTTCTATCCCTCATCTCCTTGAATTTAACCCTGGGATACAAGGGGAGGTGAAGAAGAAGATTGAAGCAACTAGGGTTGGTCCCTCTGATGATCCCAAACTCCTCTATCTGCACAGTTAGGTCCAGAGGCGACTTCACAGAACATTCCCATCTTCCCTTCCCCGACAGGGAGCTGGGCTGCGCGCACAAACACAGTCCAATAAGTGTCCAGACGCCCCTTGGAACTAATTCCAAGACCATTGGAGTCACTGAGCTGATGTCGGTGGAGTGCTACGGGTGTTGTATTGGTAAGAGAATGAAGAGCTCAAAGATGCTAAGGATCCTTCTAGTAATTGAAGGGAATCTCCATTTTCTCCCGCACCTGGATTTCAAAGGCGAAAAACAGAATCTGGCCAGAATGGCAAATTGTGCTTCTGACCCATCTCCGGGCTCCCGTCAGGAACAAAAACTCCCGTAACCAGCCCTTTCCCAATGGATTCAGCTTAATTCCCGATATAAGGGCAGAGATCGATTTGGCGTACACAGATGGCAAGATAAACACGCACTTGGGTGTAACGCATGGTACAAGAGGTAAAACAGATCGTTACTGATAATCCAAGCAGTGAACAAATCAATAGGCTTGAGGAAGTAAAGGTGTTACAGAATTTGTTTTGTAAACAAGTAAAGCACAAAGAATGTATTACGTCCTGCCGGATGTCGGAAGAGCAGTATAAAAGGATGCGCTGCTAGAGCCCCTTCCAACCACTTCTCTTCATTTGATCTCCCTGCTGAACGGGTAAGTTTCACACTTACTTACTTGGAAAGGAATCCTGCAAAAACCATTTGGGATTTGGGGAATTAGCAGGGGAATATCTATATGTTTGGGGGTTCCACCATTTTTATGAATATATTTCCTTGAAATTAGGTGTATGGGACACCAAATTCTCATGAACTTTAACTTGGGAATGCAAGTCCATTAAGAGACTTCAGAATTTCATGCTTGAAGTACTTTAGAACTAGAGAGCATTCAGCTTTAAAAAGAAAATCTGTACACAGCCGCCAGATTCTAGTCGTCGTCCCGGTTTTTTCTGTGGTGGGGTTGAACCTGGGACCTTAGGGGCTAAATCTGTGAGCCAGGAGCTACAGATCAGATGGCACTTAGCTAAGCTGTGGAGCAGAGTTCACAATCCCCAGTGTCCGCAGTGCCTCTGGGTTACATGTCTGTGTATGGCCACGTCCTCTGCTCTTTCCCAAGCCACTAAGCCCATCTTGGCGCAGTAGGGCTATGCCCCATTCTTTCCACAGAAAAGAGGGGTATTGGGTTCCCTGGTCATTTCTAAGTGGAACAGATTGCTCCTCTCGCTTGTCATTGATAACTGAGATACAAACACAAGTGCCAGCCAGGGCCAAGACCAGGTTCCATCTGTCTCGGTATCTTCTCTGCCAGTGCGGGTCAGCGCTAGATGCTTCCCAAGGAGTGAAGGGAACTGGACAAATATCGGGGGATCCATCCTGTTGGTGTCAAGTTCCAGCTCCTGGCAGGAAAATTACTCCGCTCCCTATAGCTGGGGGGGGGGGAGGAGGAGGGACACCGTTGTCCATCTCGGCTGCAGGCACTTATGGGCCTATCCACTGGGATCTTGTCTAACTCTTTTTGAGCCCAGGCACATTTTGGCTCCATGCTTAGAACAGGGACCCGCAATCTCTCCTCCCGCCGCCTGTCGCTCTTCTCTAGCTCATCTCTATGCGCCACAGACCAGGAAATCCCTTTCTGCCTTGCCCACAGCTCGGGGCCGGTGGCTTTTCCAGGCCGACTGTGCGGGTGGGAGTAACACCTGGCGGGAGTCTTGTACTAGGACTGCCCAGTGGACACCCTACGCCCATGAACTGGCATAGACCAAGCGAGTTGTACACGGAGCACTGAGAGCAGAACATGCTGCATATGGCACAGCCAGGCCCCGTAGTCTGGATTTCAGCAAGAGCAACAGTGAACAGGGCACCAATGAAGGCCTCACACACCAAGGTGTTAAATCATCATTTTCTCCACCGTCCAGCCATCAACCCTGGCTCCTACATGATTCTCCTTGGCACGAGAGCTGAGCTTTGTGTCTCTGCTTGCACCGGCACCTTGCTTCGTGCTAACTCCCCGCTTTCTCTTACAGGCGAACTCCACTGCACGAAGATGTCCACTGCAAAGCTCTGGCTGAACTATCTAAACTCAGAAGATTCACAGCAAGGCCAAGACACCAAAACTAAGCATCAGACAAAATGTTCTCCTGATTGTCTTCCGTGTCCTCAGGACCCTCAATGTCCCGAAAGCCCGCAATGTCCCGACCCACCGAAAAGTCCCGACTGTCCTCCGTGTCCTCAGGACCCTGAATGTCCCGAGTGCCCGAAATGTACTGACCCCCCTAAATGTCCCGATTGTCCTCCGTGTCCTCAGGACCCTCAATGTCCCGAGTGCCCGAAATGTACCGACCCCCCTAAATGTCCCGATTGTCCTCCGTGTCCTCAGGACCCTCAATGTCCCGAGTGCCCGAAATGTACCGACCCCCCTAAATGTCCCGATTGTCCTCCGTGTCCTCAGGACCCTCAATGTCCCGAGTGCCCGAAATGTACCGACCCCTAAATGTCCCGATTGTCCTCCATGTCCTCAGGACCTCAATGTCCCGAGTGCCCGAAATGTACCGACTTCCAAATGTCCCGATTGTCCTCCGTGTCCTCAGGACCCTCAATGTCCCGAGTGCCCGAAATGTACCGACCCCCACAAATGTCCCGACTGTCCTCCGTGTCCTCAGGACCCTCAATGTCCCGAGTGTCCGAAATGTACCAACCCACCCAAATGTCCCGACTGTCCTCCGTGTCCTCAGGACGCTCAATGTCCCGAGTGCCCGAAATGTACCGACCCCCCCAAATGTCCCGACTGTCCTCCGTGTCCCCAGGATCCGCAATGTCCCGAGTGCCCAAAATGTACCGACCCCCCCAAATGTCCCGACTGCCCAAAATGTCCTAATTGTCATCCATGTCCTCAGGACCATTAATGTCCTGCGTACCCAAAATGTACCGGCCCTCCATAAGTCCTGACTGTCGTAAATGTCCCAAGTGTTCTAAATGTCCAGACCCCTCCAAACGTCCTGACTGCCCAAAGTGTCCTCCTTGTCACGCGTGCCCTCTGTGCCAACCTTGCCCGCAGTCCTGCCCGCCCAGGTGTCCACCGATCTGCCCATCGCCGTGTGTGAACGTCTGCAACGAACCGTGTGTGTCACACGCTGCGGGGACTCGACTGCCGTGGTCTATGCACCCCCGGTTCAAGTGATATTCCCAGGCCCAATTCTTAGCACTTGCCCTCAGGATAGCGTGGTGGGATCCTCGCTCCCGGCTGGAATGTTTGGCCCACGGCCTTCTGGGGGCTTCCTGGGTGCTGGGGGCTCTGTAGGTCCCGGGGGTCTGTTTGGGATCTGGGGGTTTGTTGGGTCCTGGTGGCCCTGTGGGTGCTGGGGGGCTCATCCTTTGGCACTGTACGTTGCAACCCCTGCCGCTGTGGGAGATGTTGGCCATGTTAAATCCAACAGGAGTCACCATGGAAGATGACGCTGCCAGGAAATGACAAACGAACTGCTGATTCATGGCTCAGCTGATGAGATTAAGGCGTGATGGGCCCACAGCTCCTACTGCAGACTGTGGGTCCATGACAGCCCAGCACCTCTTAAACATCACACATGCCTGTCTCCCTCTCTCGCGCTAGGCTTTATCTTCAGATCCTGATCTCATGGCTTCCCACCTATTTTGTTTGTTTGTCCCCATATCTCCTGCTTTGGGCTGTTCGATGCTGGTGGGGAGAAGAGAAGTACCATAGACATGTGTCAATTCACGTCTGAATGTCCAAGTGACGGTACAACCGCAGCACCGAAAGCCGAACGTCTTGTGCCAAATGCATCACCTAGGGACGGTGATTTGTTGTATCCCTCAGTGAAACTGTAACTGTCCTACTGTCCTGCCTTCTGCCCGTGTGCTCTGCTCTTCCGCTCTCATTAAAATGGTCTTGCATCATATGATTGGACTTGTGGGTGTTTGCTCCCTTCCGTTCTCTTCTAACAAATGACTGAGAAATTGCAGTCTGCCACTTTCATGAATCTGATTTGTGTTGTCTGCCCCCTAGTTTCAGCCCCGTATAACAATTTGCTACCACTATCCGACACAGAAATACAGACATGGCCCTCTGCCACTCCGCATGCTGATGTGGGGACATGGGAATCATCTGAGCCATCTGCTCTAGCTGCTTCTCTGGGATTTATGTGGAGACATTTATGTGGAACACAACTATGCAGCTAAGAATCCCCCCCCCCACACACACATGTTGAGGAAGCCTACGCGCTGGCTCCCACTGAACCCCCCACAGCCACATCCTAGGACTGCAGAGCAGGCGATGGCTTCCTCCAAATGCCCCTGTTCTGCTCAGTCCCTCTGCCACGTCTGGCCCCAGCCACTATCAGAAACCATCAGGCTGGGTGGAAGGACCATTGGCTGGACCCAGTGAAATGACAGCTTTGTGGCTCACAGGTAGCTGTGCCAAATATATTGTATCCTGCAAATTCTTCCTACATTGAGTCATATAATTCAGGCAATAGCTGCACTGCATCCTCAGAATCACCTTCTCTAGAGCCACAAACCAGATGTAGGGGTCCCCCAACCTGCCTTTCAGAGCAGTTAATAGGAAGGAAACCCCACAGATATCTGCAAACCCTATAGAACCCCTGCAAACAGAGGTTCCAAACTGTCAAGAGGGCCACAGCCAAAGATCCAGTTTTAGCCAGCCAAGTGTTGACAAAACTATGTTGGCTAAGGATTGAAGCTACCGATATGGGGGTTGGGGCAGTAGTAACGCATTAAAGGGGTGGTAATGGGAGACCTCCTGTTTTATATGTGGGTAAGGAAAGGACCTGGGGATTACATCAGATGAGAAGCTGGATAGGAGTCTACAGTGTGCTCTTGTAGCCCAGAAGGCTAATGGCATATTAGGGTGCATTAGGAGGAGCATTGCCAGCAGATCTAGAGACGTTATTATTGCCCTTTATTCAGCACTGGTGAGTCCACATCTGGAGTAATGTGTCCAGTTCTGGGCCCCACACTACATAAAGGATATGGACGCATTGGAGAGGGTCCAGCAGAGGGCAACCAAAATCATGAGGGGGCTGGAGCACATGAGCTATGAGGAGAGACATAGGGATGCGTAGTCCTAGGGATGGGGGTTCCACGGCCACCACCCCCAAAAGAAAACGACGTGTGGTGGTGGTCGGGGACTCCCTCCTAAGAGGGACTGAGCCATCCATCTGCCGACCGGACCTGGAATCTCGAGAGGTGTGCTGCTTACCGGGAGCTCGCATTCAGGATGTGACTAGGAGGCTTACCAAACTGGTCAAAACTTCCGTGAGGATCTCACCACGCTATCCTGAGGGCAAGTGCTAAGAACTGGAGCTGGGAATATCACTCAAACTGATGGTGCATAGACCACAGCAGTCGAATCTGCACACCACGTGACACACAGCTCATTGCAGACATTCATACACAGTTCTGGGCATATTGGTGGACACCTTGGTGGGCACAGTGGATGACACAGGACATACAGGACACAGTGGACACTTTGGACATGGTGGACACTGAGAACATGGCGGAGGAGATGGATTCTGTGGTGGAAGTATTTTTTGGTCTTTCTGTGGTCGTTGCGGCTTCTGATTGTTTACAAAGAGCTCCGCAGTGGAAAAGATCTTTCTGCAGGTGAGCCTGAAATACAAAGTAGGGTGTAACCTGGTTAAAGAGATGTATAATGAAGAAACTGACAACTTAATCCTGTAGTGTGCGAAGCCTTCATTGATGTCCTTTCTAGAGATCACTACTGCGTTATCCATGCAACATTTGCATCCATTCATTTTAATTTGCTCCCCACTCCCTGTTCCTTGATCCTGATCCTCCACAAGTGCTTAGTTGTCTTTATTACCGCACATAGGGTATGTCTACACTACAGCACTATTTCGAATTTAAGTTAATTCGAGTTAATAGTTAATTCGAATTAAGCTAATTCGAAATAACACATCTATACACAAAAACTATTTCGAAATAGCGCGTCCACACTGAGTGGACCCTGAACTGAAGTTAAGGCTGGCCGGAACCAGTGCTGACAGGGCAACAAGTTGGGACTTAGTGTGTGGGGCTGCTGCCTGAGGCTAACTGAGCTCCGTGCTTAAAGGGACCCTACCCCCACCCCACACAGACAGTTCTCAGGGTTCCCCACTTGCTTGTCTACCTCGATGAGGGACAGCAAAGCAGTCCTGTCTTGGAGTGCCCTGAGTGCCCGCACTCGGGACACCACAGCACTCAGCCACATGGAGCCAGAGATGCCCCTGGGCACGCCGGTATGTCTCGTGGGTTCGTTGCCATCAGCACAGCTGCACTTGCTGCAGGCTGCCATCTGGGGGTCCATCGGGGGGCTGTCAGGATCCAGGAGGCCCTGAGGGAGAGCATCCACCGCAAGGAGCCCTCAGAGCCTCCCCGGTCCTCCCCACTGGGGGCTTGTGCCCCATTCCTCCCTCACGTCCTTGCACTTACCTCTCCCTAGCCCCCTTCCTGATGTCAAATAAAGACACGTATGTTCAAAAATAGAAACTGGGTTTATTGAACAAAAATGGGGATGAACCTCTGGGGAGACTGGGAAAAGGAGGTGGGAGAGGGGAAGAGAGAGGGTGGGAGAAGGGAGGGGGAAACCTGGGAGGAGGGAGCTGGAAGGGGGAAGCAAGGGGAAGAAGGGGGAGGGGAAGCCCCGGGCTCAGGGTTGGGGGTCTCACTGGACCAACCTGACTTTCATGCAGACCTGCTCCTGGGTTTGCATGTGGCCTTTGGTGGCCAGGCTGGCAGCTATCCTGGCATTTAATTTCAAAAAGGGGAATTACACAAAAATGAGGAGGTTAGTTAAACAGAAATTAAAAAGCACAGTGACTAGAGCCAAATCCCTGCAAGCTGCATGGAAACTTTTAAAGACACCATAATAGAGGCCCAACTTAAATGTATACCCCAAATTAAAAACATAGCAAGAGACCTAAAAAGAGTCACCGTGGCTTAACCACCATGTAAAAGAAGCAGTGAGGGACAAAAAGGTATCTTTTAAGAAGTGGAAGTCCAATCCTAGTGAGATAAATAGAAAGGAACATAAACACTGTCAAATCAAGTGTAAAATGTAATAAGAAAAGCAAAAAGATTTTGAGGAACAGCTAGCCAAAACTCAAAAAGAAATAACAAAATGTTTTTATACATTAGAAGCAGGAAGCCTGCTAAAAACCTGTGGGTCCCCTAGACGATCGAACTATAAAAGGCGCAATCAAGGACGAGCAAAGCCATTGCGGAGAAACTAAATGATTTCTTTGCTTCAGTCTTCACGGCTGAGGACGTTGGGGAGATTCCCAAATCTGCACCGCCCTTTGTGGGTGATGAATCTGAGGAACTGTCCCGGATTGAAGTGTCATTAGAGGAGGTTTTGGAACAAATAGAAAACTTAATGTTAACAAATCTCCGGATGGCATTCATCCAAGGGTTCTAAAAGAACTCAAATGGGAAATTGCTGAACTATTATCTGTGGTTTGTAACCTATCCCTTAAATCGGCTTCCGCACCTAGTGACTGGAAGGTAGCCAACGTGACACCAATATTTAAAAAGGGCTCTAGAGGCGATCCGGCAATTACAGACCGTAAGTCTAACTTCAGTACCTGGCAAATTAGTCGAAACAATAGTAAAGAATAAAATTGTGAAGCATGTAGAAGAACATAATTTGTTGGACAAAAGTCAACATGGTTTCTATAAAGGGAAATTCTGTCTTACTAATCTATTAGAGTTCTTTGAAGGGGTTAACAAACATGGACAAGGGGGATCCAGTAGATATAGTATACTTAGATTTTCAGAAAGCCTTTGACAAGGTCCTCACCAAAGGCTCTTGTGTAAATTACATGGCCATGGGATAAGAGGGAAGGTCCTTTCTTGGATTGAGAACTGGTTAAAAGACAGGAAACAAAGGGTAGGAATAAATGGTAAATTTTCAGAATGGAGAGGGGTAACTAGTGGTGTCCCCAAGGGTCAGTCCTAGGACCAATCCTGTTCAACTTATTCATAAATGATCTGGAGAAAGGGGTAAGCAGTGAGGTGGTAAAGTTTGCAGATGATACCAAACTGTTTAGGATAGTCAAGACAGAAGCAGACTGTAAGGGACTCCAAGAAGATCTCACCAAACTGAGTGATTGGGCAACAAAATGGCAAATGAAATTTAATGTGATAAGTGTAAAGTAATGCACATCGGGAAAAATAACCCCAACTATACAGTATGATGGGGGCTAATTTGGCTACGACAAATCAGGAAAGAGATCTTGGAGTTATCGTGACAGTTCTCTGAAAACTTCCACACATGTGCAGTGGTCAAAAAGGCAAATAGGATGCTAGGAATTATTAAGAAAGGGATAGAAAATAAGACCCAGAATATCTTACTGCCCCTGTATAAAACTATGGTACGCCCACATCTTGAATACTGTGTACAGATGTGGTCTCTCACCTCAAAAAGATATTTTGGCCTTGGAAAGGGTTCAGAAAAGGGCAACTAAAATGATTAGGGGTTTGGAACGGGTCCCATATGAGGAGAGGTTAAAGCGACTGGGACTTTTCAGTTTAGAAAAGAGGAGACTGAGGGGGATATGATAGAGGTGTATATAAATCATGAGTGGTGTGGAGAGGGCTGATAAAGAAAAGTTATTTATTAGTTCCCTAAATAGAAGAACTAGAGGACACCAAATGAAATTAATGGGTAGCAGGTTTAAAACTAATAAAAGAAAGTTCTTCTTCACACAGCGTGTAGTCAGCCTGTGGAACTCCTTGCCAGAGGAGGCTGTGAAGGCTGGGACTATAACAGAGTTTAAAGAGAAGCTAGATAATTTCATGGAGGTTAGGTCCATAAAAGGCTATTAGCCAGGGATAAAATGGTGTCCTTGGCCTCTGTTTGTCAGAGGCTGGAGAGGGATGGCAGGAGACAAATCGCTTGATCATTGTCTTCGGTCCACCCTCTGGGGCACCTGGTGCTGGCCACTGTCGGCAGACAGGATACTGGGCTAGATGGACCTTTGGTCTGACCCGGTACGGCCGTTCTTATGTTCTTATGTTCTTATAGACGGTCGCGTTCCTCCATCTAGTGCGGAGATCATGGACGTTGGGGGCATCCCCCCCAAACCTGAATAAGGTCCATGATCTCCACCCTGGACCAGGAAGGTGCCCACCTTCTCCAGCCCCTGTCAGGCTCCTATGAGCTGGCAGACTGCTCCTGGGGAGCGGTGGAGGGCTGGCTGCCAGTGGCTTGCTGGCTCATGTTTTGGGGCCACTGGGTCGGGGCCCCGGTGGCCACTGCTGGCTCTGGCCTGGCAGGCTTGGAGCTGGCACAGGCACTGTGGCCAGGGTCTACCCCTTTAATGGCTCTGGGGCTGGGGGAGAGGAGAGTAAGTTTTCCTGGTTGTGCCCAGAGTGGCCACCAGGGCTCCCTGGGAAGGGCTGGAGGCCCCCTATTTCGAATTAAGTGTCTACACAGCACTTAATTCGAAATAGCTATTTCGAATTTGGTGTTACTCCTCGTAGAATGAGGTTTACCAAATTTGAAATAAGGGCTCCATTATTTCGAATTTATTTCGAAATAGCGGTTTGCCTGTGTAGATGCTATTAAAGTTAATTCGTAATAACTGCTATTATTTCGAATTAACTTTGTAGTGTAGACATACCCATAGATATTAACCCTAATTCTATGTAGCTCTGACATTGTACATTTCACAGCTCTGGGCACCCATTTGCTCTCGTGAAATTCATGTGGGTTATGTAGTTCTTACCCCTTTTTCACTAGAGAGGCCCAATGACCTTCTGAAGGTCACACGTTGGACCAAAGCAATAGCTCAGTCTAGTGTCCAGGCATGCCCCACCATTGATCTGATGGTTAATACACACTAGCTCCATCTCTATTTATGCAGGTGGGGTCTGCCCAGAGCAGTCATTGCGCAGCATTTCTGAGCGGGCGCTAGTTGCATTGCCATAGTCTGTGCAGATAAACCCTCTGATCAAGGCCCCGTTGTAGGGGCATTTTAGCCAGACAGAAACGACATTCCTGCCCTGGAGGGCAGGCTAATTAACGGGACAAGAGGAAGAAGGAATGATTGAGTTTCCCTGTGGTATGTGTGGAGAGCTGATTCACAGGCGCAATGAGGGCTAGGAAAGTCGGTAGAGTCCCTTTGTCATTCATCCTGTGTACAATGGGAACACGGTGCGACTCGGTGCTGTAGCGCCCCCTGCTGGGCACTCTGGGAATTCGCGCTGCTCAGAGCCGGTGCGCCCTCTTTCCTGCTGGTGTCTCGCCTGCTGTTCCCTGCTTTTGTGTTTGTGGTTCTGCCACTTTACCTGAGGGTCCACGTCCCTCCCAGACCACAGCAACCTGCCCTGCCACAGGGCACCCACGTCCTGGGGTTCTCCCCCCCAAGGAGGCCCAATCCTCTGCATCCACCTTGCCTCAGTGACCCACAGCCAGTCGTCGCCTAGCCCCTGCCTCGGGGGCAAACTGCAGCCTGACATGGCTATGCAGTATTGGCGGGGGGATGGGCCTGCTGCCTTCTCTTGCCCCGGTTGCCTCCCTGTGGCCCTAGTGCCCTCAGGCCTTTCCTCAGGCCCTGCAGACTGGGAGTTTGCCTGGCCAGAGCACCCCAGCCCTGCCTGCCTTGCCCCAGCCCTGCTCTGTGTCAAGAAGCTTCCAGCTTCCCAGGTCCTGCCTGCTCCCCAGCTGGAGCAAGAGTGAGAGTCTCTGCCCCTCCAGCAGCCCTTATTTATACAGCCCCAGTGGGGCCCTAATTGACTACTACCTGCTACAACTGCCGGCTCCACAACCCCAGCCCTCTCCCAGGGCTGGATGTAACCCTTCTTAGCCACAGTGTGGGGCAGATGCCCCTTCACAGACAGCAATCTGGATTTAAAAAGTTCTCCATATAATTTGGAAATTGCCATAGGAGATAACTCCAGCTCACCTCCTAGCCCAGTACCCTCGCTGTGAAAGCGTGGAGTACCGGCATTTCCTGGAGTGGTGCAGTAGGGAATAAGCTATGCATCCAATAATTGTTTTTTCCAATGTCCCTAATGCAGAGCCAGATTCTTGCTTATTTCTAGTGCACCCAAGTTGTAGATGGAGAAAAGACCATATTCAGCAGACACGATACTGAGCCAGATATACCTTTGGTCCTGACCCATTGAGACTGTTGGCTTTTTATCTAATTCACCAATGGAAACTAAATTGAAAGGAGCATATACATTAACACTTCTAAAGTTATGTATGAAATCAAATGTCTTAAAAAAAAAACTAGAACCATAGTCTTCAAAGATGAATTTAGCTCTTATGAAGAAATCGAGGATGTGGCCATACAAACACACTTGTATCTGTATAATTATTTTTTTTCATTCAATGATTCATACTCTCCAGTATTAAAGTACTTTGTGGATGAGGTTGTTAAGATTGCTTAATGGATTTGCATTGCCAAATTAAAGTGATCAGGAATTGGCTGTCCCAAAATTTTGCCTTTTTGAAAACCACAACCTTAACTTACAAAGTCGCCACAAATCAATTGCTACAATTAAATAATTATAATGGAAATGTATCAGTAAAAAGAGGAGGCACTTTCACACCTCTTCTATCCTCCAAACACATTGATTGACTCCAGAAAAAATACTCTGTGATGTGGGCAGTTCAAAGTAAGTATCAGACTTACCCATTCACCAAGGAGATGAAATCAGGAGAAGTGGTTGGAACAGCCTTGAGCGACAAACACTTTTTAAAAAGTTCCTTGGACGTCCTGTAGGACGTAAAACATTATTTGTGCCCTCTGTCTATAAAACACATTTTGTTGCCCATGTACTTCCTCAAATGTCTTGCTTTGTTCCCTGCTTGTGATTATCAGGACATGATCAGTCTTACATTAGGTGCCATGCATGTTACATCCTACGCTACACCCTCCCCGTTTGTTTTTTACCTTAAAATTGCCATGTGCCAAATCGATTCATGGTATTGTTCTATTGGCATCATTAGAGATAAAACAGGAACGAAGCTGGCTCCAAGGAAGCAGGGGTTCTTTTTTACCATCGTTATTCCAGGGAGGGAGCTCAGACATGGTTCAGTAGCACAATTTGCCATTTTGAAAAGGATTCTATTCTGAGTCTTTTGGATTCAGGCCAATAGTCAGCTGTAGAGAAAGTAGAGTTTTCCTTTCAGTTCATAAGAGAATGAGGAATCTTGGTACTCCACCCCCCTAGCTATTCACTGTCTGTTCAATACAGGACCCATAACAATTCTCAGACAACAGTCCGGTCACTTCAGTGATCTTTGAAACAGGTCTTGATGGTTATCCACTCCTGGGAAAGGCCTCCACCAGATTTTGTGGGGCATTGAAGTCCTCAAAACATGTGGTAAGTGGAACATAACATGCTTCTACACCCTCCTCTAGGTTCTTACATCCTCTTGGTGTATTTCACTCAGTGAGGAGAAGGAATTATGTTCAGAAGTGACCTTAGTTATGTACTGGTGGATGAAAAAGAGAAAGAAACCCAAAACCCTTACTTTTTTTTGATCTTCAATGATCAAAATCTCATGACTTAATCTCTAGACTATTGTTCTTCAACTTTCCCTTGTGCACCCAAACCAAATGCATGGGGAGACACATAAAGAACGGTCACCCAATACTTAACTAAACATGCCAGTTGTAGGCAGACTGTCCTTTGAGGATATATAAAAAAAGGTTTAACAACTTGTTAATATAAGATCAACCAGACTGGGTCAGTCCAGACCTAGCTCAGTGTCCTGTCAGCCGACAGTGGCCCATGCCAGAAGCCCCAGAGGAAGAGAACAGAACAGGGAATAATCCAGTAATGCAACCCGTTGCCCATTTCCGGCCTCTGGCCAATGGAGCTGGAATGGTTGGTAGAGCTGGAGTTGGCTAACATACGTTATTTGAAATAAATGGTTGTAAAGTGTTGTGGCATCATCAAAGGTGTCGTGCTGATTTGGACGACCGGAGGGTGTTGGGGCTGGCCTTGCTTTGAGCAGGAGGTTGGACTAGATTACCGGCTGACCCTTAGCATCAGCGATTTTATGTTTTGGCCCATGAGCATCATGGTAAAATGCAAAGCGACGTTGAAATTAAAATAAAGTAACCCCGGGGTGCTCTTCACTCATTCTTACTAGGCCTGCACCCAGCCGGGTACTGGGGGGCAGAGCTCAGGGAGAAGTGAACCATTCTTATCCTGAGCAGATCCTTTTGCTGCCTAGCTCCTGTCATCCCAACACAGACAAACCATTGCATTTTCTTTCCTCTTTGGATCACATTAGGACTGTGCTCGAGTTTCCAATTGTTCTCACAAATGTGGGACAGACATGCCTTTGAAAAAGGTGACTTGATTGAACTGGGGCAGGGAGGTGACAAGGAACGCATTGAATTGTGAATTCCTGTCTGGAAAGGGGAAAAAACCTTACCGGCAGTCACTGACAAAACCTTTTCCTGTGGTGTCTCTAAGCCTCGGCACGAGGATGAAGAGAGTTTTGGTACAAACAAGAATCCAGACCTTGATAGGCCTGACCCATTCCCTGCCTGGACAGCCCATTGGACTTTGGGGTCTGCCACCCCGAGTAAAGGCTGACTCGCCTGCACCCAGCCTGCAAAGGGGAAACAAATGCCCATTTCCCTCCTGCACTTGTTTACAGTCTTGTTCTGCTCTGGGCACCTTCATATGTTTGTCAGTTCTGGGGTGTGGCGGGGCGGGAGGGGGGTTGTGCTGGTAGTAGCGCTTCGGTGGGGAAGGCAAGGAGACTTCAAAGAGTCTAACCCTTCACACACACTCATTAAAGGTTTAAACATGGCAAGTGTCATATTATTACAATAGTAAATAGATACGAATGGCTTTTGACACCCATGCATTGAGCAATAGTATTACCTTCAACTGTGCACACAGGGCCACTGGTTTCATTTTCCTAATCTGGTAATGATTCTATAATCATTAAAAAGCAGCTTTGCAATTTTTTTTCATGATGCTCACAGGTGAGAGCATTGGCAATTAGGGTTGGAAGAGGCCTCAGGTGACCGTCTAGTCCAACACCCAGCTCAAAGTAGAACCAGCCCCAGGATGTTCTACTGGTGCAATTCAGCACAACGCCTTTGATGATACCACAATAATTTACCACATTTTATTTCAAGTAACGTACTTTAGGGAAGTCCAGCTCTACCAACAGCTCCAGCTCTTTGCCAGAAGCTGAGAATGGGCAACAGGTCTAGGTTGGATATTAGGAGACTGGGGAACTACTGGGATGGGTTCCCTGGGGGAGGGGGTGGAATCTCCATCCCTAGAGGCGTTTAAGTCCCAGCTTGACCAAGCTCTGGCTGGGATGATTGAGTTGGGATGAGTCCTACTTTGGGCAGGGGGATGGACTCAATGACTCCTGAGGTCTCTTCCAGCCCTGGGGTTCTATGGTTCTATGATTGTATGATAGGGGGGAGGGATCACTGGATGATTCCCTGTTCTGTTCATTCCCTCTGGGGCACCCGGGATTGGCCGCTGTCGGCAGACAGGACACTGGGCCGGATGGGCTTGCTGGGATACAGTATGACCACTTCTTCAGCCACCGACCTGAAAAACTAGAGCTGCCAGCCCTTCGCTTTCAGAAGCAGCCATTCCTGATCCCAGGGGGATTGGATACTTAACTTTGTATATCTGTTCAACATCAGTATCTCCAAGTAAATCCCTGCGGCGCCACTAGTGCTGATCACGCTGATCATTTCTGTATCCCGACACCTGCCCAGGGAGATCCCGGGGGACTTCACAGAGTGCTCCAGCAATGGCAGGGTGATTTTCTCGAGGAGAAGATCCCACGGAGGTTGCCAAAAACGGCCAAGCCCTCACCGTGTCACTTTTGCTATATTGTGTTGAGGGAACATGGTTGGAGATGGAGGTTCAAGAACTGAAAACGACCCCTGCCCACAACATTAATTTTTTCACACGCTGTGGACTGTCATCTCAAGTGAGTCTGAAATGCACAACAGGCGGCCCTCATTCACTATGTGATGGCCCCAAAAGCATTTCAGTATAACTACGGTCACTTCCTTCTCGTCACTGTGTGAAAAACACCATATGGAAAGAACTTACACAGGGGCCTAGGGAAACATCCAGTTCCACATAAGCCGTGTTTCAAAGGCTGATGGAGGACTACAGTGGCCCACAAAAGTCTTGAAAAGGCTTTCTAGGAGTGGATAACAACCCCTACAATACATGGCCACATATCGAACAGAGGGTGACGGTGAAGAGTTGGGGGTAGGCGGGTGGAGATGCTAAGTATCCAGATGACCCGTCCTCTCATGTACTGAGGGGAAATCTCCACTTTCTCTGCAACCAGCCAGTGGCCTGAATTCAAAACACCGCAATAGAATCCTGGCCATAGAGGCAAAATTGCTACTGAACCATCCCTGAGCTCCCCTTCACAGAGTAAAGATGGTAACAAATAACCCTACATCAATGGTGCCAGTGTAAATATCGTTTTAACTCAAATAAGATCAATAGAATTCTACAAGCAAACTCTTTGGCACATGCAGATTTTAAGATTAAATAAATAATATGTAGGATGTAACGTTGGGTGTAACACATGGCATCCGATGTAAGACTGATCACGCAGTGATAATCGCATGCAGGGAACAAAGCTATCAGCTGGAGAAATGACACATGCAAGGAAATGTGTTTCGTAAGTGAAGCGGTCACAAAGAACGTCGCACTTCCTCCAGGATGCCTGAGGAACAGCATAAAAGTGTTTGCCTCTCAAGGCTCTTCCAACCACTTCTCCTGACTTCATCTCCTTGGTGAGCGGGTAAGTCTCATATTTACTTGGAACTGACTCCAGCAAAAGTCCTCTGTGATGTTGGCAGTCGACAGTGGGGGGGTTGGGAGAGGTGTAGGGTTTCTCCTTTCTATGGAGTTATTTGCTACCATCAATTCAAATGTAATTGACGTAGTGATTTGCGGTGACTTTAAAACTTGAGAGTGTGGTGGTCAGAAAGAAACAAATGTTTGGGACACCTGCTTCCTAGCCCCGTTAAGTGGCAATGCAAATCTATTAGGCAACTTTGAAAATCTCATCCACAACGTAGTTTACTGCTGGAGAGTATGTATCATTTAAAGAAAAAAATAAATATGTAGGTATATGTTATATGTGTAGTTGTGTGGATCTCTACATCCTGCACACTTTTGAAAGAGGGGTTTAGCTCCTTTGAAGACCTTGGATCTACAGGGGGGCCGGGGAGGGAGGGAAATAACAATATTTGATTTCATAGCCAACTTTTGAAGTGTACATATTCTGCTCTTTTCAATTTAGTTTTCATGGATGAAATACATAAGGACATACCTGCTAAAATCAGTCAAGACCAGTGGTGAATCTAGCTCAGTCTCTTCTTTGACAATTATGGTCATGAAATCACCAATGTGGAGCAAACAAAATAAGTTCTCCTTCTTGAGGGCAATAATAGGCTCCACATTAGGGATATTAGAACATCTGTTGACTGCAGGCATAGTTACTCCCTAGTAGAACATTTTCACAGAGTGGTTCCTGGGCCCGATGGCAGCCGTGTTATCGTCCCTAGCAATTCTTAAGTTATATAGCGAACTGGTCTTTGTAAGTCCTGATCAGTTGCAAGCAGGATGAATAACACAGGGACACTCAAATCTTTCCTCCCTCCCTTTGACGCTCTTCTAGTTCATTTGTCTGTTCTCCAGGGCAGGCAAGGTCTGTGCCTCTGTCCATAATGCCCAGGACAGCGGGGCCTTGATCAGAAGGCTGGGCTACAGATTTCTGCAGTGTGAATTATGCTCTGCTCAAAGATATTGCACCTTGGCTGCTCCATGCAGACCCTACTGGCATGAACTGAAGTAGATGCAGTGTGTGTTAATAATCAGATTAAGAATTGGCGTGGCAGGACTGGAGTGTAAATTGTTCCCTAATTCGACAGAGTTGCCATTTTCATAATCTATCTATCCAGAATCCTACACGATTTTCCTTAGCACAAGAGCTGAGATCTATAGCTCTTCTTCCACTGACCCTTTGCCTTTTGTTAACTCCTTGCTTTCTATTTCAGATTCAACTGCACTGCAGGAAGATGTATTCTACTATGGCCCTCATTGGTAAAGGTCAGATGCCACAAGAACCGCAGCAAGACCAGAAGACATGTCCGCCGCCACAGAAAAAATGTCCACCGCCACAGAAAACATGTCCTCCTTGTCCAAAGTGTCCACCGTGTCCACCATGTCGTCCGTGTCGTCCGCTCTGCCCACCTAGGTGTCCACCAATATGCCCACAGCCGTGTATTAACGTCTGCAACGAGCCTTGTGTCACAGGCTGCGGGGACTCCACGGCCGTGATCTTTGCACCCCCGGTTCGAGTGATATTCCCAGGTCCAATTCTTGCCACTTGCCCTCAGGATAGCGTAGTGGGATCCTCACTGCCCACTGGAATTCTCGGCCCACATCGTGCTGGGGGGTCTCTCGGTTCTGCGGGTCTTTTTAGTGCCGGGAGTTCTTTCAATGCTGGGGGCTACCTTGGCTCTGGGGGATACCTGGGATCTGGGGGCTACCTGGAATCTGGGGGCTCATCCTTTGGCACCGTATGTTGCAACCCCTGTAGCTGTGTAAGACCCTGGCCATGTTAAAGCCAGCAGGAACAACCAGGAAATGATAAACCCAATTAACCCGATACGGATTCCCGGCTGAGTTGATGAGATTTAGAAGTGATGGGCCCACGGCTCCTACTGCAGTCAGTGGGGCAGTGACAGCCCAGCACCTCTTCAACAGTCTAGCACACGCGTGTCTCGCTCACGTGATGGCTTGTTGTAGATTGCTGACCTAACGGCTCCCCACCTCCTTCTGTGTATCTGCTTTTCAGAATCGCGCTTCACGCTATTCCACGCTGGCAGGGATCAAAGAAGTAAAAAAATGTACAAGAGAGCATGCAACTGCCAAACCGTGCAGCTGCCCCAAAGTAAGAGGGCGATCCTTTGTGAAATCATCACCTTGGACAAAATCATTGGTGTAACTGTTCCTGAAATGCAGTTCCTGAAATGCAGGAATTTCTCTGCTGCATTCTGCAAGTGTCTGTTGTACTTCTCATTCCCATTAAAACCATCTTGCATCATATGTTTGGGCTTCTGTTTTTTCTAACACTGTCATTCCATTCCTCCCAGGCACTCTGGGAAATTCAGGTTTGTGGAGAGGACATAGGCCAGATTCTAAAACTAAGAGAGTGTTGTTCAGCCCGTTCAGACTGTTCTAGCCCTTTCAAGGATCTGACTTTGTCTTGGGTCCCCCCGGGTTTGGAATCACATGATGACTACTTGCTTATACGATCAGACATAAAAAAATACAAATATGTCAGAGCATCTTAAGAGACAGATTTCTGGCTTCCTAATTTTTACCCTCGCATTATAAAATAAAGCATTTGGAACTGAAATATTGTACTTCCATTTCAGTTTCAAATCATAGACTCATAGAACTGGAAGGAACTGTGAGAAATCAACAAGCCCAGACCTCTGCACTCATGGCAGGACCAAGCACCATCTACACCAAATCTGACAGATGTTTGTTCAACCTGCTCTTAAAAATCTCTAATGATGGATTCCACAACCTCCTAGGCACTTTATTCCAGTGGTTAACCACCTGACATGAAGTTTTTCCTAATGTCAAACTTAAAACTCTCTTGCTGCAATTGAAGCCCATTGCTTCTTCACCTACCACCCTAGGTTAAGGAAAACATTTTTCTCACTATTCCATGTAACACCCTTTTAGGTACTTCAAAGCTATTATCAAAACCCGTCTCGGTCTTCTCTTTTCCAGAAGAAAAATAGTCATTTCTTTCACTCTTCCCTCATAGGTCCCATTTTCTAGACCTTTAATTATTTTGGTTGCTCTTCTCTGGACCTTCAATTTCTCCACATCTTTTTTGAAATGTGGTGCCCAGGACTAGGCACAATACTCCACTAATCCATGAATCAGTGCAGACTAGAAGGAAAAAATGACTTGTCATGTCTTGCTTATAACACTCCAGTGAACACATCTCAGAATGGTGTTTGCTTTTTGTCACAGTGTCACACTGTTGACTCATATTTAGCTTGTTGTCTAATATGACCCCAGATCCCTTTCTGCAGGACTCCGTCCCATACAGTCGTGTCCCATTCTGTATGTGTGAAACTGATTGCTCCTTCCTAAGTGGAGGATTTTGCATGTGTCCTGATTAAACTACACCCTATTCACTTCAGACCATTTCTCCATTTTCCTCAGATTAAAGTGAATTATGACCCTATCCTCCAAAGCACTCGGAATCCCTCCCAGCTTGGGATCAGCTGCAAAATTAATAGGCGTCCTCTCTGTGCCAATATCTAAATCATTGATGAAAATATTGAACAGAACCAGTCCTAAAACAGACCCCTGCAGAACCCCATGTGTTATGCCCTTCCCGCATGATGGTGAACCCTTGATCATTGCTCCCTGGGTACCATTATCTCATCAGTTATGTAGCCACATCACAGAAACTCCATCTAGATTGTATTTCCCTGGTTTCTTGATAAGAAGTTTGTACGAGACGGTGTCAAATGCTTTACCAAAGTTTCGCATGCCACGCCCACCACTTCTATCTTATCCACAAGGCTTCCTGTCTCCCTCCCACTCCTGCAAGGAACACACAGCAGTTCAAAGAGCCGTGCGCTTGCAGGGCAGGAGCAAGGTGAGAGAAGCTTTGCACAACTCCCCCGTCCCCAGGCCAATCGTGACATCTCCTCCTACACTGCAAGCTGCGTGTGGCACTTTGAAGTGCCGCATGCTCCTTGAAGGGCAGGTGTAGGGCAGAAGGAGGTGCTCCTCCTACCCTCAGGACAATCAGGGCCTGCGGGCAGGGGAGTGAGTGAAGCCTCTTCCCACCCATCCTGGGGCATGGGTGCCTAGTGGGAAGTGGGGGCAAAGGGGCTACCCCACCCTCAGACCAATTATGGTCTGGGGGTTGGGAAAGCCACAAGCATTCTGGCCCCACCCCTTCCAGATTAGGACAGGCCAAGGGCCACTTCAAAGATTTCTGAAGCGGTCTCTGAACAAAAATTATTGCCTTCCCCCCCTGCCCCGTAAGGTGCTACAGAACAATCTGTTGGTTTTAACAATTTTTTCAATTACAGACTAACCAGGCTACCCTCTGAGACGTTTCTCTCATAATAAACTTAACACACAAAAACTGGTCTGGCAGCACTTTATAGACTAACAAAACATGTCGATGGGATCAGGAGCTTTCGTGGGCACAGCTCGCTTCTTCAGATGACCGGAGTTTTGAGTTTAGGATGTGCGTATTTCACTTTTAGGAATGCTTGATAAAGATCCTGTAGTGGTTTGTCTCTGTCTGTGGGATCGGAACAAATCCAGTTGTATCTTAGGGCTTGGCTGTACACAAGAGATTGAGAAATGTGTCTGGGATGGATGCTGGAAGCATGTAGGTAAGTGCAGCCTTCGGTGGATTTCCGGTATAGGGTAGTGGAAATTTCTCCATTTCCACAAATATTTCCATTCTCCTGTAGTACTATTAAATAATGGGCATATCGAGATAACGAATGGCTAGGACATTATCAACCTAACATTCAATGAAGGTGCCAACAGATCTTTGTCTTTGTAGATTCTTGCATTAGTACCTTTCCTATCTAATTGCTATACTTTGATCCTTATCTGATTCTTTTAACTATCCAATCTTTAGGTGCTTATAGATTACCAGTTCTATCTACTTGTTTTTCCCTTTGATATTTCCAGACCCTCTGCTCCTTGTTTCTCACCCCTTCCTTTTTTCTCCTTCCCCTCTCTCCTTCTCCCCTATTTATTTTGGGTCTACACATCCTAAACTCTAAGCTCCAGTCATCTGAAGAAGTGGGTTGTGCCTGAAAGCCCATGATACCATTGACACCTTAGAGCTGGGGCGGGGGCGGAATACATTTTGTTCAGAAGGGGTGGGGCCAGAATGCTTGTGTGTTTCCCCACCCCCAGACCATAATTGGTCTGGGGGTAGGGAAGCCCCTTTGCTCCCACTTCCCATCGACATGTTTTGATACTCTATGAAGTGCTACCAGACCATTAGTCTGTACAGGATAAACTTAAAAAACAACAAACTCAACTACCCCCTGAAGCTTCCCTCTCAAAACAGCCAAGTCATGGCATCTGCAGTTTAATATAGCCATAGAGGAAAGACAAAGGCACCCAAACCCTGTTGAAAAAAAACATTCGCCTTCAAACGACATCTGATTTCATGACTTAAACCCCAGATTGTCTTTCACCTTTCCCTTGTGTACCAGAGCGGAATGCAAGGGCAAGCAGGATATAAAGAGAAGTCAAGAGAGATTAAACTAAGCAAGAGATTTATAGACAGGGGGTCCTTTGAGAACCTGGAAAAACATGTCAACATCCTGTTAACATAAAGGAGGCAGGCTGGGTCGGACCAACGGTCCATCTACCCCAGAGTCCTGTGGCCACTGCCAGTTGCCCCAGTGGGAATGAAGGGAATAGGTCCTCGTCAAAACATCCATCCCCGTCACTCATTGCCCGCCTCTGCCAAACAGAAATGGAGAGGTCGGAGGAGTCGGCGATTCCTAAAGCACATTATTTGAACTAAATGGCTGTAAATTATTATGGTATCACAAAGGCTGTTGTGCTGATTTGCCCCAGCGGAGCCTCCTGGGGCTGGTCCCGCATTGAGCCTGTTGGACTAGATGATCTCCTCAGGTCTCGTCCAACCCTGTTCTTCTGCCACCTCATCCGCGAACATTACCAAAAACCCGCATATGCCTTTTTGATTAACATAAAATAGCCCTGAATTTCAATGTGATAAATCATGACCTGGTTAGGAAATGAATTGAGTAGCCTTGTGTGCACATTGTAGAGGTAATTCTATTACTCAATGAATGGGTGTCAAAGCCACGTATGTCTTTTTAATAGGGAAATAATATCACATTTTGCATATATAATGAGTGTTTGAGAAGGGTTAGCAACTCGTCAGCCTCATCACATTCCCCAATTAGCGTTACTGCCCGTCACAACCCCAAATCCCCACCCTCTGGCTGAGGAATCCCTGAAGGGACAGAAGTGTAATCAGCTGGAGGAAGGACATTGCCATGCATTTCCACCGAGGGGCAGGTGCGGACGAATCGCCCTTCGCTTGGAGTGGCAGACCACAAAAGCCAAACTGTCAACCCTGGCAGAGATGTAGCAAAAATGTCTATTTTAATATTGGTTGTAAGATTCTAGGTATGATGCATACGGATGTGATGTCATGACTTGCTTATAAGTTCTATAGCTTCTATTTCTCTCTCTGCATCTCTCATGATTAGATTCTGTTCACTGCAAGGCATTGCTCCCTGTTAAGTACTGCAGATGAAGTTATACCCTTGTAACTATTGATCTTGTCTGAAAAGCTGTGCACTTGTGTGGTGTGAGTGGAGGGTGTGTGTGAGTGAAAGCCATCAGAAATGCCCAGGAGATCAAGACAACGTGGAAACTTTGAAGATAATAAAACAGTCACTGTGTCTGAGGTTGAATTGAATTAGCAGCATTGACGAACCCTGGAGACAGGCAGAGACCTCACCAAGATTGAGAGGCAAGGATGGGAATCCTGACAATCCCCATCAAAAGATAACCCAGGAGAACACAGAGTAACACCAGCTAAGGGTGGATGATGGCAACATGACACTGTAATATCCATAGACCCAAATGGGAACTTACACGTATAAGAAGGGAAGTTCTTGCCATGGGGCTCTGGGTTCAGTCCTGAAAGCCAAGCCTCAGAGGAGCCTCGAATCGCGATCCAAAGCCCCCGACTCCTCACTCAGTCAGACTTGCCTGGCCAGCAAAACTGACTTGAGCCACAATGGACTGGTAACTATGCACCATCTGTAGGACTCTGTGTTTGTGTCTGTGTGGAGGGGGGAGAGGGGAGGGGTTAACTATGTCCCTTACCTAAGCCACGTGGATTCAGCCAATAGGAATGCAGGTAGGAAGGGCAACCAATACAGGAACCACAGTAGACAAAGAACTTATGAATTTACCCAGGATTCTCCCGTTAATGTCTCAACCAACAGGAAGAGTCTCAACCGTGATTTGCCTTGTGAGGTGTCTCAACTCTTGAGCACACGACTAGAGACCGCCGCCTGTTCATCAGGCCTCTTTCCCAGATGATGCACGTGCCCTCTGAAAAATGGGTTCCCTTAATGAGTCTTTGGGCAACCAAAACCCAGCGGGTCACTTTTGAGCATCTTGGTCTGAAACCCTCTGAACTTCCTGCTTCAAACAGACGGCCCTTCCTCTCGCTTGTGTATTAGGACTCAACTGAGAGGGAAAGGGAGTTGGCCAAAGGACAAGGGCATCTCACACCAGGTAACACGCCACCTGCTCAACACATTTTGCAGACATGGCGTGGAGAGAAGCCAGTCGCTTCTAACACATACAGGGGCAAAATAGGGGAGGAGTCCGGGGGGAGTAACCTTTGGAATAGGATTTGGCATATAGAGATAGATCATCTGTGTCTTGACAGTGACATCTCTTCATAAATTCATAGCAAAATGGAGAGAAGAAGCCATACATTCTATAAATTCTCAGCAGCCCTTGGGGTGCAGACTTAGGGAAACCAGAATTGTCAGATGTCAGTGCCAGCTGCTTCATGGGGGTTTACATGCAACACTAAGTCACAAGAGATTTTGTGCGGCTGTGAAGAAACTCTGATACACAGATACAAAGGCGTCTCAAAGGCAGCACGATGGAAAATACGGCATACGGAAAGGAGCTACACAGGGCCCTAGGGAAACATCCAGGTCCACATAAGCTGTTTTTCGAAGGCTAATTGAGGACTTGATGGCCCACAAAAGGCTTGTAGTGGGAGATGCTACTTATTCTAAGGATTCTATTGTGGGTGTTTTGGATTCAGGTCAATAGCTAGCTGTAGAAAAAGTAGAGTTTTCCTTTCACTTCATAAGAGAATGGGGAATATTGGTACTCCGCTCCGTAGCTATTCACTCTCTGTTCAATACAGGACCCATAACAATCCTCAGACAATGGTCCGGTCTCTTCAGTGATCTTTGAAACAGGTCTTGATGGTGGTTATCCACTCCTGGGAAAGGCCTCCACCAGATTTTGTGGGCCATTGAAGTCCTCCATTAGCCCTCAAAACATGTGGTATGAATATGCTCCTACACCCTCCTCTAGGTTCTTACATCCTCTTTCTGCACTTCACTCAGGGGTCGTTTACACTAGCCCCTAGATCGATCTAGGAGGCTAATGAGGGTGACCAGAATTGCAAATTAAGCCCGGGATTTAAATATCCCACGCTTGATTTGCATGTTCCTGGCCGGTCGCCATTTTAGAAATTGACTAGCCCGAATTAACTTTCCGCGCCTACACGTGGCAGTAAAACGGATTCTGATTTAAAGCCCTAACTCGAATTAGCTGGTATTCCTCCTGCAGCCACTAGGCACCCATTCCCCAGGATGGACGGGAAGAGGCTTCACTCACTCCCCTGCCCACAGGCCCTGATTTGCCTGGGGGTGGAGGGAGCACACAAAGTCTCCTCCCGCCATTCCCTTGCCCTGCATGGAGCATGCGTCACTTGGACCTTGCTCGCAGGGTGGGAGGACATCACACATTGCCCCGCCCCTAAGTCCTGGTTAGCCTGGGGGCAGGGGAGCTGTGTGAAGCTTCTCTTCCCCTGCTCCTGCCCTACGTGAGCGTACGCCTCTTTGAAGTGACGTGCGCTCTACGCAGGGTGGGAGGGAGGTGAGGGGGGAGGAAACCTTGTGGATAAGGGAGAAGTGGTGGGCGTGGCATACCTAAATCTTGGTAAGAGATTTGACACCATAAGAACATAAGAATGGCCATACTAGGACAGACCAAAGGTCCATCTAGCCCAATAGCCTGTCTGCTGAGGATGCTTATTAATTTTGCAGCTAACCCAAGCTGAGAGGGGAAGCGAGTGCTTTGGAGGATAGGGTCAGAATTCACACTGAGCTGGAGAAAATGGAGATATGGTCTGAAGTGAATAGGATGAATTTTAATAAGGATGAATGAAAATCCTCCACTGAGGAAGTTGAACACATACAGAAAGGGACGCGACTGTCTGGGAAGGAGTCCTGCAGAAGGGGATCTAGGGGTCATGGTGGACCACAAGCTAAATATGAGTCAACACTGTGAGACTGTGACAAAAAAAGCAAACACCATTTGTGTTCACAGGCGTGTTGTTAGCAAGACATAACAAGTCATTTTTTCCTTCTAGTCTGCACTGATTCATGGATTAGTGGAGTATTGTGTCCAGTCCCGGGCACCACATTTCAAAAAAGATGTGGAGAAATTGAAGGTCCAGAGAAGAGAAACAAAAATAATTAAAGGTCTAGAAAATGGGAGCGATGAGGGAATGAGGGAAGAGTGGAAGAACTGACTATGTTTCTTCTGGAAAAGAGAAGACAGAGAGGGGATATGATAATAGCTTATAAAAGGGTGTTATGTGGAATAGTGAGAAAAAGTTTTCCTTAACTTAGGGTTGTAGGTGAAGAAGCAATGGGCTTCAATTGCAGCAAGAGAGTTTTAAGTTTGACATTAGGAAAAACTTCATGTCAGGGTGGTTAACCACTGGAATAAATTGCCTTGGGAGGTTGTGGAATCCCCATCACTAGAGATTTTTAAGAGCAGGTTGGACAAACATCTGTCAGATTTGGTGTAGATGGTGCTTGGTCCTGCCATGAGTGCAGAGGTCTGGGCTTGTTGATTTCTCACAGTTCCTTCCAGTTCTATGAGTCTATGATTTGAAACTGAAATGGAAGTACAATATTTCAGTTCCAAACGCTTTATTTTATAAGGCGAGGGTAAAAATTAGCAAGCCAGAAATCTATCTCAGTAAGATGCTCTGACATATTTGTATTTTTTTATATCTGATCGTAAAAGCAAGTAGTCATCATGTGATTCCAAACCCGGGGGGACCCAAGACAAAGTCAGATCCTTGAAAGGGCTAGAACAGTCTGAACGGGCTGAACAACACTCTCTTAGTTTTAGAATCTGGCCTATGTCCTCTTCACAAACCTGAATTTCCCAGAGTGCCTGGGAGGAATGGAATGACAGTGTTAGAAAAAACAGAAGGTGAAAGACAATCTGGGTTTTAAGTCATGAAATCACATGATGGTTGAAGGCGAATGTTTTTTTCAACAGGGTTTGGGTGCCTTTGTCTTTCCTTCATGAGTGTATTAAACTGGAGATGCCATGACTTGGCTGTCTTTTCAGAGGGAAACATCTCAGAGGGGTTGCCAAGTTAGTCTGTAATTGAAGAAACTTTAAACTAAACTAATCGTTCTGCAGCAACTTGGACTCACCAAACATGGAGATGATGGCATGAGTTCATGTGGATAACCCACTTGATCTGGAGAAGTGGGTTGTGCCCACAAAAGCTCATGATACCATCTACATGTTTTGTTGGTCTCTAATGTGCTGCAGAATTACTCGCTGTTGAAGGTTTTTTCGAGAGGTGTTCATTCTTGAGCATAGTGCTGTTGGTCATAAGCTATGTATTTCTGTTCTACATAAATACCTGAAGGTAAATCCCTGTGAAGCAGCTAGTGCGGATCACACTGACGATTCCCATATCCCTACATCCTCACAGAGAGGTCCACAGGGTGCTTCCTAGAGTATTCAGTGTCTCAAAATGAGCTCAGTCCAGCTAGAGACATAAAGGGTAACAAGAAAACATTCCACTTATATACTGAAAGCAAGAGGAAGGCCAAGGACAGGGTGACCTATTACTCAATAAAAAGAGGGAAAACAATATTGAAAACATGGAAATGCTAGAGATGCCTAATGACTTTTTTGTTTCAGTTTTCACCAAGATGATGGCTAGTGATGGGATGCCTAAGATACTGAATGCTGGAGAAAATTATTTAGGTTCAGAAGTTACAATAGTAAAAACAAACGAGTTAAAAATGACATAGAGAAATTAGATGTCTGCAAGTCACCAGGGCCTGATGAAATGCATCCTAGAATACTCAAGGAGCTGGTTGAGAATGTGTCTGAGCCATTAGCTATCATTTTTGAAAGGTCATGGAAGTCGGGAGAGATTCCAGAAGACTGGAAAAGGGTAACTCTAGTGCCCATCTATGAAATGGGAAATAAAGACAAATAGCTTAACTTCTGTGCCAGGAAACATAATGGACCAAGTAATTAAGGAATCCTTTGGCAAACATCTGAAAGATAAGAAGGTGATAAGTAACAGTCAACATGGATTTGTAAAGAACAAACCCTGTCAAACCAGTCTGATAGCTTTCTTTGATAGGATAATAAGGTTCACAGACAAGGAAGAAGCGGTGGGCGTGGCATACCTAGACTTTGGTAAGGCATTGGATATAATCTCATAAGACCTTACCAATAAACAAGGGAAATGCAATCTAGATGGAGCTCCTCTAATGTGGATTCATAACAGATGGGATAACCGTTCCCAGAGAGTAGTGATCAAAGGTTAACAATCATACTGGAAGGGCAAAACAAGGAGTTCCACAGGAATCAGTTTTGGGACTGGTTCTGTTCAATATTTTCATCAACGATGTAAATATTGGCATAAAGAGGACTAATTCGTGGATTAGTGGAGTATGGTGCCCAGTCCTTGGCACCACATTTCAGGAAAGATGTGGAGAAATTGAAGGTCCGCAGAAGACCAACCAAAATAATTAAAGGTCTAGAAAATGGGACCTATGAGGGAAGACTGAAAGAACTGACTGTTTCTTCTGGAAAAGAGAAGACCAAGAGGGGATATGATAATAGCTTTGAAGTACCTAAAAGGGTGTTACATGGAATAGGGAGAAAAAATGTTTTCCTTAACCTCTGATGGTAGGTGAAGAAGCAATGGGCTTCAATTGCAGCAAGAGAGTTTAAAGTTTGATATTAGGAAAAACTTCATGTCAGGGTGGTTAACCGCTGGAATAAATTGCCTGAGGGAGGTTGTGGAATCTCCATCACTAGAGATTTTTAAGAGCAGGTTGGAGAAACATCTGTCAGATTTGGTGTAGATGGTGCTTGATTCTGCCATGAGTGCAGAGGTCTGGACTTGATGATTTCTTCCAGTTCTATGAGTCTATGATTTGACACTGAAATTGAAGTACAATATTTCAATTCCAAATGCTTTATTTGAGAACGGTAGGGTAAAAATGTGAAAGCCGGCAATCTCTCTCACTAAGATGCACCGTGACGGGTTTGTATTTTGTGTGTCTGATGGCATAAGCAAGTAGTCTTCATGTAATGCCAAAGCTGGGGGTACCCAAGACAAAGTCAGATCCTTGAAAGAGCTAGAACAGTCTGAACAGGCTGAGTGCCCCTCTCTTAGTTTTAGAATCTGGCCTATGACCTCTGCACAAACCTGAATTTCCCACCGTGGCTGGTAGGAATGGAATGACAGTGTTAGAAAAAAACAGAAGCCCAAACATATGATGCAAGATGGTTTTAATGGGAATGAGAAGTACAATAGACACTTGCAGAACGCAGCAGAGAAGCATGTTTAGCGTCTCAGGAACAGTTACACCAATGATCTTGTCCAAGGTGGTGCATTTCCCTCTTACTTTGGGGCAGCTGCACAGTTTGGCAGGTGCATGCTCTCTTGTACATTTTTGTTACTACTTTGATCCCTGCCAGCGTGGAATAGCGTGAAGCACGAGTTACGAACACAGAAAGACGTGGGGAGGCGTTAGGTCAGTAATCTACCAGAAAGCATAACGTGAGCGAGACTCACGTGTGCCAGACTGTTAAAGAGGTGCTGGGCTGTCACTGCCCCACTGACTGCAGTAGGAGCCGTGGGCCCATCACTTCTAAATCTCATCAGCTCAGCCGGGAATCCGTATCGGGTTAATCGGGTTTATCATTTCCTGGTTGTTCCTGCTGGCTTTAACATGGCCAGGGTCTTACACAGCTACAGGGGTTGCAACATACGGTGCCAAAGGATGAACCCCCAGACCCCAGGTATCCCCCAGAGCCCAGGTAGCCTCCAGACCCAAGGAAGCCTCCACCATTGAAAGAACTCCCGGCACCGAAAGCACCCACAGAACCGAGAGACCCCCCAGCACGATGTGGGCCAAGAATTCCAAAGGGCAGTGAGGATCCCACTACGCTATCCTGAGGGCAAGTGGCAAGAATTGGGCCTGGGAATATCACTCGAACGGGGGGTGCATAGACCACGGCCGTGGAGTCCCCGCAGGATGTGACACACGGCTCATTGCAGACATTAATACATGGCTCTGGGCATATTGGTGGACACCTAGGTGGGCAGAGCAGAGGACATGGACGACAGGGCGGACACGGCGGACAAGGAGGACACGGTGGACATGGAGGACAGCACGGAGGACATGGTTTCTGCTGCGGACACGGTTTCTGCTGCGGACACGGTTTCTGGTCTTTCTGCGGTTCTTTTTGCTTCTGATCTTTTCCAGTGAGGGCCATAGTGGAATACATCTTTCTGCAGTGCTGTTGAGCCTGAAATAGAAAGCAGGGAGTTAACCAAAGGGAAATTGCCAGTGGAAGAAGAGCTACAGATGTCAGCTCTTGTGCAAAGGAGAATCATGTAGGAATCTGGATAGAGAGAGAGATAGATGGATAACTGTGAAAATGGCAACTCTGTCGAAATAGGGAAAATTTAGACTAGAGTCCTGGCACACTAATTTTTAATCTGCTTATTAATGCACATTAGATCCACTTCGGTTCATGCCGGTGGGGTCTGCATGGAGCAGTCATAGCGCAGTATCTTTGAGCGGGGCATAATTCACACTGCCAAAATCTGTGGAGCCAAGCCTTCCTACCAGGGCCCTGCTGTCCTGAGCATTGCAGACAGAGGCAGAGACGTTGCCTGCCTTGGAGTGCAGACAAATGAACTAGTAGAGAGTCAAGGGGAGGGAGGAAAGATGTGAGTGTCCCTGTGTAATTCATCCTGTTTACAAGTGATCAGGATTTAGAAAGACCAGTTCTCTATGTAACAGGAATTGCTAGGGGCGGTAACACAGCTGTCATCGAGCCCAGGAACCGCTCTGTCAGAGTGTTCTGCTAGGGAATAAACTATCCCTATAGTCAACAGATCTTCTAATATCCCTGATGTGGAGCCGTATTCTTACCCTCCTGAAGGAGAACTTATTTCTTTTTGCTCCCAAACAGGCGATCTTGCAATGACCATAATTGTTAAACAAGAGGCTGAGCTAGATTCACCATTGGTCTTGACCGATTCTGGCAGTTATATCGTTATGTATTTCATTCAATGAAAACTAAATAGAAAGTAGCAGCCTATTTATACTTCCAAAGTTAGGTATGAAATCAAATATAGTTTCTTTGCTTAAAAAACCCCTAGATCCTTAGTCCTCAAAGGAGCTAAACCCATCTTTGAAAAGAGTGGAGGATGCAGACATCCACACATACAAATACACATATATCATACACCTATATATTTATTTTTTTCTTTAAATGATGCATACTCTCCAGTATTAAATTACTTTGTGGATGAGGTTTTCAAAGTCACCTCATGGATTTGCCTTGCCCAATTAATGGGACTAGGAAGCGGGTGTCCCAAACATTTATTTCTTTTCTGAAAACCACAGCCTTAGTTTCTAAAGTCACCACAAATCAATAAATCAATTACATTTGAAGTAATTGAAGGAAATTAATCCATAAAAAAGGAGAACCCCCACACCTCTTCCAACCCCCCTTGTCGACTGCCAACATCACAGAGGACTTTTGCTGGAGTCAGTTCCAAGTAAGTATCAGACTTACCCGCTGCTCGCCAAGGAGATGAAGTCAGGAGAAGTGGTTGGAAGAGCCTTGAGCAGCAAACACTTTTATACTGTTCCTCAGACATCCTGGAGGAAGTACGACGTTGTTTCTGCCCTCTTTACTTACGAAACACATTTCGTTGCATGTGTCCTTTCTCCAGCTGATAGCCTTGTTTCCTGCATGTGATTATCACTGCATGATCAGTCTTACATCAGATGCCATGTGCTACAACCCACGTTACATCCTACATATTATGCATTTAATTTTAAAATTTGCATGTGCCAAAGATTACTGGTATCATTCCATTGACCTCATTGGAGTTAAAACTGTAATTACGCTGGCACCATTGATGTAGGGTTATTTTTCACCATCTTTACTCTGTGAAGGAGCTCAAGGATGGTTCAGTAGCACAGTGTGTCACTGTGGCCAGGATTCTATTGCGGTGTTTTGAATTCAGGCCAGTGGCTGGTTGCAGAGAAAGTGGAGATTTCCCCTCAGTTCATGAGAGGACAGGTAATCTGGATACTTAGCATCTCCCACCACAAGCCTTTGTGGGCCACCGAATCCTCATGGCTTATTTGGACCTGGATGTTTTCCTAGGCCCGTGTGTAGGTCCTTTCCGTATGGCGTACTTCCCATTGTGCTGCCTTTGAGAGGCATTTCTTTCTATGTATCAGAGTTTCTTCACAGCCGCACACACATCTCTTGTGTCTTAGTGTTGCATGTAAACCCCCACGAAGCAGCTGGCACTGACATCTGACAATTCTGGTTTCCCTAAGTCTGTTTCCTTCTTTTGCCATGGAAACCCAGCTCGGGGAGTGCAAAACTATTAGAGCAAAGGTGCAAGGGATTCCCAAAAGAATGGCTATGGGGTGCTCTCCAAATATGGCAGGCTCTTCCTTCGGTGCATGTGCAGTGCTATAGTGAGGATGGAGGTGCAAGACTAGCTTAGAGCTGTCCAAACCAAAGCCAATGTCCATTTGAAATCAGGATCAGGACTAGACCAGGCAGCTTTCTTAAACTCTATGAAGAAGTTCCATCATCCGCACCTGCATCGGCACCACGGAGAGACGCAGCCACATCTTTGTGTGGTCATAAAACAAATTGGCAAGATTCTAGATATAAAATTTGCATCCCTCTCTGCATCCATAGCCGCAAATATTAGCCACAGAAATCTGCATCCATGTCGGGTTCTCCAGACCTGGTCTCAGACCCATCGTGAATAGTTAGTGGGAAGGGTTGCTAGGCATGAAGAACTCCCTTTGTCTTAGAAATTGCAAAGATGTATGGCTCCTTCTCTCCATCTAGCTATGAATTTATGAAGATATTTCACTGTCAAGACACAGATGATCTATCCCTAAATGCCAAATCATATTCCCCTAGGTTACTCCCTCCCCCCCGTACATGTTAGAAGCGACGGGCCTCTCGTATGCCTTGTCACCTGTGTAATATGTTTTACAGACACGTTACCTGGTGTGAGATGCCCTTGTCCTTTAGCCAGTTCCCTTTCCCTCTAGCTTTGGTCCTGATACACAAGCGAGAGGAGGGACCATCTATTTGAAGAAGGAGATTCAGAGAGTTTAAGACCAAGATGTTCAAAAGTGACCCGCTGGGTTTTTAGACACCCAACCTGAGACTCATTAGGGAACCAATTTTTCAAGGAGCATGTTCATTATCTGGAAAAGAGGCCTGTTGAACAGGGGGCAGTGTCTAGTTGTGTACTCAGGAGTTGACACACCTCACGCTATAAAGCATGAATGACACTCTTCCTGTTGGTTGAGACATTAACTGGGGAATCCTGGGTAAATCCATAAGCTCTTTGTCCACTGTGGTTCCTGTATTGGTTGCCCTCGGCTTGGCTGTTTCCTTCCTAAACCCCTCTCCCTCCTCCTCATCTCCCAGGGGTGCAGGGACGTGACCGGGGGGCAGGATCCGATGGAGGGCTGCATGGATACATTTTAGGGGCTCCTCGCCTCACAAGGCCAATCACAGCCCTGAGTCTGGGTTTCCATTTCTTCTCACAACTGTGGAACAGACAAGTTTTTTGAAAAGGCGAACTGATGGATTGATGGATCGCAGTGGGGTGGTGGGGTGCAGAGGGACGCATTGATCAGAATTACGGGGTTCCTGTTCCGCCGCGGGGAAGACGACTTACCAGGAGACACTGCCAACACCCATCCCTGTTGTGGTTTCTAAGCCTCAGCATGGCACTGAAGAGTGAGTTGGTGCAACCAAGGCATGAGACCTTGGTGAGCCTGAGGGATTCTCTGTTGTGCTTATAAGAAGCACACGGGATCTTTTTCAGGGGAGAAGGCAACACTCCGCGTTTATTGAGAATACAGTAGAGAAGCAGTTATCACCTGCTTTATAAAGACAAACAAACACACACAGAGTCCCACAGATGGTGCGTCGTTACTGGTCCATCGTGGCTCAGTCAGTCTTGCTGGCCAAGCTAGTCTGTCTGAGTGAGGAGTCAGGGGCTTTCGATTGCGATTCGAGGATCCTCTGAGGCTTGGCTTTCAGGACTGAACACCGAGTCCCATGGCAAGAACTTCCCTTCTTATAGATGTAAGTTCCCATTTGGGCCTATGGATATTACAGTGTCATGCTGCCATCATCCACCCTTAGCTGGTGTTACTCTGTGTTCTCCTGGGTTATCTTTTCATGGGGATTGTCAGGATTCCCATCCTTGCCTCTCAATCTTGGTGAGGTCTCTGCCTGTCTCCAGGGTTCGTCAATGCTGCTAATTCAATTCAACCTCAGACACAGTGACTGTTTTGTTATCTTCAAAATTTCCACGTTGTCTTCATCACCTGGGCATCTGTGATGGCTTTCACTTGTGCACCCCCTCCACTCACACCACATTTCAGAAAAGTTCAATAGTTACAAGGGGTACAACTTCATTTGCAGTACTGAACAGGGAGCAATGCCTTGCAGTGAACAGAATTTAATCAAGAGAGATGCAGAGAGAGAAATAGAAGCTATAGAACTTATAAGCAAGTCATGACATCACATCCGTATGCATCATACCTAGAATCTTACAACCAATATTAAAATAGACATTTTTGCTACATCTCTGCCAGGGTTGACAGTTTGGCTTTTGGGGTCTGCCACTCCAAGCGAAGGGCGATTCGTCCGCACCTGCCCCTCGGTGGAAATGCATGGCAATGTCCTTCCTCCAGCTGATTACACTTCTGTCCCTTCAGGGATTCCTCAGCCAGAGGGTGGGGATTTGGGGTTGTGACGGGCAGTAACGCTAATTGGGGAATGTGATGAGGCTGACGAGTTGCTAACCCTTCTCAAACACTCATTATATATGCAAAATGTGATATTATTTCCTATTAAAAAGACATACGTGGCTTTGACACCCATTCATTGAGTAATAGAATTACCTCTACAATGTGCACACAAGGCTACTCAATTCATTTCCTAACCAGGTCATGATTTATCACATTGAAATTCAGGGCTATTTTATGTTAATCAAAAAGGCATATGCGGGTTTTTGGTAATGTTTGCGGATGAGGTGGCAGAAGAACAGGGTTGGACGAGACCTGAGGAGATCATCTAGTCCAACAGGCTCAATGCGGGACCAGCCCCAGGAGGCTCCGCTGGGGCAAATCAGCACAACAGCCTTTGTGATACCATAATAATTTACAGCCATTTAGTTCAAATAATGTGCTTTAGGAATCGCCGACTCCTCCGACCTCTCCATTTCTGTTTGGCAGAGGCGGGCAATGAGTGACGGGGGATGGATGTTTTGACGAGGACCTATTCCCTTCATTCCCACTGGGGCAACTGGCAGTGGCCACAGGACTCTGGGGTAGATGGACCGTTGGTCCGACCCAGCCTGCCTCCTTTATGTTAACAAGATGTTGACACGTTTTTTCCAGGTTCTCAAAGGACCCCCTGTCTATAAATCTCTTGCTTAGTTTAATCTCTCTTGACTTCTCTTTATATCCTGCTTGCCCTTGCATTCCGCTCTGGTACACAAGGGAAAGGTGAAAGACAATCTGGGGTTTAAGTCATGAAATCAGATGTCGTTTGAAGGCGAATGTTTTTTTTCAACAGGGTTTGGGTGCCTTTGTCTTTCCTCTATGACTATATTAAACTGCAGATGCCATGACTTGGTGGTTTTGAGAGGGAAGCTTCAGGGGGTAGTTGAGTTAGTCTGTACAGGATAAACTTAAAAAACAACAAATGGTCTGGTAGCACTTCATAGAGTATCAAAACATGTCGATGGGAAGTGGGGCCAAAAGGGATTCTCCACCCTCAGACTAATTATGGTCTGGGGTGGGGAAGCCCACAAGCATTCTGGCCCCACCCTTCTGAACAAAATGTATTTCCTCCCCACCCCAGCTCTAAGGTGTAGATGGTATCATGAACTTTCATAGGCACAGCCCAATTCTTCAGATGACTGGAGTTTTGAGTTTAGGATGTGTAGACCCAAAATAAATAGGGGAGAAGGGAGAGAGGGAAGGAATAAAAAGAAAGGGGTCATAAACAAGGAGAAGAGGATATGGAAATATCAAAGGGAAAAACAAGAAGGCGGAACTGGTATCTATAAGCACCTAAAGATTGGATAGTTAAAAGAATCAGATAAAGATCAAAGTACAGCAATTAGATCGGCAGGATACTAATGCAAGAATCTACAAAGACAAAGATCTGTTGGCACCTTCATTGACTCTTAGGCTGATAGTGTCTCAGCCATTCATTATCTCTATATGTCCATTATTTAATAGTACTACAGGAGAAAGGAAATATTTGTGGAAATGGAAAAATTGGTGGTGAAAAGGGAGAAATTGCCACCACTCTATACCGGAAACACACCGACTGCTGCACTTACCGATCCACAGACAGAGACAAACCACTACAGGATCTTCATAAAGCATTCCTAAAACTGAAATATGCACCTGGAGAAGCGAAAAACAGATTGTCTGAGTACTTGTTTGGCTTTGTCATGAATTACTTCAAGACAGACCAAAGAAAATAACAGAATTCCACTTGTTATTACCTACAATCGACAACTCAGACCCTCCAGCGCATTATACACAATCCGCAACCCATCTTGGAAAATGGTCCCTCACTCTCAGAGGCCTTTGGGGAAAAAGCCCATTCTTGTTTACAGACAACCCCACAACATGAAACAAATTCTTTCCGGTAACCATGCTACACAACCACAACATAAGCATCCAGGAACCCAGCCCTGCAATCAGCAGCAGTGCCAACTCTGCCCACATATCTATACAAACGAATTCATCACTGGAGCCAACAACATAAGCTACCAGATCAGAGGATCATTCACCTGAGTGTCCAGTAATTTGATCTATGCCATCAAATGCCAGCAATGCCCCACTGCTATGTACATGGGACAAACTGGACAGTCCCCACACGAAACAATCAATGGACATAAATCAGATATACACGGAGGGAACATACAGAAACCAGATGGAGAACACTTCAACCTACCTAATCACTCTTTAAGAGATCCTCAGGTGGCCCTCTTCTCACGAACCAATTCCACAAGCCAAATACAGAGAGAAGCGTTGGAATTAAAATTCATCCACAAATTCAATTCCTCCACTGACCTTCTCAATCGAGATAACAGATGGCTGCGACATTATCAGCCTAACATTCGGTAAAGGTGCCAACAGCTCTTTGTCTATGTGGAGTCTTGCATTAGTATCCTTCCTCCCAAATTGCTATCCTATGATCCTTATCTGCTTCTTTAAACTCTGTAATCTTTAGGTGCTTATAGTTCTACCTGCTTGTTTTTCCTTTTGACATTTTCATACCCTCTGCTCCTTCTTTCCCACCGCCTTCCTTTTTATTCCTTCCCCTCTCTCCCTTCTTCCCTATTTCTTTTAGGTCTGCACATCCTAAACTCAAAACTCCGGTCATCTGAAGAAGCGGGCTGTGCCCACGAAAGCTCCTGATCCCGTCGACATGTTTTGTTAGTCTATAAAGTGCTGCCAGACCAGTTTTTGTGTGTTAAGTTTATTCTGAGAGGGAAACGTCTCAGAGGAGTAGCCTGGTTAGTCTGTAATTGAAAAAACTTCTATAACCAAGAAATTGTTCTGCAGCACGTTACAGTGGGGGGGAGCAGGCAATAATTTTTGTTCAGGGACCGCTTCAAAAACGTTTGAAGTGCCCCTGGGCCTGTCCTAATCTGGAAGGGGTGGGGCCAGAATGCTTGTGGGCTTCCCCACCCCCAAACCATAATTAGTCTGAGGGTGGGGTAGCCCTTTTGGCCCCACTTCCAATGAGGCACCAATGCCCCAGGATGGGCGGGAAGAGGCTTCACTCACTCCCTTGCCTGCAGGCCCTGATTGGCTTGGGGGTTAGAGGAGCACACGAAGTCTATTCCCGCCCTACCCCCGCCCTACAAGGAGCATGCAGCACTTCAAAATGCCACGCACTGCTCACAGGGCGGGAGGAGACATAACACGTTGCCCCGGCCCTAAGTCCTGATTGGCCTGGGGGCAGAGGAGCTGTGTGAAGCTTCTATCACCCTGCTCCCGCCCTGCGCGCGTGCGTACGGCTCTTTGAAGTACCGTGCGCTCCTCACAGGGTGGGATGGCGTTTCTATGATGTGGATGCATAACTGATGGGATAACTGTTCCCAGAGAGCAATGATCAAGGGTTCAACGTCATGCTGGAAGGGCGTAAGAAGTTGGGTTCCACAGGGAGTCTATTTTGGGACTGGTTGGGTTCAATATTTTCATCAAGAATTTAGATATTGGCATAGAGAGGACGCTTATTAATTTTGCAGCTGACCCAAGCTGGGAGGGGTTGCGAGCGCTTTGGAGGATAGGGTCAGAATTCACATTAATCTGGAGAAAATGGAGATATGGTCTGAAGAGAATAGGATGAAGTTTAAAAAATCCTCCACTTAGGGAGTTTAACACATACAGAAAGGAACGCGACTGTCTGGGAAGGAGTCCTGCAGAAAGGGATCTAGGGGTCATGGTGGACCACAAGCTAAACATGAGTCAACACTGTGAGACTGTGACACAAAAAGCAAACACCCTTTTGAGACGTGTTCACAGGAGTGTTGTTAGCAAGACATAACAAGTCATTTTTTCCTTCTAGTCTGCACTGATTCATGGATTAGTGGAGTATTGTGTCAGTCCAGGCACCACATTTCAAAAAAAGATGTGGAGAAATTGAAGGTCCAGAGAAGAAAACCAAAATAATTAAAGGTCTAGAAAATGGGAGATGAGGAATGAGGGAAGAGTGGAAGAACTGACTATGTTTCTTCTGGAAAAGAGAAGACAGAGAGGGGATATGATAACAGCTTATAAAAGGGTGTTACGTGGAATAGTGAGAAAAAATGTTTTCCTTAACTTAGGCTTGTAGGTGAAGAAGCAATGGGCTTCAATTGCAGCAAGAGAGTTTTAAGTTTGACATTAGGAAAAACTTCATGTCAGGGTGGTTAACCACTGGAATAAATTGCCTTGGGAGGTTCTGGAATCTCCATCATTAGAGATTTTTAAGAGCAGGTTGGACAAACATCTGTCAGATTTGGTGTAGATGGTGCTTGGTCCTGCCATGAGTGCAGAGGTCTGGGCTTGTTGATTTCTCACAGTTCCTTCCAGTTCTATGAGTCTATGATTTGAAACTGAAATGGAAGTACAATATTTCAGTTCCAAACGCTTTATTTTATAAGGCGAGGGTAAAAAATTAGCAAGCCAGAAATCTGTCTCAGTAAGATGCTCTGACATATTTGTATTTTTTTATGTCTGATCGTATAAGCAAGTAGTCATCATGTGATTCCAAACCCGGGGGGACCCAAGACAAAGTCAGATCCTTGAAAGGGCTAGAACAGTCTGAACGGGCTGAACAACACTCTCTTAGTTTTAGAATCTGGCCTATGTCCTCTCCACAAACCTGAATTTCCCAGAGTGCCTGGGAGGAATGGAATGACAGTGTTAGAAAAAAACAGAAGCCCAAACATATGATGCAAGATGGTTTTAATGGAAATGAGAAGTACAACAGACACTTGCAGAATGCAGCAGAGAAATTCCTGCATTTCAGGAACTGCATTTCAGGAACAGTTACACCAATGATTTTGTCCAAGGTGATGATTTCACAAAGGATCGCCCTCTTACTTTGGGGCAGCTGCACAGTTTGGCAGTTGCATGCTCTCTTGTACATTTTTGTTACTTCTTTGATCCCTGCCAGCGTGGAATAGCGTGAAGCGCGATTTACGAAGAAGCAGATACACAGAAGGAGGTGGGGAGCCGTTAGGTCAGCAATCTACAACAAGCCATCATGTGAGCGAGACACGCGTGTGCTAGACTGTTGAAGAGGTGCTGGGCTGTCACTGCCCCACTGACTGCAGTAGGAGCCGTGGGCCCATCACTTCTAAATCTCATCAACTCAGCCGGGAATCCGTATCGGGTTAATTGGGTTTATCATTTCCTGGTTGTTCCTGCTGGCTTTAACATGGCCAGGGTCTTACACAGCTACAGGGGTTGCAACATACGGTGCCAAAGGATGAGCCCCCAGATTCCAGGTAGCCCCAGATCCCAGGTATCCCCAGAGCCAAGGTAGCTCAGCATTGAAAGAACTCCGGCACTAAAAAGACCCGCAGAACCGAGAGACCCCCCAGCACGATGTGGGCCGAGAATTCCAGTGGGCAGTGAGGATCCCACTACGCTATCCTGAGGGCAAGTGGCAAGAATTGGACCTGGGAATATCACTCGAACCGGGGGTGCAAAGATCACGGCCGTGGAGTCCCCGCAGCCTGTGACACAAGGCTCGTTGCAGACGTTAACACACGGCTGTGGGCATATTGGTGGACACCTAGGTGGGCAGAGCGGACGACACGGACGACATGGTGGACACGGTGGACACTTTGGACAAGGAGGACATGTTTTCTGTGGCGGCGGACATGTTTTCTGTGGCGGTGGACGTGTTTTCTGTGGCGGCGGACATGTCTTCTGGTCTTGCTGCGGTTCTTGTGGCATCTGACCTTTACCAATGAGGGCCATAGTAGAATACATCTTCCTGCAGTGCAGTTGAATCTGAAATAGAAAGCAAGGAGTTAACAAAAGGCAAAGGGTCAGTGGAAGAAGAGCTATAGATCTCAGCTCTTGTGCTAAGGAAAATCGTGTAGGATTCTGGATAGATAGATTGTGAAAATGGCAACTCTGTCGAATTAGGGAACAATTTACACTCCAGTCCTGCCACGCCAATTCTTAATCTGATTATTAACACACACTGCATCTACTTCAGTTCATGCCAGTAGGGTCTGCATGGAGCAACGAAGGTGCAATATCTTTGAGCAGGGCATAATTCACACTGTGGAAATCTGTAGCCCAGCCTTCTGATCAAGGGCCTGCTCTCCTGGGCATTATGGACAGAGGCACAGACCTTGCCTGCCCTGGAGAACAGACAAATGAACTAGAAGAGCGTCAAAGGGAGGGAGGAAAGATTTGAGTGTCCCTGTGTTATTCATCCTGCTTGCAACTGATCAGGACTTACAAAGACCAGTTCGCTATATAACTTAAGAATTGCTAGGGACGATAACACGGCTGCCATCGGGCCCAGGAACCACAGTGAAAATGTTCTACTAGGGAGTAACTATGCCTGCAGTCAACAGATGTTCTAATATCCCTAATGTGGAGCCATATTATTGCCCTCAAGAAGGAGAACTTATTTTGTTTGCTCCACATTGGTGATTTTGCAATGACCATAATTGTCAAAGAAGAGACTGAGCTAGATTCACCACTGGTCTTGACTGATTTTAGCAGGTATGTCCTTATGTATTTCATGTATAGATATGTGGGCAGAGTTGGCACTGCTGCTGATTGCAGGGCTGGGTTCCTGGATGCTTATGTTGTGGTTGTGTAGCATGGTTACCGGAAAGAATTTGTTTCATGTTGTGGGGTTGTCTGTAAACAAGAATGGGCTTTTTCCCCAAAGGCCTCTGAGAGTGAGGGACCATTTTCCAAGATGGGTTGCGGATTGTGTATAATGCGCTGGAGGGTCTGAGTTGTCGATTGTAGGTAATAACAAGTGGAATTCTGTTATTTTCTCTTTTGGTCTGTCTTGAAGTAATTCATGACAAAGCCAAACAAGTACTCAGACAATCTGTTTTTTCGCTTCTCCAGGTGCATATTTCAGTTTTAGGAATGCTTTATGAAGATCCTGTAGTGGTTTGTCTCTGTCTGTGGGATCGGTAAGTGCAGCAGTCGGTGGGTTTCCGGTATAGAGTGGTGGCAATTTCTCCCTTTTCACCACCAATTTTTCCATTTCCACAAATATTTCCATTCTCCTGTAGTACTGTTAAATAATGGACATATAGAGATAATGAATGGCTGAGACACTATCAGCCTAAGAGTCAATGAAGGTGCCAACAGATCTTTGTCTTTGTAGATTCTTGCATTAGTACCCTGCCGATCTAATTGCTGTACTTTGATCTTTATCTGATTCTTTTAACTATCCAATCTTTAGGTGCTTATAGATACCAGTTCCGCCTTCTTGTTTTTCCCTTTGATATTTCCATATCCTCTTCTCCTTGTTTATGACCCCCTTTCTTTTTTATTCCTTCCCCTCTCTCCCTTCTCCCCTATTTATTTTGGGTCTACACATCCTAAACTCAAAACTCCAGTCATCTGAAGAATTGGGCTGTGCCTATGAAAGTTCATGATACCATCTACACCTTAGAGCTGGGGGTGGGGAGGAAATACATTTTGTTCAGAAGGGGTGGGGCCAGAATGCTTGTGGGCTTCCCCACCCCCAGACCATAATTAGTCTGAGGGTGGAGAATCCCTTTTGGCCCCACTTCCCATCGACATGTTTTGATACTCTATGAAGTGCTACCAGACCATTTGTTGTTTTTTAAGTTTATCCTGTACAGACTAACTCAACTACCCCCTGAAGCTTCCCTCTCAAAACCACCAAGTCATGGCATCTGCAGTTTAATATAGTCATAGAGGAAAGACAAAGGCACCCAAACCCTGTTGAAAAAAAACATTCGCCTTCAAACGACATCTGATTTCATGACTTAAACCCCAGATTGTCTTTCACCTTTCCCTTGTGTACCAGAGCGGAATGCAAGGGCAAGCAGGATATAAAGAGAAGTCAAGAGAGATTAAACTAAGCAAGAGATTTATAGACAGGGGATCCTTTGAGAACCTGGAAAAACGTGTCAACATCCTGTTAACATAAAGGAGGCAGGCTGGGTCGGACCAACGGTCCATCTACCCCAGAGTCCTGTGGCCACTGCCAGTTGCCCCAGTGGGAATGAAGGGACTAGGTCCTCGTCAAAACATCCATCCTCACACTCATTGCCCGCCTCTGCCAAACAGAAATGGAGAGGTCGGAGGAGTCGGCGATTCTAAAGCACATTATTTGAACTAAATGGCTGTAAATTATTATGGTATCACAAAGGCTGTTGTGCTGATTTGCCCCAGCGGAGCCTCCTGGGGCTGGTCCCGCATTGAGCCTGTTGGACTAGATGATCTCCTCAGGTCTCGTCCAACCCTGTTCTTCTGCCACCTCATCCGCAAACATTACCAAAAACCCGCATATGCCTTTTTGATTAACATAAAATAGCCCTGAATTTCAATGTGATAAATCATGACCTGGTTAGGAAATGAATTGAGTAGCCTTGTGTGCACATTGTAGAGGTAATTCTATTACTCAATGAATGGGTGTCAAAGCCACGTATGTCTTTTTAATAGGAAATAATATCACATTTTGCATATATAATGAGTGTTTGAGAAGGGTTAGCAACTCGTCAGCCTCATCACATTCCCAATTAGCGTTACTGCCCGTCACAACCCCAAATCCCCACCCTCTGGCTGAGGAATCCTGAAGGGACTGAAGTGTAATCAGCTGGAGGAAGGACATTGCCATGCATTTCCACCGAGGGGCAGGTGCGGACGAATCGCCTTCGCTTGGAGTGGCAGACCCCAAAAGCCAAACTGTCAACCCTGGCAGAGATGTAGCAAAAATGTCTATTTTAATATTGGTTGTAAGATTCTAGGTATGATGCATACGGATGTGATGTCATGACTTGCTTATAAGTTCTATAGCTTCTATTTCTCTCTGCATCTCTCTTGATTAAATTCTGTTCACTGCAAGGCATTGCTCCTGTTCAGTACTGCAAATGAAGTTGTTTTGTAACTATTGAACTTTTCTGAAATGTGGTGTGAGGGGGGTGCACAAGTGAAAGCCATCACAGATGCCCAGGTGATGAAGACAACGTGGAAATTTTGAAGATAACAAAACAGTCACTGTGTCTGAGGTTGAATTGAATTAGCAGCATTGACGAACCCTGGAGACAGGCAGAGACCTCACCAAGATTGAGAGGCAAGGATGGGAATCCTGACAATCCCCATGAAAAGATAACCCAGGAGAACACAGAGTAACACCAGCTAAGGGTGGATGATGGCAGCATGACACTGTAATATCCATAGGCCCAAATGGGAACTTACATCTATAAGAAGGGAAGTTCTTGCCATGGGACTCGGTGTTCAGTCCTGAAAGCCAAGCCTCAGAGGATCCTCGAATCGCAATCGAAAGCCCCTGACTCCTCACTCAGACAGACTAGCTTGGCCAGCAAGACTGACTGAGCCACGATGGACCAGTAACGACACCATCTGTGGGACTCTGTGTGTGTTTGTTTGTCTTTATAAAGCAGGTGATAACTGCTTCTCTACTGTATTCTCAATAAACGCGGAGTGTTGCCTTCTCCCCTGAAAAAGATCCCGTGTGCTTCTTATAAGCACAACAGAGAATCCCTCAGGCTCACCAAGGTCTCATGCCTTGGTTGCACCAACTCACTCTTCAGTGCCATGCTGAGGCTTAGAAACCACAACAGGGATGGGTGTTGGCAGTGTCTCCTGGTAAGTCGTCTTCCCAAGGCGGAACAGGAACCCTGCAATTCTGATCAATGCGTCCCTCTGCACCCCACCACCCCACTGCGATCCATCAATCCATCAGTTCGCCTTTTCAAAAACTTGTCTGTTCCACAGTTGTGAGAAGAAATGGAAACCCAGACTCAGGGCTGTGATTGGCCTTGTGAGGCGAGGAGCCCCTAAAATGTATCCATGCAGCCCTCCATCGGATCCTGCCCCCCGGTCACTTCCCTGCACCCCTGGGAGATGAGGAGGAGGGAGAGGGGTTTAGGAAGGAAACAGCCAAGCCGAGGGCAACCAATACAGGAACCGCAGTGGACAAAGAGCTTATGGATTTACCCAGGATTCCCCAGTTAATGTCTCAACCAACAGGAAGAGTGTCATTCGTGCTTTATAGCGTGAGGTGTGTCAACTCCTGAGTACACAACTAGAGACTGCCCCCTGTTCAACAGGCCTCTTTTCCAGATAATGAACATGCTCCTTGAAAAATTGGTTCCCATAATGAGTCTCAGGTTGGGTGTCTAAAAACCCAGCGGGTCACTTTTGAACATCTTGGTCTTAAACTCTCTGAATCTCCTTCTTCAAATAGATGGTCCCTCCTCTCGCTTGTGTATCAGGACCAAAGCTAGAGGGAAAGGGAACTGGCTAAAGGACAAGGGCATCTCACACCAGGTAACGTGTCTGTAAAACATATTACAGGTGACAAGGCATACGAGAGGCCCGTCGCTTCTAACATGTAATGGGGGAGGGAGTAACCTAGGGAATATGATTTGGCATTTAGGATAGATCATCTGTGTCTTGACAGTGAAATATCTTCATAAATTCATAGCTAGATGGAGAGAAGGAGCCATACATCTTTGCAATTTCTAAGACAAAGGGAGTTCTTCATGCCTAGCAACCCTTCCCACTAACTATTCACGATGGGTCTGAGACCAGGTCTGAGAACCCGACATGGATGCAGATTTCTGTGGCTAATATTTGCGGCTATGGATGCAGAGAGGGATGCAAATTTTATATCTAGAATCTTGCCAATTTGTTTTATGACCACACAATCTCCGTGGTGCCGATGCAGGTGCGGATGATGGAACTTCTTCATAGAGTTTAAGAAAGCTGCCTGGTCTAGTCCTGATCCTGATTTCAAATGGACATTGGCTTTGGTTTGGACAGCTCTAAGCTAGTCTTGCACCTCCATCCTCACTATAGCACTGCACATGCACCGAAGGAAGAGCCTGCCATATTTGGAGAGCACCCCATAGCCATTCTTTTGGGAATCCCTTGCACCTTTGCTCTAATAGTTTTGCACTCCGAGCTGGGTTTCCATGGCAAAAGAAGGAAACAGACTTAGGGAAACCAGAATTGTCAGAAGTCAGTGCCAGCTGCTTCGTGGGGGTTTACATGCAACACTAAGACATAAGAGATGTGCGTGGCTGTGAAGAAACTCTGATACATAGAAAGAAATGCCTCTCAAAGGCAGCACAATGGGAAGTACGCCATACGGAAAGGACCTACACACGGGCCTAGGAAAACATCCAGGTCCAAATAAGCCATGAGGACTTCGGTGGCCCACAAAAGGCTTGTGGTGGGAGATGCTAAGTATCCAGATTACCTGTCCTCTCATGAACTGAGGGGAAATCTCCACTTTCTCTGCAACCAGCCACTGGCCTGAATTCAAAACACCGCAATAGAATCCTGGCCACAGTGACACACTGTGCTACTGAACCATCCTTGAGCTCCCTTCACAGAGTAAAGATGGTGAAAAATAACCCTACATCAATGGTGCCAGCGTAATTACAGTTTTAACTCCAATGAGGTCAATGGAATGATACCAGTAATCTTTGGCACATGCAAATTTTAAAATTAAATGCATAATATGTAGGATGTAACGTGGGTTGTAGCACATGGCATCTGATGTAAGACTGATCATGCAGTGATAATCACATGCAGGAAACAAGGCTATCAGCTGGAGAAAGGACACATGCAACGAAATGTGTTTCGTAAGTAAAGAGGGCAGAAACAACGTCGTACTTCCTCCAGGATGTCTGAGGAACAGTATAAAAGTGTTTGCTGCTCAAGGCTCTTCCAACCACTTCTCCTGACTTCATCTCCTTGGCGAGCGGGTAAGTCTGATACTTACTTGGAACTGACTCCAGCAAAAGTCCTCTGTGATGTTGGCAGTCGACAAGGGGGGTTGGAAGAGGTGTGGGGGTTCTCCTTTTTATGGATTAATTTCCTTCAATTACTTCAAATGTAATTGATTTATTGATTTGTGGTGACTTTAGAAACTAAGGCTGTGGTTTTCAGAAAAGAAATAAATGTTTGGGACACCCGCTTCCTAGTCCCGTTAATTGGGCAAGGCAAATCCATGAGGTGACTTTGAAAACCTCATCATCCACAAAGTAATTTAATACTGAGAGTATGCATCATTTAAAGAAAAATAAATATATAGGTATGATATATGTGTATTTGTATGTGTGGATGTCTGCATCCTCCACTCTTTTCAAAGATGGGTTTAGCTCCTTTGAGGACTAAGGATCTAGGGTTTTTAAGCAAAGAAACTATATTTGATTTCATACCTAACTTTGAAGTATAAATAGGCTGCTACTTTCTATTTAGTTTTCATTGATGAAATACATAACGATATAACTGCCAGAATCAGTCAAGACCAATGGTGAATCTAGCTCAGCCTCTTGTTTAACAATTATGGTCATTGCAGATCGCCTGTTTGGGAGCAAAAGAAATAAGTTCTCCTTCAGGAGGGTAAGAATACGGCTCCACATCAGGATATTAGAAGATCTGTTGACTATAGGGATAGTTTATTCCCTAGCAGAACACTCTGACAGAGCGGTTCCTGGGCTCGATGACAGCTGTGTTACCGCCCCTAGCAATTCCTGTTACATAGAGAACTGGTCTTTCTAAATCCTGATCACTTGTAAACAGGATGAATTACACAGGGACACTCACATCTTTCCTCCCTCCCCTTGACTCTCTACTAGTTCATTTGTCTGCACTCCAAGGCAGGCAACGTCTCTGCCTCTGTCTGCAATGCTCAGGACAGCAGGGCCCTGGTAGGAAGGCTTGGCTCCACAGATTTTGGCAGTGTGAATTATGCCCTCAAAGATACTGCGCTATGACTGCTCCATGCAGACCCCACCGGCATGAACCGAAGTGGATCTAATGTGCATTAATAAGCAGATTAAAAATTAGTGTGCCAGGACTCTAGTCTAAATTTTCCCTATTTCGACAGAGTTGCCATTTTCACAGTTATCCGTCTATCGCTCTCTCTATCCAGATTCCTACATGATTCTCCTTTGCACAAGAGCTGACATCTGTAGCTCTTCTTCCACTGGCAATTTCCCTTTGGTTAACTCCCTGCTTTCTATTTCAGGCTCAACTGCACTGCAGAAAGATGTATTCCACTATGGCCCTCACTGGAAAAGATCAGAAGCAAAAAGAACCGCAGAAAGACCAGAAACCGTGTCCGCAGCAGAAACCATGTCCGCAGCAGAAACCATGTCCTCCGTGCTGTCCTCCATGTCCACCGTGTCCTCCTTGTCCGCCGTGTCCGCCCTGTCGTCCATGTCCTCTGCTCTGCCCACCTAGGTGTCCACCAATATGCCCAGAGCCATGTATTAATGTCTGCAATGAGCCGTGTGTCACATCCTGCGGGGACTCCACGGCCGTGGTCTATGCACCCCCCGTTCGAGTGATATTCCCAGGCCCAATTCTTGCCACTTGCCCTCAGGATAGCGTAGTGGGATCCTCACTGCCCTTTGGAATTCTTGGCCCACATCGTGCTGGGGGTCTCTCGGTTCTGTGGGTGCTTTCGGTGCCGGGAGTTCTTTCAATGGTGGAGGCTTCCTTGGGTCTGGAGGCTACCTGGGCTCTGGGGGATACCTGGGGTCTGGGGGTTCATCCTTTGGCAACGTATGTTGCAACCCCTGTAGCTGTGTAAGACCCTGGCCATGTTAAAGCCAGCAGGAACAACCAGGAAATGATAAACCCGATTAACCCGATACGGATTCCCGGCTGAGCTGATGAGATTTAGAAGTGATGGGCCCACGGCTCCTACTGCAGTCAGTGGGGCAGTGACAGCCCAGCACCTCTTTAACAGTCTGGCACACGTGAGTCTCGCCACGTTATGCTTTCTGGTAGATTACTGACCTAACGCCTCCCCACGTCTTTCTGTGTTCGTAATCGTGCTTCACGCTATTCCACGCTGGCAGGGATCAAAGTAGTAACAAAATGTACGAGAGCATGCACTGCCAAACTGTGCAGCTGCCCCAAAGTAAGAGGGAAATGCACCACCTGGACAAGATCATTGGTGTAACTGTTCCTGAGACGCTAAACAAGCTTCTCTGCTGCGTTCTGCAAGTGTCTGTTGTACTTCTCATTCCCATTAAAACCATCTTGCATCATATGTTTGGGCTTCTGTTTTTTCTAACACTGTCATTCCATTCCTACCAGCCACGGTGGGAAATTCAGGTTTGTGCAGAGGTCATAGGCCAGATTCTAAAACTAAGAGAGGGGCACTCAGCCTGTTCAGACTGTTCTAGCTCTTTCAAGGATCTGACTTTGTCTTGGGTACCCCAGCTTTGGCATTACATGAAGACTACTTGCTTATGCCATCAGACACAAAAATACAAATATGTCACGGTGCATCTTAGTGAGAGAGATTGCCGGCTTTCACATTTTTACCCTACCGTTCTCAAATAAAGCATTTGGAATTGAAATATTGTACTTCAATTTCAGTGTCAAATCATAGACTCATAGAACTGGAAGAAATCATCAAGTCCAGACCTCTGCACTCATGGCAGAATCAAGCACCATCTACACCAAATCTGACAGATGTTTCTCCAACCTGCTCTTAAAAATCTCTAGTGATGGAGATTCCACAACCTCCCTCAGGCAATTTATTCCAGTGGTTAACCACCCTGACATGAAGTTTTTCCTAATATCAAACTTTAAACTCTCTTGCTGCAATTGAAGCCCATTGCTTCTTCACCTACCATCAGAGGTTAAGGAAAACATTTTTTCTCCCTATTCCATGTAACACCCTTTTAGGTACTTCAAAGCTATTATCATATCCCCTCTTGGTCTTCTCTTTTCCAGAAGAAACAGTCAGTTCTTTCAGTCTTCCCTCATAGGTCCCATTTTCTAGACCTTTAATTATTTTGGTTGGTCTTCATGGACCTTCAATTTCTCCACATCTTTCCTGAAATGTGGTGCCCAGGACTGGGCACCATACTCCACTAATCCACGAATTAGTCCTTTATGCCAATATTTACATCGTTGATGAAAATATTGAACAGAACAGTCCCAAAACTGATTCCTGTGGAACTCCTTGTTTTGCCCTTCCAGTATGATTGTTAACCTTTGATCACTACTCTCTGGGAGCAGTTATCCCATCTGTTATGAATCCACATTAGAGGAGCTCCATCTAGATTGCATTTCCCTTGTTTATTGGTAAGGTCTTATGAGATTGTATCCAATGCCTTACCAAAGTCTAGGTATGCCACGCCCACCGCTTCTTCCTTGTCTGTGAACCTTATTATCCTATCAAAGAAAGCTATCAGACTGGTTTGACAGGGTTTGTTCTTTACAAATCCATGTTGACTGTTACTTATCACCTTCTTATCTTTCAGATGTTTGCCAAAGGATTCCTTAATTACTTGGTCCATTATGTTTCCTGGCACAGAAGTTAAGCTATTTGTCTTTATTTCCCATTTCATAGATGGGCACTAGAGTTACCCTTTTCCAGTCTTCTGGAATCTCTCCCGACTTCCATGACCTTTCAAAAATGATAGCTAATGGCTCAGACACATTCTCAACCAGCTCCTTGAGTATTCTAGGATGCATTTCATCAGGCCCTGGTGACTTGCAGACATCTAATTTCTCTATGTCATTTTTAACTCGTTTGTTTTTACTATTGTAACTTCTGAACCTAAATAATTTTCTCCAGCATTCAGTATCTTAGGCATCCCATCACTAGCCATCATCTTGGTGAAAACTGAAACAAAAAAGTCATTAGGCATCTCTAGCATTTCCATGTTTTCAATATTGTTTTCCCTCTTTTTATTGAGTAATAGGTCACCCTGTCCTTGGCCTTCCTCTTGCTTTCAGTATATAAGTGGAATGTCTCTAGCTGGACTGAGCTCATTTTGAGACACTGAATACTCTAGGAAGCACCCTGTGGACCTCTCTGTGAGGATGTAGGGATATGGGAATCGTCAGTGTGATCCGCACTAGCTGCTTCACAGGGATTTACCTTCAGGTATTTATGTAGAACAGAAATACATAGCTTATGACCAACAGCACTATGCTCAAGAATGAACACCTCTCGAAAAAACCTTCAACAGCGAGTAATTCTGCAGCACATTAGAGACCAACAAAACATGTAGATGGTATCATGAGCTTTTGTGGGCACAACCCACTTCTCCAGATCAAGTGGGTTATCCATGAACTCATGCCATCATCTCCATGTTTGGTGAGTCCAAGTTGCTGCAGAACGATTAGTTTAGTTTAAAGTTTCTTCAATTACAGACTAACTTGGCAACCCCTCTGAGATGTTTCCCTCTGAAAAGACAGCCAAGTCATGGCATCTCCAGTTTAATACACTCATGAAGGAAAGACAAAGGCACCCAAACCCTGTTGAAAAAAACATTCGCCTTCAACCATCATGTGATTTCATGACTTAAAACCCAGATTGTCTTTCACCTTCTGTTTTTTCTAACACTGTCATTCCATTCCTCCCAGGCACTCTGGGAAATTCAGGTTTGTGAAGAGGACATAGGCCAGATTCTAAAACTAAGAGAGTGTTGTTCAGCCCGTTCAGACTGTTCTAGCCCTTTCAAGGATCTGACTTTGTTTTGGGTCCCCCCGGGTTTGGAATCACATAATGACTACTTGCTTTTACGATCAGATATAAAAAAAATACAAATATGTCAGAGCATCTTACTGAGATAGATTTCTGGCTTGCTAATTTTTTACCCTCGCCTTATAAAATAAAGCGTTTGGAACTGAAATATTGTACTTCCATTTCCGTTTCAAATCATAGACTCATAGAACTGGAAGGAACTGTGAGAAATCAACAAGCCCAGACCTCTGCACTCATGGCAGGACCAAGCACCATCTACACCAAATCTGACAGATGTTTGTCCAACCTGCTCTTAAAAATCTCTAGTGATGGGGATTCCACAACCTCCCAAGGCAATTTATTCCAGTGGTTAACCACCCTGACATGAAGTTTTTCCTAATGTCAAACTTAAAACTCTCTTGCTGCAATTGAAGCCCATTGCTTCTTCACCTACAACCCTAAGTTAAGGAAAACTTTTTCTCACTATTCCACATAACACCCTTTTATAAGCTATTATCATATCCCCTCTCTGTCTTCTCTTTTCCAGAAGAAACATAGTCAGTTCTTCCACTCTTCCCTCATTCCCTCATCGCTCCCATTTTCTAGACCTTTAATTATTTTTGTTTCTCTTCTCTGGACCTTCAATTTCTCCACATCTTTTTTGAAATGTGGTGCCCGGGACTGGACACAATACTCCACTAATCCATGAATCAGTGCAGACTAGAAGGAAAAAATGACTTGTTATGTCTTGCTAACAACACGCCTGTGAACACAAATGGTGTTTGCTTTTTTTTGTCACAGTCTCACAGTGTTGACTCATATTTAGCTTGTGGTCCACCATGACCCCTAGATCCCCTTCTGCAGGACTCCTTCCCAGACAGTCGCGTCCCTTTCTGTATGTGTTCAACTTCCTCAGTGGAGGATTTTTCATTCATCCTTATTAAAATTCATCCTATTCACTTCAGACCATATCTCCATTTTCTCCAGCTCAGTGTGAATTCTGACCCTATCCTCCAAAGCACTCGCTTCCCCTCTCAGCTTGGGTTAGCTGCAAAATTAATAAGCATCCTCAGCAGACAGGCTATTGGGCTAGATGGACCTTTGGTCTGTCCTAGTATGGCCATTCTTATGTTCTTATGGTGTCAAATCTCTTACCAAGATTTAGGTATGCCACGCCCACCACTTCTCCCTTATCCACAAGGTTTCCTCCCCCCTCACCTCCCTCCCACCCTGCGTAGAGCGCACGTCACTTCAAAGAGGCGTACGCTCACGTAGGGCAGGAGCAGGGGAAGAGAAGCTTCACACAGCTCCCCTGCCCCCAGGCTAACCAGGACTTAGGGGCGGGGCAATGTGTGATGTCTCCTCCCACCCTGCGAGCAAGGTCCAAGTGACGCATGCTCCATGCAGGGCAAGGGAATGGCGGGAGGAGACTTTGTGTGCTCCCTCCACCCCCAGGCAAATCAGGGCCTGTGGGCAGGGGAGTGAGTGAAGCCTCTTCCCGTCCATCCTGGGGAATGGGTGCCTAGTGGCTGCAGGAGGAATACCAGCTAATTCGAGTTAGGGCTTTAAATCAGAATCCCGTTTTACTGCCACGTGTAGACGCGGAAAGTTAATTCGGGCTAGTCAATTTCTAAAATGGCGACCGGCCAGGAACATGCAAATCAAGCGTGGGATATTTAAATCCCGGGCTTAATTTGCAATTCTGGTCACCCTCATTAGCCTCCCTAGATCGATCTAGGGGGCTAGTGTAGACGACCCCTGAGTGAAGTGCAGAAAGAGGATGTAAGAACCTAGAGGAGGGTGTAGGAGCATATTACGTTCCACATACCACATGTTTTGAGGGCTAATGGAGGACTTCAATGGCCCACAAAATCTGGTGGAGGCCTTTCCCAGGAGTGGATAACCACCATCAAGACCTGTTTCAAAGATCACTGAAGAGACCGGACCATTGTCTGAGGATTGTTATGGGTCCTGTATTGAACAGAGAGTGAATAGCTACGGGAGCGGAGTACCAATATTCCCCATTCTCTTATGAAGTGAAAGGAAAACTCTACTTTTTCTACAGCTAGCTATTGACCTGAATCCAAAACACCCACAATAGAATCCTTAGAATAAGTAGCATCTCCCACTACAAGCCTTTTGTGGGCCATCGAAGTCCTCAATTAGCCTTCGAAAAACAGCTTATGTGGACCTGGATGTTTCCCTAGGGCCCTGTGTAGCTCCTTTCCGTATGCCGTATTTTCCATCGTGCTGCCTTTGAGACGCCTTTGTATCTGTGTATCAGAGTTTCTTCACAGCCGCACAAAATCTCTTGTGACTTAGTGTTGCATGTAAACCCCCATGAAGCAGCTGGCACTGACATCTGACAATTCTGGTTTCCCTAAGTCTGCACCCCAAGGGCTGCTGAGAATTTATAGAATGTATGGCTTCTTCTCTCCATTTTGCTATGAATTTATGAAGAGATGTCACTGTCAAGACACAGATGATCTATCTCTATATGCCAAATCCTATTCCAAAGGTTACTCCCCCCGGACTCCTCCCCTATTTTGCCCCTGTATGTGTTAGAAGCGACTGGCTTCTCTCCCGTACGCCATGTCTGCAAAATGTGTTGAGCAGGTGGCGTGTTACCTGGTGTGAGATGCCCTTGTCCTTTGGCCAACTCCCTTTCCCTCTCAGTTGAGTCCTAATACACAAGCGAGAGGAAGGGCCGTCTGTTTGAAGCAGGAAGTTCAGAGGGTTTCAGACCAAGATGCTCAAAAGTGACCCGCTGGGTTTTGGTTGCCCAAAGACTCATTAAGGGAACCCATTTTTCAGAGGGCACGTGCATCATCTGGGAAAGAGGCCTGATGAACAGGCGGCGGTCTCTAGTCGTGTGCTCAAGAGTTGAGACACCTCACAAGGCAAATCACGGTTGAGACTCTTCCTGTTGGTTGAGACATTAACGGGAGAATCCTGGGTAAATTCATAAGTTCTTTGTCTACTGTGGTTCCTGTATTGGTTGCCCTTCCTACCTGCATTCCTATTGGCTGAATCCACGTGGCTTAGGTAAGGGACATAGTTAACCCCTCCCCTCTCCCCCCTCCACACAGACACAAACACAGAGTCCTACAGATGGTGCATAGTTACCAGTCCATTGTGGCTCAAGTCAGTTTTGCTGGCCAGGCAAGTCTGACTGAGTGAGGAGTCGGGGGCTTTGGATCGCGATTCGAGGCTCCTCTGAGGCTTGGCTTTCAGGACTGAACCCAGAGCCCCATGGCAAGAACTTCCCTTCTTATACGTGTAAGTTCCCATTTGGGTCTATGGATATTACAGTGTCATGTTGCCATCATCCACCCTTAGCTGGTGTTACTCTGTGTTCTCCTGGGTTATCTTTTGATGGGGATTGTCAGGATTCCCATCCTTGCCTCTCAATCTTGGTGAGGTCTCTGCCTGTCTCCAGGGTTCGTCAATGCTGCTAATTCAATTCAACCTCAGACACAGTGACTGTTTTATTATCTTCAAAGTTTCCACGTTGTCTTGATCTCCTGGGCATTTCTGATGGCTTTCACTCACACACACCCTCCACTCACACCACACAAGTGCACAGCTTTTCAGACAAGATCAATAGTTACAAGGGGTATAACTTCATCTGCAGTACTTAACAGGGAGCAATGCCTTGCAGTGAACAGAATCTAATCATGAGAGATGCAGAGAGAGAAATAGAAGCTATAGAACTTATAAGCAAGTCATGACATCACATCCGTATGCATCATACCTAGAATCTTACAACCAATATTAAAATAGACATTTTTGCTACATCTCTGCCAGGGTTGACAGTTTGGCTTTTGTGGTCTGCCACTCCAAGCGAAGGGCGATTCGTCCGCACCTGCCCCTCGGTGGAAATGCATGGCAATGTCCTTCCTCCAGCTGATTACACTTCTGTCCCTTCAGGGATTCCTCAGCCAGAGGGTGGGGATTTGGGGTTGTGACGGGCAGTAACGCTAATTGGGGAATGTGATGAGGCTGACGAGTTGCTAACCCTTCTCAAACACTCATTATATATGCAAAATGTGATATTATTTCCCTATTAAAAAGACATACGTGGCTTTGACACCCATTCATTGAGTAATAGAATTACCTCTACAATGTGCACACAAGGCTACTCAATTCATTTCCTAACCAGGTCATGATTTATCACATTGAAATTCAGGGCTATTTTATGTTAATCAAAAAGGCATATGCGGTTTTTGGTAATGTTCGCGGATGAGGTGGCAGAAGAACAGGGTTGGACGAGACCTGAGGAGATCATCTAGTCCAACAGGCTCAATGCGGGACCAGCCCCAGGAGGCTCCGCTGGGGCAAATCAGCACAACAGCCTTTGTGATACCATAATAATTTACAGCCATTTAGTTCAAATAATGTGCTTTAGGAATCGCCGACTCCTCCGACCTCTCCATTTCTGTTTGGCAGAGGCGGGCAATGAGTGACGGGGATGGATGTTTTGACGAGGACCTATTCCCTTCATTCCCACTGGGGCAACTGGCAGTGGCCACAGGACTCTGGGGTAGATGGACCGTTGGTCCGACCCAGCCTGCCTCCTTTATGTTAACAGGATGTTGACATGTTTTTCCAGGTTCTCAAAGGACCCCCTGTCTATAAATCTCTTGCTTAGTTTAATCTCTCTTGACTTCTCTTTATATCCTGCTTGCCCTTGCATTCCGCTCTGGTACACAAGGGAAAGGTGAAAGACAATCTGGGGTTTAAGTCATGAAATCAGATGTCGTTTGAAGGCGAATGTTTTTTTTCAACAGGGTTTGGGTGCCTTTGTCTTTCCTCTATGGCTATATTAAACTGCAGATGCCATGACTTGGCTGTTTTGAGAGGGAAGCTTCAGGGGGTAGTTGAGTTTGTTGTTTTTTAAGTTTATCCTGTACAGACTAATGGTCTGGTAGCACTTCATAGAGTATCAAAACATGTCGATGGGAAGTGGGAGCAAAGGGGCTTCCCTACCCCAGACCAATTATGGTCTGGGGGTTGGGAAACACACAAGCATTCTGGCCCCACCCCTTCTGAACAAAATGTATTCCCCCCCGCCCCCAGCTCTAAGGTGTCAATGGTATCATGGGCTTTCGTAGGCACAACCCACTTCTTCAGATGACTGGAGCTTAGAGTTTAGGATGTGTAGACCCAAAATAAATAGGGGAGAAGGGAGAGAGGGGAAGGAGAAAAAAAGGAAGGGGGTGAGAAACAAGGAGCAGAGGGTCTGGAAATATCAAAGGGAAAAACAAGTAGATAGAACTGGTAATCTATAAGCACCTAAAGATTGGATAGTTAAAAGAATCAGATAAGGATCAAAGTATAGCAATTAGATAGGAAAGGTACTAATGCAAGAATCTACAAAGACAAAGATCTGTTGGCACCTTCATTGAATGTTAGGTTGATAATGTCCTAGCCATTCGTTATCTCGATATGCCCATTATTTAATAGTACTACAGGAGAATGGAAATATTTGTGGAAATGGAGAAATTTCCACTACCCTATACCGAAATCCAAAGGCTGCACTTACCTACATGCTTCCAGCATCCATCCCAGACACATTTCTCAATCTCTTGTGTACAGCCAAGCCCTAAGATACAACTGGATTTGTTCCGATCCCACAGACAGAGACAAACCACTACAGGATCTTTATCAAGCATTCCTAAAAGTGAAATACGCACATCCTAAACTCAAAACTCCGGTCATCTGAAGAAGCGAGCTGTGCCCACGAAAGCTCCTGATCCCATCGACATGTTTTGTTAGTCTATAAAGTGCTGCCAGACCAGTTTTTGTGTGTTAAGTTTATTATGAGAGGGAAACGTCTCAGAGGGGTAGCCTGGTTAGTCTGTAATTGAAAAAATTGTTAAAACCAACAGATTGTTCTGTAGCACCTTACGGGGGCAGGGGGGGAAGGCAATAATTTTTGTTCAGAGACCGCTTCAGAAATCTTTGAAGTGGCCCTTGGCCTGTCCTAATCTGGAAGGGGTGGGGCCAGAATGCTTGTGGCTTTCCCCACCCCCAGACCATAATTGGTCTGAGGGTGGGGTAGCCCCTTTTGCCCCCACTTCCCACTAGGCACCCATGCCCCAGGATGGGTGGGAAGAGGCTTCACTCACTCCCCTGCCCGCAGGCCCTGATTGTCCTGAGGGTAGGAGGAGCACCTCCTTCTGCCCTACACCTGCCCTTCAAGGAGCATGCGGCACTTCAAAGTGCCACACGCAGCTTGCAGTGTAGGAGGAGATGTCACGATTGGCCTGGGGACGGGGGAGTTGTGCAAAGCTTCTCTCACCTTGCTCCTGCCCTGCGCAAGCGCACGGCTCTTTGAACTGCTGTGTGTTCCTTGCAGGAGTGGGAGGGGAGACAGGAGGAAGCCTTGTGGATAAGATAGAAGTGGTGGGCGTGGCATACCGAAACTTTGGTAAAGCATTTGACACCGTCTCGTACAAACTTCTTATCAAGAAACCAGGGAAATACAATCTAGATGGAGTTTCTGTGATGTGGCTACATAACTGATGAGATAATGGTACCCAGGGAGCAATGATCAAGGGTTCACCATCATGCGGGAAGGGCATAACACATGGGGTTCTGCAGGGGTCTGTTTTAGGACTGGTTCTGTTCAATATTTTCATCAATGATTTAGATATTGGCACAGAGAGGACGCCTATTAATTTTGCAGCTGATCCCAAGCTGGGAGGGATGAGTGCTTTGGAGGATAGGGTCATAATTCACTTTAATCTGAGGAAAATGGAGAAATGGTCTGAAGTGAATAGGGTGTAGTTTAATCAGGACACATGCAAAATCCTCCACTTAGGAAGGAGCAATCAGTTTCACACATACAGAATGGGACACGACTGTATGGGACGGAGTCCTGCAGAAAGGGATCTGGGGTCATATTAGACAACAAGCTAAATATGAGTCAACAGTGTGACACTGTGACAAAAAAAGCAAACACCATTCTGAGATGTGTTCACTGGAGTGTTATAAGCAAGACATGACAAGTCATTTTTTCCTTCTAGTCTGCACTGATTCATGGATTAGTGGAGTATTGTGCCTAGTCCTGGGCACCACATTTCAAAAAAGATGTGGAGAAATTGAAGGTCCAGAGAAGAGCAACCAAAATAATTAAAGGTCTAGAAAATGGGACCTATGAGGGAAGAGTGAAAGAAATGACTATTTTTCTTCTGGAAAAGAGAAGACCGAGACGGGTTTTGATAATAGCTTTGAAGTACCTAAAAGGGTGTTACATGGAATAGTGAGAAAAAATGTTTTCCTTAACCTAGGGTGGTAGGTGAAGAAGCAATGGGCTTCAATTGCAGCAAGAGAGTTTTAAGTTTGACATTAGGAAAAACTTCATGTCAGGGTGGTTAACCACTGGAATAAAGTGCCTAGGGAGGTTGTGGAATCTCCATCATTAGAGATTTTTAAGAGCAGGTTGAACAAACATCTGTCAGATTTGGTGTAGATGGTGCTTGGTCCTGCCATGAGTGCAGAGGTCTGGGCTTGTTGATTTCTCACAGTTCCTTCCAGTTCTATGAGTCTATGATTTGAAACTGAAATGGAAGTACAATATTTCAGTTCCAAATGCTTTATTTTATAATGCGAGGGTAAAAATTAGGAAGCCAGAAATCTGTCTCTTAAGATGCTCTGACATATTTGTATTTTTTTATGTCTGATCGTATAAGCAAGTAGTCATCATGTGATTCCAAACCCGGGGGGACCCAAGACAAAGTCAGATCCTTGAAAGGGCTAGAACAGTCTGAACGGGCTGAACAACACTCTCTTAGTTTTAGAATCTGGCCTATGTCCTCCACAAACCTGAATTTCCCAGAGTGCCTGGGAGGAATGGAATGACAGTGTTAGAAAAAAGAGAAGCCCAAACATATGATGCAAGATGGTTTTAATGGGAATGAGAAGTACAACAGACACTTGCAGAATGCAGCAGAGAAATTCCTGCATTTCAGGAACTGCATTTCAGGAACAGTTACACCAATGATTTTGTCCAAGGTGATGATTTCACAAAGGATCGCCCTCTTACTTTGGGGCAGCTGCACAGTTTGGCAGTTGCATTTTGCTCTCTCGTACATTTTGTTACTTCTTTGATCCCTGCCAGCGTGGAATAGCGTGAAGCGCGATTCTGAAGAAGCAGATACACAGAAGGAGGTGGGGAGCCGTTAGGTCAGCAATCTACAACAAGCCATCACGTGAGCGAAACAGCGTGTGCTAGACTGTTGAAGAGGTGCTGGGCTGTCACTGCCCCACTGACTGCAGTAGGAGCCGTGGGCCCATCACTTCTAAATCTCATCAACTCAGCCGGGAATCCGTATCGGGTTAATTGGGTTTATCATTTCCTGGTTGTTCCTGCTGGCTTTAACATGGCCAGGGTCTTACACAGCTACAGGGGTTGCAACATACGGTGCCAAAGGATGAGCCCCCAGATTCCAGGTAGCCCCAGATCCCAGGTATCCCCAGAGCCAAGGTAGCCCCAGCATTGAAAGAACTCCCGGCACTAAAAGACCCGCAGAACCAGAGACCCCCAGCACGATGTGGGCCGAGAATTCCAGTGGGCAGTGAGGATCCCACTACGCTATCCTGAGGGCAAGTGGCAAGAATTGGACCTGGGAATATCACTCGAACCGGGGTGCAAAGATCACGGCCGTGGAGTCCCGCAGCCTGTGACACAAGGCTCGTTGCAGACGTTAATACACGGCTGTGGGCATATTGGTGGACACCTAGGTGGGCAGAGCGGACGACACGGACGACATGGTGGACACGGTGGACACTTTGGACAAGGAGGACATGTTTTCTGTGGCGGTGGACATTTTTCTGTGGCGGCGGACATGTCTTCTGGTCTTGCTGCGGTTCTTGTGGCATCTGACCTTTACCAATAGTAGAATACATCTTCCTGCAGTGCAGTTGAATCTGAAATAGAAAGCAAGGAGTTAACAAAGGCAAAGGGTCAGTGGAAGAAGAGCTATAGATCTCAGCTCTTGTGCTAAGGAAAATCGTGTAGGATTCTGGATAGATAGATTATGAAAATGGCAACTCTGTCGAATTAGGGAACAATTTACACTCCAGTCCTGCCACGCCAATTCTTAATCTGATTATTAACACACACTGCATCTACTTCAGTTCATGCCAGTAGGGTCTGCATGGAGCAGCCAAGGTGCAATATCTTTGAGCAGGGCATAATTCACACTGCTGAAATCTGTAGCCCAGCCTTCTGATCAAGGCCCAGCTCTCCTGGGCATTATGGACAGAGGCACAGACCTTGCCTGCCCTGGAGAACAGACAAATGAACTAGAAGAGCGTCAAAGGGAGGGAGGAAAGATTTGAGTGACCCTGTGTTATTCATCCTGTTTGCAACTGATCAGGACTTACAAAGACCAGTTCGCTATATAACTTAAGAATTGCTAGGGACGATAACACGGCTGCCATCGGGCCCAGGAACCACTCTGTGAAAATGTTCTACTAGGGAGTAACTATGCCTGCAGTCAACAGATGTTCTAATATCCCTAATGTGGAGCCATATTATTGCCCTCAAGAAGGAGAACTTATTTTGTTTGCTCCACATTGGTGATTTCGCGCAATGACCATAATTGTCAAAGAAGAGACTGAGCTAGATTCACCACTGGTCTTGACTGATTTTAGCAGGTATGTCCTTATGTATTTCATCCATGAAAACTAAATTGAAAAGAGCAGAATATGTACACTTCAAAAGTTGGCTATGAAATCAAATATTGTTATTTCCCTCCCCCCCCCGCCCCCCCGTAGATCCAAGGTCTTCAAAGGAGCTAAACCCCTCTTTCAAAAGTGTGCAGGATGTAGAGATCCACACACGCAACTACACATATAACATATACCTACATATTTATTTTTTTTTCTTTAAATGATACATACTCTCCAGCAGTAAACTACGTTGTGGATGAGATTTTCAAAGTTGCCTAATAGATTTGCATTGCCGCTTAACGGGGCTAGGAAGCAGGTGTCCCAAACATTTGTTTCTTTCTGACCACCACACTCTCAAGTTTTAAAGTCACCGCAAATCACTACGTCAATTACATTTGAATTAATGGTAGCAAATAACTCCATAGAAAGGAGAAACCCTACACCTCTCCCAACCCCCCACTATCAACTGCCAACATCACAGAGGACTTTTGCTGGAGTCAGTTCCAAGTAAATATGAGACTTACCCGCTCACCAAGGAGATGAAGTCAGGAGAAGTGGTTGGAAGAGCCTTGAGAGGCAAACACTTTTATACTGTTCCTCAGGCATCCTGGAGGAAGTGCGACGTTCTTTGTGACCGCTTCACTTACGAAACACATTTCCTTGCATGTGTCATTTCTCCAGCTGATAGCTTTGTTCCTGCATGCGATTATCACTGCGTGATCAGTCTTACATCGGATGCCATGTGTTACACCCAACGTTACATCCTACATATTATTTATTTAATCTTAAAATCTGCATGTGCCAAAGAGTTTGCTTGTAGAATTCTATTGATCTTATTTGAGTTAAAACGATATTTACACTGGCACCATTGATGTAGGGTTATTTGTTACCATCTTTACTCTGTGAAGGGAGCTCAGGGATGGTTCAGTAGCAATTTTGCCTCTATGGCCAGGATTCTATTGCGGTGTTTTGAATTCAGGCCACTGGCTGGTTGCAGAGAAAGTGGAGATTTCCCCTCAGTACATGAGAGGACGGGTCATCTGGATACTTAGCATCTCCACCCGCCTACCCCCAACTCTTCACCGTCACCCTCTGTTCGATATGTGGCCATGTATTGTAGGGGTTGTTATCCACTCCTAGAAAGCCTTTTCAAGACTTTTGTGGGCCACTGTAGTCCTCCATCAGCCTTTGAAACACGGCTTATGTGGAACTGGATGTTTCCCTAGGCCCCTGTTTAGGTCCTTTCCGTATGGTGTTTTTCACACAGTGACGAGAAGGAAGTGACCGTAGTTATACTGAAATGCTTTTGGGGCCATCACACAGCAAATGAGGGCCGCTTGTTGTTCATTTCAGACTGTCTTGAGATGACAGTCCACAGCGGGTGAAAAAATTAATGTTGAGGGCAGGGGTCATTTTCAGTTCTTGAACCTACATCTCCAACCATGTACCCACAATACAATATAGCAAAAGTGACACGGTGAGGGCTTGGCCGTTTTTGGCAACGTCCGTGGGATCTTCTCCTCGAGAAAATCACCCTGCCATTGCTGGAGCACTCTGTGAAGTCCCCCGGGATCTCCCTGCGCAGGTGTCGGGATACAGAAATGATCAGCGTGATCAGCACTAGTGGCGCCGCAGGGATTTACTTGGAGATACTGATGTTGAACAGATATACAAAGTTAAGTATCCAATCCCCCTGGGATCAGGAATGGCTGCTTCTGAAAGCGAAGGGCTGGCAGCTCTAGTTTTTCAGGTCGGTGGCTGAAGAAGTGGTCATACTGTATCCCAGCAAGCCCATCCGGCCCAGTGTCCTGTCTGCCGACAGCGGCCAATCCCAGGTGCCCCAGAGGGAATGAACAGAACAGGGAATCATCCAGTGATCCCTCCCCTATCATACAATCATAGAACCATAGAACCCCAGGGCTGGAAGAGACCTCTGGAGTCACTGAGTCCAGCCCCTGCCCAAAGTAGGACTCATCCCAACTCAATCATCCCAGCCAGAGCTTGGTCAAGCTGGGACTTAAATGTCTCTAGGGATGGAGATTCCACCCCCTCCCAGGAACCCATCCCAGTAGTTCCCCAGTCTCCTAATATCCAACCTAGACCTGTTGCCCATTCTCAGCTTCTGGCAAAGAGCTGGAGCTGTTGGTAGAGCTGGACTTCCCTAAAGTACGTTACTTGAAATAAAATGTGGTAAATTATTGTGGTATCATCAAAGGCGTTGTGCTGAATTGCACCAGTAGAACATCCTGGGGCTGGTTCTACTTTGAGCTGGGTGTTGGACTAGACGGTCACCTGAGGCCTCTTCCAACCCTAATTGCCAATGCTCTCACCTGTGAGCATCATGAAAAAAATTGCAAAGCTGCTTTTTAATGATTATAGAATCATTACCAGATTAGGAAAATGAAACCAGTGGCCCTGTGTGCACAGTTGAAGGTAATACTATTGCTCAATGCATGGGTGTCAGAAGCCATTCATATCTATTTACTATTGTAATAATATGACACTTGCCATGTTTAAACCTTTAATGAGTGTTTGTGAAGGGTTAGACTCTTTGAAGTCTCCTTGCCTTCCCCACCGAGCGCTATTACCAGCACAACCCCCCTCCCGGCCCGCCACACCCCAGAACTGACAAACATGTGAAGGTGCCCAGAGCAGAACAAAAACTGAAAGCGACCCCTGCCCACAACATTAATTTTTTCACCCGCTGTGGACTGTCATCTCAAGACAGTCTGAAATGAACAACAAGCGGCCCTCATTTGCTGTGTGATGGCCCCAAAAGCATTTCAGTATAACTACGGTCACTTCCTTCTCGTCACTGTGTGAAAAACACCATACGGAAAGGACCTAAACAGGGGCCTAGGAAACATCCAGTTCCACATAAGCCGTGTTTCAAAGGCTGATGGAGGACTACAGTGGCCCACAAAAGTCTTGAAAAGGCTTTCTAGGAGTGGATAACAACCCCTACAATACATGGCCACATATCGAACAGAGGGTGACGGTGAAAGAGTTGGGGTAGGCGGGTGGAGATGCTAAGTATCCAGATGACCCGTCCTCTCATGTACTGAGGAAATCTCCACTTTCTCTGCAACCAGCCAGTGGCCTGAATTCAAAACACATAATAGAATCCTGGCCATAGAGGCAAAATTGCTACTGAACCATCCTGAGCTCCCTTCACAGAGTAAAGATGGTAACAAATAACCCTACATCAATGGTGCCAGTGTAAATATCGTTTTAACTCAAATAAGATCAATAGAATTCTACAAGCAAACTCTTTGGCACATGCAGATTTTAAGATTAAATAAATAATATGTAGGATGTAACGTTGGGTGTAACACATGGCATCCGATGTAAGACTGATCACGCAGTGATAATCGCATGCAAAGCTATCAGCTGGAGAAATGACACATGCAAGGAAATGTGTTTCGTAAGTGAAGCGGTCACAAAGAACGTCGCACTTCCTCCAGGATGCCTGAGGAACAGTATAAAAGTGTTTGCCTCTCAAGGCTCTTCCAACCACTTCTCCTGACTTCATCTCCTTGGTGAGCGGGTAAGTCTCATATTTACTTGGAACTGACTCAGCAAAAGTCCTCTGTGATGTTGGCAGTTGATAGTGGGGGTTGGGAGAGGTGTAGGGTTTCTCCTTTCTATGGAGTTATTTGCTACCATTAATTCAAATGTAATTGACGTAGTGATTTGCGGTGACTTTAAAACTTGAGAGTGTGGTGGTCAGAAAGAAACAAATGTTTGGGACACCTGCTTCCTAGCCCCGTTAAGCGGCAATGCAAATCTATTAGGCAACTTTGAAAATCTCATCCACAACGTAGTTTACTGCTGGAAGTATGTATCATTTAAAGAAAAATAAATATGTAGGTATATGTTATATGTGTAGTTGCGTGTGTGGATCTCTACATCCTGCACACTTTTGAAAGAGGGTTTAGCTCCTTTGAAGACCTTGGATCTACGGGGCGGGGGGGAGGAAATAACAATATTTGATTTCATAGCCAACTTTTGAAGTGTACATATTCTGCTCTTTTCAATTTAGTTTTCATGGATGAAATACATAAGGACATACCTGCTAAAATCAGTCAAGACCAGTGGTGAATCTAGCTCAGTCTCTTCTTTGACAATTATGGTCATTGCGAAATCACCAATGTGGAGCAAACAAAATAAGTTCTCCTTCTTGAGGGCAATAATATGGCTCCACATTAGGGATATTAGAACATCTGTTGACTGCAGGCATAGTTACTCCCTAGTAGAACATTTTCACAGAGTGGTTCCTGGGCCCGATGGCAGCCGTGTTATCGTCCCTAGCAATTCTTAAGTTATATAGCGAACTGGTCTTTGTAAGTCCTGATCAGTTGCAAACAGGATGAATAACACAGGGTCACTCAAATCTTTCCTCCCTCCCTTTGACGCTCTTCTAGTTCATTTGTCTGTTCTCCAGGGCAGGCAAGGTCTGTGCCTCTGTCCATAATGCCCAGGAGAGCTGGGCCTTGATCAGAAGGCTGGGCTACAGATTTCAGCAGTGTGAATTATGCCCTGCTCAAAGATATTGCACCTTGGCTGCTCCATGCAGACCCTACTGGCATGAACTGAAGTAGATGCAGTGTGTGTTAATAATCAGATTAAGAATTGGCGTGGCAGGACTGGAGTGTAAATTGTTCCCTAATTCGACAGAGTTGCCATTTTCATAATCTATCTATCCAGAATCCTACACGATTTTCCTTAGCACAAGAGCTGAGATCTATAGCTCTTCTTCCACTGACCCTTTGCCTTTTGTTAACTCCTTGCTTTCTATTTCAGATTCAACTGCACTGCAGGAAGATGTATTCTACTATGGCCCTCATTGGTAAAGGTCAGATGCCACAAGAACGCAGCAAGACCAGAAGACATGTCCGCCGCCACAGAAAAAATGTCCACCGCCACAGAAAACATGTCCTCCTTGTCCAAAGTGTCCACCGTGTCCACCATGTCGTGTCGTCCGCTCTGCCCACCTAGGTGTCCACCAATATGCCCACAGCCGTGTATTAACGTCTGCAACGAGCCTTGTGTCACAGGCTGCGGGACTCCACGGCCGTGATCTTTGCACCCCCGGTTCGAGTGATATTCCCAGGTCCAATTCTTGCCACTTGCCCTCAGGATAGCGTAGTGGGATCCTCACTGCCCACTGGAATTCTCGGCCCACATCGTGCTGGGGGGTCTCTCGGTTCTGCGGGTCTTTTTAGTGCCGGGAGTTCTTTCAATGCTGGGGGCTACCTTGGCTCTGGGGGATACCTGGGATCTGGGGGCTACCTGGAATCTGGGGGCTCATCCTTTGGCACCGTATGTTGCAACCCCTGTAGCTGTGTAAGACCCTGGCCATGTTAAAGCCAGCAGGAACAACCAGGAAATGATAAACCCAATTAACCCGATACGGATTCCCGGCTGAGTTGATGAGATTTAGAAGTGATGGGCCCACGGCTCCTACTGCAGTCAGTGGGGCAGTGACAGCCCAGCACCTCTTCAACAGTCTAGCACACGCGTGTTTCGCTCACGTGATGGCTTGTTGTAGATTGCTGACCTAACGGCTCCCCACCTCCTTCTGTGTATCTGCTTCTTCGTAAATCGCGCTTCACGCTATTCCACGCTGGCAGGGATCAAAGAAGTAACAAAAAATGTACGAGAGAGCAAAAATGCAACTGCCAAACTGTGCAGCTGCCCCAAAGTAAGAGGGCGATCCTTTGTGAAATCATCACCTTGGACAAAATCATTGGTGTAACTGTTCCTGAAATGCAGTTCCTGAAATGCAGGAATTTCTCTGCTGCATTCTGCAAGTGTCTGTTGTACTTCTCATTCCCATTAAAACCATCTTGCATCATATGTTTGGGCTTCTCTTTTTTCTAACACTGTCATTCCATTCCTCCCAGGCACTCTGGGAAATTCAGGTTTGTGGAGAGGACATAGGCCAGATTCTAAAACTAAGAGAGTGTTGTTCAGCCCGTTCAGACTGTTCTAGCCCTTTCAAGGATCTGACTTTGTCTTGGGTCCCCCCGGGTTTGGAATCACATGATGACTACTTGCTTATACGATCAGACATAAAAAAATACAAATATGTCAGAGCATCTTACTGAGACAGATTTCTGGCTTGCTAATTTTTACCCTCGCCTTATAAAATAAAGCGTTTGGAACTGAAATATTGTACTTCCATTTCCGTTTCAAATCATAGACTCATAGAACTGGAAGGAACTGTGAGAAATCAACAAGCCCAGACCTCTGCACTCATGGCAGGACCAAGCACCATCTACACCAAATCTGACAGATGTTTGTCCAACCTGCTCTTAAAAATCTCTAGTGATGGAGATTCCACAACCTCCCTCAGGCAATTTATTCCAGTGGTTAACCACCCTGACATGAAGTTTTTCCTAATATCAAACTTTAAACTCTCTTGCTGCAATTGAAGCCCATTGCTTCTTCACCTACCATCAGAGGTTAAGGAAAACATTTTTTCTCCCTATTCCATGTAACACCCTTTTAGGTACTTCAAAGCTATTATCATATCCCCTCTTGGTCTTCTCTTTTCCAGAAGAAACAGTCAGTTCTTTCAGTCTTCCCTCATAGGTCCCATTTTCTAGACCTTTAATTATTTTGGTTGGTCTTCTGCGGACCTTCAATTTCTCCACATCTTTCCTGAAATGTGGTGCCCAGGACTGGGCACCATACTCCACTAATCCACGAATTAGTCCTCTTTATGCCAATATTTACATCGTTGATGAAAATATTGAACAGAACCGGTCCCAAAACTGATTCCTGTGGAACTCCCCTTGTTTTGCCCTTCCAGTATGATTGTTAACCTTTGATCACTACTCTCTGGGAACGGTTATCCCATCTGTTATGAATCCACATTAGAGGAGCTCCATCTAGATTGCATTTCCCTTGTTTATTGGTAAGGTCTTATGAGATTGTATCCAATGCCTTACCAAAGTCTAGGTATGCCACGCCCACCGCTTCTTCCTTGTCTGTGAACCTTATTATCCTATCAAAGAAAGCTATCAGACTGGTTTGACAGGGTTTGTTCTTTACAAATCCATGTTGACTGTTACTTATCACCTTCTTATCTTTCAGATGTTTGCCAAAGGATTCCTTAATTACTTGGTCCATTATGTTTCCTGGCACAGAAGTTAAGCTATTTGTCTTTATTTCCCATTTCATAGATGGGCACTAGAGTTACCCTTTTCCAGTCTTCTGGAATCTCTCCCGACTTCCATGACCTTTCAAAAATGATAGCTAATGGCTCAGACACATTCTCAACCAGCTCCTTGAGTATTCTAGGATGCATTTCATCAGGCCCTGGTGACTTGCAGACATCTAATTTCTCTATGTCATTTTTAACTCGTTTGTTTTTACTATTGTAACTTCTGAACCTAAATAATTTTCTCCAGCATTCAGTATCTTAGGCATCCCATCACTAGCCATCATCTTGGTGAAAACTGAAACAAAAAAGTCATTAGGCATCTCTAGCATTTCCATGTTTTCAATATTGTTTTCCCTCTTTTTATTGAGTAATAGGTCACCCTGTCCTTGGCCTTCCTCTTGCTTTCAGTATATAAGTGGAATGTTTTCTTGTTACCCTTTATGTCTCTAGCTGGACTGAGCTCATTTTGAGACACTGAATACTCTAGGAAGCACCCTGTGGACCTCTCTGTGAGGATGTAGGGATATGGGAATCGTCAGTGTGATCCGCACTAGCTGCTTCACAGGGATTTACCTTCAGGTATTTATGTAGAACAGAAATACATAGCTTATGACCAACAGCACTATGCTCAAGAATGAACACCTCTCGAAAAAACCTTCAACAGCGAGTAATTCTGCAGCACATTAGAGACCAACAAAACATGTAGATGGTATCATGAGCTTTTGTGGGCACAACCCACTTCTCCAGATCAAGTGGGTTATCCACACGAAAACTCATGCCATCATCTCCATGTTTGGTGAGTCCAAGTTGCTGCAGAACGATTAGTTTAGTTTAAAGTTTCTTCAATTACAGACTAACTTGGCTACCCCTCTGAGATGTTTCCCTCTGAAAAGACAGCCAAGTCATGGCATCTCCAGTTTAATACACTCATGAAGGAAAGACAAAGGCACCCAAACCCTGTTGAAAAAAACATTCACCTTCAACCATCATGTGATTTCATGACTTAAACCCCAGATTGTCTTTCACCTTTCCCTTGTGTACCAGAGCTGAATGCAAGGGCAAGTAAGATATAAAGAGAAGTCAAGAGAGATTAAACTAAGCAAGAGATTTATAGACAGGGGGTCCTTTGAGAACCTGGAAAAATGTGTCAACATCTTGTTAACATAAAGGAGGCAGGCTGGGTCGGACCAACGGTGGCCACTGCCAGTTGCCCCAGTAGAAATGAAGGGAATAGATCCTTGTCTAGACATTCATCCCCCGTCACTCATTGCCCGCCTCTGCCAAACAGAAATGGAGCTGTTGGCAGAGTTGGTGTTTCCTAAAGCACATTATTTGAACTAAATGGCCGTAAGTTATGGCGGTATCATGAAGCCTCTTGTGCTGATTTGCCCCAGAGGAGCCTCCTGGGTCTGGTCCTGCTTTGAGCTGGCTATTGGACTAGATGATCTGCTGAGGTCTCGTCCAACCCTCTTCTTCTTCCACCTCATCCATGAACATTTCAACACCCCCTCTCTCCTGCAAAGTCCTTTTTGATTAACATAAAATAGCCCTGGATTTAGGAACTGAAACGAGTAGCCCTGTGTGTTCATTTTAGAGGTGATTCTGTTACTCAATGAATGGGCATCAAATCCACGTATGTCTTTTTAATAGGGAAATAACACAACACTTTGCATATATAAGCCTTTAATGAGTCTTTGAGAAGAGTTAGCAACTCGTCAGCCTCATCACATTCCCCAATTAAAGTTACTGCCCATCACAACCCCAGACTCCCACACTATGATGGAGGAATACGAGACAGACGCGTAATCAGCTGGAGGAGGGACATGGCTATGGGCTTCCATCAACGGGCAGGTGCGGACGAATCGCCCTTCGCTTGGAGTGGCAGACCCCAAAAGCCAAACTGGCAGCCCAGGCAAAGAATCCCTCAGGCTCACCAAGGTCTCATTCCTTGGTTGCACCAAGTCAGTCTTCAGCACCATGCTGAGGCTTAGAAACCACAACAGGGATGGGTTTTGGCAGCATCTCCTGGTAAGTCGTCTTCCCCGCGGTGGAACAGGAACCCCGTAATTCTGATCAATGCGTCCCTCTGCACCCCCACCGCCTCAGTCTATCAGTTCGCCTTTTCAAAGAACTTGTCTTTCACATTTATGAGAACAAATGGAAACCCAAACTCAGGGCTGTGATTGGCCTTGTGAGCCCCTAAAATGTATCCAGGCAGCCCTCCATCAGAACCAGCCCCGCCGGTCACTTCTCTGCTTCCCTGGGAGTCAATGTGGAGGGAAGGGGGTTTAGGAAGGAAAGAGCAGAGCTGAGGACAACCAATACAGGGACTGCAGAGAAGAAAGGGCTTGTGGATTTGCCCAGCATCCCTCATTTTGTGTCTTATCCCATGAACAAAGGTGTGCGATTAGAACATCCTTGATTTGTCGTGTGAGGTGTCTCAACTCCTGAGCACACAACTGGAGGCTGCCCCCTGTTTAACAGGCCTCTTTTCCAGAGTGTCCCGAGCACCCACTCTCTGAAAAGTTGGCTCCCTTAATGGGTCTCTGGTTGGGCGCCCAAGACTCAGTAGGTCACATCAGAATGGGTTTAAAAACAAGTTAGATGAGCTCAGGGAGGTGAGGTTCCTCAATGGCTGGCAGCCGAGATGGTCAATGAAGCCACCCCATGCTTTGGGTTTACAGAAGCTCTGACTGCCAGGAGAGGAGAGTGGACAGCAACAGGAGGCATCACTCAACAGCTGCCCGGCTCTGTCCATTCCCTTGGAGAAATTCGGCACTGACCATAACTGGCCAACAAGATACTGAGCCGGATGGACCATTGGTCTGGACCCATTCTGGCATAGATAATGTTTTATCTAACTTATCTATGAAAATGCAATTGAAAGAGCAATAAACCACACTTCAGAATAATAGAAGAGCTGTTTTCCACCAAAAATAGGGTTAGATCCCCACTTTCCAAACAGGGGGTTAACGCTGGTTGAAGAGAGTGGAGAATGAGGCCACATACGCACCTCCAAACACACATATAACATGGACCCATCTGTAATTTTTTTCTTTACTGTGCAATACTCTCCAGCATTACAATACTTTGAAGATGAGATTTTTTTAATTTGCTTAATGAATTTACATTGTCAAATTCAACTCAGTAAGAATGAGGTGTCCCCCAAACCCTTCTTTTTGAAAACTGCAGCCTTAAGATGTAAGGTCACCACAACTCAACTCCTACAACAAACAATTGAAACATAACTACATATATAAAAGGAGGGGGAATCCCCCACATCCCTAACTTCCCCATTTCCCTCCCACTCCTGTTCAATGCCAAAATTAGGGAGTGTTCTGCAGGACTCAGTCCAGAGTAAGTAACGAGGAGATGAAATGAAGAGAAGTGGTTTCAACTCAAGGCTGTTCCTAACAAATTTACATTGCTCCTCCGACGCCCTGGCGAAAACAAGACATTCTTTTCACCCTCTTAATTACATAACACATTTTGTCCCAGCTGCACTTCCTCCAGCTTACTGCTTTGTGCACTGAGTATGATAATCAGCACATGATCCATCTTGTATCGGGTGGCATGCATGTTGCACCCTACACGTAGTTTTCATCTTAAAATTGATATGTGCCACGTGCATTGCTAGTGTCGTTACATTGACTTCACTTGAGATACAACCGGAAATAGGCTGGCTCCATTGGTGTAGAGTGGGTTTTAGTTTTTTTTACCATCTTCGCTACATGAAGGGACCTCAGAGAAAGGTCAGTAGTCACTTGACATCATGCCCTGGAGTTTATTTTGGTGTTTTCCATCCAAGCTACTAGCTAGTTGTGAAGAATCAGTCCCTAGAGGTTGTCAGCCACTTCTGGAAAGGCGACCACTAGAAGACTGTTATGAGCCGTTGAAGTTCTTCATTCGTCTTCAGAAAGACGGCTTATTGTGGAACTTGACCTTTTCCCTAGGCCCTGTCCATATGGTGTATTTCAGTCAGCGATGAGTAGGAGTTACTCTTGGAAGTGACCTTAGTGATACTGAAATGCTTTGGGGCCATCACACAGCGAAAGAGGGCTGCCTGATGGAGACTTCAGATGGACTTGACATGAAAGGCTGCAGTGGGTGACCCAAATTTCATGTCTTTTCTTTTTCACAGCTCTTGAAATGGCAACTCCATTGATGAGCCATCAATACAAGAGAGCAAACATGACTGAGTAAGAGAACACAAGTACAGCCATACTGGGTTAGAGCAACTGTCCATCTAGCCCAGAAGCCTGTTTGCCGACAGAGTCCAATACTAGATGCCCCCGAGGGAGAGAACACAACAGGTAATCCTCACGTGATCCCTTCCCTGTCACCCACCTTCAAAGAAACAGAGGCTAGGGACACCATTCCTAACCGTCCTGACTAATAGCCATTGATAGACCTAACCTCCATAAATCTATCTAGCTCTTTTTTGAACCCTGTTAAAGTTCTAGATTTCACTGCATCCCCTGGCAAGAGTTTCTCTGTGTCGGGAGAGTACCTCAAAATCCTGCTCATTGAGGAAGGAACTTCACATCACTGGAACTGTTGTGCACTCCCCTACAAGCCCCCTACAAGCTGGGAGAAGGGAAGAAGGGAACACTTCTGTGGACCTCTTTGTGCAGCTAGAGGGCCACTGGAATCGTCAGAGTGGTCAGCACTAATTGCTTCTCCAGGATTAACTTGGAGACATTTATGTAGAACGGAAGCATGCTGCTGTACAAAGAAACCCACTGTGCTCAAGAATGAATACCCCTCAAAAGACAGGAAAGGATTGTTGTCAGCAATTAAACACATGGGCGTTAAAGACGATGGAAGCACCACAAACTCTTTTGAAAAAAAAAAACCCATGGTCTTCATTTGCCATAATCTCATGATTTGAACCCCAGAAGATCCTTCCTCAACTTCCCCTTGCATACCATAGCTAGACCCTTGGCGAGGTGGGATGTAAAGACGTGTCATGGGACACTAACTAAGAATGACGTTTGCAGAGAGAAGATCCTTGGAGAACCTAGACAAAAGTATAAACACCTTGTTAACATACTAACCGTGACACTCAGTCATAGAATCCCAGAACTGGAAGGGACCTGGAGAGGTCATCAAGTCCAGTCCCCTGCCCTCATGGCAGGACCCAGGACCATCTAGATCATCCCTGACAGGTGTCTAACTAAGCTGTTCTTAAATATCTCCATTGATGGAGATTCCACAACCTCCCTAGGCTACTTATTCCAGTGCTTAACCATCCTGACAGGTAGGAAGCTTTTCCTAGTGTCCAACCTAAACCTCCCTTGCTGTAGTTTAAGCCCCTTGTGTCTTGTCCTGACCTCAGAGGCCAAGGAGAACAAGTTTTCTCTCTCCTCATGACACCCTTTTAGATACCTGAAAACCGCTGTCATGTCCCTTCTTAGTCTTCTTTTTTCTAAACTAAACAAGCCCAATTCATTCAGTCTTGCCTCATAGCTCATGTTCTCTAGACCTTTAATGATTTTTGTGGCTCTTCTCTGGACCATCTCAAATTTCTCCACATCTTTCCCAAAATGTGGTGCCCAGAACTAAACACAAGACTCCAACTGAGGCCTGATCAGTGCAGAGCAGAGCGGAAGAATGACTTCTCGTGTCTTGCTCCTAACACTCCTATTAATGCAGCCCAGAATCATGTTTGCTTTTTTGCAACAGTGTCACACTCTTGACTCATATTTAGCTTGTGGTCCACTATGATCCCCTAGATCCCTTTCTGCCGTACTCCTTCCTAGGCAATGGTTGCCCCAAAAATTCCATTGAGTCCCGAATCCCATCTTCTGACATTGGCCAGTGCCAGGTGCCCCGGAGGGAATGAGCAGAACAGATCACCATCCAGTGATCCATCCTCTGTTGCAAAATCCCAGTTTCTGGTAACCAGAACTGGAGCTGGTGACAGAGGTGGAGTTTCCTATCATACATTATTTGAAATTAATTGTTGTCAATTATTGTGGTATCATGAAAGGCGCAGTGCCGATTTGCCTCTAAGCATTATACAAAAATGCGGTGCTCTTTTTAATTAATAATAAAATCACCCTGGATTTCAATGTGATAAATCAGGACCAGGTTAGGGAAATCAGATGCATAGTTTCGTCTGCACATTTACAGTAATACTATTACTCAATGCATGGATTTGATGGAGGGTTTTCTGGACTCTAGGCATGAGCAAGGGAAGAGGCACAGGGCTATTCCTTCCTTCCTTCCTTCTGCTGCACCCATCCATGCACGGGGCGGCAGAGCTCAAGGAAAGCGAATGGTTTTGATCCTTAGTAGATGCTTTTGCTGCCTAGCTCCTATCATCCTGACGCTGACAAGCCATTGCACTTTCTTTCCTCCTTGGACCAAGTGAGGAATTTATTCGAGTTCCCACTTGTTCTCACAGCTGTGAAACAAGCAACAGCCCTGTGGCACCACAGAGACTAACACATTTCTTAGGTCCTGCGCTTTCGTGGGTCAAACCCACTTCATCAGATGTGTTGGAGTGGAACAGACATGGCCTTTGCAGGGGCTGAAGTTACTGATCGGCAGAGGGATGAATGGATTGGACTGGGGCAGGGAGGGAGCAGAGGAAGGAATTTATGAAAATTATGGGATTCCTGTCCAGCTAGCGCACACACACACACAAAATGATTTACCAGGAGTCACTGCCAAGACCTTATGGTGTTTAAGCTTCTGCATAGGGATGAAAAGTGCCTTGGTAACAAGCAAGGATCCAGACATTGGAATCTATCTGATGGTTGCTCTGGCTGGGCAGACAGCTTGGCTTTTGGGGTCTGCTGCTCAGAGCGAAGGGCAACTTGTCTGCACCCACCTTTCAATAGAAAACATATCCCCTGTTCCCTCCTCAAGCTGTTTACAGCCTTGTTTCATGCTGCTCAGCTCTGTGCACCATGACAACTTTCTCAGACCAGGGGTGTGGTTTGGGAGTTATGCTGGGTAATAACACTCTTTGGTGAATGCAACGAGGCTTCAAAGGTTTCTAACCACTTCACAAATAGTCATTAAAGGTTTAGACATGCCAAGTGTTGTATTATTTGAACATTTAAAAGATGTGTGTTGCTTTTGACACCCATGCATTGAGTAATAGCATTACTATAAAAGTGCAGACGAAACTATGCATCTAATTTCCCTAATCTGGTCCTGATTTATCACATTGAAATCCAGGGTGATTTTATTATTAATTAAAAAGAGCACCACATTTTTGTATAATGCTTAGAGGCAAATCGGCACCGCGCCTTTCATGATACCACAATAATTGACAACAATTTATTTCAAATAATGTATGGTAGGAAACTCCACCTCTGTCACCAGCTCCAGTTCTGGTTACCAGAAACTGGGATTTTGCAACAGAGGATGGATCACTGGATGGTGATCTGTTCTGCTCATTCCCTCCGGGGCACCTGGCACTGGCCAATGTCAGAAGATGGGATTCGGGACTCAATGGAATTTTTGGGGCAACCATTGCCTAGGAAGGAGTACGGCAGAAAGGGATCTAGGGGTTATAGTGGACCACAAGCTGCATATGAGTCAACAGTGTGACGCTGTTGGGAAAAAAGCAAACATGATTCTGGGATGCATTAAAAGGTGTGTTGTGAGCAAGACACGAGAAGTCATTCTTCCGCTCTACTCTGTGCTGATTAGGCCTCAGTTGGAGTATCGTGTCCAATTCTGGGTACCACATTTCAAGAAAGATGTGGAGAAATTGGAGAGGGTCCAGAGAAGAGCAACAAAAATGATTAAAGGTCTAGAGAACATGAGCTATGAGGGAAGACTGAAGGAATTGGTCTTGTTTAGTTTAGAAAAAAGAAGACTAAGAGGGGACATGTTAGTGGTTTTAAAGTAACTAAAACGGTGTCACAAGGAAGAGGTAGAAAAACTGTTCTCCTTGGCCTCCGACGATAGGACAAGAAGCAATGGGCCTAAATTGCAGGAAGGGAAGTTTAGGTTGGACATTAAGAAAAGCTTCCTACCTGTCAGGATGGTTAAGCACTGGAATAAGTTGCCTAGGAAGGTTATCGAATCTCTGTCACTGGGATTACTTACGAGCAATTTAGACAGATATCTGTCAGGGATGATCTAGATGGTACTTGGTCCTACTGTGAGGGCAGAGGACTGGACTCGATGACCTTTCCAGGTCCCATCCAATTCTAGGATTGTAGGATTCTGTGAGAGCGTGGCTGTTCGTACGTTAACAAGGTGTTTATACTTTTGTCTAGGTTCTCCAAGGATCTTCTCTCTGCAAATGTCATTCTTAGTTAGTGTCCCATGACACGTCTTTACATCCCACCTCGCCAAGGGTCTAGCTATGGTATGCAAGGGGAAGTTGGGGTTCAAATCATGAGATTATGGCAAATGAAGACCATGGGTTTGGTTTTTTTAAAAAGAGTTTGTGGTGCTTCCATCGTCTTTAACGCCCATGTGTTTAATTGCTGACAACAATCCTTTCCTGTCTTTTGAGGGGTATTCATTCTTGAGCACAGTGGGTTTCTTTGTACAGCAGCATGCTTCCGTTCTACATAAATGTCTCCAAGTCAATCCTGGTGAAGCAAGTAGTGCTGACCACTTTGATGATTCCAGTGGCCCTCTAGCTGCACAAAGAGGTCCACAGAAGTGTTCCCTTCTTCCCTTCTCCCAGCTTGAAGGGGGCTCCAGTGCAGAACTGTTCTAATGATGTGGAGTTCCTTCCTCATCTAGCACGATTCTGAAGTGCTCTCCTGACATGGACAAACTCTTGCCAGAGGATGTGGTGAAGGCTAGGACTTTAACAGGGTTCAAAAAAGCTAGATAGATTCATGAAAGGTAGGTCCATCAATGGCTATGTTTCTCTGGAAATCAGTGACAGGGGAGGGATCACGTGTAGATTACCTGTTGTGTTCCTTCCCTGATATTGGCCACTGTCAGCAGACAGGCTGCTGGGCTAGACAGACCGTTGCTCTAACCCAGTATGGCCATTCTTGTGTTCTCTTACTCAGTCACGTTTGCTGTCTTGTATTGATGAATCATGGAGCTGCCGTTTCAAGAGCTGTGAAAAAGAAAAGACATGAAATTTGGGTCACCCAGTGCAGCCTTTCATGTCAAGTCCATCTGAAGTCTCCATCAGGCAGCCCTCTTTCGCTGTGTGATGGCCCCAAAGCATTTCAGTATCACTAAGGTCACTTCCAAGAGTAACTCCTACTCATCACTGAGTGAAATACACCATATGGACAGGGCCTAGGGAAAAGATCAAGTTCCACAATAAGCCACATTTCTGAAGATGAATGAAGAATTTCAACGGCTCACAATAGTGTTGTAGTGGCCGCCTTCCCCGGAGTGGCTCAGAACTAGGGACTGATTCTTCACAACTAGCTAGTAACCTGGATGGAAAACACCAAAATAAACTCCTGGGCATGATGTCAAGTGACTACTGACCTTTCTCTGAGGTCCCTTCATGTAGCGAAGATGGCAAAAAACCCAAACCCAATGGAGCCAGCCTATTTCCGGTTGTATCTCAAGTGAAGTCAATGGAACGACACCAGCAATGCATGTGGCACATACCGATGTGAAGATGAAAACCACGTGTAGGGTGCCACATGCATGCCACCTGATGCAAGATGGATCATGTGCTGATTATCATATGCAGTGCACAAAGCAATAAGATAGAGGAAGTGCACCTGGGACAAAATGTGTTTTGTAATTCAGAGGGTGAAAAGAATGTCTTGTTTTCGCCAGGGCATCGCAGGAACAATGTAAATGTGTTTGGAACAGTCTTCTGTTGAAACCACTTCTTTTCATTTCATCTCCTCATTTCTTATTCTGGACTGAGTCCTGCAGAACACTCCCTAATTTTGGCATTGAACAGGGGAGGAGGAGGAATGGGGAAGTTAGGGATGTGGGGGATTCCCCCTCCTTTTACATATAGTTACGTTTCAATTGTTTATTGTAGGAATGGAGTTATGGTGACTTTAAAACGCAAGGCTGCAGTTTTCAAAAAGTCGCGTTTGGGGGACTGATCCTTACTGAGTTGAATTTGGCAATGCAAATTCATTAAGCAAGTTAAAAAACCTCATCTTCAAAGTATTGTAATGCTGGAGAGTATTGCACAGCAAAGAAACAAATTACAGATGGGTCCATGTTCTACGTGTGTTTGGAGGTGTGCATACGGTCTCATGCTCCACTCTCCAACAGGCGCTAACCCCCTCTTTGAAAACTGGGGATAGAACCCCATTTTTTGTAGAAAGCAAGGAAAACAGCTTCCTCTATTGTTCTGAAGTGTGCATTTATTGCTTTTTCAATTTAGTTTTCATAGGTAAGTTAGATACAAACGTATCTATTCCACAATGGGTTCAGACCTATCATCCAGCCAGCTCAGTATCTTGTGGGTCAGTTATGGCCAGCGCCCAATACCTCCAAGGGAATGGACAGAACCGGGCAGCTGTTGAGTGCTTCGTTCTGTTGCTGTCCCGCCTCATCTCCTGGCAGTCAGAGCTTCTGTAAGACCAGAGCATGGGGTGGCTTCATTGACCATCTCGGCTGCCAGACACTGAGGGACCTCACCTCTCTGAGCTCATCTAACTTGATTTTAAACCCGGACACATTTTGGCTCCCCCCCTGCTCTGTGGCAATGAGTGCCACAAGCTGAGTGTGTGTTGTGTGCAAACACACTTCCATCTGTTGTTTAAACCCTTTTGCCCATTAATTTCCTTTGGTTCAGGTGTTATGTGAATGGATAAATAACATTTCCCTATATCCTTGCTCCACACCTTTCATGATTTTACAGACCAGTATCACATTCTCCATTAGTGGCATTACGATATTTTCTGTTTCATGACTGATCCCTTTCTAATGGTTCCATAGCAGAAACCAGATCCACAATTTTATGGAGCTCAATTATATTCTCCCCTTACTCATCTTGTTTCTAAGAAAAACCAGGGGCAGTCCTGTGGCACCTTAGGGTACATCTACTCAGCAGTGTTGTTTCGGAATGACTGACGTTATTCCAAAAATAACAGAGAGCATCTACACTACGAGCCTTTATTTTGAAATAATGTCGAGCTGGAGGACTTCTTACTCTGCCACCTATAACCCTCATTTCACGGGGAGTAAGGGAAGTCGAAGGAAGAGTGTTCTTCCTTTGACTTCCTGCTGTGAGGATAGCGCCAAAAGCCAAATTAAACTATTTTGACTTCAGCTACTCAATTGACATAGCTGAAGTTGCATAGCTTAAATCAACTTTAGCCCTGCTGTGTAGATGCACCCTTAGAGACTAACAAATGTATTAGATCATGAGCTTTCACGGGTAAAACCCACTCCATCAGATGCATTGCAGAGGAAATTACAGAATCCAGGGTATATAGATCAGCAATAGAAGTTACCTGTTAATTGTAGGACCAGTGTTAATGCACCTAATTAAGTCAGGCTGGATGTGTCTCATTCATAGCATGTGATGTGGAAACGTGAATATCAAAGGCAGGGAAGTTGCCTTTGTAGTGTATTCACATGTTAAGATCTTTACTCCAGCCCAAGTTAATAGTGTTGAACTTGTAGATGAACTCCCTCTCAAATCAGGTGATAACATTCTTTTATAGAAGAAGGCTACTTTCAAATCTATTACTGAATGTCCAGAGATTTAAAATGTTCCCCTACAGGTTTGTGTGTGTTAAATCAAACATCAGGAATGCTCTCCAAATATGGCAAGACTCTTCTTTTGCTAAATTTGCTGTGCTGTGCTGTATTAGAGATGTAGGTTCAAGACTGATCCAAAACTATAAAAAAAATATATTTCTATGAACCCAAGGCCAAATTTAATTTCAAATCACATTCGAATCTAGAACTAGCAGCCTTCTTATGCTGCATGAAGGCTCAAAGTATTTCAGCATAACCAAGCACACTTCTTCTGATACAAGGGTGAAATATACCTGGCCTCAGACCCAGAGTAAGTAGTTACAGGGCAGTGTTACTAAGCGTATAATGTACTCGTAGCCACAAGCAATGAGCAGAACAATAATTTGGAGGCATTATATATGCAATAAAATTTGTTTTATAGCAAATTAGGACCTCATGGAACTAATTAGGACCTTTTAGTTCCTCCAAGTGGTGTGAGAAAGGCATATAAAAGCACTCACCACTCAGAACTCTTCCATCCACTTCTCTTGCACCATTGACCTCAGGAAGCGTGGAAAGTCATATAACTGATTCTGCTCATCTCTTTCTAACTGTCAAAATGGAAGTTTTCACACTGAGTTGAGTCCTACAAAAACATTGTGATTTTACTAGTATAAAGTGTTGGGATGGGATGGGGACAACAAGGGAAGTGCCCCACACTCCTGGGTTTTTTCATTATATATAAAATAAATTCAGCTACAGACTTTGATGCAAGCAGACTTCAGAAGTTAAGGCTGGGGATTTCAAAAACATCGGAGTTTGAGACATCCACGACTTATTTAATTTCTAACACAGCTTCATTAAGTGACTTTAAAAATATTAGCCTGAAAGTGCTTTCATATTGAAGAGTTTGAGAGAGAATCTTTGCTCTGGGGTGAGGCAAGTGATTCTGGAATAAGAGGCTTGGTAGTGTAGATACACCACTTACAAATTCAAATTTGGGGGTTGGGGTTATTTTGGATTAAGATCCTCGTGTAGACCGGCCCCTAATAGGCCACTTCAGGGCTCTCACAGACAGAATCTGTGGCTGGAACAACTGGTCATACCTAATATGGTAATTCAAGTTCTAGGTAGAACTGCTAATGTTAGAGCCAGATTAGTCGGGGTAGACTGTACAGAACCTTTTAATTCAGTCATCCAAACAGATTTACACATGTCTACAAAACCCTTAGCAGAGTCCCCACCCTCATCACACTCATGAACACCAAAAATATTCTTTAAAAAAGAGCTAATAGTATTGATGGACAAAACTTAGAAATCGAAGTGGCAAGCTCTGCTGCTGGATAAAAGTAGTTTGCAAGCAAAATTCAAATCTTAAGGAGGAGTCCATCATCACCATTGTCTATTACCATTGTGCTGTTAGAATACAGCAAGGGGCAGAGATAGAGTATGCTAGGAGATGAGGCCAGTCTGATGAAAACCAAAAATAATTATTTAAACCGGTGTTTCTCCATGCGACCTGCGGCCCCACTCTGAGAAAGCTGCTACAGGGCCACTCCGGTTTATTTACTTACTAGCTCCAGAACCTTGCGGTTGCCATTGGTGGCAGTTCACCATTTGCAGCCAATGGGAGCCGCAGGAAGCAGTGGCCCAGGTCACGCTGCTTCCTACAGCTCCCTTGGCTGCAAATAGTGAGCTGCAGCCAATGGGAGCCTCAGTAAGTACACAAACGAGAGCGGACCAGTAGCAGCTCTCAGAGTGGGTCCATGGGCCACTTTGAGAAACACCGAGTTACACATTTCACCCAGCATATTCCAGGGTAAAAAGTAGTGCATCCAGCTAGCTTAAATGGTAGGATTGTTACTGCAAGATTTGGTATCTGTAGGTAATCGGGAAGTATGACTATTTTTGCAAACAAATCCACAAACAAACACACTCTTCAAAATATATAGCAGATTCTGTTTATATTTGTGAGGGGGTTATCAGAACATAAGAGCATATAGTTAAAGCCTTCACAACATCTTTTGGCAAAGAGTTCCACAAGTTGACGGTGCGCTGTGTGAAGAAAAACTTTTTTAAAATTTATTTTACACCTGCTGCCTAATAATTTCATTTGGTGACCCTAGTTCTTGTGTTATGGGAAGGAGTAAATAGCACTTCCTTATCCACTATAAAAGAAATCTGCTAGAAGATAAGATTTCCAGGAAGATTTTATCATACACCATTGCCCTCTACTGGACATCAGAGAAACTAACAGCTGAAAGAACAGAGCAAATAGATATAGAAAAGTGCATCTTTTCCCTGTTGAATTAGAATGAATGCGTTTCATTTCTGTCTTTTGGTTGCTATATAATGAGAGGGTCTAACTGTACTTCCTCAGGAAGGAGAATGATGACACATGCGTGAGAAGTGACGTGTATTACAGATGAAGGCCTGCACCAGGCTACTGTCTAGCATATACTGTCTAGCACCAGGCTACTGTCTAGCGCTGGGCCAGAAATGGTTTTCCAGTCCTGGGAAAATATTCCACATTTCAGAACTTTTCCCTTTCACCGTGGGACAAACTTGAAATCTTCCGAAGTCTTTTATGAAAGGCGCACACTCAAGAACAGAGTCGATAAAGTCCTCACCTACGTTCAAGTCTCTGATCTAACGTGATCACACTTCCCAGTCTTCATTGGAAGAAGTGGGCTGTGCCCATGAAAGGTCATGATGCTATTTATATACGTTTGTTAATCTCTAGGGCTATGTCTACACTTCATCGCTATTTCGGGGATACCTCTGGTATCCCCGAAATAGCTATTGTGTCTTTTGAGTGCGCCTCTTATTTTGAAATATAACAGGCTCGCTATTCTGATGTCCCTGTAAACCTCATTCCACGAGGAGTAAGGGATGTTTAGGAATAGCGTTGTATTTAAAAATAAATGCTGTGTAGACAGCGCCAAATTTCCAAATAAGCTATTTTGAAATTCGATCAAAATAAGCTATGCAATTTGTGTAGCTCAAATTGTGTAGCTTATTTCAAGCTTTGGGTGCAGTGTAGATGCACCATAAGTTGCTAGAGGACCATTGTTGGTTTTTAAGGTGGTTTTTTTTTTAGTTACAGATGAATACGGCTCCCCCTCTAAGACTAGTTTTCACCAGAAAGCCTATCCTGAACCTCAAAGCCTTCCCCTGGTTAAAGTATCATCAAAACTGGTACATTCCCTCCCAATCAAATTTTGTTTCCCATTAAGAGGCGTTTTCCAACAACAGAAAAATAATTGTCTGGATCTCTTGCATGAACTGGTCCAGGCAGAAGTTGATGGTGGGGTAGAAATGCTTGAAATCCTGGTTGAATTCTTCAGGGGTCTCTTTTCTCATAGATCCAGATGAAGATGATGTCGCTGATGTAGTGCAAGTAGAGGGAGATGCTGTAGCCATCATGAATGGACCAGATTGATTATAAACAGGAGGCTGCTAGGTAACTCGCTAACACTACATTCTATGGGCCTGTGACGGGGGATCCCACCCCCGCACTCCCGACAGCTCGGGACCGGGGAGCAGCTGCGGGAACGCGGGAGCGGCGGCGGAGCCTGAACGAGCCCGCAGCAAGGCCGCGCAGGCGCAGGGGGGCCCGGGCAGAAACCGGCGGGCGGTAGGACCCAGCAGCTGGGAGCCGGGGCCGACGCCGGACGCGGGCAGAGGAACGCTGCACAGGGCATTTAAAAGGAGGGAGGGTGGGCAGAGGGGGAGGGGAGCGCGGGGAGCGGAGGAGGTTCTGCTCTCGATCCCCTTCTGCAGACAGAGACCGGTGCGGGTGCCAGGACCCGGGAAGTCGCGGAGCGGAGTGCGGAGCCCTGACCGGACCGGTGGGGCGCGGTGCCCTGGACAGGTGAGCCGGAGGACACGGCGGCCGGAGCCACGGGAAGCCGGACCCAGGAGCAGAGACTCGGCCCGGGAGCGGCAGCTTCAGAGGGGACCCAGCGGGACTCCGAGAGTGGGGTCCAAGGACCTAGACCGTGGGAGCGGTGGACAGGTGGACAAAAGCTGAGGGTGGGGGACGGGGAGAAAAGGTTGGGGGAGGGCCCCCCCCCCTCACCCTGACTTGGGACTCGGCTACAGGGCCACCAGCCTCCGATCCCACTGACGGGTGCCAAAAGAATCTACATACAGACACACTCCTGAGCCCCTGCCAGGGGGTATTCTTCCTGCTACCCAAGATCCATACACCTGGGAATCCCGGACACCCCATTATCTCAGGCACTGGCACCCTTACAGCAGCATGGTCTGGCTGTACAGACTCTTTCCTCAGGCCTTGCACTGCCAGCTCTCCTAGCTACCTTCAAACACACACTGACTTTGAGAAAATGACACTTCATTGGTGATCTTCCAGATAATATCAGCCTGGCCCTGAGGGACATAGACACTCTCTACACCAACATGCCACGCAAAAGATGGGCTACAGACCATCAGGAACTGTACCCCTGATGTTGTCATGGCACAGCTAGTAGCTGAGCTCTGAGACTTTGACCTCGCCCACAAATCATTTGGATTTGTGGGTGATTTATACCCGCAAGTCAGCGGCACTGGTGTGGGCACCCACCTGGCCCCGCAGTAGGCCAACGTCTTTATGGCTGACTTAGAACAGCCGAGAGCCCCGCCTCCACTTGCTCTACATGGATGACGTCATCATCATCTGGACCCATGAGAAGAAGCTAGGAGAGACTAGGAACTCCCTACAAAGAGTCATTTTCCCTCTTCGTATTCTCCTCTTCCCTTCCACTGTTGGGAGTGGACCACACCCCACTGACTGAATCAGCCTCATTAGCACTTGTCCGCCACATAATAACGTAACACTCCCACTTTCCCACGTGTATATATATTCCTGCCACTGGAGTTTCCACTTCATGTATCTGATGAAGTGGGTTATAGCCCTACAAAGCTAATGCCCAGATCAATGCATTAGTCTCTGAAGCGCCACCGGAGTCCTCGTTGTGTTTGCAGCTGTGGAGAGTGACCTGGGTAGGCCAGGAGCTCAGACTCTTGTGGGCCAGAGGGTCTCTCTGGTGAGGTAGCAGTTTTCGCCTTATGCATGCAGTATAGATGTAGCCTATTTCAAAATAAGCTATTCCAGAATAACACATCTATACTGCAGGGAATCCTCAAAATTAGTCTGAGGCAGGCTCCCCTAATGTAGACGTGCTCTCTTGATTCAGAGCCCCAGGAGGGATGGGGAGGAATAACTTGGAATGGCCGGGGGAGGGACTGTGGAGCGTCTACACAGGCCTTATTTCAAAATCGTTATTTCGGAAGAGGCGTTATTCCTCATAGAAGGAGGTTTACAGATTTCGGAATAAGCCGCCTGTTATTTCGAAATTATTCCAAAATAATGGAATGGCCGTGTAGACACTCACATTGGTATTTCGAAATAACGCTAGTTCTCTCGAAAGAACGGTGCAGTGTAGACACAACCTTAGTTTTTGCCAGTCCGGACAAGGGGTGTCCCACTCAGATTTAGCAGCTATCAGTATCCTAGACTAAAAGAGGATGTTCCTTTCCCTGCATAATTTGGTTGCTTTCTTATTAATACAAATAGTTATGCTATAAATATCACTGGCATGTGAGATGGCTTGGGCGTGTGGCACTCTCAGGCTGATTCACGCTCTTTGACGAGCTAAAGTCTCCTTTTGCAAGGCTCAAATGGGCCTCGCTTCGACAGGATGGGTCCCTCATTTGGCAGCTCAGTTTTCCTGGCAGATTTTCATGTCCAGACTCTGCATTTATCCACTTGATTTTCCTCCCCAGTTGGATTACACTCCTGTTGCTCGCTCTTTTAAGAAACCTGCAGCCATTTTCCCATAAACTCTACCTATATTATGAGGCGTGCCGTGGGGATCCCCTGGCCAGTAAGACTCAATGGTGATGTTCTCCAGCTTCCTGAGAACAAAGGATTTCAAAGGGCTTTGCAAACACTCATTAATGCCTTATACACGCAAACAGTTCTATTATTATAGCACTGCAAATACGTTATGGAATTTAATCTCCCCAGTCCTGAGTAATAGCATCCCTTTAAATAAGCGGGTTGAGGTAATTTACGTCATTCCCCTAGTGAGGTCATGATTCACAGTCTCAGAATTCAGGATTCTTTTATTTTTCATTGAAATCTCACTTTGTTGTCCCCCCTCCCCCCATTAACATTCCTTAGTGTAGGGGTCAGATCCTTTTCTGGTGCACGTGGGCATGGCTCCATCAACTTCAAGGATAGACTTTTAGCTAGCAGAGGCGTTAGCATTATATTTCAAAGACTATTTTCCCAAAATACGCCAGCTCTGCAAGTCACTCGCATGCCCTTCTTCTGTGGTCGGAAAGGGTGGTCTGTTTGGTAGTGTGCCTACACATGCATGGATCTAGTTGTCTGTTGTCTCCCTAAGGGTCCTTCGACTGTCACTCGCCTCCCAATGCATTTAGCTCTGGTTCCCAAAGGATGGAAGAGGACAGAGGGTCTATTGCTCTAGACTTCAGGCTCCTCTGAGACCTGGGACAGAGAGCTCAGGCAAGATTTTCCAAAGTGATGAGGTTTAGACTGGAGGCCCCTCAAATGGGCCTTGCTTCGACAGGATGGGTCCCTCATTTGGCAGCTCAGTTTTCCTGGCCGATTTTCATGTCCAGGCTCTGCATTTATCCATAGACTCCCTGAATGCTCTTCAATCAATCAATAACCTCTGTCCCCTTCCTTCTCCCCCAGCAGGGCCGACAGCCACTGTGGGCCAGGATGGGGGGGTGTGGCTTAGAATCTCCAGGCCCGGGTCAAATTGCATCCCTTGGTCCCCTCCCATTGGTGGATCTGATCTCCCCAGATGTGACAAAAATGACAAGGGGTTTGGAATGGGTCCCATATGAAGAGGGATTAAAAGAATGGGGACTTTTCAGCTTACAAAAGAGGAGACTAAGGGGGATATGATAGTGGTCTATAAAATAATGACCGGTGTGGAGAAAGTACATAAGGAAAAGTTATTTTCTTGTTCTCATAACACAAGAACAAGCGGTCACCAAATGAAATGAATTGATAGCAGGTTTAAAACAAAAAAAAGGAAGCACTCCTTCACACAATGTACAGTCAACCTGTGGAACTCCTTGCCAAGGGATTTTGTGAAGGCCAAGGCTATAACAGGTTTCAAAAAAGGGCTAGATAAATTTGTGGAGGACAGGTCCATCAATGGCTGTTAGCCGGAATGGGCAGGACTGGTGTCCATAGCTTCTGTTTGTCAGAAGGTGAGAATGGGAGACAGGAGAGGGATCGCTTGATGATTCCCTGTTCTGTTCACTCCCTCTGGGAACCTGGCATTGGCCAATGTTGGGAGAATTTGGGAAAAGGAGTTCTGCTGGAAGGCCTCCTGAGTAGGTTTTGCCATGGTCCAAGTCTTCCCCAGGATAGACCCACGTGGCTGTTCGGGCCAGGTTAGTGAGGAGCGAAGAGTAAAACTCCCAGAAACTGAAAGACTCACCGAACCCAGTGGCAGTTCTTAAACTCTCCACAAACATTGAGAGCAAGACGTGTACCCAGACCAGTGTCCCCGGTAAGCTGAGCCCTTGAGCTGTCACTCGGGAGAGCTTCAAATGCTGCGCAGTTGATTAGCAGAGTGCCCATAGGCTCCAGCATGTGCTTCTATGGGCAGTGCATGCCTCAGTGCACATAATAAAATTTATTCCACACAGAGATGGAAAAAATTAGAGGGGACATTGGTCCAGACCTTTGTGGGCTGGCAGAGATTTCTAGCTGGGCACATAACTCAAAACAGCTATACCGGGTCAGACCAAAGGTCCATCTAATCCAGTGTCCTGTCTGCCGACAGCGGCCAATACCAGATGCCCCAGAGGGAGGGAACAGAACAGGGAATCCTCACATGATTCTTCCCCTTTCATCCATTCCCAGACAAAACAGAACCTAGAGACCCCATCCCTGTCCAGCCTGGCTAGTAGCCATTGATGGACCTAATCTCCATGAATGTATCTAGCTCTTCTCTGAACCCTGTTAGAGTCTTGGCCTTCACGCATCCTCTGGCAAGGACTTCCGGTAGACATAGGTAGCCATTTATTCATGACTGGCGGGGTCTGCCAGTCATCTGGAATCCTGTGTGAAATTCTGACTCTTGTGTTTAAGAAAGATGAATTCAACATGGAGCAGATGAAGAGGAGGCCTACAAAGATTATCAGAGGAATGGAAATTCTACCTAATGACAGGAGATTCAAAGAGCTGGCCTCGTGTAGCCTAAAAAAAATGGACGGCTGAGAGGGAGACAGGATTGCTCTCTATAAACACATCATAGGGAAGTGTTTCTTAAACTTTTTAAGACCGAGGAACACAAAACAAAAACAAAAAAAGGTTGGGGGGAAGTTAGTAAAGTTAGAGAGAAAAATGTCGCCTGCTCCTTTAAGGGTGGCCATTTTGAATTATGTTCTCCTTGGCACACCGGTGTGCCATGGAACACAGTTTAAGAAACACTGTGACAGAGAGACATGCAATGGTGGGAAAGGAGTTTTTTAAGTTCAGTGACAAGAACTGGGTGAGGGGATGGATTGCACCCTCAGCAAGTTCGCAGATGACACAAAGCTGGGGGAGAGGTAGATACGTTGGAGAGCAGGGAGGGGGTCCAGAGTGACCTAGACAAATTGGAGGATTGGTCCAAAAGAAATCTGATGAGATTCAACAAGGACAAGTCCAGAGTCCTGCACTTGGGACGAAAGAATCCCAAGCATTGTTACAGGCTGGGGACCGACTGGCTAAGTAGCAGCTCAGCAGAAAAGGACCTGGGGGTTACAGTGGAGGAGAAGCTGGAGATGAGTCAACAGTGTGCCCTTGTAGCCAAGAAGGCTAATGGCATATTGGGCTGCATTAGTAGAAGCCTTGCCAGCAGATCTAGGAAGTGATTATTCCCCAGGAGAGGCCACATCTGGACTTCTGCATCCAATGCTGGGCCCCCACTACACAAAGGATGGGGGCACATTGGAGAGAGTCCAGTGGAGGGCAACAAAAATTATTCAGGGCTGGAGCACATGACTTACGAGGAGAGGCTGAGGGATTTGGGCTTGTTTAGTCTGCAGAAGAGAAGAGTGAGGGGGGATTTGATAGCAGCCTTCAACTTCCTGAAGGGAGGTTCCAAAGAGGCTGGAGAGAGGCTGTTCTCAGTGGTGGCAGATGCCAGAACGAAGAGCAATGGGCTCAAGTTGCAGTGGGGGAGGTCTGGGTTGGATAGTAGGGAAAATGATTTCCCTAGGAGGGTGGGGAAGCACTGGGATGGGTTCCCTAGGGAGGGGGTGGAATCTCCATCCCCAGAGGTTTTTAAGTCCCCGCTAGAGAAAGCCCTAGTTGTGATGATTGAGTTGGGGTTGGTCCTGCTTTAGGCAGGGGGTTGGACTTGATGACTCTGCCGACCCTGTGCGTCTATGATTCTAAGAACAAATGGATATAAACTGGCCATCAACAAGTTCAGTCTTGAAACGAGAGAAAGGTTTCTAACCATCCAACAAGTAAAGTTCTGCAACAGCCTTCCAAGGGAGCAGTGGGTGCAAAAGCCTAACTTTTTTTTAACTTTGAGGAGGGGGTCGTGTGACGAGACCACCTCCAATGGCATCTAGCCAGCCTACAACTGCTACCCGAAAATATTGCCAGCCGCTGGATACGGGACCCTACATGGGGAGGACTCTGAGGAGTCTCTCTCCCGGTGTCTGGCTGGTGGGGCCCCATTTGGAGTCAGGATGGAATTTTCTCCCATGTTAGACTGGCAGAGATCCTGAGGGTAGGCGAGTTTCTCCTTCATCTGCAGCATGGGGCACTGGTCTTTTGCAGGTTAAAACAAGTGTAAATGATGGATACTTTGCAAAGTGAAGTGTTTCAGTCATGGGGGGGGGGGGGCGTCAGTAACTCAGCCAGAGGTTACCAGTCTATTACAGGGAAGGGTGGGTGAGGTTCTGTGACCTGCAACATGAAGGAGCTCAGATTAGCTGGTCATGTGCTCTCTTCCAACCTCCAAGTCTAGGAATGGTTCATGCTCAGAGTGAGTACAACTTTCCTCCTGTGCAAGTCAATTTTCCTCCTTTGTTTGTTAATTATCTTAGATTTTCATGATGTACGTAGGCATTCAAAGTGTGGCCTACATGCCATAAATTATCCCTTCCCAAGACACTGTGGGAATCATTAAAATCAGTGGGGATCAGCCTCAGTTGAAAGGGTTTCAACGCGCTTCCGAAGCCCTCACTGAAGGCGTAGAGATGCAATGCACTGTATTCGTCTACAATTAAAGGCTTGTGACTGGACATGGATTTCATAAAACAGTCACCCTAAAAATATGTTCCCGAGTCATATATGTCCATCCCCTATTTATATAATGAGTCATGGCCTCCACATTCATTGCTCTTTGCTTTTCATTCATGTTTTAATAAAGCATGTAAGACCCCAGTCCTGTAGAAAACCTCTCACACCATAGTCCTGCAACAATTTATGCACTTGCTAATCTCTAAGCACATTGTGATTACTGCCTTAATTAAAGTCAAGGGGCGTTGTAAATCTTTAAAAGGTTGTGACCCAAGCCGAGCGATGTTAGAGATATTAATACCCCAAAACTTTTAATAAAGACACCAAGCCATGCTCTGTGAGGGTCCAGATTGTTGAGTCTGGTGAATAGCTAAAAAAACCTTAAGGTAATATCTGGTCCTGGCCGACAACTTCTATGCCGTCCTCAGAAAGGGCATTGAGAGTATAGAAGCATTCTCTTTGTTCTGCATAATTCTATGGGATGGATCCAGTCATCCAGTTTCCATATTCTTTAACACATTATACTGAGCACTGCAGATCTGTGAAGAACCCGCCGTTGCTGTCTGCGACTCCCCAGCACATCTGTAGAGGCTAATGGTCCACAAGTGTTGTCAAGAAGAAAGCGGAATACAAGAGTACATGACTGCATTTAGCAACCCTTCATATATTACCAGACTAGAACCCAAGAACGCTACAGCGCTGGGGAATTAACACTCTCCCGTCTCCCAAAAGTGATTCCAACTCACAAGCCAGAGGTTAAAAAGGTCAAATCCTTTTTATCAAACAACTTACAAAAGATGATCCTTATTTTAAAAAAATACCTGCAGAAGGAATACGAGTTAGAGTCATACAGCTGGAAGAGCCCTCAGGAGTCGAGTCCAACCCCCTCCCCAAAGCAGGACCAACCCCAACTCAATCATCCCAGCCAGGATTTTGTCAAGCCGGGATTTAAATACCTCTAGGGATGGAGAGTCCACCCCCCTCCCTAGGGAACCCATCCCCATGCTTCCCCACCCTCCTAGGGAAATTAGTTTTCCTCATATCCAACCTAGACCTCCCCCACTGTAACTTGACCCCAGTGCTCCTCGTTCTGGCATCTGTCACTACTGAGAACAGCCTCTCTCCATCCTCTTTGGGACCTTCCCTTCAGGGAGTTGAAGGATGCTCTCAAATCCCCCCTCACTCTTCTCTTCTGCAGACTAAACAAACCCAAATCCCTCAACCTCTCCTCGTAGGTCACGTGCTCCAGCCCCTGAATCATTTTGGTTGCCCTCCAATAGACTTTTTCCAGTGCATCCACATCCTTTCTGCAATGGGGGCCCAGAATTGGATGCAATGGGCCACACTTGGAATATCTGTAAGCAGAGATGCTAAGGGTCTCCTAGTTCATTACATTAATTATTGAGTTGTAATCTGGTTTTAGGTACCTCTGAGTATCTGAGCTCAGGAGTTTTGTATGGATTAAACTCACCACACTTTCCCGGGATCTGCACAAATACAGTTTTAAAGGCAGATCATGTTGGGAGTGGGGGAATGGCAATATAGGAGCACCATGACATGACACCCAATTTGCACCATAATGTACTGCTGCTGCTGCTAACGTGACTTACTTTTTCTTTCTAATTTAATTTTTTCTGTGACTTTGAAAGCCCTTTGAATTTTGTCCAGACAGAGAGCTATTTTGATAGCCTGTCACAGCCTCTAAGGAATTTCCTGCGTCAGTGCTCTGTTTGCCTGCTTGACTACGCAAGGGACTTACATTATGAATCCAAAGTGGAAGTGTAATGCTTTGAAAAATAATTTTTTGGGGGGGGCAGGTCCTCAATGAGGACCTAGGGGCAGCCTGTAATGTGAGTTTTATCATGATGCTGCTCATCACAGTTTTCCTAATGGCAGGCACATTCTGTACACGTGCCAGTACTGTTTTAAAACGAGCTTTTGTTTTAATTAAAAAAGTCCAAATGATCCTAAATTTTAATCTTCATTTCTCCACCAGAGTCTTGCAGTCATCAAGACAATCTGTGCGTGCATGTGATTTAAAGCTTCTTCCCCTTCCCCAAACAGCTCTTAAACAGAAAGCTCTGCTTAATCTTAACGGTGGAGTCTGGTGCGCTCTGCAATAGTAATTTACCATTTTCCACTACGTTCACCTTTCCCCTTCTGCTTGCCCCTACAATGGCAGGCAGAAGTTGGAACCCTGCTGGCAAGCAGTCATTTACACCAGTGTAGAGAGTCAGTTCTCTGTTTGCATCCTGCTGGTGGCATCTAATTTCTCTATCACATCAGACATGAACTACTAGTTTTCCTTTCCGTGTCCAGAGAGGCGTGCTGAGATATTATCTCATTGTTTTCTTGCACTTCCCTGTACTTTTGTATCCCTCTTTTGTCTTACAGATTATACATTCTCTTTTAGTTGTGTTTGTACAGCACCTAGCACCAAGGCCTGGTCTACACTAGAGCAGAAGGTTGACTTAAGATACTCAACTCCAGCTATATTAATTATGTAGTTAGAGTTGATATATCTTGAATCGCTGTCCACAGAGTAGGAGGTCATAGCATCATAGAACACTAGAACTGGAAGGGACCTCAACAGGTCATTGAATCCAGTCCCTGCCCTCATGGCAGGACCAAGCACTGTCTAAGATCATCCCTGTCAGGTGTCTGTTCAACCTGCCCTTAAATATCTCCAGTGATGGAGATTCCACAACCGCCCTAGGCAACTTATTCCAGTGTTTCATAGAATCATAGAAGCAAACGCTCCCGTCAGCTTCTGAGCATGATTTAGTGGGTCTTCACTAGACCTGCTAAATCAAACCCTGGAAGATCGACCACGGCAGTGTCAATCTTCCACATAATGTAGAGATGTCCCCAGTGTCCTGTTCCATAATTGAGGACCCTATGTGCAAGGGTAAAATACTCATAAATGCACACAGCATTATCATTTATTTTATTAGAGGGATCTCATTGGCATACTCTGCTGAAAATCTGTTGTAGCTATGATGAAAATTAAAAGAACAAGCAGCCACATTGAGTGTGTCTTGCTGTTTACATCCTGCTAGAATTGCAAGCCGAAGTGCCCGTTTCCATACTTGTGTTGCCCATTTTGAGTGGACACCGTCTTCAGTGAGTGGCAAACTGTTCAGCTGTTTGAAGCAGGATAGTGAGGTGGGAAGGGGACCAATCCTCCCAGAATTTTGTTGTGTGTGTACCTGGGCCCAAAGGATTCATCAGCTGCAACCGGGTGCAGATTCTCCCTTGGGGTGCATCTCATCACTACAGGGGTAGAATGTGACTGTTTGGCACGCTAAAGACTGTTTGCCCACAGTACCTAGGGTTGACCTTGGTGTCTGCCTGCAAGGACAAAAAGGTGTCATGCTCAGAGGAAGATTTAAAGCTTCACCTTTGTTGCAAAATCTATGCTCTGTTCCCACCTTCGTTTCTTTGCACATGAGTTTGCTTACTAGACAAAGTTATTAACTATTCCATAGATGATCCCTAAATTATTATGTTCCCTCTCAGGATCAGCTAGACAATTACTTTTACTGGGAAACTGTGAGCCTTCCCCAGAACAAAGGATTCCGGAGTGTTCCAGAAACGTTCATTAACGGCTGACACATGCAAAGGTTTGTATTATGTTAATAGTCAAAGCAGGAGACTGAAGGTAGAGGCTCAAGAACAACTGAGCCATAGCATCACCTCAAAAATGTGTGTCAAGGTCACGCGTGTCATTCCTCGAATCGGTCATGAGTCATCACCTTAAAACTCAGAACTCTTGGGCGGGGGGAAGGGTTCCATGTGAAGTATCTTTGTATTAGTTTTAGTTAATATTCTTTTTAAAAAATTATATCTTTGACCTTAGCTTGTGCCAACTGGCAATACTTCAGTGACTCTGCTCTGATTTATGGTATTTCAAGATCTGGCCTTAGAGTTGATATATTTTTCTAGAAAACTTCAGCTCTATCAGAACTTGTGCCTGTATGTTATAAAATGGCAGTGTCCCACTTTTGTAGAATATCTACACTTGTATATGCCACTCTGCCATCCATCAGCTTGAGACAACCTTTGCCTTCAACCCTCTGCTACCTACCTCTGATAAAATTATACATAAAGGAAGGTAGGAGGTGGCTGAGACATGAGACTCATAGAAACGAGTCAATTTTGGAAAAAAAAAAATTGACTAGGAACGTTGGCCTCACTCTGAAACACCTTACACAGGCCTGGGTTTCAAATGGTGGGTCTCAAAACACAAGCTCTTTAGGGGCGTCTCCACGTTGATAGCCAAAGTCTCCAGTCACTGTTGAAAATCTCAATCCAGGCTTATGCCAGAGAATTCATGAGTGATCTTGGTCAATTCAATTCGATTTCTCTTCCTTCCCCTCCCCATAGATAGGATTCGGCTCCCCTGTTCTCCCCCTGCATGGAAGTGAGGATAAAAGCCAACAAGCCCGGACAGCCTCCTCGGATGGGTGCCAAAGGCTCCAGGCCTCTCCAAAATTGCAGAGAGCTGCACACCTCCCTCCCCATTGCCTGAAGAACTGGCAGTGTAAAGGTTTTCACATAGGACTTTATATATTTGGACCAGGCCAGTGAGCAGTGAAGGATGGGATTCATGTGCACCCAGGTACAAAACAAAAAACCATCAGTGGTAGAGATGACAGGGACTCTCTCCCCTGGTGGCTCTAACTCTTCCTACTAGAGCTGAGGATGATTCAGGGCAAACAATGTGCCCAGGCGTTTGCTAGCTCATGTCACAGCCCCCACCCCATCCGTGACCAAAGCACCTTACTTCCCCCTCTCGTGGGCACTGCTTCTCATCCGAGAGGGTAAAATTGTCCCTGTGCAGAGGGCTCACACAAGATTTATGCACCGCTTCAGTTCTACTTACGCACCGCTTTTCAAGCATGAAAGTGGGACTTTAATCATGCATGGGCTGCGTGCTGGCCCTCTGTGCAGGAGTTCATTTCTACCTGCGTATCTGAGCTCAAAGACAATCTATCCCCTTGCAAAGATGCCCTGGTGTGTCTCTGGGTATTTTACTAGACCAACAGTAAACAGAGTTAGAGATAACAAAACAGATGAAAATCGCCTCGAATCTTCAGAGTCACTCTGCCCCAACTAAACTGTAACCTGGGTTTAAAGAACCGAAGATGCACCGCTGTGCATGACAGCGCTTTATGCTACTGATGCGCCTCTGAACCATTTATGTTTGAAAGCTCATAAAGGAAGAACAAAATCAATGTCAGCTGCTTAATTCCTGGTGTAACTGAAATGTGGTTAAGCAAATGAAACCCCGAATTCATTTGCCACACACAATTTTAAGATCAAAGGAACGGGCACAGCATAATGCGCAAGCCATCCTGTGGGGAGCTGAGGATGCACTAGGAGACAACAAACAGAAGCAGAATAATCCCATCAGTAGGAGGAGCTAAGAATACAGCAACATTTGTTTTGTGACTAATTTCCACCTCCCATGGGAAGGGTGTCACAGATCCTCCAGGCTGTCTGGGAAAGGGGATAAAAGCAGTGGCCATTCGGGAGTTTTCTGTCCACTGCTCATCTGTTCTCCGTGGTGAACCTGGTAAGTGTCTTTCTTTTAATTATTCATTACTGTTTAAATGTTATTTAGTGATGGCTCTTAGTCTGCCCAAACAGTATGTGAGTCTCGAGAAAGTTACGGATTTCCTTTCCACAACCCAATCTTTTTTGTAGCCAGTTTCCGGCAGTAGTGCCTGAAGATTTCAGAAATTAAGATTGGGGTTTTGAGAACTGCCTATGTTTGTGACATTCACTTTAACATCCCATTCATTTTATTTGGGCATTAGGTACTCAAATCCTTTAAACAGCTTTGGAAAATCTCAGTACTTTAATACTAGAAGGTACTGTTTTTGTATTTAAAAAATGTTTGTAGACATCCAGATCCTCAGATGTTTTCAGTGTTGACTTCCAGCTTCTTAGGAGCTTGCCCGAAATATTTCTGTAAAACTAGCGACTGGCATTCATTTATACCTACTCAGGTATAACTATTGCTATTTGCAACAGAGCGGGTTAGATCCATGTAGAGCTAGCTACTAGACAGATAAATACGAAGCCAGAATTTGGAAAAAGTATATTGAAATCTTCCTTCATCTGGTCCAATGCAACTTGTACATTAGGGGTGAGAGAGAGAGAGAGGGAGAGAGAGAGAGAAAAAATTCCCCTATGGATGTTTTAGTCCATAACGAAGCAAGTTACCTCTGAAATGCATGTCAGTGGACACTAGCCGAGACAGGCTCTGGACCTTGATGGATCACAGGACTCATTGAGGGTAGCAATTCTTTAATTTTTTATATGCAGAACTAGCAATTTCAGCTCTAGATCATCTGCTTGTATAATCTGATGCAATTCCACATAAATATCGGGAGCTGTGCTGCTTTCGCAAGCTGACGAGGTTGCCCACACTGGACATGCATATGAGGGTTCTGTGGTTAACACTTTAGATTGCGACTCAGGAAATCTGCCTTTAGATCTTGGCTCTGCAGAAATTTCCTGGGGCACCTTCGGCAAGTTATTTGGGGTCAGTTTTCTCAGGACTCCGCATGCTTTGAAAGTCCAGCTCTCAATCCTTGTGCATCCTCAACCCATCTGCCAAACCAAGATAACTAACACGTCTCCCATCCTCTGCCTGTCCCAGCTAAGTGGTCTGTTCAGAACTGGGACTCCCTCTTAACGAGTGTTTGTAAATGTCCAGGCGCAGCCAGTCCATCTTCCAAGAGCTGTTGGAATTCAAATTAGAAATAACACAACAGCTATATGTATCTGAGTTCTAGTCCAGGCTGTTACAGGGGCTCATGAAATAACCTGGGGCAATTCTCTCTGCTTGAGCTCCTTCTATTGCACATGGATAACAGCGACTCCCCATTGCACATGGGTGTTCTTTGAGAAATAAGGTTTGCCTAGAGTAGGGAAAAGAACTTGCTCTGGTAAAGTCTTCGAGAGTTTGCTGTGTGCACTATCTTGAGCTCTTGTGGGCAAAACCCACTTCTCTGCTCATCTGAGGAAGTGGGTTTTTTAATATTTATATATATGGTTAGCCTCTAAGGTGCTACAAGACTTCTTGCTCTGGTTAATAGATAGCTTTTTAAATTGTGTCTGAACTTGTGAAAAGATTAGTAAGGAGTAACTAGGAAACACACTAAAATTAATTTGAAATGACTAAATTAAAAACTAATAAATCCCAAAATCACTATTTTGAAATAAGCTTATTCCTGGAAGAGTACAGATTTGGAAATAACCAGCCCACTATTTCAAAATAACAGGCTTGGGAGCGTGGACACTCTGCTTATTATTTCAAAATAAGGGGGGCCATTTTGAAGCAACTCGCTAGTGTAGACCAGGGCTAAGGGGCCGAGCCATCTTTGTGCACCATTTCCTGTCTACATGGTTCCAAAGTCACAGACTGTGGGTTTTGAACCTCTCATTCGAAAGACTTTTGTGCGTTTTGTGTATTCAACTTGACATTGTGTGTTCCAGGTTTATCTCCATCGCAGAAAGATGTCTTTCTATGGCCCGTGCAACGTGCCATGCGAGAGTCCACACCCAATGCCAAGTGCTGTCTCCTACCACGAGCCTTGTGTCATCCAGTGCCCTGACTCGGTGCACGAGACTGACTCGCCGCCGGGTGTTGCGATCATCCCCGGCCCAATTCTCACCACTCTCTCTCATTATTCTCTAGTGGGATCCTCAGCGCTACTTGACATGGAGCGACCATTCGGTCCCAAAATGTGTCTTGGCTCTGAGGGTTGCATGAACTCATTTGATTAGAGTTTATCGTCCTTTGACACAAGATGCTAGAATCCTTATTCATCCCAGCCGCCCAATATGCTCTGCTACGAAACCTGAGAGCCATGTTCAACCCAGTAGGAGCAGTCAGGATAGAAATAATAGATTCATGGTTGAGCCCCCAGAACTCCCATTCAAGCCAAAACTAGAGCTGGGTGAGAAGAATTCTCAAGGCAGTTAAAATTCTCTACTTTAAATAGCTTAGTTTTGTTCCAAATTAGAAATAATTTTTGAATTTGAAATGGAATTTATGAAAAAGTGTGGTCTTGACTTTTTACAGATTTTATAGTAAACTATAAAATTAAATTAAAAAACTAAAAGCGGCTTTGAAATGAGAAATCAAATGTGCAATTCCTATGCTATCTGATGATGACACAAAACACTTCCCTCCCCTCCAATTTCAAATCTCATTGAAATTGACAATCTACTGTGGAAAGTTTCAATTTAGCTGAAATGTACATTTTCCTTTGTATGTACATTTTCTATTGGAAAATTAACCAACTATTTGGTAACTCTTAAAATTAGGCCTAACTAAGTTTCTCACGTGATACGTTACTTTAGATTTATAACATAATGGCTTTCCAGCTTAATTATCTGCTTACAATGTGCTTTGCCCTATCTGATGCTGTCTGGGACAAACCGAGTGACAAGAAATAGATGAAAATGGGATTTGATTGTTAAACTCTGTAACAATAACAAAATGCAAATCTCAGAGTGGGCGATTAGATGTAGCCTTTTTTGAATCCCTGGAAATGTTTTCTTTATATTCAGAATTATTTCATTTGGCAAGGATATACTCTATTTGTTATTCTCATTAAAAATTGTGCTGCATCACAGAATTGCTCGTTTTCTTTTCTATTCCTTTCTCTATTTACAAACCATTCTGATGAAATTCACCCAGTAGAGATGGTGAAGTCTGAGTCTATGAACTATTTAACACGGCCTGATGCTGAAATTACAGGCTAACCACGCCCCTTATATGGTCTTCAGCATTTTGCTGGCCCTCTGCAAAGGTGATTTTCACTCTTGGCACTCATTTCGGAACTCATCCTATGGTGTGGCAATTCTGCTTCCTGGAAAGGTTTGCTTCTATCTGCTAGCTGCTATGTATCAAAGAGAGAGGCAATGAAATAAAGAAATGGTGTTTATTATGAAAATACATCTGTGCTCTAAATATTTATTTAGCTAGACAGGGACGTTACTGGCTGTTCCACTGTCAGGGAGGGAGGGAGGGGAAAGGGTCCACTTTGCTGCCTTCCTGGCTCTGGCTGGGGTGCCCAGACGGCAGATGAACCTGCACCTGCCCCAGCTGAGGGACATGTTAGATAAGGGACAGGTTGGAGAGACATCCACCAGGGATGGTCTAGATGGTGCTGGGTCCTGCCATGAGGGCAGGGGACTGGACTCAATGACCAGGGCTGGCCTTACCATGAGGCGAACTGAGGCAGCCTCATCAGGTGCCAGACTGGGGTGGGGGCACCACTAGGACCCAGAGTGTAGAAAATTGTGTCTGCTGCTGATGCAGATGTATTCTCTCTTCTCTGGATGCACAGAGATGGTGGTAGAGTAGAACAGGAAAAAGGCAGAATTGAGACCTTTCAAAGTTTTGGCCCAAGCGAGAGGGCATGGGGGCGTCATTTGAGCTCCCCGCCTCAGGTGCCAAAATATTGTGGGCCGGCCCTGTCAATGACCTCTTGAGGTCCCTTCCAGTTCTAGTGCTCTATGATTCTACTTGGCGCTCAGAAACACTCACCCGTTGTTCATGTCTATTTCGCTTATTTTGAACTGGAACATTTGCCAAGTGTTGCTCGGGTCCTTGACTCAATTTTTGTTTTACTCTCTTAAATACACAATAGATTTGTTGCAAGGTTTTGCCAGCAGATGGCTCCCTACGTCACAAAATAAGAACCCCGGTGCTCAGGTCCTTAATTTTTGTTTTTCTTCATTTAAATACCTGCTCTGGGGTGGGGCAGAAGAGCAGGGGTTCAGGGTGCAGGCTGCCCCGGGGACAGAGGACGACCCCAGCCCTCTCTCACCGCAGCACTTGTGGCCAGGTAAGAAGCAACTCTCCATGGCCGCTGCAACTCCAGCGGGCACAGCCAGGGGCGGGGTGCATGTCCCTCTGCTGGGGCTACATCTACACTGCACCTCTCTTGCGCAAAAGCCTATGCAAATGAAGCAAGTATTAGCATATTGCCATGCTTCATTTGCATAATTAATTAGGGGCCTGAAAAAATGAGAAAGAACGGCTCTTACGCAAGAGGGGTTTTTTGTGCAAAAAGGAGTTGTGTAGATAGCTCCTTTTTGCACAAAAGCCTCTTGCACAAAAACGGCCGCTAATTAACTATGCAAATGAAATGTGGCAATATGCTAATCTGCACTTCATTTGCATAGGCTTTTTCGCAAGAGAGGTGCAGTATAGACGTAGCCTGGGGCAGATCCAGGTTCATCTGCCATCTGCCCGCCCCCCGCCCCCCGCCAGAGCGAGGAATGCAGCAAACTGGGCCCTTCCCCTCCTGCCCTGAAAAAGGGAAACAGCCAGCAATGTCCCTGCACAAATTTGGAGTGGCAGAGCTTTGGCCTCCTCCATCCTCCCTAAAAGGTGACTGGGAGGTGGGAGGCTCAGGGTTGGGGCAGTCCTGGAAGGGGGGGGGGGGAAGGAAGGGTCCCCAACCTGCCCCTTTCGTTTGCCTGGTGATGTCTCTTTTCTGTATGATGTTATGCATCCCTGTACGAATCGGGGGGGGGGACTGCAGCACCCCCTACCCTCACTAAAGGGCACCTGGTGGGGAGAGGCTTGAGGCGGGGCAGTCCTGGATGAGGTGGGGGTGGGGGCACACCCGCAGTCAGCCCCTTTCAGCTGCTTGATTCTCTCTCTTTTTCTGTGTGGTTCTATTAAAAGCAATCCCATTTTGGGCACATCCCATTTTCCTGGCACAACCTAACCATGACCTTGGTTTAAGTTATAGGGGAAGCCCCATACCGAATTTGGTAGTCCCGGCGCTTACAATTTTGGAGGAGTTTCTGAGCAAACAGACACAGACATGCACTCACAGACACACAAACTCTCAAATATATAATAGATAACCTTTGAGGATTAGTGGTACTCTTTGAAAAAGAAGTTTTGCATTTCCAACTTTTTGGTCCCAAATTGGACTGATTTTTTTTTCCAGAAATGTATGATGGGATGGGAAATCCAGTTCCAACCCTTCTGTAGTTGGGTATTTTTGCTGCACACTCTGTTGAACCGGGATGTGTGTGTCTGGTTAGGACAAAAGATGATTCATGCCAAGTTGGTGTAGATACAGCTGTCCTTCGCTGCAAAGACTGTATTGATTTGGGCTAGATATGAGGGAGCTGCAGACAACCCACACTCATACCTTGAGTTGCGATAGGACCGAAAGTCCGTTCCACTTAGGGTATGTCTACACAGCAGGGTTAAAGTTGAATTAAGCGATGCAACTTGAGCTATGTCAATTGCATAGCTTAAGCTGAAATAGCTTAACTCGGCTTTTGGTGCTGCCTACAGAGCAAGAAGTCAGAGGAAGAACACTCTTCCTTCAACTTCTCGTACTTCTGAGGGTTACAGGAGTCAGAGTAAGAAGTCCTTCAGTTCAACATTATTTTGAAGTAGCAGTGTACACATGGCACTGGCAGTGTACACATGCACTATGTTATTTCGGAATGACGTCGGTTATTCCAAACTAACGCTGCTGCGTAGACGTAGCCTTACACTCCTGCTGCCTTAAAGCTTTCCCCATTACTAACCCCGGAACATGGAATCTGGGCTTAGGGCAAAAGCCCATTCTTATCCTGAGGATTATTAGCATATTATTAGCATATCCGTAGCAGCATATGGCTGCTGAGTGTAATTCAGCAGTTTATGTTGTCTTCATGAGGGGAAGTAATGTTGCTCAGTAGCACAGGTCTGGATGCTGTATAGGAATTACGGGGATCCCATGTAGCTGGGAATTAAAGGCCAGCTGGGAAGGACAGCCTGGAATCTACAAATGTTTAAGAAACATTTTAAATAGCCACTAGTATCCTCCAACGCCATTATAAGGTTGCGCAAGATAAAGTCTGCCAAATCCACTTACGAAATGACCCAGGAGGAAGACTAAGAGGGAGAGTCTGTAGCTTCCTGGGAACAAAAGATTTCAAAGAGCATCACGAGCGTTACATACGCAAAGTATTTTACTCTAATATTAAATAGCATGCTCCTGGGTTTAGATGCCACAGGGTTGAGTAATAGCATCACTTTATGATATGTGGCAAGGTCACATCACTCCCTTAATCAAGCCTAATTTACAGCCTCATAATTTGAGGCCACTTGATTTTCCATTAAAAGAGAAAAGCCTTTCATTTATTTTCCAACTTGGCGTTCCCCAGTCAGATCCTCAGCGTGTGTAAATGCAGCACAAGTCCACAAAATTCCATGATGCTCCTTCAGTTTACACCAAGGGAGGAACTGACGCTAAACATTTTCCTAGGACAACCCAGCGTGGCCCGTGATTTAGTTTCTCTTCTGTGTTGTGAAAGGATGAGCTGCCTTTTACGACATTTTTAAATTTGCTCTGAGCTTCAGGCTCCCTTGGCCTTCAACAGGAAACTTAGAAAACTAAAAGTCAAGGGTTTCACTGACAACTTGCAGGGCCCAACGTGCGACATCGTCAAGGGGACGCATTTGCAGAGGGCAGCGACTCTTTTCGTAATAAAGCCCCTTTAAGGTATTTCAACTCAAGATCAGCGTTCCCTGTAAGCTGGGCACTTGTGGTGTCACTCAGGAGAGATTCAAAGGCTGCCCAGCTGATTAGTAGAGTGCCCACCACTAGGTTTTTTGTTTCTACTGATGGTGCACATTCACACCTGCCTCGGTGCACATACAAATTTATTCTGCACATGTATGGAAAGGGTTAGAGGAAACATTACTCGAGATCCAAAAATGCCACTTTTGAAAATTGCCAGCTTGTGTTTAGCTAAAGACACCCTGGCTACGTCTAGACTGGCATGATTTTCCGCAAATGCTTTTAACGGAAAAGTTTTTCCCGTTAAAAGCATTTGCGAAAGAGCGTTTAGATTGGCACGGTCGCTTGCGCAAAAGCACTTTGCGGAAAAGCGCCGTGCTAATCTAGACGCTTTACACAAGAAAGCCCCGATCACCATTTTAGCCATCGGGCTTTTTGCGCAAAAACAATTCTGGGTTGTCTACACTGGCCCTCTTGCGCAAAAGCATTTGCGCAAGAGGGCTTGCCAGCGGGAGCGTCATTGTATTATTTGCGCAAGAAGCACTGATTTTGTACATTAGAAAGTCAGTGCTCTTGCGCAAATTCAAGCAGCCAGTGTAGACAGCTGGCAGTTTTTCCGCAAAAGCAGCTGCTTTTGCGGAAAAACTTGCCAGTCTAGACATAGCCCCTGAGTGATCTTGAGTAAGTCAATCTCTCTCCTCTTCAGCTTACTCATTGGTTCAACGGGGCACAGCCAGACTTTTCTAGCTGTCTTTGGTATCCATCTATTTGAGGATTTTTCATTGCTCCCACTGGTGCCGATCGTTGTTGGAGACAACATAAAGAACACGGAAATGTAAGACTAAAAAAAAAAAAACCTGGAAAGGATGTCTAGTTCAGCCTTATGTGCTGAGACAAGACCAAGAATACCTAAACCATCCCTGACAGGCGTTCTTCAAAACCTCCACTGATGGGGATTCCACAAATCCCCTTGGAAGCATGTTCCGGTGCTTAACTATCCTTCAAGCCAGAAACCTTTTCCTAAAAGCTCACCTAAATCTCCCTTGCTGCATATGTAGCCAATGACTTCTTGTCCCACCTTCAGTGGACCTGGAGAACAAGGGATCACCATCTTGTTTAGAATAGCCCTTCACATGTGTAGACATAACCTGATAGACCTTCAGGCTACAAGGTTTTTTTGTGGCGGAGAGTATGCTAATGACGGACTCATTAGCATGAGTCGCGATGTCATTAGCATATTTTCTGCCGATGCTTTTTGCGCAAGGGGTTTTTGCGCAAAAAGAAGCAGTGTAGCCGCTTCCGTTTTGTGCAAAAAACCCCTTTTGCGCAAGATCCAGGAGAGGCATAAAGATTGCGCGCAAAAAGCATGGGCAGAAAATATGCTAATGACATTGCAACTCATGCTAATGAGTCCGCCATTAGCATACTCTCTGCTGCAAAAACCTTGTCGTGTAGACAGCCTCAGAGCCCAGAGGGATCACTGCTCTAATGCAACTTGGCAATCTCTAAGTCCCCAAGGTATTTGCTGACCTGTGCTAAGTGCCCTACATAGAACTTATTGCTCCTAATTCTTCCCTGCTTACAGGAAGCTCTGCTTGGAATGTGAATAATGATTCAAGAACACTTCTAGCAACGACAATTTTCTTTTTCCCCCGGAAGAGCAGGGTCTTGATTCCTCTAACCGATTTCCAAACCATGAACTATCAGGAGAGCTGACAGCCTCCGCAGGCTGCTGGGCAAGGTCGGGGAAGAGTGCTGGCTCCGTGCAGGAAGGGGCGGAGCCTTGGGTAGAAGGGGCGGGGTCAGGGCAGCCAGGCAGCATGGGGGGCTGCAGTGCAGACCCTCAGAGTTGCACGGAGCACACAGTGCAGCGCAGGGGCAGCAGTTTAAAGTTTAAAGGGGCCAGGACTCCGGGTGCTGTCACTGTTGGGCCCCTTCGAATCACCAGGTCCTGGGGCAACTGCCCCTTTTGCCCCCCTGCTGTCAGTGAGCCTGCCAAGTATCCTTAGTCTCACACCTCATATCTTCCGCGTAGGGTCCAGCACAGAGCAGTAAGTTTGATATTTCAATTCCAAGCCCTTGTGCAATGCGACACTTTCCTTTCATCCCCCTTGCTCCTCAGCCCAAAGGAGGGAGCTGCCCTGGGCAGCCCAGGGGGGCTCACCCTGAGTCCCTGGACCCAAAGCAGTGGAGCCATGACAGCAAGGCCCTCGAGACCTGAATTCCCAGTTGCTCTGGGATAAAACTCACCCCGGGCCTCAGAGCAGAAGGCCGGCACAAGTCCCTGTACAGCCGTTCTGCAGACAAGCACCTGGGGATCACAGCGGATGAGAAGCTGGAGATGAGTCAGCAGGGCGCCCTTGTAGCCAGGAAGGCTAACGGCGTATTGGGCTGCGTTAGTCTAGAAATGAACCACAACCCCCTGGGGTCAAACTCATAGTCCACGGAACATGTGGTTGGAAAGACACCTGTAGACTTCAATGAGCACTGACGGCTTAGGAGCAAATGGCGTTCGGTTAATTCCCACTCACTCAAGAGGAGCCCGTAGAAAATTAGAAATGAATTTGCCCCCCTAAAGTTTTGAGAGAGAAGAATCCTGTAGGCTCCAACATGCATTTTATATGAGCTCGGACTGGGAACTGAGTAATAAGGAAATTGGGAGCAAAACAATGGCAGACACACGAAGAGTCGCATACGCAACCACGCTCAGTTCATAAGCGAGCAGGACTTCCTGCATACAGGGCGGCTCATGGCCTCCAGCAATTTCAGAACGCCTATAAAAGTCCTCCCAACTCAGGGCTCAGCTAAAGGCTTCTCTTGACTCATTCTCCTCCGTGAACTGAGTAAGTCCAATTGACTCAATTGGTTTTATAACTATCTTTGGGTAACTAATTACTTTAGAGAGAGTTTTATTAACCTAGGACCAAGTGCGGCACAAAAATCTGTGTGTTTCCCAGCAGGGCTGAGGGAGGTGTCTTGCCATAAATCTATGTTTGTAGCCAGTTAGTAGCACTGGGGATGCAGCCGGTCTAAAAAAGTGTTCTCCAAAGTCACATATGGATTTGAGACAATCTTCCCCTGTTAGTTGTATTTGGATAATGGGAAAGCAAATACCTTAGATAATGAACAAATTCCTTTTGATTCTAGCCATTTGCATTGCTTTGGGATATGCATGTGCAACCTGGGATGAGAAATGATTGAGATGAATTTATCTATTGACTGTATTTTACTGCTGTTTTCCAGTTCGTTTCTCTAGAGATATAGGGCTGTAGCAGTGGCTTAGCACTCAATAAATGCACTTCACACCTTCAGCTGCTTTATCTGGAGTCATGGCAAATGACACCAGCTGTGGAATAATCCTATTGTCTTGTTCCTACAGTGATCAGCTTTCATAGATCACTATTATAATATAACTTTATTGCTGTTTTTAAATTCATTTGGTCTCTGCAGCTGAAAACTTGTAAAGCTATTTATGAAAAATGGTAAAGCTCCTTGCAGTCAAAGCCAACTTCTCCCTTGAGAAGAAAGGCTCTGTGGTCATGTTTTTTCATTATGGAGCACTCCATGCCTTGGAAGAAGCTGAGAGTGTTTAAATTTGTGGATTAAATTAGTTTAATCCAGTATGGATATTTCTATGTTCTTATGTGAGCATGTAGCAATTTTAGATCCACACCCTCGGCTTCAAATGAAGCAGCACAGCCTTGCTGAAGGCAGGGGAACCAATTATAAAGACGCAGTCCTTAAGGTTTGTTGTGACAGAGCTTGACTTTGTTTCTTCAGCAATGATTGCTGACTCACAAGCTTCAAGAAACAAGAGTACCAGGGTGATTTGGAAAAACTGGTTTGCGTGCTAAGATGAAATCTCAGCCAAGGAACTGGCATAATGAACACCGTCCCCACCCTCCAGCATGCTATAATTGTCTAGGGTAGCTTGGAAACACCCATCCATGATACACTAGAGAGAAATGTTGTGTTCCCTTATTAGTCAGGTCTCCCCCCGCTCTCATCCGTAGCAATCACTGTTCTGGGAGTGGGAGGAGACCAGTTCTAGGGAAAGGCTGGACATAAGCTCAGAAAGGTGAGTAAAGAATTATTTTACTACTTGGAATTGCTGACTTAGCAGCTTAAGAAACAAAGTCCCCTGCAGCACTGAGCTGGACTGGTTTGCATGTTAAGATTGAATCTGAAGAGGGAATTAGCAGGATTACTCTTTCCCCAGCCCTACCACAGGCTAGAGTTGTCTGAGCTGCTTTGAAAACACCAGCTGCCCATGAGCCAAATACTCTTCAGTGTGTCTTTCACTTATTATAGTCATTGTTTTTAACCCACCTCTCACCCTTCCTCATTGTGTTGGGGGTAAGCGAACAAATCCAGGAGGTTACATGCTATTTCCACAGACAACTTTAGGTAGAATAGTCAACTGACCCCAGCACAGACTAGATGGCCTTGTAGTTGGACAGGGCTTCAACACCCTGGGTCTTCAGCATCACTGACCAGCAAGCCTTCTCTCCCTGCCTAGGCTGTACCCACTTGTAAGACTGGGGCAGTAATCCTGCCTCCTCCCTTGGGTTGGCTCAGGCAAGTTAGTCCCAATTCTAGGGAGCTGGCATGCTATCTCTGGCTGTGTCTGTACAGCTCACCCCCTCCCTTCTCAGCCACAGCCTCTCAGAGCGACTAGGATTGGCATGGCAGATTGAAAGACATTGCAGCTGGCAAGGCCCCAGTTCTAGTCCCAGCACCTCCCCCAGAGCATTCCAGGTAGCATTTGTGCCTTAGCTCCCTTAGGAGCAGAACAGGGACTGTGGCTAGGAATGGCAGGCAGCTGCTGGGAGAAATGGAGAGTGCACAGAGCAATTAAAAGATTTCTTAATCTGAAAGAAGGCTGCTACTTACAGAGCCCCACCTAGGACAGTCAGCAGCCCAGCAATCGCCCCCAGCTCTACTACCAGGCCACACCTGCTGCTTGTCTGGCCAGCAATAGCCTAGCTTGTGAACCAGAGACACTCCAAAGGAAGCTCCCAGGCTCAATATAGTCATTCTCTACTGCTTTAGGAGACCCCTTCCTCCTAGCTCCTTCCAGCCACTGCAAGACATCTCTGCCTAAAGGGGTCTCCTCTTTTAAGTAGCTATGCCTAGCCCTAGCTCACTAGAGCGTTTGCTCCTCTCACACCTTAGCCTTCCCTGCAAAAACATGTTTGCTTCCAGCAGTCCCTCCACCTGACACCACACCTCTCCAGCGAGCTCGCTGAGCAAGCCGCCTTCCTATGCAATCAGCCCAGAGTCAGTCATATGGCCAGGTTTCCCCAGCTGAGGAGTCAGGTGGGGAATTAGCACAGGTGGGGCAGACACTCAGCTCCCGTATATAACCAGCCAGGCCCTGACCCTCTGAAAGCACCAGGGCTCGGCCTGGGGGGGGGGCTAAGGGTGAGAGGGGTGAGACACGCACAGAACAACCTTTCTCAGATGAGTAGGGCAGACTGGGCAGAGGAGATGCCTTTTACAGCATCCACAGAAGCAGGAATGGGTCTGGCTGAGTGAGGGGCAGAGTGCTGGTTCGCCCAAGGAGCTGTCAATTTACCGTGTACTAACTCAGTGGCTTTCAAACTCTTTTCCCCTTCATGACCCCGTTGAGGAAAAGGGCTGAGGCCTGTGACCCAACATAACCAGACTGGAGTGTGGGCTCGGGGGCCGGGCTGATGAACGTTTTGGGCCATAGGAGGGGGCTTGTGCTGGGGCAGGAGGGGGTTACCTTGAGTGGCTCCCAGGTAGCAGAGGGGGCTAAGGCAGCTTCCTGCCTCCCCTGGTAGGACCAGGCTGCCCCCAGCAGCAGACTCCCATGTTAATGCTCAGAGCAGGGGCATTGTGTGGAGCTCTGTATGCTCCTCCTGTCCAACCCCTCCCCACACACACACCTAAGAGTTGGGGCTACTGCTGCCTACTTCTGGGGTGCAGTGCAGTCTGTAGTGCCAGGACAGGCAGTCTTTAGCCGCCCCCCCCCCAGCTGCTCACCTGGTCCCCCTGCAGCAACAAGACCCAGTGCCGGATATTCCACCTCCCACTCCTGGGCTCTGACCCCCAGTTTGAAAACCGCTGTCCTACCCCCTCGCTGACCGCGTGGACCCTGCTACCACGCACTCAGACTATGTCTACCCTGGCGGCTTATTGCGCAAGAACATCTTGTGCAAGAAGTCTTGTGCAAGAAATGTCCACACTGCCATGTGCGAGCTGTGCTTTGCGCAAGAGCGCCCATGGCAGTGTGGACGCTCTCTTGCGCAAGAAAGCGCCGATGGCCATTTTATCCATAGGGCTTTCTTGTGCAAGAAATCCCTGCCCAGCGTCCACACTGCCCTCCTGTGCAAGAGCTCCAGCGCAAGAGGGCTTACACCTGATAGAAAAGAGCGTAGCTCTTGCACAAGGAGCCATCTCTTACCACGCCGTACTGCAAATTTCCTTGCGCGAGAGCGGGTGGGCAGTGTAGACACTCTGCAGATTCTTGCGCAAGAACGGCCATACTTGTGCAATAACCCGCCTGTGTAGACATAGCCTCAGTCTGGAGCACGCTGGAACTCCGTGCCCATTGCTGGTGCCACCTCGTGCATGGCAGACTAGTGAGCCGCAGCTGCACCGCCTGGCTTGGGCGCACTAACCCGCTGCATGGAGAAGTCCTGGGAGCGTGACAAGGGCACGGTGGGGCTGGGTAGGATGGAGGCTGAGGATGAAAGGGACAAGTAAGCAGAGGCAGCTTTGTAGCCAGGAACTCTGGCTAGCCTAGGCCTATCTCCCTATCCCTCTGTCCTTACGCAGTTCTCGCTGCCTTGGTACCTGTGTTTCTGCTAGCACTTGTCTCCAATTTACACTGCCCCCTCCTCTGTTCTCAGGTGTATCCCTATCCCAGAAAGATGTCTTTCCAAGGGCCAGCGATGCGCACCCAGAGCTCCCAGCCGTGTGAGGTGAAGTGCGCAGAGCCGTGTGTTCTCACGCACAATGAGCCCTGTGTGGTGCAGTGTCCAGACACACGAGTGATCATCTACCCGCCGCCGGTGGTCGTGACCTTCCCGGGGCCCATCCTCACCACTTGCCCTCAGGAGAGTGTAGTGACGGCCGCAGGGCCACCAGATATTAGCCTGGCTGAGTCGAGTGGTATGATATCTGCAGCGTCGGGTGGCAGCGGCAGTGTGGGGCCACAGATCAATGGATGCGCTCCAAAGGCCACAGCAGGACTCGAGTCCCGGTACACCTCAAAATACTCCTACACTTCCCGATTGTCTGGGCAAGGTCTGGGTGAGTCCTACTGCTATGGAAACCGCCAGTTGTAGTCCACCCATGCAGGTTGGCCACAGAACAAAATGAAAAACAGAAATAAGAAGGCCAGGTGGGAAGAGCCCTCAGGAGGCATCGAGTCCAACCCCCTGCCCAGAGCAGGACCAACCCCAACTCAATCATCCCAGCCAGGGCTGTCAAGCTGGGACTTCAACATCTCGAGGGAAGGAGATTCCACTCCCTCCCTAGGGAGCTTCCATCCCAGTGCTTCCCCATCCTCCTAGGGAAATCGTTTTTCCTAATATCCAACCTAGATCTCCCCCACTGCAACTTGAGACCTTTGCTCCTTGTTCTGCCTTCTGCCACCTTTCTATATCCTCTTTGGAACCCCCCTTCAGGTTTGGCACTTGACCGTGTGGATGTGGCTTTAGGAAGGGCTGAGCAACAGAAATCCATTTTGGGCATGAGTGTGTCGGCCTTCTGAAAATCAGAGCTGTCGATGTCGTTTTGTTCTGTTCTTCTGCACCTTAGACATGCACTCTCATGGCTCCCCCAGCTTAGTTCTCTGTCCGTTTCAGTGGTTGGAAATGGGACTGGATTGTCAAACACTGCAGCTGCAACACAGAAAACTACATAACACGCACCACCTGGGAGTGGATGATTGGGTGCAACCAGTTCTGAATTCTTGGGAATATTGTCTTTATACTCTGCATTGTTTTATCCTGCAACTTTATACCCCCTTCTCATTCTCATTAAAAATGTTAGTGCATCACAACATTGGCCTTTGATTTTCCTTTGTCCTTTATTATTTACTAGCCAATTAGCCCGTCGTAAGACAGGATTTTCAGGTCTCTTCTCCACATCGGTCTTCTCTCCTGAGCCTCCGGTCTCTCTCTCTCTCTCTCTCTCTCTCTCTTTCTCCTCCTACTGCCGCCCCCTCTCTCTCTTTCAGCTCTCCTCCGCCTCCTGCCTCTCTCTCTGTCTCTCTCTTTCACTTCTCCTCTCCCTCCTGCCTCTCACTCTGGGGACCGCGGAGCCCAAATGGCCGTTTGGGCTACGACTCCCCATGCTGCATGGGGGGCGTGGAGCCCAAACGGTCGCTTGCGCCACTTGCTCCCACACGGCGGCCCTGGCTGAGCAGCGCAGAAGTCAGCTGAGCGCCACGGCAGGAGGCGAAGGGGGGCCGGGCGGTGATGTTCATGGCCAGGGAGTGGGGCCTGGAGCCGCTGTCACGCCACACGGCACCGCCCTGCTCCCCTTCACCTCCCGCCGTGGCGCTCGGCTGACTTCTGCGCCGCTCAGCCGGGCCGCCGCAGGGGACCAAGTGTCCGTTTGGGCTCTGCCGTGGCGGCCCGGCTGAGTGGCACAGAAGTCAGCTGAGCGCCACAGCAGGAGGCGAAGGGGAGTGGGGCGGTTACGTACACGGGCAGGCCCCACCCCCTGGCCACGTACGTCACTGCCCCGCCCCTCTTCTCCTCCCACCATGGCGCTCGGCTGACTTCTGCGCCACTCAGCCGCGCTGCCGCAGGAGAGCAAGCAGAGCAAGCGGCCGTTTGGGCCCCGCACTCCCCATGCAGCACAGGCCGCCCAGAGGGAACAGCCAGCATTTCAGCAACAGCGCCCCCCAGAGGGAACAGCCAGCATTTCAGCAACAGCGCCCCCCAGAGGGAACAGCCAGCATTTCAGCGTTACAGACTCTCAGACACTGGGCTACTATATATATGACTAGAAGACTTACCTGGCGTTGCCTGAGTCCTTCAGGGCAGGAGGCTGGTGGTGTGGGAGGTACAGGAGTTAGAGCAGGGCCTTGGGGATATGGAGGAGTGGGGGGCGGGGCAGGGCAGGAGTCTGGGGCTGTGAGGGGTACAAGAGTGAGGGTTAGGGGGTGAGAAGGGACTCAGGATGGGGGGGGTCCTATCTGTCAGGGGTTTTCTCTTCCCCCTTCCCCCCCAGCCAGCAGGGGTTTTCTTGCCCCCAACCTCCCCCCATCCGACCATGAGGGGCCTTCTGTCTGCCCCCAGCCTCCTCCCATTTGGCCACCAGGGGCCTTCTCTTCTCCCAACCAGCACTGTGGCCGAGGGCCGGGGGGAGGAGGGGTTTGGTACAGGGGGGTCCTTACCCAGTCTGGTGGCAGGCAAGATGGCTGAGCCAGCCCTACTGGCCATTCTCTTGGTGGTGCAGCTGCTCCCGGGGGTGACTCTGCGCCTAGCTCTCCCCTCCGCTCGCTGCCCCCAGTGGCCACTCACAGCATCATGTCCTTCTGAACAGCAGCCCCTCCCTTTCTGCGTTATGGAAAACACTCCCATTCCCAGCACTTCCCATTTTCTGGGCACAACCAAACCCTGACCTGGCTTTAAGCTGTTATGATACGAGGAAGCTACATGCCAAATGTGGTGGCCCCAGCTCTTACCGATTAGGAGGAGTTCTTGAACGAACAGACTCACAGACAGACACTTTGAAAATATATAAAAGCTTCAGAGGGGTAGCCGAGTCGAAAATATATCGCTAGAGATAGAGACTTCTATGGATGTTGAGCAGAGGAACTACTTTGAATTCCTTCCGTCCCACACAAGCCCTGTTGTGAAAGAAGAATCTGGCCTTTTAAATGGTCAGTAACGCTGACCCGGCTCTGATACAGGGGTCTAATCTGTTTCCGTGCCCACACTACTGAGTGGAATTTTCCGTTCTGGCTGGGCGAGGTGACAACAAATACAGGGAGACTGACCAATTTTTCAGTTCAATGCACGTGGAGTTCTGGAAACTTCTGTGCGTGGGGCGGAAGATTTGAAATTTCTGAAAAATGTCAGCAAAGGAAATAAGTCAGCCACAGCGGTGTTCCTGTCAAATGAAGCATTGCATCGGCAGACCTCTTACAAAATACAAGCAAGGGCAACGAAGGGCTAGATTCCCAAAGCGGGGTGAGGAGGAGTTGTCCTTATTACAGCCAAACACAGGGGTGAAGACACCAGCGTGGGATGTGGGAAACCAGGGGGTACAATTGAATTGCTCTATCGCTGACTAATGGATGGGCGGGGGGGGAGACTGGCTCTGTACTCCCAGCAGGGGCAGGCCTAGGAACAGCCAGTCCTCAGCATCACACAGACTGTGCTGCCGCAGCCTCACCAAGCCCTTAGCGCTGCCTGGCATGTGCCGCCTGGGGCTCTGGCAGCAAGTTAAAGGCTCTAGGGATCCACCCGCCACTGCGCCACAGTAGGGAGCTGAGTGTTTTGTCTGTCTCCCACCTCCTCAGCGAGTACCCTCCTATCCGGTGTTACAGCCATTCCCACCCTTTCTTTTTCCTCAAGCCACATCTCCACTTGTGGGAAGATCGATGCTCAAGTGATCAATCCTCTGGTATTTGATTTAGCAGGTCTAGTAAAGGCCCACTAAATCGAACACTGAAGGTTCCCCTGTCAGCACTGGTACTCTTCACTGTCATGAGGAGTTAGGGAAACTCATGGGAGTGTTTCTCCCATTGACTAACGGCTGTGACCCCTTGAGCCGAGCTTGGTGCTGTGATGTCAACTCCAGCGACGTTCTGTATGTAGTTGCAGTTGTGTGCCTTAAGACGAACTTCCCGGGTAGTATAGACCTGGCCTCAGCGTCTATGCATGTATTTTATACAAAGTGATATAGCCCCAGTAGACATCTGCCTCAGAATGCCCTATGGCTATAGAGTCATAGATCTAAAGCGCAAAAGGAACCATCAGATCTTCCAGTCCGATCCTGACACATCACGTTACACTATCACCCAGCACGGGCATGCTAAATCCAGCCACAGAAGTTAGGCCAAATTATCATAGCCCACGAGAAACCAGGTTATTATGCACTACAAGCAGCGAACTGCAGCAGCGTTGAAGGCTCTTGCAATAGAAGGGAAATGATAGAGATGCACCAAGTTAACCCAGAAAATAAGACAGAGAACATTGTATTGCCTCTATATAAAACCATGGTATGCCCACATCTTGAATACTGCATACAGATGTGGCTGCCTCATCTCAAAAAAGATCTCTTGGCATTGGAAAAGGTTCAGAAAAGGGCAACAAAAATGATTAGGGGTTTGGAAGGGGTCCCATATTGAAGAGAGATTAAAAAGTCTTGGACTTTTCAGCTTAGAAAAGAGGAGATTGGGGTGCATATGATCAAGGTCTATACAATCTTCACTGGTGTAGAAAAAGTGAATAAGGAAAAGTGATTGACTTATTCCCACAATAAAAGAACTAGGAGTGTCATCAAATTAAATTAATAGGCAGCAGGTTTACAACAAAGTTTTTCTTCCACTGTCAACCTGTGGAACTCATTGCAAGAGGATGTTGTGAAAACTAGGACTTTAACAGGGTTCAAAAAAGAGCTAGATAAATTCCTGGAGGTTAGGTCCATCAATGGCTATTAGTCAGGATGGGTAAGAACGATGTCCCTAACCTCTGTTTATCTGGAAATGGGTGACAGGAGAGGGATCACGGGAAGATTACCTGTTGTGTTCTGTCCCCCTGGGGCATCTGCCATTGGCCACTGTTGGCAGACAGGATACTGGGGTTGATGGACCTTTGGTCTGACCCAGTATGGCCGTTCTTATGCCAGTTCCTACACCCACCTGCTACAGAGGAAAGTGAAGTGTCCAATGTTCCTGCCAGTCTGGCCATGTCTATACTACAGAGTTTTTCAAACCTGGAAAAATTCTGCTGCATGCAGGGAACGCATCCGCTCTTTCGTATCAGTTTGCGAAAAAGCGGACACGTTCTTTTGGAAGCCCTGTATTCCTTGTTTTCTGAGGAATAAGAGCTCTTCCAAAAGAGGAGGTTTTTCCCACATTTGGCCCCGTGTAGACGGGCCAAATGTCGGAAAAGCCTCTTCCGAATAAAAGAATCGGAAAAAGTACACAAATAGCAGTTTGCAATTTGCGTACCTTTTTCCAACAAATAACTGCAGTGTAGACATAGACTCTGGCTTGAGGGGAAATTCCTTGCTCACCCCACATATGTGAATCAGTCAGATCCCGAGCACCTGAGCAAGAACCAGCCAGCCACACACCAGCGAGAGAGAGAGAGCTCAGAGACCTGGCCTGACGCAGCCACGGCCACTCCTGCTGCGTCAGAGAAAAGGAGAATAAAAGGAACACCTCGGGGCGGTGAGAAACCCCTTCTCTTCGCAGGCGGCTGGCTGCATGAAGCAGGATCTTCAGGAACATTAGACACAAGCCAGAAGTGAGCCCCGTGCCAGTGAGCCCTGCTCCCCACTGTCCAAGCAAGCCTGTCCTACGATCGCACCCGGAAATGTGTCCAGCTCTCTCTCACGGCTAATTAGTTATTTGCCCTCGTCCCTCCCACTTGCTGGGGGAGGCTGTTCCACACCCTCACCCTTCTGGTGGCTAGAAACCTCATGTGCAGCCTGCAGGGATCACTGGCCTGACACAACATTGTCCTCTAGCTTAAATAGCTCGCTGCCCTTCCTGGTGCTTAGTCCCAGGTGTATTTCTAGATAAGTCAAATCCCCCATATTGCTTTTGTCTGTCAGTCCCCTCTCTCTCTCGCTCTCTCCTTTCTCTCGCTCTTTCTCTCTTTCTTTCTTTCTTTCTTTCTTTCTTTCTTTCTCATACATATATAATATGAGCGAGCAAAAGGGAAGCAAGGATACATCATTTTAACAACAGAAAGAACTCCCTAAGAATATCTCATTGCCCAGTGGTTAGGGCTGGCTTTGAAAAATGAGATGCTTAACTTGAAATGCCTTCTCAGAAGGGAGAGCAGAACCACTAGTCTTTTACACCCCAGATTTCCCCCCTTTCCCACATGCTTATCATTCAGAGAAAATATGGTACTAAATGTTATAAGGAATACGGGTGAATCGTTTCAGACTGACATTGAATGACGTGGTGGCCAGAAAACGCAAACACTTTCACCCGGCTCCATCTTCCAACTACAAAGGATGGAAGGGACAGGAAGGAAAGAGACAAACGACTTCCAGCTTGCAAATATTTCCCTGCTCAAAATAATCTGGGCTTGAAGATCAGAAATGAGTCCCCTCAAGGAGGGTTTCGATGAGTCGAGATCACGGGGTGGACGTTGCCTCTGTGCAGCTCATGCGTCCTGTGTGATAGACCCTGTGTACGTGCGTGTCGGACGGCAGGCTCCGTTTTGAATGTGGGGTTCATTTGTCTTGGGGGGGGAGGAAGAGGGCTACAATCCCCACGGATAGCACCCAAGGCTAGTGAAGGGGTGTTCAGACGCTTCCCCACGGAAAGGGAAGAACTGAAGGCAAAAGGCGCCTTGTGGCCGCTCCTGAGGTGAATTGGTTTACCAGGTTTCCTGGCAACCAAGGCAATTGCTAGCGGCCTGTGCTCATGTGGGTTGAAACTGAGCCAAGGGCCACAGGCAGTGGGGCCGATAGCCACCGGGGTGCCCGGGGGCAAGGGGTGTGTGTGGGGGGGTGTCTCCACACCTCTGGAAAGGGCAGGGATGGGGGCAGCCAGCCCTTAGCACCGCCTGGAGTGCAGCGCTGGCCCCCATCTGCCCCGCATGGAGGGGCAGGGCAGTGTTCCCATGGCAACTCAAGAGGCCTGGAGCTCCAGGCCCCTTTGAAGCACCGGCCCCCCCAGGCAATTGCCCACTTTGCCCCCCTCGTCCCGTAGGCAGGCCCGGCGCAGGACAGGGGAGAGTGGGAGGGTGCAGCAGGGCAGGAGCTGCTCTGTTCTGGCTCCGTGGCCGTTTTCTGCAGCTCAAGCTGAGGGGAGCCATTGCAGGCAGCCGAGGGCCTGGCAGTGAACCCTGCCTGGGGGTCTCGTTGGCACCCTCCGGTAACGAGGGGCGGGCCAAAGAGGAGTCAGGCTGGTGAGACCAGGCTGCAGGGCCCACGGGGGGAGGCCGAAGCTCCAAGTCTGGCGGGCAGGGCAGCGAGGGCGTCAGGCTGGGGGCCCCGCTCTGTGCCAGCAGCTGCTGGAGCCGGGGCCGAGCTGAGGGGACCCAGCAGCCTGAGCCGGGCTGGAGGCCAGGCTGGGCACCGGAGCAGAACGGAGCTGCAGCAGCCAGGCCCTCGGCGAGCCAGGTCGGAGGCCAGCTGTGCGCCAAGCCATCCCGGAGCCGGGAGAGGGGAGCAGAGACGGCCCCGTCCATAGGGTGGTTTGGGGCAACTGCCCCAGGCCCTGAGCTTTGGGGGCTCAGGTGGCTCGGGGACCTGCAGCCGGCAGCAGGGGTCGGACCCACCCCGCACTCATCACTGGTGTCTAGGAGCCGGCGGGAAGGGACGGGGCCCCACGCCTTGCCCCAAATCCCCAGCCTCGCCCAGCGTGGCAGGGAGCCGGTGGAGTAGAACGGGCAGCGGCCAACTTGCTCTGCTTTCCGCTGTCACCCGGTAAGTCACCGGGCTACGTTGCAGCAGGGAGCGGTCTTGGGGCAAGAGCGATAATGGGGGCAGGCAGGGGGCAGAGCAGGGGTGGGAAGAAGTGGGGCAGGCCTGAGGTGGGGGTTGTCTGGGACCCCACTTCCCCCTAGGGCTGGCCCTGGTGGTGAGCCCCTGGGCAGAGCCAGATGGGGACCCTGGGAAAGGCTGATGAGCCCCCAAACCGCTGCACCTAGGTATCCCCTGCCAAAACCATCTTCATTGGTCCCCGCGGATTCCCATTGCCCCTGCGCATCCAGATCCCCTTTTAGGCCACCTGCACCCAGACTGCCCCCCACAGGAGCCCACTTATCCCCCCCACAAAGTCACTCTGCATTGGCAACCTGCCGGCGGCTGAGCCTGCCTGCCCACGTCTGGAGCTTCTGGTGCAGGGGGGCAGGGTCCCCAGGTGTTTCTGGGGCAGAGGGGCCTGCCCCTTGTGCTGTGTCAGGATCACTCACAGCCTCACTGCCACGTCCCTGGGCCGGAGCGGGGTGGGTGAGGCTGCCGGGTGATCTCCCATCCCAGTGCAGCCAGTGGTCTGTGCTCCCCAGTGCTAGGCTGGAGGTCCCACGTGCATTTCTTGACAAATACAATTTGCAGAATTTTAAAATACCGTGCATAGAATTCTTAGTGGTTTTTTGATACAGTCTCCCCTTAGGAGCGTGGGGCGCTGTGCAGCTGTCATGGTGGGATTGCGAGGATGGTGCTGGGCAGGGGGATCTACGGGCGGGAGTTTATGGGCAGGGGGTGTGGTGTGCAGGGTGCTGGTCGGTTGAGGAGGAAGGTCGAAGGGGGTCTCGGGGCAGGGGCACTGGGAACAAGAGCATGGCAGGAGATGACATGCAGTCACGCTGGGTCTCTGGCTCCATCTGCTGTTGTGCTGAGTGCTAACAGCTCCCAGAGGCATTTGCTGCTTGTCACTAGCAAAGGATTGGGAGGCACAGCCCCGGCTGGAGAGGGAGAGGAGACAGCGGTACCCCAGTTCCAGGTTGTGCCCTGGGGAGCCTACCACAAAAGGACAGAGTAAACAGTAGCTTGTTTACTGTTGAATCAAGCTATCTAACCTCTAAGTACTTGCCCTGGTCAAAAAATCCCCAAAGATGTTGCAATACTTCAGTATTTGCCACTAGCGATATTTCATCCTTGTCCTAATAAATCCACCCAGGTCATCACTTGGGCCACCCCTGCCTGAGCCCCTGGTGATGTCTGTTAACACACGGCTAGTTCTCTCCAGAGCTGCAGTGCAGCTCCCAGGACTTGTACAGGGCAGTGTGAAAATTCCAGTGCCAGGGTGGAGGTCTGGGAACGTGCCAGGAATGGATAAAAATGGGGGATGTTCTTTGACTGTCTCTTTCCCTTGTGACATCCCTACCGGCCTGTTAGCTTCTGAATGGGACAGAGAGCTCCCTGGGTCAACGGCCCCTGACTGGGACTTGCAAGTTCGCTCTGAGGCTACGTCTAGACTGCAAGCTGCTTTCAGAAGAAGCTTTTCTGGAAGAGAGCTTCCGGAAAAGCTTATTTCGAAAGAGAGCGTCCACACAGCAAAAGTGCGACAAAAAAGCGATGTGCTTTTTCGAAAGGTAGCGTCCACACTCATTGGACGCGATCTCGCATTTCAGTTGTGATTAGTCTGGATGGAGTGGCCACCACACCATGGTGCCTGTGTTGTTTACTGAAGGCCTCTTGTTTCGAAAGAACGTCCTCTTCTGCATCCACACAGGCCTTTTTCCGAAAAAGGCTTCTTCCTCATAGAATGAGGTTTACTGCCATCAGAAAAACCCCTCCGTTCTTTCGTCTTTCTGTCGAAAGAACTCAATGGCAGTGTGGATGCAAGTATTGTGTTTCTGGAAATACACTGCCGTGTAGATGCCCCCGGAGTCAATAATGCTAAAGAGCATACTGAGGAATAGTGCAACTGTGTGGTTGGATGAATGATGTGAAATCATGCTGAGCAAAGACAGACCTTCCATGTTTGCAGCCCCTACCGCCCTGCCCAGTGGCAGAATTAAGGGGGAGACCGGGATGGGAAAGGGTAACCAGCTACCCAGTTAAGCAGTAAGCCTCACTCTAACTGGGTGATGCTGACTGGTTATGATGAACTGGTAACTGGTGAAAGCTGGAGCATCCTCTGTCCGTGGGTAGCCCAGGCCCCCCGTGGACAGAGGCTGCTCTGGAAGGGACTGGGAGCCAACAGCAGCCCCAGTCCAGGTTGGGAGTTGGCAGCCAGCCCTAGCATGGGGTTGGAGCGGGAGCCCCATGGGTTGAGGGCTGATCTACCTGGCCTGGAGCCGGTCCCGAGCCTTGATCCCACTTTAACCAGTCAATTAATTAACCGGGATTTTACATCCCTAGTTGGATAGTAGAGACCTTATCAGCCAAGTGAGATGCACACAGTTAATCCTGCCAGTGACCTGCACCACCCGCTGCGGAGAGGAGATGAAACCTCCAAGGTTCCTGCCAGACTGACCTAGTGGGAAATTCTTCCCCATCCCTCCCCTCATATGGGAATTGGTCAGAACCTGAGCCCAGGAGCAAGAACCAGCAAGCCACACCCCTGAGAGAGAGAGCTCAGGGCCCTGGCCCTCTCCATTCAATGTCCCACCTGCAGCCACAGCCACTCCTGCCATGTCCAAGAAAAGGAGGGGGGGGGAAAAGGAACACCTCGGGGCGGTGAGAAACCCCTTCTCTTCACAGGCGGCTGGCTGCATGAAGCAGGATCTTCAGGAGCATTAGACACAAGCCAGAAGTGAGCCCCGTGCCAGTGAGCCCTGCTCCCCACTGTCCAAGCAAGCCCGTCCTACGATCGCACCCGGAAATGTGTCCAGCTCTCTCTCACGGCTAATTAGTTATTTGCCCTCGTCCCTCCCACTTGCTGGGGGAGGCTGCTCCACACCCTCACCCCTCTGGTGGCTAGAAACCTCATTTGCAGCCTGCAGGGATCGCTGGCCTGTGACAACATTGTCCTCTAGCTTAAATAGCTCGCTGCCCTTCCTGGTGCTTAGCCCCCCATGTCTGTGCTTGTGTGTGTTGAACCTGTGGCCACAGGACAGCGGAGAGTGGGCAGGGATAAAGGGCAGGAGCTGCTCTGTTCTGGCTCTGAGGCTGTTTTCTCCAGCTCAAGCTGAGGGGGGCCATTGCAGGAACAGGCGCCTGAGGCAGCCGAGGGCCTTACTGCGAGAATTTGGGGGGGGGGGGTTGATGTTTTCCTTGGCCATTTCCTTGTAGCAAGAGCGAGGGCCGGGAGAGGAATCAAGCAGATGAGACTGACAGGCCGCAGGCCCAATGGGGGAGATGCCAAAGCTCCACATCAGGCCGATTGACAGGGCAGGCCGGCCAATGAGGGAGTCAGGAGGCCAGGGGCCCGTCCTCTGTGCACACTGAGCCAGAGGTGGGCTGGGGAGTGTGCAGCATCCCACGCACCAGGGCTGGCTGGGGGGACAGAGCAGGCTGCACCGGAGCCAAGAGTGGTGGGCAGAGTGTTCCCATCCATACGACGGCTGGGCCCACGCGTTGGGGGCCCACAGGATGGCCCCGCAGACTAGCTGGGGACCTGGAGCCCACCCTGCACTCCCCAGCGGTGGCTGGGAGCCACGGAGCAGGGGGGTCCTAACCCTTCCTCCAAGCCCCCTGCCTCGGCCGACGTGGCTGGAGCCAGCTGGGGCCAGGTCTCTCTGCTTCCTGCCACCCCCCATGAGTGCAGGGGAGGGCCTGACCCTGCTGCTGGCACCGGGGTTCCCCGGTAATCTCCCAGGCTCCATTGGTCGGGGAGGGGTCTTGTGGGAAAGATGGGTGGGTAGGGGGCGGCACAGAGTGGGTGGAGGCAGGGTAGGGCCTCAGCTGGAGGGAAGGGTTGGCCCTGGTGGTGAGGCACCGGGGAAAACGAGATGGGGACCCTGGGCAGAGGCCCTGGTACAGGCAGGCTGACGAGGGGGAGGGACGTGAACCCCAGTACCAGGGAGAAGGGTCCTGCCGCCTAGCGCCGGAGGGCACATGGTCACCGCTGGAGCAGCTGCCTGGCCCGCGGTATCGCCACAGCACAGCCAGCGCCTGGCAGGAGCCCTTGCATCCCAGAGACCACTGTGTGTGGCCATCACCATGCCCACGGGGTGGGGCCCCTTGTCCCATTCACCTTTCCCCTTCTCTCCTCATGTTCCTCACTGATTCTTGCCCTTTTCACAGACATCTTTGGTTTGTACATAATGGACGGTCGCTGGGCCAGGGAAGGGGCCGGTGCAGAGACAGTGCTGCTCCCCAGATAGCGTGAACGGGGGGCATACAGGGTGTGAGGTCACATACTATCCCCCCCCCCCTCCATTTCTGTGAATACAGAGCTGCCTAGGTGGGAAAGAAAAAAGAAGGTTCTGCTCAGATCCGACGACTCTGCAGCTGGACGGCTGGGGCCTAGTGCTGGGTTTTGCCTCCTTTTCTGTGAGGGAACCCAGCCTGTATTTTGTACAACAGTGAGGGCCTGGGCAGGGGCCAGGCAAGGGCCGTGAGAGGGGCAGTGGGCAAGAAAAGTGGGTGGGCTGAGGAGGCGATGGAGCCGTGGGGAAGGGGCATTGGAAGGGGAACAAACACTGATAGTGGAAGAAGAGATGGGGGGAAGCAGGAGCCCAGCATGCAGCATCCCCTCAACAGCAGCTGGGGCTCCCCTATTAAACAGGCCCGTCAAACCCACAGCCTGACAAGCCTCAGCTCCCCTGCACCACCCCCAACAAACCCCCCCAGAAACCTTCTCCATTGAGCTCCGACCAGCTGCAGCTGGAGCCGCTCCAAAATTACCCCCAACTCCCTTGCACCTGGACCTTGCTTCTGGACCCACAGGGCCTGTGGGAAGAGTGGATCCTGTCGGGGCTTTCACGCTGAAATTTCTCCTTGAGCGTAGGGATGTTAACATTTAAGTAAATGTGTAACCACTGAAAACACACAGAGGCAGTTGGCTCCGCAGGAGCTGGCACATGCAGGTGCTCCTACTGGCTCACACCTGACATCCACACCCCCGGCCCTGGCTGCTGCCTTTGGGAAAACTTACCCCGTTACAATGAACATTTATGTGAGTCTTTGCAGGAGAAGACTCTTTGCTAAACAGGTAACGCCAGGAGGAAAGTACACCCTTGCGCAGAGGGGCTGCATAAAGCTAGAAAGTTCTTGAAGCTGTCCTGCCACTCCCTGGCTAGGAAATGTCAACTTCACACATGCCTGCGGATGCCTCCACTGCATGGACGAATTTCAGCCAGTGTGATCTTGAAACACACAAGAAGCAGAACTAGGAGGCCAATATTGTGATGCAGCATAGATTTAATACAAATAAAATTTGCAGTACGCAGTTACAGAAAGAAATAATACAGCAAAAAACCAAGTATTTCCAGTGCTTCAAAACCAGCAATGACCAGTCATCTCAGGTTCTTGGGATGCATTTCAGACAAGCTGTTCTTTTTTCTTTGTTACCGCTGCAGAGCTTGACAAAGAAATCCCATTTTCAACTATTTTGGTTGACCCATTTAATCCTAGTTAGTGAGTAATGAGACCAAAAAAAATATAGAAGCAGAGGACGACGCAGCTTCTCTGTTCAACATCTGCCACAGCAAAGTTCAAAGTGAGATTTCAAAGCTGCGTATAAGTGGAAAGTTACAACCTACAGAGCTTAATTCTCCTGGACAGTAAGACCAGCTGGTCCTCTGTAAAGGGATGTAAAGAGATAATAAATCTCACTGATGCCTGCTTTAAGATCCCTCTTCACTTCACACTGCAGGTTTCATGCAAACAGCCTGAGTGTACTTCCAAATGAGACTACATTTGACTGAGCGAAGACGATGAGGTTGGGAAAGGATTGGTAGAAAGAGTTTAGAAGCAGAACATTAAAAATAGGCCTGTGAGACAAAGGTGCTGGGCAGACCTAGCTCACATTGAGCTCAACTGGAGCCAGGCTGGCACAGCACCTCTGAAATCAGTATGGGAATCTACAGTTTGCTGGCCATTCCCTGGTCTTTCCTTTTGCCGTAGCTATTCCTGCTGTGTCTAGCATGGTGTGCAGCTTCCACTGAAGTACCCACCACCAGATACCCCGGTGCCACATGTTCCCCTAGAGCCGTAAGGGGGTGGGTAACCATATAGTCCTCCATAACCGTAACAGCTCCCATAGCCACCCAACCTCCCTGAACCACACCAATCTCTGTAAAGGCCTCCATGCCCGCACCACCCCCCAAAACCAAATGAGACCCCATTGCTGGCTCCGGCCAGAGGAGCTTCTGCAGCTCCCACTGCGCTCTGCTGAGGGTGAGTGATCATCATAGCGCCTGGTTTTCTAATGACAACCAGTGCTGGTTTGATCGTTGTAACGGAGTCAGGGCATTGCACGACACACGGCTCGTTATAGCTGCCAGAAACTGGAGTGGGCCGGGCCACGTCGTATTCTGGATAGCACAGGCTGGAGCAGGACATTGTTCTGCGATGGAGGTCAACCTGAAACACACCCCAGAAGGAAGATAAATTTAGCTGTGTGTTATTGGTGCATTGACATCCAAAATCTCAGAATGAAGCTGAAATATTTCTTCTCCATTTCCCTAAATCTTTTCAGCTTATCTCCACCATTACAAAATTAGGAACAAAGAGCCAATATGGTTGAATTTACCAGGATGGACCAACAAGGAAAAGCAGAAGACTGATATTATGATGCAGCCTGGATTTTAATGTGAAGCATACCTATTACAGAAAGAAAAGATTTTCAGAAAGAATTGTGAGTGATGACCCACTCTGTCGAGATGCATTTCAGACAAGATGTTTTTTCCTTTGCTGCTGCTACATAGTTGAATAATCAAGTCCCCCTTTCAACCATTTCAAAGTGATTTGTTTTACCCCAGTTCACAGGCAGCGATGGAAAGAAAATCTGAAACAGAAGACTATGCAGCTTCTTTATAATACATCTGCTACAGCAAAGTTCAAAGTGAGATGCTATCATAGAACACCAGAACTGGAAGGGACCTCGCGAGGGCATCGAGTCCAGCCCCCTGCCCTCACGGCAGGACCAGGCACCGTCTAGATTGGGGTGGGCAAAAGGGCCTCCACAGGCCGGATTCGGCCTGGGTGGATCCGGCCCGTGGAAGCCCTGCTGCTCCCCTGCCCCCGGGCCAATTAGCGCCTGGGGGTGGGGGAGCACACAAAGCCTCCTCCCATTCTTCCAGGAGCACACAGCACTTAAAAGCGCTGCACACTGCTCGCAGGGCAGGGACAGAGTGGAGGAGGCTTCATGCACTCCCCGTCCCCAGGCCCTCTTTGGCGTAGGGGCAGGGGAGCGCGGGAAGTTTCCTCCCACACTAGCAACTTGGGCACCTAAGGGAAGCATGGGGGAAGGGGGCAAAGGCACTCCCTCACCCCCAGACCATTCATTGTCTGGGGGTGGGGAACCCAGAAGTATCTTGGCTCTGCCCCTTCTGCTTGGTGCCCCACCCCTTCCACTTGATGTCCCTCCTCTTCCTGTGAGGCCCCGGCAAAAAATGATTGCCCACCCCGGTTTAGATCATCGCTGACAGGTGTCTGTCTAACCTGCTCTTAAATATCTCCAGTGACGGAGATTCCACAACCTCCCTGGGCAATTTATTCCAGTGTTTAACCACCCTGACAGGCAGGAAGTTTTTCCTAATGAACAACCGAAACCTCCCTTGCTGCAGTTTAAGCCTATTGCTTCTTATCCTGTCCTCAGAAGCCAAGAAGAACAATTTTTCTCCCTCCTCCTTGTGACACCCTTTTAGGTACTTGAAAACTGTTATCATGTCCCCTCTCAGCCTTCTCCTCTCCAAACTAAACAAGCCCAATTCCTTCAGCCTTCCCTCATAGCTCATATTCTCTAGACCTTTAATTGTTATCGTTGCTCTTCTCTGGACCTTCTCCAATCTCTCCACATCTTTCTTGAAATAGTTACATGTAGATGGAAAGGACAGGATATGTATTGCTGGAAGGGCCTGATTTCCCTGAGCAGCATGGTCACTTTCTCCCCCATAAAGTGATGTAAAGTGATAATAAATGTGACTGATGCCAATGTTAAGGTCATTCTTTAATTCACACTTAGAGGTGAGTGCAAACAGGCTGAGCAACACGCAGTGAATCCCCATGGGACTAGGAGAAGAAGCACATCGCTGGAACAGCATTGGCAGAAGGAGCATAACACTGGAGATGTGTCCATCATGCAAAGGTGCTGAGCAGACAGAGCTCGCTTTGAATTCAGCTGCTGCCGTGCTGAAATCCATGCCGAAGAGATCAGCTGTGACTATGCAGCCAGTGTTCATTGCCTGACTGTTTCTTTTCTGAGAGATGTTCCTGCTGGATTTAACATGGTGCACAGCTTCCACTGAAGTACCCGTGGGAGGGTACCCCGGAACCATGCATTCCACCATAACCATAGTGGCCCAGGCAGCCACATATTTCCCCTAACCGTAACATTCCCCATAACCCACAATCCCCATGTGACCACCAAATCCCACTATGCCTCCCAGTCCTCCGTAATGGCCTCCATAGTCATATGATCCCACCCAAACTCCTATAGCCAGCTCAGACGACAGGTGCTCCTCTAGCTCCCCTTGCATTATGCTGCGGGAAACAGCTGACAATTGGTCCAGGGAAGGTTACAACAACTGATGAAGGTCTCATCAGCATTTCAGAGTCAGGATAGTGCCTAATTCATGGCTTGTTACAGCTGCCAGTAAGTGGTTTAGGCTGGGTCAACCCCCCATCTGGATAGCACAGGCTGGCGCAAGACCTCTCTCTGCGATGAAGGTCAACCTGTAGCACACAACGGGGAGTAGAGTAAATAGTAAGAGGAGGTACAAGTTCCACTGAAGGAAAGGCTCTGAAGATCAGTTACAGTTGCAGTCAGTCTACGTTGGGTCCAAGAGGGGAGAGGAGGAATGGACTTAGCCCCCAAATTGAGGGCTAAGTATCTGATTCTTTTTCTATTTCCTCTTTCTACACCTCTTGTCCAGGCAGAGATGGGGCATCCTGGAGGTGAATGCCTGGCTGCAAAGAGGGTGTTGCCAGGAAGGATTTGGCTATTCCAGGAAGAAGGACTACTCGGCAGTGATGGAGATCACGTCTCAAGGAAGGGGAAGAGAGTATTTGGACACAAACTGGCTGATGTAGTCCAGGAGGTTTACAGGGCTTTCAACTAGATTTTATGGGGCAGGTGACCAAAGCCCACAGGTAAGTGAAAAACATGGAGACCTGGGAGATGGGTGAGAAATTGGAGGAAGCGTGGGCTGTAATAGCAAGGAGAAACAAGGCAGAACTGGGGGAGGGTAAAATCAAATCAGTATCTTAGTTGTCTGTATGCAAATACAGGATGTGTGGGGAATAAGCAGGAAGAACTTGAAACACTAGTACATAATCAATTATGACATTATAGCGGTCTTCAAGTATCTAAAAGGATGTCACAAGGAGAAGGGAGAAAAATTGTTCGCACTGACCTGTGAGGGTAGGACAAGAAGCAAGGGGCTTAAATTGCAGCAAGGGAGGTTTAGGTTGGACATTAGGAAAAGCTTCCTGCCTGTCAGGGTGGTTAAACCCTGGAATAAGTTTCCTGGGGAGGTTGTGGAATCTCCCTCTACGGAGATATTGAAGAGCAGGTTGGACAGACACCTGTCAGGGATGGTCTAGATGGTGCTTGGTTCTGCCATGAGAGCAGGGGACTGGACTCAATGACCTCTCAAGGTCCCTTCCAGTTCTAGTGGTCTCTGATTCTGTGACATAGCTGGTATCACAGAGACTTGGTGGGGTGGTACACATGACTGAAATATTGGTAAAGAAGGATGCAACTTGCTCAGGAAGGTTAGGCAGGGGAAAAAAGAGAGGAGATGTTGCCTCATATATTACAAGTATATACACTTGGGTTGAGGTTGAGATGGACGGAGGAGACAGACTTGTTGAGAGCTTCTGGGTGCATCTAGACTGGCAAGATTTTGCACAAAAGCTGCTGCTTTTGCACAAAAACTTGCCGCCTGTCTACACTGTCCGCGAGAATTTGCGCAAGAACACTGACTTTGTAATGTACAAAATCAGTGCTTCTTGCGCAAATACTTTGAGGCTCCTGCTCAGGCATAAGCCCTCTTGCACAAGAATACTTGTGCAAGAGGGCCAGTGTAGACAGGAACATTAATTTCTTGCGCAAGAAAGCCCGATGGCTAAAATGGCCATCGGAGCTTTCTTGCGCAAGGGAGCGTCTACACTGGCACGGATGCTTTTGCGCAAAAGCAAATCTTTTGCGCAAGTGCACATGCCAGTATAGACGCTCTCTTGCGCAAATACTTTTAACGGAAAAACTTTTCCATTAAAAGTATTTGCGCAAAATCATGCCAGTCTAGACGCAGCCTCTGGGTAAGGTTAAAAGCAGTAAAACAATAAGTGCAATGCTACAGTAGGGTTCTCTTACAGACCACCTAACCAGGTAGAAGAGGTGGATGAGGCTTTTTTAAAATGGCATATTAGGTTGCATTAAGAGGAGCATTGCCAGCAGATCCAGAGATGTCATTATTCCCCTTTATTCGGCTCTGGTGAGGCCACATCTGGAGTATTGTGTCCAGTTCTGGGCCCCCCACTACAAAAAGGATGTGGACGCATTGGAGAGGGTCCAGCGGAGGGCAACCAAAACGATTAGGGGGCTGGAGCATATGACTTATGAGGAGAGGCTGAGGAGTTGGGTCTGTTTAGTCTGCAGAAGCGAAGAGTGAGGGGGATTTGATAGCAGCCTTCAACTTCCTGAAGGAGGTTCCAAAGAGGATGGAGAGAGGCTGTTCTCAGTAGTGACAGATGGCAGAACAAGGAGCAATGGTCTCAAGTTGTGGTGGGAGAGGTCCAGGTTGGATATTAGGAAAAACTATTTCACTAGGAGGGTAGTGAAGCACTGGAATGGGTTACCTAGGGAAGTAGTGAAATCTCCATCCCTGGAGGTGTTTAAGTCTCGGGTTGACCAAGCCCTGGCTGGGTTGATTTAGTTGGGATTGGTCCTGCCTAGAGCAGGGGGTTGGACTTGATGACCTTCTGAGGTCTCTTCCAGCTCTATGGTTCTATGATTCTATGAAAAAACTAACAAAATCATCCAAAGTGCAGGACTTAGCGGTAATAGGGGACTTCAGCTATTCAAACACCTGTTGGGAATTTAAGACAGCAGGGCACAGATTATCCAACAAGTTCTTGGACTGCACTGGAGACAAAGTTTTATTTCAGAAGGTGGAGAAAGCTATTGTTGGGAAGCTGTTCTAGATTGGATTTTAACAAATAGTGAGGATCTGGTTGAGAATTTGAAAGTGGAAGGCAGCTTGGGTGAAAGCGTTGATGCAGTGATGGAGTTCATGATTCTAAGAAATGGTAGAAGGGAGAAAAACAAAATAAAGACAATAGATTTCAAAAAGGCAGACACGTGCTCTCTGAGTTTGCTAGTATGTAGACAGTCGGCAGTTATTCAAAGGGACATAATTAAGGATGCAAAATCACAGTAAGTCTCAGAAGAAACCACCCTGGCTTACCCAGGAGATCTTGAATGATCTAAAAATAAAAAATGGATTCTATAAAAGCAGAAATCAGGTCAAAGTACAAAGGATAAATGCAAACAAATAACACAAATATGCATGGGCAAAATTAGAAAGACAAAGGCACAAAATTAGCTCAGCCTAGTTAGAGACATAAAGGGTAACAAGAAAACATTCTACAAAAATATTAGAAGGCAGAGGAAGAACAAGAACAGAGTAGGCCATTACTCAGTGGAGAGGAGAAAATAACAGAAAAAGTGGAAATGGCAGAGGTGCTTAATGACTTCTTGGTGTTGGTTTTCACCGGGAAGCTTGGTGCTGATTGGATGCCTACAAGAAAAGGTGGTAGGTTCAGTAGTTAAAATCAGAAAAGAACAAATTAAAAATTACTTAGAAAAGATAGATGTCTTCAAGTCACTAGGGCCTGATAAAATGCACAAGAATACACAAGGAGCTGATTTGATTGAAGAGGTATCTTTGAAAAATCAAGAAAGATGACAGATTCCAGAAGACTGGAAAAGGTTTAATATAGTGCTCATCCACAAAAAAAGTGAAGTATGGCCAACACGAGAAACTACAGACCAGTCACCTTAACTTCTGTGCCAGCAAAGATATTGGAGCAAATAATTAAATAATCTATCTGCAAACATCTGGAAGATGATGAGGTGATAGGTAACAGTCACCATGGACTTTATGGATTTTAAAGAATCAGATCATGTCAAACCAGTTTGATAGCTTTCTTTGATATAATAACAAGCCTTGAAGATGAGGGGGAAGCGGTGGACATGGTAATCCTAGACTTTAGTAAAGCATTTGACACAATCTTGTATGAACTTCTTACCAATAAACTAGGGAAATGCAACCTCGATGGGGCTCCTGTAAGGTGGGTGCATAAGTGGCTGGAGAACCGTTCTCAGGGAGTCGTTATCTATGGCTCCTGTCATGCAGAAAGGGCTTAACAAGTGGGTTCTTCAGGAATTGGTTTTGGGACCGGTTCTGGTCAATACCGTTCCCAGCCAACGGGAGCTGAAGAAGCAGCGCGGGCAAAGTGATATGCTGGCTGCCACTTCCCGCTACTCTTGTTGACCCAGAACGGTGACCGGCAGCGACTGGGAGCTGACAGGCTCCATGCTTGCAGATGCTCCGTGTACACAAACATGACCGTGCTGCAAACTGCTGTATTCAAAAAGTTGGAATCAGAAGAAATACACAAGTTTTAGTAGATTTATTTTAATGCAATCTAACAAAAAGCCTGTTGAAATAACTGAACAAATATGTATCCACGCACCTTCAAAATTACAGTCCATGTTTTAATGTCTCATGTCACATTCATGCACTTATTTAAAGTCTTAAAACCCTTCAAATGCTGAATCACTCTCCAATTCGACAACCCAATCACTGAGATCTTGCTCTAGCTCAGGAAATGAAGTGCACTTCGTTGGATATTTTTTCTTGCTTCTTGGCATCTTTTCGTGTTCATTTAATTTACCTGCTTCTCACGGATGCAGAATTCACGAGCAGCAGCACAATTCTTGTTTGCTTCTGCATATTCAACAGCTTGAAGTTTATTTGCTGCCCCATAAGCAGACTGTTTTCTTTTGATTTCACCTTTGTTCATTTGAAATTCTAGTATGAAAACCTTAGAAAATAATTTATAGATTTTGTAGCACTTTATAAAGGATTGCCACCTGCTTTATCACTGTCAGACTTGATTTTTTCATTGTTTATTTTAGAGAAGCCCTGCATATTGGCATGTCTGGTGTGAATCAGCCTATTTACATTTTATTAAAGATTTCAATCCTGCACATTATATTTTCAGAATGCCTAGAGACTTAGGAGATCCAGTGGTGAACATGCATGAGGAGATCAAATTACTCACTACCAGATTAACACCAGTGCCATATTACTATCATTCACTGTATTTTTTGGAGTGTTGTTTAAGGTCTGGAACTTTGTGAAGTGAAAGGGTTAAATTTCAGGTGGATACAACTTAAATAAAAATAAAATTGTAGTGGTTTTTTTCTTGTTTAAAGGATCAAGTTCTGCAGTGTGTGTATATCAGGGATCAGCAAACTTTGCCTCCCGGCCTATTGGAGTTAGCCGCTGGGGCACTGGGAGATTTGCTTTCTTGTAGAGTCGGAGCTGAGAGGTTCCATGCCTGCATCCAGCACGTCCCTCAGCCCACGGTGATGCTGATGACCTAGGACTTGAAGTTTGTATACCACTCATGTAGACTTAGCTTAGAAGCGAGTCGTTGATTTTTTTAACATTTTCTTTTCTGAGTTAGGGGAGGTCGACTTATGAACGAACAAGCTTCTGTTCAAACAAATACGGTCAGGCTTTGCAGGAAAAGATTCTTTGCCGAATAGGTAATGACAGGAGGAACTACACCCTTGTGCAGAGGTTCTGCATAAAACGAGGAAGCTCTCCTGCCACCCCACGGCTTCCTGCGTTTGAAGCTCTCCTGCCACCCCACGGCTTCAAAATTTGCCGCTCCCCAGGTGCCTGGATGCATAGATGGATTTCAACCAGTGTGACATTGAAACCTAGGAGAAGGAGACCCGGAAGGCCAAGGTTATGATGCAGCAAAGTTTTTAATGCAAATGACATTTTTAGCACACAGTTACAGAAAGAAATAAAACAGCAAAGAAATGATTTCCAGTGCTTCCACAATGGCGATGAGCAATCACCCAGCTTCCTGGGATGCATTTCAGACAAGATTTTTTTCCCTTTGGTGCAGCTGCAGAGTGGGAGAAGTAAGTCCTGTTTACAAGCATTTCGGGTGAGATCTCTGGCCGCAGGGGGTGGGTAATGAGACAAAACAAATCAGAAACAGAGCAGCTTCTCCATTCTACACGTGCCACGGCAAAGTTCCAAGCGACATTTCGAGGCTGTTTATGTAGCAAGGACAGAACCGACAGGGCTTACGTCTCCTGGCCAGCAAGCCCAGCGGGTCCTCTGTAAAGGGATTGAAAGCGACAATAAATGTAGCGGAGGGTCCCTGTTCCCTTCCCACTGCGGGGTTAGCGCAAACAGCATGAGTGCACTTGCGAATGAGGCCACGTGTGACTGAGAACAACGCGCGTGACGGGGAATCATTGGCAGAAAGAGTTTAGAAGCAGAACATTAGAAATAGGTCTGTGGGACGACAGGTGCTGGGCAGACCTAGCTCGCATTGAGCTCAGCTGGAGCCAGGCTTGCACGGCCCCTGTGACGTGTGTATCTGAATCCACAGTTTGCTGGTCATTCCCTCGTCCTTTCCTTTGCCATAGCTATTCCTGCTGTGTCTAGCATGGTGTGCAGCTTTCACTGAGGAACCTACCACAAGACACCCCGGGACGGCATATTCCCCTAGAGCCTTAAGGCCTTGGGAAACCACAGACTCCTCCAAATCCTTAACAGCTCCTGTAGCCACCCAAAACCCCTAGGCCACCCAATTCTCCGTAAAGGCCTCTATGCCCGCGCCATCCCCCCAAACCCAATGAGACCCCATTCCCAGCTCTGGCCAGAGGATCTTCTACAGCTTCTACTGCGCTCTGCTGAGGGTAAGCGATCATCATAGGACCTTCTCTTCTAACGACAACCAGTGCCGGAGTGATCCTCGTCACGGAGTCAGGGCATTGCACGACGCACGGCTCGTTATAGGTGGCAGAAACTGGAGTGGGCTGGGCCACGCCGCATTCTGGATAGCAGAGGCTGGAGTAGGACATCTTTCTGAGATGGAGGTCAACCTGAAACATACCCCAGGGAGAAGAGTGAAGAGAAGTGTCAGTGACAATGACTCTCATTAAACGTCCCTTTGAAAGTAACTCCACTCCCGCCCCGCCCCCTTGCATGGCTAATAATGACTTGTCTCACAGGATTCATAGGGGTAGAAGTGGGCTGTGCCCACGAAAGCTTATGATACTATCTACATGTTTTGTCAGTCTTTAAGGTGCTAGTAGACTATTTGTTGTTTTCTAAGTTTTTCTTGTCTCACAGGAGTAAGTGTAACTATTGCTACTGTGGACCATGGGGATTAGGATTCCATTTTACAGCTTTCTCATAGGGAACATGGTTGGGAGAACGCTTCTCCTTTTCTTTGACACTCAGCTAGTTTGCATTCGGAGCTTGATTCCTCAAAGCAGAGTGTGAGAAATAACCGCTGTAATAGGAGAAGACGATTGAACTGTCCCTCTATAGACTAACCTGGGAAAGTTTCTCCCTAGTCTAGTTTAGACAAAAATAGCTGAGGGGCTTTTCAAAAGTATTTAACAGATTTAAATCCTCTAATTCTATTTCCAATTACTCTGAAATATATTTCCCAGTAGGATATGGTGCTCCTAAAATCCCCTTTCAGCTTCAGATCATTAATCCAGCAGAGCAACTGCAACTAAATAACCACATCAGATAATTTCAGAGGGAACCCCTCATACCTGATAAAAGTCACAGGCAGTACAAGAAAGATTCAGTCCTGAAGGGAAAACAGACCCTACTGTGACATCTCGAAGGTTAAACAGAGAGTGAGTGAAATTGGACTTACCCAGATCAATGAAGATTGAAATGAAGATTGAATTCCAGGGAAGCGTTTAGAGGAACTCTGAGTCATGAGCGCTTTTATACAGTTTGAGGGACAGCCTGGAAGATTTACAATGTGTTTTGTGGAGAGGTTCCAGTTAGTTTCCAAACAAACCAGATTTCTTTGGCAAATTGTCCTTTTCATGCAGCTGCTGTTCTCTTAAGTGTTGTGATTATTGTGTTAATTTTAGCCTCAAAGGGAGTGACGTGCACGTTGCGTTCTTTCGTAGTTGTGTCTTTCCTGTCGTGTTGCATTCGTTGGTAGTTGTGTCTTTGTGATGAACCTCTGCCCAGGAATGAATTTCACCCAAGCTGATTAATGTGGGCCCTCCAGTTGGTTGACTAATACTGCCTCAAAAAGCTTCCAAGAGCTCTCAGACTGTAGCGGTCCAATCTATAAGTCACACATTCAACTGGAATGAATGGGAAATTCCAGCAGGGGTTCAGAGTATAGAGGTCAGTGTGTGCACGCGTGTTCCCAGCCACTGGGGTTTATTTCTGACTTTGTCATTCACTCCGTCTCTGACCTTCCAATCAATATGTCTCTGATTACCACAGCAGAAAACAAGGGTAACTATTACTTTTCTACTGAATGGTCTGAAACTGTCATCAAATGATTTCAAAGCACTTCCAAAACACGCATTACATTTTATACTGCCCAAGAGATCAATTATTTTGGTGGTAATAACATTTTATTGGGATTAGATGTTCATTAGTTAAAATGCATGTCAAGAGGCTGGATGTCATTCCAATACTGTGTTCATACTTCCTAGCCCTCAAATTGTATCTCTTCCATGCGCGTTATCGTGCTGTAACTCTCAGTACATAACTCAAGCATGACAAATTTGCTTTAAGTGATAACACCTGTTGGGATGAAGTCTCCAGCTGCACTGTCTGTACTACATTTTCTTTATCTTTCTCTCTAAGAACCACAGTAACACAACGGTAATGAATTCTTTCTGGTTTGAGAAACAAGGGAATAGACAGGTTTTCTCTGTCACTCCCTTTCTTTGAAGGTGTTTCCTGAGCGGTTGAAATTCCCACTTCAGCAACTTTACAATGATTTGTACCCGTTTTTCTTCTGTTTGAATTGCATCTAGACATTTCTATTTCAGTGCTGCAAATGAACAGGATTATAATATACACCCTTCTAGTTCCCTTGGAGAATAAATTACTTCATGTCAGAAAATGGCAAAATTAAAGTGGATTGCCAGACTTTCCATAGGTAAGCAATTTTTACACTTAGGTGAGAGAATATTTCACACAAAAATTCATTGAAACAATATTTGAAAAATCAAGAATGAATCTCTCAAAGAATTATTGGCAAGTTGCTAATCTCTCTGAAAGAAATGAATGGGGAAAATCCAGTTATGTTCAGCATTAGATCACCAGGGAGGTTCAAAGTTTAGTTCTATTTCGTCTACATGAGAAGTGGGCTTATTTCTAATTCTATCCCGCCCTCCTTCTTTGACCTTCACCTTGATATTCCTCCATATGAAAAAGTATAATTATTATTTACATGTTAGATGGTCTGAAAATTCCTCTCCTCTAAAGATTTCAAAGCACTTCAGAAACACTCGTATTTTATACTACCCAAGAGCTGTATTATTATAATAGTAATAACATTTTATTGGAACGAAATGTTCCATAACTACAGATTAAATTCACTTTTAAAATGACGTCAAGATCCCAGATGTTGTTCCAATGCTCAGTTCATAATTCCTAGCCTCTGAAATTGGGGCGCTTTGGTTTCTTTCACTGTAGCTTTCATTTCCCTTTAATATCTATTTTTAATCTTTAATGGGTGGGTGCTGAGCCAATGCAAACCAGCACAGCCACATCAATATAGCATTGAAGAAAGACTGTCAAGGCTGTTCCCCACTCTGGCACGATGAATGCAGATGTGGGGGCCCGAAAAAGCAACCCCAAAACCTGATTTCTACAGGCTTGGGTACAAAAAACTCCCCCAAAATCCTAATACCCGGACTTTGGGAAATAAAATAAACCCACGGCCACCACCCAAGTATTGGTAAGAAAACCAGGGGGGAGATCACTTGGGAAATCTCAGCCCTAAAATAAAACCAGGACACAAAAATGAACCAATACCAGGTTAAAAAAAAAGAAAACTTTTATTATCAAAACAAAACCCCAGTTACAAGCATAGTTGGAATGGCTAGATGGTAAGAGCCACCAATTAATATACTCATGGGGGATTCCCCCATGGGCCAAAATTTAGTTGCAAAAGAAAGGAAGAACCATTTCTAACAGCACAGACATCAGATCCAAATTCCCAAACCAGAAAATAATAAATCCTGACGTATTTCTTCATAATGTGTAAGTAGGGTAAAGTCTAGATATGTCTCTCTCCAAGAAAAAGACTGTCTTTTGTCTCCCTCCATATCTAGCGAGCAAAAAACTGGCTCAAAGACAAAGGAGGGAAAACCCAAAAATTCCTACGTCTCAGTTTGAAATCCCTACCTGCATTTCTATTGGCTGACCACTACCTGGCTAGGTACAGGGGACATAGTTAACCCCTTAGTCCCCAGGCTGCTGGCCAACCCTCATGGCCATGACAAAGACACTTTACACAGTTCAGCTCAGAGAAAGCCATCATCTGTGCCTCTAACTGGAACTCCTCAGCTCCAATGGACAGTGGAAAATATCAGCTGCTATTCTCTTCCAACCAGGAACCGTCAAGAGTATCGGGTCCAGTAAGAGACCTCAGCTAATAAAGCAAGGAGACATGGACAGATGGGATTCAGGAGTACTTACTTACTTTAATAGCCAGATTACTGGGGAAGGAGAGTTAGGGGCAGTATGGAAATTAAACTTAAACTGGAAAGAAGGTAAAAAAATTTTGAAGACTCTTTGTATCTGCAGTTCTTGCAATGTCAAGCCATGGTGCATCCATGACAGCATGCAGCCCAACGAGCAGGAACTGCCTCCATACGCATTAGATTCTCGGGTGCAAGTCATGGTGTGATGCAGTGGGGGTGCTGTCTACTCTTGTAACCGGATGGTTCTGCCTGGCTGTATTGTGTTCTGTGAGGGTCCCCATGACTCACTCCAGATGTGTGTTGGGCCCAGACACCTGGGGGGCAGCTGGAGACCCAGGAAAAGACAAAGGATATAAGTGGGACTCTCACCAGGCTGGGAACTAGGCCTGGGAGTGGGGTCGTTCTTGGCGAGGCTAGGAGAAGAGCAGAGGCTTAGAGCAGGGAAGGGGGGTGAAGGGTGCGGGAGCCCCTTGCCCCCGAGAGGAATAAGGCTGCCTGCTCTCGGTGCCTCTGCTAACATCACTCCTAAGCCATGCTGTGTCCCTGAGAACCGATAAACCTTCTACTCTACTGGCCGGCTGAGAGTCTCGTCTGGCTGCGGATGGGGGTGCAGGGTTGGGAACCCCCCGACACACCACTACACATGATCTGGGAAATGTTTTTTTGGTCATACCATTTGACCATCAGCACGTTCATTGTTTGGTAGGATGATAATGTCCCAGCCCTCCGATATCTTTATTTAATCCATTAGCATGAGTATCAAACTTGTGAATGAGTTGTAGTTCCAGTCCTTCCCTGTGTATTTGGCTTGTGGAATTGGTCTGTAACAAAACAGCCACATGAAGATCTGTTAATGAATGCCCGGGTAGATTGAATAGTGATAGAGATGCAGCTGTGTTAGTCTGGTCTAGCTGAAACAAAAGACAGAACAATGTAGCACTTTAAAGACTAAAAAGATGGTTTATTAGGTGATGAGCTTTCGTGGACAAGACCCACTTCCTCAGATCAATATGAGGAAGAAAATTGGCACAACCATATATACCAAAGCGATACAATCAAAAAAATGAACGCATGTGAAATTGAAGTGTTCCCCAACAGGTTTCTGTATGTTCCCTTTAGGTATATCTGATTCGTGTCCATTAATTCCTTCCTATAGGGACTGTCCAGTTTGTCCAATATATAAAGCAGTGGGGCATTGAAGATACCTGATGGCTGGGACATTATCAACCTACCAAACAATGAAGGTGCCAATGATTCTTTGTCTGTACAGTATCTGGTGTCAATACTCTGCTTCTCTATTGCCTACTAATGGTTCTTATCTGCCTCTTTCGACTAGCCAGTCTGTAGGTGCTTATAGACTATTTGTTTTTCCTGTTACATTCCAACTCGTCTTTCCTCTTGATATTTGTATACCCACTGCCTCTTCTTGTCCCCCCCTCCCATTTTTTTCCTTTGCCCCTCTTCCTTCCCCCCCCCCCTTCTCCCCTATTTATTTTAGTTCTGGACATCCAACACTCCAGTCATCTGAAGAAGCGGGCTGTGCCCATGAAAGCTCATGATCCCAACTACATGTTTTGTTAGTCTTCAAAGTGCTACCAGACCATTTGTTGTTTTTTAAGTTTATCCTGTACAGACTGACTCGGCTCCCCCTCTGAAGCTCTTTAGGACACATCTTGGTACCAACACTTTTCCCCCCCCCCCCCGCTCCCCAGATAACAGGGACAGGCCGATTCAAGTTCAGGGCAGGGTCTAAAATTACAGCATGATCTCAAGCCCAGGATAAAAACCCAGGGTGCGAGTTCCCAACTCTTTGGTCCGGGCCCATCACCCAGCGGGGGCAGGGGAGGGTGGGCAAAGAGAGCGGTTGCACCAGAGCCCGGTGATTCTAAAGGCCCTTTACTCCCAGCTGCTGCTGCAGCTCCTGTGGCAGTCGGAGCCCTGGGTCCTTTAGCATTGCCACTGGACAGCAAACTCTAGAGCAGTGGTCCCCAACCTTCTGGGGCTGCCGGGCACCCGGGGCCGGGGCCGCACACACGCCGGGCACCCGGGGCTGGCACCGCACATGCACCACGTGCACCGGCCCTGATCACTCGGTGGGTGCACATAAATGCCCCAGCGTTGCAGACCACTGCTCTAGAGTGCTCTGGCCGGCTCTGAGGGCCGCAGGGGGAGGTGCAGCACGGTCAGGGCAGCGCTGAGAGCTGGCTGCTCCAGCCCCGCCTCATCTGCCCAAGACACTGCCCCTTCTGGCAGCAGGGCTTGGCAATACTCTCAGTCACCCTGCTTGTGACCTGTGGAACTCCATGCTCAGCTAAAAATAGAGCCTTCTTTCTCGATACTGTTACACACTGGTATGTTTTCCTTGCTCCCTTTCTCAGTTCCCTAAATTTGCTGCTGCCACCTGTACCTTAAGACAACTATGAGAGCTCATCTCTCTTCATACGCACCCCATCTCTCCTCATTTTGACACTCTCTCTCACTCTCAATCTCTGTTAAAAGTTTTAATTTTCACAGAAGTCTCCAGAAGAGAAAGCTGTTGAAAATTGAACATAACAGCAAAGAGAAAACAAGGTAAAATATTTACTTTAAATAGATATAGTAAATTAATTATTTGAACTCTTCAGGAATGCAACAGCTGGAATTACTCCCAACTTTCTTGAAAATACAGTTGCTAAGCAACAGAAATTCACACTCCGCTTCTAATACTAACCGCTGGCTAATATTTGAAACATGCGCTTTTCTTGTTTCAGGATAGCAGAATTTTAAAATAAAGTTTCATATAAATTAGTGGAAAATACCACAAGTTACTAAATCAGTATAACATATTTGGCAAATATTAATACATTTTTATCATCTTTATCAGAAGTTTTAAATAAGGGAATAACTTGCTCATTTCAATGTTTAACACTTTTGTTGTTTTTTTTTTCTATTTTTATTTTTGTTTGCTGTATCTTGTATGGGCATAAGTAGAATTCTGGCTCAATTTGTTTTAATTGTAAGGTGTCCTCTACATCATATATGATGTCATATATGATCTGTATTGTATGTTCTGTGTCATGTGTCTACTTTTCTATTTTGTTGTTCTGGTTGCAACAAAAGTCAATTTTATACACTTTTTAAAAAAAGTCTGTGGTACCATGCTAATTTAATATCATGTTTGGAGTATTATTAATACCATTTTTTTCAGTGCAAAAAGGTCTTAGATATAAACATATATCTATATCTATATCTGCCTCAAGAAATAATGCAATTGCAAACAAAACCCATTCCGTTTTATTAATGATTAATTATGATTTTTTTTAATTTTTGAATTCAAAGAAAAAACATAAGGCAAAATCTCAACATTCAGGTTAAGTGGGTTTTTATAAACTTATTTTCACTTTTTAATGTAGTTATAAGCAGGGCTTGACAAACAGCGGTGAAATCTGCTCGCCAGCCCCGGACTGCGCATGCGCAAGACCCACATTGCATGTGCGCGCACCGCCGGTGAATGGGGCGACCGGCTGAAATCTACTCACCACGGGCAAGTAGATTCAGTGATTTGTTGAGCCCTGGTTATAAGAATGGCATAGCAATGTTTAAAAATAGCCATTTATGCATAAAGCTAACCAAACAATTTCCATTTTTTTTCACCTTTTCAATGAGTTACCACCTTGGACTCCCAAACACAGCGAAGTATTATGAAATTTTAATACCCTCAAAGTACTTACATACACCTATATTTAAAATGTATTGTCATTGAATTTTTATATTACGTTAAAGAAAAGCCGTAGCTGAAAACATTTCTGCTTTTAAACAGTTGACAAAAGTGGAATTATTATCACAAGTAAGTGAACTCTTGGAAACTTGATGAAAACGATGTTACTAACTCTTTTGCTCAAACAGAATGTGCAGCAAGGGAAAGCAATACTCCGTCTCATGGAAGATTGTAAGCATCTATTGTAGCAGTTAAGCATTACATTTAGTATAACACATTAGCAGTGCACCTCAAGTGAAAATGAATGTCTATTCAACAATTGCAAAACTATAGCTTGTGTTATAAAGGGCTTGGTCCCTATTACATTGTAACCAAACTCAATTAAACTGTGTATTAAATTTGAGTTACTAAAATCAAGAGCAATGTAAAACAAATACAAATGCACACCTATATTATGTTAACTAAATTAAGCTGTTTAAGCTTGCATCCAACAGACTAAAAACAGCTGAAGGTATCACAAAAACACCAGAAAATAACAGTATACACTGAAGAAATCCCCCAAGCATCAAGAAAAGAAAAATGAACTGCTTTATATATAAAAGACTGGTCATACACATTTCAATTACATATCATAGAATCCTAGAACTGGAAGAGACCTCAGGAGGTCATCGAGTCCAACCTCTGCCCAAAGCAGGACCAACCATATATGGACAATTAAGTTGGCAATCGACAAGAAATCACTGTCAGTTAATTTAAACTTGGATACTGAGTAAAACCAACTCTGTTATTGCTGTATTGTATTACTGCTGCACACCATTGACAATGTTCAAAGCACTGGTAAACTGTTTAACCAACCCATAGGTAACGTGGAAGCCACTTCATATTTAGCTAGAAGCCATTTCGTATAACAGAAGCCATTTCAGTTTCTTGCTTCTGCACGTACACTAGAGAGTGAACTCTCCTTCACCGATGTGAGAGAGGCCAGAAGGATGAGCTATTGGAATGCGTTAATTGAGCTGTTTTGAGATGGAGCTCTCACTTCCTGATACCTGTTTCTTCTTGCTGATAACAGTCTTCTCTTTTGAGTTTAATTGATGATTTCTGTAATTGGATGCCCTGACATCAGACTTGTTTGGTTAAGGGTATAAAATACTAGGATTGATTTGTATTGAACAGCCTTACTGGGCCCGGCTCTGCTGGGGTCACGTTTGGCTCACTTTGAGCCTTATTGATCAATAAAGCTGTTTGTTAGCTGCCTAAACACAGAGAAGTCTTTTGCTTCGAAAATGTGGAGGTTCCACCGAGATCCTAACACGCCACTTGCCCAGATGGAGGGACCGGTGCTCCACTTCCAAGCCTCTCAAAGCACGCACAATAGAAGGTAAGGGGGATACCTGTTAAGAAATCCCCTGGAGAGGGCTTGGGATTGCAGTAGTGGCCGGCCGTTGGAGTAAGGGGAGCTACGGATTTCACCTTTGTGGAGTGGCTAACATTTTGTTTGTCTGTCTGTCTTTGTCTATTAGGCCTGTCTTATGTGTCACAGTTCCAAAAGGGCACACTGGTGTCTCTAGTGAGGCAGCCATGCTCTGGACCCTCTGTGTTCGGATGCTAAAGACTGGTGAGGTGCCATTACTCTCTTTCGGCACATGGAACTGTGGGAAAGCTTTGTTGTCTCCCTCTGTTACTTGCGGAAGTAAGATTAACCTTTAAGGCTAACCCCAGGCCATAGTAGTTCGCCATTCCACCAGGCTGTCTCCAGGCGCTGGGATGAGGTGTCCTGCCAGGCTGGGGCGGGTGCCGGAGACCCCTGCGAGCCAGGTGGACTTTGGTCCAGTACCTGGCAACCAAAGGGGGGGCGGAGATCTTGCAAGCCAGATGAACTCCGGTTCGGTGCCTCACAGGAGAAAACAGTGAGAGCCAGGTGAACTCCAGTTCAGTGCCTCGCAGTCTTTCAAAGCGCGCAGAGAAAATGGGGGTAGGTCAGACTACAGGAATTCCAGAGCCTACTAAGGGCAATCCGGCTTTCTTTATGTATACTCATTATGGGAAAAATACTTGCAAGTTTTTAGATAAGTGGAATTTTTATACCCAAAATGATCCCAAACTGCAGTTTCCATTACTAGGGACCTTTGATAAAGATAAAATCCTACATTTAAGGGGCGCTTTTGAAGATCGTGGAGTGAAAACTCCCGATCTGCAATGGTTTGCCTATTTAACATAGTATGAAGAAACTTTTAAAAGACAAAAAGAATCTCAATTGAGAAGTTTAAAAGATACTCAGGAAAAGCTGCAGGCACAAATTAAACAGCTGAAAGAAACAGGTGCCCAACATAAAACAGTAGAAACACAGCCTAGTGCACCACCTAGGGGGCGAATGTATCCTTGTCTCCCAAACTCTGATTTACAGGATGACATGAATGATGTCCTGTGCTCTGTGTGGAATTCTCCACCATATCTGGACCCAGCTTCCCGGCCCCAGGAAGGTTTAGAGGACTCAGTAGCTGCTGGTGGGAAGGAAGGAAGGGAATAGGAGTGCACCCCATGACATATCAGTTGTCTGGGGGAAGCACTATTTTCCTCAAGCCAGCAACTCCTAAGGGACAACGATCAGTGACATGCATAGAGGGGGAGGGTAGTAGCCCAACCGCAGTTTGTCCTTTTACGGGAAGTCCCAAACCCACAAGGAGGGCGCATGCGGGTTTACCAACCCTGGACCAGGACTGAGTTACACGCCATGGCCAAAGATTTTCCCCCAGTAGAAGAAGACCCGGTAAAATTCAAATCAGACCTAGCACCAGTAATACGGTCTTTTGATCCAAACTGTCAAGCCCTTGACCAGCTTTTAAGGGTGATTCTGCCTGATGATAAGTGCAAAAAGATTTTAAAGAAGACAGAATGGCCACCTGAGCCTATTTCAGGAGACCCGGACTCAGAAGGTTATGTTAGAGCTCTCACCCAGGCTAGGAACAGTCTACTTGATAGTATTCTTGCAGTCTTTCCTAAACGTACAGATTGGGTCAAAATTAACACCTGCAAGCAGGAAGAAAATGAATCGCCTGGTGCCTATTTGGAAAGGCTTACAAGGGTGTTTGAAAGGCACTCTGGCATTGACAAGCCAGCCGACACTGCTAAGCAGGCACTGGGTGCTGCTTTTGTTAATAGATTGAACTCGGCTATCCAAACCCAGTTAAAGCAAATGACTATAGGTTGGGAGACTAAACCTTTAGAGGACCTTTTGACGGTGGCAAACCACTGCAGCCAGTGCCTAAAGGCTAAACAGGACAAAGAACCTAAACTTATGGTTTTGCAATCACTGCCTTCTAAAACAGGCAGGGGTCGGGCGCGCCCCACAGAGTGACAACCACGGGGCTCATATGGACCACCAAGAGTAACACCACCTTGGTTTGGGGATGCTGCCGGCCGAGGAAGCCCCATGGCAGTGACAAATGCAAATATTTGCCACCATTGCAAACAGCCCGGACACTGGAAGAGTCAGTGCCCGTGCCACCCCAGGCAGCCAGAGCCTGCAGCTTTCAGAACCCCGCAAGGTCAGTTTAACCTAACGGAGGTCGAGAGTAAATAGGGGTGCCCAGAGGAGGATTGCAACTTCACCTTTTTATCTCCGCTTATTCCCCTGAGTTCAGATGGCACTCTTACTTGCCAGGTTGCTGGACAAAACACCCAGGTTCTAGTGGACACAGGTGCTAGCAGGTCCACCCTCCAAGCATCTTCTTTTTCTATCCCCCTTTCTAGCCAGGTTGTTAATGCAGTCGGCATTTCTGATCAAGTCGTACCTCGCCCTGTCTCTAAACCTGTCCCTCTTGTGTTAGGGCCCATTTCAGAGCATCGTTCTTTTCTTCTAAGTCCTACTTCCCCTGTGAATTTGTTAGGCAGGGATTTATTGTGCAGATTGCACTGCACTGTTTTCTGTACTCCAGATGCGGTTTATCTTGAGGTGCCTGCACAGACCCGAGAGGAGGTGGAGGACCTACTACAGGATCCTACCGCTGCCCTGTTCCCCTCTATTCCTGAACCAGCTGCTGACCTTTTGTCCTGGGTCCCCAACTGTTTGTGGGCCACCACCCCAAACGAAGTGGGCAGGATATCAGTGGATCCTGTTTACATTTCTGTTGACCCAACTAAGCCCCTGCCCCGTATTCCTCAATACCCACTGAATCCAGCAGCTGAGGCAGGGATTCAACCTGTTATTTCTGACCTCTTGGCACAAGGTTTTCTTATTCCCTGTTCAAGTCCTTGTAACACCCCTATACTGCCTCTAAAGAAACCAGGAAGGGACACCTATCATTTCGTCCAGGATCTTCGAGCTATCACCTCTATCATGATCTCTCAATTTCCTGTTGTGCCTAACCCAGCCACTATTCTTTCCTCTATCCCACCTGATTCCACCCATTTTACCGTTGTTGACCTCTCCTCTGCCTTTTTCAGTGTTCCCCTCCATCCTGACTGCCAATACCTCACTGCTTTTAAAGGACAGCAAGACTGTCCTTTAAAGGATAGCAATACTTTATAAAGGACAGCAATACTGCTGGACTGTTCTGCCACAAGGTTTTAGAGACTCTCCCACCTATTTTTCGCAAATTCTACAGCGGGACCTCTCTGACATTACATTCCCTTCTGGCTCTGCTCTTATTCAGTATGTAGATGATTTGCTTCTTTGCAGCCCATCCCTTGAGGCCTGCAGGACAGATTCTGTTGTACTTCTCACTGCTCTAGCCAATAAGGGTCATAAGGTGTCTAAACAAAAACTTCAGCTCTGCCAGCCTACAGTTCGGTATTTAGGCCACGACCTCTCGGCAGGGAGCCGTCACCTCTCTACTGACAGAATCCAGGCAATCCTTTCTGCCCCTAAGCCTACTACTCCTTCTCAAGTCCGTTCTTTCCTAGGTATGGCTGGCTATTGTAGACAATGGATTCCTAACTTTTCTTAGTTAGCCAAACCACTCCAGGATCTCACTCGCAATGCTACCCCTTCTCCTATCCCATGGGGCCCTCAGCAAGATGCTGCTTTCACTTCCCTAAATCAGGCTTTGGGGTCTGCTCCTGCTTTGGGCTTACCCGATTACTCCCATCATTTCACTTTGTTCTGTCATGAAAAAGAAGGATGTGCTTTGGGTGTACTGGTGCAGAAACATGGTGATAAATATCGCCCTCTTGCTTATTTTAGTACTTATCTTGACACTGTGGCAGCTTCTTTCCCTTCCTGCCTGCGTGCGGTTGCAGCTGCAGAATGAATTTTAGAGCAAGCGGAGCCTTTGGTTTTACAATCTCCCTTAACATTGGCTGTTCCTCATTCAGTGTCAGCGTTGCTCTTAAAAGGGAAAACCCAGCACCTTTCTAATGCCCATCTTGTTAAATATGAACAGCTCCTTTTCGCCTCTCCTAATGTTTCTGTGGTTCGTTGTGCCTCTTTAAATCCTGCTACACTGTTCCCTGCACCCCACGAGGGGGAGCCTCATGATTGTTTGCAAGTTGTTCAGGCAATCACTTCTCCTCGACCTGATCTTTCGGAAACTCCCTTGGATAACCCTGACTTTGTACTTTACACAGATGGTTCTTGCTTTTATAATTCTAGTGGAGTTTTAGTAGCAGGCTATTCAGTTTGTACTGTCTGGGATATAATGGAATCCGCTCCTCTACCTGCTGTTTCTTCTGCACAGGTGGCAGAGCTTATGGCTCTTACTCACGCCTGCCATATTGCTGCGGGAGCTTCTGGTACTATTTACACAGACTCCCGGTATGCCTTTGGTGTAGTTCATGATTATGGCACACTATGGAAGCAGCAAGGTTTTCTTACCTCCTCTGGCCATTCTATAAAGAATGGACCTTATGTAGCTGCTTTGCTTGATGCTGTATTGTTACCCTCGGCTCTTGCTATTGTTAAGTGTGAAGCTCATTCCTCTTCTTCTAATGAAGTTGCAATAGGGAACGATATGGCCGATCGGGCTGCTAAGGCAGCCGCCTTACATCCTCCTCAGGCTGAAGTATTATACCCTTCTCTCCTACTGTCGCCATCTCCTATGCCATCTCTTTCGGAACTGGCCCTCCTGCAAGACCAAGCCCCAGAATCGGAAAAGCAGGAGTGGAGACTGGCAGGGTGCACCTTGCACCCAGACCACTTGTGGTGCAGGTCTGACGGCCGCATTGTTGCCCCAGTGGTCTTGCTACCTCACCTTGCCTCCGTGCTCCATGGATTGTCGCACGTTGGCAAAGGGGGGATGGTAGCAACCCTAAAACAAAATTGGTTTGCTCCCAAATTCTCCCAAGCAGCCCAAGATTACTGTCTAGCTTGCCCTGTCTGCCAAGCCCACAACGTGGGTAAACCTGTAAAGACAGTTCCGGCAACCAGACCTCCGCCTTTAGGACCATTCCTGAATTTACAAATGGACTTTATTCAATTGCCTAAATGCCAATCTTTTGAATACGTGCTGGTTATTGTTTGCTTGTTTTCGGGATGGGTAGAAGCTTATTCCTGTAGGAAAGCCGATGCCATCACAGTGGCAAAGAGACTTCTAAACCACTACATCCCATCATGGGGAATACCCCTCGTGATCTCCGGTGATAGAGGCACACACTTTACTGGACAAATTATTCAAAATCTGGCAAAGTACTACTCTATCCGACAAGCACTACACTGCCCGCGACACCTGGAGAGTGCGGGATCAGTAGAGAGATGAAATGGGATTTTAAAGAATAAACTCACAAAAATATGTGAGGACTCTGGCTTAACATGGGTAGAAGCACTCCCGATTGCCCTAATGAGCATGAGAGCTACTCCTAATCGGAAAACTGGACTCAGTCCCTATGAGATAGTGTGTGGCCGGCCTATGAGACTGTTGAGCAGCCCAGAAATTGACCTGGCTGATGCCACGCTTGTTAAAGGAAGCATAGTTAAGTATTGTCAGGAACTTATGAGGTGTGTACAGTCATATCATTCACAGGTTAAGGACGCCTTCCAGGAGGCCCCAACTGAGCCGTGCCATAAACTACAACCAGGAGACTGGGTTTTCGTGAAGATTCACCAGTGAAAGACTGCCCTGGAACCCAGGTGGAAGGGTCCCTACCAAGTCCTTCTGACCACCCATACGCCTGTAAAGTGCGAGGGATTGCCCACCTGGATCCACGCCTCCCACTGCAAACTGGTTCCAGCCCCCACAGAGGTTGGCCCCAACAAGGAGCACCACAGACCTGGTACCAGGAACCCAGGTCCAGAAGTAGATGGGGATCAGTGCAGGCCTGGTACCGGCAATCCAGGCCCAGAAGCAGACGAACCTGAGAGACCAAGGCTAAGGTACCAGCTGTGGCCCAGAAAAACCTGCCAGCGATAGGTGAAGCAAGCTACAAAGTCCTGAAGAACAGCCAGCATGAGGCTGAACAAACAATTCATGCTAAACTTAGGCTTAATTTTGTTTTTAATACCTAGCAGTTACAACCTTTATGGTTCAAATGTGTTTATGCTTCTAATGAACCAAGTTTCCCAAGAATTTAATACCACAGATTGTTGGATATGTGCTCACAGTCCTGTACATTCAGAAGGAGGTATCCCAATGATTCCAGTCCCACTAAACAAGACTCAGATGAATGGCACATTGTTTAGTGAATTGAGCCAAAATGATACTTGGCAGGATAAAGGGTTCACTAACCTAAGGTATATCAGTCTAGCCCTAACCCCAATTGGAGAATACTGTTGGACATGTAATGGTTCAGGAGCCAGGGAGGGAAAAAGCAGGTGTGAGATAAGTGTTGTCCGGAATGGGGTTTGGTATAGAAATAATACCTGGGAGAAAATCAAAGACCCTTATAACTTCAGAATCCATGGGTACTATTTGCAGTGGATGATGGAGCCCCAATGCCATAAAACCTTAACAGCAAAGGTTGGCCATTACTTCATATGTGGCCGTAGGGCATATAAAACACTACCCAAAGATTGGAGTGGAACCTGCTATATTGGGGCAGCCTTCCCAGCCATTCGAATCATTAACCGCCTCCCTGGTAGTAGAATCCGAAACTACCGAGAGATAACAGAAACACAGCAGTTTTGGGGAATTACAATCCCAGGGTTGGGTGTGGCCTACTCAGTAAAGGAAATTCGGAGGCTGGAAGTAGCTTTTGAGAAAGTAGCTAATGCCACAACCAAAGCTCTCCGAGCCGTTAATAAGGAGTTAGGAGAAGTAAGGCAAATGGTTCTCCAAAACCGGATGGCCCTAGACTACGTCCTAGCAAGTAAGGGTGGGGTTTGTGCCTTAGTGGGAAGAGAATGCTGTGTGTATATTACGGACACCAGCAAGGAAGTAGAGGAAGATGCCTCAGAAATTGAAAAAACTGTGGTAAGCCTAAGACAGGAGGAAAGTTGGACCCTCTGGGGTTGGTTAGGAGGTTGGGTTGGACATTTGGGAACTTGGATTTTGGAAGGAATAGTTTTAGTATTGGCTATATTCTTTTGTGTTTATTGCTGTTTCTTGTTAATCAAATGCTGTATTTCTTGTATTCTGAAAAACACGGGACAGGCCCTTACCAAAAGGAATGTGGAACTAATGATGTTAAAACATGATGAGCAAAGAAAAGAACAAGAGATGTACGTAAATACTTTGATGGAAATAGATTTATGAAATGGCTTCAAAGTTAGCCTTTAAAAGGCTAAAAGGGAGGAGTTGTGGAAGCCATTTCATATTTAGCTAGAAGCCATTTCGTATAACAGAAGCCATTTAAGTTTCTTGCTTCTGCACATACGTTAGAGAGTGAACTCTCCTTCACCGATGTGAGAGAGGCCAGAAGGATGAGCTATTGGAATGCGTTAATTGAGCTGTTTTGAGTTGGAGCTCTCACTCCCTGATACCTGTTTCTTCTTGCTGATAACAGTCTTCTCTTTTGAGTTTAATTGATGATTTCTGTAATTGGATGCCCTGACGTCAGACTTGTTTGGTTAAGGGTATAAAATACTAGGATTGATTTGTATTGAACAGCCTTACTGGGCCCGGCTCTGCTGGGGTCACGTTTGGCTCACTTTGAGCCTTATTGATCAATAAAGCTGTTTGTTAGCCGCCTAAACACAGAGAAGTCTTTTGCTTCGACAGTGAAAATCAACAACTGAATGGCAGCGAGCAACACAAAGGCAAAGAAATATTAAAAAAATAAATTAGGCTACCTGGTTACTACAAAGAGGGTAAATACATTCCCTGTTAGTACTGCCCTCTGACACATGTTATTCCACACACTCTTGTTCAGTGTCTGGGTACCAAGATTAAACCCTGACACAGCAATATTTAATAGATCGGTTGCTGTTCATTCAATACGTTATCTGGAAGACAGCATGCATAAGAAACTACTGGTGCACGGCAAAGCAGCACAACCAATGGAACACAGCAGCTAGCTATTCCTGTTTCCTGCCCAGCAAAGCTTATCACAGAGGGTGACAACCAGCAAAAAGGTTAACTTATAATTAATTACTTCTCAGTACTGTCCATTCATGTTATAAGTCATTTATATAGAGAGGCCTCATTGTAATGTCACTACTCCAAAGTTCTGTTTTATTTCTCATGCACATTCTCCTGCGGACACACTATCACAATGCTTGTTGCAGCGTTCCAAAACACTCAGCCGATTACTAATAATAATACACAGAGTCATAGAACCAAAGTGTGCTAGAGCTGGAAGGGACCTCAAAAGGTCACCAAGTCCAGTCCCCTGCCCACACGGCCAGACTAAGCACCATCTAGATCATCTCTGACAGGTGTCTGTCCGGCCTGCTCTTAAAAATTGCCATTGATGGAGATTCCACAACCCCCCTGGACAACTTATTCCAGTGTTTAACCACCCTGACAGGTAGGAAGTTTTTCCTAATGTCCAACCTGAACCTCCCTTGCTGCAGTTTAAGCCCATTGCTTCTTGTCCTGTCCTCAGAGCCCAAGGAGAACAATTTTTCTCCACCCTCCTTGTAACACCTTGTTAGATACTTGAAAACTGCTATCATGTCCCCTCTCAGTCTTCTCCTTCTTAAACTTAACAAGCCCAATTCTTTCAGCCTTCCCTCATAACTCATGTTCTCTAGACCTTTCATCATTTTTGTTGCTCTTCTCTGGACCCTCTCCAATTTCTCCACATTTTTCCTGAAATGTGGTGCCCAGAACTGGACACAGTGGTCCATTTGAGGTCTAATCAGCGCAGCATAGACATAGTATCAGAGGGGTAGCCGTGTTAGTCTGAATCTGCAAAAGTGGCGAGGAGTCCTGTGGCATCTTATAGACTAACAGAAGTGTTGGAGCATAAGCTTTCGTGGGCAAAGACCCACTTCGTCAGATGCATGTCAGCGTAGACATAGTAACTGTAAATACCCCAATAGGAGTGTGTTGCTGTCTGCAGTACCACCAGGTCTAAACCACAATACCAACTTGAAAAATAAATTCTTATATGGTTGTGTCATATGTACACACACGTACTATAAATATATGCCCCGATACACTGCAAATACGTACCATTTCCATATGATTCAGATATCTTAATTATTTGGGTGCACTTCTAAGGCACACTCATAAAGCTACAGTCCTCAGGCATGGTCCTGGGCCTAACGTTCCCAGGCCCACCATAAGGGACTGGACACAGTTGGCATATAAACTCTGTATAGACTAAAGAGACAGATGGGGCATGAATGCATGAAAGATAAGGTAAGGTAGCCACATAACAGGGTTGAGGCTACTGGGTCACCTTGAGTCCATGCATTATCCTTTTCCGGGATGATGGGTAAACATCCTCCCCATAAAAAACAGAAAGTGGAGGAATGTAAGAAGATGAGGGTCTAAAACATAAGCCACTGGCCCGCTAGGAGGCCTAAGGCCTGGCTAACAGTGGTCAAGACCTTCCTAAATAAAGCAAAGTTAAGCTGTTAGCCAGAGGCAGGGCTGCTCACAGAGCGTGGTCCAGAGAGCACAGATAAGGCAGAAAACCTGATTGGTGCCAGGCACCGGCTGTGAGCACATTCTGGAGGGATTGTAACAATGCCCCATTAAGAAACATCTTAGTACCAACCCTATCCCCCCGACACAGACATGCCGACCCAGATTCAGCACTGGGGCTGAAATGACAGCCACGCTGACATGGCAGAAGTGATGTCTAATTTGTTCGTACCTGTGTATAAAGATGTGTCTTGGAGCAGCTGTCTTCATCTGGTCTAGAGATTAATGGATAGTCCCATCATTGAGCTGGTCCATTCTCAGGGACAGTCCATATGCGGAGTGCTTCAGTAGAGTCTGCTGTCAACTACTACTGCCCTTTGTTTGGTAATAAAGCCTTCGCCCCTTTTTTCTGATGTTGGGGGGCTGTCTTGGGGGCTCTCTCAGAGTCTGCACAGAGCCAGCACATCATACAAGGGGAGCACATGCCTGCCGCTGAACAGTTGTCATTGTGGGACAGAGCAAGATATTTGCCAAGACACCACACCAGTGACTTCTGACCACACCAGAAACTCTCCTGGGCTGGGCCACCTCACCTCCTAGATGGCACAGGCTGGAACAAGACATCTTTCTGTGATGGGGGCAAACCTGAAACACACAACAGGGAATAGTATAAAGAGAAGGTACATGTGTGAGCGGAAGAACGGTGTCAAAGGTTGGTTACTATGACAGTGAGGTCTGCAAGTTGCATGCGAGAAAGAATGAGAATACTGTATTCCTATGTGTGTCCATATCGATTTGTTCCTATTTCCTCTTTCTAGTCTCTTATCCCACTCACACTCAACTTCCCTCCCAACTGGTCCCTTTGAACCCTTCTGAATTACTTTATCTGGAAAATGTCACCTGAAACCCGCCCTGTTCTTTCTGTGATGGGCACCTAGGGGCCTGTGTCCATTTTAGACCTTTCTCAAAGAGAACATGGCTGGGATCACGCTAAGCCTTTCCTTTCTTTTGAGGAGTCAACCTCAGACCAGTACAATCCAGTGCAAGCCAGTGTCAGAGCGTGGATCTTTGGTTTTCCCAACCTTCGGCGTCACCAAGAATGGTTGATGAATGAACAGAAACTTTTATTTTCTCCAAATAACTTACTGACAGCAAGATCGTCAGCTGGGGTAACATAAGTTCAGGTTTTTTGACCGGACTGGAGTGACATTAAATTCTACCATCTGAGGAGAAACCTCTTCAATGGGCATGTCTGCTCCTAAGAATATTGAAATTCCTAGACTGAATCACACCACATCAGTTTCATGGTTCTCCTATCCCCAATACTGAGGTGTAACGTGGAAGACCCTTGAATTGGCCCTATATGTGTTAACATGGCAAAAATTCTACCTAATTTAGCTAAGTGAGAAATGGCTAAGGGACGTGCTAAAGTTAGTTAAAAGACTAAAAATGTCCTAATTCTGTTTCTAGCTATTAGGAAATATTATTTCCAATTGCATATGGTGTTCCTATAATTTCTCCCCTTTAGCTTCCCCCAGCACCTACAACATAGTTATGGAAGAACCCCCTTGTCCCTGATAAAAAAAATAACTGGGGGTCTGTGCAAGACTCAGGATGAAATAGTAGGGCTTCTCTTTGGTTAGGAAGAGATTGAGTCACGTTGGACTTACCCAGTGCACTGAGGAGTTGAAGTCTGGAGAAGTGTTTAGAAAAGTCCTAGTCGTGAGTGCTTTTATACAGTTTCTAGGACTGCCTGGGGGGGTTAGTAATGCATTATTTTGCAAAGGTCCCAATTAGTTACCAAAGAAACATGATTACCTCGGTAACGCCTCCTCGTGATGGAGCAGTGTTCTCAGGGCTTGAGATTAGTGGGATAAGCGTAGCCTCAAAGGGGAGTGACGTGCACCTTGCACTTAGTATTTATCTTGGCATTCCACTGGGTTTCAGGGTGGTGCAATGAGAGTGAATGTCAAGGTGATTCAGAGGTGCTTCAGAACTAGCTCTCAGGAGCAGAAATCCTTGTTGGTCCTTTCAGTCCATGTAGGTCTGTGTGGGGCACTGAACAGTTCTTTCCAAATTTGATGGGAACCCCTTCCGAACCGCACCAAAGAATCACCTGTACACGCTCGTGCTTCACACGCTCCACTTCCCCACCCTTGTGTCCCGCCCAGACACCAAGTGGCGGGACCTCCTACCACCAATGGAGGGTGGGGAGCCCCGGTGGGCCAGCCTCTATTCGACCTTGGTTCCACGGCCCACCAGGGACATCTGCTGGAGAATCCTGCACGGAGCTGTGTGCACGGGCGTGTACTTGGCACGGTTCACCCCCACCCCCAAAACGTGCCTCTTCTGTGGCGTGAGGGAGACCCTGGCGCACATCTACATCGAGTGCGCCAGGTTACCGCCCCTCTTTCGGCTCCTCCAGAACCTCCTGTTGAGGTTCTGGCTGCACTTTTCCCCCCACTTGTTAATATATGCACATCCCATCCGTGGCCCCACAAAGTCGCGGGACCTCCTGGTCAACCTCCTCCTGGCTACGTTCAAATTGGCAATCTATAAAACCAGGGAGAAGAGGTTGGCCGGGGGGGAGGGGCCTGCGACTGTGGGGCCTATTTCCGTTGCTGTATCCGCTCACGAATCCGAGCAGAGTTCCAATGGGCAGCGACCGCTGGCTCTCTCGAGACCTTCGGGGGGCAGTGGGCGCTGTCCGGGGTTCTCTGCTCGGTATCCCCATCCGGCTCCCTCGTTTTAACCCTTTGACCCTCACACCCGTACCTGTTTTTTCATTATTTGTCCCCAGTAATTAGTTGGTTTTTCCAGGTTCTGTGGACCCTCCCCGCAGGCTGTGGGGAAGTCCTTTAGATGTGGCCGGGCTAACGCCCGCCCACCTCCCGGACACCAAATAGTTGATGGGAAGCTGAGAGCTGCTTCTCTGAACTCTCACGTCCTTCATCTCAACAGGTCAGAGCCAGCTCCCTTTGAAATGAATCGCAATCATTCCTGGCAGGACCTTGAAGTGCACCTTCGAGCCAGGGCACAGCATGAGCAAGGGCCTTTGTGATGGTCCTCTGCCCAATGTCAATTTCACCCTACTGTGATGAAACCTTGAACTCACATTGGACCTCCACTTGTGTCATCAGTGCTGCCTCAAAGGGCCGCTTGGTGCAGCTGTGCCCTTAGGTCAAGAGAAGGGATGGTGGGGAGCGAAGAAAAGCAGTGCTCTTTTGGGATACGTCTACACAGCAACACTATTTCAAAATAACTAGAGCTATTCTGAATTAAATTAATCTACGTCTACACAGCAGGCAGTTCTAAATAGTGTCGAAATACTGTCGAGCTGGAGGACTTCTTACTCCAACTCCTGTAACCCTCATTGTACGAGGAGTAAGGAAAGTTGGAGGAGCAGTGCTCTATTTCAAAATAATACATGCAATTGACATAGCTCAATTTGCATAGCTTATTTCGAGGTAAGCCCTGAAGTGTCGGTGCACCCTTGTAGAAAGGTTTTGAGTGACGTTGAGGGACTGGTATTCTATCAGAAAAGGTCCCTCTTTGTGTATGACCTGACAAGAAACTGAGGCCTTGAAAAATAACACACCTGGTTAAGTCCTGGAAGAAGCACAGCAGAAATTGAAATCCCGCATACTTGGTGAAGGAGGTGATGGCTGTGGAATGAGTTTTGACATTAATTTTGACTGGCCATAGGACACACTGCAGAAAAAAAAAATTTCCTGCAAGAACCCTAATGTTGTTTGAAATGTAACCCTCACCCCCGGAGTGTGTTCTATATCCAGGGGAGAAGGCAGAAATGTCTTTCTTAGATTTTGACGCCTTGAACTTCTTTGAAGTTGAAGTAACTGGGCTGATTTACCCCAGGAGGGCACTTTCACGTTCCTAGAAAAGTATATATCTATATTTGCAAGACTCTAGACAGTTGAACATTGTTCACGTTTAGAACAGACGATGTTTCACCCAAAAGTTCAGCAGCAAAAAACAATGAAAACAAGACCTAAACATACTGAGAGTGGACCTTTGCGAGAATTACTCTCCGGTTAATTAAATATTTGGACGTGATGAACCCACAAGGGGAGAGGCAATTCTCGATTTAGTCCTGAGTGGAGCGCAGGATCAGGTCCAGGAAATAACCGTTACAGGACCGCTTGGGAATAGTGACCATAATATAATAACATTCAACATTCCTGTGGTGGGAAGAACACCTCAGCAGACCAGCACCCTGGCATTTAATTTCAAAAAGGAGAATTACACAAAAATGAGGAGGTTAGTTAAACAGAAATTAAAAGGCACAATGACTAGAGCCAAATCCCTGCAAGCTGCATGGAAACTTTTTAAAGACACCATAATAGAGGCCCAACTTAAATGTATACCCCAAATTAAAAACATAGCAAGAGACCTAAAAGAGTCACCGTGGCTTAACCACCATGTAAAAGAAGCAGTGAGGGACAAAAAGGTATCTTTAAGAAGTGGAAGTCCAATCCTAGTGAGATAAATAGAAAGGAACATAAACACTGTCAAATCAAGTGTAAAATGTAATAAGAAAAGCAAAAAAAGATTTTGAGGAACAGCTAGCCAAAACTCAAAAAGAAATAACAAAATGTTTTTAAGTACATTAGAAGCAGGAAGCCTGCTAAAAACCTGTGGGTCCCTAGATGATCGAACTATAAAAGGCGCAATCAAGGACGATAAAGCCATTGCGGAGAAACTAAATGATTTCTTTGCTTCAGTCTTCACGGCTGAGGACGTTGGGGAGATTCCCAATCTGCACCCTTTGTGGGTGATGAATCTGAGGCACTGTCCCGGATTGAAGTGTCATTAGAGGAGGTTTTGGAACAAATAGAAAACTTAATGTTAACAAATCTCCGGACCGATGGCATTCATCCAAGGGTTCAAAAGAACTCAAATGGGAAATTGCTGAACTATTATCTGTGGTTTGTAACCTACCCCTTAAATCGGCTTCCGCATCTAATGACTGGAAGGTAGCCAACGTGGACACCAATATTTAAAAAGGGCTCTAGAGGCGATCCGGCAATTACAGACCGGTAAGTCTAACTGTACCTGGCAAATTAGTCAAAACAATAGTAAAGAATAAAATTGTGAAGTATGTAGAAGAACATAATTTGTTGACAAAAGTCAACATGGGTTCTGTAAAGGAAATCCTGTCTTACTAATCTATTAGAGTTCTTGCAAGCAATAAACATGGACAAGGGGGATCCAGTAGATATAGTATACTTAGATTTCCAGAAAGCCTTTGACAAGGTCCCTCCAAAGGCTCTTGTGTAAATTACATGGCCATGGGATAAGAGGAAGGTCCTTTCTTGGATTGAGAACTGGTTAAAAGACAGGAAACAAAGGGTAGGAATAAATGGTAAATTTTCAGAATGGAGAGGGGTAACTAGTGGTGTCCCCAAGGGTCAGTCCTAGGACCAATCCTGTTCAACTTATTCATAAATGATCTGGAGAAAGGGGTAAGCAGTGAGGTGGTAAAGTTTGCAGATGATACCAAACTGTTTAGGATAGTCAAGACAGAAGCAGACTGTGAGGACTCCAAGAAGATCTCACCAAACTGAGTGATTGGGCAACAAAATGGCAAATGAAATTTAATGTGGATAAGTGTAAAGTAATGCACATCGGGGAAAAATAACCCCAACTATACGTACAGTATGATGGGGGCTAATTTGGCTACGAAAAATCAGGAAAGAGATCTTGGAGTTATCGTGGACAGTTCTCTGAAAACTTCCACACAGTGTGCAGCGGCGGTCAAAAAGGCAAATAGGATGCTAGGTATTATTAAGAAAGGGATAGAAAATAAGACCAGAATATCTTACTGCCCTGTATAAAACTATACGCCCACATCTTGAATACTGTGTACAGATGTGGTCTCCTCACCTCAAAAAGATATTTTGGCCTTGGAAAGGGTTCAGAAAGGGCAACTAAAATGATTAGGGGTTTGGAAGGGTCCCATATGAGGAGAGGTTAAAGCGACTGGGACTTTTCAGTTTAGAAAAGAGGAGACTGAGGGGATATGATAGAGGTGTATAAAATCATGAGTGGTGTGGAGAGGGCCGATAAAGAAAAGTTATTTATTAGTTCCTAAATAGAAGAACTAGAGGACACCAAATGAAATTAATGGGTAGCAGGTTTAAAACTAATAAAAGAAAGTTCTTCTTCACACAGCGTGTAGTCAGCATGTGGAACTCCTTGCCGGAGGAGGCTGTGAAGGCTAGGACTATAACAGAGTTTAAAGAGAAGCTAGATAATTTCATGGAGGTTAGGTCCATAAAGGCTATTAGCCAGGGGATAAAATGGTGTCCTTGGCCTCTGTTTGACAGAGGCTGGAGAGGGATGGCAGGAGACAAATCGCTTGATCATTGTCTTTGGTCCACCCCCTCTGGGGCACCTGGTGTTGGCCACTGTCGGCAGACAGGATACTGGGCTAGATGGACCTTTGGTCTGACCCGGTACGGCCGTTCTTATGTTCTTATGTTATCTAGTCTCTACAGGTTGGACCTCCGTGGTCCAGCACCCCTGGGACCTGTCTGGTCCCGAACAAGGGAATTTGCAGAACCAGGGGAGGTCTCCTGTCACCGGCCTCCCAAGTACCTTCTGGCTCTGCTTTTGGCCCCAGCTGCCATCTCCCCCCCCGCCCGCCTGCCTTGAGCCAGCTTTGCTGCCAGTCCTGACTGGACCCCTCAGCCCCAGGACTCTCAGCTGCACTGCATGAGCTCCCTTCCGTGGGGCTCCTGGCTACACCACCGGAGCTCCCCGCATTGCCTGAACCCCTGCTCCAAGGCTCCAAGGCCATCACTGGCCTCTCTGCCCCTCAGCTTTTTGGGCCAGAAATGTCCATGGTCCTGCTGGACCACAGCTGGTCCCAGACCAGAGAGTCCTGGTGTAGGGAGGTACAACCAGTTCTATCTCGTATCCAGGAGTGTTCAGGAGATTCAGATTATCATTTGGCATGAGGAGTCCCATCCATTGCTCTTTTTTGACTCTGCCAATCACATCTCTGTTTGACCTTTCCCTTAACATGCCTCTGGCCTGTTTCAAACAGGAGTAATCATAACTTTCCTGGTGGATTGTCTGAGGCTTCCTTTCATCTAAGCGTTTCAAAGCCCTTCACAACCACTCATCAAGTTTTATACGGCCAAGGAGAGGTATTATTATCATAGTAATAACTTTTTACTGGGAGTAGATGTGCCCACTTAGATGATCAGTTCAATTTAAAAATGTATGTCAAGGTCAAAAATGAAACAAAATACAGGACTATGTAGCACTTTAAAGACTAACAAGATGGTTTATTAGATGATGAGCTTTCATGGGCCAGACCCACTTCCTCAGATCAAATAGTGGAAGAAAATAGTCACTATATATGGTTGTGACTATTTTCTTCCACTATTTGATCTGAGGAAGTGGGTCTGGCCCATGAAAGCTCATCATCTAATAAACCATCTTGTTAGTCTTTAAAGTGCTACATAGTCCTGTATTTTGTTTCAGCTACACCAGACTAACACGGCTACATTTCTATCACAAGGTCAAAAAATGTCATCATAGGATTTAGTTTGCAATTCTCAGCCTCTGAAATTGGGGCACTCTCATTTTCATTCAGTACCTTTCTACTTTAAAGTTGAAGGGGAGATGTTGAGCGATGATCTGGACAAATTGGAGAAATGGTCTGAGGTAAACAGGATGAAGTTTAATAAAGACAAATGCAAAGTGCTCCACTTAGAAAGGAACAATCAGTTTCACACATACAGAATGGGAAGCAACTGTCTAGGAAGGAGTATGGCAGAAAGGGATCTAGGGGTTATAGTGGAGCACAAGCTGAATATGAGTTAGCAGTGTGATGCTGTTGCAAAAAAAGCAAACATGATTCTGGGCTGCATTAACAGGTGTGTTGTGAGCAAGACACGAGAAGTCATTCTTCCGCTCTACTCTGCGCTGCTTAGGCCTCAGTTGGAGTATTATGTCCAGTTCTGGGCACCGCATTTCAAGAAGGATGTGGAGAAATTGGAGAGGGCCCAGAGAAGAGCAACAAGAATGATTAAAGGTCTAGAGAACATGACCTATGAAGGAAGGCTGAAGGAATTGGGTTTGTTTAGTTTAGAAAAGAGAAGATTTAGGGGGGACATAATAGCAGTTTTCAGGTATCTAAAAGGGTGTCATAAGGAGGAGGGAGAAAACTTGTTCATCTTGACCTCTGAAGATAGAACAAGAAGCAATGGGCTTACACTGCAGCAAGGGAGGTTTAGGTTGGACATTAGGAAAAAGTTCCTAACCGTCAGGGAAGTCAAACACTGGAATAAATTGCCCAGGGAGGTTGTGGAATCCCCATCTCTGGAGATATTTAAGAGTAGGTTAGATAAATGTCTATCAGGGATGGTCTAGATAGTATTTGGTCCTGCCATGAGGGCAGGGGACTGGACTCGATGACCTCTAGAGGTCCCTTCCAGTCCTAGTATTCTATGATTCTATGACTTCAAAACAGCAAAGTTCCAGCAACTTCAAACTGGAGAAAGGAGCCTTGTCCAAGGCAGGTTAGTGAAAACCTTGTTTGGAGTGTACCTGTCAGACTGTTCCCTGCACCTCCACCTGCTCCTATTCAGTGTCCAGTGAATTCGATGGGATGCACCAGCCACCCACCTCTCTAACGGCTCATACCCACACACTGGTACGGGATTCTTCCGGATCTGTAAACTGAGGTCCAGAGCAGGTTGTGTCCCTAGCACAGCCACCTTTACGGGTGAGGATAGCCATTGTCCAAAGGGATTACAGGTGTGGCCACTCCAACTTTCTTGATGTGCGTTGCAGGAATAATACTCTCCAGACTGAATTCAAATGGGAAACGCTTTGGTACCATATCCATGACTGAGCCAATGCCAGAAAATAAAGGGAGTTACAGTACATTGCAAAATGATCGATTATTGACCCGGGTTCGTGCTTCCCTCAGACAATGTTTCACACCAAAGTTCCCCAAAAGGCACCAAAACCAAATAAGACAAAAGCCAGGATGAGCGTCTCTTAGAGGTCCTCTCGGGTGTGGAACATATTTGGGAGTGGCGAATGGGAAGTGTCCGGTGGTTTTGGGGTTATTGTCTGGCATGAGGAGTCATTCTCTGTCTGACCTTCACCTGAATTGCCACAGAGGTGAACGGAGGCACAGCTGCTCTAATTGCAACATTCATGGTGGATTAGCTGAGGCTTCCTCTGATCTAAGTATTTCAAGCACTTCACAACCACTCATTAAGTTGCCTATGACCAACACGTTGCATTATTATAGGAGTAGCTAGGAAACTGGGATCCTCAGGGCAGGGAACGGGAAGTGTGTGGGTGCAGGAGTTAGCACAGGGCCTTGGGAATGTGGGGGGCTCAGGGCAGAAGGCTGGAGGGAGTGGAGGTTGCAGGTGTCAGAGAAGGGGCTCAGGATAAAGAGCTGGGGATGTGAGGGGTGCAAAAGTGAGGGCTGGGCATGAGGAGGGGCTAAGAGTGGAGGTGGAGGATGCAGGAACCAGGGCAGAGGGTTGGGAGAAAGGGGAGCTTAAGGCAGAGGATGGGGGTGGCCCCAGACTTCTCCCCGGTGATGCCCAGGGCAGCTGAGACTGCCCAACTTGCTTGCCAGCTTGTCCCCAGGGGAGGCCATGCACCCCACCTTCTGGCTTCTCCAGCAGTCATCCAGGGGAGGGGCCTGGCAGAGGCTTTCTCCCTCCCGCCTCCCCCAGGCCATGGTGGGGGACGACAGCAGGGGCTTCTCTGTCCCCCTCCCCCTTCTGCCCCATGAGAGTTTGGTGGAGGCTTTCTCCGTCTCCCTTTCTCTTACCAGCCTGGGGGGTTTCTGCTGGGGCCTTTTCCCTCTCCCCATCCAGAAGGGCTTCACCCCCCGACACACACTTTGGTGTTACGGCCAAAGGTGGGGGGAGGGGTTTGGAGCAGGTGGGCCTTTTACCCAGTCCGATGGCCAGCAATATGACAAGCCCCATCCCTGGCTGGCCACTCTCTTGGAGCTCTGGCTGCCCCAGTGGTCGCTCTGCACTACAGCTGACCCTTGCGCTCGCTGCTCCCAGTGGTTATAGTGAGTGCAGCATCCCTCCACTGTTTTCCGTATGGTGGAAAAAAGTCCAATTCCGGGCACCTCCCTTTTCCCTGGCACAACCAAACCCTGGCCTTGCTTTAAGTTAGGAGAAGAAGAAGCTACCTCCCAAATGTGGTGGTCCTAACTTTACCTGCGTAGGACAATTTTCTCCTCATGTTGCACATGAAATTCCTAATTGCTGCAGACCAGTTTGGAGAACAGGAATTCGTGTCTAAGGGCAGAATGAATGGAATCGGGTGGGTTTGCAAGCTCCTTGCCAAATCAACATTGGGTCAAGTCATTGACAAAGGTGTGGGGGTTGGCTATGACCTGCAAACAAAGACGTCAAGGCAAAGAAAAGAGGAGAAGGTGATTTTATGGAGTTTTACTTGGGCAATGAAATCTAAAATCGCAGTATGACTCTGAAGTGATTCTTCCCCCATGCACTAAAACTTTTCAGCTCCTCTCCAGCACTGTAAAGTGAGAGCAAATTTGGTGTCAAGGAGCAGACCCGGTTGAATTTTCATCCTATTTTTGTAGATGGAGGCTAAGTGCCACTTATCACAGAAGGTCCCAGCAGCAAAGAAGAGAAAATGTCCTAGAAAAAGGAGAATTATTTTGAAAGAGGGCTGCTGACTCCATAGTTACATTACCGCAGGCTTTCTGTTGGAGAGTTGAATAAGAGAAAACGTTGTCAGAATGACATGCCGGGGATACGTTGGTTTGAACGTTCATTGTTATCACCTCAAGGAGAGATAGCGATGGAAACAGGGATTGACTTGGTCTAAGAGCTCTGGATAAGGCACACGTACCAAAGGGCCGGGTTCGTAACGGTTTCTCAGCAGTCAGCGCTATGCAGAACGACCTCTCCTGAAACTCCCAAAGCCTGAGGAAGGCAAGGCCATGGAAGAGCGACTTGTGGACATAAAGTTGTGAAGAAAGAGCTCTAGAAGCAAAGGCATCCTATCTGCAAAGTTGCTCTGCCATTCAAAGGGATAGAGCTTAGATTTAACCATCCATGAAAAGATAAATTTCTTGAGCTATTTTCTTACTTTTGTAAAACCTGGGTCCCTCTCATGCAAAGACTCACCCAGAAGCGCCCTGCAAACCACTGAGAGGTCTTCTTGAAATGAAAAAAAATCCAACTATATGAAGTGACAATCTGTGTACATCTTTGCAGGAAAAGGCTCTTTGCAAAAACAGGAAATGCGAGGAGGAATCCCACCCCCGGGCAGGTGGCCTGCATAATACCAAGGACCCTCTCAGCGCCTTTATTCACCAATGATTCCAAAGTTTCCAAAATTGCAATTTGAGAATTGCCCAGTGCTGCCTACACAGATGAACCACAAGACGTGTATTGTGATGCAATGCAGTTTTTAATGTGAATGAAATTTGCAAATACGCAATTACAGAAAACAATAATACAAAGCAGAAAGAACGTATCCTCCGTTCTTAATCTGGGCCGGGAACAATCACACGCACACACCTGTCCCTCGGATACATATGAGGCAAGAAGTTCTTTTCCTTTTGTTATAGCTGCAAGGTTGGACAAACAATAAATAAATGCAAGGGATGCTTTCATAAGGCCCCTGTTTCCTACTCACTGTGGGGTTAGTAAGACACCGTGAGCGTAATTGAGAGTGAGTCCATATGTGACAAAGGGAATAAACGCGTGGTGGGGAAAGCATTGGCAGAAAGAGTTCCTAGCAAGACATTAGACACGGGCCCATGAGAGAAAGGGGCTGGGCAGATACAGCTCGCGTGCAGCTCAGCTGGAGCCAGGCCGGCACGGCCCTTCTGAAATCGAAATCGGGATCTGTCGGTTGCTGTTCATTTCCGGGTCTTTCCTTTGGCCATAGAGATTCCTGCCGTGTCTAACATGGTGAACCGCATGCACTCAGGTACCTATGACAAGATACCCCGGTGCCACATGCTCCTCCATAACCGTAACCTCCCCTATAACCACAGAGTCCCCCTAGACCTCCCCCATAACCACAGAGCCCTCCATAACCTCCCCCGTAACCACAGAGCCCCCCAAAACCTCTCCCATAACCATACAATCCCCCATAACCATAACGACCTCCATAACCACAGAGTCCCCCCAAATGTCCCCCATAACCACCGAATCCTCCCAAGCCGTACAATCCCCCGTAAGGCGCTCCATAGCCGGAGAGTGCTCCCGCACCAAACGAGCCCCCGTAGCCGGATCCCACCACAGGAGCTCCTACGGCTCCCACTTCACTGTGCTGAGGGAAGGTGCTCATAATGGGCCCTGGGATGGTCACGGCAACCGGCGAGGGTCTGATCACCACTTCGGAGTCAGGGCACTGCCTCACGCACGGCTCGTTGCAGGTGCCGGAAACTGGGCTGGGTCGGGCCACCCCGCATTCTGGATAGCAAGACATCTTTGTGCGATGGAGATAAACCTGAAACACGCAACGGGGAGAGAAGAGAAGAGACGAGTGTTGGTGGAAGAATGGTCTCCTAGTTCTACTCCCATTGTAGTGAGATCTGCCTGGGCCCTGAGACGCAGAAGCAGTATATATTTCCCCTATGTCTTCTTTCTAGTCGTCTTATCCCCGTACACTCAACCTCCCTCCCAAAGGGCCTCTGGAAACCTTCTCAATAAAAAAAAAAACCAGCCTGGAAAACATGTAACTAATTAATTGATGGAAACCTGGGATTCTCTGTCCATTTAAGACCTTTCTCAGATGACCATGGTGGGCACAATACCAATCTTTTCCTTTCCTTTCCGGGTAAACCTATGCATGTAAACCACCCGTGTCTCCTTTCCTAGCGGTGCTCCTGCTAGAAATCCCCATGACTCCACGGCAACCTGCAACTCAATCACTTCACAAGATAATGAGGGAAGAACAACACCCCCGTGATGAGAATCGCACAGCGGCAATGCCGTATTCAGTCTGAAACGGACATGGGCCCTCCTGTGACATCTCCTGAAGGAGAGAGAGACGGAATCAAATTGGACTTACCGGGATCACCGAGGAGATGGAGACCAGAGACGCGTTTAGAAGAGTTGTGCGTTGCGAGCGCTTTTATACCATTTCTAGCTCTCCCTGGAGGATTTATGATGCATTTCGTACTGAAAGCCCCAATTATTTCTCAAAGACACTTGATTGCCTTGGCAAATCCTCCTTTTGATGCAGCTGCATTCTCAGGGTTGGACATTATTAGGCTAATCCCACGGATGCACCTTACACACTGCATTCCTGGTGTGATTGCACTGAGGCTCTGGGCGGTGCAATGAGAACGAATGCCAAGGTGATGCCAAACTGCATCAGGAGCACCATGGGCTCTCAGGAGCAGCAATTCAGTTTGGTCCTTCCACTTCACATTGGTCCTGTTGGGGACATTGGGCAGTTTGTTCCCATCTGGCTGGGGCGCGGGGAGCTATTTTGGAGCATTCTTACACGTATCGGTTGGTCAGATCCATTTCCCTTGGAAATCCCTCACTCCATTGCCTCCAGTGTATTTTCTGTCGGGACCTTCATTCTCTAATTTGCCTTGTGGCAGGAGGAAAGAACAATGCCACCCATCTACATTCCCACATTAAGCTATCTCGGAATCACAGAGTGAAATTGAACAGGAGCCTCTCTCATGACTCTTTGCCCAGGAGTGAACTTCACCAGTTTCTCACCTCCACTTGTCTCACCACCACTGTCTCAAAGGTCTGCAAGAAGTTGGTTTTCTCATGGGTCCAGGGACTGGATGGAGGCCTGGGACAGGAACCAGAGCTCTTTGATAGAAATCTTTTGAGTTAAGTAACGAAACGTGTACTCGGTCCGAAACATTCTCTCTGTGACTGAGCTGAGAAGAACCTGAGGTCCTGTTGTAAGACAATGCAGATGAATACGCTCTGGAAGAAGCCCGGAAGAGGTGGCGATCATGGATTCTGCTGAAGGAGGAGATGGCTATGGTGTGAGAGAGGACATGAGTTCTGACCAGCTGTGGGGCACGTCGTAGAAAACATTGCAGGGAAAATCTGAATGGTGTTTTAAGTGTAATAGCCATCCCTAGGAATCTCTTCTATCCAGAGAGAAAAGGTAGAAATGGTTTCCTTTCATTTTAAGCCCTAAGCAAGCGATTCACCCCAAGAACGCACCATAGTTTTCTCTAAAAATATGTTTTCAATATCAAATGAAAAATTGCATTGGCATGAAAATAAAATACCCTACATTGTGAGACTTTGTGTCATGACCCGATTAAAGGAGAGACACAAGAGACCTTGGCCTCTATTTTTTTTAAAGTGACTCTATTACTCATTGCAGGGGCATCTAATCCCAGAATAATTTAACACTATTTCAGAATATAGCCCCTTTGCGTGTGTCAAACACCCAGGAGTGTTCTGAGGTCTTTTGAAATCTTCATTTGAAGCACGCATTATAATTTCCAGTCCTAACACCCTTAATATTCCTGTTTATTAGGCACGTCTGGGTGTGACTTGTATAAGAGAAACACAATAACCTTAATGACTCCTCCTACCACAGGCTCAAACTGATGTTCATCACTATTACGCCCTTATGAACAGCAAGTTGAATAACATGCCTTGTTGTTATTGCTTTTGTACCATATCCATAACTGAGCCAATGCCTGCAAAGAAGGGGAGGTACAGTACATCGCAAAACGATTGATTATTGACCCGGGTTCGTGCTTCCCTCAGACAATGTTTCACACCAAAATTCCGGAAAAGTTCCCAAAACCAAGTAAGAGAAAAGCCAGGATGAGTGTCTTTGAGAGGCCCTCTCGGGGATGGGACATATTTCGGAGTGGCGAATGGGAAGTGTCTGGTGGTTTTCGGGTTGTTTTCTGGCACGAGGAGTCATTCTCTGTCTGACCTTCACCTGAATTGCCACAGAGGTGAACAGAGGCACAGCTGCTCTAATTGCAACATTCACGGTGGATTAGCTGAGGCTCCCTCTGATCTAAGCATGTAAAGCACTTCACAACCTCTCGTTACGTTGCATATGACCAATGTGCTGCATTATTATGAGTAACTAGAAAACTGGGATCCTCAGGGCAGGGAGTGGGCGGTGTGGGGTGCAGGAGTTAGCACAGAGCCTTGGGAATGTGGGGGCTCAGAGCAGGAGGCTGGAGGAGTGGGGTTGCAGGTGTCAGAGAAGGGGCTCAGGATAAAGAGCTGGGGATGTGAGGGGTGCAAAAGTGAGGGCTGGGCATGAGGAGGGGCTCGGGGCCGGGGGTAGGGGACGCAGGAATCAGGGCAGAGGGCTGGGAGAAGGGGGAGCTTAAGGCAGGGGATGGGGGTGGCCCCGACTTCTCCCCGGTGTGGCCCACGGCAGCTGAGACTGCTCAACTTGCTTGCCAGCTTGTCCCCAGCGGGGGCCATGCACCCCACCTTCTGGCTTCTCCAGCAGTCATCCCGGGGGGAGGGGCCTGGCAGAGGCTTTCTCCCTCCCGCCTCCCCCAGGCCATGGTGGGGGACGACAGCAGGGGCTTCTCTGTCCCCCTTCCCCTCCTGCCCCATGAGAGTTTGGTGGAGGCTTTCTCCGTCTCCCTTTCTCTTACCGGCCTGGGGGGTTTCTGCTGGGGCCTTTTCCCTCTCCCCATCCAGCAGGGCTTCTCCCCCCGACACACACTTTGGTGCTACGGACAAAGGCGGGGGGAGGGGTTTGGGGCAGGTGGGCCTTTTACCCAGTCCGATGGCCAGCAATATGGCAAGCCCCATCCCCGGCTGGCCACTCTCTTGGTGCTGTGGCTGCCCCAGTGGTCGCTCTGCACTACAGCTGACCCTTGCGCTCCTGCTCCCAGTGGTTATGGTGAATACAGCATCCCTCCACTCAGCCACCTCCCATTCCGTGTGGTGGAAAACAGTCCAATTCCGGGCACCTCCCTTTTCCCTGGCACAACCAAACCCTGGCCTTGCTTTAAGTTAGGAGAAGAAGAAGCTGCCTCCCAAATGTGGTGGTCCTAACTTTACCTGTGTAGGACGATTTCCTGAACAAATGGACTCACAGACAGACGGAAAGATGGACAGACAGTGGCACGTTTTTAAAATATATTGCTAGATAACATGTATTGGGATTATATATTCCAATGATAAATATTAGATTCACTTTAACAGTGGATGTCAAGGGCTAAGATGTCATTCCAGGATTCAGTTCATGATTTCTTGCCTCTGAGATTTGGACCCTTCCATTCTCATCCAACGTACCTTTGCATTTCCCTCTTCTGTCTATTTTGAAGTTTAAGGGTAGACGTTGAGCCAGTGAAGAAAGGCACTTTACCCAAGATAGCTTAGAGAAAACTGTGTTGGGAGCGTATCCGTCTGTTGCTCCGCCTGCAAGTGCACTGCTTCAATGGACAGTGAAATCACTGCGAACCGTCAGCTACTGCATCTCCGTTCATGAGCAGACAAGAGAACTTGGTCCTGTTGGAGAGTCATCTCATAAAGGAATGGAAGAAGCACAGGAGAGGTGTGTTGTGGAGTACTTGGCCAGTGGTCAGTTTGCTGTGAGGTGAGACTGGAGTCCTTCCACATTTCACCAACCTAGAGCCTTCTGCAAGACCCTTCTCCAACAGAAAGCTTTTCAGCCATAATTAGAATGAGTTTGACAGTGGAAAACACAGCCCCAAAGCCAGTTCTATTAAGCTGAGCAGTAAGGATGCTTTCCCTCAATGTTATGCCATGGAACATCACAGAAGTCTCTGGAATATTAGTGACGTGTAAATTCACCGAATCTCCACTTTGGGGGCATCTCATCCCAGGAAAATATTCTCCTATTAAATACAAATAGAGCAGCAGCCCTAAGGTGCATGGTGCGTACACATGTATTGATTTTAACGCCTCTCTCCAGTGTCAGACAAGCGTGAAAAGGGTTTAGTGTCAATTAGAGTCAGGCTAGGTGGTCTCCTATCCATGAATATGAAGCCCTTCTTCCTGCCTTCTGGCTTTGTATCAACCGCGGCAAACAGGAGAAGCTCTGACCTTCAGCTTTCATTGAGTTTTCTTTTCATCGTGACTGTCCATGGAAAACAAGTCATTTAAAATAGCGCCTTGTGGACTTCATTCTCCAATGCTCTGGTTGCACTAAAGAAGTGAGAAAACTGAGAGGAAGACATTCCTTTGGAGTGAGGAATAAGAGATGGGCCTTCGTGGAACCATCCAAATTGACTCTTGCTACCCTGTTGTCTTTCACTCCTCTTTCTTAAGACACCCTTTCTCCTTTTCTTCATTATTTGAAATTTGCATTTATCCTACAACTGACTCTCGGTCTGGTATTTAATTTCTTTTCTTTGAGCTCTTTGGATCTTCTCCGGTCAGGGATCCAGAGTGAGTGGCCCCTTTGCAGGGAGGTTGCCGTAGCTGCACCCAGAAGTGAGAGCACTGGAATATTTGCTGGTTTAACCCAGGCCCAGGCATGTTAGAGCTGGCTCATGGCATGAAAAGCTCTCACTGGATTCAAAGCAGAAGAGTTGCTTGGGCTTCTAATTTTATTTTTTAAAAGGAACAGAAAGGAAGTAGATATTGCAGAGAGGAAGAATGGTGACATTGGAGCATTTGCTCTCAATGAAGCTTGTGATCTGGAGGTTCAAGGCTCAAATGTATTCCTCAGCAGCTTCGAATGTATCTCACATGCAGGGATGCCTGGAGACTTGATCGTGCTGATGCAGGCACAATGGTGTTTGCAGCACACTAAAGGAAATAGCGATGCAGATGGACCGGTTGCATTTCTTCAAGTTTGGCGGGGGAGATGTACACTTTTCTTTCCGGGTATCTTCCCATAATGGGGGTCCGATTGGATTAACAGGGAATAATGGAAAAGTGCCTGTAGGGGCAGGCAATCGCAGATCTGTGTTCGGCTGCATTCTTTGCACCTCCCTGGGAAACATTTGATACTGGGCACGGTTGGAGAGGGGCCTGGTCTCGCATAGGAATGTCTATGCTCATGCGTTCAAAGGAGGAGTCTGTAGCTATGCTCCAGTATTGAAGGATAAAGCTCTATTGCTCTGCAATAAAATGTTGGTGCCAGATGATTGAATCTCCCTCCCTCCTTTGAATGTCATAGTATGTCATGGAAGAGGCAGAATACTTTGCAGAATTTTTTTCCGTTTGTCTCATCAAATGAAAACTTTGTTTCCTAAAACATATTTATTTTCTCAGCACTGAGACGCACAATAATTTGAAGAACAGTGTAGAGGGCAATGCAATCTTCCCATCTGCAGCTCTGGCAATATCCAACTATGATACAATGAGGGGATGTGGTAGTAAGGAGTGTATTGCACATTAGGTTCCTGTAACGCAGCAATGTTCTGTGCCGGAATCTCCTTTTGCTGCATCTGAAATTCCTAATTGCTGCAGACCAGTTTGGAGAACAGGAATTTGTGTCTCTGAGCAGAATGAATGGAATCGGGTGGGTTTGCAACCTCCTTGCCAAATGAACACTGGGTCATGTCACTTGACAAGGGAGTGCAGGTTCCTGTGACCTGCAGACAAACAAAGACATCAAGGCAAAGAAAGAGAAGACGGTGAATTTGTTTGGAGTTTTACTTGGGCAATGAAATCTAAAATCGCAGTATGACTCTGAAGTGATTCTTCCCCATGCAGCTCATCTCCAGCACTGTAAAGTGAGAGCAAATTTGGTGTCAAGGAGCAGACCCGGTTGAATTTTCATCCTATTTTTGTAGATGGAGGCTAAGTGCCACTTATCACAGAAGGTCCCAGCAGCAAAGAAGAGAAAATGTCCTAGAAAAAGGAGAATTATTTTGAAAGAGGGCTGCTGACTCCATAGTTACATTACCGCAGGCTTTCTGTTGGAGAGTTGAATAAGAGAAAACGTTGTCAGAATGACATGCCGGGGGATACGTTGGTTTGAACGTTCATTGTTATCACCTCAAGGAGAGATAGCGATGGAAACAGGGATTGACTTGGTCTAAGAGCTCTGGATAAGGCACACGTACCAAAGGGCCGGGTTCGTAACGGTTTCTCAGCAGTCAGCGCTATGCAGAACGACCTCTTCTGAAACTCCCAAAGCCTGAGGAAGGCAAGGCCATGGAAGAGCGACTTGTGGACATAAAGTTGTGAAGAAAGAGCTCTAGAAGCAAAGGCATCCTATCTGCAAAGTTGCTCTGCCATTCAAAGGGCTAGAGCTTAGATTTAACCATCCATGAAAAGATAAATTTCTTGAGCTATTTTCTTACTTTTGTAAAACCTGGGTCCCTCTCATGCAAAGACTCACCCAGAAGCCCCCTGCAAACCACTGAGAGGTCTTCTTGAAATGAAAAAAAAAATCCAACTATATGAAGTGACAATCTGTGTACATCTTTGCAGGAAAAGGCTCTTTGCAAAAACAGGAAATGCGAGGAGGAATCCCACCCCCCGGGCAGGTGGCCTGCATAATACCAAGGACCCTCTCAGCGCCTTTATTCACCAATGATTCCAAAGTTTCCAAAATTGCAATTTGAGAATTGCCCAGTGCTGCCTACACAGATGAACCACAAGACGTGTATTGTGATGCAATGCAGTTTTTAATGTGAATGAAATTTGCAAATACGCAATTACAGAAAACAATAATACAAAGCAGAAAGAACGTATCCTCCGTTCTTAATCTGGGCCGGGAACAATCACACGCACGCTCCTGTCCCTCGGATACATATGAGGCAAGAAGTTCTTTTCCTTTGTTATAGCTGCAAGGTTGGACAAACAATAAATAAATGCAAGGATGCTTTCATAAGGCCCTGTTTCCTACTCACTGTGGGGTTAGTAAGACACCGTGAGCGTAATTGAGAGTGAGTCCATATGTGACAAAGGGAATAAACGCGTGGTGGGGAAAGCATTGGCAGAAAGAGTTCCTAGCAAGACATTAGACACGGGCCCATGAGAGAAAGGGGCTGGGCAGATACAGCTCGCGTGCAGCTCAGCTGGAGCCAGGCCGGCACGGCCCTTCTGAAATCGAAATCGGGATCTGTCGGTTGCTGTTCATTTCCGGGTCTTTCCTTTGGCCATAGAGATTCCTGCCGTGTCTAACATGGTGAACCGCATGCACTCAGGTACCTATGACAAGATACCCCGGTGCCACATGCTCCTCCATAACCGTAACCTCCCCTATAACCACAGAGTCCCCCTAGACCTCCCCCATAACCACAGAGCCCTCCATAACCTCCCCCGTAACCACAGAGCCCCCCAAAACCTCTCCCATAACCATACAATCCCCCATAACCATAACGACCTCCATAACCACAGAGTCCCCCCAAATGTCCCCCATAACCACCGAATCCTCCCAAGCCGCATAATCCCCGTAAGGCGCTCCATAGCCGGAGAGTGCTCCCGCACCAAACGAGCCCCGTAGCCGGATCCCACCACAGGAGCTCCGGCTCCCACTTCACTGTGCTGAGGGAAGGTGCTCATAATGGGCCCTGGGATGGTCACGGCAACCGGCGAGGGTCTGATCACCACTTCGGAGTCAGGGCACTGCCTCACGCACGGCTCGTTGCAGGTGCCAGAAACTGGGCTGGGTCGGGCCACCCCGCATTCTGGATAGCAAGACATCTTTGTGTGATGGAGGTAAACCTGAAACACGCAACGGGGAGAGAAGAGAAGAGACGAGTGTTGGTGGAAGAATGGTCTCCTAGTTCTACTCCCATTGTAGTGAGATCTGCCTGGGCCCTGAGACGCAGAAGCAGTATATATTTCCCCTATGTCTTCTTTCTAGTCGTCTTATCCCCGTACACTCAACCTCCTCCCAAAGGGCCTCTGAAACCTTCTCAATAAAAAAAAAAACCAGCCTGGAAAACATGTAACTAATTAATTGATGGAAACCTGGGATTCTCTGTCCATTTAAGACCTTTCTCAGATGACCATGGTGGGCACAATACCAATCTTTTCCTTTCCTTTCCGGGTAAACCTATGCATGTAAACCACCCGTGTCTCCTTTCCTAGCGGTGCTCCTGCTAGGAAATCCCCATGACTCCACCGCAACCTGCAACTCAATCACTTCACAAGATAACGAGGGAAGAACAACACCCCCGTGATGAGAATCGCACAGCGGCAATGCCGTATTCAGTCTGAAACGGACATGGGCCCTCCTGTGACATCTCCTGAAGGAGAGAGAGACGGAATCAAATTGGACTTACCGGGATCACCGAGGAGATGGAGACCAGAGACGCGTTTAGAAGAGTTGTGCGTTGCGAGCGCTTTTATACCATTTCTAGCTCTCCCTGGAGGATTTATGATGCATTTCGTACTGAAAGCCCCAATTATTTCTCAAAGACACTTGATTGCCTTGGCAAATCCTCCTTTTGATGCAGCTGCATTCTCAGGGTTGGACATTATTAGGCTAATCCCACGGATGCACCTTACACACTGCATTCCTGGTGTGATTGCACTGAGGCTCTGGGCGGTGCAATGAGAACGAATGCCAAGGTGATGCCAAACTGCATCAGGAGCACCATGGGCTCTCAGGAGCAGCAATTCAGTTTGGTCCTTCCACTTCACATTGGTCCTGTTGGGGACATTGGGCAGTTTGTTCCCATCTGGCTGGGGCGCGGGGAGCTATTTTGGAGCATTCTTACACGTATCGGTTGGTCAGATCCATTTCCCTTGGAAATCCCTCACTCCATTGCCTCCAGTGTATTTTCTGTCGGGACCTTCATTCTCTAATTTGCCTTGTGGCAGGAGGAAAGAACAATGCCACCGTCCATCTACATTCCCACATTAAGCTATCTCGGAATCACAGAGTGAAATTGAACAGGAGCCTCTCTCATGACTCTTTGCCCAGGAGTGAACTTCACCAGTTTCTCACCTCCACTTGTCTCACCACCACTGTCTCAAAGGTCTGCAAGAAGTTGGTTTTCTCATGGGTCCAGGGACTGGATGGAGGCCTGGGACAGGAACCAGAGCTCTTTGATAGAAATCTTTTGAGGTAAGTAACGAAACGTGTACTCCGTCCGGAAACATTCTCTCTGTGACTGAGCTGAGAAGAACCTGAGGTCCTGTTGTAAGACAATGCAGATGAATACGCTCTGGAAGAAGCCCGGAAGAGGTGGAGATCATGGATTCTGCTGAAGGAGGAGATGGCTATGGTGTGAGAGAGGACATGAGTTCTGACCAGCTGTGGGGCACGTCGTAGAAAACATTGCAGGGAAAATCTGAATGGTGTTTTAAGTGTAATAGCCATCCCTAGGAATCTCTTCTATCCAGAGAGAAAAGGTAGAAATGGTTTCCTTTCATTTTAAGCCCCTAAACAAGCGATTCACCCCAAGAACGCACCATAGTTTTCTCTAAAAATATGTTTTCAATATCAAATGAAAAATTGCATTGGCATGAAAATAAAATACCCTACATTGTGAGACTTTGTGTCATGACCCGATTAAAGGAGAGACACAAGAGACCTTGGCCTCTATTTTTTTTAAAGTGACTCTATTACTCATTGCAGGGGCATCTAATCCCAGAATAATTTAACACTATTTCAGAATATAGCCCCTTTGCGTGTGTCAAACACCCAGGAGTGTTCTGAGGTCTTTTGAAATCTTCATTTCGAAGCACGCATTATAATTTCCAGTCCTAACACCCTTAATATTCCTGTTTATTAGGCACGTCTGGGTGTGACTTGTATAAGAGAAACACAATAACCTTAATGACTCCTCCTACCACAGGCTCAAACTGATGTTCATCACTATTACGCCCTTATGAACAGCAAGTTGAATAACATGCCTTGTTGTTTTTGCTTTGTACCATATCCATAACTGAGCCAATGCCTGCAAAGAAGGGGAGGTACAGTACATCGCAAAACGATTGATTATTGACCCGGGTTCGTGCTTCCCTCAGACAATGTTTCACACCAAAATTCCGGAAAAGTTCCCAAAACCAAGTAAGAGAAAAGCCAGGATGAGTGTCTTTGAGAGGCCCTCTCGGGGATGGGACATATTTCGGAGTGGCGAATGGGAAGTGTCTGGTGGTTTTCGGGTTGTTTTCTGGCACGAGGAGTCATTCTCTGTCTGACCTTCACCTGAATTGCCACAGAGGTGAACAGAGGCACAGCTGCTCTAATTGCAACATTCACGGTGGATTAGCTGAGGCTCCCTCTGATCTAAGCATGTAAAGCACTTCACAACCTCTCGTTACGTTGCATATGACCAATGTGCTGCATTATTATGAGTAACTAGAAAACTGGGATCCTCAGGGCAGGGAGTGGGCGGTGTGGGGGTGCAGGAGTTAGCACAGAGCCTTGGGAATGTGGGGGGCTCAGAGCAGGAGGCTGGAGGGAGTGGGGGTTGCAGGTGTCAGAGAAGGGGCTCAGGATAAAGAGCTGGGGATGTGAGGGGTGCAAAAGTGAGGGCTGGGCATGAGGAGGGGCTCGGGGCCGGGGGTAGGGGACGCAGGAATCAGGGCAGAGGGCTGGGAGAAGGGGGAGCTTAAGGCAGGGGATGGGGGTGGCCCCGACTTCTCCCCGGTGTGGCCCACGGCAGCTGAGACTGCTCAACTTGCTTGCCAGCTTGTCTCAGCGGGGGCCATGCACCCCACCTTCTGGCTTCTCCAGCAGTCATCCCGGGGAGGGGCCTGGCAGAGGCTTTCTCCCTCCCGCCTCCCCCAGGCCATGGTGGGGGACGACAGCAGGGGCTTCTCTGTCCCCCTTCCCCTCCTGCCCCATGAGAGTTTGGTGGAGGCTTTCTCCGTCTCCCTTTCTCTTACCGGCCTGGGGGGTTTCTGCTGGGGCCTTTTCCCTCTCCCCATCCAGCAGGGCTTCTCCCCCCGACACACACTTTGGTGCTACGGACAAAGGCGGGGGGAGGGGTTTGGGGCAGGTGGGCCTTTTACCCAGTCCGATGGCCAGCAATATGGCAAGCCCCATCCCCGGCTGGCCACTCTCTTGGTGCTGTGGCTGCCCCAGTGGTCGCTCTGCACTACAGCTGACCCTTGCGCTCCCTGCTCCCAGTGGTTATGGTGAATACAGCATCCCTCCACTCAGCCACCTCCCATTCCGTGTGGTGGAAAACAGTCCAATTCCGGGCACCTCCCTTTTCCCTGGCACAACCAAACCCTGGCCTTGCTTTAAGTTAGGAGAAGAAGAAGCTGCCTCCCAAATGTGGTGGTCCTAACTTTACCTGTGTAGGACGATTTCCTGAACAAATGGACTCACAGACAGACGGAAAGATGGACAGACAGTGGCACGTTTTTAAAATATATTGCTAGATAACATGTATTGGGATTATATATTCCAATGATAAATATTAGATTCACTTTAACAGTGGATGTCAAGGGCTAAGATGTCATTCCAGGATTCAGTTCATGATTTCTTGCCTCTGAGATTTGGACCCTTCCATTCTCATCCAACGTACCTTTGCATTTCCCTCTTCTGTCTATTTTGAAGTTTAAGGGTAGACGTTGAGCCAGTGAAGAAAGGCACTTTACCCAAGATAGCTTAGAGAAAACTGTGTTGGGAGCGTATCCGCCTGTTGCTCCGCCTGCAAGTGCACTGCTTCAATGGACAGTGAAATCACTGCGAACCGTCAGCTACTGCATCTCCGTTCATGAGCACTTGACAAGAGAACTTGGTCCTGTTGGAGAGTCATCTCATAAAGGAATGGAAGAAGCACAGGAGAGGTGTGTTGTGGAGTACTTGGCCAGTGGTCAGTTTGCTGTGAGGTGAGACTGGAGTCCTTCCACATTTCACCAACCTAGAGCCTTCTGCAAGACCCTTCTCCAACAGAAAGCTTTTCAGCCACAATTAGAATGAGTTTGACAGTGGAAAACACAGCCCCAAAGCCAGTTCTATTAAGCTGAGCAGTAAGGATGCTTTCCCTCAATGTTATGCCATGGAACATCACAGAAGTCTCTGCAATATTAGTGACGTGTAAATTCACCAAAATCTCCACTTTGGGGGCATCTCATCCCAGGAAAATATTCTCCTATTAAATACAAATAGAGCAGCAGCCCTAAGGTGCATGGTGCGTACACATGTATTGATTTTAAGGCCTCTCTCTCCAGTGTCAGACAAGCGTGAAAAGGGTTTAGTGTCAATTAGAGTCAGGCTAGGTGGTCTCCTATCCATGAATATGAAGCCCTTCTTCCTGCCTTCTGGCTTTGTATCAACCGCGGCAAACAGGAGAAGCTCTGACCTTCAGCTTTCATTGAGTTTTCTTTTCATCGTGACTGTCCATGGAAAACAAGTCATTTAAAATAGCGCCTTGTGGACTTCATTCTCCAATGCTCTGGTTGCACTAAAGAAGTGAGAAAACTGAGAGGAAGACATTCCTTTGGAGTGAGGAATAAGAGATGGGCCTTCGTGGAACCATCCAATTGACTCTTGCTACCCTGTTGTCTTTCACTCCTCTTTCTTAAGACACCCTTTCTCCTTTTCTTCATTATTTGAAATTTGCATTTATCCTACAACTGACTCTCGGTCTGGTATTTAATTTCTTTTCTTTGAGCTCTTTGGATCTTCTCCGGTCAGGGATCCAGAGTGAGTGGCCCCTTTGCAGGGAGGTTGCCGTAGCTGCACCCAGAAGTGAGAGCACTGGAATATTTGCTGGTTTAACCCAGGCCCAGGCATGTTAGAGCTGGCTCATGGCATGAAAAGCTCTCACTGGATTCAAAGCAGAAGAGTTGCTTGGGCTTCTAATTTTATTTTTTAAAAGGAACAGAAAGGAAGTAGATATTGCAGAGAGGAAGAATGGTGACATTGGAGCATTTGCTCTCAATGAAGCTTGTGATCTGGAGGTTCAAGGCTCAAATGTATTCCTCAGCAGCTTCGAATGTATCTCACATGCAGGGATGCCTGGAGACTTGATCGTGCTGATGCAGGCACAATGGTGTTTGCAGCACACTAAAGGAAATAGCGATGCAGATGGACCGGTTGCATTTCTTCAAGTTTGGGAGATGTACACTTTTCTTTCCGGTATCTTCCCATAATGGGGTCCGATTGGATTAACAGGGAATAATGGAGAAGTGCCTGTAGGGGCAGGCAATCGCAGATCTGTGTTCGGCTGCATTCTTTGCACCTCCCTGGGAAACATTTGATACTGGGCACGGTTGGAGAGGGGCCTGGTCTCGCATAGGAATGTCTATGCTCATGCGTTCAAAGGAGGAGTCTGTAGCTATGCTCCAGTATTGAAGGATAAAGCTCTATTGCTCTGCAATAAAATGTTGGTGCCAGATGATTGAATCTCCTCCTCCTTTGAATGTCATAGTATGTCATGGAAGAGGCAGAATACTTTGCAGAATTTTTTCCGTTTGTCTCATCAAATGAAAACTTTGTTTCCTAAAACATATTTATTTTCTCAGCACTGAGACGCACAATAATTTGAAGAACAGTGTAGAGGGCAATGCAATCTTCCCATCTGCAGCTCTGGCAATATCCAACTATGATACAATGAGGGGATGTGGTAATAAGGAGTGTATTGCACATTAGGTTCCTGTAACGCAGCAATGTTCTGTGCCGGAATCTCCTTTTGCTGCATCTGAAATTCCTAATTGCTGCAGACCAGTTTGGAGAACAGGAATTTGTGTCTCTGGGCAGAATGAATGGAATCGGGTGGGTTTGCAACCTCCTTGCCAAATGAACACTGGGTCATGTCACTTGACAAGGGAGTGCAGGTTCCTGTGACCTGCAGACAAACAAAGACATCAAGGCAAAGAAAGAGAAGACGGTGAATTTGTTTGGAGTTTTACTTGGGCAATGAAATCTAAAATCGCAGTATGACTCTGAAGTGATTCTTCCCATGCAGCTCCTCTCAGCACTGTAAAGTGAGAGCAAATTTGGTGTCAAGGAGCAGACCCGGTTGAATTTTCATCCTATTTTTGTAGATGGAGGCTAAGTGCCACTTATCACAGAAGGTCCCAGCAGCAAAGAAGAGAAAATGTCCTAGAAAAAGGAGAATTATTTTGAAAGAGGGCTGCTGACTCCATAGTTACATTACCGCAGGCTTTCTGTTGGAGAGTTGAATAAGAGAAAACGTTGTCAGAATGACATGCCGGGATACGTTGGTTTGAGCGTTCATTGTTATCACCTCAAGGAGAGATAGCGATGGAAACAGGGATTGACTTGGTCTAAGAGCTCTGGATAAGGCACACGTACCAAAGGGCCGGGTTCAGAACGGTTTCTCAGCAGTCAGCGCTATGCAGAACGACCTCTCCTGAAACTCCCAAAGCCTGAGGAAGGCAAGGCCATGGAAGAGCGACTTGTGGACATAAGTTGTGAAGAAAGAGCTCTAGAAGCAAAGGCATCCTATCTGCAAAGTTGCTCTGCCATTCAAAGGGATAGAGCTTAGATTTAACCATCCATGAAAAGATAAATTTCTTGAGCTATTTTCTTACTTTGTAAAACCTGGGTCCCTCTCATGCAAAGACTCACCCAGAAGCCCCTGCAAACCACTGAGAGGTCTTCTTGAAATGAAAAAAAATCCAACTATATGAAGTGACAATCTGTGTACATCTTTGCAGGAAAAGGCTCTTTGCAAAAACAGGAAATGCGAGGAGGAATCCCACCCCCGGGCAGGTGGCCTGCATAATACCAAGGACCCTCTCAGCGCCTTTATTCACCAATGATTCCAAAGTTTCCAAAATTGCAATTTGAGAATTGCCCAGTGCTGCCTACACAGATGAACCACAAGACGTGTATTGTGATGCAATGCAGTTTTTAATGTGAATGAAATTTGCAAATACGCAATTACAGAAAACAATAATACAAAGCAGAAAGAACGTATCCTCCGTTCTTAATCTGGGCCGGGAACAATCACACGCACGCTCCTGTCCCTCGGATACATATGAGGCAAGAAGTTCTTTTCCTTTTGTTATAGCTGCAAGGTTGGACAAACAATAAATAAATGCAAGGGATGCTTTCATAAGGCGCCTGTTTCCTACTCACTGTGGGGTTAGTAAGACACCGTGAGCGTAATTGAGAGTGAGTCCATATGTGACAAAGGGAATAAACGCGTGGTGGGGAAAGCATTGGCAGAAAGAGTTCCTAGCAAGACATTAGACACGGGCCCATGAGAGAAAGGGGCTGGGCAGATACAGCTCGTGCAGCTCAGCTGGAGCCAGGCCGGCACGGCCCTTCTGAAATCGAAATCGGGATCTGTCGGTTGCTGTTCATTTCGGTCTTTCCTTTGGCCATAGAGATTCCTGCCGTGTCTAACATGGTGAACGCATGCACTCAGGTACCTATGACAAGATACCCCGGTGCCACATGCTCCTCCATAACCGTAACCTCCCTATAACCACAGAGTCCCCTAGACCTCCCCATAACCACAGAGCCCTCCATAACCTCCCCGTAACCACAGAGCCCCCAAAACCTCTCCCATAACCATACAATCCCCCATAACCATAACGACCTCCATAACCACAGAGTCCCCCCAAATGTCCCCCATAACCACCGAATCCTCCCAAGCCATACAATCCCCCGTAAGGCGCTCCATAGCCGGAGAGCGCTCCCGCACCAAACGAGCCCCCGTAGCCGGATCCCACCACAGGAGCTCCTACGGCTCCCACTTCACTGTGCTGAGGGAAGGTGCTCATAATGGGCCCTGGGATGGTCACGGCAACCGGCGAGGGTCTGATCACCACTTCGGAGTCAGGGCACTGCCTCACGCACGGCTCGTTGCAGGTGCCGGAAACTGGGCTGGGTCGGGCCACCCCGCATTCTGGATAGCAAGACATCTTTGTGGGATGGAGATAAACCTGAAACACGCAACGGGGGAGAGAAGAGAAGAGACGAGTGTTGGTGGAAGAATGGTCTCCTAGTTCTACTCCCATTGTAGTGAGATCTGCCTGGGCCCTGAGACGCAGAAGCAGTATATATTTCCCCTATGTCTTCTTTCTAGTCGTCTTATCCCCGTACACTCAACCTCCCTCCCAAAGGGCCTCTGGAAACCTTCTCAATATAAAAAAAAAAAACAGCCTGGAAAACATGTAACTAATTAATTGATGGAAACCTGGGATTCTCTGTCCATTTAAGACCTTTCTCAGATGACCATGGTGGGCACAATACCAATCTTTTCCTTTCCTTTCCGGGGTAAACCTATGCATGTAAACCACCCGTGTCTCCTTTCCTAGCGGTGCTCCTGCTAGGAAATCCCCATGACTCCACGGCAACCTGCAACTCAATCACTTCACAAGATAATGAGGGAAGAACAACACCCCCGCGATGAGAATCGCACAGCGGCAATGCCGTATTCAGTCTGAAACGGACATGGGCCCTCCTGTGACATCTCCTGAAGGAGAGAGAGACGGAATCAAATTGGACTTACCGGGATCACCGAGGAGATGGAGACCAGAGACGCGTTTAGAAGAGTTGTGCGCTATGCAGCGCTTTATACCATTTCTAGCTCTCCTGGAGGATTTATGATGCATTTCGTACTGAAAGCCCCAATTATTTCTCAAAGACACTTGATTGCCTTGGCAAATCCTCCTTTGATGCAGCTGCATTCTCAGGGTTGGACATTATTAGGCTAATCCCACGGATGCACCTTACACACTGCATTCCTGGTGTGATTGCACTGAGGCTCTGGGCGGTGCAATGAGAACGAATGCCAAGGTGATGCCAAACTGCATCAGGAGCACCATGGGCTCTCAGGAGCAGCAATTCAGTTTGGTCCTTCCACTTCACATTGGTCCTGTTGGGGACATTGGGCAGTTTGTTCCCATCTGGCTGGGGCGCGGTGAATCATATGATTGTTCTTCTTCAAGTGAAAACCTATGTAAGTCTTTGCAGGAAAATATTCTTTGCAGGAGCAACTCAGTCCCTGTGCAGACAGCTGGCATAAAACTGTGAACCCTCTTAAAGGTCTTTCTTCTCCCATCCCTCCATGACTGTGAAATTCACAACTCACAAAGTAGTTATTTAGGAGAAAGAGAGAGAGAAGTGTTCAAAATAGCTGGTTAGGTATTAGTGCTTTCTTTCTTTCTTTCTTTCTTTCTTTAATTGATCTCATGACCCCAGTTGAATATTTCATTCCACTGAGCCATGTACCTTCAATTAACTCTCTTCTCCGTTGTGTGTTCCTGATTTATCTCCACTGCAGTAATATGTCCTGTCTCAGAAACATGTGGAGTGAAACCCCCTCAGAGCTCATGAATATGGCAGAACGTGCAATCTTCCTATCCACAGTTCTAGCCATTTCAAGCTATTGTACAGGTTGGGATTACACATGGAGGGTTATATGCGTGTAGTGCAAAAGAAATACCACAAATGCATTAAGTTCCTCGACTGCATTCATAGCCTGTGTCTTAATGTCCTTGTGTCACACAGGAAATTCCTGATTCCTGGAGACCAAAAGTGCAATTTGTGTCTGTAGGCAAAATGGACTCAGTCAGTTGGGTTTGCAATATCCTTGTCAAATCAACATTTGGTCATGTCAATTGACAAAGGAGTGGCGCTTGTGTCTGACAGGCAGATGAACACAGCAAGGCAACGAAAGACAACAAGGTTAGTTTTATTGAGTTCTAGGGTGCGATGAAATGCAAAATCTCAGTATGAAGGGGAAAAGTATTTCTGCCCCATTGCCCTAAATCGTCTCATCTTATCCCCGGCACAGCAATTTGAGTGCAACTTTAGTCAAGGAGAAGACCTGGTTGAATTTAAACGCTCATTAGGTGGTCATGGAAAACTCTCTCTGTAGGTGAATGCTGAGTTGTACATATCACTGGAGGTCCTGGCACAGGTGAAGAGAAGAATGTCCTGCAGTTATTCTCAAAGAAGGCTGCCGACTCCATAATTAAAGCAGAATGTATCTTTGAGAGTTTTATAATGGAAACTGTTCTAAGGATGACCTGACAAAGACAGAGTGGTCTGAATGCTCGTTCCGAGCACCGTGAGTTGTGAAAGCGAGGGAAAGAGTAATTGGCTTGGTCAAGTCAGGGTAGAAGTGGGTCATTCCTAGCGTGTGCTCTGTAGGGGTGTGTCTAGACTACATGCTTCCGTCGACAGAGCCATGTAAATTAGTATATTCGGCATAGTCAAAGAAGTGGGGATTTAAATAATCCCCACTTCATTAAAATAAACATGGCCGCTGCGCTGTGCCGATGATCAGCTGATCAGACACAGCGCGGCAGTGTAGACGCGGATCAGTCCTCTGGGGAAGCCTTTGCCAACCGATCCTTTATGCCTCGTGAAACGAGGTTTACAGGATCGGTCGACAAAGGCTTCCCAGCCAACAGATCCGCGTCTAGACTGCCGCGCTGTGTCGGATCAGCTGATCGCCGCACAGCGCGGTGGCCATGTTTATTTTAATGAAGTGGGGATTATTTAAATCCCCGCTTCTTTGACTATGCCGAATACACTAATTTACATGGCTCCGTCGACGGAGCCATGTAGTCTAGATACACCCTAGCTGTGACTATTCAGAGACGGGAAATTGCCTTTGTAATGTATTAGCCAGTTGAGATCCCTAATCAGCTCTGAGCTGACGGTGTTGAATTTTCAAGTGAATTCCAATCCAGGTGTCTCCCTTTGTCACTGGCTTAGAAATGCTTTGTGGAAGGAAGGCTACTTTCAAGTCCATTGCTGATGTCTGTGGCAGTTAGTGTCCCCTCGGGCATGAGTGTGCCACCATTCCTGAGGTCTGATATGTGTACATTTAGCCGTTGTGTGCCCATGTCCACATTATGTACATTTTTGGGGTATTTTCCTTTTCCTTTTCCTTCAGAAAACCTGGGTCGCTCTAGGGTAAAAACATTCCCAGATGCTTACCACAAACCATGTGATTGGACTTCTGGAAATGACAGAAAAACCATGTAGCTATTGAAAGTCAAAAGGCTCTTTGCTCAATCAAGAAATGCGAGAGGGAATTTCACCCCCTGCAGGTGGCCTGCATAATGGCAGGGACCCTGTCAGCAGCTTTCCTCTCCATCATTCCATCGCTTCCGAATCTGCAGTTTGAGAATTGCCTATTGCCGCCTGAACTGCAGGGCTAACTTTCATCCGGTACAATCCATAAACAAAAGAGGAGGAACGAGAAGAACCACAAGATTGATATTCTAATGCAGCAGAGTCTTTAATGTGAATGACATTTGCAATACACAATTACAGAAAGCAATAATACAAACCAGAGATAATGTTTCCCCACTCCTTTAATACGGGTTATTTGAGGCAAGAAGCTCTTTTTCTTTTCTTGCAGCTGCAAGGTTGGCCAAAAAATTAATAAATACAACTGACGCCTTTCTTAAGCCCCTTCTTTGCTTCACACCTTAGGGTTATTATAAACAGGGTGAGCGTAATTCAGAGTGAGTCCACATGTGACTAAGAGAAGAAGCATGTGGCTGGGAAAGCATTGGCAGAAAGATTTCCTAGCAAAATGTTACAAATGGGTCCATGAGAGAAAGGGATTGGGCAGATACAGCTCGTGTGGAGCTCAGCTGCAGCCTGGCTGATACGGCTCTTCTGAAATCGATATCGGAATCTATCGGTTGCTTTCCATTTTCTGGTTTCCTTTGGCCATAGAGATTCCTGCTGTGTCTAACAAGGTGTACAGCTTCCACTCAGGTACCTATGACAAGACACCCCGGTGCCACATGCTCCTCCATAGCCGTAACCTCCCCCATAACCACAGAGTCCCCCAAAACCTCTCCCGTAACCATAAGCACCTCCATAACCACAGAGACCCCCGTAACCGAAACGCCCCCATAACCACCGAAACCTCCCAAGCCATACAATCCCCCGTAAGGAGCTCCATAGCCGGAGAGTGCTCCCGCACCAAACGAGCCCCCGTAGCCGGATCCCACCACAGGGGCTCCTAGAGCTGCTACTTCACTCTGCTGAGGGAAGGTGCTCATAATGGGCCCTGGGATGGTCACGGCAATCGGCGAGGGTCTGATCACCACTTCGGAGTCAGGGCACTGCCTCACGCATGGCTCGTTACAGGTGCCGGAAATTGGGCTGGGTCGGACCACCCCACATTCTGGATAGCTCATGCTGGAGCAGGCCATCTTTGTGTGATGGAGGGAAACCTGAAATAGAATAGAATGGAATAAAGAGAAGGTTCAGCTGCTTGTTGAGGAATTGTCTCATAGCTCGGTTCTTATTCTATAGGAGGCCTGAGAGAAAGAGGAAGGGTGGATTTCTACATCATGTTCGGCGGTATGTATTAGTTCCTAGTTCATCTTTCAATGCCTCTTATCCACTTTCATTAAACTTCCCTCCCAAAGGTCTCCCTTGAAATCTTCTCAATGATTTCATCCGAAATACACAGCGTGGAAAGAGCGTATCTATTTAATCGATGGAAATGTGGGATTGTGTGTCCAGATCAGACATTTCTCTCAGGGTACATCTACACTATAGGAAGAAGTCGAATGTAGAAACACAACTTCAGCTACGTGAATTGCATAGCTGAAGTGAAGGCGCTGTGGACACTGCAGAAAGTCAAAGGGAGAACACTCTTCTTTGGACTTGTCTTAATCCTTGTTCAAACAGAACTATTGATATCAACTGAAGTGCCCATTTCCTTCGAATGAGCTGTCTTAAGTGGACCCAATAATTGCAACCCTGGATAATAGATAGTGGCAGCTTCGATCTTCCTCTGTGGCATAGACGTACCCAAAGACACTACAGCTGGGATAATGCCAATCTTTTCCTTTTCTTTGAGGAGCCAACCTCGGCATGCAAACCAGTTTTGTCCTCTTTCATAGTGGCTCTTTGGTTTTTCCGACTCCTAGTGGTCACCAATGCTTGCTGATGACTGAAGAGAAACTTTTTTTTTTCCCATAGAAATCACGAAGGACAAGATCCTCAACGGAGTAAAATGAGTCCAGGCCCAGTGACTTCAACGGAGCAAACCACACTTATGCCATTCAAGGTGAAGCATCTTCGGTGGGGCTACATACTCATGAGAACAGAGGAATTGGTACATTGGATCATACCAGTTGGCAGCTTAAGAATTCTCCAATCCCCAAAAGCGAGGTGTGGCAGCTGCTTTAGAATACAGTAGGAGAGTGCTGAATTAGCCATGTATGGACTAACCTGGGAAAGTTTCTTCTGAACCCAGCTAAATGAGAAACAGCCAAAGGACTTTCTATAGTTTCTTTAAAGGTATAAAGGCCTTAATTTTGTTTCCAGTTAATAGGAAATCAGTTTTGCAATTCCAAGTGTTGCTCCAAAAAAACCCACCTTTGGCTTCAAATCATACATCCACCAAAACCTGCAACTGAATAACTATGTGGGATAAATATGGAAGAAAAACCTCGTTCATGATAAGTATCATGGAGAATCAATGCAAGATTCACTCTAAAGTGGATAAGGCCCCTACTGTGCCATTTCTCATAGGAGAAAGAGATGGAGTCATATCGGACTTACCGAGATCACCGAGGAGATGAAGTCCAGGGAAGCGTTTAGAAGAGTTCTGAATTCTGAGCACTCTTATACAGTTTCTAGGACGGCCTGGAAGATTTATGATGTGTTTTGTACAGGAACCCCCCAATTAGTTATCACACAAACTTGGTTCCCTTGGTACATCCTCCTTTTGAGGCTGCTGCTTTCTCAGGGCTGGGCATTATTATTATTAGGGCTAATCCCACTGAAGCACATTACACTCTGCATTCTCTGTGCTTGGTGGTGCAATGAGAGCAAATGTCAAGGTGATTCAGAGATGGATCAGGAGCACAGCTGGGTCTGATGAGCAGAAATCCAGTTTGATCTTTTGCTTCATGTTGGTCAATCATGGGGACATTGTGTAGTTTATTCTAACTTTGGTAGGATGCACAGAGCTATTCTTGAGCGTTCTTACAAATTTCGACTGTTCAGATAGCTGTTCTGATATCAATCACCACCAGTCGAAAGTCTTGAAGGCACTTCAGGCTCAATCTCTCAGTTCAGTTCAGAATATCGTTGTCACCTTGACATTTGGTCACGTGAAGCTGAATTCTCTTCAAAGACCCAATTCTCTTGGTTTCCTTGTCCATTGGTTTCCTTGTCCATTGGTTGAGAGCAGTTGCAGATGGAGGAGCAGCGTTTGCACAAATACTCTCCAAACTTTTCTCTGAACTATGCAGGGTAAAGAGACTTTATTCACTAGCTCATCATCTTCCCTTCAACTTTACAGTAAATATTAAAGGGAAATGAAGAAGTACATTGAATGAGAATGAAAGAGCCCCAATTTCACAGGCTCGGATTCAAGAAGCGAACCCTGCAATGACATGTTAGACCTTGACTTACTTTTTTAAAGTCAATCTAATGTTTGTCATTGAAACATGTAATCCTAATACCTGTTATTACTCCTATAATAATACAATTCTTTGGCCGTCTAAAACATAATGAGTGGTTGTGAAGTGCTTTAAATGTTTAGATGAGAGGAATCCCCAGACAATCCACCATGATAGTTACAATTACACCAGTTTGCCACAGAGGTCAACGGAGGCACGTTAAGGTGAAGGTCAGACAGAGAGAGAGGGCGAATCAAAATCAAAACCAAAAAAAAGAAGTGGTTGGGACCCTGAATCTCCCGATCCCCACTGGACACTTACCATTCTCCCCTTCCAAATACGTCACTCACCCGAGAGTAGCTCTTGGAGAGGCTTCTTCTGGCTTTTGTCTTATTTTAGTGTGATGATTTTTGGAAAAAGTTTGGGTGAAACATTGTCTGATGTAAGTGTGAACCAAGATCTAGAATCTGTATTTTGCAGTCCGTTATAGTTCCCTTTATTTGCAGGGGATGGCGCTGTGATGGCTATTTACAAATGAGTAGATTTAAATTATATTGTATGAAAGATTATTCCACTGGATTTTAATGTGGACAGTTTTATTCCTGCACTGCACAGGACCGAACGTGAAATGCACTCGCTTGGAATTCATTGGACAATTAATGTCCTGACAAGTAAAGGTGGCTAATGTTAGAAACACGACCTATTTTGTACTTCGTTTCACAAATCTTAAGGAATTCCCTCCCATTGGGTCATTACGACCCATTAGAGAGACGTGTTCCCAAGGAAAGAAAAAGTTGCACGTACAGAGCAGAGGACGATTTCATCCCACTGGGTGACATGCTTCAAAGGAAGTTTTTGGTGCTTGAATTCTTTATGGTGGTTTACATCGCTACCACACCTATAAAATGGGTATATTAAGGATTTTAAAGGGGAAAATTATTCAGCATTCCTTGAAATGAAAATTTCAAAGGACTTCAGAACACTCATTGTTGTTTCATAGACGCAAAGCAAAGTATTCTTAATTAACTTTAAATTATTCTGAGATTAGACGCTCCTGCAATGAGTAATAGAGTCACTTAAAAAATAGAGGCCAAGGTCTCTCGTGTCATTCCTTGAATTGGGTCATGATGGAGAGTCGCAGAATTTGGAATATTTTTTTTGCATTCAAATTTATTGTTTAATTTGGTATTTAAAATATATTTTATAGAAAAATATGGTGCCTTTTTATGTAAATCAGTAAAATTGCTTCAGGGCCTTAAAATTGAAGGAAGATATTTCTACCTTCTTCTCCATCTATGAAAGACATTGCTATGGATGTGTATTACAGTGAGACCTTCATTTAGGATCCAGAAGGAATGTTTTCTGCAACACACCCATTACCTGATCAGATTTCCTGTCCTATCGTATCCCAGAGCCATCTCCTCCTCATCAAGAATCGATGATCTCCACCTCCTCTGGGCATCTCAGGGCGTATTCAAATGTGTTATCTTACAAGACCTCACTTTCCTGTCAGCTCAGTCACAGAGAGAATGTTTCGGACGAAGTCCATGTTCCATGGCTTAACACAAAAGCTTTCCATCACAGAGCCCTGCTTCCTGTCCCAGGCCTCCATCCCTTCCCTGGACTCATGAGGAAATCAACTTCCTGCAGCCCCTTGAGACTGCATTGGTGACATAAGCAGAGGTCCAGTGACAGGCCAAATTTCAGTAATCTCCTCACAGAGGACCACATTCTATTTTATTCTGTGCTCAGAGATAGTGTAAAGCGGGAATGTGGATGCACCTGGGCGTTATTCTCTCCTCTGGCCAAAGGCGAATTTGAGAATTAAGCTCCCAATAGAAAATGCACTGCAGGCAGTGGAGTGACTGATTGCACCGAGAATGGGATCTGAACATTCAATATCTGTAAGGACACTCAACAATAGCTCTCCGTATCCTACCACATTTAGAATAAACTGCACAATGTCCCCAAGAGCGACCTATGTGAAGCAAAAGATCAAACTGGATTTCTGCTCGTGAGACCCAGTTGTGCTCCTGATCCAGCTCTGAATCACCTTGACATTCATTCTCATTGCACCACCAAGGCCCCGGGAATGCAGAGTGTAATGTACATCAATGGGATTAGCACTAATAATAATAATGCCCAGCCCTGGGGAAGCAGCTGCATCAAAAGGAGGATGTACCAAGGCAACCAAGTTTGTGTGATAACTAATTGGGGGTTCCTGTACAAAATGCACCATAAACCCTCCAGGCCGTCCTAGAACCTGTATAAAAGCACTCGCGACACTGAACTCTTCTAAACACTTCTTTGGACTTCATCTCCTCGGTGATCTCGGTAAGTCCAATTTGACTCCATCTCTTTCTCCTCCTAGAGATGTCACAGTGGGGGTCATATCCACTTTAGAGTAATTCTTGTACTGATTCTCTGAAATTTTTATCATGCATGAGATTGGTCTTCCATAATTATCCCTTGTAGTTAGTCAGTTGCAGGTTGCGGTGGATGTATGATTTGAAGCCAAAAGTGTGGGGGGTTTAGGAGCAACATATGGAATTGCAAAACAGAGTTCCTATTAACTGGAAACAAAATTAAGGCCTTTTAACCTTTAAAGGAACTATAGAAAGTCCTTTAGCCATTTCTCACTGAGCTAGAAACTTTCCCAGGTTAGTCCATACACGGCCAATTCAGCACTCTCCTACTGTAGTCTGAAGCAGCTGCTACAATTCAGTTTTGGGGACAGGAGAATTCTTAAGCTGCCGACTGGTGTGATATAACATACTAATTCCTCTGTTCTCATAAGCATGTATCCCCATGGAAGATGCTTCTCCTCAGTTGGTATAAGTGAGCTGTGCTCCACTGTAGTCATTTTAGCCCAGCTGAGAATATTGCCCTTGGTGATTTCTATGGGAAAAGGAAAAGTTTCTCTTCAGTTATCAGCTAGCATTGGTGACCACCAGGGGTTGGAAATCCAAAGAGCCATAGTATGAAAGGAAACAAAACTGGTTTGTATGCCAAGCTTGCCTCCTCAAAGTAAAGGATAAGATGAGCATTATCCCAGCTGTAGTCTCTTTGGATTCGTCTATGCCACAGAGGAAGATCGAAGCTGCTACTGTCAATCATCCAGGGTTCAAATTAGCGGGTCTAGTTAAGACAGTTCATTCGAAGGAGAGGGGCTCTTCAGTCGATGCCAGTGGTCTCAGTTTCATGAGGAGTAAGGGCAGTCCCTTTGACTTTCTGCAGTGTCGGCAGCGCCTTTACTTCAGCTATGCAATTAATGTAATTAATTCGACTTTGTCCCATAGTGTAGACATATTCTGAGAGAAATGCTTAAAATGGAAACAGAATTCCAGATTTCCATCAATTAAATAATTACGCTCTTTCCAGGCTGTTTATTTGAGACAAAATCATTGAGAAGTTTCAAAGGGGCCCTTTGAAGGAAAGCTTAGTGTAAGTGGATAAGAAGACTAGAAAGAGGAAATAGGAAGAAATACATTCCACTGCACATTGCGAAGAAATCCACTCTTCCTCTTTCTCTCAGGCCCCAGAAAGATCTCACAAGAATAAGAACCGAACTATGAGGCAATTCCTCAACAAACACCTGCATCTTCTCTTTATTCCATTCTATTCTATTTCAGATTCACTTTCATCACACAAAGATGGCCTGCTCCAGCCTGAGCTATCCAGAATGCGGGGTGGCCCGACCCAGCCCAGTTTCCGGCACCTGCAACGAGCCGTGCGTGAGGCAGTGCCCTGACTCCGAAGTGGTGATCAGACCCTCACCGATTGCCGTGACCATCCCAGGGCCCATTATGAGCACCTTCCCTCAGCACAGTGAAGTGGGAGCTCTAGGAGCCCCTGTGGTGGGATCTGGCTACGGTGGCTCATTTGGTGCGGGAGCACTCTCCGGCTATGGAGCTCCTTACGGGGGATTGTACGGCTTGGGAGGATTAGGTGGTTATGGGGGACGTTTTGGTTACGGGGGTCTCTGTGGTTATGGAGGTGGTTATGGTTACGGGGGAGGTTATGGAGGGCTCTGTGGTTATGGGGGAGGTTATGGAGGACTCTGTGGTTATAGGGGAGGTTACGGTTATGGAGGAGCATGTGGCACCGGGGTATCTTGTCATCGGTACCTGAGTGGAAGCTGCACACCATGTTAGACACAGTAGGAATCTCTATGTCCAAAGGAAAGACCAGGAAATGAACAACAAGTGATAGTTTCCGATATCAATTTTAGAAGGGCCGTGCCGGCCTGGCTCCAGCTGAGCTCCACACAAGCTGTATCTGCCCAGCCCCTTTCTCTCATGGACCCATTTCTAATGTCTTGCTAGGAACTCTTTCTGCAAAGCTTTCCCACCACATGCTTCCTCTCTTATGCGGACTCATTCTGAATTACGCTCACCCTGTTTATAATAACCCTGAGGTGTGAAGCAAACAAGGGCGTTAAGAAAGGCATCAGTTGCATTTATTACATTTTTGCTAATCTTGCAGCTTCAGAAAAAGGAAAAGACCTTCTTGGATTAAATAGCCCGTATTAAAGCAGTGGGGGAACATTCTCTCTGTTTTGTATTGTCGCTTTCTGTAATTGTGTATTGCAAATGTCATTCACATTAAAAACTCTGCTGCATCCGAATATCCGTCTTGTGGTTCTTCTCCTTCCTTCTTTCTTGTTTATGGATTGGACCAGATGAAAGTCATCCCTGCAGTTCAGGTGGCAATGGGCAATTCTCAAACTGCAGATTTGGAAGCTATGGAATGGTGGAGAAGAAAGCCGCGGAGAGGGTCCAGGGCATTATGCAGTCCACCTGCAGGGGGTGGAATTCCTTCTTGCATTTCCTGTTTTAGGAAAGAGCCTTTTCCTGCAAGATTTACACAGCTTGGGACTTTCAATGGCTAAGTGGTTTTTCTTTTATTTCCAGAAGCCCAATATGGTAAGCTTCTGGGAGAGATTTTACCCTAGAAAAACCAGATTTTCTGAAGGAAAAGGAAAAGGGAAATATCCAAGAAATATACACAATATGGACATGGACACGCAATGGCTAAATGTACACGTCAGACATGATGAATGGTGGCACACTCACGCCTGTAGGGGACACTAACCTCCATAGATATTCAGCAATTGACTTGAAAGTAGCTCACCTTTCACAAAAGCATTTCCAAGCCAGTGACAAAGGGAGACACCTGGATTGGAATTCACTTGCAAATTCAACACCGTCAGCTAAGAACTGAATATGAATCTCAACTGGCTAATGCATTACAAAGGCAAATTCCCCTCTCTGAATAGTCACAGCTACAGAGCACACGCTAGCAATGGCCCACTTCTACCCTGACTTCACCAAGCCAATCCCCGTTTAAATCGCTATCGCGAGTCCCGGTACTCAGAACGAGCATTCAGACCAATGTGTCTCTGTCAGGTCATCCCGAGAACAGTTTCCATTATAAAACTCTCAAAGATGCATTCTGCTGTAATTATGGAGTCTGTAGCCTTCTTTGAGAATAGCTCCAGGTCATTTTTCTCTTCACCTGTGCCAGGACCTCCAGTGATATGTACAACTCAGCATTCATCTACAGAGAGAGTCTTCCATGACCACATAACGAGCGTTTAAATTCAACCAGTTCTGCTCCTTTTTCAAATTTGCACTCAAATTGCTGTGCCGGGGATAAGATGAGACAATTTAGGGCAATGGGGCAGAAATGCTTTTCAGCTCCATACTGAGATTCTGGATTTCATTGCACCCTAGAACTCAGTAAAACTAACCTTGTTGTCTTTGGTTGCCTTGCTGTGTTCATCTGCTGGTCAGAAGCAAACTCCACTCCTTTGTCAATTGACATGACCAAATGGTGATTTGACAAGGATATTGAAACCCAGCTGAATGAGTCCATTTTCCTATAGACACTGTCGCAACTTGGTTCAGTGATGTGGTGGGAGCCCCAAGGGTTTAAAGCTGACCAACCGGTGAAAACTACCAGATGATGGTGAAAAAATGATTTTTTATTAAACAGAATGATTCTTTTATCAAAAAGAAATGACTTTCAAATGAGTTTTAAACAAGCAATTGGCTAATGCTTTTACAGGGGGGGAAACCTGAACTAAACTGCACTTAACTGATTGCAAACTCTGTGATTACAGTCCAATTATAGCAAATTACTGTCTTTAATTCGCTTGAGGCAGCGCAGCATGCAAGCAATAAATACAAAAAACAAAGCCGATATAATAATAATAAAAACTCCGCCCACAGCCAGTCCCTCTATGGTTATTTTTGGGCAGCTGGTGGAGTTAGTCATTAATCTACTTCTACAATTTAACAACTCCTAGGTTTTTATGTCTAACACTTATACTTGGCCTAAATACAACACTATTACACAACACAAGATTATACAATTTACACAGTGTGATTATTAGGACTCAATTACACTCTACGGAATTACACAGTGTGATGAACACAAATCAACTATTAACTGAACCAATGATTAATATATTTAAGCGATACTTACAAATCCAGCAACGATAACAGCGTAAAGACACACAAGAACTCGGAGCATGCTCAGGACTTGCGCACCCCTATCATTGACTCGGAGGGTGGGGAGGCAGCCTCAGGGTGATCAGTCCTTCAGCCGGGCAAAAAAGACACACGCCCTCCATACACGGAACCCCCCAAACAAAGGGGTCGAGGGTCTTTTATACCATAACCTGGTGTCCAGTACCAAATTAGGGTCTGTTCTTTGGCAGGGCCTGATAGGCTGGTAATGAGGTAATGTGGCAATATTGCCCTATAGGATTTTTCATGATGGCCGCCTGATGGCCCCGTGGACAGTGCCTGATGCGGGCATGGTCAGTGTGCATAACAGTTGCACTTTATCTCCTTATGCTCACCTCCCTGTTTCAAGGACTGGTCAAGCAAGTCTTATCTATCTATTGCGGCTGTGCTCTATCTCCTCATGCTCACCTCCCTGTTTCAAGGACTGGTCAAGCAACTCTTATCTATCTATTGCGGCTGTGCTCTATCTCCTCATGCTCACCTCCCTGTTCTTGGATGCCTGCAAGGTTAAATTCCGTTCACTGAAAGCTGCATTGTGCGCTTACAAGTTATGCTTCTCAGAGTGTCTCAGCGGCCTACATTTTCTCTGAGGGGCCTTAGTGTGGCAGAATGGGCAATGCGTGCACGAGGCCGTGGTCAAAAGGACCTGCTCTGCGACAGACACAAATTGCACTTTTGGTCTCCAGCAATCCGGAATTACATAAGGACGGCCACACTAGGTGAGACTAAAGGTGCATCTAGCCCAGTGTCCTCTCTGCCGACAATGGCCAATACCAGATGCCCTAGAGGGAGGGATCACAACAGGTGATCCTCACGTGATTCCTCCTCTGTCACCCACCTCTAGAGAAACAGAGGCCATTCCTACCCATCCTGGCTAATAGCCATTGATGGACCTAGCCTCCAGGAGCCTATCTAGCTCTATTTTGAACCCTCTTTAAGTACTAGCCTTCATCGCATGCTCTAGCAAGGAGTTCCACAGGTTGACTGTGTGCTGAGGGAAGAAAAACTTCCTTTTGTTTATTTTAAACCTGTTGCCTATTAATTTCATTTGATGACCCCTAGTTCTTTTATTGTGGGAATAAGTAAATAACTTTTCCTTTTTCACTGTTTCCACACAAGTCATGATTTTATAGACCTCTATCATATCCCCTCCCCCCTTTTGCCTCCACTTTTCTAAGCTGAAAAGTCCAAGTCTTTTAAATCTCTCTTTATATTGGACCCGTTCCAAATCCCTAATCATTTTGTTGCCCTTTTCTGAACTTTTTCCAATGCCAATATATCTTCTTTAGGATGAGGCAACCTCATCTGTGCACAGTATTCAAGATGTGGGTGTCCCGTGGTTTTATAGAGAGTCAAGAAGAGATTATCAGTCTTATATTCTATCCCTTCTAAATGATTCCTAACATTCTACTTGATCTTTTGATGGCTGCTGCACACTGAGTGGATGTTTTCTGAGAACTATCCACAATGACTCCAAGGTCTATGGAATAGTTATAGTCAAGTTAGTCCCTGTCATGTCATACATTATCTTAAAACAGGACAGCAGGTTCTTGTCAGCTCAATCACAGAGAAAAGGCTTCTGATAAAGTACAAGTCCCATGACTTGACTGAAAAGCTTTCTATGAAAAAGCCCAGCTTTCTTTCACAGGCCTCCATCCCGTCCCTTGATTCACGAGGAAATGCCCCTTGAAGCAGCATAGATGACACCAGTGGTGGTCCAGCGTTAGATCAACTTTTGGTCAGAAATGGGTGAAATTCCATCTGGGGCAAAGAGTCATCAGCTCTGATGCACCTCTGAATCACCTCGACAGTCACTCTCATTGCACCACCGAGAAACTCGGGGGAATGACACGAGGAATGAAGAGAGTAATGAGCATCACTGGGATTAGCCTATTAAATGCCAAAACCTGAGAAATCAGCTGCATCAAGAGGAGGATGAGCCAAGGCAACCAAGTTTGTATGATCACTAATTGGGGATTCCTCTACAATATGCATCATAAATCCTTCAGGCCATCCTGGAAACTGTATAAAAGGGCTGACGACTCAGAACGCTTCTAAACGCTTCTTTGTACTTCATCTCCTCGGTGATCTCGGTAAGTCCAATTTGACTCCATCTCTTTCTCCTCCGAGAAATGGAACTGTAGGGTCCACGTCCATTTCCGACTGGATCTTGCATTGACCACCTACTGTTCATTGCAGATGATGTTGTTCTTCCATAGTTATCGTGCATAGACATTCAGTTGCAGGTTCTGGTTCATTCATGATTTGAAGGTGGAGGTTTTAGGAGCATGACGTAGAATAGGAAAACATATTTCCTATGAACTGGAAATAGATTTAAGGCATTTAAACCTTTAAAGTAACTTGAGAAAGCCCTTGAGCCATTGGACACTTACTTAGCTATGGAAGAAACTGATCAAGGTTAGTCCCTACATGGCCAATTCAGCAGTCTCCTCCTGCATTCGCAAGCAACAGATACACTTCTCTTTTGGGAATGGGGGATTCCTACTATGCCAGCTGGTATGATCTACTGAACCCATCTCCACATACTTCTGAGCAGAAATGCCCAGAGAAGATGGTTGTCCACAGATGGTGCAATTGGGGTTCATTCCATTCTGTTCAATGACCTGATCTCATTTTAGCTCAGGTGAGGATCTTGTCCTGAGTGAATAATAGGGGAAAGGAAAAGGTTCTGTTCATTCATCAGCTAATGTTGGTGTGACGTAGTGGGGGTATCTGGCTAGTTCCTATGCTGGCTCTGTGGTAATCCCCAATGGCTGCCATCGGTACCACAGCCCAGAAGGATGAGTCATTATGCAAAGAGGGTCTCTCAACCTGTCTGACCAGCTACCCCAGGAGAGAGACAAAGGAAGGGGAATGCTGCCTGGCTGGGGCAGGGCTGGAAGAGTTAGTTTAGAGTCTGTCTGGGATCATGGAGGAACCAGCCTAAGCCAGGGGCTGGGATTTAGGGGCCCAGTCTCCCCCATCTCAAGGGGGGGCTGAGGCATCCTAGACCTGCCCTGTAACCAGATTACATCGGTGCTGTGCTGTGCTGTGCTGTATCCTGGAGAAGGAATAAACTCCCTCCATTCTACGGGCTGGTGGAGTCTGTTCGTGCCATTACGGGGGTGCAGGAGTCAGGGGACCCCAACGCGTCGTCACAGTTGGATCCTTCCGAGACTTGGGAACCCAAAGAGACACACTAGGAACTGAGATACGACTGCTTTGCAGGGAGATGTTAGCTCCTCAGTGAAAAGGAAAAGATTTGCATTATGCCAGGTGTGGTCTCTTTGAGAAAGTTGGATACAGAATCCCAGATTCCCATCAATTACAAAGTTACACCAGGACTGGTTGGTTTTTTTCCAGACAAAGTCATTGAGAAGGTGTTAAAGGGGCCCTTTGGGAGGGAAGTTCAGTTTGAGCTTATAAGAGGCATAAAAAGAAGAGAGAGAGACAAATACATACGGTGTCTAAAATCAACCCACTTCTTTCTACCAGGCCTCAAAAACACTCATTAGAAGAGGAAATGAGCCATGGGGCCATCCTTCCACTGACTACTTATCTTTGTCCCATTCCCTGTTGTGTTTCAGGTTTCCCTCCATCACACAGAGATGTCTTGCTATTCAGAATGCGGGGTGGCCCGACCCAGCCCAGTTTCCGGCACCTTCAACGAGCCGTGTGTGAGGCAGTGCCCTGACTCCCAAGTGCTGATCAGACCCTCGCCGGTTGCCGTGACCATCCCAGGGCCCATTATGAGCACCTTCCTCAGCACAGTGAAGTGGGAGCTGTAGGAGCACCTCTGGTGGATCCGGCCACGGGGCCTGCTCGTGCAGGAGGACTGTTCGGCTCTGGAGCTGGTTACGGGGGATTGTCTGGGTTGGGAGGATCAGGTGGTTATGGGGGACATTTCGGTTATGGAGGACTCTGTGGATATGGAGGCCGTTCTGGTTATGGGGGAGGCTACAGTACCGGGGTATCTTGTCATAGGTACCTGAGTGCAAGCGGCTCACCATGTTAGACACGGCAGGAATCTCTATGGCCAAAGGAAACACCAGGAAATGAACAGCAACCGACAGATTCCGATATCGATTTCAGAAGGGCCGTGCCGGCCTGGCTCTAGCTGAGCTCCACGCGAGCTGTCTCTGCCCAGCCCCTTTCTCTCATGGACCCATTTCTAATGTCTTGCTAGGAACTCTTTCTGCCAACGCTTTCCTAACCACATACTTCTTCTCTTAGTCACAGGTGAACTCCTTCCAGATTACGCTGAGGCTGTTTGTACGAACCCCACAGTGTAAAGGAAACAGGGCCCTTAAGAAATGCATTGGATTCATTTATCATCACATCAATTCCTTTTCCTTTGTTACAGCTGTAAATTTGGAAAAACAAAGTCCTTGCCTCCTTTGCATCCAAGGGTAGGGAGTGATCATTCACAGCCCCTATTATAACACTGAGAATCCATTCTTCCTGCCTTGGGTTATGGCTTTCTGTAACTGTGTATTGCAAATTTCATTCACATTAAAAATTATGCTGCATCAGAATATCAGTCTTGTGGTTTTACTTGTTCCTCCTTCTTTCTTGGAAAATGATCCTGGATGAAATACCACCCTGTGTTTCAGGAAGCAATAGGGAATTCTCAAAGTGCAATTTTGGAAGGGATGGAATGAGGGCAGAATAAAGGTGCATGGCGTTATGCAGGCCACCTGACCGAGGGTGGAATTCCTCCTTCACAGCCGGGCAGACAGTTAATTGACGGTACATGGCTCAGGGGACTGAAATATTCAACTGCGATCATGAGAACAAAGAAAGAAAGAAAGAAAGAAAAAGAGAAAGAAAGAAAGGCCTCACCTGCTATTTTGAGCACTTGTTACTCTGTTTCTCCTAAATATCCCTCTCTCCTAAATAACTACATAGTAAGTTGCAAATTTCACTGCCACAGAGCAATGGGAGCAGAAAGAGCTTTAAGAGGGTTCATAGCTTTATGACAGCTGTCTCCTAAAAGTTAATTCAAGGAGAAACTGAACCCCTGTGCAAATAGCCTTTTGCTACAAAGACTTGCCAGCTTTTGTATCATGAGGATGCAGAGGTGGCTGTGTTTTCAAAAACTCAATTTGCAATGAGCATCTTTACGACAGATTGTGGGATAGAACCCAGATTATCAGATGCAAAAGAAAAGCAGCCCCCAACCACTTGGATAATGCAGAGTGAGCTTTTTCCCGGACACCTTGACTGGCTGAGAGACATTCAAGATGGGAGCCTGTTGCTTCTACAGCCAAAAGTTTGACTCTTCACTGGGAAGCTTTAATCAACCTGAACTCCAGGGGTAACTCTGCTTTTCTATGGAGCTTGCCGGCTCCAAGCTCTGTGTGTTTCATACAGGTGAATGTCAGAAAGGTTACTGCTCTGTCCATTTGTCATGGATGCTTTATCTGGAGGCCTTGGGCCAAACCAGTCCCTGTTCCCACGCCTATTGCTGCACTCGGTGCCAAGGATGGATTTCAAAAGGGTGCCTGTCTGGAATATGATTTTGAAAACATTTTCAATAATCCATTCTCAGAAAGAAAATCTGTGGACATAGAATTACAGAGTCAGCAGCCCTGTTGCAGAGTAATTCTCCTGTTCGCCCGACATTCGTGTGTTTTCCTCCGCTGGGATCTCCAGTGACAGGCAGCGCTTTACATGGATCTCGAAAGCAAATTCCTTTCTGACAACCTAATGAGGGTGTGAACCCAATCAGCCTGTGCCTTGACACAAACAGGGCGCTCACTTTGCAGTGCTGGAGACACACGTCGGCTTCCTACTGAGATACTGGATCTCAGAGCTCCAATCACACTAATGTAAAGTAATCTTCTCGTTCTTTGTCCTGATGTGTGCTGTGACTGGCCGGCAGGAACCTCCCCTGCTTGGTCAAATGACGTGAGCCCTCAGGAGCACAGGGCTTTTCCTGCCCTACGGGCGCTGTACCAAACACTCAAAACCACCCATGGCTCACAAATCTTCTCATCGCTTATTCTCCTCGGTGACACAGGTCGTACTGGCCTCAGTCGTTCTGGCCTTGTCTACGCTGATAGGTTCAAAGAGCAACAGAGTATTCTGTATGAATAGTCACTGCTGACACACTCAAAGCTTGGGGACAGCAAGCTCCAAGGGACAGTGAGGTCACATGTGGAGTTCAGGTTGAGAGGCGCTTTCTAGCTAAGACCCAAACTTTCTAAACGCCCTAGAAATAATATCAGCCCAACTTGAAAGCTACTCAGAGTGAAAGGGGGAAAATTAACTCTGTGTTATCCAAATGGTTTGGTGGCTACTTTGCTTTTGCATTTCCTAATCTGGGTTCTATCCTGCATCAGGATGCTCGATGTGAATCTTATGATTGTTCTTCTTCAAGTGAAAACCTATGTAAGTCTCTGCAGGAAAATATTCTTTGCTAAACAGGAAATGCCAGGAGCAACTCAGTCCCTGTGCAGACAGCTGGCATAAAGCTGTGAACCCTCTTAAAGGTCTTTCTTCCCCCATCCCTCCATGGCTGTGAAATTTGCAACTCACAAAGTAGTTATTTAGGAGAAAGAGAGAGCGGAGAGTTCTAAATAGCTGGCTAGGAATTCGTGTTTTTTTTTTTTTTCTTTCTTTCTTTCTCCATGTCTCTCTTTAGGTGCTCTCATGACAAACGTTGAATATTTCATTCCACTGAGCCATGTACCTTCAATTAATTCTCTTCTCTGCTGTTTGTCCCTGATTTATCTGCACTGCAGCAATATGTCCTGTGGCAGAAATGTGTAGAGTGAGATCCCTCAGAGCTCGTGTGGTCGGTGGGAAGAAGCCACATGTACAGCTGTGCCCTGACTGCAGGTTGCTGATCCAGCCACCCGCCGCTGCTATGATCTTCCTCGGACCAATTCCCAGCTCTTTGTCTCAGGAAAGCACAGTGGGATCTTCAGCAGCTGATCTTGGAGGGGTACTAGGGACATGTGTGGCTAGAGCCTTGTAATATTATGGAGGCATTTATGGTGAGACAGGTCCCGGTGGTTATGGGAGACGATACTATGCCCTGGGTCCCTGTGGTGAGGAAAGAGTCTATAGTCACATGGGACCATATCATTGTGTGGAAATATTCCGTCATTGCTTCCTGGCAAAACGTGATTCCTCAGCAGCTGTGAATTTGTTATTGGCCCTGTTATAGCGCAAAGGAAGGACGACTGGAGACTTGTCCGTGGTGATGCAGATGCACTGGTGTTCCTAGAACACTTAAGGAAATAGTGGCCGTGGTGGATCTGCTGCATTGCTCCAAGTTTGGCGAGGATATCAATTCTTGTGCTTGGGGGTATCAGCCGATCATGGGGGTGAGGCTGGATTAACGGGATAATGCCAAAGTTCCTCTGCAAGCCGGCAATCGCAATCCTGAGGTCTGCTGAGTTCCCCGTGTGGGAAACCAAAATGTAGACACCGTGTAGATTCATCGGGGGGGTTATTATGCACAGCGCTGGCGGAGTGCCAGCTTGCCACATGGGCTCAGCAAACACTGCTAAGCAATTGATTACAGTAGATTATATAGGGAGCCAATGGGCACAGAGAAGGGAGAGGGTGGGAGTTCCCGAGCCCCTGGATAGGTTCTGGCAGCAAGACTAATGAGCATGGTAACCCAATAATCTTAAGCGATTATATAGGGGCTCCGCCCATAGCACAGGTTAACGTATTTGCTAAAACACAAGTATTGCCCCCGCTCCTCACTGCCTGAGAACTTCCCAGTATTTCGTAAGCTACATCCCAATTGGAATCCATAGGAGCGGTGACGGTGCTTTCCCGAAAGGGGCGGGGAGCCGTGTGGTTGATAGGTGTTTGTCTAGGGGTACAAAGTAAAAAGACAATATCAGGTATACAGCAAAGCAATTGTTTATCAAGCTTGGATTGTTAGAGAGGGAGGCAAAGGCTTCCCCAGCCGACAGATCCACGTCTAGACTGCCACACTGTGCCGGATCAGCTGATCGTCAGCACAGCACGGCGCCCATGTTTATTTTAATGTAGCGGGGATTATTTAAATCCCCGCTTCTTTGCCTAGGCGGGGTAAACTAGTTTACATGGCTCCATCGACGGAGCCATGTAGTCTAGACATACCCCTAGTGTCGTGATAGGCCTTTCCCTGAACCTGTGGTTGGCCTTGGGAAGGTAGATGTTGTTTCTGTCCCATGCCGGATGGCAGACTATGAGGCACCTTGCAGAGCCGTAACCTTGACTGTGTGTGAGACTCACGATAATGATAGCCAATTATTGCTCTCCATTTGGTGTTATGCTGCCAGCTATTTCATTTCTGATAAACAGACGGGGTTGTTTTCTATGCTCGTCCTTCTTTCCCAGAGCCATCTATTGTCTCTTATGGCTCAGCTAGGGCTTGTGTCCCTGCTCCAACTGGACAGCAGAGCCTCTGAAGGAAAGGTTCACCAGAGACCGTAATTTAAGGTCTTACCTATATATCAATGGGCTTTTGGCTATTTATACCTACACCTACATCTCCCTCTGAATGTGGCAGAACGTGCAATCTTCCTATCCTCAGTTCTCGCCATTTCAAGCTATTGTATAGGTGGGGATTATTCAAGAAGGCTTATATGGGGTATAGTGCAAAAGAGTTAACTCAAATGCATTAAGTTGCTCTGCTGCCTTAATTGCCTGTTTCTTAATGTCCTCGTGTCACACAAGAAATTCCTGATTGCTGGAGACCAAAAGTGCAATTTGTGTCTGTAGTCAAAATGGACTCAGTCAGTTGGGTTTGCAATATCCTTGTCAAATCAACATTTGTTCATGTCAATTGACAAAGGAATGGAGCTTGCATCTGACTGGCAGATGAACACAGCAAGGCAACCAAAGACAATAAGGTTAGTTTTACTGAGTTCTAGGGTGCGATGAAATCCAAAATCTCAGCATGAAGCAGAAAAGTATTTCTGCCCCATTGCCCTAAATCGTCTCATCTTATCCCCGGCACAGCAATTTGAATACAACTTTAGCCAAGGAGAAGACCTGGTTGAATTTAAACGCTCATTAGGTGGTCATGGAAGACTCTCTCTATAGATGAATGCTGAGTTGTACATATCACTGGAGGTCCTGGCACAGGAGAATAGAAGAATGTCCTGGAGTTATTCTCAAAGAAGGCTGCCGACTCCATAATTACAGCAGAATGTATCTTTGAGAATTTTATAATGGAAACTATTCTCGCGATAACCTGAAAAAGATACAGTGGTCTGAATGCTCTTTCTGAGTACTGGGACTCGCGATAGCGATGGAAACGGGGATTGGCTTGGTCAAGTCAGGGTAGAAGTGGGCCATTGCTAGCGTGTGCTCTGTAGCTGTGACTATTCAGAGAGGGGAATTTGCCTTTGTAATGCATTAGCCAATTGAGATTCGTATTCAGTTCTTAGCTGACGGTGTTGAATTTGCAAGTGAATTCCAACCCAGGTGTCTCCCTTTGTCACTGGCTTGGAAATGCTTTTGTGAAAGGTGAGCTACTTTCAAGTCAATTGCTGAATATCTATGGAGGTTAGTGTCCCCTACAGGCGTGAGTGTGCCACCATTCATCATGTCTGACGTACATTTAGCCATTGTGTGTCCATGTCCATATTGTGTATATTTCTTGGATATTTCCCTTTTCCTTTTCCTTCAGAAAATCTGGGTTTCTCTAGGGTAAAATCTCTCCCAGAAGCTTACCGTATTGGGCTTCTGGAAATAAAAGAAAAACCACTTAGCCATTGAAAGTCCCAAGCTGTGTAAATCTTGCAGGAAAAGGCTCTTTCCTAAAACAGGAAATGCAAGAAGGAATTCCACCCCCTGCAGGTGGACTGCATAATGCCCTGGAACCTCTCTGTGGCTTTCTTCTCCACCATTCCATAGCTTCCAAATCTGCAGTTTAAGAATTGCCCATTGCCACCTGAACTGCAGGGATGACTTTCATCTGGTCCAATCCATAAACAAGAAAGGAGGAACGAGAAGAACCACAAGACGGATATTCGGATGCAGCAGAGTTTTTAATGTGAATGACATTTGCAATTACACAATTACAGAAAGCAATAATACAAACCAGAGAATGTTCCCCCACTGCTTTAATACGGGCTATTTAATCCAAGAAGGTCTTTTTCCTTTTCTGAAGCTGCAAGATCAGCAAAAATGTAATAAGTGCAACTGATGCCTTTCTTAACGCCCTTGTTTGCTTCACACCTCAGGGTTATTATAAACAGGGTGAGCGTAATTCAGAATGAGTCCGCATAAGAGAGGAAGCATGTGGTGGGGAAAGCATTGCAGAAAGAGTTCCTAGCAAGACATTAGAAATGGGTCCATGAGAGAAAGAAGCTGGGCAGATACAGCTCGTGTGGAGCTCAGCTGGAGTCAGGACGGCACGGCCCTGCTAAAATTGATATCGGAATCTGTCGGTTGCTGTTCATTTCCTGGTCTTTCCTTTGGCCATAGAGATTCCTGCCGTGTTTAACATGGTGTGCAGCTTCCACTCAGGTACCGATGACAAGATATCCCGGTGCCACAAGATCCTCCATAACCGTAACCTCCCCCCATAACCACAGAGTCCTCCATAACCTCCCCCATAACCACAGAGTCCCCCAAAACCTCTCCCGTAACCATAACCACCTCCATAACCACAGAGACCCCCGTAACCAAAACGTCCCCCATAACCACCTAATCCTCCCAAGCCGTACAATCCCCCGTAAGGAGCTCCATAGCCGTAGAGTGCTCCCGCACCAAATGAGCCACCGTAGCCGGATCCCACCACAGGGGCTCCTAGAGCTCCCACTTCACTGTGCTGAGGGAAGGTGCTCATAATGGGCCCTGGGATGGTCACAGCAATCGGTGAGGGTCTGATCACCACTTCAGAGTCAGGGCACTGCCTCACGCCACGGCTCGTTGCAGGTGCCGGAAACTGGGCTGGGTCGGGCCACCCCGCATTCTGGATAGCTCAGGCTGGAGCAGGCCATCTTTGTGTGATGGAAGTAAACCTGAAATAGAATAGAAAAAAGAGAAGATGCAGGTGTTTGTTGAGGAATTGTCTCATAGCTCGGTTCTTATTCTAGCGGGATTTAGATGGGGCCTGAGAGAAAGAGGAAAAGAGGATTTCTATACCATGTTCGGTGGTATGTATTTGTTCCTAGTTCATCTTTCGATGCCTCTTATCCACTTACCCTAAACTTCCCTCCCAAAGGTCTCCCTTAAAACCTTCTCAATGATTTTATCTGAAATACACAGCCTGAAAGGAGCGTAATTATTTAATTGATGGAAATCTGGGATTCTGTGTCCAGTTCAGACATTTCTCTCAGGGTACGTCTACATTACGGGAAAAAGTCAAATGCAGAAACACAATGTTAATTGCATAGCTGAAGTCAAAGCGGTGTGGACACCGCAGAAAGTCAAAGGGAGAACACTCTCCCTTCGACTTGCTTTACTCCTCGTACAAACAGAACTATTGACATCGACCGAATTGCTCCTCTCCTTTGAATGAGCTGTCTTAACTGGACCCGCTAATTCAAACACTGGAAGATTGGCAGTGGCAGCTTTGATCTTCCTCCGTAGAATAGTGATACCCAAAGAGACTACAGCTGGGATAATGCTAAACATTTCATTTTCTTTGAGGAGCCAACCTCGGCATGCAAAGCAGTTTTGTCTCCTTTCGTAGTGTGGCTCTTTGGTTTTCAAACTCCTGGTGGTCACCAAAGCTAACTGATGACTGAAGAGAAACTTTTCTTTTTCCCATAGAAATCACTAAGGACAAGATCCTCCACTGAGCTAAAATGAGTCCAGGCCCAGTGACTTCAAAGGAGCAAATCACACTTCTACCATCTCAGGAAAAGCATGTTCCATGGGGATACATACTCAGGAGAACAGAGGAATTGGTACATTGGATCACACCAGTTTGCAGCTTAAGAATTCTCCTATCCCCAAAAGCTAGGTGTAGCAGCTGCTTTAGAATACATTAGGAGAGTGCTGAATTGGCCGTGTATGGACTAACCTGGGAAAGTTTCTTCCAAATATAGCTAAATGAGAAACAGCCAAAGGAGTTTCAAAAGGACTTCTCTTAATTTTGTTTCCAGTTAATAGGAAATCTGTTTTGCAATTCCAAATGTTGCTCCTAAAAAACCCACCTTTGGCTTCAAATCATACATCCACCACAACCTGCAACTGAATAACTACACAGGATAAATATGGAAGACCAACCTCATGCATATTAGGAATTATAGAGAATCAAGACATGATTCACTGTAAAGTGGATGTGGCCCCTACTGTGCCATCTGTCGGAGGACAAAGAGATGGAGTCAAATAGGACTTACCGAGATCACCGAGGAGATGAAGTCCAAAGAAGCGTTTAGAAGAGTTCAGTGTCGCGAGTGCTTTTATACAGGTTCTAGGACGGCCTGGAGGATTTATGGTGCGTTTTGTACAGGAACCCCCAATTAGTTATCACACAAACTTTGTTGCCTTGGTACATCCTCCTTTTGATGCAGCTGCTTCCCCAGGGCTGGGCATTATTATTATTAGTGCTAATCCCATTGATGCACATTACACTCTGCATTCCCAGGGCCTTGGTGGTGCAATGAGAGCAAATGTCAAGGTGATTCAGAGCTGGATCAGGAGCACAACTGGGTCTCACGAGCAGAAATCCAGTTTGATCTTTTGCTTCACATAGGTCGCTCTTGGGGACATTGTGTAGTTTATTCTAAATGTGGTAGGCTACGGAGAGCTATTGTTGAGCTTTCTTACAAATATTGAATATTCAGATCCCATTCTCGGTGCAATCAGTCACTCCACTGCCTGCAGTGAATTTGCTTTCAAGACCTTAATTCTCGAATTCGCCTTTGGCCAGAGGAGAGAATAACGCCCAGGTGCATCCATATTCCCGCTTTACACAGTCTCTGAGCACAGAATAAAATAGAAAGTGGTCCTCTCTAAGGAGTGAAGTTCTTCCACCAGCAACTAAAATTTGACCTGTCTCTGGACCTCCGCTTGTGTCACCAACACGGTCTCAAGAGGCTGCAGGAAGTTGATTTCCTCATGAGTCCAGGGAAGGGATGGAGGCCTGGGACAGGAAGCAGCACTCTAGGATAGAAAGATTTTGAGTTAAGCCATGGAACGTGGACTCCGTCCTAAACGTTGTCTCTGTGCCTGAGCAGACAGGAAAGTGAGGTCTCGTAGGATAATACATTTGAATAGGCCCTGAGAGAAGCTCAGAGGAGGCAGAGATCATAGATTCTTGGTGAGGAGGAGATGGCTTTGGGATACGATAGGACAGGAAATCTGATCAGGTAATGGGCTTGTTGCAGAAAACATTCCTTCCAGATCCTGAATAATGGTCTCACTGTAAAACACATCCATAGCAATGTCTGTTCTAGCTGGAGAAGAAGGTAGAAATACCTTCCTTTAATTTTAAGTAAAATTTCAAGTAATTTTACTGATTTACATCAAGAAGGCACCATATTTTTCTGTAAAATATATTTTAAATTTTAAATACCTAGTGAAAAATAAATGTGAATGCAAATAAAATATCCCATATTCTGTGACTCTCCATCATGACCCAATTCAAGGAGTGACATGAGAGACTTTGGCCTCTATTTTTTAAGTGACTCTATTACTCATTGCAGGAGTGTCTAATCCCAGAATAATTTAACATTAATTAAGAGTACATTGCTTTGCATGTATGAAACAACGAGTGTTCTGAAGTCCTTTGAAATCTTCATTTCAGTGAATGCTGAATAATCTGCCATTTTAACATCCTTAATATCCCTATTTTATAGGTGTCCAAAAAGTGGCACTTTGAGGTGAAGATCATGTGGGTGTGAAGTGATGAAATAGAAACATGACACAGTATTTCTGACTCTACCACAGGATAAATGTGAGGTTCGTCATTATTACACCCTTATAGATAGCCACGTCGTTACATGTCTTCTTTAAAAAGTGTGCATCCTTCCACATAAGCATCAATTATAAAAGCTGGCTAATGTTTGGTCCAGTTAAATTGTGTCTTCTTTATTGCTGAAGACAATACTTCTCCAAAAGAATTACAGTCCATCATATCGGTATCATTTCTTTGAGTGTGGTAGCGATGTAAACCACCATAAAGAATTCAAGCACCAAAAACTTGCTTTGAAGCATGTCACACAGTGGGATGAAATCATCCTCTGCTCTGTGCGTGCAACTTTTTCTTTCCTTGGGAACACGTCTCTCTAATGGGTTGTAATGACGCAGTGGTATGGAATTCGCCAAGATTTGTGAAATGAGGGACAAAATAGGTCATGTTTCTAACATTAGCCACCTTTACTTGTCAGGACATTAATTGTCCAATGAATTCCAAGCGAGTGCATTTCATCTTCGGTCCTGTGCAGTGCAGGAATAAAACTGTCCACATTAAAATCCAGTGGAATAATCTTTCATACAATATAATTTAAATCTACTCATTTGTAAATAGCCATCACAGCGCCATCCCCTGCAAATAAAGGGAACTATAACGGACTGCAAAATACAGATTCTAGATCTTGGTTCACACTTACATCAGATGTTTCACCCAAACTTTTTCCAAAAATCATCACACTAAAATAAGATAAATGCCAGAAGAAGCCTCTCCAAGACCTACTCTCGGGTGAGTGACGTATTTGGAAGGGGAGAATGGTAAGTGTCCAGTGGGGATCAGGAGATTCAGGGTCCTAACCACTTCTTTTTTTGGTTTTTGATTCGCCAATCTCTCCCTGTCTGACCGTCACCTTAACGTGCCTCCATTGACCTCTGTGGAAAACTGGTGCAATTGTAACTATCATGGTGGATTATCTGGGGCTTCCCTGATCTAAACATTTAAAGCACTTCACAACCACTCATTATGTTTTAGACGGCCAAAGAATTGTGTTATTATAGGAGTAATAACAGGTATTAGGATTACATGTTTCAATGACAAACATTAGAATCATAGAATAATAGAATCATAGACTACTAGGACTGGAAGGGACCTTGAGAGGTCATCAAGTCCAGTCCCCTGCCCTCAAGGCAGGCCCAAGTACTGTCTAGACCATCCCTGATAGACATTTATCTAACCTACTCTTAAATATCTCCAGAGATGGAGATTCCACAACCTCTCTGGGCAATTTATTCCAGTTTTAACCACCCTGACAGTTAGGAACTTTTTCCTAATGTCCAATCTAAACCTCCCCTGCTGCAGTTTAAGCCCCTTGCTTCTTGCTCTATCTTCAGAGGCCAGGAAGAACAATTTTTCTCCCTCCTCCTTATGACACTCTTTTAGATACCTGAAAACCGCTATCATGTCCCCCCTCAATCTTCTCTTTTCCAAACTAAACAACCCCAATTCTTTCAGCCTTCCTTCATCGGTCATGTTCTCTAGATCTTTAATCATTCTTTTTGCTGACTTTAAATTGACTTTAAAAAGTAAGTCAAGGTCTAACATGTCCTTGAAGGATTCACTTCTTGAATCCGAGCCTGTGAAATTGGGGCTCTTTCATTCTCATTCAATGTACTTCTTCATTTCCCTTTTATATTTACTGTAAAGTTGAAGGGCAGATGATGAGCCAGTGAATGAAGTCTCTTTACCCTGCATAGTTCAGAGAAAAGTTTGTTTGGAGAGTATTTGTGCATACGCTGCTCCTCCATCTGCACCAGCTTTCAAATAAATGGACAAGGAAACCAATGGGGAGGATCAGTCATTGAATCTCAGTTCACGTGAAGCCAAGAGAATTCGGTTCTTGAAGAGAATTCAGCTTCACGTGACCAAATGTCGAGGTGACAACGATATTCTGAACCGAACAGATTGATTGAGCCTGAAGTGCCTTCAAGACTTTTGACTGGCGGTGATTGAGCATAATATTGATATCAGAACAGCTATCTGAACATTCGATATTTGTAAGAACACTCAACAACAGCTCTGCGCATCCTACCAAAGTTAGAATAAACTACACAATGTCCCCACGATTGACCAACGAGAAGCAAAAGATCAAACTGGATTTCTGCTCATCAGACCCAGTTGTGCTCCTGATCCAGCTCTGAATCACCTTGACATTTGCTCTCATTGCACCACCAAGCACAGAGAATGCAGAGTGTAATGTGCTTCAGTGGGATTAGCCCTAATAATAATAATGCCCAGCCCTGAGAAAACAGCTGCATCAAAAGGAGGATGTACCAAGGCAACCAACTTTGTGTGAAAATTAATTGGGGGTTCCTGTACAAAATGCAAAATAAATCCTCCAGGCTATCCTAGAAACTGTATAAAAGCGCTCACAATTCAGAACTCTTCTAAACGCTTCCCTGGACTTCATCTCCTCGGTGATCTCGGTAAGTCCGATATGACTCCATCTCTTTCTCCTATGAGAAATGGCACAGTAGGGGCCTTATCCACTTTAGAGTGAATCTTGCATTGATTCTCCATGATACTTATCATGAACGAGGTTTTTCTTCCATATTTATCCCACATAGTTATTCAGTTGCAGGTTTTGGTGGATGTATGATTTGAAGCCAAAGGTGGGTTTTTTTGGAGCAACACTTGGAATTGCAAAACAGATTTCCTATTAACTGGAAACAAAATTAAGGCTTTAACCTTTAAAGGAACTATAGAAAGTCCTTTTTGCAGTTTCTCATGTAGCTGGGATCAGAAGAAATTTTCCCAGAGTAGTTCATACATGGCCAATTCAGCACCCTCCTACTGTATTCTAAAGCAGCTGCTACACCTCGCTTTTGGGGATAGGAGAATACTTAAGCTGCCAACTGGTATGATCCAATGTACCAATTCCTCTGTTCTCATGAGTATGTATAACCATGGAACATGCTTCTCCTCAGATGGTATAAGTGTGGTTTGCTCCGTTGATGTCACTGGGCCTGGACCCCATCGAGGATCTTGTCCTTAGTGCTTTCTATGGGAAAAAAAAGTTTCTCTTCAGCCATCAGCTAGCATTGGTGACCACCAGGAGTTGGAAAAACCAAAGAGCCACTATGAAAGGAGTCAAAACTGGTTTGCATGCCGAGGTTGACTCCTCAAAGAAAAGGAAAAGATTGGCATTATCCCAGCTGTAGTGTCTTTGGGTATGTCTATGCCACAGAGGAAGATCGAAGCTACCACTGTCGATTATCCAGGGTTGCAATTATTGGGTCCACTTAAGACAGCTCATTCAATGGAAATGAGCACTTCAGTTGATGTCAATAGTTCTGTTTTAACGAGGAGTAAGACAAGTCCAAAGGAGAGTGTTCTCCCTTTGACTTTCTGCGGTGTCCACAGCGCCTTCACTTCAGCTATGCAATTAACGTAGCTGAAGTTGGGTTTCTGTATTCGACTTCTTCCCATAGTGTAGATGTACCCTGAGAGAAATGTCTGATCTGGACACACAATCCCACATTTCCATCGATTAAATAGATACGCTCTTTCCACGCTGTGTATTTCAGATGAAATCATTGAGAAGATTTCAAGGGAGACCTTTGGGAGGGAAGTTTAGTGAAAGTGGATAAGAGGCATCGAAAGATGAACTAGGAACAAATATTACCACCGAACATGATGTAGAAATCCACCCTTCCTCTTTCTCTCAGGCCTCCTATAGAATAAGAACCGAGCTATGAGACAATTCCTCAACAAGCAGCTGAACCTTCTCTTTATTCCATTTTATTCTATTTCAGGTTCACTTCTGTCACACAAAGATGGCCTGCTCCAGCCTGAGCTATCCAGAATGCGGGGTGGCCCGACCCAGCCCAGTTTCCGGCACCTGCAACGAGCCGTGCGTGAGGCAGTGCCCTGATTCTGAAGTGGTGATCAGACCCTCGCCGGTTGCCGTGACCATCCCAGGGCCTATTATGAGCACCTTCCCTCAGCAGAGTGAAGTGGGAGCCGTAGGAGCTCCTGTGGTGGGATCCGGCTACGGTGGCTCATTTGGTGCGGGAGCACTCTACGGCTATGGAGCTCCTTACGGGGGATTGTACGGCTTGGGAGGTTTCGGTGGTTATGGGGGACGTTTTGGTTACGGGGGTCTCTGTGGTTATGGAGGTGGTTATGGCTATGGGAGAGGTTTTGGGGGACTCTGTGGTTATGGGGGAGGTTATGGTTATGGAGGATCTTGTGGCACCGGGGTATCTTGTCACAGGTACCTGAGTGGAAGCTGCACACCATGTTAGACACGGCAGGAATCTCAATGGCCAAAGAAAACCAGAAAATGAAAAGCAACCAATAGATTCTGATATTGACTTCAGAAGAGCCGTATCAGCCAGGCTGCAGCTGAGCTCCACACAAGCTGTATCTGCCCAATCCCTTTCTCTCATGGACCCATTTGTAACATTTTGCTAGGAAATCTTTCTGCCAATGCTTTCCCAGCCACATGCTTCTTCTCTTAGTCACATGTGGACTCACTCTGAATTACGCTCACTCTGTTTATAATAACCCTAAGGCGTGAAGCAAAGAAGGGGCTTAAGAAAGGCGTCAGTTGTATTTATTAATTTTTTGGCTGACCTTGCAGCTGCAAGAAAAGAAAAAGAGCTTCTTGCCTCAAATAGCCCGTATTAAAGGAGTGGGGAAACATTCTCTCTGGTTTGTATTATTGCTTTCTGTAATTGTGTATTGCAAATGTCATTCACATTAAAGATTCTGCTGCATCCGAATATCAGTCTTGTGGGTCTTCTCCTTCCTCCTTTTTTGTTTATGGATTGTACCGGATGAAAGTTAGCCCTGCAGTTCAGGCAGCAATAGGCAATTCTCAAACTGCAGATTCGGAAGCGATGGAATGATGGAGAGGAAAGCTGCTGACAGAGTCCCTGGCATTATGCAGGCCACCTGCAGGGGGTGAAATTCCCTCTCGCATTTCTTGATTGAGCAAAGAGCCTTTTGACTTTCAATAGCTACATGGTTTTTCTTTCATTTCCAGAAGTCTAATCACATGGTTTGTGGTAAGCATCTGGGAATGTTTTTACCCTAGAGCGACCCAGGTTTTCTGAAGGAAAAGGAAAAGGAAAATACCCCAAAAATGTACATAATGTCGACATGGGCACACAACGGCTAAATGTACACATATCAGACCTCAGGAATGGTGGCACACTCACGACTGAGGGGACACTAACCGCCACAGACATTCAGCAATGGACTTGAAAGTAGCCCTCCTTCCACAAAGCATTTCTAAGACAGTGACAAAGGGAAACACCTGGATTGGAATTCACTTGAAAATTCAACACTGTCAGCTAAGAACTGAATAGGGATCTCAACTGGCTAATGCATTACAAAGGCAAATTCCCCTCTCTGAATAGTCACAGCTACAGAGCACATGCTAGGAATGACCCACTTCTACCCTGACTTGACCAAGCCAATCGCTCTTTCCATCACTTTTGTGACTCCCAGTGCTAGGAACGAGCATTCAAACCACTGTGTCTCTTTCAGGTCATCTCGAGAATAGTTTCCATTATAAAACTCTCAAAGATACATTCCGCTGTAATTATGGAGTCGGCAGCCTTCTTTGAGAATAACTCCAGGACATTCTTCTCTTCTCCTATGCCAGGACCTCCAGTGATATGTAGAACTCAGCATTCACCTACAGAGAGAGTCTTCCATGACCACCTAATGAGCATTTAAATTCAACCAGGTCTTCTCCTTGACTAAAGTTGTACTCAAATTGCTGTGCCAGGGATAAGATGAGACAATTTAGGGCAATGGGGCAGAAATACTTTTCCGCTTCATGCTGAGATTTTGGATTTCTTCACACCCTAGAACTCAGTAAAACTAACTTTGTTGTCTTTGGTTGCCTTGCTGTGTTCATCTTCCAGTCAGACGCAAGCTCCACTCCTTTGTCAATTGACATGAAGAAATGTTGATTTGACAATGATATTGCAAACCCAACTGACTGAGTCCATTTTGCCTACAGACACAAATTGCACTTTTGGTCTCCAGCATTCAGGAATTTCTTGTGTGACACGAGGACATTAAGACACAGGCTATGAATGCAGTCGAGCAACTTAATGCATTTGTGGTATCTCTTTTGCACTACATGCCATATAAGCCTTCTTGAATAATCCCCACCTGTACAATAGCTTGAAATGGCGAGAACTGAGGATAGGAAGATTGCAAAATAAATAAATAGCCAAAAGCCCATTGATATATAGGTAAGACCTTAAATTACGGTCTCTGGTGACGCTTTCCCTCAGAGGCCCTGCTGTCCAGTTGGAGCAGGGACACAAGGCCTAGCTGACCCATAAGTGACAATAGATGGCTCTGGGAAAGAAGGACGAGCATAGAAAACAACCCCGTCTGTTTATCAGAAATGAAATAGCTGGCAGCATAACACCAAATGGAGAGCAATAATTGGCTATCATTATCGTGAGTCTCACACACAGTCAAGGTTACGGCTCTGCAAGGTGCCTCATAATCTGCCATCCGGCATGGGACAGAAACAACATCTACCTTCCCAAGGCCAACCACAGGTTCAGGGAAAGGCCTATCACGACATTAGGGGTATGTCTAGACTACATGGCTCCGTCGACAGAGCTATGTAACCTAGTTTACCCGGCATAGGCAAAGAAGCGGGGATTTAAATAATCCTTGCTACATTAAAATAAACATGGGCACTGCGCTGTGCTGACGATCAGCTATCCGGCACAGCACGGCAGTCTAGATGCGGATCTGTCGGCTGGGGAAGCCTTTGCCGACCAATCCTGTAAACCTCGTTTCACGAGTCATAAGGGATCAGTCGGCAAAGGCTTCCCCAGCCGACAGATCCGCGTCTAGATTGCAGCGCTGTGCCGGATCATCTGATCATCGGCACAGCGCAGCGCCCATGTTTATTTGAATGAAGCGGAGATTATTTAATTCCCTGCTTCTTTGCCTATGCCGGGTAAACTAGTTTACATGGCTCCGTCGACGGAGCCATGTAGTCTAGACATACCCTAGGAGAGGACACCCTCCCTCTCTAACAATCCAAGCTTGATAAACAATTGCTTTGAAGTATACCTGATATTGTCTTTTTGCTTTGTACCCCTAGACAAACACCTATCAACCACACGGCTCCCCGCCCCTTTCGGGAAAGCACCGTCACCGTTCCTATGGATTCCAATTGGGATATAGCTTATGAAATACAGGGATGTTCTCAGGGGGCGGGGAGCGGGGGCAATACTTGTGTTTTAGCAAATATGTTAACCTGTGCTATGGGCGGAGCGCCTATATAATCTCTTAAGAGTATTGGCTTACCATGCTCATTAGTCTTGCTGCCAGAACCTATCCAGGGGCTCGGGAACTCCCACCCTCTCCCTTCTCTGTGCCCATTGGCTCCCTATATAATCTACTGTAATCAATTGCTTAGCAGTATTCGCTGAGCCAGAGTGGCAAGCTTGCACTCCGCCAGCGCTGTGCGTAATAAACCCCCCCGATGACTCTACACGGTGTCTACATTTTGGTTTCCCACACGGGGAACTCAGCAGACCTCAGGATTGCGATTGCCGGCTTGCAGAGGAACTTTGGCATTATCCCATTAATCCAGCATCACCCCCATGATCGGCTGATACCCCCAAGCACAAGAATTGATATCCTCGCCAAACTTGGAGCAATGCAGCAGATCCACCACGGCCACTATTTCCTTAAGTGTTCTAGGAACACCAGTGCATCTGCATCACCACGGACAAGTCTCCAGTCGTCCTTCCTTTGTGCTATAACAGGGCCAATAACAAATTCACAGCTGCTGAGGAATCACGTTTTGCCAGGAAGCAATGACGGAATATTTCCACACAATGATATGGTCCCATGTGACTATAGACTCTTTCCTCACCACAGGGACCCAGAGCATAGTATCGTCTCCCATAACCACCGGGACCTGTCTTACCATAAATGCCTCCATAATATTACAAGGCTCTATCCACACATGTCCCTAGTACCCCTCCAAGATCAGCTGCTGAAGATCCCACTGTGCTTTCCTGAGACAAAGAGCTGGGAATTGGTCCGAGGAAGATCATAGCAGCGGCGGGTGGCTGGATCAGCAACCTGCAGTCAGGGCACAGCTGTACATGTGGCTTCTTCCCACCGACCACACGAGCTCTGAGGGATCTCACTCTACACATTTCTGCCACAGGACATATTGCTGCAGTGCAGATAAATCAGGGACAAACAGCAGAGAAGAGAATTAATTGAAGGTACATGGCTCAGTGGAATGAAATATTCAACGTTTGTCATGAGAACACCTAAAGAGAGACATGGAGAAAGAAAGAAAGAAAAAAAAAAAAAAAACACGAATTCCTAGCCAGCTATTTAGAACTCTCCGCTCTCTCTTTCTCCTAAATAACTACTTTGTGAGTTGCAAATTTCACAGCCATGGAGGGATGGGGGAAGAAAGACCTTTAAGAGGGTTCACAGCTTTATGCCAGCTGTCTGCACAGGGACTGAGTTGCTCCTGGCATTTCCTGTTTAGCAAAGAATATTTTCCTGCAGAGACTTACATAGGTTTTCACTTGAAGAAGAACAATCATAAGATTCACATCGGGCATCCTGATGCAGGATAGAACCCAGATTAGGAAATGCAAAAGCAAAGTAGCCACCAAACCATTTGGATAACACAGAGTTAATTTTCCCCCTTTCACTCTGAGTAGCTTTCAAGTTGGGCTGATATTATTTCTAGGGCGTTTAGAAAGTTTGGGTCTTAGCTAGAAAGCGCCTCTCAACCTGAACTCCACATGTGACCTCACTGTCCCTTGGAGCTTGCTGTCCCCAAGCTTTGAGTGTGTCAGCAGTGACTATTCATACAGAATACTCTGTTGCTCTTTGAACCTATCAGCGTAGACAAGGCCAGAACGACTGAGGCCACTATGACCTGTGTCACCGAGGAGAATAAGCGATGAGAAGATTTGTGAGCCATGGGTGGTTTTGAGTGTTTGGTACAGCGCCCGTAGGGCAGGAAAAGCCCTGTGCTCCTGAGGGCTCACGTCATTTGACCAAGCAGAGGAGGTTCCTGCCGGCCAGTCACAGCACACATCAGGACAAAGAACGAGAAAATTACTTTACATTAGTGTGATTGGAGCTCTGAGATCCAGTATCTCAGTAGGAAGCCGAAGTGTGTCTCCAGCACTGCAAAGTGAGCGCCCTGTTTGTGTCAAGGCACAGGCTGATTGGGTTCACACCTCATTAGGTTGTCAGAAAGGAATTTGCTTTCGAGATCCATGCAAAGCGCTGCCTGTCACTGGAGATCCCAGCGGAGGAAAACACACGAATGTCGGGCGAACAGGAGAATTACTCTGCAACAGGGCTGCTGACTCTGTAATTCTATGTCCACAGATTTTCTTTCTGAGAATGGATTATTGAAAATGTTTTCAAAATCATATTCCAGACAGGCACCCTTTGAAATCCATCCTTGGCACCGAGTGCAGCAATAGGCGTGGGAACAGGGACTGGTTTGGCCCAAGGCCTCCAGATAAAGCATCCATGACAAATGGACAGAGCAGTAACCTTTCTGACATTCACCTGTATGAAACACACAGAGCTTGGAGCCGGCAAGCTCCATAGAAAAGCAAAGTTACCCCTGGAGTTCAGGTTGATTAAAGCTTCCCAGTGAAGAGTCAAACTTTTGGCTGTAAAAGCAACAGGCTCCCATCTTGAATGTCTCTCAGCCAGTCAAGGTGTCTGGGAAAAAGCTCACTCTGTATTATCCAAGTGGTTGGGGGCTGCTTTTCTTTTGCATCTGATAATCTGGGTTCTATCCCACAATCTGTCGTAAAGATGCTCATTGCAAATTGAGTTTTTGAAAACACAGCCACCTCTGCATCCTCATGATACAAAAGCTGGCAAGTCTTTGTAGCAAAAGGCTATTTGCACAGGGGTTCAGTTTCTCCTTGAATTAACTTTTAGGAGACAGCTGTCATAAAGCTATGAACCCTCTTAAAGCTCTTTCTGCTCCCATTGCTCTGTGGCAGTGAAATTTGCAACTTACTATGTAGTTATTTAGGAGAGAGGGATATTTAGGAGAAACAGAGTAACAAGTGCTCAAAATAGCAGGTGAGGCCTTTCTTTCTTTCTCTTTTTCTTTCTTTCTTTCTTTCTTTGTTCTCATGATCGCAGTTGAATATTTCAGTCCCCTGAGCCATGTACCGTCAATTAACTGTCTGCTCTGCTGTGCAAGGAGGAATTCCGCCCTCGGTCAGGTGGCCTGCATAACGCCATGCACCTTTATTCTCCCCTCATTCCATCCCTTCCAAAATTGCACTTTGAGAATTCCCTATTGCTTCCTGAAACACAGGGTGGTATTTCATCCAGGATCATTTTTCAATAAAGAAGGAGGAACAAGTAAAACCACAACACTGATATTCTGATGCAGTATAATTTTTAATGTGAATGAAATTTGCAATACACAATTACAGAAAGCAATAACCCAAGGCAGAAAGAATGGATTCTCAGTGTTATAATAGGGGCTGTGAATGATCACTCCCTACCCTTGGATGCAAAGGAGGCAAGGACTTTGTTTTTCCAAATTTACAGCTGTAGCAAAGGAAAAGGAATTGATGTGATGATAAATGAATCCAATGCATTTCTTAAGGGCCCTGTTTCCTTTACACTGTGGGGTTAGTACAAACAGCCTGAGTGTAATCTGGAAGGAGTTCACCTGTGACTAAGAGAAGAAGCATGTGGTTGGGAAAGCGTTGGCAGAAAGAGTTCCTAGCAAGACATTAGAAATGGGTCCATGAGAGAAAGGGGCTGGGCAGAGACAGCTCGCGTGGAGCTCAGCTGGAGCCAGGCCGGCATGGCCCTTCTGAAATCGATACCAGGATCTATCAGTTGCTGTTCATTTCCTGATCTTTCCTTTGGCCATAGAGATTCCTGCCGTGTCTAACATGGTGAGCCGCTTGCACTCAGGTACCTATGACAAGATACCCTGGTACCGTAGCCTCCCCCATAACCAGAACGGCCTCCATAACCACAGAGTCCTCCATAACCGAAATGTCCCCCATAACCACCTGATCCTCCCAACCCAGACAATCCCCCGTAACCAGCTCCAGAGCCAGACAGTCCTGCTGCACCAAACGAGCCCCCGTAGCCGGATCCCACCAGAGGTGCTCCTACAGCTCCCACTTCACTGTGCTGAGGGAAAGTGCTCATAATGGGTCCTGGGATGGTCATGGCAACTGGCGAGGGTCTGATCAGCACTTGGGAGTCAGGGCACTGCCTCACGCATGGCTCGTTGAAGGTGCTGGAAACTGGGCTGGGTCGGACCACCCCACATTCTGGATAGCTCAGGCTGGAGCAGGCCATCTTTGTGTGATGGAGGGAAACCTGAAACACAACAGGGAATGGGACAAATATAAGTAGTCAGTGGAAGAATGGTCCCATGGCTCATTTCCTCTTCTAATGAGTGTTTTTGAGGCCTGTTAGAAAGAAAAGGGGTGGATTTATACACCGTGGCTGCGTCTAGACTGGCAAGTTTTTGCTCAAATGCAGCCAGTCTTGCCAGCTATCTACACTGGCTGCTTGAATTTGAGCAAGAACACTGACTTTGTACTATGCAAAATCAGTGCTTCTTGTGCAAATACAACGACGCTCCTGCTCGGGCAAAAGCCCTCTTGCGCAAATGCTTTTGTGCAAGAGGGCCAGTGTAGACAACCCAGAACCTTTTTGCGCAAAAAAGCCCCAATGGCTAAAATGGTGATTGGGGCTTTCTTGCGCAAAACCGCGTCTAGATTGGCAGGGATGCTTTTGCGCAAAAGCGATTTTTGCGCAAAAGCTTCCGTGCCAATCTAGATGCTCTCTTTTCCGCAAATGCTTTTAACGGAAAAACTTTTCAGTTAAAACATTTGCGGAAAATCATGCCAGTCTAGACGTAGCCCATATGTATTTGTCTCTATCTCTTCTTATTATGCCTCTGATCCACTCATACTGAACTTCCTTCCCAAAGGGCCCCTTTAACATGTTCTCAATGACTTTGTCTGGGAAAAAAAACAACCATTCCTGGTGTAACTGTGTAATTGATGGAAATCTGGGATTCTGTATCCATTTGAGAACTTTCTCAAAGAGACCACACCTGGCATAATGCAAATCTTTTCCTTTTCACTGAGGAGCTAACATCTCCCTGCAAACCAGTCGTATCTCAGTTCCTAGTGTGGCTCTTTGGGTTTCCAAGTCTCGGAAGGATCCAACATTAGCTGATGAATGAACAGAACCTTTTCCTTTCCCATATTAATCACTCAGGACAAGATCCTCACCTGAGCTAAAATGAGATCAGGTCATTGAACTGAATGGAATGAACCCCAATTGCACCATCTGTGGACAACCATCTTCTCTGGTCATTTCTGCTCAGAAGTACGTGGAGATGGGTTCACTGGATCACACCAGCTGGCATGGTAGGAATCCCCCATTCCCAAAAGAGAAGTGTATCGGTTGCTTGTGAATGCAGGAGGAGACTGCTGAATTGGCCATGTAGGGACTAACCTTGATCAGTTTCTTCCATAGCTAAGTAAGTGTCCAATGGCTCAAGGGCTTTCTCAAGTTACTTTAAAGGTTTAAATGCCTTAAATCTAGTTCCAGGTCATAGGAAATATGTTTTCCTATTCCACATCATGCCCCTAAAACCTCCACCTTCAAATCATGAATGAACCAGAAACTGCAACTGAATGTCTATGCACGATAACTATGGAAGAACAACATCATCTGTAATGAGCAGTAGATGGTCAATGCAAGATCCAGTCGGAAATGGACATGGTCCCTACAGTGCCATTCCTCGGAGGAGAAAGAGATGGAGTCAAATTGGACTTACCGAGATCACTGAGGAGAGGAAGTCCAAAGAAGCGTTTAGAAGCGTTCTGAGTCGTGAGCCCTTTTATACAGTTTCCAGGATGGCCTGAAGGATTTATGATGCATTTTTAGAGGAACCCCCAATTAGTGATCATACAAACTTGGTTGCCTTGGCTCATCTTCCTCTTGATGCAGCTGATTTCTCAGGTTTTGGCATTTATTAGGCTAATCCCAGTGATGCTCATTACTCTCTTCATTCCTCGTGTCATTCCCCCGAGTTTCTCAGTGGTGCAATGAGAGTGACTGTTGAGGTGATTCAGAGCTGCATCAGGAGCACAATTGGCTCTCATGAGCAGAAATCCAGTGTGGTCTTTCCACTTTGTATTGGTCCAAGTCAGGGACATTGGGCAGTTCATTCTCAGCTTGCTAGGATGCAGAGAGCTATTTTTGTGCATTCTTACAAATATGAGATGGGTCAGATCCAATTCCCTTTGAACTCAATTGGAATGAGTCCATTCCCTTCTGAGCATTTTCTGTAGGGACCCAATGATGACTCTTTGCCCCAAAGTGAATTTCACCCATTTCTGACCAAAAGTTGATCTAACGCTGGACCACCACTGGTGTCATCTATGCTGCTTCGAGGGGCATTTCCTCGTGAGTCCAGGGACGGGATGGAGGCCTGTGAAAGAAAGCTGGGCTTTTTGATAGAAAGCTTTTCAGTCAAGTCATGGGATTTGTACTTTATCAGAAACCTTTTCTCTGCAATTGAGCTGACAAGAACCTGTAAGATAATGTATGATATGACAGCGACTAATTTGGCTATAACTACTCAAGAGACCTTGGAGTCATTCCAGCAGCCATCAAAAAAGCAAATAGAATGTTAGGAATCATTTAGAAGGGATAGAAAAGAAGACTGATAATCTCTTCTTGACTCTCTATACAACCATGGGACACTCACATCTTGAATACTGTGCACAGATGTGGTTGCCTCACCTCAAAGAAGATATATTGGCACTGGAAAAAGTTCAGAAAAGGGCAAGAAAAGGATTAGGGATTTGGAACAGGTCCCATATAAAGAGAGATTAAAAAGACTTGGATTTTTCAGCTTAGAAAAGTGGAGACAAAGGGGGGTGGGATATGATAGAGGTCTATAAAATCATGACTTGTGTGGAAACAGTGAAAAAGGAAAAGTTATGTACTTATTCCCACAATAAAAGAACTAGGGGTCATCAAATGAAATTAATAGGCAACGGGTTTAAACCAAACAAAAGGAAGTTTTTCTACATGCAGCGCACAGTCAGCCTGTAGAACTTCTTGCTAGAGCATGCAATCAAGGCTAGTACTTAAACAGGGTTTGAAAAAGAGCTAGATAACTTCATGGAGGTTAGGTCCATCAATGGCTATTAGCAAGGATGGGTAGGAATGGTGTCCCTGGCCTCTGTTTCTCTGGAGGTGGGTGACAGGGGAAGGATCATGTGAGGATTACCTGTTGTGATCCCTCCCTCTGGGGCACCTGGTATTGGCCATTGTCAGCAGACAGGACATTGGTCAAGATGGACCTTTAGTCTCACCTCGTAGGGCCGTCCTTACGTTCTTATGTAAATCATGATTGCTGGAGACCAAAAGTGCAATTTCTGTCTATAGGCAAAATGGACTCAGTCAGTTGGGTTTCAATATCCTTGTCAAATCACCATTTGGTCATGTTATTTGGCAAAGGAGTGGAGTTTTCTTCTGACTGGCAGATGAACACAGCAAGGCAACCAAAGACAACAAGGTTAGTTTTACTGAGTCCTAGGGTGCAATGAAATCCAGAATCTCAGTATGGAGCTCAAAAGAATTTCTATCCCATTGCCCTAAATCATCTCATCTTATCCCCGGCACAGCAATTTGAGTGCAAATTTGGAAAAGGACCAAACTTGGTTGAATTTAAACGCTAATTAGGTGGTCATGAAAGACTCTCTCTGTAGATGAATGCTGAGTTGTACATATCACTGGAGGTCCTGGCACAGGTGAAGAGAAAAATGTCCTGGAGCTATTCTCAAAGAAGGCTGCCGACTCCATAATTACAGCAGAATGCATCTTTGAGAGTTTTATAATGGAAACTGTTCTTGGGATGACCTGACAGAGACACATTGGTCTGAATGCTCGTTCCTAGCACTAGGAGTCGCGATAGCGACAGAAAGGGCGATTGGCTTAGTCAAGTCAGGGTAGAAGTGTGTCATTCCTAGCATGTACTCTGTAGCTGTGACTATTCAGAGAGGGGAATTTGCCTTTGTAATGCATTAGCCTGTTGAGATCCCTATTCAGTTCTTAGCTGACAGTGTTGCATTTCCAAGTGAATTGCAAACCCCCTGTCTTGGAAATGCTTTTGTGAAAGGTGAGCTACTTTCAAGTCACTTGCTGAATATCTAGGGAGGTTAGTGTCCCCTACAGGTGTGAATGTGCTACCATTCATCATGTGTGATGTGTACATTTAGCTATTGTGTGTCTATGTCCATATTATGTACATTTCTTGGATATTTTCCTTTTCCATCTCCTTCAGAAAATCTGGGTTGCTCTAGGGCAAAATCTGTCCAAGAAGCTTACCATATTGGGCTTCTGGATATAAAAGAAAAACCACTTAGCTATTGACAGTCAAAAGCTGTGTAAATCTTGCAGGAAAAGGCTTTTTCCTAAAACAGGAAATGCAAGAAGGAATTCCACCACATGCAGGTGCCCTTCAAAATGCCATGGACCCTCTCCACGGCTTTCTTCTCCCAGCATTCCATAGCATCAAAATCTGCAATTTGAGAATTGCCTATTGCCACCTCAACTGCAGCGATGACTTTCATCCGGTCCAATCCATAAACAAGAGAAGAGAAACAGGAAAAACTACAAGACAGATATTCGGATGCAGCAGAGTTTTTAATGTGAATTTACAGAATTACAGTAAGCGATAATACAAAAGAGAGAGAATGTTTCCTCAGTACTTTAATATGGGCTATTTCAAGGAAGAAGCTCTTTTTCTTTTCTTGCAGTTGCAAGCTCAGCCAAAAAATTAATAAATGTAACTTATGCCTTTCTTAAGGCCCCTGTTTCCTTCACATCGCAGTGTTAGTTAAACACGGTGAGCGTAATTCAGAGTGAGTGCACATATGACCTAAGAGCAGAAGCATGTGGTTGGGAAAGCATTGGCAGAAAGAGTTCCTAGAAAGACATTAGAAATAGGTCCATGAGAGAAAGGGGCTGGGCAGATACAGCTCGTGTGGAGCTCAGCTGGAGTCAGGTGTGCACAACCCTTCTGAAATCGGTATCGAAATATATCAGTTGCTGTACATTTCCTGGTCTTTCATTTGGCCATAGAGATTCCAGCTGTGTCTAACATGGTGTGCAGCTTCCACTCAGGTACCGATGACAAGATACCCCGGTGCCACATGCTCCTCCATAACCGTAACCTCCCCCATAACCACAGAGTCCCCCATAACCGCAGAGTCCCCCAAAACCTGTCCCGTAACCATAACCACCGAGACCCCCGTAACCAAAACGTCCCCCATAACCACCTAATCCTCCCAAGCCGTACAATCCCCCGTAAGGAGCTCCATAGCCATAGAGTGCTCCCGCACCAAATGAGCCCATCAGAGCCGGATCCCACCACAGGGGCTCCTAGAGCTCCCACTTCACTGTGCTGAGGGAAGGTGCTCATAATGGGCCCTGGGATGGTCACGGCAATCGGTGAGGGTCTGATCACCACTTCGGAGTCAGGGCACTGCCTCACACATGGCTCGTTGCAGGTGCCGGAAACTGGGCTGGGTCGGGCCACCCCACATTCTGGATAGCTCAGGATGGAGCAGGCCATCTTTGTGTGACAGAAGTGAATCTGAAATAGAATAGAATGGAATAAAGAGAAGATGCAGGTGTTTGTTGAGGAATTGCCTCATAGCTCGGTTCTTATTCTTGTGAGATCTATCTGGGGCCTGAGAGAAAGAAGAAGAGTGGATTTCTTCACAATGTGTAGTGGTATATATTTCTTCCTATTTCCTCTTTCTAGTCTTCTTATCCACTTACACTAAACTTTCCTCCCAAAGGGCCCCTTTGAAGCCTTCTCAATGATTTTGCCTCAAATAAACAGCCTGGAAAGAGCGTAATTATTTAATTGATGGAAATCTGGAATTCTGTGTCCATTTCAAACATTTCTCTCAGGGTACGTCTACACTACAGAAAAAAGTTGAATTAATTACGTTAATTGCATATCTGAAGTCAAGACGCTGCCGACACAGCAGAAAGTCAAAGGGACTGCTCTTTCTCCTCATGAAACCGAGACCACTGGCATCGAACGAAGAGCCCCTCTCCTTTGAATAAACTGTCTTGACTAGACCCGCTAATTCGAACCCTGGATGATCGACAGTGGCAGCTTCGATCTTTCTCTGTGGCATAGACGAATCCAAAGAGACTACAGCTGGGATAATGCTCATCTTAGCCTTTACTTTGAGGAGGCAAGCTTGGCATACAAACCAGTTTTGTCTCCTTTCATACTATGGCTCTTTGGATTTCCAACTCCTGGCAGTCACCAATGCTAGCTGATAACTGAAGAGAAACTTTTCTTTTTCCCATATAAATCACTAAGGGAAATATTCTCAACTGGGCTAAAATGACTACAGTGGAGCAAACCTCACTTATACCATCTGAGGAGAAGCATCTTCCATGGGGATACATACTCATGAGAACAGAGGAATTAGTATATTATATCACACCGGTTGGCAGCTTAAGAATTCCCCCAGCTGCAAAAGCGAAGTGTAGCAGCTGCTTTAGAAATACAGTAGGAGAGTGCTGAATTGGCCGTGTATGGACTAAGCTGGAAAAGTTTCTTCCAAATCTAGCTCAGTGAGAAATGGCTAAAGGACTTTCTATAGTTCCTTTAAAGGTTTAAAGGCCTTAATTTTTTTTCCAGTTAAAAGGAAATCTGTTTTGCAATTCCATGTGTTGCTCCTAAAAAAAAACCCACTTTTGGCTTCAAATCATACATCCACCACAACCTGCAATTGAATAACTACACGGGATAATCATGGAAGAACAATCTCATGCATGATAAAAATTTCAGAGAATCAATACAGGATTTACTCTAAAGTGGACATCTCCTGGAAGAGAAAGAGATGGAGTCAAATAGGACTTACCGAGATCACCGAGGAGATGAAGTCCAAAGAAGTGTTTAGAAGAGTTCAGTGTCGCGAGTTCTTTTATACAGGTTCTAGGACGGCCCGGAGGATTTATGGTGCGTTTTGTACAGGAACCCCCAATTAGTTATCACACAAACTTGGTTGCCTTGGTACATCCTCCTTTTGATGCAGCTGCTTTTTCAGGGCTGGGCATTGTTGTTATTATTAGGGCTAATCCCATTGATGCACATTACACTCTGCATTCCCTGTGCCTTGGTGGTGCAATGAGAACGAATGTCAAGGTGATTCAGAGCTGGATCAGAAACACAACTGGGTCTCACGAGCAGAAATCCAGTTTGATCTTTTGCTTCACGTTGGTCATTCTTGGGGACATTGTGTAGTTTATTCAAAATGTGGTAGGATGCAGAGAGCTATTGTTGAGCTTTCTTACAAATATTGACTGTTCACATTCCATTTTCGGTGCAATCAATCACTCCACTGCCTGCAGTGCGTTTTCTATCGGGAGCTTAACTCTTGAATTCGCCTTTGGCCAGAGGAGAGAATAACGCCCAGGTGCATCCACATTCCCGCTTTACACAGTGTCTGAGCACAGAATAAAATAGAATGTGGTCCTCTCTGAAGAGTGAAATTCCGCCACCGATGACTGAAATTTGACCTGTCTCTGGACCTCCGCTTGTGTCACCAACACGGTCTCAAGGGGCTGCAGGAAGTTGATTTCCTCATGGGTCCAGGGAAGGAATGGAGGTCTGGGACAGGAAGCAGGGCTCTTTGATGGAAAGCTTTTGTGTTAAGTCATAAAACGTGGACTCCGTCCGAAACATTCTCTCTGTGTCTGAGCTGACAGGAAAGTGAGGTCTTGTAGGATAATACATTTGAATAGGCCCTGCGATGCCTAGAGCAGGTGGAGATCATCGATTCTTGGTGAGGAGGAGATGGCTCTGAGTTAGGATAGGATAGGTAATCTGATCAGGTATAGGTCGTGTAACAGAAAACATTCCTTCCGTATCCGGAATGACAGTCTAACTGTAATACACATCCATAGCAATGTCTTTCATAGATGGAGAAGAAGGTAGAAATTTCTTCTTTCAATTTTAAGGCCCTGAAGCAATTTTACTGATTTACATAAAAAGGCCCCATATTTTTCTAAAAAAAGTATTTTAAATACCAAATTTAACAATTAATTTGAATGCAAAAAATTTTTCCAAATTCCATGACTCTCCATTGTGACCCAATTCAAGAAGTGACACGACAGACCTTGGCCTCTATTTTTTAAGTGACTCTATTACTCATTGCAGGAGTGTCTAATCCCAGAATAATTTAACATTAATTAAGAGTACGTTGCTTTGTGTGTATGAAACAACGAGTGTTCTGAAGTCCTTTGAAATCTTCATTTCAGTGAATGCTGAATAATCTGCCATTTTAACATCCTTAATATCCCTATTTTATAGGTGTCCAAAAAGAGGCACTTTGAGGTGAAGAACATGTGGGTATGAAGTGATGAAACAGAAACATGACACAGTATTTCTGACTCTACCGCAGGATAAATGTGAGGTTCGTCATTGTTACACCCTTATAGACAGCCACGTCATAACATGTCTTCTTTAAAAAGTGTGCATCCTTCCACATAAGCATCAATTATAAACGCTGGCTAATGTTTGGTCCAGTTAAACTGTCTCTTCTTTTTATCTGAAGACAATACTTCTCCAAAGGAATTACAGTCCGTCATATGCATATCATTTCTGTAAGTGTGCTGGCGATGTAAACCACCATATAGAATTCCAGCACCAAAAACTTGCTTTGAAGCATGTCACTGAATGGGATGAAATCACCCACTGTGCAACTTTTTGTTTCCTTGGGAACACGTCTCTTTAATGGGCTGTAACGACCCAATGGGTTGGAATTCTTCAAGCTCTGTGAAATGAGGAACAGAATAGGTCATGTTTCTAACATTTGCCACTTCTACCTGTCAGGATATTAATTATTCAATGAATTCCACATTTGGTCATGTGCAGTGCAGGAATAAAACTGGGCTCATTGAAATTCAATGGGATAAACTTTTGTAGAATATCATTTACACCTGCTCATATGTAAATAGCCATATCAGTGCCGTCCCCAGCAAGTAAATGGAGCTATCACCCACTGCTAGATAACGATTGTAGATCTTGGTTCGCACTTACAACAGACAATGTTTCACCCAAACTTTTCCCAGCAATCATCACACTAAAATAAGACAAATGCCAGAAGAAGCCTCTCCAAGAGCTACTCTCGGGTGAGTGACGTATTTGGACGGGGAGAATGGTAAGTGTCCAGTGGGGATCAGGAGATTCAGGGTCCAACCACTGCCTTTTTTTTGGTTTTGATTTTGATTCACCCTCTGTCCCTGTCTCACCTTCACCATAACATGTCTCTTTTGACCTCTGTGGCCAAGTGGTGTAATTGTAACTTTCATGGTGGATTCTCTGGAGCTTCCTCTGATGTAAGCATTTAAAGCCCTTCACAGCCACTCATTACGTTTTATACGGCCAAAGAGTTGTAGCATTACAGGAGTAATAACAGGTATTAGGATTACAAGTTTCAATGACAAATATTAGATTCACTTTACAAGTTCATGTCAAGGTCTAAGATGTCACTCCAGGGTTCACGTCTTGACTCTGAGCCTGTGAAGTTGGGGCTCTGTCATTCTCATGCAATGTTCCTCTTCATTTCCCTTTTATATTGATTGTAAAGTTGAAGGGCTGATGATGAGCCAGTGAGTAAAGTCTCCTTACCCTGCATAATGCAGAGAAAACTGTTTGGCGAGAGTCTGGGCACACACTGCACCTCCACCTGCAACTGCTGTCAGCCAATGGATAAGGAAACCAATGGGAATCATCAGTCATTGCATCTCAGTCCATGAACCCTAGCTTCTGTTTCTCTGGAGGTGGGTGACGGGAAGAATCACAAGAGGATTAACTGTTGTGTTCCCTCCCTCTGGGGAATCTGGTATTGGCCACTGTTTGCAGGCAGGTCACTGGGCTAGATGAAGCTGTGGTCTGACCCAGTCTGGCCATACTTATGTTACGATGTCCTTATGAGCAGTCAAGAGGTGCTGGTCCTGGTGGAGAATTTGCCTTCATTTGTCCAAATGTCATTGACAACGATATTGCGAACCGTACAACTTTATTGAGCCGGACGTGCCTTGGAGTCCTTTGACTGGTGGTGATAAAGCATAATATTGATATCAGAGCAGCTATCTGTGGAAGTGAGCAAGGGCACTGAGGAGAAGATTACACAGGTTTTGCCCAAAAAGGTCATAATCTCATGTATATACTGTAGTTAGTTTCTAAGGCTATGTCTAGACTACATGCCTCTGCCGGCAGAGGCATGTAAATTAGACTACCCGACACAGTCAGTGAAGCGGGGATTTAAATATCCCCCGCTTCATTAAAATAAAAATGGCCGCCACGCTGTTCCAGCGCAGCTGATCGTCGGCACAGCGCGGCAGTCAAGATGCAGATCTGTCGACAGGGAACACCTTTGTCGACCGCTCCCTTATGCCTCCTGAAACAAGGTTTACAGGAGCGGTCGACAAAGGCGTTCCCTGTCGACCGATCTGCGTCTTGACTGCCGTGCTGTGCCAACCATTTTTATTTTAATGAAGCGGGGATATTTAAATCCCCGCTTCATTGAATATTTCGGGTAGTCTAATTTACATGCCTCTCTCAGCAGAGGCATGTAGTCTAGACATACCCTAAGATGCTACAGGGATCAGGTGGTAGGATCAGAAGTAAAATCCACTAACTGTGATCATTAATGCCGCATACTCAACATGAGCCATCAGCTCCACTGGACACTTCCTCTTCTAGAATTGCAAATGTCCCTTTTCACCACCAATTACTTCAATACAGTGAATGCAGGGACAGGACAAAGGGTTAAGGTGCCAGGTGCATGCCACTCCATGTGCAGTTTGGAAGAAACTAATTGTCAAAATCATGGAGGAGAAAAGCCTACCTCTACTGATGATCTTACACAAAGATTAGTATGACTTTAGCCTTGCGGCACACCAACCCATGGTGCAGCCTGTTGATGTGATACAAGAATGTTCGTATGGAGCACAGTGAGACACAAGGACCTCCGAGAGCCATTAGGTCCTCAGACTGAGTTAATGGTCTGTGCATTAATTTCTTCATAGCACATGTGGGATTCCTGACTCGGGAGGTGACTTAGTTGTAATGAAATTTGGCTACGTGGAGGAATGAACATTGGGGGGAGGTTTGCAAGATTCTGAAATTAACCACTGGTCATGTCACTTGACCAAGCAGGGGAGGTTCCTGCCGGCCAGTCAAAGCACACATCAAGAGAAAGAATGAGAAGATTACTTTAAATTAGTTTAATTGGTGCTTTGAGATCCAAAATAACAGTAAGAAGCTGACCTGTGTCTCCAGCACTGCAAAGTGAGTGCCCTGTTTGTGTCAAGGGACAAACTAGTTGAATTCACACCCTCATTAGGTTGTCAGAAAAGACTGCTTTCTAGATCCATGCAAAGCGCTGCATGTCAGTGGAGAGCCCAGCGGAGGAAAACACATGAATGTCGGGCAAACAGGAGAATTCCTCTGCAACAGGGCTGCTGACTCTATAATTCCTTTTCAGCAGTTTTTCTTTCTGAGAATGAATTATTGAAAACGTTTTCAAAATGTAATTCCAGAGAAGCACTGTTTTGAAATCCATCCTTGGCACTGAGTGCAGCAATAGCCGTGGGAACAGGGACTGGTTTGGTTCAAGGCCTCCAGATAAAGCATCCATGACAAATGGACAGAGCAGTAACCTTTCTGACATTCACCTGTATGAAACACACAGAGCTTGGAGCCAGCGACCTCTATAGAAAATCAAAGTTACCCCTGGACTTGAGGTCAAGAAGAGCTTCCTAGTGAAGACTAACTTTCTGGCTGTAGAAGCAACAACCTCCTATCTTGAATGTCTCTCAGCCAGTCAAGGTGTCTGGGAAATACTTAACTCTGTATTATCCAAGTGGTTTGGTGGCTGCTTTTGTTTTGCATCTGATAAACTGGGTTCAATCCAATAAACTCTCATACAGACGCTCATTGTAAATCACGTTTGGATTTTTGAAACCACGGCAACCTCTGCATCCTTATGATATAAAGTGTGTTAAGGATTTGTAGCACAAGCCTCTTTGCTGAAAAGTTAATACAAGGAGAAACTCAACCCCTCTGCAGACAGCTGGCACAAAACTATGAACCCTCATAAAGCTCTTTCTTCTCCCAAGAGAGTTCAAAATAGTGGGTGAGAACTTTCTTTCTTTCTTTCTTTCTTTGTCAATCTGTATCTCATTCCATCTCTCTCTTTGGGAGTTACCATGACCTCAGTTGAACATTTCATTCCACTGAGCCATGTACCTTCAATTAACTCTCTTCTCCGCTGTGTGTTCCTAATCTATCTCCACTGCAGCAGTAGGTCCTGTTTCAGAACTGTGTGGACTGAGATCCCACAGAGCTTGTGTGGTCGGCTGGAAGAGGTCACACGTACGGCTGCGTCCTGAGTGCACATTGCTGATCCAGCCACCCGCCGCTGTCATGCCCTTCTCAGGACCAACTCCCAGCTCTTTGTCTCAGGAAAGCACAGTGGGATCTTCAGCAGCAGCTGATCTTGGAGGAGTATTAGGGAAAAGTGTTTATAGAGCCTTGTAACGTTATGGATGCTGTAATGGTCCTTGTGGTGAGGAAAGATTCTATGGTCACATGGGATCATATGATTGTGTGGAAATATTCTGTTATGGGAGTCTGTATGGTTGTGTAGAAATACAGAGATGGAGGAATGCTGATTGGCCATTAGTACCTTAATGACAACTGTGGTCTGATTAGGTGACCTGTAGTAGACCCCTAGCAAGTATGGGGAATATGCAAGAAGAACTTGAAGTGCTAATAAATAAACACAACTATGACATTGCTGGTATCGCAGAGACTTGGTGGAATAATACACGCGATTGGAATATCAATATAGAATGGTACATCTTACTCAGGAAGGATAGGTGGGGGGAAAAGAGGGGAGGTGTTGCCTTATATATTAAAAATGTACACACTTGGACTGAGGTGGAGATGGAGATAGGAGACAGATGTGTTGAGAGTCGCTGGGTTAGATTAAAAGGGGTAAAAAACAAGGGTGATGTCATGCTAGGGGTCTACTACAGACCACCTATCCAGGTAGAAGAGGTGGATGAGCCTTTTTTAAAACAACTAACAAAGTCATCCAAAGCGCAGGATTTGGTGGTGATGAGGGACTTCAATGCAGTCCAAGAACTTATTGGATAGTCTGTGCTCCACTGTATTAGGTTCCCAACATATGACCTTTTTATTTCAGGAGGTTGAGAAAGCTACTGGGGGGAAGCTATTCTAGATTCAATTTTAACAAATAGGGAAGAACAGGTTGAGACTTTGAAAGTGGAAGGCAGCTAGGGTGAAAGTGACCATGAAATCATAGAGCTCATGATTCTAAGGAATGGTAGAAGGGAGAACAGCAAAATAGAGACAATGGATTTCAGGAAGGCAGATTTTGGTAAGCTCAGAGAGCTGGTAGGTGAGGTCCCATAGGAAGCAAAACTAAGGGGAAAAACAACTGAAGAGAGTTGGCAGTTTTTCAAAGGGACATTATTACAGGCCCAAATGTAAGCTATTCCGCTGCCTAGGAAAGATAGAAAGTATAGAAAAAGACCGCCTTGGATTAACCAGGAGATCTTGCATGATCTAAAAATAAAAAAAGGAGTCCTATAAAAAGTGGAAACTAGAACAAATTTCAAAGGATGAATATGAGCAAACAATACAGGTAAGCAGGGGCAAGATTAGAAAGACAAAGGCACAAAACAAGCTCAAACTAGCTACAGACATAAAGGGTAACAAGAAGACTTTCGATAAATATATTAGAAGCAAGAAGAAGACCAAGGACAGGGTAGGCCCACTGCTCAGTGAGGAGGGAGAAACGGTAACAGCAAACTTGGAAAGGGCAGAGGTGCTTAATGACGTCTTTGTTTCTGTCTTCCCCAAGAAGTCTGATGATGAAGGAATGCCTAACATAGTGAATGCTAGTGGGAAGTGGGTAAGTTTAGAAGATAAAATAAAAAAGGTATAAATTACTTAGAAACGTTAGATGTCTGCAAGTCACCAAGGCCTGATGAAATACATCCTAGAATACTCCAGGAGCTGATAGAGGAGGTATCTGAGGCTTTAGCTCTCATCTTTGAAAAATCATGGAAGTCGGGAGAGATTCCAGAAGACTGGAAAAGGGCAAATCTAGTGCCCATCTATGAAAAGGGAAATAAGAACCCAGGAAACTACAGACCAGTTAGTTTAACTTCTGTGCCAGGGAAGATAATGGGGCAAGTAATTAAGGAATCCATCTGCAAACACCTGGAAGATAATAAGGTGATAGGTAGCAGCCAGCATGGATTCGTAAAGAACAAATCATGTCAAACCAATCTGATAGCTTTCTTTGATAGGCTAATGAGTCTAGTGGATAAGAGAGAAGCGGTGGACGTGGTATTCCTAGACTTCAGTAAGGCTTTTGATATGGTCTCACATGATCTTCTTATCAATAAACTAGGGAAATACAACTTAGATGGGGCTACTGTAAGGTGGGTCCATAACTGGCTGGATAACCATTTTCAGAGAGTGGTTATTAATGGTTCAAAATCCTGCTGGAAGGGCAGGACAAGTGGGGTTCCGCAGGGGTCTGTTTTGGGACCGGTTCTGTTCTATATCTTTATCAACAATTTAGACGATGGCATATAGAGTACACTTTTTAAGTTTGCAGATGATCCCAAGCTGGGAGGGGTTGCGAGTGCTTTGGAGGATAGGGTCAGAATTCAAAATGATCTGGACAAACTGGGGAAATGGTCTGAGGTAAACAGGATGAAGTTTAATAAGGACAAATGCAAAGTGCTCCACTTACAAAGGAACAACCAGTCTCACACACACAGAATGGGAAGCGACTGTCTAGGAAGGAAACCTACAGAAAGGGATCTAGGGGTCATAGTGGACCACAAGCTAAATATGAGTCAACAGTATGATGCTGTTGCAAAAAAAGGAAACATGATTCTGGGATGCATTAATAGGAGTGATATGAGCAAGGCATAAGAAATCATTCTCCTGCTCTACTTTGCGCTGATTAGGCCTCAGTTGGAGTATTGTGTCCAGTTCTGGGCACCACATTTCAACAAAGACGTGGAGAAATTGGAGAAGGTCCAGAGAAGAGCACCAAGAATAATTAAAGTTCTAGAAAACATGAGCTATGAGGGAAGACTACAAGAATTGGGCTTGTTTAGTTTGGAAAGGAGAAGACTGAGAAGGGGACATGACAGGGGTTTTCAGGTATTTAAGGGTATGTCTACACTAGCTCGTTAATTCGAGCTAGGTAGGCAAATCAGGCAACCAGAGTTGCAAATAAAGCCCGGGAATGAGGTGTAACAGTTAATCCGAACTAAGGACTTAGTTCAGATTAACTTTAAACTGCCGCGTGTAGCCGCGGGCAGTTCTTCGAACTAAGGGGGATTTAAAAATGGCGGCCGGACGGGAACATGCAAATAACGCCCAGGATATTTAAATCCCGGGCTTCATTTGCAACTCCGGTTGCCTGATTTGCCTACCTAGCTCGAATTAACGAGCTAGTGTAGACATACCCTAAAAGGGTGTCACAAGGAGGGGGGAGAAAAATTGTTCTCCTTGCCCCCTGAGGATAGAACAAGAAGCAATGGGCTTAAACTGCAGCAAGGGAGGTTTAGGTTGGACATTAGGAAAAACTTCCTGATTAGGCCTCAGTTGGAGTATTGTGTCCAGTTTTGGGCACCACATTTCAACAAAGACGTGGAGAAATTGGAGAAGGTCCAGAGAAGAGCACCAAGAATAATTAAAGTTCTAGAAAACATGAGCTACGAGGGAAGACTACAAGAATTGGGCTTGTTTAGTTTGGAAAGGAGAAGACTGAGAAGGGGACATGCTAGGGGTTTTCAGATATCTAAAAGGGTGTCACAAGGAGGGAGGAGAAAAATTGTTCTCCTTGCCCTCTGAGGATAGAACAAGCAGCAAGGGGCTTAAACTGCAGCAAGGGAGGTTTAGGTTGGACATTAGGAAAAACTTCCTGCTTGTCAGGGTGGTTGAACACTGCAATAAATTGCCTAGGGAGGTTGTAGAATCTCCATCTTTGGAGATATTTAAGAGCAGGTTAGACAGACATCTATCAGGGATGATCTAGATGGTGCTTGGTCCTGCCATGAGGTCAGGGGACTGGACCCCTATGACCTCTCGAGGTCCCTTTAAGTTCTAGTGTTCTATGATTCTATGACATCACCCTTGCATTGTACTCCTTTTAACCTAACCCAGAAACTCTCAACACATGTGTCTCATATATTCATCTCAATCACAGTCCAAGTATGTACCTTTTTGTAAGGCAACACCTCCGCCCGTTTTTCCCTGCCTATCCTTCCTGAGCAAGCTGTACCCTTCTACACCAATATTCCAGTCCTGGCTACTACCCCACCAAGTCTCTGTGATACCCACTATGTCATAGTTGTGTTTCCTTACTAGCACTTCAAGTTCTCTCTGCTTCTTACCCATATTTTTTGCATTTGTATACAGACAACTAAGTTATGATTTGATTTGGCCGCAGGTTCTGCCTTGCCTCTCCTTTATCACTGCTATTATAGCCCATGTCACCCCCAAATTTCTGACCCTTCTCCCATGTTTCCATGTCATCCATTTACCTGTGGGGTTTGGTCACCACTCTTATGTTTCAGGGTAACATCCGGTCATGGAGGCTGGATTGGATTAATAGGAAATAATGAAAAACTACCCCAGAGGTGAGAATTGCAGACCTGTGCTCCACTGCATTACCTGCACCTCCCTGAGAAGCCTCTGCTACGGCCCACTATTGTAGAGCATCCTGATCTTGTCTATGGTCATGTTCATGCATTCTAAGTACGAGTTCATAGGTCTACTCCAGTATTGAAGAAAATGCTCTATTGGCCTTCAATAAAACCCTGGTGCCAGATGGCTAAACTGGTTTCACCACGCATTAAACAAGATGTTTCTTGTGCAATTTTATTTTGCTTGAGAAACCTGGGTTTTTATCACGCAAAGACTCACCCAGAAGCTTATGCAAAGCATGCCATTAATCTTCTTGAAATGAAAAACGTGGTGCTATTCCAAGTGAAAATCTGGGCAAATCTTTGCAGGAAAAGGCTCTGTGCTGAAACTGGGCATGCAAGGAGGAATTCCACCCTCATGCAGGTTGCCTGCATAACACCCTGCATTCCATCCCTTCCAAAATCCCTCCCCCCATTCCTTCCCTCCCCTCATGCCATCCCTTCCAAAATTACAATTTGAGAATTCCCTATTGCGTCCTGAACTACAGGAATGAATTTCATCCAAGATCTTTTTTAAACAAAGATGGAAGAACCACAAGACAGATATTCGGATGCAGCAGAGTTTTTAATGTGAATGACATTTGCAATACACAATTACAGAAAGCGACAATACAAAACAGAGAGAATGTTTCCCCACTGCTTTAATATGGGCTATTTGAGGCAAGAAGCTCTTTTTTTGTTGTTGTTGTTGCAGCTGGAAGGTCAGCCAAAAAATAAATAAAAGCACCAGAGCCTTTCTTAAGGCCCCCGTTTCCTTACACTGCAAAGTTAGTACAAACACAGTGATTGTAATTCTGAGTGAGTCCACATGTGCATAAGAGAAGAAGCATGTGGTTGGGAAAGCATTGGCAGAAAGAGTTCCTAGCAAGACATTAGACACAGGTCCATGAGAAAAAGGGGCTGGGCAGATACAGCTCGTGTGGAGCTCAGCTGGAGCCAGGCCGGCACGGCCCTTCTGAAATCGATATCGGAATCTATCAGTTGTTGTTCATTTCCAGGTGTTTCCTTTGGCCATAGATATTCCTGCCGTGTCTAACATGGTGAACCGCATGCACTCAGGTACCTATGACAAGATATCCCGGTGCCACATGCTCCTCCATAACCGTAACCTCCCCCTATAACCACAGAGTCCCCCATAACCTCCCCCATAACCACAGAGTCCCCCAAAACCTCTCCCGTAACCATAACCACCTCCATAACCACAGAGACCACCATAACCAAAATTTCCCCCATAACCACCCAAACCTCCTAAGCCGTACAATCCCCCCGTAAGGAGCTCCATAGCCGTAGAGTGCTCCCGCACCAAATGAGCCACCGTAGCCGGATCCCACCACAGGGGCTCCTAGAGCTCCCACTTCACTGTGCTGAGGGAAGGTGCTCATAATGGGCCCTGGGATGGTCACGGCAATCGGTGAGGGTCTGATCACCACTTCAGAGTCAGGGCACTGCCTCACGCACGGCTCATTGCAGGTGCCAGAAACTGGGCTGGGTCGGGCCACCCCGCATTCTGGATAGCTCAGGCTGGAGCAGGCCATCTTTGTGTGACAGAAGTGAACCTGAAATAGAATAGAATGGAATAAAGAGAACATGCAGGTGTTTGTTGAGGAATTGCCTCATAGCTCAGTTCTTATTCTTGTGAGATCTGCCTGGGGCCTGAGAGAAAGAGGAAGAGTGGCTTTCTTTGCAATGTGCAGTGGTATTTATTTGTTCCTATTTCCTCTTTCTAGTCTTCTTATCCACTTACACTAAACTTTCCTCCCAAAGGGCCCCTTTGAAACCTTCTCAATGATTTTGTCTCAAATAAACAGCCTGGAAAGAGCGTAATTACTTAATTGATGGAAATCTGGAATTCTGTGTCCATTTCAAACATTTCTCTCAGGATACATCTACACTATGGAAAAAAGTCGAATTAATTACGTTAATTGCATATCTGAAGTCAAGACGCTGCCGACACTGCAGAAAGTCAAAGGGACTGCTCTTACTCCTCATGAAACCAAGACCACTGGCATCGAACGAAGAGCCCCTCTCCTTTGAATAAACTGTCTTAACTAGACCCGCTAATTCAAACCCTGGATGATCAACAGTGGCAGCTTCGATCTTCCTCTGTGGCATAGACGAATCCAAAGAGACTACAGCTGGGATAATGCTCATCTTAGCCTTTACTTTGAGGAGGCAAGTCTGGCATACAAACCAGTTTTGTCTCCTTTCATACTATGGCTCTTTGCATTTCCAACTCCTGGCAGTCATCAATGCTAGCTGATAACTGAAGAGAAACTTTTCTTTTTCCCATAGAAATTACTAAGGGAAATATTCTCAACTGGGCTAAAATGACTACAGTGGAGCAAACCTCACTTATACCATCTGAGGAGAAGCCTCTTCCATGGGGATACATACTCATGAGAACAGAGGAATTAGTATGTTATATCACACCAGTTGGCAGCTTAAGAATTCCCCCAGCTGCAAAAGCGAGGTGTAGCATCTGCTTTAGAAATATAGTAGGAGAGTGCTGAATTGGCTGTGTATGAACTAAGCTGGAATCTAGCCGTTTCTCAGTGAGCTAAAGAACTTCCTATAGTTCCTTTAAAGGTTTAAAAGCCTTAATTTTGTTTCCAGTTAATAGGAAATCTTTTTTGCAATTTGTTGCTCCTAAAAAGCCCCACTTTTGGCTTCAAATCATACATCCACCCCAACCTGCAACTGAATAACTACACGGGATAATTATGGAAGATCAATATCATGCATGATAAAAAGTTCAGAGAATCAATACAGGATTTACTCTAAAGTGGACATCTCCTGGACGAGAAAGAGATGGAGTCAAATAGGACTTACCGAGATCACCAAGGACGAAGTCCAAAGAAGCGTTTAGAAGAGTTCAGTGTCGCGAGTGCTTTTATACAGGTTCTAGGACAGTCTGGAGGATTTATGGTGTGTTTTGTACTGGAACCCCCAATTAGTTATCATACAAACTTGGTTGCCTTGGTACATCTTCCTTTTGATGCACCTGCTTTCCCAGGGCTGGGCATTATTATTATTAGGGCTAATCCCATTGATGCACATTACACTCTGCATTCCCTGTGCCTTGGTGGTGCAATCAGAGCGAATGTCAAGGTGATTCAGAGCTGGATCAGAAGTACAATTGGGTCTCACAAGCAGAAATCTAGTTTGATCTTTTGCTTCACATTGGTCACTCTTGGGGACATTTTGTAGTTTATTCTAAATGTGGTAGGATGCAGAGAGCTATTTTTGAGCTTTCTTACAAATATTGACTGTTCACATCCCATTTTCGGTTCAATCAATCACTCCATTGCCTGCAGTGCATTTTCTGTCAGGAGCTTAATTATCTAATTCGCCTTTGGCCAGAGGAGAGAATAACGCCCAGGTGCATCCACATTCCCAGTTTACACAGTCTCTGAGCACACAATATAATAGAACATGGTCCTCTGCGAATAGAGAAGTTCTCCCACCAATGACTAAAACTTGACTTCTCACTGGACCTCCTCCTGTGTCTCCAATGTGGTCTCAAAGAGCTGCAGGAAGTTGATTTCCTCATGGGTCCGGGGAAGGGATGGAGGCCTGGGACAGGAAGAAGGACTCTTTGATGGAAAGCTTTTGTGTTAAGCCATGGAACGTGGACTCTGTCCGAAACATTCTCTCTGTGACTGAGGTGACAGGAAAGTGAGGTCTTGTAAGATAAAACATTTGAACAGGCCCTGAGAGATGCCCAAAGTAGGTGGAAATCATCGATTCTTGGTGAGGAGGAGATGGCTCTGGGATACGATAGAACAGGAAATCTGATCAGGTATAGGGCGTATTCCAGAAAACATTCCTTCCAGATCCTGAATGAAGGTCTAACTATAATACACATCCATAGCAATGTCTTTCATAGATGGGGAAGAAGGTAGAAATATCTTCCTTCAGTTTTAAGGCCCTGAAGCAATTTTATTGATTTACATAAAAAGGCACCATATTTTTCTATAAAATATATTTAAATACCAAATGAAACAATAAATTTGAATGCAAAAATAAATATTCCAAATTCTGTGACTCTCCATCATGACCCAATTCAAGGAGTGACATGAAAGACCTTGGCCTCTATTTCTTAAGTGACTCTATTACTCATTGCAGAGGCATCTAATCCCAGAATAATTTAACATTATTTAAGAGTACCTTGCTTTGTGTGTATGAAACAATGGGTGTTCTGAAGTCCTTTGAAATCTTCATTTCAATGAATGCTGAAGAATCTCCCATTTGAACATCCTTAATATCCCTATTTTATAGGTGTTGTAAAAGAGGCACTTTGAGGTGAAGATCATGTGGGTGTGAGGTGGTGAAATAGAAACACAACACAGTATTTCTGACTCTACCACAACATAAATGTGAGGTCCGTCAGTGTTACACCCTTATAGACAACCAGGTAATTGCATGCCTTGTTTAAAAAGGGTGCATCCTTCGATATAAGCATCAATTATAAAAGATGGTTTACATTTGGTCCAATTTAACTGTGTCTTCTTTATACCTGAAGTCAATATTTCTCCTAAGGAATTACACTCTGTCATATGGATATCATTTCTGTAAGTGTGGTAGAGATGTAAACCACCATATAGAATTCCAGCACCACAAACTTCCTTTGAAGCATGACACCATTGGAATGAAATCCTGTTTAAATTTGTGTGCACCTTTTTTTTCTCTTGGGTACACATCTCTCTAATGGGCCATAATGACCCAATGGAATTCTTCAATATTTGTGAAATGGGGTACAGAATAGGTCATGTTTCTAACATTAGCCACTTCTACCTGTCAGGATGCGCATTTCAACTTCTGTCATGTGCAGTGCAGGAATAAAATTCTCCACATTGAATCCAATGCGATAAATTTCCATACAATATCATTTAAATCTGCTCAAAGATCTCAGCGCTGTCCCCAGCAAGTAAAGGGCGCTATAACCGACTGCTAAATAATTATTATAGATCTTGGCTCATACTTACATCAGGCAATAGCCACCCAAACTGTTCCCAACAATCATCAAAACAAAATAAGACAAATGCCAGAATAAGCATCTCTAAGAGTTTCTCTCAGGTGAGTGACGTATTTGGAAGTGGAGAATGGTAAGTGCCCAGAGGGCATCAGAGGATGCAGGGCCCCACCCACTTCTATTTTTTTTGATTCGCCAATCTCTCCCTGTCTGACCTTCACCGTAATGTGTCTCCATTGACCTCTGTGGCAAACTGGTGTAATATAACTTACATGGTGGATTGTGTGGAGCTTCCTCTGATATAAGCATTTAAAGCACTTCACAACCACTCATTTTTTATAAGGCCGAAGAGTTGTATCATTACAGGAGTACTAGTAGGTATTGGGATTACATCTTTCAATGCCAAACATTAGCTTCACTTTTAAAATGTATGTCAAGGTCTAAGGGTGTGTCTAGAGTACAAGGTTTTGTCAACAAAAGTGGACTTTTGTCGAGAAAACTATACCTGCGTCTACACTACCGCCGAGTTCTGTAGCCATAACATTGACAGAACTCGGCAGTTCTGTCGACAGCGGTAAACCTCATTCTACGAGGAATAATGCCTTTTGTCGACAGAGTTCATGACTCTGAGCCTGTGAAGTTGGGGCTCTGTCATTCTCATTCAATGTACCTCTTCGTTCCCCTTTTATATTGATTGTACTGGGCTAGAGGGACCTGTGGTCTGAACCAGTATGGCCGTTCTTATGTACTTATGATCAGCCAGGAGAATTGGGTCCTGGAAGAGAATTTGTCTCGATATGTCCAAATATCGAGTTTACAACAATATTGCAAACCGTACAACTTTATTGAGCCAGACGTGCCTTGAAGTCCTTTGCTTGGTGGTGATCAAGCATAATATCGATGTCAGAGCAGCTATCTGTGGACGTGAGCAAGGGCACTATGGAGAAGATTTCACAGGTTTTGCCCACGAAAGCTCATAATCTCATGTGTATATTGTAGTTAGTCTCTAAGGCGATACAGGACTCCTTGTTTTTTCACAGGAATCAGGCGGTAGGATCAGAAGTAAAATCCACTAACTGTGATCATTAATGCCACATACTCAACACGGGTCATCAGCTCCACTAGATACTTCCTCTTCTAGAATTCCAAATGTCTCTTTGCACCATTAATTACGTCAATACAGGGAATGCAGGGAAGGGACAAAGAGTTAAGGCACCAGGTGCATATTACACAATGCGCAGTTTCGAAGAAACTAATTATCAAACATATGGAGAGGAAAAACCTTCCTCTACTGATGACATTACACAAAGATTTGTACATATTTAGCCTTGTGGCACACCATGCTAGTCAAGTTCTCCAGGCGGTCTACAAAGCCGTCAAACGCCCATGGCTCAGCAACCTGCTAATCCCTTAGTGTCCTCGGTGACTGTTGGACTCAGTCTGTCTGGCCTTGTCTACACTGATAAGCTTAAAGCGCAGCTGTGGCCACCTTTTAATGTGATAGTGTGGTCTGGGCACGAAGCCTGGGAGAGAACTCTCCCAGCATGGTAGGAAATGCACCTCTGTGAGGGGAGTAGCCAACAGCCCTGGAAGCCTGATCCTACTGGAGATTTGCAGCTCTGTAACTTGTTGCATTAGGGGATTGCAGCCCAGCGCAGCGGCAGTGTACTTAACTCCTCCGAAATCAGCCATATGGCTCATCAGGAACTCGAGTCAGAGCCACCAAAATATCTTTCAAAAATATTGTGGAAAAGATCTTTCTGTCTGCAGTCCCTGCAGGAACAAGCCATGGTGCAGCCTGTTGATGTGATACAAGAATGTTCGTATGGAGTGCAGTGAGATACAAGGACCTCGGAGAGTCGGACTGAGTTAATGGTCTATGCATTAACCTCTTCATAGCACATGTGGGATTCCTGACTCGGGAGGTGAAATTTGAAATTTGGCTACATGGAGGAATGAACGTTGGCGGGTAGGTTTGCAACATTCTGAAATTAACCACTGGTCAAGTCATTTGACCAAGCAGGGGAGGTTCCTGCCGGCCAGTCAAAGCACACATCAGGACAAAGAACAAGAAGATTACGTTAAATTAGTTTAATTGGTGCTCTGAGATCTAGTATCTCAGTAAGAAGCTGACGTGTGTCTCCAGTACTGCAAAGTCGGTGCCCTGTTTATGTCAAGGGACAGACTGGTTGAATTCACACTCTCATTAGGTTGTTAGAAAAGACTGCTTTCGAGATCCATGCAAAGAACTGCATGTCACTGGAGATCCCAGCAGAGGAAAACACACAAATGTCGGTTTAAAAGGAGAATTACTCTGCAACGGGGCTGCTGACTCCGTAACTCCATTTCAGCAGATTTTCTTTCTGAGAATGGATTATTGAAAATGTTTTCAAAATGTAATTCCAGAGATGCACCGTTTTGAAATCCATCTTTGGCACCGAGTGCAGCAATAGCCGTGGGAACAGGGACTGGTTTGGCCCAACGCCTCCAGATAGAGCATCCATGACAAATGGACAGAGTAGAAACAACAGCCTCCCATCTTGAATGTTACTAACACAGTTCATTTGTCCGGGAAAGAGTTAACTCTGTATTATCCAAGTGGTTTGGTGGCTGCTTTTCTTTTGCATCTGACAATCTGGGTTGTATCCTACAAACTCTGATAAAGACACTCATTGTAAATCTAATGTTTGGATTTTTGAAACCACAGCAACCTCTGCATCCTTATGATACAACATGTGTTAAGTCTTTGTAGAAAGAGGGCTCTTTGATAAAAAGTTAATGCAAGGAGAAACTCATCCCCTGTGCAGACAGTTGGCATAAAGCTACGAACCAACACTCCATGGCTTTGAAATTTGCAACTTACAAAGTAGTTATTTAAGAGAAAGAGAATAACAAGAGCTCAAAATAGCGGGTGAGCTTGCTTGCTTTCTCAATCTATATCTCATTCCATCTCTCTCTTTCAGTGTTCTCATGACCTCAGTTGAATATTTTATTCCACGGAGCCATGTATTTTCAATTAACGGTCTTCTCTGCTATGCAAGGAGGAATTCCACCCTCGGTCAGGTGGCCTGCATAACGCCATGAACCTTTATTCTCCCCTCATTCCATCCCGTCTAAAATTGCTATTTGAGAATTCCTCATTGCTTCCTGAAACACAGGGAGGTATTTCATCCAGGATCATTTTCCAAGAAAGAAGGAGGAACAAGTAAAACCACAAGACGGATATTCTGATGCAGCATAATTTTTAATGTGAATAAAATTTGCAATACAGAGTTACAGAACGCAATAACAAGGCAAGAAGAATGGATTCTCAGTGTTATAATAGAGGCTCTGAATGATCACTCTCTACCCTTGGATGCATAGGCAGCAAGGACTTCTTTTTCCTTTGTTACAGCTGTAAATTTGGACCAACAAATTAAAGTAGTGATAAATGAATCCAATGCATTTCTTAAGGCGCCTGTTTCCTTCACACTGCGGGGTTAGTACAAACAGTCTGAGTGTGGCAGAAAGATTTCATGGCAAGACATTAGAAATGGGTCCATGAGAGAAAGGGGCGGGGCAGATACAGCTCGTGTGGAGCTAAGCTGGGGCTAGGCGGGCATGGCCCTTCTGAAATTGATATCGGTTGCTGTTCATTTCCTGATCTTTCCTTTGGCCATAGAGATTCCTGCCGTGTCTAGCAGGGTGAGCCGCTTGCACTCAGGTACCTATGACAAGATACCCCCGGTGCCGTAACCTCCCCCATAACCATAATGACCTCCATAACCACAGAGACCCCCGTAACCAAAATGTCCCCCATAACCACCTGATCCTCCCAACCCAGACAATCCCCCGTAACCAGCTCCAGAGCCGAACAGTCCTCCTGCACCGAACGAGCCCCCGTAGCCGGATCCCACCAGGGGGGCTCCTACGGCTCCCACTTCGCTGTGCTGAGGGGAAGGTGCTCATAATGGGCCCTGGGATGTTCACAGCAACCGGCGAGGGTCTGATCAGCACTTGGGAGTCAGGGCACTGCCTCACGCACGGCTCGTTGAAGGTGCCGGAAACAGGGCTGGGTCGGGCCACCCCGCATTCTGGATAGCTCAGGCTGGAGCAGGCCATCTTTGTGTGATGGAGGGAAACCTGAAACACAACAGTGAATGGGACAAAGATAAGTAGTCAGTGGAAGAATGGTCCCATGGCTCCTTTCCTGTTCTAAAGAGTCTTTATGAGCCCTGATAGAAAGAAGAGGGGTGGATTTAGACACCGTTTTCATTGGTATGTATTTGTTTGTATTTCTTCTTTTTATGCCTCTTATCCACTCATACTAAACTTCCCACCCAAAAGGCCCCTTCCAAACCTTCTCAATGACTTTGTCTGAAAAAAACCATCAATCCCGGTGTAAGTGTGTAATTGATGGAAATCTGGGATTCTGTATCTAGTTGAGATCTTTCTCAAAAAGACCACACCTGGCATAATGCAAATCTTTTCCCTTTCATTTAGGAGTCAACATCTCTCTGCAAACCAGTGGTGTCTCAGTTCCTAGTGAGGCTCTTTGGGTTTCCAAATCTTGGGAGTAACCAACATTTGATAATGAATGAACAGAACCTTTTCTTTTCCCATAATCACTAGGGACAAGACCCTCAACTGAGCTTAAATGCGATCAGGTCATTGAACCACAACTGCACCATCTGGGTATGTCTTTTTTGGGCATTTCTGCTCATAAGTACATAGAAAATGGTTCTCTGGATCACACCAGTTGGCATCGTAGGAATCCCCCATCCCCCAAAGTGAAGTGTCTCAGTTGCTTGGGAATGAGGAGGAGAGTCCTGAACTGGCCACGTAGGGACTAACCTGGGAGTTTTTTCCAAATGCAGGAGAGTGAAAATGGCTCGAGGGCTTTCTAAAGTTACGTTAAAGGTATAAATACCTTAAATCTATTTCCAGTTCATAGGAAATCTGTTTTGCAATTCCACGTCATGCCCCTAAAATCCCCACCTTCAAATCATGAATGAACCAGCACCTGCAACTGAATATCTATGCACGATAACTATGGAAGAGCAACATCATCTGTGATAAGCATTAGGTGGCCAATGCAAGATTCAGTCTGAAATAGAAAAGGACCCTACTGTGCCATCTCTCAGAGGTGAAAGAGATGGAGTCAAATAGGACTTACCGAGATCACAGAGGAGATGAAGTCCAAAGAAGTGTTTAGAACAGTTCTGAGTTACAAGGCCTTTTATACAGTTTCCAGGATGGCCTGGAAGATTTATGATGCATTTTGTACAGGAACCCCCAATTAGTGATCATACAAACTTGGTTGCCTTGGCCCATCCTCCTTTTGATGCAGCTGCTTTCTCAGATGTTGGCATTTGTTAGGCTAATCCCATTGATGCTCCTTTCACTCGTCGTTCCTTGTGTCATTCCCCTGAGTTTCTCGGTGGTGCAATGAGAGTGACTGTCAAGGTGATTCAGAGCTGCATCAGGAGCACAACCGGCTCTCGTAAGCAAAAAATCCCCTACGGGTGTATATGTGTTACCATTCCTGATGTCTGATTTATGTTCATTTAGCCATTTTGTGTCCATGTCCATATTGTGTACATTTCTTGAGTATTTTTCTTTTCCTTCCGAAAACCTGGGTCACTATAGGGCAAAAATTCTCCTGGAAGTTTACCACAAACCATGTGATTGGGCTTCTGGAAATGAAAGAAAACCCACTTAGCTATTGAAAGTGAAAATCTGTGTAAATCTTGCAGGAAAAGGCTCTTTCCTAAAACAGGAAGGGTGTGTCTAGTCTACAGGGTTTTTTCGAAAAAAAGTGGCCTTTTTTTTTAAAAAAAACTTCCCCTGCGCCTAGACTGCTGCCACGTTCTTTTGAAAGTAAATCAAAAGAACGCGGCAGTTTTTTCGACAGCGGAAAACCTCGTTTTACGATGAATAACGCCTTTTTTCAAAAGTGTTCTTTGAAAAAAAGGCGCTATGTAATGCAAACTGTGCTTTTTCAAAACAGAGCATCCAGACTGCCTGGGTGCTCTCTTTCAAAAAAGCGGCTTGCTTTTTCGAAAGTACCGATTGTAGTCTAGACGCTCTTTTTTGAAAGAGACTTTTTCGAAAGTATCTTTCGAAAAAGCCTCTTTCAAAAAATGAGTGTAGTCTAGACATAGCTGAAATGCAAGACGGAATTCCACCCCCTGAAGGTGCCTAGCAAAATGCCATGGACCGTCTCCGCAGCCTTCTTCTCCCATCGTCCTTCGCTTCCAAATCTGCAATTTGAGAATTGCCTACTGCTGCCTGAACTGCAGGGCTGACTTTCATTAGGGACAATTTTTAAACAAGGAAGGAAGAATAAGAAGAACCACAAGATGGATATTCGGATGCAGCAGAGTTTTTAATGTGAATGACATTTGCAATACACAATTACAGAAAGCAAAAATGCAAAACAGAGAGAATGATTCCCCGGTGTTTTAATATGGGCTATTTGCGGCAAGGAGTTCTTTTTCTTTTGTTGCAGCTGCCAGGTTGGCCAAAAAATGAATATATGCAACTGATGCCTGTTTCCTTCACACCCCGGAGTTTGTACAAACACGGTGAGCGTGATTCTGTGTGCGTCCACGTGTGAATAAGAGAAGGAGCATGTGGTTGGGAAAGCATTGGCAGAAAGAGTTCCTAGCAAGACATTAGACATGAGAACATGAGATATAGGGGCTGGGCAGATACAGCTTGCATGGAGCTCAGCTGGAGCCAGGCTAGCATGGCACTTCTGAAATCGATATCGGATCTATTGGTGGTTGTTCATTTCCTGGTCTTTCCTTTGGCCATAGATATTCCTGCCATGTTTAACATGGTGTGCAGCTTCCACTCAGGTACCGATGACAAGATACCCCGGTGCCACAAGATCCTCCATAACCGTAACCTCCTCTATAACCACAGAGTCCCCCATAACCTCCCCCATAACCACAGAGCCCTCCATAACCTCCCCCATAACCACAGAGCCCCCCAAAACCTCTCCCGTAACCATAACCACCTCCATAACCACAGAGACCCCCATAACCGAAACGTCCCCCATAACCACCTAATCCTCCCAAGCCGTACAATCCCCCATAAGGAGCTCCATAGCCGGACAGTGCACCCGCACCAAATGAGCCCCCATAGCCGGATCCCACCACAGGGGCTCCTAGAGCTGCCACTTCACTCTGCTGAGGGAAGGTGCTCATAATGGGCCCTGGGATGGTCACGGCAATCGGTGAGGGTCTGATCACCACTTCAGAGTCAGGGCACTGCCTCACGCACGGCTCGTTGCAGGTGCCGGAAACTGGGCTGGGTCGGGCCACCCCGCATTCTGGATAGCTCAGGCTGGAGCAGGCCATCTTTGTGTGACGGAAGTGAACCTGAAATAGAATAGAATGGAATAAAGAGAAGGTTCATCTGTTTGTTGAGGAATTGTCTCATAGCTCGGTTCTTATTCTAGTTGGATCTACAAGGAATCTGAGAGAAAGTGGAAGAGTGGATTTCTACACTACATTCAGTGGTATGTCTTTTTTCCTATTTCCTCGTTCTAAGCCTCTTTTCTACTTACACTAAATTTCCCTCCTAAAGTGCCCCTTGAAACATTATCAATGAATTCATCCTGGAAAAAGTGTAAGTATTTAATTGATAGAAATCTGAGATTCTGTGTCCATTTCAGACATTTCTCTCAGGGTACATCTACACTACGGGACAAAGTCGAAGTAAGATACGCAACTTCAGCTGCATTAATTTCGTAATTGAAGTCAAGGCACTGTCGACACTACAGAAAATCGAAGGGAGAACACTCTCTGTTTGACTTCCTTACTCATCGTTCAAACAGAGCTATTGACGTCGACCGAAGCGCACCTCTGCTTCGAATGAGCTGTCTTATTCGAACCCAGGAAGATTGGCAGCGGCAGCTTCGACCTTCCTCTGTATCACAGACGTACCCTAAAAGACTACAGCTGAGATAATGCAAATCTTTTCCTTTACGTTGAGGAGCCAACCTCGGCATGCAAACCAGTTTTGTCTCCTTTCATAGTGTGGCTCTTTGGTTTTCCAAATCCTGGTGGTCCCCAACGCTAGCTGATGATTGAAGAGAAACTTTTCTTTTTCCCATAGAAATCACTAAGGACAAGATTCTCCGCTGGCCTAAAATGAGTCCAGGCCCAGTGACTTCAATGGAGCAAACCACACTTATACCATCTAAGGAGAAGCAAGTTCTGTGGGGATACATACTCATGAGAAGAGAAGAACTGGTACATTGGATCACACCAGTTGGCAGCTTAAAAATTCTCTTATTCCCAAAAGCAAGGTTTAGCAGCTACTTTAGAATACAGTAGGAGAATGCTGAATTGGCTGTTTATGGACTATGCTGGGAAAGTTTCTTCCAAATCTAGCTCAGTGAGAAACGGCTAAAGGACTTTCTAATGTTACTTTAAAGGTTTAAAAGCCTTAATTTTGTTTCCTGTTAATAGGAAATCCGTTTTGCAATTCCATGTGTTGCTCCAAAAAAACCTCCACCTTTGGCTTCAAATCACACATCCACCACAACCTGCAACTGAATAACTACACAACATAGATATGGAAGAACAATATCATGCATGATAAGAATTACAGGGAATCAAAGCAAGATTTACTCTAAAGTGGATATGGCCCCTACTGTGACATCTCGTATGGCCCCCACTGTGACATCTCTCGGAGGATAAAGAGATGGAGTCAAATTGGACTTACCGAGATCACTGAGGAGATGAAGTCCAAAGAAGCGTTTAGAAGAGTTCTCAGTCTCGAGAACTTTTATACAGGTTCTAGGATGGCCTGGAGGGTTTATGGTGCGTTTTGTACTGGAACCCCCAATTAGTTATCACACAAACTTGGTTGCCTTGGTACATCCTCCTTTTGATGCAGCTGCTTCCCCAGGGCTGGGAATTATTATTATTAGGGCTAATCCCATTGATGCACATTACACTCTGCATTCCCTGTGCCTTGGTGGTGCAATGAGAGCGAATGTCAAGGTGATTCAGAGCTGGATCAGGAGCACAACTGGGTCTCATGAACAGAAATCCAGTTTGATCTTCCGCTTCAGTCTCTCTTGGGGACATTGTGTAGTTTATTCAAAGTGTGGTAGGATGCAGAGAGCTATTGTTGAGCTTTCTTACAAATATTGAATGTTCAGATCCCATTCTCGGTGCAATCAGTCACTCCACTGCCTGCAGTGCATTTTCTATTGAGAGCTTAATTATCTAATTTGCCTTTGGCCGGTGGAGAGAATAACGCCCAGGTGCATCCACATTCCTGCTTTACACTATCTCTGAGCACACAATATAATAGAACGTGGTCCTCTCTGAGGAGAGAAGTTCTCCCACCAACCACTAAAACTTGACCTGTCACTGGACCTCCCCAGTGTCTCCAACACGGTCTCAAAGGGCTGCATTAAGCTGATTTCCTCATGGGCCCAGGGAAAGGATGGTGGCCTGAGATTGGAAGCAGGTCTCTTTGCAAAGTTTTTTGTTAAGCCATGGAATGTGGACTCCATCCGAAACATTCTCTCTATGACTGAGCTGACAAGAAAGTGAGGTCTTGAAGGATAATACAATTGAACAGGCCATGAGAGATACCCAGAGGAGGTGGAGATCATCAATTTTTGGTGAGGAGGAAATGGCGCTGGGTTAAGATAGGACATGAAATCTGATCAGGTATGGGGCGTGTTCCAGAAAGCATTCCGTCAAGATCCTGAATGAACTTTTCTCTGTAAAACACATCCATAGCAATGTCTTTTATAGCTGGAGAAGACGGTAGAAATATCTTCCTTTTAATTTTAAATAAGATTTCAAGCAATTTTACTGATTTATATAAAAGGCACCATATTTTTCTATAAAATGTATTTTAAATACCAAATGAAAAAATAAATTTGAATGCAAAAATAAATATTCCAAATTCTGTGACTCTCCATCATGACCCAATTCAAGGAGTGACACGAGAGACCTTGGCCTCTTTTTTTTAAGCGACTCTATTACTCATTGCAGAAGCATCTAATCCCAAAATAAGTTAACATTAATTAAGAGTACATTGCTTTGCGTGTATGAAACAAAAATGAGTGTTCTGAAGTCCTTTGAAATCTTCATTTCAAAGAAGGCTGAATAATTTCCCATTTTAACATCCTTAATATCCCTGTTTTATAGGTGTCAAAAAAGAGACAGTTTGAGGTGAAGATCATATGAGTGTGAGATGGTGAAATAGAAACACAACACAGTATTTTTGACTCTACCACAAGATAAATGTGAGGTCCGTCATGGTTACGCTCTTATAGAAAGCCAGGTAATTACATGCCTTGTTTAAAAAGTGTGCATCCTTCCACATAAGCATCAATTATAAAAGCTGGCTAACTCTTGGTCCAGTTTAGCTGTGGCTTCTTTATACCTGGAGACAATACTTCTCCAAAGGAATTACAGTCCCTCATATGCATATCATTTCTGTAAGAGTGCTGGCGATGTAATCCACCGTATAGAATTCCAGCACCAAAATCTTCCCATTGGGGTGAAATTGCCCACTGCTCTGTGTGTGCAACTTTTTCTTTCCTTGGGAACACGTCTCTCTAATGGGTCATAATGATCATGGTTGTTGATCATGTTTCACGATTACATCAGCCAGCGTTTCAGCCAAACTTCTACCAAAAATCATCAAAATATAATAAGACGAATGCCAGAATGGGCCTCAGACAATCCACCATGAAAGTTACAATTACACCTCTTTGCCACACAGGTCAATGGAGGCACGATAAGGTGAAAGTCAGACAGAGAGAGATTGGTGAATCAAAAAACAACAGACATGGTTAGGACCCCGAATCTCCTGATCCCCCCCGGACACCTACCATTCTCCACTTCCAAATACGTTCCTCACCTGAGAGTACCTCTTGGAGAGGCTTCTTCTGGCATTTGTCTTGTTTCGTTGTGATGATTTTAGGGAAAAGTTTGGGTGACACATTGTCTGATGTAAGTGTGAACCAAGATCTACAGTCGGTATTTTGCAGTCCATTATAGCCCCTTTTACTTGCAGGGGATGGCTCAGTGATGGCTATTTACATATGAGCAGATTTTAATGTTATTGTACAAAAGTTTATTGCATTGGATTTCAATGTGGACAGTTTTATTCCTGCACTGCACGTGACCAGCTTGAAATGTGCATCCTTGGAATTAATTGAATAATATATCCTGACAGGTAAAAATGGCTAATGTTAGAAACATGACCTACTCTGTACCGCATTTCACACATCTCGAAGAATTCCAAACCATTGGATCATTACGACCCATTAGAGAGACGTGTTCCCAAGGAAAGAAAAAGATGCACACCAAGTTAAGCTGGACCAAACTTAAGCCAGCTCTGGGCTTCTCTCATGGCCTATTCAAATGTGTTATCTTACAAGACCTCCCTTTCCTGTCAGCTCAGTCACACAGAGAATGTTTTGGATGGAGTCCACGTTCCATGACTTCACACAAAAGCTTTCCATCAAAGAGCCCTGCTTCCTGTCCCAGGCCTCCATCCCTTCTCTGGACCCAAAAGGAAATCATGACCAATGTGAAGCAAAAGATCAAACTGGATTTCTGCTCGTGAGACCCAGTTGTGCTCCTGATCCAGCTCTGAATCACCTTGACATTCGCTTTCATTGCACCACCAAGGCCCCGGGAATGCAGAGTGTAATGTGCATCAGTGGGATTAGCACTAATAATAATAATGCCAAGCCCTGGGGAAGTAGCTGCATCAAAAGGAGGTTGTACCAAGGGAACAAAGTTTGTGTGATAACTAATTGGGGGTTCCTCTACAAAACACACCATAATCCTCCAGGCCATCCTACAACCTGTATAAAAGCACTCACAATTCAGAACTCTTCTAAACACTTCCCTGGACTTCATCTCCTCGGTGATCTCGGTAAGTCCAATTTGACTCCATATCTTTCTCCTCCAAGAGACGGCACAGTAGGGGCCATATCCCCTTTAGGGTGAATCTTCCTTTGATTCTCTATAATTCTTATCATGCATGGTGTTATTCATCTATATTTATTTCGTATAGTTATTCAGTTGCAGATTGTGGTGTGTTTTTTGAAGAGCAACACATGGAATTCCAAAACAGATTTCCTATTAACTGGAAACAAAATTAATATCTTTTTAACCTTTAGCCATTTCTCACTGAGCTAGATTCAGAAGAAACTTTCCCAGCTCAGTCCATAAATGGCCAATCCAGCACTCTCCTACTGTATTCTAAAGCAGCTGCTACCCCTCTCTTTTGGGGATAGGAGAATTCTTAAGCTGCCAACTGGTGTGATCCAATGTACCAATTCCTCTGTTCTCCTGAGTATGTATCCCCATGGAACATGCTTCTCCTGAGATGGTAGAAGTGTGGTTAGTTCCATAGAAGTCACTGGGCCTGGACTCATTTTAGCCCAGTGGAGGATCTTGTGATTTCTATGGGAAAAAGAAAAGTTTCTCTATAGTCATCAGCTAGCATTGGTGACACCAGGAGTTCGAAAACCAAAGAGCCACACTATGAAAGGAGACAAAACTGGTTTGCAAGCCGAGGTTGACTCCCCAAGGAAACGGAAAAGATAGACATACCCAAAGAGAATGCAGCTGGGTTAATACCAATGCTATAGAGGAAGATCGATGCTGCCACTGTCCATCATCCAGGGTTCGAATTAGTGGGTCTAGTTAAGACAGCTCATTCGAAAGAGAGGGGCGCTTCGATCGATGTCTGTGGTCTCGGTTTCCTGAGGAGTAAGGGCAGTCCAAGGGAGAGTGTTCTCCCTTTGACTTCCTGCAGTGTTGACAGCACCTTGATTTCAGCTATGCAATTAACGTAGTTGAAGTTGCGTATCTTAATTCGACTTTGTCCCGTGGTGTAGATGTAACCTGAGAGAAATGTCTTAACTGGAACTGAATCCCAGATTTCCAAGAATTAAATAGTTACACTCTTTCCAGGTTGTTTTTATCAGATAAATTTCATTGATAATGTTTCAAGGGGCATTTTAGGAGGGAAATTTAGTGTAAGTAGAAAAGAGGCTTAGAAAGAGGAAATAGGAAAAAAGACATACCACTGAATATAGTGTAGAAATCCACTCTTCCACTTGCTCTCAGATTCCATGTAGATCCAACTAGAATAAGAACCGAGCTATGAGACAATTCCTCGACAAACAGATGAACCTTCTCTTTATTCCATTCTATTCTATTTCAGGTTCACTTCCATCACACAAAGATGGCCTGCTCCAGCCTGAGCTATCCAGAATGCGGGGTGGCCCGACCCAGCCCAGTTTCCGGCACCTGCAACGAGCCGTGCGTGAGGCAGTGCCCTGACTCTGAAGTGGTGATCAGACCCTCACCGATTGCCGTGACCATCCCAGGGCCCATTATGAGCACCTTCCCTCAGCAGAGTGAAGTGGCAGCTCTAGGAGCCCCTGTGGTGGGATCTGGCTATGGCGGCTCATTTGGTGCGGGAGCACTCTACGGCTATGGAGCTCCTTATGGGGGGATTGTACGGCTTGGGAGGATTAGGAGGTTATGGGGGACTTTTCGGTTATGGGGGTCTCTGTGGTTATGGAGGTGGTTATGGTTACGGGAGAGGTTTTGGGGGACTCTGTGGTTACGGGGGAGGTTATGGAGGGCTCTGTGGTTATGGGGGAGGTTATGGGGGACTCTGTGGTTATAGGGGAGGTTACGGTTATGGAGGATCTTGTGGCACCGGGGGTATCTTGTCATAGGTACCTGAGTGCATGCGGTTCACCATGTTAGACATGGCAGGAATCTCTATGGCCAAAGGAAAGACCAGGAAATGAAGAGCAACTGATAGATTCCGATATCGATTTCAGAATTGTCCTGCCATCCTGGCTCTGGCTGAATTCCACGCGAGCTGTATCTGCCCATCCACTTTCTCTCATGTTCTCAAGTCTAATGTCTTGCTAGGAACCCTTTCTGCCAATGCTTTCCCAGCCACATGCTTCTTCTCTTTGCCACTTATGGACTCACTGAGAATTATGCTCACTGTGTTTGTACTAACTCCGCAGTGTGAAGGAAACAGGCATCAGTTGCATTTATTAATTTTTTGGCCGATCTGGCAGCTGCAACAAAAGAAAAAAAGCTTCTTGTCCCAAATAGCCCCTATTAAAACACCGGGGAAACATTCTCTCTGGTTTGCATTGCCGCTTTCTGTAATTGTGTATTGCAAATGTCATTCGCATTAAAAACTCTGCTGCATCCGAATATCCGTCTTGTGGTTCTTCTTGTTCCTCCTTCCTTATTTAAGAATTGTCCTGGATGAAAGTGAGCCCTGCAGTTCAGACAGCAGAAGGCAATTCTCAAATTGCAGTTTTGGAGGCAATGGAATGATGGGAGTAGAAAGCTACTGAGAGGGTCTATTGCATTTTGCAGACTTAGTGGTTTTTCTTTAATTTCCAGAAGCCCTATCACAAGTTTTGTGGTAACCTTCTGGGAAAGTGTTTGCGCTATAGTGACCCAGGTTTTGTGAAGGAAGAGAAAAGTACTCAAGAAATGTACACAATATGGACCTGGACACAAAATGGCTGAACGAATATAAATCAGACATCAGGAATAGTAACACACGTACACCCATAGGGGACACAGAAATCCAAACATGTGCTTTGCAATGAGCATCTTTAGGAGCGTGTGTGGGATAGAACCCAGATTATCAGATGCAAAAGAAAAGCAGCTACCAAACCACTTGGATAGTACAGAGTTAACTCTTTCCTGGACACCTTAACTGTGTGAGAGATAGTCACAGAGAGGTAGCTGTGTTAGTCTTCATGACTGGTTTTCTGTTTTACCAAGATCAGACTAACAAGATGGTTTATTAGCTGATAAGCTTTCGTGGGGCAGACCCACTTCTTCAGATCATATTCTGAAAGTGAATTGGCATGACCATTATATAACAGAGGGATACAATGAAAAAAATACAAACTGACAAATCAGCTACATAGAACAGAAGGTGGGGGTGGGGGGGGGGGGAGTGACAAGGAAGGAGGAAATTGCTTATTGTAAGAGTCAATTAAGTGGCTAATCTGGAGTGTCTATGAATATCAAAAGGTGGGGAGGCTGTCTTTGTAATGGGTAAGATAATTATCATCTCGATTAAGGCACAATTGCAACGTGTCGAATTTTAGCATAAATAAAAATTCTGAGGTCTCCTTCTGTAATCTGGTGTTAAAGTCTCTTTAGTAAGACACATGCTGTCAGGTCTGTAAGGGAATGGCCAATATGACTGAAATGCTGGCTGACAGGTTTGTGTGGATGGACATTTCTGATGTCTGATCTGTGAGCATTGATTCTCTGTTGAAGTGACTGAGCAGTTTGTCCAATATACATCGCAGAGGGGCATTGCTGGCACATGATGGCACATATCACATTGCTGGACGTACAGGAATATGAGCCCTTGATCGTATAACTGACATGATTAGGCCAGTGATGGTGTCTCCAGAGTAAATATGTAGACAAAGTTGTCAACGGGATTTGTTGCAAGGGAAAGTTCCAGGATTAGTTTTAATGTGGTATGCCCTGTGGTTGTTAGTAAGAATCTTCCTGAGGTTAGGTGGTTGTCTTAGGGTGTCTAAATTATATTTTCTGTTGACAGAGGGATGTAGATTAGGCACACGTTGGTTGGTAGTCGAGCTGGGACGAAACATCTCGGCTTCAGTTGAATAAAATGGTCGATGCGGCGCCGAGCAGACGAGTCGCAAAAAGCGATTGTTCAGGACGTGATTGGCCAAAGGGGGCGAAAGCCTTTCCCACCAATCTCGTAAACCTGCCGTGAGGCATGGCGGATCGGCCAGAAAGCGCTTTGTCGACCGATCCCCGCTCAGGACTGCCGCTTGCAGCGCCACATCGGCAAAGTGGTAATATTTGATCCAAATGAAGCGGATATTTAAATCCTACCATTTGCAATAGCGATGTGCCTAATCCACATCCCTCTGTCGGCAGACGGTGTAGTTTAGACACACCCTAGGAGAGTGTAGGTCTGTCACCCAGAGCCTCTCGGAGTGTAGCATCCTGTTCCAGTATAGGTTGTAGGTTATTGATAATGTGTTGGAGGGGGTTGAGTTGGGGGCTGTAGGTGATGATGAGTGGTGCTCTATAGCTGGTTTCTGGGTATTCGTCTGGCCCTTTCAATCTGTTTTTTTTTTCTTCCCCCGGTGGGTAATTGAGTTTTATGAATGCTTGGTAGAGATCTCAACATTTTTGGTCTCTGTCAGTGGGATTGGAACCTTCTAAATGGGAGGCTGTTGCTCTTACAGCCACGAAGCTTCACTAGGAAGCTCTTCTCAACCTGAACTCCAGGGGTAACGTTGCTTTTCTATGGAGCTCGCCGGCTCCAAGCTCTGTGTGTTTCATACAGGTGAATGTCAGAAAGGTTACTGCTCTGTTCATTTGTCATGGATGCTTTATCTGGAGGCCTTGGGCCAAACCAGTTCCTGTTCCCATGGTTATTGCTGCACTCGGCGCCAAGGATGGATTTCAAAACGGTGCGTCTCTGGAATTAGATTTTGAAAACATTTTCAATAATCCATTCTCAGAAAGAAAATCTGCTGAAATGGAATTACAAAGTCAGCATCCCCGTTGCAGAGTAATTCTCCTGTTCGCCTGACATTTGTGTGTTTTCTTCCTCTGGGCTCTCCAGTGACAGGTAGCGCTTTGCAAGGATCTTGAAAGCAGTCTTTTCTGACAACCTAACGAGGGCGTGACTCCAACCAGTCTGTCCCTTGACACAAACAGGGCGCTCACTTTGCAGTGCTGGAGACACACATCAGCTTCTTATTGAGATGCTGGATCTCAGAGCACCAATTAAACTAATGTAAAGTAATCTTCTCGTTCTTTGTCCTGATGTGTGCTGTGACTGGCCGGCAGGAACCGCCCCTGCTTATGTAGGGACAACTAATGTAGACTCGTATGCCACTATCGACGAAATGCCTGTGTTCAATGACAAATAGTGATTGTGGAGCTCCATTCCCCATGTCCTATTATGTGTATATTACACGCATTTCTCCATACTTTAACTTGTTTTTTTCTTTTCCCTTATGGATGATTGGTGGCTAGTACCGCTGTATCCATGGCCAAATTTCAACTCTCCTTTTTGCATGAGAAGGTTTTAATGTATTTCATAAATACTTCACAATTTGGATTCTTATTGTATTTTAAATTATAATTTCTTACTCGATATGGCTGCAGACGGGCTACAAAGGGTAACGTGGAAAGGGCAGGCAGTCCAGCCTGTGCATACATCACTGGACCAAACATTAGCCCCTTGGTTTCGGGATGCTTAGCTCCAAAGACGCAGTTGTTTTGAATAAGGCAGGTTACTAAGCTTCTCTCCTGAAGAGCTGCAACAGCCATGAACCTCGCAGGTTAGTCTCTGGGAGCAGGCGTGAGAAATGTTGGGTTGGGTTTCTTTATCTGCACCTCACACCCGTGTGACTTTCAGACACGTACAAAACAGGGATATTAAGGAGGAAAAGACTGGAAATAATTCAGCGATCTTTGAAAGGAAGGTTTCAAAGGCTCTCACTGGTGTTTCATGCATGCAGATGGGTGTATTCTTAAGTAGGAATCTATTATTCTGGGATTAGACAATGAGTCGCTTAAGAAATAGAGGCTAAGGTCTCTCGTGTAGCTCCTTTGATCAGATGATGATTTAAAGCCACAGAATTTGGGATATTTTCTTTTCATTCAAATGTAATTTGGTATATCAACGTATTTTTATACAAACTTACGGTGCCCTCCTGGTGGAAGACAGCCAGTTGCACCAGGACCTTACAATGAAAGGAAGGCATTGCTGCCATCTTCCCTGGCTACAGGAGACATTCCTAGGGATATATTTTACACTTAAAACATCCTTCAGGTTCTTGCAGGAATGTTTTCTGCAACAAGCCCGATAGCGGGTCAGGCTTCATGTCACGTCTCATCCCCCCATCACCAAGCATCCATGGTGTCCTTTTCTTAGGGGCTTCTTCCACAGCGCATTCAGCTACATTAAGAACATAAGAACGGCCATACAAGGTCAGACCAAAGGTCCATCTAGCCCAGTGTACTGTCTGTCGACACTAGCCAATACCAGATGCCCCAAAGGGAGGGAACACAACAGGGAATCCTCATGTGATCCCTCCCCTGTCACCCATTTTCAGACAAACAGATGCTAGGGACACCATTCCTACCCAACAATGGACCTACCCTCCATGAATCTATCTAGCTATTTTTTGAACCCTGTTAAAGTCCTAGCCTTCACCACATCCTCTGGCAAGGAGTTCCACAGTTTGACTATGTACTGAGTGAAGAAAAACTTCCTTTTATTTGTTTTAAACCTGCTGCCTGTTCATTTCAATTGGTGACCCCCAGTTCTTATATTGTGGGAATAAGTAAATAACTTTTCCTTATTCACTTTTTCCATACCAGTCATGATTTTATAGACCTCTATCATATCCTCCCTTAGTCTCCTCTTTCCTAAACTGAAAAGTCCAAGGCTGTGTCTAGACTGGCCAGTTTTTCCGCAAAATCACCCACTTTTCCGGAAAAACTGGCCAGCTGTCTACACTGGCCGCTTGAATTACCGCAAAAGCACTGACTTCCTGCTGTAAGAAATCAGTGCTTTTTGCGGAAATACTATGCTGCTCCCGTTCGGGCAAAAGTCCCTTTTGCGCAAAACCTTTGCGCAAAAGGGCCAGTGTAGACAGCTGAGATTTGTTTTCCGCAAAAAAGCCCCGATCGCTAAAAATGGCTATTGGGGCTTAAAGCGTCTAGATACACGGACGCTTTTCCACAAAAAGTGCTTTTGAGGAAAAGCGCCCGTGCCAATCTAGATGCTCTTTTCCGAAAATGCTTTTAACGGAAAACTTTTCCGTTAAAAGCATTTCCGGAAAAATCATGCCAGTCTAGACACAGCCCAAGTCTTTTTAATCTCTCTTCCTATGGGACCCGTTCTAAACCCCTAATCATGGTTGTTGCAATTTTCTGAAACTTTTCCAATGACAAGATATCTTTTTTGAGATGAGGCAACCACATCTGTAGGCATTATTCAAGATGCGGGCATACCATGGTTTTATATGGGGCAATGAGATGTTTTCTGTCTTATTCTCTATCCCTTTTTAAATGATTCCTAACGTTCTCTTTACTTTTCTGACGACCGCAGCACACTGAGCGGATGTTTTCAGAGAACTACCCACAATGCCTCCAAGATCTCTCTTGAGTAGTTGTAGGTAAATTAGAGAGATGGTTTCTGATAAAGTACAAGTCCTATGACTTGACTGTAAAGTTTCTATCAAACAACCCTGCTTCCTTTCATGTGCCTCCATCCCATCCCTGGGCTCATGAGGAAATCAACTTCTTGAAGCACCTTGAAGCAGCATAGATGACAGCATGGGTGGTCCAGTGTTAAATCGAGATTTAGACAGAAACAGGTGAATTCACTCCTGGGCAAAGAGTCATCAGAGAGGATCCTGCTTAATTTTAGTCTGTGCTCAAAGATAGTTTAATGCGGGAATGCAGATGTATGTTGACGTTGTTCTTTCCTCCTGCCACACGGCAAATTAGAGAATTTAGGTCCCGACAGAAAATGCTCCGAAGGGAATGGTCTCATTCCGATTGATTTCAAAGGGAATTGGATCTGACCCATCTCATATTTGTACAAATGCGGAAAAATAGCTCTTTGCACCCTAGCAAGCTGAGAATGAACTGCCCAACATCCCTGACTTGGACCAATACAAAGTGGAAGGACCGCACTGGATTTCTGCTTATGAGATCCGATTGTGCTCCTGATGCAGCTCTGAATCACCTTGACAGTCACACTCATTGCACCACCGAGACACAGGGAATGCAGAGTGCAATGCGCATCGATGGGATTGGCCCTAACAATAAAAATGCCCAGCCCTGGGAAAGCAGCACCCTCAGAATCAGAATTTACCAAGGCAATCCAGTTTGTTTGATACTTAATTGGGACTTTGTGTTAAAAAAAATGCATCATCAAGCTTCTCAGCAGTCCTAGAAACTGTATAAAAGGGCTCGCGGCTCAGAACTCTTCCAAACGCTTCTCTGGACTTCATCTCCTCGGTGATCTCGGTAAGTCCAATTTGACTCCATCTCTTTCTCCTCCGAGAGACAGCACAGTAGGGTCCATGTCCGTTTGTCTGAATACGGCATTGCCTCGCTGTGATTCTTATCACAGATAGTGTTGTCCTTCCATAATTATCTTGTGTAGAGGTTCCGTTGCAGGTTGTGGTGCATTCATGGTTTGAAGGCAAAGGCGAGGATTTTAGCAGCACTCTATGGAATTGCAAAACATGTTTCCCATGAACTGCAAATAGAATTAAGGCTTTTAAACCTTTTCAGTAACTTTAGAAAAGCCATTTTTCACTGACCTACGTTTGGAAGAAACTTTCCCAGGTTAGTCCCTACATGGCCAATTCAGCACTGACCTCTTCCATTCACAAGTGACTGACACACTTCTCCTTTGGAGAATGGGGGATTCCTACAATGCCAACTGTTGTGATCCAGAGAATCAATTTCTATGTAATTATGAGTAGAAATGCCCAGAGAAGATGGTTCTCCAGAGATGGTGCAGTTGTGGTTCACTCAATTCTATTCAATGACCTGATCCCATTTTAGTCAGTTGAGGATCTTGTCCTTATTGATTATGGGAAAGGGAAAGTTTCTGTTCATTCATCAGCAAATGTTGGTTGCCCCCAAGATTCAGAAACCCAAAGAGCCACACTCGGAAATAAGACACGACTGGTGTGCAGGAAGATGTTGACTCCTCAGTGAAAAGCAAAAGTTTTACATTACGCCAGCCGTGGTCTTTCTGAGAAAAGTCTCAAATGGATACAGAATCCCAGATTTCCATCAATTACACACTTACACCAGGACTGGTGGGGTTTTCCAGACAAAGTCATAGAGAAGGTTTGGAAGGGGCCCGTTCGGAGGAAAGTTTAGCGTGAGCGGAGGAGGGGCATAAAAAGAAGAAATAGAAACAAACACTTACCAATGAAAACGGTGTCTAAATCCACCCCTCTTCTTTCTATCAGGCCTCATACAAACTCATTAGAACAGGAAATGAGCCATGGGACCATTCTTCCACTAACTACTTATCTTTGTCCCATTCCCTGTTGTGTGCTTCAGGTTTCCCTCCAAAGATGGCCTGCTCCAGCCTGAGCTATCCAGAATGCGGGGTGGCCCGACCCAGCCCAGTTTCCGGCACCTTCAACGAGCCATGCGTGAGGCAGTGCCCTGACTCCCAAGTGCTGATCAGACCCCTCGCCGGTTGCCGTGACCATCCCAGGGCCCATTATGAGCACCTTCCCTCAGCACAGTGAAGTGGGAGCTGTAGGAGCTCCTCTGGTGGGATCCGGCTATGGGGGCTCGTTTGGAGCGGGAGGACTGTTCGGCTCTGGAGCTGGTTACGGGGGATTGTTTGGCTTGGGAGGATCAAGTGCTTATGGGGGAAATTTTGGTTATGGGGGACTCTGTGGTTCTGGAGGTCGGTTTGGTTACGGGGGAGGTTACGGCACCGGGGGTATCTTGTCATAGGTATCTGAGTGCATGCGGCTCACCATGTTAGACACGGCAGTAATCTCTATGGCCAAAGGAAAGACCTGGAAATGAACAGCAACCAATAGATTCTGATATCGATTTCAGAAGGGCCGTGCCGGCCTGGCTCCAGCTGAGCTCCACACAAGCTGTATCTGCCCAGCCCCTTTCTCTCATGGACCCATTTCTAATGTCTTGCCATGAAATCTTTCTGCCAATGCTTTCCCAACCACATGCTTATTCTCTTAGGGTATGTCTAGACTACATGGCTCCGTCTAAATGCCTTGTGAAATGAGGTTTACCAGAGCGGTCGACAAAGGCTGCCCTTGTCGACCGCGGTGCATCCAGACTGCCCCACTGTGCCACCAAACAGCTGATCAGCACAGCGCGGGAGCCATTTTGATGTAAATGAAGCGGCAATTATTTAAATCGCCGTTTCATTTTCCTATGTCTAGTAAACTCATCTACATAGCTCCGTCGACGGAGCCATGTAGTCTAGACATACCCTTAGTCACAGGTGAATTCATTCTGGATTACACTCAGGCTGTCTGTACTAACCCCGCAGTGTGAAGGGAACAGGGGCCTTAAGAAATGCATTGGATGCGTTTATCATCACTTTAAATTGTTTGTCCAAATTTACAGCTGTAACAAAGGAAAAAGAAGTCCTTGCCTCCTGTGCATCCATGGTTAGGGAGTCATCATTCACAGCCCCTATTATAACACTGAGAATCCATTCTTCCTGCCTTGGGTTATTGCTTTTTGTTACTGTTTATTGCAAATTTCATTCACATTAAAAATTATGCTGCATCAGAATATCAGTGTTGTGGTTTTACTTGTTCCTCCTTCTTTCTTGGAAATTGATCCTGGATGAAATACCACCCTGTGTTCCAGGAAGCAATAGGGAATTCTCAAAGTGCAATTTTGAAAGGTATGGAATGAGGGGAGAATAAAGGTTTGTGGAATTATGCAGGCCACCTGACCGAGGGTGTAATTCCTCCTTGCACAGCAGAGAAGACCGTTCATTGAAGGTACATGGCTCAGTAGAATGAAATATTCAAATGAGGTCACGAGAACACAGGAAGAGAGAGACAGAATGAGATATAGATTGACGCAGAAAGAAAGGCCTCACCTGCTATTTTGAACTCTTGTTACTCTCTTTCTCCTAAATAACTACAGAGCAAGTTGCAAATTTCAAAGCCATGGAGTGATGGGAGAAGAAGGAGCTTTATGACGGTTCGTAGCTTTATGCCAGCTGTCTGCTAAAAAATTAATGCAAGGAGAAACTCAGCCCCTGTGCAAAGAGCCTTTTGCTACAAAGACTTAACACATGTTGTATCATAAGGTACAGAGGTTGCTGTGGTTTCAAAAATCCAAACATGTGGTTTTCAATGAGCGTCTTTATGACAGTTTATGGCTAAATCCCAGCTTATCAGATGCAAAAGAAAAGCAGCACTTGGATAATACAGAGTTAAGTCTTTCTCAGATGCCTTGACTGTCTGAGTGACATTCAAGATGGGAGCCTGTTGCTTCTACAGCCAGGAAGTTTGACTCTTCTTTAGGAAGCTCAGCCTGAACTCCAGGGGTACCGTTACTTTTCTATAGAGGTCGCTGGCTCCAAGTGTGTTTCATACAGGTGAATGTCAGAAAGGTTACTGCTCTGCCCATTTATCGTGGATGCTTTATCTGGAGGCCTTGGACCAAACCAGTCCCTGTTCCCACTGCTATTGCTGAACTCGGAGCCCAGGATGGATTTCAAAACAGTGCTTCTCTGGAATTATTTTTTAAAAACATTTTCAATAATCCATCCTCAGAAAGCAAATCTGCTAAAATGGAATTACAGAGTCAGCAGCCCTGTTGCAAAGTAATTCTCCTGTTCGCCCGACATTCGTGTGTTTTCTTCCGCTGGGATCTCCAGTGACATGCAGCGCTTTGCATAGATCTCAAAAGCAGTCTTTTCTGACAACCTAATGAGAGTGTGAATTTAACCAGTCTGTCCCTTGACACAAACAGGGCGCTCACTTTGCAGTGCTGGAGACACACGTCAACTTCTTATTGAGATACTGGATCTCAGAGCACCAATTAAACTAATTTAAAGTAATCTTCTCGTTCTTTCTCTTGATGTGTGCTTTGACTGGCCAGCAGGAACCTCCCCTGCTTGGTCAAATGACATGGCCAGTGGTTAATTGCAGAATCTTGCAAACCTACCCGCCAATGTTCATTCCTCCATGTAGCCAAATTTCATTACAACTAAGTCACCTCCCGAGTCAGGAATCCCACATGTGTTATGAAGAGATTAATGCACAGACCATTAACTCAGTCCGACTCTCCGAGGTCCTTGTGTCTCACTGCACTCCATACGAACATTCTTGTATCACATCAAGCTGTACCATGGCTTGTTCCTGCAGGGACTGCAGACAGAAAGACATTTTCCACTGTATTTTTGTACAATATTTTGTTGGCTCTGACTCGAGTTACTGATGGGCCATATGGCTGATTTCGAAGGAGTTGACTACACTGCTTCTACACTGCTGTTATTTTCTTACTTAGGGGTGTGCAAACACACCCTCCCCTAATGCTGCAAGTTACAGAGCTGTAAATCTCCAATCTAATCAGGCTTCCAGGGCTGTTGGCTCTCCCCTCATGGAGGGGCTTTTCCTACCATGCTGGGAGAATTCTCTCCCAGAGCTTGTGCCCAGACCACACCAAAGTGCTGCTGCGGTAGCCTTTTAACGTGATAAATTTATCAGCATAGACAAGGCCAGAAAGATTAGACCAGACAAACTGAGTCCAACAGTCACCGAGGACACTAAGGGTATGTCTACACTACAGCATTAGTTTGAAATATCTTATTTCGAAATAGTTAATTGGAAATAAGTTATTTCGAAATAACGCGTCTACACACAAAATGCATTTCGAAATAACGTTTTGCTATTTCAAAATAGCGCGTCCACAATGAGTGGACGCTGAATCGCATTTAAGGCCGACCGGAACCAGGTCCGGCAGGGCTTCAGGTCAGGTGTTACTTTGTGTGGCTGCTGCCTGAGGCTATCTGAAGCCTGTGCTTAAAGGGACCCCCTCCCCCCCCTCGGACAGCCAGTTCTCAGGTTTCCCTGCTTGCTTGCCTACCTCGATGAGGGACAGCACAGCAGTTTGTCTCTGCGTGCTCTGGTTGCCCTCACTTGGGACACCACAGCAATCTGCAACATGGAGCCAGAGCCGCCCCTGGACACTCTGGTACTTCTCTTGGACATGTTGCTGTGAGCCTGGATGCACTTTCTGCAGGCTGCCATCCGGGAGGTCCATCGGGGGGCTGTCAGTATCCAGGAGGCCCTGCGGGAGAGCTTCCACCTGAAGGAGCACTAAGAGCCTCCCTGGTCTGCCTCACTGGGGGCTTGTGCGGCATTCTTCCCTCACTTCCTTCCACTCACCCCTCCCTAGCCCCCCTTCCAGATGTCAAATAAAATGCATGTATTTTCATGAACACAAACTCTCTTTTTTTATCAAAACTGGGGTGGGGGGAATGAAACTCTGGTGAGACTGGGGAAAGGAGGTGAGAGAGGGTAGGAGAGAGGAAGTGGAAACCTGGGAGGAGGGAGCTGGAAGGAGGAAGCAAGGGGAAGAAGAGGGAGGGGAAGCTCAGGGCTCAGGGTTGGGAGTCTCGCCGGACCAATTTGATTTTCATGCAAACCTGCTCCTGGGTTCACATGTGGCCTTTGGTGGCCAGGCTGGCAGCTATCCTGCCATAGACGGCCGCATTCCCCCATCTAGTGCGGAGATCATGGATGTTGAGGGCACCCCCCCCAAACCTGTATAAGATCCATGATCTCCACCCTGGACCAGGAAGGTGCCAGCCTTCTCTGGGCCCTGGCAGGCTCCTGGGAGCTGGCAGACTGCTCCTGGGGAGCGGTGGAGGGCTGGCTGCCAGTGGCTTGCTAGCTCATGTTTTGGGGCCACTGGGTCAGGGGCAGTGACTGCTGGCTCTGGGCTGGCAGGCTTGGAGCTGGCACAGGCACTGTGGCCAGAGTCAACCCCTTTAAGGGCTCTGGGGAGAGGGGAGAGAGAGGAGTGTTTTTGGTTGTGCCCAGAGTGGCCACCAGGGCACCCTGGGAAGGCTGGAGGCCCCCTATTTTGATATAAGTGTCTACACAGCACTTATTTCGAAATATCTATTTTGAATTTGGCGTTATTCCTCGTGGAATGAGGTTTACCAAATTTGAAATAAGCGCTCCCCTATTTCGAATTAATTTCAAAATAGTGGTTTGGCTGTGTTGAGGCTAGTAAAGTTATTTCGAAATAACAGGTCTTATTTTGAAATAACTTTGCTGTGTAGACATACCCTAAGCTTGGGGTTCCCAACCTGGGGTACGCATACCCCCAGAGGGTACGAGAAGCTTGTCAAGGGGGTACGGGGAATATTTGGTATATAACTGGATTATTCTAATTGAAATATTCCAAAAGTAGTAGTGTTAGTGAAAAAAATTGTGGATTCTAGAGTCTAGAATTTATTTCCTTTCCTATTGAATAGGGGGCACAGGAAGGTTTACTAAAAGCCAAGGGGATATGGGGACCGAAAAAGGTTGGGAACCCCTGCCCTAGGTGATTAGCAGGTCAGTGAGCCGTTGGCATTTCTGAGAGCTTTGTAGACCGCCTGGAGAACTTGACTAGCACGGTGTGCCACAAGGCTAAATTCATACAAATCTTTATGTAACATCAGTAGAGGTAGGTTTTTCTCCTCCATGTTTTTGATAATTAGTTTCTTCCAAACTGCACATGGCGTGACATGCACCTGGCACCTTAACCCTTTGTCCTGTCCCTGCATTCACTGTATTGACGTAATTGGTGCTGCAAAGGAACATTTGAAATTCTAGAAGAAGAAGAAGAAGAAGAAGAAGAAGAAGAAGAAGAAGGGTCCAGTGCAGCTGATGGCCCCTGTTGAGTATGTGGCATTAATGATCTTAGTTAGTGGATTTTACTTCTGACCCTACCACCTGATCCCTGTGAAAAAACAAGGAGTCCTGTAGCACCTTAGAGAGTAACTACAATATATACTTCAGATGGGTAGCCTAGTTAGTCTGTAACAGGAAAAACGACAAATAGTTTAGTACACCTTAAAGACTAACAAAACATGTAGATGGTATCATGAGCTTTCATGGGCACAGCTCACTTCTTCACATGACAGGAGTGATCTATTTTTCACAATACATACATGAGATCATGAGTTTTCATGTGTAAAACCTGTCAATCATCACCTTAGCGCCCTTGCTCACTTCCACAGATAGCTGGTGTGATATCGATATTATGCTGGATCACCACCAACCAAAGGACTTCAAGGCACGTCTGGCTCAATAAAGTTCTACGGTTCGCAATATTGTAGTCAAGCCGAATTCTCTTCCAGGACTCAATTCTCTTGGCTGCTCATAGACTGAGATGCAATGACTGATGTTTCCCATTGGTTTCCTTATCCATTGTTTGGGAGCAGTTGTGGGTGGAGGTGCAGTGTGTGCCCAGACCCTCACCAAACACAGTTTTCTCTGCATTATGCAGGGTAAAGAGACTTTACTCACTGGCTCATCATCGGCCCTTCAACTTTACAATCAATATAAAAGGGAAATGAAGAGGAACATTGAATGAGAATGACAGAGTCCCAACTTCACAGGCGCGGAGTCATGACGTGAATCTTGGAGTGACATCTTAGACCTTGACATGAACTTGTAAAGTGAATCTAATGTTTGGCATTGAAACATGTAATCCCAATACCTATTATTACTCCTATAATAATACAACTCTTTGGCCATATAAAACATGAGAGGTTGTGAAATGCTTTATATGCCTAGATCAGAGGAAGCTCCAGACAATTCACCATGAAAGTTACAATTAGATCATTTTGCCATGGAGGTCAATGGAGGCACGTTAAGGTGAAGGTCAGACAGGGAGAATAAAAAAAATAGAAAAAAATGTTTTTTTCCATTATACGTACAATATAATGGGGACTAATTTAGCTACAACTACTCGAGAGCGAGAGAGCTTAGAATCACTGTGGATAGTTCTCTGAAAACATACACTCAGTGTGCAGCGGCAATCAAAAAAGTAAATAGAATGTTAGGAATAATTTTAAAAGGGACAGAGAATACCTTAATGCCTCTCTATAAAACCATGGTACACTCAGATCTTGAATACTGCGTACAGATGTGGTTGCCTCATCTCAACAAAGATATATTGGCATTGAAAAAGGTTCAGAAAAAGACAACAACAAGTATTAGGGTTTGGAAGGGGTCCCGTATGAAAAGAGATTAAAAAGACTTGAACTTTTCAGCTTAGAGAAGAAGAGACTAAGGGTGGATATGATAGAAGTCTGTAAAATCATATCTGGTACGGAAAAAGTGAGTAAGGAAAGGTTATTTACTTATTCCCACAATATAAGAACTGGGGGTCACCAAATGAAATGAATAGGTATCAGGTTTAAAACAAACAGAAGGACATTTTTCTTCACCCACAGCACAGTCAATCTGTGGAACTTCTTGCCAGAGGATGTGGTGAAGGCCAGGACGTTAACAGGGTTCAAAAAAGAACTTGATAGATTCATGAAGGTTAGGTCCATCAATGGCTATGAGCCAGGATGGGTAGGAATGGTGTCCCTAGCCTGTTTGTCTGAAAATGGGTGACAGAGGAGGGATCATGTGAGGATTACTTGTTGTGTCCCCTCCCTCTGGGGCATCTGGTATTGGCCATTGTCGGCAGACAGGATACTGGGCTGGATGGAGCACTGGTCTGACCCAGGATGGCCGTTCTTATGTTCTTAAGGTTAGGACCCTGAATCTCCTGATCTTCACTGGACACTTACCATTCTCCATCTCCAAATACGTCCTGCACCTGAGAGTACTTCTTGGAGAGGCTTATTCTGGCATTTGTCTTATTTTACTGTGATGATTTTTGGGAAAAGTTTGGGTGAAACATTGTCGCATGAAGGTCTGAATCAAGATCTACAATCATTATTTTGCAGTCAATTCTAGCTCCCTTTACATGCAGGGGATGGTGCTGTGATGGCTATTTACATATGAGCATATTTAAATGATATTGTACAAAAGTTTATCGCATTGGATTTCAATGTGGACAGTTTTATTCCTGCACTGCACGTGACCAGCTTGAAATGTGCATCCTTGGAATTAATTAAATAATTAATATCCTGACAGGTAAAAATGGCTAATGTTAGAAACATGACCTACTCTGTACCGCATTTCACACATCTTGAACAATTCCATACCATTGAGTCATTATGACCCATCAGAGAGATGTGTTCCCAAGGAAAGAAAACGTTGAACGTACAGGGCAGTGGGTAATTTCATTCCAATGGTGTCATGCTTCAAAGGAAGTATTGGTACTGGAATTCTACATGGTGGTTTACATCTCTACCACACTTAAAGAAATGACATCCATACGACAGAGTGTAATTCCTTAGGAGAAGTTTTGTCTTCAGGTATGAAGAAGATACAGTTAAACTGGACCAAACTTTAGCCAGCTTTAATAATTGATTCTTACATCAAAGGTTGCACACTTTTTAAACAAGACATGAAATTATCTGGCTGTCAATAAGGGTGTAACCATGATGGACCTCAAATTTATCTTGTGGTAGAGTCAGAAATACTGTTTTGTGTTTCTATTTCACCACCTCACACCCATATGATCTTCACCTCAAAGTGCCTCTTTTACGACACCTATAAAACAGGGATATATCAAGGATGTTAAAACGGGAAATTACTCAGAGTTCTTTGAAATGATGATTTCAAAGGACTTCAAAACACTCGTTGTTTAATACATGCACAGCAAGGTACTCTTAATTAATGTTAAATTATTCTGGGATTAGACGCCTCTGCAATGAGTAAGAGTCACTTAAAAAAATAGAGGCCAAGGTCTCTCGTGTCACTCCTTGAATTGGGTCATGATGGAGCATCACAGAATTTGGAATTTTTTTTTGGGGGGGGTATTTAAAATATATTTTATAGAAAAATATGGTGCCTTCTTGATGTAAATTAGTAAAACATTTTCCTGCAGTTTTAAGGGCCTGAAGCAGTGTCTACTTTCTTCTCCAGCTATAAAAGACATTGCTATGGATGTGTTTTACAGTTAGACCATCATTCAAGATCTTGAAGGAATGATTTGTGCAACACGCTCTACACCTGATCAGATTTTATGTCCTATCGTATCTCCTCACCAAGAATCTATGATCTCCACATCCTCTGGGCTTCTCTCAGGGCCTATTCAAATGTGTTATCTTACAAGACCTCACTTTCCTGTCAGCTCAGTCACAGAGAGAACATTTCGGACGGAGTCTATGCTCCATGGCTACACTCAAAAGCTTTCTATCCAAGAGCCCTGCTTCCTGTCCCAGGCCTCCATCCCTTCCCTGGACTCATGAGGAAATCAACTTCCTGCAGCCCCTTGAGATCGCGTTGGAGACACAAGCAGAGGTCCAGTGACAGGTCAAATTTCAGTCATCGGTGGGAGAACTTCACTCCTCAGAGAGGACCACATTCTATTTTATTGTGTGCTCAGAGACTGTGTTAAGCAGGAATGTGGATGCACCTGGGTGTTATTCTCTCTTCCAGCCAAAGGCAAATTCGAGAACTGAGCTCCTGATAGAAAATGCACTGCAGGCAGTGGAGTGACTGATTGCACCGAGAATGGGATCTGAACATTCAATATTTGTAAGAAAGCTCAACAATAGCTCTCCGCATCCAACCAAATTTAGAATAAACTACAAAATGTCCCCAAGAGTGACCAACTGGAAGCAAAAGAAAAAACTGGATTTCTGCTTGTGAGACCCAGTTGTGCTCCTGATCCAGCTCTGAATCACCTTGACATTCGCTCTGATTGCACCACCAAGGCACAGGGAATGCAGAGTATAATGTGCATCAATGGGATTAGCCCTAATAATAATAATGCCCAGCCCTGGGAAAGCATCTGCATCAAAAGGAGGATGTAACAAGTGAACCAAGTTTGTATGATAACTAATTGGGGGTTCCAGTACAAAACACACCATAAATCCTCCAGGCCATCCTAGAACCTGTATAAAAGCGCCCTAGACACTGAACTCTTCCAAACGCTTCTCTGGACTTCATCTCCTCGGTGATCTCGGTAAGTCCAATTTGACTCCATCTCTTTCTCCTCTGAGATATGTCACAGTAGGGACCATATCCACGTTACAGTGAATCTTGCTTTGATTCTCTGTAATTCCTAATATGCATGAGGTTGGTCTTCCATATTTATCCCGTGTAGTTATTCAGTTGCAGGTTGTGGTGGATGTATGATTTGAAGCCAAAAGCGTGGGCGGGGAGGGTGTTAGGAGCAACACTTGGAATTGGAAAACAGATTTCCTAATAACTGGAAACAAAATTCAGGTCTTTAAGCCTTTCAGGGAAATGTAGAAAGTCCTTTAGCCGTTTCTCATTGTGCTAGATTGGGAAGAAACTTTCCCAGCATAGTCTATACACGGCCAATTCAGCACTCTCCTAATGTATTCTAAAGCCGCTGCTGCACCTCTCCATTGGGGATCAGACAATTCTTAAGCTGTTAACTGGTGTGATCCAATGTACCAGTTCCTCTGTTCTCGTGAGTATGTATCCCCATGGAAGATGCTTCTCCTGAGATGGTATAAGTGTGGCTTCTCCATTGAAGTCATTTTAGCCCAGTTGAGGATATTGTCCTTCGTGATTTACATGGGAAAAAGAAAAGTTTCTCTTCTCTCATCAGCAAGCAGGACTAGTTAAGACAGCTCATTCAAACGAGATGGGCACTTCTGTCAATGTCAGTGTTGTCAGCACCTTGACTTCAGCTATGCAATTAATGTAGCTTAAGTTGTGTGTCTTAATTCAACGTTGTCCCGTAATACAGACGTACCTGGAGGGAAAGGTGTTAACTGGACACAGAATCCCAGATTTCCATCAATTAAATAGCTACACTGTTTCCAGGCTCTTTATTTCAGACAAAATCATTCAGAAGATTTCAAAGGGGCCCTTTGGGAGGGAAGTTTCATGTGAGTGTACAAGAGCCATAGAAAGAGGAAATAAGAACAAATACATGCCCATGGACACTGCATAGAAATCCACTCTTCCTCTTTCTCTCAGGTCCCATGTAGATCCCACAAGAAGAAGAACCGAGCTATGAGACAATTCCTCAACAAATAGATGAACCTTCTATTTATTCCATTCTATTCTATTTCAGGGTTACTTCCATCACACAAAGATGTCTTGCTCCAGCCTGTGCTATCCAGAATGTGGGGTGGCACGACCCAGCCCAGTTTCCGGCACCTGCAACGAGCCGTGCGTGAGGCAGTGCCCTGACTCAGAAGTGGTGATCAGACCCTCTCCAGTTGCTGTGACCATCCCAGGGCCCATTATGAGCACCTTCCCTCAGCACAGTGAAGTGGGAGCTCTAGGAGCCCCTGTGGTGGGATCCGGCTATGGTGGCTCATTTGGTGCGGGAGCACTCTACGGCTATGGAGCTCCTTACGGAGGATTGTATGGCTTAGGGGGGATTAGGTGGTTATGGGGGACGTTTCGGTTACGGGGGTCTCTGTGGTTATGGAGGTGGTTATGGTTACGGAAGAGGTTTTGGGGGACTCTGTGGTTATGGGGGAGGTTTTGGGGGACTCTGCGGTTATAGGGGAGGTTACGGTTATGGAGGATCTTGTGGCACTGGGGTATCTTGTCATAGGTACCTGAGTGCGTGCGGTTCACCATGTTAGACACGGCAGGAATCTCTATGGCCAAAGGAAAGACCAGGAAATGAAAGACCAGGAAATGAACAACAACCTAGAATTCCGATATCGATTTCAGAAGGGCTGTGCCGGCGTGGCTCCAGCACAGCCCCTTTCACTCATGGACCCATTCGTAATGTCTTGCTAGGAACTCTTTCTGCCAATGCTTTCCCAGCCACATGCTTCTTCTCTTAGTCACATGTGGACTCATTCAGAATTACACTCACTGTGTTTGTACTAACTCCGCAGTGTGAAGGAAACAGGCATCAGTTGCATATATTAATTTTTTGGCCGACCTGGCAGCTGCAACAAAAGAAAAATAACTTTTGCCTCGAATAGCCCATATTAAAACACCGGGGAACCATTCTCTCTGTTTTGCATTTTCACTTTCTGTAATTGTTTATTGCAAATGTCATTCAAATTAAAAACTCTGTTGCATCCGAATATCAGTCTTGTTGTTCTCCTGATTCCTCCTTCTTTCTTTAAAAATTATCCAGGATGAAATACCTCCCTGTATTTCAGGAAGCAATAGGGAATTCTCAAATAGCAATTTTGAAAGGGATGGAATGAGGGGAGAATAAAGGTTCATGGCATTATGCAGGTCACCTGCGCAAGGGTGGATTTCCTCCTCGCGTAGCAGAGAAGACCGTTAATTGAAGGTACATGGCTCAGTGGAATAAAATATTCAACAGAGGTCACGAGAACGCTTGGAGTTTGTCTACAATGCATAGGAACGCATCTGCTCTTCCAGAGTAGACAGGCCAAATGTCAGAAAATCTCTTCTGAAAAAAAGAAGTGGAAAAAGTATTTAAGTCAAGTGAGAGCTACAAAAATATCGTACAACAATACGGTGGAAAATATCTTTCTGTCTCCAGTCCCTGCAGGAACAAGCCATGGTACAGCCTAGCCTGTTGATGTGATACAAGAATGTTCGTATGGAGCACAGTGAGACACAATGACCTCCAAGAGCCATTAGGTTCTCAGATTGAGTTAATGATCTGTGCATTAATCTCTTCATAGCACATGTGGGATTCCTGACTCAGGAGGTGACTTAGTTGTAATGAAATTTGGCTACATGCAGGAATGAACATTGGCGGGTAGGTTTGAAACATTCTGAAATTAACCACTGGTCATGTCATTTGACCAAGCAGGGGAGGTTTCTGCCGGCCAGTCAAAGCACACATCAAGAGAAAGAACGAGAAAATTACTTTAAATTAGTTTAATTGGTGCTTTGAGATCTAAAATCTCAGTAAGAAGCTGACGTGTGTCTCCAGCACTACAAAGTGAGCACCCTGTTGTGTCAAGGGACAGACTGGTTGGAGTCACACCCTCATTAGGTTGTCAGAAAAGACTGCTTTGTAGATCCATGCAAAGCGCTGCATGTCACTGGAGATCCCAGCAGAGGAAAACACACGAATGTCAGGCGAACAGGAGAATTACTCTGCAACAGGGCTGCTGACTCTGTAATTCCATTTCAGCAGATTTTCTTTCCGAGAATGGATTATTGAAAATGTTTTCAAAATCTAATTCCAGAGACGCACTGTTTTGAAATCCATCCTTGGCACCGAGTGCAGCAATAGCCGTGGGTTCAGGGACTGGTTTGGCCCAAGGCCTCCAGATAAAGCATCCATGACAAATGGACAGAGCAGTAACCTTTCTGACATTCACCTGTATGAAACACACAAAGCTTGGAGCCAGTGAGCTGCATAGAAAAGCAAAGCTACCCCTGGAGTTCAGATTGAGAAGAGATTCCCAGTGAAGAGTCAAACTTCCTGGCTGTAGCAGCAACAGGCTCCCATCTTGAATGTCACTCAGACAATCAAGGCATCTGGGGAAGAGTTAACTCTGTATTATCCAAGTGGTTTGGTGGCTGCTTTTCTTTTGCATCTGATAATCTGGGATTTAGCCCAAAAACTCTCATAAAGATGCTCATTGTAAATCACAGGTTTGGATTTTTGAAACCACAGCAACCTCTGCACCCTTATGATACAAAATTTGTTAAGTCTTTGTAGCAAAATGCTCTTTGCTAAAAAAATTAATGCAAGGAGAAACTCAGCCCCCGTGCAGACAGCTGGCATAAAGCTACGAACCTTCATAAAGCTCTTTCTTTCTCCTAAATAACTACTGAGCAAGTTGCAAATTTCAAAGCCATGGAGGGATGGGAGAAGAGAGTAACAAGTGTTCAAAATAGGAGGTGAGGCTTTGCTTGCTTGCTTGCTCTTTCTTTCTTTCTTTCTTTCTTTCTTTCTTTCTCAATCTGTATCTTATTCCATCTCTCTCTTTCGATGTTCTCATGACCTCAGTTGAACATTTCATTCCACTGAGCCATGTACCTTCAATTAACTCTCTTCTCCGCTGTGTGTTCCTGATCTATCTCCACTGCAGCAGTAGGTCCTGTTTCAGAACTGTGTGGACTGAGATCCCACAGAGCTTGTGTGGTCAGCTGGAAGAAGTCACACGTACGGCTGTGCCCTGAGTGCACATTGCTGATCCAGCCACCCGCCGCTGTCATGCCCTTCTCAGGACCAACTCCCAGCTCTTTGTCTCAGGAAAGCACAGTGGGATCTTCAGCAGCAGCTGATCTTGGAGGGGTATTAGGGAGACGTGTTTACAGAGCCTAGTAATATTATGGAAGCTGTTATAGTCCTTGAGGTGAGGAAAGATTCTATCATCACATTGGACCATATGATTGTGTGGAAATATTCCATTACGGGAGTCTGTATGGTTGTGTAGAAATACAGAGATGGAGGAATGCTGATTGGCCATTAGTACCTTAATGACAACTGTGGTCTGATTAGGTGGCCTGTAGTAGACCCCTAGCATGACATCACCCTTGTATTTTAACACTTTTAACCTAACCCAGAGACTGTTAACAAGTCTGTCTCCTACGTCCCTCTCAGTCGCAGTATGTTTCAAGTATGTGCATTTTTGCAAGTAAGCCAACACCTCCTCCCATTTTCGATTTAGCCATGCATTAAAGAACACGTTTCTTGAGCAATTTTCTTTTGTTTCAGAAACCTGGCTCTTTATCATTCGTAGACTCAACAGAAACTTATGCAAAGCATGCCATTGAACTTCTTGAAATGAAAAACATGGAGCTATTCCAAGTGAAAATCTGGGTATATCTTTGCAGGAAAAGGCTCTTTGCTAAAACTGGGCATGCAAGGAGGAATTCCACCCTCATGCAGGTGATGTTCATTATACCGTGCACCATCCATCCCTTCCAAAATTGCAATTTGAGAATTCCCTATTGCATCCTGAAAAACAGGGATGAATTTGGTCCAGTATCATTTTTAAACAAAGATGGAAGAATCAGGAGAACCACAAGAAGGAGGAACAAGGAAAACAACAACACTGATATTCTGATGCAGCATGGTTTTTAATGTGAATGAAATTTGCAATACACAGTTAGAGAAAGCAATAACCCAAGGCAGGAAGAATGGATTTTCAGTGTTATAATAGGGTCTGTGAATGCATAGGAGGCAAAAACTTCTTTTTCCTTTGTTACAGCTGTAAATTTAGACAAACAAATTAAACTGATGATAAATTCATCCACTGCGTTTCGTAAGGCCCCTGTTCCCTTCCCACTGCAGGGTTCGTACAAAAACGGTGAGCGTAATTCAGAGTGAGTCAAAATGTGCAACAGAGAATAAGCTTGTGGTTGGGAAAGCATTGGCAGAAAGAGTTCCTAGCAAGACATTAGAAATGGGTTCATGAGAGAAAGGGGCTGGACAGATACAGCTTGTGTGGAGCTCAGCTGGAGCCAGGCCGGCACGGCCCTTCTGAAATCGATATCGGAATCTATTGGTTGCTGTTCATTTCCTGGTCTTTCCTTTGGCCATAGAGATTCCTGCCGTGTCTAACATGGTGAGCCGCTTACACTCAGGTACCTATGACAAGACACCCCGCTGCCGTAGCCTCCCCCATAAACATAACGACCTCCAGAACCACAGAGTCCTCCATAACCAAAATGTCCCCCATAACCACCTGATCCTCCCAAACCAGACAATCCCCCGTAACCAGCTCCAGAGCCGAACAGTCCTCCAGCTCCAAACGAGCCCCTGTAGCCGGATCCCACCAGAGGGGCTCCTACAGCTCCCACTTCACTGTGCTGAGGGAAGGTGCTCATAATGGGCCCTGGGATGGTCACGGCAACCGGCGAGGGCCTGATCACCACTTCGGAGTCAGGGCACTGCCTCACGCACGGCTCATTGAAGGTGCCGGAAACTGGGCTGGGTCGGGCCACCCCGCATTGTGGATAGCAAGACATCTTTGTGTGATGGAGGTAAACCTGAAACACACAACAGGGAATGGAACAAAGATAAGTAGTTAGTGGAAGAATGGTCCCATGGCTCATTTCCTGTTCTAATGAGTCTTTATGAGGCCTGATAGAAAGAAGAGGGGTGGATTTAGACACTGTTTTCCTTGGTATCTATTAGTCTCTATTTCTTCTTTTTATGCCTTTTATCTACTCACACTAAACTTCCCTCCCAACGGGCCCCTTTCAAACTTTCTCAATGAATATTTTCTGGAAAAAAAAACCATCCTGGTGTAAGTGTGTAATTGATGGAAATCTGGGATTCTGTATCCATTTGAGAAACTGGTTCACTGGTTCCCACCACCTGGCAGCTTAAGAATTCTCCCATCCCCAAAAGAGAGGGGTAGCAGCTCTTTTACAAGGCAGGAGGAGAGTGCTGAATTGGCCGTGTATAGACTAGCCTGGGAAAGTTTCTTCCACAACTAAGTGACCAAAAGCTAAAGGAATTTCTAAAGTTATTTTATGAGGTTTAAAAGCCTTAATTCTATTTCCAGTTCATAGGAAACATGTTTTCCAATCCAAAGAGTGCTGCTAAAATCCCCACCTTTGCCTTCAAACCATGAATCCACCACAACCTACATCTGAGTCACTACACAAGATAATTAGGGAAGAACAGCACCATCGGGGATCAGAATCGCAGCGAGGCAATGCCGTATTCAGTCTGAAATGGACACGGACCCTCCTGTGCCATCTCTCAGAGGAGAAAGAGATGGAGTCAAATTGGACTTACCGAGATCACCGAGGGGATGAAGTCCAGAGAAGCGTTTGGAAGAGTTCTGAGCCGCGAGCCCTTTTATACAGTTTCTAGGACTGCCGAGAAGCTTGATGATGCATTTTTTACACCAAGTCCCAATTAATTATCAAACAAACTGGATTGCCCTGGTAAATTCTGCTTTTGAGGCTGCTGCTTTCCCAGGGTGGGGCTCTATTATTGTTAGGGCCAATCCCATCGATGAGCATTGCACTCTGCATTCCCTGTGTCTCACTGGTGCAATGAGAGTGACCGGGGTCCTGATGCAGCTCTGAATCACCTCGACAATCTGCTCTCGTAAGCAGAAATCCAGTTTGGTCCTTCTACTTCCTCTTGGTCCAAATCAGAGACACGGAGCAATTCATTCTCAGCTTGCTAGGATGCAGAGAGCTATTTTCCTGCATTCTTATGAATGTGAGTGGGGTCAGATCCAATTCCCTTTGAAATCAGTCGGAATAAGTCCATTGCCTTGAGCGTGTTTTCTGTAAGGACCTTAAGTCTCCGTCTCACCTTCTGGCCTGTGGAAAGAACATTACCTGTATAAATCCATATTCCCACTTGAACCTTCCTTCTTTCACTTTCAAATTCTCTTCAATGACACCGTGCCCAAAAGTGAATTGCACCCAATGGTGACAAAAGCCTGACCTAAGACCAGACCTCCCCTTTTGTCACCCATGGTCTCTCAAAGGGCTGCATTTAGATGATTTCCTCATGGATCATGGGAAGGGATGGAGGCCTGGGACAGGAAGCAGAGCTCTTCGATAGAAGTCATTTGAATGAAGCCATGGAACGTGGACTCTGTCTGAAACATTCTCTCTGAGACTGAACTGACAAAAAAGTGAGGTCTTGTTGTAAGACAATGAAGCTGACTAAGCCCTGGAAGAAGCCCAGGAGAGATGGAGATCAGGGGTTCTCGGTGTTGGAGGAGGTGGCTATGGGACGAGATTGCACATGTGGCAGAAAACATCCCTGCAATAAAACGAATGATGTTTTAACTGTGAAATTCATCCCTAGGAGTGTCTCCTACATCCCAAGAAGAAGGTGAAAATGGCTTCCTTACATTGTGAGTCCCTGAAGCAACTGTGCTGATTTCCACCAAGAGGGAACCTTTCATTTTCTATTAAAATATACTTTAAATGGCAAATAATGAAGTTCATTTGAATGAAAATATAATATCCCATATCCCGTGACTCTCTGTCGTGACCCAATTAATGGTGTGTCACAAAAGACTTTGGCCTCTTCTTTTTAAAAGCGTCTCTATTGCTCTGGCAGAGGCATCTAATCCCACAATCATTGAACATCTTTAAGACTCTGCCCCTTTGCCTGTATGAAGCACCCATGAGTGTTCTGAGGTCCTTTAAAATCTTCGTTTTGAAGAAGGCTCTGTAATTTCCAGCATTAACACCTTCATATGCCTGTTTAATAGGGGTTGAGAATAAAAGCACAATGAGGTGAAAGTCACGTGGGTGTGAGATGCAGAAACAACCAACCTCATATTTTTTACTCATCCTACTACAGGCTCAATGTGAAGTTCATCACTGTTACTCCCTTATGGACTGCCAGGTTAGTGACAGTGGCTATGGGACAGGATAGCACATGTTGCAGAAAACATCCCTGCAAGAAAAGGAATGACATTTTAAGTGTGAAATGTATCTCTAGGAGTGTCTTCTACATCCAGAGAAGAAAGTGGAAATGGCTTCCTTTCATTTTAAGTCCCTGAAGCAAATGTGCTAATTTCCACCAAGAGGGAACCTTATCTTTTAAACACCAAATGAAAAATTATATTTGAATGAAAATAAATATAAGGGCCTTTGAAATCATCATTTTGGAGAAAGCTCTATAATTTCCAGCATTAACACCTTCATATGTCTGTTTAATGGGGTTGAGAATTTAAGCACAATGAGGCAAAAATCACATGGGTGTGAGATGCAGAAACAGGAACACAACCTCATATTTCTGACTCATCCTACCACAGGCTCAACGCAAAGTGCATCCCTTATTGACAGCAAGGGTAGTAATAGGTCTTGTTCTAAAAATGAGCTTCCTGGGATCTAGGCCTTAACAGTCTTCTTTATAGATGAAGACAATACTTCTCCAAAGAGCCTACAATCCATCCTATGTCCATCATTTCTATATGTGTGGTAGCGATGTAAATCACAGCATATTGCCCAAGCATCAAAAACTTGCTTTAAAGCATGTCACCCATTATGACGAAAATGCCCAATGCTCAGCGTGTGCAACTTTTTCTGTCCCTGGAAACACGTCTCCCTTTGGCGGATCAGAATAGTGCAGAATTCTTTCTGATTTGTCAAATGCGGTAGGGCGCAAATCAAATCTGTAGCCCAGACTTCTTTACAGACGAGGATAATCATTGTCCTAAGGAATGTCAGTCATGGATATTTCAATTCTGTTCATGTGCAGTGCAGGAATAACACCCCCCACATTGGCTTCAAATGGGAAAATCTTTGATACCATCTAATTGAAATCTGCTCAAACGTAACTAGCCATGAATGAGCCAACACTTACAAATAAAGGGAGTGAAACCGGACTGCAGATCTATTGATTGTTGATCTTGCTTCACACTTACATCGGACAATGTTTCACCCAACATTGCCCCAAAACTCATCCAACCAAAATAAGAAAAGACCAGAATAAGCCTCTCTAAGAGGTATTCTCAGGGGAGGGGCGTGTTTGGAAGTGGCAAAGGGTAAGTGTCCAGTGGGGGGTCAAGAGATCCAGGTTAGTAGCAGCTATGAGTAGTCCCAATTCTTACTATATGTTTTCATTCACCAGCCACTCCTTGTCTGACCTTCACCTTAACGTGCCTCCATTGACCACTGTGGCAAACTGGTGTAATTGTAAATTTCATGGTGGATTGCCTGAGGCTTCCTCAGATCTAAGCATTTTAAGCACTTCACAACCACTCATTAAGATTTATATGGCCAAAGACTTGTATTGTTATAGGAGTAATAACATTTATTGAGATTACGGGTTCTTATGACAAACATTAGATCCACTTTGAAAACTTTAAAAACGTATGTCAAGAGTTTAGAGGAGAGGATGGAAGATAAGAAATAAGTAAGAACAGACTAGAAACAATCAAATGAGTGAAAAAAGTCCCACTCAATCTCATTATGTCATGGCGGACAGCTAAATTGAAAACTTGTCACTAAGTGCTTATATACAAACTCTAGAAATCTAAGTAATACAATGGGAGAACTAGCGTGCCTCCTATTGACTGGGGATGTTCCTATAACAGGCATCCCAGAAACTGGGTGCAATGAGGATAATGAATGGGACAGTGTCATACCAGAGCACAAAGTGCAGCATGGGAAGGACTGAACAAGTCCTGCTGGTGGGGCAGTGGTTCTATACGTGACAGAAATGAATCAAATGAAGGCACAATGTGAAATGAATCAAACTGTTCCATAGAATGTCTATAGAGAGTGATTCCTTGCTCTAGTCATATGAGTACAGTAGTAGGAATATATTACTAACCACCTGACCAGGATCGTGATAGTGACTATGAAATGTTAAGGGAGATTAGAGAGGCCATAAAAACAAAAACCTCAATAATAGCGGGGGAATTCAACTGTGCCCATATTGAGGGGGTTCACGTCCCCTCAGGACGGGATGCAGAGATAAAGTTTCTTGGCACCTTAAATGACTGCTTAATAGAGCATCTGATTCTGGAAGCCACAAGAGGGTCGGCAATTCTTGATTTACTCCTAAATGGAGAGCAGGATCTGGTGTAAGAGGTGGCTATAGACAGACCACATGGAAATAGTGACCGTGATATTATTACATTTGCCATGCCTTTTGTGGGCAAAATACCACAGCAGCCCAGCACTGTCACATTTAATTTCAGGAAGAGGAATGACACAAAAATGAGGCTTTTAGTTAAACAGCAATTAAAGGGTACAATGTCAAAAGTAAAATCCCCGCAAGCTGCATGGGAACTTTACAAAGACACTATAATAGAGGCTCCACTTAAATGAATACCCCAAATAAAAAAACACAGTAAAAGATCCAAAAATGTGTCACCATGGTTTAACAACCAAGTTAAGAATAAGTGAGAGAGAAAAAAAAATCACTTTTACTTCTTGGGTTGTTCAGTTGCTGTTCTTCAAATTCCGTTTTCCCCTGATAAATATATTTTTACACATTATTTACATAGTTTATGCTGCTTTCTATTTTTCCTACTGTACTTTAATTTCTACTTTTAAATGATGCCCGTTAAGTACATCAGGATCAGGAAACTTGCTAAACAGCCAGTGGGACCATTGGACAATCAGGATGCCTAAGGAGCACTCAAGGAAGATAAACTCACTGTGGAGATAAATGAATTCTTTGCATTGGTCTTCATGGCTGGGGATGTTGAGGAGATTCCCAAACCTGAGATATTCTTTGTAGGAGGCAAATCCGAAGAACTGTCCCAGATGGAGGTGTCATTAGAGGTGTCATTATGGGATACATTGGTTGAAACTACAGTACAGAACAGAACTGTCAAACAAATAGATAAACATATTTTGTTGGAGAAAAGTCAAGAAGTGTTCTGTAGAGGAAAGTCATGTTTCACAAATCTTCTGTAATTCTTTGAGGGGGTCAACAAGCACCCGGAAAAGGAGTATCCAGTGGATATAATGTATTTGGGCTTCTAGAAAGCCTTTGACAAGGTCCCTCACCAAAGGCTCTGAAGCAAAGGAAGCTGTCATAGGATAAGAGAGAGGATCCTCCCGTGGATTGAGAATTGGTTAAAAGATAAGAAACAAAGGTTAGGTATAAATGGTCATTGTTCAGAATGGAGAGAGGTAACTAGTAGTGTCCCACAGAGGTCTGTACTGGAACCAGTCCTCTTCAACACTTTCCTAAATGATCTGGAGAAAGGGGTAAACAGGGAGGTTACAAAATTTGCACATGATACTAAACTGCTCATGATAGTAAAGTCCAAAGCAGACTATGAAGACCTTGAAAGGGATCTCTCAAAACCAGATGAATGGGCAACCTAATGGCAGATGCATTTTAATGTTGATAAATTCAAAGTAATGCACATTGGAAAACAGAATCTCAACTATATATAATAAATTATGGGCACTAAATTAGCAATGACCACTCAAGAGAGCAATCTTGGTATCATTGTGTATAGTTCTCTGAAAACATCCACTCAATGTTGATAGCAGGAGCCTCAAAATTAGTCCAAGGAGGCTCTGGTATTGTGATGTTCTACCTTGACACATAGCTCCGCTGTAGCTATTTTGAAATAACTACTCCCCAGAGTAATTTGAAGTAATTACTCCCCAGTGTTTCCTGGGGCTCTAACTATTTTGAAATAAGCATTATTCCCCAAGGAAAGCTGGAGATTTCAAAACAAGCGGCCCATTATTTGGAAATAATGGGCTTGGCAGTATGGACACTCGACTTATTATTTCAAAATAAGGAAGGTTAGAATCATAGACTACTAGAACTGGAAGGGACCATGAGAGGCCATTGAGTCCAGTCCCCTGCCCTCATGGCAGAAACAAGCATCATCTAGACCATCTTTGTTTGATGTCTATCTAATCTGCTCATAAATATCTCCGGTGTTGGAGATTCCACAAATCCCCTAGGCAATTTATTCCAGTGTTTCACCACCCAGACAGTTAGGAAGATTTTCCTAGTGTCCAACCCAAACCGCCCTTGCTGCAGTTTAAGCCCATTGCTTCTTGTCCTATCATCAGAGGCCAAGGAGAACAATTTTTCTCCCTCCTCCTTGTGACACCCTTTTAGATACTTGAAAACTGCTATCATGTCCCCTCTCATTCTCCTCCTTTCCAAACTAAACAAATCCAATTCTTTCAACCTTCCCTCATGGGTCATGTTTTCTAGACCTTTCATCTTTCTTGTTGCTCTTCTCTGGATCTTCTCCAATTTCTCCACATCTTTCTTGAAATGTGGTGCCCAGAACTGGACACAATACTCCAGCTGAGACCTAATCAGCGCAGAGTAGAGCGGAAGAATGACTTGTTTTGCTCACAGCACTCCTGTTAAAGCATCCCAGAATTCTGTTTGCTTTTTTTGCAAGCGTCACACTCTTCACTCATATTTAGTTTGTGGTCCACTATGACCCCTAGATCCCTTTCTGCAGTTCTCTTTCCTAGACCGTCGCTATGTCAGAAAATGATTTTTACTTCCTAAGTGGAGTACTTTGCATTTCTGCTTATTAAACTTAATCAAAATGGTCTGGTTAAATTGGAGAAATGCTCTGAGGTAAATGGGATGAAGACCCGATCCTCCAAAGCGCTTGCAACTCCTCCCAGCTTGGGATCATCTGCAAACTTAATAATCGTACTCTCTATGCCATAATCTAAATTGTTGATGAAGATATTGAACAGAACCAGTACCTAAACAGATCTCTGCGGAACCGCACTTGTTATGCCTTTCCAGTAGAATTGTGAAGGCGCGATAGTTCAGTGATTTGAGTATTGGCTTCTCAAACCCAGGTGTGACGGCGAGTTGGGGTTCCGCCCACTCCTGCACCCCCGTAGCTACAGGCACAGACTCCACCAGCCAGTAGAATAGAGGGAGTTTATTGCTTCTCCAGGGTACAGCACAGCACAGATGTAATCCAGTTACAGGAGTTAGGGCCAGAATGCCTCAGGCCCCCTTGAGATGGGGGTGACTGGGCCCCTACCACCCGAACTTCCTCCTCAGTCTCTCTCTTTCATGGCTTCACCCGAAAAAAACTCCCCTTCCCCTCGCACACACTTCCTTTGTCCAGCCTCTTCCCTTAACTTGTAGAATTGGTTTTAGCCACAGCCCTGGGGTGGTAAGGCACCCCCTGCTGGGCCATGCTTCCAGACAGCTGCCAGCGGGGGTTCCCCACAGCCCAAGCATAGCAACCAGCAAGGTACTAATCCTACACTACACCAGGGCTGCGAGTTCCATCCTTGAGGGGGCCATATAGGGATTTGGGGCAAATCTGTCAGGAATGGTACTTGGTCCTGTCGTGAGGGAAGGGGATTAGACTCAATGAGCTCTCAAGGTCCTTTGCAGTTATATAAGACAGATATATTTCCATATATTATTAATGACTACTCTCTGAGAACAGTTATGCACCCACCTTATAGTAGCCCCATCTTGGTTGTATTTCCCTAGTTTATTGATAAGAATGTCACGCGAGACCATGACAAATGACTTACTAAACTCCAGGTATGCCACATCCACCACTTCTCCCTTATCCACAAGAGTCGATATCCTATCAAAGAAAGCTATCTGATTGGTTTGACTTGATTTGTTCTTTACAAATCCATGCTGCCTGTTAGCTATCACCTTATTATCTTCCAGATGTTTGCAGATGAATTCCTTAATTACTTGCTCCATTATCTTTCCTGGCACAGAAGTTAAACTGACTGGACTGTAGTTTCCTGGGTTGTTCTTATTTCCCTTTTTATAGATGGGCACTAGATTTGTCCTTTTCCAGGCTTCTGGAATCTCTCCTGTCTCCATGATTTTTCAAAGATGATAGCTAAAGGCTCTGATACCTCCTCTATCAGCTCCTGGTGTATTCTAGGATGCACTTTGTAAGCCCCTGGTGCCTTGCAGACATCTAACATTTCTAAATAATTTTTAACCTGGTTTTTGTATACATTCTAAACCTACCCCATTTCCACTATGTGAGGCATTCCTTCTTCATCAGACTCCCTGGTGAAGACCGAAACAAAAAAGTCATTAAGCACTTCTGCTATTTCCAAGTTTCCTGGCATTGTTTCTCACTCTTCAATGAGCAATAAGACTACCCCGTCCTTGGTCTTCCTCTTGCGTCTTAAATATTTATACAATGTATTCTTGTTACCCTTTATGTCTCTAGCTAGTTTGAGCTCGTTTTGTGCCTTTTCCTTTCTAATCATGTCCCTGCATACCTGTGTTGTTTGCTCACATTCATCCTTTGTAATTTGACCCAATTCTATTTTTATAGGACTCCTTTATGATTTTTATATCATGCAAGATCTCCTGGTTAAGCCAAGGTGGTCTTTTGTCAGACTTTCTATCTTTCCTACACAGTGGAATAGTTTTTCTTTTGGGCCCGTAATAATGTCCCTTTGAAAAACTGCCAACTCTCTTCAACTGTTTTTCCTCTTAGACAAGGTCCCATGGGAAGCAAGACTATTTAAAAATAACTCCCTAATGTCGACAAGAGCTAAAAAATGTACAGAGAAAAGTCTAGAGCTCTGCAAACAGGGCCACAAAATAGGGAGTTTTGGGAGGGAGTTCTCCAGGTGAAGGAGGAACAATTACGGGCCTCTTGAGATAAGTGGCTGTCTGTACTGTGTGTGTTTCTGTTTGGGGCTTACCTGCTGGTTGCTTGAAAGAAACTGTATCATGAGCTTGTGTGTGTGTGTGTGTGTGTGTGTGTGTGTGTTTTGCTTTGTTTGTTTGTTTGTAGATTCATGTGCTGAGCTGTTTGTTTCAAGGACCACGTGCTGTGGCCGCAGTTGGAAGCTGTGAGCTTCCTAACAGGGATTTGAAATCTAGAATCCTCTGTTCATTGGTCAAGCCTTAGCCAGAGGCGGGGGTTTCAGGAAGGTCAGAGCTTTGTAAAGCCTGCTATTAAGCAACCAGGGAGCGTTGCAAACAGGGGCAGCTAACAGTGGGTTTCGTGAGGGAGTTTAGAGGGGGAGTTGGAAGGGGCTGGTACACTTGACATTCTATGAAATTTTTAAATTAAACTAAAACCCAGATAATGCTGCTGTGCAGATATAGCCATGGGCTTGGTTTTCTTACAATGAAAAAAAGAACCCGCTTAGCCATTGAAAGTGAAAAATCTGTGTAAATCATTGCAGGAAAAGGCTCTTTGCTAACACAGGTAATGCAGGGAGGAATACAACACCTGTGCAGTGCCCTGTATAATTCCACAAGCCCTCTCAGAGACTTTATTCTCCCATCATGGCACAGCTACCAAAATTGCAATTTCAGAATTCCCTACGGCTGCCTGAACTGGAGGGATGAATTTAATGCAGTCCAATTCATACACATGAAGAAAGAACAAGTAAAACCACAAGAGTGATATTCTGATGCAGCAGAGTTTTTAATATGAATGAAATTTGCAATACGCAATTACAGAAAGCGATAATACAAAGCAAGAAGAATGGATTCCCACTATTGTAATACAGGCTGCCCCCTTCCCTCAGATGCACTGGACATGAGAAGTTCTTTTTCCTTTGTTGGAGTTTCAAGGTTGGAAAACACGTAAAATGTGCAAGGGATGCCTTTCTTAAGGCCCCTGTTTCTTTCACTCTGCGGGATTAGTACAAACACAGTGAGTATAATTAAGAGTAAGTCCAAATGAGCAAAAGAGAAGAAGCATGTGCTTGGGAAAACATTGGCAGAAAGAGTTCCTAGCAAGACATTAGAAATGGATCGATGAGACAAATGGGCTGGAGAGATAGAGATCGCATGCAGATCAGCTGGAGCCAGGCTGGCATGGCCCTTCTGAAATCGGAATCTATCGGTTGCTGTTCATTTCCTGGTCTTTCCTTTGGCCATAGAGATTCCTGCCGTGTCTAACATGGTGAGCCACTCGCACTCAGGTACCTATGACAAGATACCCCGGTGCCGAAACCTCCCCCATAAGCAGAACGACCTCCATAACCACAGAGTCGCCCGTAACCAAAAAGTCCCCCATAACCACCTGATCCTCCCAAGCCAGACAATCCCCCGTAACCAGCTCCAGAGCCGGACAGTCCCCCAGCTCCAAACGAGCCCCCATAGCCGGATCCCACCAGAGGGGCTCCTACAGCTCCCACTTCACTGTGCTGAGGGAAGGTGCTCATAATGGGCCCTGGGATGGTCAGGGCAACCGGCGAGGGCATGATCAGCACTTGGGAATCAGGGCACTGCCTCACGCACGGCTCGTTGAAGGTGCTGGAAACTGGGCTGGGTCGGGCCACCCCGCATTCTGGATAGCTCAGGCTGGAGCAGGCCATCTTTGTGTGATGGAGGGAAACCTGAAACACACAACAGAGGACAAAATAAAGAGAAGCTGTTACTGGAAAGGTGGTCTCAGAGCTCAGGACCTATTGCAGTGGGCTCTACATGGGGCCTAAGAGAAACAGGATGAGTGGATTTAACCTCCTTGTTCATGGGTATGTATTTGTTCCTATTTGGTATTTCTGTGACTCTTCTTCCCTCACACCAAACTGGCCCACAAAGGGTCCCTTTGAAACCTTCTCAATGATTTTTCCCTAAATCAGCATTTGGGAAGCTGTTTACCTATGTAACTGATGGACATCATGAGCTACTGTGTCCATTTAAGACCTTTCACAAAGTATGCTGGGTGGAATAACGCTGATCCTTTCCTGTCTTTGGAGGAGTCAACCTCTGCGTGCAGCCCAGGTGCGTCTGGTTTCAAAGAGTGGATCTTTGCTTTTCCAAATCTTGGGAGTCAGCAACACTTGAACAGAATCCTTTTCTTTCCCCATAGAAATCACCCTGTTCTGGTGTAAAATGAGCACAGGCCAAGTGACTTCAATGGAGTGAACAAAAATTACCCCAGCTGAGGAGAAACATCTTCCATGGCTGTTTCTGCTCATGAGAACATAGAAACTGGTTCACTTGTTCCCACCACCTGGCAGCTAAAGAATTCTCCCATCCCCAAAAGAGAGGGGTAGCAGCTCTTTTACAATACAGGAAGAGAGTGCTGTATTGGCAGTGTATAGACTAACCTGGGAAAGTTTCTTCCAGGTACTTGACCAATGGCTAAAGGACTTTCTGAACTTACTTTAAAGCTTTAAATGCCTTAATGGAATTGCAACACATATTTCCTATGAAGTGGAAATGGAATTGAGTGCTCCAAAAATCCCCACCTTTGCCTTCAACTCAAACATTGACCACAATCTGCAACTGAATCACTACACAAGATAATGAGGGAAGAACAACACCTTCTGGGATCAGAGTCACAGCGAGGCAATGCCATATTCTGTCTGAAATGGACATGGACCGTCTGTGCCATCTCTCGGAGGAGAAAGTCAAATTGGACTTACCGAGATCAACGAGGAGATGAAGTCCAGAGAAGAGTTTGGAAGAGTTCTGAGCCGCGAGCCCTTTTATACAGTTTCTAGGACTGCCGAGAAGCTCGATGATGCATTTTTAACCAAAGGCCTAATTAATTATCAAACAAACTGGATTGTCTTGGTAAATTCTGCTTTTGAGGCTGCTGCTTTCCCAGGGCGGGGCATTATTATTGTTAGAGCCAATCCCATCGATGCGCATTGCACTCTGCATTCCCTGTGTCTCGCTGGTGCAATGGGAGTGACCGTGGTCCTGATACAGCTCTGAATCACATCGACAATCTGCTCTCGTAAGCAAAAATCCAGTTTGGTCCTTCCACTTCCTCTTGGTCTAAGTCAGGGACACGGGACAATTCCTTCTCAGCTTGCTAGGATGCAGAGAGCTAGTTTCCTGCATTCTTACGAATGTGAGTTGGGTCAGATCCAATTCCCTTTGAAATCAGTCAGAATAAGTCCATTGCCTTGAGCGTGTTTTCTGTAAAGACCTTAACTCCCTAACTCTCCTTTTGGCGTGGGGAAAGAACAATGCTGTAGGAATCTATATTCCCACTTGAACCTTCCTTCTCTCTCTTAGCAGGGACTCAAATTAAACACAAGCCTCTTAGCTGACACTCTCTCAAAGTGAATTCTACCCAACAGTGACAAAAGCCTGAGCTACGACCTCCCCTTGTGTCACCAATGCTCTCAAAGGGCTGCATTAAGATGATTTCCTCATGGGTCACGGGAAGGGATGGAGGCCTGGGACAGGAAGCAGAGCTCTTTGATAGAAAGCTTTTGAGTGAAGACATGGAATGTGGCCTCTGTCAGAAGCATTCTCTCTGTGACTGAGCTGACAGAAAAGCGAGGTCTTGTTGAAAGACAATGCAGCTCACTCCACCCTGGAAGAAGCCCAGAGGAGATGGAGATCAGGCCTTCTCGGTGAAGGAGGAGCTGGCTCCGAGAGGAGATCACACACGTGGCAGAAAACATCCCTGCAAGCAAATGAATGAGGTTTTCATTCTAGAATGCATCCTTAAGAGTGTTCTCTACATTCAGAGAAGAAGGTGGAAATGGCTTGCTTTCATTTTGTGTCCCTGAAGTGACTGTGCTGATTTCCACCAAGAGGGAATCTTCTCTTTTCTATCAGAATATACTTTAAACAAAAAATGAAAAATTATATTTGAATGAAGATAAAATAGCCCATATTCCGTGAATCTCTGTCATGACCCAATGAAAGAGGTGCTACAAGAGACTTTGGCGTCCATTTTTTTTAAAGTGACTCGATTGCTCATTGCAGAGGCGTGTAACACCAGAATCATTTACCGCTTTTTAAGACTCTGCCCCTTTGCCTGTATGAAGCACCCATGAGTGTTCTGAGGGCCTCTGAAATCATCATTTGAAGAAGGCTCTATAATTTCCAGCATTAATACCTTCATATGCCTGTTTAATAGGGGTTGAGAAGAAAAGCACAAGGAGGCGAAATTCACGTGGTTGTAAGATGCAGAAACAGAAACACAACCTCATATTTATGACTCATCCTTCTTCTCCAAAGGGACTACAATCAACGCTATGTCCATCATTTCTAACTGTGGGGTAGCGATGTAAATCACAGCATATAACCCAAGCATCAAAAACTTACTGTCACCATTGTGATGACATCGCCCACTGCGATCTGTGTGCAACTGTTTCTCTCCCTGGAAACACGTCCCTCTCTCTGGCGGGTCATGGTGATGCAACAGTTCAGAATTCTTTCAGATCTGTCAAATGCGGCAGGGTGCAGGTCAAGTCTCCCACCCAAACTTCTATCCATGCGAGGATAATCAGTGTCCTAAGGAATGTCAGGTGTGGATATTTCACCAATAACACCCCCCCCACATTGGGTTCGAATGGGAAAACCTTTGATACCATCCCAATTTAAACCCACTCAAATGGAAAAAGCCATGAATAAGCCAACACCTGCAGATGAAGGCAAAGAAACCAGACTGCAGATCTATTGATTGTTGATCTTGCTTCACACTTACATCAGACAATGTTTCACCCAACATTGCCCCAAAACTCATCCAACCAAAATAAGAAAAGGCCCGAGTAAGCCTCTTAAAGAGATACTCTCAGGGGAGGGATGTGTTTCAAAGTGGCGAAGGGTAAGTGTCCAGTGGGGATCAAGAGATCCCGGTTAGTAGCAGTCATGAGTAGTCCCGATTCTTACTATTTGTTTTCTTTCGCCAGCCATTCCCTGTCTGACCTTCACCTTAACGTGGCTCCATGGACCACTGTGGCAAACTGGTGTAATTGTAACTTTCATGGTACGTTGTCTGAGTCTTCCACAGATCCAAGCATTTAAAGCACTTCACAACCACTCATTAAGATTTATATGGCCAAAGACTTGTATTGTTATGAGAGTAATAACATTTATGGGGATTACGAGTTCGCTTCAAAAATGTATGTCTAGAGTTTACAGGAGAGGATAGAAAATAAGTTAGAGGTAAGAAGAGATGAGAAACGCTCACATAAATGAAAAATGTCCCACTCAATCCCATAATGTCATGGTGGACAGCTAAATAGCAACAAGTTTTCCAAGTGTTGATATACAAATGCTAGAAATCTAAGTAATAAGGTGGAAGAAGTAGGGTGCCTCCGACTGAACGGGGATATCCCTAGAAGAGGTATCCCAGAAACTTGGTGCAATGAGGATAATGAATGGGACAGAGCCATACCACTGCACAAAATGCATCATGGGAAGGATATAACAAGTCCTGCTGGTGGGGCAGTGGCACTTGATGAACGTACTTTATTGGGGAAAAGTCAACAAGTTTCCAGTACAGGCAAGTCATACTTCACTAACCTATGGGAATTTCTTGAGAGGCTCACCAAGAATAGGAAAAGGAGCATCCAATGGATATAATGTATTTTGATTTCCAGAAAGCCTTTGACAAGGTACCCCCCTTCAAAACCTCTGAAGCAAAGGAAGCTGTCGTAGGATAAGAGGGGGGAGGTCCTCTCGTGGATTGAGAATTTGTTAAAAGATAGGAAACAAAGGTGAGGTATAAACGGTCAATTTTCAGAAAGGAGAGAGGTAACTAGTGCGGTCCCACAGAGGTCTGTACTGGAACCAATCCTCTTCAACACATTCATAAATGATCCGGAGAAAGGGATAAAGGGTGAGGTTGAAAAGTTTCAATATAATACTAAGTGTCTCATGATACTGAAGTCCAAAGCAGATTATGAAGTGCTTCCAAAAGATCTCTCAGAATTAGGTGACTAGCCAACAAAATAAAGACACATATTGATGTTGATAAATGCAAAGGAATGTACATTGGAAAACATAATCCCTACCGTACATATTACATTATGGAGACTTAAGGTCCTTACAGAAAATACACGAAAGGCAATGGACTTATTTCAAAGGGAATTCCATCTGACCCACGTCATTTTTGTAAGAATGCAGAAAAATAGCTCTCCGCAGCCTAGCAAGCTGAGAATGAACTGCCCAACGTCCCTGACTTGGACCAAGATGCAGTGGAAGGACCAAACTGGAGTTCTACTTGCGGGAGCCGATTGTGCTCCTCATGCAGCTCTGAATCACCTCGACATTCACGCTCATTGCACCACTGAAACACATGACACGGGGAGTGTAATGTGCATCGATGGGATTGGCCCGAACAATAATAATGCCCCGCCCTGGGAAAGCAGCAGCCTCACAAGCATTCTGCCTCAAAAGCAGAATTTACTAAGGCAATCCAGTTTGTTTGATAATTAATTGGGACTTTTTGTAAAAAATGCATCATCAAGCATCTCGGCAGTCCTCGAAACTGTATAAAAGGGCTCGCGGCTCAGAATTCTTCCAAACACTTCTCTGGACTTCATCTCCTCGGTGATCTCGGTAAGTCCAATTTGACTCCATCTCTTTCTCCTCTGAGTGGTGGCACAGTAGGGTCTCTGTCCATTTCAGACTGAATACGGCATTGCCTCCCTGTGATACTTCTCCCAGATGGTGTTGTTCTTCCGTCATTATCTTGTCTTGTGATTCAGTTCAGGTTGTGGCGGATTCATGATTTGAAGCCAAAGGTGGGGATTTTAGGAGCACTCTATGGAATGGCAAAATATGTTTCCTGTGAACTGGAAACTGAATTAAGGCTTTTAAACCTTGAAAGTAACTTCAGAAAATGCTTTAGCCATTGGTGACTTACCTAAATGTGAAAGAAACTTTCCCAGGTTAGTCTATACACGGCCAATTCAGCACTCTCCTTCTGCCTTGTAAAAGAGCTGCTACCCCTCTCTTTTGGGGATGGGAGAATTCTTAAACTGCCAGGTGGTGGGAACCAGTGAACCAGTGTCTATGTTCTCCTGAGCAGAAACAGCCACTGAAGATGTGTCTCCTCAGCTGGGGTAATTTTTGTTCACTCCATTGAAGTCACTGGGCCTGCGCTCATTGTACCCCAGTCCAGGATCATTTCGATGGGGAAAGATTCCGTTCAAGTGCTGGTGACTCCCACGATTTGGAAAAGCAAAGATCCACGCTATGAACCCAGACACACCTGGCTTGCATGCAGAGGTTGACTCCTCCAAAGACAGGAAAGGGGTAGCATAATCTCAGCCAGAGCCATTTGAGAAAGGTCTTAAATGGACACAGCAGTCCTTGCTGTCCATCAGTTACATAGGTACACAGCTTCCCAAAGGCTGCTTTCAGGAAAACTCATTGAGAAGGTTTCAAAGGGGCCTTTGGGTGCCGGTTTTGTGTCAGGGGAGAACAGGCAGAGAAAGAAGAAATAGGAAGAAATACAGACCCATGAAGAAGGGGTTAAATCCACTCCTCCTCTTTCTCTCAGGCCCCATGTAGAGCCCACTACAATAGGAACCGAGCTCTGAGACCACCCTTCCAGTAACAGCTTCTCTTTATTTTGTCCCCTGTTGTGTGTTTCAGGTTTCCCTCCATCACACAAAGATGGCCTGCTCCAGCCTGAGCTATCCGGAATGCGGGGTGGCCCGACCCAGCCCAGTTTCCGGCACCTTCAACGAGCCGTGCGTGAGGCAGTGCCCTGACTCCCAAGTGCTGATCATGCCCTCGCCGGTCGCCCTGACCATCCCAGGGCCCATTATGAGCACCTTCCCTCAGCACAGCGAAGTGGGAGCTGTAGGAGCTCCTCTGGTGGGATCCGGCTACGGGGGCTCGTTCGGTGCGGGAGGACTGTCCGGCTCTGGAGCTGGTTACGGGGGATTGTCTGGCTTGGGAGGATCAGGTGGTTATGGGGGACTTTTCGGTTACGGAGGACTCTGTGGTTATGGAGGTCGTTCTGGTTACGGGGGAGGTTATGGCAGCGGGGTATCTTGTCATAGGTTCCTCAGTGCAAGCGGCTCCCCATGTTAGACAAGGCAGGAATCTCTATGGCCAAAGGAAGACCGGGAAATGAACAGCAACCGATAGATTCCGATATCAATTTCACAAATGCCGTGCCAGCTTGGCTCCAGCTGCGCTCCACGCTAGCAGTATCTCCCCAGCCCCGTTCTCTCAAGGACCTATTTCTAATGTCTTGCTAGGAAGTCTTTCTGCCAATGCTTTCCCAGCCGCATCCTTCTTCTCTTGTGCTCTTTTAGACTCACTCAGAATTACACTCACCGTGTTTGTAATAAGCCCACAGTGGGAAGGGAACAGGGGCTTAAGATAGGCACCAGTGGCATATCTTATGTGTTGTCTAATATAGATGCACTGGAGGTGAGACGTTCTTTTTCGTTTCTTGGAGCTGCAGGAGGAAGGGGGTGATGGTTCGCAGCCCATATTAAAACACTGGGAATCCGTTCTTCCTGCTTTGTGTTATCGCTCTCTGTAATTGTGTATTGCAAATTTCATTCACATTAAAAACTCTTCTGCATCAGAATATCCGTCTTGTGGTTTTACTTCTTCCTTCCCTGTTTGTGAATTGGCCTGGATTAAACTCCTGCCTGCAGTTCAGGCAGCCGTAGGGAATTCTCAAATTGCAATTTTGGAAGCTTTGCCATGATGGGAGAATGAAGTCACTGAGAGGGCTCGTGGTATTATACAGGCCACTGCACGGGTGTTGTATTCCTCCTTGTATTGCCTGTGTTAGCAAAGAGCCTTTTCCTGCAAAGATTTACACAGATTTTCCCTTTAAATGGCTACGTGGGTTCTTTTTTCAGTGTAAGAAAACCAATCCCTGGTATATCTACACAGCAGCATTATTTGGGTTTTAGTTTAGTTGAAAAGTTTTATAGAATGTCAAGTGTACCTAGCCCTTTCCAACTCCCCCTCTAAACTCCCTCAGGAAACCGCCTGTTAGCTGCCCCTGTTTGCAATGCTCCCTGGTTGCTTACTAGCAGGCTTTACAAAGCCCTGGCTATCCTGATAGCCCCACCTCCTGGCCTCGGCTTCACCAGTGAACACAGGGTTCAAGATTTCACATCCTCGTTAAGAAGCTCACAGCTCCCAACTGCCAGCCACAGCATACACACACACACACACACACAGCTCAGCACATGAATCTCCAAACAAACAAGCAGACAAACAGAAGCTCAGCACACAGTTTCTTTCAGGCAACCAGCAAGTAACCCCCACACACAAACACACACACTACAGAGAGACACTTACCTCAAGAGTCCCGTAATTGTTCCTCCTTCACCTGGAGAACTCCCTCATAAACCTCCCTGTTCGCAAAGCTCTAGACCTTTCTCTATACCTTTTAAAGGTCTGGTCTACAGCATGGAATTATTTTGAAATGAACTTCCTTATTTTGAAATAAGAAGGGGGGAGCGTCCGTACTACCAACCCGTTGTTCCCCGAGGAAAGCAGGCGGAGAGATTTCAAAATCAATGGCCTGTTATTTGGAAATAAGGCTTATTTCAAAATAGTTATAGCTCCGCTGTAGCTCTTTGGAAAAAACGACTCCCCAGAGTAATGTGAATGAATTACTCCCCAGGGCTTCCTGGGGCTCTAGGTCAAGGTAGCACGTCCACAGTAAGGGAGCCTGCCTCGGACTAATTTCGAAACTCCCCTGTAGTGGGGGGGTGGGATTTCTGCACCGCACATGATCAGACTTGAAATGTCCATGTCTCCCATTCCTTAGGACATTGATTATCCTCGTATGTAAAGAAGTCTGGGTGCGAGACTTGACCTGCTCCGTGCCACAGTTGACAAATCTGAAAAAATTCTGCACTATTGGGTCACCAGGACCCGCCAGAGAGAGACGTGTTTCCAGGCAGAGAAAACGTTGCACATGCAGAGCAGGGGGCAATTTCATCATAACGGGTGACATGCTTTAAAGCAAGGTTTTGATGCTTGGCTGATATTCTGTGATTTACATCGCTACCACACATATAGAAATTATGTACATAGGATAGATAGTAGTCCTTTGGAGAAGTGAATGTTTGAGGCCAACATCCCAGGACGCTCACTTTTGTAACAAGAGATGTCCCTAACCTTCTAGATTTGAAATCCTCCTTAAGAAGTTCACAGCTTCCAACTGCCGGCCACAGCACACGGTCCTTCGAAGAAACAGCTCAGTACATGAATCTCCAAACACACAGACAGACAAACACAATCTCAGCACACAGGTTCCTTCAGGCAACCTGCAAGTAACCCACATGCACAAACACACACACTACAGAGAGCTACTTACCTCAAGGGTCCCGTAATCATTCCTCCTTCAGCTGCAGAATTCCCTCACAAAACTCCCTTTATCTGCCCCTGTTCGCAAAGCTCTAGACCTTTCTCTATACCTTTTCTAGCCCTTGTCAACACGAGGAAGTTATTTCAGAATAGGCAAGGTCCCATGGAAAGCAAGATTAAGAGGAAAAACAACTGAAGAGAGTTGGCAGTTTTTCAAAGGGAAATTATTACGGGCCCAAAAGCAAAGTATTCTGCTGCGTAGGAAAGATAGAACGTCTGGCCAAAGACTACCTTGGCTTAACCAGGAGATCTTGCATGAACTAAAAATCAAAAAGGAGTCCTATAAAAAAGGGAAACTAGGTCAAATTACAAAGGATGAATATGAGCAAACACTACAGGTAAGCAGGGACAAGATTAGAAAGGCAAAGCACAAAACGACCTCAAACTAGCTAGAGACAGAAAGGGTAACACGAAGAGATTTAATAAATATAGTAGACGCAAGAGGAATACCAAGGACAGGGTGGGCCCGTTGCTCAGAGAAGAGGGAGAAGCAACAACAGGAAACATGGAAATGGCAGGGGTGCTTAATGACTTGTTTGTTTCGGTCTTCACCAAGAAGTCTGATGATGAAGGAATGCCTAACATAGCGGATGCTGGTGCAAATGGGTATGTTTAGCAGATCAAAGAAAAAAAAGAACAAGCTAAGAATGTCTTAGAAAAGTTAGATGTCTGCGAGTCAGCGGGGCCTGATGAAATGCATCCTAGAATACTCCAGGAGCTGATAGAGGAGATAGCGGAGCCTTTAGCTAGCATCTTTGAAAAGTCATGGAAGACAGGAGATATTCCAGAAGACTGGAAAAGAGCAAGCATGGTGCCCATCTGTCATGACCATGAGGGATGGGCAGCAGCCTGGGGACTAAGGGGTTAACTGTACCTACGCCAGGTAGCAGTCAGCCAATAACAATGCAGATAGGGATTTCAAACTCAGACAAAGGAATTTTTGGGTTTTTCCCTCTTTTGTCCCTGAGCAGTTTCTCTCCAGATACTGAGGGGCACAGACGTCATGTCTCTCTCCAAGAAAAGACTCTTCACTAGCTGTGAGTAGGATAAAGTTTGGATAAATCTGTTAGGATTTATTGTTTTATGGTTTGGGAATGGGAATCTGATGTCTGTGCATTTAAAAAATGGGGTTTCCTCTCTTTTGTAACTAAGTTTTGTTCCCCATGGGAAAATTCCCCGTGAGTTTATTAATTGGTGGCTCTTACCATCTAGTCAATCCAGCTATGCCTGTAACAGGCATAGTGTGGTTGTAGGGTAAATTGAGGCAGTCCATGGTATCTTGCTGAGAACTGACAAACTCAAATCTGAAAGTATTAGGCCAGCCCTGGGAAACATACAGTACAACAGTTACTGTGACCCTGATTCCCATGGCAACTACATTCCAAAGGGGCTTCTCTCACTCTGATAAGGCCTGGCTGGTATCAGCCAGGCTGCGCGGATTTCACTGTTTCTTGTGCTTTCAGATTAATGGGCGTGAATCTCAAGGACTGTGCCAGGACGGGGATGGAGTCGTCCGTCCCGCCTAGACATCACAAGTTCGGCTAACAAGCTTACAGCAATATATTCATTCTGGGGTCTGCCATCCTGTTTATGTTGGCTTATTTAGCTTCTTAGAAATAACTACTTGTATTAGTGATAATATGTTTAATTGGCAATGGGCAGAGATACTGTGTAACTGTCGTAGTTCATTGGCTTATGTGCATATCTTTATTTCCGGTGCTAGACCTATCAAATCACTTCCCCTCCGCCCATCTGCTACCTGTATAATCGAATGTATGTTTTGGTTAAGTGAGTGCTCACCGGGTTAACCCCGATGGGTACTCCACCAGCTGTGTGAACCAATACATCCTCTGCTTGTTTTCACCTGCACCCAGTGTGTCCAAGACATTATTCCGTAAAGTGGTGATAATCAAAGTGCTTTCCTTTTTATCAACCTGGTATTGCTTAATTGTTGTGTCCTGGTTTTACAATTGGCTGAGATTTCCCAAGTGATCTCTTCCCTGGTTTGCTCACCATTCCTTGGGTGATGGCAGCGGATTTTTATCCCCAACATCTAGGTTTGGAAGATTTTGGGGGGAAGCTTTATACCAAAGCCTGGAAAGAGAAGGTTTTTTGGGTACTTTTGCGGGCCCCACATCTGCATTTATCGTGCCAGAGTGGGGATTTAGCCTTGAGATAGTGACCTAGTGGTGGGATGATATTGAGAACCCAGGATTTTCAAAGGACACAGGTTTTTCTTTTGAGTTGCAAGCTTTGTAGTTTTTTTTTTCTCTTGGTTTTTCTTTTCTTTTCTTTTCTTTTCTTTTCTTTTCTTTTCTTTTCTCTGCTGCCTTGGGGAGAGGCAGACAGAAGGTTAGCCTAAAGCCACACGCAGACCATCCAACCCAACCAGTATCTTTTGTTCTAGCTTTCAGGATAACTGGATAGTTAGACAAGTTAAGGCATGATGTCCAGCTGTAGGACAGATTCATACCCCAAATAGAGGGCAGGAGCAAGGTATAGCAGCCCTCCTCTCCCCTGACCAGGACCTTCTATATGGGTTTATGCCTTAAAGGCAGGCAGTCCTCTAACTGAGAAAGAGATGGAGTTTTTCCTACACATAGAGCAGGACCAAACAGAAGGCGAGGAGAAGGAAGAGGCGAAGTGCGCACAACACGAAGCTGAGGAGAAACAAGAGGCGAAGCACGCACAACAGGAGCCGAGGAGGAGCACGCCCAACGCGAACACGAGCAGAAGCGCGTGGAGAAGCAAGAGCTGAAGCGTGCGCAACGCGAAGCCGAGAGTAAGCGAGAGGCAAAGAGCACACAACGAGAAGCCGAGGAGAAGCCCACGCAACGCGAAGCCGAGAGGAAGCGAGAGGCAAAGAGCACACAACGAGAAGCCGAGGAGAAGCATGCCCAACGCGAAGCCGAGAGGAAGCGAGAGGCAAAGAGCACACAACGAGAAGCCGAGGAGAAGCACGCCCAACAAGAAGCCGAGAGGAAGCGAGAGGCAAAGAGCACACAACGAGAAGCCGAGGAGAAGCGCGCCCAACGCGAAACCGAGAGGAAGCGAGAGGCAAAGAGCACGCAACGAGAAGCCGAGGAGAAGCACGCCCAAGGAGAAACCGAGAGGAAGCGAGAGGCCAAGAGCATACAATGAGAAGCCGAGGAGAAGCGCGCCCAACGCAAAGCCGAGAGGAAGCGAGAGGCAAAGAGCACACAACGAGAAGCCGAGGAGAAGCGCACCAAACGCGAAGCCGAGAGGAAGGGAGAGGCAAAAAGCACACAACGAGAAGCCGAGGAGAAGCACGCCAAACACGAAGCCGAGAGGAAGCAAGAGGCAAAGAGCACACAACGAGAAGCCGTAGAGAAGCACGCCCAACACGAAGCCGAGAGGAAGCGAGAGGCAAAGAGCACACAACGAGAAGCCGAGGAGAAGCGCGCCAAATGCGAAGCCGAGAGGAAGCGAGAGGCAAAGAGCAGACAACGAGAAGGCGAGGAGAAGCGCGCCCAACGCGAAGCCGAGAGGAAGCGAGAGGCAAAGAGCACACAACGAGAAGCCGAGGAGAAGCGCGCCCAACGCGATGCCGAGAGGAAGCGAGAGGCGAAGCGCGCGCAACGAGAAGCCGAGGAGAAGTGTGCCCAACGAGAACATCTGGAGAAGCTAGCACAAATAAAGGCCAAACTGAGGCAAGCAGAAGCGGAGGCACAGGCGAGGATGGCTAAAGCGAAGGCCACACTTGAAATGGTGAAAGCTAAGCAGCTGAGCGCTCCAACATCACCAGCTAAGCACCCTGCTCCCATGAATGCTGCAGTCACTGTTCAACATCCCAAGGAACTCCAGACCCAGAGAGTGGGAGAACAACAGAGACGGGATTCTCCCAGGAGTTCAGTGTACATGGGGTGTGATTATGACAGGGCTGGTACCTTCACCCAGCCCCAGATAAAGTTTTGGGGTACTTTTGCGGGTCCCCTCTTCTGCATTTATCATGCCAGAGTGGGGATTTAGCCTTGACACCATCTATAAAAAGGGAAATAAGAACAACCCAGGAAACTACACACCAGCCAGGTTAACTGCTGTGCCAGGGAAGATAAAGGAGCAAGTAATTAAGGACTCCATCTGCAAACATCTGGAAGGTAATAAGGTGATAGGGAAGAGGCAGCATGGATTTGTAAAGAACAAATCATGTCAAACCAATCTGATGGCTTTCTTTGATGGGATATCGAGCCTTGTGGGTAAGGGAGAAGCGGTGGACATGGCATACCTGGACTTTAGTCAGTCATTTGTCACGGTCTCGCATGACATTCTTATCAATAAACTAGGGAAATACAACCGAGATGGGGCTACTAGAAGGTGGGTGCATAACTGGCTGGATAACTGTTCTCAGAGAGTAGTTGTGCCCTTCCAGCAGGATTGTGAAGAATTAATAACAAGTCGATTCCTGCAGGGATCTGTTTGGGGACCGGTTCTGTTCAATATCATCAACGATTTAGATATCGGCATAGAGAGGACGCTTATTCCATTTGCAGACGATACCAACCTGGGAGGGGTTGCAACTGCTTTGGAGGATAGGCTCATAATTCAAAATGATCTGGACAAACTGGAGAAATGCTCTGAGGTAAATAGGATGAAGTTTAATGAGGAGAAGAGCAAAATGCTCCACCTAGGAAGGAACAATCATGTTCACACACACAGAATGGGAAGCGACTCTCTAGGAAGGAGTAATGCAGAAAGGGATCTAGGGCTCATCATGACTTTTCAAAGATGATAGCTAGAGGCTAGCTTTAGCTAGTTTGAGCTCGTGTTGAGCCTCCTCCCTTCTAATCATGTCCCTGCACGCGTGCCTGTATTGTTTGCTCATATTCATCCTTCGTAATTTGACCTCGTTTCCATTTTTTATAGGACTCCTTTTTGATTTGTAGATCATGCAAGATCTCCTGGTTAAGCCAAGGTGGTCTTTTGCCAGACTTTCTATCTTTCCTATGCAGCAGAATACTTTGCTTTTGGGCCCATAATAATGTCCCTTTGAAAAACTGCCAACTCTCTTCAATTGTTTTTCCTCTTAGTCTAGCTTCCCATGGGGCCTTGCCTATTCTGAAATAACTCCCTAGTGTCGACAAGAGCTACAAAAGTACAGAGACAAGTCTAGAGCTCTGTAAACAGGGCCACAAAATAGAGAGTTTCGTGAGGGAATTCTCCAGGTGAAGGAGCAATCATTGCAGGCCTCTTGGGGTAAGTGGCAGTCTGTAGTGTGTGTGTGTTTGGGGCTTACTTGCTGGTTGCTTGAAAGAAACTCTGTGCTGAGCTTCTGTGTGTGTGTGTGAGTGTGTGTGTCTGTCTGTGTGTTTGGAGATTCATGTGCTGAGCTGTTTGTTTCAAGGACCATGTGCTGTGGCTGGCAGTTGGAAGCTGTGAGCTTCCTAACGAGGATTTGAAATCTAGAACCCATTGGTCAGGCCTTAGCCAGAGGAGGGGGTTTCAGGAAGGCCAGGGCTTTGTAAAGTCTGCTAGTAAGGGACCAGGGAGCGTTGCACAGGGGCAGCTAGCAGGCAGTTTCGTGAGGGAGTTTAGAGGGGGAGTGGGAAGGGGCTAGGTACACTTGACATTCTATGAAACTTTTCAACTAAACTAAAACCCAAATAATGCTGCTGTGTAGATAGAGCCATGGGCTTGGTTTTCTCAATTAAAAAAGAACCCACTTAGCCATTGAAAGTGAAAATCTGTGTAAATCTTTGCAGGAAAAGGCTCTTTGCTAACGCAGGCAATACAAGGAGGAATACAACACCCATATAGTGGCCTGTATAATGCCACAAGTCCTCCCAGTGGCTTCATTCTCCCATCATGGCATAGCTTCCAAAATTGCAATTTGAGAATTCCCTACGGCTGCCTGAATTGCAGGGATGAATTTAATCCAGGCCAATTCACAAACAGGGAAGGAAGAAGAAGTAAAACCACAAGGCGGATATTCTCATGCAGAAGAGTTTTTAATGTGAATGAAATTTGCAATACACAAATACAGAAAGCAATAACACAAAGCAGGAAGAACGGATTCCCAGTGTTTTAAGACGGGATGCGAACCATTAGCCCCTTCCCTCAGATGCACTGGATATGAGAAGAACTTTTCCCTTTGTTGGAGATTCAAGGTTGGACAACACATAAAATGTGCAATGGATGCCTTTCTTAAGGCCCCTGTTTCCTTCACTCTGCGGGCTTAGTGCAAACACGGTGAGTGTAATTGAGAGTGAGTCCCAATGAGCATAAGAGAAGAAGCATGTGGTTGGGAAAGCATTGGCAGAAAGAGTTCCTAGCAAGACATTAGGAATGGGTCCATGAGAGAAAGGGGCTGGGCAGATACAGCTCACATGCAGATCAGCTGGAGCCAGGCCGGCACGGCCCTTCTGAAATCGATATCGGAATCTGTCGGTTGCGGTTCATTTCCTGGTCTTTCCTTTGGCCATAGAGATTCCTGCCGTGTCTAACATGGGGAGCCGCTTGCACTCAGGTACCTATGACAAGATACCCCGGCGCCGTAACCTCCCCTGTAACCAGAACGACCTCCATAACCACAGACTCCCCCCGTAACCGAGAAGTCCCCCATAACCACCTGATCCTCCCAAGCCAGACAATCCCCCGTAACCAGCTCCAGAGCCGAACAGTCCACCCGCACCAAAGGAGCCCCCGTAGCCGGATCCCACCAGGGGGGACTCCTAGAGCTCCCACTTCACTGTGCTGAGGGAAGGTGCTCATAATGGGCCCTGGGATGGTCAGGGCGACCGGCGAGGGCATGATCAGCACTTGGGAGTCAGGGCACTGCCTCACGCACGGCTCGTTGAAGGTGCCGGAAACTGGGCTGGGTCGGGCCACCCCGCATTCCGGATAGCTCAGGCTGGAGCAGGCCATCTTTGTGTGATGGAGGGAAACCTGAAACACACAGCAGGGAACAAAATAAAGAGAAGCTGTTACTGGAAGGGTGGTCTCAGAGCTCGGTTCCTATTGCAGTGGGCTCTACATGGGGCCTGAGAGAAAGAGGAGGAGTGGATTTAACCCCTTCTTCATGGGTCTGTATTTCTTCCTATTTCTTCTTTCTCTGCCTCTTCTCCACTCACACCAAACCTGACCCCAAAGTGTGTCTTTGAAACCTTCTCAATGATTTTCCCTGAAATCAGCATTTGGGAAACTGTGTACCTATGTAACTGATGGACATCATGGGCTACTGTGTCCATTTAAGACCTTTCTCAAATGACTCTGGCTGCGATAACGCTAACCCTTTCCTGTCCTTAGAGGAGTCAACCCAGGTGTGTTTGGTTTCTTAGTTTGAATCTTTGCTTTTCCAAACCTTAGCAGTCACCAACACTTGAACGGAATCTTTTTCTTTCCCCATAGAAACACCCTGCTGGCGTAAGAGGAGTGTAGGCCAAGGGACTTCAATGCAGTAAACAAAAGTTACGCCATCTGAGGAGCTGCATCTTCCATGGCTGTTTCCCCTCAGGAGAACATAAAAACTGGTCACTGGTTCCCACCACCTGGCAGCTTAAGAATTCTCCCATCCCCAAAAGAGAGGGGTAGCAGCTCTTTTACAATGCAGGAGGAGAGTGCTCAATTGCCCATGTATAGACTAACCTGGGAAAGTTTCTTCCATATCTAGGGAGGTGACCAATGGCTAAAGGACTTTATGAACTTACTTAAAGCTTTAAATGCCTTAATGGAATTGCAACACATATTTCCTATGAACTTGAAATAGACTTGAGTGCTCCAAAATCCCCACCATTGACTTCAACTCATACATTCACCACAATCTGCAACTGAAGCACTACACAAGATAATGAGGGGAAGAACAACACCATCTAGGATCAGAGTCACAGAGAGGCAATGCCCTATTCAGTCTGAAATGGACATAGACCCTCCTGTGCCATCTCTCAGAGGAGAAAAAGATGGAGTCAAATTGGACTTACCGAGATCACCGAGGGGATGAAGTCCAGAGAAGCGTTTGGAAGAGTTCTGAGCCGCGAGCCCTTTTATACAGTTTCGAGGACTGCCGAGAAGCTTGATGATGCATTTTTTTACACAAAGTCCCAATTAATTATCAAACAAACTGGATTGCCTTGGTAAATTCTGCTTTTGAGGCAGAATGCTTTTGAGGCTGCTGCTTTCCCAGGGCGGGGCATTATTACTGTTCCGGCCAATCCCATTGATGCGCATTGCACTCTACATTCCCTGTGTCTCGATGGTGCAATGGGAGTGACCGGGGTCCTGATGCAGCTCTGAATCACCTCGACAATCTGGTCTCGTAAGCAGAAATTCAGTTTGGTCCTTCCACTTCCTCTTGGTCTAAGTCAGGGACACGGGATAATTCCTTCTCAGCTTGCTAGGATGCAGAGGACTAGTTTCCTGCATTCTTACGAATGTGAGTTGGGTCAGATCCAATTCCCTTTGAAATCAGTCAGAATAAGTCCATTGCCTTGAGCGTGTTTTCTGTAAGCACCTTAACTCCCTAATTCTCCGTTTGGCGTGGGGAAAGAACAATGCTGTAGGAATCTACATTCCCACTTGAACCTTCCTTCTCTCTCTTAGCAGAGACTTAAATTCAACTAGAGCCTCTTAGCGGACACTCTCCCAAAGTGAATTGCACCCAACAGTGACGAAAGCCTGAGCTACGACCTCCCCCTGTGTCACCAACGCTCTCTCAAAGGGCTGCATTAAGATGATTTCCTCATGGGTCACGGGAAGGGATGGAGGCCTGGGACAGGAAGCAGATCTCTTTGATAGAAAGCTTTTGAGTGAAGCCCTGGAACGTGGCCTCCATCAGAAACATTCTCTCTGTGACTGAGCTGACAGAAAAGCGAGGTCTTGTAAGACAATGCAGCTCACTCCGCCCTGGAAGAAGCCCAGAAGAGATGGAGATCAGGGCTTCTCGGTGAAGGAGGAGCTGGCTACGAGAGGAGATCGCACACGTGGCAGAAAACATCCCTGCAAGCAAATGAATGAGGTTTTCATTCTAGAATGCATCCTTAAGAGTGTTCACTACATCCAGAGAAGAAGGTGGAAATGGCTTGCTTTCATTTTGTGTCCCTGAAGCGACTGTGCTGATTTCCACCGAGAGGGAATCTTCTCTTTCTATCAGAATATACTTTAAACAGCAAATGAAAAATTACATTTGAATGAAAATAAAATAGCCCATATTCCGTGAATCTCTGTCATGACCCAATGAAAGAGTTGCCACAAGACACTTTGGCGTCCATTTTTTTAAAAGTGACTCGATTGCTCATTGCAGAGGTGTCTAACACCAGAATCATTTACCGCTTTTTAAGACTCTGCCCCTTTGCCTGTATGAAGCACCCATGAGTGTTCTGAGGTCCTTTGAAATCATCATTTTGAAGAAGGCTCTATAGTTTCCAGCATTAATACCTTCATATGCCTGTTTAATAGGGGTTGAGAAGAAAAGCACAATGAGGCAAAAGTCACGTGAGTGTGAGATGCAGAAACAGAAACACAGCCTCATATTTATGACTCATCCTTCTTCTCCAAAGAGACTACAATCAGTGCTCTGTCCATCATTTCTATATATGTGGTAGCGATGTAAATCACAGCGTATAACCCAAGCATCAAAAACTTACTGTCACCATTGTGATGACATCGCCCACTGCTCTGTGTGTGCAACTATTTCTCTCCCTGGAAACACGTCTCTCTCTCTGGCGGGTCATGGTGATGCAACAGTTCAGACTTCTTTCAGATCTGTCAAATGCGGCACGGTGCAGGTCAAGTCTCGCACCCAAACTTCTTTACATGCGAGGATAATCAATGTCCTAAGGAATGTCAGGTGTGGATATTTCACCAATAACACCCCCCACATTGGCTTCGAATGGGAAAACCTTTGATACCATCCAATTTAAACCCACTCAAATGGAAAAAGCCATGAATGAGCCAACACCTGCAGATGAAGGCAAAGAAACCAGACTGCAGATCTATTGATTGTTGATCTTGCTTCACACTTACATCAGACAATGTTTCACCCAACATTGCCCCAAAACTCATCCAACCAAAATAAGAAAAGGCCCGAGTAAGCCTCTTAAAGAGATACTCTCAGGAGGATGTGTTTCAAAGTGGCGAAGGGTAAGTGTCCAGTGGGGATCAAGAGATCCAGGTTAGTAGCAGTCATGAGTAGTCCCGATTCTTACTATTTGTTTTCTTTCGCCAGCCATTCCCTGTCTGACCTTCACCTTAACGTGGCTCCATGGACCACTGTGGCAAACTGGTGTAATTGTAACTTTCATGCTACGTTGTCTGAGTCTTCCACAGATCCAAGCATTTAAAGCACTTCACAACCACTCATTAAGATTTATATGGCCAAAGACTTGTATTGTTATGAGAGTAATAACATTTATGGGGATTACGAGTTCGCTTGAAAAATGTATGTCTAGAGTTTACAGGAGAGGATAGAAAATAAGTTAGAGGTAAGAAGAGATGAGAAACACTCCAATAAATGAAAAATGTCCCACTCAATCCCATACTGTCATGGCGGACAGCTAAATAGCGACACGTTTTCCAAGTGTTGATATAGAAACGCTCGAAATCTAAGTAATAAGGTGGAATTAGTAGGGTGCCTCCGACTGAAGGGGGATATTCCTAGAAGAGGCATCCCAGAAACTTGGTGCAATGAGGATAATGAATGGGATAGAGCCATACCAGGGCACAAAATGCATCATGGGAAGAATATAACAAGTCCTGCTGCTGGGGCAGTGGCACTAGCTGAATGTACTTTATTGGGGAAAAGTCAACAAGTTTCCTGTACAGGCAAGTCATACTTCACTAACCTATGGGAATTTCTTGAGAGGCTCACCAAGTATAGGGAAAAGGAGTATCCAATGGATATAATGTATTTTGATTTCCAGAAAGCCTTTGACAAGGTACCCCCCTTCAAAACCTCTGAAGCAAAGGAAGCTGTCGTAGGATAAGAGGGGAGGTCCTCTCGTGGATTGAGAATTTGTTAAAAGATAGGAAACAAAGGTGAGGTATAAACGGTCAATTTTCAGAAAGGAGAGAGGTAACTAGTGGGGGTCCCACAGAGGTCTGTACTGGAACCAATCCTCTTCAACACATTCATAAATGATCCGGAGAAAGGGATAAAGGGTGAGGTTGAAAAGTTTCAATATAATACTAAGTGTCTCATGATACTGAAGTCCAAAGCAGACTATGAAGTGCTTCCAAAAGATCTCTCAGAATTAGGTGACTAGCCAACAAAATAAAGACACGTATTGATGTTGATAAATGCAAAGGAATGTACATTGGAAAACATAATCCCTACCGTACATATTACATTATGGAGACTTAAGGTCCTTACAGAAAATACACGAAAGGCAATGAATGGACTTATTTCAAAGGGAATTCAATCTGACCCACGTCATTTTTGTAAGACTGCAGAAAAATAGCTCTCCGCAGCCTAGCAAGCTGAGAATGAACTACCCAACGTCCCTGACTTGGACCAAGATGCAGTGGAAGGACCAACTGGATTTCTACTTGGGGGAGCCGATTGTGCTCCTGATGCAGCTCTGAATCACCTCGACATTCACGCTCATTGCACCACTGAGACACAGGATACAGGGAGTGTAATGTGCATCGATGGGATTGGCCCGAACAATAATAATGCCCCGCCCTGGGAAAGCAGCAGCCTCAAAAGCAGAATTTACTAAGGCAATCCAGTTTGTTTGATAATTAATTGGGACTTTGTGTAAAAAATGCATCATCAAGCATCTCGGCAGTCCTCGAAACTGTATAAAAGGGCTCAAGGCTCAGAATTCTTCCAAACGCTTCTCTGGACTTCATCTCCTCGGTGATCTCGGTAAGTCCAATTTGACTCTATCTCTTTCTCCTCTGAGTGGTGGCACAGTAGGGTCTCTGTCCATTTCAGACTGAATACGGCATTGCCTCCCTGTGATACTTCTCCCAGATGGTGTTGTTCTTCCGTCATTATCTTGTCTTGTGATTCAGTTCAGGTTGTGGCGGATTCATGATTTGAAGCCAAAGGTGGGGATTTTAGGAGCACTCTATGGAATGGCAAAATATGTTTCCTGTGAACTGGAAACTGAATTAAGGCTTTTAAACCTTGAAAGTAACTTTGGAAAATGCTTTAGCCATTGGTCACTTACCTAACTGTGAAAGAAACTTTCCCAGGTTAGTCTATACACGGCCAATTCAGCGCTCTCCTTCTGCCTTGTAAAAGAGCTGCTACCCCTCTCTTTTGGGGGTGGGAGAATTCTTAAACTGCCAGGTGGTGGGAACCAGTGAACCAGTGTCTATGTTCTCCTGAGCAGAAACAGCCACTGAAGATGTGTCTCCTCAGCTGGGGTAATTTTTGTTCACTCCATTGAAGTCACTGGGCCTGCGCTCATTGTACCCCAGTCCAGGATCATTTCGATGGGGAAAGATTCCGTTCAAGCGCTGGTGACTCCCACGATTTGGAAAAGCAAAGATCCACGCTATGAACCCAGACACACCTGGCTTGCATGCAGAGGTTGACTCCTCCAAAGACAGGAAAGGGGTAGCATAATCTCAGCCAGAGCCATTTGAGAAAGGTCTTAAATGGACACAGCAGTCCTTGCTGTCCATCAGTTACATAGGTACACAGCTTCCCAAAGGCTGCTTTCAGGAAAACTCATTGAGAAGGTTTCAAAGGGGCCTTTGGGTGCCGGTTTTGTGTCAGGGGAGAACAGGCAGAGAAAGAAGAAATAGGAACAAATACAGACCCATGAAGAAGGGGTTAAATCCACTCCTCCTCTGTCTCTCAGGCCCCATGTAGAGCCCACTACAATAGGAACCGAGCTCTGAGACCACCCTTCCAGTAACAGCTTCTCTTTATTTTGTCCCCTGCTGTGTGTTTCAGGTTTCCCTCCATCACACAAAGATGGCCTGCTCCAGCCTGAGCTATCCGGAATGCGGGGTGGCCTGACCCAGCCCTGTTTCCGGCACCTTCAACGAGCCGTGCGTGAGGCAGTGCCCTGACTCCCAAGTGCTGATCAGACCCTCGCCGGTCGCCCTGACCATCCCAGGGCCCATTATGAGCACCTTTCCTCAGCACAGCGAAGTGGGAGCTGTAGGAGCTCCTCTGGTGGGATCCGGCTACGGGGGCTCGTTCGGTGCGGGAGGACTGTCCGGCTCTGGAGCTGGTTACGGGGGATTGTCTGGCTTGGGAGGATCAGGTGGTTATGGGGGACTTTTCGGTTACGGAGGACTCTGTGGAGGTCGTTCTGGTTACGGGGGAGGTTATGGCAGCGGGGTATCTTGTCATAGGTTCCTCAGTGCAAGCGGCTCCCCATGTTAGACAAGGCAGGAATCTCTATGGCCAAAGGAAGACCGGGAAATGAACAGCAACCGATAGATTCCGATATCAATTTCACAAATGCCGTGCCAGCTTGGCTCCAGCTGCGCTCCACGCTAGCAGTATCTCCCCAGCCCCGTTCTCTCAAGGACCTATTTCTAATGTCTTGCTAGGAACTCTTTCTGCCAATGCTTTCCCAGCCGCATCCTTCGTCTCTTGTGCTCTTTTAGACTCACTCAGAATTACACTCACCGTGTTTGTAATAAGCCCACAGTGGGAAGGGAACAGGGGCTTAAGATAGGCACCAGTGGCATATCTTATGTGTTGTCTAATATAGATGCACTGGAGGTGAGACGTTCTTTTCGTTTCTTGGAGCTGCAGGAGGAAGGGGGTGATGGTTCAGCCCATATTAAAACACTGGGAATCCGTTCTTCCTGCTTTGTGTTATCGCTCTCTGTAATTGTGTATTGCAAATTTCATTCACATTAAAAACTCTTCTGCATCAGAATATCCGTCTTGTGGTTTTACTTCTTCCTTCCCTGTTTGTGAATTGGCCTGGATTAAACTCCTGCCTGCAGTTCAGGCAGCCGTAGGGAATTCTCAAATTGCAATTTTGGAAGCTTTGCCATGATGGGAGAATGAAGTCACTGAGAGGGCTCGTGGTATTATACAGGCCACTGCACGGGTGTTGTATTCCTCCTTGTATTGCCTGTGTTAGCAAAGAGCCTTTTCCTGCAAAGATTTACACAGATTTTCCCTTTAAATGGCTACGTGGGTTCTTTTTTCAGTGTAAGAAAACCAATCCCTGGTATATCTGCACAGCAGCATTATTTGGGTTTTAGTTTAGTTGAAAAGTTTTATAGAATGTCAAGTGTACCTAGCCCTTTCCAACTCCCCCTCTAAACTCCCTCAGGAAACCGCCTGTTAGCTGCCCCTGTTTGCAATGCTCCCTGGTTGCTTACTAGCAGGCTTTACAAAGCCCTGGCTATCCTGATAGCCCCACCTCCTGGCCTCGGCTTGACCAATGAACACAGGGTTCTAGATTTCACATCCTCGTTTAGAAGCTCACAGCTCCCAACTGCCAGCCACAGCACACACACACACACACACACACAGCTCAGCACATGAATCTCCAAACAAACAAGCAGACAAACAGAAGCTCAGCACACAGTTTCTTTCAGGCAACCAGCAAGTAACCCCCACACACAAACACACACACTACAGAGAGACACTTACCTCAAGAGTCCCGTAATTGTTCCTCCTTCACCTGGAGAACTCCCTCATAAACCTCCCTGTTCGCAAAGCTCTAGACCTTTCTCTATACCTTTTAAAGGTCTGGTCTACAGCATGGAATTATTTTGAAATAAACTTCCTTATTTTGAAATAAGAGGGGGAGCGTCCATACTACCAACCCGTTGTTCCCCGAGGAAAGCAGGCGGAGAGATTTCAAAATCAATGGCCTGATATTTGGAAATAAGGCTTATTTCAAAATAGTTATAGCTCCGCTGTAGCTCTTTGGAAAAAACGACTCCCCAGAGTAATTTGAATGAATTACTCCCCAGGGCTTCCTGGGGCTCTAGGTCAAGGTAGCACGTCCACAGTAAGGGAGCTTGCCTCGGACTAAATTCGAAACTCCCCTGTAGTGGGGGGGGTGGGATTCCTGCACCGCACATGATCAGACTTGAAATGTCCATGTCTCCCATTCCTTAGGACATTGATTATCCTCGTATGTAAAGAAGTCTGGGTGCGAGACTTGACCTGCTCCGTGCCGCAGTTGACAAATCTGAAAAAATTCTGCACTATTGGGTCACCAGGACCCGCCAGAGAGAGACGTGTTTCCAGGCAGAGAAAACGTTGCACATGCAGAGCAGGGGGCAATTTCATCCTAACGGGTGACATGCTTAAAAGCAAGGTTTTGATGCTTGGCTGATATTCTGTGATTTACATCGCTACCACACATATAGAAATTATGTACATAGGATAGATAGTAGTCCTTTGGAGAAGTGTTGTCGTCCCTTTGGAGAAGAATGTTTGAGGCCAATATCCCAGGATGCTCACTTTTGTAACAAGAGATGTCCCTAACCTTCTGTGACGTAGTGGGGGGTATCTGGCTAGTTCCTATGCTGGCTCTGTGGTAATCCCCAATGGCTGCCATCGGTACCACAGCCCAGAAGGATGAGTCATTATGCAAAGAGGGTCTCTCAACCTGTCTGACCAGCTACCCCCCAAGGAGAGAGACAAAGGAAGGGGAATGCTGCCTGGCTGGGGCAGGGTTGGAAGAGTTAGGTTAGTTTCTGTCTGGGATCATGGAGGAACCAGCCTAAGCCAGGGGCTGGGATTTAGGGGCCCAGTCTCCCCATCTCAAGGGGGCTGAGGCATCCTAGACCTGCCCTGTAACCAGATTACATCGGTGCTGTGCTGTGCTGTGCTGTATCCTGGAGAAGGAATAAACTCCCTCCATTCTACGGGCTGGTGGAGTCTGTTCGTGCCATTACGGGGTGCAGGAGTCAGGGGACCCCAACGCGTCGTCACACTGGTGTCAGGAGTGGGATGCTCTGCACCCCGTGGATGGAGCATCCAGCGGCGACTAGGCGCAGTAGAAGCAAGAGCCGTGAACCAGGCGTGCTGGAAACAGAGCGAGCGGTTCCTGAGAATCGTGGGGCACAGCAGCACTAGACTGGTGAGTCTGCACCGAGGACCAGCGGGAGATGGCCTATACCCAACTCCTGAAGGCAGAGCTGGTGAAGCTGTGCAGAGAGAGGGCTTGCCTGTGCGGAGCGCAACCAAGGCCCAGCTGATTGCCCGGCTGGAAGAGAATGACCAGCCACAGGGCTGGGATCCTGTCCCCGTGGGGAACAGCCAGACCCCACTGGGAGCGTGTCAGGCTCGGAGGGGCGGAGCGCTGGAGGCCGCCGAAGAGACCGGACTGCCTCCCAGGGAGCACTGCAAGCCGTAGTCCGCCCAGGGGTCCAACCCCTCGGAGCTGCGGCGGCTAGAAATCCAGCTGCAGATGAAGGTGGAAGTCCAGGACCGTGAGAGCAGCGACAGCATGAGCTGGCCATGGCCGAGCGGAGAAGCGGCAGGGCCCGGCTGCGCCAAGTGCGGGCGGGCCCCAAGGGCCCAGGGCGGCCAGGCGCTTGGAGAAGCTCGTGGTGGCCCAATTGAAGGACATGGGAGACATAGACGGGTTCCTCAGCTCCTTTGAGAGGGCCTGTGGACTGGCAGGTCCCCAGCTGACTGGCTGCAGGAGCTCATCCCGCACTGAACCAGGAAGCTGCCGGGGTGCTCAATCAGCTGGAGGACCTACAGCCAGGGGATTACAACCGAGTCAAGGAGGCCCTGCTGCACAAGTTCGGGCTGACCCCGAGATGTACAGGAAGAAGTTCCGGGGGTGCAGAAGGGGCCACGGGAGACCTATGTGGATCTGGCCTCCCGCCTGGCGCAATACTGCCGCAAGTGGGTGTCTGGAGTCGGAGCCCAGACTGCAGAGGGGCTGCTCAAGCTGTTCATGATGGAGCAGTTCTATGAAGCATGCACACCCAGTCTGAGGCTGTGGCTCAAGGACCGAAGACCAGAGACCCCCCAGGAGGCCGGGAGACTGGCAGATGAGTTCACGGAGAGCCGGTCCGGGTGTGAACGGGAGTCCCGGAGAGAAAGGGAATCGCACAGAGACCGGATGTCGGCTGAGCGACGGAGGGAGTCAACTACGAGGCGAGCCCAAGGAACAGGACGTCTGTGCCCCAGAGAACCAGCCAGGGCCTGGACAGAGACAGCCCAAAGCCTAACTTGCCATCGCTGTGGGCAAAAGGCCACAAAGGGCTCAGTGCACCAGGTCCCATGACCTGGGACTTTCCAGGGTTAACTGGCTGGGGCTGGAGGAAGGGCAGGCTGCCCCAGAGGCAGGGGCTGGCAGGCAAACCTCAGCTCAGAGTGGGGGGAAGGATGCTCAGTGCACCCGCCCTGGGAGGTCTGACCCTCGGAGGCGGATTTCTCCGTGTACCGGGTGGGGGCAGGACGGCCCCTGCGGAGCGAGTGCCTCATACCCCTGGAGGTGGATGGTAGGAAGGTGACGGGTTTCTGGGACACGGGGGCGGAGGTGACGCTGGCCCGATCTGACATAGTGGCCCCAGACCGGATACTACCCCACACGCAGCTGACCCTGAAGGGCATAGACGTGTCCCGTTTAAGGTGCCTGTAGCCAGGGTGCGTCTGAAATGGGGGCCAAGGAAGGTCTCAAGGAAGTGGGGTGCACCGCACTTGCCCATGGAGGTGCTAATGGGGAATGACCTAGAGGAGTGGCCCCAGGAATCCCAGCGGGCTCTAGTCACCGCCCGTAGCCAGAGCCAGCGAGGGGCTGGCAACCTGGATCCAGGGAAGGACTCCTGGCAGGGTCCTCAGGGTCCCATCACCGTGGACACGGGGTCCAGCCAAGCGGGGACCCCGGACCTAGGCAAAGGTGGGGAACAGGTCCCGATCCCTGCCCCAGCGGCTGAATTCCAGGCTGAGGTGCAGGCAGACCCCTCCTTGCAGAGGCTGAGGGCGAGGCTGGCCTCCGTGCAGCTCAGCCCCTGGGGAGAGGAGGCCAGGAGAGATTCCTGTGGGAGCGGGATTCCTGTTCCGGGAATGGCTTCCCCCAGGAAGGTGAGGGCATGGGGTCCAGCGGCAGCTGGTCGTCCCCCAAAGTATCACCTCAAGCTGCTGTATTTGGCCCATAACGTCCCCTTTGCGGGCCACCGGGGATCCGGAGCACCCGGCTGAGGCTGCTCAACACTTCTACTGGCCGGGAATATTCGCAGCCGTGCAGCGGTACGGCCGGTCCTGCGACTCCTGCCAGAGGCGGGAAGGCCCAAGACAGGAGAAAGCTGCTCAGGGGCCCCTACCCTGTATAGAGGAGCCTCTGGGCTTGCTGAGAGAGTTATGGGAGGAAGACCTCCCGGGATGGAGCGTCGGGGGTGGAGGCCGCCCTGGCTGTCCAGAGAAGGCTCGCTGGGCTCATGGCCCGGCCGAGAGACCCTGGCCAGAGATCAAGGCCAGCGGAAGGATGGGTGCGACCACCGAGGACAGGCCTGTCAGTCGCCCTGGAGCGATGCAGCGAGTGGACAGAGGGAAGCCAGTTCATGTGGGGCCTCGCGGCCGGCCCGAGTCAAGGAGCACCCGTGTCCCCAGGGCGGGTTCCCACGCAGAGGACCCGAACTTCCCTAGGTCACGAGCGGAGTGACCCTGCTCAGTTCGCTCTCGGAGGGGGGAGAACTGTGACGTAGTGGGGGTATCTGGCTAGTTCCTATGCTGGCTCTGTGGTAATCCCCAATGGCTGCCATCGGTACCACAGCCCAGAAGGATGAGTCATTATGCAAAGAGGGTCTCTCAACCTGTCTGACCAGCTACCCCCAGGAGAGAGACAAAGGAAGGGGAATGCTGCCCTGGCTGGGGCAGGGCTGGAAGAGTTAGGTTAGTTTCTGTCTGGGATCATGGAGGAACCAGCCTAAGCCAGGGGCTGGGATTTAGGCCCAGTCTCCCCATCTCAAGGGGGCTGAGGCATCCTAGACCTGCCCTGTAACCAGATTACATCGGTGCTGTGCTGTGCTGTGCTGTATCCTGGAGAAGGAATAAACTCCCTCCATTCTACGGGCTGGTGGAGTCTGTTCGTGCCATTACGGGGGTGCAGGAGTCAGGGGACCCCAACGCGTCGTCACACCTTCTAGATTTGAAATCCTCCTTAAGAAGTTCACAGCTTCCAACTGCCGGCCACAGCACACGGTCCTTCGAAGAAACAGCTCAGTACATGAATCTCCAAACACACAGACAGACAAACACAATCTCAGCACACAGGTTCTTTCAGGCAACCTGCAAGTAACCCACATGCACAAACACACACACTACAGAGAGCTACTTACCTCGAGGGTCCTGTAATCATTCCTCCTTCAGCTGCAGAATTTCCTCACAAAACTCCCTTTTATCTGCCCCTGTTCGCAAAGCTCTAGACCTTTCTCTATACCTTTTCTAGCCCTTGTCAACACGAGGAAGTTATTTCAGAATAGGCAAGGTCCCATGGAAAGCAAGATTAAGAGGAAAAACAACTGAAGAGAGTTGGCAGTTTTTCAAAGGGAAATTATTACGGGCCCAAAAGCAAAGTATTCTGCTACGTAGGAAAGATAGAACGTCTGGCCAAAGACTACCTTGGCTTAACCAGGAGATCTTGCATGAACTAAAAATCAGAAAGGAGTCCTATAAAAAAGGGAAACTAGGTCAAATTACAAAGGATGAATATGAGCAAACACTACAGGTAAGCAGGGACAAGATTAGAAAGGCAAAGCACAAAACGACCTCAAACTAGCTAGAGACAGAAAGGGTAACAAGAAGACATTTTATAAATATAGTAGACGCAAGAGGAATACCAAAGACAGGGTGGGCCCGTTGCTCAGAGAAGAGGGAGAAGCAACAACAGGAAACATGGAAATGGCAGGGTGCTGTGACTTGTTTGTTTCGGTCTTCACCAAGAAGTCTGATGATGAAGGAATGCCTAACATAGCGGATGCTGGTGCAAATGGGTATGTTTAGCAGATCAAAGAAAAAGAACAAGCTAAGAATGTCTTAGAAAAGTTAGATGTCTGCGAGTCAGCGGGGCCTGATGAAATGCATCCTAGAATACTCCAGGAGCTGATAGAGGAGATAGCGGAGCCTTTAGCTAGCATCTTTGAAAAGTCATGGAAGACAGGAGATATTCCAGAAGACTGGAAAAGAGCAAGCGTGGTGCCCATCTGTCATGACCATGAGGGATGGGGAGCAACCTGGGGACTAAGGGGTTAACTGTACCTACGCCAGGTAGCAGTCAGCCAATAACAATGCAGATAGGGATTTCAAACTCAGACAAAGGAATTTTTGGGTTTTTCCCTCCTTTGTCCCTGAGCAGTTTCTCTCCAGATACTGAGGGGCACAGACGTCATGTCTCTCTCCAAGAAAAGACTCTTCACTAGCTGTGAGGTGGATAAAGTTTGGATAAATCTGTTAGGATTTATTGTTTTATGGTTTGGGAATGGGAATCTGATGTCTGTGCATTTAAAAAATGGGGTTTCCTCTCTTTTGTAACTAAGTTTTGTTCCCCATGGGAAAATTCCCCGTGAGTTTATTAATTGGTGGCTCTTACCATCTAGCCAATCCAGCTATGCCTGTAACAGGCGTAGTGTGGTTGTAGGGTAAATTGAGGCAGTCCATGGTATCTTGCTGAGAACTGACAAACTCAAATCTGAAAGTATTAGGCCAGCCCTGGGAAACATACAGTACAACAGTTACTGTGACCCTGATTCCCATGGCAACTACATTCCAAAGGGGCTTCTCTCACTCTGATAAGGCCTGGCTGGTATCAGCCAGGCTGCGCGGATTTCACTGTTTCTTGTGCTTTCAGATTAATGGGCGTGAATCTCAAGGACTGTGCCAGGACGGGGATGGAGTCATCCGTCCCGCCTAGACATCACAAGTTCGACTACCAGGCTTACAGCAATATATTCATTCTGGGGGCTGCCATCCTGTTTATGTTGGCTTATTTAGCTTGTTAGAAATAACTACTTGTATTAGTGATAATATGTTTAATTGGCAATGGGCAGAGATACTGTGTAACTGTCGTAGTTCATTGGCTTATGTGCATATCTTTATTTCCGGTGCTAGACCTATCAAATCACTTCCCCTCCGCCCATCTGCTACCTATATAATCGAATGTATGTTTTGGTTAAGTGAGTGCTCACCGGGTTAACCCCTGGTGGGTACTCCACCAGCTGTGTGAACCAATACATCCTCTGCTTGTTTTCACCTGCACCCAGTGTGTCCAAGACATTATTCCCTAAAGTGGTGATAATCAAAGTGCTTTCCTTTTTATCAACCTGGTATTGCTTAATTGTTGTGTCCTGGGTTTACAATTGGCTGAGATTTCCCAAGTGATCTCTTCCCTGGTTTGCTCACCATTCCTTGGGTGGTGGCAGCGGATTTTTATCCCCAACATCTAGGTTTGGAAGATTTTGGGGGGAAGCTTTATACCAAAGCCTGGAAAGAGAAGGTTTTTTGGGTACTTTTGTGGGCCCCCACTTCTGCATTTATCATGCCAGAGTGGGGATTTAGCCTTGAGATAGTGACCTAGTGGTGGGATGATATTGAGAACCCAGGATTTTCAAAGGACACAGGTTTTTCTTTTGAGTTGCAAGCTTTGTAGTTTTTTTTTCTCTTGGTTTTTCTTTTCTTTTCTTTTGTTTTCTCTGCTGCCTTGGGGAGAGGCAGACAGAAGGTTAGCCTAAAGCCACACGCAGCCCATCCAACCCAACCAGTATCTTTTGTTCTAGCTTTCAGGATAACTGGATAGTTAGACAAGTTAAGGCATGATGTCCAGCTGTAGGACAGATTCATACCCCAAGGAGAGGGCAGGAGCAAGGTAGAGCAGCCCTCCTCTCCCCTCACCAGGACCTTCTACATGGGATTATGCCTTAAAAACAGGCAGACCTCTAACTGAGAAAGAGATGGAGTTTTCCTACACATAGAGCAGCACCAAAGAGAAGGCGAGGAGAAGGAAGAGGTGAAGGGCGCACAACACGAAGCTGAGGAGAAACAAGAGGCGAAGCGCGCACAACAGGAGCCTAGGAGAAGCACGCCCAACACGAACCCGAGGAGAAGCGCGTGGAGAAGCAAGAGCTGAAGAGTGCGCAACGCGAAGCCGAGAGGAAGCGAGAGGCGAAGAGCACACAACGAGAAGCCGAGGAGAAGCCCGCCCAACGCGAAGCCGAGAGGAAGCGAGAGGCAAAGAGCACGCAACGAGAAGCCGAGGAGAAGCGCGCCAAACGCGAAACCGAGAGGAAGCGAGAGGCAAAGAGCACACAACGAAGCCGAGAGAAGCCCGCCAACGAAGCCGAGAGGAAGCGAGGCGAAGAGCACACAACGAGAAGCCGAGGAGAAGCCCGCCAACGCGAGGAAGCGAGGCAAAGAGCACGCAACGAGAAGCCGAGACGAGAGGCAAAGAGCACACAACGAAGCCGAGGAGAAGCCCCGCCCAACGCGAAGCCGAGAGGAAGCGAGAGGCGAAGAGCACGCAACGAGAAGCCGAGGAGAAGCCCGCCCAACGCGAAGCCGAGAGGAAGCGAGAGGCAAAGAGCACGCAACGAGAAGCCGAGGAGAAGCGCGCCAAACGCGAAACCGAGAGGAAGCGAGAGGCAAAGAGCGCGCAACGAGAAGCCGAGGAGAAGTGTGCCCAACGAGAACATCTGGAGAAGCTAGCACAAATAAAGGCCAAACTGAGGCAAGCAGAAGCGGAGGCACAGGCGAGGATGGCTAAGCGAAGGCCACACTTGAAATGGTGAAAGCTAAGCAGCTGAGAACATCACCAGCTAAGCACCCTGCTCCCATGAATGCTGCAGTCACTGTTCAACATCCCAAGGAACTCCAGACCCAGAGAGTGGGAGAACAACAGAGACGGATTCTCCCAGGAGTTCAGTGTACATGGGGTGTGATTATGACAGGGCTGGTACCTTCACCCAGCCCCAGATAAAGTTTTGGGGTACTTTTGCGGGTCCCCTCTTCTGCATTTATCATGCCAGAGTGGGGATTTAGCCTTGACACCATCTATAAAAAGGGAAATAAGAACAACCCAGGAAACTACACACCAGCCAGGTTAACTGCTGTGCCAGGGAAGATAAAGGAGCAAGTAATTAAGGACTCCATCTGCAAACATCTGGAAGGTAATAAGGTGATAGGGAAGAGGCAGCATGGATTTGTAAAGAACAAATCATGTCAAACCAATCTGATGGCTTTCTTTGATGGGATATCGAGCCTTGTGGGTAAGGGAGAAGCGGTGGACATGGCATACCTGGACTTTAGTCAGTCATTTGTCACGGTCTCGCATGACATTCTTATCAATAAACTAGGGAAATACAACCGAGATGGGGCTACTAGAAGGTGGGTGCATAACTGGCTGGATAACTGTTCTCAGAGAGTAGTTGTGCCCTTCCAGCAGGATTGTGAAGAATTAATAACAAGTCGATTCCTGCAGGGATCTGTTTGGGGACCGGTTCTGTTCAATATCATCAACAATTTAGATATCGGCATAGAGAGGACGCTTATTCCATTTGCAGACGATACCAACCTGGGAGGGGTTGCAACTGCTTTGGAGGATAGGCTCATAATTCAAAATGATCTGGACAAACTGGAGAAATGCTCTGAGGTAAATAGGATGAAGTTTAATGAGGAGAAGAGCAAAATGCTCCACCTAGGAAGGAACAATCATGTTCACACACACAGAATGGGAAGCGACTCTCTAGGAAGGAGTAATGCAGAAAGGGATCTAGGGCTCATCATGACTTTTCAAAGATGATAGCTAGAGGCTAGCTTTAGCTAGTTTGAGCTCGTGTTGAGCCTCCTCCCTTCTAATCATGTCCCTGCACGCCTGCGTGCCTGTATTGTTTGCTCATATTCATCCTTCGTAATTTGACCTCGTTTCCATTTTTTATAGGACTCCTTTTTGATTTGTAGATCATGCAAGATCTCCTGGTTAAGCCAAGGTGGTCTTTTGCCAGACTTTCTATCTTTCCTATGCAGCAGAATACTTTGCTTTTGGGCCCATAATAATGTCCCTTTGAAAAACTGCCAACTCTCTTCAATTGTTTTTCCTCTTAGTCTAGCTTCCCATGGGGCCTTGCCTATTCTGAAATAACTCCCTAGTGTCGACAAGAGCTACAAAAGTACAGAGACAAGTCTAGAGCTCTGTAAACAGGGCCACAAAATAGAGAGTTTCGTGAGGGAATTCTCCAGGTGAAGGAGCAATCATTGCAGGCCTCTTGGGGTAAGTGGCAGTCTGTAGTGTGTGTGTGTTTGGGGCTTGCTGGTTGCTTGAAAGAAACTCTGTGCTGAGCTTCTGTGTGTGTGTGTGAGTGTGTGTGTCTGTCTGTGTGTTTGGAGATTCATGTGCTGAGCTGTTTGTTTCAAGGACCATGTGCTGTGGCTGGCAGTTGGAAGCTGTGAGCTTCCTAACGAGGATTTGAAATCTAGAACCCATTGGTCAGGCCTTAGCCAGAGGAGGGGGTTTCAGGAAGGCCAGGGCTTTGTAAAGTCTGCTAGTAAGGGACCAGGGAGCGTTGCGAACAGGGGCAGCTAGCAGGCAGTTTCGTGAGGGAGTTTAGAGGGGGAGTGGGAAGGGGCTAGGTACACTTGACATTCTATGAAACTTTTCAACTAAACTAAAACCCAAATAATGCTGCTGTGTAGATAGAGCCATGGGCTTGGTTTTCTCACAATTAAAAAAGAACCCACTTAGCCATTGAAAGTGAAAATCTGTGTAAATCTTTGCAGGAAAAGGCTCTTTGCTAACACAGGCAATACAAGGAGGAATACAACACCCATATAGTGGCCTGTATAATGCCACAAGTCCTCCCAGTGGCTTCATTCTCCCATCATGGCATAGCTTCCAAAATTGCAATTTGAGAATTCCCTACGGCTGCCTGAATTGCAGGGATGAATTTAATCCAGGCCAATTCACAAACAGGGAAGGAAGAAGAAGTAAAACCACAAGGCGGATATTCTCATGCAGAAGAGTTTTTAATGTGAATGAAATTTGCAATACACAATTACAGAAAGCAATAACACAAAGCAGGAAGAACGGATTCCCAGTGTTTTAAGACGGGATGCGAACCATTAGCCCCTTCCCTCAGATGCACTGGATATGAGAAGAACTTTTCCCTTTGTTGGAGATTCAAGGTTGGACAACACATAAAATGTGCAATGGATGCCTTTCTTAAGGCCCCTGTTTCCTTCACTCTGCGGGCTTAGTGCAAACACAGTGAGTGTAATTCAGAGTGAGTCCCAATGAGCATAAGAGAAGAAGCATGTGGTTGGGAAAGCATTGGCAGAAAGAGTTCCTAGCAAGACATTAGGAATGGGTCCATGAGAAAAAGGGGCTGGGCAGATACAGCTCGCATGCAGATCAGCTGGAGCCAGGCCGGCACGGCCCTTCTGAAATCGATATCAGAATCTGTCGGTTGCGGTTCATTTCCAGGTCTTTTCTTTGGCCATAGAGATTCCTGCCGTGTCTAACATGGGGAGCCACTTGCACTCAGGTACCTATGACAAGATACCCCGGTGCCGTAACCTCCCCTGTAACCAGAACGACCTCCATAACCACAGAGTCCCCCGTAACCGAGAAGTCCCCCATAACCACCTGATCCTCCCAAGCCAGACAATCCTCCATAACCAGCTCCAGACCCAAACAGTCCACCCGCACCAAAGGAGCCCCCGTAGCCGGATCCCACCAGGGGGACTCCTACAGCTCCCACTTCACTGTGCTGAGGGAAGGTGCTCATAATGGGCCCTGGGATGGTCAGGGCGACCGGCGAGGGCATGATCAGCACTTGGGAGTCAGGGCACTGCCTCACGCACGGCTCGTTGAAGGTGCCGGAAACTGGGCTGGGTCGGGCCACCCCGCATTCCGGATAGCTCAGGCTGGAGCAGGCCATCTTTGTGTGGATGGAAACCTGAAACACACAGCAGGGAACAAAATAAAGAGAAGCTGTTACTGGAAGGGTGGTCTCAGAGCTCGGTTCCTATTGCAGTGGGCTCTACATGGGGCCTGAGAGAAAGAGGAGGAGTGGATTTAACCCCTTCTTCATGGGTCTGTATTTCTTCCTATTTCTTCTTTCTCTGCCTCTTCTCCACTCACACCAAACCTGACCCCAAAGTGTGTCTTTGAAACCTTCTCAATGATTTTCCCTGAAATCAGCATTTGGGAAACTGTGTACCTATGTAACTGATGGACATCATGGGCTACTGTGTCCATTTAAGACCTTTCTCAAATGACTCTGGCTGCGATAACGCTAACCCTTTCCTGTCCTTAGAGGAGTCAACCCAGGTGTGTTTGGTTTCTTAGTTTGGATCTTTGCTTTTCCAAACCTTGGCAGTCACCAACACTTGAACGGAATCTTTTTCTTTCCCCGTAGAAACACCCTGCTGGCGTAAAAGGAGTGTAGGCCAAGTGACTTCAATGCAGTAAACAAAAGTTACGCCATCTGAGGAGCAGCATCTTCCATGGCTGTTTCCGCTCAGGAGAACATAAAAACTGGTCACTGGTTCCCACCACCTGGCAGCTTAAGAATTCTCCCATCCCCAAAAGAGAGGGGTAGCAGCTCTTTTACAATGCAGGAGGAGTGCTCAATTGCCCATGTATAGACTAACCTGGGAAAGTTTCTTCCACATCTAGGGAGGTGACCAATGGCTAAAGGACTTTATGAACTTACTTAAAGCTTTAAATGCCTTAATGGAATTGCAACACATATTTCCTATGAACTTGAAATAGACTTGAGTGCTCCAAAATCCCCACCATTGACTTCAACTCATACATTCACCACAATCTGCAACTGAAGCACTACACAAGATAATGAGGGAAGAACAACACCATCTAGGATCAGAGTCACAGAGAGGCAATGCCCTATTCAGTCTGAAATGGACATAGACCCTCCTGTGCCATCTCTCAGAGGAGAAAAAGATGGAGTCAAATTGGACTTACCGAGATCACCGAGGGGATGAAGTCCAGAGAAGCGTTTGGAAGAGTTCTGAGCCATGAGCCCTTTTATACAGTTTCGAGGACTGCCGAGAAGCTTGATGATGCATTTTTTACACAAAGTCCCAATTAATTATCAAACAAACTGGATTGCCTTGGTAAATTCTGCTTTTGAGGCAGAATGCTTTTGAGGCTGCTGCTTTCCCAGGGCGGGGCATTATTATTGTTCCGGCCAATCCCATAGATGCACATTGCACTCTGCATTCCCTGTGTCTCGGTGGTGCAAGGGGAGTGACCGGGGTCCTGATGCAGCTCTGAATCACCTCGACAATCTGGTCTCGTAAGCAGAAATTCAGTTTGGTCCTTCCACTTCCTCTTGGTCTAAGTCAGGGACACGGGACAATTCCTTCTCAGCTTGCTAGGATGCAGAGGACTAGTTTCCTGCATTCTTACGAATGTGAGTTGGGTCAGATCCAATTCCCTTTGAAATCAGTCAGAATAAGTCCATTGCCTTGAGCGTGTTTTCTGTAAGGACCTTAACTCCCTAACTCTCCGTTTGGCGTGGGGAAAGAACAATGCTGTAGGAATCTATATTCCCACTTGAACCTTCCTTCTCTCTCTTACCAGAGACTTAAATTCAACTAGCGCCTCTTAGCGGACACTCTCCCAAAGTGAATTGCACCCAACAGTGACGAAAGCCTGAGCTACGACCTCCCGCTGTGTCACCAACGCTCTCTCAAAGGGCTGCATTAAGATGATATCCTCATGGGTCACGGGAAGGGATGGAGGCCTGGGACAGGAAGCAGATCTCTTTGATAGAAAGCTTTTGAATGAAGCCCTGGAACGTGGCCTCCATCAGAAACGTTCTCTCTGTGACTGAGCTGACAGAAAAGCGAGGTCTTGTAAGACAATGCAGCTCACTCTGCCCTGGAAGAAGCCCAGAAGAGATGGAGATCAGGGCTTCTCGGTGAAGGAGGAGCTGGCTACGAGAGGAGATCGCACACGTGGCAGAAAACATCCCTGCAAGCAAATGAATGAGGTTTTCATTCTAGAATGCATCCTTAAGAGTGTTCACTACATCCAGAGAAGAAGGTGGAAATGGCTTGCTTTCATTTTGTGTCCCTGAAGCGACTGTGCTGATTTCCACCGAGAGGGAATCTTCTCTTTTCTATCAGAATATACTTTAAACAGCAAATGAAAAATTACATTTGAATGAAAATAAAATAGCCCATATTCCGTGAATCTCTGTCATGACCCAATGAAAGAGTTGCCACAAGACACTTTGGCGTCCATTTTTTTTAAAGTGACTCGATTGCTCCTTGCAGAGGCGTGTAACACCAGAATCATTTACCGCTTTTTAAGACTCTGCCCCTTTGCCTGTATGAAGCACCCATGAGTGTTCTGAGGTCCTTTGAAATCATCATTTTGAAGAAGGCTCTATAATTTCCAGCATTAATACCTTCATATGCCTGTTTAATAGGGGTTGAGAAGAAAAGCACAATGAGGCAAAAGTCACGTGAGTGTGAGATGCAGAAACAGAAACATAGCCTCATATTTATGACTCATCCTTCTTCTCCAAAGAGACTACAATCAATGCTATGTCCATCATTTCTATTTATGTGGTAGCGATGTAAATTACAGCATATATCCCAAGCATCAAAAACTTACCGTCACCATTGTGATGACATCACCCACTGCTCTGTGTGTGCAACTATTTCTCTCCCTGGAAACACAGTCTCTCTCTCTGGCGGGTCATGGTGATGCAACAGTTCAGAATTCTTTCAGATCTGTCAAATGCGGCACGGTGCAGGTCAAGTCTCGCACCCAAACTTCTTTACATGCGAGGATAATCAATGTCCTAAAGAATGTCAGGTGTGGATATTTCACCAATAACACCCCCCACATTGGCTTCGAATGGGAAAACCTTTGATACCATCCAATTTAAACCCACTCAAATGGAAAAAGCCATGAATGAGCCAACACCTGCAGATGAAGGGAGTGAAACCAGACTACAGATCTATTGATTGTTGATCTTGCTTCACACTTACATCAGACAATGTTTCACCCAACACTGCCCCTTAACTCATCCAACCAAAATAAGAAAAGGCCCGAGTAAGCCTCTTAAAGAGATACTCTCAGGGGAGGGATGTGTTTCAAAGTGGCGAAGGGTAAGTGTCCAGTGGGGATCAAGAGATTCAGGTTAGTAGCAGTCATGAGTAGTCCCAATTCTTACTATTTGTTTTCTTTCGCCAGCCATTCCCTGTCTGACCTTCACCTTAACGTGGCTCCATGGACCACTGTGGCAAACTGGTGTAATTGTAACTTTCATGGCACGTTGTCTGAGTCTTCCACAGATCCAAGCATTTAAAGCACTTCACAACCACTCATTAAGATTTATATGGCCAAAGACTTGTATTGTTATAGGAGTAATAACATTTATTGGGATTACGGGTTCACTTCAAAAATGTATGTCTATAGTTTACAGGAGAGGGTAGAAAATAAGTTAGAGGTAAGAAGAGATGAGAAATGCTCACATAAATGAAAAATGTCCCACTCAATCCCATAATGTCATGGTGGACAGCTAAATAGCGACACGTTTTCCAAGTGTTGATATACAAACGCTAGAAATCTAAGTAATAAGGTGGAATTAGTAGGGTGCCTCCGACTGAACGGGTATATCCCTAGAAGAGGCATCCCAGAAACTTGGTGCAATGAGGATAATGAATGGGACAGAGCCATACCACTGCACAAAATGCATCATGGGAAGGATATAACAAGTCCTGCTGTGGGACAGTGGCACTTGATGAACGTACTTTATTGGGGAAAAGTCAACAAGTTTCCAGTACAGGCAAGTCATACTTCACTAACCTATGGGAATTTTTTTGAGAGGCTCACCAAGCATAGGGAAAAGGGGTATCCAATGGATATAATGTATTTTTATTTCCAGAAAGCCTTTGCAAGTTACTTCACCAAAGGTTCTGAAGCAAAGCGAGCTCAGTGACTACGTCTAGACTGCAAGCTTCTTTCAAAAGAGGCTTTTTCGAAAGACACTTTCGAAAAAGCCTCTTTCGAAAAAGAGCACCGAGACTACAACCAGTACTTTGGAGGAAGAAAGGCCCAGTCAATCTGGATGCTCTCTTTCGAGAAAGCACAGTTTGCATTACATAGCGCCTTTTTTTGGAAGAGCCCTTTCAAAAAAAGGTGTTCTTCCTCATAAAATGAGGTTTTCCGTGGTCGAAAAAACTGCCACGTTTGCTTGATTTACTTGTGAAAGAATGCGGCAGCAGTCTAGAAGCAGGCAAACTTTTTTTGGAAAAAGTGCACTTTTTTTCGAAAAAACCCTATAGTCTAGACATACACTTTTTGGATAGTTCTCTGAAAACATCCGCACAATGTGCAGCAGCAGTCAAAAAACGCAAACAGAATGTTTGGAATCATTAAAGGTATGTCAACACTGGGAAATTATTCTGAAATAAATAAAATTGATTTAGTAACTGCCGAAGGAGACTTAAAGACTAAAGGTCCTTACAGAAAACACACTAAAGGCAATGGACTTATTTCAAAGGGAATTCGATCTGACCCACGTCACTTTTGTAAGAATGCTGAAAAACAGCTCTCCGCATCCAATGGAGCTGAGAATAAACTGCCCAATGTCCCTGACTTGGACCAAGATGAAGTGGAAGGACCAAACTGGATTTCTGCTTGAGAGAGTCGATTGTGCTCCTGATGCAGCTCTGAATCACCTCTACATTCATTCTCATCGCACCACCGAGACACAGGGAATGTAGAGTGTAATGCACATCGATGGGATTGGCCCTAACAATCATAATGCCCAGCCCTGGGAAAGCAGCAGCCTCAAAAGCAGTATTTACCAAGGCAATTAAGTCTGATAATTAATTGGGACTTTGTGTAAAAAATGCCTCATAAAGCTTCCAGGCAGACCTAGAAACTGTATAAAAGTGCTCACAGATCAGAACTCTTCCAAACGCTTCTCTGGACTTCATCTCCTCAGTGATCTCGGTAAGTCCAATTTGACTCCATCTCTTCCTCCTCCAAGAGACAGCACAGTAGGGCCCATGTCCATTTCAGGCTGAATACGGCATTGCCTCGCTGTGATTCTTATCACAGATGGTGTTGTTTTACCATCATTATCTTGTGCTGTGATTCAGTTGCAGGTTTTGGTGGATTTAGCCTTTGAAGCCAAAGGTGGGGATTTTAGGAGCACTCTATGGAATTGCAAAACATGTTTCCTATTAACTGGAAATTGAATTAAGGCATTTAAACCTTTAAAGTAAGCTCAGAAAGTCCTTTAGCCATTGATCACTTACTTAGATGTGGAAGAAACTTTCCCAGGTTTGTCTACATACAGTCAATTCAGCACTTTCCTCCTGCGTTGTAAGTCTATGTCTACGCTGCACCGTTATTTTGTAATAACACATCTACACTGCAGAGAAGCCTCAAAATTAGTCCGAGGCAGGCTTCCCGAATGTAGATATGTGATCTTGATTTGGAGCCCCAGGAAGAATGGCTTTGGTGAGAGGCTATTTCGGAGTAGCAGGAATGGAGCGTCTACATACGCCTTATTTCAGTATAGACATTATTCTTTGTAGAATGAGCTTTCCAGAAGTTGGAATAAGCCATCCGTTACTTCAAAACTTTTTTGAAATAACATTATTGCTATGTAGATGCTCGCATAGTTATTTTGCAGTAACAGTAGTTATTCCGAAATAACTTTGCTGTGTCGAAACAGCCTAAAAGACCTGCTATACCTCTTTTGAGGGTTGGAGAAGTCTTAAGATGCCAGGTCATGTGAACTACTTTCTATGTTCTTGTGAGCAGAAATACTCATGGAAAATGCTTCTCCTCAGATGGTGTACTTTTCGTTTGCTTTTCCATATCTTGGGAGTCAGCAACACTTGAACGGAATCTTTTTCTTTCCCCATATAAATGACCCTGAACTGGGGTACAATGAGCACAGGCCCAGTGCTTTCAATGGAGCAAAGATCCATGCTATGAACCCAGACACACCTGGGTTGCATGCAGAGGTTGACTCCTCTAAGGAAAGGGACGGATTAGTGTAATCCCAGTCAGGATCGTTTGAGAAAGGTCTTAAATGGACACAGTAGCCCTTGATTTCCATTAGTGAAATATGTACACACTTTCCAAAATGCTGATTTCAGGTAAAATCATTGAGACTTTGGGGTCAGGTTTGGTGTGAGTGGAGAAGAGGCAGAGAAAGAAGAAATAGGAACAAAAACAGACCCATGACCACGGGGGTTAAATCCGCTCCTCCTCTTTCTCTCAGTCCCTGTATAGAGCCCCCTACAATAGGAACCGAGCTAGGAGACCACTCTACCAGTAACAGCTTCTCTTTATTCTATCCCTGTTGTGTTTCAGGTTTACCTCCATCACACAAAGATGGCCTGCTCCAGCCTGAGCTATCCGGAATGCGGGGTGTCCCGACCCAGCCCAGTTTCCGGCACCTTCAACGAGCCGTGCGTGAGGCAGTGCCCTGACTCCCAAGTGCTGATCATGCCCTCACCAGTTGCCATGACCATCCCAGGGCCCATTATGAGCACCTTCCCTCAACACAGTGAAGTGGGAGCTGTAGGAGCCCCCCTGGTGGGATCTGGCTATGGTGGCTCATTAGGTTCAGCAGGACTGTTCGGCTCTGGAGCTGGTTACGGGGGATTGTCTGGCTTGGGAGGATCAGGTGGTTATGGGGGACTTTTCAGGTACGGGGGACTCTGTGGTTATGGAGGTCGTTCTGGTTATGGGGGAGGCTACGGCACCGGGGTATCTTGTCATAGGTACCTGAGTGCAAGCGGCTTGCCATGTTAGACATGGCAGGAATCTCTAAGGCCAAAGGAAAGACCAAGAATTGAACAGCAACCGATAGATTCCGCTATCGATTTCAGAGGGGCCGCGCTGGCCTGGCTCCTGTTGAGCTCCACACAAGCTGTATCTGCCCAGCCCCTTTGTCTCATGGACCCATTTCTAATGTCTTGCTAGGAACTCTTTCTGCCAATGCTTTCCCAGAGACATGCTCCTCTCTTATGCACATTTGGACTCACTCTGAGTTACACTCACTGGCTACGTCTGCACTACAGGCTTTTTGCGCAAGAACAGCTGTTTTTGTGCAAAAACTTGCCAGGTGTCTACACTGCACGTGTGTTCTTGCACAAGTAAATTTAGAGTATAGCATCAGAAAACAGGGCTTCTTCTGGAAGAGGAATAAGCCCTCTTGTGCAAGAGCTCTTCCACAAGAAGGCAGTGTAGACAGGCAACATGATTTTCTTGCGCAAGAAACCCCTATGGCTAAAATGGCCATCAGAGCTTTCTTGCGCAAGAGAGCGTCCACGCTGCCATGGACGCTTTTCTGCAAAAGCACATCTCTTGCGCAAAAGCACATGGCGGTGTGGACGTGCTCTTGTGGAAGACCTTTTGCACAAGAACTCTTGCGCAAACCAGTTCTTGTGCAAGAAGCCTGCAGTGTAGATGTAGCCACTGTGTTTGTACTAATCCTGCAGTGGGAAAGGAAGAGGGGCAGTTGCATATATTACGTGTTGTCCAACCTTGCAGCTCCAAGAAAGGAAAAAGAATTTCTCACATCCAATGCATCTGAGGAAAGGGGTGATGGTTCGCAGCCCATATTAAAACACTGGGAATCCATTCTTTCTGCTTTGTACTATCGCTTTCTGTAAATGTGTATTGCAAATTTCATTCACATTAAAAGCTATGCTGCATCAGAATATCCGTCTTGTGGTTTTCCTTGTTCTTCCTTCCCTGTTTATGAATTGGACTGGATTAAATTCATCCCTGCAAGTCAGGCAGCTGTAGGCAATTCTCAAATTGCAATTTTGGAAGCTATGCCATGATGGGAAAATAACACCACTGTGAGAGTTCATGGTATTATACAGGCCACTGCACGGGTGTTGTATTTCTCCTTGTATTTCCTGAGTTAGCAAAGAGCCTTTTCTTGCAAATATTTACACAGATTTTCACTTTAAATAGCTAAGTGGGTTCTTTTTTCACTGTGAGAAAACCATTCACATGGCTACATCTACACAGCAGCATTATTTGGGTTTTAGTTTAGTTTTAAAGTTTCATAGAATGTCACGTGTACCTAGCCCCTTCCAACTCCCCCTCTAAATTCCCTCATGAAACTCCCTGTTAGCTGCCCTTGTTTGCAACACTCCCTGCTTGCTTACCAGAGGGTTTACAAAGCCCTGGCCTTGCTGAAATTTACAGGCAGCCACTTACTCCAAGCGTCCCGTAATCATTCCTCCTTTACCTGGAGAATTCCCTCACGAAACACCCTGTTATCTACCCCTCTTCACAAAGCTCTATATTTTTCTCTATACCCTTTTTAGTTCTCGTCTACACTAGGGAGTAGAAATAGCTACAGTCCCATGGGAAGCATGACTTTTTTAGCCCTTGTCAACACTAGGGAGTTATTTCAAAATAGGCAAGGTCCCATGGGAAGCAAGACTAGAGGAAAAGCAATTGAAGAGAGTTGGCAGTTTTTCACAGGGACATTACTGAGACTCCAAATGCAAACCATTCCGCTGCATAGGAAAATGGAAAGATGGAAAGTATGGCAAAAAGGAGTCTCGTAAAAAATGGAAACTAGGTCAAATTACAAAGGATGAATATGGGCAAACAATACTGGCATGCAGGGGCACAATCAGAAAGGCAAAGGCACAAAACCAGCTCAAACTAGCTAGAGACAGAAAGGGTAACAAGAAGACATTCTATAAATATTGCAGAAGCAAGAAGAAGACCAAGGACGGGGTTACTCCATTTCTCAGTAAAGAGGGAAAAACACTAATAGGAAACTTGGAAATGGCAGAGGTGCTTAATGATTTATTTGTTTCGGTCTTCACCAAGAAGTCTGATGATGAAGAAATGCCTAACATAGTGGAAATGGGGTAGGTTTAGAATATACAAAAAAAACCAGGTTACAAATTACTTAGAAAAATTAGATATCTGTAAGTCACCAAGGCCTTATAAAGTGCATACTAGAATACTCCAGGAGCTGATAAAGGAGGCATCGGAGCCTTTAGCTCTCATCTTTGATAAATCATGGAAGACGGGAGAGATACCAGAAGACTGGAAAAGGGCAAATCTAGTGCCCATCTATAAAAAAGGAAATAAGAACAACCCAGGTAACTGCAGACCAGTCAGTTTAACTTCTGTGCCAGGAAAGATAATGGATCAAGTAATTAAGGAATTCATCTGCAAACTTCTGGAAGGTAGGTTGGTTTGACATGATTTGTTCTTTACAAATCCATGTAGCCTGTGAGCTATCACCTTATTGATAGCTTTCTTTGATAGGATAACGAGTCTTGTGGATATGGGAGAAGCGGTGGACGTGGCATACCTAGACATTAGTAAGGCATTTGACAAGGTCTTACATGACCTTTTTATTAATAAACTAGGGAAATGCAACGTAGATGGGGCTACTTTAAGGTGGGTACAGAACTGAATGGATAACCATTCTCAGAGAGTAGTTATTAATGGTTTCACAATCATTGTGAAAGGGCATAACAAGTGGGATTCTGCAGGGATGTGTTTTGGGACTGGTTCAGTTCAATATCTTCATCAACGATTTAGATGATGGCTTAGAGAGTATGATTATTAAGTTTGCCAAAGATAGCAAGCTGGAAGGGGTTGCAAGTGCTTTGGAGGTTAGAATCATAATTCAAAATGATCTGGACAAACTGGAGAAATGGTCTGAGGTAAATAGGATGAAGTTTAATAAGGGCAAGTGCAAAGTGCTCCCCTTAGGAAGGAACAATCTGTTTCACACATACAGAATGGGAAGAGACTCTCTAGGAAATAGTATTGCAGAAAGGGATCTAGGGTCATAGTAGACCATGAGCTAAATATGAGCCAACAGTGTGAGGCTGTTGCAAAAAAAGGAAACATGATTCTGGGATGCATTCAGAGGAGTGTTGTGAGCAACACACATGAAGTCATTCTTCCGCTCTACCCTGTGCTGATTAGGCCTCAGTTGGAGGATTGTGTTCAGTTCTGGGCACCACATTTCAAGAGAGATATGGGGAAATTGGAGAGGGTCCAGAGAAGAGTAGCAAGAATGATGAAAGGTCTAGAAAACATGAGCTATGAGGGAAGACTGAAAGAACTGGGCTTTTTCAGTTTAAAAAGGAGAAGACTGAGAGGGGCCCTGGTAGCAGTTTTCAAGTATCTAAGAGTGTGTCACAGGGAAGAGGGAGAAAAAATGTTCTCCTTAGCCTCTGAGGACCGGACAAGAAGCAACAGGCTAAAACTGCAGCAAGACAGGTTTTGTTTGGACATTAGGAAAAACTTCCTAACTATCAGAGTGGTGAAACACTGTGTTAGCTAGGGGCAAGGGCAACTAAGGAAATAGAAATTTTAAAAATGACCTCTTATATCAGGGGGGCCTCTGTTTCAGAGGATGCAGGCCCCTTTTCCCGCATCTATCATCAGTTGGTGTAACCCCTCAGTGCGCCGTCCCAGTGTGATGTATCAATAAAGAAGGACACTCTAAAATAAGATAACAAACGTATGGGGGAATTAAATAACAATAACTGGGAAAAATAGGGATTTCATATATGAACTAAAACAATAACACAAGTAGTAGTGAGCATGCCTACCCAACTGTGACTAAAGAACAGTATGTAGCAGTGTATGGATTTCATCAGGGAGGCATGAAGCCCGGACCCAAATGTTCCTGTTGGTCAGGAGGAAAAGAAGAGAAGACCGGAGAGCTCCCCAAGAAAGTAAACCCTTGATACATAAAGGCTACGTCTACACTGCAGGCTTCTTGCGCAAGAACTGTTTTGCGCAAGAGTTCTTGTGCAAAAGGTCTTCCACAAGAGCGCGTCCACACTGCCATGTGCTTTTGCGCAAGAGAGATGCTTTTGCAGAAGAGCGTCCATGGCAGTGTGGACGCTCTCTTGCGCAAGAAAGCTCTGATGGCCATTTTAGCCATAGGGGTTTCTTGCGCAAGAAAATCATGTTGCCTGTCTACACTGCCTTCTTGTGGAAGAGCTCTTGCACAAGGGGGCTTATTCCTCGTGGGGAGAGGAATAACTCTTTCAGAAGAAGCCCTGTTTTCTGATGCTGTACTGTAAATTTACTTCCGCAAGAATGCGCGTGCAGTGTAGACACCCGGCAAGTTTTTGCGCAAGAACAGTTATTCTTGCGCAAAAAGCCTGCAGTGTAGACGTAGCCTGTGACGACGCGTTGGGGTCCCCTGACTCCTGCACCCCCGTAATGGCACGAACAGACTCCACCAGCCCGTAGAATGGAGAGTTTATTCCTTCTCCAGGATACAGCACAGCACAGCACAGCACCGATGTAATCTGGTTACAGGGCAGGTCTAGGATGCCTCAGCCCCCTTGCGATGGGGAGATTGGGCCCCTAAATCCCAGCCCCTGGCTTAGGCTGGTTCCTCCATGATCCCAGACAGAAACTAACTCACTCTCTTCCAGCCCTGCCCCCAGCCAGGGCAGCATTTCCCCTTCCTTTGTCTCTCTCCTTGGGGGGTAGCTGGTCAGACAGGTTGAGAGACCCTCTTTGCATAATGACTCATCTCCAGTCCTTCTGGGCTGTGGTACCGATGGCAGCCAGTGGGGGTTACCACAGAGCCAGCATAGAAACCAGCCAGGTACCTCCACTACGTCACATAGCCTCAAAGGGGTATTAGGCTGGATGGTACCATGCTGCCAAGGCCTGGGACCTACTGCCCTCGAGCTAATTGCAAGCTCCCAGGGAGGAGCTCCAGGGAGATCCCTGCGAAGAACTTCTGTGACGGTGGTAGATCCTGATCATTGACGGGGACTCTTCTCCCTTCCTCGTCACAACTGGGGCAGTCTGGTGCTGACAGAAGCACAGATGGAAGAAGCCCTCTCCCCTCCCCCTCAGCACCTGTGCAGGACCTTAAAACGGTTCTGTGGCGCGCCAGCCTGAGGGGATGGCATGTTCTGAGAACCAGTTCCGGCTGGCAAGAGCCAGCACTGTTCCGAGTCTCCAGCTGCGGACAGGCACTCTGATCAAAATGGAGTCCTTGGGTCAAAAGTTCACTGCCTCCATTTCGAATAGTCTTAACTGAACTGGTTTAGCCCCAACAACAGGACTATACTGACTAGGGGGTGTGTAGAATCTCCATCTCTGGAGATATTTAGGAGCAGGTTTGACAAACATCTATCAAGGATGGTCTTGCATGTAGAATAGTAATAGAGATGTAACCGCATTAGTCTAGTTTAGCTGAAACAAAAAACAGGACTATGCAGCACTTTAAAGACTAACAAGATGGTTTATTGGGTGATGAGCTTTCATGGGCCAGACCCACGAAACTGTTTTTTCTTTGTGATACTGTCTGATATCCGTTTTGTAAACAGTTTCTTGCCATTTCAACCAGAAAGGGCATTGTCTCAATGACTTGATTACCTGCATACTGCTTCAAAGACATTTTCACACCAGGCTTGAGAGAGAAACCTCTGAACTGTCATTCATGCTTAAATTTGACACTTTACGCCGGGGTCTTAACAAAGACCCTAATTACCTTACCCATTACAAAGATAGCTTCCCCAATTATCACCTCTAATATCATTAGCTCACAGACATTTACCTTCCCCCCCCCTTTATCCCCTCTGTTCTGAAATTTGATTTGTCCTTTCTATATGTGTTCACTTTTTTTGATTGTATCCCTTTGGTATATATGGTCATGCCTATTTTCTTCCACAATTTGATCTGAGGAAGTGGGTCTGGCCCACGAAAGCTCATCACCTAATAAACCATCTTGTTAGTCTTTAAAGTGCTACATAGTCCTGTTTTTTGTTAAGGATGGTCTAGACACTGCTTGGTCCTGCCGTGAGGGCAGGGGACTGAACTTGATGACCGCTTGAGGTCCCTTCCAGTTCTAGTGTTCTGCAATTCTGTGAGTCTAACCTTCCTTATTTTGAAATAATAAGCAGAGCGTCCATACTACCAAGCCTGTTATTTCCAAATACTGGGCTGCTCATTTTGGAATCTCTACTCCTGCTTTCCTCAGGGAATAACGCTTATTTCCAAATAGTTATAGCTCAGCTGTAGCTATTTTGAAATAATTACTCTACAGAGTAATTTGAAGTAATTTCTCCCAAGTCCTTCCTGGGGCTCCAGATCAAGGTAGCATGTTCACACTAACGGAGCCTGCCTCGGACTAATTTCGAGGCTCCCCTGTAGTGGGGACATGACATTTCAGTTTTGATATTTCGGGAGTTATTTAATCAATTTTCAGATTTATTTCCTAGTGTAGACTTGCCCTTAATGATTCCCAATATTCTCTTTGCTTTTTTCCACTGCCGCTGCACATCGTGTGGATGTTATCAGAGAGCTGTCCACAAGGAGTTCAATATCCCTCTCTTGAGTGGTCATTGCTAATTTAGTCCCCATCGTTTATTATGTATGGTTGGGATTCTATTTTCCAATGTCCATTAGTTTGCATTGATCAATATTAAAATGCATTTGCCATTTTCTTGCCCAGGCGTCTAGTTTTCAGAGATCCCTTAGAAGTTCTTCATAGTCTGCTTTGGACTTCACTATCACGAGCAATTTCGTATCATGTGCAAATTTTGCAACCTCCCTGTTTACCCCTTTCTCCAGATCATTTCTGAACGTGTTGAAGAGGACTGGTTCCAGTACAGACCTCTGTGGGACACCACTAGTTACCCCTCTCCATTTTGATAAATGACCTTTTGTACCTCACCTTGGTTTCTTATCCTTTATCCAATTCTCAATTAGCGAGTGGACCCTCTCTCTTATCCCATAACAGCTTCCTTTGCTTCACAGCCTTTGGTGAGGGACCTTTTCAAAGGCTTTCTAGTAATCAAAATACATTATATCCACTGGATACTCCTTTTCCATATGCTTGTTGACCTCTTCAAAGAATTCCAGTTAATTAGTGAAGTACAACTTTATTGTACGGAATCTTGTTGTCTATTCTCCAACAAAGTATGCTCATCACTGTGTTTGACCACTCTGTTCTGTACGATAGTTTCAACGAATTTACCGGGCACTGAAGTCTGATTTCCTAACCTGTAATTGCCAGAGTTATCGCTAGAGCCGTCTATGAAGATCAGTGTCACATTAGCTATCTTCCAGTCATTTCAGACAGAAGATGATTTAAAGGGTCAGTTAAAAAACACATTTAATAATTTTGTCATTTCACATTTGAGTTATTCCAGAACCCTTGGTGAATGCTTTCTGGTCATGGTGACTTGGTTCTGGAACAAACTGATAAAACCTGCAGAAATTTCTCTAATGACACCTCTGTTTGAGACAGTTCCTCAGATTTGTTACCTACAAAGAATGGCTCAGGTTTTGGCATCTCCTTCACATCCCCAGCCATGAAGACTGATGCAAAGAATTTATTTAGTTTCTCCACGATGACCGTATCGTCCTTGAGTGCTCCTTTAAAATCCTGATTCTCCAGTGGCCCCACTGGTTGTATAGTAAGCTTCCTGCTCCTGATGTACTTTACAAAAATCACTGTAACTTTTTGGGTTGTTCTCTAGGTGTTCTTCAAATTCCTTTTTCCTTTATAGCTATATTTTCAAACATGATTTGACATATTTTATGCTGCTTTCTAGTTTCCTTACTGAAAATTACTTCCCACTTTCTAAATGATCCCTTTTTACCTCTCACTTTGAAAACTTGTCTCTATTTAGCTGTGAGCCATGATGTGATGGGATTGAGTGGGACTTTTTTCCACTCTTTTGATAGGTAAGAACAGATGGGAAACAATTTCTTACCTTCCATCCTGTCCTCTAAACTCTTGACATACATTTTTAAAGTGAATCTAATGAACCCGTAATCCCAATAAATGTTATTACTCCTATAACAATGCCAGTCTTTGGCCATATAAATCTTAATGAGTGGTTGTGAAGAGCTTCAAATGCATAGACCTGAGGAAGCCTCAGAAAATCCACCATAATAATTATAATTATATCAATTTACCACAGTGGTCAATGGAAGCACATTAAGGTGAAGGTCAGACAGGGAGTGGCTGGCGAATGAAAACAAATAGTAAGAATTGGGACTACTCTTGTCTGCTAATAACCTGGATCTCTTGAACCCCTCTGGACATTTACCCTTCGCCACTTCCAAACACGTTCCCCCTTCCCTCCCACTCCCGAGAATACCTCTTAGAGAGGCTTACTCTGGCCTTTTTGGCAATCTTGGGTGAAACGTTGTCTGATGAAAGTGTAAAACAAGATCATCAATCAATAGATCTGCAGTCTGGTTTATCTGCAGGTGTTGGCTCATTCATGGCTATTTCCATTTGAGTAGATTTAAATTAGAGGGTACCAAAGATTTTCCCATTCGAAGCCAAGGTAGGGGGTGTTATTCCTGCACCGCACATCAACAGACTTGAAATGGCCATGCCTGCCATTCCTTAGGACAATGATAATCCTCGTCTGTAAAGAAGTCTGGGCGAGAGACTTGAAGACTTGACCTTGACCTTCTCCCTACTACATTTGAGAAATCGGAAAGAACTCTGCGCTATTGGGTCACCATGACCGGCCAGAGAGAGACGTGTTTCCAGGGATAGAGAAAGTTGCACACCCAGAGCAGTGGGAGTTTTCATCATAATGGGTGACATGCGTTAAAGCAAGGTTTTGGGGCTTGGCTGATATGCTGTGATCATATCACTACCACATATATAGAAACTATGTACATGGGATAGATTGTAGTCCCTTCAGAGACGTATTATCTTCATGTAGAAAGAAGTGTGTTAAGATGGACCAAAATGTACCCAGTTTCAATCTTAGAAAAATGAGCATCCTGGGACCTATACATCAAACAAGACCTGTTGCTCATCTTGCCATCCAAAAGGGAGTCACAGTGATGAACTTCGCGTTGAGTCTGTCATAGGACGAGTCAGAAATAGGAGGTTGTGTTTCTGTTTCTGCATCTCAGACTTATGTGACTTTCACCTCATTGTGCTTCTATTCTCAGCCCCTATAAAACAGGGATGTTAAGGTGTTAAGACTGGAAATTATAGAGCCTTCTTCAAAACGAAGATTTCAAAGGACCTCAGAACACTCATGGGTGCTTCATACATGCAAAGGGTATAGTCTTAAAGATGTTCAATGTTCTGGGATTACACGCCTCTGCAATGAGCAATAGAGTTACTTTTAAAAACAGGAGGCCAAGTTCTGTTGTGACATACCTTTAATTGGGTCACGACAGAGAGTCAAGGAATATGGGATATTTTGTTTTCATTCAAATGTACTTGATTATTTGGCATTTAAAGTATATTTGATAGAAAAGTAAGGTTCCCTCTAGGTGGAAATCAACACAGTTGCTTCAGAGACTTAAAATGAAAGGAAGCCATTTCCACCTTCTTCTCTGGATATAGAAGACACTCCTAGGGATGCTTTTCACACTTACAACATCATTCATTTTCTTGCAGGGATGGTTTCTGCAACATGTGCAACCTCATCCCATAGCTGTCTCCTCCTTCACCTAGAACCCTTGATCTCCAACTTCTCTAGGCTTCTTTCGGGGCTTAGACAGCAACATTGTCTTAAAACAAGACCTCATTTTTTGTCAGCTCAGTCACAGAGCGAATGTTTCAGATGCAGTCCACATTCCATGGCTTCACTCAAAAGCTTTCTATCAAAGAGCCCTGCTTCCTGTCCCAGGCCTCCATCCCTTCCATGGACCCATTAGGAAATCAACTTCCTGCGACCCTTTGAGACAGCTTTGGTGACAAAAGGGGAGGTCCGGTCGTGGGTCAGGCTTTTGTCACCGTTGGGCAACAAGATGACTTGTGGGCAAAGAGTCATCTGAGAGACTCATGTTGAATTTCAGTCTTTGCTAAGAGAGAGAATGAAAGGTTCAAGTGGGAATAAGGATTTATACTGGCATTGTTCTTCCCCCACTTCAAAAGGAGGATTAGAGACTTAAAGTCTTTACAGAAAACACACTAAAGACAATGGACTTATTCCAATTGATTTGAAAGGGAATTGGATCTGATCCATGTCATGTTTGTAAGAATGGAGAAAAAAAGCTCTCTGCATCCTAACAAGCTGAGAAGGAACTGCCCAATGGCCCTGACTTGGACCAAGATGAAGTCAAAGGACCAAACTGGATTTCTCCTTACCAGAGTCAATTGTGTTCCTGATGCATCTCTGAATCACCTCGACAGTCACTCTTATTGCACCACCAAGACACAGGGAATGCAGAGCGTAATGTGCATCAGTGGGATTGGCCCTAACAATCATAATGCCCAGCCCTGAGAAAGCAGCAGCCTCAAATGCAGAATTTCCAAGGCAATCCAGGTTGTTAGATAATTAATTGGGACTTTGTGTAAAAAATGCATCATCAAGTTTCTCGGCAGCCCTAGAAACTCTATAAAAGGGCTCACGCCTCAGAACTCTTCTAAACACTTCTCTGGACTTCATCTCCTCGGTGATCTCAGTAAGTCCAATTTGACTCCATCTCTTTCTCCTGGAGAGAGGTAACTGGTGGTATCCCACAGACATCTGTACTGGGATTAGTCCTCTTCAACACATTCATAAATGATCTGGAGAAAGGGATAAACAGTGAGGTTGCAAAATTTGCATATGATACTAAACAGCTCATGATAGTGTAGTCCAAAGCGGATTATGAAGAGCTTCAAAAGCATCTCTGAAAACTAGGTGACTGGGCAACAAAATGACAGATGCATTTTAATGTTATTAAATGCAAAGTAATGCACAATGGAAAACAAAATCCCAGCTGTACATATTTAACGATGGGGACTAAATTAGCTATAACAACACAAGAGTGAGATCTTGGACTCATTTTGGATGGTTCCCAGAAAACATCCACACAATGTGCAGCGGCAGCGGCAGTTAAAAAAAAAGCAAATGTTAGGAATCATTAAGGAAATGATGCTGCTGTGTAGACATAGCCATGTGATTGGTTTTCTTGAAACAAAAAAAAACAACCCTCTTAGCCATTTAAAGTGAAAATCTATGTAAACACAGATTTAAATTAGATGGTATCAAAGATTTTCCCATTTGAAGCCAATGTGGAGGGTGTTATTCCAGCACTGCACATGAACTAACTGGAAATGTCCACGGGTAAATGTTTCACCCAACATTGCCCCAAAACTCATCCAACTAAAATAAGAAAAGGCCAGAATAAGCCTCTCTAAGAGGTATTTTCAAGGGAGTGTCATGTTTGGAAGCAGAGAAGGGTAAGTGTCCTGTGGGGTTGAAGAGATCCGGATTATTAGCAGTGATGGGTAGTCCCAATTCTTACTATTTGTTTTCATTCGCCAGACACTCCCTGTCTGACCTTCACCTTAACTTGCCTCCAAAACTCGTCACTATTTAGCTGTCCGCCATGATGTGATGAGATTGAGTGGGACTTTTTTCACTCATGTCAAAATAATGTGTCAAAATATAGTTATGAAGGAAAAAGGAATTTGAAGAACAGCTAGAGAACAACCCAAAAAGTTACAGTGATTTTTTTTTTAAGTACATGAGGAGGAAGAAGCTTACTATACAACCAGTGGGGCCACTGGAGAATCAGGATTTTAAAGGAGCACTCAAGGACGATAAGATCATCGTGGAGAAACTAAATAAATTCTTTGCATCAGTCTTCATGGCTGGGGATGTGAGGGAGATGCCAAAACCCGAGCCATTCTTTGTAGGTAACAAATCTGAGGAACTGTCCCAGACAGTTGTCCCAGAGGTGACATTAGAAACATTTCTGTAGGTTTTATCAGCTTGTTCCAGAACCAAGTCACCATGACCAGAAAGCATTCACCAAGGGTTCTGGAATAACTCAAATGTGAAATGACAAAATTATTAAATGTGTTTTTTAACTGACCCTTTAAATCATCTTCTGTCTGAAATGACTGGAAGATAGCTAATGTGACACTGATCTTCAAAAAGGACTCCAGTGGTAACCCTGGCAATTACAGGTTAATAAATCAAACTTCAGTACCTGATAAATTGGTTGAAGTTATAGTACAGAACAGAGTTGTCAAACACAGAGATGAACATACTTTGTTGGAGAAAAGTCAACAAGCTTTCTGTACAATACAGTCATACTTCATTGTACTTTGAGGGGGTCAACAAGCATACGAAAAAGGAGTATCCAGTGGATATAATGAGTTTTGATTACTTGAAAGCCTTTGACAAGGTCCCTCACCAAAGGCTGTGAAGCAAAGGAAGCTGTTATGGGATAAGAAAGAGGGTCCTCCTGTGGATTGAGAATTGGTTAAACAATAAGAAACCAACGTGAGGTACAAAAGGTCATTTATCAGAATGGAGAGGGGTAACTAGTGGTGTCCCACAGAGGTCTGTACTGGAACCAGTCCTCTTCAACACGTTCAGAAATGATTTGGAGAAAGGGGTAAACAGGGAGGTTGCAAAATTTGCACATGATACTGAACTGCTCATGACAGTGAAGTCCAAAGCACACCCTGAAGAAATTCAAAGGGATCTCTGAAAACTAGATGCCTGGGCAAGAAAATGTCAAATGCACTTTAATATTGATCAATGAAAACTAATGGACATTGGAAAACAGAATCCAAACTGTACATAATACATGATGGGGACTAAACTAGCAATGGCCTCTCAAGAGAGGGATCTTGAACTCATTGTGGACAGTTCTCTAAGAACATCCACACAACGTGCAGCGGCAGTCAAAAAAAGAAATCGGAATATTGGGAATCGTTAAGGGCAAGTCTACACTAAGAAATAAATCTGAAAATTGATTAAATAACTCCCGAAATATCAAAACTGAAATGTCATGTCCCCACTACAGGGGAGCCTCGAAATTAGTCCGAGGCAGGCTCTGTTAGTGTGAACATGCTACCTTGATCTGGAGCCCCAGGAAGGACTTGGGAGAAATTACTTCAAATTACTCTGTGGAGTAGTTATTTCAAAATATCTACAGCGGAGCTATAACTATTTGGAAATAAGCGTTATTCCCCAAGGAAAGCAGGAGTAGAGATTTAAAAATAAGCGGTCCATTATTTCAAAATAACGGGCTTGGTAGTGTGAATGCTCCTCTTACTATTTCAAAGTAAGGAAGGCTAGAATCATAGAACACTAGAACTGGAAGGGACCCTAAGAGGTCATGAAGTCCAGTCTCCAGCCCTAATGACGGGGCCAAACACCATCTAGACCATCCCTGATAGATGTCTATCTAACCTGCTCCTAAATATCTCCAGAGATGGAGATGCCACAATTTCCCTAGGCAATATATTCCAGTGTTTCGCCACCCTGACAGTTAGGAAGATTTTCCTAATGTCCAAACGAAAACTCCCATACTGCAGTTTAAGCCCATAGCTTCTTGTCCTATCATCAGAAAAAAAGGAGAACATTTTTTCTCCATCCTCCTTGTGACACCCTTTTAGATGCTTGAAAACCTCTCACATGTCCCATGATGATGAAATCACCCACTGCTCTGTGTGTGCTACTTTTTCTGTCCCTGGAAACACGTCTCTCTCTGATGGGTCATGGTGACCCAATAGTGAAGAATTTTTTCAGGTTTGTCAAATGCAGCACAGAGCAGGTCAAGTCTCGCACCCAGACGTTACATACGAGGATAATCATTGTCCTAAGGAATGTCAGGTGTGGACATTTCAAATCTGTTCATGTGCGGTGCAGGGATAACACCGCTCCTACAGGGGAGCCTCGAAATTAGTCCGAGGCAGGCTCCGTTATTGTGGATGTGCCATCTTGACCTAGAGTCCCAGGAAGCACTGCGGAGTAATGAATTCAAATTACTCTGGGGAGTAGTTATTTCAAAATAGCTACAGCGGAGCTATAACAATTTTGAAATAAGCCTTATTTCCAAATAATGGGCCGTTGATTTTGAAATCTCTCCGCCCACTTTCCTCGGGGAATAACAGGCTTGGTAGCATAAATGCTCTGCTTATTATTTCAAAATAACTCCATGGTGTAGACTGGAGTTAAAGAGAAAGGTCTAGAGCTTTGAGAACAGGAGCAGCTAACAAGGAGGCTCATGAGTAAATTCTCCAGGTGAAGGAGGAATGATTACAGGACCCTTGAGGCAAGTGTCTGTCTGTAGTGTGTGTGTTGTGGGGGGGAGGGCGTTCCTGGCTGGGTGCCTGAAAGAAACCGTGTGCTGAGCCTGTGTTTGTCTGCTGATTTGTTTGTAGATTCAAGCGCTGAGCTGTGTGTGTGTGTGTGTGTGTGTGTGCTGGAAGTTCTGAGCTGTGAGGGTTTGAAATCTAGAACCCTCTTTTCATTGGTTAAGCCTTAGACAGGGGGCAGAGCTATTGGGAAGGGAAGAACTTTGTACAGCATGGGAGTAAGCAACCAGTGACCTTTGCAAACAGGGGCAGCTAACAGGGCGTTTCCTGAGGGAGTTTAGAGGGGGAGTTGGAAGGGGCTAGGCACACCTGACAGTCTATAAAACTGGTAAACTAAACTAAAACCTAAATAACGCTGCTTTATACATATAGGCATGTGGTTGGTTTCCTTGCAATGAAAAAACAACCCGCTTAGACATTAAGGTGAAAATCTGTATAAATCTTTGCAGGTAAAGGCTCTTTGCTAACACAGGCAATACAAGGAGGAATACAACACCCATGCAGGTGGCCTGTATAATGCCACGAGCCCTCTCAGTGGCTTCATTCTCCCATCATGGCATAGCTTCCAAAATTGCAGTTTCAGAATTCCCTACTGAACTGCAGGGATGTATTTAATCCAGTTGATTTCATAAACAGGAAAAAAAGAACAAGTAAAACCACAAGACGGCTATTCTGATGCAGCAGAGTTTTTAATGTGAATGAAATTTGCAATACACAATTACAGAAAGCAATAACACAAAGCAGGAAGAACGGATTCCCAGTGTTGTAATACGGGCTGCGAACCATCACCCCCTTCCCTCAGATACATTGCATGTGAGAATTTCTTTTTCCTTTCTTGGACATTCAAGGTTGGACAACAGATAATTTCTACAACTGATGCCTTTCTTAAGGCCCCTCTTCCCTTCCCGCTGCGGGGTTCGAACAAACACGGTGAGTGTAACTAAGAGTGAGTTCAAATGAGCATAAGAGAAGAAGCATGTGGTTGGGAAAGCATTGGCAGACAGAGTTCCTAGCAAGACATTAGAAGTGGGTCCATGAGAGAAAGGGGCTGGGCAGATACAGCTCGTGTGGAGTTCTGCTGGAGCCAGGCCAGCACGGCCCTTCTGAAATTGATATCGGAATCTGTGGGTTGCTGTTCATTTCCTGGTATTTCCTTTGGCCATAGAGATTCCTGCCATGTCTAACATGGTGAACCGCAGGCACTCAGGTACCTATGACAAGATACCCCGGTACCATAACCTCCCCCATAACCATAACGACCTCCATAACCACAGAGTCCTCCATAACCACCTGATCCTCCCAAGCCAAACATTCCCCCGTAACCAGCTCCAGAGCCGAACAGTCCACCAGCACCAAACGAGCCCCTGTAGCCGGATCCCACCAGCGGGGCTCCTACAGCTCCCACTTCACTGTGCTGAGGGAAGGTGCTCATAATGGGCCCTGGGATGGTCATAGCAACCGGTGAGGGCATGATCAGCACTTGGGAGTCAGGGCACTGTCTCACACACGGCTCGTTGAAGGTGCCGGAAACTGGGCTGGGTCGGGCCACCCCGCATTCTGGATAGCAAGACATCTTTGTGTGATGGAGATAAACCTGAAACACACAACAGGGGATGGAATAAGGAGAAGTTGTTACTGGAAGAGTGGTCTCCTAGCTGGGTTCCTATTGCAGTGGGCTCTACATGTGGTCTGAGAGAAAGAGGAGGAGTGGATTTAACCCCCTTGTTCATGGGTCTGTATTTGTTCCTATTTCTTCTTTCTCTGCCTCTTCTCCCATGACACCAAATCTGATCCCAAAGGGCCCCTTTGAAACTTTGTCAATGATTTTCCCTGAAATCAGCATTTTGGAAGCTGTGTACCTATGTACCTGATGGAAATCATGGGCTACTGTGGCCATTTAAGACCTTTCTCCAACAACCCTGGCTGGGATAACGCTGATCCTTTTCTGTCCTTAGAGGATTCAACCTCTGCATGCAACCCAGCTGTCTCTGGTTTCATAGAGTGGATCTTTGCTTTTCCGAATCTGGGGAGTCACCAACACTTGAACGGAATCTTTTTCTTTCCCCACACAAATGATCCTAAACTGGGGTACAATGAGCGCAGGCCCAGTGACTGGAGCGAACAAAAATTGCACCCTTAGAGGAGAAACATCTTCAGTGGGTTATTTCTGCTCAGGAGAACATAGGAACTGGTTCACTGGTTCCCACCACCTGGCAGCTTCATAATTCTCCCATCCCCAAAAGAGAGGGGTAGCAGTTCTTTTACAATGCAGGAGGAGAGTGCTGAATTGGCCGTGTATAGACTAACCTGAGAAAATGTCTTCCACGGCTAGGTAAGTGACCAATGGCTAAAGCATTTTCTGAAGATACTTTAAAGGTTTAAATGCTTTAATTCAATTTCCAATTCATAGGAAATTCCAGAGAGTGCTGCTAAAATCCACACCTTTGGCTTCAAATCATAAATCCACCACAACCTACATCTGAGTCATTACACAAGATAATGATGGAAGAACAACACCATCTGTGATAAGAATCACAGACAGGCAATGCCGTATTCTGTCTGAAATGGACATGGACCATCTGTGCCATCTCTCGGCGGAGAAAGAGATGGAGTCAAATTGGACTTACCGAGATCACCAAGGAGATGAAGTTCAGAGAAGCGTTTAGGAGAATTCTGAGCCAGGAGTGCTTTTATACAGTTTCTAGGAGCTTTATGAGACATTTTTTACACAAAGTCCCAATTAATAATCCAACAAACCACATTGCGCTCGTATATTCTGCTTTTGAGGCTGCTGCTTTCTCAGGGCTGGGCGTTATTATTATTAGGGCACATCCCACTGACACACATTACACTCTGCATTCCCTGTGTCTCAGTGGTGTGTTGAGAGTGACTGTCAAGGTGATTCAGAGCTGCATGAGGACCACAATTGCCTCTCGTAAGCAGAAATCCAGTTTGGGACATTGACTTCATCTTGGTCAAAATCAGGCCATTTGGCAGTTCTCTCAGCTCGCTAGAATGCAGAAAGCTATTTTCCTCTATTCTTACGAACATGACATGGGTGAGATCCAATTCCCTTTGAAAATCAGTCGGAGTAAGTCCATTGCTGTTAGTGTGTTTTCTGTAAAGACCTTAAGTCTCTAAGGGTGTGTCTACATTACAGCGTTATTTCGAAATATCTAATTTCGAAATAGTTAATTCGAAATAGCTTATTTTGAAATAACACGTCTACACACAAAATGCATTTCGAAATAGCATTTTTCTATTTCGAAATAGCGCGTCCACACTGAGTGGACGTTGAATCGCATTTAAGGCTGGTTGGAACCAGTTCCGGCAGGGCATCAGGTCAGAAGTTACTTTGTGGACAGGGCAGCCAGCAGGGCACCATGGGAAGGGCTGGAGGCCCCCTATTTCGAAATAAGCATCCACACAGCGCTTATTTCAAAACAGCAATTTTGAAATTGGCATTATTCTTCGTGAAATGAGGTTTACCAGTTTCAAAATAAGCCCTCCGCTATTTTGAATTAATTTCGAAATAAAGGAATGGCTGTATAGATGCCAGGAAAGTTATTTTGAAATAACTTTGCTGTGTAGACATACCCTAACCCTCCTTTTGTCCTGGGGAAAGAACAAGGACTGTATAAATCTACATTCCCACTTGAATTTGAGTCTCTACTAAGAGAGAGAAGGAAGGTTCAACACGAGCCTCTTAGCTGACACTCTCCCAAAGTGAATTGCACCCAAAGGTGACGAAAACCTGACCCATGACTGGAATTCCCTTTGTGTCACCAACGCTATCTCAAAGGGCTGCAGGAAGCTCATTTCCTTATGAGTCCAGGGAAGGGATTGTTTCCTGGGACAGAAAGCAGAGATCTTTGAGTGAAGTCATGGAAAATGTACTCCGTCCAAAACATTCTCTCTGTGGCTGAGCTGACGGAAAAGCGAGGTTTTGTTTTAAGACAATCCAGCTGACTAGGCCCGGGAAGAAGCCCAGAGGAGATGGAGATTAGGGCTTCTCGGTGAAGGAGGAGATGGCTATGGGATGAGGTTGCACATGTGGCAGAAAACATCCCTGCAAGAAAACGAATGATGTTGTAAGTGTGAACTGCATCCCTAGGAGTGTCTTCTACATCCAGAGAAGAAGGGGGACATGGCTTTCTTCCATTTTAAGTCTCTGAAGGAACTGTGCTGATTTCCACCGTGAGGGAACTTTACTTTTCTATCAAAATATACTTCAAATGCCAAATGATCAAGTACCTTTGAATAAAAATAAAATATCCCATAATCCATGACTCTCTGTTGTGTCCCAATTAAAGCTGTGTCACAAGAGACCTTGGCCTCCTGTTTTTTAAAGCGACTCTATTGCTCATGGCAGAGGCGTCTAATCCCAGAATCACTGAACATCTTTAAGACTATACCCTTTGCATGTATGAAGCACCCATGAGTGTTCCGAGGTCCTTTGAAATCTTCATTTTGAAGAAGGCTCTATAATTTCCAGTTGTAACACCTTAACATCCCTGTTTTATAGGGGTTGAGAATAGAAGCACAATGAGGTGAAAGTCACATGAGTCTGAGATGCAGAAACAGAAACACAACCTCCTATTTCTGACTCGTCCTATGACAGACTCAACGTGAAGTTCATCACTCTGACTCCCTTTTGGATGGCAAGATGAGTAACAGGTCTTGTTTGATGTATAGATCCCAGGATGCTCATTTTTCTAAGATTGAAACTGGGCAAAATTTGGTCCACCTTAAGAATCTTCTTTCTACATGAAGACAATACTTCCACAAAGGGACTACAATCTATCCTATGTCCATCATTTCTATATGTGTGGTAGCGAGGTAAATCACAGCATATCACCCAAACATCAAAAAGTTGCTTTAACGCATGTCACCCATTATGATGAAATCACCATTGCTCAGCGTCTGCAACTTTTTCTTTCCCTGGAAGCATGGCTTTCTCTTTAGGGTCATGGTGACCCAATAGTGCGGAATTTTTTCAGATTCGTCAACTGCGGCACGGAGCAGGTCAAGTCTCTCACCCAGACTTTTTTACATAAAAGGATAATCATGGTGCTAAGGAATGTCAAGCAGGGACATTTCCAGTTTGTTCATGTGCGGTGCAGGAATAACAGCCCCCCTTCCTCATTGGCTTCAAATGGGAACATCTTTGATAGCATCTAATTTAAATCTGCTCAAACGTAAATAGCCATGAATGAGCCAACACCTGCAAAACATCAGGCAACATTTCACCCAACATTGCCCCAAAAGTCATCCAATCAAAATAAGAAAATACCAGAATGAGCCTCTCTAAGAGGTATTCTCAGGGTAGGGACTGTGACGGCGCGTCGGGGTTCCCCGCCTCCTGCACCCCCGTAGTGGCACAAACAGACTCCACCAGCCAGTAGAGTAGAGGGAGTTTATTGCTTCTCCAGGATACAGCACAGCATAGACGTAATCTGGTTACAGGGCAGGCCTAGGATTCCTCAGCCCCCCTTGAGATGGGGGAGACTGGGCCCCTAAATCCCAGCCCCTTTCCTAGGCTGCTTCCTCCATGATACCAGACAGAAACGAAAAAAGCTCTCTTCCAGCCCTGCCCCCCAGCCAAGTGTTGGCCTCCGCCCTCCTTCCTGTGTCTTCCTCCCTGGGAGGCTGAGCCTGGGTGTCTGGGTTAATACACATTTGGGAGAGTAAGTGAGAATCTCCCATCACAGCGCAGGGGAACCCGGGTCACAGAGCAGACAGCCCCCCACTACGCCACAGGACATATTTGGAAGTAGAGAAGAGTAAGTCTCCTGTGGGGTTCAAGAGTTCCAGGTTATTAGCAGCCATGAGTAGTCCCCATTCTTATTATTTGTTTTCAATCACCTGACAATCCCTGTCTGACCCTCACCTTAACGTGCCTCCATTGACCACTGTGGTAAAATGGTGTAATTATAACTTACCTGGTGGATTGTCTGAGGCTTCCTCAGATCTAAGCATCTGAAGCACTTCACAACCACTCATTCAGATTTATATGGCCAAAGACTTGTATTGTTATAGGAGTAATAACATTTATTGGGACTACAGGTTCAGATGACAAACATTAGATTCACTTTGAAAACTTGTCACTATTTAGCTATCCACCATGATGTGATAGGATTGAGTGGGACTTTTTTCCACTCTTTTGATTGTTTCTCATCTGTTCTTACCTATATCTTATCTTCCATCCTCTCCTCTGAACTCTAAACATGCATTTTTAAAGTGAGAGCAAAAAAGGGATCATTTAGAAAGTGGAAATTAATTTTTAGTAAGGAAAATAGAAAGCAGCATAAAGTATGTCAAATCATGTACGAAAATATAGTTATGAAGGAAAAAGGAATTTGCAGAACAGCTAGCGAACAAACCAAAAAGTAATAGTGATTTTTTTTTTAAGTACGTCAGGAGCAGGAAGCTTGCTATACAACCAGTGGGGCCACTGGAGAATCAGGATTCTAAAGGAGCACTCAAGGACGATAAGGTCACGATGTAGAAACTAAATAAATTGTTTGCATCAGTCTTCATGGCTGGGGATGTGAAGGAGATTCCAAAACATGAGTCATTCTTTCTAGGTAACAAATCTGAGGAACTGTCCCAGACGGAGGTGTCATTAAAGACATTTCTGTAGGTTTTATCAGTTTGTTCCAGAACCAAGTCACCATGACCAGAAAACATTCACCCAAGGGTACTGGAATAACTCAAATGTGAAATTACAGAACTACTAAATGTGTTTCTTGACTGATCCTTTAAATCGTCTCCTGTCCAAGGCTCCGTTACTGTCAACATGCTACCTTGACCTAGAGCCCCAGGAAAGACTTGAGAGAAATTACTTCAAATTACTCTGTGGAGTAGGTATTTCAAAATAGCTAGAGCAGAGCTATGACTATTTGGAAATAAGCATTATTCCCGGAGGAAAACAGGAGTAGAGATTTCAAAATAAGCGGCCAATTTTTTAGAAATAACGGTCTTGGTAGTGTGGACGCTCCACTTATTATTTCAAAATGAGAAAGATTAGAATCAAAGAACACTAAAACTGGAAGGGACCTCAAGAGGTCATAGAGTCCAGACCGCTGCCCTAAAGGCAGGACCAAGCACCGTACAGACCATCCCTGATTGATGTCTATCTCACCTGCTCTTAAATATCTCCAGAGATGGAGATTCCACAACCTCCCTAGGCAATTTATTCCAGTGTTTCACTACCCTGATAGTTAGGAAGTTTTTCCTATTGTTCAACCCAAACCTCGCTTTCTGCAGTTTAAGCCCATTGTTTCTTGTCCTATCATCAGAGGCAAAGTAGAACATTTTTTCTCCCTCCCTCCCAAACTTATTAAGCTTGCTCTCTATGCCAATATCTAAATCATTGATGAAAATATTGAACAGAAAATATTGAACAGAACTGGTCCCAAAACAGACCCCTGTGGAATTCCACTTGTGGAACACCAGCAGGACTGTGAGACTGGATAACCACTCTTAGAGAGTAGTTATTAAAGACAGTTATGCACCTACCTTACAGTAACCACATCTAAGTTGTATTTCCCTATTTTATTGATAAGAAGGTCACGTAAGACCATGTCAAATGCCTTACTAAAGTCTAGGTATACCACGTCCACTACTTCTCCCTTATCCACAAGACTTGTTATCCTCGCAAAGAAAGCTATCAGTTTGGTTTGACATAATTTGTTCTTTACGAATCCTGCTGCAGGTTAGCTATCAGCTTATTATCTTCCAGGTATTTGCAGATGGATTCCTTAATTACTTGCTCCATTATCTTTCCTGGCAGAGAAATTAAACTGACTGGTCTGTAGTTTCCTGGGTTGTTCTTATTTCCCTTTTTATAGATGGGCACTAGATTTGCCCTTTTTCAGTCTTCTGGAATCTCTCCTGCTCTTCCATGATGTTTCAAAGATGATAGCTAAAGGGTCAGCTACCTCCTCTATCAGCTCCTTGAGTATTCTAGGATGCATTTCATCAGGGCCCAATGATTTGCAGACATCTAATTTTTCACAGTAATTTGTAACTTATTCTTTTTTTATTTTATCTTCTAAACCTAACCCATTTCAACTAGAATTCACTATGTTAGGCATTCCTTCATCAGACTCCTTGGTAAAGACCAAAACAAAGCACTTCTGCCATTTCCAAGTTTCCTGTTATTGTTTCTCCCTCTTCACTGAGCAATGGACCTACCCTGTCCTTGGTCTTCCTCTTGTTTCTAATATATTTATAGAGTGTCTTCTTCTTACGCTTTATGTCTCTAGCTAGCTTGAGCTAGTTTTCTGCCTTTGCCTTTCTCATCTTACCCCTGCATACCTGTGTTGTTTGTTCATATTCATCCTTTGTAATTTGACCTAGATTCCATTTTTATATGACTCCTTTTTGATTTTTAGCTCATGAGGCAGTGATAGCTCAGTGGTTGGAGCATTGGCTTGCTAAACTCAGGGTTGTGAGTTCAATCCTTGTGGTGGCAATTTAAGGATTTGGGGCAAAAATTTGTCAGGGATGGTACTTGGTCCTGCTGTGAAGGCAGGGGACTGGACTTGATGACCTTTCAAGGTCCCTTCCAGTTCTAGGAGATAGGCAATCTCCATTAATTAAATTTAAAGATCTCCTGATTAAGCCAAGGTGGTCTTTTTCTATACTTTCTACCTTTCCTACAGAAGTGGAATAGTATGCTTTTGGGCCTGTAATAATGTCCCTTTGAAAAACTGCCAACTTTCTTCAATTGTTTTTCCTCTTAGTCTTGTTTCCCATGGGACCTTGCCTATTTCGTAATAACTCCCTAATTAGACGAGGGCTAAAAAGAGGGTAGAGACAGGTATAGAGCTTTGCGAACAGGGGCAGATAAGAGGGAGTTTCGTGAGTGAGTTGTCCAGGTGAAGGAAGAATGATTACGGAACTCTTGAGGTAAGTAGCTGTCTGTAGTGTGTGTGTTTCTGTGGGGGGGTTACTTGCTGGTAGCCTGAAAGAACCTGTGGGCTGAGCTTGTGTTGGTCTGTCAGTGTGTTTGGAGATTCATGTGCTGAGCTGTTGGTTTGAAGGACCGTGTGCTGTGGCCGGGAGTTGGAAGCTGTGAGCTTCTTAACGAGGATTTGAAATCTAGAAGGTTAGTAACATGTCTTGTTAAAAATGAGCATCCTGGGATCTAGGCATGAAATATTCACTTGAAGTGTCTTTATACATGAAAACAACTCTTCTCCAAAGGGACTACAATCTATCCTATGTACATTATTTCTATAAGTGTGGTAGTGATGTAAATCACAGCACAACACCCAAACACCAAAACTTTCCATTAAAGCATGTCACCATTATGATGATGTGTGCAATTTTCTGCTTGTGCAACTTTCCCTGTCCCTGGAAACACGTCTTCCTCTGGCGGGTCATTCATCCTAAGGAATGTCAGGTGTGGACATTTCAAGTCTGTTCATGTGCAGTGCAGGAATAACACAGCACACTACAGGGGAGCCTCCAAATTAGTCCGAGGCAGGCTCCGTTATTGTGGATGCGCTACCTTGACCTAGAGCCCCAGGAAGCCCTGGGGAGTAATTAATTCAAATTACTCTGGAGAGACATAGCTCCACTGTAGCTATTTTGAAATAATAAGTATTTTGAAATGGGCCGTTGATTTTGAAATCTCTCCGCCCACTTTCCTCGGGGAATAACAGGCTTGGTAGTACAGACGCTCTGCTTATTATTTCAAAATACGGAAGGCTATTTCGAAATAACTCCATGGTGTAGACCAGACCTTTAAAAGGTATAAACAAAGGTCTAGAGCTTTGCGAACAGGGGCAGCTAATGCGGAGATTGATCAGTGAGTTCTCCAGATGAAGGATGAACAATTATGGGACCCTTGAGGTGTCTGTCTTTAGTGTGTGTGTTTGTGGGAGGAGGTTTCCTTGCTGGTTGTCTGAAAGAACCTGTGTGCTGAGCTTGTGTTTGTCTGCTTGTGTGTTTGGAGTGTCAAGTGCTGAGCTGTTTGTGTGTGTGCTGTGGCCCGCAGTTGGAAGCTGTGAGCTGCGAGGATTTGAAATCTAGAACCCTCTTTTCATTGATTAAGCCATAGACAGGGGGTGGGGCTATCAGGAAGTCCAGGGCTTTGTAAAGCCTGGTAATAAGCAACCAGGGAGCTTTATAAACAGGGGCAGCTAACACTGAGTTTTGTACGTGAGTTTAGAAGGGGAGTTGGGAGGATCCTGGGTACACATGATATTCTATAAAACTTATAAACTAAACTAAACTGAAATAATGCTGCTGTGTACATATAGACAAGTTTCTTCAGAAATTTTCTTCTCCTTTAAAAAACCCCAGGCTCTAGGATGCAAGCACAGAAGCAGAAGTTTACCACAAACCATGTGATTGGTTTTCTTTCAGGCTACGTCTACACTGGCATGATTTTCCGGAAATGCTTAAAACGGAACAGTTTTCCCTTATAAGTATTTCTGGAAAAAGAGCGTCTACATTGGCAGGATGCTTTTCCGAAAAGCCCTTTTCCGAAAGCGTCGTAATAATGTAGACGCCGCTTTCTGAAAAAGCCCCGATCGCCATTTTCGCGATCGGGCTTTTTGGAAAAGACTACTGGGCTGTCTACACTGGCCCTTTTCCGAACAGTTTTCCGGAAAAGGACTTTGCCCGAGCGGGAGCAGCATAGTTTTTCCGGAAAAGCAGCTGATTTCTTACTGTAGATCGTCAGTGCTTTTCCGGAAATTCAAGGGCCAGTGTAGACAGCTCGCAGCTTATTCCGGAAAAGCGGCTGATTTTCCGGAATAAGTGGCCCAGTGTAGACACAGCCTCAATGAAAAAAACCTGCTTAGCCATTAAAAGTGAAAATCTGTCTAAATCTTGGCAGGAAAAGGCTCTTTGCTAACATAGGCAATACAACACCCCTGCAGTGGCCTGTATAATGCCATGAGCCCTCTCAGTGGCTTCATTCTCCCATCATGGCAAAGCTTCCAAAATTGCAATTTGAGAATTCCCTACGGCTGCCTGAATTACGGGGATGAATTTAACCCAGTCCATTTCATAAACAGGGGAGGAAGAACAAGTAAAACCACAGGACGGATATTCTGATGCAGCATAGCTTTTAATGTGAATGAAATTTCCAATACACAATTACAGAAAGAGATAATTAAAAGCAGGAAGAAAGGATTCCCAGTGTTGTAATAAGGGCTGCGAACCATCACCCCCTTCCCTCAGATGCATTGGACGTGGGAAGTTCTTTTTCCTTTCTTGGAGCAGATAGGTTGGACAACACATCACATATGCAGCTGATGCCTTTCTTAAGACCCCTGTTTCCTTCACACTGCGGGGTTAGTACAAACACAGTGAGTGTAATTCAGAGTGAGTCCAAATGAGCACAAGAGAAGAAGCATGTGGTTGGGAAAGCATTAGCAGAAAGAGTTCCTAGCAAGACGTTAGAAATGGGTCCATGAGAGAAAGGAGCTGGGCAGATACAGCTCGTGTGGAGCTCAGATGGAGTGAGGCCGGCACAGCCTTTCGGAAATCGATATCGGATCTATCAGTTGCTGTTCATTTCCTGGCGTTTCCTTTGGCCATAGAGATTCCTGCCTTGTCTAACATGGTGAACCGCATGCACTCAGGTACCTATGACAAGATGCCCCACTGCCGTAACCTCCCCCGTAACCATAACGACCTCCATAACCACAGAGTCCCCCATAACCACCTGATCCTCCCAAGCCAGACAATCCCCCATAACCAGCTCCAGAGCCGAACAGTCCTCCAGCTCCAAATGAGCCCCCGTAGCCGGATCCCACCAGGGGCGCTCCTACAGCTCCCACTTCGCTGTGCTGAGGGAAGGTGCTCATAATGGGCCCTGGGATGGTCATGGCAACCGGCGAAGGCATGATCAGCACTTGGGAGTCAGGGCACTGCCTTACGCACGGCTCGTTGAAGGTGCCGGAAACTGGGCTAGGTCGGGCCACCCCACATTCTGAATAGCAAGACATCTTCGTGTGATGGAGAGAAATCTGAAACACACAACAGGGATAGAATAAAGAGACGATATTAGTGGAAGGGTGGTCTCCTAGCTCAGTTCCTATTGCAGTGGGCCTGAGAGAAAGAGGAGGAGTAGATTTAACCCCCTTGTTCATGGGTCTGATTTGTTCCTATTTCTTCTTTCTCTGCCTCTTCTCCTCTCACACCTAACCTGCCCCCAAAGGTCCTCTCCAAAACCTTCTCAGTCATTTTGCCTGAAATCATCATTTTTGAAACTGTGCACCAATTTAACTATTGGAAATTAAGAGTTACTGTGTCCATTTAGACCTTTCTCAATCGACCTTGGCTGGGATAACGCTAATCCCTTCCTTTCCTTTGAGAAGTCAACCTCTGCTTGCAAACCAGGTGAGTTAAGTTTCATAGCATAGATCTTTGCTTTTCCAAACCTTGGGAGTCACCAACATTTGAATGGAATCTTTTTCTTTCACCATAGAAATGATCCTGAACTGGGTTATAATGAGCGTAGGCCTAGTGAAATTAATAGAGTGAACCAAAATGACACCATCTTAAGAGAAGCATCTTCAGTGGGTATTTCTGTTCATGAGAACATAGAAACTGGTTCACTGGTTTCCACCACCTGGCAGCTTCAGAATTCTTCCATCCCCAAAAGAGATGGGTAGCAGCTCTTTTACAACGCAGGAGGAGAGTGCTGAATAGGCCACGTATGGACTTAGCTGGGAAAGTTTCTTCCATATCTAGGTAAGTGACCAATGGCTAAAGGACTTTCTGAACTTGCTGTCAAGATTTAAAAGCCTTAATTCAGTTTCCAGTTCATAGGAAACATGTTTTGCAAATCCAGAGTGCTGCTAAAATCCCCACTTTTGCCTTCCAATCATGAATCCACCCCAACCTCCAACTGCGTCACTACACAAGATAACAACACCATGTGTGATAAGAGTGACAGAGAGGCAATGCCGTATTCAGTCTGAAATGGACATGGACCATCCGTGCCATCTCTCGGAGGAGAAAGAGATGGAGTCAAACGGACTTACCGAGATCACCGAGGAGATGAAGTCCAGAGAAGCGTTTGGAAGAGTTCTGAGCCGCGAGCCCTTTTATACAGTTTCTAGGACTGCTGAGAAGCTTGATGATGCATTTTTTACACCAAGTCCCAATTAATTATCAAACAAACTGTATTGCGCTCCGTAAATTCTGCTTTTGAGGCTGCTACTTTCTCAGGGCTGGGCATTATTATTGTTAGGGCCAATCCCATCCATGCGCATTGCACTCTGCATTCACTGCTTCTCGGTGGTGCTATGGGAGTGAATGTCGAGGTGATTCAGAGCTGCATCAGGAGCACAGTTGGCTTTCGTAAGTAGAAATCAAGTCCTTCACTTCATATTGGTCCAAGTCAGGGACATTGGGCAGTTCATTCTCAGATTGCTAGGATGCGGAGAGCTATTTTTCCCCATTCTTACAAACATGACATGGGTCGGATCCAACTCCTTTTCAAATAAGTCCATTGCCTTTAGTGTGTTTTCTGTAAGGACCTTAAGTCATTAAGTCTCCTTCGGAAGTTACTAAATCAAATTTAGTTATTTTAGAATTATTTCCTAGTGTAGACATGCATTTAATGATTCCTAACATTATGTTTGCAGTTTTTGGAGTGCCGCTGCATATTGTGGGGCTGTTTTCAGAGAACTATACACAGTGAGTCCAAGATCTCACTCTTGAAAGGTTATAGGTAACTTAATCCCCATAATTTAATATGTACGGTAGGGATTATGGTTTCCAGTGTGCATAACTTTGTATTTATCAACATCCGTATGTGTCTTTATTTTGTTGCCCTTTCGCCTAATTTAGAGAGATATTTTGAAGCTCTTTATACTCTGCTTTGGACTTCAGTATCATGAGCAGCTAGGTATTATACTAAAACTTTGCAACCTCACTGTTTATTCTTTTCTCCGGATCATTTATGAACATACTGAAGACGACTGTAGCCAGTACAGACCTCTGTGGGACCCCACTAGTTACCTCTCTCCTTTCTGAAAATTGACTGTTTATACCTCACCTTTGTTTCTCAGTCCATGAGAGGACCTCCCCTCTTATCCCAAGACAGATTCCTTTGCTTCAGAACCCTTGGTGAGGTACCTTGTCAAAGGCTTTCTAGGAATCAAAATACATTATATCCACCGGACACTCCTTTTCCCTATGCTTGGGGACCCTCTCAAAAAATACCCATAGATTAGTGAAGTATGACTTTCCTGTACACATAGCTTGTTGACTTTTCCCCCAGTAAAGTACGTTCATCTAGTGCCACTGCTCCACCAGCAGGACTTGTTATATCCTTCCCATGATGCACTTTGTGCCCTGGTATGACTCTGTCCCATTTATTATCCTCATTTCACCAAGTTTCTGGGATGCCTGTTGTAGGAATATCCCCATTCAATAGGAGGTACTCTAGTTCACCCATCTTATTACTTAGATTTCTAGCGTTTGTATATAAGCACTTCGAAAACTTGCAACTTTTTACCTGTCCTGCCATGACATTATGGGATTGAGTGGGACTTTTTCATTTATTTGATTGTTTCTCAACTCTTCTAACCTATATCTTATTTTCCATACTCTCCTCTACGCTCTCAACATACATTTTTAAAGTGAATCTAATGTTCGTCATCAGAACCTGTACTCCCAATGAACATTATTACTCCTATAATAATACAAGTCTTTGCCCATATGAATCGTAATGAGTGGTTGTGAAGTGCTTTAAATGCTTATATCTGAGGAAGACTCAGACAATCCACCATAAAACTTACAATTACATCAGTTTACCACAGTGGTCAATAGAAGCAAGTTAAGGTGAAGGTCAAACAGGGAGTGGATGGTGAATGAAAACAAATAGTAAGAATTGGGACTATTCATGGCTGCTAATAACCTGGATCTCTTGACCCCCACTGGACAGTTACTCTTCCCCACTTCCAAACACATCCCTCCCCTGAGAATACCTCTTAGAGAGGCTTATTCTGGCCTTTTCTTGTTTGGGTTGGATGAGTTTTTAGGCAATGTTGGGTGAAATGTTGTCTGATGTAATTGTGAAGCAAGATCAACAATCAATAGATCTGCAGTCCGGTTTCACTCCCTTCATTTGTAGGTGTTGGCTCATTCATGGATATTTCTATTTGAGCAGATTTAAATTAGATACTATCAAAGATTTTCCCATTTGAAGCCAATGTGGGGGGTGTTATTCCTGCACCACAGATGAAGAAACTGGAAATGTCCATGCCTGACATTCCTTAGGACAATGATTCTCCTCGTATGTAAAGAAGTCTGGGCTAGAGATTTGACCTGCTCCATACCATATATGACAAATCTCAAAGAATTCTGCAGTATTGGGTCGCCATGACCCGCCAGAGGGATACGTGTTTCCAGGGAGAGAAAAAGTTGCACATGCTGAGCAGTGGGCAATTTCAGTACAATAGCGCCATGTTTTAAGCAAGATTTTGACGCTTGGATGATATGCTCTGCTTTACATCACTACCACATACATCATATAGAAATGATGTATATAGGATTCATTGTAGTCGCTTCGGAGAAGAAGGACGAGTCAGAAATAGGACGTTGTGTTTCTGCATCTCACACCCATCTGACTTTCACCTCATTGTGCTTCTATTCTCAACCCCTATTAAACAGGCATATGAAGGTATTAATGCTGGAAATTATAGAGCCTTCTCCAAACTATTGATTTCATAGGTCCTCAGAACACTCATGGGTGTTTCATACAGGCAAAGGGGCAGAGTCTTAAAAATGTTAAATTATTCTGAGGTCAGGTGCCTCTGCAATGATCAATAGAGTCATTTTTAAAAAATGGAGGCCAAAGTCTTTTGTGGCACCTCTTTAATTGGGTCATGACAGAGAGTCACGGAATATGGGATATTTTATTTTCATTCAAATGTAATTTTTCATTTGGTGTTTAAAGTATATTATCATAGAAAAATAAGGTTCCCTCTTGATGGAAATCAGCACAGTTCTTCTCTGGATATAGAAGACGCCTCATGTGCTATCGTCCCATAGTCATCTCCTCCTTCACCAAGAACTCCTGCTCTCCATCTCCTCTGGGCTTCTTCTAGGGTTAGTCTTGTCTTACAATAAGACCTCACTCTTTTTTAAGCTGAGTCACAGAGAGAATGTTCCTGATGGAGCCTCCATCCTTCCCTCAACCCATTAGGAAATCAACTTAATGCAGCCCTTTGAGACAGCATTGGTGACACAAGAGGAGGTCTGGTCATAGGTCAGGCTTTCGTCACTGTTGGGTGCAATTCACTTTTGGGAGATTGTCAGCTAAGAGGCTCGTGTTGAATTTGAGTTTCTGCTGAGAGAGAAAAGGAAGGTTCAAGTGGGAATATAGATTCCTACAGGCAGTGTTCTTTCCCCAGGCCAAAAGGAGAATTAGAGAGTTGAGGTCCTTACAGAAAACATGCTCAAGGCAAAGGACTTATTCCAACTGATTTCAAAGGGAATTGGATCTGACCCCACTCACATTCGTAAGAATGCAGAAAAATAGCTCTCTCCATCCTAGCAAGCTCAGAATGAACTGCCCCGAGTCCTTGCCTTGGATCAAGATGACGTGGAAGGAACAAACTGGATTTCTGCTTACGAGAGCCAATTGTGCAGGTGATTCAGAGCTGTATCAGGACCACAGACACTCCCATTGCACCACGGAGACACAGGGAATGCAGAGTGTAATGCACATCGATGGGATTGGCCCTAACAATAATAATGCCCAGCCCTGGGAAAGTAGCAGCCTCAAAGGAGAATTTACCAAGGCAATCCAGTTTGTTTGATAATTAATTGGGGCTTTGTGAAAAAATGCATCATCAAGCTTCTCGACAGTCCTAGAAACTGTATAAAAGGGCTCGTGGCTCAGAACTCTGCGAAACGCTTCTCTGGACTTCATCTCCTTGGTGATCTCGGTAAGTCCAATTTGACTCCATCTCTTTCTCCTTCAAGAGACGGCACAGTAGGGTCTATGTCTATTTCAGAAATGAATATGGCATTGCCTCCCGGTGATACTTATGACAGATGGTGTTGTTCTTCCCTCATTATCTTGTGTAGTGATTCAGTTGCAGATTGTGGTGGACGCATGATTTGAAGGCAAAGGTGGGGATTTTTGGAGCACTCAATTCTATTTCCAGTTCATAGGAAATACGTTTTGCGTTTCCATTAAGGCATTGAAACCTTTAAAATAAGTTCAGGAAGTCCTTTAGCCATTGGTCACTTCCCTAGATGTGGAAGAAACTTTCCCAGGTTAGTCTATACACGGCCAATTCATCACTGTCCTCTTACATTGTAAAAGAGCAACTACCCCTCTCTTTTGGGGATTGGAGAATTCGTAAGCTGCCAGGTGGTGGGAACCAGTGACCAGTGTCTATGTTCAACTGAGCAGAAACAGCCACTGAAGATGCTTCTCCTCAGCTGGGGTAATTTTTCTTTACTCCATTGAAGTCACTGGGCCTACGCTCATTCTACCCCAGTTCAGGGTTCTTTCTAAGGGGAAGGAAAAAGATTCTGTTCAGTTGTTGGTGACTCCCATGATTTGGAAAAGCAAAGATCCATGCTATGAAGCCAGGCACATCTGGTTTACATGCAGAGGTCGACTCCTCTAAGGAAAGGAAAGGATTAGCATTATCCCAGCTGGGATTGTTGAGAAAGTTCTCAAACGGACACAGTAGCCTTTAATTTCCATCATTTACATAGGTACACTGCTTCCAAAAGGCTGATCTTAGGCAAAATCATTGATTAAGTTTCAAAGGGGCCCTTTAGGAGCAGGTTTGGTATCAAGGGAGAAGAGGCACAGAAAGAAGAGACAGGAACAAATACATACCCATGACCAAGGGGAGTAAATCCACTTGTCCTCTTTCTCTCAGGCTCCATGTAGAGTCCACTGCAATAGGAACCCAGCTAGGAGACCACTCTTCCAGTAACAGCTTCCATTTGTTCCATCCCCTGTTGTGTGTTTCAGGTTTACCTCCATCACACAAAGATGTCTTGCTACACAGAATGCGGGGTGGCCCGACCCAGCCCAGTTTCCGGCACCTTCAACGAGCCATGCGTGAGGCAGTGCCCTGACTCCCAAGTGCTGATCATGCCCTCGCCGGTTGCTATGACCATCCCAGGGCCCATTATGAGCACCTTCCCCTCAGCACAGCGAAGTGGGAGCTGTAGGAGCCCCGCTGGTGGGATCCGGCTACGGGGGCTCGTTTGGAGCAGGAGGAGTGTTTGGCTCTGGAGCTGGTTACGGGGGATTGTTTGGCTTGGGAGGATCAGGTGGTTATGGGGGAAATTTTGGTTACGGGGGACTCTGTGGTTATGGAGGTCGTTATGGTTACGGGGGAGGTTATGGCAGCGGGGGTATCTTGTCATAGGTACCTGAGTGGAAGCTGCACACCATGTTAGACACGGCAGGAATCTCTATGGCCAAAGGAAAGACCAGGAAATGAACAGCAACTGATAGATTACGATTCCCATTTCAGAAGTGCCGTGCCAGTCTGGCTCCAGATGATCTGTATGCGAGCTGTATCTGACCAGCCCCTTTCTCTCATGGACCCAATGCCAATGTCTTGCTAGGAACTCTTTCTGCCAATGCTTTCCCAACCACATGCTTCTTATGCACATTTGGATTCACTCTGAATTACACTCACCGTGTTTGTACGAACCCCACAGTGTGAAGGGAATAGGGGTCTTAAGAAAGGCATCAGTTGCCTATATTTTGTGTTGCCCAACCTTGCACCTCCAACAAAGGAAAAAGAACTTCCCACATCCAATGTATCTTAGGGGAGGGGTTGATGGTTCACAGCCCGTATTAAAACCCTGCAAATCCATTCTTCCTGTGTTTTATTATCGCTTTCTGTAAATGTGTATTGGAAATTTCAATCACATTAAAAACTCTGCTGCATCAGAATATCCGTCTTGTGAATTTACTTGTTCCTCCTTCGCTTTTTATGAAATGGACTGGGTTAAATACATGCCTGCAGTTCAGGCAGCTGCAGGCAATTCTCAAATTGCAATTTTGGAAGCTATGCCATGATGGGAGAATGAAGCCTCTGGCATTATACAGGACACCTGCACAGGTGTATTGCTCCTTGTAGTGCCTGTGTTAGCCATCTCAAGTGAAAATCTGTGTAAATCTTTGCAGGAAAAGGCTCTTTGCTAAGTGGGTTCTTTTTTTATTGCAAGAAAACAAATCACATGGCTCTATCCACACAGCAGCATTTTGGGGGTTTTAGTTTAGTTTAAAAGCGTACCTAGCTCCCTTCCAACTCCCCCTCTAAATGCCCTCACGAAACTCCCTGTTAGCTGCCTCTGTTTGCAAGGCTCCCTGGTTGCTTGCTTACAAAGCCCTGCCCTTCCTGAAACCCCCACCTCTGGCTATGTCTTGACCAATGAACAGAGGGTTCTAGATTTTAAATCCTCATTAGGAAGTTCACATCTTCCAACTGCCAACCACAGCACATGGTCCTTCAAAGAAACAGCTCAGCACATGACTCTTCAAAGAAACAAAAAATTAACACTAACACACACACACACACACACACACACACACAAGCTTAGCAGATTGTTTGTGATAAGAGATTACTTGCCGCTTACCTGAAAGAAACTCACACACTACAGATAGCCACTTACTCCAAGGGTCCTATCATCATTCCTCCTTCACTTGGACAATTCCCTCATGAAACCATCTGTTAGCTGCCCCTATTCACAAAGCTCTATTTTAGCTCTCGTCTACACCAGGGAGTTATTTCAAAATAGGTAAGGTCCCATGGGAAGCAAGATTAAGAGGAAAAATAATTGAAGAGAGTTGGCAGTTTTTCAAAGGGACATTATTACAGGCCCAAAAGTGAACTATTCCATTGCGTAGGAAAGATAGAAAGTATGGCAAATGGAAACTTGGAAATGGGGGCGGTGCTTCTTTGTTTTGGTCTTCACCAAGAAGTCTCATGACGACGGAATGCCTAACATAGTGAATGCTAGTGGAAACGGGGTAGGTTTAGAAGATAAAATAGAAAGAACAATTTAAAAATTACTTAGAAATGTGATATATCTGCAAGTCTCCAGGACCTGATAAAGTGCATCCTACAATACTGCAGGAGCAGATAGCTATCATCAGGACATATCGGAGACTTTAGCTATAATCTTTGAAAAATCATGAAAGACAGGAGAGATTCCAGAAGACTGGAAAAAGGCAAACATAGTACCCATCTCTAAAAATGGAAATAAGAACAACCCAGGGAACTACGGATCAGTCAGTTATAGCTTCTGTGCCAGGAAAGATAATGGAGCAAGTAATTAAGGAATTCATCTGCAAACATCTGGATGATAATAAGGTGATAGCTAACAGGCAGCATGGATTTGTAAAGAACAAAACATGTCAAAACATGTCAAACCAATCTGAAAGCTTTCTTTGATGGGATAACAAGCCTTGTGGATAATGGAGACACAGTAGAAGTGGCATACCTAGACTTTACTAAGGCATTTGACATGGTCTCTCATGACATTCTCATCAGTGGGTACATAACTGGATGAAAAACAATTCTCAGAGAGTTGTTATTAACGGTTCACAATCCTGCTAGAAGGGAATAACAGGTGGGGTTCCACAGGGGTCTGTTTTGGGACCGGTTCTTTTCCATGTCTTCATCAACGATTTAGGTATTAGCATAGAGATTACGCTTATTAAGTTTGCAGATGATAACAAGCTGGGAGGGGTTGCAAGTGTTTTGGAGGATAGGGTCAAAATTCAAAATGATCTGGACAAACTGGAGAAATGATCTGAGATAAATAGGATGAAGTTTAATAAGGACAAATGCTTATGAAGGAACAATCCATTTCACACATACAGAATGGGAAGCAACTGTCTACGAAGGAGAAAGAGATTTTCGGGTCATAGTGGACCACAAGCTAAATATGGCTACGTCTAGACTGCATCCCTCTGCCGACAGAGGGATGCAAATCAAGCACTTCGGAAGTGCAAATGAGCCTTGGATTTAAATATCCTGGGCTTCATTTGCATACTCATGTTCCGACGCTGTGCGGATCAGGCTCAGTCCTTTTTCGGCAGATCCTGTACTCCTTGTTCTCCTTGGCCTCTGATGATAGGACAAGAAGCAATGGGCTTAAACTGCGGCAAGGGAGGTTTGGGTTGGACATTAGGAAAAACTTCCTACATGTCAAGGTGGTGAAACACTGGAATAAGTTGCGTAGGGAAGTTGTGGAATCTCCATCAGTGGAGATATTTCAGAGCAGGTTAGATAGACATCTATCAGGGATGGTCTAGACCAGAGCTAATCAATTTTGGAAGCCCTGGGGGCCACAATGATACTCACATCACATGCCGAGGGCCGCAGTTTTAGTGTGGCTACATATACATGCAAATACATGTGCTAATAGCTTCTTTCACACTGATGGGCATGAAAACAAAGATTAAGCCTGAAGCCACGGTGCCGGACCCAAACGTGGCCAGTTTGAGCCAGTCAGAACCTCTCAGACTCTGCCCACCATGCTAAGCAGCCAGCACTTGCCACAATGCCCCGGCACTCCCGGCTCCTCCTCCCTGGGGGCAAGAAATGCCGATACCCTGTACCTGTCTCTTCCAGGCAGTCCCTCCGTTTGGGTTTTTCAGTGCTCATGCCACCTGGGAGACACCTCGCTGTTGTGGAGCATGTTCCCGGTGGAGGCCATGCTCAAAGGATCCCACCCGCGGGCCGCGTGTTGAGCCCCACGAAAATGCAAACTGAACTGTGGGCCACAAGCAAACAAACCACGGGCTGCATGTTGAGTATCCGTGGTCTAGACAGTACTTCTTCCTGCCGTCAGCACAGGGCACTGGACTCGATAATGTCTCAAGGTCCCTTCCAGTTCTAGTGCACTGCAATTCTATGATTCTTACCTTCCTTATTTTGAAATAATAAGCAGAGTGTCCAAGCCCATTATTTCAAAATAATGGACCGCTTATTTTGAAATCTCTACTCCTGCTTTCCTTGGGGGAATAACACTTATTTCAAAAGAGTTATAGCTCCACTGTAGCTATTTTTTCATAACTAAGTAATTTGAAGTAATTACTCCCCCAGTGTTTCCTGGGGCTCAAACCCTTAATGATCCCTAACTCTCTGTTTGGTTTTTTTTATTCCCGCTGCACCTTGTGTGGATGTTTTCAGAGAACTATCCACAATGACACCGAGATCGCTCTCTTAAGTGGTCATTGCTAATGTAGAAGCCACAAGAGGAGAGGTGATTCTTGATTGATACACACCTAAATGGAGAGCAGGACCTGGTGCAAGTTGTGACCATAGATGGGCCACATGGAAATAGTGACCGTAAAATAATTAAATTTCACATCTCTCGTTGGGCAAAATATCACAGCACCCCAACACAGTGGCATTTAATTTCAGAAAGTGGAATGACACAAAACTGAGGAGGTTAGTTAAACATAAATTAAAAGGTACAGTGCACACCTAAAATCCCCCCAAGATGCATGGAAACTTTACAAAGACACTATATGAAAGGTTCAACTTAAATGTATACCCTAAACTAAAAAACACAGTAAAAGATCCAAAAAAGTGCCTCTGTGGGTTAACAACTCAGTAAAAGAATCAGTGAGTGATAAAAAGGCATAATTTAGAAAGTAGAATTTAAATTTTAGCAAGGAAAATAGAAAGCAGCAAAAAATATGTCAACTAATGAATAAAAATATATTTATGAACGGAAAAGAAATGTGAAGAACAGCTAGTGAACAACCCAAAAAGTAAGAGTGCATTTTTTAAGTACATCAGGAGCAGGAAGCTTGCTAAACAACCAGTGGGGGCCCTGGACAATCAGGATGCTTAAGGAGCACTGAAGGACAATATGGTCACTATGGATTCTATATTAATTCTTTCCATTGGTCTGCACGGCTGGGGATATTTAGGAGATTCCCAAACCTGAGCCATTCTTTCTAGTTGACAAATCTGAGGATTTGTCTCAGACTGAGGTGTCATTAGAGAAGGTTCTGGAACAAATTGATAAACTAAACAGAAACAAGTCACCTTGACCAGATGGCATTCGCCCAAAGTTCAGAAAGAACTCAAATGTGAAATTACAGAACTACTAAATGTGGTTTGTAACTGATCCTTTAAATCTTCTTCCGTCCCAAATGCCTGGAAGATAGCTAATGTGACCCTAATTTTCAAAAAGGGCTCTAGTGGTAACTCTGGCAATTACATGTTAGTAGCTCTACCGTCAGTACCAGTTAAATTGGTTGAAACTATAGTACAGATTTGTTAAACACATAGATGACATACTTTGCTGGAGAAAAGTTAGCTGTCATGGGATAAGAGGGAATGTCCTCCCATTTATTCTGAAATGGTTAAAAGATAAGAAACAAAGGGTAGGAATAAATGGTCATTTTTCAGAATGGAGAGAGGTATCTATTTGTGTCCCACAGAGGTCTGTCCTGGGATCAATCCAATTCAACACATTCATAAAGGATCTAGAAATAGGGGTAAATAGGGAGGTTGCAAAATTTGCAAATGATACTAAACTGCTCATGATACTGAAGTCCAAAGTGGATTATGAAGAGCTTCAAAAGGATCTTTCAAAACTAGGTGACTGGGCAACAAAATGGCAGATGCATTTTAATGTTAATAAAGGCAAAGTAATGCACATTGGCAAACAAAATCCCAACTGTACATATGAAATGATGGGGACTAAGTTAGCTATAACCACTGAAGAGTGAGATCTTGTGGATAGTTCCCTGAAAACATCCACACAATGTGCAGTGGCAGTAAAAAAAAAAAAAAAAGAGCAAATAGAATGTTAGGAATCATTAAGGGCATGTCTCCACTAGCAAATTATATTGAAATAAAGAAGTCATTAAATCTTGCCTTTTCTAAGTTTCCTTTTGTCCCTTTGAAAAACTGCCAACTCTCTTCAATTTTTTTTCCTCTTAGTCTTGCTTCCCTTGGAACCTTTCCTATTTCGAAAGAACTCCCTGGTATAGACGAGAGCTAAAATAAGTAGGGAGAAAGATATAGAGCTTTGCGAACAGGGGCAGCTAACAGGTGGTTTTGTGAGGGAGTTGTGCAGGTGAAGGAGAAAGGATTATTGGACCCTTGGGGTACGTGGCTGTCTGTAGTGTGTGTGTTTGTGTTTGTGTTTGGGGGTTACTTGCTGGTTGCCTGAAAGAAACCGTGTGCTGAGCTTCTGTTTGTTAGTTTGTTTGTTTGGAGATTCATGTGCTGAGCTGTTGGTTTGAAGCACCAGTGTGCTGTGGTTGGCAGTTGGAAGCTAAGAGCTTCTTAATGAGGATTTGAAATCTAGAACCCTCTGTTCATTGGTCAGGCCTTAGCCAGAGGCGGGGGTTTCAGGATAGCCGGGGCTTTGTAAAGCCCGCTGGTAAGCTGCCAGGGAGCGTTGCAAACAGGGGCAGCTACCAGGGAGTTCTGTGAGGGAGTTTACAGGGGGACTTGGAAAGGGGCTGGTACACTTGACAATCCATGAAACTTTTAAACTAAACTAAAACCCAAATAATGCTGCTGTGGAGATACAGCCATGGGATTGGTTTTCTAGCAATGAAAAAAGAAACTACTTAGCCATTGAAAGTGAAAATCTGAGTAAATCTTTGCAGGAAAAGGCTCTTTGCTAACACAGGCAATACAGAGAGGAATACAGCACCCGGGCAGGTGGCCTGTATAATGGAAGGAACCTCTCAGAGGTTTTATTCTTCCATCATGGCACAGCTTCCAAAACTGCAATTTGAGAATTGCGTATGGAGTCCCCTCACTAAAGGGCTCTCTGACTGTTTTTTGGAGAGAGGATCCTGTGTGCTGCAATTGTAGTCTCTAGGGCTAAACTCCCATGAGCCCTTGAGGAAAAATAGGGGGAAAGGTGTCTCTTCCATGCTATGCAGACAGAGTGTTGGGCGAGGCTCCATTTTGGAGGGAGGAGCCAGGCTGCTGGTGTGGAGCCTTTTCCAGGCTAGGAACTGTTGTGTTGCAGCTGGAGCCTGTGACTAAGCCTGTTACTGTTACTGCCAGGGCTTGGATCTAGGAGGCTGCTTTGGGGCTGTGGATTGTCCCTGGAGGGGAGAGACTCTGGCCGGGCCTGTGGCTGGGAAGGGCCTGCAGGACCCTGCACAGGAGGCGACTGTGAGTAACTGGGCTGTTTGGGAAAGTGCTGCCTGGGACGGAGCACAAAAGACAAACTGACTCTGGGTCCGGTGAGAGCCACAGTGACCTGCACAGGGAGCCAGAGCTGCTGCATTTGTGAGGCTGCTCCAGGGGCAGAGGGAGTTGGCAGCTGGCTGCTCAGCTTCGACTAACACAGAGGACCTGCCCAGGCTGTCTCCACTCCAGCTGCAGCCCTGCGAGCGCCCAGGCCAGCGTCTGGGACTCTGACTCCGGAGCAGGGCATGCGCTGGGGTGGGATACATGGGGGCAGTGCAAATGCCAGATGGAGAAGTTCCTACAATTTCTCTATGCTTTGTGAATTGATTTTATTCACCGTGAACCTGTTAACCCTGATTCTATAGGTTGTTAAGTAAAGGTGTGTTCATTCTATGTCATCAGTTAGATGGATATCATTTATTATTGTTGTCCTGGGGTTAGATCCAGATAACTGCTAGAATAAGTTTATCCCTGGAGGCTCCCAAGGCACACCATGAAGTGTGTACAGGGCCAGCCAGGTGGAGGTACCGCCATTGTATATTCTTAGGGAGCGAGGGACTGTAGCAACGGGGTGGACAGGGAATCCCCGACTACACAACATCACCACTGAGGTACTCAGGATCTCCTTTGATATTAAAACCATCAGGGGCCCAGGCACACCTGTGAATGTGACCTCCTCCTGAGTAACCCGGGGAGGACAAAGGGGGTTACACATACTACTGCCTGAACTGCAGGGATGAATGTAATCCAGTCCATTTCATAAACAGGGGAGGAAGAACAAGTAAAACCACAAGACGGATATTCTGATGCAGCGAAGTTTTTAATCTGAATGAAATTTGCAATACACATTTTCAGAAAGCGATACTACAAAGCAGGAAGACTGGATTCTCAGTGTTATAATATGTGCTGCAAACCATCGGCCCCTTCCCTTAGATGCACAGGATGTGAGAAGTTCTTTTTCCTTTGTTGGAGGTACAAACACAACACATAAAATGTGCAACTGTTGCCTTTCTTAAGACCCCTGTTCCCGTCCCACTGCGGGGTTCGAACAAACACGGTGAATGTTATTCAGAGTGCGTCCAAATGAGCAAAAGAGAAGAAGCATGTGGTTGGGACAGCATTGGCAGAAAGAGTTCCTAGCAAGACATTAGAAATGTGTCCATGAGAGAAAGGGGCTGGACAGATACAGCTCATGTGGAACTCAGCTGGAGACAGACCGGCACGGCCCTTCTGAAATCGATATCGGAATCTATCCGTTGCTGTTCATTTCCTGGTCTTTCCTTTGGTCATTGAGATTCCTGCCATTTCTAACATGGTGAGCCGCATGCACTCAGGTACCTATGACAAGATACCCCGCTGCCGTAACCTCCCCCCATAACCATAACGACCTCCATAACCACAGAGCCCCCCATAACCAAAATGTCCCCCATAACCACCTAATCCTCCAAAGCCAGACAATCCCCCCGTAACCAGCTCCAGAGCCGAACAGTCCTCCTGCACCAAACGAGCCCCCGTAGCCGGATCCCACCAGAGGAGCTCCTACAGCTCCCACTTCACTGTACTGAGGAAAGGTGCTCATAATGGGCCCTGGAATGGTCATAGCAACCGGCGAAGGCATGATCAGCACTTGGGAGTCAGGGCACTGCCTCACGCACGGCTCATTGAAGGTGCCAGAAACTGGGCTGGGTCGGGCCACCCCGCATTCTGAATAGCAAGACATCTTTGTGTGATGGAGGGAAACCTGAAACACAACAGGGATAGAATAAAGAGACGCTGTTACTGGAAGGGTGGTCTCCTAGCTTGATTCCTATTGTAGTTGACTGTACATGGGGCAGAAAGAAAGAGGAGTGGATTTAACCCCCTTGTTCAAATTTGGTCCTATTTCTCCTTTCTGTGCCTCTTCTCCCCTCACACCAAACCTGCCCCCAAAAGGCCCATTTGAAACATTCTCAATGATTTTGCCTAAAATCAGCATTTGGGAAGCTGTGTACCTATGTAACTGATGGAAATCAAGCGCTACTGTGTCCATTTAAGACCTTTCTTAAATGTCCCTCCTTGTTAAGTCTTTCCTTTCCTTAGAAGAGTCAACCTCTCTGTGTAACCCAGGTGTGTCTGGATCCATAGTATGGATTTTGGTTACTCCCAAGATTTGGAAAAGCAAATACTTGAATGGAATCTTTTTCTTTCCCCATAGAAATGATCCTGAACTGTGGTACAATGAGCGCAGGCCCAGTGACTTCAATGGAGCGAACGAAAAATACACCATCTGAGGAGAAACATCCTCCATGGCTGTTTCTGCTCATGAGAACATAGAAATTGGTCACTGGTTCCCACCACCTGGCAGCTTAAAAATTCGACCATCCCCAAAAGAGAGGAGTAGCAGCTCTTTTACAATGCAGGAGGAGAGTGCTGAATTGGCCGTGTATAGACTAGCCATTGGTTACTTACCTAGGTATAGAAGAAACTTTCCCAGGTTCAAGGACTTTCTGAACTTAATTTAAAGTTTTAAATGCTTTAATTCAACTTTTAGATCAAAGGAAACATGTTTTGCAATTCCATAGAGTGCTGCTAAAATCCCCGCCTTTCCCTTCAAATCATCAATCTACCACAACCTACAAATGAATCACTACACAAGAGAATGAGGGAAGAACAACACCATCTGGGATCAGAATCACAGCGAGGCAATGCCGTATTCAGTCAGAAATAGACATAGACCCTACTGTGCCATCTCTCGGAGGAGAAAGAGATGGAGTCAAATCGGACTTACCGAGATCACCAAGGAGATGAAGTCCAGAGAAGCGTTTAGCAGAGTTCTGAGCCGCGAGCCCTTTTATACAGTTTCGAGGACTGCCGAGAAGCTTGATGATGCATTTTTTACACAAAGTCCCAATTAATTATCAAACAAACTGGATTGCCCTGGTAAATTCTGCTTTGAGGCTGCTGCTTTCCCAGGGCTGGGCTCTATTATTGTTTGGGCCAATCCCATCGATGCGCATTACACTCTGCATTTCCTGTGTCTCGGTGGTGCAATGAGCATGAATGTGAAGGTGATTGAGAGTTGCATCAGGAGCACAATTGGCTCTCGTAAGCAAAAATCCAGTGTGGTCCTTTCACATAAACTTGGTCCAAGTCAGGGCCATTGGGCAGTTCATTCTCAGCTTGCTAAGGTGTGGAGAGCTATTTTTCTCCATTCTTACAAACATGACGTGGGACAGATCCAATTCCCTTTGAAATAAGTCCTTTGCCTTTTGTGTATTTTCTGTAAGGACCTAAATTCTTTAAGTCTCCATCAGGAGTTATGAAATCAATTTTAGTTATTTTAGAATAATTTCCGAATTCAGAGAAACCCTTAATTATTCTGTTTGCGTTTTTTTGTCTGCCGCTGCACATTGTGTGGATGTTTTCAAAGAACTATCCACAATGAGTCCAAGATCTCACTCTTGAGAGGTTAAACCCATAATTTAATATGTACTGTACGGATTTTGTTTTCCAATATGCATTATTTTGCATTTATCAGCATAAATATGTCTCTTTCATTTTGTTACTCTTTCATCTAATTTTGAGAGATCTTTCTGAAGCTCCTTTTTTTTTTTTTTTTTTTTTGGACTGTATCTTTTGGTACATATGGTCATGCCAATTTTCTTTCACTATTTTGATCTGAGGAAGTGGGTCTGGCCCACGAAAGCTCATCACCTAATAAACCATCTTGTTAGTCTTTAAAGTGCTACATAGTCCTGTTTTTTGTTTGAGCAGCTTAGTATTCTATTGAAACTTTGCAACCTCATTGTTTATTGTGAACACTGAATGTGTTGAACAGGATTAGTTCTAGTACAGACCTCTGAGGGACACCACTAGTTACTTCTCTCCATTCTGAAAATTGACCATTTATACATCACCTTTGTTCTTATCATTTAACCAATTCTCAATCCACAAGAGGACCTTCCCTCTCATCCTATGACAGCTTCCTTTGTTTCAGAACCCTTGGTGAGGTACCTTGTCAAAGGCTTTCTAGAAATCAAAATACATTATATCCCTTGGATACTCCTTTTCCCTATGCTTGGTGACCCTCTCAAAAAAATACCCATAGGTTAGTGAGCTATGACTTGCCTGTACAGGAAGCTTGTTGACTTTTCCCCCATAAAGTACGTTCATCTACTGCCACTGCCCCACCAGCTGGACTTGTTACAGCCTTCCCATGATGCACTTTGTGCCCTGGTATGACTCCGTCCCATTTGTTATCCTCATTGCACCAAGTTTCTGGGATGTCTCATAGGAATATCCCCATTCAATAGGAGGTACTCTAGTTCTCTCATCTTATTACTTAGATTTCTAGCGTTTGTATATAAGCACTTTGAAAAACTTGTCACTAATTAGCTGTCCACCATGACATTATGGGATTGAGTGGGACTTTTTCATTTTTTTGATTGTTTCCCATCTCTTCTTACCTATATCTTATCTTCCATCCTTGCCCCTAAACTCTCGACATACATTTTTAAAGTGAATCTAATGTTTGTCATCACAACTCGTAGTCCCAATAAACATTATTATTCCTGTAATAATACAAGTCTTTGCCCATATGAATCGTAATGAGTGGTTGTGAAGTGCTTCAAATGCTTAGATCTGAGGATGCCTCAGACAATCACCATGAAAGTTACAATTACACCAGTTTTCCACAGTGGTCAACTGAGGCACATTAAGGTGAAGGTCAAACAGGGAGTGGCTGGCGAATGAAAACCAATGGTAAGAATTCAGACTACTCATGGCTGCTAATAACCTGGATCTCTTGACCCCCACTGGACACTTATCATTCACCACTTCTAAACACGTCTGTCCCCTGAGAACACCTCTTAGAGAGGCTCATTCTGGCCTTTTCTTATTTTGGTTGGATGAGTTTTGGGGCAGTGTTGGGTGAAACATTGTCTGATGAAAGTGTGACGCAAGATCAACAATCAATAGATCTGCAGTCTGGTTTCACTCCCTTTCTCTGCACGTGTTGGCTAATTCATGGCTATTTCCATTTCAGCAGATTTAAATTATATGAAAGATTTTCCCATTCAAAGCCAATGTGGGGGGTGTCATTCCTGCACCGCACATGAACAAACTGGAAATGTCTCTGCCTGGCATTCCTTAGGACCAGGGGTGGTCCGTGACTATAGGCAGACTCGGCCGTCGCCTAGGGCGCCGCCTTCAACGGGGCATCCAGGGTGCCCGATGATGACGTCAGTCCATTGAGAGCCCTGAAGGCGGGGGCGCCGATCGCGAGTTCCGCCGGGGCCCCAGCTGCCGCAGCCCGCCTCAGCCCACTCCTGCTTAGGACATTGATTATCCTCTTACGTAAAGAAGGCTGGGCGAGAGACTTGACCTGCTCCATGCCGCATTTGACAAATCGGAAATAATTCTGTACTATTGGGTCACCATAACCTGCCAGAGAGAGATGTGTTTCCAGGGAGATAAAAAGTTGCACTCGCAGAGCAGTGGGCGATTTCATCACAATGGTGACATGCTCTAAAGCAAGTTTTTGATGCTTGGGCGATATGCTCTGGTTTTTATCACTACCACACATATAGAAATGATGGACATAGGATTGGTTGTAGTCCCTTTGGAGAAGGACAAGTCAGAAATATGAGGTTGTGTTTCTGTTTCTGCATCTCACACCCATGTGACTTTTGCCTCATTGTGCTTTTTATTCTCAACCCCATTAAACAGGCACATGAAGCTGTTATTATAGAGCTGGAAATTATAGAGCCTTGTTAAAAATGAAGATTTCAAAGGACCTCAGAATACTCATGGGTGCTTCATACGGGCAAAGGGACAGAGTCTTAAAAAGTGGTAAATTATTCTGGGGTTAGACGCCTCTGAAATGAGTAATCGACTCACTTTAAACACCACATGAAACATTACATTTGAATGACAATAAAATATCCCATATTCCGTGACTCTCTGTCATGACCCAATTAAAGAGGTGCCACAAGAGACCTTGACCTCCATTTTGTTAAAGTATATTATGATAGAAAAATAAGGTTCCCCCTTGGTTGAAATCAGCACAGTTTGTCGAGATGATTCAGAGCTGCATCAGGACCACAGTCATTCCCATTCCACCACGGAGACACAGGGAATGCAGAGGTCAATGCGCGTTGATGGGATTGGCCCGAACAGTCATAATGCCCAACCCTGGGAAAGCAGCAGCCTCAAAAGCAGAATTTACCGAGGCAATCCAGTTTCTTTGATAATTAATTTGGGACTTTGCATAAAAAATGCATCATCAAGCTTCTCAGCCATCCTAGAAACTGTATAAAAGGGCTCGTGGCTCAGATCTCTTCTAAACGCTTCTCTGGACTTCATCTCCTCGGTGATCTCGGTAAGTCCAATTTGACTCCATCTCTTTCTCCTCCGAGAGATGGCACAGTAGGGTCTATGTCCATTTCAGAGTGAATACGGCATTGCCTCCCGGTGATACTTATCACAGGTGGCCAGGGTCATTTGAGAAAGGTGTAAATTGGACACAGTCGCCCTTGATTTCCATCAGTTACATAGGTACACAGCTTCCAAAACGCTAATTTTAGGCAAAATCATTGAGAAGGTTTCAAAGAGGCCCTTTGGGGGCAGGTTTGGTGTGAGGGGAGAAGAGGCAGAGAAAGAGGAAGAAAGGGGGTTAAATCCACTCCTCCACTTTCACTCAGGTCCCATGCACAGCCTATTACAATAGGAACCGAGCTAGGAGACCACCCTTTCATTAACAGCTTCTCTTTATTCTATCCCTGTTGTGTGTTTCAGGTTTACCTCCATCACACAAAGATGTCTTGCTATTCAGAATGCGGGGTGGCCCGACCCAGCCCAGTTTCCGGCACTTTCAACGAGCCGTGCGTGAGGCAGTGCCCTGACTCCCAAGTGCTGATCAGACCCTCGCCGGTTGCCGTGACCATCCCAGGGCCCATTATGAGCACCTTCCCCTCAGCACAGTGAAGTGGGAGCTGTAGGAGCTCCTCTGGTGGGATCCGGCTACGGGGGCTCGTTTGGAGCTGGAGGACTGTTCGGTTCTGGAGCTGGTTACGGGGGATTGTATGGCTTGGGAGGTTCAGGTGGTTATGGGGGACATTTCGGTTACGGAGGACTCTGTGGTTATGGAGGTCGTTATGGTTATGGGGGAGGTTATGGCAGTGGGGGTATCTTGTCATAGGTACCTGAGTGCATGCGGTTCGCCATGTTAGACACGGCATGAATCTCTATGACCAAAGGAAAGACCAGGAAATGAACAGCAACCGATAGATTCTGATATCGATTTCAGAAGGGCCGTGCCGACCTGGCTCCACCTGAGCTCCTTGCGAGCTGTCGCTGCCCAGCCCCTTTCTCTCATGGACCCATTTCTAATGTCTTGCTAGGAACTCTTTCTGCCAATGCTTTCCCAGACACATGCTTCTTCTCTTATGCACATGTCGTCTCACTCTGAATTACGCTCACCATGTTTGTACGAACCCCCTAGTGTGAAGGAAACAGGGGTCTTAAGAAAGGCATCAGCTGCATATGTGATGTGTTGTCCAACCTTGAAACTCCAACAAAGGAAAAACAACTTCTCACATCCAATGCATCTGAGGGAAGGGGGTGATGGTTCGCAGCCTGTATTACAACACTGGGATTCCGTTCTTCCTTGTGATTCTGTGATTGTGTATGGCAAATTTCATTCACATTAAAAACTCTGTTGCATCAGAATATCCATTTTGTTCTTTTATTTGTTCTTTCTCCCCAGTTTATGGAATGGATTGGATTAAATTCATCCTTGCAGTTTAGGCAGCTGTAGGCAATTCTCAAATTGCAATTTTGGAAGCTATGCCATGATGGGAGAATAAAACCACGGAGAGGCTTCATGGTATTATACAGGCCACTGCACGGGTGTTGTATTCCTCCCTGCATTACCTGTGTTAGCAAAGAGCCTTTTCCTGCAAAGATTTACACAGATTTTCACGTTAAATAGCTAAGTAGGTTCTTTTTTCATTGCGAGGAGACCAGTCACATGGCTTGTGGTAAGCTTCTGGGGGAGTCCTTCTATCACAGAGCCCTAGGTTTTTTAAACAAAAATTGCTAAAGAAACTTAGCCTATGTCTACACAGCAGCTGAGTTTATTCCGAAATAAAAAAGAGCGTGTCTACACTGCAAGCCACTATTTTGAAAGAATGGTGATGTGGAGGACTTCTTACTCCAAGTCCTGTAATCCTCATTTTATGAAGAGTAAGGGAAGTCGGAGGAAGATAGTTCTTCCTTCAACTTCCTGCTGTGTAGACAGCGCCAAAAGCCGAATTAAGCTATTTCAAATTAAGCTACACAATTGCAATAGCTCAAGTTGTGTAGCTTTATTTGACTTTCGCCCTGCTGTGCAGACTCGCCCTTATTATTTATTGCATGTTTAATTCTAAGCTCTATCCCTTTGAATGGCCCATCTAGTCTTTTCTTTTCCAAGCCAAACAAACCGAATTCATTCAGTCTTCCCGCAGGGGTCATGTTTTCGAGACCTTTCATCATTTTTATTGCTCTTCTCTGGATCCTTTCCAATGTCTCCTTATCCTTCTTGAAATGTGGTGCCAAGAACTGGACACAATACTCCAGCTGAGGCCTAATGAACAAAGAGCAGAGTGGGAGAATGACTTCTTGTATCTTGCTCACAACGCTCCTGTTAATGCCTCCCAGAATCATGTTTGCTTTTTTTGCAACAGCGTCACACTCTTGACTCATATTTCGCTTGTGGTCCACTAGGACATCTAGATTCTTTTCTGCAGTACTCCTTCCTAAGAACATAAGAACATAAGAACGGCCGTACTGGGTCAGACCAAAGGTCCATCTAGCCCAGTATCCTGTCTGCCGACAGTGGCCAGCACCAGGTGCCCCAGAGAGGGTGGACCGAAGACAATGATCAAGTGATTTGTCTCCTGCCATCCTTCTCCAGCCTCTGACAAACAGAGGCCAGGGACACCATTTCTATCCCCTGGCTCATAGCCTTTTATGGACCTAACCTCCATGAAATTATCTAGCGTCTCTTTAAACTCTGTTATAGTCTAGCCTCCACAGCCTTCTCTGGCAAGGAGTTCTACAGGTTGACTACACGCTGTGTGAAGAAGAACTTTCTTTTATTAGTTTTAAACCTGCTACCCATTAATTTCATTTGGTGTCCTCTAGTTCTTCTATTATGGGAACTAATAAATAACTTTTCTTTATCTGCCCTCTCCACACCACTCATGATTTTATATACCTCTATCATATCCCCCCTCAGTGTCCTCTTTTCTAAACTGAAAAGTCCCAGTCGCTTTAACCTCTCTTCATATGGGACCGATTCCAAACCCCGAATCATTTTAGTTGCCCTTTTCTGAACCCTTTCAAAGGCCAAAATATCTTTTTTGAGGTGAGGAGACCACATCTGTACACAGTATTCAAGATGTGGGTGTACCATAGTTTTATACAGGGGCAGTAAGATATTTTCTATCCCTTTCTTAATAATTCCTAGCATCCTATTTGCCTTTTTGACTGTCGCTGTACACTGCGTGGAAGTTTTCAGAGAACTATCCACGATAACTCCAAGATCTCTTTCCTGATTTGTCATAGCCAAATTAGCCCCCATCATACTGTATGTATAGTTGGGGTTATTTTTCCCGATGTGCATTACTTTACACTTATCCACATTAAATTTCATTTGCCATTTTGTTGCCCAATCACTCAGTTTGGTGAGATCTTTTTGGAGTCCCTCACAGTCTGCTTCTGTCTTGACTATCCTAAACAGTTTGGTATCATCCGCAAACTTTACCACCTCACTGCTCACCCCTTTCTCCAGATCATTTATGAATAAGTTTAAGTATTGGTTTTCACGTTGGCTACCTTCCAGTCATTTGGTACGGAAGCCGGTTTAAAGGATAGGTTACAAACCAAAGTAATAGTTCTGCAATTTCCCATTTGAGTTCTTTTAGAACCCTTGGATGAATGCCATCCGGTCCTGGAGATTTGTTTACATTAAGTTTTTCTATTTGTTCCAAAACCTCCTCTAATGACACTTCAATCCGGGACAGTACCTCAGAGATTTGGGAATCTCCCTAACGTCCTCAGCCGTGAAGACTGAAGCAAAGAAATCATTTAGTTTATCCGCAATGGCTTTATCGTCCTTGATTGCTCCTTTTATATCTCGATCGTCTAGGGGACCCACAGGTTTTTTAGCAGGCTTCCTGCTTCTAATGTACTTAAAAAACATTTTGTTATTTCTTTTGAGTTTTTGGCTAGCTGTTCCTCAAAATTTTTTGCTTTTCTTATTACATTTTTACACTTGATTTGACAGTGTTTATGTTCCTTTCTATTTATCTCACTAGGATTGACTTCCACTTCTTAAAAGATGCCTTTTGTCCCTCACTGCTTCTTTTACATGGTGGTTAAGCCACGGTGACTCTTTTTAGGTCTCTTGCTATGTTTTTAATTTGGGGTATACATTTAAGTTGGGCCTCTATTATGGTGTCTTTAAAAGTTTCCATGCAGCTTGCAGGATTTGGCTCTAGTCACTGTGCCTTTTAATTTCTGTTTAACTAACCTCCTCATTTTTGTGTAATTTTTGAAATTAAATGCCAGAGTGCTGGACTGCTGAGGTGTTCTTCCCACTACAGGAATGTTAAATGTTATTATATTATGGTCACTATTCCCAAGCGGTCCTGTAATGGTTATCTCCTGGACCTGATCCTGCGCTCCACTCAGGACTAAATCGAGAATTGCCTCTCCTTGTGGGTTCCTGTACCAGCTGCTCCAAGAAGCAGTCATTTAAGCCATTGAGAAATTTTATCTCTGCTTCTCTTCCTGAGGTGACATGTATCCAGTCAATATGGGGATAATTAAAATCCCCATTATTATAGAGTTATTTATTTTGGTAGCCTCTCTAATCTCCTCAGCATTTCAATGTCAGTATCGCTGTCCTGGTCAGGTGGTCGTAATATATCCCTACTGCTAATTTCTTATTATTGGAGCATGGAATTACTATCCATAGCGATTCTATTGAACATGTTGATTCATTTAATATTTTTATTTCATTTGATTCTACATTATCTTTCACATACAGTGCCACTCCGCCACCCACCCGGCCTGCTCTATCCTTCCGATATATTTTATATCCCGGTATGATTGTGTCCCACAGATTTTCCTCATTCCACCAGGTTTCAGTGATGCCTATTATGTCAATCTCCTCCTTTAATATGAGGTACTCTAGTTCACCCATCTTATTAGTCAGACTCCTAGACAGTCGCTTCCCATTCAGTGTGTGTAAAAAAGACTGTTCCTTCTTAAGTGGAGCATTTTGCATTTGTCCTTATTAAACTTCATTTTATTTACCTCAGAGCATCTCTCCAGTTTGTCCAGATAATTTGAATTTTGATCCTATCCTCCAAAGCAGTTGCAACCCCTCCCAGCTTAGTATCCTCTGCAAACTTAATAATCGTACTCTCTATGCCATCATCTAAATTGTTGATGAAGATACTGAAGAGACCCCTGAGGAACCTCACTTGTAATGTCCTTCCAGCATGACTGTGAGCCATTAATAACTACACTTTGAGAACAATTATCCAGCCAGTTATGCACCCACCTTATAGTAGCCCCATCTAAGTAGTATTTTCCTAGTTTATTAATAAGAAGATCATGTGAGACTGTATCAAATGCCTTACTAAAATCTAGGTATACCACGTCCACCACTTCTCCCTTATATACAAAACTTGTTATCCAGTCAAAGAAAGCTATCAAATTGGTTTGACATGGTTGGTTCTTTACAAATCTATGCTGGCTGTTACCTATCACCTTATTTTCTTCCAGATATTTGTAGATGAATTCCTTAATTACTTGCTCCATTATCTTTCCTGGCACAGAAGTTCAACTGACTGGTCTGTAGTTTCCTGGGTTGTTCTTATTTCCCTTTTTATTGATGGGCACTAGATTTGCCCTTTTCCTGTCTCCCATGATTTTTAAAGGCTCAGATACCTCCTCTGTCAGCTCCTTGAGTATTCTAGGATACATTTCATCAGGCTCTGGTCACTTGCAGACATCTAATTTTTCGAAGTAATTTTTCACCTGTTTTTTTGGTTTTTGTTTTAAATCTTCTAAACCTACCCCATTTGCACTAGCGTCCACTATGTTAGGCATTCCTTCATCATCAGACTTCTTGATGAAGACCGAAACAAAGAAGTAATTAAGAAACTCTGCCATTTCCAAGTTTCCTGTTATTGCTTCTCCCTCTTCACTGAGCAATGGGCCCACCCTGTTCTTGGTCTTCCTCTTGCTTCTAATATATTTATAGAATGTCTTCTTGTTACCCTTTATGTCTCTGGATAGTTTGAGCTCGTTATGTGCCTTTGCCTTTCCAATCTTACCCCCGCATACCTGTGTTGTTTGCTTATATTCATTCTTGGTAATTTGACCTAGTTTCCACTTTTTATATGACTCCTTTCTGATTTCTAGATCATGCACAATCTGCTGGTTAAGCCAAGGTGATCTTTTATCATACTTTCTATCTTTCCTACAAACTATAATGCTTTTGAGCCCTTAATAATGTCCCTTTGAAAAAGGGCCAACTCTCTTCAGTTGTTTTTCCTCTTAGTCTTGCTTCCCATGGGATCTTACCTACTTTGAAAAAACTCCCTGGTGTAAACCAGGGCTAATAAATGTATTGAGAAAGGTACAGAGCTTTGCACACAGTGGCAACTAACAGGGAGTTTCGTTTGAGAGTTCTCCAGATGAAGGAGGAATGATTACAGGACCCTTGGGGTAACTAGCTGTCCGAAGTGTGTGTGTTTGTGTTTGGGGTTACTTGCTGGTTGCTGAAAGAAACTGTGCTGAGCTTCTGTGCATTTGTTTGTTTGTTTGTTTGGAAATTCATGTGCTGAGCTGTATGTTCGACGCACCATGTGTTGTGATTGGCAGTTGGAATCTGTGAGCTTCTTAATGAGGATTTGAAATCTAGAACTCTCTGTTCATTGGTCAGGCCTTAGCCAGAGGCGAGTGTTTCAGGAAGGTGAGGGCTTTGTAAAGCCTGCTAGTAAGTAACCATAGAGCTTTGCAAACAGGGGCAGCTAACAGGGAGTTTCGTGAGGGAGTTTAGAGGGGGAGTTGAAAGGGGGTTAGGTACATTTGACATTCTATGAGGATTCCTCGTTGCTTTTGCAGATTCAGACTAACACGGCGACCCCTCTGATACTTGACATTCTATAGAAAAATTAAACTAGATTAAAACCCAAATAATGTGGCTGTGCAGACATAGACAAGTTTCTTGAGCAATTTTCTTCTCCTTTAAACAACCTAAGGCTCTAGGATGCAAACACACAACCACAAGCTTACCGCAATCCCTGTGATTGGATTTCTTTCACTGAAAAAAACAAACAACCCACTTAGCAAAGAGCCTTTTCCTGTAAAGATTTAAACTTTAAAATGTCTAACACAGGAAATACAAGGAGGACTACAACGCCCATGCAGGTTGCTTGTATAATGCCATGAGCCCTCTCAGTGGCTTTATTCTCCCATCATGGCATAGCTTCCAAGATTGCAATTTGAAAATTGTGTATGGCTGCCTGAACTACAGGGATGAATTTAACCCAGTCCGTTTCATAAACAAGGAAAGAAGAACAAGAAAAACCACAAGACGGATATTCTGATGCAGCAGAGTTTTTAATGTGCATGAAATTTGCAATACACAATTACAAAGCAGGAAGAAAGGATTCCCAGTGTTTTAATATGGGCTACGAACCATCACCCCCTTCCCTCAGACGCATTGGATGTGGGAAGTTCTTTTTCCTTTGTTGGAGCTACAAGTTATGAGAAAACAACACATACGCAACTGAAGCCTTTCTTAAGGCCCCTGTTCCCTTCCCACTGCGTGATTCGTACAAACACAGTGAGTGTAATTCAGGGTGAGTCCAAATGTGCATAAGAGAAGAAGCATGTGGTTGGGAAAGCATTGGCAGAAAGAGTTCCTAGCAAGACATTAGAAATGGGTCCATGACAGAAATGGGCTGGGCAGATACAGCTCTCATGGAGCTCAGCTGGAGCCAGGCTGGCACGGCCTTTCTGAAATCGATATCAGAATCTATCGGTTGCTGTTCATTTCCTGGTCTTTCCTTCGCTATAGAGATTCGTGCCGTGTCTAACATGGTGAGCCACATGCACTCAGGTACCTATGACAAGACAGCCCGCTGCCATAGCCTCCCCCATAACCATAACGACCTCCATAACCACAGAGTCCTCCATAACCGAAATGTCCCCCATAACCACCTGCTCCTCCCAAGCCGTACAATCCCCCGTAACCAGCTCCAGAGCCGAACAGTCCTCCAGCTCCAAACGAGCCCCCGTAGCCGGATCCCACCAGAGGAGCTCCTACAGCTCCCACTTCACTGTGCTGAGGGAAGGTGCTCATAATGGGCCCTGGGATGGTCACGGCAACTGGCGAGGGCATGATCAGCACTTGGGAGTCAGGGCACTGCCTCACGCCCGGCTCGTTGAAGGTGCCGGAAACTGGGCTGGGTCGGGCCACCCGCATTCTGAATAGCAAGACATCCTTTGTGTGATGGAGAAACCTGAAACACACAACAGGGATAGAATAAAGAGAAGCCGTTACAGCACGAGTGCTCTCTAGCTCAGTTCCTATTGGAGGGGGGTCTACATGGGGCCTGAGAGAAAGAGGAGGAGTGGATTTAACACCCTTGTTCATGGGTATTTATTTGTTCCTATTTCTTCTTTCTCTGTCACTTCTCCCTGCTAAGTCTTTCCTTTCCTTAGAGGAGTCAACCTCATCATGGAAACCAGGTGTGTCTGGTTTCATAGAGGGGATCTTTGCTTTTCCAAGTCTTGGGAGCGGAATCTTTTGCTTTCCCCTTAGAAATGATCCTGAACAGGGGTACAATGAGCGCAGGCCCAGTGACTTCAATGGAGTGAACGAAAATTACACCATCTGAGGAGAAGACTCTTCCATGGCTGTTTGTGCTCCTGTGAACATAGAAACTGGTTCATTGGTTCACACTACCTGGAGGATTAAGAATTCTCCCAACCTCCCAAAAGAGAGGGGTAGCAGCTCTTTTACAATGCTGGAGGAGAGTGCTGAATTGGCCGTGTATAGACTAACGTGGGAAAATGTCTTCCACAGCTAGGTAAGTGACCAATGGCTAAAGCATTTTCTTAAGTTACTTTAAACATTTAAATGCCTTAATTCAATTTCTAGTTAAGAGGAAACATGTATTGCAATTCCATAGAGTGCTGCTAAAATCCCCGCCTTTCCCTTCAAATTAGAATCCACCAAACCTGCAATGGAATCACTACACAAGAGAATGATGGAGGAACAACACCATCTGGGATCAGAATCACAGCGAGGCAATGCCGTATTCAGCCTGAAATAGACAAAGACCCTACTGTTCCATCTCTTGGAGGAGAAAGAGATGGAGTCAAATTGGACTTACCGAGATCACCAAGGAGATGAAGTCCAGAGAAGACCAGAGAAGCGTTTAGCAGAGTTCTGAGCCGCGAGCCCTTTTATACAGTTTCTAGGACTGCCAAGAAGCTTGATGATGCATTTTTTACACAAAGTCCCAATTAATTATCAAACAAACTGGATTGCCCTGGTAAATTCTGCTTTGAGGCTGCTGCTTTCCCAGGGCTGGGCTCTATTATTGTTTGGGCCAGTCCCATCGATGCGCATTACACTCTGCATTTCCTGTGTCACGGTGGTGCAATGAGCGTGAATGTCAAGGTGATGGACAGTTGCATCAGGAGCACAATTGGCTCTCGTAAGCAGAAATCCAATGTGGTCCTTTCACATAAACTTGGTCCAAGTCAGGGCCATTGGGCAGTTCATTCTCAGCTTGCTAGGGTGCGGAGAGCTATTTTTCTCCATTCTTACAAACATGACGTGGGACAGATCCAATTCCCTTTGAAATAAGTCCATTGCCTTTTGTGTATTTTCTGTAAGGACCTAAATTCTTTAAGTCTCCTTCAGGAGTTACGAAATCAATTTTAGTTATTTTAGAATAATTTCCGAATTCAGAGAAACCCTTAATTATTCTGTTTGCGTTTTTTGTCTGCCGCTGCACATTGTGTGGATGTTTTCAAAGAACTATCCTCAATGAGTCCAAGATTTCACTCTTGAGAGGTTAAACCCATAATTTAATATGTACTGTACGGATTTTGTTTTCCAATATGCATTATTTTGCATTTATCAGCATAAATATGTCTCTTTCATTTTGTTGCCCTTTCATCTAATTTTGAGAGATCTTTTTAAGCACTTTTTTTTTTTTTTGGATTGTATCCTTTGGTATATATGGTCATGCCAATTTTCTTTCACTATTTTGATCTGAGGAAGTGGGTCTGGCCCACGAAAGCTCATCACCTAATAAACCATCTTGTTAGTCTTTAAAGTGCTACATAGTCCTGTTTTTTGTTTGAGCAGCTTAGTATTCTATTGAAACTTTGCAACCTCATTGTTTATTGTGAACACTGAATGTGTTGAACAGGATTAGTTCTAGTACAGACCTCTGAGGGACACCACTAGTTACTTCTCTCCATTCTGAAAATTGACCATTTATACATCACCTTTGTTCTTATCATTTAACCAATTCTCAATCCACAAGAGGACCTTCCCTCTCATCCTATGACAGCTTCCTTTGCTTCAGAACCCTTGGTGAGGTACCTTGTCAAAGGCTTTCTAGAAATCAAAATACATTATATCCCTTGGATACTCCTTTTCCCTATGCTTGGTGACCCTCTCAAAAAAATACCCATAGGTTAGTGAGCTATGACTTGCCTGTACAGGAAGCTTGTTGACTTTTCCCCCATAAAGTACGTTCATCTACTGCCACTGCCCCACCAGCTGGACTTGTTACAGCCTTCCCACGATGCACTTTGTGCCCTGGTATGACTCCGTCCCATTTGTTATCCTCATTGCACCAAGTTTCTGGGATGTCTCTTATAGGAATATCCCCATTCATTAGGAGGTACTCTAGCTCTCCCATCTTATTACTTAGATTTCTAGCATTTGTATATAATCACTTTGAAAACTTGTCACTAATTAGCAGTCCACCATGACATTATGGGATTGAGTGGGACTTTTTCATTTGTTTGATTGTTTCCCATCTCTTCTTACCTATATCTTATCTTCCATCCTCGCCCCTAAACTCTCGTCATACATCTTTAAAGTGAATCTAATGTTTGTCATCACAACTCGTAGTCCCAATAAACATTATTATTCCTGTACTAATACAAGTCTTTGCCCATATGAATCGTAATGAGTGGTTGTGAAGTGCTTCAAATGCTTAGATCTGAAGATGCCTCAGACAATCACCATGAAAGTTACAATTACACCAGTTTTCCACAGTGGTCAACTGAGGCACATTAAGGTGAAGGTCAAACAGGGAGTGGCTGGCGAATGAAAACAAATGGTAAGAATTCAGACTACTCATGGCTGCTAATAACCTGGATCTCTTGACCCCCACTGGACACTTACCATTCACCACTTCTAAACACGTCTGTCCCCTGAGAACATCTCTTAGAGAGGCTCATTCTGGCCTTTTCTTATTTTGGTTGGATGAGTTTTGGGGCAGTGTTGGGTGAAACATTGTCTGATGAAAGTGTGACGCAAGATCAACAATCAACAGATCTGCAGTCTGGTTTCACTCCCTTTCTCTGCACGTGTTGGCTAATTCATGGCTATTTCCATTTCAGCAGATTTAAATTATATGAAAGATTTTCCCATTCAAAGCCAATGTGGGGGGCGTCATTCCTGCACCGCACATGAACAAACTGGAAATGTCTCTGCCTGGCATTCCTTAGGACCAGGGGTGGTCCGTGACTATAGGCAGACTTGGCCATCACCTAGGGCGCCGCCTTCAACGGGGCATCCAGGGTGCCCGATGATGACGTCAGTCCATTGAGAGCCCTGAAGGCGGGGGCGCCGATCGCGAGTTCCGCCTGGGGCGCGAGCTGCCGCAGCCCGCCTCAGCCCGCTCCTGCTTAGGACATTGATTATCCTCGTACGTAAAGAAGGCTGGGCGAGAGACTTGACCTGCTCCATGCCGCATTTGACAAATCGGAAATAATTCTGTACTATTGGGTCACCATAACCTGCCAGAGAGAGATGTGTTTCCAGGGAGATAAAAAGTTGCACTCGCAGAGCCGTGTGCGATTTCATCACAATGGTGACATGCTCTAAAGCAAGTTTTTGATGCTTGGCAGATATGCTCTGGTTTTTATCACTACCACACATAAAGAAATGATGGACATAGGATTGGTTGTAGTCCCTTTGGAGAAGAAGGACAAGTCAGAAATATGGGGTTTTGTTTCTGTTTCTGAATCTCACATCCACGTGACTTTTGCCTCATTGTGTTTTTTATTCTCAACCCCATTAAACAGGCACATGAAACTCTTAGAGGTGGAAATTATAGAGCCTTGTTAAAAATGAAGATTTCAAAGGACCTCAGAATACTCATGGGTGCTTCATACGGGCAAAGAGGCAGAGTCTTAAAAAAGTGGTAAATTATTCTGGGGTTAGACGCCTCTGAAATGAGTAATCGACTCACTTTAAACACCACATGAAACATTACATTTGAATGACAATAAAATATCCCATATTCCGTGACTCTCTGTCATGACCCAATTAAAGAGGTGCCACAAGAGACCTTGACCTCCATTTTGTTAAAGTATATTATGATAGAAAAATAAGGTTCCCCCTTGGTTGAAATCAGCACAGTTTGTCGAGATGATTCAGAGCTGCATCAGGACCACAGTCATTCCCATTCCACCACGGAGACACAGGGAATGCAGAGGTCAATGCGCGTTGATGGGATTGGCCCGAAACAGTCATAATGCCCAACCCTGGGAAAGCAGCAGCCTCAAAAGCAGAATTTACCGAGGCAATCCAGTTTCTTTGATAATTAATTTGGGACTTTGCATAAAAAAATGCATCATCAAGCTTCTCAGCCATCCTAGAAACTGTATAAAAGGGCTTGTGGCTCAGATCTCTTCTAAACGCTTCTCTGGACTTCATCTCCTCGGTGATCTCGGTAAGTCCAATTTGACTCCATCTCTTTCTCCTCCGAGAGATGGCACAGTACGGTCTATGTCCATTTTAGAGTGAATACGGCATTGCCTCCCGGTGATACTTATCACAGGTGGCCAGGGTCATTTGAGAAAGGTGTAAAATGGACACAGTAGCCCTTGATTTCCATCAGTTACATAGGTACACAGCATCCAAAACGCTAATTTTAGGCAAAATCATTGAGAAGGTTTCAAAGAGGCCCTTTGGGGGGCAGGTTTGGTGTGAGGGGAGAAGAGGCAGAGAAAGAGGAAGAAAGGGGGTTAAATCCACTCCTCCACTTTCTCTCAGGTCCCATGCACAGCCTATTACAATAGGAACCGAGCTAGGGAGACCACCCTTTCATTAACAGCTTCTCTTTATTCTATCCCTGTTGTGTGTTTCAGGTTTACCTCCATCACACAAAGATGTCTTGCTATTCAGAATGCGGGGTGGCCCGACCCAGCCCAGTTTCCGGCACCTTCAACGAGCCGTGCGTGAGGCAGTGCCCTGACTCCCAAGTGCTGATCAGACCCTCACCGGTTGCCGTGACCATCCCAGGGCCCATTATGAGCACCTTCCCTCAGCACAGTGAAGTGGGAGCTGTAGGAGCTCCTCTGGTGGGATCCGGCTACGGGGGCTCATTTGGAGCTGGAGGACTGTTCGGTTCTGGAGCTGGTTACGGGGGATTGTACGGCTTGGGAGGATCAGGTGGTTATGGGGGACATTTCGGATACGGGGGACTCTGTGGTTATGGAGGTCGTTATGGTTATGGGGGAGGTTATGGCACCGGGGTATCTTGTCATAGGTACCTGAGTGCATGCGGCTCGCCATGTTAGACACGGCAGGAATCTCTATGACCAAAGGAAAGACCAGGAAATGAACAGCAACCGATAGATTCCGATATCGATTTAAGAAGGGCCGTGTCGGCCTCACTCCAACTGAGCTACACACGAGCTGTAGCTGCCCAGCCCCTTTCTCTCATGGACCCATTTCTAATGTCTTGCTAGGAACTCTTTCTGCCAATGCTTTCCCAACCACATGCTTCTTCTCTTATGCTCATTTGGACTCACTCTGAATTACACTCACTGTGTTTGTACTAACCCCACAGTGGGGAGGGAACAGGGGTCTTAAGGAAGGCATCAGCTGCATATGTGATGTGTTGTCCAACCTTGCAGCTCCAAGAAAGGAAAAAGAACTTCCCACATTAGTGCATCTGAGGGAAGGGGGTGATGGTTCGCAGCCCGTATTAAAACACTGGGAATCCGTTCTTCCTGCTTTGTATTATCGCTTTCTGTAAATGTGTATTGCAAATTTCATGCACATTAAAAACTCTGCTGCATCAGAATGTCCCTCTTGTGGTTTTACTTGTTATTCATCCCCTGTTGATGAATTGGACTGGATTAAATTCATCCCTGCAGTTCAGGCAGTAATACACAATTCTCAAATTGCAATTTTGGAAGCTATGCAATGATGGAAGAATGAACCCACTGAGAGGTCTCGTGGTATTATACAGTCCACCTACCCGGTGTTGTATTCCTCATTATATTTCCTATGTCAGCCATTTAAAGTGAAAATCTGTCTAAATCTTTGCAGGAAAAGGCACTTGGCTGAGTGGGGGGTTCTTTTTTCACTGAACTCAATCCAATCACATGGATTGTGCTAAGCTTCTGGTTGTGTGCTTGAATCCTAGAGCCTTAAAGGAGAAGAAAATTGCTCAAGAAACTCTATCTGCCCCGCCACATTATTTGGGTTTTAGTTCAGTTTAAAAGTTTCATAGAATGTCCAACTCCCCCTCTAAACTCCCTGAAAAAACTGCATGTTATCTTTCCCTGGTTGCTTATTCACAGGCTTTACAAAGCCTTCTCTTCCTGGCTAAGGCTTTACCACTAAAAAGAGGGTTCTAAATTTCACATCCTCCTTAAGAATCTCACAGCTTCCAACTGCCGGCCACAGCACACACACAAACAGCTCAGCACATGAATCTGCAAACAAACAAGCAGACAAACACAAACTCAGCACACAGTTTCTTTCAGGCAACCAGCAAGTAACCCCCACACACAAACACACACACTACAGAGAGATGGTTACCTGAAGGATCCTGTAATCATTTCTTCTTCACTCATGAAATTCCCTCTTATCTGCCCCTGTTCGCAAAGCCCTAGACCTTTCTCTATACCTTTTTAAGGCCTGGTCTACACCATGGAATTATTTCGAAGTAAACTTCCTAATTTTGAAATAATAAACGGAGCATCCATTCTACCAAGCCTGTTATTCCCCGAGGAAAGCAGGCGGAGCGATTTCAAAATCAACGGCCCATGATTTGGAAATTAGGCTTATTTCAAAATAGTTATAGCTCCGCTGTAGCTATTTTGAAATAATGTCTCCCCAGAGTAATTTGAATTAATTACTCCCCAGTGCTTCCTGGGGCTCTAGGTCAAGGTAGCACATCCACAATAATGGAGCCTGCCTCAGACTAATTTCGAGGCTCCTCTGCAGTGGGCTGTGTTATTTTTGCACCGCACATGAACACACTTGAAATGTCCACACCTGCCATTACTTAGGACATTGATTATCCTCGTATGTAAAGAAGTCTGGGTGAGAGACTTGACCTGCTCCATGCCGCAGTTGACAAATCTGAAAAAATTCTGCACTATTGGGTCACCATGACCCGCCAGAGAGAGACGTGTTTCCAGGCAGAGAAAACGTTGCACACGCAGAGCAGGGGACAATTTCATCATAATGAGTGACATGCTTTAAAGCAAGGTTTTGATGCTTGGCTGATATTCTGTGATTTACATCGCTACCACACTTTAAAATGTTGTACATAGGATAGATGGTCGTCCCTTCGGGGAGGTGTTGTCTTTGCATATAAAGAAAGTTCAAGTGAATGTTTGAGGCCTAGATCCCAGGATGCTCACTTTCATAACATGAGATGTTACTAACCTTCTAGATTCCAAATCCTCGTTAAGAAGCTCACAGCTTCCAACTGCCGGCCACAGCACACGGTCCTTCGAACAAACAGCTCAGCACATGAATCTCCAAACACACAGACAGACAAACACAATCTCAGCACACAGGTTCTTTCAGGCAACCTGCAAGTAACCCACATGCACAAACACACACACTACAGAGAGCTACTTACCTCAAGGGTCCCGTAATCATTCCTCCTTCAGCTGCAGAATTCCCTCACAAAACTCCCTCTTATCTGCCCCTGTTCACAGAGCTCTACACCTGTCTCTACCCTCTTTTTAGCCCTCATCTAATTAGGGAGTTATTACAAAATAGGCATGGTCCCATGGGAAGCAAGACTAAGAGGAAAAACAATTGAAGAAAGTTGGCAGTTTTTCTAAGGGATATTATTACAGGCCCAAAAGCAAACTATTCCACTGTGTAGGAAATATAGAATGTACAGCAAAACAACACGTTGGCTTAACCAGGATATCTTTCATGACCTAAAAATCAAAAAGGAGTCATATAAAAAATGGAAACTAGGTCAAATTACAAAGGATGAATATGAGCAAACAATATAGGTAAGCAGGGGCAAGACTAGAAAGGAAAAGGCACAAAACGAGCTCAAACTAGCTAGAGACATAAAATGTAACAAAGAAGACATTCTATAAATATATAAGAAGCAAAAGGAAGACCAAGGACAGGGTAGGCCCATTGCTTAATGAACAGGGAGAAGCAACATTAGGAAACTTGGAAATGACAGAGGTGCTTAATGACTTCTTTATTTGGGTCTTCACAAAGAAGTCTGATGATGAAGGAATGCCTAACATAGTGGATGCTAGTGCAAATGGGTAGGTTTAGAAGACACAATTTAAAAAGTACAAGTTAAAAATTACTTGGAAAAGATAGACATCTGCAAGTCACCAGGGCCTGCTGAAATGCATCCTAGAATACTCCATTAGTTGACGTATTTTTTTCCTCCTTTCTATTTTCGTTACTAAAATTTAAATTCTGCTTTCTAAAGTACGCCTTTTTTATCACTCACTGATTCTTTCAGTCTTCCCTCATAGCTGATGTTTTCTAGTCCTTTAGTCATTCTTCATGTTCCTCTCTGGACCCTCTCCAATTTCTCCACATCCTTCTTGAAATGTGGTACTTAGAACTGGACACAATACTCCAGCCGAGGCCTAATCAGCACAGAGTAGAGTGGGAGAATGACTTCTTGTGTCTTGCTCAGAACACTCCTGTGAATGCATCCCAGAATTAGGTTTGCTTTTGTTGCAACAGTGTGACACTGTTGACTCATATTTGGCATGTGGTCCACTTTGACCCCCAAATCCCTTTCTGCAGTACTCCTTCCTAGACAGTCGCTTCCCATATCGTATGTGTGAGATTGGTTCTTCCTTCCTAAGTGGAGTATTTTGCATTTGTCCTTATTAAACTTCATTCTATTTACCTCAGAGCATTTTTCCAGTTTGTCCAGATCATTTTGAATTATCACCCTGTCCTCCAAGGCACTTACAACCCCTCCCAGCTTGCTATCAGCTGCAAACTTATTAAGCGTAATCTCTATGCCAATAGCTAAATCGTTGATGAAGATATTGAACAGAACCGGTCCCAAAACAGAACCCTGCAGAACCCCACTTGTTATTCCCTTCCAGCAGGATTGTGAGCCGTTAATAATTACTCTGAGAACTGTTTTCCAGCCAGTTATGCACCCACCTTATTGTAGACCCATCTACAATAGGTTGTACTAGGTTGTATTTCTCTAGTTGATAAGAATGTCATGAAAGACTCTGTCAAATGCCTTAGTAAAGTCTAGGTATACCATGTCCACCACTTCTCCCTTATCCTCAAAACTCATTATCCTATCAAAAAAGCTGTCCATTTTGTTTGACGTGTTTTGTTCTTTACAAATCCATGCTGCATGTTAGCTATCACCTTCTTGTCTTCCAGATCTTTGCAGATTAATTCCTTAATGACTTGCTCCACTATCTTTCCTGGCAGAGACGTTAAAGTGACTGGTCTGTAGTTTCCTGGGTTGTTCTTATTTCTATTTTTAGAGATGGGCACTGTGTTTGCCTTTTTCCAGTCTTCTGGAATCTCTCCCGACTTCCATGATTTTTCAAAGTTTGTAGATAAAATCTCTGATACCTCCTTATACTAGCTATCAGCTACTTGAGTATTCTAGGATGCATTTTATCAGGCCCTGGAGACTTGAAGATATCTCACTTTTCTTCGTAATTTTTAACTTGTCCTTTTTTTTATTTTATCTTCTAAACCTACCCCATTTCCGCTAGCATTCACTATGTCAAGCATTCCTTTATCATTAGACTTCTTGGTGTAGATCAAAACAAAAAAGTCATTTTGCACCTAAGCCATTTCCAGGTTTCCGTTTGTCATACTTTCTATCTTTCTTATGCAGGGGAATAGTTTGCTTTTAGGTCCGTAATAATGTTCATTTGAAAAACTGCCAACTCTCTTGAATTGTTTTTCCTCTTAGTCTTGCTTCCCATGGGACTTTACCTATTTAGAAATAACTCCCTGGTGTAGACGAGAGCTAAAAAAGGTAGAGAGAAAGGTATAGAGCTTTGTGAATAGGGGCAACTAACAGATGATTTCATGAGGGAATTGTCCAGGTGAAGGAGGAACGATTACAGGACTCTTGAACTAAGTGGCTGTCTGTATTGTGTGAGTTTCTTTCAGGCAAGCAGCAAGTAACCTCTTATCACAAACAATCTGCTGAGCTTGTGTGTGTGTGTGTGTGTGTGTGCTAACTGTTTGTTTGTTTGGAGATTCATGTGCTGAGCTGTTTGTTTGAAGCACCAGTGTGCTGTGGTTGGCAGCTCGAAGCTGTGAGCTTCTTAAGGAGGATTTCAAATTGAGAACCCTCTGTTCATTGGTCAAGCCTTAGCCAGAGGCGGGGGTTTCAGGAAGGCCCGGGCTTTGTAAAGTCTGCTAGTAAGGGACCAGGGAGCGTTGCAAACAGGGGCAGCTAACAGGCAGTTTCGTGAGGGAGTTTAGAAAGGTAATTGGAAGGGGGCAGGGTACACTTTTAAACTAACCTAAACCCAAATAATGCTCCTGTATAGATATAGCCAAGTGATTGGGTTTTTTGCAATGAAAAAAGAACTCACTTAGCAAAGAGCCTTTTCCTGCAAAGATTTACTCAGATATTCACTTTAAATGGCCAACAGAGGCAATACAAGGAGGAATACAGCACCCGGGCAGGTGGCCTGTAAAATGCCATGAACCTTCTCAGTGGTTTTATTCTCCCATCATGGCAAAGCTTCCAAAATTGCAAATTGAGAATGCCCTACAGCTACCAGAACTACAGGGATGAATTTAATCCAGGCCAATTTACAAACAGGGGAGGAGGAAGTAAAACTACAAGATGGATATTCTGATGCAGCAAAGTTTTTAATGTGAATGAAATTTGCAATACACATTTACAGAAAGGGATAATACAAAGCAGCAAGAATGGATTCCCAGTGTTGTAATACGGACTGCGAACCATCACCCCCTTCCCTCTAATGCACTGGACATGGGAAACTCTTTTTCCTTTCTTGGAGCTGCAAGGTTGGACAAAACATAATATATGCAACTGCCCCTCTTCCCTTCCCACTGTGGGGCTCATACAAATACGGTGAGTGTAATTCAGAGTGAGTCCCAATGAGCATAAGAGAAGAAGCATGTGGTTGGGAAAGCATTGGCAGAAAGAGTTGCTAGCAAGACATTAGAAATGGGTCCATGAGAGAAAGGGGCTGGGCAGATACAGCTCACGTAGAGCTCAGCTGGCGCCAGGCCAGCACAGCCCTTCTGAAATCAATATCGGAATCTATCAGTTGCTGTTCATTTCCTGGGCTTTCCTTTGGCCAAAGAGATTCCTGCCGTGTCTCACATGGTGAGCCACATGCACTCAGGTACCTATGACAAGATACCCCGCTGCCGTAACCTCCCCCATAACCATAACGACCTCCATAACCACAGAGTCCCCGTAACCAAAATTTCCCCCATAACCACCTGATCCTCCCAAGCCAAACAATCCCCCATAACCAGCTCCAGAGCCAAACACTCCTCCTGCACCAAACGAGCCCCCATAGCCGGATCCCACCAGTGCTGGCTCTGTGGTAACCCCCACTGGCTGACCCTAACCACGGCCCAGCGGCCCCTTATGCAAAGAGGGTCTCTCAACCTGTCCGACCAGCTACCCCCCAAGGAGAGAAACAAAGGAAGGTGGAATGCTGCCCGGGCTGGGGGGCAGGGCTGGAAGAGAGTTTAGTTTCTGTCTGGGAGCATGGAGGAACCAGCCTAAGCCAGGGGCTGGGATTTAGGGCCCAGTCTCCCCCATCTCAAGGGGGGCTGAGGCATCCTAGACCTGCCCTGTAACCAGATTACATCTGTGCTGTGCTGTGCTGTATCCTGGAGAAGCAATAAACTCCCTCTATTCTACTGGCTGGTGGAGTCTGTTTGTGCCATTACGGGGGTGCAGGAGTCAGGGGACCCCGACGCGCCGTCACACTGGTGTCAGGGGTGGGATGCACTGCACCCCGTGGATGGAGCATCCAGTGGCGAGCGACAAGGCGCAGTAGAAGCAAGAGCCGTGGAACCAGGCGTGCTGGAAACAGAGCGAAGAGGTTCCTGAGAATCGTGGGGCGCAGCAGCACTAGACTGGTGAGTCTGCACCGAGGGGACCAGCAGGGAGATGGCCTACACCCAACTCCTGAAGGCAGAGCTGGTGAAGCTGTGCAGAGAGGGGCTTGCCTGCGGGCGCAACCAAGGCCCAGCTGATTGCCTGGCTGGAAGAGAATGACCAGCCACAGGGCTGGGATCCTGTCCCCGTGGGGGAGCAGCCAGACCCCCCCTGGGAGCGTGTCAGGCTCTGAGAGGGGGCGGAGAGCTGGAGGCTGCCGAAGAGACCGGACTGCCTCCCAGGGAAGCCCTGCAAGCCATAGTCCGGCTAGGGCAAGGGCCAGCCCAGCGGAGCTGCGGCGGCTAGAAATCCAGCTGCAGATGAAGGAATTGGAAGTCCAGGACCATAGAGAGCAGCGGCAGCATGAGCTGGCCATGGCAGAGCGGAGAAGCGCGGCGGGGCCCCGGCTGCGCCGAGTGTGGACGGGCCCCAAGGGCCCAGGGCGGCCAGACGCTTGGAGAAGCTTGTGGTGGCCCAATTGAAGGACATGGGCGACATAGACGGGTTCCTCAGTTCCTTTGAGAGGGCCTGTGGACTGCAACGGGTCCCCCCAGCTGACTGGCTGCAGGAGCTCATCCCCGCACTGAACCAGGAGGCTGCCGGGTGCTCAATCAGCTGGAGGACCTACAGCCAGGGATTACAACTGAGTCAAGGACGCCCTGCTGCACAAGTTCGGGCTGACCCCGAGATGTACAGGAAGAAGTTCCGGGAGGTGCAGAAGGAGCCACGGAGACCTATGTGGACCTGGCCTCCTGCCTGGCGCAATACTGCCGTGGGTGTCTGGAGTCGGAGCCCAGACTGCAGAGGGGCTGCTCAAGCTGTTCATGATGGAGCAGTTCTATGAAGCATGCCCACCCAGACTGAGGCTGTGGCTCAAGGACCGAAGACCAGAGACCCCCCAGGAGGCCGGGAGACTGGCAGATGAGTTCACGGAGAGCCGGTCCGGGTGTGAACGGGAGTCCCGGAGAGAAAGGGAATCGCACAGAGACCGGATGTCGGCTGAGCGACGGAGGGAGTCAACTACGAGGCGAGCCCAAGGAACAGGTCGTCTGTGCCCCAGAGAACCAGCCAGGGCCTGGACAGAGACAGCCCAAAGCCTAACTTGCCATCGCTGTGGGCAAAAAGGCCACAAGAGGGCTCAGTGCACCAGGTCCCATGACCTGGGACTTTCCAGGGTTAACTGGCTGGGGCTGGAGGAAGGGCAGGCTGCCCCAGAGGCAGGGGCTGGCAGGCAAACCTCAGCTCAGAGTGGGGGGAAGGATGCTCAGTGCACCTCCCCTGGGAGGTCTGACCCTCGGGAGGCGGATTTCTCCGTGAACCGGGTGGGGGCAGGACGGCCCCTGCGGAGTGAGTGCCTCATACCCCTGGAGGTGGATGGTAGGAAGGTGACGGGTTTCTGGGACACGGGGGCGGAGGTGACGCTGGCCCGATCTGACATAGTGGCCCCAGACCGGATACTACCCCACACGCAGCTGACCCTGAAGGGCATAGACGGGTCCCCATTTAAGGTGCCTGTAGCCAGGGTGCATCTGAAATGGGGGGCCAAGGAAGGTCTCAAGGAAGTGGGGGTGCACCCGCACTTGCCCACCGAGGTGCTGATGGGGAATGACCTAGAGGAGTGGCCCCATGAAACCCAGCGGGCTCTAGTCACTGCCCAGAGCCAGAGCCAGCAAGGGGCTGGCAACCTGGATCCAGGGAAGGACTCCTGGCAGGGTCCTCAGGGTCCCATCACCGTGGACACGGGGTCCAGCCAAGCTGGGACCCCGGACCTAGGCAAAGGTGGGGAACAGGTCCCGATCCCTGCCCCAGCGGCTGAATTCCAGGCTGAGGTGCAGGCAGACCCCTCCTTGCAGAGGCTGAGGGACGAGGCTGGCCTCCGTACAGCTCAGCCCCTGGGGAGAGGAGGCCAGGAGAGATTCCTGTGGGAGCGGGATTCCTGTTCCGGGAATGGCTTCCCAGGAAGGTGAGGGCATGGGGGTCCAGCGCAGCTGGTCATCCCCAAAAGTATCACCTCAAGCTGCTGTATTTGGCCCATAACGTCCCCTTTGCGGGCCACCGGGGATCCGGAGCACCCGGCTGAGGCTGCTCCAACACTTCTACTGGCCGGGAATATTCGCAGCCGTGCAGCGTGCACGGCCGGTCCTGCGACTCCTGCCAGAGGGGCGGGAAGGCCCAAGACGGAGGAAAGCTGCTCAGGGGCCCCTACCCTGTATAGAGGAGCCTCTGGGCTTGCTGAGAGAGTTATGGAGGAAGACCTCCCGGGATGGAGCGTCGGGGGTGGAGGCCGCCCTGGCTGTCCAGAGAAGGCTCGCTGGGCTCATGGCCCCGGCCTGAGAGACCCTGGCCAGAGATCAAGGCCAGCAGAAGGGTGGAGTGCGACCACAGAGGACAGGCCTGTGCCAGTCGCCCTGGAGCGGTGCAGCGAGTGGACAGAGGAAGCCAATTCATGTGGGGCCTCGCCGCGGCCGGCCCGAGTCAAGGGGAGCACCCATGTCCCCAGGGCGGGTTCCCACGAGGACCCGAACTTCCCTAGGTCACGAGCGGAGTGACCCTGCTCAGTTCGCCTCGGAGGGGGAGAACTGTGACGTAGTGGGGTATCTGGCTAGTTCCTATGCTGGCTCTGTGGTAACCCCCACTGGCTGACCCTAACCACGGCCCAGCGGCCCATTATGCAAAGAGGGTCTCTCAACCTGTCTGACCAGCTACCCCCCAGGGAGAGAAACAAAGGAAGGTGGATTGCTGCCCGGGCTGGGGGGCAGGGCTGGAAGAGAGTGAGTTAGTTTCTGTCTGGGATCATGGAGGAACCAGCCTAAGCCAGGGGCTGGGATTTAGGGCCCAGTCTCCCCCATCTCAAGGTTATAACCAGATTACATCTGTGCTGTGCTGTGCTGTATCCTGGAGAAGCAATAAACTCCCTCCATTCTACGGGCTGGTGGAGTCTGTTCGTGCCATTACGGGGGTGCAGGAGTCAGGGGACCCCGACGCGCTGTCACTGGCTCCTACAGCTCCCACTTCACTGTGCTGAGGGAAGGTGCTCATAATGGGCCCTGGGATGGTCAGGGCAACCGGCGAGGGCATAATCAGCACTTGGGAGTCAGGGCACTGCCTCATGCACGGCTCGTTGAAGGTGCCGGAAACTGGGCTGGGTCGGGCCACCCCGCATTCTGGATAACAAGACATCTTTGTGTGATGGAGGTAAACCTGAAACACAACAGGGGATGGAATAAAAAGAAGCTGTTACTGGAAGCGTGGTCTCCTAGCTCGGTTCCTATTGCAGTGGGCTCTACATGGGGCCTGAGAGAAAGAGGAGGAGTGGATTTAACCCCCTTGTTCATGGGTCTGTATTTGTTCCTATTTCTTCTTTCTCTGCTTCTTCTCCCCTCACACCCAACCTCACCCCAAAAGGCCCTTTTTACACATTCTCAATGATTTTGCCTGAAATTAGTATTTTGGAAGCTGTGTACCTATGTAACTGAGGGAAATCATGGGCTACTGTGTCCATTAAGACCTTTCTCAATCAACCCTGGCTCCTAATCCTTTCGGCTGTGTCTACACTGCACCCCTTTTCCGGAAAAGGGATGCAGCTGAGACAAGTTGGAATTGCAAATGAAGCGGGGATTTAAATTTTCCCCGCTTCATTTGTATAAACATGGCTGCCTTTTTTCCGGCTCGGGCTTTGACGGAAAAAGCGCCAGTCTAGATGGCTCTTTGCGGAAAATAAAGTTTTTCCGAAAGATCCCTTATTCCTCTTAAAATCAGGAATAAGGGATCTTTAGGAAAAGGCTTTATTTTCCGCAAGAGCTGTTTAGACTGGCGCTTTTTCCACAAAGCCCCGAGCCGGAAAAAAGCGGCAGCCATGTTTATACAAATGAAGCGGGGAAAATTTAAATCCCCGCTTCATTTGCAATTCCGACTTGTCTCATCTGCATCCCTTTTCTGGAAAAGGGGTGCAGTGTAGACACAGCCTTCCTGTCCTTAGAGACGTCAATCGCTGCATGCAACCCAGGTGTATCTGGGTTCATAGAGGGGATCTTTGCTTTTCCAACTCTTGGGAGTCACCAACACTTGAACCAAATCTTTCTCTTTCCCCACAGAAATGATCCTGAACTGGGGTACAAAGAGCGCAGGCCCAATGACTTCAATGGAGTAAAGAAAAATTACACCATCTGTGGAGTCACATCTTCCATGGCTGTTTCTGCTCACGAGAACATAGAAACTGGTTCACTGGCTCCCACCCCCTGGCAGTTCAAGAATCTCTCATCCCCAAAAGAGAGGGGTAGCTGCTCTTTTACAATGCAGGAGGAGAGTGCTGAATTAGAAGTGTATAAATTAACCAGGGAAAGTTTCTTCTACATCTGTGTAAGTGGCCAATGGCTAAAGGACTTTCTGAACTTATTTTGAAGGTTTAAATTCCTTAATTCAATTTCCAATTCATAGGAAACATGTTTTGCAATTCCATAGAGTGCTGCTAAAATCCCCACCTTTCCCTTCAAATCATCAATCCACCACAACCCACAACTGAATCACTACATAAGAGAATGATGGATGAACAGCACCATCTGTGATAAGAATCACAGAGAGGCAATGCCGTATTCAGTCAGAAATAGACATGGTCCCTACTGTGCCGTCTCTCGGAGGAGAAAGAGATGGAGTCAAATTAGGCTTACCGAGATCACAGAGGGGATGAAGTCCAGAGAAGCGTTTGGAAGAGTTCTGAGCTGCGAGTGCTTTTATACAGTTTCTAGAACTGCCGAGAAGCTTGATGATGCATTTTTTAAACAAAGTTCCAATAAATTATCCAACAAACTGGATTGCTTTGGTAAATTCTCCTTTGAGGCTGCTCAGTTCCCAGGGCTGGGCATTAAGATTGTTAGGTCCAATCCCATCGATACACATTACACTCTGCATTTCCTGTGTCTCGGTGGTGCAATCCGAGTGACTGCTGAGGTAATTCAGAGCTGCATCAGGAGCACAATCGGCTCTCATAAGCAGAAATCCAGTTTGATTTCAAAGGGATTTGGACCTGACCCTCATCATGTTTGTAAGAATGGAGACAAATAGCTCTCCCCATCCTAGCAAGCTCACAATGAACTGCCCAACGTCCCTGACTTTGACCAATATGAAGTGGAAGGACCACTCGGACTAAATCCATTGCCTTGAGTGTGTTTTCTGAACGGACCTTAAGTCTCTAACTCTCCTTCTGGCCTGGGGAAAGAACAAGGCCTGTATAAATCTATATTCCTACTTGAAGCCTTCATTCTCTCTCTTCGCATAGACGAAAATTCAACATGAGCCTCTTCGATGACACTCTGCCCAAAAGGGAATTGCACCTAACCGTGATGAAAGACTGACCTATTACCAGACCTCCCCTTGTCACCAACGCTGTCTCAAAGGGCTGCATTAAGTTGATTTCCTAATGGGCCAAGGGAAGGATGGAGCAGGAACATTCTCTTCGATAGAAACTGTTTGAGTTAAGTGATACAACGTGGGCTTCGTCTGAAACACTGTGACTGAGTGACTGAGCTGACAAAAAAGCGAGGTCTTGTTATAACACAATGCAGCTGACTAAGCCCTGGAAGAAGCCCAGAGGAGATGAAGGTCAGGGGTTCTCGGTGAAGGAGGAGATGGCGTTGGGACGAGATTGCACATGGGGCAGAAAACATCCCTGCAAGAAAACGAATGATGTTGTAAGTGTGAACTGCATCCCTAGGAGTGTCTTCTACATCCAGAGAAGAAGGTGGATATGGCTTTCTTCCATTTTAAGTCTCTGAAGGAACTGTGCTGATTTCCACCAGGAAGGAACCTTACTTTTCTATCAAAATAGACTTCAAATGCCAACTGATCAAGTACATTTCAATGAAAACAAAATATCCCATGTCCCGTGACCCTCTGTCATGACCCAATTAAAGGTGTGTCACAAGAGACCTTGGCCTCTTCTTTTTTAATGTGACTCTATTGCTCATTGCAGAGGCCTCTGATCCCAGAATAATTTATCATTTTTAAGACTCTACCCCTTTCCCTGTATGATGCACCCATGAGTGTTCTGAGGTCCTTTGAAATCTTCTTTTTGAAGAAAGCTCTATAATTTCCAGCATTAACACCTTAGTATCCCTGTTTTATAGGGATTGAGAAAAGAAGCAAAATGAGGTGAAAGTCACAAGGATGTGAGATGCAGAAACAGAAATACAACCTAATATTTGTGACTCGTCCTGCCACAGGCTCAATGAGAAGACAATACATGAAGACAATACTTCTCCATAGGAACTACAAACTATCCTATGTCCATCATTTCTATATGTATGGTAGCGATGTAAATCGCAGCATATCACCCAAGGATCAAAACCTAGCTTTACATATGTCACCTATTATGATGAAATGGCCCACTGCTCAGCATGTGCAACTTTCTCTGTTCCTGGAAACACGTCACTCTCTGGCGGGTCATGGTGACCCAATAGTGCAGAATTCTTTCTGATTTGTTAAATACAGCATGGAGCAAGTCAAGTCTCTAGCCCAAACTTCTTTTCATATGAGGATAATCATTGTACTAAGGAATGTCAGGCATAGACATTTCAAGTCTGTTCATGTGCAGTGCACAAATAGCACTGCCATATTGGCTTCGAATGGGAAAATGTTTGATGCCGTCTAATTTAAATCTGCTCAAACGTAAATAAAGTAAATAACCATGAATGAGCCAACACCTGCAAATAAAGGCAGTGAAACCAGACTGCAGATCTATTGATCGTTGATCTTCCTTCGCACATTTCCCTTTACACTTCCATCAGGCAATGTTTCACCAAACATTGCCCCAAAATTCATCCAACCAAAATAAGAAAAGGCCAGAATAAGCCACTCTAAGCGGTATTCTCAGGGGAGGGACATATTGGGAAGTGGTAAAGAGTAAGTATCCAGCGGGGTTCAAGAGATTAAGCTTTTTAGCAGCCATTAGTAGTCCCCATTCTTACTATTTGTTCTCATTCACCAGCCACTCCCTGTCTGACCTTCACCTTAATGTGCCTCCATTGACCACTGTGGCAAAGTGGTGTAATTGTAACACTCATGGTGTTTTTCTGAGGTTTCCTCAGACCAAAGCATTTGAAGCACTTCACAACCACCCATTAAGATTTATATGGCCAAAGACTTGCATTATTATAGGCGTAATAACATTTATTGGGAGTGCGGGTTCTGATGACAAACATTAGACTCACTTTGAAAATGTATGTCGAAAGTTTAGAGGAGAGGATGGAAGATAAGAAATGGGTTTGAGTGGGACTCTTTTCACTCATTTGATTGTTTCTCTTCTGTTCTTACCTATCATGTCATTGTGGACTGCTAAACAGTGACAGATTTCTAGCATTAGTTACTTTGTAAACCGAAGTAATGAGATGGGAGAACTAGAGTGCCCCCAATTGAATGGGGATATTCCTATAACAGGCATCCCAGAAATTTGGTGGAATGGGGATAATGAGTCATACCAGGGCACAAAGTTCATCATGGGAAGGACAGAATAAGTCCTGCTGGTGGGACAGTGGCCCTGTACGTGACAGAAAACAGCGAGTCAAATGAAGTAACAATGTGAAATGAATCAAACTGTTCCATAGACTCTCTATGGAGACTGATTCCATGCTCTAGTCATATGAGTATGGTAGTAGGTATATATTACCGACCACCTGACCAGGACAGTGATAGTGACTATGAAATGCTAAGGGAGAGTAGAGAGGCTATAAAACCAAGACAAGCAACAAGAACGGGGGAATTCAACTGTGCCCATATTGAGGGGGTACACGTCACCTCAGGACGGGATGAGGAGATAAAGTTTCTTGACACCTTACATGACTGCTTAATGGAGCAACTGGAAGCCACAAGAGGAGAGGCAATTCTTGATATCCTCCTAAATGGTAGTGATAGTAACTGTGCTCTGGTGTAAGGGGTGATCTAGTGATAGGATCTGGTCTAAGGGGTAACTCTAGATGGAGCGAATGGAAAAGGGACCATCATATAATACATTTAACAGCCGTTTGGTGGACAAACTATCACAGCAGCCCACCACAGAGGCATTTGAGTTTAGAAAGGGGAATGAGACAAAAATGAGGAAGTTAGATCAACAGAAATAAAGATACAGTGCTGAACGTAAAATCCCTGCAAGCTGCATGGAGCCTTTAAGTAAAAGAATCAGTGAGAGATAAAAGGGCATCATTTAGAAAGTGGAACATACATTTTAGTAAGGAAAACAGAAAGCAGCACTAATCTATGGGAATTTTTTGAGAGGCTCGTAAAGCATAGGGAAATGGGCTATTCAGTGGATACAATGTATTAGAGGATAGACCGAATGTAGTCCCTTTGGAGACGTATTGTCTTCATGTATAAAGAAGACTGTTAAGGTGGACCAAACATTAGCCACATTCAATCATTGATGCCTAGATCCCAGGACGCTCACTTTTCTAACTAAACCTTTTACTAAACTTGCCGTCGTTAAGGGAGTAACAGTGATGAACTTCATGTTGAGCCTGTGGCAGGACGAGTCAGAAATAGGAGGCGGTGTTTCTGTTTCTGCATCTCACACCCACATGACTTTCGCCGCATTGTGCTTCTATGCTCAACCCCCATTAAACAGGCACATGAAGGTGTTAATGCTGGAAATTACGGAGCCATCTTTAAATGATGATTTCAAAGGACCTCAGAACACTCATGGGTGCTTCATACAGACAAAGGGGCAGAGTCATAAAAAGTGTTAAATTATTCTGGGGTTAGACGCCTCTGCAATGAGCAATCGAGTCAATTTAAAAAAATGGAGGCCAAGGTGTCTTCTGGCACCTCTTTAATTGGGTCATGACAGAGAGTCACATAATATGGGATATTTTATTTTCATTCAAATGTAATTCTTCCTTTGGTGTATATTATGATAGAAAAATAAGGTTGCCTCTTAGTGGAAATCAGCACAGTTGCTTCAGGAACACAAATTAAAAGGAAGCCATTTTCACCTTCTTCTCTGGACGCATTGGGACGCATTGTTGAATGAAAACATCATTCATTTGCTTGCAGGGAAGTTTTCTGCCACATGTGCTATCGTCCCAACGCCATCTCCTCCTTCACCGAGAACCCCTGATCTCCATCTCTTCTGGGCTTCTTCCAGAGCTAAGTCACCTGCATTGTCTTACAACAAGACCTCGCTTTTTTGTCAGCTCAGTCACAGAGAGAATGTACCTGATGGAGCCTCCATCCTTCCCTTGACCTATTAGGAAATCGACTTAATGCAGCCCTTTGAGACACCATTGGTGACACAAGGGCAGTTCGGGTAGAAGGTCAGGCTTTAGTCACTGTTGGGTGCAATTCACTTTTGGGAGAGTGTTAGCTAAGAGGCTCATGTTGAATTTGAGTCTCTGCTAAGAGAGAGAAGGAAGGTTCAAGTGGGAATATAGATTCCTACAGGCATTGTGCTTTCCCTAGGCCAAAAGGAGAGTTAGAGAGTTAAGGTCCTTACAGAAAACACACTAAGGGCAATGGACTTATTCCGACTAATTTCAAAGGGAATTCGATCTGACCCCTCTCACATTCATAAGAATGCAGGAAAAGAGCTCTCTGCATCCTAGCAAGCTGAGAATGAATTGCTCCGTGTCCCTGACTTGGACCAAGAGGAAGTGAAAGGACCAAACTGGATTTCTGCTTACAAGAGCTGATTGTACAGGTGATTCAGAGCTGCATCAGGATCACAGTCACTCCCATTGCACCAGCGAGACACAGGGAATGCAGAGTGCAATGCGCATCGGTGGGATTGGCCCTAACAAACATAATGCCCAGCCCTGGGAAAGCAGCAGCCTCAAAGGAGAATTTACCAATGTAATCCAGTTCGTTTGATAATTAATTGGGGCTTTGTGAAAAAAATGCATCATCAAGCTTCTTGGCAGCACTAGAAACTGTATAAAAGGGCTCGCGGCTCAGAACTCTTCTAAACACTTCTCTGGACTTCATCTCCTCGGTGATCTCGGTACGTCCAATTTGACTCCATCTCTTTCTCCTCTGAGAGATGGCACAGTGGGGTCTATGTCCATTTCAGAAATGAATACGGCATTGCTTCCCTGTGATACTTATCACAGATGGTCTTGTTCTTCCCTCATTACCTTGTGTAGTGATTCTGTTGCAGATTGTGGTGGATGTATGATTTGAAGGCAAAGGTGGGGATTTTTGGAGCACTCAAGTCTATTTCGAGTTCATAGGAAATCTGTGTTGCATTTCCATTAAGACATTTAAAGCTTTAAATTAAGTTCAGAAAGTCCTTTAGCCATTAGTCACCTACCAAAAAATGGAAGAAAATTTCCCAGATTAGTCTATACTCGGCCAATTCAGCACTCTCCGCCTGCATTGTAAAAGAGCAGGGACCCCTCTCTTTTGGGGATGGGAGAATTCTTAAGCTGCCAGGTGGTGGGAACCAGTGAACCAGTTTCTATGTTCTCCTGAGCAGAAACACCCACTGAAGATGCTTCTCCTCTGGTGGCATAATTTTTCTTTACTCCATTGAAGTCACTGGGCCTGTGCTCATTGTACACCAAATCAGGGTCATTTCTGTGGGGAAAGAAAAAGATTCCGTTCAAGTGTTGGTGACTCCCACGATCTGGAAAAGCAAAGATCCAAACTAAGAAACCAGACACACCTGGGTTGCATGCAGAGGTTGACTGCTCTAAGGAAAGGAAAAGATTAGGAGCCAGGGTTGCTTGAGAAAGATCTTAATGGACACAGTAGCCCATGATTTCCATCAGGTACATAGGTACACAGTTCCCAAAATACTAATTTTAGATAAAATCATTGAGAATGTGTCAAAAGGGCCTTTTGGGGGCAGGTTGGGTGTGAGGGGAGAAGAGGCAGAGAAAGAAGAAATAGGAACAAATACAGACCCATGAACAAGAGGGTTAAATCCACTCCTGCTCTTTCTCTCAGGCCCCATGTAGAGCCCACTGCAATAGGAACCGAGCTCTGAGACCACTCTTCCAGTAACAGCTTCTCTTTATTCTATTCCTGTTGTGTGTTTCAGGTTTCTCTACATCACACAAAGATGTCTTGCTATTCAGAATGCGGGGTGGCCCGACCCAGCCCAGTTTCCGGCACCTTCAACGAGCCGTGTGTGAGGCAGTGCCCTGACTCCCAAGTGCTGATCAGACCCTCGCCGGTTGCTATGACCATCCCAGGGCCCATTATGAGCACCTTCCCTCAGCACAGTGAAGTGGGAGCTGTAGGAGCCCCTCTGGTGGGATCCGGCTACGGGGGCTCGTTTGGAGCTGGAGGACTGTTTGGCTCTGGAGCTGGTTACGGGGGATTGTACGGCTTGGGAGGATCAGGTGGTTATGGGGGACATTTCGGATACGGAGGACTCTGTGGTTATGGCGGTCGTTATAGTTACGGGGGAGGTTACGGCAGCGGGGTATCTTGTCATAGGTACCTGAGTGGAAGCTGCACACCATGTTAGACACGGCAGGAATCTCTATGGCCAAAGGAAAGACCAGGAAATGAACAGCAACCGATAGATTCTGATATCGATTTCAGAAGGGCCATGCCAGCCTGGCTCCAGCTGAGCTCCACACGAGCTGTATCTGCCCAGGCCCTTTCTCTCATGGACCCATTTCTAATGTCTTGCTAGGAACTCTTTCTGCCAATGCTTTCCCAACCACATGCTTCTTCTCTTATGCACATTTGGACTCACCCTGAATTACACTCACCGTGTTTGTACAAACCCCACAGTGGGAAGGGAACAGGGCCTTAAGAAGGGCATCTGTTGCATATGTGATGTGTTGTCCAACCTTGCACCTCCAACTAAGGAAAAAGAACTGCCCGCATTCAATGCATCTGCGGGAAGGGGCTAATGGTTCACAGCTCGTATTAAAACACTGGGAATCCATTCTTTCTGCTTTTTGTAAATGTGTATTTCAAATTTCAGTCACATTAAAAGCAATGCTGCATCAGAATATCCGTCTTGTGGTTTTACTTGTTCTTCCTTCTAAACTCCCTCATCGTAAATGAATACCCCAAATTTAAAAACACAGTAAAAGATCCCCAAAAAAGTGTCATTATGGCTTAACAACTAAGTAAATGTATAAGTGAGAGATTTAAAAAAATTTACTCTTACTTCTTGGGTTGTTCACTAACTGTCCTTCAAAAAAAAATTTCCCTTCATAAATATATTTTTACACATTATTTGAAATATTTTATGCTGCTTTCTATTTTTCATACTACATTTTAATTTCCACTTTTAAATTATTCCCTTTTAAATACATCAGAAGCAGGAAGCTTGCTAAACAATCATTGAGGCCACTGAACACTTGGGATACTTAAGGAGCACACAAGGAACATAAACTCGCTGTGGAGAATCTAAATGAATTCTTTGCATCCATCTGCACGGCTGGGGATGATTAGGAGATTCCCAAACCTGAGCCATTCTTTGTACATGGCAAATCCGAAGAACTGTCCCAGACCTAGGTGTCATTAGAGGTGTCATTATGGGATACATTGCTTGAAACTATAGAACAGAACAGACCTGTCAAACACATAGATGAATGTACTTTGTTGGAGAAACGTCAAGAAGCTTTCTGTACAGGAAAGTCATGCTTCACTAATCTTCTGGAATTCTTTGAGTGGGTCAACAAGCACATGGAAAAGGAGTATCCAGTAGATAGAATGGATTTGGGCTTCTAGAAAGCCTTTGACAAGGTCCCTCACCAAAGGCTCTTAAGTAAAGCAAGCTGTTATGGGATAAGAGAGAGGACCCTCCCGTGGATTGAGAATTGGTTAAAAGATAAGAAACCAAGGTTAGATGTAAATGGTCACTGTTCAGAATGGAGAGCGGTAACTAGTGGTGTCCCACAAAGGTCTGTACTGGAACTAACCCTCTTCAACATGTTCCTAAATGATCTGGAGAAAGGGGTAAACAGTGAGGTTGCCAAATTTGCACATGATACTAAACTGCTCATAATAGTAAAGTCCAAAGCAGGCTATGAAGAGCTTGAAAGGGATCTCTCAAAACTAGCTGAATAGGCAACAAAATGGCAGATGCATTTTAATGTTGGTAATTGCAAACTAATGCACATTGGAAAACAGGATCTCAACTATACATAATAAATCATAGGGAGTAAATTAGCAATGACCACTCGAGAGCGATCGTGGTGTCATTGTGGACAGTTCTCTAAAAACATCCACACAATGTGCAGCAGCAGTCAAAAAACCAAATGGAATGTTAGGAATCATTAAGGGTTTGTCTACGCTAGGAAATTATTTTGAAATAACTAAAACAGATTTAATAACACCCGAAATAACAAAATCAAAATAGCATGTCCCCACTACGGGGGAGTCTCGAAATTAGTCCGAGGAGACGCTGGTTTTGTGGACGTGCTACCTTGACTTATAGCTCTGCTGTAGCTATTTTGAAATAACTACTCCCCAGAATAATTTGAAGTAATTACTCCCCAGTGTTTCCCTAGGCAATTTATTTCAGTCTTTCGCTACCCCGACAGTTAGGAAGATTTTCCTAATGTCCAACCAAAACCTCCCTTGCTGCAGTTTAAGCCCATTGCTTCGTGTCCTATCATTAGAGGCCAAGGAGAACACCCTTTTAGAAACTTGAATACTGTTATCATGTCCCCTCTCAGTCTTCTCCTTTCTAAAATAAACAAGCCCGTTCTTTAACTCTTCCCTCATAGCTGATGTTCTGTAGACTTTAAGTCATTCCTCATGCTCTTCTTTGGACCCTCTCCAATTTCTCCGCATCTTTCTTGAAATGTGGTGCCCAGAACTGGACACAAAACTCCCACTGAGGCCTAGTCAGCGCAGAGTAAACCAGAAGATTGACATCTAGTGTCTATATCACAACACTTCTGTGAATGCATCCCAGAATCATGTTTGCTTTTGTTGCAACAGTGTCACACTGTTCACTCATATTTAGCTTGTGGTCCACTTTGACTCCTAGATCCCTTTCTGCCGTACTCCTTCCTAGACAGTCGTTATATGTGAAAATGATTGTTCCTTTCTAAGTGGAGTAGTTTTCATTTGTTCTTATTAAACTTCATCCCATTTACCTCAGAGCATTTCTCCGATTTATCCAGACCATTTGGATTAAGACCCTATCCTCCAAAGCACTCGCAGCTCCTCCCAGCGTGGGATCATCTGCAAAATTAATAAGCGTACTCTCTAGTCCATCAACTAAATTGTTGATGAAGATATTGACCAGAACCAGTGCCTGCGGAGCCCCACTTGTTATGCCCTTCCAGCATGATTGTGAACCTTTAATAACTACTCTCTGAGAACAGTTATCCAGCCAGTTATGCACACACCTTACAGTAGCCCCATCTAAATTGTATTTCCCTAGTTTATTGAAAAGAAGGTCAGGCGAGATCATGTCAAATGCCTTGCTAAAGTCTAGGAATACCACATCCACTGCTTTCCCCTTATCCACAAGACTCGTTATCCTATCAAAGAAAGCTATCATGTTTTGTTCTTTAGAAATCCATGCTGACTATTACCTATCACCTTATTATGTTCCAGATGTTTGCAGATGGATTCCTTAATTCCTTGTTCCATTATCTTTCCTGGCACAGAAGTTAAACTTACTGGTCTGTAGTTTCCTGGGTTGTTCTTATTTCACTTTTCATAGATGGGCACTAGATTTGCCCTTTTCCAGTCTTCTAGAATCTCTCCTTCTCTTCCATTTTTCAAAGATGATAGCTAAAGGCTCCGATACCTCCTCTGTCAGCTCCAGGAGTATTCTAAGATACATTTTATCAGGCATTGATGACTGGCAGGCATCTAATTTTTCTCAGTAATTTGTAACTTATTATTTTTTAATTTTATCTTCTAAGCCTACCCCATTTCCACTTGTATTCAGTATGTTCGGCACTCATTCATCAGACTCCTTGGTGAAGACCAAAACAAAGAAGTCATTAAGCACTTCTGCCATTTTCAAGTTTCCTGTTATTGTTTCTCTCTCTTCACTGAGAAATGGGCCTACCCTGTCCTTGGTCTTCCTCTTGTTTCTTACATATTTAAACAATGTCTTCTTACCCTTTATGTCTCTAGCTAGTTTGAGCTCAATTTGTGCCTTTTCCTTTCTCATCTTGCCCCTGCATACCTGTATTGTTTGCTCACCATTTGTAATTTGACTGAGTTTCCATTTTTCATAGGACTCCTTTTTGATTTGTAGATCATGCAAGATCTCCCGGTTCAGCCAAGGTGGTCTTTTGCCAGACTTTCTATCTTTCCTATGCAGTGGAATTACTCACTATTGGGCCTGTAATAATGTCCCTTTGAAACACTGCCAACTTTCTTCAATTATTTTTCCTCTTAGTCTTGCTTCCCACAGAACCTTTTATATTTCAAAATAACTCCCTAGAGTAGACAAGAGCTAAAAAAGGTAAAGAGACAAGTCTAGAGCTCTGCAAACATGGGCACAAAATAGGGAGTTTCACGAGGGAATTCTCCAGGTGAAGGAGGAACAATTACAGGCCTTTTGAGGTAAGTGGCTGTATGTAGTGTGTGTGTTTGGGGCTTACTTGCTGGTTGCTTGAAAGAAACTGTATGCTGAGCTTGTGTTTGTTTGTTTGTTTGTTTGTTTGGAGATTCATGTGCTGAGCTGTTTGTTTGAAGGACCATATGCTGTGGCCGGCAGTTGGAAGATTCTTAATGAGGATTTGAAATCGAGAACCCTCTGTTCGCTGGTCAGGCCTTAGCCAGAGGCAGGGGTTTCAAAAAGGCCAGATCTTTGTAAAGCCCACTAGTAAACAACCAGGGAGCATTGCAAACAGGGGCAGCTAACAGGGAGTTTCGTGAGGGAGTTTAGCGGGGGAGTTGGAAGGGGCTAGGTACACTTGTCATTCTATGAAACTTTTAAACTAAACTAAAAATTAAAGTAATGCTGCTATGTAGATAGAGCCATGTGATTGGTTTTCTCGCAATGAAAAAAAAACCCACTTAGCCATTTAAAGTGAAAATCTGTGTAAATCTTAGCAGGAAAAGGCTCTTTGCTAACACAAGCAATACATGGAGGAATGCAACTCCCATGTATTTGGCCTGTATAATACCATGAACATTCTCAGGGTATGTCTACACTAGCCCCCTAGTTCGAACTAAGGAGGCTAATGTAGGCATTCGAAGTTGCAAATGAAGCCCGGGATTTAAATATCCCGGGCCTTATTTGCATCTTCCTGTCCGGGCGCCATTTTTAAATCCCCTTAGTCGAACTAACTGCCGCAGCTACACGCGGCAGTCAAACGTTAACTCGAACTAAGTCCTTAGTTCGAGTTAACTGTTACACCTCATGGAACTAGAGGGCTAGTGTAGACATACCCTCAGTGGCTTTACTTTTCCATCATGGCATAGCTTCCAAAATTGCAATTTGAGAATTGCGTACCACTGCCTGAACTGCGGGGATGAATTTAATCCAGTCCAATTCATAAATAGGGAAGGAAGAAGAATTAAAACAATAAGAGTGATATTCTGATGCAGCAGAGTTTTTAATGTGCCTGAAATTTGCAATACACATTTACAGAAAGCGATAATACAAAGCAGAAAGACTAGATTCCCAGTGTTTTCATACTGGCTGCGAACCATCACCCCTTTCCCTCAGATGCATTGGATGGGGGAAGTTCTTTCTCCTTAGTTGGAGGTGCAAGGTTGGACAACACATAACATATGCAACTGATGCCTTTCTTAAGGCCCCTCTTCCCCTCCCATTGCGGGGTTAGTACAAACACGATGAGTTTAATTCAGACTGAGTCCACATGTGCATAAGAGAAGAAGCATGTGGTTGGGAAAGCATTGGCAGAAAGATTTCATGGCAAGACATTAGAAATGGGTCCATGAGAGAAAGGGGCTGGGCAGATACAACTCGTATGGAGCTCAGCTGGAACTAGGCCGGCACGGCCCTTCTGAAATCGATATCGGAATCTATCGGTTGCTGTTCATTTCCTGGTCTTTCCTTTGGCCATAGAGATTCCTGCCGTGTCTAACATGGTGAGCCGCATGCACTCAGGTACCTATGACAAGATACCCCGCTGCCGTAACCTCCCCCGTAACCATAACGACCTCCATAACCACAGAGTCCTCCATAACCAAAATGTCCCCCATAACCACCTGATCCTCCCAAGCCGTACAATCCCCCGTAACCAGCTCCAGAGCCGAACAGTCCTCCAGCTCCAAACGAGCCCCCGTAGCCGGATCCCACCAGAGGGGCTCCTACAGCTCCCACTTCACTGTGCTGAGGGAAGGTGCTCATAATGGGCCCTGGGATGGTCACGGCAACCGGCGAGGGCATGATCAGCACTTGGGAGTCAGGGCACTGCCTCACGCATGGCTCATTGAAGGTGCCGGAAACTGGGCTGGGTCGGGCCACCCCACATTCTGGATAGCAAGACATCTTTGTGTGATGGAGGTAAACCTGAAACACAACAGGGATGGAAAAAAGAGAAGCTGTTACTGGAAGGGTGGTCTTGTAGCTCGGTTCCTATTGTAATGTGCTCTAAGTGGGGCCTGAGAGAAGGAGGAGGAGTGGATTTAACCCCCTTGTTCATGGGTCTGTATTTGTTCCTATTTTTCTGACTCTTCTCCCCTCACACCAAACCTGCCCCCAAAATGGCCCCTTTCAAACATTCTCAATGATTTTGCCTAAAATCAGCATTTGGGAAGCTGTGTACCTATGTACCTGATGGAAATCATGGGCTACTGTGTCCATTTAAGACTTTTCTCCAACAACCCTGGCTAGGATAACGCTAACCCTTTCCTGTCCTCAGAGGAGTCAACCTCTGCATGTAACCCAGGTGTGTCTGGTTTCATAGCGTGGATCTTTGCTTTCCCAGATCATGGGAGTCACCAACACTTGAACGGAATCTTTTTCTTTCCCCACAGAAATGACCCTGATTTGGTGTACAATGAGCACAGGCCCAGTGACTTCAATTGAGTAAAGAAAAATTATGCCACCAGAGGAGAAGCATCTTCAGTGGGTGTTTCTGCTCAGGAGAACATAGAAACTGGTTCACTGGTTCCCACCACCTGGCAGCTTAAGAATTCTCCCATCCCCAAAAGAGAGGGGTCCCTGCTCTTTTACAATGCAGGAGGAGAGTGCTGAATTGGCTGTGTATAGACTAACCTTTGAAAGTTTCTTCCTTTTCTTGTTAGGTGACCAATGGCTAGAGGATTTTCTGAACTTACTTTAAAGATATAAATGCCTTAATGAAAACGCAAAACGTATTTCCTATGAACTTGAAATAGACTTGAGTGCTCCAAAAATCCCCACCTTTGCCTTCAAATCATACATCCTCCACAGTCTGCAGCTGAATCACTGCACAAGGTATTAAGGCAGAACAACACCATTTGTTATAAGTATCACTGGGAGGCAATGCCGTATTCAGTCTGAAATGGACATAGACCCTACTGTGCCATCTCTCAGAGGAGAAAGAGATGGAGTCAAATTGGACTTACCGAGATCACCAAGGAGATGAAATCCAGAGAAGCGTTTAGCAGAATTTTGAGTCATGAGCCCTTTTATACAGTTTCTAGGACTGCCGAGAAACTTGATGATGCATTTTTTACACAAAGTCCCAATTAATTATCAAACGAACTGGATTACTTTGGTAAATTCTCCTTTGAGGCTGCTGCTTTCCCAGGGCGGGGCTCCATTATTGTTAGGGCCAATCCCACCGATGCGCATTGCACTCTGCATTCCCTGTGTCTCGGTGCAATGGGAGTGACCGTGGTCCTCATGAAGCTCTGAATCACCTCAACGATCTGGTCTCGTAAGCAGAAATCCAGTTTGGTCCTTCTACTTCCTCTTGGTCCAAATCAGAGACACGGAGCAATTCATTCTCAGCTTGCTAGGATGCAGAGAGATATTTTCCTGCATTCTTACGAATGTGAGTGGGGTCAGATCGAATTCCCTTCGAAATCAGTCGGAATAAGTCCATTGCCGTTAGTGTGTTTTCTCTAAGGACCTTAACTCTCTAACTCTCCTTTTGGCCTGGGGAAAGCACAATGTCTGTAGGAATCTATATTCCCACTTGAACTTTCCTTCTCTCTCTTAGCAGAGACTCAAATTCAACGTGAGCCTCTTAGCTGACACTCTCCCAAAAGTGTATTGCACCTAACAGTGACAAAAGCCTGACCTACGCCCGGACCTCCCCTTGTTTCACCAACGCTCTCTCAAAGGGCTGCATTAAGTTGATTTCCTAATGGGACAAGGGAAGGATGGAGGCTCCATCAGGAACAATCTCTTGGATAGAAACCTTTTGAGTTAAGTGATAGAAAGTGGGCTTCGTCTGAAACACTGTCACTCTGTGTGACCGAGCTGACAAAAAAGTGAGGTCTTGTTATAAGACAATGCAGCTGACTTAGCCCTGGAAGAAGCCCAGAGGAGATGAAGGTCAGGGGTTCTCAGTGAAGGAGGAGATGGTGTTGGGACGAGATTGCACATGTGGCAGAAAACATCCCTGCAAGCAAATAAATGATGTTTTCATTCAATGCATCCCTAGGAGTGTCTTCTATATCCAGAGAAGAAGGTGAAAATGGCTTCCTTTTAATTTGTGTTCCTGAAGCAACGGTGCTGATTTCCACTAAGAGGCAACCTTATTTTTCTATCATAATATACTTTAAACAACCAAAGGAAGAATTACATTTGAATGAAAATAAAATATCCCATATTATGTGACTCTCTGTCATGACCTAATTAAAGAGGTGCCAGAAGACACCTTGGCCTCCATTTTTTTAATTGACTCGATTGCTCATTGCAGAGGCGTCTAACCCCAGAATAATTTAACACTTTTTATGACTCTGCTCCTTTGTCTGTATGAAGCACCCATGAGTGTTCTGAGGACCTTTGAAATCATCATTTAAAGATGGCTCCGTAATTTCCAGCATTAACACCTTCCTGTGCCTGTTTAATAGGGGTTGAGAATAAAAGTACAATGAGGCGAAAGTCGCATGGGTGTGAGATGCAGAAACAGAAACACAACCTTCTATTTCTGACTCGTCCTGCCACAGGCTCAACATGAAGTTCATCACTGTTACTCCCTTAATGACGGCAAGTTTAGTAAAAGGTTTAGTTAGAAAAGTGAGCGTCCTGGGATCTAGGCATCAATGATTGAATGTGGCTAATGTTTGGTCCACCTTAACAGTCTTCTTTATACATGAAGACAATACGTCTCCAAAGGGACTACGGTCGGTCTATCCTCTAATACATTGTATCCACTGAATAGCCCATTTCCCTATGCTTTATGAGCCACTCAAAAAATTCCCATAGATTAGTGCTGCTTTCTGTTTTCTTTACTAAAATGTATTTTCCACTTTCTAAATAAGAACATAAGAATGGCCATACTGGGTCAGACCAAAGGTCCATCTAACCCAGTATCCTGTCTGCCGACAGTGGCCAGTGCCAGGTGCCCCAGAGGGGGTGGACTGAAGACAATGATCATGCAATTTGTCTCCTGCCATCCATCTCCAGCCTTTGACAAACAGAGGCCAGGGGCACCATTGCTTACCCCCTGGCTAACAGCCTTTTATGGACCTAACCTCCATGTATTTATCTAGCTCTTTTTAAAACTCTGTCATAGTCCTAGCCTTCAAAGCCTCCTCTGGCAAGGAGTTCCACAGGTTGACTGTGCGCTGTGTGAAGAAGAACTTTCTTTTATTAGTTTTAAACCTGATACCCATTAATTTCATTTGGTGTCCTCTAGTTCTTGTATTATGGAACAAGTAAATAACTTTTTTTCATTCACCCTCTCCATACCACTCATGATTTTATATACCTCTATCATATCCCCCCTCAGTCTCCTCTTTTCTAAACTGAAAAGTCCCAGTCTCTTTATCCTCTCCTCATATGAGACCGGTTCCAAACCCCTAATCATTTTAGTTGCTGTTTTCTGAACCTTTTCTAATGCCAAAATATCTTTTTTGAGGTGAAGAGACCACATCTGTAAGCAGTATATCAAGATGTGGGCGTACTATAGTTTTATACAGGGGCAGTAAGATATTCTTTGTCTTATTTTCTATCCCTTTTTTAATAATTCCTAGTATCCTCTTTGCTTTTTTGACTGCCGCTGCACACTACGTGGAGGTTTTCAGAGAGCTATCCACGATAACTCCAGGATCTCTTTCCTGATTAGTTGTAGCCAAATTAGCCCCCATCATCTTGTATGTATAGTTGGGGTTATTTTTTCCAAAAAACATTATTTTTTCCAATAAACATTCCAATAAACATTTTCTCCAACGTACATTACTTTACACTTATCCACATTAAATTTCATTTGCCATTTTGTTGCCCAATCACTCAGTTTGGTGAGATCTTTTTGAAGTTCTTCACAGTTTGCTTTGGTCTTGACTATCTTGAACAATTTAGTATCGTCCAAAACTTTCCCACTTCACCGCTTACCCCTTTCTCTAGATCGTTTATGAATAAGTTGAATAGGATTGGTCCTAGGACTGACCCTTGGGGAACACCACTAGTTACACCTCTCCATTCTGAAAATTTACCATTTATTTCTACCCTTTGTTTCCTGTCTTTTAATTATTTCTCAAACCATGAAAGGACCTTCCCTCTTATCTCATGACAACCTAATTTACACAAGAGCCTTTGGTGAGGGACCTTGTCAATGGCTTTCTGGAAATCTAAGTACACTATATCTACTGGCTCCCCCTTGTCCACAAGTTTGTTAACCAATTCAAAGAACTGTAATAGATTAATAAGAACTCTAAGGGTATGTCTACACTAGCCCCCTAGATCGATCTAGGAATGCTAATGAGGGTGACCGAAATTGCAAATGAAGCGCGGGATTTAAATATCCCATGCTTGATTTGCATGTTCCCAGCCGGTCGTCATTTTAGGAATTGACTAGCCTGAAGTAACTGCCCGCGTCTACACGCAGCAGTGAAATGAGATTCTGAAATAAAGCTCTAACTCAAATTAGCTGTTATTCCTCCTGCAATGAGGTTTACCAGCTAATTCGAGTTAGGGGCTTTATTTCGGAATCCCGTTTCACTGTCACGTGTAGACTAGTGTAGACTAGTGTACTGGATGAACAGAATATAATTTATGCAATCATGTGCCTAAAGTGTCCATCTGCTATGTACATTGGACAAACGTCTCAGACACTTCGCCAAAGAATCAATGCACACAAAACAGACATAAGACTCTCTCACAGAGAGAAAGCTGTTGCTTCCCATTTCAGCCAGACTGCTCATTCCCTCAATGACCTTAAAACATGCATAGTGCTTCAAAGAGACTTTAACTCCAAACTTCAACGAGAAGCTTCAGAATTGTCATTCATGCTTAAATTTGACACTTTATGTATGGGTTTAAACAAAGACTCTAATTATCTCACCCATTACAAAGATAGTTTCCCCAATTATCACCCCTAATGTCATTACCTCACAGAAACTTCCCCTATTATCACCCCTATGTCATTACCTCACAGAACTAACCTTCCCCCCCACCCGCACTCTGTTCTAAAATTTGATTTGTCAGTTTCACATGTGTTCATTTTTTTGATTGTATCACTTTGGTATATATGGTTGTGCCGATTTTCTGCCACATATTGATCTGAGGAAGTGGGTCTGGCCCACGAAAGCTCATCACTTAATAAACCATCTTGTTAGTCTTTAAAGTGTTACATAGTTCTGTCTTTTGTTTCAGCTACACCAGACTCACACGGCTGCATCTCTATCACTACCATTTAGGAGGATATCAAGAATTGCCTCTCCTCTTGTGGCTTCCAGTTGCTCCATTAAGCAGTCATGTAAGGTGTCAAGAAACTTTATCTCCTCATCCCGTCCTGAGGTGACGTGTACCCCCTCAATATGGGCACAGTTGAATTCCCCCGTTCTTGTTGCTTGTCTTGGTTTTATAGCCTCTCTACTCTCCCTTAGCATTTCATAGTCACTATCACTGTCCTGGTCAGGTGGTCGGTAATATATACCTACTACTATACTCATATGACTAGAGCATGGAATCAGTCTCCATGGAGATTCTATGGAACAGTTTGATTCATTTCACATTGTTACTTCATTTGACTCGCTGTTTTCTGTCACGTACAGGGCCACTGTCCCACCAGCAGGACTTATTCTGTCCTTCCCATGATAAACTTTGTGCCCTGGTATGACTCATTATCCCCATTCCACCAAATTTCTGGGATGCCTGTTATAGGAATATCCCCATTCAATTGGGGGCACTCTAGTTCTCCCATCTCATTACTTCGGTTTACAAAGTGCTTATATACCAACGCTAGAAATCTGTCACTGTTTAGCTGTCCGCCATGACATGATAGGTAAGAACAGAAGAGAAACAATCAAATGAGTGAAAAGAGTCCCACTCAAACCCATTTCTTATCTTCCATCCTCACCTCTAAACTCTCGACATACATTTTCAAAGTGAGTCTAATGTTTGTCATCAGAACCCGCACTCCCAATAAATGTTATTACGCCTATAATAATGCAAGTCTTTGGCCATATAAATCTTAATGGGTGGTTGTGAAGTGCTTCAAATGCTTTTGGTCTGAGGAAACCTCAGAAAAACACCATGAATGTTACAATTACACCACTTTGCCACAGTGGTCAATGGAGGCACATTAAGGTGAAGGTCAGACAGGGAGTGGCTGGTGAATGAGAACAAATAGTATGAATGGGGACTACTAATGGCTGCTAAAAAGCTAAATCTCTTGAACCCCACAGGATACATACTCTTCACCACTTCCCAATATGTCCCTCCCCTGAGAATATGGCTTAGAGAAGCTTGTTCTGGACTTTTCTTATTTTGGTTGGATGAGTTTTGGGGCAATGTTGGGTGAAACATTGCCTGATGAAAGTGTAAAGGGAAATGTGCGAAGGAAGATCAACAATCAATAGATCTGCAGTCTGGTTTCACTGCCTTTATTTGCAGGTGTTGGCTCATTCATGGTTATTTACATTATTTACGTTTGAGCAGATTTAAATTAGACGGCATCAAACGTTTTCCCATTTGAAGCCAATGGTAGAGTGTTATTTCTGCAATGCACATGAACAGACTTGAAACGTCCATGCCTGACGTTCCTTAGGACAATGATTATCCTTGTATGTAAAGAAGTCTGGGCGAGAGACTTGACCTGCTCCATGCCGCATTTGACAAATTGGAAAGAATTCTGCACTGTTGGGTCACCATGACCCGCCAGAGAGAGACGTGTTGCCAGGGACAGAGAAAGGTGCACATGCTGAGCAGGGGGCAATTTCATCATAATGGGTGACATGCTTTAAAGCTAGGTTTTGACGCTTGAGTGATATGCTGCAATTTACACCGCTACCACACATATAGAAATGATGGACATAGGATAGATTGTTGTCCCTTTGGAGAAGTATTGTCTTCATGTATAGTCTTTGCATTGAGCCCGTCACAGGATGAATCACAAGTATGAAGTTGTCTTTCTGTTTCTGCATCTCACACCCACGTGACTTTCACCTCATTTTGCTTCTTTTCTCAATCCCTATAAAACAGGGATACTAAGGTGTTAATGCTGGAAATTATAGAGCTTTCTTCAAAAAGAAGATTTCAAAGGACCTCAGAACACTCATGGGTGCTTCATACAGTCAAAGAGGTAGAGTCTTAAAAATGTTACATTATTCTGGGATCAGATGCCTCTGCATTGAGCAACAGAGTCACATTAAAAAAGAAGAGGCCAAGGTCTCTTGTGACACACCTTTAATTGGGTCATGACAGAGAGTCACGGGATACGGGATATGGGATATTTTGTTTTCATTGAAATGTACTTGATCAGTTGGCATTTGCAGTGTATTTTGATAGAAAAGTAAGGGTCTCTCTTGGGGGAAATCAACACAGTTGCTTCAGGGACTTAAAATGAAAGGAAGCCATGTCCCCTTTCTTCTCTGGATGTAGAAGACACTCCTAGGGATGCATTCTACAATGAAAACGTCATACACTTGCTTGCAGGGATGTTTTCTGCCACATGTGCAATCTCATCCCATAGCCATTTCCTCCTTCACCGAGAACCCCTGATCTCCATCTTCTCTGGGCTTCTTCCAGGGCTTAGTCAGCTGCATTGTCTTACAACAAGACCTCGCTGTTTTGTCAGCTCAGTCACACAGAGTCACAGTGTTTCGGACAGAGTCCACGTTCTATGACTTAACTCAAAAGCTTTCTATCCAAGTCCTCTGCTTCTTCTCACAGGCCTCCATCTTTTCCCCGGACTGATGAGGAAATGAACTTAATTCAGCCCTTTGAGACAGAATGGGTGACACAAGGGGAGGTCCGGTCTTAGGTCAGGCTTTCATCACCCTGGGGTGCAATTCCCTTTTGGGAGAGTGTCATGAAAGAGGCTCATATTGTATTTTAGTCTCTTCTAAGAGAGAGAATGAAGGGTTCAAGTGGGAATATAGATTTATACAGGCCGGCTGTGTCTACACTGGGCCACTTATTCCGGAAAATCAGCCGCTTTTCCGGAATAAGCTGCGAGCTGTCTACACTGGCCCCTTGAATTTCCGGAAAAGCACTGACGATCTACAGTAAGAAATCAGCTGCTTTTCCGGAAAAACTATGCTGCTCCGCTCGGGCAAAAGTCCTTTTCCGGAAAACTGTTCGGAAAGGGCCAGTGTAGACAGCCCAGTAGTCTTTTCAAAGCCCCGATCGCGAAAATGGCGATCGGGCTTTTTTCGAAAGCGCATCTACATTGGCCACGGGCGCTTTTCGGAAAAAGGGCTTTTCGGAAAAGCATCCTGCCAATGTAGACGCTCTTTTTCCGGAAATACTTATAACGGAAAACTGTTCCGTTTTAAGCATTTCCGGAAAATCATGCCAGTGTAGACGTAGCCGCCTTGTTCTTTCCCCATGTCAGAACGTGAGACGGAGACTTATGGTCCTTACAGAAAACACACCAGACGCAATGGGTTTATTCTGATTGCTCCTTCCACTTCATATTGGTCAAAGTCAGGGACGTTGGGCAGTTCATACTTAGCTTTCTAGGATGGGAAGAGCTATTATTCTCCATTCTTGCAAACATGACAAGGGTCAGGTCGAACTCCCTTTGAAATCAAACAGTATTTCTGCTTACAAGAGCTGATCGTGGTCCAGACGCAGTTCTGAATCACCTCAACAGTCACTCTCATTGCAGCACCAAGACACAGGGAACCCAGAGTGCAATGCGCATCGATGGGATTGGCCTTAACAATAATAACGCCCAGCCCTCGGAAAGCAGCAGCCTCAAAGGAGAATTTACCAAGGCAATCCAGTTTCTTTGATAATTAATTGGGACTTTGTGTAAAAAATGCGTCATCAAGCTTCTCAGCACTCCTAGAAACTGTATAAAAGGGCTCGCGGCTCAGAACTCTTCCAAACGCTTCTCTGGACTTCATCTCCTCGGTGATCTCGGTAAGTCCAATTTGACTCCATCTCTTTCTCCTCTCAGAGATTGCACAGAGGGTCTATGTCCATTTCAGGCTGAATACGTCATTGCTTCTCTATGATTTGTATCACAGATGGTGTTGTTCTTCTCTCATTATCTTGTGTAGTGATTCAGTTGCAGATTGTGGTAGATGTATGATTGGAAGGCAATGGTGGGTATTTTAGTAGCACTCTGTGGAATTGCAAAACATGTTTCCTATGAACTGGAAACTGAATTAAGGCTTATAACCTTTAAAGTAACTTCAGAAAATACTTTAGAGATTGGTAACTTACCTAGATGTAAAAGAAACTTTCCCAGGTTAGTCTATACACGGCCAATTCAGCACTTTCCTCCTGCATTGTAAAAGAGCAGCTCCCCTCTCTTTTGGGGATGGGAGAATTCTTAAGCTGCCAGATGGTATGAACCAGTGAACCAGTTTCTATGTTCTCGTGAGCGGAAACACCCACTGAAGATGCGTCTCCTCAGATGATGTAACTTTTCTTTACTCCTTTGAAGTCACTGGGCCTGTGCTCTTTGTACCCCAGTTCAGGATCATTTCTGTGGGGAAAGAAAAAAATTCCGTTCAAGTGTTGGTGACTCCCAAGATTTGGAAAAGCAAAGATCCACGCTATGAACCCAGACACACCTGGGTTGCATGCAGAGGTTGAGTCCTCTAAGGAAAGGAAAAGATTAGGAGCCAGGGTTGCTTGAGAAAGATCTTAATGGACACAGTAGCCCATGATTTCCATCAGGTACATAGGTACACAGTTCCCAAAATACTAATTTTATGTAAAATCATTGAGAATGTGTCAAAAGGGCCTTTCGGGGGCTGGTTGAGTGTGAGGGGACAAGAAGGAGAGAAAGAAGAAATAGGAACAAATACAGACCCACAAACAAGGGGGTTAAATGCACTCCTGCTCTTTTTCTAAGGCCCCATGTACAGCCCACTGCAATACGAACCGAGCTCTGAGACCACCTTTCCAGTAACAGCTTCTCTGTATTCTATACCTCTTGTGTTTCAGGTTTCCCTCCATCACACAAAGATGTCTTGCTATTCAGAATGCGGGGTGGCCCGACCCAGCCCAGTTTCCGGCACCTGCAACGAGCCGTGCGTGAGGCAGTGCCCTGACTCCCAAGTGCTGATCATGCCCTCGCCAGTTGCTGTGACCATCCCAGGGCCCATTATGAGCACCTTCCCTCAGCACAGTGAAGTGGGAGCTGTAGGAGCCCCTCTGGTGGGATCCGGCTACGGGGGCTCGTTTGGAGCTGGAGGACTGTTCGGTTCTGGAGCTGGTTACGGGGGATTGAATGGCTTGGGAGGAGCAGGTGGTTATGGGGGACATTTCGGTTATGGAGGACTCTGTGGTTATGGAGGTCGTTATGGTTATGGGGGAGGTTACGGCAGCGGGCTGTCTTGTCATAGGTACCTGAGTGCATGTGGTTCACCATGTTAGACACGGCAGGAATCTCTATGGCCAAAGGAAACACCAGGAAATGAATAGCAACTGATAGATTACGATACTGATTTCAGAAGTGCTGTGCTGGCCTGGCTCCAGCTGATCTGCATGCGAGCTGTATCTGCCCAGCCCCTTTCTCTCATGGACCCGTTTCTAATGTCTTGCTAGGTACTCTTTCTGCCAATGCTTTCCCAACCACATGCTTCTTCTCTTGCGCACATTTGGACTCAATGAATTACACTCACTGTGTTTGTACGAACCCCGCAGTGTGAAGGAAACAGGGGTCTTAAGAAAGGCATCAGCTGCATATGTGATGTGTTGTCCAACCTTGCAGCTCCGAGAAAGGAAAAAGAACTTCCCACATCCAATGCATCTAAGGAAAGGGGGTGATGGTTCGCAGCCCTTATTACAACACTGGGAATCCTTTCTTCCTGCTTTGTACTATTGTATTCTGAAATTGTGTATTGCCAATTTCACTCACATTAAAAACTCTGCGGCATACGAATACCTGTCTTGTGGATTTACTTGTTCCTCCTCCCCTGTTTATGAAATGGACTGGATTAAATTCATCTCTGCAGTTTAGGCAGCTGCAGGCAATTCTCAAATTGCAGTTTTGGAAGCTATGCCATGTTGGGAGAATAAAACCACTGAGAAGGTTCATGGCATTATACAGGCCACCTCCATGGGTGCTGTATTCCTCCTTGTATTGCCTGTGTTAGCCATTTAAAGTGAAAATCTGTGTAAATCTTTGCAGGAAAAGGCTCTTTGCTAAGTGAGTTCTTTTTTATTGCAAGAAAACCCAAAAAACCCAATCACTTGGCTATATCTATACAGCAGCATTATTTGGGTTTTAGTTTAGTTTAAAAGTGTACCCAGCCCCCATCCAACTCCCCCTCTGAAGTCCTTCACGAAGCTCCCTGGTAGCTGCTCCTGTTTGCAACGCTCCCTGGTTGATTACCAGCAGGCTTTACAAAGCCCTGGCTATCCTGAAACCCCCGCCTCTGGCTAAGGCCTGACCAATGAACAGAGGGTTCTCGATTTCAAATCCTCCTTAAGAAGCTCTCAGCTCCCAACTGCCAACCTCAGCACACTGGTGCTTCAAACAAACAGCTCGGCACGTGAATCTCCTAACAAACAAACAGTTACCATACACACACACACACACACACACACACACGCTCAGCAGATTGTTTCTGATAAGAGGTTACTTGCTGCTTGCCTGAAAGAAACTCACACAATACAGACAGCCACTTAGTCTAAGAGTCCTGTAATCGTTCCTACTTCACCTGGACAATTCCCTCATGAAACCATCTGTTAGCTGCCCCTATTCACAAAGCTCTATACCTTTCTCTCTACCTTTTTTAGCTCTCGTCTACACCAGGGAGTTATTTCCAAATAGGCAAGGTCCCATGGGAAGCAAGACTAAGAGGAAAAACAATTCAAGAGAGTTGGCAGTTTTTCAAAGGGACATTATTAAGGGCTCAAAAGCAAACAATTCCACTGTGTAGGAAAGATAGAAAGTATGACAAATGGAAACTTGGAAACGGAGGAGGTGCTTAATGACTTCTTTGTTTCGGTCTTCACGAAGAAGTCTGATGATGAAGGAATGCCTAACATAGTGAATGCTAGTGGAAATGGGGTAGGTTAAGAAGACAAAATAAAGAAAGAACAACTTAAAAATTACTAAGAAAAGTGAGATATCTGCAAGTCTCCAGGGCCTGATGAAATGCATCCTAGAATACTCCAGGAGCTGATAGCTACCATCAGGAGGTATCGGAGATTTTAGCTACAATCTTTGAAAAATCATGGAAGTTGGGAGAGATTCCAGAAGACTGGAAAAAGGCAAACACAGTGCCCATCTCAAAAAATGGAAATAAGAACAACCCAGGAAACTACAGACCACTCAGTTTAACTTCTCTGCCAGGACAGATAGTGGAGCCACTAATTAAAGAGTTCATCTGCAAACATCTGGAAGATAATAAGGTGATAGCTAACAGGCAGCATGGATTTGTAAAGAACAAAACACATAAAAACAAATTGACAGCTTTCTTTGATAGGATAACAAGTCTTGTGGTACACCTAAAGTTTACTAAGGCATTTGACATGGTCTCGCATGACATTCTTATCAATAAACTATGGAAATACAACCAGGTTGGGGCTACTATAAGGTGGGTGCATAACTGGCTGGATAACCGTTCTCAGAGAGTAATTATTAAGGGTTCACAATCCTGCTGGAAGGGAATAACAAGTGGGGTGCCGCAGGTTTCTGTTTTGGGACCGGTTCTGTTCAATACCTTCATCAACGATTTAGATGCTGGCATATAGTGGACACTTATTAAGTTTCCCGATGCTACCAAACTGGGAGGGGTTGCAAGTGCTTTGGAGGATAGGGTCATAATTCAAAATGATCTGGACAAACTGGAAAAATGCTCTGAGGTAAATAGGATGAAGTTTAATAAGAACAAATGCAAACTACTCCACTTAGGGAGGAACAATCCATGTCACACATACAAAATGGGAAGCGACTGTCTAGGATGGAGTCCTGCAGAAAGGGATTTGGGAGTCAAAGTGGACCACAAGCTAAATATGAATCAACAGTGTCACATTGTTGAAACAAAAGCAAACATGTTTCTGGGAGGCATTCACAGGAGTGTTCTGAGCAAGACACAAGAAGTCATTCTCCCACTCTACTCTGTGCTGATTAGACTTCATTTGTAATATTGTGTCCAGTTCTGAGCACCACATTTCAAGAAGGATGTGGAGAAATTGGAGAGGGTCCAGAGAGGAACATGAAGAATGACTAAAGGACTAGAAAACATCAGCTATGAGGGAAGACTGAAAGAATCAGTGAGTGATAAAAAGGCATAATTTAGAAAGTGGAATTTAAATTTTAGTAAGGAAAATAGAAAGGAGGAAAAAATACATCAACTAATGGAGTATTCTAGGATGCATTTCAGCAGGCCCTGGTGACTTGCAGATGTCTATCTTTTCCAAGTAATTTTTAACTTGTACTTTTTAAATTGTGTCTTCTAAACCTACCCATTTGCACTAGCGTCCACTATGTTAGGCATTCCTTCATCATCAGACTTCTTTGTGAAGACCCAAATAAAGAAGTTATTATGCACCTCTGTCATTTCCAAGTTTCCTAATGCTGCTTTTCCCTGTTCATTAAGCAGTGGGCCTACCCTGTCCTTGGTCTTCCTTTTGCTTCTTATATATTTATAGAATGTCTTCTTGTTACATTTTACGTCTCTAGCTAGTTTGAGCTCGTTTTGTGCCTTTTCCTTTCTAGTCTTGCCCCTGCTTACCTGTATTGTTTGCTCATATTCATCCTTTGTAATTTGACCTAGTTTCCATTTTTTATATGACTCCTTTTTGATTTTTAGGTCATGAAGGATATCCTGGTTAAGCCAACGTGTTGTTTTGCTGTACATTCTATATTTCCTACACAGTGGAATAGTTTGCTTTTGGGCCTGTAATAATATCCCTTAGAAAAACTGCCAACTTTCTTCAATTGTTTTTCCTCTTAGTCTTGCTTCCCATGGGACCATGCCTATTTTGTAATAACTCCCTAATTAGACGAGGGCTAAAAAGAGGGTAGAGACAGGTATAGAGCTTTGCAAACAGGGGCAGATAAGAGGGAGTTTTGTGAGTGACTTCTCCAGGTGAAGGAAGAATGATTACGGGAACCTTGAGGTAAGTAGCTGTCTGTAGTGTGTGTGTTTGTTTGGGTCGGGTACTTGCTGGTTGCCTGAAAGAACCTGTGTGCTGAGCTTGTGTTGGTCTGTCTGTTTGTCTGGAGATTCATGTGCTGAGCTGTTTGTTTGAAGGACCGTGAGCTGTGGCCAGGAGTTGGAAGCTGTGAGCTTCTTAGCGAGGATTTGGAATCTAGAAGGTTAGTAACATCTCATGTTATGAAAGTGAGCGTCCTGGGATCTAGGCCTCAAACATTCACTTGAACTTTCTTTATACGCAAAGACAACACCTCTCCGAAGGGATTACCATCTATCCTATGTACAACATTTCTCTATGTGTGGTAGCGATGTAAATCACAGCTTATCAGCCAAGCACCAAAACCTTGCTTTAAAGCACGTCCCCCATTGTGATGTAATTGCCCACTACTCTGTGTGTGCAACTTTCTCTGTCCCTGGAAACACGTCTCTCTCTGGCGGGTCATGGTGACCCAATAATGCAGAATTCTTTGAGATTTGCCAACTGCGGCATGGAGCAGGTCAAGTCTCTCACCCAGACTTCTTTAGATACAAGGATAATCATTGTCCTAAGAAACGGCAGGTGTGGACATTTCAAGTGTGTTCATGTGCGGTGCAGAAATAACACAGCCCACTGCAGGGGAGCCTCGAAATTAGTCCAAGGCAGGCTCCATTATTGTGGATGTGCTACCTTGACCTAGAGCCCCAGGAAGCACTGGGGAGTAATTAATTCAAATTACTCTGGGGAGACATTATTTCAAAATAGCTACAGCAGAGCTATAACTATTTTGAAATAAGCCTAATTTCCAAATAATGGGCCGTTGATTTTGAAATGGCTCCGCCTGCTTTCCTCGGGGAATAACAGGCTTGGTAGAATGGGTGCTCCGCTTATTATTTCAAAATAAGGAAGTTTACTTCGAAATAATTCCATGGTGTAGACCAGGCCTTAAAAAGGTATAGAGAAAGGTCTAGGGCTTTGCGAACAGGGGCAGATAAGAGGGAATTTCATGAGTGAAGAAGAAATGATTACAGGATCCTTCAGGTAACCATCTCTCTGTAGTGTGTGTGTTTGTGTGTGGGGGTTACTTGCTGGTTGCCTGAAAGAAACTGTGTGCTGAGTTTGTGTTTGTCTGCTTGTTTGTTTGCAGATTCATGTGCTGAGCTGTTTGTGTGTGTGCTGTGGCCGGCAGTTGGAAGCTGTGAGATTCTTAAGGAGGATGTGAAATCTAGAACCCTCTTTTTAGTGGTAAAGCCTTAGCCAGGAAGAGAAGGCTTTGTAAAGCCTGTGAATAAGCAACCAGGGAAAGATAACATGCAGTTTTTTCAGGGAGTTTAGAGGGGGAGTTGGACATTCTATGAAACTTTTAAACTGAACTAAAACCCAAATAATGTGGCAGGGCAGATAGAGTTTCTTGAGCAATTTTCTTCTCCTTTAAGGCTCTAGGATTCAAGCACACAACCAGAAGCTTAGCACAATCCATGTGATTGGATTGCGTTCAGTGAAAAAAGAAACCCCCACTCAGCCAAGTGCCTTTTCCTGCAAAGATTTAGACAGATTTTCACTTTAAATGGCTAACATAGGAAATATAATGAGGAATACAACACCGGGCAGGTGGACTGTATTATACCACAAGACCTCTCGGTGGGTTCATTCTTCCATCATTGCATAGCTTCCAAAATTGCAATTTGAGAATTGTGTATTACTGCCTGAACTGCAGGGATGAATTTAATCCAGTCCAATTCATCAACAGGGGATGAATAACAAGTAAAACCACAAGACGGATATTCTGATGCAGCAGAGTTTTTAATGTGCATGAAATTTGCAATACACATTTACAGAAAGCGATAATACAAAGCAGGAAGAATGGATTCCCAGTGTTTTAATACGGGCTGCGAACCATCACCCCCTTCCCTCAGATGCACTAATGTGAGAAGTTCTTTTTCCTTTCTTGGAGCTGCAAGGTTGGACAACACATCACATATGCAGCTGATGCCTTCCTTAAGACCCCTGTTCCCTTCCCACTGTGGGGTTACTACAAACACAGTGAGTGTAATTCAGAGTGAGTCCAAATGAGCATAAGAGAAGAAGCATGTGGTTGGGAAAGCATTGGCAGAAAGAGTTCCTAGCAAGACATTAGAAACGGGTCCATGAGAGAAAGGGGCTGGGCAGATACAGCTCATGTGGAGCTCAGCTGGAGCCAGGCCGGCACGGCCCTTCTGAAATCGATATCGAAATCTATTGGTTGCTGTTCATTTCCTGGTGTTTCCTTTGGCCATAGAGATTCGTGCCGTGTCTAACATGGTGAGCCGCATGCACTCAGGTACCTATGACAAGATACCCCACTGCCGTAACCTCCCCCATAACCATAACGACCTCCATAACCACAGAGTCCTCCGTATCCGAAATGTCCCCCATAACCACCTGATCCTCCCAAGCCGTACAATCCCCCATAACCAGCTCCAGAGCCGAACAGTCCTCCAGCTCCAAATGAGCCCCCATAGCCGGATCCCACCAGAGGGGCTCCTACAGCTCCCACTTCACTGTGCTGAGGGAAGGTGCTCATAATGGGCCCTGGGATGGTCACGGCAACTGGCGAGGGCATGATCAGCACTTGGGAGTCAGGGCACTGCCTCACGCATGGCTCGTTGAAGGTGCCAGAAACTGGGCTGGGTCGGGCCACCCCACATTCTGGATAGCAAGACATCTTTGTGTGATGGAGAGAAACCTGAAACATAGAACAGGGATGGAAAAACGAGAAGCTGTTACTGGAAGGGTGGTCTCCTAACTCGGTTCCTATTGTAGTGTGCTCTACATGGGGCCTGAGAGAAAGAGCAGGAGTGGATTTAGCCCCCTTGTTCGTGGGTCTGTATTTGTTCCTATTTCTTCTTTCTCTGCCTCTTCTCCCCTCACACAAAACCTGCCCCTAAAGGGCGTAAAATTAGCATTTTGGAAGCTGTGTACCTATGTAAATGATGGAAATCAAGGACTACTGTGTCCATTTAAGACCTTTCTCAAACAACCATACCTGGATAACACTAATACTCTCCTTTTCTTAGAGGATTCAACCTCTGCATGCAACCCAGGTGTGTCTGGTTTCATAGTATGGATCTTTGCTTCTCCAAATCTTGGGAGTTACCAAAACTTGAACAGAATCTTTTTCTTTCCCCATAGAAATCACCCTGATCTAGTTATTGTAGCCCGTACAATGAGCACAGGCCCAGTGACTTCAATGGAGGGAACAAAAATTACGCCACCACGGGAGACGCATCTTCCATGACTGTTTCTGCTCAGGAGAACATAGAAACTGGTCATTGGTTCCTACCACCTGGCAGCTTAAGAATTCTCCCATCCCCATAAGAGAGGGGAGATGCTCTTTTACAATGCAGGAGGAGAGTGCTGTATTGGCCGTGTATAGACTAACCTGAGAAAGTTTCTTCCACATCTCGGTAAGTGACCAATGGCTCAAGAACTTTCTGGACTCACTATAAAGGTTTAAATGCCTTAATGGAAATGCAAAACATATTTCCTATGAACTCGAAATAGACTTGAGTGCTCCAAAAATCCCCACCTTTGCCTTCAAATCATACATCCACCACAATGTGCAACTGAATCACTACACAAGACAATGAGGGAAGAACAACACCATCTGTTATAAGAATTACAAGGAGGCAATGCCGTATTCAGTCTGAAATGGACATAGACTCTACTGTGCAATCTCTCAGAGGAGAAAGAGATGGAGTCAAATTGGACTTACCGAGATCACCGAGGAGATGAAGTCCAGAGAAGTGTTTAGAAGAGTTCTGAGCCGTGAGCCCTTTTATACAGTTTCTAGGACTGCCGAGAAGCTTGATGATGCATTTTTTTACACAAAGTCCCAATTAATTATCAAACTGGATTGCCTTGGTAAATTCTGCTTTTGAGGCTGCTTCTTTGCCAGGGCGGGGCTCTATTATTGTTAGGACCAATCCCATCGATGCGCATTGCACTCTGCATTCCCTGTGTCTCGGTGGTGTTATGGGAGTGACTGTGGTCCTGATGCAGCTCTGAATCATCTCGACAAACTGTGCTAATTTCCACCAATAGGGAACCTTATTTTTCTAATATAGTATACTTTTAAAAAATGGAGGCCAAGGTCTCTTTTGGCACCTCTTTAATTGGGTCATTGCAGAGAGTCACAGAATATGGGATATTTTAATACTTTATTGTCATTCAAATGTAATTTTTCATTTGGTGTTTAAAGTGACTCGATTGCTCATTGCAGAGGCATCTAACTCCAGAATAATTGAACACTGTTTAAGACTCTGCCCCTTTACCCGTATGAAGCACCCATGAGTGTTCTGAGGGCTTTTGAAATCATCATTTGAAGAAGACTGTAATTTCCAGCATTGGAATTTTCCAGGAGATTGAGAGGGGACACGATTGTGTCCAGTTCTGGGCACCACATTTCAAGAAAGATGTGAAGAAATTGGGTTTGTTTAGTTAGGAAAGGAGAAGACCGAGAGGGGACATAATAGCGGTTTTCAAGTATCTAAAAGTGTGTCACAAGGAGAAGGGAGAAAAAATGTTCTCCTTGGCTTCTGACAAGAAGCAACGGGCTTAATCTTCAGCAAGAGAGGTTTCGTTTAGACATTAGGAAAAACTTCCTAACTATCAGGGTGGTGAAACACTAGAATATATTGCCTACAGAAGTTGTAGAATCTCCATCTCTGGAGATATTTAAGAGCAGGTTATATGACATCTATCAGGGATGGTCTAGACGGTGCTTGGTCCTTATTTTAAGCAATTCTCAGTCCACGGGATAAGAGGGAAGGTCTTCCCATGACAGCTTTCGTTTGTCCTACAAAGTATGTTCATCTCTGTGTTTGACAATAATGTTATTTACTATAGTTTCAACCAATTTATCCGGTACTGAAGTTAGACTTACTAACCTGCAATTGCCAGAGTTAGCTATAGAGCCATTTTTGAAAATTAGTGTCACATTCAATCATCTTCTGTCCCAAATGACTGAAAGATAGCGAAAGGTTCGGTTACAAACCAGATTTAGTAGTTCTGTACTTTCACATTTGAATTCTTTCAGATCTTCTGGGTAAATGCCTTCTGGTCATGGGGACTTCTTTCTGTTTAGTTTATCAATTTGTTCTGGAACCTTTTCAAATGACACCTCGGTATAGAACTGTTCCTCAGATTTGTCACCTACAAAGAATGGCTCAGGTTTGGGAATCTCCTAAACATCCCCAGCTGTGAAGACTGATGCAAAGAATTCATTTAGCTTCTCCACATTGACCGTATCGTCCTTGAGTGCTCCTTTAGCATCCTATTGTCCAGTGGCCCCACTGGCTGTTTAGCAAGCTTCCTGCTCCTGATATACTTGAAAAAATTTCACTGTTACGTTTTCAGTTTTTGCCTAGCTATTCTTCAAATTCCTTTTTCCATTCATAAATATATTTTTACACCTTATTTCACATATTTGACGCTGCTTTCTATCTTCCGTACTAAAATTTAATTTCCACCTTCTATATGATGCCTTTTATCTCTCACTGATTCTTTTACTTAGTTGTTAAACCACATTGGCCCTTTATTTGATCTTTCACTGCGTTTTTTAATTTGGGGTATAAATTTAAGTTGAGCCTTTATGATGGTGTCTTTGTGAAGTTTCCATGCAGCTTTCGGGGATTTTACTTTTGCTCTGTACCTTTTAATTAATGTTTAACGAACCTCATTATTTCTGTGTCATTCCCCTTAAAGAAATTAAACGCCACAGTGTTGGGCTGCTGTGGTTTGTTGCCCATCAAAGGGATGTGACATTTAATTACATTATGGTTACTATTTCCAGGCAGACCATATGTAATCATCCCTTGCACCAGATATTGCTCTCCGTTTAGGAGTAAATCAAGAATCCCCAACATTCTTGTGGGTCCCAGAACCAGATGCTCCAATAAGCAGTCATTTAAGGTTTTAAGAAACTTTATCTCAACATCCCATCCTGAGGTGACGTGTACCCACTCAATATGGGCACAGTTCAAAGCCACATATTATGATGGGACGCCTCTGTCCCATTCATTATCCTCATTCCACAAAGATTCTGGGATGCCTGTTATAGGCATATCCCCATTCAATAGGGGGCACTCTAGTTCTCCCATCTTATTACTTAGATTTCTAGCGTTTATATATAGGCACTTGGAAAACTTGTCACTATTTAGCTGTCCGCCATGACGTGATGGGATTAAGTGGGACTTTTTTACTCATTTGATTGTTTCTCCTCTGTTCTTACCTATATCTTACCTTCCATCCTCTCCTCTAAAATCTCGACATACTTTTTCAAAGTGAATCTAATGTTTGTCATCAGAACCCGTAATCCCAATAAACGTTATTACTCCTATAACAATACAAGTCTTTGGCCATATCAATCTTAATGAGAGGTTGTGAAGTGCATACAATGCTTAGATCTGAGGAAGTGTCAAGCAATCACCATGAATGTTGCGATTACACTAGTTTGCCACAGTGGTCAATGGAGGCACGTTAAGGTGAAGGTCAGACAGGGAGTGGCTGGTGAATGAAAAAAAATAGTATTAATTGGGACTACTCATGGCGGCTAATAACCTGGATCTCTTGACCCCCCATTAGACACTTACCCTTTGCCACTTCCAAATATTTCCCTGGGCGAGAGAATTGACCTGCTCTGTGCTGCACTTGATAAATCTGAACGAATTCTGTTCTGTTGGGTCACCATGACCCGCCAGAGAGAGCCGTGTTTCAAGGGACAGAGAAAGTTGCACATGCTGAGCAGTGGGTGATTTCATCATAATGGGTGACATGCTTTAAAGCAAGGTTTGGTGTTTGGGTGTTTTGCTGTGATTTACATCGCTACCACACATATAGAAATGATGTACATAGGATAGATGGTCATCCCTTTGGAGAAGTATAGTCTTCATGTATCAAGAAGACAGTTCAAGTGGGCCAAACTTTAGCCACTTTCAGTCTTTGATGCCTAGATCCCAGGATGCTCACTTTTGTAACAAGACCTGTTAATACCCTTGCCATCCATAAGGGAGTAGCAGTGATGAACTTCGCATTGAGCCTGTGGTAGGATGTCAGAAATATGAAGTTGTGTTTCTGTTTCTGCATCTCACACCCACGTGACTTTCGCCTCATTCTGCTTCTCTTCTCAACCCCTATAAAACAGGGATATTAAGGTGTTAATGCTGGAAATTATAGAGCCTTCTTCAAAATGAAGAATTCAAAGAACCACAGAACACTCATAGGTGCTTCATACAGACAAAGGGGCAGAGTCTTAAAAAGTGTTCAATTATTCTGGGATTAGACTCCTCTGCAATGAGCAATCGAGTCACTTTCAAAAAATGGAGGCCAAAGTCTCTTGTGGCACCTCTTTAATTGGGTCATGACAGAGTATCGGAATATGGGATATTTTATTTTCATTCAAATGTAATTTTTCATTTTGTTTAAAGTATATTATGATAGAAAAATAAGGTTCCCTATTGATGGAAATCAGCACAGTTGCTTCAGGGACACAAAATAAAATGAAGCCAATTTCACCTTCTTCTCTGGATATAGGAGACACTCCTAGGGATGCATTGTACAATGAAAACATCATTCATTTGCTTGCAGGGATGTTTTCTGCAACATGTGCAATCTCGACCCATAGACATCTCCTTCACCAAGAACCCCTGATTTCCATCTCCTCTGGGCTTCTTCAAGGGCTTAGACAGCGGCATTCTTTTACAACAAGACCTCGCTTTTCTGTCAGCTGAATCGAAGAGAGAATGTTTTGGACGGAGTCCATGTTACATGGCTTCACTCAAACACCGTCTATCAAAGAGCCCTGCTTCCTGTCCCAGGCCTCCATCCCTTCCCTTTACCCACGAGGAAATCATCTTGAAGCAGCCCTTTGAGACAGCGTTGGTGACACAAGGGGAGGTCCGGTTGTAGGTCAGGCTTTCGTCACTGTTGGGTGCAATTCACTTTTGGGAGAGTGTCAGCTAAGAGGCTTACATTGAATTTGAGTCTCTGCTATGAGAGAGAGAAGGAAGGCTCAAGTGGGAATACAGATTTATACAGGCATTGTTCTTTCCTGAGGCTAGAAGGAGAGTGAGATCCAATACCTTTTGAAACCAATTGGAATAAGACCATTGCCTTTAATGTATTTTCTGTATGGACCTTAAGTCTCTGACCCCACTCTTCGTAAGAATGGAGTAAAATAGCTCTCTGCATCCTAGAAAGCTGAGAATGAACTGCCCAATGGCCCTGAGTTGGACCAAGATGAAGTGAAAGGACCAAACTGGATTTCTGCTTATGAGAGCAAATTGTGCTCCTGATCCAGCTCTGAATCACCTCGACATTCGCTCTCATTGCACCACCGAGACACACGGAATACAGAGTGTAATGGGTATCTATGGGATTGGCCCTAACAATCATAATGCCCCGCCCTGGGAAAGCAGCAGCCTCAAAAGCAGAATTTACCAGGGCAATCCAGTTTGTTTGATAATTAATTGGGACTTTGTGTAAAAAATGCATCATCAAGCTTCTCGGCAGTCCTAGAAACTGTATAAAAGGGCTCGCGGCTCAGAATTCTGTTAAACACTTCTCTGGACGTCATCTCCTCGGTGATCTCGGTAAGTCCAATTTGACTCCATCTCTTTCTCCTTCCAGAGACGACACAGTAGGGTCTATGTCCATTTCAAGCTGAATACGGCATTGCCTCGCTGTGATTCTGATCATACATGGTGTTGTTCTTCCTTCATTATCTTGTGTAGTGATTCAATTGCAGGTTGGGGTGGATTCTGATTTGAAGGCAAAGCGGAGATTTTAGCAGCACTCTATGGAATTGCAATACATGTTTCCTATTAACTAGAAATTGAATTAAGGCATTTAAATGTTTAAAGTAACTTCAGAAAATGCTTTAGCCATTGGTCACTTACCTAGCTGTGGAAGACATTTTCCCACGTTAGTCTATACACGGCCAATTCAGCACTCTCCTCCAGCATTGTAAAAGAGCTGCTACCCCTCTCTTTTGGGAGGTTGGGAGAATTCTTAATCCTCCAGGTAGTGTGAACCAATGAACCAGTTTCTATGTTCACATGAGCACAAACAGCCATGGAATAGTCTTCTCCTCAGATGGTGTAATTTTCATTCGCTCCATTGAAGTCACTGGGCCTACGCTCATTGTAACCCAGTTCAGGATCATTCCTGTGGGGAAAGAAAAAGATTCCGCTCAAGTGTTGGTGAGTCCCAAGACTTGGAAAAGCAAAGATCCACACTATGAAACCAGACACACCTGGTTTCCATGATGAGGTTGACTCCTCTAAGGAAAGGAAAGAATTAGCAGGGAGAAGAGACAGAGAAAGAAGAAATAGGAACAAATAAGTACCTATGAACAAGGGGGTTAAATCCACTCCTCCTCTTTCTCTCAGGCCCCATGTAGACCCCCCTCCAATAGGAACTGAGCTAGGAGACCACTCATGCTGTAACGGCTTCTCTTTATTCTATCCCTGTTGTGTGTTTCAGGTTTCCCTCCATCACACAAGGATGTCTTGCTATTCAGAATGCGGGGTGGCCCGACCCAGCCCAGTTTCCGGCACCTTCAACGAGCCGGGCGTGAGGCAGTGCCCTGACTCCCAAGTGCTGATCATGCCCTCGCCAGTTGCCGTGACCATCCCAGGGCCCATTATGAGCACCTTCCCTCAGCACAGTGAAGTGGGAGCTGTAGGAGCTCCTCTGGTGGGATCCGCCACGGGGCTCGTTTGGAGCTGGAGGACTGTTCGGCTCTGGAGCTGGTTACGGGGGATTGTACGGCTTGGGAGGAGCAGGTGGTTATGGGGGACATTTCGGTTATGGAGGACTCTGTGGTTATGGAGGTCGTTATGGTTATGGGGGAGGCTATGGCAGTGGGTTATCTTGTCATAGGTACCTGAGTGCATGCGGCTCACCATGTTAGACACGGCACGAATCTCTATGGCCAAAGGAAAGACCAGGAAATGAACAGCAACCGATAGATTCCGATATCGATTTCAGAAGGGCTGTGCCGGCCTGGCTCCAGCTGAGCTCCACACAAGCTGTATCTGCCCAGCCCATTTCTCTCATGGACCCATTCCTAATGTCTTGCTAGGAACTCTTTCTGCCAATGCTTTCCCAACCACATGCTTCTTCTCTTATGCACATTTTGACTCACCCTGAATTACACTCACTGTGTTTCTACGAATCACGCAGTGGGAAGGGAACAGGGGCCTTAAGAAAGGCATCAGTTACATATGTGTTGTGTTCTCAAAACCTGTAGCTCCAACAAAGGAAAAAGAACTTCCCACATCCAATGCATCTGAGGGAAGGGGGTGATGGTTCGTAGCCCGTATTAAAACACTGGGAATCCATTCTTCCTGCTTTGTAATTGTGTATTGCAAATTTCATTCACATTAAAAACTCTGCTGCATCAGAATATCCGTCTTGTGGTTTTACTTGTTCTTCTTTCCTTGTTTATGAAACGGACTGGGTTAAATTCATCCCTGCAGTTCAGGCAGCCGTAGGGAATTCTCAAATTGCAATTTTGGAAGCTATGCCATGATGGGAGAATAAAGCCACTGAGAGGGCTCATGGCATTATACAAGCCACCTCCATAGGTGTTGTAGTCCTCCTTGTATTGCCTGTGTTAGCAAAGAGCCTTTTCCTGTAAAGATTTAAACTTTAAAATATCTAAGTGGGTTGTTTGTTTTTTTCATTGGAAGAAATCCAATCCCATGGATTGCGGTAAGCTTGTGGTTGTGTGTTTGCATCCTAGAGCCTTAGGTTGTTTAAAGGGGAAGAAAATTGCTCAAGTAACTTGCCTATGTCTGCACAGCCACATTCTTTGGGTTTTAGTTTAGTTTAATTTTTCTATAGAATGTCAAGTATCAGAGGGGTCGCCGTGTTAGTCTGAATCTGCAAAAGCAATGAGGAATCTTCATAGAATGTCAAATGTACCTAACCCCCTTTCAACTCCCCCTCTAAACTCCCTCACGAAACTCCCTGTTAGCTGCCCCTGTTTGCAAAGCTCTCTGGTTGCTTACTAGCAGGCTTTAAAAAGCCCTCACCTTCCTGAAACCCCCGCCTCTGGCTAAGGCCTGACCAATGAACAGAGAGTTCTAGATTTCAAATCCTCCTCCTTAAGAAGCTCACAGCTTCCAGCTGCCAACCACAGCAAACGGTGCTTCGAACAAACAGCTCAGCACATGAATCTCCAAACAAACAAACAAACACGCACACAATCTCAGCACACAGTTTCTTTCAGCAACCAGCAAGCAACCCCCAAACACAAACACACACACTTCAGACAGCCACTTACCCTAAGGGTCCCATAATCATTCCTCCTTCATCTGGAGAACTCTCAAATGAAACTCCCTGTTAGCTGCCCCTGTGTGCAAAGCTCTGTACCTTTCTCAATACCTTTATTAGCCCTGGTTTATACTGGGGGAGTTATTTCAAAGTAGGTAAGAACCCATGGGAAGCAAGACTAAGAGGAAAAACAACTGAAGAGAGTTGGGAGTTTTCCAAAGGGACATTATTAAGGGACCAAAAGCATTATAGTTTGTAGGAAAGATAGAAAGTATGATAAAAGATCGCCTTGGCTTAACCAGCAGATCGTGCATGGTCTAGAAATCAGAAAGGAATCATATAAAATGTGGAAACTAGGTCAAATTATGAAGGATGAATATAAGCAAACGATATAGATATGCATGGGTAAGATTGGAAAGGCAAAGGCACATAATGAGCTCAAACTAGCTAGAGACATAAAGGGTAACAAGAAGACATTCTATAAATATATTAGAAGCAAGAGGAAGACCAAGAACAGGGTGGGCCCATTGCTCAGTGAAGAGGGAGAAGCAATAACAGGAAACTTGGAAATGGCAGAGTTTCTTAATTACTTCTTTGTTTCGGTCTTCATCAAGAAGTCTGATGATGAAGGAATGCCTAACATAGTGGATGCTAGTGCAAAAGGGGTAGGTTTAGAAGATTTAAAACAAAAAACAAAAAAACAGGTGAAAAATTACTTCGAAAAATTAGATGTCTGCAAGTCACCAGAGCCTGATGAAATGCATCCTAGAATACTCAAGGAGCTGACAGAGGAGGTATCTGAGCCTTTAAAAATCATGGGAGACAGGAAAAGGGCAAATCTAGTGCCCATCTATAAAAAGGGAAATAAGAACAACCCAGGAAACTACAGACCAGTCAGTTGAACTTCTGTGCCAGGAAAGATAATGGAGCAAGTAATTAAGGAATTCATCTGCAAATATCTGGAAGAAAATGAGGTGATAGGTAACAGCCAGCATAGATTTGTAAAGAACCAACCATGTCAAACCAATTTGATAGCTTTCCTTGACAGGATAACAAGTTTTGTGTATAAGGGTATGTCTACACTTGCAGCTTATTTCGGAATAGGGCTGCAAATGTAGGCATTCGGAATTGCAAATCAAGCCCGGGATTTAAATATCCAGCTGATTTGCATCTTCTGGCCGGGTGCCATTTTTGAAATTAACAAGCCCGGAATAACTGCCCGCGTCTACATGCGGCAGTGAAACAGGCGTTCCAAATAAAGCCCTATTTCAGACTACCTGTTATTCCTCCTGCAATGAGGGCTTTATTTCGAACACCCATTTCACTGCCGCGTGTAGACGCGGGCAGTTATTCCGGGCTTGTTAATTTCAAAAATGGCACCCGGCCAGGAAGATGCAACTGCCGGGATATTTAAATCCCGGGCTTGATTTGCAATTCCGAATGCCTACATTTGCAGCCCTATTCCGAAATAAGCTGCAAGTGTAGACATACCCGGAGGCTGTGTCTACATTGGCACCTTTTTTCGGAAAAGGGATGCTAATAAGACCAGTCGGAATTGCAAATCCGCGGGGGATTTAAATATCCCCCGCGGTATTTGTGATTTACATGGCTGCCGCTTTTTCCGCTCGGGCTTTGCCGGCAAAAAGCGCCAGTCTAGACGGGGATCTTGCGGAAAATAAACCCTTTTCCGCAAGATCTCTTATGCCTACTTGAGAAATTGGAGAAGGTCCAGAGAAGAGCACCAAGAATAATTAAAGTTCTAGAAAACATGAGCGTTGTGAGCAAGATACAAGAAGTCATTCTCCCACTCTACTCTTTGTTGATTAGGCCTCAGCTGGAGTATTGTGTCCAGTTCTGGGCACTACATTTCAAGAAGGATGAGGAGACATTGGAAAGGATCCAGAGAAGAGCAATAAAAAATGATGAAAGGTCTCGAAAACATGACCCCTGCGGGAAGACTGAATGAATTCGGTTTGTTTGGCTTGGAAAAGAAAAAACTAGATGGGCCATTCAAAGGGTTAGAGCTTAGAATTAAACGTGCAATCAATAATGAGGGCAAATCTGCACAGCAGGGCGAAAGTAGAATAAAGCTACACAACTTGAGCTATTGCAATTGTGTAGCTTAATTTGAAATAGCTTAATTCAGTTTTTGGCGCTCTCTACACAGCAGGAAGTTGAAGGAAGAACTATCTTCCTCCGACTTCCCTTACTCTTCATGAAATGAGGATTACAGGACTTGGAGTAAGAAGTCCTCCACATCACCATTCTTTCCAAATAATGGCTTGCAGTGTAGACATGCTCTTTTTTATTTCGGAATAAACTCAGCTGCTGTGTAGACATGGGCTAAGTTTCTTCAGCAATTTTTGTTTAAAAAACCTAGGGCTCTGTGATAGAAGGACTCCCCCAGAAGCTTACCACAAGCCATGTGACTGGTCTCCTCGCAATGAAAAAAGAACCTACTTAGCTATTTAACGTGAAAATCTGTGTAAATCTTTGCAGGAAAAGGCTCTTTGCTAACACAGGTAATGCAGGGAGGAATACAACACCCGTGCAGTGGCCTGTATAATACCACGAAGCCTCTCCGTGGTTTTATTCTCCCATCATGGCATAGCTTCCAAAATTGCAATTTGAGAATTCCCTACGGCTGCCTGAACTGCAGGGATGAATTTAATCCAATCCATTTCATAAACTGGGGAGGAAGAACAAATAAAAGTACAAGACAGATATTCTGATGCAGCAGAGTTTTTAATGTGAATGAGATTTGCAATACACAATCACAGAAAACGATAGTACACAGGAGGAAGAACGGAATCCCAGTGTTGTAATACGGGCTGCGAACCATCACCCCCTTCCCTCAGATGCATTGGATATGAGAAGTTGTTTTTCCTTTGTTGGAGTTTCAAGGTTGGGCAACACATCACATATGCAGCTGATGCCTTTTTTAAGACCCCTGTTTCCTTCACACTAGGGGGTTCATACAAACATGGTGAGCGTAATTCAGAGTGAGATGACATGTGCATAAGAGAAGAAGCATGTGGTTGGGAAAGTATTGGCAGAAAGAGTTCCTAGCAAGACATTAGAAATGGGTCCATGAAAGAAAGTGGTTGGGCAGAGACAGCTCATGTGGAGCTCAGCTGGAGCCAGGCCAGCAGGGCACTTCTGAAATCAATATCGGAATCTGTCGGTTGTTGTTCATTTCCTGGTCTTTCCTTTGGCCATAGAGATTCCTGCCGTGTCTAACATGGTGAGCCGCATGCACTCAGGTACCTATGACAAGATACCCCAGTGCCACAAGATCCTCCATAACCGTAACCTCCCCCATAACCATAACGACCTCCATAACCACAGAGTCCTCCATAACCAAAATGTCCCCCATAACCACCTAGTCCTCCCAAGCCAAACAATCCCCCGTAACCAGCTCCAGAACCGAACAGTCCTCCAGCTCCAAACGAGCCCCCATAGCCGGATCCCACCAGAGGAGCTCCTACAGCTCCCACTTCACTGTGCTGAGGGAAGGTGCTCATAATGGGCCCCGGGATGGTCACGGCAACCGGTGAGGGTCTGATCAGCACTTGAGAGTCAGGGCACTGCCTCACGCACGGCTCGTTGCAGGTGCCGGAAACTGGGCTGGGTCGGGCCACCCCGCATTCTGAATAGCAAGACATCTTTGTGTGATGGAGGTAAACCTGAAAGACACAACAAGAGATAGAATATCAAGAAGGTGTAGGTATTGTTAGAACACTAGTGTCTTAGCTGGGTTCCTATTGTAGTGGGGTCTGTATGGGGCCTGATGGAAAGAGGAGGAGGAGTGCATTTAGATACTTTGTTCAGGGATATGTATTTGTTCCTATTTCTTTTCTCTATTCCTCTTCTCCACTCACAGTAAAGTCCCCTTCCCAAGGGCCCCTTTGATACCACCTCAATGACTGAAATTCAACCAACCTGGAAACAGTGTCACTATTTCATTGGTGGGAATTCTGTGTCTTTTGAAGACATTTCTCCAAGGGTATGTCTAGACTACTTGTCTCTGGCGACAGAGGCATGTAGATTAGGCTACCCCGGCATAGGAAAATGAAGCGGCGATTTAAATAATCGCCGCTTCATTTAAATTTAAATGACTGCCGCGCTGAGCCGATCAGCTGTTTGTCGGCTCAGCGTGCTAGTCTGTACGCTCCACGGTCGACATCAAAGGCATTTGTCCACCTCCCCGGTATGCTTCGTGGGATGAGGTTTACCGGGGCGGTCGACAAATGCCTTTGATGTCGACCGCGGAGCGTCCAGACTAGGGCGCTGAGCTGACAAACAGCTGATCAGCACAGCGCGGCAGCCATTTATATTTAAATGAAGCGGCGATTATTTAAATCGCTGCTTCATTTTCCTATGCCGGGTAGCCTAATCTACATGGCTCCGTCGACGGAGCCATGTAGTGTAGACATACCCCAAGAGATTACAGCTGGTTTAGTGCTAATCTGTTCCTTTCATGACAGCAGTCAATATCTCCCCTGCAAACCAGCAGAAGGTCCTCAACTGGAGTGAAATGAGTTCAGGTCCAGTGACTTGAAAGAAGCAAATCACAATTACACCATGCGAAGAGAAGCATCTTCATTTGGCTTTTTGCTGCTCATAAGAACATAGACAGCTGCTTTACAATACAGTAGACGAGTGCTCAATTGGCCGTGTGTGGACTAAACTAGGAAAGTTTTTTTCCTAATCTAAATGAGAAATAGCTAAAGGACATTAAAGTAACTTCAGAAAGGATTAAATGTCTTAATTCAATTTCCAGTTCATAAGAAATATGTTTTGCAATTGTGTGTGATGCTCCTAAAATCCCCACTTTTGGCTTGAAATCATGAATCCACCACAACCAACAACTACAGAAGATAATTATGGAAGAACAATATCATGCATGATACAAATTACATAGAATAAGTGCGAGATTCAGTCCAAAATGGAAGTGGACCCTACTCTGATCTATCTTGGGGTTGAAAGAGATGGAGTCAAATTGGACTTACCGAGATCACCGAGGAGATGAAGTCCAAAGAAGCGTTTAGAAGAGTTCTGGGTTGTGAGGCTTTTTATACAGTTTCCAGGATTGCCTGGAGGATTTATGATGTGTTTTGTACAGGAACCCCCAATTAGTGATCATACAAACTTGGTTGCTTTGGCCCATCCTCCTTTTGATGCAGCTGCTTTCTCAGGTTTTGGCATGTATTAGGCTAATCCCCTTGATGCTCATTTTACTCTTCGTTCTTTGTGTCATTCCCCCGAGTTTCTTGGTGGTGCAATGAGAGTGAATGTCGAGGTGATTCAGAGCTGCCTCAGGAGCACAATCTAAATAAGTAGAAATCCAGTTTGGTCCTTCCACTTCATATTGGTCACTGTTCGGGGACACTGGGCAGCTCGTTCTCAGCTTGCTAGGCTGCGGAGAGCTATTTTTCTGCATTCGGACAAATATGACGTGGGTCAGAACCAATTCCCTTTGAAATCAAATGAAATCTCTCCATTGCCTTCAGTGTATTTTTTGTCAGGGCTGTAAGCCTCTAATTCACCTTTTGGCCTGGGGAAAGAAAATGCCTATGTACTATATATTCCCACTTAAATCTTTTCATAGAATCTTAGAACACTAGAATGGGAAGAACCTCAAGAGGTCATCAAGTCCAGTCCCCTGCCTTAACAGCAGGACCAAGCACCGTCTAGATCATCCCTGCCAGGTGTCTGTTTAACCTGCTCTTAAATATCTCCAGAGATGGAGATTCTACAACATCCCTAGGCAATTTATTCCAGTGTTTAACCACCCTGACAGGCAGGAAGTTTTTCCTAATGTCCATCTTAAACCTCCCCTGTTGCCATTTAAGCCCATCATAAGAACATAAAGATATAAGGGTGGCCAGACTGGGTCAGACCAAAGGTCCAGCTAGCCCAGTATCCCGTTTTCCGACAGTGGCCAGTACAGGTGCCCCAGAGGAAATGAACAGAACAGGCAATCATCAAGTGATCCCTCCCCGGTTGCCCATTTCCAGCCTCTGACAAACAGAGGTTAGGGACACCATTCCTACCCATCCTGGTTAACAGCCATTGATGGACCTAACCTCCATGAATCTATCTAGTTCTTTTTTGAACCCAGTTAAATCCTGGTCTTCATAGCATCCTCGGGCAAGGAGTTCCACAGGTTGACTGTGTGCTGCATGAAGAAAAACGTCCTTTTGTTTTTTTAAACCTGCTACTCATTAATTTCATATGGTGATCCCTAGTTCTTCTTGTCCTACCATCAGAGGTCAACGAAAACAATTTTTCTCCCTTCTCCTTGTAACACCCTTTTAGGTACTTGAAAATTGCTACCGTGTCCCCTCTCAGTCTTCCCTTTTCTAAACTAAAGAAACCCAATTCCTTCAGTCTTCCCTCATAGCTCATGTTTTCTGGACCTTTCACCATTTTTGCTGCTCTTCTTTTGACCCTCTCCAGTTTCTCCTCAACTTTCTTGAAATGTGGTGCCCAGAAGTGGACACAATACTCCAGCTGAGGCCTAATCAGTGCACAGTAGAGTGGAAGAATGACTTCTCGTGTCTTGCTGTTAATGCATCCCAGAATCATGTTTGCTTTTTTGCAACAGTGTCCCACTCTTGACTCATATTTAACTTGTGGTCCACTCTGACCCCTAGATCCCTTTCTGCCGTACTCCTTCCCAGACAGTCGCTTCCCATTCTGTGTGTGAGAAATGGATTGTTCCTTCCCAAGTGGAACACTTTGCATTTGTCCTTATTGAACTTCATCCTATTTACCGCAGACTGTTTGTCCAGATTATTTTGAATTATGACCCCCCTAATCTCCAAAGTACTTGCCACCCCTCCCAGGTTGGGATCATCTGCAAACTTAATGAGCATCCTCTCTATGCCAATAGCTAAATCATTAATGAAGATATTGAGCAAAACCGGTCCCAAAGCTGACCCCCGGAATCCCCTTTTTAAGCCTGTCCAGCATGACTCTGAACTATTAATAACTACTCTCTGAGAACGGTTATCCAGACAGTTATGCACCCACCTTATGGCAGCCCCATCTAAGTTGCATTTCTTTAGTTTATTGATAAGAAGGTCATGCGAGACTGTGTCAAATGCCTTACTAAAATGTAGGTACGCCACATCCACCGCTTCTCCCTTATCCACAAAGCTTGATATCCTGTCAAAGAAAGCTATCCGATTGGTCTGACATGATTTGTTCTTTACAAATCCATGCTGGCTGCTACCTATCACCTTATTATCTTCCAGGTGTTTAAAACTATCCCATGTCGTCAGTCAAGGTCTCGGGGTTGTCCCAGTAGGTTCCTGACAGGTCCTCTGCTCCGTCGGTGATGATATACTTTTGGCTCCATGCGTGCATGCGTGCGCGTGCTCCCTCTAACGCGTTAGACTCCGTTCACTTGGGTCAGCACAGCAGACCTCTGAGCCCCCGGAAATGACAGATTCAGGCAAGGATGAAACCAGTCGAGCAGGTTTATTGCCAAATGCCAGGCATTAACAGTGGAAGTGGGTGACAGGGGAGGGATCACGTGAGGTTTACCTGTTGTGCTCCCTTCCTCTGGGGCATCTGGGATTGGCCACTGTCCGCGGACAGGACACTGGGCTAGATGGACCTTTGGTCTGACCCAGTCTGGCCGTTCTTATGTTCTTAAAGTCTCAATGTTAAGCCTTGATAATGCTGCCTCATCAAAAGTGCATAAAGCAACCCCCTCCCCCCAACCAGGGTTGGTCGGCACTCCCTTTTTGCGGTGCCCTTTTATCGACTTGTACAAACAACTTACATCACTTCTTTCCACCCTCGGTTACCTAGTTACCACACCTCACCTTGCAGAAGGGGGGCTTACTTCTTATCCTACATGCTGTCAACTTCAACCCAGTCCTGAACCTCGGTCGGTATGCACGTTTGTTTTTGGAGTCGTTGATTCCAAGACATTTCTTATTGAGATGTTCTGCTACTCCCCTCTGGCTCATAATCTGTACCCAGTGCCTCCCTATGTCCTTCCATGCTCGACCTCACTTACACAAACACACACTTATCAATAGGGCCTCTTTCTTGGCTGCCGTGTTACTGAACCAAAGTTTTGCTCACTAGATTCCAGGCCTGTTGTTGTTTTCATGTTCCAGGCCTTTATTCATGCCTGCTGACTACATTTTAACGACCCTCAACTTACTATATCTCGTAGCACAAAATAAAACTGAGCATGATCCTCTGTGATGACTCTCTGCCCAGGAGTGAATTTCACCCAACAGAGAGTAAAACTTGACCTAATACTGGACCTCCACTTGTGTCACCCATGCTGTCTCAAAGCGCTGCATAAAGTCGATTTCATCATGGGTCAAGGGAAGGGATGGGGACCTGGGACAGGAAGCAGGGTTGTTTGATAGAAAGCTTTTGAGCTGAATCATGGAACGTTTACTCTCGGCAAAACCTTCTCTCTGTGATTGAGCTGACAACTGACTGCGCCCTGGAAGAAGCCCAAAAGAGGTGGAAATCATGGATTTTTGCTGATGGAGGAGATGGTTATGGGGTGAGAGAGGACATGAAACCTGCAAGAAACTGAATGACATTTTAAGTGTAAAATGTATTCCTAGGAGTGTCTTCTATGTCCAGAGAAAAAGGTCAAAATGGCTTCCTTTCATTTTAAGGCCCTTAAGAATTTGTGCTTGTTTTCGCTAAGGCTATGTCTACACTGCACTCTAAACTCAAAATAAACGCAAATTGCCTTGGTTATTTCAAAATAGGCTATTTTGAAATTTGATGGTGTCTACTCAGCACCAAATTTCAAAATAAAGTGCTATTTTGAGACATCTCTTAACCCTTTTGGACTGAGGGTAACCGGGATGCCAAAATAGTGTGCCCATTATTTTAAATAATATTTTGAAATAACAGGTGGCTTGTGAAGATGCAGGATAGCTATTTCGGGATACCTCTGGTATCCCAAAATAACTTTGATGTATAGACATTTTATTATTCTGTAAAAATATATTTTAAATACAAAATAAAAAATTGCATTGGAATGAAACTAAAATATCCCAAATTCTGTGACTCTACAGCATGACCCGATTAAAGGAGTGACACGAGAGACCTTGGCCTCTATTTTTTAAAAGTGACTCTATTACTCATTGCAGAGGCATCTAATCCCAGAATAATTTAACACTATTTCAGAATATAGCCCCTTTGCATGTGTGTAACACTGGGAGTGTTCTGAGATCCTTTGAAATCTTCATTTTGAAGAACGCCGTATAATTTCCAGCATTAACACCCTTAATGTCCCTGATTTATAGGTGTCGAAAAAGAGGCACTTTGTGGTGAGGGTCACATGAGCGTAGAGTGCAGAAACAGAAACCCAACCCGATATTTCTGACTTCTTCTGCCAGAGGCTATATGGGAAGTTCATCACTGTTACATTCGTATGAATGACAAAGGTAGTAATATTGTCTTAATTAAAACATGCTGAAACAAAGGAGAGGACCGTGCAGCACTTTAAAGACTAACAAGATGGTTTATTAGGTGATGAGCTTTTGTGGCTACATCTCTATTACTATTCTACATGCAAGGCACTACATTTAGCCGTTTGGAATGGAAATCCATCAACCATATGAAAAAACTTGCACAGAAAGGATCTGAGGAAGTGGGTATGGCCCACAAAAGCTCATCACCTAATAAACCATCTTGTTAGTCTTTAAAGTGCTGCACAGTCCTCTCTTTTGTTTCAGCAAGATCAGACTAACTACATCTCTATTAATTAAAACGTGTGCATCCTTGGATCTAAGCATCAAAGATAACCTTCGGTGGGTCCACTTTAATTGTTTCTTCTTTATACATGAAGACAATACTTCTCCAAATGAATTACACTCTGTGGTATGTGTATCATTTCTGTGAGTGTGGTAGTGATGTAAATTAGAGTATATAATTCCGGCATCAAAAACTTGCTTTAAAGCAAGTCAGCCATTGGGAAGAAACTCTGTACATTGAATTCATAGGGGTAAAACTTTGGCACCATAGAGTTTAAATCTGCTCAAATGTAAATACCCATCACATCACCTGCAAATAAAGAGACTGTAAAATGATTTATTGCTGATCATGGTTCACAGTTACATGAGACAATGTTTCACCCAACATTTGCCCCAAAATCATCAGACCAAAATAAGAGGCTAATAAAGAAGGGAGCATAGACTCTGACAAATGAAGTGTAAACTATCATTAGGAAGGCCAAACAGGAATTTGAAGAACAACCAGGCAAAAATTCAAAAAGTTACAGTAATTTTTTTCAAGTCCATCAGAAGCAGGAATTCTTCCAAACAACCAGTGGGGCCACTGGACGACTGAGATGCTAAAGAAGCACTCAAGGACAATATGGTCATTGCAGAGAAGCTTAATGAATTGTTTGCATTGGTCTTCACGGCTGAGGGAGATTCCCAAACCTGAGCCATTCTTTTTAGGTGACAAGTCTGAGGAATTGTCCCCGATTGAGGTATCATTACAGGTGGTTTTGGAACAAATTGAGAAACTAAACAGTAACAGGTCACCGGGACCAGATGGCATTCACCCAAGAGTTCTGGAAGAACTCAGATGTGAAATTGTGGAACTAATAACTGTGGTATGCCCTCTATCCTTTAAATTAGCTTCTGTGCCTAATGACTGGAAGAGAGCTCATGTAAGACTAGTTTTTCAGAAAGGACTCCAGCAATTACAGACTAATAAGTCTAACTTCAATACTGGGCAAATTGGTTGAACGATAGTAAAGAACAGAATTGTCAGACACGTAGATGAACATAATTTGTTGGAGAAAAGTCAACAAGGTTTCTACAAAGGAAAATCATGCTTCACTAATCTACTGGAATTCTCTGAGGGGGTCACCAAAGGCTCTTAAATAACGTAAGCTGTCATGGGATAAAAGGGAAGGTCCTTTCATGGACTGATAACTGGGTAAAAAACAGGAAACAAAGGGTAGGAATAAATGGTCAGCTTTCAGAATGGAGAGAGGTAACTAGTGGGGTCCTGCAGAGGTCTGTACCGGGACCAAGCCTATTCCACATACTCATAAATTATCTGGACAAAGGGGTAATCAGTGAGGTGGCAAAATTTGCAAATGATACCAAACTGCTCATTTTGTGAAGGATAACAAGAAAGGTTTCTACAGGCATGTTAATAAGAAGAAGGTGATCAGAGAGGGTGTGCGGCCCCTACTGGATGAAGGAGGTAACCTAGTGACAGATGATGTGGGGAAAGCTGAAGTATTCAATGCTTTTTTTGCCTCTGTATTCACGGACAAGATGGGCTCCTGGACTAATGCGCTAAGTGACGCAAGATGGGATGAAGATGGACAGCCCTTGGTGGGTAAAGAACAGGTTAGGAACTATTTAGAAAAGCTAAACGTACGCAAATCCATGGGTCCGGACTTAATGCATCCGAGGGTACTGAGGAGTTGGCAAATGTCATTGAGGAGCCTTTGGCCATTATCTTTGAAAAGTCGTGGAGATCGGAGAAATCCCGGATGATTGGAAAAGGGCAAATGTAGTGCCCATCTTCAAAAAGGGAAGAAGGACGATCCAGGGAACTATAGGCCGGTCAGTCTTACCTCGATTCCTGGAAAAATCATGGAAGGGATCCTTAAGGAATCCATTTTGAGGCACTTGGAAGAGAGGAAAGTGATTAGGAATAGTCAGCATGGATTCACAAAGGGCAAGTCGTGCCTGACCAATCTGATTAGCTTCTATGATGAGGTAACTGGCTCTGTGGACGTGGGAAAGTCAGTGGATGTGATATACCTTGACTTTAGCAAGGCTTTTGATACGGTCTCCCACAATATTCTTGCCAGCAAGTTAAGGGAATGTGGATTGGATAAATGGACGGTAAGATGGATAGAAAGCTGGCTAGAAGGCTGGGCCCAGCGGGTAGTGATCAACGGCTCGATGTCAGGATGGCGGTCGGTTTCTAGCGGAGTGCCCCAAGGTTCGGTTCTAGGACCGGTTTTGTTCAATATCTTTATTAATGATCTGGATGAGGGGATTGATTGCACCCTCAGCAAGTTTGCGGATGATACTAAGCTATAGGGAGAGGTAGATACGCCTGAGGGCAGAGATAGGGTCCAGAGTGACTTAGACAAATTGGAGGATTGGGCCACAAGAAATCTGATGAGGTTCAACAAGGACAAGTGCAGAGTCCTGCACTTGGGACGGAAGAATCCCAAGCATTGTTACAGGCTGGGGACCAACCAGCTAAGTAGTAGTTCTGCAGAAAAGGACCTGGGGTTACAGTGGATGAGAAGCTGGATATGAGTCAACAGTGTGCCCTTGTAGCCAAGAAGGCTAATGGCATATTAGGTTGCATTAGGAGGAGCATTGCCAGCAGATCCAGAGATGTCATTATTCCCCTTTATTCGGCTCTGGTGAGGCCACATCTGGAGTATTGTGTCCAGTTCTGGGGCCCCCACTACAAAAAGGATGTGGACGCATTGGAGAGGGTCCAGCGGAGGGCAACCAAAATGATTAGGGGACTGGAGCATATGACCTATGAGGAGTGGCTGAGGGAGTTGGGTCTGTTTAGTCTGCAGAAGCGAAGAGCGAGGGGGGATTTGATAGCAGCCTTCAACTTCCTGAAGGGAGGTTCCAAAGAGGATGGAGAGAGGCTGTTCTCAGTAGTGACAGATGGCAGAACAAGGAGCAATGGTCTCAAGTTGCGGTGGGAGAGGTCCAGGTTGGATATTAGGAAAAACTATTTCACTAGGAGGGTAGTGACGCACTGGAATGGGTTAGAAGTAGTGGAGTCTCCATCCCTGGAGGTGTTTAAGTCTCGGCTTGACAAGGCCCTGGCCGGGTTGATTTAGTTGGGATTGCTCCTGCCTAGAGCAGGGGGCTGGACTTGACGACCTTCTAAGGTCTCTTCCAGCTCTATGGTTCTATGACTCTATGCTCCAGATAGTCAAGTCCAAAGCAGACTTTGAAGAGCTTCCAAAGGATCTCACAAAACTAGGTGATTGAGCAACAAAATGGCAGATGAATTTAATGTTGATAAATGCAAAGTATTGCACATTGCTATCTGTGCAAAATGCTGGGGACTAAATTAACTATTACTACTCAAGAGACAGATCTTGGAGTCACTGTGGAGAGTTCTCTGAAAACAGCGACTCAGTGTGCAGCAGCACTCCAAAAAGCAAACAGAATCTTCGGAGTCATTAAGAAAGGGATAGAGAATAAGACGGAGAATATCTTATTGCCTCTGTATAAATCCATGGTACGCTCACATCTTGAATACTACATACAAATGGGGTCACCTCATCTCAAAAATGTATCTTGGCATTGAAAAGGTTCAGAAAAGGGCAACAAAAATGATTAAGTATTTGAAACAGCTGTCATATGAGGAGAGATTAATAAGACTGGGACTTTTCCTTATTGACTTTCTCAATACTAGTCATGATTTTATAGACCTCTATCATATCCCCCCTTTAGTCTCCTCTTTTCTAAAGTGAAAAGTTATTTACTCGGTCCCATAACACAAAAACTAAGGGTCACCAAATGAAATTAATAGAGAGCAGGTTTAAAATGAATGTAAGGAAGTATTTCTTCATACAACACCCAGTCAACCTGTGGAACTCCTTGCCAGAGGACATTGTGAAGCCCATGTCTTTAAAAGGGTTCAAAAATGAGCTACATAAATTCATAGAGGATAGATCCATCAATGGCTATTAGCCAGGATGGCTAGGAATGGTGTCCCTAACCTCTGTTTGTCAGAATCTGGGAATGGGCAACAGGGGATTCCCTGTTGTGTTAATTCCCTCTGGGCACCTGGCATTGGCCACTGTTGGCAGACAGAATACTAGGCTAGATGTGGTCTGTCCTGATATGGCCGTTCTTATGTTCTTATGACCTTCACCTTAACATGTCTCCATTTACCTCTGTCGCAAACTGGTAGAATTATAACTTTCATGGTGGATTGCCTGTGGCTGGCTCTGATCTAAGCATTTCAAAGAGCTTCATAACGACTCAGTGGTGAATGGTAAGTGGCCAGTGAGGTTCAGGATATTCAGGTTGTTATTTCTCATGAGTAATCCCAATCTTACTTTTTTTTTTTTTCCTGATTTCTCAATCAATCTCTTTCTGACCTTCATCTTAACCTGCCTCCTCCGTTCCCCTCTGCAGCAAACTGCTCTAATTATAACTTTCAAGGTGTATTGCCTGAGGCTGTCTCTGATCTAAGCATTTCAAAGCCCTTTGCAACCTCTCATTATGTGTTATGAGTTGTACTATTCCAGGAGCAATCATGTTTGTTGTGAGTACGTGTTCCAAAGATAAATCATAGATATACTTTTAAAATGTTTGTCAGAGTCCAAGATGCCATTCCAGGATTCGGTTTAAGATTCCCAGCCTCCGACTTTGGGACTCTTTCAGGGTATGTCTACACTACAGCGCTATTTCGAATTAACTTAATTCGAAATAGTTAATTCGAATTAAGCTAATTCGAAATAGCACATCTACACACAAAAACTATTTCAAAATAGCATTTTGCTATTTCGAAATTGCGTGTCCACACTGAGGGGACCCTGAACCGAAGTTAAGGCTGGCCAGAACCAGTGCTGGCAGGGCATCAGGTTAGGACTTAGTGTGTGGGGCTGCTGCCTGAGGCTAACTGAGCTCCGTGCTTAAAGGGACCCTACCCCCACCCCGGACAGACAGTTCTCAGGGTTCCCCGCTTGCTTGTCTACCTCGATGAGGGACAGCAAAGCAGTCCTGTCTTGGAGTGTCCTCAGTGCCCACACTTGAGACACCACAGCACTCGGTCACATGGAGCCAGAGCTGCCCCATGGCCTGCCGGTACCTCTTGTGGGGTCGTTGCTATCAGCCCAGCTGCACTTGCTGCACGCTGCCATCCGGGGGTCCATCGGGGGGCTGTCAGGATCCAGGAGGCCCTGACTGCAATTCCCGCAATATGGAATTCCTTAATTGTTACAGAGACTCAGTTTTGTTCTTGTTTTGTTTGGCAAATTTTTGATTCATCATCGTCTGATATACATGTAAGCAAAAACCAGTTAGATAAGGCCAAGACCCGCTTGAAGGATGACCTCTTTATCCATGGTGATAAGAATTTTCCAACAGAATGACAAGTACATAAATTACATGCTGGTGGTAGAGCATCATAAACTCCAGTGTAGACCTCAAATATCAAAATCACCAGGGTAAGGCAGCAGGGGAACGTCTACACAGCAGGGCTAATGTCGAATTAAGCAACGCAACTTCAGCTACGTCAATTGCGTAGCTGAAGTCGAGATTTGGCTTTTGGTGCTGTCTACTCAGCAGGAAGTCGAAGGAAGAACACACTTCCTTCAACTTCCCTTACTCCTCACGAAATGAGGAGTCGGAATAAGAAGTCCGCCATCTTGAAATTATTTTGAAATAACGGCTGGCAGTGTAGACACACGCGTTGTTATTTTGGAATAACGCTGCCGTGTAGACATGCCCTAGGTGTATTGGTTGATCACAGGATGACTCTGAGCCACCAAAGTGGCCGTGAAAAAGACTAATGCAATCCCAAGATGCAAGTGCTTCCAAGAGAGACTGAGAACTGTTAGTACCATTAGACGGGCACGGGAGAGACCGTGTCAGGGATATTGTGTGTAGTCTCCCATGCTGAAGATGGATTCAGCCTAGAACAGGTACCCAGGAGAGCTCCAAAGATGATTAGAGGATGGGAAAACTTCCCTTACAAGGAGCCTGGCTTACTTGGCCTATCCAAATGGAGATAGAGGGGAGCTATGATTGATCTCTATAAATGCATCAGAGGTAGAGGAGTTATTGAAATGAAACTGCTGGCAGCAGAACAAGTGTATACAAACTGGCTAAAACCATGCTTCCGCTTTTTTTAAAATTTCTCAGACGAAAGGCGCAGGCCCTCAAAGGAATGGAATTCTGCTAAGGGCACAACAGAGGCAGAACACTTAAGAGTCTTCAGAGCTGAGCTTGCCAGCTGTATGGCGGGGATGGTATTAAGTGACAGCAATGAAAGGCAGTGGATCTGAGCCTGCTAATTATCCCCCCAGGGAAGGAGTGCCAGATGCGCAGGGCTGTGAGTTACAGACGAGAATTTTTTCCCAGGCATCTGGCTTCTGGGTTTGGCTGAAATGCTCAGGGTGTGTCTAGACTACAGGGATTTTTCAAAAACATTTCAAAAAATCTTTACCTGCATCTAGACTGCTGCCGCGTTCTTTCGAAAGTAAATCGAAAGAACGCGGCAGTTTTTTCAACCACGGAAAACCTCGTTTTACGAGGAAGAACGCCTTTTTTCGAAAGTGCTCTTTCAACAAAAGGCGCTATGTAATGCAAACTGTGCTTTTTCGAAAGAGAGCATCCAGACTGCCTGGGTGCTCTCTTTCAAAAAGCGGCGTGCTTTTTCGAAAGTACTGGTTGTCATCTAGACGCTCCTTTTGGAAAGAGGCTTTTTCGAAAGTATCGCCTCTTTCAAAAAAGGCATGTAGTCTAGACGTAGCCTCAGAGTCCAGCTGATCCCTGTCACTGGGGTCAGATAAGAAATTTTCCCCCAGGTCCAATTGGCAGAGACCCTGGGAACCTCTTCCCTTCCTCCGCAGCACAGGGCGGGTTTGAACCAGAGTAAATGGTACGTTCTCGCTTTACATCGTGATCCGAGGCCTTCAGTCACTCAGCCAGAGGATCGGTCTATTGCACAGGTGGGTAGGGGAGGTTCTGTGGCCAGCAGTGGGCAGGAGAAGAGGCCAGGCCAGACAATCGCGGTAGTCCCTTCTGGCCTTAGAGTCCAGGCGTCTGTGAGTTGATTGCTGGGCAGAATCCCACCCCTTTTTCCCCGGCCTCTTCCCCGGACTGCCACTATCAAGTAAGAGCTTATCTGCACTGATGTTTCCTCAAAGCAACCTCCCCGTCTCCCCCAGTGTGGGGCTGTTTTACGTGCGTTTCCGGAGCCTGGCGGCGAGGTTTGTTTTACACAAGTGAGGATGATTTTCCCTGCAGCGATGTGTGTTGCATCGAAACACTTCCCCCCGGGAGGGGGGGCATCACAATATCCCAGGACAGGTTGCATCTCTGAAATTAAAATAAAAGCTGCAGCACCGTGGATGCTCCTGGACCAGAGACCCTGGGAGCCCAAGGGCTGGAGGGCCAGCCGGGGCAGGGGGCAACAGGGTGGGCAGCCTGGGGGCAGTGTGGGGCTGGGACAGGAGTCCCCTGGCAGCCGGCAGCAGCGTGGGGCCAGAGCCCTGCGGCAGCCAAATGGAACATGGGGCCGGGGTCAGAGCCCCGTGGCAGCCACCAGGAGCACAAGGCCGGGGTCAGAGACAGAGCCCCATGGAAGCCCCATGGAACACAGGGCAGAAGCTGGAGCCCCATGGCAGCCCACAGCAAGCAGGGCCAGGGTCCCGCTGCAGGAGCCAGAGCCTGGGCTGCCCAGGGAGCCGGCAGCAGCTGGGCAAGCAGCCCCACCAGGTTGGAGAGGGGCGAGGCAGGGTTCCTGCTGGCAGTAGGCGGTGGGCTTGGGGGCCGGTGACAGGGAACCTCCCCGGTCCGGCAAATTCTCTCATTCGGGGCCGGTCAGGTCCCAGCAGTGCCAGCCCAGGGAGGTCCAACCTGCACTTAGGAACAGTTTCACATTTAAGAAGAAACCAAGAGGTCGTGTTTTCTCCTCGCTCCAGATTCAGGGTTTTGGTCCGTGGGTGTTTGGATTTACGCGTCAGCCTCCTTCAGAGACGTACACTGCAGCTTTCATTTCAGTTCCCCATTGAGATCTGCAACCGTACGCCACCCACACACAAGCCTGAAATTTCCACAAGCAGTGTTCCTGGACAATTATTCTTTTTGTTGATGAAGAAGGAAAACTTACAGGAGGCCAGAAACTTCACTGAGCTTCAACTGGGAGATGATTCCTCCAGAAGTTCAGCAACAAAACTATAAAATTAACCAAGCCGCAGATGAGTCCCTATGCGACTAATCCTCAGCTTAGTAACAGATGAGGAGTTCCCAAGAAAGCAGAGCCTTAGAGTTTAAGGTCAATGGTATGGATGTAGCACAACTTGTCGAGACGCCTGTGATTTATTCCTGACTCTGCCACTCCTTTTCTATGTGACCTTCAGCTTAACATTATGGTGTTTATCTGCATGATCACTGTCATGGAGGATGTTCTACTTCCTCAGAACTCAGAATATCAAAGCTCTTCTCAAACACTCATTAAGGGTTTTGATGTTTGAAATCTTGTACTATTAAGATAATGACAGTTTGTTAGTGGGGAACACCCTTGTTTTGAGCAATGGAATCACTTTAAAAATGTCTGCCACGGTCAAGCAGGTCATTCCCCTAGACAGCTCAAAGTTTGGGATAATTAGATTTCCATGAACGAAGTTTGGGGGGGGGGTTCTGTTAAACTTTGAAAAGGAATTTCTATAATAAGAGCAGAAGAGCAGCCTGTATCAATGAGCACAACTCTATGGGTGGCCAGGGCAAATAAATCAAAACAAGGATCTTCACCCTCGTCTGGTTAGAGGAAACAGTCGAGGGTGTTACACTGGAATAGGCATTCCCATCCTGGTAGACAAACTTTCTGCGAGTTAAACTTAAAAAACAACAAATAGTCTGGTAGCACTGTAAAGACGAACAAAACATGTCGATGGGATCATGAGCTTTTGTGGGCACAGCTCGCTTCTTCAGATGACCGGAGTGTTGGATGTCCAGAACCAAAAACACGTTTTGTTTGTCTTTGAAGTGCGACCAGACTGTTTGTTGGTTTTTAAGTTTATCCAGTACATACTAACTCGGCGACCCCGCTGAAGTTTCTGCGAGTTGGCTGCCTTGCCTATTGATGGAGGCAGATCCTGCTGCAGGTGCTGTAAGGGTGGGCAGGGAGGGTGTCCCGGGCCTGTTTGTCAGAGACTGGGAATGGGCAACAGTTGAGGGGTGACTGGATGGTTCCCCGCTCTGTTCACTCCCTGTGGGGCACCCAACACTGGCCACTGTGGGCAGCCAGGACACTGGGCTGGCTGGACCTTTGGTCCGACCCAGCCTGGCCGCTCGGATGTTCCCATATTTTTGTGTAAATGTTCCAGATTTTTTACATAGTTTTTATAAACAATTGCACTGCACGTGTCCACCCTCCCCCGTCCCTCACCTCCACCCCGGAGCGACGGCAATCTCTAGTGACATCGGGAGGGTTGGATGTCGACCTGTAGTTTAATCACCACGGGGGGCAATTCACCTCTGCACGGAGGGGCGGCACAAAAGCTCTAGAAAAACGTTGGCCTTTGCTAAGCAGGCCCACTGACAAGGAGAGCCAAGGAGACAATTGTCCCAGGACCCCTTCTCTCAAGGCCCCAGCCCTTCTGGGAGCATGGAACCGGGCCCCCCGCCACCTCGCCCAGGGGCCTGAGGAGGCTGATGGCTCCTCTGTTGTTAAGGGACAGAAGTGATTCATGGTTCTGTAGTGTCCTCTTGCTGGGGGAACTCTCACGCCAAAGGGCCAGACAAACCCCACCCAGGGCAATGACTCCTACTGACTCCTGTGGCTGCCGGATCAGAAAACGCTGGCGTGCAGATTCTGAGAATGCCCTGTGCTCCTCTTAAGAATTCCAGGAAGAGCAGTTTCTGAGGGGTAGTGCGGTTCATCTGTTCCAGCAACAACAAGGCGTCCTGCAGGCACCTTAACAACTAACACATTGATGAGCTGCCGTGGGCTGGAGCCCACTAGGTCAGATGCAGCAGCCCACGAAAGTTTATCTAGCTATATCGTTTAGAAATGTGTCTGTCTGTTTGTCTGTCTGTGAATCTGTTTGTTCCAGAACTCCTCTTACACGGTAAGAGCCAGGACCGCCAAATCGCTTTGAGTTAGGAGAAGAGGCAGCTGCATATCCAAAATCAGGGGTTGGTTGTACCAGGACAATGGGATGTGCCTGGAATGAGACTGTGTCCTTTCAAACAGAAGGGGTTGGGTGTGAGAGCAGCAACAGTTATACTCACCCATGACCAGAGGGGGGCAGCAAGCGCCTCAGCATGCAGCCACTGGCTGGCGTCTACTGCCCTAAAGAGCAGTTGCCAGCTGCCGCATGACCCCCAACCCTCTGGGCTAGCCCCAAGGAGTGCCACCTCATGCCCCCACAAACACACTCCAGGCCAGCCCCAGGGAGAAGTTGGCACCAAAGTCCATCCCCTGCCCTGAGCCCCTCTTCACCCCCTGCTCTGATTCCTACATCCCTAGCCCCTGCCCTGAGCCTCTCCTTACCCCCCAACCCTGACTCCCACATACCTCCATCTCCAGCCCCCTGCCCTGAGCCCCCACAAACCCCCTCTCTTACTCCTACACCCCCCACACTGCCAGCACCTTGCCCTGACGGACCCGAGCAATGCCCAGTGAGTCTTCTAGTGATCAAATGAATGTATTAGTCTTTAAGGTGCCACAGGACTCGTTGTTTTTAGGAAGAACTGTGCAATGCCCCCAACACACACCAGCTGGGCTTACACCAAGCAGGATTCCTTCATGGAAAAGTAGACTATACAATGGACACAGCTCTGCCTGTCCTTCTGAGTCATTCCTATTCCCACACAGTCCCAAAGATGAAACCATGCCTCACGGGTCCAATAAACCGTCTAGGATGAAAGACACCTGCTAGAGTCTTATGCATGTCATGTCGTGTAGGGCTGAGAACACAATAACCCTGAACACAATTACATCCATTCAGGGGAGTCACGTGCACAAGAAAAATGTGTTTTGAAACGGATTAAGAGCTAAAGAGAGAGGGTGGCGCCGGCGCCGTTTCTCCAGGCAATCTGAGAAATTGTATAAAAGTCCTCACAACTCAGGTTTCTTGAACCACTTCTCTCGACTTCTCCTCCTCAGTAACTTGGGTAAGTCTGATTTGGCTGTGTCTTTCTATACCTAATGGGATGTCATATTAGAGATGGTTTTAATTTAGGACTCCATTTTGCCCATAACTCTGTGATTGTTGGCTATATGAGGGGATCTTTTCCATTTTAAAATGATTATTAATAAGTTGCATGTTTTTGGAGACATAGTTTAGAAGTTAATGCTCCAGCTTGAAGAGGGACATAGACGGACCTCCACATGTAGCCAGTATGGCTATTCCTAAGTCCTATGTGCACTAGAAACAATTTTATATGCAGAACTACAAATAATGTAGGTTACTTTAAGCCCTTAATTCTGCTTTAAAGGGCTGCTTTCTACTGGCTCGGGATCTGGTTCTCAGTGCTTTATTTTGACAAAAGAATATTTTTTCCATTCATTCATTATCAAGTACACAAATTATAGAAGCTAAAGCTCCATTCTTGATTCGGGAGAGAAGTGGTTTGCATGCTGAAACCATGGGAACTAATCTTAACAAATTTTGTCCCTGCCTACTTTGTACAAATATTTTGTAATAGGGATAAAATCACCCTGCGCACATGGCAGAAATATTGTCTATTCTCTGTTTGCGTAGCCCAGTCAGTGCGCTGCAAACACAGGACTTGAGAAAGGTTCAAAGGGGTTGGATAGAAGAGAGACTAAGGCTACTTCTATTCTACAGTGTTTTGACATCGAAACCTGCCTTTTGGTGACAAAACAGTGACAGTGTTTTCCACTGCCCTGCGATTTCTGTTGGGAAGAACATCCAGTTCTGGCAACAAACATTTCCAGTGCTGCCAGAGACTTGTGTCTTTTCCCCTCCCTTTATTGTTGACAGAGCCAGTGTGGAGTCTGCTGTTTGTTTTGTCGAGAGAACTGGCTTCCGCCAGTATCCCACAAGGCCTGCCCTGCTGGCTGTGCTCAGTGTTCTGTGATCTCTGATGCCCTGCAGGGTACTCCCCTCTCCTTTTAAAGGTTCTGGAAGTATCTGACAGCTGAGTGAGCAGCTCCGTTTGGAGAACAAAGAGCAAATCATGGGACTGCACCTGTTCGACCCTGCACTAGGCACACAGTGGCAGGCAGGCTGCTGCTACAGGGGGAGGGGCACAGGCCAATGTGCTGCTTTGTCACGCCTCAGCACCAAGGGCTCCCAGCAGCTGAAGGGAATTCCAAGATGCTCAGGGATCAGCTCCGCCTTCCCACAGCATGGCAGCGTGGGATACCTACCCACAGTGCATTGCTCACATTGTCGATGATGGTACCCCCAGTGTGGACATGCTCTGTCGACAGAGGGAACAAGTGTGAACACCTTCTAATTATTTTGGGTGTTGACATAAGTTTTGTCGACAACACTCAGTAGTGCAGACACAGCCTAAGAGAGAGGGGAGCCTGAGACTAGAAAGAGGAAACGGGAAGGACTATAGAGCTAGCAACCAAGGAGTTCGGGCATCATTTTCCTGTTCCATCTTTCTCTCTCCCTTTCTCGTTCATGGCCTCTATTACAATAGTTAACTGAGCCTTTGCTCTTTTCATTGGGTTGGCTCTAATACGTTGTTGTTGACTCTTTTCCTTCCTGTGTTTCAGGTTTACTTGCAACGCAGGGAGATGACTTACCAGCACCAAAAGATTTCTCATTGCTGGGGCTATAGCCCCTGCAGTTATGGGAGCGGTGGCGGCTACCGGGGCCACTATGACTGCTATCGACCAAGGGGCTATTCTAGGCCCTATAGATGTGGCTGGGGGTATGACGATGGCTGTTACTACCCTTATTCTTCCCGTTGGGGCCATGGATGTGGGTACCAATATGGAAGATGCTGGCCATGTTAAATCCCGCAAGAAGAGCCCCAGAACAAGGAACAACCAGGAAATGAAAAGCAGGAGATGGATTCACGACTGAGCTCATGGGCAATGGCTTTCCGAAATGCTGACACTCCACATCCCCTCAGAGTTGTGAGCGGTCAGCAATTCTGTACATTTCCCCACATCTGTATTTCCCAAGTTCCACTTTATTATTATTCCTTCTGCTCTCAACTTCTCCTTTAATTATCTGAAGGCCTGAATCTCAATTCCATGACGGTCCCTTTAGGCCAGTCTGACAGTGTCAGTGACCTAGGGGTCTCTGGGTTGGGACAAACAACATTTATACTCATTCAGTGCTCCTTACAGGTGAGGAGTCTTCCCGGCAAGAGAGTCCTGTGTCTTGTTTTAAGCCTTTTCACGACTAAATGTCTTTTCTTTTTTCATGTTACTGTGCCACAGAAAACGTATCATGGAGAAGCAGCTTAGCACTCTGCTTGTGCTGTGCTTTGTCTCCTTTGACCCTGACTAAGATTAAATAAGTGCAGTAAAATTGTTGCAAGCAAAACTTGGTTATCAAACTCCCCAGGGACTACGAAGCAAGAAGAACGTCTGGTGTGAAACGTATCACCTCGGAAGGGGTGATTCTTGGCAGACCCGCTCAGAAACCTGGAGACATGGCCTTTCTTCTATGCATTGTTTCTGTCTGCACCCATGTATGCCTTTTCTTATTCACAGTAAACTTTTTGCATCAAAATATCTGTATTCTGGATTTCCTTTAGGCTCCACGCCTTATTCCCCAGCCTTTGTGGTCCAGATTTAGAGAGCTGCTTTGATGCCCAACTCCCATGGATATCAATAAGAGGCATCTAAGTACCCTTTTGAACCCAGGAGTGTGGGTAACCCTTCAGTCATGGGCAGGGAGATGTACGTCCCACTTGAGCCTTGAGGTGGGCAAAGAATCCGGTCGGGCAATCATAAGAGAGGGTTTTTCCCGGCCATTCTCCTGTTTGTCCCAACTAAGCCAAGCAGGGTGATGGTTATTCTTTCTCATTCCGAACAACTAGAGCTTTTAGGTGCAATACCTATTCGTAGGAGCTCGATACGTTCCACACGGACAACCCTCAATGTGAAACGAGTCTGCCGCTTCCCTCCCACACTCCTGAGAACAGCCTGCTGTCCTACCCCCATGTTATTCCAACCTCGCAATGTGGTTTCATTAAAATCTCCTGCACCATTGGGCAATCTCACATTAAGCACAATGTCGGGTGAGGAGATGGTAACGGTCACTTGACTAAAAACTTCCATTTTCCAATGACATAAAAGAGCTCTCCCGGGTGTTACAGCACCAGCAGTGTGTGAGCAGGAAATGAGAGTTCATATTTCCCCTCCGATATGGGATGATACGTTGCACCAGGGGTTCTTACATTTCCTTGTACCACGACCCTCTTCCATAAAAAAAAAAGACTACATAGCACCAGGAGGGTGGACCAAACCCTGAGCCACAGCCAGACCCTTGCCACCTCAGGCAGGGGCAAATCCAAAGCTCATGCCCCACTGCCCCAGTTGGGGAGGGGAAAACAGGGCAATATACAGGAAGGATGTGGGCGCATTGGAGAGGGTCCAGCGGAGGGCAACCAGAATGATTCAGGCGCTGGAGCACATGACCTACGAGGAGAAGCTGAGGGATTTGGGCTTGTTTAGTCTGCAGAAGAGAAGAGTGAGGGGGCATTTGATGGCAGTCTGCAACTTTGGGCAGGGGGTTGGACTCAGAATCCCAGGGCTGGAAGAGCCCTCAGGAGTCATCATGTACAGGAGAGGGTCTATAACCAGATCCCTGCTGCCCAGAGCTTGAAGCCCTCAGGGCTTTGTCTCTGGCCATGGGCCCCAACAAGTCTAAGCCAAACCTGGTGGCCCCATTTCAATGGGATCCTCTCTGGGAACTGCTGCCCCGCACTGTCCAATCAGAGGTGAGGACATGCTTAAAGCTCCTCTGTTCTTTTCTGCAGTCCACATGCTGCATGCCTCTGGGTTAATCGCGCCTTCCCTCTCGCCTCTGTTCCCGTTTTACGGCTGTTGAAGCAGAGAAGGGAGGAGTGATGTGTTCACGGTCCCACAGCAGGCCCTGTACTTGGTGAGGATCAGTTATGGCCCATGCAAGAACCAGTCCTATTTCAAAACGAGCTCGAATGTGACACTCAGTGCCTACCAGGAGACAGATTCATAGCCAACTTCACCAAAGGAAACTGGTCAAGCACTGTGGTTAGAAGGGCCCTGAGGCACTCGACCCTGTATGTAATTTCTCAGCTTTCCTTGAGGATCTTGGAAATGGCAGAGATGCTTAATGATTTCTTTGTTTCGGTCTTCACCGAGAAGTCTGTAGGAATGCCTAACATAGTGAATGCTAGTGGGAAGGGGGGGGAGGTTTAGAAGATAAAATAAAAAAAAAGAACAAGTTAAAAATCACCTAGAAAAGTTAGATGCCTGCAAGTCACCAGGGCCTGATGAAATGCATCCTAGAATACTCAAGGAGCTGATAGAGGAGGTATCTGAGCCTCTAGCTATCATCTTTGGAAAATCATGGGAGACAGGAGAGATTCCAGAAGACTGGAAAAGGGCAAATATAGTGCCCATTTATAAAAAGAGAAATAAGAACAACCCAGGAAACTACAGACCAGTTAGTTTAACTTCTGTGCCAGGGAAGATAATGGAGCAAGTAATTAAGGAAATCATCTGTAAACACTTGGAAGGTGGCAAGGTGATAGGGAACAGCCAGCATGGATTTGTAAAGAAAAAATCATATCAAACCAATCTGATATCTTTCTTTGATAGGATAACGAGTCTTGTGAATAAGGGAGAAGCGGTGGATGTGGTATACCTAGACTTTAGTAAGGCGTTTGATACGGTCTCGCATGATATTCTTATCAATAAACTAGGCAAATACAACTTAGATGGGGCTACTATAAGGTGGGTGCATAACTGGCTGGATAACCGTACTCAGAGAGTAGTTATTAATGGTTCACAATCCTGCTGGAAAGTTATAACAAGTGGGGTTTCGCAGGGGTCTGTTTTGGGACCGGCTCTGTTCAATATCTTCATCAACGATTTAGATATTGGCATAGAAAGTACGCTTATTAAGTTTGTAGATGATACCAAGCTGGGAGGGGTTGCGACTGCTCTGGAAGATAGGGTCATAATTCAAAATGATCTGGACAAATTGGAGAAATGGTCTGAGGTAAACAGGATGAGGTTTAATAAAGACAAATGCAAAGTGCTCCACTTAGGAAGGAACAATCAGTTTCACACGTACAGAATGGGAAGCGACTGTCTAGGAAGGAGCACGGCAGACAGGGATCTAGGGGTTATAGTGGACCACAAGCTGAATATGAGTCAGCAGTGTGATGCTGTTGCAAAAAAAGCAAACCTGATTCTGGGATGCATTAACAGGAGTGTTGTGAGCAAGACACGAGAAGTCATTCTTCCACTCTACTCTGAGCTGGTAAGGCCTCAGTTGGAGTATTGTGTCCAGTTCTGGGCACCGCATTTCAAGAAAGATGTGGAGAAATTGGGGAGGGTCCAGAGAAGAGCAACAAGAATGATTAAAGGTCTAGAGACCATGATCTATGAGGGAAGGCTGAAAGAATTGGGTGTGTTTAGTTTAGAAAAGAAAAGACTGAGGGGGGACATGAGAGCCGTTTTCAGGTATCTAAAAGGGTGTCATAAGGAGGAGGGAGAAAACTTGTTCGTCTTGGCCTCTGAGGATAGAACAAGCAGCAATGGGCTTAAACTGCAGCAAGGGAGGTTTAGGTTGGACATTAGGAAAAAGTTCCTAACTGTCAGGGTGGTTAAACACTGGAATAAATTGCCCGGGGAGGTTGTGGAATCCCCATCTCTGGAGATATTTAAGAGTAGGTTAGATAAATGTCTATCAGGGATGGTCTAGACAGTATTTGGTCCTGCCATGAGGGCAGGGGACTGGACTTGATGACCTCTCGCGGTCCCTTCCAGTCCTAGTCCCACTCTGTCCCCAAACTCCTGCCGTGATTGTGACCTTGATAACCTCCCAGCGTAGCCCTGGGCGAGCACGCGGTATAATGTTGTGAGTCACTATGAGACAGGGACTGAGTAGATGAACCTTCCAAGGGAAGGGGGAATTAGAAAAGAGGGTGGTAAACAAGGTAAATTACTCACAATTCTACACTCCTTGCACAGAGGTGCCACCCTGAGAGAGACTTGCATAGACTCGGGTCCCCAGAGCACAGCAGTAAAAGAGCCGTTGAAATCAACAGGCTATGTGTGAACGGACTGTCAGGGCCTTCTTTCCCATCCCGCAAATGGACAGGAAGCTTGCATCCCAGGCAGTGTTCCCTTTGACCTTTTCCATCCCTGTGCAGATGCTTTCTATTCATGTGCAGAATAAATTTTTATGTGCACTAACGCATGTGCAGATGTGCACCACCATGAGAAACACAAACCTCACTGTGGGCGCTGTGCTAATCAGCTGGGGGGGGGCCTTTCAGTCTCTTCCAAACAGCTGCACAAGCGCTCAGCACACAGGGAACACTGGTCCCAGCCTCGCCCCCCTGCCAAAAAAATTAGCAGAACAGTTGGAAAGACTTTGGACTACTAGGACACCATAAGACTGAGCCATGACTTCTGGTAAGCTTTTAGAATTCACACCGGGACTTTTATTGTTATGCTTTGAACAATGTCCGGAAAGATCTAGCCGTAGTGAATACAAGGGAAGATTGAACCCCCTTTTTGGGTTAGTTTATGCAAAGAAGGGAATGGCAGAACTAGTACCTCCCTTATGATGTATAGACTCCTGCCAGGCCTGATTGTCTTCATACTCAGAAGTGTGGGAAGGAAGGAATGCACAGGCACGAGGGCCCTGCACGGGACTGCTCTCGTGACAATAAGTAATTTCCCCTCCGAGTGCGTTCACCTCCTCATCACTGTTGGAGTGAGCCCCATCCACCCTGATATCATTAGCACTGATGGTTCGATCCCATATCTGCACCCCGGCCTTGTGTTCACTTCAGGCATCTGAGGAAGTGAGTTGTAGCTCACGAAAGCTTATGCCCTAATAAATCTGGCATTACATTTAAGATACCACCGGACTCCTTGTTATTTTTGCTGAAATAGACTATTTTTGCTGTAATTTCTCCCTGTCGCCGAGGGACTGGAGCAATACCTCGCATTGGGCACGTCTACACTACACTGAAGATCGACGCTAGCGCGGTCGTTCTTTCAGAGTTCCATTTAGCGGGTGCATCATAGACCCGCTGGATCGAACTCAAAGGGTGCCCCCTCCCCCCCGTTAGTGCCAGTACTCCTTCTTCTCGCGAGGAGTAAGGGAAGTGGACGGAAGTGTTTGCTCCCATCGACCTTCCACTGTGTGGACGGGAATTTAAGTTATGTCGACACCAACTACGTAATTTACATAGCTGGAGTTGTGTCTCTTACTTCAAGCTTCCCAAGTGGTGCAGACCAAGCCTGAGGATTTACTGACTCTTGCCAGCCCTAATGGCTTTGCACTACAGGGCTGGAATGAGACTTAAGGAAGAAATTGGCCTGCACAAGAGTGAATTGTTCCCCTTGCTCCTGGATTCACAGGGGTATTTAGTTGTTCCCTTCATGTTGATTTCATTAGGAATCAAGCACCTAAGAAGCTCTGGGAATCAGAGCACGGAGGCTGGCAAGTCAGGAATGGAGCGGGAAGGAAACCCACACGGCTGATATTGCGATGCAGAGTCAGTTTAATGCGAATGAGAAGAGGAGCAAAAGGAAACAGAGAGAATGCAAATGAAAAGAATCTATTTCCAGGGCTTCAAGTTGGTTGGCAACATATCACCCCTTCCAAGGCAAGGCATTTCACACCAGATCTCCCTCTTTCTTCCGGGCAGCTGTCGCGCTTGACAGTCAGGTCCTGCTGGTAACCCTGGCCAGAGTTTCATCCCCGTCAGAGTTAACTGAGACAATGCACAGGAGGAGCAGGGCACTACGCCGCTTCGAGATACATTTTCAATAGCCAAATGAAAGCTGGAAACAAACACTACAGAAAGGGGTAGAAAAGCGAGGGCCGAATTCTCCTTGGCACCAAGTCCCTAGTGCGCTGCTCCGTAAGGAACATTCCAGGGGGTGTAAACGTTCCAGGGTAAGGCCCTGGCTTCGTTTACACTGCCAGAGTGGCATAAAGGAGTTGGCGTGCAATTCGGATTCAGGCCCCCTGGAGAGTTACAGATGCAGACAGCCCTGAAGGCCTTTGAAAAAACTGCCCTAAGGTACAACATGGGAAATACAGATCTGGGGTATTTTAGAGAGGTTCTGGGCGTGCGCAGTCCCCATTGGAGTCATAGGTGCCCAGCGTTTCCAAAAGCCATTCTACCAAAGCTCAGCCGGGAATCCACGTCCTGCTGTTCATGTCCCTTGTTTCTGGGCCGTTCCTGCTGGGTTTAACAGGGCCAATGCTTTCCACAGGGGGACCAGTGGCCCCATCGGGAAGAGCAAGGTCTGGAGCAATCATACACATGGTTCCACCCACCCCTGGAGGCCCCCCAGTAGCCACATGGCCTCGTGTAGCTAAAATGGCTCCGGGAGCCATGCCAGCACCCATGACTCCAGGGGTTGTAACACAACTCCTCAATAATGCTTCCGTAGAAAGTCATCTTTCTGCGCTGGAGGTTGACCTGAAACACACAGCAGGGAAAAGAGTCAACGCAATGCACACAAGTCAAAATGGGGTTACTCTCCTATTGCCGGCCATAGAGCTAGAGATGGGGCTGGAGCAAGGAAATGATGACTTAGAACCAGTTCCTGGCTATATGTTCCCTCCTCCTATTTATCTTCTTTGAGTACGTCTACACTGCACGGATATTTCGGGATACCGGAGGTATCCTGAAATAGCTACTGCACGACTACACAAGCCATCCATCATTTTGAAATATTTTTCAAAGTAACGGGCACTATTTCGCCATCCCAGTAAGCCTCGTTGCACAAGAGATAAGGGACGGCTTGAATACACATTATTTTGAAATTTGGCGCTGTGCAGACGCGGCAAATTTCAAAATAAGCTATTTCGAAATAGTTGCATAGTTCAAATTGCGTATCTTATTTCGAGTTTCGGGTGCTGTGTAGACGCAGCCTTTCACTCATTCATAGCCTTCTTCTTACCTTGCCACCGGTATTTTCAGAGAAGGGGAAGGAGATGGAATAAAAGGGGTTGGTTAACTATCTTCTAGGGACTATTTCCATCTCTCTTCATTCGGATTTTTATTCTCTTGTACAAATGGCTTGTGCCAAGTGTGGCCACGACACAGGAAATCGTGTTGGAGTCTTTGTGAGGGTTTCCCCTCAGTATGGAGACAAGTTCTCTCTAGAACCAGAATGTGATGCTTTGGCTTCGAAGCCACGCAAGTCAGAGATGGAAACTAGTCACTTCCCAAGGAACTACATGAAGGAACAGATGGATTACATCAGTTCAGGCTGGTGTAAGTTAGCAAATCTCCACTGAAGTAAGTATAACTAAGATGTGCCACTCAGATCCTTAACTGCAGACAAGAATATAACAATTGCCACTTTCTGTCAGACCGGCAGGTCATTTAATCCACTACACTGTTGAGTACCAACTGCTTCCCAATGAGGAGCGGTGAGCTCATCTTTTGTGGAAGGAAATATAAACGTTTTTTCCCCAAACCTTTTAGGGGGGAGGAGATTATTCAAAGATGCCAAAGAATTCCAATTCCCTGTTTCCTCTTGAGAGTCATAGGAACCGGGTGTCAAAGACACAGGTGTTGCTCTGCAAACCCTACCAGTGACTTCTAAAGCATGAATCCTCCCACAGTCTGAAGAACTATGAAAAAATATGGACTAACTAAAAACCACAGCGTCCCTTTGGAAACCCCAGTCCTAAATGAAAACAGTCACTAACATGCCACCCAAAGATTTACTCGAGTCAGACTTACCCAGTTCACTGAGGACACAACGTCAAGGGAAGTGGTGGGAAGAGCTGAATGCACAAGAGCTTTTATACTGTCTGACTGGCCGGAGGATTGAGACATCCTTGCGCATCAGGTCTTTATGAGCGATACAATGAATTGTGTAGCACGTCACTCTTTTAATGACTATAATTGTTTTCCTGAGTGCTTGTGGTTATTAGTCTCTTCCTAAATGCACACGGAACAATAGGCACATTGCATCCTGTGGGAGTCAACCGTACTAAAAGTGTTAGGGGTGAATTGTATTCCTGCTCTCATTCTCCTGACTTCATTGATGTTACGCTGAGAATGAATCTGTATCAAACTCAGAGCTGGCTCTGTGCATCAGTCTCCTGTACAGGAATCCAGCCTGGTCCTTGAAATTCATGATGGTGTTGGAAAAACTAAAAAAAACAACAAATAGTCTTGCAGCACCTCTGCAAAACATGTAGATAGGATCACGAGCTTTCGTGGGCACAACCCACTTCTTCAGATGAATGCCATTATTAAAGGTCCAGTTTCCAAATAAATAAGGGATGGGAGGAAGGAAAAAAAGAAGAAAGGGGGAAGAAATAATCAATTAGGGTGCGTCTACATAACACCCTAAACTCAAAATAAGATATTCAATTTGCGCTATGCAAATTGCGTATCTTATTTCGAATCTATTTCAAAATAGCTTATTTTGAAATTTGGTGTGTTTACACAGCACCAAATTTCAAAATAATGCACTATTTTAAGACATTCTATAACCCTTGTGCAACAAGGTTTACCGGGATGGCAAAATAGCGCATCCATTATTTCGAAAAATATTTTGAAATAACAGGCAGCTTGTGTAGACGTGAGGTAGCTATTTCGGAATACTTCTGGTATCCTGAATTTGCCATGCAGTGTAGACGTAGCCTTAGAATGTCCGTGCTACATGAAGCTGATAGAAATGGTGCTAATTGTTCTTAAGTACCCTTTGTTTGGTTTTTTATGTCATTAGGATGTGGGATGTTGGTGTTGGTTAGGAATGTTTTGGCAATGTAGTTCTTTAGAATCAACCACGGGTTGAACCTCTCTAGTCTGTCACTCTCTGGTCTGGCAGCATCCATGGTCAGGCGTGATTTCATTTAACCAGATGTCCACTTATCATGGATGTGGCCAAGTTTCCCACAGTCCCATAAAGTTTGTTAAAGCCACCATCCTGGCTCTCAATGTTCTATGCTGTTCTTTAGCTCTAATTTACCCCTCAATGTCCTCTACCAGCCCAGCAAGCAGCGGCAGTGTTGGCGATGCTGCTAGACAATATGGACCTCCTGTAGTCTGGCCAGATTAGAGAGGGTGCCAGACTAGAGAGGTTCAACCGGTAGCCTTAATTCTGCGTGTTCCGCATATCCACCCATAATGCAGCTGAACCAAAGCACATGGAAATGAACAGTAGTTAATTAATTGACTTCAGTGGGCTCTTCATGAAGCCTTATAACTTGAAATTAGCCCTGGCGGAGGGGGAGTACAAGAGCTATGAACCACATCGGTCCCACCTACGCATTCAAATATAGTTCTTCTTTGATGCCTAAGTGCTCATTCTGCAGTATTGACTGACCCTCCCGTGAGGCTCCTCCCTTTCCATTATATGACAAACAATCCAATTCCAGGCACATCCCATTGTCCTGGCACAACCGAACCCCAGCCTTGCCATTCAAGAGGAGTTCTTGAACAAACAGACTTACAGATGAACAAACAGATAGACAGAGTTGTGCACATTTCTAAAATATATAGTAAGATAATTGAACTGAATCTTATTTCCTTCTGACCATTTGTTCAGTGTGTTCAGATCCTTTTGAATTTTAATCCTATCCTCCAAAGCACTTACAACCTCTCCCAGCCAAGTGTCATATGCAACCTATACTCAGTATGCCATTATCTAAGCCATCAATAACCATTGATTAAGATCATCAGAAGAACTGGACCCAGAACTGATCCCTGATGGATTGCAGTCATACTTATCAGAATCAGGGTCGGTATCATAATCTTCGGTTTATGTCCTGAATATTGTGTCAAGACACTTTTCCTGGGCAAAATCCCATTCCTCACTCCCCTCCATCTGACTGTGAATATGGCTGCCTTTACATACATCTGGAAACAACAGAATGGAGATAGATGCACCAGCAGTCGATTTAACAAGTCCAGCGAAGACCCACCAAATCAACCACAAATCCCTCTCCATTCGATTCTGGTATTCTACACTACATAAGAAAAATAAAATAAGTCATTGGGAGAGTGTCTCCTATTGACACTGTAGGCAGTTGACTTATTGTAGGTCGACTCTAGCTATGTTATTCTTGAAGGTGCTGCTAGACTCTTCATTGTTTTTTAAGTTTTTCCAGTTACAGACTAACTCGGCTACCCCTCTGAAGCTCATGTTATTCATGTGCAACAGTTGCGTAACTTAGGTCAACTCACTGAAGTAGTGTAGATGCAGCCTATAAAACAGAATCTTAACTCCAACCTAATATTTTCCTCCAAAAAAATTTCAATCTTTTCCAGCAAATGGACTCTAGACCTGTTCCACCTACATTAGCTGAGGTTGCAGTGCAGATTGTAAGAAGTAGTTTGCAGTGTTGTGGTAGTTTTGTTAGTCCCTGGATATTGGAAAGACAAGGTGGAAGAGCTAATGACTTTTGTAAGCAAAAGAGACCAGCTTTCACAGAGCTCTTCTTCTGCATGAGTTCGATATCACCTTACCCAGTTTTTCTTTGGTTAGTTAAATATTTGGAAACCAAGAAAGTGAAGGGTCTAGGAAACTTCAGCATCAATGAGAAGTAGGTAACAAATACTGTCTAGAGCACTGCGTGTTACTTGTGACTTTGCCATTTTCTCTGTGACCTTCACCCCCACTGTTTCTTTATTTATTTGCATATAAAGCAGGAAGGAAAACAATCTCATGGATGCTCCATTATTTCAGATACCAAAGTACTTCACAAACATTCATTAAGGGTTTTGATGTCCAACGTTTTGGATTATTATCATGCTAATAGTGTCTTCCTGGAAGACACCTTTATCATGAGTAATAGAGTCATTTTTAAAAATGCATGTCAAGGTGACTTGTGTCGTCCTCCTAATGAGGTCACTCGGAATTTCCAACGATTGGATTTCCATTCCAAGATTGAATTTCCTTTTCGGATACACCTCCCTTTCACAGTTTCAGAGCAGGAAATCAGCTAGCCAGAGTAAGCATAGCTCCATAGAAAACATGAGCTATGAGGGAAGGCTGAAAGAACTGGACTTGTTTAGTTTGGAAAGGAGAAGACTGAGAGGGGACATGATAGCGGGTTTCAAGTCTCTACAAGGGTATTACAAGGAGGAGGGAGAAAAATTGTTCTCCTTGGCCTCTGAGGACAGGACAAGAAGCAATGGGCTTAAACTGCAGCGAGGGAGGTTTCGGTTGGACATTAGGAAAAACTTCCTACCTGTCAGGGTGGATAAACACTGGAATAAATTGCCTCGGGGGGTTGTGGAATCTCCATCACTGGAGATATTTAAGAGCAGGTTGAATAGACACCTTTCAGGGATGGTCTAGATGGTGCTTGGTCCTGCCGGGAGGGCAGGGGACTGGATTTGATCTCTTGAGGTCCCTTCCAGTTCTAGTGTTCTATGATTCTATGCTAGAATTCAAAGATGCTCATGGTATTTCAATCAGCATAAGGCTCTTTGACCTTGCCAGGTTAAAGGAAACGGCCTTTTGGGAGAGAGGTTGTTACCCTTTAATTCAGTGTCTGACCAATGCAAGGGCATGCTGCAAGACCCCGCAGTCGCAGAAAGCTTTCTTATCAAGCTGAGAATGGTTTTTAATTTAATCTTATCCCAGCCTTGGCCAAGAAGGCCTTATCTCCACCATCCTTGTGTTCAGTCTAGGCCACATTTTCCCACAGTTCAAGAATTGTCTGGGCTGTTTTTGGAGGGAGATCACTATGAGCTTTGGCCTTTACAATCCATTTCTTCCCAAAGCATGGCTGACATAACGGAGGGACTGTGAAATGAATTTCTAACCAGCAAACGGAGAGGGCCAACACAAAGGCCAACACAACTGCTCCTATGTCCCTCTTAGGACCTATTTTCGAAGCTGAAGTGAGACCTGCATGATTCATAAACCACATACTGTCTTTCTTCCAGGGGCAATGTTCGAATCTGAGTCAAAACTCACCAGGAAGAATGCCTTGCATTCATGCCAAAGGGCAATAGATATCGAAACCTGGGGTGGCAGCTTCAGAGCAACCAAATTGCTCCTCCCTCCTAGGAATTGCAAGACTCAGGCAATGCCCACAACACAAACCAGCAGGACTTAGCAGGGCCCCACTGGATTCCTTTGCACGCCGACAGATGTGCGGCGGATATCGCCCGGAACCTTTCTGACAGTTGTTCCCATTGGAACTCCAAAGGTGGCCATTAGAATGATAGCAGGATGGAATGTGTCCCACAAAACTTTTTTAAATGAATGTTAATTGAACTCTGGGCTTGTACATACGTGTCATTCCTCATGTGAGGCTGACAACACAACCATCCCAACCACAGAAGAAAACAATTATAACAATTGGAGGAGTCTTGTGCCCAGCAAAACACGTTTTGTAATTAATGAAGACCGTGAGCAAAACGATGTCTCAGATTTTCCAGGCAATTTAAGAAATTATGTAAAAGCACTTCCAACTCAGGGTTCTTTAACCACTTAGCTTGACTCCTCACCCTTGGTGACCTTGGTAAGACTGATTTCACTCTATCGTTCTATAACTATCAAGATCTCATATTGGTGATAATTTAATTTTTCACTGAATCTTGCACATAACTCTGTAAATATTGACTCTTTTTCAGTGGAAAACCCCTGAACAAAGTTATTAAGTTGCAAGCTCTGGTGGATTCATGCTTTAGAAGTGTAAGGATGCAATCTTCAGAGCTACGTAGGATTTTGGGACACTGGTTCCTCTTTAATTTCTTTATGAATAAGGTGTTAAAATCCCTTTGGCAGATTGGAGACATCTGAGACCCAACTTTTCAGTTAGTGGTGTTAGGAAGACACTCCTGCAGTTTAATCCCTATGGCCTGGTCTATACTATAGTGGAAGGTCAACTTACGATCCGCAATTCCAGCTACATTAATTATGTAGCTGGAGTCAACATATCTTAAATTTATGTTTCTGCACCATCTATACACCGGAAGGTCAACAGGAGCAAATGCTCTCATTGGCTTCCCTTACTCCTCGTGAGGAGCAGGAGTACTGGCGCTGATGGGGTGCCCTCTGGGTTTGATTTAGTGAGTCTATCCTAGACCCTCTAAATCAAACCTCGGAAGATCAACCACAGCAACACTGATCTTCTGTGTAGCGTAGTCATAGCCTAACCGACCGCTTCCGTGTTCTTCTGCTTTAGAATGCTGAGTTCTAGCTGCAGCAGAATAGAGACAGGAGATGGAATTAGGTGATCCAGTAGGGCCGTCGCTATCTCCTTCTGTGCACTGGGAGCACAGCAAGAGGCAGATCCCCAGCTGGCGTCATTTCGCTGGACATGACTGAACGCCGTTGACCGCTGCTGATTTCTGCCGGCAGAGGCGCTGGTTCTCTGTGTTGTGTTTTGACAAAAGAATGCCGGCCACTGATTCATGAGCACGTATCGCTGACTCACAAGCTCTGGAAGCCAAAGCACCACTCTCTGATTCTGGGGAGCGAAGAGCTCTGGTGTCTCTGCTGGAGTCAAAACCTCTCCAAACCTCCCTAACAGTTTTGTCCCACCCATACTTTGTACGAACAGTTTGGAAAAGCGGCTAAAACTAAAAATCCCAAGTGTGCATGACGGAAAGAGAATCACAGAATCCTACGTCTGGAAGAGACCTCAGGAGTCATCGAGTTCAACCCCTGCCCAAGGCAGGACCAGCCCAACTCAATCATCCCAGCCAGGGCTTTCTCAAGCCAGGACTTAAACACCTCTAGGGATGGAGATTCCACCCCCTCCCTAGGGAACCCAGCCCAGTGCTTCCCCACCCTCCTAGGGAAATAGTTTTTCCTAATGTCCAACCTAGACCTCCCCCACTGCAACTTGAGCCCATTGCTCCTTGTTCTGCCACCTGCCACCACTGAGAACAGCCTCTCTCCAGACTCTTTGGAACCCCCCTTCGGGGAGTTGCAGGCTGCTCTCAAATTCCCCCTCACTCGTCTCTTCTGCAGACTAAATTAATATGCTGTATGGTATGTTTACTTATTCCAGACAGTGTTCTCAGGACAAAGGGACTTAGAAAGGTCCAAAGGAGTTGCATAAGAGGGAGGCTGAGATGGGGAGAGGAAGGAGCAAGAGGACCAAGAAGGAGGAAGTGGGAGTAGGAAGTAGGTCGCCACCACCTGAGGGTCTAGATCTTTTCCCTGTTCCATTGCTATCCCCCTGGCTGGCAATGCTGTAGGAACTGAGCTTTGACTCTTTATTCCACTGGCTCTCGTGCATTGTGTTAATTCTCTTCCCTGCTGCATGTCTCAGGCCCAGCTCGAGCGCGGAGAGATGACTGTCAGTGAACGCATTCATCGTGTTATAGCCCCTCCTGTTACAAGGGCTGGTGTCGTTACAAGGGCCACTACGGCTACAGTTCCTGCAGGCCATCCCAGCATTATGATGGCCACTCCTCTTACCGCTGGAGCCTGGGGCATGGGGGCTATGGCAAGTTCCGGCCACATTTGGCCAGCAGCGCTAGACCTGACACAGGAAACCACCAGGAAACATAAAACAAGATAGGGATGCACAGCTGGGCTTCCAGGCAACAGCTTTGGGAAATGCTGATTGTGCACAACTCCCATGGGAGCTAAGGGTCCGCACCACCTCAGTTCATCTCCCTGCATCTGTATTTCCTGGGCTACACGTTACAACTTTTTCCTCTGTCACCTTCCATAGCATCTGGTGTGTAAAGCGTCGCCTTGTAGCAGGCTGGTTGGCGTTGGCTTCCTAGAAACCCTGGACCTATGTTCTTTTCACTCTGCATTCCTTCTGTCTCCTCCTGGGAGCTCCTGGTCTTCCTCACATTACACTGACTCTGCATTGTAGTATCAACCTCATTGTTTTCCTTTCGGCTCAGTTCCCTGTTTACCAGTGTAACCACCACTAGGGGAGATTTGAACCTGGGACCTCTGGAGCTTATGGTATAAAGCTCTACAGCAGGGCTACTCAACTTTGGAAGCCCCGTGGGCCACAATGATACTCACAGCACATGCCGAGGGCCACAACTTAAGTGTGGTTGCATAGACATGCAAATGTATATGCAAATATATGCAAATAGCTTTTCACAGTGACCAGCATGAATACAAAGATTAAGGCAAGACTATACAACACGCAGGCCCCATTTAAGTCAGTTCTGCTGATACTAATAAAATGCAATATTTACCCGATTTCCACCCATATGACAGCACTTTTAATGCGCAATGACAGTCCAGGAATTTAACTACTAAAATGCAGATCAACAGAAGACCATTATATTGACTCGCCATTGTGGAGCGAGTTCCCAGTGGAGGATCCCAAACCTCACCGTGGGCCGCTAACAAACGGGACATGGGGGGCCGTGTGTTGAGTAGCCCTGCTCTACAGCTTGAACTATAAATCCTTCCGGCTCTCAGCTTAGGCTGCAGAGCTCCCTGGTTCTTATCTCTTGCTGTCCATGGTCTAAGTGCCGCTCCATGGGACAGTGACCCACAGTAGGGGTGTGGGTGACACCAGCCCCTATGGCCCATGTTCACAGATCTCCTTAGCTGCCTAAATCCCATTGAAATCAGTGTGAGCCAGGCACCTAAATCCCTTTGTGAATCTGGGCCTATGAGTAACAGCTCACAGTGGTGCAGGGAGCCAGGGTCTGTCTGTTAATTAAGTCCCACTCGGGAGACAGACTTTTGCCAGACCTTCTTCTTTTCACAATGCAGGCCTCGCCAGAGGGGTATTGGCCTCTGGGTCCCCGCTTGGTCCCAGCTCGATGCTGGGTTTTCCTTTCTATTCCGAGCAGCCAGCACTTTTCAGCCCCAGCCTGTTTTCTAACACCAGGGGGTCAGGATATCTGCGAGGGCAACTCCGTTTCTCACGCTCCAGACCTCCCGTCGGCACTCCATTAAAACCTCTCAGGTTTACCTCTCCCACATCCGGAGTGAAACTGGGCTGTGGTCCTGTGTAAAGGGATGGGCCCTTTTGGCCGATGTGCCCCTGCGGGTGAAGCCCCTAATCGCCCCCCAACTGGTGTCAACCAAACCTCTTGCACAGGCCAGGGCAATGAAGAGACAGAGTCCAGAGACGTGCGTCTCCCCTAACGATGCCCCCGGACAGGGGCCCACATAACAACAAACCAAACGCCTCCCCCCGGGATCCAAGCTCAGGTCCCACCAAACAAACTCCCAGCACAGATTCCGGGCCTGCTCGGGGTACATGTCCGGAGCGGGGCAGAGCTTGCTGCCCCTGACAGACTATCCGGCTTCTCCTGCCCCCGCCCTCCTTTTCCTGCTTCCTCTCCCTGACTGAATCGCCACGAGGCCAGCGCAGGGAGACGCCTCAGTTGTGCACGGTCGGTTCTGTCTCTGGTGGGGCTGGGCCCTCCTCTGGGCCTGGGACCTCTAGACTTTGTGGGGCCTGGGAGGTTGGGAGTGGGCTCAGGGCTGGGGCAGGGGGTTGCAGTAAGGGAGGGGGTGCAGCTGCAGCTGGCGAGGTGGATTGTGAACGTTACAGTGCAGTGTAAACGGGCTCCCAGGGCTGTTAGCAACTCCCCTTGTGGAGCTGGTTTACCTACAGGGCTGAGAGAACTCCTAGAGCCGGTGCCATGACCCCCCTGCAGCGTTAGAGCACTCTAGGCAAACCCTTCTCTGTACGTCTGCTCCAACCCAGGCCCAGGCAGCTCTACAGCCAAAGTTCTTCCAGACCTTCATTCTGGACACACACCCCACGCCCATTTTCCCACATTTGTCATTTCTTCCCTGCCACACGCACCGCTCTCGTGCAGAGCTTAGATCTGCCTGGTTCACGGGGGAGTGAATTTGACAAGATCTGACGCTTGTCATTGACTCGTGCAGCATTTGTAGGATCCAGAGCAAAAGCAGATGGGACCCAAAAAATTCAGCTTCAAATTGAGAATTTTTTTTTACCTTTTTTTCCTTTTTTTGAGGAAAACCTAGTGTGTTTGTTTGTGGCAACAAATAACGAAACCAGATGCAACGTCTTTGGGGGAATCTTTTGTACTAAGATGATAGGTCACGGTGTGCAAAGCAAGGGAGGTGGGATTGCGTTTGATACACACAAGGGGGAGGGATGCCACAACTTCTGCAGAATGTAGATACTCGGGGTGATTAAGGTAAATCCCAGAGGAATGGAGACACCCAAAGAGAGGTACCACCCTGCCAGCAGCCCAGCATATGGCTGTGCATCCTTTGATTGGTTGGAGACCCTCTCCATCTTCCTTTTCACTCAGCCAATGAGTGAGTGCCTTGGAGCTGAAGGACTCTTAGACAGGGGGTGCAGCTGAAAGGGGGATATTTGCTGTACGCCCACACACAAAGGAAGCTATAAATACAGGTTACCCACCTAACCAGTTCTGTGACCCTTGGCCACGGAGCTTGGCAAACAAGATATGGAGCAGCAAGGAAAACCAACAGGCAGGGCTCTGATGCAGAGCGGCTTTATTGAGGATTGGCAGGGGAGCGCGCAGCGAGGGACACAAGCAGTGCAGGGGACACAGACCATATTTACAGGCTTTCTAGAAGATCTACAGTGAATCGCTGGCTCCAGGGGCCTGGCTTTCACCCCAGATGTTCTCCGGCCGTCATTGCCGCGGGAGCGGTTGCCGATGCAGCCCCGGGTCCAGCGTTTCTAGCCCATTTGGTTTCCTGGTTGCTCCTCGTGCCGGGTCTATTCCTGCTCGGCAAAACAGGGCCAGCAACTGCCGTAGCCGTACCCACAGCCCCAGCGGTTGGGGTAAGAGTAGCAGGAGCCGTAATTGCGGCCCCACCCGTAGCTGTACGGCCCACAGTAGCCCCAGGGCCGGTAGCAGTCGTAGCGGCCCCCGCAGCTGCCCCAGCCCCCATAGGAACAGGGTCACAGCCCCAGTGGCGAGAAATCTTTGGTGGTGGAAAGTCATCTTCCTGCGCTGGAGGGAACCTGAAACACAGCAGGGGAAAGAGTCAGCTTCCTGCACTGGAGACAACGCAGCGGAGAGGCCTGACTCAGTCACTGTTGGAACAGGGGCCGGAGCGAGCCAGGCCCGGGAAACGCTCATCCGGCCCCTCAGTTCCCTCCTGAGTTTTGCCTCCTATTTCCTCGTCCCCTTCCTCCCCTCTCCCTCAGCCTCGTTCCCGGCCCGGCCTTTTGAACCCTTCTGAGGCCCTGTCTCCTAACCGCCTCCGCGTGGAATAAATCAACGCACAGGACAGAATATTTCTGCCCTACGCACATGGGAATTTTCCCTTGTACCGAACGTTCATACAAAACTTGGCTGAGACAAATCTATTGAGGAGAGTTTCCCTGTGGGGATTCACCTCAGCAGAGACCCCAGTTCCCTCCAGAACCAGAGCTTCCCAAGGAACCGATGGCCGATATTCCTGGGTCAAAGCACAGTGGTGAGCCCCAGAACCTGAGCAGCTGGAGGCCAGCCCGGCTCCACTAACGGCAGGGTTCTTGGCTAACCCATGCCGCTTGGGATCTGAACATTATCTTGCTCCTCACACACAGAAGGACAGGCACATTGCCACACTCGGTCAGCCCGGAAGGCCGTCTAACGCCTTTCTCTGACTGGAGCAGTGCTGAGTAGCAGCTGCCACAGAATAAGGGATCCAGAGAAGCGGTCTCTTGGGGGATGGACCGCGAGAGTTCCTTCCCCCCCACTGTGGGGCATTTCAACACTGTCCCGGGGATTGGAATGTCTCATTCTGCAAGCAAATAAACGGGGGCTAGTGTCCCCCGTGCCGAGGTGCCCTGTGAAATTTGCCACCTGTACTTCCAAGCCATGATCCGCCAGCTCCTGCATCTACATAAGTGCTGTCTGGAGGGAAACACCCCCTTACCAATTATATGCAGTCCTCAGTCCTAAATTCAAACCATCACCAAAGTGACATCTCGATAGCTCTATGGAGATTGAGACCAATCGACTTACCAAGTTCACGAGGACAAGAAGTCGGGAGAAGTGGTTGTAGAGCCCTGAGTTGGGAGCCCTTTTATACTGTGTCTCAGACTGCCTGGGGAATCCTTTCGCTGAAGGTCTTAATTAGTTTCAAAACACGCTTTGCTCTTTGTGTCACTCCCTCCGTTGATAGAATTGTTTACAGGGTTATTGTGTGTCAAGGCTGGCATGCAGAAAACTCCCTCTTCAGTTCTTTAATCTCAAAAGTTTTATAGGACACAACATTCCCTGAGGTCCTTCTAGTAACCAACATGAGCTTTACAATAGGAATTAATCCACAAGTCAGAGCGGTATCTACTGCACAATCTGCTGTCCTGTACATGAATCCATCTAGATCTACTGACCCAGACTGGTATTTGTCAGGGCATTGTCCAATTCTTCCCAAAAGGCATAGAATTTTTGGAAGGCTCACTGAGAAAAGCCGACACCCTCACGTTTTTTGATCTACTCCCCACTGAAGTCAATGGGGGAATGTGGTCTGGGTGGACTTTGTCTCAAACTATATGACTTGAAATCTCTCTCTGGAAAAAAATATAATATAATTCCTGTGCCCCAGTGCAGGCCCATGAACACCGTCAAAATAGAACTTCACAGGGAACAGGCAGTGTCTTAGGCCTTTCTGCTGGCCCCTCTTCTCAAGGGTGAATTCCCCCAACATGGAGTAGAAATTAAGTTCATCATCCACCTCCAATGGGCCACCAAAGCTGTCGGATCGGAGGGAGCATCCTGGTAGAAGCTCAGTTTGCTGCCCACTGAGGGGTTGCTCTGGGGCTGAGCTGAGGAATGGTGGTAGGAGCAAACCGGCAGTGCGGTCAGTGAGAGAGGCCCTGGAATCAGCAACATGATCCCCATCCAACAGCAGCCAAGAGAAATGATGCTCTTGCAAGAAAATACAATTGTACCGTCTCCGACCAAACACCGGAAAGGTGGAGATACGGCCTTCCTGGCCACGGCAGCTGGATAACCTCTGTGCAACGGACGGAGGGTACCCTGTCCGGATGGAGGGTGCCCTGTAAGACACTGAAAATCATTCTCAGCCAGGTAGACGGGCTGTCTGCAAGCTCACAGTGTAACACACACTCCAAACATTGTTTCCCCTCTAACCAGGCAAAGGTGCAGTGCCTGGTTCTGATTGAAAAGCTCCGAATATCTTTAAATTCCATGGAACAGTTTTGATTCATTCCAGTTGGGCTCCTGCCCTTTTCCTTTTATTATAGACATGCCTGCGGAAAGGCTAAGGGCAGCTCCTTTGAAATGGAAATCCAATAATCCCAAATTCTAAGCAGCAAAATCATGATCTCATTAGGGGAATGACACAAACCATCTTGGCATGTGTTGCTTTTAAGAGGCGAGTCTATTCCTTAATACACGGGCGTCTTCCTGTATCAAATTGTGAATATCGTAACCATGTCCCGCGTGGCAAATCAAAGGCTTTAATGCGTGCTTGTGAAGTGCTTTGATATCCAGCGTCCTCAGGAAGTGGAACATCTTCCTTGAGCGTGACAATCCCCGGTTTTTGGTTTTTTTAATGCAAAGATACAGAGACACAGCGACGTGATGGTCACACTGGGAACAAGCTGCAAAGTCTATCTGTGTATTTTAGAAATGTGCGTCTGTCTGTCTGTCCCTCGGTATGTCCATTTGTTCAAGAACTCCTCCTAAGCTCTAAGAATGAGGACCACCAAATTCGGTAGTCAGCCTCCTCTTCTCCGCACGTAAAGCCAGGTCGGGGCGTGGCGGTGCCAGGACAATGGGATGTGCCTGGAATGGGATTGTTTCTCATAAAAAGGAAAGAGACGGGATCCGGGAGAAGGGAATTACACTGTGGAATGACCAAAGGGGGCAGCAAGTGCCCCAGCAGGGGGAAGCCACTGGCTGGCAGCAGCTGGCAACCGGGGCAGAGCTTTCCCCTCACCCCTGGACAATGCCTGGGGAGTGCCGGCGGGAGACCAGTGCAGCCCCTCCTGCCTCCAGGCTGCCCCAGAGGCAAAGTTGGCAGCCATGGTGCACGGCCCCTCTCTGACTGGTGCCAGGAAGAAGCTGGCAGCCAGGGTGTGCCCCTCCTGCCCCTCACTCTGGGCCGGACCCGGCCAACACGGGGTAAGTCGATAATCTTGACAACAGGTGCTATGTATTTACCATTGGTCCGGAACCCTCTTTGACCCATTCCATTTCTGGTTTTCAGATAGGTCAGGATGAAATTGCAGTCATGGGGCCTGAGACAAAACCTCCTGTAGGGATATTTCACCTGGAAAATGGTATGGGACACAGCTGTTCCTGGAATCATTGCAGTGATGGCCATTGGATTTCCATAAGAACATCAGAGCGGCCAGCCTGGGTCAGACCAAAGGTCCATCCAGCCCAGTGTCCTGCCTGCCCACAGTGGCCAATGTCAGGTGCCCCAGAGGGAGGGATCACAACAGGGAATCAAATCCAGCAGATCCAGGGAAGTGATTATTCCTGTTTATTCGGCTCTGGTGAGGCCACATCTGGAGTATTGTGTCCAGTTCTGGGCCCCCCACTACACAAAGGACGTGGACTCATTGGAGAGGGTCCAGCGGAGGGCGACCAAAATGATTAGGGGGCTGGAGCGCATGACCTACGAGAGAGGCTGAGGGATTTGGGCTTATTTAGTCTGCAGAAGAGCAGAGTGAGGGGGGATTTGAGAGCAGCCTTCAACTCCCTGAAGGGGGTTCCCGAGAGGCTGGAGAGAGGCTGTTCTCAGTGGGGGCAGGTGGCAGAACGAGGAGCAATGGGCTCACGTTGCAGTGGGGGAGGTCTAGGTTGGATATTAGGAAAAACTATTTCCCTAGGCGGGTGGGGAAGCACTGGGCTGGGTTCCCTAGGGAGGGGGTGGAATTTCCATCCCTAGAGGTTTTTAAGTCTCAGCTTGCCAGAACCCTGGCTGGGATGATTGAGTTGGGGTTGGTCCTGCCTTGGGCAGGGAGCTGGACTTGATGACTCCTGAGGTCTTTTCCAGCTCTATGATTCTATGATACGTGATCCCTCTCCTGTTCCCATGCCACCATGGGAATTCATCTGTGAGCACAAGTGCTATTTTACTGGGACAGCCCTTTTGGGATGCCCAGAATCACAAAGTTCTAGGAAAGATTCAGTTCTAAATTAAAACCATCACTGACGCAACATCTGCTAGAGTGTGGTGGGGACTCTACCTGTTCTGGAGAGGAGGGAGACTGTGGAAAACCCGCCCCCTCACGTTTTCTCCTCTACTGCCCACTGAAGTCAAAAGGAGTCATTACTCCAGGCGCATTTTGCCTTACACCCTGCACAGTCTTGGCTTTCAAATAGGTTAGGTTGAAATTTCAAGTCATAGGGCCAAAGAGGTCTCAGGGCCAACGGTAAGTGCATGACACACGCTGTCAAGGTGACCACGTTTCAGTTCTGCTTTTGCAACTTGGTTCCTGGCCAGCCTTCACCTTAATGTGCCTCAGTTTCTCTGCATGAAAGAAGGGATCAAACCCCTCCTGAAGGATGTCCTGCTTCCTTGGGACTCTGGCTATCAGAGCATCTCACAAGCACTCATTAAGATTTTGGGTAGCCAAAGTGGTCTATTATTATTATATTCATAATTTGATTCTGGATGATGCCTTTCTATTGCGGAATAGATTCACCTTTACGAAGTGCGCATCGAGGTGATTAGTGTCATTCCCTTCATGAGATTTGTAGCTCAGAATTTGGGATTATTTGATTTCCACTTAAGAGAAGCTCTCCATCCCTTTCCTTGTTGGAAAAGCGAAAGCAGGCGATCAGCCGGAATAAATCAAAACAATTCCATTGAACGTGAAAATATTCAGTGCCTTTGAATCAGAACCAGGCTCTTCACCCTTGCCTGGTTCAAGGAAACAACATACAGCGTGTGGGTTGCACTTTGAAAATCATTCTCAGCCAGGTAGACAAGCTGTTTGCATGCTCAGGTCTTGCTGCATGCTCTAAGGAGGAGCAGGTTTTCAATTAATGAAAGCTTTTCCCATAGCCTTTGCCAAGAAAGCTGCCACTCCAGCTTTCCTGTGTTTCACTGGGGCCTTTATCAGTTGTATTTTCTTGCAAGAACACAATTAGTCTTGGCTGCTCGGCTGGAGATCATATTGCTGATGCTGTAAACGTTCCAGGATTTCTCTCAAAACCTGCATAAAATATTGCACTGTGGGTTTTCCCCGCACTGGCATCCCTCTCCCTGTAGTAGGGAGCTCCTTGAGTCTGCATGGTCATCCCCCTGTCCCGTAGCATCTGTGGAGGTGATTCGGGAACCCAAAAGCTAAAGAACATGAGTGCAAATGTCAGGTCACACGACCTGAGCCCCACGCCCCCAGGAGTGACGCGCAGTAACGTCAGAGGGCATTCGATCAGAAAACGTGGGGGTCCAGGCTGTGCAAAATGATGCCTCCCTCCTACAGATTTCAGGAGGAGCACTGCAAAGCGCCCCACACATACCAAGGCCTCACAAGGACAAACCTGGATTCCCTCCCGTGACAGCAGATGGTGCAACAGCCACAGCTGTGACTAACCTTTAGATTAGCTCCTATTGCACATTTGACAGCCATCATTAGAAGGATTCCAGGGAAGATTGTGCCCCATAAACTATTGAGATGAAAGAAACATAGAAGGTGTTTTGTGCCGTGTGAGGCTGAAAAAGCAATAATCCTGGGACCAATTATATCAGCCGAAAGAGTGACATGTGTCGCAAACAGTTAATTACAAAACATACGATGTCAAGCCAAGGGTGGTGCAGATTCTCCAGGCAATCTCAGAGACCGTATAAAAGCGCTCGCAACTCAGGGCTCTTCAGCTACTTCTCTTGACTTCACCGTCTCGCTGAGCCAGGTAAGTCCTGTTTGTCTCCGTCTCTCTAGAGCTATCGAAACGTTTCCTCTGTGGGGGAGTGAATCTTGCGTATAACTTTGTGAATATTGGGATGGGCAGCGTTGGGGTTAGTGGTTATGCAGTTGGAGGAATAATATCTGAGCAGTAAAGCCTGACATTTTCATACAATCACAGAATCATAGAACATTAGAACTGGAAGGGACCTCGAGAAGCTATCGAGTACAGTCCCCTGCCCTCATGGGAGGACCAAGCACCGTCTAGAACATCCCTGGCAGGCGTCTGTCCAACCTGCTCTTAAATATCTCCAGGGATGGAGATTCCACAACCTCCCTCGGCAACTTATTCCAGTGTTTAACCACCCTGACAGGCAGGAACTTTTTCTTAATGTCCAACCTCAAACTCCCTTGCTGCAGTTTAAGCCCCTTGCTTCTTGTCCTATCCTCAGAGGCCAAGGAGAACAATTTTTCTCTCTCCTCCTTGTAACACCCTTTTAGAGACTTGAAACCCACTATCATGTCCCCTCAGTCTTCTGTGAGGGAAGACTGAAAGAATTGGGCTTGTTTAGTTTAGAAAATAGGTCATGTTTTCTAGACCTTTAATAATTTTTGGACCTTCTCCAATTTCTCTACATCTTTCTTGAAATGTGGTGCCCAGAACTAGACAGGATATTCCAGTTGAGGTCTAATTAGCAGAGAGTAGAGCGGAAGAATGACTTCTCGTGTCTTGCTCACAATACTCTTCTTCATGCAGCCCAAAATCATGTTTGCTTTCCCTCACTCCCCTCTCCTAACAGTGTCACAGTTACATAGGCATTTGGGATTCTAGTTCCTCTGTTTCCATGAGGTGTTCAACTGTCTTAGGTGTTCAAATCTTTCACCCAACTTTTATCTAAAGGGTTTTAGGAGCCAGTATTCTCACTTTATTTCATAAAGACTGCTCCGGTGCGCTTCTTGATTCTCTGAAGAAGTCCATGCAGTGTGCAGCGGCAGTCAAAAAAACCAAACAGACTGTTAGGAATCATTAAAAAAGGGATAGAGAGTAAAATGGAGAATATCTTATTGCCCTTATATAAATCCATGGTATGCCCATATCTGGAATACTGCGTACAGATGTGGTCTCCTCATCTCCAAAAATACATACTGGTATTAGAAAAGGTTCAGAGAAGGGCAACTAAAATGACTAGGGGTTTGGAACGGGTCCCATATGAAGAGAGATTAAGAAGACTGGGACTTTTCAGCTTGGAAAAGAGGAGACTAAGGGGGCACAGGAGAGAGGTCTATAAAATCATGAGTGGTCTGGAGAAAGTGAATAAGGAAAAGTTCTTTACTTGTTCCCATAATATAAGAACTAGGGGCCACCAAATGAAACTAATGGGCAGCAGGTTTAAAACAAATAAAAGGAAATTCTTCTTCACACAGCGCATAGTCAATCTGTGGAACTCCTTGCCTGAGGAGGTTGTGAAGGCTAGCACTATAACAGGGTTTCAAAGAGAACTAGATACATTCATGGAGGTTAGGTCCATAAATAGCTATTAGCCAGGATGGGTAGGAATGGTGTCCCTGGCCTCTGTTTGTCAGAGGGTGGAGATGGATGGCAGGAGAGAGATCGCTTGATCATTCCCTGTTCTGTTCATTCCCTCTGGGGCACTTGGCATTGGCCACTGTCGGCAGACAGGACACTGGGCTGGATGGACCTTTGGTCTGACCCAGTCTGGCCATTCTTATGTTCTTATGTGGCAGCTGCTACGCAACAGTATTTCAGAAACTGTAATACATTATACAGACTTCTGGTCTGAGGTGCATGACTAGCAATTTGAAATCCCAATCTACAACTGGTGTCAGTGAGCTCCGATCCCCGAGTTCAGCTGCATAGTGCTAATATCTTCCTGCTCGGGATCCAGCTGCTGCTGTTCCGGTTTGACACAGGAATATGTTCCATTGTGCTTTCGCCAGTCCTCCTGACTTACAGGCATTAGCAGCCAACGGGCCCCACGCCGAAGCCAGTAGAGAAGTGGTGAGAAGTTCAGTCCTCACACACCAACTCATGAACGGATTTAAAAGTAGCCCTTCTTCTGCAAAGGAATTTCGCAAACCAGCTACAGAGTGTGGAACTGGCCTTCACATACAAATTTGACGCTATCCCTCATGGCTAGAGCAAAGACATGAACTGGATGGGCCGTTAGCTTTCGATGTCAATTGGGTGTTGAATATAAGTATGGGAGACTTCCAGCCCACTCAGTGAGCCTCACTAGCACCGGCACTACGATTGACAGGCACCACCCCCTCCGCCTTCTTTTTCTGTTGTAAATTGTGACTGTTCCCCCCTTTTCTCTCCTCTCTGCTCCTCTGAGGAAGAGGGTTTTGCCCACGAAAGCTCACGATACTAGATATATGGAGAGAGAGAGATTGGTTAGTCTCGGAGGTGCTACAGGACTGCTTGTTTTTTCAGCTAACCTTAGCACATTTGTCCCAGCAATGCCAAGAATAAACATCTGGAACAAGGGAATAGACGTCCCATGTGCGTTGGGCAGAAATATTCTGTCCTGTGCGTTGATTTATTCCACGCGGAGGCGGTTAGGAGACAGGGCCTCAGAAGGGTTCAAAGGGCCGGGCCGGGAACGAGGCTGAGGGAGAAGGGAGGAAGGGGACGAGGAAATAGGAGGCAAAACTCAGGAGGGAACTGAGGGGCCGGATGAGCGTTTCCCGGGCCTGGCTCGCTCCGGCCCCTGTTCCAACAGTGACTGAGTCAGGCCTCTCCGCTGCGTTGTCTCCAGTGCAGGAAGCTGACTCTTTCCCCTGCTGTGTTTCAGGTTCCCTCCAGCGCAGGAAGATGACTTTCCACCACCAAAAGATTTCTCGCCACTGGGGCTGTGACCCCTGTTCCTATGGGGGCTGGGGCAGCTGCGGGGGCCGCTACGACTGCTACCGGCCCTGGGGCTACTGTGGGCCGTACAGCTACGGGTGGGGCCGCAATTACGGCTCCTGCTACTCTTACCCCAACCGCTGGGGCTGTGGGTACGGCTATGGCAGTTGCTGGCCCTGTTTTGCCGAGCAGGAATAGACCCGGCACGAGGAGCAACCAGGAAACCAAATGGGCTAGAAACGCTGGACCCGGGGCTGCATTGGCAACCGCTCCCGCGGCAACGACGGCCGGAGAACATCTGGGGTGAAAGCCAGGCCCCTGGAGCCAGCGATTCGCTGTAGATCTTCTAGAAAGCCTGTAAATATGGTCTGTGTCCCCTGCACTGCTTGTGTCCCTCGCTGTGCGCTCCCCTGCCAATCCGCAATAAAGCCGCTCTGCATCAGAGCCCTGCCTGTTGGTTTTCCTTGCTGCTCACTTCTCAGCCATGTGGCTGAGAGTCGCAGCACCACGTAGATCCGGTCTGTATTGAAATCCAGGTGAGGGAGGCATGCCACACTTGCCTGTGTCTGGCTGTCAGGGGAATCCCACCCAGTCACCACTGCAGTGCGACTGCAGCTCTCTCTCCTGCCTCTGCTTCCTGCGAGTCCCAGTCATCAGCTTTCTTGATCAGAAACCCGCATCAGTCCTCCTTCTCCCCCAAGGGTGCCCAACCCCCAGCTGCCCATCCATGGGATGTACCTCTCCGGGAGTGTCTCCGTTGTCTGTGATTTGCCTTAATCACTGTCTTAGTTTGTGAATGAGCTTTAGTACCCCTCCCCAGCGTGGGTGGCAAACTCAATTGTACCCACATTGCTTTGCACTCTCTGCTCTGTAGTCTTAACACAATGCATCCCCCCAAAGACACTGCATCTGGTTCCACTTTCTCTCACAACAAACTCATGTTAGTGAGAACAAGTGAGGGGTTTCTCCCATTCGTTGGTTGCTGTTTTTTAATAAAAGCACCAACAATTACAAAACCGGTCCTCAGAACAATGATCGGCGGGAAATGCCCATCTTCTCAGACCTGAGAACATAGGAAAATTAGCCATTCCTTTATGGCTCCTTCCATGCCGAGCCATGGTACCGCGTTTTCAGCTGTATAATTGCACAGCAGAATTCTCATTAGCAGTGCTGAGCGGGGTCCATGCTACCTTAATGATTCTTACAGACATAATACACACTGAATAGTGTGAGAAGAGACTCGGTCCATTGTATTCAAAACAGAGCATATACAGCTGGTTTAACCATTGAATCATAGAATACTAGGGCAGGCAGAGACCTCAGGAGTCATCGAGTACAGCCCCTGCCCAAAGCAGGACCAACCCAACTCAATCATCCCAGCCAGGGCTTAGAAACCTCTAGGGATGGAGATTCCACCCCCTCCCTAGGGAACCCAGCCCAGTGTTTCACCACCCTCCTAGGGAAATAGTTTTTCCCAAAATCCAACCTAGACCTCTCGACCCCTGTAACTTGAGCCCATTGCTCCTTGTTCTGTCACCTGCCCCCACTGTGAACAGCCTCCCTCCAGCCTCTCTGGAACCCCCCTGTAGGAAGGTGCAGGTTGCTCTCAAATCCCCCCTCACTCTTCTCTTCTGCACACTCAGCAAATCCAAATCTCTCAGCCTCTCCTCATAAGTCATGTGCTCCAACCCCCTCATCATTTTGGTCACCCTCCGTTGGACCCTCTCCAGTGCATCCACATCCTTTCTTTATTGGGGGGCCCAGAACTCGACGCAATACTCCAGATGTGGACTCACCAGAGCCAAATAAAGGGGAATAACCACTTCTCTGGATCTGCTGGCAACGCTCCTCCTAATGCACCCTAATATTCCATTAGCCTTCTTGGCTACAAGGGCACCCTGTTCACTCCTATCCAGCTTCTCATCCACTGGAATCCCCAGGTCCTTTTCTGCCAAACTGCTACTTAGCCAGTCACTCCCCAGCCTGTAACAATGCTTGCGATTCTTCCTGTCCTTGTTGAACCTCATCAGATTTCTTTAGGGCCAATCTTCCAATTTGTCTAGGTCACTCTGGACCCTCTCACTGCCCTCCAGCGTATCTACCTCTCCCCCTAGTTTAGTGTCATCTGAAAACTTGCTGAGGGTGCAATCGATCCCCACAGCCAGGTCATTAATAAAGATTAATAGGGATACCTAACATAGTGAATGCTAGTGGGAAGGGGGTAGGTTTAGAAGTTAAATAAAAAAGAACAAGTTAAAATTACTTAGAGAAGTTAGATGTCTGCAAGTCACCAGGGCCTGATGAAACTCATCCTGGAATACTCAAGGAGCTAACGGAGGAGGTATCTGAGCCTTTAGCTCTCATCTTTGAAAAATCATGGAAGTTGGGAGAGATTCCAGAAGCCTGGAAAAGGGCAAACACAGTGCCCATCTATAAAAAGGGAAATAAGGGCAACCCAGGAAACTACAGACCAGTCAGTTTAACTTCTGTGCCAGGAAAATTAATGGAGCAAATAATTAAGAAATTTATCTGCAAATACCTGGAAGATAATAAGGTGATAGGTAACAGGCAGCATGGATTCGTAAAGAACAAATCATGTCAAACCAATCAGATAGCTTTCTTTGATAGGATAATGACCCTTGTGGATAAGGGAGAAGCGGTGGATGTGGTATACCTAGACTTTAGTAAGGCATTTGACACAGTCTTGCATGACCTTCTTATCAATAAACTAGGCAAATACAACCTATATGGGGCTACTATAAGGTGGGAGCAGAACTGGCTGGATAACCATTGTCAGAGGGTAGTTATTAACCGTTCACAGTCATGCTGGAAGGGCAGAACAAGTGGGGTTCCGCAGGGGTCTGTTTTGGGACCGGTTCTGTTCAATATCTTCATCAACGATTTAGATATCGGCATAGAGAGGACGACTATTAAGTTTGCAGACGATCCCAAGCTGGGAGGGGTGGCGAGTGCTTTGGAGGAGAGGGGCAGAATTCAAACTGATCTGGACACACTGGGGAAATGGTCAGAGGTCAATAGGATGAAGTTCAATAAGGACCAATGCAAAGTGCTGCACTTTGGAAGGAACAATCCGCTTCACACATGCGGAATGGGAAGCGACGGTCTAGGAAGGAGTCCTGAGCCAGAGGCCGATTACATGCTTCCTGCCTGGGAGGCTGAGGTTTGGCCTGGGCCACTGACTACCCCAGACCCTGACGACCCAGAGGACCAGCCTATCTCCGTATCCCATCCTGCACCCCAGAACTGGGAGAGACCGCGGCTGCCACCAAGGCCTGAGGCGTGGCTGGAACCCCTGACAGAGCCTGCCCCAGAGGACCAGCCCAGCGGCCTGCCCCAGTCTGCACCGAGGAACTGGCTGAACCCCCTGGATCTGCAAGTGGCGGAGGACTGGCCCGGACCCCCGGGAGCCCAGTGGCACAAGACCACCCCAGCCTCCTCGACTGAGCAGCCAGAAACCCACATACCGGCTGAGGGGGAGAAGGGAAGTGGCCCAGGGGCTAGCGGGGACTGGTAAAGGCCTCAGGCCAGCGCGTTGCGGGCTGGAGCCCGCACTGAGCCCGTCGCAGCCTGCACTGCTGCTTCCAGGGCCCTGGGCCAGGGTGCAGTGGAGTGGGAGGGCCTGTGCCCCCCCTGCCACCCACCCCCCTCTCTGCCACTGCAGGCGAGCTGCCTGCACCCCTCCTGAACAAGGAGACCCGAACCTGTGTTTGTTGCTGCCACGCCCTGAACCAGGGCCTGGCCTTGCCTGACAAGTTGACTGTATTTATTGCCTGCCTGAACCAAGGCCTTGGCCCACAGAGTGCTCTGTGTTGCCTGCCCTGAAGCAGGCTAGGGCACTTTGAACTATTTGACTGTATTTGCAGCCCCGCCCCGAAACAGGAACGGGCCTCTATACTAACTGTGCTGGCTGCCTGCCCTGAACCAGGGACAGGCTTCCAGATGTACTAGGGCTCCTGAACTATTTGCCTCTCACCTTGCCCTGAGCCGAGGTCAGGGAGTTGGACTACTGCCTTGGGGGTTTATTCTAAGCACCTGGTGTAGTGGGGTGGAGCAGCCACCCACTGACCCGGAAGCGGAGGAACCTCTCCAGGTAGCCACCCAGTTACAGCTGCATTAACAGGAGTGTGGTGCGCAAGACACAAGGAGTCATTCTCCCGCTCTGCTCTGCGCTGGTTAGGCCTCAGCTGGAGTCTTGTGTCCACTTCTGGGCAGCACATTTCAAGAAAGATGTGGAGAAATTGGAGAAGGTCCAGAGAAGAGCAACAAAAGTGATGAAAGGTCTAGAGACCATGAGCTGTGAGGGAAGACTGAAAGAACTGCACTTGTTTAGTTTAGAAAAGAGAAGACTGAGAGGGGACATGCTAGCAGCTTTCAAGCACCTAAAAGGGTGTCTCAAGGAGAAGGGAGAAAAATTGTTCTCCTTGGCCTCTGAGGACAGGACAAGCAGCAATGGGCTTAAACCGCAGCAAGGGAGGTTCAGGTTGGACATTAGGAAAAACTTCCTGCCTGTCAGGGTGGTTCAAAACTGGAATAAGTTGCCTAGGGAGGGTAGTTGTGGAATCTCCATCTCTGGAGATATTTAAGAGCAGGTTAGACAGACACCTGTCAGGGATAATGTAGATGGAGCTTGGTCCTGCTGTGAGGGCAGGGGACTGGATTTCATGATCTCTCGAGCTCCCTTCTAGTTCTAGTGTTCTGTGGTTCTATGATTCTATGAAAAGAGGTCAAGTGAAGGCATTAGCAGAGTCCCAAATCTGAGGAGTGTTACACGCTTCTCAGACCTCCTGCGACATTTGAGATGCCCTTTGTTCACAGGGTCCTTCTTAGCTGCATGTCTCTCTCTCAGTCAATCTCATTATTTTCCTCACTGTTTGTGATTACTACTGTATTACCCATCTCATGCGAGACTTGTGGTGAATCTAGCAATTCTATGCTGTCCCTTCACAAGGCACTATTGTGTGAAATATATGGACCCCAGTAGACAGGGATTGTGTGTACAGTTGTGTTCGACAAAAACATCTTCAAGAACTAAAACAGAGGTGGACAATTGAAGTAAACCATTGATGACTGTAACATCTCCAAAGTGGAACCACGGGATTATCTGTGTCAACCTGTGGAACTCCTTGCCAGAGGATATTGTGAAGACCAGGACTTTAACAGGGTTCCAAAAAGAGATGGATAAATTCATGGAGGTCAGGTCCATCAATGGCTATTAGCTGTTGAGCTGGGCAAGGATAGTGTCCCTCACCTCTATTTATCAGAGGCTGGGAATGGGCAATACGGGAGGGATCATAAGATGGTTCCCTGTTCTGTTCACTCCCTGTGGGGCACCTGACTTTGGCCGCTGTCAGCAGACAGGACCCTGGGCTAGATGGACTTTTCTCAGGGAGAAAGCAGCAGACAGGACCTGGCCTTTCCACTGTGCCATCCCAAACTAACCAGTCTCAGGCAGAGTGTGAGGCCATAAAACCTGGGCTCAGAGGACAGAGTGCTGGGTCTCCCCAGAAAAAAACAGCTCACAGCTGGGAGTCAGAAACCCTAGCGGGGCCCTCGAGGGGCCAGACGAGCAGGCAGCCACACCCGGGATATTCTGGTCTGCGCTTCACCCTCGGCACGATTCTGTCAAGTAAAAGCTTTGTTTGGCCAAACGACATCCCCTGATGCCCCAAACTACCTTGGACGCGGTGATCTCCCGAGGCCCCGTCCCGTTCTAGGGTTCCAGGATCCCGGGATCATTCCCTGACTCCCTGGCGTCACAAGGGGGAGGGATCCGGAGGCTCGCTGGGTTAGTGGGTACGCAGAGGGGAGCGGCAGGGCTACCTCCCCTCTTAGGGTTTTCAGACACTGCCAGACCCGAGTCACCTCTCCCTACAGGGAACCAAAGGCCTGGAAGTAGGACACAGGTGGTGCCGCCCTGCACAGCAGTGAACGTTCCCACCCGGGCGTGAACACCCAGCGACATGGTGCCTTGCGCACACTGATTTCAGCAGGGCGAGGAACCCAAGGACCTCGGTGGGCCTGGGCCCTTGGGGTCGGCCGCTGAGCACAGCAGGGGAAAGGAAAAGCAGGAGGCAGCTGTTGCGATGCAGAGTCACTTTAATGCGAAAGGGGAGGAGGCGCCGCAAGAGACAGACACGGTGCGGAGCGGAATGGGGGTGTTTCCGGGCTCCAGGAAGGTCTGCGAGGAGCCCCGGCGCCAAGGGGAATGCAGGTCTCCGCAGGCGGCTTCCTTCTGCGCTGCAGCTGGAGCGTTTCACACCCACGTCCTGTTTGCAGCCGTGGGGCCCTCCTGGTCCCCCCCGCTCAGATCGAAGCAGACAAAGTGCAGGGCCCAGGCCGGGCTGCTCCTCAGCGCAGGTCCGGCAGCGCGGCGCAAAGCGGGAACAAGCGGGAGGCGGCCCTGGAGAGACTCGAAGGCAGGGGGATGATTCTCATTCACACAAAGGCCCCGACATGGCTCCCTCTCCAGCTTTCCAAGGAGCGTGAAGGCTCTGACACACCCCACGGCCGCTGCTTGGCTTCCTGGGCCAGCCTGGCCTAACGGGGCCGTTGTGGGACTGAGATTCCCCTCCTCTCGCCATTCCAGGAGAAGCAGAAGAGGACGGAAGGGATCAGCGGGAAGAGGGATGGAGTGCGATCTAGAAATGGGCAGTTGACTCAGGTGCCGAGCACTCTCAGCCCCCAGGGGAGGCGGGGGCACTCGGCACGCCTCAAAGCCATAGTGCAGGAAGTGGGCCGGTGGGTTTCCTGGGGGGGCCGTGTGCCGGGTCTATTCCTCCACGGCGAAACACGGCCAGCAGTTCCCAGAGCCATACCCACAGCCCCAGCGGTACGGGTAGGGGTAGCAGCATTTGTACTGACGGCGCCAACAGCACTTGTAGGGCCTTGGGTAGCACCAGGGCCTGCAGTAGCCGGACCCTCTGTAACCACAGCAGCCCCCATAAGAGCCGGGACAATAGCACAATTCGCCGATAACGCTGTCGTCAAAAGTCATCTTTGGCTCTTGGAGTGCACCTGAAACACAGCAAGGGAAAGAGTCATGAGTCCACAGCGTCACACTGTGGGAAAAAAGTCAAACAGGATTCTGGGCTGCATGAACGGGAGTGTGCTGAGCAAGACACGAGAAGTCATTCTCCCGCTCTGCTCTGCGCTCACTGGGCATCAGTGGGAGTGTTTTGTCCCGTTCTGGGCTCCACATTTCAGGAAAGATGTGGGGAAATTGGAGAGGGTCCAGAGACCATGAGCTATGGAGGAAGACTGAAAGATTTGCGCTTGTGTAGTTTGGAAAGGAGAAGACTGAGAGGGCACATGGTAGCAGTTTTCAAGCATCTAAAGTGTTCTCACGAGGAGGGAGAAATCTTCTTCTCCTGCGCCACGGAGGAGAGGACAAGAAGCAAGGGGCTTAAACTGCAGCCAGGGAGCTTGAGCTTGTACATAAGGAAAAGCTTCCTGCCTGTCAGGGTGGTGAAACACTGGAATAAATTGCCTGCAGAGATTCCTGCCCCCTGTGGTCATTCTCCAGTATAACTGCCTCCAAAAGACCTCTCCCTTTCCATTTTATGAAAAAACATCCAATTCCAGGCACATCTCTTTGTCCTGGCACAACCAAACCTGTACCTTGCTTTACGATATCGGAAGAGGATTCTGCCTACCAAATTTGGTGGTCCTGGCTCTTACCGTTTAGGAGGCATTCTTGACCAAGCAGACTCACAGATGGACAGAGACAGACAGACAGATGGAGACACATTTCAAAAATATAGTAATACTCAGAGCTGTCAATGGGGATTACAATTTCCCATCCTTTGCTAGGAATCAGAAGAAACACTCATGTTGGTCAGCCTATCCCACCCCTCCCTTCTACAGTGTGAATTCGTTGATGCCTGCAGCATCACAGCCTGGAACAAAACCATCGAAATCGGCATTTACGTTGCTGAGAATCACCGAGACACCGTCCCTGGTTCCGTCCTGAGCTGAAAAGTTAACAAATGAGCCACCTCAATAGTAGCGGAGAGATGGGTTCAAACCAGACTTACCCAGTGCGCTGAGCAGAGGAAGTCCAGAGACGTGGTGAGGAGAGCCCGGAATGGCAGGAGCTTTTATCCAGTGCTCAAATGGCCTGGAGGATCGGAGATGCCTTTTGAGCCGGCCCTCGTTAATTACAAAGCACGTTTAATTGGACTGGTTTTATGACTCTTTTTCATTGGAGGTAACTCTTTCCTCGGTCTTTGTAAACAACGAGTCGTCCTGTGGCACCTCAGAGACTAACAACAGATCTGTATTTCCCACCTATAGCAGTGGGTTTTGCCCATGCAAGCTCACGATCGATCGATACATTTGTTAGTCTCTAAGGTCGCACAGGTCGACTCGCTGTTTACAGTGTTACAGACTAACGTACCTTTGAAAGTCCTCCCTGCTGTCTTCTATCGGATGAGCGTTCCCATGGGCAGGCTCCAATCCCGTCTCCCCGTCATTCCAGGGAGGGCGGGTTGCTGAGTGAGTCTGAAGAAAAGACAAGGTCCATCTCACACCACTAGCATGTGCAAGGATCCAGTCTCGTCTTTCGCCACCATGCTGCTGTGGGTTCGGGACACTCTGGTATTGACCGCGTCTGTTTCTGGGAGCCCGTGTTCTGCACTTCCACCCGTGATGGCGGGACCCAGTGCTCGCTGAAATGAATGGTGGGCCAGCGTGGCATAAGCACGCTGCTCTATTTGTCCCAGGCCAGGCAGGCTGGTGGCACAGGGTTTTAGAAAGGCTTGGATTCACAACCACATCCCCCTCCGTAAGAAGCTAAGAGAAGGGTGATCTTATGGGAATGTAGGGCCCAGAGATCCCAGCCGAAGCACAGGAAGGTGGAGAAAAGGCACCGTTGGCGAACCAAGAGCTGTCTCTGGAATGGGTGCAGAGGCCTCCTCCGACCCACTGGAGGCCATGTGTCCAGGGTCTATTGCAGGAAGTATTCCACTAGCCAGACTGAGATTCATGGCCGTATGGTGCCTGGCTTCTGAATCGTGCAAAGGAATCTGCTATGAGACAAGAAAAAAGGGGCTTCGAACAAATACCGACACATTCTGCGGTGTGAAGCCATGAGCTGAGTGAGGCCTAGAAATGGGAATACGGTGTTGAAGTGACGCTATTACTCAACACAAGGACTTCTCCCAGGAGCAGAAGATTGACATGGGAATCCTACAGCACTTTGCATAGGTGGAACGTTAATGACTGTTTGCGAAGGGCTTGGCGCCCTGCGTTACCACTGATTATCTATGCAAATACACAGAGGTATGTCATATTGAAGTTCAGCCAAAGAGTCAGTTGCGGAGACATCTACACGCCTGCTCCGCTTTATCAGGCCACGTGCTGTTCTCTGGGTCGAACGTGATTAGACCTCATCAAATGACATTGGTCAAGAGTTTTGTTAATAACATGTAATGAGTTGAGATTCCTAGTATGCAACTGAGATGACTGTAATGGTGACAGAGACTCAGGTGTCTTCTTGATTGTTTTGGAAAGACCGACCGCATAACGTCCTGGTCCACTTTAACTGGGCCTTCCTTGCGCATGGAGATACTCATTTTCCAAAGGAATGCTCCGGATGTAAATTCCATGCGTGTGCTGGGTGGGTTGAGATTACACATTTCCATGTATAATATATTCCATGTATAATGTATTCTATGGATATATTAAGGGCTGAGTTCCACGACGCCGACGTGTGTTCTTCTGCAAAACCCTCGTCTTACTATCTCCACTCCAACCTCCTTTGCCCCCAAACATTGTTCACCTCCCCCAGCAACGCTGGACCCTCCATCTGCTCCATGTACAGTTGCTGATTTTGCCCTTAAGGTGTCTTTTGTGACGTGCATTGTGACAGATTTCCCCAGTCCAGCGGGTGTTACGTGTCACCGGGCAGAGAGACCGGCCTTGCTAACCGGAAGTTACTAGACTGGGCAACCCGCCAGCTGAGGCCGGAGAAACGGACAGTGCAGGAGACACTGGGATCACACTCGAGCAGTTGCTGCAAGCCCTGCTGGAGAGCATCCACATGCGGGTCAGGGTCCACCGGCTGGACACAGGGGATGCAGGGCTCAGGCTGGTGGAGGAGTATCCCGAGGCGGAGGATCCCGGAGAGAAGGCCGACCCTACAGGGACAGGGAACCGGGGCGGAAGCCAGAGGAGCCCCTTTCCGGGAAAAGCCGGAGAGGAAGGAGATGCCCCAAGGAGCGCCTGGAGGGGCCGGCACTGTGACCTCCTGGCCATGTGGGAGGGCAGGGCAAAGGAAGCGGGACTCCCCGGACAGTGTGGACTGGGGGTATGTGGGGTTGTGTGGGTTGATTCAGGCGGGAGGACCTGACCGGAGGCAGAGTCTGCTCACTGTCCCGAGACGGGTGGGGAGACAGGCCTGACGAGGGCTAATGGACTCCACGTCAGCCCACTCGTTAGTGCGGAAGGGGCTGGTGAGGCCGCACTGGATGGCCCGTGGTGCACAGGTGATGCTAGAGGGCATCTATGGGGACAAGAGGTCCTGCCCAGTAGCCCAGGTGCCACTGGAAGTGAGGGGCAGGTGGGGGTAGTGGACCAGCTACCGTACCCTGTGGTGGTAGGTCGGGACTGGGACCGTCCCACCATGGAGAGTAAGAGGGGAGCCTCAGGGAAAGGCAAGAGACACCCCCACCCCCCCGAGGGAGACAGAAGCGCAGCCCTCGGTGCTACGGGTGTGGGGAATAGGGGCACGTAGCAGGGCGGTGTCCTACCCGGTGGGAACAGACAGATGGGAAGCGTGTCGGGGTAATGGGTAGCCCTAGCTCCTCCCAGGGAAAGAAGGCACAGTTGGATCACTCCCCAGAGCCGCCCCCAGAGAAGGAGACTTCAACCCTGGTTGGGGAGATGAGGGAAACTGAGGCACGGAGGGTGACGCACGAAGTGGGGTGGGACCCTGACCCCCCAGTGCAGGTGGAAGCGGTATCAGAGGAAGGGCCCAACAGGGGTGCATTTGGGGTGAGGAGCTGTGGGCAAGGCCTGAATGATATGGGCTAGGCCCCTTCCACTCTCATTTTTGTGGGGAGGGAACAAAAGAGTCACCTGAAGACGCCCCGAGGGCGGGCTTGGGCACAAGTGGGGATTGGCCCCGAGGGCACTCCCCTGTCTAGGCCCAGGAGGGGGAACCCCAGAGCCAGGGACAGCTCCCCACGGGGGACCCCAAGGAAAAGGGGGACAAGGCACCCCAAAGGGCGGAGAGTGTTAAGAACGGCCACGCTGCCCTACGCACTCAGCCGTGGAGGCACTGACGGGTCAGGGTAGGGGACCCGAGAGGGCTGGGGCAGGCCTGAACCTGGCAGTTCACAAGTGGGGAGAAGTGTGACACAGATGGCTGGCTAACCTAGAGCTCTGCCAGGACAGCCTGGCTGGAAAGACCAATTGCGGCAGCTGAGCCAGCCCTGGTCTGGAGGGCCAATGGAAGCAGCTGTGGGCTCAGTAGCCAGAGGGGAGATAAGGCAGCCAGAGGAGCCAGGAGTCAGGGTGCGGCTGAGCGGACTCCCCAAGCAGACGGGGAGGCTGGCTGAGTTTGCTGGAATCCCAAAAGCTTTGTAACTAGAAGGTGGTGGGAGCCGACAGTAAGAGGCCCAGGGACTGCACCATAGAGGGTCTCCGGCTGGTTTGTGGACCAGAAGGGCTCCCAGGGCGAGGGGCCTGAGCCAGGACCACGTTCGCTGGCACCGGATCCCACCCCTGACACCACGTGTACCAAGATACAAGACACCTTAAGGGGAAACTCAGCAACTGTACATGGAGCAGATGGAGGGTCCAGCGTTGCTGGGGGAGGTGAACAATGTTTGGGGGCAAAAAAGGAGGTTGGAGTGGAGCTGGTAAGAGGAGGGTTTTGCAGAAGAACACACGTCGGCGTCCTGGCACTCAGCCCTTAATATATCCATTCTACATGGAAATGTGTAATCTCAACCCACCCAGCACACGCATGGAATTTACATCCGGAGCATTCCTTTGGAAAATGAGTATCTCCATGCGCAAGGAAGGCCCAGTTAAAGTGGACCAGGATGTTATGCGGTCGGTCTTTCCAAACAAACCAAGAAGACACCTGAGTCTCTGTCACCATTAGAGCCATCTCAGTTGCATACTAGGAATCTCAACTCATTACATGTTATTAACAAAACTCTTGACCAATGTCATTTGATGTGGTCTAATCACGTTCGACCCAGAGAGCAGCACATGGCATGATAAAGCGGAGCAGGCGTGTGGATGTGTCCACAACTGACACTTTGGGTGAGCTTCAGCACGACATACCTCTGTGTATTTGCATAGATAATCAGTGGTAACGCAGGGCGCCAAGCCCTTCGCAAACAGTCATTAACGTTCCACATGCGCAAAGTGCTGTAGGATTGCCACGTCAGTCTTCTGCTCCTGGGAGACGCCCTTGTGTTGAGTAATAGCGTCACTGCAACACCGTATTCCCATTTCCCCCATTTCTAGACCTCACTCAGGTCATGGTGTCACACCACGGAATGTGTCGGTATTTGTTTGAAGCCCCTTGTTTATTGTCTTACAGCAAATTCCTTTGCATGATTTAGAAGCCAGGCCCCATATAGCCGTGAATCTCAGTCTGGCTAGTGGAATACTTCCTGCAATAGACCCTGGACACATGGCCTCCAGCGGGTCGGAGGAGGCGTCTACACCCATTCCATAGTCAGCTCTTGCTTGGCCAACGGTGCCTTTTCTCCACCTTCCTGTGCTTCAGCTGGGATCTCTGGGCCCTACATTCCCATAAGATCACCCTTCTGTTAGCTCCTTACGGAGGGGGATGTGGTTGTGTCTCCAAGCCTTTCTAAAACCCTGTGCCACCAGCCTGCCCGGCCTGGGACAAATAGAGCAGCGTGCTTATGCCACGCTGGCCCACCATTCATTTCAGCGGGCACTGGGTCCCGCCATCACGGGTGGAAGTGCAGAACACGGGCTCCCAGAAACAGCCGCGGTCAATACCGGAGTGTCCCCAACCCACAGCAGCATGGAGGTGAAAGACGAGACTGGATCATTGCGCGTGCTACTGGTGTGAGATGGACCTCGTCCTTTCCTTCAGACTCACTCAGCAACCTGCCCTAGCTGGAATGACGGGGAGACGGGATTGGAGCCTGCCCATGGGTACGCTCATCCGATAGAAGACAGCAGGGAGGACTTTCAAAGGTACGTTAGTCTGTAACACTGTAAACAGCGAGTCATCCTGTGCGACCTTAGAGACTAACAAATGTATCGATCGATCGTGAGCTTGCATGGGCAACACCCACTGCTACAGGTGGGAAATACAGATCTGTTGTTAGTCTCTGAGGTGCCACAGGACGACTCGTTATTTACAAAGACCGAGGGAAGAGTTACCTCGAATGAAAAAGAGTCATAAAACCAGTCCAATTAAACGTGCTCTGTAATTAACGAGGGCCGGCTCAAAGGGCATCTCCGATCCTCCAGGCCATTGGAGAACTGGATAAAAGCTCCTGCCATTCCGGGCTCTCCTCACCACTTCTCTGGACTTGCTCTGCTCAGCGCATTGGGTAAGTCTGGTTTGAACCCATCTCTCCGCTACTACTGAGGTGGCTCATTTGTTAACTCTTCAGTTCAGGACGGAACCAGGGACGGTGCCTTGGTGATTCTCAGCAACGTAAATGCCGATTTTGATGTGTTTGTTCCAGGCTGTGATGATGCAGGAATCAACAGATTATCGCTTTAGAAAGGAAGGGGGGGCTGTGCTGATCAACATGAGTGATTCCTAGGAATCCCTTTGACAGCTCTGAATCTTACTCTATATTTTAGAAATGTGTCTCTGTCTGTCTGTCTCTGAGTCTGTTTGGCCAAGAATGCCTCCTACACGGTAAGAGCCAGGACCACCAAATTTGGTGGGCAGTGTCCTCTTCTGATATCGAATAGCAAGGTACAGGTTTGGTTGTGCCAGGACAATGGGATTTGCCTGGAATTGGATGGTTTCTCATAAAATTGATTGGGAGGGGTCTTGTAGGAGTGAGATATCCCGGAGAATGACCACAGGAGGCAGCGATGGGCCAGAGATGGGGACTGGGACAGCTCGTACCCCATTTGGCTATTACCCCGGGGGCAGGGAGGAGAAAGGGACAGCTCTCTACTAGATATTTCAGAGAGTTTGGCTGTGTGTCCATTTGTCTGCGTTTCTGTCTGTCCCCCAGCCAGCAGACATGTGGCTGGAGCAGCCATGGACAGGTGCTTCTCACCTGGCCCCACACTGACGTGGTGAGATCATGCTGGGGCAGTCCTCTCCCCTCAAGGCAGCTTGCACACTGAAAACTTTTCTGAGATAAGGACCCGAGCAAGGCCGGGGCAATGTCCTAATACGCGGGCAGCACTGTTTTCACCACGGGGTTTGAGACGCGTCCCCTCCACTTTCTTCCACGAAGGGGAATTTCCGGGTTCTGGTTCTTCCACTTCATTCGGCAACACCCGGTACTCGGCCCTGCTCAGGACAGGGAATGGACTCAGTGAGCCACCGACCTGCGCCAGGAGGACAATGTTACTGTTCCTACGTGTGCCCTGAGCCAGTGCAGATCCCGGTCTCAGGACTTATCATGGAGCATTTGAAATCAGTGTGAGCCGATGAAATCCATCTCCGGCTCTGGCCCTCGCTGTATTGTAGGGAAAGGAGAACGTTTCCCGTTCAGTCCTTGGCAAGTATCGCTGCCTCGATAGCCTGACCCCGCAAAGTGCTACAGTCGGCGCAAGGAGGGACGGGCTCAGGATGCTGCGGCATAACCCTCACCGGGGAACCCACCCGATTAATTTTGCCCACGCCACGCGTCACGGGAACACTGTGTAGGTGGGATTACATGTCTCATTAGGAGTGGCAGAGCCTGAGAGCCGGGCACAGACGGGCTAAGAGGAAGGAGCAGAGACAAGAGAAGAAGAGTCTAGAAGGAGGAAAGGGGAGATATCACACGGCCAGGAACTGCAGGTCTTGGTCTTTCTTTGCCTGTTCTCTCTCTCTCCATGGCCTCCAGGACAACAGGAACTGAGCTTTGACCCTTTACTCTGCCGGCCACGGCACATTATAGTGTCACAGACAATAGAAGGGGAAGGGACCTCGAGAGCCATCGAGTCCAGTCCCTGCCCTCATGGCAGGACCCAGCACCGTCTGGACCATCCCTGGCAGGTGTCTGTCCAACCTGCTTTTAAATATCCCCGGGAATGGAGATTCCACAACCGACCTAGGCAATTTATTCCAGCGTTTAACCACCCTGACAGGCAGGAAGCTTTTCCTAATGTCCAACCTAAACCTCCTTTGCTGAGGGCTATGCTACTTTCTTCTTGTTCTATCCTCAAGGGCCACGGAGAACAATTTTTCTCCCTCCTTTTTGTGATACCCTTTTAGATACTTGAAATTTGCTCTAATCTGCCGCTCAGTCTTCTCTTTTCTAAACCAAACAAGCCCAAATCCTTCAGTCTTCCCTCACAGCTCATGTTCTCTAGATCTTTCATCAGTCTTGTTGCTCTTCTCTGGACCCTCTCCAATTTCCACCACACATCTTTCCTGAAATCTGGAGCCCAGAACTGGGTAAAAAACACTGCAACTGAGGCCCGATGAGCTCAGAGCAGAGCAAAAGAATGTCTCCTCGTGTCTTCCCCACAGCACTCCCGTTCATGCAGCCCAGAATCGGGTTTGCTGTTTTTTCCGCAGTGTGACGCTGTGGACTCATCACTCTTTCCCTTGCTGTGTTTCAGGTGCACTCCAAGAGCCAAAGATGACTTTTGACGACAGCGTTATCGGCGAATTGTGCTATTGCCCCAGCTCTTATGGGGGCTGCTGTGGGTACGGAGGGTCCGGCTACTGCAGGCCGGTGGTGCTACCCAAGGCCCTACAAGTGCTGTTGGCGCCGTCAGTACAAGTGCTGCTACCCCTACCCGTACCGCTGGGGCTGTGGGTATGGCTCTGGGAACTGCTGGCCATGTTTCGCCGTGGAGGAATAGACCCGGCACACGGCCCCCCCCCAGGAAACCCACCGGCCCAGTTCCTGCACTATGGCTTTGAGGCGTGCCGAGTGCCCCCGCCTCCCCTGGGGGCTGAGAGTGCTCGGCACCTGAGTAAACTGCCCATTTCTAGATCGCACTCCATCCCTCTTCCCGCTGATCCCTTCCGTCCTCTTCTGCTTCTCCTGGAATTGCCAGGGGAGGGGGGAATCTCAGTCCCACGACGGCCCCGTCAGGCCAGGCTGGCCCAGGAAGCCAAGCAGCGGCCATGGGGTGGGTCAGAGCCCTGCACGCTCCTTGGGAAGCTGCATAAGGAGCCGGGTCCGGGGCATTTGTGTGAATGAGAATCATCCCCCTGCCTTCGAGTCCTTTCAGGGCCGCGTCCTGCTTGTTCCCACTTTGCATCGCAGACCTTCCTGGAGCCCGGGAAACGCCCCCGTTCTGCTCCGTACCGGGTCCGTCTCTCACTGTGTCTCCTCCCCTTTTGCATTAAAGTGACGCTGCATCGCAACAGCCGCCTCCTGGTTTTCCTTTCCGCTGCCCTACTCAGCGGGGACCAGACTCACCGATGTCCTTGGTTGCCTGGGCCCACTGAAATCAGTGTGCACAAGCCACTACACAGCTGGGTAGGCAATGCCCGGGTGGGAACGTTCACTGCTGTGCAGGGCGGCAAGGAGTTCCACAGGTTGACACAGATAACCGGTGGTGCCACACTGGAGGTGTTACATTTATCCGTGATTTACTTCAGTTGCCCCCCACTGTTTTAGTTCTTGAAGATGTTGGTGTGGCACACAACCATACACACAATCCCTGGTCCATGGAGGGTCCACACAGTTCACAAACAAAAGGACGTTTTGCTTCACACAGCGCATAGTTAGGTCCATCAATGGCTATGAACCAGGGTTGGTAGGGATGGAGTTTTACCAGACAGCAGCCCGGGACCTTCATTGTCCATCCCTCAACTATCTATTCATTGAGACAACCATTAGCGTCACGTAGAACCAAGACAAAGTGGAAGGAACAGTATCTAATTGGTCATTCTACACGCCGAGGGGTGGGGAACCTGAGGCCCAGGGACAGGCTGCAACCCCCGGCTTGCCTGGGTCTGGCACCTGAGGCTCGGGGTTCCCCCCCAGCATTGGGGAGCAGCCCACCTCTCTCCCCCCCACACACAAGGCTGGAGCTCACTAAATCCAGGAGCCCACCCACCCAGGCTGTGGTGTGCGAGGGGAACGTGGGGAGGGACTCTGGTCCGTCTCAGTCGGGGGCGTCTCAGTGAGGGGGGTTTTGTGGGTTTTTTGTTCTTTGTTTGTTTTGTTTTCTGCGTCTCCTTTCTCTGCAGCCCCCGACTGATTTTCCTGTGGGTCAGCCTCCCCCCCCACCCCGAGAGAGGCCACCAGCCCTGCTTTATGCTTAGGTCCCTGGAGGATTCTTCCAGCTTTTCCCCAAACAACACGCACCACAGTCGTGACTGAATCGCCTTGTGAATGACTCTCTGCTTAGGCCTCATCCCCCAACTCCTCCGGCCTCTGTTGGAAAGAAAGAGGGAGAAAGGACCCGCCTCACTGGCACAGCGGTTCTCGCCCCGCGGGCGGCTTTCCGAGCGGGGCACGGGAACGCATGAGGAATCTTTCTCTCATCTAGGCAGAAACAGAGGCCGACTGGGCCAGACAGTGACAGGTTCTGAGCTGGCCGGCTCTGTAAGGGCAGAAAATCTCTCTCCAGAGGAAGGACACGTTTGGGACCCCGCTGCGGAGAGGGGATGGACATACCTGTGACGGACCCGGCCGGGTCTGGGCACAGCTGAGGGGCGTCCGCTCAGGGCGAATTGCTCAAATTCGGGGCTCCTTACAGCCCCAGACTGGAGACCTTCCCAAACAGGCCACAAACCAGTCCCACAGAGCGCTCCAGCTGCCTGCCTGAAGCCTCGCGAGCAAAACCCCTCTGACACCCCAGCAATATCCGTGCCCCAGATGGCCCCGGGCCTCATACACAGGTGAGGGGTCTAGAACCCAGCCCCACCTACCCCGAACAAGTTCTGTCTGGTTCCAAGAAACCAGCCACAGATCCCTGGTCAATTTACACTCTGGACCTTACGCACAAATCACGCTGAGCCAATCCTTTCGAATCTGCCATCTAAAGGTTTAATACTACAAGAAAGAAAAGCATGAGAGTGAGGTCGCTAAAGTATCATACGTTACATGCATCGAATCTCCCAGTTCTCGATGCAGGCTCTAGCAGAGATGTTACAGCTGCTGGCTTAAAAGTCCTTGTTGCACATCCTATGGCAGGATGGGTCCACACTTCTTCCCGGCTCGTGATTCCCTGCGAGGCCGCATCTGGGGTCAGAAGCAGATCTGAAGACCACATGGAGTCGGCCACATGGCCTAGTTATCCCCCCTCCTGGCTTCTTCCAAGCTGGAGGGAGTCACATGGCCAGCGGCCAGGTGTGTCTTTGGACTTCAGAGACCCATTGTTCCCTGGCGCTTCGCTCATTAGCATGTCCATAGGCAAACCTTCCTAGCCCATTACTCAAGCCCATTCAGAGAGACTTCCAGTCTCCATCCCGAGTACAGATCCCTAACTCCACACACAGACATTCTACAGAGATATGAAGAGCAGATACAGAATCAGAAGAAAGTAAGCTTTTGTTTGACCCCTCACATGGCCCCCTTTGTACCACTTTTGGGGCGAACACCCCCCCACGGGTGCAGCAGTGACCCGGCTGCTCCCCTCACAATCCAATAACGTGACAATACCGGAGCGTGACAACGGGAGGACGAAGGGAATGAGGAGGGGCCGGGGCACATGACGTATGAGGAGAGGCTGAAGGAACGGGGCTTGCGGAGCCTGCCGGAGTGAGGGGTGGTAGCAGCCTTGGGCTCCTGCAGGGGTTCCAAAGAGGCTGGAGAGGGGCTGTTCTCGGAGGGGCAGACGGCAGAACGAGGAGCAATGGGCTCGAGTTCCAGTGGGGAGGTCTAGGTTGGAGATTAACACAAACCATTTCCCTTGGAGGGTGGGGAAGTGCCAGACTGGGTAACCTAGGGAGGAGCGGGAATCATCACCTACGAGCAGGCTGGAGAAAGCCCTGGCTGGGGTGATTACTACGAGGGTGCTCTAGAAGACCCTTGAGATGTCTTCCGCATCTACTCCTCTATGGCTTTCCAATCCAGCGCTTCTATGCCAGTCGCACGGGGGCGTCGGATCATGGACTGGACTTTAGAATTCCAGGTTAACGTTTGTGAGGAGACGCTCCCGGGAAGGACGCCCCCAGCAGCCGGGCTTTCCCGAAACAAAGCAGGAACAGCCCTGTGGCTGTGTGTGCCCATGAGCTACTCCCCGCTCCTGGGCACGTTTGAAATGGACGAATGCGAAGGGTCTGACGGGCCGTGTGCTATGCAGAGTATTAGCACGTGTGGCCCAGACAAGGGGACTAGCTCCGCCTTGCAGAACAAGGCCTGGCAGGAGATGAGGTGCAGCGTGCCTGTGTCTCACCCGTCAGACAGGGAAAGGATGGCTCGGAACGGCTGTGCCACTTCCTCCGCGCCCCAGACAGCGAACCTCTTGGGAAACGCTCAGTAACCGCTTGATGTGGAAGGGACGGAAGGCGTCTGATAATACCAGTCTGCGGCTGGACACCCTGCATTGAGGGACAGAGCCGCTTTGCCAAGAATTCCTGGCAAGATCATTGGTGTCGCTCCCAGATCAGACGGGGGATTCCCCCTCCCAGTTTGAGATGATTTGATCGCCACTACAAATAAACTTTGCATTTCCATTCCTTATGCAAATTCCTAAAGCCGGATTTGCTAGCAGGGCGTCTCGCAGTTCGCAGGTCTCAAACTGGTTGGATATTAGGAACAACTAATTCCCTAGGCGGGTAGGGAAGCCATGGAAGGTGTTAGCCATGGAGGTGGTGGAATCTCCATCCTTAGAAGTTTTTATGTCCGGGCTTGACACAGCCTGAATCTCAGTTCCACGGTGGCCCCTTCCGGCCAGTCTGACAGCATCTGTGTAGCTGGGCCTTTGGGTCCATACGCATCGTATTTGCACTCGCTTAAGGCTCCGTGCAGAGCAGCATCCTGGCATGAGCGTCCATGAGAATTAGGGCCCATGTTTCTAGCCTCGCCGGCAATGTGCACCGATTCTTTCCGGTGCCGACGCTGCTGTAGAGGACACGTAAGAAAGAAAGAGCTCAGCCCTCTGCTTCTATTGTGCTTTCTCTCATTGGACCAGGCCTGGGATAAAGCAATGAGCAGGAAATGGCTGCAAAGAGGACTTGGCCGTCCAACTCGGCAGCAGCCCCACAGGGAGAAGAACTCCGGCGGGGAAGGCACCAGCGCAATGCAGAGGGTTTCTTCCAATCCTTCGGAAAACCTGCAAATCGTGGAACTCCTCCGCGGTCTGTCTCTTCCGGTGCGCTCCTGCCTTGGCAGCAGTAAAGGGAGTCTGCACGCTGAGCTCGGCCGTCTGGTGTCCTTCCTGCTCCCGTCCTCCCTCGCCAGCCTGTGGGAGCGGGGTGCCGAAATGCTCGAACCCTGGCTGGGCGGGAAGCATCTCGCTCCTGCGCAGGGACCCGATCTTGTGTGCTACTGACATCCCCCGAGGGAGACACGAGTCAGGGCAGGCAAGAGACTGTCAATCAGCGGCTTTGGCCCTGTGGTTCCAAACCACGACCTAGTAACTCCGGTCGGGGGGCTGCAACCCTGTTCCTCCAATTTTGCCCACCTCTGATGTAGATGGTGCTGGGTCCTGCCATGAGGGCAGGGGACTGGATTTGATGATCTCTCCAGGTCCCTTCCAGTCCTAGTGTTCCACAATTCTATGGGGTCCAGAGATGTCATTAGAATAGCCCCAAATCTGAACGGCGTTACAAGCGTCTCACACCTCCTGCGGGATCGAGATGCCCTTTGTTCACAGGGTCCTTCCTAGCCGCATGTCACTCTCTCAGTCAATCTCATTATTTTCCTCGATGTTTGTGATTACTACCTACTGCCCATGTCATGGGAGAGTTCTGGTGTACCTAGCAATTCTAGGCTGTCCTTTCACAAGGCACTAGTGTGTGAAATATGTAGACACCCATAGGCCAAAGATTGTGTGTACGGTTGTGTTCAATTCCAACATCTTCAAGAACTAAAACAGTGCAGGAAAATAGAAGTAAATCATTAATGAATATAATATCTCCAAAGTGGCACGACTGGGTTATACGTGATAACCTGTGGAACGCCTTGCCACAGGATGTTGTGAAGACCAGGACTTTAACAGGGTTCCAAAAAGAGCTGGATAAATTCATGGAGGACAGGTCCACCAATGGCTATTCGCCAGCATGGGCAGGGATGGGGTCCTTCATCTCTGTTTTTCAGAGGCTGGGAATGGGCCACAGGAGAGGGATCACTTGATGATTCCCTGCTCTGTTCACTCCCTCTGGGGCACCTGGCACTGGCCACTGTGGGCAGACAGGACCCTGGGCTGGATGGACCTTTGGTCTGACCCAGGCTGGCTGTTCTGCTGCTCTTATCTCAGGGAGAAAGCAGCAGACAGGACTTGGCCTTTAGACTGGTTAGTTGGGGATGTCACAATCTCAGGCAGAGTGTGAGGCCATAAAACCTGGGCTCAGAGGAGAGAGCGCTGGGTCTCCCCAGCCAAAACAGCTCACAGCTGGGAGTCAGAAACCCTAGCGGGGCCCTCGAGGGGCCAGACGAGCAGGCAGCCACACCCGGGATATTCTGGTCTGCGCTTCAGCCTCGGCACGATTCTGTCAAGTAAAAGGTTCGTTTGGCCAAACGACGTCCCCTGATCCCCAAACTACCTTGGACGCGGTGATCTCCCGAGGCCCCTTCCCATTCTAGGGTTCCAGGATCCCGGGATCGTTCCCTGACTCCCTGGCGTCACAAGGGGGAGGGATCTGGAGGCTCGCTGGGTTAGTGGGTAGTACGCGGAGGGGAGTGGCAGGGCTACCTCCCCTCTTATGGTTTTCAGACACTGCCAGACCCGAGTCACCTCTCCCCACAGGGCTCCAAAGGCCTGGAAGTAGGACACAGGTGCTGCCGCCCGACACAGCAGTGATCGTTCCCACCCAGGCGTGGACACCCAGCGCCGTGGTGCCTCGTGCACACTGATTTCAGCAGGGCCAGGAATCCCAGGACATCGGTGAGCCTGGGCCCCGGGGGTCGGCCGCTGAGCAGGGAGCCGAAAGGAAAAGCAGGAGGCAGCTGTTGCGATGCAGAGTCACTTTAATGTGAAAGGGGAGGAGGTGCCGCAAGAGACAGACACGGTGCGGAGCAGAATGGGGGCGTTTCCGGGCTCCAGGAAGGTCTGCGAGGAGCCCCGGTGCCAAGGGGAATGCAGGTCGCCGCAGGAAGCTTCCTTCTGCGCTGCAGCGGGAGCGTTTCAGACCCACGTCCTGTTTGCAGCCATCCGGCCCTTCTGGTCCCCCCGCTCAGATCGAAGGAGACAAAGCGCAGGGCCCAGGCCGGGCTGCTCCTCGGCGCAGGTCCGGCAGCGCGGCGCAAAGCGGGAATGAGCGGGAGGCGGCCCTGGAGAGACTCGAAGGCAGGGGGATGATTCTCATTCACACAAAGGCCCCGACACGGCTCCCTATGCAGCTTCCCAAGGAGCGTGCAGGGCTCTGACCCACCCCACGGCCGCTGCTTGGCTTCCTGGGCCAGCGTGGCCTAACAGGGCCGTCGTGGGACTGAGATTCCCCTCCCCTGGCAATTCCAGGAGAAGCAGAAGAGGACGGAAGGGATCAGCGGGAAGAGGGATGGAGTGCGATCTAGAAATGGGCAGTTTACTCAGGTGCCGAGCACTCTCAGCCCCCAGGGGGAGGCGGGGGCACTCGGCACGCCTCAAAGCCATAGTGCAGGAAGTGGGCCGGTGGGTTTCCTGGGGGGGCCGTGTGCCGGGTCTATTCCTCCACGGCGAAACACGGCCAGCAGTTCCCAGAGCCATACCCACAGCCCCAGCGGTACGGGTAGGGGTAGCAGCATTTGTACTGACGGCGCCAACAGCACTTGTAGGGCCTTGGGTAGCACCAGGGCCTGCAGTAGCCGGACCCTCCGTACCCACAGCAGCCCCCATAAGAGCCGGGGCAATAGCACAATTCGCCGATAACGCTGTCGTCAAAAGTCATCTTTGGCTCTTGGAGTGCACCTGAAACACAGCAAGGGAAAGAGTCATGAGTCCATAGCATGACACTGTGGGAAAAAAAGTCAAACAGGATTCTGGGCTGCGTGAATGGAAGTGTGCTGAGCAAGACACGAGAAGTCATTCTCCCGCTCTGCTCTGCGCTCACTGGGCATCAGTGGGAGTGTTTTGTCCCGTTCTGGGCTCCACATTTCAGGAAAGATGTGGGGAAATTGGAGAGGGTCCAGAGAACATGAGCTATGGAGGAAGACTGAAAGATTTGCGCTTGTGTAGTTTGGAAAGGAGAAGACTGAGAGGGGACATGGTAGCAGTTTTCAAGCATCTAAAAGGTTCTTGCAAGGAGGGAGAAATCTTGTTCTCCTAGGCCTCTGAGGAGAGGACAAGAAGCAATGGGCTTAAACTGCAACCAGGGAGCTTGAGCTTGTACATTAGAATAAATTGCCTACGGAGATTGCTGCCCCCTGTGGTCATTCTCCAGTATAACTCCCTCCCACAAGACCTCTCCCTTTCCATATTTTGAGAAACCATCCAATTCCAGGCACATCCCATTGTCCTGGCACAACCAAACCTGTACCTTGCTTTTCGATATCAGAAGAGGATTCTGCCTACCAAATTTGGTGGTCCTGGCTCTTACCGTTTAGGAGGCGTTCTTGACCAAACAGACTCACAGATGGACAGAGACAGACAGACAGATGGAGACACATTTCAAAAATATAGTAATAGTCAGAGCTGTCAATGGGGATTCCAATTTCCCATCATTTGCTAGGAATCAGAAGAAACATTCATGTTGTTCAGCCTATCCCACCCCTCTCTTCTACAGTGTGAATCCGTTGATGCGTGCAACATCACAGCTTGGAACATACACATCGAAATCGGCATTTATGTTGCTGAGAATCACCGAGACACCGTTCCTGGTTCCGTCCTGAGCTGAAAAGTTAACAGATGAGCCACTCTCAAGAGTAGCGGAGAGATGGGTTCAAACCAGACTTACCCAGTGCGCTGAGCAGAGCAAGTCCAGAGAAGTGGTGAGGAGAGCCCGGAATGGCAGGAGCTTTTATCCAGTTCTCAAATGGCCTGGAGGATCGGAGATGCCCTTTGAGCCAGCCCTCATTAATTACAGAGCACGTTTTATTGGACTGTTTTGATGACTCTTTTTCATTCGAGGTAACTCTTCCCTCGGTCTTTGTAAACAACGAGTTGTCCTGTGGCACCTCAGAGACTAACAACAGATCTGTATTTCCCACCTGTAGCAGTGGGTGTTGCCCATGCAAGCTCACGATCCATCGATACATTTGTTAGTCTCTAAGGTCGCAGAGGACGACTCGCTGTTTACAGTGTTACAGACTAACGTACCTTTGAAAGTCCTCCCTGCTGTCTTCTATCGGATGAGCGTTCCCATGGGCAGGCTCCAATCCCGTCTCCCCGTCATTCCAGGGAGGGCGGGAGGCTGAGTGAGTCTGAAGGAAAGGATGAGGTCCATCTCACACCAGTAGCATGCGCAAGGAACCAGTCTCGTCTTTTACCTCCATGGTGCTGTGCGTTGGGGACACTCCGGTATTGACCGCGGCTGTTTCTTGGAGTCCTTGTCCTGCACTTCCACCCGTGATGCATGCCGGGACCCAGTGCTCGCTGAAATGAATAGTAGGCCACCATGGCATAAGCACGCCACTCTATTTGTCCCAGGCCAGGCAGGCTGGTGGCACAGGGTTTTGTAAAGGCTTGGAGTCACAACCACATCCCCCTCCGTAAGGAGCTAAGGGAGGGGAGATCTTATGGGAATGTAGGGCCCAGAGATCACAGGCAAAGCACAGGAAGATGGAGAAAAGGCACCGTTGGCCAATCAAGAGCTGTCTCTGGAATGGGTGTAGACGCCTCCTCTGACCCGCTGGAGGCCATGTGTCGAGGGTCTATTGCAGGAAGTATTCCACTAGCCAGACTGTGATTCACGGCCGTTCATGGCCTGGCTCGTGAACTGTGCAACGGAGTTTGCTACAATATGAGAAACAAGGGGCTTCGAACAAATACCGACACATTCTGACGTGTGAAACCATGATCTGAATGCGGCCTAGAAATGGGAGCAATGGAAATACGGTGTTGAAGTGACGCTATTACTCCCCGCAAGGGCGTGTCCCAGGAGCAGAAGATTGACATGGCAATCCTACAGCACTTTGCATAGGTGGAACGTTAATGACTGTTTGCGAAGGGCTTGGCGCCCTGGGTTACCACTGATTATCTATGCAAATACACAGAGGTATGTCGTGCTGAAGCTCACCCAAAGTGTCAGTTGTGGACACATCCACACGCCTGCTCCGCTTTATCATGCCATGTGCTGATCTCTGGGTCGAACGTGATTAGACCACATCAAATCATATTGGCCAAGAGTTTTGTTAATAACATGTAATGATTTGAGATTCCTAGTATGCAACTGAGATGGCTCTAATGGTGACAGAGAGTCAGGTGTCTTCTTGGTTTGTTTGGCAAGACCGACCACATATCGTGTCGGTCCACTTTAACTGGGCCTTTCTTGGCCACGGAGATACTCATTTTCCAAAGGAATGCTCCGGATGTAAATTCCATGCGTGTGCACTGGGCGGGTTAAGATTACACATTTCCATGTAGAATGGATTTATTAAGGGCTGAGTGCCAGGACGCCGACGTGTGTTCTTCTGCAAAACCCTCCTCTTACCATCTCCACTCCAACCTCCTTTTTTACCCCCAAACATTGTCCACCTCCCCCAGCAACGCTGGACCCTCCATCTGCTCCATGTACAGTTGCTGAGTTTCCCCTTTAGGTGTCTTGTGTGACGTGCATTGTGACGGATTTCCCCAGTCCAGCGGGTGCTCCGTGTCTTTCTATGGAAACACTTTCTTATGACGGTTCTCAGGAGCCCGCTCATTATAAACCACATTGGGCCTGTGTGACAAGGCAAAAGGGGGTCTTGCTCCTTGTCTTCCTCTTACAATTGTGACAGACGGCTGGCTAGGCCAGAGCTCTTCCAGGGCAGCCTGCCTGAAAAGGCCAATTGTGGCAGCTTAGCCAGCCCAGACCTGAAGGGCCAATGGAAGCAGCTGTGGGCTCAGTAGCCAGAGGGAAGATAAGACAAGCAGAGGAGCCAGGGCAGGAGCCAGGAGCCAGGGTGCGGCTGAGCGGGCTCCCCAGGCAGACGGGGAGGCTGGCTGAGTTTGCTGGAATCCAAAAAGCTTTGTAACTAGAAGGTGGTGGGAAGCCGATAGTTAACGTTCCAGGGGACTGCACCGGGGAGGGTCTCCGGCTGGTTTGTGGACCAGAAGAGGTCCCAGACGAGGGGCCTGAGCCAGGCCCTTGGTACACGTGGTGTCGGGGTGGGATCCGGTGCCAGTGAACATGGTCCTGGCTCAGGCCCCTCGCCCTGGGAGCCCTTCTGGTCCAGAAACCAATCCCTTGCTGTCGGCTCCCACCACCTTCTAGTTACAAAGCCTTTGGGATTCCAGCAAACTCAGCCAGCCTCCCCGTCTGCCTGGGGAGCCCGCTCAGCCGCACCCTGACTCCTGGCTCCCCCCGGCTCCTCTGGCTGCCTTATCTCCCCTCTGGCTACTGCTGCAATTGGTCTTTCCAGCCAGGCTGTCCTGGCAGAGCACTAGATTAGCCAGCCGTCTGTCACATCCCTTCCCCCTTGTGAACCACCAGGTTCGGGCCTGCCCCAGGCCTCTTGGGTCCCCTACCCTGACCCCTCAGCGCCTCCCCCGGCTGAGTGCATAGGGCAGCCTGCCCGTCCTTAACACTCTCCGCCCTTTGGGGTCACTTGTCCCCCTTTTTCTTGGGGTTCCCCCTTCGGGCCGCTCTGGTCCTTGGCAGGGGAGTCCCCTCGGGGCCAATCCCCACTTGTGCCCAAGCCCGCCCTCGGGGCGTCTTCAGAAGGCTCTTTTGTTCCCTCCCCACAAAAATGAGAGTGGAAGGGGCCTGGCCCATATCATTCAGGCCTTGCCCACAGCTCCTCACACCACATGCACCCCCGTTGGGCCCTTCCTCTGATACCGCTTCCACCTGCACTGGGTGATCAGGGTCCCACCCCACTTCGTGCGTCACCCTCTGTGCCTCAGTTTCCCTCATCTCCCCAACCAGGGTTGAGGTCTCCTTTTCTGGGGCAGCTCTGGAGAGCGATTCAATTGTGCCTCCTCTCCCTGGGAGGGGCTAGGGCTACCCATTACCCCGACACACTTCCCATCTGTCTGTTCCCACCGGGTTAGGACACCGCCCTGCTACGTGCCCCTGTTCCTCACACCCGCAGCACCGAGGGCTGCGTTTCTGTCTCCATCGGGGGGGGATGGGTCTCTTGCCTTTCCCTGAGGCTCCTCTCTTGCTCTCCATGGTGGGACGGTCCCAATCCCGACCTACCACCACAGGGTACGGTAGCTGGTCCACTACCCCAACGCGCTTCCCCCGACATCTGCCCCTCACTTCCAGCGGCACCTGGGCTAATGGGCAGGACCTCTTGTCCCCATAGATGCCCTCTAGCATCACCTGTGCACCACGGGCCATCCAGTGTGGCCTCACCAGCCCCTTCCGCACTAACGAGTGGGCTGACGTGGAGTCCATTAGCCCTCGCCGGTCCTGTCTCCCCACCCGTCTCGGGACAGTGAGCAGACTCTGCCTCCGGTCAGGTCCTCCTGCCTGAATCAACCCACACAACCCCACGTACCCCCCAGTCCACACTGCCCGGGGAGTCCCGCTTCCTTTGCCCTGCCCTCCCGCACGGCCAGGAGGTCACAGTGCCGGCCCCTCCAGGCGCTCCTTGGGGCGTCTCCTTCCTCTCCGGCTCTTCCCAGAAAGGGGCTCCTCTGGCTTCCGCCCCAGTTCCCTGTCCCTGTAGGGTCGGCCTTCTCTCCGGGATCCTCCGCCTCGGGGGTACTCCTCCGCCAGCCTGAGCACTGCATCCCCTGTGTCCAGCCGGTGGCCCCTGACCCACACGTGCATGCTCTCCGGCAGGGCTTGTAGCAACTGCTCGAGTGTGAGGGAATCCAGTGTTTCCTGCACTGTCCGTGTCTCCGGCCTCAGCCGGCGGGTTGCCCGGTCTAGTAACTTCTGGTTAGCAAGGCCGGTCTCTTTGCCCGGTGACACGGAACATCCGCTGGACTGGGGAAATCCATCACAATGCACGTCACACAAGACACCTTACGGTAAAACTCAGCAACTGTACATGGAGCAGATGGAGGGTCCAGCGTTGCTGAGGGAGGTGGACAATGTTTGGGGGCAAAGGAGGTTGGAGTGGAGATGGTAAGAGGAGGGTTTTGCAGAAGAACACACGTCGGCATCCTGGCACTCAGCCCTTAATATATCCATTCTACATGGAAATGTGTAATCTCAACCCACCCAGCGCACACGCATGGAATTTACATCCGGAGCATTCCTTTGGAAAATGAGTAGCTCCATGCGCAAAGAAGGCCCAGTTAAAGTAGATCAGCATGTTATGCAGTCGGTCTTTCCAAACAAACCAAGAAGACTCCTGAGTCTCTGTCACCATTAAAGCCATCTCAGTTGCATACTAGGAATCTCAACTCATTACATGTTATTAACAAAACTCTTGACTAATGTCATTTGATGAGGTCTAATCACGTTCCACCCAGAGAGGAGCATGTGGCCTGACAAATCAGAGCAGGCGTATGGATGTCTCCGCAACTGACTCTTTGGGTGAGCTTCAGCGCCACATACCTCTGTGTATTTGCATAGATAATCAGTGGTAACCCAGGGCGCCAAGCCCTTCACAAACAGTCATTAACGTTCCACATACGCAAAGTGCTGTACGATTGCCACGTCAATCTTCTGTTCCTGGGAGATGCCCTTGTGTTGAGTAATAGCGTCACTTCAACACCGTATTCCCATTTCCTCCATTTTTAGACCTCAGTCAGGTCATGGCTTCACACCTCAGAACGTGTCGGTATTTGTTCGAAGCCCCTTGTTTCTTGTCTCATAGCAAATTCCAGTGCACGGTTCTGGAGCCAGGGCCCGAACAGAAATGAATCACAGTCTGGCTGGAGGAATACTTCCTGCAAGAGACCCTAGATACATGGCAGGTCAGAAGAGGCATTCGTCTTCAGCCATTCCACAGACAGCTCTTGCTTGACCAACGGTGCCTTTTGTCCACCTTCCTGTTCTTCGGCTGGGATCTCTGGGCCCTACTTTCCCATAAGATCGCCCTTCTCTTAGCTCCTTACGGAGGGGGATGTGGTTGTGACTCCAAGCCTTTACAAAACCCTGTGCCACCAGCCTGCCCAGCCTGGGACAAATAGAGCAGTGTGCTTATGCCATGGTGGCCTACCATTTACTTCAGCCAGCACTGGGTCCCGGCATGCATCACGGGCGGAAGTGCAGAACACGGGCTCCCAGAAACAGCCGCGGTCAATACCGGAGTGTCCCCAACCCACAGCACCATGGAGGTGAAAGACGAGACTGGATCCTTGCACGTGCTAGTGGCGTGAGATGGACCTCGTCCTTTCCTTCAGACTCACTCAGCCTCCTGTCCTCCCTGGAACGATGGGGAGACGGGATTGGAGCATGTCCATGGGAACGCTCCTCCGATAGAAGACAGCAGAGTGGGCTTTCAAAGGTACGTCTGTAAATAGCGAGTCGTCCTGCGGTATCTTAGAGACTAACAAATGTATCGATCGATCGTGAGCTTGCATGGGCAAAACCCACTGCTATAGGTGGGAAATACAGATCTGTTGTTAGTCTCTGAGGTGCCACGGGATGACTCGTTGTTTACAAAGACCGAGGAAAGAGTTACCTCAAATAAAAAGAGTCATCAAAACAGTCCAATTAAACGTTCTTTGTAATTAATGAGCTCTGGCTCAAAGGGCATCTTCGATCCTCCAGGCCATTTGAGAACTGGATAAAAGCTCCTGCCATTCCAGGCTCTCCTCACCACTTCTCTGGACTTGCTCTGCTCAGCGCACTGGGTAAGTCTGGTTTGAGCCCATCTCTCCGCTACTCTTGAGAGTGGCTCATTTGCTAACTTTTCAGCTCAGGACAGAGCCAGGGACGGTGCCTCGGTGATTCTCAGCAACGTAAATGCCGATTTCGATGTGTTTGTTCCAGGCTGTGATGCTGCAGGCATCAATGAATTCACACTGTAGAAGGGAGGGGTGCGATGTGCTGAACAACATGAGTGTTTCTTCTGATTCCTAGCACATGATGGGAAATTGGAATCCCCGTTGACAGCTCTGAGTATTACTATATCTTTGAAATGTATCTCTGTCTGTCTGTCTGTCTGTCCATCTGTGAGTCTGTTTGGTCAAGACCGCCTCCTCAACAGTAAGAGCCAGGACCACCACATTTGGTAGGCAGCGTCCTCTTCTGATATCATAAAGCAAGGTACAGGTTTGGTTGTGCCAGGAAAATGGGATGTGCCTGGAATTGGATGGTTTCTCATAAAATGGAAAGGCAGGGGTCTTGTAGGAGGGAGTTATACTGGAGAATGACCACAGGGGGCTGCAATATCCGTAGGCAATTTATTCCAGTGTTTCAGCACCCTGACAGGCAGTAAGCTTTTCCTTACGTCCAACCTAAACCTCCCTTGCTGCAGTTTAAGCCCATTGCTTCTTGTCCTGTCCTCAGTGTCACAGGAGAACAACATTTCTCACTCCTAGAGAGAACCTTTTAGATGCTTGAAAACTGCTACCATGTCCCCTCTCGGTCTTCTCCTTTCCAAACTACACAAATGCAAATCTTTCAGTCTTCCTCCATAGCTCATTTTCTCTGGACCCAATTTCTCCACATCGTTCCTAAAATGTGGAGCCCAGAACTGGACAAAACACTCCCACTGATGCCCAGTGAGCGCAGAGTAGAGCGGGAGAATGACTTCTCGTGTCTTGCTCAGCACACTCCCGTTCATGCAGCCTATAATCAGGTTTGTTGTTTTTCCCAGTGTCACGCTGTGGACTCATCACTCTTTCCCTTGCTGTGTTTCAGGAGCACTCCAAGAGCCAAAGATGACTTTTGATGACAGCGTTATCGGTGAATTCTGCTATTGCCCCAGCTCTTGTGGGGGCTGCTACTGCAGGCCGTGGTGCTACCCAAGGCCCTACAAGTGCTGTTGGCGCCGTCAGTACAAATGCTGCTACCCCTACCCGTACCGCTGGGGCTGTGGGTATGGCTCTGGGAACTGCTGGCCGTGAGCCACGTGGAGGAATAGACCCGGCACACGGCCCCCAGGAAACCCACCGGCCCACTTCCTGCACTATGGCTTTGAGGCGTGCCGAGTGCCCCCGCCTCCCCTTGGGGCTGAGAGTGCTCGGCACCTGAGTAAACTGCCCATTTCTAGATCGCACTCCATCCCTCTTCCCGCTGATCCCTTCCGTCCTCTTCTGCTTCTCCTGGAATGGCCAGGGGAAGGGAATCTCAGTCCCACGACGGCCCCGTTAGGCCAGGCTGGCCCAGCAAGCCAAGCAGCAGCCGTGGGGTGGGTCAGAGCCCTGCATGCTCCTTGGGAAGGTGCATACGGATCTGGGTCCGGGGCCTTTGTGTGAATGAGAATCATCCCCCTGCCTTCGAGTCTCTCCAGGGCCGCGTCCCGCTCATTCCCGCTTTGCGCCGTGGTACTGGACGTGTGCCGATGGGCAGCCCGGCCTGGGCCCTGCGCTCTGTCTCCTTCGATCTGAGCGGGGGGACCAGGAGGGCCACATGGCTGCAAACAGGACGTGGGTCTGAAACGCTCCTGCTGCAGCGCAGAAGGAAGCCGCCTGCGGCGACCTGCATTCCCCTTGGCGCCGGGGCTCCTCGCAGACCTTCCTGGAGCCTGGGAAACGCCCCCGTTCTGCTCCGCACCGTGTCTGTCTCTCGCGGCACCTCCTCCCCTTTCACATTAAAGTGACTCTGCATCGCAACAGCTGCCTCCTCCTTTTCCTTTTGGCTCCTTGCTCAGCGGCCGACCCCAATGGCCCAGGCTCACCGATGTCCTGGGATGCCTGGCCCTGCTGAAATCAGTGTGCGCGAGGCACCACGGCGCTGGGTGTCCACGCCCGGGTGGGAACGGTCACTGCTGTGTCGGGCGGCAGCACCTGTGTCCTACTTTCAGGCCTTTGGAGCCCTGTAGGGAGAGCTGACTCGGTCTGGCAGTGTCTGAAAACCGTAAGAGGGGAGATAGCCCTGCCGCTCCCCTCTGTGTAGAATCATAGAATCATAGAGCTGCAAAAAGACCTCAGAAGGTCATCAAGTCCAGGCCCCTGCCCTAGGCAGGACCAATCCCAACTAAATCAACCTGGCCAGGGCCTTGTCAAGCCGAGAGTTAAACATCTCTAGGGATGGAGACTCCACTACTTTCCTAGGGAACCCATCCCAGTGAGTCACTACCCTCCTAGTGAAATAGTTTTTCCTAATATCCAACCTGGACCTCTCCCACCACAACTTGAGCCCATTGCTCCTTGTTCTGCCATCCGTCACTACTGAGAACAGCCTCTCTCCATCCTCTTTGGAACCTCCCTTCAGGAAGTTGAAGGCTGCTATCAAATCCCCCCCTCACTCTTCGCTTCTGCAGACTAAACAGACCCAACTCCCTCAGCCTCTCCTCGTAGGTCATATGCTCCAGCCCCTAATCATTTTGGTTGCCCTCTGCTGGACCCTCTCCAATGCGTCCACATTCTTTTTGTAGTGGGGGCCCCCAGAACTGGACACAATACTCCAGATGTGGCCTCACCAGAGCCGAATAAAGGGGAATAATCACTTCTCCGGATCTGCTGGCAATGCTCCTCTTAATGCAACCTAATATGCCATTAGCCTTCTTGGCTACAAGGGCACACTGTTGACTCATATCCAGCTTCTCATCCACTGTAACCCCCAGGTCCTTTTCTGCAGAACTACTACTTAGCTGGTTGGTCCGCAGCCTGTAACAACGCTTGGGATTCTTCCGTCCCAAGTGCAGGACTCTACACTTGTCCTTGTTGAACCTCATCAGATTTCTTGTGGCCCAATCCTCCAATTTGTCCAAGTCACTCTGGACCCTATCTCTGCCCTCAAGTGTATCTACCTCTCCCCTAGCTTAGTGTCATCTGCAAACTTGCTGAGGGTGCAATCCATCACCTCATCCAGGTCATTAAAAAAGATATTGAAGAAAACCAGTCCTAGAACCGAACCTTGGGGCACTCCGCTAGAAACCGACCGCCATCCTGACATCGAGCCGTTGATCACTACCCGCTGGGCCCGGCCTTCTAGCCAGCTTTCTATCCATCTTACTGTCCATTTATCCAATCCATTCCCTTAACTTGCTGGCAAGAATATTGTGGAGACCATATCAAAAGCCTTGCTAAAGTCAAGGTATATCACATCCACTGACTTTCCCACGCCCACAGAGCCAGTTACCTCATCATAGAAGCTGATCAGATTGGTCAGGCACGACTTGCCCTTTGTGAATCCATGCTGACTATTCCTAATCACTTTCCTCTCTTCCAAGTGCCTCAAAATGGATTCCTTAAGGAGCCCTTCCATGATTTTTCCAGGAACCGAGGTAAGACTGACCGGCCTATAGTTCCCTGGATCGTCCTTCTTCCCTTTTTTGAAGATGGGCACTACATTTGCCTTTTTCCAATCATCCGGGATCTCTCCCGATCTCCACGATTTTTCAAAGATAATGGCTAGAGTATGAGGCGTACCCACTAACCCAGCGAGCCTCCAGATCCCTCCCCCTTGTGACGCCAGGGAGTCAGGAAATGATCCCAGAATCCTGGAATCCTAGAACAGGAAGGGGCCTCGAGAGATCACCGCGTCCAAGGTAGTTTGGGGATCAGGGGACGTCGTTTGGCCAAACAAAGCTTTTACTTGACAGAATCGTGCCGAGGGTGAAGCGCAGACCAGAATATCCCGGGTGTGGCTGCCTGCTCGTCTGGCCCCTCGAGGGCCCCGCTAGGGTTTCTGACACCCAGCTGTGACCTGTTTTGGCTGGGGAGACTCAGCTCTCTCTCGTCTGAGCCCAAGTTTTAAGGCCTCACCCTCTGCCTGAGACTCGTTAGTTGGGGATGGCACAGTGGAAAGGCCAGTTCCTGTCTGCTGCTTTCTCCCTGAGATAAGAACATCAGAGCAGCCAGGCTGGGTCAGACCAAAGGTCCATCCAGCCCAGTGTCCTGTCTGCCCACAGCAGCCAATGCCAGATGCCCCAGAGGGAGTGAACAGAACAGGGAATCATCATGTAATCCCACCCCTGTTGCCCATTCCCAGCCTCTGACAGAGGCGAGGGACACCATCCCTGCCCAGCCTGGCTAATAGCCACTGATGGACCTGTCCTCCATGAATTTATCCATCTCTTTTTGGAACCCTGTTAAAGTCCTGGTCTTCACAACATCCTCTGGCAAGGAGTTCCACAGGTTGACAGGAATAACCCCATGGTGCCACTTTGGAGATGTTACATTGATCAATGATTTACTTCTATTGCCCTGCACTGTTTTAGTTCTTGAAGACGTTAGAGTCAAACACAACCGTACACACAATCCCTGGTACATGAGGGTCCACATATTTCACACTCTGGTGCCTTGTGAAGGGACAGCAAAGAATGCTAGATACACCACAACTCTCACAGGAGATGGGCAATAAAGTAGTAATCACAAACATTGAGAAAAATAATTAGGGCCTTGGAGTGGGGGGAGCGCGCCAATGTTTTTAAGTTAAAAACCCCTTCATAAGGGCAGTAAGGAAAATCTAGGTGCAAAACCGAAATGTTTCCCAACACACCATCTCGATAGCTGCGGAGCAAATCACACTTGCCCTGTTCACAGAGGAGGAGAAGTCAAGAGACACGGTTAAAGAACCCTGAGTCGCGAGTGCTTTTTTTCAGAGAATCTGAGCCGCCTTCTTGCCTGAGGTCTTAATTAGTTAGCAAAAAAGACTTTGCTGCATCCGTCACTCTTGCCATTGAGATAATCGATTTATTCAGCCAACGGTGATTTTTGGCCCCACGTGGTTTGGAGCGCACATGGCACCCGTCAGGTTCCTTGATCTTAAAAGTTTTCTGAGACAAATTCTTTCCCGGTATCATTCTAAGGCAGCCTTCCCAGTTACTGCAGGAAAAAATCGGCACGCTACTCAGAGCTGTATCCATTGTACAATATCTTGTCTTGCAGAAGATTCAACTTGGTCCTTTCAAATTGCACTGATATGAGTCGGTGCGTATTGGGAGCTACGAGTCCTTCTCCCTATCTTAGGAGGAAGGGCACATCTTCCCTCACTTTACCAGTGAGGTGGTAAAGTTTGCGGATGATACCAAACTGTTTAGGATAGTCAAGACAGACGCAGACTGTGAGGGACTCCAAAAAGATCTCACCAAACTGAGTGATTGGGCAACAAATGGCAAATGAAATTTAATGTGGATAAGTGTAAAGTAATGCACATCGGGAAAATAACCCCAACTATAATGCGACAGTATGATGGGGGGCTAATTTGGCTATGACAAATCAGGAAAGAGATCTTGGAGTTATCATGGACAGTTCTCTGAAAACTTCCACACAGTGTGCAGCGGCGGTCAAAAAGGCAAATAGGATGCTAGGAATGATTAAGAAAGGGATAGAAAATAAGACCCAGAATATCTTACTGCCCCTGTATAAAACTATGGTACGCCCACATCTTGAATACTGTGTACAGATGTGGTCTCCTCACCTCAAAAAAGATATTTTGGCCTTGGAAAGGGTTCAGAAAAGGGCAACTAAAATGATTCGGGGTTTGGAACGGGCTTTAAAGAGAAGCTAGATAATTTCATGGAGGTTAGGTCCATAAAAGGCTATTAGCCAGGGGATAGAAATGGTGTCCCTGGCCTCTGTTTGTCAGAGGCTGGAGAAGGATGGCAGGAGACAAATCGCTTGATCATTGTCTTCGGTCCACCCTCTCTGGGGCACCTGGCACTGGCCACTGTCGGCAGACAGGCTACTGGGCTAGATGGACCTTTGGTCTGACCCAGTACTGCCGTTCTTATGTTCTTATCTTGGCCCGGTTCCTTGACATTTCTCCCTGCCATACGGACGGTTTGAGACCTGTGAACTGTGAGACGCCCTGCTAGCAAATCCGGCATTAGGAATTTGACACTAAAAATAAACTTCGCATTTCCATTACTTATACAGTCAAATCATCACAAACTGGGAGGGGGAATCCCCCGTCTGATCTGGGAGCGACACCAATGATCTTGCCAGGAATTCTTGGCAAAGCGGCTCTGTCCCTCAATGCAGGGTGTCCAGCCGCAGACTGGTATTATCAGACGCCTTCCGTCCCTTCCACATCAAGCGGTTACTGAGCGTTTCCCAAGAGGTTCGCTGTCTGGGGCGCGGAGGAAGTGGCACAGCCGTACCTAGCCATCCTTTCCCTGTCTGACGGGTGAGACACAGGCACGCTGCACCTCATCTCCTGCCAGGCCTTGTTCTGCAAGGCGGAGCTAGTCCCCTTGTCTGGGCCACACGTGCTAATACTCTGCATAGCACACGGCCCGTCAGACCCTTCGCATTCGTCCATTTCAAACGTGCCCAGGAGCGGGGAGTAGCTCACGGGCACACACAGCCACGGGGCTGTTCCTGCTTTGTTTCGGGAAGGCCCGGCTGCTGGGGGCATCCTTCCCGGGGGCGTCTCCTCACAAACGTTAACCTGGAATTCTAAAGTCCAGTCCATGATCCGACGCCCCCCGTGCGACTGGCATAGAAGCGCTGGATTGGAAAGCCATAGAGGAGTAGGTGAGGAAGACATCTCAAGGGTCTTCTAGAGCACCCTCGTAGTAATCACCCCAGCCAGGGCTTTCTCCAGCCTGCTCGTAGGTGATGATTCCCGCTCCTCCCTAGGTTACCCAGTCTGGCACTTCCCCACCCTCCAAGGGAAATGGTTTGTGTTAATCTCCAACCTAGACCTCCCCACTGGAACTCGAGCCCATTGCTCCTCGTTCTGCCGTCTGCCCCCCTGAGAACAGCCTCTCTCCAGCCTCTTTGGAACCCCCCTGCAGGGAGCCCAAGGCTGCTACCAAATTCCCCCTCACTCTCCGGCAGGCTCCGCAAGCCCCGTTCCTTCAGCCTCTCCTCATACGTCATGTGCCCCGGCCCCTCCTCATTCCCTTCGTCCTCCCGTTGTCACGCTCCGGTATTGTCACGTTATTGGATTGTGAGGGGAGCAGCCGGGTCACTGCTGCACCCGTGGGGGGGTGTTCGCCCCAAAAGTGGTACAAAGGGGGCCATGTGAGGGGGTCAAACAAAAGCTTACTTTCTTCTGATTCTGTATCTGCTCTTCATATCTCTGTAGAATGTCTGTGTGTGGAGTTAGGGATCTGTACTCGGGATGGAGACTGGAAGTCTCTCTGAATGGGCTTGAGTAATGGGCTAGGAAGGTTTGCCTATGGACATGCTAATGAGCGAAGCGCCAGGGAACAATGGGTCTCTGAAGGCCAAAGACACACCTGGCCGCTGGCCATGTGACTCCCTCCAGCTTGGAAGAAGCCAGGAGGGGGGATAAATAGGCCATGTGGCCGACTCCATGTGGTCTTCAGATCTGCTTCTGACCCCAGATGCGGCCTCGCAAGGGAATCACGAGCCGGGAAGAACTGTGGACCCATCCTGCTATAGGATGTGCAACAAGGACTTTTAAGCCAGCAGCTGTAACATCTCTGCTAGAGCCTGCATCGAGAACTGGGAGATTCGATGCATGTAACGTATGATACTTTAGCGACCTCGCTCTCAGGCTTTTCTTTCTTGTAGTATTAAACCTTTAGATGTTAGATGCTAAAGGATTGGCTCAGCGTGATTTGTGCGTAAGGTCCAGAGTGTAAATTGACCTGGGATCTGTGGCTGGTTTCTTGGAACCAGACAGAACTTGTTCGGGGGTAGGTGGGGTTGGGTTCTAGACCCCCCACCTGTGTATGAGGCCCGGGGCCATCTGGGGCACGGATATTGCTGGGGTGTCAGAGGGGTTTTGCTCGCGAGGCTTCAGGCAGGCAGCTGGAGCGCTCTGTGGGACTGGTTTGTGGCCTGTTTGGGAAGGTCTCCAGTCTGGGGCTGTAAGGAGCCCCGAATTTGAGCAATTCGCCCTGAGCGGACACCCTCAGCTGTGCCCAGACCCGGCCGGATCCGTCACAGGTATGTCCGTCCCCTCTCCCGCAGCGGGGTCCCAAACGTGTCCTTCCTCTGGAGAGAGATTTTCTGCCCTTACAGAGCCGGCCAGCTCAGAACCTGTCACTGTCTGGCCCAGTCGGCCTCTGCTTCTGCCTAGATGAGAGAAAGATTCCTCGTGCGTTCCCGCGCCCCACTCGGAAAGCCGCCCGCGGGGCGAGAACCGCTGTGCCAGTGAGGTGGGTCCTTTCTCCCTCTTTCTTTCCCACAGAGGCCGGAGGAGTTGGGGGACGAGGCCTAAGCAGAGAGTCATTCACAAGGCGATTCAGTCACAACTGTGGTGCGTGTTGTTTGGGGAACAGCTGGAAGAATCCTCCAGGGACCTAAGCATAAAGCAGCCTCTCTCGGGGCGGGGGGGGAGGCTGACCCACAGGAAAATCAGTCAGGGGCTGCAGAGAAAGGAGACGCAGAAAACAAAACAAACAAAGAACAAAAACCCACAAGAACCCACTCACTGAGACGCCCCCGACTGAGACGGACCAGAGTCCCTCCCCACGTTCCCCTCGCACACCACAGCCTGGGCGGCTGGGCTCCTGAATTTAGTGAGCTCCAGCCTTGTGTGGGGGGAGAGAGGTGGGCTGCTCCCCGCCTCAGGTGCCAGACCCAGGCAAGCCAGGGTTGCAGCCGGTCCCTGGGCCTTACGTTCCCCACCCCTCGGTGTGTAGAATGACCGATTAGATACTGTTCCTTCCACTTTGTCTTGGTTCTACGTGACGCTAATGGTTGTCTCAATGAATAGATAGTTAAGGGATGGACAATGAAGGTCCCGGTTGCTGTCTGGCAAAAGTCCATCCCTACCCACCCTGGTTCATAGCCATTGATGGACCTAACTATGCGCTGTGTGAAGCAAAACGTCCTTTTGTTTGTGAACTGTGTGGACCCTCCATGGACCAGGGATTGTGTGTATGGTTGTGTGCCACACCAACATCTTCAAGAACTAAAACAGTGGGGGGCAACTGAAGTAAATCACGGATAAATGTAACACCTCCAGTGTGGCACCACCGGGTTATCCGTGTCAACCTGTGGAACTCCTTGCTGCCCTGCACTGCAGTGAACATTCCCACCCGGGCATGGCCCACCCAGCTGTGTAGTGGCTTGTGCACACTGATTTCAGTGGGGCCAGGCACCCAAGGACATCAGTGAGTCTGAGCCCCGCTGAGCAGGGCAGCGGAAAGGAAAACCAGGAGGCGGCTGTTGCGATGCAGCGTCACTTTAATGCGAAAGGGGAGGAGACACAGTGAGAGACGGACCCGGTATGGAGCAGAACGGGGGCGTTTCCCGGGCTCCAGGAAGGTCTGCGATGCAAAGTGGGAACAAGCGGGACGGGGCCCTGGAGAGACTCAAAGGCAGGGGGATGATTCTCATTCACACAAAGACCCCAACACGGCTCTTTATGCAGCTTCCCAAGGAGAGTGAAGGGCTCTGACCCACCCCACGGCCGCTGCTTGGCTTCCTGGGCCAGCCTGGCCTAACGGGGCTGTCGTGGGACTGAGATTCCTCTCCCCTGGCCATTCCAGGAGAAGCAGAAGAGGACGGAAGGGATCAGCGGGAAGAGGGATGGAGTGCGATCTAGAAATGGGCAGTTTACTCAGGTGCCGAGCACTCTCAGCCCCCAGAGGAAGCCGGGGCACTCGGCACGCCTCAAAGCCATAGTGCAGGAACTGGGCCGGTGGGTTTCCTGGGGGGGCCGTGTGCCGGGTCTATTCCTCAGCGGCGAAACACGGCCAGCAATTCCCAGAGCCATACCCACAGCCCCAGCGGTACGGGTAGGGGTAGCAGCACTTGTACTGACGGCGCCAACAGCACTTGTAGGGCCTTGGGTAGCACCAGGGCCTGCAGTAGCCGGACCCTCCGTACCCACAGCAGCCCCCATAAGAGCCGGGGCAATAGCACAATTCGCCGATAACGCTGTCGTCAAAAGTCATCTTTGGCTCTTGGAGTGCACCTGAAACACAGCAAGGGAAAGAGTGATGAGTCCACAGCGTCACACTGGGAAAAACAGCAAACCCGATTCTGGGCTGCATGAACGGGAGTGCTGTGGGAAAGACACGAGGAGACATTCTCCCGCTCTGCTCTGCACTGATCAGGCCTCAGTGGGAGTCTTGTGTCCAGTTCTGGGCACCACATTTCAGGAATGATGAGAAATTGGAGAGGTTCCGGAGAAGAGCAACAAGAATGATGAAAGTTCTAGAGAACATGACCTAGGAGGGAAGACGGAAAGAACTGGGCGTGTTTGGTTTAGAAAAGAGAAGACTGAGCGGGAGATTAGAGCAACTTTCAAGTATCTAAAAGGGTGTCACAAGGAGGAGGGAAAAAACTTGTTCCCCTTGGCCTCTGAGGACAGGACAAGAAGCAATGGGCTTAAACTGTAGCAAGGGAGGTTTAGGTTGGACATTAGGAAAAGCTTCCTGCCTGTCAGGGTGGTTAAACACTGGAATAAGTTGCCCAGAGGGGTTGTGGAATCTCCATCTCTGGAGATATTTAAGAGCAGGTTGGACAGACACCTGCCAGGGATGGTCCAGACGGTGCTGGGTCCTGCCATGAGGGCAGGGACTGGACTCGATGGCTCTCGAGGTCCCTTCCCCTTCTATTGTCTGTGACACTATAATGTGCCGTGGCCGGCAGAGTAAAGGGTCAAAGCTCAGTTCCTGTTGTCCTGGAGGCCATGGAGAGAGAGAGAACAGGCAAAGAAAGACCAAGACCTGCAGTTCCTGGCCGTGTGATATCTCCCCTTTCCTCCTTCTAGACTCTTCTTCTCCTGTCTCTGCTCCTTCCTCTTAGCCCGTCTGTGCCCGGCTCTCAGGCTCTGCCACTTCTAATGAGACATGTAATCCCACCTACACAGTGTTCCCGTGACGTGTGGCGTGGGCAAAATTCATCGGGTGGGTTCCCCGGTGAGGGTTTTGCCGCAGCATCCTGAGCCCGTCCCTCCTTGCGCCGACTGTAGCACTTTGTGGGGTCAGGCTATCGAGGCAGCGATACTTGCCAAGGACTGAACGAGAAACGTTCTCCTTTCCCTACAATAGAGCGAGGGCCAGAGCTGGAGCTGGGTTTCATCGGCTCGCACTGATTTCAAAGGCTCCATGATAAGTCGCCCTGGCCTGAGACTGGCATCTGCACTGGCTCAGGGCACACGTAGGAACAGTGACATTGTCCTCCTGGCGCAGATCGGTGGCTCACTGAGTCCGTTCCCTGTCCTGAGCAGGGCCAAGTACCGGGTGTTGCCGAATGAAGTGGAAGAACCAGAACCCGGAAATTCCCCTTCATGGAAGAAAATGGAGGGAACGCGTCTCAAACCCCTCGGTGAAAACAGTGCTGCCAGCGTATTAGGACATTGCCCCGGCCTTGCTCAGGTCCTTATCTCAGAAAAGTTTTCAGTGTGCAAGCTGCCTTGAGGGGAGAGGACTGCCCCAGCACGATCTCACCACAGCAGTGTGGGGCCAGGAGAGAAGCACCTGTCCATGGCTGCTCCAGCCACATGTCTTCCGGCTGGGGGACAGACAGACACGCAGACAAATGGACACACAGCCAAACTCTCTGAAATATCTAGTAGAGAGCTGTCCCTTTCTCCTCCCTGCCCCCGGGGTAATAGCCAAATGGGGTACTAGCTGTCCCGGTCCCCATCTCTGGCCCATCGCTGCCTCCTGTGGTCATTCTCTGGGATAACTCACTCCTAAAACCCCCCCTTTCCATTTTATGAGAAACCATCAATTTCAGGCACATCCCATTGCCCTGGCACAACCAAACCTGTACCTTGCTTTACGATATCAGAAGAGGACGCTGCCCACCAAATTTGGTGGTCCTGGCTCTTACCCTGTAAGAGGCATTCTTGGCCAAACAGACTCACAGAGGGACGGACAGACAGAGACACATTTCAAAAATACAGAGTAAGATTCAGAGCTGTCAAAGGGATTTCTAGGAATCACTCATGTTGATCAGCACAGCCCCCCCTTCCTTTCCAAAGCGCAAAGCCGTTGATGCCTGCAGCATCACAGCCTGGAACAAACACATTGAAATCGGCATTTACGTTGCTGAGAATCACCGAGGCACCGTCCCTGGTTCCGTCCTGAACTGAAGAGTTAACAAATGAGCCACCTCAGTAGTAGCGGAGAGATGGGTTCAAACCAGACTTACCCAGTGCGCTGAGCAGAGCAAGTCCAGAGAAGTGGTGAGGAGAGCCCGGAATGGCAGGAGCTTTTATCCAGTTCTCAAATGGCCTGGAGGATCGGAGATGCCCTTTGAGCCGGCCCTCGTTAATTACAGAGCACGTTTTATTGGACTGTTTTGATGACTCTTTTTCATTTGAGGTAACTCTTTCCTCGGTCTTTGTAAACAACGAGTCGTCCTGTGGCACCTCAGAGACTAACAACAGATCTATGGGCACGTCTAGACTACATGGCTCCGTCGACAGAGACATGTAGATTAGGGGTTATAGGCAAAGGGAAATGAAGTGGCGATTTAAATAATCGCCGCTTCATTTAAATTAAAATGGCACAGCGCTGTAGTCTGGCCGCTCCGCAGTCGACATCAAAGGCATATGTCGACCTCCCCATTATGCCTCGTGGGACAAATGTCCATGCAAGCTCACGATCTATTGATACATTTGTGATAGAAATGCAGCCATGTTAGTCTGGTCTAGCTGAAACAAAAGACAGGACTATGCAGCACTTTAAAGACTAACAAGATGGTTTATTAGGTGGTGAGCTTTCGTGGGCCAGACCCACTTCCTCAGATCAAATTGTGGAAGAAAATTGGCACGACCATATATACCAAAGGGATACAATCAAAAAAAAGTGAACACATATAAACTGTCAAATCAGATTTAAGAACAGAGGAGGAGTGAGAGGGGAAGGTTAGTGTCTATGAGGTAATGACATTAGGGGTGCTAATTGGGGAAGCTATCTTTGTAATCGGTGAGATAATTAGCATCTTTGTTGAGACCCATACGTAAAGTGTCAAATTTAAGCATGAATGACAGTTCTGAGGCTTCTCTTTGAACTCTGGAGTTAAAATCTGTTAGAAGTAATATGCATGTTTTAAGGTCATTGAGAGAATGGTCAGTCTGGTTGAAATGGCAAGCAACAGTTTTCTCTTTATGTGCACATAAAACAGACATCGGGCTCTCTCACAGACAGAAAACTGTTGCTTGCCATTTAAACCTGATTCGTCAATTTTATATGTGTTCACTTTTTTTTGATTGTATCCCTTTGGTATTTATGGTCTTGCCAATTTTCTTCCACAATTTGATCTGAGGAAGTGGGTCTGGCCCACGAAAGCTCATCACCTAATAAACCATCTTGTTAGTCTTTAAAGTGCTGCATAGTCCTGTCTTTTGTTTTATCGGTACATTTGTTAGTCTCTAAGGTTGCACAGGACGACTCGCTGTTTACAGTGTTACAGACTAACCTACCTTTGGAAGTCTACCCTGCTGTCTTCTATCGGATGAGCGTACCCATGGACACGCTCCAATCCCGTCTCCCCGTCATTCCAGGGAGGGCGGGAGGCTGAGTGAGTCTGAAGGAAAGGACGAGGTCCATCTCACACCAGTAGCATGCGGAAGGATCCAGTCTCATCTTTCACCTCCATGGTGCTGTGGGTTCAGGACACTCCGGTATTGACCGTGGCTGTTTCTGGGAGCCCGGATTCTGCACTTCCGCCCGTGATGCATGGCGGGACCCAGTGCTCACTGAAATGAATGGTAGGCCAACATGGCATAAGCACGCTGCTCTATTTGTCCCAGGCCAGGCAGGCTGGTGGCACAGGGTTTTGTAAAGGCTTGGAGTCACAACCACATCCCCCTCCGTAAGGAGCTAAGAGAGGGGAGATCTTATGGGAATGTAGGGCCCAGAGATCCCAGCCGAAGCACAGGAAGCTGGAGAAAAGGCACCGTTGGCCAAGCAAGAGCTGTCTATGGAATCGGTTTAGATGTACACCTCCTCTGAACCGCAGGAGACTATGTGTCGAGGGTCTCTTGCAGGAAGTATTCCACTGGCCAGCCAATGATTCACGGCAGTTCATGGCCTGGCTCATGAACCGTTCACTGGAATTTGCTATGATACAAGAAACAAGGGGCTTCAAACAAACACTGACATGTTCGGAGGTGTGACACCATGACCTGAGTGAGGCCTAGAAATGGGGGAAATGGGAATACGGTGTTGAAGTGACGCTATTACTCAACACAAGGGCGTCTCCCAGGAGCAGAAGACTGACATGGCAATCCTACAGCACTTTGCATAGGTGGAACGTTAATGACTGTTTGCGAAGGGCTTGGCTCCCTGCGTTACCACTTGCCACCCAACACAAGTGCTATTGCCCTGATTTTCTATGCAAATACACAGAGGTATGTCGCGCTGAAGCTCACCCAAAGAGTCAGTTGCGGAGACATCCACATGCCTGCTCCACTTTATCAGGCCACGTGCTGCTCTCTGGGTCGAACGTGATTAGACCACATCAAATGACATTGGTTAAGCGTTTTGTTAATAACATGTAATGAGTTGAGATTGCTAATATGCAACTGACAAGGCTGTAATGGTGAGAGCCTCAGGCATCTTCTTGGTTTGTGTGGCAAGACCTACTACATAACGTGCTGATCCACTTTAACTGGGCCTTCCTTGCACACGGAGATACTCATTTTCCAAAGGAATGCTCCGGATGTAAATTCCATGCGTGTGCTGGGCGGGTTGAGATTACACATTTCCATGTAGAATGGATATATTAAGGGCTGAGTGCCAGGACGCCGACGTGCGTTCTTCTGCAAAACCCTCGTCTTACCATCTCCACTCCAACCTCCTTTGCCCCCAAACATTGTCCACCTCCCCCAGCAACGCTGGACCCTCCATCTGCTCCATGTACAGTTGCTGAATTTGCTCTTAAGGTGTCTTGTGTGACGTGCATTGTGACGGATTTCCCCAGTCCAGCGGGTGCTCCGTGTCTTTCTATGGAAACACTTTCTTATGACGGTTCTCAGTAGCCCGCTCATTATAAACCACATTGGGCCTGTGTGACAAGGTAAAAGTGGGTCTTGCTCCTTGTCTTCCTCTTACAATGTTGATCAGCGATAATCATAGAGAATAAGACAGGGAATATCTCATTGCTTCTAAAGATAACCTTGGTGTGCCCACATCTTGAATACTGCGTACAGATGTGGTCGTCTCATCTCAAAAAGATCTATTGGCATTAGAAAAGATTCTGAAAAGGTCAACAAAAATTATTTTAGTTTGGAATGAGTTCCATGAGAACAGAGATTAAAAAGACTAGGACTTTTCAGCTTAGAAAAGAGGAGATTAAGGGTATGTCTAGACTGTGGGGGGGAGGGTTCCAGATATCAGAGGTATCCTGGAAAACCCCCGTCGCGTCCAGGGAACGCATTTGCTCTTCTGCTTTTTTTCTTGGAAAAGCATACGCGCTCTTTCGACCCATCTCAGGGCCAAATGGTGGAAAAGCCTCCTTCGAGAAAAAAAAAAGCGGAAAAAGGCACACAAAATGCAGAACGCATTTTGCGTTCCTTTTCCCACAAAAACGTTGTAGTCTAGATGTAGCTTAAGGGGCGCTAGGATAGAGGTCTATTAAATCATGACTGGTGTGGAAAAAGTGAATAAGGAAAAGTTATTTAATTGCTTCCACAACACAAGACCTAGGGGTCACCAAATGAAATTAATAGGCGGCAGGTTTAAAACAAACAAAAGGAAGTTTTCTTCGCACAGTGCATAGTCAACCTGTGGAACTCCTTGCCAGAGGATGTGGTGAAGACCAGGACTTTAACAGGGTTCAAAAAAAAGCTAGATAGATGCATGGAGGTTAGGTCCATCAATGGCTATTAGCCAGGGTGGGTAGTGATGGAGTTTTAGCAGACAGCAATCTGAAACTTCATTGTACATCTCTTACTTGTCTATTCATTTGGACAACCATTAACTTCACTATGAAGAAGACAAAGCGGATCAAAACAGCCATGGACACCATGGTGAGATCTGAGATCAAAACTGCCGTGGTGAGATCGTGCTGGGGCAGTCCTCTCCCCTCAAGGCAGCTTGCACACTGAAAACTTTTCTGAGATAAGGACCCAAGCAAGGCCAGGGCAATGTCCTAATACGCGGGCAGTGCTGTTTTCACTGAAGGGTTTGAGACGCGTCCCCTCCACTTTCTTCCACGAAGGGGAATTTCCGGGTTCTTCCACTTCATTCGGCAGCATCTGGCACTCGGCCCTGCTCAGGACAGGGAACGGTGAGCCAAGTAACAAAGAAAGCTTAGTCCTCTGCAGCCATTTTCTGCTCATTGCTTTATCCCAGGCCTGGTCGAATGAGACAAAGCAGAAGAGAAGCAAAGAGGACTTGGCCGACCAACTCTGCAGCAGCCCCACAGGGAGAAGAACTCCGGCGGGGAAGGCACCGGCGCGATGCAGCGGGTTTGTTCCAATCCTTCGGGAGAACCTGCAAATCGTGGATCTCCTCCGCGTTCTGTCTGTTCCGGTGCGCTCCTGCCTTGGCAGCAGTAAAGGGAGTCTGCACGCTGAGCTCGGCCGTCTGGTGTCCTTCCTGCTCCCGTCCTCCCTCGCCAGCCTGTGGGAGCGGGGTGCCGAAATGCTCGAACCCTGGCTGGGCGGGAAGCATCTCGCTCCTGCGCAGGGACCCGGGCTTGTGTACTACTGACATCCCCGGAGGGAGACGAGAATCTGGGCAGGCAAGAGACTGTCAATCAGCAGCTATTGCCCTGTGGTCCCGAACCACGACCTAGTAACTCCCATCGGGGGTTGCTATCCCTGCTCACGAGTGAACATCCAAAGACCCTGTTCCTCCAATTCCCTCCTGTAGTCCTGAGCTCACAGAGCGGCCCTGGGCCTCCCCCACCATCCAACGGGCTTGCGACGTAAGTGTGTGAAATCAGAGGCACACTGGAGGTGTGGCCCTGGTTTGTAGCCTTGCTTGGAGGGGGGGAAAGGAATCCCACCGCTGACACCAGCCCTGCAATTACGCGTGTGAGCCGTGCATTCAGCTCTCACAACACACCAAATTCCAAAGGAAAAGAGATTTCTTAGGGGAGGTTGGTGGGACACGAGGAAGGGGACGTTTACGGATGGCGGGTCATTGAGCAAATCTGGAGTAAGAACACTCTGCTGGTAGAGAAACTGAAAGGAAATCGGGAGCATCTACACAACACTTATTCTGAAATAGAGTACTCCTCCTCCGACTTCCCTTACTCCTTGGACATTGAGGGACACAGGAGTCAGAGTAAGATGTCCTCCAGCTTCACAGTATTTCGACATTATTTCGAAATCATTGCCAGCACGGTAGACACAGTTATTTTGAAATAATGTTGCTGTGTAGACACACCCCCAGAGGGGTGGACCTGCTAGTGAGCTGGCCCTTTGTGTTCCTTTTCAATTCAACGTTACTGCTCTTGAGGTAACCTCAGACCTTGAGCATCACTGATCAATTGGCTTCATTAGCCCGACAGTTCCTTAATCCCCAGCAAGCAGCGAATACCGACTCCCGCGTGGGAGACGCCCTATTTCACTCGGCATTCTCCGTTGGGGAGATTCTTATGCTTGCGTGGGCCCCAGGGACAGGGCCATTCCGACCCTGGTCACAAGCTCAGGAAGCGTGTTCTCCGTTCAGGCACCAAAGAAGTGGAAACTGCCCCATGGAGGCTTCCCCTTCACCAGTTTTGACCCTGCCAAGGACCCATGTGGTCGAGCATCGTGTCCCTGACAGTGCCCAAGAACAGCTGCTTCCCAGCCAGGCACAAGAAACCCTGCCAAGAGCAGATGCTGGATCACGCCCTGAGGAGAAATTTCTGACTAATTCCCTGTAATGGCTCAGCCCTCATGTCCATGACTGGCTGATGCCCTGAGGCAGGAAAGTTTCTATCCCTGACACACAAGCGGAGTGCGTCTGTCTCAGGCAACCACTGCCCCGGCGTACCGCACACACCCCGGGGGCTGGAGTGCCCAGGGCTCGCCCCATCTTTGGTGCCCCAAAGCAGAGGGCAGAGGGAAGAGCAGGTGGAAAGCAAGAGCATTTCAGGCCTGGGAGTCTGTGGACACAGCCTGGCACTATCCACCATTGTGCATGTCATCCAGCCCTCCTGGAGAACCAACCCCCGGGGAAGCGGGGCCAAAAGCCACCGCGGGCCCTGTAGCAAAGTGTGGGGGAGGCCGACTCCATGCCCCAGGACCCAGGGTGGAAGGGGCAGGGCCAAGGTCAGATGCACCCCCCCTCCCCAGCCTCCAGGAACCCCAGAGCCATGCTCTAGCACTACCACAGCAATTCTAAGGGGCTGGGAGTTAGTTGCCTGTGGATACCAGGAGCTCAAGGAACTTTGAATCCCCAGACCCCAGGGGAATTGCCCCTTTTGCCCCCCACCCCAGCAGCAACCCTGAGACCTCTGTGCTTGCCTCCTGAAGAGAGTCCAGTCCCCATGAGCCACCCCTTGTGGCCAGGCACGGCCTCACTGCTTTTCCCATAGAGGAGAGGCCCTGCTAGTGGCCCTCCAGTGGGGTCAGCGCGACTCTCCTCCACCCCTTCCGCAGTCCCCATTGCCCCAATCTAGATGCCCAAGAACCGTCTGCCCCTTTAACGGTGAGCCTGGAGCTCACAAACAGAACCGAGTCCCAGTTAGTATCTCTGCACCCGAAAGAGCGGCCAGACTGGCCCATCCAGCCCAGGGTCCTGTCTGCCCACAGTGGCCGATGCCAGGTGCCCCAGAGGGAGTGAACAAAACAGGGGAGTAATGGTAGTTCGAATCAGGAGCTTTAATTCAAACTACCTAGTCTGTGCCGCATGTAGCCGCGGGCAGGTAGTTCGAACTACGGGGCATTTAAAAATGGCGGCGCCCAGGAACATGCAAATAAAGCCCGGGATATTTTAATCCCGGGCTTCATTTGCAAGTTCGAATGACTACATTAGCCACCCTAGTTCGAACTAGGGTGGCAGTGTAGACATACCCACATACCTCGAGTGCAGGCTCCTAGGGGCAGGGACCATGTACTTGTCCTGTGTTTGTACAGCCCCAAATGCCAGGAGGTCCAGATGAGGGCTCCTAGGTGCTATCCTAATACAGGGACTAGGCTGGGGAAAGTTACATTTAATGAGGGACTAGGCTGAGGAAAGTTACATTTAATGAGGGACTAGGCTGGGGAAAGATACATTTAATGAGGGAACAGGCTGAGGAAAGATACATTTAATGTCTACTTACTGGAGTCCAAAAGTCCCTTTCTCTATCTGGAGGTGGTTATGAACCGAAAGGGCAGTTCATGCAGAATCGCACATGCACAGGCGATGGATTCCAGCCGTTGGGGGGTGACTTTCTACCAGACATGGGCCTCCCTTGTGTCTTCATCAAAATTCCTTCGATGGTTTATGGAGCCGCTGAGAGGGAGCGAAGTTGGGACGTGAGCGCCAGAGGGCCAGGAGGCCAGGCGGGGGGTATTTCAGGAAGCCACGAGGGAGAGATCTGTGGGGCGGATGGGAGGGCGTGTGACAGGGGCTAGTGCTCTGGGCAGGGAGCAGAGGGGAAGGCTGGAAGAGCTGGGAGGAAGGATAGGGGATACTTTGCTAACAGCCCACCACCAGCTCTGCTCACGGGCGACCTCGTTACCGAGTGATTATGAGCTTCTCCCAATGGTGCCTGTCCCTCCAGTTATGAAAAGCAGATGGCTGATACATAGACCGCGCTGAGACAGCTAAATAACCCAATTGTCCTTAGGCACCGAATGGCTGTTTTGAAGCAGGAGATTATTTTTTCTTCCCGGACACGCGTGGGTGAATGTGAGCTGTCGCAATCCTGTGGCCGACAGCCCGTTTCCCCCACGTCAGAGATATTGCCCAGAAAAGCCCAGAGATTTCATTGCCAGGCCAGTATGTTCAGAGTTCTCGTCTGCTCTCCAGCTGGGCGCGGTGCCAGCTGCAAGGGCCAAAGGAAAACTCTGAAGTGCACGTAGAGATCTGCACGGCGGCAGAACCGTTGACTCCACACGGCTCCTCTGTGACACAAGGCAGAGCTCTCATTCGGGCGCCGCCGGTCATTCTGAAGTAGCGCAGCTGTGCAGACAGACCCTTCGGGCCCACAGGCAGGAAGCCATGTCCTCACGTTCACACTGGGAGACACTGGGATTGAAACGCGCCCTTTGCAGACACCTTCGTGGTTTTCTCAGACCAGGTTCTCCATCCCTGGCAGCCCCCTCGTGTCTTGCTGCAGAGACGTGTCATAGCCCTCTGGACATAGCTTTTGCCCTCTACTATGGGACAGTTCATATGGCCACATTCCGTGCAGCACAAACACAAGACTTTCAGTTTTGCCCCCACAACGATCAGTCGAATCCAGTCGCAAGTCCCTTTCAGTAGCCGAGAGCAGCCGCTTCAGACCAAGGGGCAAGAAACCCAGCAGAAGGCAGGTGTGGGAGAACCTGCCCCTAGGGAAAGTTTCTGGCCAATTTCTATTCATTACTCAAACTCAGGAGGGATTTGCCCAAGTCCACACAGTGAGGCAGTGGCAGGACTGAGATTAAAACTCACACCCTCTCAGACGTGTGACAAAGCAGCTTGCTTTGTCGACAGAACTAGATGTATGTAGTCTAGACGCTCTTTGTCGACAGAAGCTTTGCCGACAGTATCTGTCGACAAAACTTCTGTCAACAAAAGCCTGTAGTCTAGATGTACCCTTGGTGTCCAGAGAAGACAAAGAGTGCAAAGAACTGGGAACGGAGTCATGGACGCCCCGAGTCGGTGTTGTTTGGGGGTGTTGCTGTAGCCGTGCTGGTCCCCAAGTGTGAGAGAAGGGGGGAGATAATATCTCGAGCTCTACGGAGACTCGGATTCGCTTTTCCAGACCTGAAGTCGAGTCCAGTGAGGCACAGAAGCTTGTCACTTTCGCCAGCAGAAATGGGTCCAGTAAAAGATATTGCCTCTCCCGCCTTGTCTCCCTTCTGTGCGTACTGGGAATGCTGCCATCATTTTCTCTCTGCCTGTGGAAGCAGGAACAACCGTCCTCTCCATCACAGCTCAGATTCCGGCCACCACTTCCTCCAGACACATGTTTGTCACCCGCTGTCTCTCGTTCCTGATGGAACAGGAGACAACGGTGTAGGGTTCAAAGCGGGAGGCACCTTAACCACAGGATCCCAGAGAAACTGAGGCTGAAATCCACCTTGCCCATGCTCCCATGCTGAACAAAGTCTTTATGCCAGGGGCAGGGAACCTCAGACCTGGGAGCCGGCTTGCCTGGATCCAGCCCCTGAGGCTCAGCCCCCACTTTCCATCACCGCTGCCACCGCTGGAGCACAAAATCTCAATTGTGTGTGGCCCCCAACTGATTTTTTTGTGGGTCATTGGGCCCTGGCCCCAAAAAGGTTCCCCACCATGTCCTTAACGCCCCGGACAAAATCTTTCACGATTTGCATGGGCAGAATTCCCGTTTGCCATCTGGCTCCCAGCTCCCAGGGCTAGACGGGGAGGACGACGCGATAAAGGAAATGCCACTCAGGGCTAAGGCGCTGTGGGAGCTAGAAAGCTGCAGATCACGTCGGGCGCACTGCTTGTTACAACGAGGATCCTGAAGCATTTGGCCGGCCTCCTGACTTAGAACATGTACGTCCGTCTGCCTTGGGTTTGAGAGCTAGCGTTCTCTGTCCACGCACGAGCAGTCGTGTTTCCCCAGTGCAGTGTCTCCTATCCTGTCCCAGCGCCTGAGAGAGGCCAAGCAAAAAGCGTAAGAAAAAGCAAAGCAATTGGTTACACACTGGCACCCTCTACTGGGCACTGATGGGAGCAGCACAGACACTGAGAGCTGAAAGCTACTAGGAAGTGAAAGGTTTCCCATCCTATCTAGAAGGTGGGTGCATAACCGTCTGGGCAACTGTTCTCAGAGAGTCGTTATTAATGGTCACAGTCATGCTGGACGGGCAGGACAAGTGGGGTTCCGCAGGGTCTGTTTTGGGACTGGTTCTGTTCAATATCTTCATCAACGATTTAGATGATGGCATAGAGAGGACGTTTATTAAGTTTGCAGATGATCCCAGGCTGCGCGGGGTTGCGAGTGCTTTGGAGGGTAGGGTCATAATTCAAAATGATCTGGACACACTGGAGAAATGGTCTGAGGTAAAGAGGATGAAGTTTAATAAGGACAAATACAAAGCACTCCACTTAGGAAGGAACAATCCGTGTCACACACACAGAATGGGAAGCGACGGTCTGGGAAGGAGTACGGCAGAAAGGGATCTAGGGGTCAGAGTGGACCACAAGCTGAATATGAGTCAGCAGTGTGATGCTGTTGCAAAAAAAGCAAACATGATTCTGGGATGCATTAACAAGAATGTTGTGAGCAAGACACGAGAAGTCATTCTTCCACTCTGCTCTGCGCTGATAAGGCCTCAGTTGGAGGATTGTGTCCAGTTCTGGGCACCACATTTCAGGAAAGATGCGGAGAAATTGGAGAAGGTCCAGAAAAGCGCAACAAGAATGTTTAAAGATCCAGAGAACATGAGCCATGAGGGAAGACTGAAAGAATTGGGCTTGTTTTGTTTGGAAAAGAGAAGACAGAGAGGGGACATAATAGCAATTGTCAAGTATCTAAAAGGGTGTTACAAGGTGCAGGGAGAAAAATTGTTCTCCCTGGCCTCTGCTAATGGGACAAGAAGCAATGGGCTTAAACTGCAGCAAGGGAGGTTTAGGTTGGACATTAGGAAACACTTCCTATCTGTCAGGTTGGTTAGACACTGGAATACATTGCCTAGGGGGCTTGTGGAATCTCCATCACTGGAGATATTTAGGAACTATTTAGAAAAGCTAAACATACACAAATCCGTGGGTCCAGACTTAATGCATCCGAGGGTACTGAGGGAGTTGGCAAATGTCATTGAGGAGCCTTTGGCCATTATCTTTGAAAAGTCGTGGAGATCGGGAGAGATCCCGGATGATTGGAAAAAGGCAAATGTAGTGCCCATCTTCAAAAAAGGGAAGAAGGACGATCCAGGGAACTATAGGCGGTCAGTCTTCCCTCGGTTCCTGGAAAAATCATGGAAGGGATCCTTAAGGAATTCATTTTGAGGCACTTGGAAGAGAGGAAAGTGATTAGGAATAGTCAGCATGGATTCACAAAGGGCAAGTCGTGCCTGACCAATCTGATTAGCTTCTATGATGAGGTAACTGGCTCTGTGGACATGGGAAAGTCAGTGGATGTGATATACCTTGACTTTAGCAAGGATTTTGATACGGTCTCTCATAATATTCTTGCCAGCAAGTTAAGGGAATGTGGATTAGGTAAATGGACGGTAAGATGGATAGAAAGCTGGCTAGAAGGCCGGGCCCAGCGGGCAGTGATCAACGGCTCAATGTCAGGATGGCGGTCAGTTTCTAGCGGAGTGCCCCAAGGTTCGGTTCTAGGACCAGTTTTGTTCAATATCTTTATTAATGACCTGGATGAGGAGATGGATTGCACCTCAGCAAGTTTGCAGATGACACTAAGCTAGGGAGAGTAGATACACTTGAGGGCAGAGATAGGGTCCAGAGCGACTTAGACAAATTGGAGGATTGGGCCACAAGAAATCTGATGAGGTTCAACAAGGACAAGTGCAGAGTCCTGCACTTGGGACGGAAGAATCCCAAGCATAGTTACAGGCTGGGGACCAACCAGCTAAGTAGTAGTTCTGCAGAAAAGGACCTGGGGGTTACAGTGGAGGAGAAGCTGGATATGAGTCAACAGGGGGCCCTTGTAGCCAAGAAGGCTAATGGCATATTAGGTTGCATTAAGAGGAGCATTGCCAGTGGATCCAGAGATGTCATTATTCCCCTTTATTTGGCTTTGGTGAGGCCACATCTGGAGTATTGTGTCCAGTTCTGGACCCCCCACTACAAAAAGAATGTGGATTGGAGAGGGTCCAGCGGAGGGCAACCAAAATGATTAGGGGGCTGGAGCATATGACCTATGAGGAGCGGCTGAGGGAGTTGGGTCTGTTTAGTCTGCAGAAGCAAAGAGTGAGGGGGGATTTGATAGCAGCCTTCAACTTCCTGAAGGGAGCTTCCAAAGAGGCTGGAGAAAGGCTGTTCACAGTGGTGACAGATGGCAGAACAAGGAGCAATGGTCTCAAGTTGCGGTGGGAGAGGTCCAGGTTGGATATTAGGAAAAACTATTTCACTAGGAGAGTGGTGAAGCACTGGAATGGGTTACCTAGGGAAGTAGTGGAGTCTCCATCCCTAGAGGTGTTTAAGTCTCGGCTTGACAAAGCCCTGGCCGGGTTGATTTAGTTGGGATTGGTCCTGCCTAGAGCAGGGGAGCTGGACTTGATGACCTTCTGAGGTCTTTTCCAGCTCTATGATTCTATGATTCTATGATATTTAAGAGCAGGTTAGACAGACACCTGTCAGGGGTTGGTCTACTCTAGATGGTGCTTGGTCCTGCCGTGAGGATGATGCTGTTAGACTCCATGACCTCTTGAGGTCCCTTCCAGTTCTAGCATTCTGTGATTCTATCTCCCTGCTGTCTGTTGCTGGTAAGATCCTGGCCCACATCCTCTGCAATCAGCTGGCGTTACATGTGTTCACAAACACATCACTCCTGAAAATCAGTGTGGACTTCCTGCTGGCCAAGGCACTGCCAGCAGAGCCAGGCAGATACAAGAAAAACGTAGAGAGCAACATCCAGAGTCCTATGTGATTGTCATGGAACTGAGCAAGGCATTCGACAAGGTCAACAGAAACAAGCTTTGGAAGGACCTTGGGTGAATCGACTGTCCTGAGAACGTATCCGTACAGTTCTGTCCATTCAATGGGCAGGCTGGCTTTTGTCCTTAATAACAGTGAGACACCAAATGGCACACAGCAAGGATGTGTCCTTCCACCTCTCCTGGTCAGCCTCTGCTTTTGGATGATGCTGTTAGTTGCTTTCAAGGACTGCACACTGGGCATCCCTAGCCAGTGCCAAATACGCGCCAGCATTTTCAATCTCTGAAGACTTCAGGCTCGTGCCAAAGTGTTCACCACAACTAGCCATGAGGTGCTGTTCACTGGTAATGCTGTGTTGTTGGCTCATTCAAGTGCAGGAACTGTTGATCATTTCACTACTTCTGCTCCCCGGTTTGGACTCACGGAGAGCCTCAAGATGATAGAGGTCATGTCCCAGTCTGTTTGGAAAGAGCATAGAGCGCCAGTGATTGCTGCTGCTGCTATTGGCCATACGACAATCGGGAAGTTTCATACCTTGGAAGAGTATCACTCTCCAGCATAAACACTATAGCTCAGTGGTTTGTGCACTAGCCTGTTAAACCCAGGGTTGTGAGTTCAATTCTTGAGGGGGGCCACTTAAGGATCTGGGGGCAAATCTGTCAGGGATGGTACTTGGTCCTCCTGTGAGGGCAGGGGAATGGACTTGATGACCTCTCAAGGTCCTTTCCAGTTCTATGGGATAAACAGGGCATATCTGCCTGACTAGCCAAAGCTGGCACTGCCTTCAGAAGATTGGTCAAATGCTTATTGATGACCCTGGTGTTAAACTTCATACAAAGGAAACAGGCAGTTGTCCTGAATATCCCAAGGTGTGGCTCTGAGTCACATACCACCACCATGGTTTGAAACTTGAATGCTTCCTTGGGAAGATTGCCCATGGAATTGGTGGGACAGAATTCCTAACCTGGAGGTCTTTAAGCTGTGTGGGCAGAAGTATTGCTTCCATGGCCATGATGCCAAACAGGTAGGATGGATGATACATGGCTTTTAATGATGGTCTTCTACTGCCAGTGTGTTCACAGAAAGCACTCCACTGGTACTCAGTATAAGTGGTATAAAGATATCTTAAAAGGCCCAATGAGAAGTCATGTGGCCCAACTCATAGTGACCTGAAAATCATAGCTCAGGACAGACTGTACTGGTAGCAAACTACCATACAAGCTCTCAGCCACTTGGAGTGGCAACAGCTGCAGAAATGACTAGAAAAGTGTAGGATCTGGAAAGAATGTACAACACCCACAGACAGTGGATTTCTATGTGACATCTGTAACCGGATTTGCTGATCTAAGATTGGCTTAGTCACTCACCAACAATCATAGCAGATGAGATCCTTCGATCGAAGGCTTAGTCCAGACATACACGCCATTATTTTAACGATTGATGAAGATATTGAACAGAACCGGCCCCAAAACTGATCCCTGTAGAACCCCACTTGTTATGCCCTTCCAGCATGACTGTGAACTGTTAATAATGACTCTGAGAATGTTTAGCCAACCAGTTATGCACCCACCTTACAGTAGCCCCATCTACACTGTGGTTCCCTAGTTTATTGATAAAAACATCAAGCGAGACTGTATCAAATGCTTTACTAAAGTCTAGGTATACCACATCTACCACTTCCCCCTTATCCACAAGGCTTCTTATCCTACCAAAGAAAGTTATCAGATTGGTTTGACATGACTTTTTCTTTATTAATCCATGCTGGCTGCTACCTATCACCTTATTAACTTCCAGAAGTTTTCCTTAATTATTCCTTAATGGGTTCCTTAATTATTTGCTGCAGTATCTTTCCTGGCACAGAAGTTAAGCTGACTGGCCTGTAGTTTCCTGGGTTGTTGTTATTTCCCTTTTTATACACAGGCACTAGATTTGCCCTTTTCCAGTCTTCTTGAATCTCTCTCTTCTTCCATGACTTTTCATTCCTTCCCTGGCCTGGGGACCATGAATTGACCCTCTGAATGTCAAAGTGACATTTTCTTACAACCCAGCTTGGAATTTTTTCCACTTTTCAATTTGCTGAAAATTTTTGAAAAATTTTTACTTTCACTTGTACTCTAAATAATTCCCTCTCTCCCCCAGTTTTCAGAATTGTCAGTGACCTGGAAGCTCTGTTATTCAGCCAGCTGGAATCATGCCATCCCCCTGACAAAGAATCATTTCAACCGTGTGTAGCAGAGTACAGAAACAGTGTTCTCCTTTGCTGCAGATTTCCCGCCTTGTAAGGTTCTTGCCGCGGAAGGGCTTCGCACTTGAGTGACATTAAGCAACGTGCATCATTTTATTTCTGTTTTAATTCTGTGCTGAGATTTACAGGCTTGCCCCAGCCAGAAATAAACTTGAAATTTATGAGAATTGTGACCCTGGTGTGAAGACGCCAAGCTAAAATAGATTGCAAAGTGACCTCGCTGGTCCTTGTGACAATTGCATCAGAAGACAATTCCTCCTGAATGTCACAAGGGAAGCGGAATGAATCTCGGTGTTCCTCACAGGTTAATGCCACGTTTTCAAACCAGCACGCGAAGGGAGACTGAACAAACCATTGTTATTAACGCTGTCTAGTAATGCAGCCTCATGTGGTCAGGGCCGGCGGCGAGTGCGTAGCACAAGGAGTCAAGATATTTGTGTGACCTTGACCTCAATCCTCGTCTGTTGACCTGCATATGAAAGGATAATAGCAGGCATGGGGGATGTTCTGAGACTTCCTATAAACTCAGGGGTTCAAAGCACTTCACGCCCCACCCGTAACACCATGTTATTACAGTATTAACAGTATGACTCTGGGATGAAAAGTCCTCGTATAGAACCACTGAGTCATTTTCCAAATGCATCTCAAGGTCATGTTGTTTCCCAGCTCACGTCCTGATTTACAGCCTCCGAATGTGGGACTATTTTACATGAACAGACACCTTGCTTTTTACACTCCCCCTCCCGTGTACAAACAAGGCTTTTTGGATGGTCTGTGCAAATCGGAATAACTCCATGGAGAAACCATTCTGGAGATAGCAGGAAAGGGGAGGGTCTTTTATCTGCTCTAAGGTTGGTCAGACTTTGAATTTGGGTCCGTCCCCCCCATGCATTCCACAGCCATCGCGCCTTGGTTAGGCAGACACGGTCTCCCTATTTTCTTCCTGAGCTCTATTGGCTGCCATTTTCCCACAATGAAATGACTCCAGTGGACAATGGGTCAGACCAATCTGGGGGGCTGGATTTAGGGGTGCTGAGTGCTGCTGCTCCCTCCTCTTGAAGCAGTTTCTACAGTGTCTATAGTTCAGTTCAAAGGCCCTCCTATAAAAAATTTTCCAGCCCCCTTGGCTGGGGGTGGTGCTGTTGAACATATGGAGAAAAGATATTCCCCGTGCACAGGGAATGGCAAGTGTAAATTCCACCCTCGCCCCAGCCAACACCGGAGAGGAGTTAAAGGACCACACTGGAGAACTCTTCATGATTGTTCTACCCGTGCACTTCTAGGCCACCGTCCTATTGCTAAAAAATCCCTAACTCTATGGAGACACGAGATGAATGGATCTATCTCAGCTGAGGTCAGTGGAATGTTACATCCCATTAATTTCACCCCATAAAAGTTTTGCAAGTAAAGCAACATGTTGCATGGAAGCTGTTCTCTGTGCCTCTGAGATTACACCACTAATCACCAGAAGTGAATAAAAGACTCATGTCATGTAGAGGAGTTAAGCCGTCAGTAGTCTTGATTGGTAACTAATTAGGCCCATGTGCCCCAAGGGCATCTCATGGGTTTCAGGCGGTCTGAGGATGAATATAAAAGCTTTCGAACTCGAGGTTTTCCCAACCACTTCTCTTCATTTATTCTTCTCTGTGAGCGGGGTAAGTCTGACTCGAGTTCCTCTCTTTATAATTCTTAAAATGGGATTTACTGGTCTTTTCGACTCATGGCCCGAGTCCTGCGTAAATATCCTTAGCAACGTCAGCAGGGTTGTTAACATTGAATAACTAATAACATATATTTTTTTTTAGTTTTCATGCACAGGCATTGGTAAATTAAGGCTTTAGCAGGGGATTTGGAATGAGATTTGGATGCCCAGAATTCATAGAATCCTGGAATCACAGAGCTGGAAGAGACCACAGGAGTCACCGAGTCCAGCCCCCTGCCCAAAGCAGGACCAACCCCAACTCAACCATCCCAGCCAGGGCTTTGCCAAGCTGGGACTTAGAAACCTCTAGGGATGGAGATTCCACCCCCTCCCTAGGGAACCCAGCCCAGTGCTTCCCCACCCGCCTAGAGAAATGGTTTTTCCTAATGTCCAACCTAGACCTTCCCCACTGCAACTTCAGACCATGGCTCCTCGTTCTGCCATCTGCCCCCACTGAGAACAGCCTCTCTCCAGACTCTTTGGAACCCCCCTTCTGGGAGTTGCAGGCTGCTCTCAAATCCCCCCTCACTCTTATGTAGACTAAATAAGCCCAAATCCCTCAGCCTCTCCTCATAGGTCATGTGCTCCAGCCCCCGAATCATTTTGGTCACCCTCCGCTGGACCCTCTCCAATGCGCCCACATCCTTTCTGTGGTGGGGGGCCCCAGAATTGGATGCAATACTCCAGATGTGGCCTCACCAGAGCCGAATAAAGGGGAATAATCCCTTCCCTGGATCCTGTGAATACATCCAGATTTCATCAGGGGGCTCTGAAAATCTTTTGCTGCCAGACACCGTTCAATTACACACCTCTAAAAATAGACCCATGGCCAAATGCTCAGCCTCTCTCCATGAACCTATGCGAGTTTACACCAATTTACAAGCTGGCAATTACCATTTCCGCAAAGCTGCAGAAATCGACCTTTACGTAGCACCACTGAGGGGTAACGTGGGGCTGGTTTCCACCTCGGCCACACGGGTACAATCGCTTTGAATCCAGAGGGGCGTAGGGGTGATGCCAGTTCAGCCCCTCTCAGGTTCGGGTGCAAATCCAGCGTTCGAACTCGCTGGCTCATCCCGTACTTGGCTGGCCCTTGTGCCTTACATTGACTCTGCTCCTTAGCGTGTGTTCCAGGCTTGCCTCCCTCCCAAGAGATGTCTTGCTCCAGAACTGTGTGCGCCGAGGGAGCAGCGGCATGCGGCGTGGCACGCCCCCAGCCGTACAGTGACACCTGCAACCAGCCGTGCGTCACCCAGTGCCCTGACTCCAGAGTGGTCATCTTCCCGCCGCCGGTGGTCGTGACCTTCCCGGGACCCATCCTCACCACTTTCCCTCAGGAGAGCGTGGTGGACTCCGCCGGGACACCAGCCCTGGCGAGCGGCTACGGGGGCTCGCATGGTGCTGGGGTTCTCGGCTTGGGCCGTGGAGCCTGTGGCCCGTGTGGGCCATGTTAGACCCAGCAGGAGCTGCCGGGGGGCGTGACGCGGGACACGGAATCACAGCAGAGCTTCCGGCCGCGGCTTTCGGGGCTGCTCTGTGCCCACAACTCCTGCTGCAGTGCACGGGAGCTGGGAGGGCGCAGGACACCTGCAAGGGAGCCCCGGACGCATCCCTCACGCTACTCTCTACTGTTCTTCCCTCTAACGCCTTCCCCACTCTCTGCTGCTGCTTTTTAGCTGCTGGGGGCCCTCGACACCGTCCTGGCAGAGCAAAGGAAGCTGGAGCCTTAAAGCGGGTGCAAACTCCATCCCACTTGCTTTAAACCCACTTCCCGTTGCCAGAGGGGGGTCGCAGGGGCTCCGTGTCAAAGCGGAATTGGGCACTTGGGGTTCTAGCTATTCCAGGGTGAGATTTGCTGCTGGCTTCTGAGGTTGCCGCACGGGCTGCACAGCGCAGACGCCGGCTCGTGCTTTGCTTACGTTTTGCTGTCTCTCGTTCCTCTCTCGCTGGGGTGACACCGCGAGCGTAAAATGCCGGAGGGGGGAAAACTGGACGGGCAAACTGCACCGCTGCACCCAAGACAGAGCCGCTTTTTCAAACGGCGCCTCCGTCGAGCAAGTGATCGGGGCGCGGCCCTTTTCCAAGCCCTGACCGTGGATTTTCTCTCCTTTGCATTATTTCGTTCTGCCGCTGGACACCCCCCTCTTTTTCTTCACATTAAAAATCTGGTTGCTTCACAGGCCTGGCTTTCTGGTTTTCCTTTCCACGTGCCTCCTGGCGATTTTCTGGTCACCCTGTTGCCTCAAGTTTTCATGGACGGCTTAACAGCGTACGTGTGATCAGTGGGGGAGGGGGGGTTCTCAGAGGAGGGCTGTCACATGCTGCACGAGCGGGACAAACCAGGCAGAATGGGGTGTGGGCACTCCAGAGCAGTTGTAAACTGAGATGGAGTCACTCCACTTGGTCCCATTTGGAAGGGACAAAAACCCTCCTGTCTCATATTTGTATGTGGATCCGTATTTGGTTTAACTTCTGGGGCTGTTGGCAGGAGCTTCCTCTGTGACCAGTGACCTCACGCCTGCCGTCTGCAGGGCTGCAGGAGGGACTGGGCCTTGAGAGAGAGCGGATGCTGGACGGCATGTGGATGTTCCCGTGTGTCTGATTCCCAGATGATGGGGCCGTTTCACCCGTGCCCCATTTTAGGACAGGGCCGTGTTATTATTACCCAAACCCAGTGTCCTGAGAGAGAGAGAACCAGCAAAACATTCCGGCAGCTCCATCTTCTTGTGACTTTGTTTCCCCATCAGTGAAATAGGAACAAAAATAGTTCCTAGCAGAATAGAGTGGATGTAAGAGATCATGGCTAGGGCTGGTCAGAAAATGTTCCCATGAAAACACTGGAGATCCTTTTTGGGGAGGGGTAGGAGGGGTCCTGACCAGGGGTGGGTCAAAACAGAATTTCCCGAAGGAGAATGCTTACAAAGTGTTTCAGCCAGCTCTGATCATTAGCTGATATTTTTGTAGCACTTTGAACATAAAAACAGGAGTGGGGGTGAAAATGATTCGTCTTTGGTACGTGTTGGAATAGTTCGTCTAGTGTTGGATCAGACAAGAAATGGAAACTCGGTTTCCTTGCTCACCTTATGGTCCTGCTGAGGCTACAGAATAGGCATGTTTCTTACCGGGGAAAACCTCTGGCAGGGGGAGTTTTAGTTCTCACTAGTAAGAATCCAGGATCTCACAGTCCATATCCTGGGGCAAAGAAATAGGCTAGGGTTAAAGAAGGGCTATCTCATTCACTTTACCCTGATCCACCTACCTATCCATCCATCCCCACGTGCACGATCTCCCTCCCTGGGCATCCCATGTCACCACCTCTCTCTCTCAGTGCTTTTCTTATAGAACCTCTGCAGCTGCGCCCATTGGGAAGCGCTGTCCTACCTCCATGACCATGACTCTTCCGAGACCGGATGGGGAGCGGTAAGCACAGCCCTCGTCTCCCACGGACCCACTCCTGGCTGCCTTGGGAACCCTCCCACATGTTCACCAGCTTCTCCCCAGCCCCGGCTCCTCCTAGCATCCCTTCCTCCCCCGGGCGCCAGTCCTCCTCAGCCCTCGTCACTCCAGAGCACTCGCTCCCCAAAGTCTTCGTCCCAGCACTTCCTTTCTCCTCCCTCTCACAGCCCCAGCTCCTCTGCGTGTCCCCTCCCTGAGCACCATGTCTTCCTCTCTCCATGAACCATCCCCAAGTCCTCCCCTGCTCTCCTTAGCCCCAGTATCCCTGCACGCTGCCCCCAGAGCGCCTGTCCCAGCACGGACCCACCCCACAGTCCCCAAGTCCCCAGATTTCCTCCTCTGACATCCCTACTCCCTCCCTCCTCTTCCGACTGGCGCTACGAAGCAAAACCTCCACTGGGACCCCCCTCTTAGGAAAAACTATTTCCCTAAGAGGGTGGGAAGCACTGGGCTGGGTTCCCTAGGGAAGGGGTGGAATCTCCATCCCTAGAGGTGTTTAAGTCTTGGCTTGACAAAGCCCTGGCTGGGATGATTGAGTCGGGATTGGTTCTACTTTGGGCAGGGGCCGGACTCGGAGACTCCTGAGGGCTCTGCCAGCTCTAGGATTCTATGATTCTATGACCTCATCATCCTCAAAACGTTTTCCCCTCTGCTCCAGCGACATGGATCTGGGGCGCTGTTCCGTGCATAGGATACATTTGCTGAGGTCACTGTTTGTTAAGCTTTCGGTGCACAGCGCCCAGGCGGATGAATGTGCCACGTTCAGAGACAGTAGTTCTGGAAGCAGAAAGACTTCTTTACGTTGGGTCACAATGTTCCATTGGCGATGACCTGCCTCGGGTGTGTGTGGAGTGTGTCACAGAGTAAAGCTTTCCCTTGAACTCCAAATTTCCTTCCTCTTACAGATTTCCCTTAGCGGCAGGAATTTGCATCTGAACATCCTTCAGTGTTGTCTCCCCAAGTTTTAGTTGTTTAATGAAAGATGACAATTTACAACCCTACACAATCCACGAACAACCTGAAATGTAGACACTAGTCATTGGGAAAGTAAGGTTGCCCTAGATAAGGTCGGCCTGTGAAAGATTAAACGATTGTATTATGGACTATGCTTTCATGAGTTGCGACTCTCTTCCTCAGATGTATCTGACTCCATGCATCCGATAAAGTGAGTTGCAACTTCTGAAACTCCCAAAAGCGTACACCCCAGTAACATGATTAGTCTGTAAGGTGCCACTGGACTCCTGGTTATTACCTAGTTGGTCATTGTTTATCCTTAGATCAAAAGACGATTCACCCAGAAGATGCATCATTTAAAAAACATAAAGACCCAAACCTGAGTCTCTCTCTATAATTGTTGCTCTTGTTATAATGAATTATCTGGAATTCAAGCCTGTGAAGCATTATTAAAGAAGACGTGTTATTAATCCTCCCTTGTGACAAATGCTAATAAGAGTCAGGAGCGGCGGTTACCATGTGGAACAAAAAACTTGTATCGTTGGATTGTATTTATGATGAAGTCCCTGTTTCAATGCAACACGCCTGTCTTGATTTGCTATAAAACACGGATAATAACACCATTGCTCAATGTCCCAGGACTTTTCCAGAAGTTCAGAGGATATCAAAGCACTTCACTAACATTCATTAATGTTTTATATGTCCAAAGTGGAGCCTATTATATTAACAGTTTGACACCTGAATTTGATTTCAAGGTTATTCATTTCATGTCCCTAAACAGGTCATACTATAACCTCAGAAATAGGGGATATGTGTTTTTCATTTAGAAGTCACTGTTTAATTCTGCTTTTTTTAATAAAAAATGTTCATGGACCAGTCCCTCAACTGGTGTGTACTGGGACAATTCCACCAACCAGTATGGGGCATAGCTTGTACTGTAAAAATCATTCTGGGTCTGGCTGGAAAGGTCTGTGCAAGATTAGGAACTCACAGCGCTTCTTAAAACTGATCAGTATTTGAATTAGTCTAATATCAACTCCCATCCAACGCGCCCTGGCCAAGAACGCCTCGTCTCCATCTCGCCGTTGCTTTTTCCTGGGCTTTGCTACCAGCCGTTTCCCACGATCAAACAACTCATTAATTTCCGAGGGCTTTGGATCAGAACCTTTGGGGGGGAGGTTTGGAGTGTGCGGAACAAACCCCCCCTCCCTAGGAACTGCAAAGTCCAATTCCATCCTGCGCCCAGCCAACACCCGCCTGGATTTCATGGACCAAATTGGATCATTTGTCCACCCCCGCAAGTGGCTGTCCAAACACGACTCCCCCTCCCTCATAGTCTCATGCTGACAAAAAAAACAGCCGCATGTGTAGAGCTCGATTCATTCCTGCAACTCCACTACAGCAAGTGGAATTGCACCAAGAATGACCTAGACCCACGAAGCTTTAAAATGAAAGGAACCAATGGGTGTGTGGTGTCCATCACGTTGGGTAGGAACCGATTGGTGTGCGGTGTCCACCACGTTGGGTAGGAACCGATTGGTGTGCAGTGTCCATCACGTTGGGTAGGAACCGATTGGTGTGCGGTGTCCATCACGCTGAGTAGGAACCGACTGGTGTGCGGTGTCCATCACGTTGAGTAGGAACCGATGGGTGTGCGGTGTCCATCACTTTGGGTATGTCTACACTTGCACCCTAGTTCGAACTAGGGATGCAAATGTAGGTGACCGAAATTGCTAATGAAGGGGGGATTTAAATATCCCGCGCTTCATTGGCATGATCTCGTCAGCACGTTACTCCACTCAACAGCTGTTTCGGAAGTGAAAGCGCGCGCCGGGACGCGTTAGTTCGAACCAAAGCCTTTGGTTCGAACTAACGTTACTCCTCATTTTTTAATGTTACTCCTCATTTTTGGAGGAGTCATGTTATTTCGAACCAAGGGTTTGGTTCAAACTAACGCGTCCCGGCGCACACTTTCACTTTCGAAACAGCTGTTCAGCAGAGTAATGCGCCGGAGAGATCATGCTAATGAAGCACGGGATATTTAAATCCCCACTTCATTAGCAATTTCTGTCACCTACATTTGCATCACTAGTTTAAACTAGGGTGCAAGTGTAGACGTGCCCTTTGTGTAGGAACCGAGGGGTGTGCGGTGTCCATCACTTTGTGTAGGAACCGAGGGGTGTGTGGTGTCCATCACTTTGTGTAGGAACCGAGGAGTGTGCGGTGTCCATCACTTTGTGTAGGAACCGATGGGTGTGCTGTGTACATCACTTTGTGTAGGAACCGAGGGGTGTGCGGTGTCCATCACTTTGTGTAGGAACCAATGGGTATGTGGTGTCCATCACTTTGTGTAGGAGCTGATGGGTGTGTGGTGTACATCACGTTATGTGGTGTACATCACGTGATGGGAGTGCGGCGTCCATCACTTTGTGTAGAAACTGATGGGTGTGCGGTGTCTGTCACGTTGAGTAGGAACCGATGGGTGTGCGGCATCCATCGCTTTGTGTAGGAACTGATGGGTGTGCGGTGTCTGTCACTTTGCGTAGGAGCCGATGGGTGTGCAGTGTCCATCACATTGTGTAGGAGCCGATGGATGTGCAGTGTCCATCACGTTGTGTAGGAGCCGATGGGTGTGCGGTGTCCGTCACTTTGCGTAGGAGCCGATGGGTGTGCAGTGTCCATCACGTTGTGTAGGAGCCGATGGATGTGTGGTGTCCATCACATTGTGTAGGTCTGAATCAGACTTGAAAAGAAATCACAAGCCCTGGGCAAAATAATTGCATCATCCAGAGGAGTTAATTTTGTTGGTAGCTAATTGGTCTCTTGCGCAAGGCTGGCTCCTCTGTTGCAGGAGCTGTGCAGAGGCTTATAAAAGCGCCCAGCCCCGGGTTCTGCGCACCACTTCTCGACGTAGTGTCAGTGAGCGGGGTAAGTCTGATTTGGCTTCATCTCTTTAACCCTGTTATGAATTGACGCTTTTAACTCAGGACGAAATCCTGCCCCAATATTCTGTAATTTTAGCAATCCCGTGGGGTCCTTTCCATAAAAGAACCCTTTCGTAGACGTTGTCGGCTTTGAGATGAGATTTTCCACCTGCTTTTGGGGGGAAGTAACATCCTAATCTCTGCTTCCTGAGCTTTGAAAACTCGGAGGCTCCCTTCTTTGAGACTAAACGGGATTGTCCTGGGCATGTGCAATATTCACATGGCCCAGTCGTCGATGACTTTTGAGAGAGCTGCACCGGTTTAGGACGTGCCCTGAACCAGTCGCTCAGACCCACAGATACCGGCGCTCCTTTGTAACAGACTGAAGGGTCGCGCCATGGTGGCTTTCGGCTCTAGAGGACTGCGGCGTTGATTCCCATTGAGAAGTGGGCCGCCCGCTGATCAATCCTTGTGCAAATTGCAGCTTGTCTGTAGTGACCCTATTCCCAGAGTCTCTGAGCTGCCTCTCGTACTCCACTAACTTCTGCGCCTCACCTTGACTCTGCTCCTTAGCGTGTGTTCCAGGCTTGCCTCCCTCCCGAGAAATGTCTTGCTCCAGAACCGTGTGCGCTGAGGGGGCCGCGGCATGCGGCGTGACATGCCCCCAGCCGTACACTGACACCTGCAACCAGCCGTGCATCATCCAGTGCCCCGACTCCAGAGTGGTCATCTTCCCACCGCCGGTTTGCGTGACCTTCCCGGGGGCCATCCTCAGCACTATCTCTCAGGACACTGTGGTGGACTCTGCCGGGACCGTGGCGAGCGGCTACGGGGGCGCGCTCATGGCGCTGGGGCTCTCGGCTTGGGCCGTGGAGCCTGTGGCCCATGTGGGCCATGTTAGCCCTGGGAGGAGCCGCCGGGGGGTGAGACGCAGGACACAGATTCACAGCAGAGCTTCCGGATGCGGCTTTCCGGCCGGCTCAACACCTGCGGCACTGCACGGGAGCGGGGAGCGCGCAGAACTTCTGCGAGGGAGGCCCGGACATCTGTCCTGTCCCGCCTCGATGTCTGCCCCTAAAGTCTTCCCAGCTGTTGGCTGCTCTTTTATTAGCCGCCTTCTCAATGCCACCGAGGGCCCTTTGCTCCTCCCCGAGGGGCTGGGGCCTTCCACTGGGCCTAAACCCCATTCCCTTCCGGTTTCAAGCCACGTCCCATAGCCAGGGAGGGGTCAAGAGGCCGTAATGTCGACGCGTAACTGGCCACTGGAGGTGTTAACCTCTCAGATCGCCTTGTGTCTCTGCCTTTCTCTGGCGTGAAACAACTAACTTTAAATTCCCGGGGAAAACACTGGCTAGGCAAACTGCCCAGCTGCCCCAAAGCACGAAGCCCATCTTGTTTTCATTGTATCTTCCCGGTGTGAGTTATTTCTTGTCCTTTTTGAAACCCTGAAAATATATTCTCTCTTCTCGGCACTATATCTACGCTTTTCCTTTTTGCTCCACTTATGATAATTCTCATGCAGGAGCGGCCTGAGGCCGGCTGCGGCAGCTGGCGCCCCAGGTGGAAGGTGCGATCAGCGCCCCCGCCTGCACGGCCGTCAATGTCTGTGACGTAATCACGGGGCGCCCTGGTGCCCCATGACATCATCATCAGGCGCCCAGGCCAGCGGCACCCTAGGCAACTGCCTAGTTTGCCTAGGCTCACGAGCCGCCCCTGTTTTCATGTCACAATATAACCTCTCATTTAGTTGCCTCCAAGCTTGGGGGCCTGCTGTAATGTGTTTTCTTTCTCACAGTGCACAGTCAACCTGTGGAACTCCTCGCCAGAGGATGTGTTGAAGACCAGAACTTTAACAGGGTTCAAAAAAGAACTAGATAAATTCATGGAGGTTAGGTCCATCAATACTTATTAGCCAGGCTGGGCAGGGATGGGGTCCCTCGCCTCTGTTTGTCAGGTGCTGGGAATGGGTGACAGGGGAGGGATCACATGATGGTTCCCTGTTCTGTTCACTCCCTCTGGGGCACCTGGCACTCGGATGTTTTTATGTTCTTTATCCTTATACGGCGCCTCTCCCAAGAGAGAGCCATCAGGCACTGTCTGACCCTGGCAATCCACACAGACCGGTGGGTGCAGCAGCCCAGAGCACCTGTAAACTGAGCTGCGGACATCTCAGGGGCTGTGGGGCTCCGGGAGCAGGCGCTGGGTGTGGGTCAGAGCGCACGTGGCAAGAAGAAGCCCATGTGCACAGGCAGCACCAAAGACCAGAATTGCTCCGGGTGCCCTAATCCATCACCAGCATTTTTTGTTCCCACCACTGGTGTGACCTGGGGCCGATCAGAGCAGTGCACCAACTCTGGGGTGATGATAGGTGGAGAGAGAGACATGGTAGGAGGCTGGGAACCTGCCTTTCTCCACGGTGCTCCAGACCCTCTCCTGGGCCTCCACATCTCCAGCCGTCCCTCCAGGTCCCCAGGGTCCAATTCCTTGTCTCCCTGACTCCTGTAGCCAGCCAGCTGTGACCCCCCCCCCCCCATTGGCGACTAGCTGGCTGAACACACCGCTCTGCTTTGCCCCTTCCCTTGACCCTGGCTCTGTGAGCTGCCATTGATATTAGGCTCCCTGTTATGATAAAACTAGCGTCTGTGAAATAATGCCCTTTCGGGTAAGTGTCCTGTTGTGTCAAAGGCGATAAGGCCCGACTTTGCTTGGAAACCATACTGCTTATGAGCATGCATGTAGCCTACGGCATGAGTGTGAGGTGCTAATGAGGAATACCCAGTCAAAGGCCGGGTAGGAGCTGTAACCTGTTACGGCAAACAAGGACCCTGCCAAGTGTATAAATCAGCTGAGGAGAGGCCAGGAAAATCTCCCTCTCTCATGCACAGACAAGATGTCAAAGCACCGCAGAAACCTGGGACCGGCCCAGAGGAAGCAAAGCCTCCCGCAGAGCCAAAGGGATCTCCCAGGGAACCGCCTGGCCGAGTCTCCGGGAAGCTGAGGCCTGGCCGGCACCAGCCACCTGCAAAATGCAAAGTACTCTCCACGGTGCTCACAGCCCGTCCGGACTGAGCCGTGTGAGCATCGCCTGACCCGTCAATCTGTACCACGGACAGCCCCAAAGCACCCCTGTCCCGCCACCTCTGTCGGGTTTGGTCCTCCGCAGGTCTGAGGATGGGCGACGGCTCCCTTCCCCCCGACTCCAAACTTCCCCCCAGCCCTTCTCTCCCGACAGTCCCGCCCCAACGCCTGAGAATACAGGTCCCCAGCACTTCCCCTTCGCTCCCTCCCACTGACACGGCTCCCCACGCCCGGGAGGCCTTTCCACGCCTCTCCCCTTCCACCCCGTACCACAGCCCCCCGCCACCCACTGCCCCACAGAGCCACTGGGCCCCCTACAACATTGTCTCCATTTCGCTGCCCCTCCACCCTTCCGTTCCCCAGGGCTCCTGCCCCCCACCGGCCCTCCTGTGCTCCCAGATTTCCACCTCACCCCCAGCCCTCTTCATCCCCTCCGTGGTACAAAAGAAAAACATCTCGCCTGTGACTTCCTCTCTTCCTCCGCACGTTAACCCAGCCTCTGCCTTGGGCTTGTGCCGCGCACAAGTCATATTCGCTAAGCGCAGATTTTATTGTATCACATCCATCGGATGAATGTGCCAGTTGAAGTGTGTGTGTGTGTGTGTGTGTGTGTGTGTGTGTGTGTGTGTGAGAGAGAGAAAGAGAGAGTGTGTGTGTGTGTGTGTGTGAGAGAGAGAGAGTGTGTGTGTGTGTGTGTGTGTGTGTGTGTGTGTGTGTGAAGCAGAAACACACAAAATTAACCCAACCATCCCCAATATCAGCGAGTCTCTAAGCATTCCCCATTTTCGATACGACATCTCACTGTGGGTGTCTGGAGACGCCCCTGAATGGGCCCAGGTGCTGCAGTTACCGGTGTCCTGGGCTGCTTTCCCAGTGCGGAGGAGCCAGGCCAGATTCACATTTGTGGGCTGGGGGCCAAACATATTGTCCCCCCTGGGGAATGACAGTAAAAGCAGGAGTGGGCAGGGGGAGAGGACGGGTCCCCAGCAGGAGCCAGGCTGGGCTTGGGGGGGAAATAGGCCTCAGCAAGAGCCAGGCGGGGGCAGGGGTCAGAGCATGGGGATGGGTCCCCAGCAGGAGCCAGACGGGGGCCGGGGTCAGAGCATGGGGGGATGGGTCCCCAGCAGGAGCCAGGCGGGGACAGGGGGCAGAGCATGGGGGGATGGGTCCCCAGCAGGAGCCAGACGGGGGCCGGGGTCAGAGCATGGGGGGATGGGTCCCCAGCAGGAGCCAGGCGGGGACAGGGGTCAGAGCATGGGGGGATGGGTCCCCAGCAGGAGCCAGGCAGGGACAGGGGGCAGAGCATGGGGGGATGGGTCCCCAGCAGGAGCCAGGCGGGGCCGGGGTCAGAGCATGGGGATGGGTCCCCAGCAGGAGGGGGGCAGGGGCAGAGCATGGGGATGGGTCCCAGCAGGAGCCAGGCGGGGGCAGGGGGCAGAGCATGGGGGGATGGGTCCCCAGCAGGAGCCAGGCGGGGGCAGGGGGCAGAGCATGGGGGGGATGGGTCCCCCGCTGTGGCTACAAAATCCGTTTCTTGTTAAGCTGTGGGAAACGGGGGCAGTGGCCGCACGGCACCCCTCACATTTCCCAGGTCGGCCTCCGTCCGGTCTGCCAGCAGCGAGAGTCTCTTAGCAAAGGAGCAACCCCCCCGCCCCGAGCGCTTCATAGGGCCTCAGCCGGCGCTAGCCTGCTCTGCTAATGGCCAATGCAGGCGCCCTTCGTTGCCTTGGTTACTTCACTTTCGTTCACACCAGTGTGTAAAGGGACAGCGCTCCGCATCCAACCCGCCTGTCCAAGTACGTAAGCACAGGGGCCGAATTCACGGTGATCTGGACACACTGGGGAAATGGTCGGCGGTCAACGGGATGAAGTTCGATAAGGACCCATGCAAAGTGCTGCACTGAGGAAGGAACAATCCGTGTCACACACAGAACGGGGAGCGACGGTCTAGGGAGGAGTCCTGCAGAAAGGGATCTGGGGTCAGAGTGGGCCACAAGATGAATATGCGTCAGCAGTGGGACACTGTCGCAACAAAAGCAAACCTGGTTCTGGGCGGCATGAACGGGAGTGTGGTGAGCCAGGCCCGAGGAGTCGTTCTCGCGCTCTGCTCTGCGCTGATCAGGCCTCAGCGGGAGTCTTGTGTCCAGTTCTGGGCCCCACGTTGCAAGAAAGATGTGGCGAAGTTGGAGAGGGTCCAGAGAAGAGCAATAGAAATAATTCAAGGTCTAGAGAACATGAGCGGTGAGGGAGGCTGAAGGAACTGGGCTTGTCTAGTTTGGAATAGAGAAGGCTGAGAGGGGACATGAGAGGGTGTGTGACGGGCGCCTGCCCCGCACTGGCCCTTTAAGGGTAAAACCCAGCCCTGGCAGAGGGCTGAGAGCGGAGCCCGCAGCTGAGGCAGATACAGCCAATTAGGGCCCAGCTGGGGCTGTATAAATACGGGCTACTGAGGCAGACAAAGCCAGGGACACTCTTGTTCTAGCTGGGGAGCAGGACGGGCCACGGGCCACGGGCCACGGGCCACGGGCCACGGGCCACGGGCCGCCCTGCCCTGCCCCTCACTCCCAGGCTGCAGGGCTGAGGGAAGGCCTGAGGGCACTAGAACTGAGGGGAGGTGGCCAGGCTAAATAGAGGCAGCAGGTCGCTGCCCCCCCCCCAATGCTGAGTGGCCGTGGCAGGCTGTGGTTTGTCACTGAGGCAAGGTGGGCGTAGGGGAATTGGGGTTCCCTGGGAGGGCAGGGCCCCAGAGTGCAGAGACGCAGGACTGCGGATGCCCCCCAGAAGGGGGGCCGGGGACAGCTGTAGTGGGCAGTGCCGGAGGGCAGTGTCCTCAAGAGGGCGCCGCGGTCTGGGGGTGGAAGGGGGAGCGAAGACAGCGGGAGACACCAGCCAGCGGGAGGCGCCCTGCGGGCTGATCAGAGCTGATTCCCAGTGCTGCCAGCAGGAGGCGCTGCGGCAGTGAGTCACACCCCGTGACAAGGAGGAGGGCGGAAAACTTGTTCCCCTTGGCCTCTGAGGGCAGGCCAGGAAGCAAGGGGCTTAAACTGCAGCCAGGGAGGTTGAGGGTGGCCAGGAGGAAACACGTCCTGCCTGTCGGGGGCTAAGCACGGCAGAACTACTCGGGTTTTACGGGAGGCAGAGACGTTCTTTAGCACTTCGCTGCTTACGCGAAAGGTGCCCCCAGCCGAGGGGAGTCACTAGAATTTCCCACGCACAGCCCGGCGAGTGCCTGTCACAGCCCTGTCCTGTTAGCGACGCACCCGGAAGCCGCGGGCGTTCAGCGCTATGTCATAGAACGAGCTGCTGATGCCCTCCTGTAGCACAGTGACCCCGGGGCAGCCCTGCAGGGCAGAACATGGCACAAGGAGCATCCCTGGGTTTAGTTTCTGGCTTTGCCCCTCTCCCCTTGTATGACTCTCACCTCAGTGTGTGTCGCTTTACAGGAAGAATGGCCCCTCTGAGGGACGTTCTGAGCTCTCCTCCGCACAAAGGGGTTCAAATCATTTTGCTGCTGTTCATTGCTGTTCCTCACGTGCAGCGGGTGGCTCTATTATGTTGTTAGCCTGTGACTGAAGTAACATGTTACTCATGGGCTGAATATAAGCGTCGCTTCAAAGAAAGTGTAGGCGGGGAAGCCACGTTAGCCTGTATCCGCAAAAATAATAATGAGTCCACTTACGTCAACCAGTGGAACTCCTTGCCAGAGGATGTTGTGAAGGCCAGGACTTTAACAGAGTTCGAAAAACAACTAGATAAATTCATGGAGGTCAGATCCATCAATACTTATTAGCCAGGCTGGGCAGGGATGGGGTCCCTGGCCTCTGTTTGTCAGGGGCTGGGAATGGGAGACAGAGGAGGATCACATAATGGTTTCCTGTTCTGTTCACTCCTTCTGGGACACCTGGCATTGGCCACTGTGGGCAGACAGGACAGTGGGCTGGATGGGCCTGTCTGACCCATACTGGCCGCTCTTACATTCTTATGTTGACCCCCAAAGCCGTATCCTCGGGCTTGGCCGCAAAGACATCTTCCAGGATCTTGTATGAAGCAGTAACTTCTGCCCTTCGGCCACTCCGGCATTAAATGGAGGGAGACAGCACGTTGGTAACGCAGGGTGGGGGCAGCCCTGTCGGTCCCAGACTACCAGCGTTGGGGGGGGAGTTTAAAATCTTGTATTGGACCAACTTCTGTCCCCAGAGTGTCCCATCTTGTGTTTTGTGCTAGTTAGCACCTCTTCCTTCGGGCAATTTGGGGCCAGGTGGCTCATTCACACCCCTAGAGTCTTGGTCAAAGAAGGGGGAGAGTGAGTGAGTTAGGGTATGTCTACACTACAGCGCTAATTCGAACTAACTTAATTCGAATTAGTTAATTCGAACTAAGCTAATTCGAATTAGTGCATCTAGACCTAAAAACTAATTCGAATTAGCGTTTTGCTAATTCGAACTAGCATGTCCACATTGAGTGGACCCTGAACCGAAGTTAAGGCTGGCCGGAACCAGGACTTAGAGTGTGGAGCTGCTGCCTCAGGCTAGCCGAGGGCTGTGCTCAAAGGGACCCGAGCCCCACCCCGGACAGACAGTTCTCAGGGTTCCCCGCTTGCTTGTCTAACTCGATGAGGGACAGCAAAGCAGTCCTGTCTTGGAGTGCCCTGAGTGCCCACACTCGGCTCATCACAGCACTCAGCCATCAGCCCGGCTGCACTTGCTGCAGGCTGCCATCTGGGGGGATCAATCGGGGGGGCTGTCAGGATCCAGGAGGCCATGCAGGAGAGCTTCCACCCCGAGGAGCCCGCAGAGCCACCCCAGTCCTCCCCATCGGGGCTCGTGCCCCCATTCCTCCTCACCTCCTTCCACTTACCCCTCCTTAGCCCCCTTCCTGATGTAAAAATAAAGGACACGTGTGTCAAAAATAGAAACTCTCTTTATTTAACAAAACTGGAGGGGGATTAACCTCTGGGGAGACTGGGAAAAGGAGGTGGGAGAGGGGAAGAGAGAGGGTGGGAAGAGGGGAGGGGGAAACCTGGGAGGAGGGAGCTGGAAGGGGAAGCCAGGAAGAAGGAGGAGGGGAAGTATAAAACTATGGTATGCCATATCTTCAGTACTGTGTACAGATGTGGTCTCTCACCTCAAAAGAGATGTTTTGGCCTTGGAAAGGGTTCAGAAAAGGGCAACTAAAATGATTAGGGGTTTGGAACAGGTCCCATATGAAGAGAGGCTAAAGAGACTGGGACTTTTCAGCTTAGAAAAGAGGAGACTGAGGGGGGATATGATAGAGGTCTATAAAATCATGAGTGGTGTGGAGAGGGTGAATAAAGAAAAGTTCTTCATTAGTTCCCATAATATAAGGACTAGAGGACACCAAATGAAATTAATGGGCAGCAGGTTTAAAACTAATAAGCAAAAGTTCTTCTTCACACAGCACATAGTCAACCTGTGGAACTCCTTGCCACAGGAGGCTGTGAAGGCTAGAATTATAACAGAGTTTAAAGAGAAGTTAGATAAAGTCATGGAGGTTGGGTCTATGGAGTGCTATTAGCCAGGGGGTAGGAATGGTGTCCCTGGCCTCTGTTTGTGGAAGGCTGGAGATGGATGGTATGAGACAAATCGCTTGATCATTGTCTTCGGTCCATCCCCTCCGGGGCACCTGGTGCTGGCCGCTGTCAGCAGACAGGATACTGGGCTAGATGGACCTTTGGCCTGACCCAGTACGGCCGTGCTTATGTTCTTATGTTCTAAGCTCAGGGCTCAGGGTCGGGGGTCTCACTGGACCAACTTGATTTTCATGCAAACCTGCTCCTGGGTTTGCATGTGGCCTTTGGTGGGCAGGCTGGCAGCTATCCTGCCCTAGACGGCCACTTTCCTGTGCCTAGTGCGGAGGTCGTGGATGTTGGAGGCCTCCCCCCAAACCTCGATGAGGTCCACAATCTCCGCACTAGACCAGGCGGGCGCCCGCCTCTTGCGCCCCGGCAGGCTCTGGGAGCCGCCAGCCTGGTCCTGGGAAGAGGTGGAGGGCTGGGTGGCAGCGGGTGGCTGGCTCATGCTGTGCCAGGTGCAGGGTCTGCTGGCTGGGTGCTGGCAGGCTTGCAACTAGCACAAGCACTGTAGCCAGACCGTGCCCCTTTAAGGGCTCCGGGGCCAGGAGGGGGGCAGAAGAGTTTCCCTGGTTTGGCCCAGAGTGGCCACCAGGGCAACCTGGGAAGGGCTAGCCTCCAACTAGTTTGAATTAAGTGGCTACACAGCCCTTAATTCGAACTACTTAATTCGAACTAGGCGTTAGTCCTCGTAGAATGAGGTTTACCTAGTTCGAATTAAGCGCTCCGCTAGTTTGATTTAAATTCGAACTAGCGGTTTGCATGTGTAGCGCCTATTAAAGTTAATTCGAACTAACGGCTGTTAGTTCGAATTAACTTTGTAGTGTAGACAGACCCTTACAGATTGTTGTAATGAGCCATCTATCCAGCCAGGTTCTGGGTGTCAGGTCCCAAGCAGTGTTCCCTGTCTGTTGCACGCTTGGGCACTTGTGAGAGCCCAAGGCTGCCCAGCTGATTAGCAGAGCGCCCCCAGCTCGGTTTGGGTTTCGACTGGTGGTGCACATTCACGTGTGCCTCTGTGCATATCAGAAATGTATCCCACATATGGATGGAAAAGATGACTGGGACCAGTGGTCCCATTGGACTTTGGAAGGAGTAGTGCAGGCTTCCTTTCAGGAGGCGGACTGGGAGGGGAGCAGTAGAGTGCTTGCCTTGTGAAAAGCCGGGACTCACCAGTGCGAGGGTGTATCTGTCTTATTTTCCTGCGTGAATTCCTAAATAGGACACAGGCCGGCAGTGTGCCAGCCTTTGTCAGCAGCGAAGCTGCATTGTAGCCAATGGAAAGGCTGCCGGCCACTGTACTGATCTCGTGCAGAGTGAGCAGGGCAGGGTGGGAACGCTAGGGATGCAAATATTCCTATTTGGCCAGAACTGCAAAGCTAAATCCCTCGATACTGCCAACGCACTCCAAGCCGGGATGAAAAGGGCCAGCGCGGAATCTTGCACAACGTCGCATTGCTGTCCCCGTACACCTCTCCATTATTCACGGGCTGAATGCGGAGCAGGACTCCTGCCTGCAGTCACGCCGGCGTGGGCGCTGGGAAACGCCACCTACGATGTTGGCCCATCAAGTTTCCAAATGAAAGGACGCTGCAGGGTGTGCCGTGCACCCGGGGCTGCAAACAGACCCACAACCACAGTAACACAATAGCATCAAATGGAAAAGTTAGGCCCATAAAAAGTTATAATCTGGTAATTAATTAGGACCTTGTGCAAGAAGAAGGCCACTCACCCTGCCGGCAGTCTGAGAAACCATATAAAAGACCTTGCAGCAGAGAGCTCGTCTAAGCACTGCTGTCGCCTTGTTCTCCACCGGGCACAGGACAGGTCTGACTTGACTCGCGCGCTGCGTAAGTATCAAAACGTCCCTTTTTCTCCGCAGTTTGAACTGACACTGAATCTTGCCGAATCTTCGGACTCTTAGCGACGTTAAGGGGTTTCTCTCCAGCAAAGCCTTTTTAGTGGTTATTTGGCTGCAGATACTGCTGGATTCGGAAATCAAAAGTTAAGCTGTGAGTAGTTAGACCATTCAGTTCCCATTAGTTTTACTTGGAGAACGGGGAGCTGCAATCCTTTCGCTGGCTTTGAAAAATCTCAGCCCGCTGACTTTGTGCTGGAGAGCCTCCTTTAGCAATTTTTGAACATCCCTCTGGCCAGACACCCCGCTGAGTTCAATAGATTTACACCGCTTTGCACGGGCTACGAAGCTGGCCCTAGCGCTTCTCCAACTACAAAGCTAGGGACCTCCGATTTCATAGCTAACCCCGAGGTGCAACTTTATTTATTTATTTAAAATATTTTTACCCTGCCTCGCTATTTAAAATATTCGAGGCAGCTTCCAACATTTTAAATTTTTTAAATGTTTCAACTTCACTGTTACAGGAAGTCCCCTCTGTGTGTGGGGGCCGGGGAGGGTGTTCCAAAAGTTCGATTGTAAGTGGGTAGTTTGGATGTCAGAACGCATTTGCCCATGGGAACAATGTTACACATGGTAGTGAGGTACCCAGGCTAGCCCACAACGGCCTATTTAACCCATCATGGAGCTAAAATACGGGATATTAGGACAAGAAGCAACGGGTTTAAACTGCAGCAAGGGAGGTTTAGGTTGGACATGAGGAAAACTTCCTGCCTGTCAGGGTGGTTAAACACTGGAATAAGTTGCCTAGGGAGGGTATTGTGGAATCTCCTTCTCTGGAGATATTTAAGAGCAGGTTAGACAGACACTTGTCAGGGATAATGTAGAGGGAGCTTGGGGGAAGACGCTAGAGGAGACAGACCCCCGGACTGACCGAGTCTGGAAAGTCTCGTGTTCGCATGCGCTTGCGTTTTGCCATTTTAGCAGCGTGTCCTCAGCTCCTCCTTTGACGAATCGACCCCGCCGCGTTGGGTTGCCGCAGCTCAGGATCTGGCCCCTTCTGTCAGCCAGCGCTGCTAGCTAGTGGAGTGGGAGGTGGGGCGCGGCGTGCGGTGACGCTGGACAGAACGGGTTTGCACGCAGCGGCTAAATCGGAAGTGGGCCCGCGGGGTCATTGCAAGGCCACCGCCCCAGGCGGGTGTGAAAACACCAGCTGGCCGTGGGCGAAATATTCTCCAGGGAGCGTTTGCTTCTTTACCCCCCTTGTTGGCTCTCGCGCTCCTCGGGGGCTTTAGCAGAAGCATTCCAAGCGAGGGGCAGAGCAGAGGAGATCCAGGCAACCATGCACAGGCCTTCCCACACGGCTCCGGCAGCAGAAGAACGGGGGTGGGGCAGGAAATCCGAGTCCATTTCTTGCCTCTGCCAGGGTTTCATTTGTGTCCTTGGGCACATCCGCCGGGGTGAGACGTTCCGGGAAGCTCCCGGGCCAATGGCCTCACTTGGGAGAATAATCTGGCCCATCGTTTCCCTGGGCCCAGCTCCTCCCGTGCGGGTTGGGGAAGAGTTCTCCTTCGCTTTGTCGGGGTAGTGGGAATTATTCAAAGCAGAGACTTTCTTTTAGTGCGTGGACGTTGCTCAGCCAGGGACCGGCCCCCAGCCTGTTGAAAGCGCCTTCCAGGGGGAGACCTCAAAGGACTTTACAAGAAGATCTAGAGAACGGGCGGGGAACCTCAGGGCATGTGGCCCCTGGCTTGCCTGGATCCAGCCCCCAAAGAGCAGGACGTCCCCCCAGCATTGGAGAGTCCATACCAGTGCCCCAGCCCCTCACCGCCCCACCGTGGGGCTGGAGCACCCACAATCGACTCACCTGGGCCCCCCAAGCTCTGGTGTGCGAGGGAATGGGGGGAGAGTCTTTCTCCTCCGTCGGGGGCCACATCAAGAGGGGGTTGGTTTTTCTTTTTTGCTTCTCACTTGTGTTGGCCCCCGGCTGATTTTTTCTGTGGGTTAGTGGCCCCTGGCCCAAGAAAAGGCTCCCCAGCCCTGGCCTAGAACGTTATGCCCATTCTACGGATGGGGAAACTGAGGCAGAAAGCAGCAACTTGACAATTGCAGCCCCCTAGCAGGAAACCTGGGAATGGAACTTAGGGCTTTGGGATGTCTAGTGCTCTAGCCATTAGCCAACACTGCCTCTCAATGGGAACTCCAGGCACCCCTGGGATGGAACTTATACTCGACGGACCTGGGACTTAGTCTCAGTTCTCCCGCAACCCTGGGCAAGGCTCCTGGGTCTCAGCCTCCCCCTTTATGAGAAGGGGATAATAACTAGCTCCTGGGCAGCGCTGCTGGGAGGGCCAGGGCCCCTGCGTGCAGGCAGCGGGCACGGCGCCGTGCAAGTCGCAGCTTATGCGCTTATTGTGGCTGAAGCTAAAGAGAAGGGTTAAGAGTTGCCAAGGGAGGCTCAGGAGCCAGAGCGGGAGGGCAGGGGGACAGGAGGCTGGCGATGGTGCCTGCCCCTCTTCCTTCCTTGCATGTCAATTTCATCCCTGCATCCCGCCCCCCTCCACAATGCCCTTGGCTAGCGCTTCGCGTGTCTCACTCTGGTCCCTGCTGTGTTCCAGGTGGCCGGCTCCCGGGAGGATGTCTTACTTCGCGTACCAGTACAAGCAGCGGAACTACACCCCGTACTCCACGACGCGCCTGCTGGCGTGCGCCGAGCCCTGCGTGGTGAAGGGCCCGGCGCCGTGCGGGACCAAGTGCGTGGAGCCCTGTGCCGCGAAACGGCCCGTGCCCTGCGCGCCCAAGTGCAGAGACCCGTGTGCTGGGAAGGCCTCCATCCACTGTGAGCCCAAGTGTTTGGAGCCGCATGCCCAGCGAGGCCCGGCACATTGTGCCCCCAAATTCTCTGAGCCCGCGGGTGTGAAGTGCTCCGTGCCATGGGTGCCAAGGTGCCATGAGCCGTACGGGCCAATCCCCTCGGCCGTTCCCCGAGCGGTGGAATCCGGCGCTCCTCCCTACGGGCAGCCCTTCGTGACGGGGTACCCCCAGGCCTGCGGCCCCTCCTACGGGCCGTCGTTCCCGAAATACTCCTACCCTTGTGCTCCCCAGTGGCCCGGCGGGTGGGGCTACGGGAGCTGTGGGCCGTGCTAAGCTAGGAAGCAGCCCAACCCCGATGGGAAACGAAAACGCTTGAGGCAGATTCCCAGCTGAGGTTATGGGCATGGCCGCCAGGCCAAGAGCAGCGGGGTCTCACCCGGCCGCGTCCCTTCGCCACCCTCCCCTTCCCTTAGGTGTATGGCTCTTTCCGCTAGCGGCCCGGCCGCGACCTGCCCCTCGGATCATTCGCACCACCGGCTCGAGTTCACCCCACGAAGGCACCTAGACAACCGCTCTGCCCATGGGCCGGCGCTTCGGGGGCATCCTCTGATTCCACGTGACACGCGCTTCCTTCGGGGCCGGAGGGGCACCCAGCCGCCTCCGCACGAGGAGAACTCAGCCCTGCGCCGTCTCGCCTTCCCGAGGACACCGGCCGTTTGCTCCTGTTTGTTCGCTTGGCTCCGGCTGGCGGGTCGGAGAAGCTGCTTTTCCTTCTGCGTCTGTCGGGCCGCGTCCCGTGCGACGGCCACAGAGGGTAAAACAAGGAGCTTGAAGTGGCAGCAGATCACCCGGCTCTCCAGCTGCTGCAGAGACAGAGCATCTTGGCCGACGTGCCTTCCCGCCGAGTGGACGTGGTGTCTCGCCCGTGAGCGGGAAACCAGAACGTGTCCCCTCTGCCCAGGCCTGGCTTCATTCTGCCTGTTGTACCCTCCACTCCTCGCGCATTAAAACTCACCTTGCATCACGCCGCCTGCTTTCACTTCCTCCTCGCCCCGTCGTTACAGCCCCACTCCGGCTGGAATTCCCAGGGGCTGGCGGACCAAAGGGTGACACAAGCAGCACCTCCCCCCCCAGGACGACTCCACCTTCCCCCTCCCCTTGCATCTGTTGTTCTTTAAGCACTTTTCCAAGGGGGGGGGGCGGTGTCGTTCTCCCCAGTTTGCAGATGGAGAAACTGAGGCCCCCACCAGTCACTCCAGAAGCAGAAGTGGGAATCAAACCCAGCGCTCCCCACTCCCAGTTCTGTGCTGTCCCCCCTCAAGGCCCCAGCCCTGCAGCTGAGGTCTAGAAGAGGAAGGGTGGTCTAAGGCAGGGGTGGGTGAGCAGCCCTCTGGGCCACTCGGGTGAGCCCCTAGTGGGCCGCTGGCATGGAGTTTGCCAGCATGGTTGGGCTTGCAGCTCCGCTGGCCGTGGAGCACTGTTCCAGGCCAGCGGGGAGCCATGGGAAGCGGTGTCCCAGGCACGGCTGACCTTACCCATAGGAATATGCAGCTGTGTAAGGCACCCAAAAATCTGGGGCACCGCCAGGTCCTAATGCCCACCCGCCCACCTCTTCATAGCCCTGGTCTGCGGCCCGGCTTGCTCCGGAGAAGAGCTAGTGAACTTACCAGTGACAACGCCAGCCCGGGCCATGAGCAAAGCCAGAGAAAGGGCCAGTCAAGGGGCAATGAAACCCGTTCCCAGGCTTTGTGCCGGCCCCGGGCCTGGCCTGTCCGTTGCTGAATTTACCGTGTTGGTCGACAGGACCCTCGTTTCAAATGTGCTTTACAAATCTTCCAGCGTTGCATTGCTGGAGATGGTCGAATCCCACCTCTACAAAACCTTCCCCCCCCGCATCTCCTGGCTGCCGTGGGGCACAGGGGCACCAGTCGAATAGGCCTGTAGGGCCCCATCCATCCTGGGCCTGGTCCGTGCCACTTCCTGCGGCTCCCATTGGCCGGGAAGGGCGACGTGTGCAGCCAATAGGAGCTGCGAGCAGCTGTGCCTGCGGATGCACAGGTTAACTAAGTGGCCAGCACCCACTGGTGAACCGTGTCTGGCCCGCGGGCTGCTAATTGCCCACCCCAGTCTGAGGGCCAGGGGAACGAGGCAGGGCATTGGGAGACCTAGCCCGGAGCCCCAGCTCTGACAGGCTTTTCCAGGTGTTGGTGAGACGAACTCCCATGGAGTCAGGGCCCAGGACTCCGTCTCTCTGCCCCAGAGCCCCGTCAGGTCAGCCGGGACAACAGCCCTGCCTCCCTGGACTCTCCCACTCCGGCCTGGTGCCCCCCCCCCGAGCAGTGGCCAGAGCAACCAGGGGCACGCTAAGCTCTGTGGTGAGGGCCCTAGGAGACCGGGTAACCCCGATTTTATAGGGACACTCCCCATATTTGGGGCCTGTTCCCCTCTCAGCCCCACTCCTGATTTTTCACTTTCTGTCCGGTCGCCCTAATAGAGGTCCAGCGAGGGGGGTTCCGATTATAGATTTGAAACTTGCAGCTCTGTCTGCAGCAGCGGGGCTCACCCAGGGGGACGTACTTTTGGGGGGACACTGAGGCCTTCCAGGGGGACCTCACCTCAGCCAGAGCCGCGCGTTCCAACAGGCTACCCAGAGAGCACAGGCGAAGTCGGTACAAATTCAGATTCCCGACCCACGATGACTCGCTCTAGGTACCGTGGCCGGGTTTCTCAGCGCTGAGGGGGGATCTCCGGGGGCTCACAGGATGGCGCTTATGGGGTCACACGTGCAGGGTCGGGGTGGTGAGCGGGGGCTTAACACGGCTAAGCTACACGCCTCAGTCCACGCTCTGCCGCCCAGGGCTCATGAACTGTGACATCTTGTCTTCCCTAGAACGGCACCCAGAGCTTCCCCAACCGCCAACCGCAGCCCTTACCCGTCAGTATGACCCAGCACCAAAGCTGGGGAGTCCCATTTGGTTCTGGCTTCTTGGCTGGTCTGCTGCAAAAGAAACGTGGTGTTTCTCGACAAACGGTTTCACTGTTCAGTGACTCCCTGTACCCCAAGAATCTGGAACCCAGAGACAGCGCACGGGCGAGAGCAAGGCCTTTAAAAACCCTGCAGCAAGGAAGGAGGAAAGCCGGTGTCTCGCGCAGTCTTTTAGAACGTGGGACTTCACCCCAGACTTCCTCCTGTTCCCTTTCTATTGCATTCCCCGCTCCCTCCAAGCCAGCATCCCCCTGCAGCCGCTCGGGAGAGATTCCAATACCGCCCAGGGGATGGGCAGAGCCCCCCAGCTAGGTTGGTTGCTTCTACTGGTGGTGCACCTCCCCACATGCCTCGGTGCACATACAATTTTATTCTGCACATGGATGGGAAAGATGAGGGGGATTATTGATCCAGGCCCTGCTGGCCAAACTCCAGACGCCGTAAACAAAAGGAAACGGCTGCTGATGAATACTAGCAAAGCAGGAATTTTCGTGGACAAATGATTCTTAGCGAGAAGGTCGCAGGAGAATAGCAAAAAAGAGCCGGGTTCCCTTGGAAGCAGTACAGCACTGCCGACCCAATAAAGCAGGGCTTCACAGACTAGCGCCTCGGCCCCACGCCGCTGAGTCGGATTGCCACGCCCTTTGCTCCTTGATTCGCAGTGAGCCAGCGTCCCTCGAAAGCGACGGGATGCTTAGAACACCCCGTGTCCGCCGTTGGGCACATTTCAGCGGCTTGGGCCACGCGGCAGGGTAGAAGGCTCCGAGGCTCGTCCGTTCCCCGGGAGAACCTGTTTGCATCGTTCAGTGATGCAAACGAATGCATTTGGGGGCCTCACCCAGAAACGAGGCTCGGCTCCTGGGATTTGCTGGGCTCTGGCGACAGAGGGATCAGGAAGTGACCAAGGCGAATGCCCTAACCCAACGCCCACACTGACGGCACGTGTGTGGTACGGGTTGGGCCTCCCTGGTCCGGCACCCCCGGGCCTGAGCGGCCCAGGTCAGTGCTCCCCTGCTGGCTACTGGCCCTGATCCCGGCCACCAGCCCTGGGGGCTTCGCCCTGTCTGGCAGGGCTCCCGGCCGCTGGGCTGCCTGCCACTGGGGTTGCACCTTCCTGGCCCGGCCGGGGCTCCTGCCAGCGGCTCCCCGGCCCCAGATTCCCTGCCGCCCCCTGAACGGGGCTCCCCGGCCGCCACCTGCCCCTCCACAGCTGGTCCGGCCGGGAGCTTCATCTCTGCTGCTGGCCCCCCCCGGGAGCTTCCCAGCCGCCACCATCCCCTCCAAAGCTGGTCCAGCTGGGGGCTTCCCCGGCCCCACCAGCTCCCCGCCTCCTCCCCTGCAGCCAGTCCAGCTGGGAGCTTCCCAGCTGCTGCTGGCCCCCCTGCTGCTGGTCCAGCCGGGAGCTTCACCACCGCTGCTGGCCTCTCTGCTGCCGGCTTGGCTGAGGACTTCCCAGCCACTGCCAGTTTCCTGGCCACTGCAGGCCGCTCTGCCGCTGGCCCCGCTGCAGCCAACCTCCCAGCGGGCCCCACTCCCTGCCACTGGGGCTCTGTGCCTTGCTGGACCCCGGATGTTGCCGGAAAAGAGAGGCCCGGATTTTGGAAGTGCGACCTGTGTAGATTGATTGATACACGAGGCACCGATAAGGCAACATTGTCTAACAGTTTTCAGTGCCCAGCCTAGTCCCACAGATCCCTAGGAAATACGGGGAAGAGGAGGAGGGAGGATGCAAATTACCCATTTCTGGAACAACGTTCCTTCGAATCTTTCCCATCCATGTGCAGAATAATTGTATGTGCACCAAGGCATGTGCAGATGTGCACCAAAACAACCTAGCTGGGGGTGCTCTGTCAATCAGCCGGGCAGCACTGGACTCTCTCCTGAGCGGCTGCCCAAGTGCCCAGCTTCCCGGGAACCCTGCCTCCAGACCCATCCATTAGAAGCTGTGCCCTGGGCTCCCCATTGTCTGCCCACCTCCTGCGACGTGCGGACAAGACCACAGGCCCCCGCTGGAGGAGGGAATGACTCTGTTTGTGGGGGAGCTTGCTCCAGGTCAAGGCAGTGAGGAACTTATGGCCAGAGAAACCCCTTGGTGCTGGGGACAGGGGAGAGGTCGGACTAGTCTTGTAGGTTCTCTGGTGGGTTTGAATCCGGCTCTCTCCCTAGCGCTCTGACCTTACAAGTCAGCGGGCTGGCTCTGAGGGACTGGGTGGCAGCTAAACTGGGCGATTCCGCTGCCCAGGAGGAACAAAGTAGAGCCGGCCGGCAGGGGCAATCTGACTTAGCTGGGGGAATTCACGGCAGAGCCAGGGGACGATGCAGGCTGCAAATACCCTGCTCAGACTGGCACATCTCTCTGCCCAAGGGCAGTAGCAGCTGGGGTGCCAGGAACCCAAACTGGGGTGGCATTGCGGTAGCATAAGGCGGGGTGGACCAAAGACAGTTTCCTCTGAGCTGTGACCATCATATACTCTCCCCATTAATAAAAGTTCCTGGCGTGAGCATGGTAATGAAATGAATAGGCGGCAGGTTTAAAACAAACCAACAGAAGTTTTTCTTCACACAATGCACAGTCAACCTGTGGAACTCCTTGCCAGAGGATGTTGTGAAGGCCAGGACTTTAACAAGGTTCAAAAAAGAGCTAGATAGATTCATGGAGGATCGGTCCATCAATGGCTGTTAACCAGGCTGGGCAGGGACGGTGTCCCTGGCCTCTGTTTGTCAGGGGCTGGGAATGGGAGACAGGGGAGGGATCACTGGATGGTTCCCTGTTCTGTTCACTCCCTCTGGGGCTTCTGGCATTGGCCGCTGTGGGCAGACAGGACACTGGGCTAGATGGACCCTTGGTCTGGCCCAGTCTGGCTGCTCTTACATTCTCATAGAACGGTAGGTCCATTTATGAACCCGCCAGGCCTTAGACAGGCAGTAGGGCTTAGCAGCGAGAGCTCTGGGGTAGGACTCTTAGAGCTGTGGTTTGCAAACTGTTTGTCTAGTGACCCAGTTGAAGAAAACTGTTGATGCCCATGATCCAACGTGACGACACCTCTCGGGATGCAGGCGGGGTCCCGAATGTGGCCAGGGATGAGTGGTTTGGGAGGGCTCTGGCTGGGGCACAGGGTTGGGGTGCAGGCTTAGTTCTGGCAGCTCCTGGGCAGTGGTGCAGCGGGGGGATCTGAGGCAGCTCCCTGCCTGCCCTGGCACCGCAGATCACGCTGCCCCCAGACGCAGCCGGCAGCAGGTCCAGCAATGTGTGCACTGTGCCGTCCCTCGCAGCTCCCATTGGTCAGGAACCAGCCAATGGAGGTGCAGCACCTCAGGTGGGGGCAGCCCACAGAGCCCCATTACCCCCTGCTTAGGAGCCAGACCTGCTGCTGGCCATTTCTGCAGCACAGGGCAGCCCGCAAGGCCAGGAGGGGCAGGAAACCTGCCTTAGCTCCCGGCTGGGCCCCCCGCAGCAAGGCGACCCCGTGACGGACCTTCCGCCACCCAGGAGCTCAAAAACCATCGTCGTAGAGCCTAGAGCTCCACCCCAGCCCTGCTCACAGGCGACGGAGTGACCACGGGCCAGAGACTATCCCAGAACACTAGCACTGGAAGGGCCCTCAAGAGCTCGAGTCCAGTCCCCTGCACTCACGGCAGGACCCAGCACCATCTAGCCCATCCCTGGCAGGTGTCTGTCCAACCTGCCCTTCAATCTCTCCATGGATGGAGATTCCACAACCCCCCGGGCAACTTATTCCAGTGTTCAACCACCCTGACAAGCAGGAAGTTTTCCCTAATGTCCAACCTAAACCTCCCTTGCTGCAGTTTAAGCCCCTTGCTTCTTGTCCTGTCCTCAGAGGTCAAGGAGAACAATTTTCCTCCCTCCTCGTTGTGACACCCTTTTAGATACTCGAAAACTGCTATCATGTCCCCCCTCAGTCTTCTCTTTTCTAAGCTAAACAAGCCCAATTCTTTCCATCTTCCCTCAGAGCTCATGTTCTCTAGACTTGTAGTCATTCTTGTTGCTCTTCCCTTGACCTTCTCCAATTTCTCCACATCTTTCCTGAAATGCGGTGCCCAGAACTGGACACAATCCTCCAGCTAAGGCCTAATCAGCTCAGAGCAGAGCAGAAGAACGACTCCTCGTGTCTTGCACACCACACTCCTGTTCATGCAGCCCAGGTTTGCTTTTTTTGCAACAGCGTCACACTGTGGACTCATACTTAGCTTGTGGTCCACTATGACCTTAGACCCTTTCTCTCCATGTCTGTGCCTCAGTTTCTCTACCTAAAATGGGGCAAGTGACGCCATTGGGTGAAGCACTTTGAAGTCTGCCGAGGCAAGCGCTAAACATCTGTTTTCATTGTTACAAATCCCCAGAACATACCTGGGCACATTTCCCTGCTTTCATCCTTAATGCCGCTCTGTTCCTCCCACATTGCAAAGTGGATTTGCAAGCACAGGCATCGCCCGTCACTAATGCAAAATGCTTCTTTGTAGTGCACACAAAGGATTAAACTGACTCCAAGGCAGAGGCCCAGCACAGAGGCCTATGGCATGACTTAAAAGCGACTTACGCCCTGCTTGGAGGATTTAGTGGGGAATAGACCGTAAGCCGGAATTCAACCGCACCTCAAAGGAAAATGACCTGTTTGAGTCCTTTTGTCATCTAATCTCCCCCCGCGGTAACCTACATTGGTAGAACAAGGCCGGTGTGAGCTGGCAGAACTCCACCAATGCCAGTGGGACGCCTCTGACCTGCCCCAGCCCCGGATCTGATCTGCAGCTACCTTGACGCTTCTGATGTGGTCAGGTTAAAAAAACTGTAGAGCTGAGCTTTGCTCAGTTGGGTAACCAATCAACGGAGCACTTTTGCCATTCGCTGGCGCCGCCCCACCTCATCGTACAGCGGCGGCCTGTGTGCCTTCTAACGCTCCGGTCACGGCCTCCCTTCCGAGACTGTTTGCAGGATAATCCCTCCCTCCGCGCCTCGCCAATTACACCGCGCCCTGTGAGGCCGGCGCCTGGGTCAGCAACAGAGTTGCCTTCCATGTGCCAGGGAAGGGCACTAGTGCAAAAAAGCCCCCATCGGTCCAGAGGGTCTGCATGGAAATTGTTTCTCCTAGTCTCAATAGAACAGAAGGGCATTTAGAATTAGGGAGCCAGGTCCCCAGCTGGTAAGTCAGCCCAGTTCCACGGAAGTCAATGCAGGCACGCCAGTGTCTGGGAGGTGAGAGCGCAGCCCATCGTGCACACACCACCGACTGTTTAGCCAAAGGACACAGTGCCATTCAGACACCTTTCCTAAGTGGGCTGCAGTGGAGTTAGGGTGAATCAAGCTAGTAGGAATCTGGCCTGCGTTTAGGAAATTCAAGAATATCCCAATTTATAATCTTTACTGTAGATTTTGGAAATGGGCGTCCATCCGTCTGTCTGTCCATCCATCTGTGAGTCGGTTTCTCCTCCTACATGGTCAGACACAGGACCACCGTATCATAACGTAAAGCAAGGTGCGGGTTGGTTGTGGCTGGACAATGGGATGTGCCTGGAATTGGATTGTTGCTCACAGAATGGTAAGGGAGGGGTCTGGGAGGAGGGAGTTGTACTGCAGCATGGCCACAGGGGGCAGCAAGGGGCCAGATATGCTGACCAGGACCGCTATAACCCCCTTGGGCCAGCAGGGGACAGGGGTGGAGATAGGGCAGCTATCGACTAGATAGTTTAGAGAGGTTGTTTGTGTGTCTGTGTGTCTGTCCGCACCTCCCCTGGCAGTGCCCACTGTAGCTGCAGTAGCCATGGACCAGCACTTTTCACCTGGCCCCAAGCTGCTGCAGTGAGAGAGGGCTGGGGTTGTCCTCCCTCCCCCAAGGCAGCCTGCACCCCGACCCCTTCCTCCCCAGCCCCACCCCAGCATAAATAATTTAAATGAAGAAAAAAACCATATTTGAGTTAGGGACCCGAGCAACACTGGGTAAATCTGGGAAGATGATCCCATGTTTAAAAACAGAAGCGTTTTGGAAGGGAGCTAAGCTTTCCTCTTCCGGGGCATAAACCGACTTCTGTTTTCGGGGAGATCCTGAAGAATCCTTGTAGGAGATTGCCCCAGACTTGACGGCTGCAGGGCACATTGTATCTGGTCCTGGTGACCAGGAACCTGGATTACAGGGACCCCTGCTCGGATCCAGTCCAGTAATTCATATACCTGGAAAGCTGTGCACATGCACAAGGACATCTAAGCAGAAATGAATCCCAGGTGTTCAAGTGTCCTGAAAGCTTCCAGGGACTCAGGCCAGGATGTCCAAAGCTACATTCAGGCCCCTAAACAAACAAAAAAGGCCCAGTTTTCGGAAGTGTTGGATACCTATAAAAGACCCCTGCAGGCAATGCGAGCAGGATCTCCCATCTCACATCCACGTCCTAATCCAAAGCCCACTGAAGTCAATGTGAATCGCTAACTACGGGGTTTGGAGCCTAAACTTAGCCACCAGTTTGAAAGTTTTTGGCTGAAATGTCATTTGCCCTGGTGCTCTGCCTCTTCCAGGCATTCTTCACAGCTCTCCCGGCCCTGTAGGAACAGTAATCCTGAAGAATATGGAACACTCTGTAGTCCCTGAGCTACGATCCCCCGCCAAGAGGGCCAACAACCCTCCGAAGCCCCCGTCTTGTTTTTAGCCACAAGCTGAAAGTGAACGGGAAGGAGGCTGCTAAATGCTTTGGGTACGTCTGAAACCTCCTCCTCGGTCTGTCGTTTTCGTCAGCGGGGGCAGCGTTTTGGCAGGGGTAAGGGATTCCCTACCCCTCCGAGGAGCTAACCTAGAAAGAGCAGCTGCCAGGAGGGTGTTTTAATTCCTCCGCATCCCAAGCAGTGACTCAGGAGGGAGAGTTGCTAATAAAAACGGAGCGGCGCCGTCAGCCCGTCAGGTCTCTGATGCAAGGAGGAGGGCGCAGGCCGTGTATAAAAAGGCCTTCCCCTCGCCAGCCTCCCGTGTCGCCTTCCCGGAGTTGCACGGGGCCAGTGAGCCAGGTAAGTCCGCGTGGGTCGTTATTGTTGAATAACGCCGCCCTCTGCATTCAGGGCGAGTGTTTCCCGGCGCTCGAACAGCTGGCACCGGGCCTCGGGAGGGCAGGCCCTTCTGGCGTACGGGCCACACTCAATGGGGCCGTGTCTCTGGACGTGGGGGTGTCAGTTAGGGGCAGCTGCACTGAAGCGGGAGCATCAACACGCCGTCGGGGGGGACATTCTCTGTGAACAGGGTCCCACCGGACAGCACTTACGCCAGGGCTGGGCAACACGCAGCTCCAGGGCCAGAGCCGGGCAACACGCAGCCCCAGGGCCAGAGCCGGCCCGCCTCACACTTGGCTCCGGCCCACGGGCGGCATCTGGCCACTTTCTGTTTCTATCCTGCTGCCCCTGCCACCGAACGTCCAGGCCGTGGCTCCGGCAGCAGGATCCCATTTGAACAGCTCATGAGTCCCAGCTGCAGGCCGGAGCCGCGACCCCTGTAGATAGCCAGGGCGGCCTGCCCCGGCGCCTGCCAGGCCTCACGGTAGCGTCAGGGTTCTTTGCCGTGTTTTTAACTCAAAGCCTCCAGCCCCAGACAGCTCTGGAGGAGCCCCGGGCCACGGCCCTTCTGCCCAGGCCCCGCGCCTTTCAGGGGGAGCCAGCCCATGACCATGCACCTAAATTCATGAAGTGGCCCCTTGCCAAAATGATTCCCTCCCCCAACTTATGCTGCAGCCGAGAGCCCGGGGGCATTTCACTGGTGACACTCCCCCCCACCCCCCCCCCGAGAGAGGAGAAGGCGGGTGTGCAGTCGGCACGCACTGCGTGGCCTCGAGCTGCCTACCGCCTGCACTGCAGCCTGGGCTTGCAGCGTGCCACAGAAGCAAACCACGGGGAGCCAGAACGGTTTGAAGCTGCACGCAGAGGCCTCGTGCCCCGACGCAGAGAGGAAACCAGGCAGGTTCGCAGCCAGTGTGAGCGGCTCTGGCGCCAAGCTCGGCGGTGGATCGGGCCCGCTGCATTCAGCACAGGGGCACTAAGGGTGTGTCTACACAGCAGAGTTATTTCAGAATAACGGTTTATTCCGCAATCTGTAAACCTCCTTCCACGAGAAATAGAGCCCGTTCCGGAGTACCGATTTCGAAATCAGGCGTGTGCAGGTGCTCCACTGCAGCTATTTCGAAATAGCCCCTCCCCAGGGCCACTCGAAGTTCTTCCTCCGGGGGCGCTACATCGCGACAGTGCGTCTCCATTAGGGGAGCCGGCCTCGGACACATTTTGAGGCTTCCCCGCAGTGTAGACGCGCTATTTCGAAATGGGCTATTTCAGAGTAACTATTCCGAACTAGCTTATTCTGAAACAACCGTGCAGTGCAGACGTAGCCTAAAAGGCCCCACAGAAAGTGTGAAGGAATTCGGGAAGGATTTCAGGCGAGTGCTACGAGAGTGAGGGTGAAATTGACTAGAGGGCGTTTTGGGAGGCTGGATTAGCACACAGAGGGCTGCACTTCGGCTGGGGTGCACTGAAGTCAGGTCGCCACGGCTGGCGTGTTTGCCGGTGGAATGGCTGGGAACGAAGGGTCGGATAACTGTCAGGAAGCATGCGGGGAGGGTGGTAAACCGCAGGAAGAACTGAGCGCCATGGAGAGGAGAGGGGCAGAGAGACATTGAGGGCTAATTGGTGGGTTCCTTTCACTGGTGATGAAGAGGCCATCAGAACAGTCCCTGGCCCAGTGAACGATCTGCCCCCTCGCCGTTTGCTCCCCCGGTGGCGGATGCAGCGAAATGTCCGTAACCTCCGTCCCGATGTGTGTTGCAGGGTTAGCCGCGTGGTGCTGAAAGATGTCTTGCCAGCAACATCAGCAGCAGTGCAAACAGGCCTGCATGCCGCCGCCGTGCAAAGAGCCGTGTCTTCCGAAAACCACGGAGCCGTGCCCCCAGCAGTGCGCGGAGCCGTGCCCTCAGCAGGGCGCGGAGCCGTGTCCGCCAAAATGTGCGGAGCCGTGTCCTCCGAAATGCCCGCCTCTCCAGCAGTGCTAGAACAGCAGTGTCATGAATTAACTCCGCAGCTGCCGGGCGAGGAGAAGGCAAATGCCAACGCAGCGAGCCGAGTCCCCTCGCTCCCGACTGCTTTACTGTTGCGCTTCTCTGCTTCCAGCTCAGAACTGGCCTTCTAGCTGCTGGCACCAGCCGATGGGAGGGGTTTGGCACTGACACAGATTCACAAGTTGCACGGTTCTGAGGACCTGTGTGTGCATGTGACTGGTGTCTGGGGAACAGCTCTGGAAATTCTGGGGCATGGCCAAACCCGAGCAAAACCAGCATCTCCAAAACAGAGCCCCCATTGGAACAGCTGGAATAAAACCCGAGTGGCCAGACGTTGCTGTCTTGTCGTTTGTGGTGGCCTGAGTTGGTTCAGGGCCGGGGAACCTCTTTTGGGTCGGGGCTGCTGACCCACAGGAAAATCAGTCGGGGGCTGCACACAAGTGAGAGGAGAAAAAAGCCCACCTCACGGACCTGAGCAGCAGGCAGAAAGACTCTGCACACCAGACCCTAATGGGGCTCCAGCGAATAGATTCCCCCACGCTCTGGGTGGGAACAAAAACAAGAGGTTCAGTGTGTGGGGCTGCGGTGTGGGGTCTGGGCAGGAGGGAGGGTGCCGGAGTGGGGTGGGAGGGGGTGGCTCTGGGAGGGTGGTAGAGTACAGGAGTGGGCTGGGGGTGGGAGGGCTGGGCACGAGACAGAGTGGAGGAGTGAAGTGTGGGTGGGGGGCCTGGGTAGAAGTGGGGTGTGGGAGCCACTTCCTTCCCCACCCATGGTTTGGATCTGGACCTGGCCTGCCTGACCCTGGCCCATAAGTCTCAGGGCTTCCCCCTCTACTGTGTGTTTTAGGGAGTTTGTTTGTTTGATCAAGAACTCGTCCTAAATGGTAAGAACTAGAACCACCAAATTCCATGTTCAGCTTCCTCTTCTCCTAGCTTAAAGCCCCGGGCAGGTTTGGTTATGACAGGACAATGGGACATGCCTGGAATGGGATTGCTTTGGACCAGCTCGTCCTGTTTAGGAGGCGTTCTTGATCCAACAGAAAGACAGACTCTCTCCACTATAGAGTAGATTACACAGAAAAGTCAGAATAGGTGCATGAAGTAGATGGAAAAGAGAAGTTCAGAAACAGGTTTGTAATCACTTTCATTTCCAAAAAACGGTCCGTGGGATTCATTTTAAAAACGTAATTCAAGTTTTAAAAAGCTTAATGGAGTTAGGGACCTGAGCAACACCGGGTAAATCTGCTGATTTCCTTTTAAAGCCCCTTTCCCTGAACACCCAACAGGAGAGAGTTTCCTTGCTCCCGGCTCCAGCATCCAGCCCTGAACTTCCATCGGCTTCTCCCAGACCCTCTGTACTTTGCTTGTCCAGACTTTGCCTCTCCAGTCTCCTGGGCTTCTCCCCCACAACCCCCATTGTTGCTCCAAAAAATACCCATCCAGCCCTCCCACCCCATTGTTCGAACTCATGGGCAGTCTTTGTTTTATGGGGGGGAGGATGACAGCGCGTTGGGAATTCCCCCGATCCTGCACCCCCGTAGCAACCAGAACAGACTCCGCCAGCCAGTAGAACAGGGGGGTTATTGCTTCTCCAGGATACAGCCCAGCACAGACGGGATGTGGCTACAGGAGTCAGGGCCAGGCAGCCTCAGACCCCTTGGGTTAGGGGATCCATCGCCCCCTCAATCCTCAGATTAGTCTGTTCCCTTCATGTTTCCCAGCCAGGAACTGCCTCGCTCCCAGACCCTGCCCCCAGCCAGGAGGCGTCTCCGCCTCCCTTCCTTTGTCTCTCCCCTGGGAAGAGCCTTGTTATCTGCCCAGGCTGGGCGTGGGTGTCTGGGCCAATCCACACGTGGGTGAGTCAGTGGGAATCGCACAGCACAGCGCAGGGGGACCCCGGGTACAGAGCAGACAGCCCCCCCACTACGGCACAGAGGGCTGCTAGGAAAGGCCTTAATTATTTCTTGCCACGATCTCGCGGGAAGACCAGTAATTACACCCCCCCTATCACAGCATCCTCCACTCCTGAACTCCCAGCACCAGAGCTGGGACTAGACCCCACATTCCCTGATCACAGGGCTCTCCTCTGAGCCCCAAAATGGCATGCAGCTCCCCTCTTTCACAGGCTCGAAGCGTGAGGGACCACCCCATCCTCTAGCCCAACCTCTTGTCTATCACGGCCCATCATAGCGACCCGCCTGCATGAGACCCAGTATCACAGCCCACAGGCAACAACACTTGCATGTGCTGTAGGCCCCGCATAGGAGGGAGTGAGGCAACCCTGAAGTCCCTGCAGTGGCTGGGAACGGACACGGTCTATTCAGTGACTCACGCCCACTTCCTGCGGCCAGTGGACTGAGGCTGAATTGGGAACATCACTGGCTAATGCAGATTCATTAACATTTTGCCATTTTATAGAAATCGTAGAGTCACAGAACACTAGCGCTGGGAGGGACCTCGGGAGGCATCGAGTCCAGTCCCTGCCCTCGCGGCAGGACCAAGCACCGTCTAGATCAGGGCTACCCAACGTTTTACGAGGCATAAGGGATCGGCCGACAAAGGCTTTCTTTGTCGCCCGATCCCCGGCTCGACAGCCGCTTTTTGCCGACAAACTGCAGACTTGGCAAAACGCGGTGGCCATTTTTATTCAAATGACGCGTGGGAGATTTAAATCCCCGCTTCCGAATGTCTAATTTACATCCCTCTGGCGACAGAGGGATGTAGTCTAGACATACCCAATGACTCCTCGTGTCTCGCTCACAACACTCCTGTGAATGCAGCCCAGAATCACGTTTGCTTTTTTTTGCAACAGTGTCACACTGTTGACTCATGTTTAACTTGTCGTCCACTACAACCCCTAGATCCCTTTCTGCCGTACTCCTTCCTAGACAGCCACTTCCCCTTCTGTATGTGTGAAACGGATTGCTCCTTCCTAAGTGGAGCACTTTGCATTTGTTCTTTATTGAATTTCATGCTATTGACCTCAGAGCATGTCTCCTGTTTGTAGCAAACGACGCACGGCTGTGTGATTCCACCTGCTCTGCCGGGCGGTGCTCCCAAACAATTCATGCATCGTTTTGTTTATGCAGGTTGTCAGATCAAACAGTCACTTTTTAACCCATGTGGCCTGACTCCAAGCGGCCCCAGGGATGAGCTCAGCAGTTGAAATAGGGCTAGTTAAGCACTGAGATTGGAAAGCTGCCCCCTAGACAGATGCTTAAAGTTCTGAATGAAGAAAGGGTCCCAGGAGACACAACAGAATAAAGTTTGCCCACAGTCCAAAGCTGCAGGATGTCTGCAGCGAGCTAAGAGTCGTGCATCTTGCGCAGTGGAAGCGCGGATGCGCCCCCTGGAGGATATTGCAAAAACAACGAGGAGTCCTGTGGCACCTTATAGACTAACAGCTTTACTGGAGCATGAGCTTTCGTGGGCAAAGACCCACTTCGTCAGATGTATGCAGGATCTTTGCCCACGAAAGCTTATGCACCAATAAATCTGTTAGTCTAGAAGATGCCACAGGACTTCTCATTGTTTTTGCAGATTCAGACTAACACGGCTACCCCTCTGATACTGGAGGATATTCACATTTTAGGCTCCTTGGATATTTCAAAGAGCTTTGTGATGATGAATTTATTCACGGTCCCCTGTCAAGTGGAGGCCTTGTTTCCACCAGCATCTTTTGTCACCAGAAACTGCCTTTTGTCAACAAAACAGTCAGAACGTTTCCACTGCCAGGCGACTTTTGTTGGGGAAAACACCCAGCTTTGGCGACAAAAAGCTTCCAGCCCTGTGAGAGACTTTTGTCTTCTCCCCTCCCTTTATTGTCACAAAGAGCCAGTGCGGATTCTGCTGTTAGTTTTTCCAGAAAACTGGCTTCCTCCAGTATCCCACCAGGCCTGCCCTGCTGGCTGTGATCAGTGTTGTGTGGTCTCTGTTGCCCTGCAGGCTGTGCCCCTCCGTGCTGGTTGGACATTCCTCAGCACGGAGAGCTCACAGACACACATGGGAATCCCAAGAAGCACAGGGATCAGCTCTGTCTTCCCACCGCACTGCACTGTGGGATGCTTACCCACAATGCTTTCCTCTGCCTGTCAACAGGGTGCTAGCCATGTGGCCAGGAAATGACAATGGGAGGCAGAAAAACCAGTCTGACCGGTTTTCACGTATGATGACTTTTGCACATCAACAGCCCTTTCGTTGCCAAACCGTCCCAGTGTCGACATCACCTGACTAAGCAGCATCTTGCGCCGATGCGCCCCCCCGGAGGATATTCACATTTTAGGCTCCTCTGACATTTCAGAGAGCTTTGTGAAGATGAATTGATTCAAGGTCCCCTGTCAAGTAGCCAAGTTTGGGCTTTTTTAATTATATAATTAGCAGCTTATGTCATCCAAGCGTTAAGCGTAGTCATAGAGAAAAGCCCTGCATCAGCTCTTATGCTACTTGAAATTGATTTAAGGGAGAGTGTGGGCATGCATCTGTTGGCTTAGTCCTGGAGTCGCCAGAGACGAACGCAAGGCAGGTATAAAATTCTTCCACTTGAGAATGATGGAGCCTGTTTTTCAGTGACACTCAGACCCCGGTGAGCTGCAGTGACAGCATAAAGGGGCTTTTCCATTTAAAAAAAACTCACAGCTGAAAACTCAGAAGGTTTGATATTGAAAATAGCAAAATCTGCCGGCTTCCCACTTCTCTGATTTTTAAATCAATCAAAAATTGGCAAAATTCAACATGAATTCACCAGATGTTTGTGTCTCCAATCTGCATTTGTCACAAGGGGGCGCTGTGATCTGGTTGATCAACCCGTATCACACTACCCATTGGGTTGAGCATTCACAGAACAAAAGAGTCTTTCACAGTATCTTAAACATACCTTTAACAAGTTTTATTACATGCAATTCAGGAGCAGTTTTAAAAGCTCTCTCTCTCTGTATATGTATATTTAATACTAAACAATTAAAACAGCTTTAAAAGACTTTAAAAGGCATCACAAGCATTAAAAGGCATTAAAAGCAATATTTAAATGGAATAATTAACAATTTACATCTAATCCTTAACCCAATTTAACACACATACACTCACACACACACTCACCCTTTGGGGCTGGCCAGACCCCAGGTAATGTTGGTTAATTTGGTTGAGGCGGAAGTCCGACGTGCACGTCACCCCAATATGCCGAATCGATGGACTCCAACTTGGGGGGCAAAATGGTGTGGTATATATCCCCTCAGCAGGGGCCAGTCCGGTGGGATGCTATCCACTGGTTACACCCAGTCCAGGTGGGGTGATGTCTGTTAGTGACACCCTCTTCTTCTTACTGGTGTGTCCACGACCGAGCCAGAAATATCCCGTTTTTGCATCACTTGCCTCACCACGAGTGAGAAACAATGGTCTGTCCTTGGGTAGATTCTTCTCTTGTTACTTATTCTTATCTGGCAATGCTGGGAACGCTGCCTCTGCATGCATACACAGTTCTTTTATCTCACACCGTTCTCTTTCTTAAAGTTGTAAACAAGTCCATAATCCTCCGGGGGTTTTGCCTGCACCAAACAAGTCCATAATCCTCTCTTCAGCTCACGTACTGTAGATTCACTCATGCACTCACTCTAACCATTCACACTACCCATGATTCGTGACACATTTTTCTCTGAAAACAAAGTGGTGGAACGATCTGTCCTCCTCTAGCTGGTTCAGACAACTGTTTGTTCGGGGATTTTTAATGGGAAAAAAAGACACTTCTTTACAGGGCCAGCCCACAACATTTTGGCACCTGAGGCGGGGAGCTCAAATGACACCCCATGTCCCCTCCCTTGGGCCAACACTTTGAAAGGTCTCAATTCTCTGGGTCCTAGTGGTGCCTCCCCCTTCCCGCACCACAGTCTGGCACCTGAAGCGGCTGCCTCAGTTTGCCTCATGGTAAGGCCAGCCCTGCGTCTTTGAGGCGTCTCCATGTCCCCTCTCCCCTTTGAATTTCAAGACTACAACGATTGTTGACTGGCAACATAACTAACCAAGAATCCGGAGGGAAATTTACCAAGATTTTATCCAAATCAATTTCCCAGATTTTGGAAATTTCATCAACATTGTCAAAATGTCCAGTCAACGCCTTTATATAGCTCGTGTTAGTGAATTTCTGCCAGCGTGTGGCCTCCTCCTGGAGTGCCTTGAGATGGGGCTGAGGATTCTGAGTCCTCTCCAAGTTCTGATTTCACCTCCTTCTACCCCGACTCCTCCCTCGCACACTTGCACCCGCGGGATGAAACGTTTCACTCTTGAGTTGCTCTGGTTCTCTGCTGCCCCCTACAGCTGAGTCCTCAGCCCGGCAGCACCCGCCCGATGGCACCCTCTAGTGGAAGGTCTTCCCAAGACAGGCCTTGACATAGACCTTGCCTCCACTGGCCGCACCGGAGATCCATCGTCTGGTGTTTGATTTAGCGGGTCTGGTAAGGAGTCAATCGTTCCCATCGACCTCCCGCTGTGGAGACGGCACCGAGCTCGGCTTGCGAGTCCAGCTATGTTAGTCACATAGCCGGCGTTGCGGACCTTAAACCGGCCTTCCAGCTCTAGTGTAGACCTGGCCTTAGACCAAGTGCCAGCAAGGTGCCCCGTGCCTCCCCGGCCACAGCGCGCGTTAGGGGCAAGTGAGGCTGGCTCAGAACTGTACACCAGGAGCGGGAAATGTAAGGCCCTAGGGCCAAATGTGGCCTCCGGCTCACCTGGATCCAGCCCCCGAGGCTTGGGGCTCCCAGATCCAGCCCTGCAGCCTCCCCTCTTCTCCCCCCACAGTCCCCTCCACGGGGCTGGAGTGCCAGCACTGGCTCCCCGCTGCAGGGGGGGCTAGCCCCAGTCCTCCTAGTCCAGAGTCAGGCAGGCTGGGTCCAGAGCAATCCACGGGCAGGGGGAGGAAGCGGCTCATGGACCCCTCCCTTCTGCCCAGAACCCCAGCCCTACTTCACTTCCGCACCCTCCTTCCTGCCCAGCCCTCCCACCCCCAGCCCACTCCTCCACCCTCCCAGAGCCACCAACCCCACCCCACCCCACTTTTGCATCCCCCTCCTTCCCAGCCCCCACCCCCACCCCACTCCTGCACCCTCTCGCCCTCCCAAAGCCACCAACCCCACCCCACTACTGCACCCTCCCACCCTCCCAAAGCCACCAACCCCACCCCACTCCTGCACCCCCCCTCCTGCCCAGTCCCCACACCCCAAGCCTGCTTCCCGGCAGCCCCCCTCCTACACACTGAATACCTCATTTTTTACCCCAGCCCAGAGCCCGGGGGGGGTCACGAAATCAATTAGCAGGGCCCCGCTAGGCTCTGGGGTGCGATGGGAATGTGGGGAGCATCTTTCTGCCCAGGGGCTTCTCACCTTTGTGCTGCCTCCCACTGGTTTTTCTGTGGGTCAGTGGCCCCCGACCCAAAGCAGGTCCCCTGCCCCCGCTCGACACACGAGGCTGTGGGGAAAGCAGGGGGGTTGCTGATTGGAGTCCAGGGTCCGGAGCACTTGAGAAACCAGAGACTGGCTGGACCCCCTTCTGCGCAATACGAGGGGCTCTCACCAGGGTCCAGCCAGTCTCCGGTTTCTCCAGAGCTCCGAGCTGTGAGCTTTGTGGTGCCCGACCCTACAAGAGCCACGGCTGCGGCGTGGGAGCGTGGCCAGAGACGTCCCTGCATTGGGGGCCCAAACACAATTCTGATCCCCCAGCGTTCCCACAGGGACTCCCTTGGCTCCTGTGATGGTCTCCAGCTCAGACCCAGGCCGTGTGATCAGTGGTCAGTGGGGAACGAGTGTGGACAGCTGAGCAGCGCGTCCCAGGGGCAACGTGAGGTTGGGGCGCATGTCACGCCCCTACGAGGCTCTGGCTTTGGTTGAACACGGCTATTGCCGTTTGAAACGTTTGTCCCAGTCCAGCCACGGGGGGGAGGAGTCCACGTGGCCACGGGCTGCAGAGGCAGGGCCCTAACTCGGTCGGTTTGGGGGGGGACATTTCAGAATAAAAGGGATGGGATGGAGCATGCTCAGTCTACAATATTAACAACTGGAAGATTTACCCGGAATTGCCCAGATCCAGCTGGAGGGGGGGGCATCTCTGCCCATTCTGGAGCCAGAGAGGGGCACCGGTCCAAGGCAAGGGAGGCCAGCCCAGAGCCAGGGGGCCAGGGTTGGGAGGGGCCAGGGAGGGGGTTGGGGCCACGCAGACCCCCCCCCGCCAGCACTCCCTGGGCCCACGGTTGGGAGGGAAGCGAGAGGGCCATGCAGGGCTCCCCCCAGTGATGTTCCCTGGGCCTGGCCATGGGGAGAAGGGGGACCACACAGCCTGGCCGGTCGTGGCCATGCTGCGTGGCCCAGTGGTGCTGGTGAGGGGCCGCTGGTGGGTCATGTGGGGAGGCAGGGCTGCGCTGCCCAGCCGCAGTGGTGCTCCCGGGGGGGCATGGCAGAGGGGACAGCGGGACATTTCCTGCCCAGCCCAGCGCTGGGACTGAGGGCCAGGGGGAGGGATTGGGGGCAGGGTGGCCACTTACCTGGGCTGGTGGCAAGCAACATGGTGAGCCCCATCCCCAGCTGGCCACTCTCTTGGTGGTGCAGCTGCTCTCAGTGGTCACTGCAGTACAGCTGCCCCCCACTCTCACGGCCCCCCAGTGGTGACAGTGAGGATCACGTCCCTCCACTCTGCCCCTCTCTTTCCATGATATGGAAAACAATCCCATTGCAAACCCATCCCATTTTCCTGGCACAGCCAAGCCCTGGTCTTGCTTTGAGTTAGGATAAGAGAAAACTGAATACCAGATTTGGTGACCCTAACTCTCATCATTTAGGAGGAGATCTTGAACAAATGGCCTTGCAGACAGACAGACACACAAATCTCTAAAATCTAGACATATAGACTCTCAGATGTACCCAGCGTGGCTCATCTTAACTCAATTAAGGGTGTTTTTGGTTTTTGTGGGGGGGGTTTTGTTGTTGTTGTTTTTAAAGAAAAGGAAATATACATGCTTTATTCAAATTCTTGTCTTTTTCAAAAATAAAGTGTTATTTTTATGAAGTTAATTTTTAGTTTGAATGTCTTAAAAACACGGTTGTTAAAAATTTTCCTTTTAATTATTTTAATATTTTTAAATGGGAATTCAATCCAGGTTTGTTTGTTTTTTCATCCCTAGGAACTCTTATCATTCACTATGTTTTAACAAAAAGGGCCATAGTCAATCTAGTTTCCAGTAACATTGTCTTCTAGTTTTCAAACCTTGCGCATTGATTTAGTTGTGCTAACACAGAGCTAAAACTACTCCAGATCTCCCCATTGTATCTCTTTTCTGGAAGGTTTATTGTGGAGCAACCCTGTTCCAGGTTCATCCTGTTTTTCTGGCTCATCTTGGTTCAGTGATTTCAACATTCACTGAGTTATGTCAATTGTGAGGGCTATACTGATTTGGTGATTCTGTCTGTTTCCTGTTCGGTTTCATGAGAAGCAATCCTATTCCAGTTGCTTCCCCTTGTCCTGGCACAACCAAACCCTGACCTTGCTTTAAGTTATGCTAAGAGGAAGCTGCAGACCGAATTGGGTGGTTCTACCTCAGTGTTTCTTAAACTATGTTCCATGGAACTCTGGTGCTCCGTGAGCAACTCGCAGGTGTGCCACAACCGCTTCTTTGTTTTTGTTACTTCTTTGTTTTTGTCTCTTTTTTTTGTCTGACGACAATTTTATTTTTTGGAAGAAAATGTTCATAGGTGTTCCGCATAAAAAATATTATTGTCTGGTGTTCCGTGGTCTCAAAAAGTTTAAGAAACACTATTCTAGCTCTTACCATTTAGGAGGCATTCTTGATCCAACAAACAGACACACAACCTCTAAAATATATAGTAGATGCCTAATTTGCACTCTGCGTATATACTGAGCCTTTCATTCCTAAAGACGGACACACATGCAAGTAATAAGGGCTTACTTCACCCATGAAATGCAGCCACCTCTGGGGTGGAACATAGGCACAGCCATTATGCACAAGTGTTTAGCTCAGAGAGTGAAGGAGCCACCTGCAATGAACTGAAACTGTAAAAGGAATGCAGGGCGCTGCAAATGTAATTATCCAGCCGGGAATTTGACTAGAGCATGAGAATTAACAGCCGGCCTCGTGCAAAAGTTGCCATCGTGAGAGATCACAAGAGTTTCGGCGTTGCTTTTCTATCTCCTCCGAATAATGGCACGGGCACTGTGGCCCTGAGGAAGCGTGGCCCCCTACTGACTCACCACTGCAACTTTCTGCATCGTCCAGCCATGCTGCCGAGCTCTCCTAACCCCCTAAGAATAGTCATTATTAAAGAGATGTGGCACTTTTTTAGCAGGCTACTCGCCTTCGAAGCAGACCACAAATACAACTAATTATTGACTCAACTCAACCCAACCCACGAGGCTTTTCAAATCCCAGCGCGTGCCACGGCTGCAGTCCAGCAGGGGAAGGGATGATCCCTGAAGAATGTTTGGATATTACAACCGTCCCCCCCTGACATTTGCTTTGCGAGTTATAAGCCCAGCGCTCCTGGGCCCACCCCTGGGAACAGCCCTCCGAAAGGGGGTTGAATCCTCTGCAAATTTCCCTCTTGCCTTTGCATGGGAGAGGCAGGAATATTGCCCAAGACGGTTTTGGCAAGCGAAGAAAAGGGAAGAGAATGTTCTTGCCGTAGGATGGGTCGTCTAATTGCTACGTGCCAGGCAGCTCGCAAACTGAAGGCAGGGAAGATGGAGGCAGATTGTTTCAACACAGGCCAGCTCTGAAGGTGCAGCCGACCAAGTACATGGTGTTATGGACTCCCTAGGTGGATACATGAGTAATACATCTCATGTGCAGCCAGGTGAAGCAGCAGAAACCGGGGCATGTTTAACAGGCAAGCAATGTAACTAGGGTGCCCAGATGTCCTGATTTTATAGGCGCAGTCCCGATGCTCAGGGTCTGTTTTATATCGGTGCCTATTTCCTGTTCCAGTGGTTCCCACTTCCTATCTGCTCATGCTGCTGCTAACCCTATTAGCAACGAAATAAAGGGGTCCCGTCGCTGAGACCAGCCTTCTCAAAAGGCAGATGCCATGAAGCAGGTTTAAAATCTATCAGGGATGGTCTAGAGCAGTGTTTCTCACCCAGTGGTCCGAGTCCCTCAGGGGTACTCGAGGGAAGTTGGGGGAGTACATCAACACAACTGACATTTGGAGAAAACTGAAATTGTGTTTTAAGTTTTGCAGCGCTTGATTATTTTTGTACTTTTTACATCCAAAAATGTCATTGCCCACCTGGCTACGATTAAATTGTTTAAACAAATGTGTTGCAATGGTAGAAAAAAAAATTGTGTGTCTGAAAACTGTAGGTACTGGGGGTACATATAATTTTTTTTAAAAGGGTACTTTATAAAAAAGGTTGAGAAACACTGGTCTAGACGGTGCTTGGTCCTGCCGTGAGGGCAGGGGACTGGAATCAATGACTCTCGAGGGCCCGTCCAGTTCTAGGGTCCTATGAGTCTATGATTCTAAAATGCAGCTTAGCCCCGATCGCGCTCACTGTTTCTCCTCCCACAGAGCCGTCCCAAAGCAGACTGCGGCCACACCAGGGTGGGAGCTGCCCAGGGGTAGGGAGAGACAATCCTTGCCAAAGTGACCTGACTGCCACAACAGACAAAAATGGGAAGCAACTGTCTAGGGAGGAGTCCTGCAGAAAGGGATCTGGGGTCAGAGTGGACCACAAGCTAAATATGAGTCAACAGTGGGACACTGTTGCAAAAAAAGCAAACCTGATTCTGGGCGGCATGAACAGGAGTGTGGTGAGCAAGACTCAAGAAGTCATTCTTCCTCTCTACTCTGCACGGATCGGGCCTCAGCTGGAGGATTGTGTCCAGTTCTGGGCACCACATTTCAAGAAAGATGTGGAGAAGTTGGAGAGGGTCCAGAGAGCAACAAAAATGACTAGAGGTCTAGAGATCATGAGCTGTGGGGGAAGACTGAAAGAACTGGGCTTGTTTAGTTTGGAAAGGAGAAGACTGAGAAGGGACATGATAGCAGCTTTACCTAAAAGGAGGAGGGACAAAAATTGTTCTCCTTGGCCTCTGAGGACAGGACAAGAAGCAAGGGGCTTAAACTGCAGCGAGGGAGGTTTAGGTTGGGCATCAGGAAAAACTTCCTGCCTGTCAGGGTGGTTAAACACTGGAATAAGTTGCCCGGGGGGTTGTGGAATCTCCTTCTCTGGAGAGATTGAAGAGCAGGTTGGACAGACACATGCCAGGTATGGTCTAGACGGTGCTTGGTCCTGCCGTGAGGGCAGGGGACTGGACTCGATGACCTCTCGAGGGCCTTTCCAGCTCTAGGATTCTAGGATTCTAGGAAGGCCTCGTTATTCCCCTTTAAGGGCTGGGGAGCCAAAGTGGGGAATATTTAAGGGGCCAGATTAGTAATTGAATGCAGGGGTCTAAACCGCAGACCGGCTCTCAGTGACATTCCCTGAATTGCCTCATCTCCTAGCTCACGATGATTCCAGTGGGAATTAGGTGCACGGGCCAACCTGCTGCTTGAGGTGTCTAAACACCTTTGCAAATCTGGCCCTCGGGGACTTTTCCAAGGGTCATAGCCGGAACCTGGGGCAGAGCCAGAAACGCTGGAGTCCCAGCCTCAGCCTTTGGCTGCATGGCTCTTCTCCCTCTGTCCTCAGTGGGGGTGCACAGAAATACATTGGCACCTGCAGGTGGCCTTTTTTCAGAGGGGTGGGGGGTGGCTAGCCCTGCTTCTTGGCTGCAGGCGTCTCGTCGGTGCGTTCTGTCTTGCTCGCCTTCTCGTTACTCACACAGCCCTCGCGGCCACGCCGGGCCGGGTCAGGCCACCGCACAGATAAACACAGCGTGGGAAACTGAGGGTATGTCTACACTACAAAGTTAATTCGAACTAACAGCCGTTAGTTCGAATTAACTTTCATAGCGTCTACACATATAAACCGCTAGTTCGAACTTAATTCGAACTAGCGGAGCGCTGAATTCGAACTAGGTAAACCTCATTCTACGAGGACTAACGCCTAGTTCGAATTAAGTCGTTCGAATTAAGGGCTGTTTAGCCACTTAATTCGAGCTAGCTGGAGGCTAGCCCTTCCCAGCTTGCCCTGGTGGCCACTCTGGGCCAAACCAGGGAAACTCCTCTCCTCTCCCCCAGCCCCGGGGCCCTTAAAGGGGTAGACTCTGGCCAGACGGCACTTGCCAGAGCCAGCCCTGCCAGCAGTCTCTGCCCCGACCCAGTGGCCGCAGGATGAGCCAGGCAGCCAGTGGCAGCCAGCCGTCCCCCGCCCAGTCCCCCAGCACCCAGCGGCCAGCCAGGGGCCGTAGACGGCGCGTGCCCTCCTGGACTAGTGCGGAGGTCATGGACCTCATTGAGGTTTGGGGGCAGGCCCCCAACCTCCATGATCTCTGCACTAGGAGGAGGAACGCATAGCAGCCGCCATGGCCCGAAAGGGACACAGGCGCATGCAAGAGCAGGTGCGCCTGAAAATAAAACAGCTGCGGCAGGCGTACGCCAGGGCCACCAGGGGCAGCGCTGCAGCAGGGGCTGCCACCTGCCCCTACTTCCCCGCCCTCGACCGACTCTGGGGGGGCCGGGCGGTCTGCGCCAGCCCGGGAGGCAGCGAGCCAGGACCGGAGGGCCCTGACCCGGGCGCACCGGTGGGGCCACCGCCAGCTGTTCCGGCACCGGAGTCGGCAGGGTCGTCCAGGGAGGCCATACCGGGTAAGTGCCAGCACTGTCCCCTGCCCGGGGCGGGAGGCGGGGAGGGAGACCAGGGACCGCGCGCGTGGGCCATGCCTCCCACGGATCACGCACCCACCTGTGCACGTGAGAGCACGTGCCATGCCACCCTTGGGCAGGTGGCTCCAGCTGCGTGACACCCAGGGGCCATGGCCCAATAGGCACACGCGTGTGTGAAGAGACCTGACACGCTCCCGACCCCGGGGTGAGACACAGTAGGACACCCTCCCTTCACAAGCCCCCTCTACACAGAGGCAGGGGACATCTCCCCCCCCACCCCGCCCCGGCCACACTATACATGGCACAGGGACATGGGTGCGGTCTTGGGGCAGCTGCCAGTCCCGGGGAGAGCCAGACATCCTGACCATGGCCTCTGTACAAGCACAGCGGCTCTGACGGTGCAGGCCACGGTCACCCTCACGTTGCGGGGGCATCATCCACTGAGTCCCCAGGGAGAACTGACCACTTCTCTTCTTTCTCTACAGCTGCACCAGCTGCTCGTGCAGGGCGCACCACCCCGCCCGGGACATGCTCCCGCACCCGCGGCCTGCTCCGGACCACCACCACGCGGCAGGAGTGCTGGGACCAGCACCTGGGGGCCCTGCGAGCCCTGCACCGCACCGTGGAGGCCTGGATGCGGGCAGACCTGCAGCTCCGCCGGGAGCAGTTGGCTGAGGCGCGAGCCAGAAATGCTACCCCGCAGGCCCTGCTGCAGAGCATGGTGCCCTGTGCCCGTCCTGCACCTGCTGCCCCCCCAACAACTGTCCCCCCTCCCATTCCTGCCCCCCTCACACCTCTTCCTCCTCAACCCCCACCCTCCTCTTCAATGTCCACACCCCTCAACCTCTGCCCTCCACCCCATCCCCAGGGACGCCGAGGCCCCTCCTCGCCGTGCTGGGAGGTGGTTGGCCAGCGAGACCCCACCCCTGATCCTGAGTTTCCCCTCCCCTCCTTCCCCTTGCTTCCCCCTTCCAGCTCTCTCCTTCCAGTTTTCCCCCCTCCCCTCTCCCACCCTCTCTCCTGCCCTCTCCCGCCTCCTTTCCCCCGTCTCCCCACAGTTTCATTCCCCCTCCCCAGTTTTGTTAAATAAAGAGAGTTTCTATTGTTGAACACACGTGTCCTTTTTTTTTTACATCAGGAAGGGGGGCTAGGGAGGGGTAAGTGGAAGGAGGTGAGGGAGGAATGGGGCACGAGCCCCCAGTGGGGAGGACCGGGGTGGCTCTGAGGGCTCCTCGGGGTGGATGCTCTCCTGCATGGCCTCCTGGATCCTGACAGCCCCCCGATGGACCCCCCGGATGGCAGCCTGCGGCAAGTGCAGCCGGGCTGATGGCCGAGTGCTGTGATGTGCCGAGTGAGGGCACTCAGGGCACTCCAAGTCAGGACTGCTTTGCTGTCCCTCATCAAGGTAGACCAGCAAGCGGGGAACCCTGAGAACTGTCTGTCCGGGGTGGGGCTCGGGTCCTTTAAGCACAGCCCTCGGCTAGCCTGAGGCAGCAGCTCCACACTCTAAGTCCTGGTTCCGGCCAGCCTTAACCGGTTCAGGGTCCACTCAATGTGGACATGCTAGTTCGAATTAGCAAAACGCTAATTCGAATTAGTTTTTAGGTCTAGATGCACTAATTCAAATTAGCTTAGTTCGAATTAACTAATTCGAATGAAGTTAGTTTGAATTAATGCTGTAGTGTAGACATACCCTGACCGTCTTTGCCACTTGACTCTATTCTTGTCACGGCCAAGCACCCCACGGGGGCTGGGTTCTACCTTCCTTGCCCCAAGGAGTCACCAAGAAGTAGCCGCGAGCCATTGATTTCCACAGGGTGGGGGCCAAAAGCGCCACTCAGCAGGAAGGACAGCAGAATGGACTCCGTCTGGTTTGCCCGCTGGTGGGTCGCGCCCGCAGCCCCGGGAGACTCGGCTCCCTTGGGACATCCAGGTGTCACCTGTCTGAGCCTTCCACTCCTCGCGGCCCGGAGAGCTTGTACATCCACCCAGAATGCCCAGGACAGAGTCCGGGCCATTCTGGGGCCCCACACAGCCCTCCGGGGAAGGGGCGGCCTCGCTGTGGAGGGGCTGGCCCCTCCATGGGGGGAAGCTATTCTCAGGGCCATGGCGCTGTGGGGGCAGGAGCTATGGGTGGCAGGCCCAGAGCTGTGGGGGGCAGGAGCAGAGCAGGGAGGCAGCAGGGGTTAGGCCTGCCCCTACACTCACTGGCCGCGGCGGGAAATGGACCATTTCAACCGGCTCTGCTGCCATGGCTCCCCTCCCAGGCCCGTCACTCAGCGGAGGGGTCTTGGGGAGAAGGGGTGGAATGGGGGTAGGGAGGCAGTGGAGCAGGGGCGGGAAGAGGGAGGCTGAGACAGAGCCGGGTCCAGGACTTGGGGAAAAGGGTAGAGCGGGGGCGGGATTGGGGTAAAGCAGGGCAGATTGTCCTGGGCTCCACACCCCCTAGGGCCGGCCCACAGGGGGGCCTTCCAGGAGATGGGGCTGGCCGCCGGAGCCGGCAACACCACTTTCGGAGCATGCCACTGCCGAGGACACCATCAAATGAAGGGCAGTTTGCTGCCCCAAATGCCGTGCCCCCTACGTGGCTGCGTGTGTTTGGCGACTCGGTGGGGCCGGGCCGGGCCCCCGTGAGGAAAGCGGTGGCTCTTTCCAGCCATTCCACCGGTCGGATCACGCGGGTGAGGAGCAGCCGGAGGTTGTGAAAGGACGTGTGTACGTGTCACCGCTTGTGCGGCTTGGCACAGCTCACTCCGTGGGGGGGCCCCGCAGTGGGGCGTTGGTTCGCTCCTTCCCCAACCTAAATACACCCAGTCTTAGCCCTGATCTGCACCCAGATTTGGTTGCCATGGCTCCAGCTCTCAGGGGTGTGACTACTCCACACCCCTGAGCACTGCGGTGATGCAGGTAGCGAGGCAGGCGGATAAAGACGGTCGACGGACTACCGTGTCCATCGACCTAGATACTTTTGCTCGGGGGGGTGGGGGGTGGGGATTCCTACGGCAAGAGGAAAATGTCCCCTTGCTCTCGCCTGTGTCTGCACTCCGGAGCCGCAGGGGCGCAACGGCGGGGCTGGTTGTGTCGACGTGGCGTTAGGTCTGGTTTGGACCAGAGGAGAAGTGAGGAGCAATGGGGAGTGTTTACACTGAAACACGGGTGTCCTGGAAGAAAGAGTCTGTTCTTGTCACCAAAGCAAAAGCCACGTGGCAGAGATCATCCCCGAGCGCTCCTTGTCCACAAAGGAAACCCGCTGCAGATAGCGGTGAGGGAGTAGACCCACCGTGGTGCCCCTGCCCTACAAAAGCCCCTCACTGGGCCATGGGGTGTGCCTAGGGGCCAATTACACCTTGCCTCCAGCTGACCCCAATGAGGGAAACTCTGTCTTCTTCTCGCCCCATCTCTACCGGACCTCCACCTCCCTGACTCCTTCCAGTGAGACAACGGAGACGCGGCAAAACTTGGGGGGGGGACTTGTTGAAACTTCTTTGCGTGCAGAGATCTAGCTCCTGTTTTACCCGGGACACAGTCGCCCCCCGGGCCGCCTTTCTGAGTGTCCCTCCCCCTCCTCCCCCGCTCCCTAGCTAACACCGGGAAGGGCGGAGGGGCACAGACTGAGCATTGGGAAAATACTTCTGAGTGGAACCCCTGTGTGCCGGGCCCTGGGTGGGGAAGCACGCTGGGTTAGGGAGGAGCAGGAGGTGCCCAAAAGCGTCACCTGTTAAAACGAAGGACACGACCCACAACCACACTGAGTGATGTAAGGGGAAGTTCGGTGCCTAGGAACAGACAGGCTTGGACCACACCGCGGGGTGTCAGTGAGGCTGCGCCTTCGGGAATCGGGGTTGGGTTTGGTTGGGTTTGGGTCTTACACGTAAGGACACTGGGCTAGATAGACCTTCGGTCTGAGCCAGATGAGTGATTCCTGTCTGCCAGGGGCCCCAGAGGGAGTGAACAGAACAGGGAATCCTCCCATGATCCCTCCCGTCGCCCATTCCCAGGGCGAGGGACACCACCCCTACCCATCCTACTGACGGACCTGTCTCCCGTGAATGTATCTAGCTCCTCTTTTGGTTCTTGCTTTTCCACGGATACAGAGTGCTTGGACAATCTCGCCAAGCCAGAGAGTCGTCCTCCTCTGTAAAGGACAAATCCTCTCCTTTTAATGAACATAAGAACCTAAGAGCGGCCAGACTGGGTCAGACCAAAGGCCCATCCAGCCCAGTGTCCTGTCTGCCAACAGTGGCCAATGCCAGGTGTCCCAGAGGGAGAGAACCGAACAGGGAATGATCAAGCGATCTCTCTCCTGCCATCCATCTCCACCCTCTGACAAACACAGGCTAGGGACACCGTCCCTCCCCAGCCTGGCTAATAGCCATGAATGGACTTCACCTCCATGAATTTATCTAGTTCTCTTTTAAACCCTGTTATAGTCCTCGCTAGCCAAAAAGGAGGTGTCTTATGACGGGGAACCATTCTTCCCTGGAGGTTGCCATCTCATGTCCTGGATTGTTTAGACCCTCCGGCCTTAATACAGGGGAGCTTTATGCAGCAGTGGGCAATCGGAGGCGTGAGGCCCATCAGGGTTCTCCAAGTGGCCCCTGAGACATTTTGTCGACCGTTGCCCAGTAGTTTCTGCTGGTTTCCATCGAATTCGTTTTCTTCTCACCAGTATTATAAAGTGACACGCATATAGGACACGGGAAGTGAAGGGCGTGCTGGTGGCATATGGCATTGTCCATGAGAGTCGTGCCCCTCCCCGCATCCAATCCCAGCGCTGCTACGGTTCAGTCGGCTCCCCCCACCCATTCTAGGGACGCCAGCACAGGGAGCCAAACAGCCCTGTCCTGGGAGACCGTCTTGGTTACAACCGTCTTGCAGGCCACGGAGATGAAGGAACCACTCATGCGACCCCCTTCCTAGCCTCGGTTGCCCATCGCTGGCGTCATGCTCAGCAGGCACCTCCGTGGCTTCCTGGATTGGGGGTCTGGGACTGATTCTGTTCCAGCTCTGAGTCACTAAGGGCTGGCCCAGACCTGCCTTCCCATCCCTTGTGACTGTTCGTCAGCAACAGGATCATCCCAAAAATATACTAAGAGCTCACCATTGAAGCATGTGGGGCGCTTCCATGGAAATAAACCAATGGTGGGGCATGGCCAGCGCTGATAATGAGCCAATTAGTCGTTTCCCTTCGGTGACGGCATGTCCCTTAAGACACATGCTAATTAACTGGATCCTATGAGAAGCAAAGTAGGTGAGCACCATGATTCAACATGAGCAGGGAGCCCAGCAAATAGCTGGGTGGCTCCGATATGGGCACGCCTGCATCCTCAGATGATGAACTCAGGCGTTGGAACCCTACCAGTGCTGCCGCCTCCACCCAGGAGGTGTCTTGTGTGAAGGTCATAATAATCCTTGATCCATTCCAGGTGGAAATTTGCGTGATGATTGCAATCGGGCTGCAAGCAATGGGCTTACATTGCTGCAAGGGAGGTGTAAGCTGGACGTTAGGATGGTTGAGTTAAGTTGGATATTAGGTTAGTTAAGCACGGGAATAAATTGCCTAGGGAGGTGGTGCAATCTGCATCATTAGAGATTTTTTAGAGCAGGTTAGACAGGCACCTGTCAGGGATGATCTAGATAATGGTTCCCAAACTGGGGGGCGTGCAGAAATTCCAGGGGGGCGCGAGGCGACCCAGCCACACACATTCCCGTCAATCTCACCCCAAGTTTTGCTGCTATTTTTTTGGGAGGAGGGGCGTGAGGGTTTGTCAAAAATCAAAAAGGGGGCATGATGCCGAAAAGTTTGGGAACCACTGATTGGTGCTTGGTTCTGCTGAGAGGGCAGGAGACAGGACTCGATGATCTCTCGAGGGCCCTTCCAGTTCTAGCGTTCTATGATTCTGTGATTCTTTTCTGTAAGGTTTACTAGGAAGCCATCCTATTCCAGCTCCATCCTATTCTAGCTTCTTCCTATTCCAGCTCCATCCTGTTCCAGCTTCATCCTATTTTTCTGGCTCGTCTTGATTCAGTTTCTTTCAGCATTCGCCCAGTTCTGTCCATTTTGAAGACTGTGCTTGATTTGGTGATTCTGTCTCTTTTCTGTTTGCCTTTATGACGAGCAATCCCATTCCAGGCACATCCCGTTTTCCTGGCACAACCAAAGCCTCACGTCGCTTTAAGTTATGATCAGAGGAAGGTATTTGCCAAAGTTGGTGGTCCTAGCTCTTACCGTTGAGGGGGAGTTGTTGATCAAACAGACAAACAGACAGACACACTCTCTAAAATATATGGTAGATTAAGAACAGTTACATTACTGTATCATCATTACTCTCATTTTACAATTTCCTTTGATTAGCAAACATTTACATATAACTCAGGAGACTTTCTGAGTTAATTGAATAATCATAGTCTGGATTCGTCTGCAGTTATGTCTGTGATTAACACAGGCAAATCAGAGTTCAATTTGGAAGGGATTTCCTTATCTCCCGGAGCCTGACTTTTTATCTCAAACACCCCTTCAGGCATTCTAGGACTTATCAAACGATCATAGAATCCCAGGGCTGGCAGGGACCTCAGAAGGCATCAAGTCCAGCCCCCTGCCCAAAGCAGGACCAACCCCAACTCAATCAGCCCAGCCAGGGCTTTGTCAAGCTGGGAATTAAAAACTATTACGGACGGAGATTCCACCCCCCCTCCCTAGGGAACCCATCCCCGTGCTTCCCCACCCGCCTAGGGAAATAGTTTTCCTAAGATCCAACCTAGACCTCCCCCACTGCAACGTGAGCCCATTGCTCCTTGTTCTGACACCTGCCCCCACTGAGAACAGCCTTTCTCCAGCCTCTTTGGAACCCAGTTGCAGGCTGCTCTCAAATCCCCCCTCACTCTGCTCTTCTGCAGACGAAACAAGCCCCAATCCCTCAGCCTCTCCTCGTAGGCCATGTGCTCCATTCTGGTCGCCCTCCACTGGCCCCTCTCCAATGTGTGCACACCCTTTCTGTAGTGGGGGGGCCTAGAACTAGAAGCAATACTCCAGATGTGGCCTCACCAGAGCCGAATAAAGGGGAATAATCCCTTCTCTAGATCTGCTGGCAACGCTCCTCCTAATGCTCCCCAATACGCCGTCAGCCTGCTTGGCTACAAGGACACCCTGTTGACTCATATCCAGCTTCTGATCCACTTGCGAATGAGTTCAGATTTCTGTACCTCTACTTTATTTTTTTGACAAACTAGGAGAGTCAGACGCAAGCACCAAACGGTCCGTCTACGCTGCGGCCATGAGGCGGGGTGGCAGCTAGCGTCAGTCTGAGTAGCTCAGCTCTGGAGGAAAAGGGACAGAGCGTCTTGGCTTGTGTCGGGCAAGCATCGCGGTTCTCGCAGGAAGGGCGCCCGTGCGTGCATCCCTAGCTTGGGGGCTGAGGGGCCAAGGCGACTCCTTGGTGGCGGCGGGGGATTTGGGAGGCGGCTGAAGCTGGGGAGTAGCTGGAGAAAGCCCGGCCGTCAGAGAATAAGAGCTTGTTTCTGGGCTGGGCACCGCAGCTGGAGTCCTGTCTAAACAGGCGAGGGCAGAAGGGAGGGGCGCTAGGGAGTGACGGCGCCCACAGGGCGCAATTCCACCCGGATAAGTGGCTGTCCCAGGCAGGTGGAATTCACCCCCCCACGACGAGGCGGCAGCAGGCTCCTGCAATACTGCACATTCTCCACGCCAGGCTTAAGCCAGAGCTTACCGCGTGGCAGGGCACAGCCCATGCAGGAGCGCTCGGAGGGCACAGTTGGACCTAGGCCAGCCCCACGGAGGGCAGGAAGGGAGCGCCTCCCAGCCCCGTGCTGATCCCCACGTCCGGGGCCCTGGCTGCCAGCCCCGCTCTCCTGTGGCCCCAACCCCGCGGCCTCCTTAGCGCTGTCCGCGGCTGCCCCTCCTGGAGCCACGTCCCGGCTCCAGGCTCTGGCCCCAGGGGCAAGCTGCACAGACAGCGACAAGGTGGGGCGCGGGGTTAAAAGAAGGGGGCCCACTGGCTGAAGTGGTCAGGGGAGCCGACATTCTGGCCGGGCCCCTGGGAGGGGCAGGACCTGAGGTGGAAGGGATGGAGCTGGGGCAGCCAACCCTCAGCGCCGCCCGGACCATAGCGCACCCCTCGCCCTCAGCGCCACCCGGACCATAGCGCACCCCTCGCCCTCAGCGCCCCCCGGACCATAGCGCACCCCTCGCCCTCAGCGCCGCCCGGACCGTAGCGCACCCCTCGCCCTCAGCGCCACCCGGACCATAGCGCACCCCTCGCCCTCAGCGCCACCCGGACCATAGCGCACCCCTCGCCCTCAGCACCGCCCTGACCATAGCGCACCCCTCGCCCTCAGCACCGCCCTGACCATAGCGCACCCCTCGCCCTCAGCACCGCCCGGACCATAGCGCACCCCTCGCCCTCAGCACCGCCCGGACCATAGCGCACCCCTCGCCCTCAGCACCACCCGGACCATAGCGCACCCCTCGCCCTCAGCGCTACCCGGACCATAGCGCACCCCTCGCCCTCAGCACCCCCCGGACCATAGCGCACCCCTCGCCCTCAGCACCACCCGGACCATAGCGCACCCCTCGCCCTCAGCGCTGCCCAGAGCACGGCCCAGAGCACGGCACCCCCAACCCCACCTCAGGCAGCCGGGGCCGCCCCGTGGCTCAAAGCTGCCTGGCAGAGCCACGCCCTTCGCCCGTAGAGAAGCAAAGCGCCAGGTGAAACGAAACGGTTGGGCACGTTGGTCGGCCCTTCCGTTCTCTCCCAGGAGTTCCCACTGCTCCATAAAAACCCTTTTCTTTTAAGGAAACCGTTGGTGACGGTGCTGGTCACAGGTGCTTGAAGGGGGAAAGTAGAGGTGACCGAAACCCTGTCAGACGGGCGACTCGGTGGGCCCCTGCGCAAGGTGGGGACAAGAAGGGGCGGGGCCTCAAGTAGAAGGGGCGGGGCTGGGGCAGCCATCCCTCAGCGCCACCTGGACTGTGCCCCCCTCACTCCGCCGGCACTGTCCAGAGTGCACCCCCGGGGGCTCTGCACCGCAGGACTTCGGGGGTGATTTAAAGGGCCCAGGTCTCCGGCCGCCACCGCCCCTTTGAATGCCTGAGCCCCAGGGCAGTTACCCCTTTGCCCCCCTATCGGCAGGCCTGCTGGTTGGTGCATGGGCAGCATAGCAGGTCGCCGTCCAAGAGTGGGGGAATTGCAAGAATCCACCCCGAGAACAGGGGGCCGAACGCTTGATATTGCTGGGCCCCAGAGCCCAGGGGTAGGGAGGTCTGGCATGGCAGGGATAGGGAGGCCAGCATAGGGGCCCGTGACTTGGCAGGAGCCTGTGGCTGGGGGCCTGGCGGTGCAGCAGGGAGCTCTGGCCCCAGCATCCATGGAGCTCAGAGGCCGGCAGCAGTCACGGAGCTCAGCCCCGGCGACAGCAGGGCCACGGCAGCTGGGGAGCTCTGGTCCCGGGGAGCCCCAGCTGGGCCAGTGACGGGGGTCTGGGGCCAGAGCCCAAGGCGGCGGGGCCAGGAGCAGGCTGGACGCAGTCGGTAGTGAGGGGTTGAGAGGCCAATAACAAGGGAGCACCCCTGGTCCAGCAAATCCCCTCGTCCAGGGAGGTCCAGCCTGTGCGTAGCAGGGAACTGGCCTGGCAGACCTGGGAGCAGCACACGGCGCCTGTGGCCGGAGCCAGGGATGCGCTGCCCGTGTCCAATGTTACCGTCTCGCCGTGTCCGAGGAATCCCGCGCCCTGGGAGATGCCCCCGGGCTGCCATGGGGCCCACGGGCCCCGGTTTAATAGCCCTGCCTAGGGCCCCAGAAATCCCGAGCACGGCCCTGGGTCTCCTGTTCCATTTTGTGGCCCGCTTTCATCGGAGACCCAGCCCCGGGGTGCAGCACCCTGGTTGGCAGCGTTGGCCCCGCAAGCACCATGGCTCAAGCCAGCCCCTGTCTCGCTCTCGCACCGGGGAGCAGACGGGTGGCTCACGGCCCCTTCACCCGCACCCCCTCCCTGTGGGCGCACAGCCCACGTCGGTAGCGTCCTGAGGTGCTTGACTGCACAGCCGTGCTTGGCCAGGAGGGAGAGGGTCCGGCCCCTGTTGTTTCTCACTCCACGGCGGAGCATTGCCAGCCTGGCAGCAAACCACAGGCGTCCCCCCGGCCGGAGACAGGCCAGAGATGCTAACGGGTGACCCCATGGGCGCTGCAGCTGTGTCTTTTAGCCGCTCCATGCAAACCAGCCTGGCCTGAGGGAACCAGCCTGGGCACGCAGGAGAATGAACAGGAATTAATTCCATGAGCCCCTGCTGAGACCGCCAGGCAGGCCCCTCCCGCACGCTCCGGCGCCACCTCTGACACCTCGTTCCCCTCGTATTCCCTTTGTCCTTTGGGAAGATGCAGATGGGAGCCCAGTTCTCTTGGCCAAACTCCAGCCAACGGGCTCCTTCCGGCAACGTTCTCTCCTTCCTGGAGCCCTTCCAGACGATGCAATCCGAGACGGTGCTGCCCCAGGGGAGAAACACAGCGGTGGGACAACGGGGAAAAAGGGAATGCGGCAGGGAGGAAGGATGGCCCAGTGGTTAGCGAACTAGCCTAGACTATGAGGGCCCGCAGGCAGGTCACTTAGCCGCTCTGTGCCTCAGTTTCTCCACTGAGGGTTTCAATGCTGGTCCGTTTCACGGGGTGGCAGAAGGACAAACACCTCCATTGCGAGAGGGCCAGCGAGCGTTAGACGTGCCTACGGTGGAATTTTGGTTTGTGCAAGACATGGACACCCTCCACTTCCAAGGGGTAAAAGAAATGTCAAAACTGGAGAATTTCCCGCCAAACAGCAAAATCCAGGCCTGCCCAGCGTGGCTCCCACCAAGAGCCCTAGCGTCCCTGGCTCTGGGCCCTGCTTTGCCTGGAGACAGGGTCTTCCAACGTGTGGCGGGGCCTTCCCCTCCGTTGCTTTGGGGGGTGCGGGGAGCCCTGGGCCTAGCAGGACAAGTGGCTGGGGAAGGGATGGAGCTGACCCACCTATAAGGAGGGTCCTGCCACTGGCAGGTTCCACTCGATGAGGGGGAGGCAGGCTAGGAGCGGGGAAAGCACGCAGGGCCATGGCCCGACCCTGCCGAGAGTCCGTGCTGGGGTCTTTGCTGCACAGGGCTTGGGGCCAGGGGCTGGTGGCTAGACTGAGCAAAGCAGGGTGTTTTGGGGTGCAGTCCCTGTAAGAGCTGACAAAGGAGAGCCACAGCGCTGTGTGAGCGCCAAGCGAGGAGGGACCCGCAGACAAGCCCACGTGCCGAGCGGAGGGGGCGCTTCCTGCTGTCCGCTCACCCTGCTCTCTGGGTTTTTCTAGTCTCCTTTCTGGGGCCACAGACCTGCAGGCCTGCCAACACCCCGATCTGTGGGCAGAAGCAGCATCCCGCGGGTTCGGCTCCGTGGGGCCAGCATTAGCGGCGCGCTCTGGGAATGTCCTCATGCCGTTCCCATGGGCCTCCCCGCGAACGTGGTCCGGTTTTCGTCTGTCCGTAAAACACGGCTTGGGGCCGCCGTGTATCCCAGCCGGGTGAGGGGTGAGTGGCCTGTGTTTGATCAGGGAATCAACACTAGCCATGTGCACCAGCCCAGCGCTTGGGGGGCGGCAGCAGAGTGAACCAGGTGCACTGCTCAGGCAAGAGGGCCGCTGCAGAAAGCTTGTTTTCCCCAACAATTACTCTCTCTCTGCTAACCGACGGTGGCTTTTCCTACTGGGACTTGGTCTGGTTGTCATACCCAGCCACTGGTTCGGGTTCTGCTTTTCTCTGCTCGGTTAAAGAGTCAGCTAGTAACTCGTGTTTTCTCCCCACAAGATGCTTTCACACTGTAAAAGCAACCCAGGGTGGACTCCGGCTGATCAGTTCATGCTGCCAGTTTGCAAACAGTGGGGAAAAGATTGCTGCCCTTCCCCACCCAAGTCCTCAAAGGACTCCCCCAGGTCCAAGCCCAGATTAAGTAACTGAGCCATAAGGCAGGGCTAGCAATTAAATCTGTTTGCAGAAGAACATCCCAGGTGATGCAGAAGAGAGATATTGATCTGCAGGGACATGCCAAGCATTTGGTGACAAATAGGTGGGCCAATAGAGCTGGGTTTGGCTGGTAAATAAACCCATCACCATTCCTAGGGGTGCCTCACTTCCTCTGGGAGAAGCCAGAGCACCTGTATAAAAGTCCTTGTGCCCCGACGCTCCTCAGCCACTTGACTTCGCTCCTTTGCACTTCTTGCCAGTCGCAGAACCAGGTAAGTCTGTTTCTATTGACACGTCTTTCCTAGGTTTGGCCTGGGAGCTGCAGAGTAGCTGCACCGGCTCGGTTCTGGGCAATTCCCTTCCAACACCCAACTCTGAGAGCTTCACTGCTTGGACACAAGGCAGACGGTCCCTGGAGTGCTGGGGCCCAAGCGGGACAAGACTCCAGATGGGCAGCAGGCAGGAGGAAGGGCTAGGGGAGTAGAGGCCATGTGGTTTATCTCTGTAAATCCGGGGGGATCAGTAAGGCAGCTATTGCTTTTCGGCTGGGTGAGTGTGTCGCCAAAGCGCCAACACCTATTGGACAACACGGCCACAGGTCATCTGAAGAAGCGGGCTGTGCTCACGAAAGCTCATGATCCCATCTAAATGTTTTGTTCGTCTTCAAAGTGCTACCAGACCATTGGTTGTTTTTTAGGTTTATTAATAATTAGTTTGGGCAGAGCAGTTTTCATCCCTTGATCTCAAAGCACTTTGCAAAGGCAGCAGAAGATCCTATCTCCCCAGGAGAGGTATACGGGGAGCACAGCGCCAATGAATCATAATCATAGTTTGCCAGAGTGGTTTTGATCCATTGATCCCAAAGCACTTTGCAAAGGGAGCTCACCGCCCTGCCTGCGTTTGACCGGTGTATAAGTAGCACCATATGAACCGGAACAATCACCACAAGAACAATGTTAGCTTTTTGCTAACAATCATGGCAAGAATGGTGTATGATCTGCCAGGCACCCGAGTCCGGGCCTGGGGAAGTAAACTGCTTTGTACAAGTACAAAAATCTATCTGTCTGTCTGTCTATCTGTCTGTCTATAATTGATTTCATAGTATTTATATAGTTTCAAATCAGTTCTTTAAAGCAATGACAGAAAATATGTTCTTGTTTCTCAAATAATTTTTCTACCAGAACACTAAGAAATTATGGGTTTTCCCTGGTGGAAAAATTCAACTTTTCATCAAAACCCTGCAAACCAAAACATTTCAGCAAGAACTCTACCTGTGTTGTATGGCTGAAAAGTCCAAATTTCCCTCAAAAACTTCACCAAAAAAGAAAACTGCATTTACCTCGGAAAATGTGACTCTGCTCTAATCTGTTTGCTTTTCTACCCCAGTGCTCGCTTTTCTCCTGCGCCCCACGGTTCTTTGCTCTCTCTTTAATTTCTGGCAGAGTGGGAACTCAAGGCAGCCTCTGCTGCTGCCGTACTTAGAGCAATTGGCAAAACTCAACTTTGCTGAGGCTCTTGCTCTCAAAGGCCCATCAGCTTGAGAACAGCTGAAGATGCTGTGAATCCACAATGGGAAAATTTGGTTCACAAGTTTTCAACAAGTTCCATGTAAGTGTCACAGGTTGAACCTCTCTAGTCCAGAACTCTCTGGTCCAGAAACTTCTGTAGTCTGGCATGATTTCCGTTAGCCGGATGTCCACTTATTCATGGGTGTGACCAAGTTTTCCACGGTCCCCTAAAGTTTGTTTACAGCCAGCAGGCCTGGCTCTCAGTGTTCTGTGCTGTTATTTAGCTCTAATTTACCCCTAAATGTCCTCCCAGCAAGCAGTGGAAGTCTTGGCGATGCTGCTAGACAATATGACCTTCCATGGTCTGGCAAATTCTCTGGTTCAGAACCCGTCAGGTCCCGAGGGCGCCAGACTAGAGATTCAGCCAGTACCACAAATTGGCTTGCTCTCTGGCTTCTCAAGGAGACCAGTTGGGGGAAATCCCCATTAGTGAGCGGCTCGTGACCCTCTGACAAGGTCATGGCCCACAGGTTGTGTGCCATGTGTATTACATTAAAAAAAACCTACTGTACCATAGCCCCGGACAACAAACACCAAGATCTCCTGCTTTCGCAACCCCTGAGAGCTTTTGTTCCTTGCAGGATCCCTAGCCCGCCGGAAGATGTGCTCCCATCAACAGAAACAGGACTGCCATGAGATCCCAGTACGGCCTGGAGGGGATTGCAGCTGCACCGGAGGAGGATCCGTGGGCAGCGGCAGTGGAGCTGTGCTGCACCAGAGCACTCTGGGCACCTCGAGCTACGACATCAGCGGGGGATCGGCCTGCTGCGGCGTGGGAGGAGGATCAGGCAGCGTGGGCGGGATAGCAGCTGGTGGCTGCCTGGGAGCAGGATCAGGCAGTGTGGGTGGGGGATCAGGGCAAAAGATTGTAGTAGGCGGGGGTAGTGGAGGATCGTCCAGCTGTGGAGGGGGAGCAGCCAGCAGCTGCCTGGGAGGAGGATCAGGCAGCGTGGGCGGGATAGCAGCTGGTGGCTGCCTGGGAGCAGGATCAGGCAGTGTGGGTGGGGGATCAGGGCAAAAGATTGTAGTAAGCGGGGGTAGCGGAGGATCGTCCGGCTGTGGAGGGGGAGCAGCCAGCAGCTGCCTGGGAGGAGGATCAGGCAGTGTGGGCGGGATAGCAGCTGGTGGCTGCCTTGGAGGGGGATCAGGCAGTGTGGGTGGGGGATCAGGGCAAAAGATTGTAGTAGGTGGAGGTAGCGGAGGATCGTCCGGCTGTGGAGGAGGATCAGGCAGTGTGGGCGGGATAGCAGCTGGTGGCTGCCTAGGAGGAGGATCAGGCGGTGGGACCGGGGGATCAGGGAAAAAGATTGTAGTAGGCGGAGGTAGTGGGGGATCGTCTGGCTGTGGAGGGGGAACAGGCGGTGTGAGTGTGGGAGCAGGTGGCAGCTGCCTGGGTGGGGGATCAGGCGGTGTGGGCGGGGACTCTGCCAGCTGCTGCAGTGGGGGATCTGCTGGCGTTGGCAGCGGTGTCTCCCTGCAGTCCTCGCAGCAGAAATGCCCCGTTGTGATCCCCTGCCTGGAGCAGCAGACCAAGCAACCCTGCCAGTGGCCCCCGCACCAAAAGTAGCAGCCGCGGAAGCATCAAGGGAGCTGATCCTGCAGCCGCCGCATGCCCGGCTGCTTCTCGTCCCGTGAAGTTTCCTGAACTCCCAAAGCTTTGCATGGCTCGAGGCTCTCCTGGGATGCAGCTTCTCTCCCCCTTCGCCAGCTAGACCCTATGTCGCTGACGCATTCCGACCCCCCCGAGCAAGGCGATCTGTGCTTCCAGGCTGGGATGACTATTCCCTTCCTCTGCCCTCTGCTCCGCTCTCCCGCTGTGCATGTGAAAAAAATGAATAAAGTGTAGAATGCAGGAGCACCGTGTCTGGTCGTGTCCGTAGCCTTCGCTGCCCTGCCCGGCGCGCCCCTGGCTTCAGAACAGAAACTGACCTCCGAGGAATCCTGGAACTGGCAGGGCCCTTGAGAGGCATCGAGTCCCATCCCCTGCCCTAGCACCAGGACCGAGCACCAGCTAGACCATCCCTGGCAAGTGTCTGTGCAACCTGCTCTTCAATCTCTCCAGAGATGGAGATTCCACAACCCCCCTGGGCAATTTATTCCAGTGATTAACCCCCCTGGCAGGCAGGAAGTTTTCCCCAATGTCCAACCTGAACCTCCCTTGCTGCAGTTTAAGCCCACTGATTCAAGAAGAACAATTTTCCTCCCTCCTCCTTGTGACACCCTTTGAGATACCTGAAAACCCCTGTCATGTCCCCCCTCAGTCTCCTCCTTTCCAAACTAAACAAGCCCCATTCCTTCAGTTTTCCCTCCTAGCTCCTGTTCTCTAGACCTTTCAGCATTCTTGTTGCTCTTCTCCGGACCTTCTCCGATTTCTCCACATCTGTCCTGAAATGTGGTGCCCACAACTGGACACAAGACTCCCACTGAGGCCTGATCAAGGCAGAGTAAAGCAGGAGAATGACTCCTGGTGTCCTGCTCACAACACTCCCGTTCGTGCAGCCCAGAATCAGGTTTGCTTTGTTTGCAACACTCATGATTCCTACTGAGTTTGTGATCTGCTAGGACCCCCAGGTCGGGCTGTGTGTGGAACTGACTGCTCCTCCCCACGTGGAACATCTGGCATTTGTCCGCCTTGCAATTCAACCTCTTGCCCTCAGGCCATTTCTCCCGTTTCCGATCATTGTGAATTACTCCTGCCACCCTCCAAGCACTTCAGTCCACTTCCAGATCCGGAAGATGCAAACCAGAGATTTGAGCCAGACTGTTCAGTCCATGAGAGCAAGACTCTGACCAGGAGTGGGGTGAGGGGGGGCTGCCTCTGCACTCCAGGAAGGGGTGGGATTGGGGGCAGCCAGAACCTCAGCACTACCAGGAGTGTTGTGTGACACACACACACACACACACACAACCCTCAGCACTGCCAGGAGTGTGGTGTGACACACACACACACACACACAGCCCGCAGCACTGCCAGGAGTGTGGTGTGACACACACACACACACACACAGCCCTCAGCACTGCCAGGAGTGTGGTGTGACACACACACACACACACACAGCCCTCAGCGCTGCCAGGAGTGCGTTGTGACACACACACACACACACAACCCTCAGCACTGCCAGGAGTGCGTTGTGACACACACACACACACAGCCCGCAGCACTGCCAGGAGTGTGATGTGACAAACACACCCAGCCCACAGCACTGCCAGGAGTGTGGTGTGACACGCACACACACACACACACACAGCCCACAGCACTGCCAGGAGTGTGGTGTGACACACACAAACATAGACACAGAGCCCTCAGCAATGCCAGGAGTGCATTGTGACACACACACACACAGCCCTCAGCACTGCCAGGAGTGCATTGTGACACACACACACACACACAGCCCTCAGCACTGCCAGGAGTGCAGTGTGACACACACACAGACACACAGCCCTCAGCACTGCCAGGAGTGCATTGTGACACACACACACACAGCCCGCAGCACTGACAGAAGTGCGGTGTGACACACACACACACACACACAGCCCTCAGCACTGCCAGGAGTGCGGTGTCTCACACACACACACACACACAGCCCTCAGCACTGCCAGGAGTGCGTTGTGACACACACACACACACACACACACACACACAGCCCTCAGCACTGCCAGGAGTGCGGTGTGACACACACACACACAGCCCTCAGCACTGCCTGGAGTGCGGTGTGACACACACACACACACACACACACAGCCCTCAGCACTGCCAGGAGTGCGTTGTGACACACACACACACACAGCCCTCAGCACTGCCAGGAGTGCGGTGTGACACACACACACAGCCCTCAGCACTGCCAGGAGTGCGTTGTGACACACACACACACACACACACACAGCCCTCAGCACTGCCAGGAGTGCGGTGTGACACACACACACACAGCCCTCAGCACTGCCAGGAGTGCGTTGTGACACACACACACACACAGCCCTCAGCACTGCCAGGAGTGCATTGTGACACACACACACACACAGCCCTCAGCACTGCCAGGAGTGCATTGTGACACACACACACACAGCCCTCAGCACTGCCAGGAGTGCATTGTGACACACACACACACACAGCCCTCAGCACTGCCAGGAGTGCGTTGTGACACACACACACACACAGCCCTCAGCACTGCCAGGAGTGCGGTGTGACACACCCCAGCCCTCAGAGCTGCCTGGAGCACACGGTGCGCACTCCATCGGTGGTTTAAAGGGCACAGGCTCCTGGCGGCAATTGCAGCAGCAGCAGGCAGGAGTCCGAGGCTCCTTTGAATCAACTGGCCCCCCGGTTTGCCCTTCCCTGTTGGCGGGCCTGACCTCGCGCATGCCGAGCGCGTCCACCACGTGTGAGAGGCCCCTCTGGAGAGTCCACGGGTCTGGTTCTAGAGTGACGGTACCAGAACACGCCACACCCGTCTCTGCTTTGCAGTCAGGACCAAGCGCTCTCATATCTGTCCCCGTGAACAAAATCCGCCGGAGACTAGAACGTAAAACCGCAAAGGGCCCAGACGGAGCCTCTGTGTATTAATGGGGTTATAAACGCCAGGCTCCACCTGCGGGGGGGGGTCGTACAAATGCCATTCTCACCCCAAGATCCCAGGAAGACCCACACTGACCCACGCTGATGGTGGTTCTAATGTTCCTGGCACTTGGTGACCATAAATTAGTTGCTTGGATTTCTCTGGATCTACAGCTCAATTTTCAAACCTGTTTCCATGCCTTAGGAGCACCAATCCGGGTGACAATCAAAGTTCTAAGAGGCTTAGGGGCTTTTGAAAATCCCACCTAATGGTCCTTTTTAGGGCTTCATCATTCTAACGACTTGCCATAATCCAGGCAACATGAGAACCGAAGGGGTGAAATATATCAGAAGAGCTCCTGCCATTCACCCGAGAAAAGCAGGTTAAAAACAGCTCATGGCAACTGCACAGGCCCACAAAATACTCCCCTTCTTAACTTTACACACGCGGGCAGGCCCTTGGACTGCAGGGAATCGCTATTTTACAGTGTGTGTTCCTCCTTGAAGAATGTGTGTCACAATTATAGGAAAAATAGCGGTTATGTTGTCACAGCTCAATTCCCCAACCTGGCACTTTGAGTGTGGATATGGGGGCCGGCTAGCAGAATAAACTCTGTAAGAACCTGTCTCCATAGCTCCCAGAGACAAACTTGTCCGGAAACTGAGACCTAAACAGAAAGATGATTGGTCGCTGCCACCACCAAGGGTGTGTCTAGACGACACCTCTCTGTTGACAGAGAGATGTAGATTAGGCATGTCGAAATTGCTAATGAAGCTGGGATTTAAATATCCCGTGCCTCATTAGCAGAAACATGGCTGCCACTTTTTTCGAAACGGAGTTTTTTTGAAAAAAACGGCAGTCTAGACGTGGATCTGTCGAAAATAAAGCCTTTTTCGACAGATCCTGTAAACCTCATTTTTTGAGGAATACAGGATCTGTCGAAAAAGGCTTTATTTTCGACAGATCTGCGTCTAGACTGCTGGGGTTTTTTTCGAAAAAACTCCGTTTTGGAAAAAGCAGCGGCCATGTTTCTGCTAATGAGGCACGGGATATTTAAATCCCGACTTCAATGGCAATTTCGACGTGCTTGATTTGCATCCCTCTGTTGACAGAGGGATGCAGTCTAGACGTAGCCCAAGTGTTAATAAAAATATAAAATAAGCCCTATTCCAGGGAAGAGATCACTTGGAATCCCCTCCCCGAGGCAAAGCTCTCCCCCCTACCCCAACCTGCATTTTGCTTGGAGTTGGGAAAACAAAGAGATCATTTGCAGAGAACAATGGGGCTCTGCTCCTCCCTGGTAACTTAGGCATGTAGGTGCAAGAACAGAAAAATCAACCAATACCGGTTAACCAACACAAAAAGAAAACACTTTTATTGTTAAAACAAGACTACTGTTGCAAGCAGAGTAAATGACTGGGTGTTAAAAGCCATGGAGTGAAATAGACTTAGGGAGAATCCCTGGGCTGTAATCCTCAGTTGCAAAAGAGAAAAACATTAAACCAGCTCAGACATGATTTCCAAACCCCCAAACAAGGAAAACAATAAAACCTGAGGGACTATCTAAACTTTTCCCTACTTACAAGTTTCAATGAATTCAAGGAGTCTGTTCCTGGGAGAGTCCGTCTCTCCTGCTACCTGGGGAAAAAATTGCTCTGACCCAAAAAAAAGGAAGAGAAAAAAAAAATCTCTCTCGGTTTGAAATTCCTTATCTGTATTTCATTGGCTGAATGCCCAAAGCCCCCTCTCTCAGATGCATCTCCAGAGTTGCTTAACCCTTTCCTCACTCTCCAGATAAGTCAGACTCTCCTTTGCAGCTCCTATTCATGACATATGTTTACTCCCCGTACATACCATTTTATTCGAGTCACATCCATACATCTTACACAAATAGGCCAAATAATATTTTTTTCCCTGTACGCATTCAATGCAGGTAAAAAGCTTGGTGCTGTTCATCTTACAAAGCAGTCTGCAAGTTACTGTTTTTGTTTCTTTGCCTGTTTTTACCACACACACACACACACGTATTTGTTGTGCGCTTCAGTAAAGACTCATAGGGACAGATCCCCTACTGAAATAGCTGCACCGAAGTCACCAGAGGACTGCTGATTTACGCCAGCTAAGGATCTGGCCCAGAATAGCCAATAACAAACCTCAGACATTTACATCAGTCTGCTGGTGGTGACTCTCCCCGGCCCCTTCGTAAATAACAAATCGGGGTGTCCGGATTTAATTGACAAGACGGTGAAGAGTAGCCAGGTTTGCTACAGTGCATTCATTGCAGGTCTAACTCTAGGCCTGCTGAAGTCAAAGGAAAGATCCGCCCTGACTCCAATAGGCACTGGAAACTACCTCCCCCCAGGCATGAATTTTGGAAGGAGACGTTCATTTCAGCAGCATTGCCTGGTTGGGGAACAGAGCTCTCTTAGGTCCCCCGAATTAACACTGCCTCTCCGCAAGTTTCTTCTTTAATTCAAGCATCCTTTGGCTTCCTCCTCTGCCTGCCCAGGTCCATACCAGGCATGTTCCCAGATTAAGGACACCCAGAGCACGCAGCGGGTTGAACATGGATCCTTCCGGCGAGCGGGTGACCCTGGGGTGGCCTTGAGATTCATCCTCTTGCCCCCTCAACTCTCCCTGACATCACGCACCAGCCAGACTATGAAGGCTCCGGTGCACCAGCTGATACTCGACGCTCGTTGGACCCGTCCCACTTCCTGGTTGCTCAACGGGGTATTGGCAAAGCCCTGGGAGCCAAAGCTGCAAAGGTTTGAAGTGATGGGCCTGGGCCGAATTCTAGGCCTGCTGTGGTGAGATAGGCACAGAAATGGCACCAGGACAAGGAAGTGCGGAGGGACACGTTCACTCCTCCAAATCTCGGCCATTCTCTCAAAGACGTGTCCTGGCAATTAGAGTTGCAGGAAACTACCACCAGGCCCACAAATGGGGGGCCAGGCCCACAGATGAGGGAAGGGGGGTGAAAAGAGGAAAAGTGCCCCGGGGCCTGGTAAGTTTCAAGGGCCCAGTGCTCCCGCCAGCTGCTCCTGTGTCAGCGGTGACGCCCGGCGCCCCAGGCCCCTTACCTCGCAGCCAGAGTGTTACGTAGCAGATTCCGGGTGTCTAAGGGCTCGGTAGGCGGGGGCGGCACGGCTCACTCTGGGTGGTGCTGAGGTCTGTCTGCCCAAGGCCCTGCCCCTTCTGCCCAAAGCTGCGCCCCTCCTGGGAGCATGCAGCTGCAAACCCACACCTTGTTTAGGGGCCCGGCGTAGCTGCCAGCTCCCCTCACTGGACTGAATATATTGTACCCAACCTCCTTGTCCAAACATTTGCCAGGGAGTTAAGATATCTCAGGTACGGGCCATCTCTCCTTCGGGTGCTGCAATCCAAACCTTTGCCCCGCACGACGGAAAAATACTGAACCACCAAAACCACCCTCGTGGTTTGCTCATCCCCACTTGCAATGCACAGAGGGTGGGGCTCCCAACCGAAACTGTGTGAAACACCAGGAAAAAAATGACATTGAGCAAAGGCGATGAGTCAAGTAAGCTCTGGAAGGAAATGAGAGTCTGTACAGAGGTGGGTCTCTGTGCCCCTGGGGTATTTCATTTCTAAGAGCAGGCTTTCGGGAAGGTATAAAAGTTCCCGTATCCCCGGCTGCCTCATTCACTCAGCTTCCTGCTCATCTCCAGCTGACATTCAAGGTGAGTCGTTAGTCTGATGAAGCTCTTCCCTGTTGATTGAAATGAACTTCATCGGTTTGGCCAGGGAGTATTACGAGCCTAACTCTGAACACTCCAGTTTGGAGTGGGTGGGTGTGTGGGTTGTCGGGGTTGAAGACTTTGATGCTAAGTAGCAATGTGGACTAACTAGTGTGAGCTACCTGACTCCCCATCGTGCCTAGGACCTGGAGTTTTTGGGGGACAAAATAGAGTGAAGTAAGGGAGAAGCGGTGGAGGTGGTATACCTAGACTTTAGTAAGGCATTTGGCATGGTCTCACATGACCTTCTTATCAATAAACTAGGGGAAATGCAACCTAGATGGGGCTACTATAAGGTGGGTGCAGAACTGGCTGGATAACCGTTCTCAGGGAGTAGTTATTAATGGTTCACAGCCATGCTGGAAGGGCAGAACAAGGGGGGGTTTCGCAGGGGTCAGTTTTGGGACCAGTTCTGATCAATATCTTCATCAACGATTTACATGATGGCATAGAGAGTACGATTATTAACTTTGCAGATGATAGCAAGCTGGGAGGAGTTGCAAGCACTTTGGAGGACAGGGTCAACATTCAAAATGATCTGGTTAAACTAAAGAAATGGTCAGAGGTCAATAGGATGAAGTTGGATAAGGACAAATGCAAAGTGCTCCACTTAGGAAGGAGCCATCCATTCACACATACAAAATGGGACGTGACTGTCTGGGAGTGAGTCCTGCAGAAAGGGATCTAGTCGACCACAAGCTAAATATGAGTCAACAGTGCGACGCTGTTGCAAAAAAAGCAAACATGATTCTGGGAGGCATTTGCAGGAGTGTTGTGAGCAAGACACGAGGAGTCATTCTCCTGCTCTGCTCTGCTCTGCTCTGCGCTGATTAGGCCTCAGTTGGAGTATTGTGTCCAGTTCTGGGCACCACATTTCAAGAAAGATGAGGAGAAATTAAAGAGGATCCAGAGAAGAGCAATACAAATAATTAAAGGTCTAGAGAACATGAGCTTTGAGGGAAAACTGAAAGAATTGGGCTTGTTTAGTTTAGAAAAAAAGACCAAGACGGGACATGAAAGCAGCTTTCAAGTACCTAAAAAATTGTTACAAGGAGGACAGAGAAAAATTATTCTCCTTAAACATCTGAGGACAGGACAAGAAGCAAGGGGCTTAAACTGCAGCAAGGGAGGTTCAGGCTGGACATTAGGAAAAACTTCCTGCCTGTCAGGGTGGTGAAACACTGGAATAAGTTGCCTAGGGAGGTTGTGGAATCTCCATCCCTGGAGATATTTAAGAGCAGGTTGGACAGACACCTGTCAGGGATGGTCTGGTCTAGACAGTGCTGGGTCCTGCCGTGAGGGCAGGGGACTGGACTTCATGCCTCTCGAGGTCCCTTCCAGTTCTAGGATTCTATGGGAAGCAGAAACCAGGCAGTGGTATGGACATGGCTCAGAGAGCAGACTGAAGCCTCTTAATGCATTTCCCCAGCTCTTCAAGCTTTTTGGCTTCAAAGGACACCTGAGGACAGATCTCCTTGTCTCATCACTCTGGGTTTCTTTTTCTCCACTGCCAGACTTTACTCTATGCATTTTGTCTGAGACTTTGCAGGGAGCCGAGGGGGATGAGTACAGAACTCCCATTTCAATCTGGAATCTTAACAGGATTTAGGAACCCCCGTTCCATACCTTAGACAATCCCGGCTTTCAGGGATAGAGAGCTACTGTGCATGGATTCCCATTGGTTATGTCCTGGGCTGGTGTGAAATCTGCACAGCCCACATTGAGTTCAAAGCAGCTGCCCAAGTTTCCACCAGCAGAGGATCTGCCCCAGACCAGAGAGGGTGCTGATCATCTCTCGTAAAATTTCTCAACAGCACCTAAATGATTTAGGAACCTAGGCTCCACCAGGGATTTAAGCACCTGGCAGCCCAAGGCTCACTGAAAATCAGCGAGAATAGACTCCTAAAGCAGTTTGGGAATTTTATCCCCTTCTCTGACCCCTGCATGTGACAGGCTACTGAGAATGTGAAACTCTCTTCCCATCTTGTTTGCAGCTCTCCGCCTTGTCTCACAATAACCCCCCCCCCTTCGCCCTGTAGCCATTTATCTCCAGATTTGGGGGGAAGGCCTGCAGGGAGGCCATGAGGCCTATGGGACAGCACACGGAACTGAAGTGAGGAGAACCGAGGTCTACTCCCTCCATCGTCACTGTCCCACTGGGTGAACTTGGGCCAGTCAGTTACCCTCTCGCACCTCAGTTATCCCCATCTGGGAAATGGGTGAAGTGAGAATGGCGTCCCCTTGGCAGAGAACAGGTAGTAAGGGCTCGGTGCTGGTATAATCTGTCTCATTTCTTAACCGGCCTCTGATAATTGCTCTTGATTGCGCAGTCAGTGAAGGACAATTTCTTTTTTTTTCTCAGGGGTTCCTGGCATTACAGAAACATGTGTTCCCGTGAGCCCAGAGGCTGCCCCGACAGCGAACGCTCCTCCTGCCCCGACAACGAACGCTCCTCCTGCCACGGCAGCGAACGCTCCTCCTGCCACGGCAGCGAGGCCACGACCTGCCATGATGTGAAACCTCTGCCGCAGTGCCCCACCACTCTTCCTTGTCAAACCCCCACCAGCCCCTGCCAGCAGCAGACCAAGCAAACCAGCCCGTGGCCACCCCAGAAGCACCAGAAGTGAGAGAAGGGGCAAGAAGCTAAAGTGAAGGCGTCGGTCTCGGAAGCCGAGTTTGCGTCTTGTTCTCGGCGCGCTGCCCAGCGCTGGGAAAGCTTTGCCCCTCGCGTCTTTCACAAATGGCACATCCGCTCTCCCCCGACGGACGCTGGAGCAACCCAGGGTGTGACTAACCACTGCTAAGGAACGGGCTTGGCTCCTGCAGGCTCGGAGAATTTCATCCTGCCTCTGTCTCTAGGCAGAAATGCCAGCTATTAAAATTTAAAGTTCATGGAGTGTCAGTGTCTTCACGTTTGTTACCCAGGAGCTTCTCAGTCCCTTCCCTGGCACCGTCCCTTTCCTCCTGAGAGCAGAAGCCCGCCCCGTCTGCTAAACGGGGGAGCACGTTAAGTGTCCAAGGCTGTGACCGGAATCCTCAGTGCACAAGCTTGAACCGGGGTAGGGCCAGGCCCCCGTAGCTCTGCCGCGAGGGCCGACAGTCGCAATGCTTTAGGAGAACAAACAGCAAACCCCTCTCAGCGTTGTTATCACTCAGCACAGACACACGGAGCCCCCCGCTCAGCTAGATGGCATAAAAGCTCCCAGAGCCGCGCGTGAATCACATAGAGAAGGGTGTTAGCAAATGGCCCGGCCCCCCACCCTGTAGCACAGAACTGTGCCTATTGGCCCCACTCAGACGCCAGAGCAGGGTACGTTTATTACCGCGCCGGTCCCTCCCTCCACGTGGAGAGGACACGCACCAGCCTGTGGAGCCGGCACTGAAATGCCCCAAGCACTGCCAGCCAAACGCACGGTATCAGGTCAATATAGCACAGATTTGTTAACCATAAGAAGAGCCGTAGGACAGCCCCAGTTGTCCTGTGAAATAATGTGGCTGCACTCACTTCAGAGGAGTGAGGCCTGTTTAAATCTCCTGAGGAGCTGGCCACAGACTTAGCCCACCGCTGTCCCTGCCCGTTACAACACAAGATAAAAGTACACAATGTGTAAGGGACTGGATTATCGTTTTTGGATACATCAACACGGCTCCCTTAATGCCAAGAAGGTGACCTGGGCTCACACCCAGGAAATGTCTGGGCTGTAAAATTTCCTCCCTATGCGTTTAGCACAGACATTCGGATGCCACCTGGAAGACTCCGTTGTGTTCATCACAGCACATGTGGGTGGAGCCGACTGCTTTACTTTAATACTTCGTGCCTGTGGGTTGTGTGGGGTTTGGATTCCAGCTGTATTATTAGTAGTTAGCAGGGATAAGTAGGCACTAAGTGTCAAAGTAAGTAGCTCACAAAGACAAGGCCTGCCGCTTGAGGCCTCTAAGATTGTAGCTGAGCCGCACTAGGCCTTGGAGTTAAGAAATGCCTGAGATGAGTAAGTGACCAAATAATAATCCCAAGCCGCAAGGTTCTGGGGAAAGAAATGCCAGGGGGTGGTACTGTGAAGTTGGCCACAAGATTAATTGTGGATCACAAAGTGCCCCAGAGACACATTTCTCTCTCACACATGTGCCTTCATGTTGTGCATCGGTGCCCATGAGGCTGAAAGGATCTATCAATAAACCGGGTGCACCGATAATTTGTGGGGATACAATCCAGATAAGGCAAAAGCGGGTCGACCCTCTTACGCATGCGCAGGGTAAGAGGTTCAGGCAGAAGCATATTATGAAAGAGGGACCCTGAACTGGGAAAATTGAGTTCCCTGTGGGAAAACTCCGGCGGGAACCATCCCCTACTGATGGTCAATTCACGAGCGACCTGGCAGGATGTGAGGATGGCTGCAGCTACAACTTGTATGGGATTTCTCTACTCTTGGATAGCCAGAGCTTGGCTGATAACATGACTGCCATTGCCACCCCCCTGCACTGCCTGGAGTGCACCATGCACGGTGCCATCTCCTCCCCAGACAGCCCCAAGAGCCGCCTAGCGCTCTGGGGTGATTTAACAGGCCCGGGGCTCCAGGCCCCTTTGAATCATAGAATCATAGAATACTAGGACTGGAAGAGACCTCAAGAGGTCATCGAGTCCAGTCCCCTGCCCTCATGGCAGGACCAAATACTGTCTAGACCATCCCTGATAGACATTTATCTAACCTGCTCTTAAATATCTCCAGAGATGGGGATTCCACAACCTCCCTGGGCAATTTATTCCAGTGTTTGACCACCCTGACAGTTAGGAACTTTTTCATAATGTCCAACCTAAACCTCCCTTGCTGCAGTTTAAGCCCATTGCTTCTTGTTCTACCCTCAGAGGCCAAGATGAACAAGTTTTCTCCCTCCTCCGTATGATGCCCTTTTAGATACCTGAAAATGGCTCTCATGTCCCCCCTCAGTCTTCTCTTTTCTAAACTAAACAAACCCAATTCTTTCAGCCTTCCTTCATAGGTCATGTTCTCTAGACCTTTAATCATTCTTGATGCTCTTCTCTGGACCCTCTCCAATTTCTCCACATCTTTCTTGAAATGTGGTGCCCAGAACTGGACACAATACTCCAACTGAGGCCTAATCAGCGCAGAGCAGAGCGGAAGAATGACTTCTCGTGTCTTGCTCACAACACATCTGTTAATGCATCCCAGAGTCATGTTTGCTTTTTTTGCAACAGCGTCACACTGCTGACTCATATTCAGCTTGTGGTCCACTATAACCCCTAGATCCCTTTCTGCCGTACTCCTTCCTAGACAGTCGCTTCCCATTCTGTACGTGTGAAACTGGTTGTTCCTTCCTAAGTGGAGCACTTTGCATTTGTCTTTATTAAACTTCATCCTGTTTACCTCAGACCATTTCTCCAATTTGTCCAGATCATTTTGAATTATGACCCTATCCTCCAGAGTAGTCGCAACCCCTCCCAGGCCCAGGGCACCTTCCCCTTTCGCCCCTCCCCTGGCGGCGGGCCTGTACAATCAGCCCGTTCTCCTCGGCCCCATTCCCACGCGTGGGGAACAAAGGGCCCCGGCATGTCAGTGGCAGAGCAGAAAGCGCAGGAGCCCCAAGCCCCGCCCAGTTCCCCCCTCTGGAACGCGCTGCCTGTTTCCTGACCCCTATCATGGGGTAACCCCCATGAGTTCTGGGCGGGCCCGTCAGGCAGCAGAGCTCATTCCCAACCTGCACCCGTGGCGGGGAGCCGGGGGGAGGCAGGAACTGTGTCAGGCCCACGCTCGAGGCACCCAGCTCCCCACCGAGGGGCTGGTTTCCCACGGGAGCTGGAATCCAGCGTCAGTAGCAGCGAGAGACGTGGGACACGTGCAGCCCCCTTCCCTTCCCCTTCTCCCCCAGCTGTGGAATCAACGTGTTGGAGTGCGCCAAGACACGGGCGAATGCTGACAGGCAACACAGATGTGCAGCTTTTCTTTTCTGTACCGTGAATTTGTTACCACCACCCTGCAGGTTTGTCTCTGGTGGCCAGTTTCAGACTCAATGGAGCAAAGTTTCTCTGTGGCACTTGTTTTAGCCCTAGAGGCTCTAGGAACGCATGGAATCCAAGCAAAGGAACACTGGCATTCCCTGAACCTCTCAGTGCTTGGGGCATTTCAGCACCGGCTCCAGAGGCTGGTGCGTGTCCTCTCCACGTGGAGGGAGGGACCGGCGCGGTAATAAACGTACCCTGCTCTGGCGTCTGAGTGGGGCCGATAGGCACAGTTCTGTGCTACAGGGCGAGGGGCCGGGCCATTTGCTAACACCCTTCTCTATGTGATTCACACGCAGCCCTGGGAGCTTTTATGCCATCTAGCTGAGCGGGGGGCTCCGTGTGTCTGTGCTGAGTGATAACAACGCCGGGAGGGGTTTGCTGTTTGTTCTCCTAAAGCATTGCGACTGTCGGCCCTCGCGGCAGAGCTACGGGGGCCCGGCCCTACCCCGGTTCAAGCTTGTGCACTGAGGATTCCGGTCACAGCCTTGGACACTTAACGTGCTCCCCCGTTTAGCAGACGGGGCGGGCTTCTGCTCTCAGGAGGAAAGGGACGGGTGCCGGGGAAGGGACTGAGAAGCTCCTGGGTAACAAACGTGAAGACACTGACACTCCATGAACTTTAAATTTTAATAGCTGGCATTTCTGCCTAGAGACAGAGGCAGGATGAAATTCTCTGAGCCTGCAGGAGCCAAGCCCGTTCCTTAGCAGTGGTTAGTCACACCCTGGGTTGCTCCAGCGTCCGTCGGGGGGGAGAGCGGATGTGCCATTTGTGAAAGACGCGAGGGGCAAAGCTTTCCCAGCGCTGGGCAGCGCGCCGAGAACAAGACGCAAACTCGGCTTCCGAGACCGACGCCTTCACTTTAGCTTCTTGCCCCTTCTCTCACTTCTGGTGCTTCTGGGGTGGCCACGGGCTGGTTTGCTTGGTCTGCTGCTGGCAGGGGCTGGTGGGGGGTTTGACAAGGAAGAGTGGTGGGGCACTGCGGCAGAGGTTTCACATCATGGCAGGTCGTGGCCTCGCTGCCGTGGCAGGAGGAGCGTTTGCTGCCGTGGCAGGAGGAGCGTTCGTTGTCGGGGCAGGAGGAGCGTTCGCTGTCGGGGCAGCCTCTGGGCTCACGGGAACACATGTTTCTGTAATGCCAGGAACCCCTGAGAAAAAAAAAGAAATTGTCCTTCACTGACTGCGCAATCAAGAGCAATTATCAGAGGCCGGTTAAGAAATGAGACAGATTATACCAGCACCGAGCCCTTACTACCTGTTCTCTGCCAAGGGACGCCATTCTCACTTCACCCATTTCCCAGATGGGGATAACTGAGGTGCGAGAGGGTAACTGACTGGCCCAAGTTCACCCAGTGGGACAGTGACGATGGAGGGAGTAGACCTCGGTTCTCCTCACTTCAGTTCCGTGTGCTGTCCCATAGGCCTCATGGCCTCCCTGCAGGCCTTCCCCCCAAATCTGGAGATAAATGGCTACAGGGCGAAGGGGGGGGGGTTATTGTGAGACAAGGCGGAGAGCTGCAAACAAGATGGGAAGAGAGTTTCACATTCTCAGTAGCCTGTCACATGCAGGGGTCAGAGAAGGGATAAAATTCCCAAACTGCTTTAGGAGTCTATTCTCGCTGATTTTCAGTGAGCCTTGGGCTGCCAGGTGCTTAAATCCCTGGTGGAGCCTAGGTTCCTAAATCATTTAGGTGCTGTTGAGAAATTTTACGAGAGATGATCAGCACCCTCTCTGGTCTGGGGCAGATCCTCTGCTGGTGGAAACTTGGGCAGCTGCTTTGAACTCAATGTGGGCTGTGCAGATTTCACACCAGCCCAGGAGATAGCCAACAGGAATGTATGCACAGTAGCTCTCTATTCCTGAAAGCCGGGATTGTCTAAGGCACGGAACGTGGTTCCTAAATCCCGTTAAGATTCCAGATTGAAATGGGAGTTTCATACCTTTACCCCTTGGTTCTCTGCAAAGTCCCAGACAAAATGCAGAAATTGAAGTCTGGCAGGGGACAAAATAGAAACCCCAGAGCAATGAGTCGAGGAGATCTGTCCTGAGGTGTCCTTCAAAGCCAAAAAGCTTGAAGAGCTGGGAAAATGCATTAAGAGGCTTCAGGCTGTTCTCTGAGCTGTGTCCATACCACTGCCTGCTTTCTCCTTCCCTTACTTTACTCCATCTTGTCCCCAGAAAACTCCAGGTCCTAGGCACAATGGGGAGTCAGGTAGCTCACACTAGTTAGTCCACATTGCTACTTAGCATCAAAGACTCCAACCCCGACAACCCACACACCCACCCACTCCTAACTGGAGAGTTCAGAGTTAGGCTCGTAACATGCCCTGGCCAAACCGATGAAGTTCATTTTAATCAACAGGGAAGAGGTTCATCAGACTAACAACTCACCTTGAATGTCAGCTGGAACGCGGGAGATGAGCAGGAAGCTGAGTGAATGAGGCAGCCGGGGATACGGGAACTTTTATACCTTCCCGAAAGCCTGCTCTTGGAAATGAAATACCCCAGGGGCACAGCGTCCCACCTCTGTACAGACGCTCATTTCCTTCCAGAGCTCCCTTGACTCATCGCCTTTGCTCAATGTTATTTTTTTCCTGGTGTTTCACACAGTTTCGGTTGGGAGCCCCACCCTCTGTGCATTGCAAGTGGGGATGAGCAAACCACGAGGGTGGTTTTGGTGGTTCAGTATTTTTCCATCGTGCAGGGGAAAGGTTTGGATTGCAGCACCCGAAGGAGAGATGGCCCATACCTGAGATATCTTAACTCCCTGGCAAACGTTAGGACAAGGAGGTTGAGTACAATATTCAGTCCAGTGAGGGGAGCTGGCAGCCACGCTGGGCCCCTGGGTAAGGTGTGGCCAGGGACATGGGCTAAGCATCGCTGTTCATCGCCACAGGCCCACCCTGCCTTGTTGGTGGAGAAGTGTTGTGTTTGGCAGCCAGCTCCAAATGCTTCACCCAGTCCCTGAGGGAAACAGAAAAGAATAGTCTGCGGGTTGGGAAAATACTTAGAAAATTGTTTTTAAATGTCTGATTAAGAAATACAGGTGGGTTCCCATTTTGGCTTTGAGATGGGGGGAGGGAAATAAACCCCTAAATTGACAGCCTTAAACAAAAAAAATCATTCTATATGTTTTTCGAACCAAAAAAATGAAAATTAATGAACAAAATTCCTAACCCAGAACTTTTAGGAAATCATCGCTTCTTGATTTATAAATGATCAGGGACGGAGACGCCATCGCAATGGCGGGACCGTGGTTCCGGTGGTTAATTACTGCAATGACACATGTGGCTGCAGCTGGCGTGGGATCGTGCATATTCCGTTCATGCTGGTGAACCCTTACTCACTGGTGAAGTCACACGCACCACCTGCCGGAGAATGTTTGCACCCGGTGAGTAAGGCTCGCACAGCTGTGAAGTTAGCGTGCCGTTGTGTGGCTAGCCACGTCTCCAGTGGAGACGGTGCCGTTGACACAATAACGTGTCATTCCCTTTATCTAACCAGCAGGGATGTACCAGCAGAGCCAAAAAGGAACCACTTCTGAGAACCCTCCCTTCCAAACGCACAGTGGCGTTCCTTCCCAGGGCGCTGGTGCTGGATCTGTCAGGAGGCAGTCGCTCATCCAGCTCTTGCCTGTCTAATCACCACAGCGACACATTTCTTGTTGCCTTGTGGTTAGATCAGATCTTCCCTCTCGGATTCTGCAAAGGGGCCTGAGAGCAGCCGTCTCCCTGGGGAAATGGTGGTGGCCTGGAAGCCAGCAAGGGCGTTCGGCGACACTTTCTCTGGTTTTCTAGCGGGTGTGGGGTGCACTGTGCCGTGCGTTTGTGGGTGGCTGGCTCCCAGGGGCATCCCAGCAGCCTCCAGCTCTGTCCCAGGTCTTCTCATGAGCCTGAATGCAGGCTGATTCAGCCACTCGCCTTTACCAGTTGGCAATTCATTCCTCCCCACGCCGGCTCACAGACCTAGGAGTAAGGGAGGGATGTGCGTGAGCGAGTGAGAGTGGACATGTGGGTATGGGTGTGTGGGTGTGTAGGTGTGTGGGAGTGAAGGTGTGAGTGTGTAGGTGTGTGGGAGTAAAGGTGTGGTTGTGTAGGAATGAAGGTGTGAATGTGTGGGTGTGTAGGTATGTGGGTGTGTGGGAGTAAAGGTGTGAGTGTGTGGGTGTGTAGGTGCATGGGTGTGTAGGTGCGTGGGTGTGAGTGTGTAGGTGTGTAGGTGTGTGGGTGCATAGTTGTGGGTGTAACGAGGTTCCACTCACTGTCTGCCTACCAGCCCCCATTTAATTCTGCACCCTCAAACCCCTCCATCCAGCTAGCTCGCCCTCTTTGGCCACTGTGTACGGCCCCTTCTCCAGCAACTGATTGCTCTGGGGGGCTTTGGCAGGCAAGTGGCCCTTGTGCGTTCTGCCCGCAGGCTCATTGCTCTAAGAACCAGCCAGGGACGTGAGGTTCTTGCTCTTTTGCGGGGGGGGGGGTCTCCCGTGGCCCCTGCTCTATGCCAGGGTGCACTCCTGAATCCCCAAAGGACTCTTGGAGTCAAGAAGTAAACTGGGGAAGACCCTGGGCAGGAGGAGCGTTGCCAGCAGATCCAGGGAAGGGATTATTCCCCTTTATTCAGCACTGGGGGAGGCCACATCTGGAGTATTGTGTTCAGTTCTGGGCACTACAGAAAGGATGTAGACACATTGGAGAGGGTCCAGCGCAGGGCAACCAAAATGATTCGGGGGCTGGAGCACATGACCTATGAGGAGAGGCTGAGGGATTTGGGCTTATTTAGTCTGCAGAAGAGAATAGTGAGGGGGGATTTGAGAGCAGCCTTCAACTCTCTGGAGGGGGGTTCCAAAGAGGATGGAGAAAGGCTGTTCTCAGGGGTAGCAGATGGCAGAACGAGGACCAATGGTCTCAAGTTGTAGTGGGAGAGGTCTAGGTTGGATATTAGGACAAACTCTTTCCCTGGGCAGGTGGTGAGGCACTGGGATGGGTTCCCTAGGGAGGGGGTGGAATCTCCATCCCTAGAGGTGTTTAAGTCTTGGCTTGACCAAGCCCTGGCTGGGATGATTGAGTTGGGACTGGTCCTGCTTTGGGCAGGGGGCTGGACTCAATGACTCCTGAGGGCTCTGCCAGCCCTGGGGTTCTATGATTCTATGATTCAATGTAAGTCCAAGCATGCCAGAGGGGTGGTCGGCACTGGAGAGCTTTCCTGTGTTAACATCACCAGAGAAGGGCCCCCTTCCCCCACCAGTGTGGAGGTCGTGGATGTGGACTCCTAGCAGAGTGAATGGCAGTGGAAAGAACAAGTTAAAAATGACTTAGAAACATTAGATGTCTGCAAGTCCCCAGGACCTGCAGAAATGCCTCCTAGAATACTCCAGGAGCTGATAGAGGAGGTAGCTGAGCCTTTAGCTAGCATCTTTGAAAAGTCATGGAAGTCGGGAGAGATTCCTGGAGGCTGGAAAAGGACAAATCTAGTGTGTGAAGGGTAAAAATCCTTGGTTAGTAATGTTTGGTTAGTAATGTAAAGGTATTAGAGGGTATCCATTTTGAAAACAAAATGGAAGATCAGTCCCATGACGCTGGGTCTGACAGGCCAAGGTTTTCCCGCCTTTTTGCAGCAGAGAGGTAAACAAGTTCCAGTCAAAACCGGATTTACCTCAGAAGTTCACACAGGGTTTCCCTGCAGGGGCGGACTCCGCGGGGTTTCCCTGCAGGGGCGGACTCCGCGGGGTTTCCCTGCAGGGGTTTCCCACCTTAGGCTGCCGATAAGGCTGGCAACCGAACAGCTCGGGGCTGCCCATCCTCGTGGCTGGGTGCGCGGGGTTTTCCCTCCAGCTCTTCTAGAGGCTGGGAATGGGCGACAGGGGAGGGATCACTGAATGGTTCCCTGTTCTGTTCACTCCCTCTGGGGCACCTGGCACTGGCCACTGTGGGCAGACAGGACCCTGGGCCGGATGGGCCTCTGGCCTGGCCCAGGCCGGTCGCTCTTAGGTTCTTCCTATTTCCACCTGTGGTCCGTGGGCATTGGGCGGGCTGCAGACCATGTCTAGATTTCCAGTTGGATCCCGTGCTCCCATGGGGAATTGTTTAGGGGTTCACAGACAAAAAAAGGTTGGAGCCCACTGGCCTTGGAGGGGATGAGCAGGCCGGCTGCTGACAAAGGGGCCCGGCAACTCAAGCAGCAGCCAGAGCTTCGGAGTCTTCCAGTCAGGGGCGGATATAGGGCAGGGCGAGCAGGGCGGCCGCCCCGGGCCCCAAGCTTCAAGAAGCCCCGCGCATGCGCCGTGTCAAAGGGGGGACCCCAAGAAATTGTGCTGCCCTGGGCCCCGCAAAATCCTCATCTGCCCCTGCTTCCAGTCACCACCGGCCCCCTGAGTGGTGCACTGCAGGCAGCACTGATGGCTGGCTGGAGGAGGCACAGGATGCTCTGGGCACCACTGAGGACTGGCTGCCCCTGAGGCCCCACCCTTTCCAGAAGCACAGAGCCAGGCTCTTCCCCCCACACCTCGACCAGGGGCCCAGCAATTCTGCCAGCCCCCCAGGACTGAGCATGTGTAACCATCACCAGGCAGATTTGCACCTGGAATCTCTGGAGCCTCGTCTCATGTAGGAGCCTCTACAGCTTGAGCTATGAAGCCAACTGGCTCTTGGCTCAGGCTGCGGAGCGCCCTTGTTCCTATCTCTCGCTGTCCGTGGTCTAAGTGCCACTGCACGGCACAATGACCCACATTAGGGGCGTGGGCTACACGTGGGCTTGGGAGCTGGAAGTCTCCACCTGTCGGCTCTGCCAGCAACTCCCCAGTCGCCTGGGCAAGTCAGTCAGTTCTATCCCCGAGTGCCAGCCACACGCCCTCAAGCGACTAATTCCGCGCTCAAGTGACATAAGCAGAGCGAGCCGCGTGAGATCCTGGCCCCGGCCTAGTATCAGGCGTAGGGGCCATCAGATTGCCCTGACTCACCGATCATGGGCACTTCCCCCTGCCGTACCTCAGTCTCTCCCTCTGCAAAATGGAGAGACGAACCCGCCTGCTCCACCTCGTGCAGCCGAGGAGAGGAGTAATTAGCTGAGTGCTTTGATCACCTGCACTATTCAAACTGATTGCAGACATGCTGTGCCCAGGTAATTAAGCAGCCACCGCAGGCCCCAGGCCTTGGGAACAGCCAGGGCACATGGGGCCATCGGGAATGAGGATGTCCTCGTTCGCTCTCCCAAGGGGCATTCGTTTGGCAGAGGGCTCCCAACCGTATAAAAGCTCTTGCCTGCCGGCAGCCGACACACCTCTGCTCTGCTCTCTGCACCGGGCTGGTCAACAGGGTAAGTCGGATTCTACCGACCCTCCTCGCTGATCATTGCGAAGATCTTTGCCGTGGCCCCCCCAGATCAGAGTGGAACATTCTCTCGTCCCGAGCTCAATGCTGGGGGCGGTTCCTGTCTCGCCTGGCTGGGTCCGTAGGGGAGCCTCAAGGGCCCTTCTTTCTCTGGGCAGCGGACAGAGGGTGTGGCAGGTTCCAAGGGTTCATGGGTAGGAGCCGGAGGGCACCATGGAGCTGCTGCCTGAAGAAAAGGCAAGTGTGCAGTGGGGAGAATTGGCCAGGACCCGACGGCTGGAGTCAGATCCCTGAGACTTGCCATTTGCACCTGGCCAGGGAAACCTGTGTCAGTGTAAACCCAGAGGGAGCGGGGGCGTTTCTCAGAAGGGATGAGCCATTTCCCAGATGCATGTCGCTATCCCCCTCAACTCGCTGCTCTCTCGCTAAGGACCGCTAGCTGCAGGCGGGCTAGAAAAGCAGGATTTTGATCTAGGGAGAGCAAACAGGAACACAGGAGCTTATCCCAAGGGGTCTGTTTCTTTCAGCTTTGCTGAGACTGCAGAATGGTCTACTCTTCTGGAAGAGAACCCTTCTTCAACAGGAACTCCACCTGGTACGACCCAGCTGGTTCCTGGCTGGACACCCGGCGCACCCCCTTCACCTATGCATATGACACCTGCTGCAGCTGAGGAAGTGGGCCAAGACGGGTTGCTCACGATTACTGATGCTACGGGTACCCACGGTCAGGCTGTGCTGAGAATTGCCACGGAGCCTCGGGAAGCCGAGGTCACTGCTGCAGCAGGAGGCCATCGTCCTATCACGGCTCCTCCAGAGGCTGCCACAGACGGTCGGTCTGTTCTGATGTGGCATGCCATGGTTCAGGATCTTCATGCCATGACAGTGGCAGATCCTGCCACAGTACCCCAATCTATGGGAAACCCAAGCCATGGGGGCAGCAGTGCTGCCCTCCAGTGCAAAAATGCTGCCCTCCAGTGCAGCAGTGCTGCCCTCCAGTGCAAAAATGTTGCCCTCCAATGCAGCAGTGCTGCCCTCCAGTGCAAAAATGCTGCCCTCCAGTGCAGAAGTGCTGAAAACGAGGGGCAAAGTGCCTTCCAAGCCACCAGCTGCACCCGGCAGCAGAAGGGGCAGCTCCAAGAAACAGCAATACTTCTCCTGTGCTTGTGACATGGCCTTACACGTATAGCCCTTGGCCTGGCTTCTTTCCTTCACGCATTGGCCTACTGTGGTTATTTGGCTCCTATAGCAGCTGGTGTTTGCACTGCCCTGTGAGGAGAGACCCCACAGTACATGTGTGCCGTCGTGCCCCTATGGGCTCTTTCTGGTGTATCATTCGTATCCCTGGCCACGCACTGTCCCATGTTCTTGCTGGGATAATTTCCCCCATTTCCTTTCCGCTTCAGGGGACGGTTGTAGAGGAGAAAACAGTAAAACTGATGGCTCATGAGCATCCCGTTGTTGTGGTGTTTCTCATTCTTTCTGTCCCTGGGTTGCCACCATCGCATTTCCTGTGGGGAATAGTTTTTCCCTCTGTGTTGCAGAAATCGCCACAATGCCCCGATCTGCCTGGAAATCCCAAGTCTAGCTTCTCACCTGGGATAAACTGGCATCGCCCCATAAGCTTATGTGAAGCAATGCCAGTTCATCCTGTGTGAGGATGTGGCCATGCAAAACTGGGTGTCAGCAATGCTATTTTACTCTCCGGAAGGGAAAAGGTTTTATTCAATACAAGGAATGTTAGCTGTCTTGGCAATACATTTTGTAGGAAACCCAAGCATTAAAATGCCCTGTCACAAATTAGATAGATAGATAGATAGATAGCGGGCTTTTCAGTGACTACTGCCATCAGATGTAGAACTCCTGAACCCCAAGTTTGCGGTGATCCTAATTCTTTGAGCGCTAGGTGCCCCAAGCAGGCTAACGGCATATTAGGGTGCATTGGGTGGAGTGTTTCCAGCAGATCCAGGGAATGGATTATCCCCCTTTATTCAGCACTGGGGAGGCCACATCTGGACTATTGCGTTCAGTTCTGGGCTCCCCACTATAGAAACGATGTGGATGCATTGGAGAGGGCCCAGCGGAGGGTGACCAAAATGATTCGGGGGCTGGAGCACATGACCTACGAGGAGAGGCTGAGGGATTTGGGCTTGTGTAGTCTGCAGAAGAGAAGAGTGAGGGGGGATTTGAGAGCAGCCTTCAACTCTCTGAAGGGAGGTTCCCAAGAGGCTGGAGAGAGGCTGTTCTCAGGGGTGGCAGATGGCAGAACAAGGAGCAATGGGCTCAATTTACAGTGGGGGAGGTCTAGGTTGGATATTAGGAAAAATTATTTCCCGAGGCGGGTGGGGAAGCACTGGGATGGGTACCCTGGGGAAGGGCTGGAATCTCCATCCCTAAAGGTGTTTAAGTCCCAGCTGGACCAAGCCCTGGCTGGGATGATTGGATTGGGGTTGTTCCTGCTTTGGGTAGGGGGCTGGGCTTGATGCCTGCTCTGGGAGTCTGTGGGTCTCTGGGGCTCTGCTTTATTTCACCCTTTGTGAAATAAGGCTACTTAGCCCCTTTCCCCTGACTGAGGGATTGATTCGTGTCTGTGAGGCGCACCACAAGGAGGGTAAATGGGGGAGGGGACAAGTTCCAGGACAGCCACAGATTTCGTCCCAAAAGCCAACAAATTCCAACCCACATCAGCAAAAATTTCTGCCCCCAACTCCCCGCCCTCCCTGCAGATCAAATCAAATGCTCCTCTGGTAGCTTAATCATTGGACCAAACCACCACAGGAAGTGGGGGGCTCGCTCTCTGTGCAGCTTTCCCAGGGCCGCTATGGGAGGCTCCAGTCAGACACACATGATGGGCCTCAAAACAGGAAGCATATAGAACCCCAAAGGTTACCAATGCCCCCGCTACGGACTGGCTGGTCAGCCGCACCCTGCACCAGGAACTAAACATAGCAAAGACCACAGTAATAAAAGCAAATGCTGTGCAGTGCTGTGTTAAGTATAAACCATTAAAAACTAAAGGGAAAGTTTAAGAAAAGGATCCAATGGGGTCGGGAAGCTGGTTCTGTGCTCGTTGCATTTAAGTTACGCTGGCAAAAAGCCACATATTTCTTCTGCACGGCAAAGTCTGAACGCTGAATTGAGCCAACGGTCAGGGGAAAACTTTTGAAAGAGCAACCAGGACATTTCATTCCCGGATCGGAGCAGCCTCCAGCCCCCAGGTGTCTGTGACTCTAATGTTCAACTGCGATTGGATGAGATTCTCGGGGCATGTATTATGCAAGAGGTCAGACTAGATTGGGGGTAGGCCAAAGGGCTTCCACAGAACGGCTCCAGTTCACCAAGTGAGTTGATCCGGCCCGCAGAGGTCCTGACACTCCCCTGTCCCCAGGCCACGCAGGGCCTGGGGGTGGGGGCAGCGCATAAAGTCACCTCCCGCCCTGCAGGGGGCTCGGCACTTAGAGTCAACTGCCAGCTACTGCTGGACTGTGACATGGGGCCGAATTCTCTGCTGATGTAAATCGGATGTAAGTTGAACCAGTTTACACCAGGGGAATTTGCACCATTGGCTTCAACGGAGCTACAACACAGATAAACCTGAGTGAGATTCCTCCCTGGTAAAGCTCGACACACCTCAGACCAGCTCTCAGTCCACGTGTCCTGCTACTCACACTTCCAGCCCCTATCTTCTGCCCACACTTATTGCCTTAATTCTGCCTTTGTCTCTCTCTCCCACACACACCCTGGATTTTTTTTCCCAAGCTACCTGAACAAACTGGCAGGACTCCAAACCCTTTCTCAACACAAGCACGTCCCTGAGCCACCCCATTGACACGAAAACCAGACAAAAGGGTCCCCAAAGACCTTTCCCATCCCACCACCTTCCCATCCCTCCGTGACTTGGGATGCCACTGCTTTGGGATGCTCACTTGAGACTTCTGAAAGGGGCCTGGTTTTTAGCAAGTGGCTGAGCTGAAAATTTACCCTCATTAGGCACCCTAAAACACATGCAACCAATATCACCAGTTTGCCTTTCACAGTTGTCTCCCTTGAGTCCCATTGCAGTAGCTCCCCAGTGTATTGCTAGAGGGCGCTGGTGCGCTGAAGGTGCCATCATTCGGAAGCCATGGAAGAAAGACATCCTATCAACCGGTGCTCACTGAAAGACACAGAAAGACTCTACCTGGTCTGGGGGAGCCAATACTGGCTCGGTGATTGGCCTTGGCCTTTACACTGATGCCTTTGGGTGGGTCATGACCTTTGACAGAGCCTGGATCTAAAAACCCCACCTCTCCATTATTTCAATGACAAGGACCAGGTTCAATTCACCTGGAGACAATAGCTGACTTTCAAGACTCATCACCTGCCCCGGCCGGTAGGGATGAACAGAGGCGCCAACCAGTCCCCAGTTAAGCCCCAGTTTAGGGCTGAAATGTATTCCCAGTGGTGCATGGGCCCGCACACATCATCAGCACATGTGGGGGATTACGCCCATTAGCCCGTAAGAAAGCTGCGGTGTTAGCTACCGGGATTGCTCTGGCCAAATTCCAATGGAGTGGAATGGGCCCATGTCTTAGGCCTGAGGGCAGGTCTGCTCAACACATCACGGTCAGGCTCCCTGTGAGCAATCGTGCCAGTCATTCCACAATTGTATTAAAAAGGGTGCTAGGGTGGGAGGAGAGGTTGGGGCCAGGCGTTGGGATATGTAAGAATTAATAGGGGTCCGGGAAGGCAGTAGAACAGTGTTAGGGGTCTGGCCAGACCAGGCATTGTCCTTTGAACATGTTTTCCCCATTGTCCTTGCAGCCTGAAAAGACAGATGAAGGGTCTGGGCAGAGCAGGTATTGTCCTTTCTGATGTATAAACACGCTCTTTCCCTTCATCCTTGCGGCCTGCAAAGCTAGATAAGCAGGCAGGGGCACTAAAACTATACCGGTGATGAAAAAACAGTGTCTTCTTTGTTTTTTCTCTTGCTCATTCTCACTTGCTCTGTAAAATACTTTCAGGGTCACATCGTTTGGAATCTCTGAACCCCGCTGATTCGGGAAATCTGGAATGTAGAAAAGTGCTGATCTGACTGAAAATCCTGTCAACAGGGGTGGGTATAATAATATTCATCGCTGGCCTATTAATATTCATGTATAGGAGTTACCACTGCTAAATGAGGATGCAGGAAAAGTAGCGGTAAACCATTTACATTCTAAAATGGATACAGGAGTGTAGCTGGTGCCAGATCATTGCTTGCTTGGAACATTGTGTTGGGTGTCTGAGGGGAACAAGCATCTGCAATAAAGAGGGCCATTTACTCCATCCACTCCTGAGTCTCTTGTTTCTTCTCTACCATAAGGCAGTGCGGATGGTCTCACTCCGAGAGGTGATGGGTTTGAATGCTAGTCCGCTTCTGAAAATGGTGGCCCAGCGACAGCTGGCTGGTCCCTATCAAATGAGCCAATGAGGACAGATCTCTTCATAATAAAAACGCCCTCCCCACAGGCAAGCTTGCAGGCGGAATGACTAGAAATGTCAAAGAATGAAGAAAAGGTCTCATTGGGGGTTGTCTGAGGAAGCCTCCATAACAAAGTCTGTGCTGCTCTTGTTCTACAGATACACGACACCTTACACCAGTCCTGGGTGTCGTTCCATCATCTCCCAAGACCATCCCTTTGACTCACTCGCTTATCGTCCATCTTCCAGCTTGCACTACCGGGCCGACAAGGCCGATGCCCTTTTAATCAGCTGCCTAGTCCAGCTAAAAAGAGCCTTGAAGCAGCTCCTGTGGATGTGAAAGAAAAGAGACCCGCCCCCTGTACACCTCCACTTAGGCATTTCATCAAGTCCTAATATGCCCTGTGACTGAGACAGAGGGAAACACATCCATTGAATTATGGGTAACATTTACACCCCGGAACTCGGAGGGGTTTGGATACAGGGCCCCCGCTATAAAACTGTCCTAAAAATGCACAGGTTTGGCTCCGTAACCAGCACAATGAGCCTTCGGGAGTGTCTGACCTAGTGTTGCAGTGAGAGTCACAGCAGCATCGTAACACAGATATGTTTTACAGAGACAAAAGGGGTTTTTCCCCATGGATACAGGATGTAGACGGAGCTCTGTCCCCACCTAACCTCCTCCCCTGCAGGAGCTAGGTCACAGCCCTCAACAACACAACTAGGTTGACCTACTTTTGAAGGGTAGACCAAGCCCTTGCAAACCCCCTAATCTCCATTTTCCCCCCATCCCTGCCTGCAAATCACACAAGATGTGGTTGGCATTTCACGTTTTCATGGAGCATTGAAAAAAATGAAGGGCCCCCGGTTAGCTACTGATTTCCCAATAAAACCACGACTCCCATCAGCATTATAAAGATGTGGGTAATTAGCGCAGGACTGAGACGTGGAACAAGCCCACCACCCTTCCCAAGTTCCGTCTCTCACAGCCAGCACTTCCAGAGGGGAATGTTCTCTATGTGGAGAACCTTTAAACGCATTCCTAGATATTATTGTATAAGTAAATACTGTCATCCTGTAACACCGCCAATTGGGAAATTATGTATCATAAAATCCCTTTGGCCACATTGCAAAATGGGCCAGAGGTTCCATAACCTGCTTGCAAACTTATCATTCTTTTCTACAACCCAAACCACTTCATAAATATAAATCATGGTGATATAGATCAACACCACCCCTTGGGTTCTCTGCTTCTTTTAATTAACAGACATTTACATCGCTTCTGCCTATCTCCCGATCTCCTTCTGTTTCTCTTCTGACTTTAAATTAACACCCACCCCCATAGTATCTGAACTTTCCTAAAATGCAGGCGTGTGGACCACTGGATTTACAACCCCAGATCCAAAGAGCTCTTGCTCCAACACTTGTTGGCCTGCATATCCCACCAGGTGTGTCAGAAGTTATCATTTCCAGGGAACAATGTGAAAAATGGAGGGCATACCAGAGCGATAATGAGCTACTGATAAACTCATGAGTCAATCCAGCAAAGCAACATTTTGGGTAATTAGCGCGGGCTTGAGATGATAAACAAAAAAGTCATCGTGACCAGGACGTGCCTCGTTTCCGGAAAGCTTGACGAGGTAGAGTATAAAAGGTCTGGGACCCCGGTCTTCCTCATCCACTTCACTTCCGTTCTCCTGGCACGTTCCTGGTGGATAGGGTAAGTCCAGCGAGGCTGATTCTCTTTGGCTAGTCATGGGAAATAATGGGACTTGTCGTTTCATCTAGAAGCATGTCCTTCTGACCAGGATTTTTGCACTGCTAACTTATACTAGCAATTCTCTGTCTGCTGTCTTCTGCTTAGATTGCATGCTGCCCAGGGTAGGGGCTGTCTTTGCAGGTGCTGTGCAAACCTAGAAGACAGAGTGGAGATTTAGTTCATGAGGTAGAACCTCAGCCATAATCCAGGGCACAGAATAAAGAAATATGATAACTAGAATATGGGGGAGGGGACATGTTTTCATAGAGCGACGTGGGGAGGTACCAGCGGCGGATCTGGTGCACTGAATCGGGCTCTGGACTGTCAGTGTCCACACCAGCTTCTCACTCAATGCATGAGCCTTCCCACTTCCAATCTGGGCCATTCCTTGTGGGGGATCGGCTCAACCCGGCGGTGCCACAGCAGGGGCAGCAGGGTGCGCTCCGGCGCTGCAGGATGCAGAGAAAGAAGCTGAAGGACTAGCAGTCTCTAGTTATCTATCTGCAACGGGAGATAATGGAGAAGCGGGGAAGGGAGGTTCCTAAACAATGGCTTATCTCCTCTTCGGGGTGGGGATGTAACAGTGCAGTCGATTAACTGATTTACCAAGAAGCAGAAGCATGTAGGTTAATGCTGTAGATTAATGTTGTTAATGCATGCATCTCCCCCTTCCCCCAGCCAGTACATATTTTAGCAGGCTGGCCAGCAGCCTGGCTCAGTCCTGGCTTGTGCCGGGTCCGGGTTCCCCCACTGCGGCTCTGCATTTAAAGTGTATTAGGAGTCGGCAGGCAGGCAGCCCGGCTCAGTTCTGGCTTGCGCTGGGTCCGGGAGCTCAGGCGTCCCCTAGACAGGGGTTACAGCCATCCTGCACTGCTGCCTCTTTATCAGAGGCAGCCAGTCCACAAGGGGAGCTGGGTTTTAAACTGGCTCCCCTCGTGGACCAGCTCCCACCAGGCACCCTGCGCTTCTGCCTGAGATACAGAGGCAGCAGCATGGAATAGGAGGGGCTCCTCGGGAGTGGGGACAGATTGGGCTGGCTGCCGGCCCCGCCCCCAGGTACTATAGACTAGTCAAGTAGCCAATAAGAATTCATGATGTTACTCGACTATTCAATTAACCGATATTTAACATCCCCGTTCTGGGGATCCAAGCTTGCAGGCTCAAAAGCCTCCTGGCTTCTCCAGTCCACATTCCGTGAAGGCACTTCCTGTGCACTCTGCGTGGGAAGGAAGTGGGGGCCCCACACAGGTTCCTCTCGTGTCCGTGTGCAGTGAAGGATGCCTCTCTCTGTCTTTCAGGGTTCCCCAACCTGCACAAAGATGTGTTCCCGTCAGGGCAATGATCACTGCCACAGCTCGGGCAGCTGCCTCAGCAGTGGCTCCTCTTGCCACGGAAGCGGAGGGTCTTCTTGCCACAGCAGCGGAGGCTCCTCTTGCCATGGTGGAGGCTCCTCTTGCCACGGTGGAGGCTCCTCTTGCCACAGCGGAGGCTCCTCTTGCCACAGTGGAGGCTCCTCTTGCCACGGTGGGGGATCTTGCCATGGGAAACCACAGCAGCCCTGCCAGCAGGAGCAACAGCAGCAGCAGCAGCAGAAGGTCTGCAATGTGCCCTGCAAGAAGCTGAAGTAGCAGGGCCCAGCATGGATGCGGGGGGAGCCCAGAATGGCAAACCCCTGCTCCCTGCCTCGTCTCCCGAGTGCACCTTGAATTTGCAACGCTCTGCATGTCCTCGCTAACGATCAGCCTTGGCAAAGCCTCTCCGCACTTCTCGCTCAGCCTTGTATTGCTGGGGGGCTGTCAGCGCCTGTGAGAAACCTCGACGCTGCCCCAAACCGATCCCTTAGTTTCTTGCTTCTGTCTGTCCCTGTGCCTGGGAGACATTAAAATGCAGAATTCATGAGCATTCCGCAGTGCTGGTGTTTCTTTAACCGCCCCTCACTTGTCCCCATACACCCAGTTGAAGGCTCCCTTGCGTGTCTGTCAGTTGGAAACCCGTCTTCCACTTCCAGCTTCCACCCCCCAAAAGGGAAAACGTGCACTGTTCAAGAGAGCCAAAACCATCCCTCACCCACAACCGGGGAGACAACTCTCTGGGACATCCATGAGGGACATGCTTATTGATTGTACACAAAGGCCCCCAGATGCTGAGGCAATAGATCAACGCGGTGGGGGTTTATACTGCTGTCTAAGACACACAGCTTCAGCGATGCCGCGTCTTCCATGTGGCAAGGGCGGCAGGAACTTCTCTTTCCTCTACTTCACGGGTGGTGTGGCGGAGTCGACAGGAGAGTACTCGGAGGTTGATTTATCATGTCTAAATAGACAGGATAAATCGACCACCGGTGGATCGATCACTGCAGGGTCAAATCACTGTGCAGTGAAGACCAGCTGTGGGGTTAGATAAATAAATATTTCCTTTTACATGTCTCCCCAAAGTCTTGCTGCTGTGTAACATCCATAAGAAATTCTGAAATGCTACTGCCGTGCCCCATCGGAGTTGTAGTCTGTTTGCCTCCAATTCTCCTCCACGGGCTGGTCTGCCTGGTCCGACTGCATCACCCATGATGCTCCTGTCTCCATTTGTATTGAGGAGAGGCAGGTGAATGGCCTCGGTGCAGCCTGGGAAATTAGGCGTGACCAGGAGCCCAGCCCTCTGAGGAGAATGGACACAAGATGCACACAAACTACAAGTCCCATGAGGCACCGGGGCAGCATTTCCACACTGAAATGCTCCCATTTTGGTCAAAGCCTGAAACATTTCCAAGAACACTGACCTATCCCACAGAAAGCAAACATGCCACGTGGGGAGAAAATGCATTTTTATCCAAAACCCCGTTTTCCATCTGTCCAGGCTGTTCCCCACTCTGGCACAATGAATGCAGAAGTGGAAGCCCGCAAGAGCACTCCAAAACCTTGCCTCTACAGGCTCTGGTACAAAAACTTCCCCCAAAAATCCTAATACCCAGATTTCGGGGAATTCGCTGCCACCATCAAGTTCTTTTGAAGCCACAAATGGGGTGGACACTCGAAACCATCCCCAGCGTACCCCAAGCTCTTTTTCCCCAAAAGAGCTTGAAAAAAGAAAAGAGAAAAACAAGCTGCTGTCTGTGGTAGCTGACCCCTCAGTCAGGTCTGCAGATCCACACAGACAGACCTTCCAGGACACAACGATAAACAAATACTGGCTAATTAGAAAAAAGAAACAAACTTTTATTATCAACACAAAACTACATTTGCAAGCATAGTAAAGTGGCTAGATGGAAAGAGTCACCAATTGGTCTAGATACCCAGGGAAATCCCCTGGGCTAAATCTTAGTTACAAAGAAAAAAAACACAATTAACAGCTCAGACTTTATTTCCAAATTCCCAAACAAGGAAAACAACAAATCCTGACGGACTAGCTAAACTTTTCCCTACTTACACCTTGTAAGAAGAAACTGCTCTGCCCCTCAAACACAGAAGAGAGAGAAAAACCCCTCTCTTCCAGTTTGAACTTCCTACCTGCATTGTTATTGGCTGACCACCCGATACCTGCTAGGAACAGGAGACATTAGTTAAGCCCTTAGTCACCGGGTGCTGGTCAGCACTCCTGATTATGACACCATCCAAAACCGGCTTTCATGGGAAATGTCCAGCCTCCTTCAAATTCACTGTGGGGAGAGAGCAGCCCATGCCCCAAAGAGCTAACCATTTCAAAGGACAAAACAAAGAACGGGTAGGAGGGAGAAAGGTTTTCGATACGAGCACCCGAGGCACAGAAAGAGGAATTGTGTTGCTGGAGCTCACTCAACCAGTCTCTGGCAGAGCAAGGGGATCTGAACTAGGTCTCCTAAGACACGTCCCCCACCCCCACCCCCACCCCAGACGAAAAGTAAGGTTTTGGCGACAAAACATGCCTGTGTAGACAAGGCCTTAGATAATGATCCATCCCACGAGGCATTTTTACAAATTCAGATCAGGCCTACCTAATGTATAGGTAGCAAAGACAGGGACTGTCGGCCAAATTCTAGCTTGATAAAAGAAATGCAGCATTTCGGATTCTCCTGAGATTTGCACGGCAGCTAGTGTTTGGTCATTCCCCAAAGGGTGTGGACCAGGAACCTCCCACAATGAGAACAGGTTCTTCAACAGGCTGAGTTAAAGTCGCCTCCCTCTGCTTATGCATAATGACTTCATTACAGTAGTATCCGAGCATGTCTATTTCATCAGTGGGAAACTGAGTCACAGATTAGACAGTGAGGGCAGAGGACTGGACTCGATGACCTCTCAAGGTCCCTTCCAGTTCTACCATTCTGTGATTCTATGACTGGGAATCACCCAAGGTCAATTAGGCAGAGCAAGTAACTGAACCCTCGTGGCCTTAACTCCAAATCAGTACCCTCACTGTTAGACCATGATTCCTACCCCATCCCCTAGCGAGTGGCGGTAGCAGACTTTTGTCCTCTGTGGGTCAGATGGAAGGCTGGATGTGGGGCATGCTGACATGCAATCCCCATCAGTGGTCATGTATTTATTTGTAGTCATTTCAATTTAAATAACTAATGAGATGTGTTTTTACAGGCTGGAATGGCCTTAAGACATTTAAATCTCCACCAGCCAAACCTCATGCTTTTTTTTTTTTTTTTTTTTGCTTTTTTTGCAACAGTGTCACAAAAATTTGTAAATTTGAATTTGGAGACAAACCTCACAGCTGGGAAGCACTCCAATTTAAACTGGGTACGGCTTCAGCCTGATACTCACGTATTTACAACATGTGAGGTATATCGGTGCCCACTTGCTTGTTTTTCAGTGATATTAAGGCTACTGGCAAAAAGGTGGGAAAAGGGCTTGGTCAGGTGACCACTAATCTGCCCGGATACCAGCGTATAAAAGCTCTGAGCACGGACTCTGAGGCGCTGTGCTCTGTAGCAACAGCCCACGTCCACGTTCACATCCTCCAGTCAAGACCCACAGAGGGACACTGACAAACAGACTCATACACACACACACACACACACACATACACACACCAGGATACAGGGCAGGTGGGGCTCCTCCCAGAGCCAAGCCTCCCCCAGACCAGCTGCAAGCCTGGACCCTTGCTCCTCCTCCCGCCTCCCGAGACATGGTGCAGGGTCAGGAGGGCAGCTGGATGCCAGGGCTGGCCCCACAGATCCTTATCCCCCCAGACAAGGTGACAGATCTGGATTCAGGGAAACCTGAACCTGCAGGATTTTAACAGGGATCCTTTAATGATCACGTTCGTTTTTAATTTCCCCTCATTACAGGACATTCAAGACATCAAGAGAGGTAACAGACACTTTAACCTCCCTGGGCCCTCAGTAACTGATTAAAAGTAGCCATCCTGTTAGGGAAAATAACTTCAAAACCAGACTCCAAAGAGAAACAGCAGAGCTGCGACCCATCGGCTAATGTAACATGATCACATTAGGAGTGAATTCGGACTTAGAATGGTTCTCTCCCTACAAAGGCAGTTTCCCCTCTCTGGGCAGTCATACCTCCCCATCTACCGCTGTGAGTGAGACACAGCCGCCCTGACTGAACTGGCCTCGTTCACACTGGTCCTACACTTGATAAGTAACTCCCTTCTTTTGACATGCAAATGCAACTGCTTTGGAGGATAGGGTCATAATTCAAAATGATCTGGACAAACTGAGGTAAACAGGATGAAGTTTAATAAGGACAAATGCAAAATGCTCCACTTAGGAAGGAACAATCTGTGTCACACACACAGAATGGAAAGTGACTGTCTAGGAAGGAATACGGCAGAAAGGGATCTAGGGGTCAGAGTGGACCACAAGTTAAATATGAGTCAACAGTGTGACACTCGCAATGAAAGCAAACCTGATTCTGGGCTGAATCAACAGAAGTGTTGTGAGCAAGACCCGAGGCATCATTCTTCCGCTCTACTCTGCACTGATTAGGCCTCTGTTGGAGTATTGTGTCCAGTTCTGGGCACCGCATTGCAGGAAAGATGTGGAGAAATTGGAGAAGGTCCAGAGAAGAGCAACAAGAATGATTAAAAGTCTAGAGAACATGAGCTATGAGGGAAAACTGAAAGAACTGGGCTTGTTTAGTTTGGAAAAGAGAAGACTGAGAGAGGACATGATAGCGATTTTCAGGGTATCTAAGGTATGATTGGTTTGAATCAGCTGTTGAGCGGAATAATGCGCGCGGGCAAGATTATCTAATGAAGCGCGGGATATTTAAATCCCTGCTTCATTAGCAATTTAAGTCGGCTACATTTGCATCCCTAGCTCGAACTAGGGGAGCAAGTGTAGACGTACCCTAAAAGAGTGTCACAAGGAGGAGGGAGAAAAATTGTTCTTCCTGGCCTCTGAAGATAGAACAAGAAGCAAGGGGCTTAAACTGCAGCAAGGGAGGTTGAGGTTGGACATTAGGAAAAACTTCCTGCCTGTCAGGGTGGTTAAACACTGGAATAAATTGCCTAGGTAGGTTGTGGAATCTCCACCACTGGAGATATTTAAGAGCAGGTTAGATAAATGTCTATCAGGGATGGTCCACAGTACTTGGTCCTGCCATGAGGGCAGGGAACTGGACTCAATGACCTCACAAGGTCCCTTCCAGTCCTAGTATTCTATGATATCTATATATATCCCTACCGCTGTCCATTTCTTCTCCATGCATTTGACAAAGTGGTTTTTAGCCATGAAAGTTTATGCCCCAAATAAATCTAGCAAGGTGCCCCAGGACTTCTTGTTGTAGAAACCATAGAGCTTCCCCAAAATAATCCCCAAAAAGATCTTTTCTGAGAGCATCCACTGTTGATTTTAAAAGGGCAACTGGTGAAGAATCTACTACAACTCTTGTGAAACTGTTCCACTAGTTATTCACCCTCGTGTCCAACATTTCCACCTAGACTGTGTCTAGCTTCCACTTAGAACTACTGGGCCGTGCCTGACCTTTCTCTGCCAGACTGAAGAGCCAGTTATTAAATATTTATTCCCCACACTGCTACTTACAGACTGTGAAGAAGTCCCCCCTTAACTGTCTCTTTCTTAAGCTAAGTCGATTGGGCTCGTCACGTCTAACCTTGCAGCTGAATTTTACCCTCTTGCTTATAATCTCACGTCACATTTGGGATCAAAGTGGGTTGTACAGTTCAGGTTGGACCTTTCTGCCCAAACTCTTTCTTTGTCTCCTGAAATCTCTTGAAATCATTCTGATGCAGTCTGTGCAATTGTTCCCAGGGGATGGCACTTCTTAGGAACCATGTACCTGGGCCCCCAGCTATAATAATGACTCCCCACCGATTTTAGTTCCCAGTGGGCACTGGGTAACCCTTCTGCATGGAGCTGGAACCCAATCACTGCCTCACAAAGATGAAGCTACCGTAAGTTTGATGCAATCATTGCAAAGCTATGGAGCGTGTCCGTAATATCTGTCTGACTGAACCTCTGCCATAAGGAAAAGTTATTTACTTGTTCCCATAACCTAAGAACTAGTGGTCACCAAATGAAATGAATAAGCAGCAGGTTTAAAACAAGCAAAAGGAAGTTTTTCGTCACTCAGCGCACAGTCAACCTGTGGAACTCCTTGCCAGAGGATGTTGTGAAGACCAGGACTTTAACGGGGTTCAAAAAAGAGCTAGATACCCATTGATGGACCTAACCTCCGTGAATCTACTAGTCAGGATGGGCAGGGATGGTGTCCCTAGCCTCTGTCAGAAGCTGGGAATGGATGACAGGGGAGGGATCACTTGATGATTCTCTGTTCTGTTCATTCCCTCTGGGGCATCTGGCATTGGCCACTACCAGAACACAGGACACTGGGCTAGATGGACCTTTGGTCTGACCCAATCTGGCCTTTCTTATCTTTGCGCCCAGGCTCGGCAACAAGGGTTTGTTTCAAGCGGCTCAAAGGGGCAGGTCTGCATGCAGGCGGCTGCAAGGGACTGATTCACTCCTCATGGCAAACCCACCCACAGACGCCCATGTGTCATCTGTTTGCTATCACAACCAGAACAGGCTGGAGGAGACGGCGAAGGGATTACTGGGATCTAATGAGAGGGTTTAAGAGACACTCAACCCATGATCTCGATCAGCAGCCCTTGCAGAGGAGATTTCTCGGTGAGGGCCTGGCAGTGGGATGATGTAGAGTCATGAGACCCGATGCATGCTGATTACCACCAACGACTTGGCTCCGGGCCCAGGAAACATGCAACTCTCAGTCCATGCCCACTACACGGTGGAATAGTTTCCACATCGGCTCAGTCATCAGCATATTTGGCCGCCTTCCTGGTACTATCAACAGGGAGGTGCAACAGGCAACCCTCGCCCTGGGGAGGCAGGATTGCCACACCAGCGCTCTTAGTATTCCATGGTACTGCTGTTGCGGCAGCCCCTGGCAGACCAAGGCCCCCTGTCGCACTAGGCCCGAGCGGGGACGTACCAAAGACAAGCCTGCTCCAGGCAGCTCGCAAGCCCCTCAGCAGACAGGCAGTAGCAGGCTGATGAAATGGAGAAAGTGGGTGGCGGTGGGCTGGGAGCACCCCACTAATTGACCCCTAAATGTCTTCCAAGAGCCCAGTAAGTGTGGCCCGTGTTGGCGATGCCGCTAGACAATGTGGACCTCCCACGGTCCGGCGAACTCTCTGGTTGGGCGCCGGCCAAGTCCTGAGGTGCCGGACTAGAGAGGTTCCACCTGCAGATGACTGAACATTTCTGAAGAGAAGAATGAGGCTATAATAAAGACCAAATGAAGCCGTTTCTGTTGTCAGCGTTCAGAAAACTGTGCTAAACTGCCTGAAAATGTGGGGTCTCGTCAATACTTTTGTGATTATATGTTGGCCACCCAAACACTCACAACCAATAATGGTCCCGTGGGGATCGCTCACATGCGTCAAGTTCAGAGTCGACTTTATGTATTTTGCAGACCCACAATCGAGAACTAAAGACTGAGCATAAAAAAAAAAAAAGATTCATGAAAACTTTCTCTTGTTTCTTTTCTTCCACATTTTGCAAACTTGGATGAAGGGAGCATCCCCATGAGCCATTCCTTGGGGGAAAGCAGTGCTAGTTTTTCCTCTTCAGACCGTTTCAGCCCCTTTCCTGAGGCGACCCCGCCAAAGACAACCAACCACACTTGGGGCTGAAGATGCAAAACAGGAACCTAGTCGGGTTTCCAAAAGCATTTCTAGGCACTTGGCCAACTCAGGCTCTTCTGTGACTCCCATTTGGCATCTGTCTGAATCTTCAGGCACCTAAGTTCCTTAGCATGCTGGTCCAGAGGCTATGAGGGTCTCAAGTTTTCAAGCCCACCCAGTCACCTGGAACTGAGCTTGGGTGGGCAACCCAAGTTGCCGCCTTCGGGGCACTGTCTGCTAGTGTGAACCCTCCAGCAGGCCTACCCCCTAGTCTGTTCACCTGGGCTGGGAAATCCCAGCCCAGATACAGCACAGGTGTGCCCCAAATGGCTTAGCAAATGTAGGCCTCCAAGTCCCATTGACTTGTAATCCCACCATGGTCCTGAGCCAGAGGTTTGAGAACTATGGCCCAGCATTAGCCAAACAAAACCCCACCTACTAAGGCTTTGGGAACTCCAAGCCACCCACATTTTTCCCATCTCAGTGAAGTGCAGAGGAGGCCAATTAAATTATTGTATGGCAGAGGAACACCAGCAGGCACAAAGGAGAGATACGGATCTGCAGGGGAGTGAGTCATGCAAACAATGCAAGCCAGGAGGTGTTAGAGCAATCCCTGGCGATTAGCTGAGGAGCTCGTCATGCCAAGGAGGTATTCCATCTTTGGGGAAGAGGCCTTGGAAAGCATATAAAAGGGCTGCGGTCCCAGCGATCAGCACACACTCCTCTCTGCTTCTCTTCAGCAGTTCTTCTCGGCACTCAGGTAAGTCTGATGATGGTCAATTTCTGCTTCCTCTGGGATGTGGTCTTGCGCCGCCGCCACTGAGTTCGGTGGGGGCCGGAGAACGAACGAGTCGAGGTGCTGGATCTGGAAAGCACCGTGCATAACTTTGGGCTCGTCCTTAACTCTCCTTGGTGGCCAGGGGACTGGGAGGGTTGGGCATGTGCTAAAACTTAAGCCTATACCCACGTGATGTCTTGGATAGGGGTCGGTCCCTGAATTCAGACCCCATTGCTTACGTGCCCAGACTCTGTTGGAAAACAGGCTCTGTCTTTGGGCAAGTAGGCACCATAATCAAGTGTCTGCAGGGGCCTTCGGGGCTGTTGTCAGAGTCGCTGGCGGAGGGTTGATGTGGCTGGGCTGGGTTGGAGCGGGGTTCTCCTCTGAAAAGTGGCCCAGGGTCAGGCTAGTAAGTCCCCGCCAGAGACAGCCCGACCCAGGCTGCCACCGTGAGCTGCAGGAAGGCCAGGCTCACATGGGCACTGGCCGGGAGCCGTGGCACACAGCAGGAGGACAGAAGCAGGGCGCTGGTCTGGTGTGGCAGCACTCGCTGGGCCCCCAGCAGGTCAGCGCGGACAGGGCTCGGCTACCCAGCCTTCAGCAGCCAACCACGGGGGCTTTAGAAACAAAAGGGGCTCCCAGATTGCCCAAAGCCTGATGCTCCCGATGCTCTGTCTCTCTCTTCCAGGTCCCCCAGCTGCAGCAAGATGTGCTCCCGCCAGGATAAAGACCAGTTCCCCAAGCAAGACTCCTGCCACAGTGGGGGCTCTTCGTGCGGGGGCGGCAGCGGTGGCGGCTCCTCTTGCGGGGGCGGCGGCGGATCCTCGTGCGGAAGCAGCGGTGGCTCCTCATGCGGGGGCGGCGGAGGCTCTTGCCACGGGAAGCCACAAAAGCCCTGCGTGCCGGACCAGCAGCAGCAGCACAAAGACTGCTGCCAGGTGCCCTCTCAGAAGCTGAAGTAGCCGTGCCCCACGTGGCTCGCAGGGGGAAATCCTGAGCGCCCGCATGCACCGCTCACGGCTTCTTCTCATGGCCCTGCCTCAACCGGGGAAAGCTTTGCATGACCTTGTAACTCACGTAACTCGCCGGCCGGCCCTTCTCTGCCCCAGCGGCCCGTGTAGCTCCAGGCTGCTGGCGATCCACGGGAGCGACGCGAGCGGTCTCTGTGCGCTGTAACCCTCCGACCCCTCCATTTCCTGCTTTCGTCTCCAGGGCTGCCTGCGAGACATTAAACTTTGAAGGTCATGAGAGTCCTCTTGTCTGGTGTCAGTCTCTTGGGTGCGCTGTAGGGGGTCACCTCGGTAACACACTCACCCTACACCCAGTGCAGGGAGCAGGATTCCAAAAACTCCCAGGGCCAGATTCTCAAGGGGTCGGTGTCCAGACCCGGGGTCACACGCCCCACACTTGACCCACATCACTCCCACGCACCCAGGGCCCCCTGGCTTTGTCAGCCTCAAACAGTTGGCCACCCCTTTGGCGGGAGCAAGGGAGCTGAGAGGGGAAAAGTCAAACGGGCAGAGAGATTCTCAGAGCTGCTCCTTGGGTGCTGATCCAACGCAGGCAACACTTGTTCCATGCTGGGTGATGAAGGGCGGGGGGCGGAATTCTCTGCTCTCACACACGTCTCCCGGCTGAGATGGCTGCAGACCTCAGTGATGCCAGAATAAGCTCCCAGGGCCAGATTCTCATGGGGTCGGTGTCCAGACCCGGGGTCACACGCCCCGCACTTGACCCACATCACTCTCATGCACCCAGGGCCCCCTGGCTTTCTCAGCCTCAAACAGTTGGCCACCCCTTTGGCGGGAGCAAGGGAACTGGGAGGGGAAAGGTCAAACGGGCAGAGAGATTCTCAGAGCTGCTCCTTGGGTGCCACTCCAACGCGGGCGATACTTGTTCCATGGTGGGTGATAAAAGGCGGGGGGTGGGATTCTCTGTTCTCAGAATAGCACGTCTCCCGGCTGAGATGGCTGCAGACCTCAGTGATGCCAGAATTTGTAACAAGGACCCGTTTCACGTAGGTATAAGGACTGGGTGGATCCTGAAAGAGGCTCCGAAAAAGTCTCCTGGTTTTTCCTGGTCCCTGCAAGGAAGAGGTGCATTAGACATAGACTCATAGATCATAGAATCCTAGAACCCCAGGGCTGGCAGAGGCCTCAGGAGTCATCGAGTCCAACCCCCTGCCCAGAGCAGGACCAGTCCCAACTCAATCATCCCAGCCAGGGCTTTGTCAAGCCGGGACTTAAAAACCTCTTGGGATGGAGATTCCACCCCCTCCCTAGGGAACCCATCCCAGTGCTTCCCCCCCTCCTAGTGAAATAGTTTTTCCTAATATTCAACCTAGACCTCCCCCACTGCCACTTGAGCCCATGGCTCCTTGTTCTGTGCTCGCTCTGGGCACAGGTGGGAATTTCACCCTAGACAGAGGGAAGAGTCTCACGTTTGGGGAACAGCTGAAGCCTCCCACTCCCTTTGGGACCCGTTGGGCCTGCGTTTCCCAGTCAGACTCAGCCGAACTTCCAATTACCTGTCCCTCGCCTCACCTGACACCGGTACAGCACTAGGTTGGCAGCTTCCTTCCCACCAACACCAAGACCTTTGGTATCTCTCTGGCAGTGAAAAAGGGCCCATGGGGGAGCATCAGTGAACTTTCCGATGAAAATCGAGCCCTGTGTGTGTCTGCCTGTGTCTGTGCACGTGAAAGAGAGAGAGAGATGATATTGTCCTCCAAAGCTCACCCTTAAGAATCACTTCCAAAGTCCATTGATATCACGGCAAAGAACTAGAGGTCACCACATGAAATGAACAAGCAGCAGGTTTAAAACAAACACAAGGAAGTTTTTCTTCACACAGTGCCCAGTCAACCTGTGGAACTCCTCGCCAGAGGATGCGGTGAAGACCAGGACATTAACAGGGTTCAAAAAAGAATTAGATAAGTCTATGGAGGACAGATTCATCAAAGGATATTAGAGGCTAGGGACATCGTCCCTGCCCAGCCTGGCTGTCAGAGGCTGGGAATGGGCGACAGAGAGGGATCACTTTATGATTCCCTGTTGTGTTCACTCCCTCTGGGGTGCCTGGCATTGGCCACTGTGGGCAGACAGGGGACTAGGCTGGATGGACCCTTGGTCTGACCCAGGCTGGCCGCTCTGATGTTCTGATGTTCTATAGCCTCGCTCTGATGCTCATGGGCTTTGTCTTGGGGCCATATAGCGCGTTACAGCCTGTAATGTTACTGCTAGCGGAATTACTGGCATCGCTCATGTGGCAGGGGCCGGGGAGTCTCAGCGACGGCCAAGCCCAGTCCTGCAAATCCAGTTACACCTCTGAGGCTCCGATCCAGCACTTCCCACAAGGCGCCTCATTCGTGTGCGTTAGATTTCTGAGCACACAGAAAACTGGAACCAGGCCAACCGGCCACTCCTACGGCATCGATCCAGCAAAGCTCATGGGAACTGAGCAGGTGCCTACAATGCTGCATGGGCGCCAGGCCTTTGCTTCCCAGGCGAGGGCAGGCGGAACGGGCTGGCGTGCTGACATAGCCGGCTTTTCCTGTAAGTGTCAGGGAGGGAGATCAGCCAGGGGGTGCAGCACGGCTAGCTGCGTTATCGGCAAGGTAAGGTGCGTCCTTTGCCTTGCATAAGCCACTCACAGTCTCTCCTGGCGGATGGCCCAGCGGCGAGCCGGCAGACTTGCCCAAGAGGCTGGGTGTGGAGCGAGCTGGCAAGCCCCAAGCTCAGAAAGCAGGTTGTTGATAGCCAGGCATGGTGCAGGGAAAACAGCCTGGCCTGGGCATAGCTGACGTTTTCAGGACTCAGAGAAGAGAAAGGTGCTAACTGGAATCTCTGCAGGCCCTGCCCGACCAAGAATCTCCCCCAGAACGTGAGGTTGCAGTATGGCCCATCCCCCAACCACTGAAAATTGTTAGGGCCCAGAATCACGCGACTGCCCTAAAAATCAGGAAGGGTATTTTTTTTAATCATAAATTTTGGGTTGTTTCCTTCACTTTCTGATTCCTGGATCCATGGGATGGATTCAGGTCACCTAAGATTTTCAGCGAATCATAGAATCCTAGAACTGGAAGGAACCATCGAGTCCAGTCCCCTGCCCTCACGGCAGGACCCAGCACCGTCTGGACCATCCCTGGCAGGTGTCTGTCCACCCTGCTCTTCAATATCCCCAGGGATGGAGATTCCACAACCCCCCTGGGCAACTTATTCCAGTGTTTCACCCCCTAATAGGCAGGAAGTTTTTCCTAATGTCCAGCCTCAACCTCCCTTGCTGCGGTTTAAGCCCATTGCTTCTTGTCCTGTCCCCAGAGGCCAAGGAGAACAATCTTTCTCCCTCCTCCTTATAACACCCTTTTAGACACTTGAAAGCTGCTATCACGTCCCCTCTCAGTCTTCTCTTTTCTAAACTAAACAAGCCCAATTCTTTCAGTCTTCCCTCGTAGCTCATGTTCTCTAGACCTTTCATCATTTTTGTTGCTCTTCTCTGGACCCTTCTCTAATTTCTCCACATCTTTCTTGAAATGTTGTGCCCAGAACTGGACACAATATTCCAGTTGAGGCCTAGTCAGTGCAGAGTAGAGCGGAAGAATGACTTCTCATGTCTTGCTCACAACACTCCTGTTCATGCAACCCAGAATCATGACTGATTATTTTGTTTGCAACAGTGGCTCAGCCACCATGCAGGGTAAGACCTGACGAGGCAGGGAGCAGCATGGCAAATGAAATCTGAGCATGACTGCAGGAGGTGGGGCTGTAAGGGAAAGGCTGTGGGCCTGTTAATACAATTGTCAGAGTTGGCAGCAGGTCCCTGTGTTGTATGAGTGACTGAGAGTGAATCCCTAAGGCTTTGTGCTATTTATTGGAACAAGGACTGTCGATCTCAAAACACAGCCAAGGGGTGAAATTGGGCCCCACGGAGGGGCACCTCTTAAGCCCGATGGAACAAACCAGCCCTGTGGGATTTTAGCAGCGCAGAGTGAATTTCACCAACGTGGCTCTTGCCCAGAGAATACATTTACCTCTGGCTCTTTGTGCTCTAGGAGATGCCAGACCAGATGTGAAAAACGTCAGACATCACACGCGTTGCAGAGAAACCAGACTCCTCTTTTTCAGCTTAGAAAGGAGACGAAGAGGGGATAGGATCAAGGTCTATAAAATCATGAATGGTGTGGAGAAAGTGAATAAGGAAAAGTTATTGACTTGTTCCCATAACCCAAGTACTAGGAGTCACCAAATGAAATGAACAGGCAGCAGGTTTAAAACAAACAGAAGGAAGTTTTTCTTCACTCAGCGCACAGTCGACCTGTGGAACTCCTCACCAGAGGATGTTGTGAAGGCCAGGACTTTAACAGGGTTCAAAAAAGAGCTAGATAGATTCATGGAGGTTAGGTCCATCAATGGCTATTAGCCAGGATGGGTAGGAATAGTGTCCCTGGTCTCTGTCTGGAAATGGGTCACAGGGGAGGGATCACGTGAAGATTCCCTGTTGTGAGCTCTCCCTCTGGGGCACCTGGCATTGGCCGCTGTGGGCAGACAGGACACTGGGCTGGATGAACCTTTGGTCTGACCCAGTCTGGCCATTCTTATGTTCTTCCTTTTGCCTGAAGTGCACACAGCCAGACACGGTTGGCAACCAAGGTCTATTTTGTTCTTCTAACTTAAGCTGATGCCTCTATTAAGAGTCGTGACAGCCACGCTGGGTCAGGAGATGAGATGCAAGGGTTAGATGAGGTTGTTAGCTGTGATGCCAGTATGGCAGGTCCCAGTTCATCCTAGGGAAATGCTGATAAATACATTTTTGTAATCAGTCTGACTCACCGGCTTGCTAACACTGGCCAAATAGGCAATAGAATTATAAACATGTGGTTAGGGTTTAGACTTTGTGGAATGCTTGTAAGTTGCTACTTGAATTCAAGTTCAGAAAAGGGCAACAAAAATGATTAGGAGTGTGGAACAGGTGCCATATGAGGAGAGATTACTAAGACTGGAACTTTTCAGCTTAGAAAAGAGAAGATACGTCAGAGGTCTATAAAATCATGACGGGTGTGGAAAAAGCAAATAAGGAAAAGTTATTTACTTGTTCCCACAACATAAGAACTAAGGGCCACCAGGAGGAGCTGTCTACACTGCCCCTTCTTGCGCAAGAAAAACCCTCTTGTGCAATGCCGCTACGCCGATTATTTTCAGGAAGAATGGCATTGCGCAAGAGGGTTTTTCTTTAAGAAGATAGACAGCGCCATATAGACAGCGCTTCTGCAAAAATGGTGGCTTATTAGGTATGCAAATGAGGCTCGGCTATATTCCACGCTTTGCCTCATTTGCATATTTCTCGTGCAAGAAGCCGCGAGTGTAGACATAGCCAATGAGTCCCTGTTCTGTTCACTCCCTCTGGAGCACCTGCCATTGGCCACTGTCGGAAGACAGGATCCTGGGCTAAATGGATTTTTGGTCTGAGCTACATAACAAGCAAGGGAGGGAATGTAGGGAAGGGCTGCAGGAGTGGGCATAGTCTGGAGACGCAGGGGCTTTGCCCCCCCAAACTACAAGCCTTGGGGAGGCATGGAATTTCCCCATCCCCACCTGTGCGTGGCCGAGAGCCGCCCCCCCCCACACACACACACACACATAGCCGTCGGACTCCAGCGATGGTAGCAGACCACACTGGAGGAGCATGTCAGGCAGGCGGCTCGGGGGCAGCAGGAAGCCCACAAAGATGGGAAGTTGGATGGAGCAGCCCTCAGGACATGGCAGGGTAAAGCGAGCGCGGCCCAGCTCTTGCAAAGGGAGCGGTGTGTCACGGTGGAGCAGGCCATGCGGGACCAGCCTGGAGCAAAGCAACGGCCCCATAGGCCGAGCTCAGCAAGGCCCAATCAGTGGCCACCGTGGGTCCTTCCTGGCAGTGTGGGCGTGGTCCCTGTGCCTCCGAGGAAAAGCCTCGGTGATTGCCAGCGTGAGCCCATCGCAGGCGTGAGTCACGCAGCCTCGGGCGTGCTTGGGCACAGCGACACGCAAGAAACCCACCCTCGGTGCCCCAGCGGGCTAGCGCGACGCTCCAGAACGATCGGCCCCCGACCCATGTGCATCGTCGTACGTGACACGCTACCTCACTGGCCCGAGCCCAGCCTCACAATCCCCCTCCCAGCACCCTGAGTCTTGCTCACAACCATGCACAAGGTGTTTCTGCTTCCCAAAAGATCTCTTGGCACTGGAAAAAGTATGGAAACGGGCAACAAAAATGATGAGGGGTTTGGAACAGGTGCCATGTGAAGAGAGATTTAAAAGACAGGGACTTTTCAGCTTAGAAGAGAGGAGACTTGAAGGAGGATATGACAGAGGTCTGTAAAATCATGAAGGATGTAGAGGAAGTAGATAGGGAAGTGCTATTTATTCCTCATAATACAAGAACTAGGGGTCACCAAGTGAAATTAATAGGCAGCAGGTTAAAAACAAACAAAAGGAAGTTTTTCTTCATGCAGCGTACAGTCAACCTGTGGAACTCCTTGCCAGAGGATGTTGTGAAGGCCAAGATTTTAAAAAGGTTCTAAAAAGAGCTAGATAAATGCATGGAGGTTAGGTCCCTCAATGGCTATTAGCCAGGAGGGGAAGGAATGGTGTCCCTAGCCTCTGTGTGTGTCAGGGGCTGGGAATGGGTGACAGGGGCGGGATCATTTGATGGTTTCCTGTTCTGTTCCCTCCCTCTGGGACACCTGGCACTGGCCACTGTGGGCAGACAGGACACTGGGCTGGATGGACCTTTGGTCTGGCCCAGCCTGGCCGCGCTGATGTTCCAATGTTTAGAGACGATTGTAACAAAGAACAATCACACAGTGGCTTCGGTTCTTAGCTCTTAGCCCCGTCGCAATGTCAGGGCCCAGCCCTCCCAACACCACCTCAGGGGGACTTCGGGCAGCAAGCCCTGCCCCTCGGGAAGTGTCTTTGCAGGCTCAGCCCTGAGCAAGGCACACACGCGTGCCGGTGACTTTGCAGCCAGGTGCAGATGACTTGATTTATGAAAAAAAAAAACCCGAGAGCTCTGTTGGCTACAGACCAGATTTATTTTCAAATGGAACCAGCTGCTCTTCCCACCCACCTCCTCCAGACCCAGGCAGGTGCTTGGTATGTACATGGAAACCGCTGGCCGCGTCTCCACAGCCCATCCAGACAGCCGGCGACTGTGCCTGATGCCTTTCCGGCTGATCAGACACAGCCAGCGCTACCAGGGACCCAAACACTAGTAAAAACCAAGGGAGCCTCACGCTTCCGCCAGCAGAGTCTGTCATGCCCCGGGGGGGCTGTGCACTCGTCCATCCTGCCCCCCTCCGCTCCCGGCGTCTCTCCTGCCACCACCCTCTGCTTCAGGTGCTGCTGAGTTAGAGATGATATCAGAGGCGTTTGGAGATGGGCCCTTGTTAGACAGAAGGTCACAACACACGATCCTAGAACCCCAGGGCAGGCAGAGACCTCAGGAGTCATCGAGTCCAGCCCCCTGCCCAAAGCAGGACCAGTCCCAACTAAATCATCCCAGCCAGGGCTTGGTCAGGCCAGGACTTAGACACCTCTAGGGATGGAGATTCTACCCCCTCTCTAGGGAAGCCAGCCCAGTGCTTCCCCACCTGCCTAGGGAAATAGTTTTCCCTACTATCCAACCTAAACCTCCCCCACCGCAACGTGAGCCCATTTCTCCTTGTTCTGCCATCTGCACTGTGAACAGCCTCTCTCCAGCCTGTTGGGAACCCCCCTTCAGGAAGTTGAAGGCTGCTGTCAAATCCCCCCTCACTCTTCGCTTCTGCAGACTCAACAAGCCCAAATCCCTCAGCCTCTCCTCATAGGTCATGTGCTCCAGCCCCCGAATCATTCTGGTTGCTCTCCACTGGACCCTCTCCGATGCGTCCATATCCTTTGTGTAGAGGGGGGCCCAGAACTGGATGCAATACTCCAGATGTGGCCTTCCCAGTGCCAAATAAAGGGGAACAGTCACTTCCCTAGACATCATTTGTCCCCCTCCCACCCGCTCACCATTTTTTCCTCTTGCCAACATCCCTCCAAGCCACTAGGGTTCTCCCATTGAGACTGCGAGTCGAGCAGGGCATTCCAGAGGGAACGCCTTACAGACAGACGGACACATGCCGTCCCGCTGTGTGCATGGCCTCAGCCAACAGGGAGCCCAGCTTCTGGGAGAAAAACCATGAGAACGAGCCCCCAGGGGCTAGGCCCAGAGACGTGCGTCCTGAGGCTGCTGGGGAAACCCAGCACAGTCGTGACGTCTCACATGTGCCTCAATCACTTTTGAAAACAGGACATGTCCGGAGCAGCCAGATTTCAAGAGAGTTGAACAGTGAGAGAGGCACCCAGAGGGATTTCCCAAAGCCCCGGACTCCCACTGGGCACGCATGGGCTGAAGTGGTGAAGACTTTGCCCATTGCTGTTTGCTGCACGACTAAGGTGGTGTCGACACTGGGCAAGTTTGGCAACAAAAGGGCTGTCGACGTGCAAAAGTCACCAAAAGTGAAAACCAGTCAGAGCGTTTTTTCTGCCTCCCATTGTCATTTCATGGCCATGGCTAGCACCCTGCTGACAGAGAGAGCAAAGCATTGTGGGGAAGCATCCCACAGCGCAGTGCGGTGGGATGGCAGAGCTGATCCCTGAGCTTCTTGGGATTCCCTCATTGCTCTGGGAGCTTCCCGTGCTCACTCAGCTGCCAGACACTTCCCGGAGCTGTGAAAGGGGAGGGGCGCAGCCTGCAGGGCAGCAGAGACCACACAACACTGAGCAGAGCCAGCAGGGCAGGCCTGTGGGGTACAGGCGGAAGCCAGTTTTCTCAACAAAACAGCAGAGTCCGCCCTGGCTCTTTGGTGACAATAAAGGGAGGGGAAAAGACCAAAGTCTCTGGCAGGGCTGGAGGCTTTTTGTTGCCAAAACTGGGTGTCCGTCCCAACAGAAGTCGCACGGTAGCGAAAACGCTCTCGTTGTTTTGTCACCAAAAGGCCACAAAACGTGCCAGTGTAGACAAGGCCTATGGGTGCTCACCAGGCACAAGGCTTGAGGGGGGAATTGTGGCCCCACTGACGTCAAGGAGAATTTTGCCGCTGACAGCAGTGAGGTCTTTTCACCCAGGTGAAATGTGCAGCGGCCATTAGCAGGATCCAGCTGGCGTAAATACCAGGGCCATAAAATCAAGGCAGCCCTCCTGCTCATACCTCCCCCCTCCCCCTCAGGGGTGCTGTAAAGCTACAGGCAGAAAACAAAATGACGGGACGATAGCAGAGATGTTCTGGTTCCTTGCACACCAAATTGTGAGCCAGACAAGCTGCCCTGCCTACCACCATTCTGAGTCAGATGTGGGGAAGAAACCTCCCCCCCCCCGCCGGCCTGCTGTTCCTCCCTGTCCCGCCCAGAGGGGCACACAGTCAGCAAGGGCCCTGATGCCCCTCGCCCCAACTTGTCAGCCAAGGCCGGTGAGCCAAGGTGGAGGGAAGACCTGGGGGCCAAACGCATTTGTGAGTCTTTGAAATGCCCCTGGACTCCATGGTGGCTTTGCTCTGCTTTTGAGGCAACGTACGTGTGACCCTGAGAACGGAGAGTGGCGCTAAGAGCCCGGCGTGGCGGCTCGTGTCTTCAGCCCCTAAGGGCGCTGGGTCGATCCCGCCTGCTGGCTTACACAGCTCTGCCCTGCCCCTTCCTCCGAGCGGACTGCAAGGAGTCAGGCTGGACCTGGGGTGGGCAAACTCAGGCCCGGGGCCAGGGCCAGATCTGATCTGCCCAGCCTTTCCCTCCGGCCTGCCCAGCTAGTTAGCAGGGGTGCAGACTGGCAGCCGGTCACCTGTTCAGCGGCCCCTCCCGCTCCCTTGCTTTGCCCCGCAGGCGAGCTGTGCCCAGGAATCTCCTGTTCGCTGGGCAGGTGGGGGGAAGGAGGGACGCTGAAGTCCAGGTGTCCCCCCACCCCATACCCATCTCTACAGAGAAGGGGGTGTAGACGGAGACACACAGTGGAGCTGTTCCCTTCTGAAGCATGTGACCCGTAAGGAGTGCAGGTGGGGCGGAGACAACAGGGCAGGGCAGATTTCCCTTAAAGAGACAGAGCGTGGCTTCTCTCAGCCACTCCCCCAGCACACACTCGCTGTCGCTGTCCCCCCCGCCCCCCCTCATTCTGTGCCACACGCACTCAGCTTCTGGGGCACAAAGTCTGTCACACACAGTGTCTCTTTCACACACACACTGTCTCTGTAGCCCTGGCCCCACCCCTTCCAGGGGGCCCAGCGCCAGCCGGTGACCATGTACCAAAATCTGTGGCGTGGCTCCCCTATAAAAATGATGGCCCACCCGGGGCTGGGCCAATGCCCTTGGTTTGCCACGAAGTGTCTCTTGTCCAGCGCCCTGGGCACCTACACGTTCCAGTCATTCTGGCCTCTGGCACAGAGGGGTGTTGCCCTCTCCCCAAGATGCCTGCACAGACTGTGGGCATCCGGCTGAGCGGCCTGGCCCGCCCCATCTTCTGCTGCCGCGGTGTTCCCGGCCCAGCCGACAGCTCTCCGCGGCCCTGAGCCGCACGCCGTCAGACAGGCTGGCACGAAGAGACCCGACGTGCGCTTCGCAGGACGGGGGAGGTTCCAGACGTTTGCTGCCGGGTTTGATGCGAAGGCGACTCCCACCCTGGAGGAAGGGGGCAAAAATCAGTGTGCAGTGCAAAGGCCATCGTCCGGGTGGGGGGGCTTGGCCCGGCAAAGCAGGAAGACCCCAACGTAGCAGGTCCGGGGATTCCATCACAGTCATGAATTGCGGGGGCCTTTGCTCTGTGCCTCCTGCGGCACCCCCAGACTCTGGAGGACGCACGGAACCAAGCTACAGAATTAGCAGCGCACAGCTGGCCCAATGGCAACGGGAACCCTTCCTCTGGTTTCCAACGAAGGCAGGAGCCTGCTACAGTGCAAGAGCCAGTTATGCTTTCACCCCAGCCCCACCCCTTCTGCCTAGGCCCCGCCCCCACAGGCACCAAGCTCCTCCCCCCCAGCACCAGGAGGAGGGAGGAGGGCATGCGGCCCCAGGCTCCCAGGCCTGGAGCAAGGGAAGGGCGGGCACTGGGGGGCAGTAACACGGCCCCAGAACGCCTGCAGCAGGTGTTCTGGGGCCGGTGTGTGGGTGAGGCCAGGCTGGCGGTTTGGGAAGCCAAAGCCTTCCCCTGCCTAGCACACCCACCGCCGGGCACGTCGCTCACGTCTGCAAGGAGACAGCTTAGCACCCATGGGATGAAATTGTGGCTCCCTGCTGCCAGCTCTTTCCCGGGGAGTGACGTTGCTTGCCGAGTTAGCCGCCTCTCCGCTTACCGCTCGGTCCCAAATCCCGATCCTGGTTTCTGGCCCAATCATTTTTGGCCTACGGTTGTTCATGATCATTCCCCTGTCCCTTGTGGCTTGTGATTGGACGTTGATGTCACATGGGGTTGTTTCTGCCCCCTTATTGGACAAGAGACATGTTTAAAATGGGTGAATAACAAATGCCGGACGCCAGAGCGAGCTGGGACCTTTGCTTTTGGACACGTTTTCCACAGAAAACACAGTCTCCTACAAAACCAGCACTGTCCTGAGGAAAGATTCAGTTCTGATGCTGGAACCACCCAAACCATTCTGTGTGGAATCAGATGAATGCACGGCTGCATTTTCCCCGCCTCATGGGAACAGGACTAGTTTGGGGCTCTGTTACCCCCTTTCTTAGCTGCTGGGATCCCGGGGTGGACTACATCTCCCATGAGGCAACACCATCTCATCATGCAGTGCAGCATGGGAGCCACAAGGATGGAAGTGCATCGTGGGAGATGTAGTCCAAGGTATGGAAAGTCCAGTTTTTTGCTTGAGTCTTGGGAATATCCTTTCCCACAAAATTCACCCCGAGTCTCAGGAAAAAAAACCCACCCCCCACACCCAGAGCCTGACTTTCCTCTCAGGCATTCACCCCCCCCACAGCTTCACTCATGAGACCGTTCCCTCCCCCTCCCCGCAAACCCTTACGGAACCTCCCACCCCCATTCCTTCTCAGGACACCTTGCTTCCCTCACCCTGCCCCTTCCCCCTCCTTACCCGTGAGCCTCATCTCTGCCCATCCCACTTCCCAGGCCCTGGAGCTAAGAGGATCAGGAGGTTCGGTCTCCTCCACCAGATGCTGTATGGCCCCCGCACACGCACGCAACAGTCACCAGTTGCAATGGGCTAGAGTATTTTTTCACGTGCAACTGAACATCCATTGCTCACTTAACCCCCATTCCCTCCAGTTTACACCCACTAAGGATCTGGCCCCCTCTGAGCATGGAAATACAACAAAGCAATTTAACTAGGCCAGGTGCACTTTGGGGGGCTGGTTTTACCTTGCTGCCATACGCCGGGATGGCGACCCCCGTCCGAGCGTCATTACATACATGGCTCGGCAGAGATGAGTCCCTCCTGGTTCGTCGGCTCGGCATCACAACCTAGCGCACTCGCAGGGCGCTTAGAGCGGCTGCCGGTTGATGTCTGAGTGAAGGGGAAAGCATCGGGGGACTGTTTCAAAGCCTGGACTGACCAAACGCCCCCCCCCATGAGGTTGGGAAAGAACTCCCCCATTTCACAGGTGGGGGAAACTGAGGCACGGGGCGGTGACTTGCAACCTGCCAAGCCGTTCTCCACAGCTGACAGAAAGAAGTCAAGTGAGAAGGTTCCTGTCCTCCATGGGGGGGGAGGGGCAAGCACAAGGCCTAAATTCTGCTGAAATGCCCCTTGCTCCCCAAAGATCCCTAAATTCTAATCCGAGGGACACTGGGATTGGAGGGGCGCGAAGGCGACAGCCAGACTGCCCACCCCTCGAGCGGCATATTCCACCCTTTGCGATGCCAACACCACCAGAGACCTGGTAAGGTACCTTGGCCGGAGGCAGGTCCTGCTGAACCAGCTTCTTAAATTCGCAGCCCTGGAACCGCATGGATTCACGGCCCTTTCTGGAATTGTCCTGGTAGCTGCCAATCATATCTGTGATGGCTTTGATGAACTTAGACATCCTGGAGTGAGGGTGCAGATCCTGAAAGAAAATGGGGGGGGAGGGGAAGGAAGGGATCCTGAAACCACCCATATTAACCCCATACAACCGTCACTTTGGGGGCTGAATCTTGAGCGTCACGGTGCGTTTTGCTCAATGGGCAGTGGAGGTCGAAGGAGCAAACAAAAGAAATAGGATGGAAAATAACGCTGGAAATATCTTCATGATCTACTCTGCATTTTAGAGAGTGTGTCTGTCTGTTTGGTCAAGATCTCCTCCTACATGGTAAGCGCTATGGCCCCCAAATTCGGTCTGCAGCTTCCTCTTCTCGTAGTTTGGTTTTAGGAGAAGCAATCCCATTCCACGCACATCCCGTTTTCCTGGCACAACCCCACCGAAGAGAAGACAGAATTGCCAAAGCAAGTACAGTCCTCGCCAGTGACAAAACTGAGCGAAAGTTGAAAGAGACTGAACCAAGAGGAGCCAGAAAAATCAGATGAACCTGGAATGGGATCGCTTCTCAACACACCTCCCAGAAACAAGATAAACAGAGGAATTCGGAGCAGTGCTCAGTTTGGGTACTGCCAGGCAACGCTGGGTAAATGTGTGTGTGTGTGTGTGTTTATTTATATATATATTGTGACAAAGTCCCTTGTTAACTCCCCATGGGTTCTGCACTTCTTGACGGTTTCTTGTGTGCCTCAGAGACTCACGGTGACCCCTTTGTTGCCTTGGGACTTCCCCAGAGGCAAGGGTCCCTGCTTCCCAAGTCATTCTCATCACAGGCAAGTCCTGAGTGGGGGGGGGGGGGCCGGGAGACAAGCCCCCTTTCCCTGGCCTTTGCTCTGTTCCTGTCTCCGAGCGGGGTAATCGTCCAAGAGAAGGGGGGTGGGAGCCCAGGCCCACCCACTCCACTGGACTCCACCCCAGGGGCCCTACAGGAGGGGCGGTTGGCAGGGCTTCTTGCTCCACCCTAATACCACTACCCCTCCCCTGGGCTACTTCACCCACCGCTTCCTTCTATTATCTTCCGCCTCTTACCTTGGGGTTCAGCACTTCCCCGCTCTACTCTGCTCTGTGCCTCTCAAAACTCTTCCCCCTGCTGCCTGGGAGGAAACCTTTTATAGGGACCTGGAGGCCTTAACTAGCAACAAGGTGCTTAATTAACCCCTGTTGCAGGCTGACTCCTAATTAGGCCTCCATTGTCTGCCCTGATTGCTGGGCTGTGTTCAGGTGAGTCTAATTGGGAAACAAGAAGGCATTAACCCACATCCCAATATAGCTGCCTTCTATGAGATATTTGCATTTCACAGGCTGTGGTCTGCCACAATATCTATATTTGTCTGTCTGTCTGTGAGTCCGTCCATCTGTGAGTCTGTTCAAGAACTCCCCCTGTGCAATAAGAGCTAGGACCCCCAAGGCAGCAAGGTCAGGGTTTGGTTGTGCCAGGAAAACAGGAAGTGCCTGGAATGGGATTGTTTTCCAGAGCATAGACAGGGAGGAGCTGATCAGAGGGACGGCTCTACTGCAGTGTGACCACTGGGGGCGCCGCCTGGGGATGGGAATTCCACATGGCCGGCCACCAGAGCACGTAAGTGCCCCTCTGCCCCAAACCGTGCCAGACAGGGGGGAAATCCCCCCGCCATGGTCCCCGCAGAACCACCACCAAGGCCAGTCAGTGCTGCTTGCTCCCCCCCCGCCCCAGGAGACTAGGGCCAGGAATTGTGGCCTGGCCCCTCCATAGGAGACGTCCCCCCACCACCACCAGAGGAGAGGCTGGGGCCAGGAACTGCTGTAGGCTGGGGTGCCACTGGAGGCTAGGGGGCAGCTGGAGGCCCCCACACACACACAGAGGAAGCCAGGGCGCAGCTGGAGGCCGGGACTGGCCCATGGAGCTCCAGGACCCTGCCCCCAACAGGCTGGAAGCCTGGGCCAGTCTCTGCAGCACCAGCCCCCCCAAAATAAGCTGCCAGCCGGGAAGCGCAGCCCTGGGCCCCCGGGAGGAGCTGCTGCTAGAGCATCAGCAGCCTCCCTGCCATGGGCAGCCCTTGTGAGCTCCCTCTCGCCTCCCAGCCCTTGCCTTAGACCCCCTCCTGACCCCTGTACCCCTCCCCAGCCCTGAGCCCCCATCCCTCCCCACCCTGAGCCCCCATCTCCCTCCCCCGACCTCAGCTGCCCCCACACACACACACACTGAACCCTGCACTCTGAGGTCCCCACCCCCAGCCCTCACTCCAGCACCCTCCATACCCTGCAACCCCTAACCCCTGCCCTGACTCCTGCCCCCACCCCCTGCTCAGAGTCATGAGGCAACGGGACTGACTCCAGGCTGCACCTGCCACAGAGGTCAGGGCTGGGCCGTGAATTCAGGGGCCCAGGGGTCAGGGCTGGGCCGTGAATTCAGGGGCCACGGGGGTCAGGGCTGGGAAGTGAATTCAGGGACCGCGGGGGTCAGGGCTGGGAAGTGAATTCAGGGATCCACGGGGTCAGGGCTGGGAAGTGAATTCAGGGGTCACGGGGGTCAAGGCTGGGAAGTGAATTCAGGGATCCGGGGGTCAGGGATGGGCAGTGAATTCAGGGGTCCGGGGGTCAGGGCTGGGAAGTGAATTCAGGGGTCCGGGGGTCAGGGATGGGCAGTGAATTCAGGGGTCCGGGGGGGTCAGGGCTGGGCAGTGAATTCAGGGGCCCAGGGGGGTCAGAGCTGGGCAGTGAATTCAGGGGTCCAGGGGTCAGGGCTGGGCTGTGAATTCAGGGGCCCGGGGGTCATAAGAACACAAGAACATAAGAACGGCCGTAGCGGGTCAGACCAAAGGTCCATCTAGCCCAGTAGCCTGTCTGCCGACAGTGGCCAGCACCAGGTGCCCCAGAGAGGGTGGACTGAAGACAATGATCAAGCGATTTGTCTCCTGCCATCCCTCTCCAGCCTCTGACAAACAGAGGCCAGGGACACCATTTTATCCCCTGGCTAATAGCCTTCTATGGACCTAACCTCCATGAAATTATCTAGCTTCTCTTTAAACTCTGTTATAGTCCTAGCCTTCACAGCCTCCTCTGGCAAGGAGTTCCACAGGTTGACTACACGCTGTGTGAAGAAGAACTTTCTTTTATTAGTTTTAAACCTGCTACCCATTTATTTCATTGGGTCAGGGCTGGGCAGTGAATTCAGGGCCTGGGGGTCAGGGCTGGGCCGTGAATTCAGGGACCCAGGGGGATCAGAGCTGGGCAGTGAATTCAGGGGCCGCAGGGGTCAAGGCTGGGCAGTGAATTCAGGGGTCCAGGGGTCAGGGCTGGGCAGTGAATTCAGGGCCCGGGGGTCAGGGCTGGGCAGTGACACAGTTGCAAGGTGCCCCAGGGACCCGAGGCTGATTGGAAGGGAAAGACGCCGGAAGAGACTTACCCCGGCCGCCGATGCGCGCCAGCGAGCAGCAGCCAAGTGGCCCCGGGACAGCCGCTCCGGGCGGCCTCCTGCAGCAAGTGGGAGGGCGGGAGGTTGGCTTTTCTCCTGGCCAAACCTGCTCTCTCTGCATTGCCACAGGCTGCAACGCATCCTCCCTTCCTGGTTGCACCTGGGCAGGGAGCGCTGTGCGCAGGGCAGGGGAAGGGAGCAGGGCCGGGGGTGGTGGGCCAGGAAAGCCCGAGCAGGGCCGTCGGGGGGCCCGGCCGGTGCAGAATCCTGTCCCGGGCGGGCGCTCTTCCACAGACCGGCTTTTCCCCTCCAGAGTCGCCGGCCATTCGGCTCAACGGCACGGCCGCAGGCTTGGACGCAGCTTGGACCCCCTGGGCCGGCACCCTCGGGACCTCAGCAGTCCCAGAGGAGGATTTTGCTGGACCAGGTGAGGTCATTTCTGGATCCCTGCCAATGGCCCCCTCCCCACCTGCTGCCAGCCCTGCTGCCCTGGCTCCGGGACCCTCCGGGCAGCCGCTCACTAGGGCTCCGGGACCCTCGGGGCAGCCGCACGCTGAGGCTTCTAGAAGCGAGTCCGAGCTGGGCTGGGGAGGCACAGGACTCGCTTTTCCCTGGACGGCGGCGCTTGGTAGGAGATCAGACCCACCTCCGGGTGCCTCCCCTACTGCCGGAAGCTCCTGGGGCTGGGAAGAAGCCCTGGTGGGCCCTGCCCCAGGAGGTGGTGGGTCTGATTTCGCCCCCAGAGCAGCCAGGCAGGGCAAGAACAAGTCCTGTCCCTCCACAGTCCGGCTGGAGCTCACAGCGAGACTCCCCTACTGGGGCACTGCCAGCCGCACGGGGAAGGGCGTGTTTCACAATCTGTGCCACGTTTTTCATGGCCACGGCATTAGTGGGGCCCTGTTCCTTAGCTAGGAAAGGGAACAGCTGAGAAATGTGGAGCCCTCTTCGTGGCTCCCTTCATATCGTAACCCCCCGTCTCCATCGCACTCTCGTCTGTCCGGCTGGATGCTCATCCTGACTCCTCCCAGTGGGCTCAGAATGCTGCAAGGGCCCAGTGGCCGGCAGAGCAGGGGTGGGAGGTAAAACTGGCCAACGGGGGGCACCAGACCTCGGGGGCAGAGGGGCTGGAGTGCCTGGGAGTAGCCAGCGGCAGGGGCTGGTTCTTGCGGGGGGCGGGATCCCAAGGGGACACAAAGGCGAGGGTGAAGTTGTTCGGGGGCAGTGAGGGCTGGCCTAGCTCAGGAGCCACTTGGAGCTGGCACTGAAAAGTCACCGCCAGAAAAACTCCCTCTTGTGGAGCAAGTGACTCAGAACCGTCCCGCCCGGATCCCGGAGGCCCGGCACCACAGAGGAATTTCAGCTTCTGTTTTTTTAAAAGAGGAAGGTTCCTGCCTTCGTCTCTGCAGAGCACAACTGGAAACGGTGGCTCGGAGACCAGCAAATGGATAGAAATGGCCCAAGTTGGGATGCGTATTTCTTACAGCTCCTGATTTTTAAGCCAATCTCAAGATTTTTTAGGCTGACTCGTGATTTTTGATCGTGTGGGGTTGGCAGTGGGGAACATAAGAACAGCCAGGCTGGGTCAGACCAAAGGTCCATCCAGCCCAGTGTCCTGTCCTCCGACAGTGGCCAGCGCCAGGTGCCCCAGAGGGAGTGAACAGAACAGGGAATCATCACATGACCCCTCCCCTGTCGCCCATTTCCAGCCTCTGGCAAACAGAGGCCAGGGACACCATCCCTGCCCAGTCTCCTCCATGAATCTAGCTATCTCTTTTTTGAACCCTGTTGAAGTTCAGGCCTTCACAACCTCCTCTGGCAAGGAGTTCCACAGGTTGACTGCGCGCTGCATGAAGAAGTACTTCCTTTGGATTGTTTTAAACCTGCTCCTATTCCTGTCATGTGGTGACGCCTAGTGTCATTGGTGTCATACCAGTGCCAGCAGAGCCATTCTGATTTGCCTGCCATGTGTTTTGCGCACGGCATGAGCTTCCAGTGGTGTTATCGCACCAACATTAAATGCACTAAGTCATTGAAACTCGAGCTGTGCGAATAATGGGGTTTTCTGTGTGTTGGCAATTTTAAAAAGCAAGAAGAAATGGCTTTAGGTCAGACTGAATCAGAAAATGTTTGAATTTTCCAGCACATCGAAAAGCTGCAAAAATAATTTTTTGAGGATGAACAAAAAATGTTGCTTTGGTTTTGACCAATTTTTGATGGTTTTTTTTAAAGAAGATGAAAGGGAAATTTTGAAATGAAACATCGCTGCAAACCAGTCTACGTTTCCATTTTGAAACAAAATATTTCCCTTTTTTTTTCAGAAATTTGAGGGTCCGTCCCCCCCCTCTACCCCCACAAGCTGAACAAGTCAAGGAAACAGACCCTGATCCTGTGGCACATTTCATTCTCACTGAGCTGGTCTTTGTCACCCAAAGAGGTTTTGGCCTAAAAATTTCACCTGGCCAGGTAATTAGGACTTATGGGGCCCTGTGCAGTGTTATTAAACTATAGCCGACAGCAGCCCAGGGCCACGTGTGTATATCGGAGAAGGATGGCCTTTTGAAGGATCTATTTTAAAACGATATGTCTGACGATCCCAGCATTTACAGCGAGAGATGAATACTCAGCTACAAATCTGTGCCAGGGTTTTGTAGAGATGGGGTTTTATAACCCTCAGCCACACACCAATGAAACATTTCCGAAGCAAATGTGAAACCAAGGGCCTGTCGCCCGGCATGTTTGGTGTCCACATTACAGCCACACACGGCCGGCATTGTGAGTCCATTCAGAAATTGGCAGTCTGTTCCCTGTTACAGGGTTTCGCTATCACTGGAGCGGCTCTTTCCGTTTCAATGTTGTGCTCACAGCACTGGCAGGCTGGAAGGGTTTTCCTGCTTTTCAGTTCCCCCCTTCCCGGAGAAGCCAGTTGCAACGGGGTGCTGTTGGAAGGGTCAGAACGGGGCTAGGAAGAGGTGGGGAGGGTGGGCACTAAGACCCAGGGAGCCCCACATTTTCAGGGGCCCTACGCAGCCACCTATGCCGCACATGCCTACGGCCAGCCCGGCACCCAGCTGTCATTGAAATTGAGTCAACAGCCTTTGGAAGCCTGAGGCCTGCCAGATGAGCTCATAATGCGAGGCGATTATTGATGGTTTAGTAGCAGTGTTGTTGTGGGTGTGTGCATAGAACATGTGGCCCGATCACGTGGCCGGACTCCCTGCACTGCCCGCACGGCTGTATTTCACCCAGCTCGCACCGACGACGCCCAAATGTCCGATGGCTCAAAACACCCTGAGGGGTTTTAAGACCAGACTGGGACGGGGGGTGGGTTTGGGGAGGGGGACAGGGAGCCTGGCACGGACCCAACTGGGCTGTCGAAAGAGCTGGGAAGCCTGGTGGGAGGGCCAGAAATGACACACACCCCCGGTCCGGGAAAACTCCCTCCTCCGGGAGCAGTGGGTCCCCAGGTGCCTCTGGAGAAGCAGAATGTCGCTTCCCCCCTTTGCTTCTGAGTGGCTGATGTTGAACATGGGCGCTGGGCCGGGCCTGTGTGTGCACTGGGGTGCCCGCGTGGCTTCCTCCTTCTGCACGTCCGCTCCCAAAGGGGCTGGGGGGCTGACAGGCCTGTAGACTGGGGGGAGAAGGGGCAGCTGCCCTGGGGCCCAGAGATTCTCAAAGGCCCGGGGCTATGCAGTGGTGGCAGCTGGAGCCCCACACTGCGCGCTCTGGGCGGGGCTGAGGGCTGGCTCGCCCAGCCCCACCCCTTTGGGGAGCACAGAGCCAGCCCTCCCCCATCCCTTGTCCAGTGTACAGCGTGGCTGTCGGCTCCCCGGGGGTTGCCTGGTCATTGCGTCGCTCTGGCGTCCGCCACGCGGCGGTTCTGCCGGAAAAGCCTTTGCGGGGAAGTGAGGCGCGTGCCGGCCGCCCGGTCAGACGATCAGAGCCGCACACAGGGAGCGTGTGGTTGGCAGGCTGCCATTGCCTCTTTATTGAAGGGTTTGGCGCTGGGCCCCTTTCACCAGGTTTTCTGCTGGCCCCGTGCCCAAGAGGGCACACAGCGACCGCAGCTCCATCCGCGGCAGAAATGCTCCCGCCCCTGAGTCCTCGCCTCGCACCCCACGGATCAGTGCACGGTGCCGAATTACAGAGCAAGCCAGCGACTGGGGGGGCAGGCAGGGTCTGGCAGGACTCCTGGGTCCTCTTCTGAGAGGAGAGCGTGGCCTAGTGGTTAGAGCCCAGCCTGGGCAGATGGGACCCCTGCGTCTATTTTTGTTTCTTCCTCGTCTCCGATGTGTAATCCCAAAGTTGATAACCCTGAGGTGACTCATCTGTAAATTAGACCTGCACCTAGCCAGTGGGTGGGGCGCTTTAATTAACAGCTTGGTAATCGCTCTCAGATCATCCCTTCCCGGCCAGCTCCTCCCCTTAATTACACCGAGCTTGTTTTGCTGATTTCCCAGCTTGGAGATTAAACAGCCGGGGGAGGCTGGGAACACTCATCGAGCTTCGGGCCACGGGGCTTACGCGCCCTGAACTTTGCGCCACCCCTTGGGCCTGGCAGCGGGCCCCCCAATTCCGTCCCCTTCGGCCCTGCAGCAAGACACGCCTGGAGCAAAGTGGAGAGGCCCGTCGGGGCACGGCGTCCCGCTCAAACCCTCCCGCCGCCCCAGACGTGGCCTGGACACGCAGTAGAGCAGCCACGGGGCCACGTTTTCCAAAGGAGTTTTCCAAAGCAGCAGGTGTTAGAGTTTGCTCTGTTGGTTTGGCACCAGTGCAGAATTGCGACGGGGAAGGGGGCATCTCAGCCAGCTTGAAGCAGCCGCTTTGCCGCCCCGGTGCCTTGCCCTGGGGACGGAACCGGGGCTGAGAGTCCAACTCAAAACACGTGAAGAGTCCAAATCCACAGCCACGGCTCCATGCGAAGCCCATGGCAGGGGCCGGGTCCATCAGCCAGCATCCTCGCTGCCGCCTCGCGCTGCCGCCCCCCTGGTGGGGCCGCTAGTGGATGTAGCCAATGAGGGTCTTGGAGGCGTTGCGGATGGGCTGCCCGGGGGAAATGCGTGCTGACGCCTCCGTGGCCTGAGACGACAGGGCCGGCCCCAGAGAGACGCTGCAGCTCCATGCATTGGGAGACCTTCCTGAAAGAGACCGGGGCAAGGGATGCGGCTCAGAGAACCTGCCTGGAAGCTGAGGTGGGGCAGGCCCCTGAATCGATCTAACAGCAGGAACTCAGGAGAACGATGGGGAAGAGGGACCGTGGTTCATTTCCCCAGGCCTCCAAGGAGCTGGGGACGGTCGTGTCAGGTCTCCAAGGAGCTGGGGACGTAGGTGTCAGGCCTCCAAGGAGCTAGGGATCGGGGGTGTCAGGCCTCCAGGGTGCTGGGGACGGGGTGTCAGGCCTCCAAGTAGCTGGGGACGGTGGTGTCAGGCCTCCAAGGAGCTGGGGACGGGGGTGTCAGGCCTCCAAGGAGCTGGGGCGGTAGAAACTCCGTAACTGCAGGAGCCCCCAGCAAGCTAGTTCCAGGGTGTTGTGTCGCAGGGTGAGCCTGCTCATTGGGGTGAGTTCAAGGCCAAGTTGTGAACTTTTGGGCCCAGAACTTCTCTTAAAGGGCCAGCTCACCCTTAACCCCATATACGGATTTCAGGCCTGCGTAAGATAAGGAGCGTAATGGCCCAGCCAGCTCCTTCCGCCCGCCCCCCACAAGCCATGCAGGGGGCAATGCCTCTGGAACTCAGGACAGGCACCAGGCTAATGGCAGGGACCGGCTGCTTAGAGACCGGGGGACCCTTTAAGAAAGCCGCCCCCACCCCTGCAGTGTCCTGTCCCTTTAGGCTGGCGGCTGCCCGTGAGCGCGGCAGGAGCACGTGGCGTTGTATAGCGCCGGGCGCAGCGGGGCCTCGCTCTCTGCAGGAGGGGGGCGGGCGCTTACCTGTAAAGTCGCCCATAAAGGCGATGCCCAGGGCGATATCGTTGTACCCATAGGTGTGGGCGCCTTCGGTATTCCAGCCTCTGCCCTCATACACATTCCCATCCTCTCCAATCAGGAAGCTGCGGGGGCGGGAAAGGAAACGTTTCCGGTGCGAACTGTGCCCAACTCGAGGCTGCCCACGGATCTGAGCACGGCCTTTCATTTCGCTGAGAATTCTACCCGCCTACGGCCGCCCGCCGCCCCGCCGCTGTCAGCCCCCGACGGGCTGGGAACACCCCGGCCTGCGTCTCCAGCCTTGCTGGGAAGGGTCTGAACACCAGAGTGATGTGTATGAGTCTCAGGCTCCGTCTGCACTGGTCAGGTTTGGCCACAAAAGGGCTGCCGACGATGTGCAAAAGCCATCAAAAGTGCAAAGCGGTCAGACTGCTTTTCCTGCCTCCCGCTGTCGACATTTCCTGGCCACGTGGCTAGCACCCTGCTGACAGAGAGAGCAAAGTATCCCACAGGGCAGTGCGGTGGGAAGGCAGAGCTGCTCCCTGCGCTCCTTGGGATTCCGTCGTACCTCTGGGAGCGCCCCGTGCTGAGAAATGTCCAAGCAGCACCAGCCTGCCCCCGCTGGGTTCCTCGCAGGGCAGAACAGGAGCATCCCACTGATTTGCTCTTTGTTTGTTCCCCACGGGGAGCAGCTCACTCAGGGTACGTCTACACGACAGAGTTTTGTCGGAAACATGGCTGTTTTTCCGACAAAACTTGAGGAACATCCACACTGCAATTGCGTTCTTTTGACAGTAAATGAAAGAACAGAGGGGGCTTTCCCGTGCTGGTAATCCTCATTCTGCGAGGAAGAAGCCTTTTTGCGAAAGAGCTCTTTCACAAAAAGGCGTGTATGGACGGGAAGGAGGGAGTTCTTTCTCAAGAAGAGGGAAGAGGAAAAAGCACAGGTGCCCTGGTGGCCATTCTGTCCTTAGCAATCACAGCTCACATGCGAGAGAGCGTCCATTCAGTCTGGACGCTCTCTTTTGAAAAAGTGCTTTTTCGATGCACTTTTGCAGTGTGGACGCTCTCGTCCGGAAGACGTTTTTTCCGAAGATCTCTTCCAAAAAAAGCTTCTTCCGAAAGAAGCCTGCAGTCTAGACAGAGCCTCAGCTGCCAGACACTTCCTGGAGCTGTGAAAGGGGAGGGGCACAGCCTGCAGGGCAGCAGAGACCACACAACACTGAGCAGAGCCATCGGACAGGCCTGGGGGTACAGGCGGAAGCCAGTTCTCTTGACAAAACAGCCGAGTCCACCCTGGCTCTTTGGCAACAATGAAGGGAGGGGAAAAGACCAAAGTCTCTCACCGGGCTGGAGGGTTTTGGTCCCCAAAGTGGGGTGTTTTTCCCGACAAAAGTCCCACTGCAGCGTGTGCGCTCTCACGGTTTTGTCGCCAAAATGTCCCAGTGTAGACAAGCCCTTAGACTCGGACCCCGCAGCGCCCGTGTAACCGCATGACGCCCGTGCCTATGCGTGGGAACGGGGCCAAACCGACGGGCCTTTGGCCTCTTACTTGTAGGCCAAGTTGCACCAGCCCTTGGTGTTCATGTGGTAATGCTGGATGTTCAGCAGCTCCTGGTTGCATTCGGCCTGCGTGTTGCAGCTGTGGCCGGCCGTGTGGAGGATGACCACGTAGCCCGTCTGCACGTCCTTGAGCGGCGCCGAGCAGTTGGCGGGACGCCCGCCCCATTTCCCCGGGGTGATGATGTGCAGGCAGGAGAGCCCTGGCGGGGGGAGAGGAGACGATGAACCGCGGCACTGCCCCCCAACCAGCGGCACCAGATTTCCCGCCCCAGCACAGCCAGCAGAGTGTCTGGTCGCGGGGCCGGCTGGTAGAACCCGGGTGCAAAGGCTGAGCAGCCTGGGTTCCATTCAGCCCACAGCTTCGGGGGAGTCCCTCCCGGGTGTCCCTTTGCTCCCTGGGACCCGGCCAGGAGTGACTGACGCTCAGTGATGGGTGCGCCCCAAAAGTTCAACACCCCTGAGCTCCTTCCTCCTTGGCACAGTCTGGGGACCTTCTCCTTGGGCCCCGGGCCAGGGCTATTGCTCGACTGAGCTGTGCCCCGCGCCGCCCCACGGCTGAGACACTGAGGGCGGCCCAGGGAACTGAGGGCGGGGTAGGGGCAAGAACAGAACCCCCCTTCCCTGGCTTCCACCGCCAAGCACCGGAGGGAATTGGGGTATGGCCCACCCCGGACTCACCCCATGAGACAGCACTCACGGCCCAGAGCAGCACAGCCAGCTGGGACATCCTGGGAAGCCTGCCCTTAAACCGGTCAAGCCAGAAGCATGACAGTGACCTGGGGACAAATATTGTAAATGGCACCAGGAGAAAACAATTCCTGGAGCTCCGAGGAGCCCCCGCCTGCCCCGGAGCCCCCATTACGATCCCTCGCCCCAGTCCCCCCGCCCGTGTGCGGAATGACTTTTGTTACGGGAGGCATCGCGGCCAGCGTGGCGCACAGAACAAAACTCGTTCCGCACAGGCCCAGGAGGCGCGAGAGGCGGGCGGACGTGACGTGCAGACTGGCCCGCGGGGGAGAACGGGCGGGCTCTTTCTCTCAGCCCGGGGGGGAGAACGGGCGGGCTGACGCACCTGCCTGCGAGGTTTCTCGCTCGCTGTTTGCCGGATTCCACTGCCCCAACTTCCCGACACTCTGCCTCGCCCTCCCACCTGCTGTGGCCGCCCTGCCGGCCCTGCCTCCTCCCTCCTTCCTGCTGGTGACTCAGCCACCCAGCCCTGGCACGTGGGGGGCCCAGGGTCCTGTAAGGCGGCAGAGCGGTTAGCGCCTCTGCCCGGAGGAGGCAGGAAGACTGAGCGAAGTGCCACAGCGGGGCCGGCCCGGCCCATACGCCGCGCTGGGCGCCAGGAAATCGGGGGCCCCCAGTACCACACATGTCAGGGTCCCCGAGGAAGCCATGTGCTGCGTCTTGGATCCGGCCGCCCCTGCCCCTCCTCAGCACCCGCCCATCTCCTGGGTCGGCGCCCGGCCCCCACTGCCCCGGCGGCGACAGGCTGGGGGACTCAGCCCCGTGGCGGGGGGCACTTCCCCCTTAAAAGCACCGCTTCTCTCCGGCCGCCTGCGGCTCCGCAGCCTGCGCCTCCCTCCCGGCCCATTCTCCCGGACCGGACTCGCTGCAGCAAATGGCCTGTCCCGTCCGGGGCAGTGGGCACCCGCTTTCCCCCCGGCCTCAGCCCTCCCCTCCCCCTGCAGAGTGCCCACTCCCCAAGGGGACTGGCGCCGGGGTGCGCAGGGGCGGCCCTGTGACCCAGGACACGCAGGAGACCTGTGACGGAGCAGGGGCTGAAATAGGGTCCCCCAAGGTCTCCTCTCTAACCACCACACCCTACTTCCTCACCAGCCAGCGCCACCTGAGCACCCGCCTGCCCAGCCAGCTGTAGGGCACCCGAGGGAATCCCTCCAGACTTCGGTAGCTGGCTCCAGGGCTTTATCCAGGGTTTGCCGAGGAGGAGGGCCTCACTGGGGGCCTGCCCGTTAAGCACAGTCCTTGCAGACCCCCCCGGGCGAGGGGGGCCATGCTCAGCCTTGACAGGGCGTGTGTCTGAGAGGACCGTTGCCAGTCGTCTCAGCCGCTTCAGCCCCCGTCCGTGGTATGTAAATGCCCCTCTGGCTGTGGTATCGGAGCACCCCACAATTTTCATTCTCCCCACAGGGCAGGGCAGCAGTGGAATCCCCTTCACACAGGAGGATGACACAAACTAGGCACAAAAGATGAAGTGACTTGCCCAGGGTCCCGCAGAGAGTCGGTAGCAGAATGGAGAAGTGAGCCCAGATCTGCGGAGTCCCAGGGCAGAGCCCTAACCGAGGTTCCCTGTAAGCTGCATGGTCACACAGGCCCCCAGCCTGGCCCGCCTGGTCCAGCCCTGTTGGAGTTGCCAGGGAGAGGAGCCCCCCGTGTCCCCCCAGCCCAGGGGCTGTTGTAGGGAGAGAGGGCTGGGGGAGTACTCTGCCTGCCATAGCTCTGGGGCAGCCTCTGCCCCAAACTCCTCATCCCCAACTCCATTCCAGAGCCTGCACCCCCAGCTGGAACCTTCCCCCCTGCACTCTAATCCCCTGCCCCAGCCTTGAGGCCAGCCTGCACCCCAAACTCCTCACCCTGCCACTCTCAGAGCCTGCCCCCCCAGCCCTGAGCCCCCTCCCATTCGCCGAACCCCTCGGCCGCACCCCCCGCCACAGGAATTTTGTTATGTGCCCCAAGATGGAGGTGAAGCGTCACATAACAAAATTCATTCCGCACATGGATGGGGACCATTAAAGGTAACACTGGCCCTAACCACTGAGCAAGCCTTCCTCTCTCAAAGGCTTCTGGGTAGCCCAGCCAAACCCAGACAACATGCCCAAGCGTCTAACCTCAAAGGCAAAAGCACACATCGTAGAATTGACTCCTGCTCCTCTCCCATTGCGACGCCCATTGGGGCCCTTGGGAAAGGAACCAGAGCAGGAGGCCTTGGAGAGCCAGACTCCCAGCTGGTGTAAAAAAGCCTCACTCCACTGACTCCAACAGACTTACACCTGCAGAGACGTCGGCCAAGACCCTGCCTCCTGCTTACAGCTGGGCGGGAAACGGTTTTCCTGGCCCTGGAACCTATTTTCAGGAGTTCACGCTTTTTACCCGTCCCAAACTGGGATGGAAAGTCAGCGTCTCAATGGTGGGCATGAACGGAAAAGCCAGACAAAACTGTGGGCTTGGTCAGCTCAACTCTTTCCTTTCCAAATTATCTAAACAGTTGCTTTTGCTAACTGCCTTCTTTTCTTTTCTTTTCTTTTCTTTTCTTTTCTTTTCTTTTCTGGGCGGCTGCTAACGCAAATCGATTCTGAAACAAAACAGCCATTGGGAATCAGAATGTCATTTCTGAAAATGCCAAGCCAAACCCTGGACACTTTTCTTTTCATCCCTTTTTCGAGGCGGGAAAGTCAGAGCACGCTCCCCTGACTGGCAAGCAGCTTCCATGTCGACCAATTCGCATTTTTTGATGCAGACCCCCCCAAAAAATATATTGCCAAAAAATTCTGGCCTAGATCTACCCTGATCACTGCCCCTTGGGAGCAGCGTCCACCCCGCGAGACCCTCACAGCCGCTGTTCAGGGGGGGTTGCTGCACCCTGGAGCCCAGAGGCAGCCGGAGGAGAGATGCCTCTAATTCCCATGGGCTCCCAGAAAAGTCAGGCCCCCTGCAGGTTCCCAAACATCTGCAGCAAGTGTCCGACTCAGCAGGGTAGAGCAGGACTCAGGAACGGGCGCGAACATCACCAGCTGCCCTTCAGCGACAGCAGGGAGGGACCCACAAAATTCAACGCATGAGACTCTGCCGCCCTGGGGAACAGCTGGGAACAGCTGGCACTTACCCGAAGCAGCCACTAGAGGGGAGGCGCTTGGGGTGGGTTCTTACCCAGCTGCCCCACAGTCTGCTCCAGCCGCGGTGAAAGCGCAGGCGGGGGGAACGCCACGGCGAAGTGCAGAGCAGTGTTTACCTGGGTCCGGTGCCTGCTGCCTGTGGCCTCGCTCGGCCGGCACGGAGGGAACGTCTCTATTTATGGGCCGTTGGCGCGAGGGAGATGTGGAAACAGCCCTGGCAGGGGAAAGTCCCTTTGCCGGGAACCGGAGTGTGGTGATTCAGGAGCACAGGGCGAGAGCTGGGACGCGCCCGGCTGGGGTGTGGCCTGTGATGTCACACTCAGCGGGGATGTGCCGGGGCTTTCTGTCTGCTCCGGACACGGTGCCACGCGCAGGGCACTATTCATCCCCGGGGTGTCTGGGGAGCTGAGTCAGCGCGGCGGAGAAACCGCCTCCAGAAAGAGGAAGAAAAAGTCTGTTACTTGGCCTTTCGTGAAGAGCCCTCAGGCGGGTCATGGAACCCTGGCGCTGGCAGGGACCTCGAGGGGCCAGCGAGTCCAGCCCCCTGCCCCACGGCAGAGCCACGCACTGCCTGGCGCAGTGTTTCCAACCAGTGGTGCGAGTACCTCGGGTACTCGAGAGAAGTCGGGGGAAGGGGGTACGTCAACACAGCTGAAATCTGGAGAAAACTGAATTTGTGTTTTAAATAAGTTTTCCAGCGCTTGATTGTGTTTGTCCTTTTTACACCCAAACATTTCAGCGCCCGCCTGGCTACGATCAAGTTGTTCAAACACATGTGTTGCAACGGTAGAAGAAATGTTGTGTGTGTCTGAAAACTGTAGGGACTGGGGGGACTTCTCATTTTGGGGGGGGAAGGGGTCCTTTGTTAAAAAAAAAGGTTGAGGAACCCTGGACTAGCCCATCCCTGACCGGTGTGTGTCCAACCTGCTCTCAAATATCCCCAGGGATGGAGATTCCACAACCCCCTGGGCAACTTATTCCAGTGTTTCACCCCCCTGAGAGGCAGGAAGTTTTTCCTAATGTCCAACCTGAACCTCCCTTGCTGCAGTTTAAGCCCATTGCTTCTCGCCCTGTCCTCAGAGGCCAAGGAGAACAAGTTTCCCTCCTCCTCCCTGTGACACCCTTTTAGATGCTTGAAAACTGCTCATGTCCCCCCTCAGCCTTCTCCTTTCCAAACTAAACAAGCCCCATTCCTTCAGCCTCCCTCCTAGCTCATGTTCTCTAAACCTTTAACCATTCCTGTTGCTCTTCTCTGGACTCTCTCCAATTTCTCCACATCTTTCTTGCAATGTGGGGCCCAGAACTGGACACAATACGCCAGCTGAGGCCTGGTCAGCGCAGAGCAGAGCACGAGAATGACTCCTCGTGCCTTGCCCACGACACTCCTGTGTGTGCGAGTGTGTCACGAAATCCCGGGCGATTCAGTAGGCCTCAGGCAACAAGGAGCTGCCCCCGATTCCACCGGCTCAGCCCCGGGCTGGCCCCGTGTTACATATCAGAGCAGCCCCCCGGGGCCTGCTCTAAATGGCACTGCCTGCCCCTAAGACAGCCCGAGATCACCCCGGGCCCCTCAAGCCACGTGCCACGGCTCTGGCCACAGGCTGGGGAGCACGGCCACGACTGTGTGGTACCACTGAGTGGCCTTTTCCTTGCCCCCGGCTGTCTGCGTCTGTCAGGTCCCATGCTACTGTCGGGGGGGGGGGGATGGCTCTGCCTCCACCCTGTAGTGCAAAGGGGCCTTAGAAAGCCTCGCAGCTCCTCACTTGCACCCAGCTGCACGGCCCAAGGGCTGCAGAGCCGCCGGGTTCGGCCCTTTCGGCCAAGGGCAGCTCCAGCCCCGGGCTGCATTCAGACTGGGAGAGGCGATCACCCTCCCTCCTGGGAGCTGAGCCCAGCTCGCCCCATGCGCCCGAACCAGGCGGCTCCCTTGTTCCAGGGCAGAGCAGCCCGGGGGCTGCCCCAAGACAGCCCGAGATCACTGACAGGCCGGGGTGCCCCGGCCGCCCACCCCTTCCTCCACACCAGCAGCCAGGAAGGGGCTCGCCGAGGTGACCCCGTGAGAGCCGGCACCCCAGGGCCCCTCGCTGCGGGACACCCCCCCTTGCTCAAGGACAGCGAGGGCTCCATCGGCGGAGGCAGCGGTTCTCAGCCCACTGCCCAACGGCCGGGCCGGCCAGCTAGCACCCAGCTCTGCCCTGCGCTACAGGCCGGCCCAATGCCGGCTCCCACCCCGTTCCCACCTGCCCGGCACAGAGGGGTCCGGGCTTCCCGCCATCCAGCGCAGTGGGCTCAGGCTCTGGGCCTCCGGCCAGCCACATAGATCTGGGTCCAGGGCTCCCAGCCAGCTCCATGGAGTCCGGGGCCTGGGGCAGCCCCCCAGCCCTGCGAGCACTGGGGTGCAGGTAACCCCACGGCTGGGGGCTGGGGCAGGCAGCTCTCCAGCCCTGTGAGCTCCAGGCGACGGAACAGACAAGCCAGCCCTGCCCCGGGACAGCCCCATGCTGGGGGGGAGGAGATAGCCCACCCCGCGTGGCAGAGGTCAGGGCTGCCGCCCAGCCCCCCGGGATGCACAGCCAGGAGCCAGCATCCAGGGCAGGCCGCCAGCTGGCCCCTCGTGGTGGGGATCCAGGGTCTGGGGCAGCCGCTGACTGGCTCCACATCGGCAGAGATCCGGGCCCAGGGCAGGTAGCCACCCGGCCCCACACGGCAAAGGTCCAGGGCTGGGATCTGACCTGCCACCCCCCAACCCCCCAGCCCCTGTGGTCCAGGTGACACATGCAGCCCACGGGAGGTAGGAAACTGAGACCCACTCGGCTGGGGGGGCCCAGCATTGGGGGCTTGGTCTCCCGTCGGACCCCACTCGCCCCCAGCCCCTTGCGGGCTGGTCCCAGTGCTGGGCTGGCGTAGGGGCCAGGAGCACGCGGGGCGAGGCCCTGACCACGGAGCCCAGCAGCTGGCGCATGGAAGCTACAGCCGCAGGCATCCAGCCACGGCCGCGTGGCACCACCAGGGGGCAGCAGGCACCCGCACCAGCCGCCTTTTCCTACCAGCTGCGGTGGATGGATGGAAGGATGGAGGGGGGGTGGGGTTAGATAGATAGATAGATAGATAGATGGGGGTGCATGGGGATAGATAGATAGATAGATGGGGTGGGATAGATAGATGGATGGGGTGCATGGGGATAGATAGATAGACAGATAGATAGAGGGGGTGTGGGGATAGATAGACAGATAGATAGATAGATAGATGGATGGGGTGCATGGGGATAGATAGATAGATAGATGGGGGGGTGGGGATAGATAGATAGATAGATAGATAGATAGATAGATAGATAGATAGATGGATGGGGTGCATGGGGATAGATAGATAGACAGATAGATAGAGGAGGTGTGGGGATAGATAGATAGATAGATAGATAGATAGAGGGGGTGCGTGGGGATAGATAGATAGAGAGATGATAGATAGAGGGGGTGTGGGGATGGATAGACAGACAGACAGACAGACAGAGGGGTGCATGGATGGATGGATGGATGGACGGACGGATGCGGAAGGGTTTGACGGACTGGCCTGTACAATACCCGCAGGCTGTTGCTGTGCGTCTCCAGAGCCCAGGCCGGGGGGTCTTGTGGGGAAGGGGCTGACCAGGGACAACGGGCACTAGGGGTCCATTCCCAAAGGCGTTGCAGGCAAATTTCTGTCTCCCGCCCCCCTGCGTGCTGGGAAATGGAGATCATCGCCCCCGGGAGCTTGTGAGGCTGGATCCGTGGGGGGGGGACCGCGAGCAGGAGGGAGGCGGCGCCTCTAAGGCAGGAAAGGAAGCCAGCTGCATTCCTGGAAACCGTCGACCGCAGCGCATGGGGGACGCGGGTTTGTCCAACCCGTCGGGCGGCGTTCCTGGCCCGCCAGGCCCCCGCCTGCCTCCTGCCCCGGGCCCCGCTGAGGAATGCTGCAGCACCGGCAGGCGGTGGCTGGGATTGTACTGAGGGCAGTGCCTCGGGGCCAGCGCAGGGACCCCACGGCCCGGGGAACACCCCGCCGGCTCAGGCCGGGAGAGAAAGGCCAACGCCCAGCCCTCGGGGAGGGCTCCACCGAGCCCAGGGGGCCGGGCCGGGCCCTCCCATGGCAACCAAGGCACCGGGCATAGGCCAGGGGTGGGCAAGACACGTCCACAGGCTGGATCCAGCCCACCAGTGTCCTGTGGCCAGGGGGAACCTCAGGCAGCGCTTTGCCTGCCACGGCCCTGCACGCTGCTCAAAGCAAGCGCCTGCCCGGCCAGAGCCTGCCCCCCCTTCCTGCACCCCAATCCCTGCCCCAGGTCACAACCCAAACCCTCCGCACCCTGCCCGGGGTCACAACCCCCTCTGAAACCCTGCACCCCCTCCACTCCCAGTCAGACTCCTCTCCTGCACCCACACCCCTCCCAGACCCGGCACCCCAATCCCTGCCCCAGGTCACAACCCAAACCCTCCGCACCCTGCCCGGGGTCACAACCCCTCTGAAACCCTGCACCCTCCACTCCCCAGACAGACTCCTCTCCTGCACCCACACCCCTCCCAGACCCGGCACCCCAATCCCTGCCCCAGGTCACAACCCAAACCCTCCGCACTCCTGCCCGGGTCACAACCTCTGAAACCCTGCACCCTCCACTCCCAGACAGACTCCTCTCCTGCACCCACACCCTCCCAGACCCGGCACCCCAATCCCTGCCCCAGGTCACAACCCAAACCTCCGCACCCTGCCCGGGTCACAACCCCTCTGAAACCCTGCACCCCTCCACTCCCAGACAGACTCCTCTCCTGCACCCACACCCCTCCCAGACCCGGCACCCCAATCCCTGCCCCAGGTCACAACCCAAACTCTCTGCATCCCTGCCCAGGGTCACAATTCCCTCCCAGACCCCACACCCCCTCCTGCACCCCAGTTGCCTGCTCTGAGCTCCCTCCTACACCCATCCTCCGTCCCAGACCCCGCACCCCCTCCATTGACATATTAAAATATTAAGATGGAGAATATCTTATTGCCCTTATGTAAATCCATGGGACGCCCACGTCTGGAATACTGCGTACAGATGTGGTCTCCTCATCTCCAAAAAGATATACTGGCATTAGAAAAGGTTCAGAGAAGGGCAACTAAAACGATGAGGGGTTTGGAACGGGTCCCATATGAGGAGAGATTAAAGAGACTGGGACTGTTCAGCTTGGAAAAGAGGAGACTAAGGGGGCATAGGAGAGAGGTCTATAAAATCATGAGTGGTGTGGAGAAAGTGAATACGGAAAAGTTATTTACTTGTTCCCATAATATAAGAACTAGGGGCCACCAAATGAAACTAGCGGGCAGCAGGTTTAAAACTAATAAAAGGAAGTTCTTCTTCACACAGCGCATAGTCAATCTGTGGAACTCCTTGCCTGAGGAGGTTGTGAAGGCTAGGACTATAACAGGGTTTAAAAGAGAACTAGATAAATTCGTGGAGGTTAGGTCCATAAATGGCTATTAGCCAGGATGGGTAGGAATGGTGTCCCTGGCCTCTGTTTGTCAGAGGGTGGAGATGGATGGCAGGAGAGAGATCGCTTGATCATTCCCTGTTCGGTTCTCTCCCTCTGGGGCACCTGGCATCGGCCGCTGTGGGCAGACAGGACACTGGGCTGGAGGGACCTTTGGTCTGACCCCATCTGGCCGTTCTTATGTTCTTTTGTAAAATGCAGCCCTGGCCCACTTACTTGGAGGGCCCCCCCCCATATCAAATCTTACTGCCCACCCCTGCTTTAGGTTCATCCCTGGGTACCAGGCTGGGACCCCAACCCCGCTGGTGCAGCTCCATCCTCCTCCTGCAGGGACGGGGCAGTGAAGCATGGGGGGGCTGGAGAGGGGTAATTGAAAGCATCTCCCCTGCTTGGCCCAGCTTCTATGCCCCCCCCCCCAGACACTAATACTGCCCCCTCCGGACCCAGCGGGACCCGGCGAAGAGGGGGCAGGAAGCCTGAGGCCCAGCAGGCCCTCAACCTCAGCGTGGGGCCAGTCTCTGCCCCTTGCCCCCCCCATATGAGGAGGAGAGCCCGGGACGGAGCCCTGCGGCACTGGCCCAGTTCCAGGGAGCCAGCGGCGCCTCCCTCCTGGCCCTCACCACGGCGCAACGGCCGAATGCCCGTGGGCAAAGGTCCCCTTGCCCCAGCCTCCCCAAGCTGCCCCTTTCTGGCTGGGCCCGGGCTGCGGCACAGGGGAGCTGCGCGGTGGGCCGGGGGAGCGGGCGCCTGGCACCCCCACTGCAGGGACTCGGGGGGCTAGGCGGGGGCTGCCCCCTCTGCTCTGCATGAGGGAGCGGAAAGGCCACCCGGGGCTCTTTGGAAAGTCTGCCCCCCGCCCCTCCCCCCACAGGGCAGGGTTCGCTCAGGAGACACCCCCCACAGCCCAGAACAGCTGCGCCCCACGTGGCCAGGCCGCAGGGAACGTCGCGGCGACGACCGGCCCTAGACCAGAGCCAGGGATGGGTTCCTGGGGCGTGGGGGAGGGAGCTCCACCCCATGGGCAAGGGAACGCACGGCCGTCCCAAAACTGCATCCGTGCCCGGCCGCCGGGGCCGGATGGGGCAGTGGGCGGGGCTTGCCCCCAGGGGTGGGGCCTCGGCCATAAGGGGCGGGGCTGGGGTTTGCCCTCCCCAGCTGGGCCTTGGCCCGCGGCCCATGCTCCGTCCCTAGGGGCGTTGGCGTCCCAGCGGGACAGGGCCCAGGCCGGGGTGACTGAGTTGAGGTCGGGCCTGAGGTCTCTGCCAGCCACGGGATTCTGTGATTCCCTGGCTCCAAGGCTCAGGTGCTTTGCAGGAAACCCCCATCTCCAGCCCAGCCGGGCTCTGCAGTCGCCTGGCCAGGCCCCCCGGGGCACGGGGGCGGCTGGGCCGAGACAGGGGCCTGCTGCTTGCCGGTCGGTGGGCGGCTGTGTCTCGGGGCGGGGGTCCGAGCGTTGCTCTCCCTCCAGGCGGCTTTTCCCGCTGCTCCCGGTCGGGCGGGGGGCTGAAGGGTCAGTCGGAGCCACGCGACTCCCACTGCCTAGGAGGGGCACTGGCACCGCTCGTGCCTGCGGCTGGGGAGCCACGTGCTGCCACGTGTGCGGCTGTGGCCACATTCACCACAGAGCCACGGTGGCTTTCTGTCCCCGTGGCCACAAGGCCGAGATTCTGCGGGGAGCCGGGGCCAGGCTGGATGGATCCCAGATCAAGGGACCGAGGGAGGCAGCCTGCTGCTTTGCTCTCCGGTCGGGCGGAAGAACAGAGCGTGGAAAGGCCACGGCGCAAACAAAACAGCAGCCTCGGTTTCCACGCGGGAGAGTCAGGCCCCACTTAAACTCGGGGGCAGGGCCATCCCTGGGGGGGCCTGGGACAACCCCCACACCCCTGCCCACGGTGCGTGGCCCAGGACAAATCCCCTGCCACAGGCCCCGCCTCTGCCCCACCCCTTCCCTCAAGCCCCGCCCTTGGGACCAGGGCACTCTGCTTCCTGCTGGGCTGGGAGGGGGCAGCAGAGCGGAGCAGGCTGCTGGGTCTCTCCGGCTCCCACCGCCACGGTGCGGCAGCTGGGGTAGGTGACCCCGCACTCACTAACAGGCCCCCGGCCCCACACAATCCCTGCTGATTAGCAGAGCATGCGCAGTTGGCTGTGTGTTTTGACTGGTGGTGCACATTCCTGCACACCTGGGTGCACATACAAAATTATTCCACACGTGGATAGCAAAAAATCTGCACATGGCTGGGAAAGATTAGCGGAAACATTCTTAGGCGGGCAAAGCGCGGGGGCGGGGGCCGGGAGGTGGCAACCGTTTGCCCGGTTGGCGTTCGTGATTTGGGGTAATCGCCTCGTCGACAGACAGCGAGGGCTCTTGTGTACAACCTCACCACGCGAGGGAGGCGGCAAGCAGCGAACGCTTCCTGCAGGGGCTGGGGGAAACAAAAGGCACAAACGTTCCACCCGACCACCCTTCAAGTTAGACAAGAAAGAGCATCCCCAAGAAACGGGTGGGGGAGCAGGAGGCTGCGATGCAGGCCCCAGGGAATATAAACACAGGCTCTTACACAGCAAACCACCCACCGTGCACATTCCGAGTTCAGGCCCGAACGAGAAGTCTGCCGCCCTGCGTCTAGTGCAGAAGGAAAGGACAGACACGGTGTCCTGTTAGCCACGGCGCGCCGGCCTCTGGGAGGATTCTAACTTGCACCCCCAACTCCCGCTGCCCCAAATCACCGTAAATGACGTTGCTGCAGAGGGGAGAATGTATCCTTGGTCCTGTCTCTTTCGTCGCCCTGCGCTGTACAGACAGAATGAGGCGGTCGGAGGCAGTGTTCCTGAGAGCTGCACCTTTGTAGCTGCTCAGGGGAGATTCCAGTGCAGCCCAGCTGATTAGCAGAGCGCCCACAGCTAGGTCGTGTGTCTATGGGTGGTGCACATTCACACACGCCTCGGTGCACATGCACATTTATTCCGCACGTGGATGAAAAAATCTGCACCTGGATGGGAAGGATTAGAGGGAACATTGGTAGGAGGGCAAAGTATTTTTATTCCCACTTTTTTGGGATGTTAAAGGGCTTTTGGGGGGGGGAAGCAGAAATGTTCATGGGGGGAAATTAGCATTTTTGTTAAGTTGGGGGTCCGTTTAAAAAGTACACATACCCCACCGGATCAGTTTTGAACTGGGGACGGGGCTCGGTTTTCAGGTTTTCAATGCGAACTCGGAAAGGTTAAATGCATCCAACATTGGGGTTCTGCTGAAATTTGGAGGAGGAGAACGTAAAAGAATGTCCCTTCCAGCTGTGTGTGAAAGCAGAGGAGCAGCTTTGTTACTGGCCTGGGAGAGGAAACAACTTTCGGTCCGGACCCAGTAACCACTGCAGATTGTCCCGGAATTCAGACCACGCCTGCATCCTGTCCCCTTCCCTTAAATGAAGGGCTTTGGGGCAGGGGCTGTGTGTTTCTGTTTGCTCAGCACCTGGCATGATGGGACGCTGTTCTCAATTAGCAGCCAGGCATGACACTGCTAAGTGAGTCCTAGTAAGGCTGTCTCTGCTACCGCCTCATGTGGCTTTGAGTGAGTTCCTTAGCCTTTCCGGTCAGACCTGGCTGCCCTGCATGGGTATACTGGGGCTGTGGCATATGAACACAACCCTTCTTAGAACAGGCAAGAAGCCACCGTGGGCGTTTGGAAGCCACTCCCAGGTTGTGGGACACGAGGGTTGAAACAAGCCCTCGGCTAGGGCAAACCGTGAAACTCCACTGAAGTCAAGGGGCCTCCATCCATGCGCAGCAGCTGAGAATGTGACCGAAGGCCTGGATGACTGCCCTGAACTGCTCCGCTGCCGGGGGCAGGAGGGTGATGTTACCGGCGGGCTTCCGCAGGGACACCGAACCCACAGATGTTATCTGACCAGTGTCTGGCTCTTCCGGTCCAGAGGGCCATTAACCAGCCTCTGGAGTGTTGTCCACAGTTCTGGGCCCCCCACTACAGAAAGGGTGTGGGGGCCTTGGGGAGGGTCCAGCGGGGGGGGCGACCAGAACGATTCGGGGGCTGGAGCACATGACCTATGAGGAGAGGCTGAGGGATTTGGGCTTGTTCAGTCTGCAGAAGAGGAGAGTGAGGGGGGATTTGACAGCAGCCTGCAGCTCCCTGAAGGGGGGTCCCAAGAGGCTGGCGAGAGGCTGTTCTCAGTGGGGCAGATGGCAGAACAAGGAGCAATGGGCTCACGTTGCGGTGGGGGAGATCTAGGCTGGAGATTAGGAAAAGCAATTTCCCTGGGCGGGTGGGAAGTGCTGGGTTCCCTAGGCAGGGGGTGGAATCTCCATCCCTAGGGGTGTTTAAGTCCTGGCCTGACCAAGCCCTGGCTGGGATGGTTGAGCTGGGGCTGGTCCTGCCTTGGGCAGGGGGCTGGGCTCGATGCCGCCTGAGGCCTCTGCCTGCCCTGGGGTTCTAGGATTTTAAGACTTAGGCACCTGGCCGGTACTCGAGTGGTGCACGTCCTGTCCGTGCGGGGGGCGTGTCACGGGGACCTGTGGGAGTTAGGTGCCCCAGCCCCGTTAATGCCGTCGGGCTCCTTTGAAAATCCCAGCCCCACTGCCTTAGCCCCTATTCCGCGAAGCCGGACGCACAGGCTCCTCTCTGCCTGCGCTCGGCTCACAGCCGGGGAGAGGCGCCGGGGAGCTCCGGGGGCCGGCTCGTGGGTCTGCGCTTCCACAGGGGCTGATGGGCTGCACCACGGGCTAGCCACGAAACCGGCTCCTCAAACGTGGTTTGGTTCTAAAATGAGGCCGGCGTGCCATGCCGGCGAAGCAGGGGCCCGGCGGCGTGAAGCCTTTCACGTCCCTCCAAAGGAGCCGGCCTTGTTCCGCAGCGGGGGGTTCAGAGAGCCGGGGAGAGGTGCCACGGACTGGTCCAAATCCTGGCCATGCCGGAACAGCCCCCCAAGGCTGCCGGCAACCACCCCCGGCTCCCCGCCGGGCGCCTCCCATCCAGCCTCCCGTGTCAACACCCGGCGGAGGGAAGCTGCAGCAAGCCCTTGCGCAAGCGTGCGGCCCGCGAGCGGCCGTTGGGGGCTTTGGGGGCAATCAGGGGCTTTGCTTCAGAGCTGTGGCTACGGGGACATTTGTGGCAAGTTTCTTCACTGGATTGCCGGCACCGGGCCAGGTTGCAGCATCTGGCCCAGCCTTGGGAAATGGAAACCGCGCGGGGTGGCGGAGACGCAGGCTTGGGGCGGGGGGGGTTTCGCAAGGGGCACGCTGAGCAGGCAGTGCCACTGACACACGGCTGCATTGTGTCACCTCGGCTTCCCCGGCCAGATTTTCTGTACGCCGGCGAGTGATTTGGGGCGCCCCTCCTCTGCAGGAGCCAACTTCCGCAAGAACTGGGGCTGCTCGGCCCCAGGCCTCAGGTCTCACTTGCGGAGCTCAAAACTAGATGCGCCCCAAATCAGCAGCAGCTAGAAAACGCCAGGCCAGTGGGTCCGTCTAGCCCAACATCCTGTCCCTGGACGTGGGCAGCACCAGCTGCTTCAGGGAAAGGTGCAAGAAGCATTGCCATAAGGGGCTAAGCAAGGCTAGGGCAAGTTCCTTCCTGACCCCGTTGGGCAGCGGCTGGTTTGAGCCCTGAAGCATGAGGATGTGTGGCCCTTGCAACGCTCTCTGTTTTGTATCCCTTCCTGATATAACCCAGATCAGCCTCACTATCCAGGTAACAGCCCCGTCCTGTTTGGGATCCACCCCCCCCAGAGGCCCCTGCGGCAAGGGAATTCTGCACTCTTTGCAGGGCTGGCGCCGCGACGTCCACTCAACGCCGGCCTTGCGCGCCAGGCCCGTACGTACGCCTTGGAATGGGGCGTTTGCTTCATAACCGAGGGTGGGCCACGACTCGGTGAAGCCTAACGGCCTTCCTCCCCCGCAGGCCAGCCTGGCTGCGATTCCTCCTGCTTTCATCTCGCTTTTCAGGTGACCCTCTCCCCGGGGCTGAGCTGTTTGTGAGTGCCACAGGGCAATGCTCACAACAATTGCGGGGATCTCTGTCGGGGTGGGATGCACTGGAAGGGCGAGAGGCCGCATCCTCAGCCGCCCTGAATCCGTCCTTCCTGCTAGCTCTGCCCGGCACCGAATGGTTGCGGGTGAGGGGGCAGGAAATGCCCGGCAATTCATCGAGGGGGAGCTTTGCCTGGTGCCCCGCTAGCGAGGTCTTGTGCGCTGGCTGCGCGCCACCGGGGCACCCAAGTTATTGACCAACAGCGAGTATGTAGAGGTGAGGGACGGCGAGGCGCTCGCACCAGGGATAACTGACGAGGTGCCTGATTGAAACGTGGATTGCATACCCAGCCAAATCAAAGCAAACGAGTGCTGCAAAATGTGCCGTGGCCAGCGTCCTCTGCGGGTAGCCCCCCCCGGGCCCGCACCCGGCCCTCGCCCAGCCCCCCGCCCGGCCCTCGCCCAGCCTCCTCCCGGCCTGCACCCGCCTCGCCCAGCCCCCTTGGCCTTCTCCCAGCCCTCGCCCGGCACTCCCCGGCCCTCGGCCTCGCCCGGCCCCTTGGCCTTCTCCCAGCCTCGCCCGGCCTCCCTGGCCCCCTCGGCCTCGCCCGGCCCCCTTGGCCTTCTCCCAGCCTCGCCCGCCCTCCTGGCCCCCTCGGCCCTCGCCCCGGCCCCCTTGGCCTTCTCCCAGCCCTCGCCCGGCCCTCCCTGGCCCCCTCGGCCTCGCCCCGGCCCCCTTGGCCTTCTCCCAGCCCTCGCCCAGCCCTCCTGGCCCCCTCGGCCTCGCCCAGCCCCCTTGGCCTTCTCCCAGCCCTCGCCTCGGCCCTCCCGGCCCCCTCGGCCTCGCCCGGCCCCCTTGGCCTTCTCCCGGCCCTCCTCGGTCCCCGGTCCCCGGCCCTTGCCCGGCCCCCTTGGCCTTCTCCCAGCCCTCGCCCGGCCTCCCGGCCCCTCGGCCCTCGCCCGGCCCCCCCCTTGGCCTTCTCCCGGCCCTCCCTCGGCCCCCCCCCCGGCCCTCGCCTGGCCCTCGCCCGGCCTGGGAGTCTGGGAGTCCTGGACGTTGGCGGGCTGGCTGGCTATAGCGGAGGTGTGAGCTCCGGTGTCTCTCGACCTGTCGCAGGCTGCCAGGGCCTGGCCACGGTGCACCAGGGCAGGGACGGGGAAGGCTCTCTGGGCCGGCTGCGCTTTCCATCTTGCCAGAAGCAAGTCCGGCTCCTGCTGCACGTCGGAGCAGCCTCAAGGCCGCTCTAGGCCGGCCCCGCCACCGTCCCACAGACGTCACAGGGGAAGGCCAAGCGCCACCCGGCTCCTGCTTTTCCTCGAATGCCCGTCCCGGGAGCTGACGGGGGGGGCCAGAGTCATTGCATGGGCTCTAAGCAAGCTAGGGCAGCCCCACCTCCGCTGGGGGGAAGGGAGAGCCCTGCCTTCCGGGTGCCAAACAGCCACGCCGGCTAGTGCTGCACCAAGAGCTGCTGGCCCAGCCAGGTGGATCCAGGGCGGGGCGCTCCTCTTCCTCTCTGCAGCGGTGCCGGGAGCCCCCGCCCCGGCGGGCCCCTGCCCTCGTTAGCCCCCCCCGTGTCTGAGCCGTGGGGTTGCTGTCTGCACGGGGCGGCCCTGGTTAGTCCCCCCCCCCCGTGTCTGAGCCGTGGGGTTGCTGTCTGCACGGGGCGGCCCTGGTTAGCCCCCGTCTGAGCCGTGGGGTTGCTGTCTGCACTGTCTGCACGGGCGGCCTCGTTAGTCCCCGTGTCTGAGCCGTGGGGTTGCTGTCTGCACGGGGCGGCCCTCGGTTAGTCCCCGTGTCTGAGCCGTGGGGTTGCTGTCTGCACGGGGTGGCCGAGCCGCAGGACAGCCGGGAGGCCGCTCTGGGCGGGCCCAGGGGCTGGGTGGGGCACCTGCAGCTAGCCCAAAGCACCGAGCAGCCGCACCGCAGCCAGGCTCCTCCCCACCCCCCGGGCAGCAGGGAAAGGCACCTCACTGGCGGGCTGGAGGAAGGCCTGGTGTCTCCCGCGCCGCTCCCTCTCCCACACCCGCTGATGGCCGATGAACAGCAACCTGACCCCCACCCCGCAGCCACTACCACAGCAGCTCCCGGCCCCCCCACGGCGCACCACGGCCCGCCCGCCCGCGGCCCCGCAGCCCTGCAGAGGAGGAAGGGGACTCGAACGCTCGCTGCGCGCCCGCAGCCGCGCACCCTGGAGGGAACTTAGGCAGCGAGCGCCTGGGGGGGCGGGATGAGAATTCAGAGCGATCCTGTTGGACGGGGAATTGGTCTAACACGAGTAAAACCGTTCCCCTTGCTTGGGACGGACCCAAACGCCCGCCCCACGCGGGACGGCTCGGCTGCAAAGGGGCTGTGGGCTGCAGGGAATCCCGGCTCGGGGGGACGCCCAGGGAGATGCTGTGGCAAAAGCAGACCAGTGTCCCGCGGGGGCGGATCGGCGAGCGTGCCGGAAGACCCTGGGAATGGGAATGGCTGGGCGTTGCTCGCCGGGGAGGCCTCGGCAGGACCGGGAGGCAGGCCGAGAGCACCGGGCCCGCTCAGATTCGAGAGGAGGCGGTGCAGGGGGATGTGCTCGGCGTCTCCCCGTCTGGAAAGGGTGGCTCTCGCAGGCCGAGGGGCCGTGGGGCCCGTGTCCCAGGAGGGCAGGGCCAGAAGCAACCAGCCTCGTTGGCAGCTAGAGTCATTTCGGTTGGAAATCTGGTCGCGGCAAGGCCGAAGCTACACTCCCCCCCTCGCCCTCCGGCCCGCCAGCCTTACGTGGCACTGTCCACGCGGCAGGGCTGCCCCCCTCGTCCTGGTGGGACCCGGCGCCAAGGGCAGAGCGCTCGCAGGTCAATTTCCCGTGTCCAAGCAGGCTCGGTACATGGCCGCCGGGGAGCGATGGCTGCGGCCGTGCCGCGTGGCCGAGCCCAAGACTCGCCAAGCCCTGGCACAAGGCACCGAGGGGGGGATCCCCGTCACTGGACGCCTGCCAGGGATGGTCTGGGAGGGGGCCCTGCGCCCTCCCCCCACCCGTCACCTCCCTCCCGGGACTGGAGCGCCAGCACTGGCGCCCTGCTGCGGGGCAGGGACCCCGAGCCTCGCAGGCCAGAGTCGGGCAAGCCGGGGCCGGATCCGACCCACAGGCGCTGCCCGGAGGAGGGGAGGAGCATCTCGGCCCCCTGCCACGCCCCTGGGAACTGCAGCTCAGCAAAGCACCGCCCCCGCCCCTCCGATTGGCTGTCATTAGAGCCAATAGGAGCAGCAGGGGGTGGTGCCCGGGAGCAGCGAGGCACACAGAGCCCCGCCCCCGTTGCCCAGACCCCACCCCAGCCTGCCCCTGCACCTCCACTCACCCAGACCCCACACTCCCAGCCTGCCCCTGCACCCTCCCTCCCACCCAGACCCCACACCCCCAGCCTGTCCCTGCACCCTCCCTCCCACCCAGACCCCACCCCTGCCCCCTGCACCTCCCTCCCACCCAGACCCCACACCCCAGCCTGTCCCTGCACCCTCCTCCCACCCAGACCCCACACCTCTGCCCCTGCACCCTCCCTCCCACCCAGACCCCACACCCCCAGCCTGTCCCTGCACCTCCCTCCCACCCAGACCCCACACCCCCAGCCTGTCCCTGCACCTCCTCCCACCCAGACCCCACACCCCAGCCTGTCCCTGCACCCTCCCTCCCACCCAGACCCCACACCAGCCTGTCCCTGCACCCTCCCTCCCACCCAGACCCCACCCCCTGCCCCTGCACCCTCCCTCCACCCAGACCCCACACCCCAGCCTGTCCCTGCACCTCCCTCCCACCCAGACCCCACCCCTCTGCCCCTGCACCCTCCCTCCCACCCAGACCCCACACCCCAGCCTGTCCCTGCACCCCTCCCACCCAGACCCCACACCCCCAGCCTGTCCCTGCACCCTCCTCCCACCCAGACCCCACCCCTGCCCCTGCACCTCCCTCCCACCCAGACCCCACACCCCAGCCTGTCCCTGCACCCTCCCTCCCACCCAGACCCCACCCCCTCTGCCCCTGCACCTCCCTCCCACCCAGACCCCACACCCCAGCCTGTCCCTGCACCTCCCTCCCACCCAGACCCCACCCCCTCTGCCCCTGCACCCTCCTCCCACCCAGACCCCACACCCCCAGCCTGTCCCTGCACCTCCTCCCACCCAGACCCCACCCCCAGCCTGTCCCTGCACCTCCCTCCCACCCAGACCCCACCCCCTGCCCCTGCACCCTCCCTCCCACCCAGACCCCACCCCCTCTGCCCCTGCACCCTCCCTCCCACCCAGACCCCACATCCCCAGCCTGTCCCTGCACCCTCCCTCCCACCCAGACCCCACCCCCTCTGCCCCTGCACCCTCCCTCCCACCCAGACCCCACACCCCAGCCTGTCCCTGCACCCTCCTCCCACCCAGACCCCACCCCTCTGCCCCTGCACCTCCCTCCCACCCAGACCCCACCCCAGCCTGTCCCTGCACCCTCCCTTCCATCCAGACCCCACCCCCAGCCTGTCCCTGCACCTCCACCCACCCAGACCCCACCCCCGCCCTGCCCCTCCACCTACCCAGACCCTACACCCCTCTGCCCCTGCACTCTCCCTCCAACACAGACCCCACACCGCCAGCCTGTCCCTGCACCCTCCTCACCCAGACCCCACACCCCAGCCTGTCCCTGCACCTCCCTCCCACCCAGACCCCACCCCTGCCCCTGCCCCTCCACCTACCCAGACCCTACACCCTCTGCCCCTGCACCTCCCTCCAACACAGACCCCACACCGCCAGCCTGTCCCTGCACCTCCCTCCAACACAGACCCCACACACCCAGCCTGCCCCTGCACCCTGCACTCCACCCAGACCCCACCCCCTGCCCCTGCACCCTCCACCCACCCAGACCTCACACCCCAACCCTCCTTCCGGGCAGCCCCCTCCCACACACTGAACCCTACATTTTTGACCGCACCCCAGAGCCTACGGGGCCCACACAATCTCCTAGCCTGGGCTCTGCTGTGCCAGGGAAACAGGGGAGTCTTTCTGCTTCACAGTGGGGGGCCCCGTCAGTGAGGTGGCTGGTTTTCCCCTGTGGGTCAGCAGCCCCCAACCCCAGAAAGGTGCCAATTGCTCAGGCCGGCTTGGTCCCTTTCAGGTTCACTCTGGTCCTGCCCCTTCAGGGGTGGGAGGACGTGGGGGCGCCCTGGGGGGCAGCGCCGGCTGGGGCAGGGAGCTAGTGAAGGAGCCAGCAGGGCCCGGCCTGCCACAGGACAGGGCCTGTAAGAAACTGGACGTTCCTTTCCCTGCCGGATTTGCGCCTCTTCCTCCCCCTCCCTCGGCACCGCCCCCGGGAATGCCCATCCCTCCGGAGAAACTGCCTCGCCCAGACAGCAGCCGCCCGGCCTGGTGGCCCCGCGGGGAGGAGCCGTGCCGGGCCCCGCCAAGGAAAGGCAAGCAGGCTTGGAGAACGTCACAGCAAATCTTTATTGGCTCGCGGCCGGAGCAGCCGCCCCAGCGCAGAGGAATCGCAGCCAGGGGCGGCTCCTGGCTCCATGGGCCTGGCCCCGTGGGGGACCGGGGCTAGTGCTGATGCTGCTGCTGTTGCTGCTGCTGCTGGTCGCCTTCGTGGAGGTGGTCGTGCGTGGCCACGGTCACCCGGCAGATCAGGACGATGAACTCCCCGAAGCTGAGCTGCTGGTCCCGGTTCTTGTCCAGCTCTCTGAACAGGCCGTCGACAGTGGTTTTGTCCTTTAGATTCTGTAGGAAAACGGGGGGGGGGTGTCAACTGCCGCCAGCTCCTTGCCCGGAGAGATGGGGGGGGACCCAGGAAGCTCCCCAGCCGGCAGCCCCCCCAGGACCCTCGGGCACTGAGCTGGGAGACAGGAGACTGAAGGGCGAAGCCAGGCTGGCCGTGCCCGTGGGCTGAGGGCCAAACTTCCTCCAGTGGCCCCGTGATGGGGGTGCAGGAGTAGAAGCCTCTTCCGGCGGCTCTGCCCCTCGGTTCCCCCCAGGACAAAGCTCCCAGCCCCTCGGGAGAGACCCCTGGGAGCTGCAGCTTCGAGTCCCCAGAACAGAGGCGGGCGTTTCCGTTCAGGGCCACGGCTCCCACCTTCCACCTCGCACTCCGCCTGCTGCCTGGCTCCTTTGGCCCTGCCCCCACCTGAGTCCAGCCCAGTGTGTCATTTTCCCCAGGGGAAACTGAGGCACGGAGCAAGAAGGGGCTTGCCCAAGGTCAGCGGCAGAGCGAGGAGGGGAGCCGAGACCTCCTGAGTCCCTTCCGGTGGGTGGCCCACTCGGCTCGCTGCCGAAGCGGGGGAGAAAGGGAGCTTGGAAGACACGGAGGGCCAGGGCGCAGGAGCAGGGCAGGAGTACATGCAAAGCCCACGAGTGGTTCCCTGCCCCCCCGCTGGGGTGCAGCAGTTCCCCAGAAACCCCTCCCGGAGGTTCAGATGCTCCGTGATGGGGGGCGCCCCTAGACACTCTGCCAGGAACCCGCACCTGGCTGCCTTCGGCGAGACCAACCCGAGCAAGCCACGGCCCCGAGCAAACCCGGCTCCCCGCGGGCACGGGCCCCGTGGCTGCCGGACGTGCCTGCCAAGCTGCGGGCCCCTGCTGCAAGTCAAATGCCTGTGGCCTGGGGAGCCAGAGGGAGGCGGGGAAAGGCCCCGAGCCGCCCCATCGCCCCCGCCTGGTGCAATTGACACCCGGCCCTGAACCGTGCTCCGCTTTCCAGGACCCCGGCCGTGGCGCACCGGCCTCGCGCCCTGGCAGACCCGGCAACCCCGCGCAGCACTGGCCCCACCGGGCCGGCCTCGCTCACCTTCAGGAAGTTGACCAGCTGCTTGTCGATCAGCTGCTTCAGCTCCCCCTTGGTCAGGGTGTCGAAATGCCCCACGCGCTTGGAGTACTCGTGGAACACGTTGATGATCTGCTCCATGGCTTTCTCCAGCTCCGAGAGGTTGCCCTTGATGGTCTGGGTCACCTGCTAAAGAAGCAGCGGGACTGAACCGGGGGGGAAGAAACGTGCCGGGGGTTCGTTTCCCGATCGCGGGCGGAGCAGGGAAGAGGCGCCGGGTGCCACGCTCCGCGGCCCCTCCCGCTGGCCCGTGCCGGGTGCGCCAGGCCGGGGGGGAAGGCATCCAAAGCGGCGTGCGCCATGGGAGGCGGCGGGGTGGCCCTCACCAGCCCCACATGGAGCGGCCACGTGAGCTCTGGAAGCCGCTCCCAGGAACTGCAACGTTTCCCTGCCGCCGGGCCTCGTGCCCACGGATAAGGCAGGAGGAAAGAGGCTGGTTAGACCCCAGGCTCTGCGCAGGACAAGTCCTCCCTCGGCCCCTCCCGCCGCACACTGGACAGGAGAGCACTCATGCGTCGGGAACCAGGCGCTTGGACTTACCTGAGTCATGGTGCAAGGGACGTGCGAGCGACACCCAGGTGCAAGGAAGAAGGCTGAATGCGGGTGGCCAGGAGGGAGCCCCGTTTTATAGCCTGCCCGGCACGCTGCTCCATCCCCACCGAGTTGTGAAATGTTGCTGCCTCACCTGATTGCAGGCCAGGCGGTTGCACACCCCGGGCGTTGCTCAAGGCTGCGGTGCAGCCCCGTACGCGGCATTCCTGTGGCTTCTGCTGCAACGCCGCTGGGAGCCCAGCGCTGTGTCGCGGGGCTCTGCGCCCCTCCGTCCTGCCCCCACTTCCTCCTGCCTCTGCCTCCGTGTTGCAACTGGCTCAGCCAGGGCGCGCCCTCGGGAGGGGTCCCTGCGCAGCCTGGGCCATGGGCTTGGGGGCAGGGGAGGGATGTGAGAGCGGGGCTAAGAAATGGGCCTCTGGGGTCCCCTGCACTCCCGTGGCACCAAGTGAACCTGTCTTCCCGCAGCAGGCGGGGGTGGTGATGGGCGTGATGCGGAGAAGGCCACGCGTGGGTCTCCACCTGCACGGTGTCCTGGGGTCCGTGTCAATAGCACTGCGAGCCCCGGGGGGATCAGGGCCCCGCTGGGCCAGGCGCTGCCCAGAGCCAGCCAGAGACGGGCCCTGCCCCGGAAAGATGAGCATCGTGAGTGCCTGGAGCGGGTGGGGTGGCCTGTCGCGCCCTTGGGCTCCGTGGCTGCCTGTATTCCTCAAGAGGCCATCGAATCCAGCCCCACTCCCGGTGCCGGCGCCGGTTCAAACGTTTTGTCTCATGACCCAGCTGAAGAAAATCGTTGGTGCCGAGACCCAACGTAACGTGACTGGCGTGTGAGCTCGGGGGGGCTGGGGAGGAGCTTGGGGGGGCTGGAGGGGGCTCTGGCTCTGGGGACAGGGCTGGGGCAGGAGGGGCGCCCGGTCAGCGGTGCAGCAGGGGGGTTGTCATGGCTCTCGGGTGGTGCCCACACTCGGCCCGTCCATCCCTGGGCAGGACCCCCCATCCAGTGCAGGGACCCTCTGTCGGGGGGCCCCTCCTCTCCGCCGGCGGCAGCGAGACGGCCCTTTCCCAGGGAGCCACTCCAGTGCGGAGACCCTCTCTGGGGGGCCCCTCTCACCTGGGGGGCTCTGCCCCTCCGCCTCCGGGACGGCGCGTCTCAGGGCCTCCAGCCGCCTGCCTCCGCCGTCAGCCCCCTCGGGGGTCCCCTCCCTCTGGCCCCCGGGGCCTCCCCTCCCAGAGGGACTAGCACCCCCTGTTCCCCAGCCCAGAGCGACTCCAGCCAGCACAGAACAGGGGGGTCTATTGAGCTTTGAACACAGCAAAGGGTCCCTCAGGCCAGTCGGCCTGGGCCCCCAGCCCCACGTCAGTCTCCCTGCAGCCGGCTGAGTCCTGCCTGCTCTGCCCTCAGTCCCCCCAAAACAGCCCCCGTCTCCCAGCAGAACCCCAATACCCCCAGCCACAGCCCCTCCCCGCCATTGTCTCCTCCCAGGTAACAGGGTATTGGTCTCCCCACAATGTCTGTCGTCTGGCGGGACCGGCCGTGTCCTCTGAGCAGAGTCGGGGTCACCAGGGCCCCAGACACCAGGCTCCAATTCTGGGCTGTTCCCTGAAACAACAAACTCCCCCCCCCCATTAAACCAGTAACCTCCAGGCACTGAGCCCCCCTGTGTGCAACCCCCCCTTTGAACCCCCAAAACTCCCCCCTTCCTCACAGGGGCTAAGGCAGCTTCCTGCCTCTCCTGGCACCGCAGACTCCCAGCCGGTGGGAGTGCGGGGCTAGTGCTCGGGGCAGGGGCAGGGGCAGGGGCAGTGCACGGAGCCCTCTCCCCCAGGAGCCGGGCCTGCTGCCGACCACTTCTGGGGCACAGCGCCGTCTGTGGTGCCAGGACAGGCAGGGAGCTGCCTCAGCCCCCCCACGGCTCCCCTCACCCCCTGCAGCCAGGAGCCCCAGGGCCCGACATTCCCCGCCCAGTGCTGGGGTGCGGCCCGTCGTCTGGGACCGCTGTGCTTGAGTGACTGGGGCGGAAAATGCCTTGGAGAGGCCGCAGAATTCGTTCTCCCCCTCCCCCCACTTCCTCCGCGAGAGAGTAAGGGTGAAAAGCGACCAGCGCGAAGCGGGCCGGGCTAAGCCCTCCCTGGGGCGTGGGCCCCCCGGGGCGGATGCTGGAATGTTTCCGGCTGCGCTGGCTCAGGGCCCTTCTCAGTAAATTCCCTGGCCTTGCTTCCGGGGTCCCCAGGGCCCTGGCCCATGGGCGTTTACGCTGCAGAAACTTGCACCTGCTTCCGGGGCAGCTGGCTGGGAGGGGTCCCGCACTGTGACCGCCTGCACCCGCAGGTCAGAGCCACGGAGCCGAGCCTCTGTGCTCTGCCGTGGGTCTGTGCCGGGCCCCAACAAAGCACAAGGGATCCAGCCGGCAGCGTCCACACCCCCTCGGACTCAGCCCCCGCTGCTGATGGGTGGGCCGCTCTTCACCAGTCGGGAGGCCTTATCTGGCAGGCTCTGGGCAAATAGCAGAGGGTCAGTGCCAGCTCCGGGCCAAACATCTGATCTCCCTGCAGCTCGGGTGCCCCGCCTGTTAGATGAGGACAGTTGTTCTAAGCTCTTTGGGGCAGGGATTGTCCGATGGGCTTGGGGGGGTTGCCAGATCCCTTCCCAAAACATCCCAAACAGGCAGGGAAAAATTGGTTGAGCAAAAAAAAAAAAAAAAAGGTCACTGCGCCTTTAAATTCCTGCGCTCCTCTCCTCCCGCCCTCACAGACGCCACCGGCCTCCCGTCCGAGGCAAACAAAAAATACCGGACATTGTACACGTCCAGGATTCTCTGGTTCGTTTGACCGGACGGGAGGCCAAAATACCGAACTGGCGGAAACCGGACACCTGGCAACCCTATGGGCGTGACAGCACTGGCTGGTCTCGGCTGCGGCCTCCCAGTGCAGGTGAGTGACGCGGGGCAGGTCCCCAAATGGGGCTCGGGCCGTATTGTTATTATGGGCCTTTGGCAGCTCGGCCCAGCCCTGTTGATTGGCAACGGCTCATCGTGATTTTCCTTTGCCCATGATTTCGCCCTGGCCCGACCCGGCTCCCCCGGCCTCGGCGGGCAGGAGCCTTGGAACGGTCCCTTGTAAGGGGCTCGGTGTGATGGTCAAGCGGCCGCCGCGCCGCCGTTGGCAGAGACGCCACCATGACGCCTGCCTGGAGGGCTCTGGGGTCCAAAGCCCAGCGGGACCGATATGCTTTCCCGGGGGACTAACGTGGCTTCCACCGGGTTTTTAGTCCCCCCCCCAGGGACTGGGCCTCGCAAGGGCTGTGCAAAAGGGGCCGTGCGGCGTCTTGCACGTGACACGGGGCTGCACCTCGCCTTGTCTCCCTGCGCCCCCGCGACCTCATTCGCATCCGCTGGACGCACCGGTCCCTCGCGTGCCAGCCTCTCTCGGCCAGCGCTCCCGTCAGCCGGGGGGGGCGCTGACCCACAGAAGACTCAGTCGGGGTCTGAAACACCCCCTCCCTGACGTGGCCCCAACTGAGAAGGAGAAGGACTCTCCCCACAACCTCACACCAGAGCCTGGGGCCCAGGCTAGTAGATTGTGTGCTCCGGCCCCACGGGGGGGCAGTGGGGTGGAGGGGAGGGCTGGAGCGCCAGCGCAGGCTCCCCAATGCTGGGGGGAGCCCCGAGCCTCGGGGGCCAGATCCAGGCAAGCTGGGGGCCGCATCTGGCCCCTGGGCCTTAGGTTCCCCACCCCTGCTGTTCCCCACCCCTGTCCTGGGCAGAGCCATCCATAGGGCGGTTCGGGGTGGCTGCCCCATGCCCTGCGCTTTGGAGGGCCCTGTGGCGGCTGCCTCAGCCGTCCTATGGACGAGTCCCATGGCGGCCGGGGACTATCTGGGGGAGAGGCGTGGCACAGTGCGGCAGCTGGGGACAGTCCCCCTGCAGCCGCCCCACACCAGGACCCATAATCCCCCAGCTCACATTGTCAGAGGAGGGGGCTTTGGCAAGGGGGTCGGGCAGGGGCACAGCAAGGGCGGGGCTTGAGGGAAGGGGTGGAGCCAAGATGTGCTGAGGGCGGGGTCTGCGGTGGGTGGGGATTGCCCAGGCCCCGCCCCTCCACAGAGACATGGATCCCCTGACAGCGGAGCCCCCGTCTCACGGCTGTGAATCGCTCGCCCCTGGGCCTGGGCAGCCAGTCGGGGGTGCAAAGCGAAATCCCCTCCCCCCAAGCCCTCTGCGGCCTCCTGAGCCAGGCCGGGCCCACGGCGTCCCCTGGGGCAGCCCGAGGATGCACGAGCCGCTCCGGTGCTTTTGCACCATCGGCACCTCCCTGCACGGGCGACTCGGGGCAGCTCCCAGGAGGTGCACCTGCCCCCGGTGCCCCCGCCAAAACTGTAATAGGGTGCCCCCTCCCTGCACCCCCTCCGCCACAGACACCCGGGCCATCTTGGGAGGGGCTCGGGGCAACCCCTCCCCCCGCCGCAGGCAATGGGCCAGGAGAGGGCAGTGGGGCACTAGGCTGCCGGGCTGCTCCGGCTCCTGCCAGGCTCCATCATCCCCCAGTGCCTCGTGTCCATAGGGTGGCTGGAGCAGTGGCCCTGGGGCCCCCAAAGGGCGGGGCCTGGGGCAGCTGCCCCGATTCGTCCTGTGGACGGGCCGGCTCCGCCAGTCACCCACATCTTCCTGCATAAGAGCGACCCCCCCGGTGCCCTGACGTCTCCAAGGCCGTGCCGCAGAAGAGGGGCCGTGGCTGGGAAAGGCGGGCGTGAGTCACAGCTCCCGTCAGCGCGCCGGGGACGTGAATAACATCGGCCATGTCGCCACACCCCGTGGCACCAGCCTGAGCTCGGGCGCAGACCCGGAGCGACACAGTCCCTGCCCCATAGGAGTAGGGGCGGTGTTCCCATTTTACAGATGCAGGAGAGGGAAAGTGACTTGCCCGTGGTCCACAGCTTCCGTGGCAGGCTCAGGAACAGACCCCACCTCCCCAGAGCCGCCCCGCCAGCCTTCCGCATGCACGCCCGGGCGCTCGGGGGACGTAAAGCGGCGGCATTATATTGGGTGACAGCTGCTGTGAACCTGCCACTGTCCGGGTCACCCTGCCGTGGTTTGTACCCATTCCTCTGCCTGGCTCCTCGAGTCCCATTCTGTAGCGATTCGGCTGGTCACCGCCTCAGTACTTCGGTGTGGGCCTGTGCTCGGCCTGCGGAGCGCCGCCCGTAAATTATCCGTGTCAGGAGTGCGTCACCGCGATACAGCGCAGCCTGTTACCCAACACACCCTCAGGCTTCCCACTCGCTCGCAGCCAGCCTGGCGTGGGCTGATTCATTGCCACAGCCCCTCCGCCGAGGTTGGCTTTGGAGCTGCGTGTCAGGAAGGAAATGCCCCCACACGCACACAGTCAGGGCGGCGGGGCGCGCGCCCGGCCTAGCGCCGGGTGTTTCACAAGGTCTCCTGGAGGGGACCTGGCCCCGGCTCCAAACAGGGAGGGGGAAGGGTTGACGGTCGTGGAGTCGGCCGGCTCCGGGTCTCGTCCCAGCTCGGCCGCCTGAAGCAAGGCGCCGCGGCCGAACCATCGCGGAGGCCGGCGTGGGCCTCGTGTCTGGCCCCTGGCTCTGTCTGCGCAGCTCCTAGCGCGAGAGCATCCTCGCCAGCCCTGGCCGCCCACTCCTCTCTGCCCCGAGCTCTGGGGAACATAGCGCCTGGGGCCCGGCGCCACAGCACCCGGCGCTCCGGTTCCTGCCGCTCGCGCCAAGGGGCCCAGCCAGGCCTGCCGGGCCGGACGCCGCATTGGCCAACACGGGCTTGGCAGAGGCTGGCTCCCAGGGGCTCAAGCTGCAGTGGGGTGGGAGCAAGACGTGGCGGGGGTCAGGGAATTAAGCTGCAGTGGGGGGGCTTGGGCTATAGCGGGGGGGGCTTGGGCTGCAGTGGGGGGGGCTCTTGAGGACACCCCACATCAAGCCTTTTCATGGCACAATCCTGCCCAGCACCCTCCATCCCCATGGTGACCGAGTGAGCCCGGCCTTTCCGACGCTGCATCTCGCCCGCCCCTTGGCCTGCCAAAAAGGGGGCCACCCGGCCACAGGAGCAGCCTGCCTGGCCCAGGCCTGGGGGCCCCTCCAGCCCCGAAGCCCGTCTCTGCCCCGGCCAGCCCCCGCGGGAGCTCTAAGAACCCCAGATACAGAGTAAGCGACACCCCCCAATTGCCTAAAGGCGCGAGGGGAGTTCAGACAGCGCCGGCGCCGGAGGAAACACCCTTCACTGGCCAGCTCTTGCCGGGGAGAGATCGGGGGGGCGGGGGGCAGAGGATCTCTGGGGAGCTGGGAAGCGAGTCCTCCCCCACCCCACCCCCGCCAAAGCTGCTCCCAGACGAGATCTCGGCTGCCCAGAGCCCCGGGACCAGCAGCCGTGTGGGGGGTTGAGGCTGAGGCCGCGTCTACACGGCGAGATGAGGCCCGGATCGATCATGGTCCCTGTCCGGTCGCCGGTCGGGGTCCTCGCTGCGGGGCCGGATTCCACGTTCCCCGAAGCAGCGCGCCCCCGTGGCGGAGCCTGTCGATGTTGAGAGCGACGCACCGTGGGCGGCTAACCCGCCGGGCCTGCGCCGCTTTGCGTTCTGGGCTACGCTCCCGGTGCATGCTGGGAGCAAAACGGTGCAGCGGGTGGCGATGGGTTCATGTCGTCGGCATCCCACAATGCACCTGTCTACTCCCTTCCCGCTGCTTGAGGTCAACGGGAAACGTCCTTTCCCGCCTTTTGGGGGCGTGGGGGCGCGCGCGGACGCTGTAGCGGCGCGAGCCTTGGTCCCCTTTTGCATCAGCCCGTTGCAATGTTGATCTCTGCCCTGGTGCGCCGCATGGCGCAGGATTTTGAGCGCGGATGCCTGTCACGCCGCCAGGAAGACACTGCGGGAGGCCGCCCGCCAGCCGAGAGCCTTGGCTTTGGCCAACACTGCGTCTACGTGACCATACACTCGACCCGGCAGGGTGGGGAATTGTGCGTTACTCCTCGCGACAGCAGGAGCGCCCAACGCCGACGTCAGCGGCCCTGAAGGTCGATGCGACAGGGTCGGCAGCGCGGGCGCATCGGTCAGACAATCGCCCTCGTGCGGCTACATTCACTGTAAACTCCTGCTGTAGACCAGGCCTGCATTGCGCACTGTTGGGAAGGGGCGACACGCACCCCGGCGCGGGAACCGGGCCAGAGGGCCTTGTGCACCTAAAGATTGCGACCTCATTTCACAACCGCACCAAACGGGAAGCCGCCACAGCTGGCAGGAGGCCCATTTCTCAACAGGCCTGTCAGCTACCCTCCCGTTGCAGCACTCGGGGCCGAGCTTAGGAAACTGCGCCAGTCACGTCGCGTTGTGGGGCCCGGCCGGCGGGCGGGGAAGCGGCAGGGCTAGGGGAAAGGCGGCAGCATTCTTAGCAAGACTCGGCCGGCCGGGCCCTGCGACCCTCGGGATGATTCTAATTCCTTTCTCCCCGGCCTCGCCTGAATTGTTCTGCCTGTTTGCAGCCAGTACACTGTCCGCGGTCTAAGACGCAAGGCAGCGAGGCGCGACTGCACGCCATCCACCAGGCACCCCCCCCAGGCAGACACAAAACACTGGCATGATAGCTTCATCAGGCATCTTCCATCCTGTCTGTCTCCCAGCACTGGATGTGCTTGGGCGGCCACCCAGGAGGGATTCAAATACCACCCCGCTGATTAGCAGAGCGCTCACAGCCGGCAGCTTGTGTTTCTCCTGGTGGTGCACACCTGCACGGGGCTTGGTGCGCAGAACAAAATTCATTCCACACATGGATAAGAAAATTTAAAGGGACCATCACTGTGGGATCTTTTTTTTTTCCAAAGCAGCTCAACTCCCATATCGACACTAAACTAAACGGCCTTTATTTAGCCTCTTCTGGCCTCAACATCCATGAATCTATGAAACGCAGCGCAAGGAAACCGGGGGTTTTGTCTTCTCAAATTCGGCTTCTCTGCAAGCTGACCCACACGGCCTGAGCCTGCATCCCAGTGACTCCCCCAAGGCGCTGCACATGGCAGAGGGGCTAATGTAAATCTGCTCACCACGTCATGCCAAAGCCACCGTCCTGGCTGGAGTCTCCTGGCATGACGGCCATACACATAACAAGTTTCATGAAGCTTTATTATCTCCTGTGACTAGCCCATGTCATTGCGTGGGTCATATAAGCGGATAGTTCACATCTCACCGTAACGCAGCGGAAAGAAACCTGTGCCCATCAATTAATCTCATGTGCAAATTGCCAACTCACCCCTGGGATACACCAGAGGACAGGGCTGGTGCATCTAGTGCTGGAGGAGGTTCTCATGGGTACGTGCGATCAGTGTGGTTATCATCATCGTGTGCTCCTGGGCCTCATTTAGGCCCAGGTCATCCAGTACACCAGTGGTCCCCAACGCGGTGCCCGTGGGTGCCATGGTGCCTGCTGGGGCATTTATATGCGCCCACCAGGTGATCAGGGCCGGCCCACGCCATTCTTGCGCCCCTCCCCCGGGCGTGCGGCGCATGCGTGGCCCCTCCCCCAGGCATGTGGCGCATACGCTGCCCCGCCCTCAGACGCCCGGCGCATGCGCGGCCCCGCCCCCAGGCACCCGGCAGCCCTAAAAGGTTGGGGACCACTGCGGTACGCGCTGCAGCTGGGGTGGGGCGTTTGGGTGCTGCCGAAAGACCGTGGGAAGGGAGAAAATGGGATTAAGGGCCGCGGCCTCTGTGACGATGCATCGGGGAGCCCCCGACCCTGCACCCCCGTCCGCAGCCAGATGGGACTCTCAGTCAGACTGTAGCGTAGGAGGTTTTATTGGTTCTCAGAGATACAGCGCAGCGCAGTGCAGGCTGGATGTTCACATAGGAGTCAGGGCAGAGCCCAGTCCTCATGGCGGGAGGGGTTCACAGGCTCCTGAACCCCCCTGCCCTGGACTTAGTCTGCTCTCGTCATGCTTCCCCCAGCCCAGACTGCCCAGCTCCCAGCCACGGTCACTCACCCCCCCAGGCAGACACACCCCTTCCTTTGTTCCAACTCCTTCCCCTGGCCAGGTGTGAAGCGGCTGGGCCATTGTCTACATGTCTTGGCTCAGGAGACCCCCATGCCCCGCTGGGCCCTGCCCAGACACAGACACAGAGCAGCACAGGACCCCAAAAGCAGACAGCCCCCCCACTACGTCACAGCCTCTGCCTAGGGGGAGGCGTGAGGAGAGCGGATTGTCAAATGCCAAACTCGCCACCTGGAAAACGGAGGGGTGCGGGTCCCTTGGGCCACCGCCGGACATTGTCCAGTGCGTTGTTTTCCATTTGTTAAAAAGGCCCGCCTCCTTCGCAGAATACGTCTCTGCGCCCCCACTCGCGGCTTTGCAACCGAAACATTCAGCTGGCTTTTTTAAAAGGTCGTTTTCCATTTTTTTCAAATTTTGTCTGGAAAATGTCGACCGGCGCCGCAATGAGAACGAGGGTGCGTCTACGCAGCACCGTTATTTCGAGAGAACAATGCGAGCGTCTACCCAAATCATTTCAAAATAACAGGCGGCTTATTCCGAAATCTGTAAACCTCATTCTACGAGGAATAACGCCCGTTCCGGAATAGCGATTTCCAAATAAGGCGTGTGTAGACGCTCCACTGCTGCTATTTCGCAATAGCGCCTCCTCAGGGCCATTCGAAGTGATTCCTCCCCGTGCCTCCTGGGGCTCTCCATCGAGAGAGCACATCTCCATTGGGGAGCCGGCCTCGGACACATGTTGAGGCTTCCCTGCCGTGTAGACGTGCTATTTCGAAATAAGAACTTCTTTCGGAAGAACTATTCCGGAATAGCTTATTTCGAAACAAGCGTGCAGAGCAGACGTACCCTTATGCACCAAGGTCCTAAGCCAAGATTTCCTCCTGACCCTCTTGGGTCTCCAGGTAAAAGCCAGGGGGCTGCTACTGTCGCAAAGAGGCCAGCTGCAGCATGCTTGGGTCCAACTTTCACCCCCAGCTTTCCTGAAGCGACTCCCAATTCGCACTGGCATACCTGACAGCAGGATCGGGGCCAGGAGCACCCTAACATTAAATGAGGGGCAGATGCAGAGGCAGGACCCCGCAGTCCTTACTGGGCCCAGCAATCTCCCCAAAAGCGCCCAGAGGCCGTGGGCCAGATTCTGAGCTCCGCCGCATTGTGGCCATCCATGGGGTTATTCCAGATTCATCCGGGGCGTGTCGGGGAGAGCAGACGGGAGGCTGCAGGCAGAGGCGAAAGACAAACCCAGCTCTGCTCGTAACTTACGAATGTCACGGGCTAGTTCTAGCTGCATTGAGGCCGAGTGACATTGACTTCACACCAGTGTAATTAGAACAGAATCTGGCTCATTGACCCAGTGACCTGCCCTTTGGGATGCCCTTCCCTAGGCAGGACGAGCCAAATCGCCCCGGCTCAGCTCCCCGTCAGCAAGTTCCCCGGTTCTTCTGGCAGTCCCCCTTGGCAGCTTGTCCCGCTGCGGCTCCGGGCAGGAACGTCTGGGGAAGATTTCGAGGCTGGTTTCAATAGCCGCACATGCCAGCCAGGTGGCGTCTGTCTGGAAAAACCGGACAGGGGAGAGGGGGGCCTGCCGCAGCCACTGACGAGGCTAAAACCGGAAGCCACCGCCCTCCCCCGCGCACCCCCCGCCTCTTTCCGTGATAATTCAGGGGCAAAGAATCTCTATTAGGAAAAGGCAGCTGGCAGATGGGGCAATGGGCAGAGCCCACGGCCCCAGGTCATCGGCCATAGGACTGAACCTGCGCCCTTAGGGGCTAAAGCCATGCGCTGCTACAGCACAAGGCAAAAGCAGCTGCCTCACGCCCCCGTCAGGCGTCTCCATAACGAGCATTTGTCTGGCTCGTTCTAGGGCTCCCCTAGTGCTAGGCGCTGTCCCGGGGAAAAGACAAACCAGGCAGAGAGAGAGGAAGTGACCTTCTCCTACATCAGCCTGCAGACCAGTCACCGAGCCTGGGCTAGAACTCACAGCTCCTGGGTCCCAGTCCTGTCGCCCCGGGTCTGGGAGAGGCACCAGATCGAAGGCCAAACAGGTAAAGGAGAGGGATTCATGTCAGCGGAGCCCGATGAAATTCATCCCAGGATCCGGGAGAAGTGAGCCGATGCAAACTCAGAACCATTCGCAATTCTCTTTGGGTTTGTCTACACTAGCCCCGTAGTTCGAACTAGGGAGCTAGTGTAGACATACCCTCTGAGAGCTCCCAGGGGGCTGGAGAATCACAGAATCCTAGAACTGCAAGGGCCCTCGAGGGGTCATCGAGTCCAGTCCCCTGCCCTCACGGCAGGACCCAGCACCGCCTAGAGCAGGGGTGGGGAACCTAAGGCCCAGGGGCTGGTTGCAGCCCGCGGCGTGCCTGGATCCGGCCCCTGAGGCTCCTCAGCATTGGGGAGCCTGCGCTGGCACTCCAGCCCCCTTGCTGCCTCTCCGCAGGGCCGGAGCACACAAATCTACTCGCCTGGGCCCCCCAGGCTCTGGGGTGCGAGGGGAACTGCCTACGGGCCAGGAACTGGGAAGAGGAGACGGGCCGGTCCCAGGTCCCAGCGGGCCCACGCAGACACGCCAGGAGGTGCCCGGAAGGCCAAGGGGATGGAGCTGTCGTGACCGGTCCCTTCCAAGAGTCTTCCAGGGCAGACCCAGGAGGCCACCCCGGGACCTCTGGCTCCAGCAGCCCCAAGGAGGCAGTTTCTTCCTGTTATGCCTTTCCCCCAGAGCTGAGGAGGGTGGGATCGGTTCATGGGCACGTCTCGTCTCCTGGGCACGGGGGGAGCAATCGCTGGCCTCCCCGGTGCTTTGTCTGGCTTCTCTGGGCCTTCCTTTGTGGGCAGGAGGCCAGGGAGCCGACAGCTGCACCAGGCGCCTGGGCAAGGTGTGGAGAGGGGGGCAGGGTTCCCTGTAAGCTAAGCACTTGGGTGGCTGCCCAGGAGAGATTTGGGTGCCTTCCAGCTGACTGACAAAGTGCCCAGAGCTTCCCACAGCCGGCAGCGTGTTTCTATTGGTGGTGCACGTCTGCATGTGCACAGAACAAAATTTATTCCCACACGTGGCTAGGGAAAAAAATAGAGGGCCCAATAGAGGGGCGGCTCAGGCAGAAGGGGCAGGGCCAAGGGCAGCCAGGCGGGAATGCCCCGCACACACACACACACCCCAAGCCCTCATTGCCACCCAGAGCACCACTCTGGCGGGCTGGAAAGGGCCCAGGACTCCAGCCTCTGCCCCTGCCGTTCTGTTTCTCCCAGAGGAACCCGCGGCTGCAGATTTCTGCGGGGCTGCGCTGGCGGCACCTTTCTTCACGTCCTGCTGCCAGGCTTGTGAAACGGCCCTTGTGTAACGGCTTGGGCCACACACCGCTCCCGGAACGTGCCGGGTGCAGGGCGGGGAAGCTGGCCAGGCACGTCGGAAATCAAATCGCCCCGGAGGGGGCTCCAAGCACCGTAACCACAGCCCGAGCGACAGCCAGAGGAAGCTAGGCGCTGCCCTTCCAACCGCGCGGGACGCTGCCACGAAGGAGCCAAGCGCCCACTGGGCACAAGGGCGGTGCCCAATACAGGAGCCCTGTTACACTAGGACCACCTGAGCTGGTGTGTGGCACCGGGCCACAGGGCCTGGGCTGCTGAGCAGGGTTATCCGCAAGCTTCCCTACCGGAGACGCTGCCGTGCCACGTTTGCCAGATAGACTGGCTGCCCCAGAAAGTAGAAGCCCATTGGCCCATCCCTGCTGCCACTAGACCGGGGAGTTTGTCCTAGAATCAGGGGGTACTAGGGCTGGAAGGGGCCTTGAGAGGCATCGAGTCCAGTCCCCTGCCCTCCCGGCAGGACCAAGCACCATCTAGAGCAGTGGTCCCCAACCTTTTGGGGCTGCCGGGCACCCGGGGGCGGGGCCGCCCATGTGCTGCGTGGCTGGCGCCGCCCCTGTGCCACGCGCCTGGGCCAGCACCGCCCATACGCCACACGCCTGGGGCCGGGGCCGGCACAGACTCGCGCCGCGCACCCGGGGGTGGGGCCGCCTAACCGCCACGTGCCCGGGGCTGGCACTGACCATGTGCTGCGCGCCCGGGGCCGCCAATGTGCCCAGGGGCTGGCTCCACCCATGCGCCGCGCGCCTGGGGGCAGGGCCGGCCCCGATCACTTGGCGGGCGCACAGAAATGGCCCGGCAGGCGCCATGGCGCCCACGGGCACCGTGTTGGGGACCACTGATCTAGAGCATCCCTGGCAGGTGTGTGTCCAGCTCTTCAATATCCCCAGGGATGGGGATTCCACAACCCGCCTGGGCAACTGATTCCAGTGTTTGACCCCCCTGACAGGCAGGAAGTTTTTCCTAATGTCCAACCTGAACCTCCCTTGCTGCGGTTTAAGCCCATTGCTTCTCGCCCTGTCCCCAGAGCCCAAGGGGAACAAGTTTTCTCCCTCCTCCTTGTGACACCCTTTTAGATACTTGAAAACCGCTGTCATATCCCTAAAGGGTTTACACCATTTCATTGAGTTTATGACTCCAGATCAGACCAAGGGGGGAGGCAGTGTTGCCTAGTGGGAGAGCACTAGGCTGGGGCTCAGACACCCAGAATTCTATTTTTTGGGCCAAGGGCCCTGACCCCCATCACTACCCCCCAAGCCAGCGAGACTGACTCCCCCACCCCAGCAGCCCCACTCTGTCCCTCCGACCCCGCCCGCACCTTTGTCCAGGTGTCACCTGGCCCCACATCCGCCTCCCCGGCTTGTGTTACAGCAAGCGCCAGCCACTGTGTACATGCTGGGCTGGACAGCCTCCCCTAAGTGAGTCACACTCCAAATTCCCACCCCTGTCCAGGCGCCGGCGCAGGGCCCGGGGAAACAGAGGCACACATGGGGGGTTCCTCCAGGCTGGAAGAAATCACTCGCAACAGAGCAGAGCGAACGGAGTCGGTGCGGTCCCCACGGTGACACACCCGGGGGAGCTGTTCCACGCCTCCCTTCCTCGGAATGCGTCTCCGCCAGCCGGCCAGGCCTTGGCCCCGAATCTGTGGCGCTCAGCGGCTGGCTGCGCGGGGAGGAGCTGGGTGGACACGGATGCACGGCTGATCACCTGCTGATGTGCAGCGTTGCTGCCCCCTAGCGATGCTTCCCAGCTTCCCCCGGCCTTGGCACGGATGGGCGCTGATCCCTGGAGCCTGGCTGCTCCCTTCCCTTGCCAGTGTGCAGGGGACCCTGGGCACTGGTGTGGCGTGGTGGGGGGCTGTCTGCTCTGTACCCGGGGCCCCCCTGCGCTGTGCTGTGTGATTCCCACTGACTCACCCACACGTGGAAGAGCCAGATAACAAGGCTCTTCCCAGGGGAGAGACAAAGGAAGGGAGGGGGAGACGGACACCTGGCTGGGGTCAGGGCTGGGAGCGAGGCAGTTTCTGGCTGGGAAACATGAAGGGAGCAGACTAAGCTGAGTGCTGAGGGTGGAGGGGGCGATGGATCCCCTACCCCAAGGGTCTGAGGCTGCCTGGCCCTGACTCCTGCAGCCACATCCCGTCTGTGCTGGGCTGTATCCCGGAGAAGCAATGACCCCCCTGTTCTACTGGCCGGCGGAGTCTGTTCTGGCTGCTACCGGGCTGCAGGATCGGGAGGGGTCCGTGACTCGGTGCCACAGCTGATCTCCCCGGTGATGCACCGAGGGGCGGCGTCACCCAGGCCTGGGCTCCGCGAAGGGCCCCTGCAGGGATCCATGGTGGGAACAGGACAGTGCCGAATATTAACCCCCCACCAAGGCCTCCACACCCCACTGGGCAGCAGGCTGGGGAGGCCCTTGCCTGGCCCCAGAGTACTGGCAGTGCAAAGATTCAAGCCCTTCCTGCCCTCCCACCACACGGCTCTGTGCCAAGGCCAGGAAGGGAGCCGAGCCCTTGGAATCAAGTCATTCCCCAGCATCCCTGGGCTCGGCACCCACCAGCTGCTCCCTGCAGGCAGGGCCTTGCCAGGCTTACCCAGCTGGATGCCCCTAGGAACTGCCCCTGCTCGGAGATCTGGGCCCAGCTACAGGAAACCCCAAGAGGAACCAGCGCACCCGGGCCCCTTTGCCTCCCCCCTTCCCGATTCTCGCCCGACTCCCATGCATGGATGCAAATGGGAATCCCGCCCCTCCAAGCTGACTATATGGTCCAAAGCAGAAGGGAGTTGGAAGCCCCTGCCCCGACAAACATCAGGATTTTCCCAGGGGATGGAGGGAGTCGTGGGGTGCCGAGAACATTTCATTTCTATTGTGATTTTTATTTTTTGTAATATAAAATAAACAATGAAAAGAACCCAGAATGCCCTGGGCCAAACAACGCTGCCCTCCCAACTTCTGTTGAAGCAAACCTGGGTCAAATTGGACCCGTTCCCAAAGACAGGTTTCAAGGCGCTGCATTATACAGACTTACCCTTCTCTCGTGACACCTCGTCCCTGGCCTGGGACCAGCGTCGTTCCAAGGCGCGGTCGCCCTTCAGAGCCCCGTGTCCCAGGCTGGACAAGCCAGACCCACCTTTGGGTATCTGAATGGGAGACAGTTTTGTCCAGTGTCTTTATTTCTTGGTTACGGATTCATGGTGTAACCATGAACCTGAGCGGTAGCGCGGGGAAGGGACTGGAGGGGACGAATGAGGTGTGGTTCCAAACAAACCCAGGCGGTGTGATTATTTGCAGGCCTAATTCAGATAGAGGGAGCCTATTTATGTGTCTGTACGTACACACACACACACACACACACACACACACACACACACACACACACACACACACACACACACACACACACACACACACACAAAATCCAAACTCACTATAAAACTTGAACTAAGCCCGGGTGCCACCACATTGCTGTTGTTAACACACTACCGGTCGTGCTGGCACTTGGGTGAGCGGGTGGAAATCAGAGAGACTCTTGGCAAAGCCACCTGGGTACACGTGTTGCCTGCTCTTTTCTGGAGCTGTTTGGCTTCGGGGTCCCAGAAACCCAGCAGTGACAATGCGTCTGCACTGCTGCAGCACTGAGCCTCCGCGGCGGGAACCCGCGTCTCTCTTGCGAGGCTGATTCACTCCTCCCCGTGCACCAGGGTCACCTCCTCCTGAAGTCACCAGTGGAGCAACGCCAGGGCTTTCAAAGCCCCCCGGCCCCGTCCGTCAGCACGGGACCATCTCAGGCCTCGGCGCTGGCCCGAAGCGCATTTCCAGCCCGCGTGGCTGCAGAGAAGCTTGAAAACCTGCTCGCTGAAGCCCCCAAAGCCACGCGGCGGGCAGAACCCCACGCGCACGAGGGTTGAAGTCTCGTCGCTCTTTCAATAGCTCATGGTATTGAGGGTGTGCAAAGGGCCCGCCTCTCGCGAGCGCCCCTGTGGGGCCAAGGGCGTGCGTCCACCGGCCCCTGCACCCCGACTGGGAGTGGAGGGGTCCCAGGAGGCCTTTCTGGTGGGTCGCCTGGGACCAGACTTCTTTTTTGTAGCTGCTGGGGGTTGGGGGAAAACCCAGGCCTGGTCACTCCTCTGGGTCCCGGCCCAGGGACCCCGTAAGAAGCGGCTGCCCCATAAGTGTCTCTGTGGTCCGCTGCTACCCGGGCCACTTCCCCCGGAAGCTGCTCCGTCCAGCCCTCTCTCTTGGGGCTCTGAGGGCAAGTTCTCGCCACATGTTCTGCAATCTGTGGTCGTCTATCACAGCCTGACATCAGCCACCGGCCCTGGACTTCAGCCAGGAGTCAAATCCGGCTCCCGCTCGGAGCTGTCTGAGCTGCCACTGTGCTCCCAGTCAATCCCTGGGCCTGGCTGGGTCGAGCTCAGGACCAGAAGCCAGCCTGGGCCGATCAGCCCATTTCTTTGCACAACTCCAGCCTTTGCTCTCCAGTCCCCCGCAGGGTTCCCTGTAGCGCTGGCCGTGTGGGCGGCCGCGGAGCAGAGATTCCAGTGCCGGCCAGTGATGAGCAGAGCGCCCCCAGCTGGGCCGTTTGTTTCTCCCAGTGGTGCACGTTCACACATGCCTCGGCGCGCAGAAAAAATTATTCTGCACAAAGATGGAAAAAGCTTCGAGGGAACATCGGCCCCCAGGGATGGTTTCGACCAACACGTATTGAAAGACGGGACTTCCCAGGAGCTCTGCATGCCCGCTAAACTCCGGAGGAGATGAGGAGTCTCCCTTGAGAAGAGCGGGGTGAGAGGTTATAACCCATCTCCCCACCTCCCCTCGGACATCCCAACTTTCCCTGTGCCCCCCCAACCCCCACCTCACACAGGGGAGAGGTTATAACCCATCCCCCACCTCCCCTCACACACCCCAGCGCTCCCTGTGCCCCCCCAGCCTCCCCTTACACAGGGGAGAGGTTATAACCCATGTGACGGCGCATTGGGGACCCCCGACCCTGCACCCCCGTCGGCAGCAAGATGTGACTCCACCAAACAGTGGAATAGGGAGGGGTTATTGCTGCTCAGAGAGACAACCCAGGTGCCATGTGGACACTGGAGTCAGGGGCAGGCAGCCTCAGACCCCTTGGGGCAGGGCACACGGGCCCCTGAACCCCCAGCACCCGATTTAGTCCCTTCCCTTCATGTTTGCCCAGCCCAGCCGGCCCCTTCCCCAAACCACCGGACACTCCTCCCCCGGTAGCCCCCCCCCTTTGTTTAACCCTTCCCTGGCCCGGGCAGTGCTGCAAGACACCGGCCAGTAGGGGGCACCCACAGCCCACACAGCCACCTCCAGTGACTGCCCAGCAGAGCGCCAGCCACAAGAGTAGACAGCCCCCGCGTGTACAGCCCCACACACTGTGTCACAACCCATCTCCCACCTCCCTCAGACACCCCAGTGTGCCCCTGTGCCCCCAGCCCCACTTTACACAGGAGAGGCTATAACCCACCCCACCTCCCCCTCAGACACCCCAGTAGCCCCCCCTGTGCCCCAGCCCCCTTACACAGTGGAGGTTATAACCCATCCCCACCTCCCCTCAGACACACCCCAGTGCTCCCTGTGCCCCCAGCCCACCTCACACAGGGGAGAGGTTATAACCCATCCCCACCTCCTCAGACACCCCAGTGCTCCTGTGCCCCCAGCCCCCTTACACAGGGGAGAGGTTATAACCCATCCCCACCTCCCCTCACACACCCCAGTGCTTCCCTGTGCCCCCCCAGCCCCCTTACACAGGAGAGGTTATAACCCATCCCCACCTCCCTCACACACCCCAGTGTTCCCTGTGCCCCCCAGCCCCCCTCACACAGGGGAGAGGTTATAACCCATCCCCCACCTCCCCTCACACACCCCAGTGCTCCCTGTGCCCCCCAGCCCCCTCACACAGGGGAGAGGTTATAACCCATCCCCACCTCCTCACACACCCCAGTGTTCCCTGTGCCCCCAGCCCCCTCACACAGGAGAGGTTATAACCCATCCCCACCTCCTCACACACCCAGTGCTCCCTGTGCCCCAGCCCCCCTCACACAGGGAGAGGTTATAACCCATCCCCACCTCCCTCAGACACCCCAGTGCTCCTGTGCCCCCCAGCCCCCTCACACAGGGGAGAGGTTATAACCCATCCCCACCTCCCTCAGACACCCCAGTGTTCCCTGTGCCCCCAGCCCCCTCACACAGGGAGAGGTTATAACCCATCCCCACCTCCTCAGACACCCCAGTGCTCCTGTGCCCCCAGCCCCCCTCACACAGGGAGAGGTTATAACCCATCCCCACCTCCCTCACACACCCCAGTGTTCCCTGTGCCCCCAGCCCCCTCACACAGGGGAGAGGTTATAACCCATCCCCACCTCCCTCACACACCCCAGTGCTTCCTGTGCCCCCCCAGCCCCCTCACACAGGGGAGGTTATAACCCATCCCCCACCTCCCCTCAGACACCCCAGTGCTCCCTGTGCCCCCCCAGCCCCCCCTCACACAGGGGAGAGGTTATGAAACCCATCTCACCAACTCCAAACAGGTTCTCCCAGTCCCAAAGGACCAGCCGCATTCCCAGGTCAATGGATACCCTGGCTCTTGGCCAAAGGGCTCACTGGGGCAGTCCTTTCGTGCCCACAGTGTACGGTGTAGTCGGGGAAGGAAGGAAGGGCTGAGAGCTGAGAGCTGAGAGTAAGGCCGTTGATGAAAGAATCAAGTTGCATCCACCAGTCGCAAGGTTCTTGGCGCCGCTCGTAGCAGCGCTGGAACAAACTCCTGTCTGGATTGCAGCCCCGTGAGGAGGGGTCCTCCGTCCCTGCGGGCTCAGTTCCTAGCGAAGCTGCCTCCGCAGTGCTGAGCCGGCGTGGCGAGCAGATGGAGGAGCCCTGGGCCCCTCGTGTAGCCTGGCCCGTGTGGAGGGAAGCCCGTTGCTCTGGCTGTGCGAACGTGCCTCCCAGCATGGCCTCTGCCCCACGAGCAAGCCCCCGGTCCACGCCTGGCTCACACGCGGGTCTGAAGGTTCACCGCAACGCTCCCCAGCTGTGAACGGCTCCCCGGGAGGGGCACTGTCAGGGAAGTGCTGCGGGCCACTTGACTGCCGCCCTGCCGCAGGAGACTGCCCGGGCCTGCTGCTGCCTCCCAGAAGCAAACACGTGACGTGCCGGGACAGAGCCGCCACGCACAACTCCACGTACAAAAATGCCGCCCAAACAGAATCAGCGAGTCGCAGACACCGCACGTGTCCCACTTTGCACGAGATTCGGTGCACATGTAGAATGGTGGTTGCGCCAGCAATTTGCGTGTTCAGAGCCAAATCCAGTCACGTCTCACCCCCAGTGGGCAATAAATGCCTGCAAGAAAACTTGTCCTCCACTCCTCTTGGGTGCTGTGTGGGGCGGGTCGGGCATGGGTTTGCTCCCACGGGCGCTGCAGAAAGGCCTGACTCCTGTCTGTGACAGGGTGTCCCGTAGGCTTTGAGCAAATACGCTTATGAATGCGACATGCCTGGAGTACGCTTTGTGCGAGTTACTTCACGGGACACCGTTCCCGTGTTTGTGGTTAGAAATACAGCGTCCAAACCCGGGTTACTAATGCAGCCTTGCTAAGTGAGGGCCACGCAGGGAACTTAATGGCCCAGTACTCAACACAATGAGTTGGGAATAGACTTGGATTTCCTGTCAGCCTGAGAGGAGGGGCCATGGTGGCTCCTCCCAAGACACATGGCCATGTCGCCCGATGCTGGGACCCATCTTGGATGCTGTACTTTTCCACTCAACGTGAGAGCGAAGTTTAGACTGAACACAAAGGATTCCCGCCCTGTGCAAAACCTGTTTCAGGGTGGGGAGTGAGGGAATCCTGCTCCTCGGTCTCTCGGGCTACCCCACCCAGGATGATCGCTGGAATCAGCTAAGACTGAATGGGGGAGAGGGAAAGAGGCTGAGTCCATACTGGGAGGCTTTCTAGTCAGTGAAAGAAGCTTATTAGAACAACTCTGTGAGCGAGATATTCCACATCACCAGCTTCTTACTGTACAGCCGCTCCCCGACTTATGGCCACCTCCACTTACGACCATCCGCACTTATGACCAAAGCGGTCGTAAATGCGGATCCGAGTTACGAACGGCGATCCACGCTTATGAACAGTGCGGTCGCCATGTAACTCTATGGGATCCGAGTTACGAACAGTTCGAGTTACGGACCAAGTGATGGTCCGTAACTCGTTCGTAACTCGGAGAGCAGCTGTATTAAGCATCGATTGTGTGCTCTGTTTGATTTTGTACAGTAACCTGCATTGTGCTCTGAGTTCTCTCTTGTGACCACGCACGGCCTGCCTTGTACACGTCATAGCATTACTTTGGTTCATTAATAAGCCGAGTGTAAGTGACTGTAATTGGGGGAGGGAGGGGCAAGGATTCTGCGCTTGGCTCTCTGTGCCCCGGGAAAGAGGGCCAACGTGAGTTCACTTTGTATAAGGCTTCATGCAGAGTAAGGCGGATTTAGCTGGGGTTCGGGTTAGATCCCTGCAAATCCATGGATATCCACGTTAGAGCCGCAGCCCATTTTTACCAATGCAGATGCAGATACAAATTTTGTATCTACAACCCAGCAAATCCATGGATGTCCACGTTAGATCTGTGGATCTCCGTGGCTCATTTTCACAGATGCAGATACAAAATCTACAACCCGGCAAATCCATGGATGTCCATGTTAGATCTGTGGATCTCCGTGGCTCATTTTCACGGATGCAGATGCAAATTTTGTATGCACACACGCACACTCACACACACACACACTCACGCACACTCACACATGCACACTCACACATGCACACACACACACACACGCACACTCACATGCACACACACAGACACACATGCACTCACACTCACACGCACGCACACACACGCTCACGCACACTCACACGCACGCACGCACAAGCTCACGCACACTAAAATGCACACACACAAACACATAAGCACTCACACACACACATGCTCACACACTCACACACAAACACACGCACACACGGGAGGCAGAGTTGTCGGGGCGGGAGGCTTTGAACTGCAAACACAGCAAAGGGCTCCGAGCTCCTGGCCCCCGGCGGCCCCCCGGCATTGCTGCGGCTCTTTAAAGGCTCGCGGCGCCGGCCCCTGCTGGGCAGCGTTGCGACCGGGAGCCATTTCGATAGGACCCTGCGGCTGAGCCGGCGCCTGGAAACTCAGTAGCACGGGCAGCAGGATAGAGACAGAAAGTGGCCGGCCCCGGCCCCTGGGCCGCACCTCGCCCGGCCCTGCTCTGCAGCCCTGTCCTGGGGCCACGGCTTCGGGACCAGCTGGGAAACCTGCCTCACGTCGTGGCCCATCCCGAACCGGTCCCCTCGGAATCGGGCCGCTGGGAAGGCCGTCCCGGCCGCCGCCTCCCGGGGAAGGGGAGACCCTACAAGCCTGGGGGAGGTCGGCAGCTTCCTGTCCGGCAAGGGCCCAGGTGGCCAAAGTCGGCGGGATTCTCCTTTCTTTAGGGGTTCGCTAGCAGGCCCCTCCCCTCCCCGCTGCTTAGCCGCCAGGCCCCTCCCCTCCCCGCTGCTTAGCCGCCAGGCTCCTCCCCTCCCCCCTGCTTAGCCGCCAGGCCCTCCCCTCCCGCTTAGCCGCCGCCAGGCCTCCCCTCCCGGCTGCTTAGCCGCCAGGCTCCTCCTCCCCGCTGCTTAGCCACCAGGCCCCTCCCCTCCCCGCTGCTTAGCTGCCAGGCCCCTCCTCCCCGCTGCTTAGCCGCCAGGCTCCTCCTCCCGCTGCTTAGCCACCAGGCCCCTCCTCCCGCTGCTAGCCGCCAGGCCCTCCCCTCCCGCTGCTTAGCCGCCAGGCTCCTCCCCTCCCGCTGCTTAGCCTCCAGGCTTCTCCCCTCCCCACTGCTTAGCCGCCAGGCCTCCCCTCCCTGCTTAGCCGCCAGGCCCTCCCCTCCGCTGCTAGCCGCCAGGCTCCTCCCTCCCGCTGCTTAGCCGCCAGGCCCTCCTCCCGCTGCTTAGCCGCCAGGCTCCTCCCCTCCCGCTGCTTAGCCGCCAGGCTCCTCCCTCCCCTGCTTAGCCGCCAGGCCTCCTCCTCCCGCTGCTTAGCCGCCAGGCCTCCCCTCCCCGCTGCTTAGCCGCCAGGCCCTCCCCTCCCGCTGCTTAGCCGCCAGGCCCTCCCCTCCCGCTGCTTAGCCGCCAGGCTCCTCCCCTCCCGGCTGCTAGCCACCAGGCCCCTCCTCCCGCTGCCAGCTGCCAGGCCCCTCCTCCCCGCTGCTTAGCCGCCAGGCTCCTCCCTCCCCTGCTTAGCCACTAGGCCCTCTCCTCCCGCTGTAGCCGCCAGGGCCTCCCCTCCCGGCTGTAGCCGCCAGGCTCCTCCCCTCCCGCTGCTTAGCCGCCAGGCTCCTCCCCTCCCGCTGTAGCCGCCAGGCCTCCCCTCCCGCTGCTTAGCCGCCAGGCCCTCCTCCCCGCTGCTTAGCCGCCAGGCTCCTCCTCCTCCGCTGCTTAGCCTCCAGGCTTCTCCCTCCCCACTGCTTAGCCGCCAGGCTCCTCCCCTCCCGCTGCTTAGCCGCTGGCCCTCCCCTCCCGCTGTAGCCGCGGAACCCTCCCCTCCCCGCTGCTTAGCCTCCAGGCTCCTCCTCCCCACTGCTTAGCCGCCAGGCTCCTCCCTCCCGCTGCTTAGCCGCTAGGCCCCTCCCCTCCCCGCTGCTTAGCCGCCGGAACCCTCCCCTCCCCGCTGCTTAGCCTCCAGGCTCCTCCCCTCCTCGCTGCTTAGCCGCTAGGCCCCTCCCTTCCCCGCTGCTTAGCCTCCAGGCTCCTCCCCTCCCCGCTCCTTAGCCGCCAGGCTCCTCCCCTCCCCGCTGCTTAGCTGCCAGGCCCCGGCCCACGGATCAGCTCTGCCTGCCGCAGCTCGCGTTGCTGGCTGGAACCCAGGGACGGTGATGGGGCAGGACTGGCGGGGTAGCCCTATTCCGGGGCGCGAGGCCTGGCGAGCCCCTTTCAGCAGAATGGGGGCGAGGGGGGGCCTGCAGCTGTTGCTCCCGGCACAGGGGCAAACTGGGAGGAGGGGGTACGAGGGGAAAGGGCAAAGCCCCTGGAGCCGCTGGGCGCTATCCCGGTACCCGTCGGACTGTGTGCACCGCCGGGCGTGGGGCTTGCTGCTCTCCGGGTGAGAAGGCCCCGGGCGGCGGGAGGGGGAGGGGCCCGGGGGTGGGTGTCTCTTGGGACCAGGGCTGTTGAAGGGGGTGATGCTCCACTCTGAACTCCGGCCTCGCGCCTCCCCCTGGGCCGGGGCACCGCGACGGCCGTCCAGCGCACTCCCCTGAGCGCCGGGTCCTTTGGCCCCTCCGGGGCTCTTGACCCTGGGTTCACACCCACAGCCACCCATGCAAAGCGCAAGGGGCCACGTCAGGGCCGTCCCGCCGCGGGGACAACAGGGGAGGAGAATCCGGGCGCCCAGGCCTGTGCTGGGCTAGAACCTGAGTCCCTCACTCCTTGTGTCTTACCCGCCGGGCCACGCCCCCCTTCCGCCCCATTGCCCCCCTCGCACCCAGCTCACCAGGCCCCCCCACCCAGCGGCTCGCGGACACAGCGACAGGACACGGGGCGGCGGCGGGAGGCAGGTTTTATTGATGGTCTCCGCCCGCGCCGGGCCGCTCTACTCTGTGTCCTCAGGCGGGTGCGTCTCAGTGTGCGTGAGAGCCATCATGTTGGCCATGATGATAGAGAACTCGTGGAAGGCGATGCAGCCGTTCTCGTCTCCGTCAATCCCCGTGAAGAGCTTGTGGATGTATACCTCGTCGGACGTGTCAGGCTGCCCAGGGCGCAGGAGAAGGAAGAATCCTTTGGTCACACGGTGCTCGCGGCTCGCCCCCCCGACGGAGCCAACGCACCCTCCTTGCACGTCTAACGGCAAAACCCCACCTGCCCCGCCCGGCTCCGGGGAGAGAGTCCCAGCTCAGGGGCAGCTGGACGCCCGGCTCCCTGACGCCCGGCTCCCAGACGCCCGGCTCCCAGCGCCTTTCCCGGGAGTCCCTGACTCCCCGTGCCGGCAGCCAGAATGTGAAGCTGAGACGGATTCGAGAACCCACCATGTGGCCCCGGAAATCCCCAGGAGGTGGGAGGCTCCGTGAGCCGGGCTGGGCCCTGCGAGCTGGGCCTGCCTCGTGTGGCGGCGTTTGCCTGCGCCAGGCAGCACCAAGGGCAGCGCTGCGGGGCCCGGGCGGCGTTTCACCGACAGGGTCTCTGTTTTGGCGCCATGCGGCGAGCGTTGGGTTCAGGCAGCATCGCCCTGCGCCCTGGTGCTCCCGTTCAGGGTCACCGCGCGGCCTCGTGGGCTCCCCGGGCTAACCCCGCGGCTGCACTCGAGGTGGGCGCCCGGTGTGCGGCAGACAGGCCTGCAGGGGGAAATGCCCCCGACAGGGCGAGCGAAGGGAGAGGAGAGGCCAGACCCTGGGGGTGGCCAGGGCGCCCCCGTTCCGCCCCGGCGGCTCGGCTCACCGGACACGTGGCGCTCACAAACGAGCTGCAGTTCTCCTTCATCAGCTGCTCAAACTCGTCCTTGGCCAGGCAGTCGCCCTCAGAGGCGTAGCTGTGGAACGTCTGGACAATGGTGCTCAAGGCTTTCTCCAGATCGCTCGCCATGGCGCTGGGTGTCTGGGGAGCCGGAGACAGGAGGGGCGCTGTGTCGCGTCACTGGATTTTAAGGGAGAAGCCAGGTCACTGCTGCGCCCGCGGGGGGCGGCGTGTTTGCCCCAAAGTCTGTACGAAGGGGGCCATGTGAGGTGTCAAATGAAAGCTCATGTTCTTCTGGTTCTGTGTGGGCTACTCCTGTACTGGTGTGATATCTGTATGGGGAGTTATGAATATGGACTCTGTGCTTATGCTGAGACAGAGCAATGGGCCAGGAATGTCCAGTCAGTGACTGTGCTAAGTAGTAAAGCTCCAGGGACCGCCAGGAGGGATATAAAACGCCATGAGGTGACTCCATCTGGTCTGCAATTCTGCTCCTGATCCCAGATGCAGCCTTGCGAGGGACAGAGCCGGAGAGGATCGCCGACCCCTCCCGACATAGGACGTGCACCAGAGACTCCTAAGCCGGCAGTTTGTAACAGCTCTGCTGAGAGCCTATATCGAGAACTGGGTGATTGGTGCATGTAACATTCTCCTTAACAACCTCACTCTCCTCCTTTTCTTTCTTTTAGTAATAAACCTTTCGATTTTAGATTCTAAAGGATTGGCCCCGCGCGCTCTTGTGGGTAAGATCCAGAGTGTACATTGCCCAGGATCTGTGGCTGGTTCTTTGGGACCGGAAGGACCCGTTCGGGTAGGAGAGATCGGGTTCTAGAACCCCTCACCTGTGTGTAGACCCGGGGCTGACTGTGGCACAGGGAGAGCAGAGGTGTCTGAGTGGTTTTGCTCGGCGTGACTGGTTACAGATCTGTTTGGGAAGGTCACTAGTCTGGGGCTGTAAGGAGCCCTGAGTGTGAGCAATTCGCCCTGAGCGGTGCCCAGCCCGTCACACGCTGGCTAAGGAAGGGTCCGACCACCGAGCCGGTGAATGACCGCAGCCTCCTGCCTCCGGCAGCCCTGCCCGGCGCTCACCCAGCCTGCAGAATGTCCCTAGCACGGCCCCCCGGGCCGGAGTCCCAAGGGCCCGCTGAGCTCAGACAGGGATGCCCTGTGTGCGGTGCACAGATCTAGGGACAGCCCCGGCTCTAGGAGGGGCGAGGCAGAGGGAGGGCTCTTGAGCGTTGGTCCCATTCGACAGGCGGGGCCCTGAGCCACGGAGGGGGTCTGCTCGCTCAGGGGGAATATTCAGCACAGATGGGGGTGCATTAAGCCCAGTTAAAATCCGTGATAGCCCAGCAGCGATAGCCCGTCACCCAGCTTTGGCTGTTCCCCGGTTCCCTTTCCCGGGAGCGGAGCCTCTGCCCTCCAGCCCAAGGCAGCGCGTGCCCCCCTCTCCGCGGGCCCCGGGGACCGCCCTGCGCTTGAGCAGCGTTTCCCGCCTCGCTGCCGGGGAGTTGCTGCTTCGTGAGCTCCCCCAGGCCCCCAGCCACCGCGCCTGTGCACGCCGGCAGCAGGCTCCGGACGGCCCGGCCGTGGCTCCCAGCAACGCGGCCACAGACTCACCTGTGTTGCTGGGAGCTGCCGGAGACGAGCCGTCGAGGGGTGAATACAGCCCAGGGCGCGGCCCCTTTTATAGGCGCCTGGCGCTGAGCCTAGTGCAGGCAGGAGAACGCCCCTGCCTGCCCGGTTCTTGTTTTCCCGCCCTCGTCAGATCCCGGAGCCTTGCGCAAGGCCCCGCGCCCCGCACGCCTAGGAGAGGCCTCTGCGGTGGGATAGCTCAGTTGTTTGAGCACTGGCCTGCTAAACCCAGGGGTGTGAGTTCAATGCTTGAGGGGGCCAGTTGGGGATCTGGGACAAATCTGTCCAGGATGGTGCTTGGCCTTGCTGGGAGGGCAGGGGGCTGGACTCCGTGACCCTTAAGATACCTCCATATAACAAATCTGCACAGAGCATGAGGCTGGCAGTGGCTGGGGCAGTCACCTTGTGGCACCGTGAGGCCGGGGTTACGGCAGTCCTGCACCTGGGGCTTGTGCCCTGGTTCAGCTGGCACATGATGGGAGCTCAGAGCCAGGCCCCACAGCTCAGCAGGCTCACTGAAAACCCTCCCCTGAGGCTGTCTGGGGGGCAGAGCCCTTGCCAATGGGGGGGATGGGGTTCCAGGCTGGGAGGGGACTCCCACCTGGCAGCTCCAGCTCTCCCAAGGAGCTGTTTGCGGAGGAGCAGTGCCTGCATGAGGGGTGGGGACCTCGGGGGGCCCCATCTGGCACCTGATTTGTCTGGATGAGGCTCAGGGCTTCTGTGCCAGCGTTGGGGAACCCACGTTGGTGCTCCAGCTCCCCCCTGCAGGGGCTGGAGCACACAAACCCCACTGGTGCAGGAGGGGACTGGAGGGAGGGTCAGGCTGCTCCTCAGGGGCCTCGTCACAGAGAGTTGTTTTGGGTTTTTTGCCTCTCACTTCTCTGCGGCCCCGCCCCCCCGGCCGATTTCTCTGCAGCCAGGGGTCCCTGGCCCAGAAAGGTCCCCCGCCCTGGTCTCCACCCTTGGAATCAGCTGGAGGCTTATTAAATGGGTGGTGCCTTTAGCAGGATCTCAAGAGGAGGGAAACTGAGTCACTGTCAGCAGCTGGCTCATGGGCTTGGCCGTGTTCAGATCACTGATAGCGCACAAGGTGCTGCCCACGCTGCATGCTCCAAGTCCCTGTCACTTCCTGGGGCCGGCCCGTCGCCCTGTGCCCGGGCGGACACTGCGTTGGTGCAACCGCTCTGCACCGCAGGGCGCCGAGTCGGCCCCGGGCCTCATGCGCAGCAGCCCCTGCCAGCCCCTCGCTGCCTCCGGCCAGGGCCCGTTGCTGGAACCGGCTCCACGCGCTTGCTGGGAGCGAGGCCGCAAACACGAGGTCGCCGGCCCGGCCCTTGCCAAAGCCCCGCCCCGTCTGCGGGCGCCTTGTCCACGGGACCATCGCAGGCAGGGTCCATCGCTGGGCATGTCCCTCTCCGGCCTCGGCCTCTCGACGCCCGGCGGGGAGCCCCCACCCTGGGGCGACGCCGCTTCTGTTGGGATCATGTGTCCCCGCTGCCCCCGCATCCTCCCTTCCCGCGCAGCCGTGCAGTGACCGCACCCCTCCCCGTGGGACGCCCGGCCCCATGGGGGGAGAACCCCTGCGCGCAGTGTGGGCACCTGACGGCGCGACTCGGGGGCAGCCGGCCGGGGGGGCGAGCGGGCGGCAGGGCGCAGGCCACAAGGGAAACTCCCTCTTTTTCCTCCCGGGGCAACTCTGCGGAGCCGGGACGTCTCTGCCTGCCGCTCTGTGAGCCGTAGGGTCTCCATGGGGAGGGGCACAGCATAAACACGCGCACACACAGCCACTCATAAACACACTCACAAACACTGACACATACACACTGACACACAGTCTCACACACACACATTAGGTTGGACATTAGGACACACTTCCTGCCTGTCAGGAATAAATTGCTTCGGGGGGGGTTGTGAAATCGCCAGCCGTGGCGACATTTACGGGCAGGTTGGGCAGACCCTAGCTACACACAGCCACTCAGACCGACACACACACACACACACACACACACACACACACACACACACACTTCTCTTTGCTCACCAGGGACAGGGGGTGCCTGAGCAACCGGCCTCTCGCCTGCTGCTTCTGCTGGGGCTGGCGACGCGCCTGGCCAAAGCGGGAGGGGAAGGGGGGGGTACGTGGGGTCACGGTTCTCCCCAGGTCTCTGCCAGGGTCACAGCAGAAGGTGCCAGCAGCTGCCTGCCGGCCTGGGGGGGGGGCGGGGGGAGCAAGGGGGCATTCAGGGCATGCACAGGCTGGCGATGGCTCCCCTGCCCTGCCCCAGAGCCGGCTTGGGCAGGGTTTGGCACACGCAGGGCTCTGCTCCCCCCGCCGCGGCCCGGGCCTGGAAGCCAGGGGCTTTCCCGGGTAGTGGGGGAGGGAAGGGGCCAGGCAGTGGGGGAGGGGGTGCGGTGCCCTGGGGTTTGTTCCCGCACAGCGCTGGGGGCAGGACGCGCCCTGCCGGGGGGGCAGTGCTGGGGGGCACAGGGGCGCAGCAGGGAGGGGAGGGCGAGAGGGGGCAGGGCGCAGGTCTGGGCAGCAGGGGGCGATGTCGGCAGGCCGGGGAGCTCGGGTCCCCCTGGAAGTTTGGACCCTGAAATTCAAACTTGGCCCCTGCTGAGAGCGCCCGCCCCGGCCGGCACGGCCCCCGGCAGGGGGTGGCTCCAGGCACAGGGAGGCCGGAGATAACAGCAGGCGTGTGGCCCAGTTCATGGCACACGAGGCCGGGCTCTGGCAGACAGGGCACGCGGGGACGGGCTCGCTGGGAGCGGCGAAGGCCAGTGCGTGTGGCAGGCACCAGGCCGTGGCGGGTTACACGTGGGCACCGGGCCACGCTGTGGTGCTCGGGGGCGCTCTGTGCGCAGCGCGGGGGTCACGGCTCACCGGTCCGGCCCACACTTGGCCCCTCGGCTCCTGGGCGGACCCCCCCCCCAGTGCGGCAGCCCCTTCTCGGGGAGCCCCTCCAGCCCAGTGGCAGCGAGACGGCCCCTTCCCGGGGAGCCCCTCCAGTGCGGAGCCCCTCTCTGGGGGGGCCCCTCTCCCCTGGGGGGGTCTGCCCCGCCGCCTGTGGGACGGCGCCTCTCAGGGCCTGCAGCCGCCTGCCTCTGCTGTGAGCCCCTTCGGGGGGGCCCCTCCCTCTGGCCCCCGGGGCCTCCCCTCCCCGAAGGAATGGGGCCCCCCTGTTCCCCAGCCCAGAGCGACTCCAGCCAGCACAGAACAGGGGGGCTTATTGAGCTCTGAGGGCAGCAATGGATCCCTCAGGCCAGTCGGCCTGGCCCCCAGCCCCACGTCAGTCTCCCTGCAGCCGGCTGAGTCCTGCCTGCTCCGCTCTGTCCCCCCAAAATAGCCCCCGTCTCCCAGCAGAGCCCCAATACCCCCAGCAACAGCCCCTCCCCCGCCAGTGTCTCCTCCCCAGGTAAGAGGGCCGCCTGGGCCCCTCTTCTCCGCCCCCCCTCCAATGTTCTCCCCTCGCTGGGACCAGCTGGGCCGGTTGCCGGGGTCCCCACTGCCCCCCCTTGTCTGGCGTCTGGCCAGAACCGGCCGTGTCCTCTGAGCAGGGCCGGGGGCACCAGGGCACCAGACACCAGGCTCCAATTCCGGGCTGTTCCCTGCAACAACAAACTCCCCCCCCTTGTCACATTGAACCAGTACCCCTGTATGTAACCACCCCCCCAAACCCTCCAAACTCCCCATTTCCTCACAGGAGGCATGGGGGGGTGACATCAGTGGATTCGGCATGCTGAGTACAAGCCAAGCACCACATCGGGGGGAGGGGCACTGCCCCGTCCCCCCCTTCCTCACGCATGCACCCCGTTTTTCCAGGACTACCAGGGCACTGGGAAACTCCTTTTTTGGCAGAGAACTGAGCCATGAGCCGCCAGGGGCACGGCCAATTCAGGAACCGTTAGATCCACCCAGCTCGAGCGCTAACATGCTCTGACTTCTCGTGGCAAGTCACCAAAGGGACCTGGCCAGGGTTAACGTTTTCACGTGTTTTCCTCCTTTGCGATTAACTCTGGGGAGAGACAGGCCCTGTCCAGACTCCTGGGCGCTCTCTCTGCTCTGGCAGGGGAGCAGGGTCTAGGGGGTTACAGCTGGGGGCAGATACATCTGGCTTATAACTCAGAACATAAGAATGGCCAAGTTGGGTCAGAGCAAAGGTCCATCCAGGTCAGTGTCCTGTCTGCCCGCAGTGGCCAGTGCCTGGTGTCATAGTTTGGGCCTTCACACCATCCCCTGGCAAAGAGTTCCACAGGTTAACGGTGAGGTTAGTTTTTAATTTTAAATCTGCTGCCTATACATTGCATTGGATGAGCTTGTGTAAGGTGAAGGAGTAAACAGCCTGTCCTTATTCAATTTCCCCCACTAATCATGATTACATAGATCTCAAACATACCCCCCCCCCCGTAACAGTCTCAGAGAGGGCTAGTCGGTAACGTTAAAAAGCCACACGGGGTCCTGTCGCACCTTCCAGCCTAACGAACGTATCTCGATAGTAGCAGGAGCTTTCGTGGGCAAACGCCACGTCCTCAGCTGAGCAGAGAGCTCCCCCTTTGGCACCTGATCCTCGCTGACAATCCCAGTTTCTCTAATCGCCCCTCACTCGGCAGCCGTTCCCAACCCCCATCCCGTGCGTTGCCCTTTTCGGACCCGTGCCCAGTGCCAAGCGAGCGGGTGAGCGGCGGCGGGAGACGGGTTTGTCTAGCGCCAATAGGCCCGTTTCTGTCTCATTCCGCCTGCTTCCCAAAAGCCTCTTCACTCTTCTGGCGGCTGCTGCACATGGGTTCTCAGGGAGCTGGCCTCCAGGACTCCAAGGCCTAGCTCCCTTATGGAGCGGGTCCCCCCAATTTAGACCCCTTGTCCCGGCCCCCCAGGCTTTCTGTAAATTGGCTCATGAATATGCATATGGAGAACGCGAAGGCGCTCTAGGCAAATGCACCCTGGGCCCCCGTTTCAAAGCCGGGCGCTGCGGCGGGGGCGGGTTCTGTGTCTGCGCGCACCGCTCGGGGGGGTGGAGCTGGGGCGCTCGCCGCGGGCGCGGTTTGGAACGGGCCACGTGCTACCGAGGCCGGCAGGAGACCCGGGGACATGGGGGCCGGTGCTCAGGGAAAAGGCTGGTTCTTCCCGGGAGCCCAGACGATGGCTGGGCCTGCGCCCATACCCGGTACCTGGTGCGGGGACCCGGCTGGATCCGGCGCTTTTCCACTCCGGGGGGGGTGTTTGAGCCGGGCACAAGGAAGCCCTGGCTTGGGCAAAGGGCAACAAAGGTGGGAAACCAAACAACAGAGCCCAGGAGACCCCCGGGGCTGCGATGCCGGCTGGGAACCTCTCCCACTGCCGGGGGGGGAGCTGGAGGCCGCCTGGCTCGTGACAGCGATGATTAGAGCAATCGGCGCGGGAGGAGGCTCTCAGGCGTGGGGACGAGCTGGCGCCTGCTGTTTACTTTGGCTCAGTAACTCCCTTCGCTGTCTTCACCTGCAGCCACTTCATGCCCGTTCTCCGCACTCAGCACAAACCCTTTTCTCCTCGCCGGCCCGGTGGGAATCACTGGTCCCTGGGGGCCGCCACCGCTGGGCCGCTCTCTCCCAGGGAGGGGGGTGTGACGACGCGTTGGGGTCCCCTGACTCCTGCACCCCCGTAATGGCACGAACAGACTCCACCAGCCCGTAGAATGGAGGGAGTTTATTCCTTCTCCAGGATACAGCACAGCACAGCACAGCACCGATGTAATCTGGTTACAGGGCAGGTCTAGGATGCCTCAGCCCCCCTTGAGATGGGGGAGACTGGGCCCCTAAATCCCAGCCCCTGGCTTAGGCTGGTTCCTCCATGATCCCAGACAGAAACTAAACTCTCTTCCAGCCCTGCCCCCCAGCCCGGGCAGCATTCCCCCTTCCTTTGTCTCTCTCCCTTGGGGGTAGCTGGTAAGACAGGTTGAGAGACCCTCTTAGCATAATGACTCATCCTTCTGGGCTGTGGTACCGATGGCAGCCATTGGGGATTACCACAGAGCCAGCATAGGAACTAGCCAGATACCCCCACTACGTCACAGGGGGCGAAACGCTTTCCGAGGGAGACGGGTTTATCAGGGGTTGGTCCCTCGGGGGCTGCGCTCCTGGGCGCTGTCAATGGCCCCGGAGCTGAGCCCCCCGGAGCTGGGCTGGTCCAGTCTGTGTTGCTCTGCTGAGCGGGGGAACCCCAGCCCTGTGCCTTGGCTGGGGGAGACCAGACTCCGGCCCAGCAGGATGGTGCCGGGGGGGGAACCCAGCTGGCAGGAACGTGGGTGTCAGGGGCTTGACCAGCGCATGGGGGGACAGTCCCAAGAGGGAGCCTGCGCTCGAACCCGTCCACCATCACGTTAAGGAATCGGTGGGATCGTATCCTCCCGTGTCCGTCACTTGGCCTCTACCAGCCCTGAATTCCCTCCACCCTCGTGTTCCCCAGTCTCCCCGGTCTGGGAGTTTTGGCCTCCTGGAGTCCCCAATGGTTCCATGGTCCTGAGACCCCCCCGGGCGCCTCGTCGCCTGCGCCGCACGTCACAATCCTGAACAACTTTGTATCAGCCGCAAACGTGACCCCCTCACCGTGCGCCCCTTTCCCAGAGCTTTCGGGAATAAGCTGAACCCCTCCGGGATCCGACCCCCCCGGAGCACGTCCCTGGCTAGCCCTGGCCCCTCGCACTGTTTGGTCCTCCCCGTGTGTCCTGTTTGCCAGGGCCGGGCTGGGCCTTGTGTACAGGAGCATCCGCCCACCCGTCAATTAGCTGGGCCACACGCCTGTTGTTATCTCAGGTTCCAGGAACGGGCACCTGGCCGGAGCAGGCAGGGGTTCCTCCCTGCCACCTCCCACTCAGAGTCCTTCCTGGAGCATCTCCCGGTGCGTCCCGGTGCGCTCTCGGGTGATCTGAACACGGCCAAACCCATGAGCCAGTTGCTGACAGTGACTCAGTTTCCCTCCTCTTGAGATCCTGCTAAAGGCATCACCCATTTAATAAGCCTCCCGCTGATTTCAAGGGTGGAGACCAGGGCGCGGGACATTTTCTGGGCCAGGGACCCCTGACCCCCACAGAAATCAGCCGGGGGCCGCACGCAAGTGAGAAGCAGAAAACAAACTAAAGAAAAACGAAACCCCCAATAAAAACCAAACCCCTACAGACCTGGCGCCGACGGAGGAGACAGACTCTCCCCACGTTCCCCTCCCAGCCCAGAGCCTGGGGGCCCAGGCGAGTAGATCATGTGTGCTCCAGGCCCGCAGTGGGGCAGCGGGGGGTCGGGGAGGCTGGAGTGTCAGCGTGAGCTCCCCAATCCTGGGGAAGGGCCTGTGCCTCAGGGGCTGCATCCGTCTCCTGGGCCTCAGGTGCCGCACCTCTGGGAGAACGAGGTGGCTCCATCGATGGCCATGGGCCCTAGAGCCGCCCCGCCCGGATCTAATCAGCTTCGTTCCCCTGAAACCGGCGGGCGCCTCGGGCCCAGGGAGGCTGCGGATCCGGCAGCCGCCTGCTCCAGCTGGGCTGAGACCCACGTCCCTGAGCAAACCTGCTCCGTGCCCGGCCGCCCGGCCGTCTCCTCGCCCCTGCCAGCCGAGCAAGACTGGCCAGGAGGGCTGCCCCAGCCTGGCTGTTTCCCTGCTCCTCTGCCCTCCCCCCGAATGCCTCCCAGCCCCCTCCCCCCTTTCGCCCCTCGTCTTCCCATGGGGCGCAGGAGGGCCCAGACCAGACCCCAGGGGTTCAGGTGAAACGTCTCTTGTCCGCCAGGAACCTTCTTGTCTGACCAGCCCCCGGCAGGCTGGGGCGGGGGCCGGGGGCAAAGGGGCGGTTGCCCCAGGGCCTGGAGATTTAAAGGGCCCAGAGCTCCCGGCAGGGGGGTCACCCGGGTACCTCAAGAACAGAGGACAGTGGCCTGTAGTGCACAGGGCCCTGGGCAGAGGTGGGGGGGAATGGGAGCCATTTGGGGGGGGCTGCAGCTGCACAGGCCGGGTCCCTGCTGCTTTTCGTCCTCTGGCTCTTGGGGAGCTGGGAATATTCCCAGCCGGCTGCTTCCTCCTCCCCTCCCCTGGCCGCCGGGCGCGAGGGGGGCTGAGCTGACACTGTCCCGCTCCGGAGAGCCAGGGCAAGAGGAAGACGACCTGCTGCATGCAGCTGCCCCCCTCCCCACTCCAACGAAAGGTCACTGGGGGGGCTAAGGGCTGGAGCACCCCGGACAGGGGGTCGCACCCCCCACCAACCCGTCCCCTGCCTGGCTCCCTGCTGCACTGCAAAGCGGCCGGGGACCCCGGCCCGGCTGGGAGGAGCTACACCGAGTGCCCCGGTGGCCAGATTCCTCTGGCCGAGTGTTGCACCTGGCGCCCGGCTCCCTGTCTCCACCGGTGCCCACAGAATAGCCTAGACCATCCCAGCGCCCGGCTCCCTGTCTCCGCTGGTGCCCACGGAATAGCCTAGACCATCCCAGCGCCCGGCTCCCTGTCTCCGCTGGTGCCCACGGAATAGCCTAGACCATCCCAGCGCCCGGCTCCCTGTCTCCGCTGGTGCCCACGGAATAGCCTAGACCATCCCAGCGCCCGGCTCCATGTCTCTGCCGGTGCCCATGGAATAGCGGAGGCCGTCCCAGTGCCCGGCTCCATGTCTCTGCCGGTGCCCACGGAATGGCGGAGGCCGTCCCGGTGCCCGGCTCCCTGTCTCCGCTGGTGCCCACGGAATAGCCTAGACCATCCCAGCGCCCGGCTCCATGTCTCTGCCGGTGCCCACGGAATAGCGGAGGCCGTCCCGGCGCCCGGCTCCCTGTCTCCACCAGTGTCCACGGAATAGCCTAGACCGTCCCGGCGCCCGGCTCCCTGTCTCCGCCGGTGTCCACGGAATAGCGGAGGCCATCCCAGCGCCCGGACGCTCTGGCAGAGGGAGACGGGCAAGAATCCGGAGTGTCCTCTAGAAAAGGGCTCGACTGGCCCCCTGACTCCCAGCCAGCAGCACTGGTACCGCAGCCACCGCCGCTGGGGCCTGTCCCCTTTACATCGCTTCTGGAGCCTTACCCGGACCCCACACTCTCCCCCCCCCCCCGCCTCAGGCCCTGCCCCTTCCAGGGACTACAGACGCGTCGTCCCCCCACATTGGCGAGGGCCCTGCCCCCCGGACACAGCCTTGGGGAAGGTTGTTCAGTGACCCCAGCACCCCACACAGCGCCCGCGGGAGCGTTTGCAGTGACCCCGCTGAGCAGTGGGGCCCGGCTCAGAGCTCCCATCATGCTCTGAGTGAACCAGGCAACGAGCCCCAGGCGCAGGACTGCGGTGACCCCGGCCCCGCGGTGCCCCTTGCCGGCTGGTGGCCCCTGCCAGCCCCATGCTCTGCCCGGATTCCAGAGGCCTCTCCTAGGCGTGCCGGGCGCGGGGCCTTGCACAAGGCCCGGATCTGACGAGGGCGGGAAACAAGAACCGGGCAGGCAGGGGCGTTCTCCTGCCTGCGCAAGACTCGCGCCAGGCGCCTATAAAAGCGGCTGTTCCCTGGGCTGTATTCACCCCTCGACGGCTCGTCTCCGGCAGCTCCCAGCGACACAGGTGAGTCTGTGGCCGCGCTGCTGGGAGCTACAGCCGGGCCATCCAGAGCCTGCTGCCGGCGTGCAGAGGCGCGGTGGCTGGGGGCCTGGGGGAGCTCACGAAGCAGCAACTCCCCGGCAGCGAGGCGGGAAACGCTGCTCAAGCGCAGGGCGGTCCCCGGGGCCCGCGGAGAGGGGGGCACGCGCTGCCTTGGGCTGGAGGGCAGAGGCTCCGCTCCCGGGAAAGGGAACCGGGGAACAGCCCACGGCCAAGGCTGCCGGGCTAACGCTGAGGGTTTCATCTGCTCCATGAGCGAGCAGACCCCTCCGTGGCTCAGGGCCCCGCCTGTCGAATGGGACCAACGCTCAAGAGCCCTCCTCTGCCTCCCCCTCCTAGAGCCGGGGCTGTCCTAGATCTGTGCACCGCACGCAGGGCATCCTGTCTGAGCTCGGCAGGCCCTTGGGACACCGGCCCGGGGGCCGTGCTAGGGACATGCCGCAGGCCCCGGCCAGGGCCGCCGGGGGCTGGAGGCTGCCGTCATTCGCCGGCTCGGTGTCCGGCCCCTTCCTGATCCAGCGCCCCTCCTGTCTCCAGCTCCCCAGACACCCAGCACCATGACGAGCGCTCTGGAAAGTGCCATGAGCACCATTGTCCAGGTGTTCCACGACTACGTCGCTGAGGGCGACTGCCTGGAGTCTGACGGGTTTCACCAGCTGATGAAGGAGAATTGCAGCACGTTTGTGAGCAGCACGTGCCCGGTGAGCAGAACTGCCGGGGCTGGGGGGGCAGGGATTGGGGGCGCCCTGGCCACCCCCCGGGTCTGGCCCCTCCTCTCCCTTCTCCGGGGGCATGGAGGAGGCCTCAGGGGAGCCCGCCAGGCCGCGCGGTGACCCTGAACGGGCGCGCCAGGGCGCAGGGCGATGCTGCTTGAACCCAACGCTCGCCGCGCGGCGCCAAATCACGGGCTCGTCGGGGAAACGCCGCCCGGGCTCCGCGGCGCTGCCCTTGGCGCTCCCTGGCGCAGGCAGGCCCAGCTCGCGGGGCCCAGCCCGGCTCACGGGGCCTCCCATCTCCTGGGGATTCCCGGGGCCACACGGAGCCTTTCTCCTCATGACCCAGTGGAAGAAACCCTTGATGTGAGTGCAGTGCAGGGCCCCGGGGTGGGGCTGGGATGGGGCTTTGGGGGGCTGGAGGGGGCTCCGGCTTTGGGGGGTCAGGACTGGGGCGGGGGGGCTGACCTCAAGTGGCTCCGGGTCAGCAGTGCAGCGGGGGGCTAAGGCAGCTTCCTGCCTCTCCCAGCACCACAGACCATACTGCCCCCAGGAGCAGGATCCCAGCCGGTGGGAGTGCGGGGCTAGTGCTCGGGGCAGGGGCAGTGCACGGAGCCCTCTCCCCTAGGAGCCGGGCCTGCTGCCGGCCGCTTCTGGGGCACAGCCCAGTGTGCGGTGCCAGGACAGGCAGGGAGCTGCCTCAGCTGCCCCCCCCGGCCACGAGACCCAGCGCCCGGCATTCCCCCGCCCAGTCCTGGGGCGCGGCCCGACGCTGGAAACCCCCTGACACGGAGGGTTCTCAAATCCATCTCAGCTTCACATTCTGGCTGCTGGGGAGGGGAGTCAGCGACTCCCGGGAAAGGCCCTGGGAGCTGGGCGTCAGGGAGCCGGGCGTCAGGGAGCCGGGCGTCTCGGAGCCGGGTATCCGGCTGCCCCCGAGCTGGGAATCTCTTCCCGGCGCCGGGCGGGGTTTTGCCGTTCGGCGTGCAAGGGGGGGCGAGCTGCGAGCACCGTGTGACCAAAGGATTCTTTCTTCTTCTCCTGCGCCCGGGGCAGCCCCACATGTCCGAGGACGAGTACATCCACAACCTGTTCACCGACACTGACAGCGACGGCGACGGCTGCATCACCTTCAATGAGTTCTGCACCATCCTGGCCACCGTGATGGAAGATGAGCACAATTACTCGCACAGGCGTGGGAACACCGCGTGAGGCGGCCCGACGTGGGGCACGGGCCCCGCAGGCTCCAGCGCCTCTGCCAGGCTCCGACGTCCTGGCCAGTAGGCGAGGGTTTGCCACTAACCCGTGTCCCCAGACCGGCGCTGCCGGCTCGGGCTGAGACCAGCAATAAAACCTGCCTTCCGCCCGCTACTCTGTGTCCCGTCACTGTGTCCGCGAGCCGCCGGGCGGGGGGGCCTGGGGAGCTGGGTGCGAGGGTGGGGCCGTGGCGGAAGTGGGGTGGGCCGGTGGCCAAGACCCGTGCCCCTTTGGCCAGGGCACAGGCGCAGACAGGGCACCGCCAGGCTGTTCCAGGAGCTGCTGGAGGACAGACCGTGGCTGGGACGTGGCATTTGGAGGTGGCTGAGCCGGCCCAGGGACTCTGGGCTGCAAGACAGGGGTCTTGGGCTGTGAACCCGGGGGGCAGGAAAGAGCCACGGGGGCGCAGAGGAGATAAGAGACTCCCTTCGGTGCCTCTCCAGGAGCGCCGGACAACGCGCAGCATGGGCGAGGGAGAGAGGCAGCCAGGCGCCGGGGGAGGGGCTGTCCTGGCGGGGAGCGTGCCTAGGGCACAGGTGCCCCGAGGGGGCAGGTCTGCATCTGCAAGCCCCAGCTGCCCACCTGTCACTCGGGTGCCAAGTGAGGGGAGCGACACGGATCCGAACCCCGCAGGACAGAGACAGCGGGACCCCCACTGGCCCACTCCCACCGGCGCCAGGCGTCCGGCTGGGGGCACCTCTCACGGCCAACGCCCCCTTGGGACGGGCAGCGCAAACCCCCCAACAGCGCCTGGGGTCTGCAGAGGCCTCGCACGGGAGGGTGGGAAACGCCCCGGCAGGAGGAGAGAGCGCGAGAGCTTGTCGCCGGGGAGGGGGGGGGGCAGTTCCATGGGGAGCCTTGGCTACCCCACGCCTCGGCGGCCGCTGGCCCTGGAGCACGTCCCTTGGGGCGAGGGAAGCCTGCAGCTTGTCACTCCGCGCCTCTGCATGGCCGCCCGACCGCTCCCAGGGACCGCAAGCCCCTTGGAGAGATGGAACGCACACGACTTGGGGGGGGGTTGGTGCCTGCTGGGGACAGGGACAAAAGAGCCCTGGGAGCCGGTTGCTTCCAGCTAAAACGTCTTCACGGGCTCAGGGCCGGGGGGGCAGCAAAGACGTAAGAAACCTGCGCTGCTGTTCGGAGGGGGAAACTGAGGCACCCAGCACGGGTGCAGCGATGGCTGACGGCCACGACACCGACGCACTGAAAGACGTTGCTCTCTGCTCCCTCAGGCCGGCCGCACCCCTGGGCACCCTGGGGACAGGGACACAGAGCTATGGACCAAGGCCCAATGGGGACGTCACAGGGCTGGCGTCACCAAAGCCCACGCTGAGTTCTGATCACAGCGCCCTGCACGGGCCGCGGTCCAACCCTCTCGCCGTGACCTCGGGGGCGTGTCCCCCGCCCCCCAGGCTTTATGTAAATTGGCTCATGAATATGCATATGGAGAACGCGAAGGCGCTCTAGGCAGTGCACCCTGGGCCCCCGTTTCAAAGCCGGGCGCTGCGGCGGGGGCAGGTTCTGTGTCTGCGCGCACCGCTCGGGCGGGTGGAGCTGGGCGCTCGCCGCGGGCGCGGTTTGGAACGGGCCACGTGCTACCGAGGCCGGCGGGAGACCCGGGGCCGTGGGGGCCGGTGCTCAGGGGAAGGGCTGGTTCTTCCCGGGAGCCCAGACGGTGGCTGGGCCGGCGCCTGGTGTGGGAACACGGCTGGATCCGGCGCTTTTCCACTCTGGTGGGGGACGTTTGAGCCGGGAACAAGGAAGCCCCGGCTTGGGCAAAGGGCGACAAAGGTGGGAAACCAAACAACAGGGGGGCCAGGGCCCAGGAGACCCCCCGGCCCCGCGATGCCGGCTGGGAACCTCTCCCACTGACGGGGGGGGGAACTGGCCGCCTGGCTCGTGACAGCGATGATTAGAGCAATCGGCGCGGGAGGAGGCTCTCAGGGCGTGGGGATTCTGCCCCCGGTGAGAGAAGAGAAGTCGGTGGGGGGGAGGGAGGGAGAGAGCCCGCCCCATGTGTGATGGGGGACTGGGGGTGTCACCCTCCCCACATGAACCCTAAAGCCTCAAAGATACGGAGCTCAATAAAAGGAACCCGACTCAGCAGAGTTTCCCTTTTAACGGGGGCTCGGACCTCTCCGCGTCCTGCCTGCCCTGCACCCTGCCGGCGGCTCGCCCAAGGGTGCCGTTCCCGGGGTCCCATACTGAGCACGGGGAAGTGTGGCCGCCCTGCCCCCTGCTTCCCGCGCCCCCTTCCGAGGGCGTCAGTCACACCCCAGCCCCCAGCCCTGTCTCCACCAGGGAGTTAGCCAGCGCCCAGCACTTGGCACCCGGCGCCTCCTTGGGGTTCGGGACCTTGCTGCTTCTAAAGCGCCGGGCCCTCGATTAGCGGCCGTGTCCCGCCGCTCGGCGTCCTGCCGGCGCCGCTTGCCCCAGAGGCACCGAGCTCGGGCGGCTCATCTCCCCTCCGGGCTCTTCATTACTTTGCACCCGTCCGCGCACCCTCCGCGCGGCCGCTCCTGGCCTGGAGCCAGCCTCCACCCTGCCTGCCAACGCCCACGGGCCGGGGAGGCGTCGTGCCTCCTTTGGCTCCCCAGAGCCAGGCGTCCCCTCTGGAGACCGGCAGGTTCTGGATACGCCATCCCAAGGCTGGATGCCAGCTGGTGCGAAGGAGCCGGTTCCCCACAGGGCCTAATGCACAAGAGCGTGTGAATTTGCACCCACACACACAGCCCTGGTGAACACACACACAGAGCCCTGGTGAATGCCAAGCGCACGCCTTCCAGAGCTTTGCTGCCCTCTCGTGGCCTGTCCCACAAACACGCCACGGCTCACAAGCCACTAGGCCGGCCTCAAGCCCAGTGGGCACAGAGCTCCCCTCATCCCCGTCCTTCAACCCCCCGGCCCGTGGACGGCAGATCGGTTCTCCTCTTCACACGCCACCCGCCAGCTTCCGTGGGCTGCAATAGCTCGGCCCGCTTCCCACAGGGGCCAGACGGTCTGACCCCCCACAGCGGTGCCCTGCCTGCAGGGGCAAAGCCCCCTCGCTCTCTGAGAAAGAAAGAGAGAGGTCCGTCGGTCGGTCGGTCGGTCGGTCGGTCAGTCGGTCGTGGAGGATGGATAATCGTTTTATTTTCTGAGTCAGGCACTCACAATGTTCCACTGGCTTAAACATAACGAGATTATTAAAATCTAGCCAATTAGCCCGTCATAAGACGGGATTTTCAGGTCTCTCCTCCACGTCGGTCTTCTCTCCTGAGTCTCTGGTCTCTCGCTCCATCTCTCTCTCTCTCCTCTTCCTACTGCCTCCCCCTCTCTCTCTCTCAGCTCTCCTCCGCCTCCTGCCTCTCACTCAGGGGACCGCGGAGCCCAAACGGTCGCTTGCTCCACTTGCTCCCACGCGGCGGCTGGCTGAGCGGCGCAGAAGTCAGCCGAGCACCACGGCTGGAGGCGCAGGGGGGCCGGGCGGTGATGTTCACGGCCAGGGGGCGGGGCCTGGAGCCGCTGTCACACCACACGTCACCGCCCTGCCCCCCCTTTGCCTCCCGCCATGGCGCTCGGCTGACTTCTGCACCGCTCAGCCGGGACTCCGCGGGGGAGCAAGCGGCAGTTTGGGCCCCGCACTCCCCATGCAGCACGGGCCGCCCAGAGGGAACAGCCAGCATTTCGGCGTTACAGACTGTGACGTAGTGGGGGTATCTGGCTAGTTCCTATGCTGGCTCTGTGGTAATCCCCAATGGCTGCCATCGGTACCACAGCCCAGAAGGATGAGTCATTATGCTAAGAGGGTCTCTCAACCTGTCTGACCAGCTACCCCCAGGAGAGAGAGACAAAGGAAGGGGAATGCTGCCCTGGCTGGGGCAGGGCTGGAAGAGTTAGTTTAGTTTCTGTCTGGGATCATGGAGGAACCAGCCTAAGCCAGGGGCTGGGATTTAGGGGCCCAATCTCCCCATCTCAAGGGGGCTGAGGCATCCTAGACCTGCCCTGTAACCAGATTACATCGGTGCTGTGCTGTGCTGTGCTGTATCCTGGAGAAGGAATAAACTCCCTCCATTCTACGGGCTGGTGGAGTCTGTTCGTGCCATTACGGGGGTGCAGGAGTCAGGGGACCCCAACGCGTCGTCACACAGACTCTCAGACACTGGGCTACTATATATATGATAATTACTTGGAGGGCGGGTCTGTGGGCTGGGAGCTGTTTGGGGCCCTCGGGTCACATTTTCCAGCCTCTCTCTGCCACAGTAGGAACTGGAAACCCTTTTTTCAATTACATTTGAGGTTCTCGTGTCATTTGGCCCGTCCGTTAGACGGCGCCGGGCGCGGAGGCCAGGGAGCACGGCAGGAACCCAGTGGACACGACCGTCCTCAGGCAGATGCTTGGGGTTTCGAGGCAGGTCCGGCTTCGGGGGCGTGGGAAGGGGACTGGGGCGTGGCCCCGTGACAAGGCGGCGGGAGAGCGAGCAGGAAGCGGGGTGCGAGGCTGAGGGCAGAGAAGGGTCGGGCGACCCACACGGGGCCGGGCCTGCCCTCTGAAGCGGCAGGGAGCAGCAGGGCTCCTGAGGAACGGCCGAGCCGCGCAGGCTTGTGGCTGTGAGGGTGCAGGAGTTTGGCTGGGGCGCATGAGGGGCTCAGGGCAGGGAGTAGGACGGGCTCAGGACACAGACTTGCAGTGTGTGGACGGTGCAGGAGTGCTGAGGCAGAAGACTGGGGATGTGGGGGTGCAGGAGTGTGGGGGTGTGAGAGGCTCAGTGTAGCATAGGCTCAGAGGTGCATTTGGGGGGGGGGAGGAGGAGTGTTACGATGCTGCAGCCAGACGGGGGCTTGGCCCCAACTGGGGCCTTATTGGCCAGGGTTCATTTTTAAATAAAATATCATGTCACACACAATGTCTTAGCGTTGTCTTTGTTTGTGAGAGGGGCAGGGAATCTCCCCCCCCACCCCGCCAGCAACCAACCCGCCTTAGCTAAGGCTGCTGAGCCAGGAGCCCCCGCCGTCCGCAAAGGCCGCTGCCGCCGCCACACGTACGGGACGCGCCGCAGGGCGCCAGGGGCGGCGAGCACGGCCAGAGACGCGGCTCACCGTGGGCCCGGCCGCAGAGCGGCTGCGGTTCCGGGCGCCGAGCCGGCTCCTCGGGAGCTGCAGTTCTTTCGCTCGCTCGCCTCGGGATGGCCCCCCTGCTCTAGCGGGGTCTCCCCGAGTCTCTCTGCGCCCCCTTCCGGGGGTGGGGTTTATCCTGCTTGTGCTCCGGGGTCCTCCCCTCCCCAGGGCCCCGTTCTCCTCCCAGGAACACCCAGCTCCCCTGGACCCCCCTTGCCTCAGGGACCCACGGCCAGTCTCCGCCTAGCCCCTGCCTCGGGCAAACTGCAGCCTGTAACGGCCACTCAGCACTGGCAAAGGGGGGTGGCCTGCTGCCCCTGCCCATCACGGCTGCCTCTCTGCAGCCCCAGCAGCCTCGGCCTTGCTTCAAGCCCTGCAGCCTGGGGGCTTGGCTGGCCAGAGCCTCCCCAGCCCTGCCTGCCTGCCCCAGCCTGCTCTGCCTCCGGGAAGCCCCCTGCTCCCCTGGCAGTCAGCTCCCTCCTGCTCTCTCCAGGGCAGCAGGCAGCTCCCCCCGGCTGCAGGAGCCCTTCTCTCTAGAGCCGCCAGCTGGGCCCTCCTTAGCAGAGCTGCCTCCGCTGGGGCGCTCGCTGCCCTGCTCAGGCCTGGGTTTGCCCTTAAAGGCCAGTGCAGGCAAACGCCCTGTCCCAGGGTGTCAAGCAGCAATCGGCACGGGGCCCAGGCTGGCAGCACTCTTCAGAAGGGTGGGGCCCCAGCTCGTTAAGAAGGACCGCGGTACCCACCCGTAGGGTTGCCAGGTGTCCCCTATTCACCCGGACACGCCGGTATTTTCGCCTCCTGTCCGGTAAAACAATTCAGAGAATCCCGGACACCTGAGCTGTCCTGAGCTGGCCGGTATTTTCTGAATTTTGCCCCAGGCAGGAGCGAAAATGCCGGGCACCTGGCAACCCTCCAAACACTCAGCGCCCGGCCTCCTCCCGGCTCTCAACACCCCCAGCCCCAGCCCCAGCCCCAGCCCCATGCTTACCTGGTTCCCCAAGCCTGCCAGCACAAAAAGGCTGCCGGTCAAAAGACCTAAAGGAAGCAATGCTTCCCCTGGGTCTTAGTGCTCAACGGCTCCCCTGTTCCTATCCCTGCACTCACTCTTAAAGGGGACATGCTGTTTTAATGCTGTTTTATTTTAATGGTTTTTTGGGGGGGCTTAATAAGTCCTTGGAGTCCTTTTTTTTTTTTTCTCAACAACTTTGGTCTCCCTCCCTTTTTTTTTCTTTCAACAGACTTTTTTCCCAGTGGTTTTTTTTTTCCGGGGGGGGAAGGGGTTCGGTATTTTTGTTTCAACCATCTGGCAACCCTCCCCACCGGTACCGCCCCAGGTCAGGAGAGGGTCTAAACTGCCAGCAGGCTGGGTAGAGCTGGTCCGATGGAACCTCATGACGCAGGGTGAGGGGCTGTGTGTAGGTAGCGTCAGAGGGTGGCCACCGACAATGGCAGGAGCGCTGTGTCCGGCCTCGGGCCGTCGTCAGGGTGTAGCTGTGTGTCGGGGTTGGGTGGAGTCTACTGACAACTGTTGCTGGGAGTCAGCCGACAGTAAACCCGGCCGGGCTCCCTCGCTCCTTCTCTGATGCGCGGTCCGGGGGGGGCCCCTCGGAGTCGGCCGTGGCGGCACCTCGCCGCAGTCAGTCGACCCCAGGACCGGCGCCTGCAGCGAGCGCTTGTCCTCGCTGATGGAGCAGGCAGCCTGTCGGGACCCCGGCCAGCACGTCCTGCCGCCGGGGACCCGACCGCTGAGCTGCCAAGCAAGCGAGCTCCGTCCGCTGTAGGAACCGGGCGCTGACGTGACAGGAAGCCGCGCGCTAGGGAACCCCCTTCTGCACGGGTGACGTCCGCCACGGGCCCGCCACCGGCTCCGCTCCACAGAGCAACAAGGCGCTTTGCTTAACGGGCCCGGTGGGCGGGGCCAAGCAGTGCAGGGCGGGGCTAGAGCACCCCCCATGCCTGCCCGGGCGGGCCTCACCCCGCACGCGCGCCACCCCCCAGCTTAGGGGCACAGGGCCCCATATCCCCTGTTGGCTTTTCTTGCCCTGGGAGTCTAGTTGCATTTCCTCGGGCTGCAGGGCTCCAGCGCGTGGCTCTCCCTGACCCGCCCCGCGCTGACAAGGCCCCAGGCGCGGGGCTGAGTCCTGCCGTGGGGCAGAGCGACACAGCCCCCCCTCCCCTCGCACCCTTTTTGGACCCGTGCCCAGTGCCAAGCGGCGGGTGGCGGCGGCGGGAGACGGGTTTGTCTAGCGCCAATAGGCCCGTTTCTGTCTCATTCCGCCTGCTTCCCAAAAGTCTCTTCACTCTTCTGGCGGCCGCTGCTGGTTCTCAGGAGCTGGCCTCCAGGACTCAAGGCCTAGCTCCCTTATGGGCGGGTCCCCCCAATTTAGGCCCCTTGTCCCGGCCCCCCAGGCTTTCTGTAAATTGGCTCATGAATATGCATATGGAGAACGCGAAGGCGCTCTAGGCAGTGCACCCTGGGCCCCCGTTTCAAAGCCGGGCGCTGCGGCGGGGGCGGGTTCTATGTCTGCGCGCACCGCTCGGGCGGGTGGAGCTGGGCGCTCGCCGCGGGCGAGGTTTGGAACGGGCCACGTGCTACCGAGGCCGGCGGGAGACCCGGGGCCGTGGGGGCCGGTGCTCAGGGGAAAGGCTGGTTCTTCCCGGGAGCCCAGACGGTGGCTGGGCCGGCGCCTGGTGCGGAGACCCGGCTGGATCCGGCGCTTTTCCACTCCGGGGGGGACGTTTGAGCCGGGCACAAGGAAGCCCCGGTTTGAGCAGAGAGCAACAAAGGTGGGAAACCAAACAACAGGGGGGGCCAGGCCCCAGGAGACCCCCCGGGGCTGCGATGCCGGCTGGGAACCTCTCCCACTGCCGGGGGGGGGAGCTGGAGGCCGCCTGGCTTGTGACAGCGATGATTAGCACAATCGGCGCGGGAGGAGGCTCTCGGGCGTGGGGACGAGCTGGCGCCTGCTGTTTACTTTGGCTCAGTAACTCCCTTCGCTGTCTTCACCTGCAGCCACTTCATGCCCGTTCTCCGCACTCAGCACAAACCCTTTTCTCCTCGCCGGCCCGGTGGGAATCACTGGTCCCTGGGGGCCGACACCGCTGGGCCGCTCTCTCCCAGGGAGGGGGGCGAAACGCTTTCCGAGGGAGACGGGTTTATCGGGGGTTGGTCCCTCGGGGGCTGCGCTCCTGGGCGCTGTCAATGGCCCCGGAGCTGAGCCCCCCGGAGCTGGGCTGCTCCAGTCTGTGTTGCTCTGCTGAGCGGGGGAACCCCAGCCCTGTGCCTTGGCTGGGGGAGACCAGACTCCGGCCCAGCAGGATGGTGCCGGGGGGGGACCCCAGCTGGCAGAAACGTGGGTGTCAGGGGCTTGACCAGCGCATGGGGGCACAGTCCCAAGGGGGAGCCTGCGCTCGAACCCGTCCACCATCACGTTAAGGAATCGGTGGGATCGTATCCTCCCGTGTCCGTCACTTGGCCTCTACCAGCCCTGAATTCCCTCCACCCTCGTGTTCCCCAGTCTCCCCGGTCTGGGAGTTTTGGCCTCCTGGAGTCCCTCCCCCCCCCGATGGTTCCATGGTCCTGAGACCCCCCCGGGCGCCTCGTCGCCTGCGCCGCACGTCACAATCCTGAACAACTTTGTATCAGCCGCAAACGTGACCCCTCACCGTGCGCCCCTTTCCCAGAGCTTTCGGGAATGAGCTGAACCCCTCCCGGATCCGACCCCCCCGGAGCACATCCCTGGCTAGCCCTGGCCCCTCGCACTGTTTGGTCCTCCCCGTGTGTCCTGTTTGCCAGGGCCGGGCTGGGCCTTGTGTACAGGAGCATCCGCCCACCCGTCAATTAACTGGGCCACACGCCTGTTGTTATCTCAGGTTCCAGGAACGGGCACCTGGCCGGAGCAGGCTGGGGTCCCTCCCTGCCACCTCCCACTCGGAGACTCGGAGCATGCAGCGTGGGCAGCACATTGTGCGCTCTCGGGCGATCTGAACACGGCCAAGCCCATGAGCCAGTTGCTGACGGTGACTCAGTTTCCCTCCTCTTGAGATCCTGCTAAAGGCACCACCCATTTAATAAGCCTCTAGCTGATTTCAAGGGTGGAGACCAGGATGGGGGACCTTTTCTGGGCCAGGGACCCCTGACCCCCAGAGAAATCAGCTGGGGGCCCCTGACCCCCAGAGAAATCAGCCGGGGGCTGCACACAAGTGAGAAGCAGAAAACAAACCAAAGAAAAACGAAACCCCTAATAAAAACCAAACCCCTACAGACCTGGCGCCGACGGAGGAGACAGACTCTCCCCACGTTCCCCTCCCAGCCCAGAGCCTGGGGGCCAAGGCGAGTAGATCGTGTGCTCCAGGCCCGCAGTGGGGCAGTCGGGGGCGCTGGAGTGTCAGCGTGAGCTCCCCAATGCTGGGGCCTGTGCCTCAGGGCTGCATCCGTCTCCTGGGCCTCAGGTTCCGCACCTCTGGGAGAACGAGGTGGCTCCATCGATGGCCATGGGCCTAGAGCCCCTCCCGGATCTAATCAGCTTCGCTCCTGAAACCGGCGGGCGCCCGGGCCCAGGAGGCTGCGGATCTGGCAGCCGCCTGCTCCAGCCGGGCTGAGACCCACGTCCCTGAGCAAACCTGCTCCGTGCCCGGCCGCCCGGCCGTCTCCTCGCCCCCGCCAGCCGAGCAAGACTGGCCAGGGACGGGCTGCCCCCCATCCCCGTCCGGCTCTTTCCCTGCTACTCTGCCCTCCCCCAAATGCCTCCCAGCCCCCTCCCCCCCATCACCGCTCCCTTCTCACGGGGCGCAGGAGGGCCCAGACCAGCCCCCAGGGGTTCAGGTGAAAGGTCTCTTGTCCGCCAGGAACCTTCTTGTCTGACCAGCCCCCGGCAGGCTGGGGCGGGGGCGGGGGGCAAAGGGGCGGTTGCCCCAGGGCCTGGAGATTTAAAGGGCCCAGAGCTCCCGGCAGGGGGGTCACCCGGGTACCTCAAGAACAGAGGACAGTGGCCTGTAGTGCACAGGGCCCTGGGCAGAGGTGGGGGGGGCATGGGAGCCATTCTGGGGGGGCTGCAGCTGCACAGGCCGGGTCCTTGCTGCTTTTCGCCCTCTGGCTCTTGGGGAGCCGGGAACATTCCCAGCCGGCTGCTTCCTCCTCCCCTCCCCTGGCCGCCGGGCGCGAGGGGGGCCGAGCTGACACTGTCCCGCTCCCGAGAGCCAGGGCAAGAGGAAGACGACCTGCTGCATGCAGCTGCCCCCCACCACAACCAAAGGGCCCTGGGGGGACTAAGGGCTGGAGCACCCCGGACAGGGGGTCGCACCCCCCACCAACCCGTCCCCTGCCTGGCTCCCTGCTGCTCAGCAAAGCGGCCGGCAGGAGAGCCAGGGAGCCCGGCCCGGCTGGGAGCAGCTGCACCGAGCGCCCCGGTGGCCGGATTCCTCTGGCCGAGTGTCGCACCTGGTGCCCGGCTCCCTGTCTCATCCAGTGCCCACAGAATAGCCAAGACCATCCCAGCGCCCGGCTCCCTGTCTCCGCTGGTGCCCAAGGAATAGCCTAGACCATCCCAGCGCCCGGCTCCCTGTCTCCGCTGGTGCCCACGGAATAGCCTAGACCATCCCAGCGCCCGGCTCCCTGTCTCCGCTGGTGCCCACGGAATAGGCCGTATAAAAGGGCTCGACTGGCCCCTGACTCCCAGCCAGCAGCACTGGTACGCAGCCACCGCCGCTGGGGCCTGTCCCCTTTACATCGCTTCTGGAGCCTTACCCGGACCCCACTCTCCCCGCCTCCCCGCCTCAGGCCCTGCCCCTTCCAGGGACTGCAGGCGCGTCGTCCCCCACATTGGCGAGGCCCTGCCCCAGACACAGCCTTGGGAAGGTTGTTCAGTGACCCCAGCACCCCACACAGCGCCCGCGGCGTTTGCAGTGACCCGCTGAGCAGTGGGGCCCGGCTCTGAGCGCCCATCATGCTCTGGGTGAACCAGGGCACGAGCCCCAGGCGCAGGACTGCGGTGACCCGGCCCGCGGTGCCCTTGCCGGCTGGTGGCCCCTGCCAGCCCCATGCTCTGCCCGATTCCAGAGGCCTCTCCTAGGCGTGCGGGCGCGGGCCTTGCACAAGGCTCCGGGATCTGGCGAGGGCGGAAACAAGAACCAGGCAGGCAGGGGCGTTCTCCTGCCTGCGCAAGACTCGCGCCAGGCGCCTATGCGGCTGTTCCTGGGCTGTATTCACCCCTCGGCGGCTCGTCTCCGGCAGCTCCCAGCGACACAGGTGAGTCTGTGGCCGCTGCTGGGAGCCACGGCCGGGCCGTCCGGAGCCTGCTGCCGGCGTGCACAGGCGCGGTGGCTGGGGGCCGGGAGCTCACGAAGCAGCAACTCCCGGCAGCGAGGCGGGAAAGCGCTGCTCAAGCGCAGGGCGGTCCCGGGGCCGCGGAGAGGGGGCACGCGCTGCCTTGGGCTGGAGGGCAGAGGCTCCGCTCCGGGAAAGGGAACCGGGGAACAGCCCAACGGCCAAGGCTGCCGGGCTAACGCTGAGGGTTTCATCTGCTCCATGAGCGAGCAGACCCCCTCCGTGGCTCAGGGCCCCGCCTGTCGAATGGGACCAACGCTCAAGAGCCCTCCCTCTGCCTCCCCCCTCCTAGAGCCGGGGCTGTTCCTAGATCTGTGCACCGCAGGCAGGGCTTCCCTGTCTGAGCTCGGCGGGCCCTTGGGACACCGGCCCGGGGGCCGTGCTAGGGACATGCCGCAGGCCCCGGCCAGGGCCGCCGGGGGCTGGAGGCTGCGGTCGTCGCCCGGCTCGGTGTCCGGCCCCTTCCTGAACCAGCGCCCCTCCTGTCTCCAGCTCCCCAGACACCCAGCACCATGCCGAGCGCTCTGGAAAGTGCCATGAGCACCATTGTCCAGGTGTTCCACAACTCGTCGCTGAGGCGACTGCCTGGAGTCTGACGGGTTTCACCAGCTGATGACGGAGAATTGCAGCACGTTTGTGAGCAGCACGTGCCCGGTGAGCAGAACCGCCGGGGCTGGGGGGGGCAGGGATTGGGGGCGCCCTGGCCACCCCCCGGGTCTGGCCCCTCCTCTCCCTTCTCCGGGGCATGGAGGAGGCCTCAGGGAGCCCGCCAGGCCGCGCGGTGACCCAGAACGGGCGCGCCAGGGCGCAGGGCGATGCTGCTTGAACCCAACGCTCGCCGCGCGGCGCCAAATCACGGGCTCCTCGGGGAAACGCCGCCCAGGCCCCGCGGCGCTGCTCTTGGCGCTCCCTGGTGCAGGCAGGCCCAGCTCGCGGGGCCCAGCCCGGCTTACGGGGCCTCCCATCTCCTGGGGATTCCCGGGGCCACACGGAGCCTTTCTCCTCATGACCCAGTGGAAGAAACCCTTGATGTGAGTGCAGTGCAGGGCCCCGGGGTGGGGCTTTGGGGGGCTGGAGGGGGCTTCGGCTTCGGGGGGTCAGGACTGGGGCGGGGGGGCTGACTGCAAGTGGCTCCGGCTCAGCAGCGCAGCAGGGGGAAGGGGCGGTGGGCAAGGCAGCTTCCTGCCTCTTCCAGCACCACAGACCATGCTGCCCCCAGGAGCAGGCTCCCAGCCGGTCTCAGCTTCACATTCTGGCTGCCGGCGCGGGGAGTCGGGCGTCAGGGAGCCGGGCGTCCGGCTGCCCCCGAGCTGGGAATCTCTCTGGGAGCCGGGCGGGGCAGGCGGGGTTTTGCCGTTAGACGTGCAAGGAGGGTGCGTTGGCTCCGTCGGGGGGGGAGCCGCGAGCACTGTGTGACCAAGGGATTCTTCCTTCTCCTGCGCCCGGGCAGCCCGACACGACCGAGGACGAGTACATCCAGAAGCTGTTCAGCGAGAACGACAGCGGCGGGGCGGCTGCATCACCTTCAGCGAGTTCTGCACCATCCTGACCATCTTGATGCAAGATGAGCACAACAACTCGCCGCAGGCGTGAGAACACCGCGTGAGGCGGCCCGGCGTGGGACACGGGCCCGCAGGCTCAGCGCCTCTGCCAGGCTCCGGCGTCCTGGCCAGTAGGCGAGGGTTTGCCACTAACCCGTGTCCCCAGACCGGCGCTGCCGGCTCGGGCTGAGACCAGCAATAAAACCTGTCTTCCGCCCGCTACTCTGTGTCCCGTCACTGTGTCCGCGAGCCGCCGGGCGGGGCCTGGGAGCTGGAGTGCGAGGTGGGGCCGTGGCGGAAGTGGGGTGGGCCGGTGGCCAAGACCCGTGCCCCTTTGGCCAGGGCACAGGCGCAGACAGGGCACCGCCAGGCTGTTCCAGGAGCTGCTGGGGGACAGACCGTGGCTGGGACGTGGCATTTGGAGGCGGCTGAGCCGGCCCAGGGACTCTGGGCTGCAAGTCGGGGTCTTGGGCTGTGATCCCGGGGGGCAGGAAAGAGCCACGGGGGCGCAGAGGAGATAAGAGACTCCCTTCGGTGCCTCTCCAGGAGCGCCGGACAACGCGCAGCATGGGCGAGGGAGAGAGGCAGCCAGGCGCCGGGGGAGGGGCTGTCCTGGCGGGGAGCGTGCCTAGGGCACAGGTGCCCCGAGGGGGCAGGTCTGCATCTGCAAGCCCCAGCTGCCCACCTGTCACTCGGGTGCCAAGTGAGAGCGACACTGATCCGAACCCGCAGGACAGAGACAGCGGGACCCCCACTGGCCCACACCCACCGGCGCCAGGCGTCCGGCTGGGGCACCTCACGACCAACGTCCCCCTTGGGGCGGGCAGCGCAAACCCCCAACAGCGCCTGGGGTCTGCAGAGGCCTCGCACGGGAGGATGGGAAACGCCCCGGCAGGAGGAGAGAGCGCGAGAGCTTGTCGCCGGGGGGGGGGAGGGCATTTCCATGGGGAGCCATGGCTACCCCACGCCTCGGCGGCCACTGGCCCTGGAGCACGTCCCTGGGGGCGAGGGAAGCCTGCAGCTTCTCACTCCGCGCCTCTGCATGGCCGCCCGACCGCTCCCAGGGACTGCAAGCCCCTTGGAGAGATGGAACGCACACGACTTGGGGGGAGTTTTGGTGCCTGCTGGGGACAGGGACAAAAGAGCCCCGGGAGCCGGCTGCTTCCAGCTAAAACGTCTTCACGGGCTCAGGGCCGGGGGGGGCAGCAAAGACGTAAGAAACCTGCGCTTCTGTGTGGAGGGGGAAACTGAGGCACCCAGCACGGGTGCAGCGATGGCTGACGGCCACGACACCGACGCACTGAAAGACGTTGCTCTCTGCTCCCTCGGACCGGCCGCACCCCTGGGCACCCTGGGGACAGGGACACAGAGCAAGGCCCAATGGGGACGTCACAGGGCTGGTGACACTGGGGGGGTGGCGTCACCAAAGCCCAAGCTGAGTTCTGATCACAGCGCCCTGCACGGGCCGCGGTCCAACCCTCTCGCCGTGACCTCGGGGGCGTGTCCCCCGCCCCCCAGGCTTTCTGTAAATTGGCTCATGAATATGCATATGGAGAACGCGAAGGCGCTCTAGGCAGTGCACCCTGGGCCCCCGTTTCAAAGCCGGGCGCTGCGGCGGGGGCGGGTTCTGTGTCTGCGCGCACCGCTCGGGCGGGTGGAGCTGGGCGCTCGCCCGGCGCCGGTTTGGAACGGGCCACGTGCTACCGAGGCCGGCGGGAGACCCGGGGCCGTGGGGCCGGTGCTCAGGGAAGGGCTGGTTCTTCCCGGGAGCCCAGACGGTGGCTGGGCCGGCGCCTGGTGCGGAGACCCGGCTGGATCCGGCGCTTTTCCACTCCGGGGAAGGGACGTTTGAACCGGGCACAAGGAAGCCCCGGCTTAGGCAAAGGGCGACAAAGGTGGGAAACCAAACAACAGGGGGGCCAGGGCCCAGGAGACCCCCCGGCCCCGCGATACCGGCTGGGAACCTCTCCCACTGACGGGGGCGCGGGGGGGAACTGGCCGCCTGGCTCGTGACAGCCTGGAGCCAGCCTCCACCCTGCCTGCCAACGCCCACGGGCTTCGGGGAGGGCGTCGTGCCTCCTTTGGCTCCCCAGAGCCAGGCGTCCCCTCTGGAGACGGGCAGGTTCTGACGGATACGCCATCCCAAGGCTGGATGCCAGCTGGTGCGAAGGAGCCGGTTCCCCCACAGGGCCTAATGCACAAGAGCGTGTGAATTTGCACCCACACACACAGCCCTGGTGAACACACACACAGAGCCCTGGTGAATGCCAAGCGCACGCCTTCCAGAGCTTTGCTGCCCTCTCGTGGCCTCTCCCACAAACACACCACGGCTCACAACCCACTAGGCCGGCCTCCAGCCCAGTGGGCACAGAGCTCCCCTCATCCCCGTCCTTCAACCCCCCGGCCCGTGGACGGCAGATCGGTTCTCCTCTTCACACGCCACCCGCCAGCTTCCGTGGGCTGCAATAGCTCGGCCTGCTTCCCACAGGGGCCAGACGGTCTGACCCCCCACAGCGGTGCCCTGCCTGCAGGGGCAAAGCCCCCTCGCTCTCTGAGAAAGAAAGAAAGAGGCCGGTCGGTCGGTCGAGGAGGATGGACGACCGTTTTACTTTCTGCGTCAGGCGCTCACAATGTTCCACTGGCTTAAACATAACAAGATTCTTAAAAATAACACTGCTCTACAGCCAAACTGCTTCTGCAATAAACGTAGTCAAACTTTACTAATTCTGGGTCACTGAGAACGAAAATGATGCTTAAAATTGTTGATTGGCTCTCGTTTTCAAGATATGCTATTGGGTCAGTATATACGACCCTTGACTTGGGAATGGCGGAGGATAAGTGAGTTATAAAGGGAAGGTGTGACATAGTGGGGGTATCTGGCTAGTTCCTATGCTGGCTCTGTGGTAATCCCCAATGGCTGCCATCGGTACCACAGCCCAGAAGGATGAGTCATTATGCAAAGAGGGTCTCTCAACCTGTCTGACCAGCTACCCCCCAAGGAGAGAGACAAAGGAAGGGGGAATGCTGCCCTGGCTGGGGCAGGGCTGGAAGGTTTAGTTTCTGTCTGGGATCATGGAGGAACCAGCCTAAGCCAGGGGCTGGGATTTGGGGCCCAGTCTCCCCATCTCAAGGGGGCTGAGGCATCCTAGACCTGCCCTGTAACCAGATTACATCGGTGCTGTGCTGTGCTGTGCTGTATCCTGGAGAAGGAATAAACTCCCTCCATTCTACGGGCTGGTGGAGTCTGTTCGTGCCATTGCGGGGTGCAGGAGTCAGGGGACCCCAGCGTCGTCACACTGGTGTCAGGAGCGGGATGCACTGCACCCGTGGATGGAGCATCCAGCGGCAGCGACAAGGCGCAGTAGAAGCGAGCCGTGGAACCAGGCGTGCTGGAAACAGAGCGGCGGTTCCTGAGAATCGTGGGCGCAGCAGCACTAGACTGGTGAGTCTGCACCGAGGACCAGCGGGGAGATGGCCTATACCCAACTGCTGAAGGCAGAGCTGGTGAAGCTGTGCAGAGAGAGCTTGCCTGTGCGGAGGCGCAGCAAGGCCCAGCTGATTGCCCGGCTGGAAGAGAATGACCAGCCACAGGGCTGGGATCCTGTCCCCGTGGGGAACAGCCAGACCCCACTGGGAGCGTGTCAGGCTCGGAGGGGCGGAGCGCTGGAGGCCGCCGAAGAGACCGGACTGCCTCCCAGGGGAGCACTGCAAGCCGTAGTCCGCCCGGGGGGGGTCCAACCCCTCGGAGCTGCGGCTAGAAATCCAGCTGCAGATGAAGGAATTGGAAGTCCAGGACCGTAGAGAGCAGCGACAGCATGAGCTGGCCATGGCAGAGCGGAGAAGTGGCGGGGCCCCGGCTGCGCCAAGTGCGGGCGGGCCCCAAGGGCCCAGGGCGGCCAGACGCTTGGAGAAGCTCGTGGTGGCCCAATTGAAGGACATGGGCGACATAGACGGGTTCCTCAGCTCCTTTGAGAGGGCCTGTGGACTGCAACGGGTCCCCCCAGCTGACTGGCTGCAGGAGCTCATCCCCGCACTGAACCAGGAGGCCACCGGGGTGCTCAATCAGCTGGAGGACCTACAGCCAGGGGATTACAACCGAGTCAAGGAGGCCCTGCTGCACAAGTTCGGGCTGACCCCCGAGATGTACAGGAAGAAGTTCCGGGAGGTGCAGAAGGAGCCACGGGAGACCTATGTGGACCTGGCCTCCCGCCTGGCGCAATACTGCCGCAAGTGGGTGTCTGGAGTCGGAGCCCAGACTGCAGAGGGGCTGCTCAAGCTGTTCATGATGGAGCAGTTCTATGAAGCATGCCCACCCAGATTGAGGCTGTGGCTCAGGACCGAAGACCAGAGACCCCAGGAGGCCGGGAGACTGGCAGATGAGTTCACGGAGAGCCGGTCCGGGTGTGAGCAGGAGTCCCGGAGAAAGGGAATCGCACAGAGACCGGATGTCGGCTGAGCGACGGAGGAGTCAACTACAGGCGAGCCCAAGGAACAGGATGTCTGTGCCCCAGAGAACCAGCCAGGGCCTGGACAGAGACAGCCCAAAGCCTAACTGCCATCGCTGTGGGCAAAAGGCCACAAGAGGGCTCAGTGCACCAGGTCCCATGACCTGGGACTTTCCAGGGTTAACTGGCTGGGGCTGGAGGAAGGGCAGGCTGCCCCAGAGGCAGGGGCTGGCAGGCAAACCTCAGCTCAGAGTGGGGAAGGATGCTCAGTGCACCCCGGGAGTCTGACCCTCGGAGGCGGATTTCTCCGTGTACCGGGTGGGGCAGGGCGGCCCCTGCGAGCGAGTGCCTCATACCCTGGAGGTGGATGGTAGGAAGGTGACGGGTTTCTGGGACACGGGGCGGAGGTGACGCTGGCCCGATCTGGCGTAGTGGCCCCAGACCGGATACTACCCCACGCAGCTGACCCTGAAGGGCATACGGGTCCCGTTTAAGGTGCCCGTAGCCAGGGTGCATCTGAAATGGGGGGCCAAGGAAGGTCTCCAGGAAGTGGGGGTGCACCCGCACTTGCCCACCGAGGTGCTGATGGGGAATGACCTGGAGGAGTGGCCCCAGGAATCCCAGCGGGCTCTAGTCACCGCCCATAGCCAGAGCCAGCGAGGGGCTGGCAACCTGGATCCAAGGAAGGACTCCTGGCAGGGTCCCATCACCGTGGACACGGGGTCCAGCCAAGCGGGGACCCCGGACCTAGGCAAAGGTGGGGAACAGGTCCCGATCCCTGCCCCAGCGGCTGAATTCCAGGCTGAGGTGCAGGCAGACCCCTCCTTGCAGAGGCTGAGGGAGGCTGGCCTCCGGGCAGCTCAGCCCCTGGGGAGAGGAGGCCAGGAGAGATTCCTGTGGGAGCGGGATTCCTGTTCGGGAATGGCTTCCCCCAGGAAGGTGAGGGCATGGGGTCCAGCGGCAGCTGGTCGTCCCCCAAAGTATCACCTCAAGCTGCTGTATTTGGCCCATAACATCCCCTTTGCGGGCCACCGGGGATCCGGAGCACCCGGCTGAGGCTGCTCCAACACTTCTACTGGCCGGGAATATTCGCAGCCGTGCAGCGTACGGCCGGTCCTGCGACTCCTGCCAGAGAGGCGGGAAGGCCCAAGACGGGAGGAAAGCTTCTCAGGGGCCCCTACCCTGTATAGAGGAGCCTCTGGGCTTGCTGAGAGAGTTATGGGAGGAAGACCCCCGGGATGGAGCGTCGGGGTGGAGGCCGCCCTGGCTGTCAGAGGAGGCTCGCTGGGCTCATGGCCCGGCCCGAGAGACCCTGGCCAGAGATCAAGGCCAGCAGAAGGGTGGAGTGCGACCACAGAGGACAGGCCTGTGCCAGTCGCCCTGGAGCGGTGCAGCGAGTGGACAGAGGAAGCCAGTTCATGTGGGGCCTCGCCGCGGCCGGCCCGAGTCAAGGAGCACCCGTGTCCCCAGGGCGGGTTCCCACGCAGAGGACCCGAACTTCCCTAGGTCACGAGCGGAGTGACCCTGCTCAGTTCGCTCTCGGAGGGGAGAACTGTGACGTAGTGGGGTATCTGGCTAGTTCCTATGCTGGCTCTGTGGTAATCCCCAATGGCTGCCATCGGTACCACAGCCCAGAAGGATGAGTCATTATGCAAAGAGGGTCTCTCAACCTGTCTGACCAGCTACCCCCAGGAGAGAGACAAAGGAAGGGGAATGCTGCCCTGGCTGGGGCAGGGCTGGAAGGTTTAGTTTCTGTCTGGGATCATGGAGGAACCAGCCTAAGCCAGGGGCTGGGATTTAGGGGCCCAGTCTCCCCCATCTCAAGGGGGGCTGAGGCATCCTAGACCTGCCCTGTAACCAGATTACATCGGTGCTGTGCTGTGCTGTGCTGTATCCTGGAGAAGGAATAAACTCCCTCCATTCTACGGGCTGGTGGAGTCTGTTCGTGCCATTACGGGGGTGCAGGAGTCAGGGGACCCCAACGCGTCGTCACAGAAGGGATCTCAATTTGAACCAGAAATGACTAAAAGACATCTTTGACTGGATCTATGGATAAATCTATGACTGGGTTTGGACAGTACTTGCTTTTGAGGCAAAACAATGAATGATGCGATCTGAAGCTGGTATTGTGTCATACATGATATGAATTGCATCTTGTTATTCCTATCAGTCATGGACGATGCAATCATAACGAAGCTTACATCACTCTGCTGAACAAATTGCCCCTAGATCAGCTCTAGAAATCACACAGTGTCGTGCTCTCTTATTTGTCAGTGTTTGATTTTGCAAAGGGACACATTTCTGTTTAGCCAAAGTGAGCAGAGATGCCTCGTACTTGTGTGAACAGTGCAGATAACTTCTGCTGTGTTTGTGGTGAAGTGACTTTTGCGTCACAAAAAGCGCAGTATAACCACTATGATTAAGAAAGCCTGTCACCTTTATTTTGGCTGCAAAATTGGAGATCAGGACAAGAGGTGGGCCCCACACATATGCTGCAACACTTGTGCAACAAATCTTCGCCAGTGGTTGAACAGGAAAAGGAAATCTATGCCTTTTGCAGTGCCAATGATTTGGAGAGAGCCAACAGATCATACCAGCAATTGTTACTTCTGCGTGGTGCCTCCAGTTGGGAAAGGTGCGTCCAAGAAGAAAAAGTGGACTGTGCATTATCCAAACGCCCAGTACCCCACGGAGAAGGACTGCCGGTTCCTGATGCACCAGAATCATTCTCCCTTGAGTCAGACGAGGAAGAGGAAGAGGATGAAACTTCTGGTCCTGAACCATCAATGTCACAGGACCCACATTTTCTCCCATCCTCCTCCTCTGAACCACACCGCATAACACAAGGTGAACTGAAGGACCTTGTCAGGGATTTGGAACTACCCAAGAGTAAGGCAGAGCTATTGGGCTCCAGACTACGGCAGTGGAATCTCCTGGCAGGCGATATTAGGGTTTCCGTGTTCCGTGACCGTCAAAAAGGATCTTGTCCCATTCTTCTTCATGGAAGGTGATCTTGTAGCCTGCAACAACATCGATGGTGTGATGGCAGCCCTCAACGTCGTTCACGCTCCAGATGAGTGGAGACTGTTCATTGATCCATCGAAGACGAGTCTTAAAGCTGTTTTGCTGCATAATGGCAATGTTTTGCCATCAATTCCAGTTGGTCATGCAGTCCATATGAAGGAAACCTATGACAACATGAAACAACTTTTGAGGTGCATAAACTATGACCAACATCAGTGGCAGCTTTGTGGCGATTTGAAGGTTGTTGCTCTCTTGCTTGGTCTGCAGACTGGATACACAAAGTACTGCTGTTTTCTCTGCTAATGGAATGGTCGTGCAAGAGATTCCCACTACATCAAGATAGATTGGCCACTCCGACAGTCATTGGAGCCTGGGAGGAAAAGTGTTCAGCATCCACCACTTGTTGAATCAAGGAAGATTTTGTTACCACCCTTACACATCAAGCTGGGTCTGATGAAGAACTTTGTCAAGGCCATGGACAAAACACAAGCAGCTTTCAAGTACCTCCGTGGAAAATTTCCAAGGTTAAGTGAAGCTAAGATAAAGGAAGGTATCTTTGTTGGTCCTCAGATTCGTGAACTTCTTCGAGATGATGCATTTGACCATGCACTGCGTGGCAAGGAAAAGACGGCATGGAAAGCCTTCCAGTTAGTGGCAATACATTTTCTCGGAAACAACAAGGCAGACAACTACAGGTTGTTGGTGGAAAACCTCCTCAAGGCATACAAAAAAGCCTTGGTTGCAACATGTCACTAAAGATGTATTTTTTGCACTCTCATCTAGATTTTTTTCCACCGAACTGCGGCGCAGTGAGCGACGAGCACGGCGAGCGATTTCACCGGGACATTGCAACAATGGAGAAACGCTATCAGGGCAAATGGAGCCCGTCAATGCTTGCAGACTATTGCTGGACAGTGACAAGAGATGCTCCATTTAATGAATACAAGAGACAAGCCAAGAAGCGCCGAGTAGACACTGAATAGGACTAAACTATGTACATAATAGTTTTTTGCCTTTTGTTTCATAATAAATTTTATTTATATAACCCTTTTGCTGATTTTTAAAATGTTACATAAACAGGACAGGTGAAATATTATCATGTAAAGCAACCATAAACACATGAAAAGACCTAGGTTTACAATTTATGATTAAAACTCTACTATCTACACAATATACATGGACGTAAAATGTAAAAATGTTAATATCTTGGAAACAGTGGCCAATCAGTTCTTTTAATTGTCATATCTGAATTCAGCACATCAAAATACATAATAAATAGCACATTTTATCTCTGAAGCAGACGACTTCTAAAAAATTGTAGACCAGTGTAATTACTTGGAGGATGGCTCTGTGGGCTGGGAGCTTTTTTGGGGCCCTCGGGTCCCATTTTCCAGCGTCTCTCCGCCACAGTAGGAACGGGAAACCCTGTTTGAAATGACATTTGAGGTTCTCGTGTCATTTGGCCCGTCCGTTAGACAGCACCGGGCGCGGAGGCCAGGGAGCAGGGCAGGAACCCGGTGGACACGACTGTACTCAGGCAGATGCTTGGGGTTTCGAGGCAGGTCCGGTTCGGGGGCGTGGGAAGGGGACTGGTGGGCGTGGACCCGTGACAAGGCGGCGGGAGAGCGAGCAGGAAGCGGGGTGCGAGGCTGAGGGCAGAGAAGGGTCGGGCGACCCACACGAGACACGGGCCTGCCCTACGGAAGCGGCGGAGAGCAGCAGGGATCCTGAGAAATGGCTTCGAGCCGCAGGCTTGTGGCTGTGAGGGTGTGACGGCGCGTTGGGGTTTTCCCGTCTCCTGCACCCCCGTAATGGCACAGACAGACTCCACCAGCCAGTAGAATAGAGGGAGTTTATTGCTTCTCCAGGATACAGCACAGCACAGATGTCATCTGGTTACAGGGCAGGCCTAGGATGCCTCAGCCCCCCCTTGAGATGGGGGAGACTGGGCCCCTAAATTCCAGCCCCCTTTCCCTCAGCTGTCTCCTCCATGCTCCCAGACAGAAACTAAACTCTCTTCCAGCCCTGCCCCCCAGCCAGGGCGGCATTCCACCTTCCTGTGTTTCTCTCCCTGGGGGGTAGCTGGTGGGACAGGTTGAGAGACCCTTGCCTAGTGACTCATCCCCTGTCCTGCTGGGCCGTGCTACAGACAGCAGCCAGTGGGGGTCACCCACAGCCCCAGCATAGCACCCAGCAAGGTACCCCCCACTACGTCTCAGGACACAGGCTCCCGGGAAGGGGCTGCCGCAGTGGGGGGTCTGCCCAGGAGCCGAGGGGCCAAGCGTGGGCCGGACCGGTGAGCCGTGACCCCCTATGCCCCCCCACCGCTGCGCACAGAGAGCCCCCGAGCACCACAGCGTGGCCCGGTGCCCACGTGCCGGCGGGTAACCCGCCACGGCCTGGTGCCTGCCACACGCACTGGCCTTCGCCGCTCCCAGCGAGCCCAGGGCAGGGCTGGGCCTTGTGTGCAGGAGCATCCGCCACCCGTCAATTAACTGGGCCACACCCTGCTGTTATCTCAGGCCTGGCCTCCCTCGGCCTGCAGCCACCTCCCTGCCGGGGGCCGTGCCGGGCGGGCCGGGCTCGGGCAGATGCCAAGTTTGAATTTCAGGGTCCAAACTTCCAGAGGGACCCGAGCTCCCCTGCCGAGATCGCCCCTGCTGCCCAGACCTGCGTCCTGCACCTGCCCCCTCTGGCCCTCCCCTCCCTGCTGCGCCCCTTTGCCCCCCAGCTCCCAGGCCCCGGGCAGCGGTGGGGGGAGCTGAGCCCTGCGTGTGCCAAGCCCTGCCCTGCCCAAGCCGGCCCCGTGGCTTTGGGGCGGTGCAGGGCAGGGCAGGGGAGCCATCGCCAGCCGGTCAGGGAAGCCCCCTTCCTCCCCTTCAGGCTGCTGCTGGCACCTTCTGCTGCGACCCTGGCAGAGACCTGGGGAGAACCGTGACCCCATGTCTCCCCTGCCCCTCCCCTCCCCCGCTTTGGCCAGGTGCGTCGCCAGCCCCAGCAGAAGCAGCAGGCGAGAGGCCGGTTGCTCAGGCACCCCCTGTCCCTGGTGAGCGAGGAGAAGTGTGTGTGTGTCAGTCTGAGTCTGTGCGTAGCTAGGGCCTGCCCAACCTGCCCTTAAACGTCTCCGTGGATGGCAATTTCACAGCCCCCCCGAAGCAATTTATTCCTGACAGGCAGGAAGTTTTTCCTAATGTCCAACCTAGCGTGTGTGTGTGTGTGTGTGTGTGTGTGTGTGAGACTGTGTGTACGTGTCTTTGTGTGTCTGTGTCTGTGTCTGTGTGTGCGTGCGTGTGAGTGAGAGACTGTGTGTACGTGCCTGTGTGTGTGTGTGTCGGGGACTTCTAACCCAGACGGCTTCAGTTTGTTGTCTGACCGCAAAGAGACAGGCAACACCAGCAAGGTCTAATCACAAAGCTCTTTATTGAAGAGTGCACACGACAACAGAGAGCAGCCCGTCTCTACCGAGAACCGGCCCCCGATTTCTATAACAAGTGGGGTTCTATAGACAGTTCCGTCGCGTCATCGACTATTGACTTAAGCAACCCACCCCCCTTTGTTAGTTAGAAACTTCGAGCATGGATGCATCCCTTGCCAACGATACAAGGGGGCCTCGATACATCAGCAACTTTCCTATCAAGACAGAAAGCAAGTACCAGACAACGAGGAGACAGGAGTTTTCTGCCCAGTTTCTTAAGCAAGCTGTTCAGCTCAGCAAGGACAAAAATGCAGCTGTTCGCTTAGCTCATGCCCTTGCTAAACTCATGTCTCAAATTTTGTTCAGGGACTGCCCAGAACCCTTTGCTGGACTCTTCTCGGTCTGTCTTAGCATAACCGCCCTAGGCCCAATTTTCTGTGGCCTAACGTGTGTGTGTCAGTGTGTGTGTGTGTGAGTATGTGTGTGTGTGTACGTGTCTGTGTCTGTGTGTGTGTGTGCGTCTGTGTGTGTGAGACTGTGTACGTGTCTGTGTGTGTGTGTGAGTGTCTGTGTGTACGTGTGTGTCTGTGTGTGAGTGTTTATGCTGGGCCCCTCCCCATGGGGACCCTACGGCTCACAGAGCGGAAGGCAGAGACGTCCCGGCTCCGCAGAGTTGCCCCGCGAGGGGAGGGGGCTCAGGCTGCCGACGTTCAGTCGACTCTGGCCTGCGCCCTGCCGCCTGCTCGCCCCCCGGCCGGCTGCCCCCGAGTCGCGCCGTCAGGTGCCCGCACTGCGCGCAGGGGTTCTCCCCCCATGGGGCCGGGCGTCCCGCGGGGAGGGGTGTGGTCGACGCACCGCCGCGACGGGGGGCAGTGCGGGAAGGGAGGACGCGGGGGCGCGGCGGGGACACGATCCCAACAGAAGCGGCTTCGGCTCAGGGCGGGAGGCTCCCCGCCGGGCATCGCGAGGCCGAGGGCCGAGAGGGACACGCCCAGCGATGGACCCTGCGGGGCTTTGGCAAGGGCCGGGCCGGCGACCTCGTGGTTGCAGCCTCGCTCCCAGCAAGCACGTGGAGCCGGTTCCAGGAACGGGCACCTGGCCGGAGCAGGCTGGGGTCCCTCCCTGCCACCTCCCACTCGGAGTCCTTCCCGGACACGTAGGCCCGGGGCTGGCTCGGGGACGGGGGACAGGCCGGCGCCCTGCGGTGCAGAGCGGTTGCACCGACGCAGCGTCCGTCCGGCCCCAGGGCGACGGGCCGGCCCCAGGAAGTGACAGGGACTCGGAGCATGCAGCGTGGGCAGCACGTTGTGCGCTATCAGGTGATCTGAACACGCCAAGCCCATGAGCCAGCTACTGACAGTGACTCAGTTTCCCTCCTCTCGATATCCTGCTAAAGGCACCACCCATTTAATAAGCCTCCAGCTGATTCCAAGGGTGGAGACCAGGGCCGGGGACCTTTCTGGGCTGGGGGCCCCTGACCCACAGAGAAATCAGGCAGGGGCCACACGCAAGTGAGAAGCAGAAAACAAACCACAGAAAAAAGAAAATCCCAGTCGAAACCAAACCCCCACCGGCCTGGCGCCGACGGAGGAGACAGACTCTCCCCACGTTCCCCTCGCAGCCCAGAGCCTGGGGGCCCAGGCGAGTAGATCGTGTGTGCTCCAGGCCCACGTGGGGCAGCGGGGGTCGGAGAGGCTGGAGTGTCAGCGTGAGCTCCCCAATACTGGGGGGGGGCCTGTGCCTCAGTGGCCTCAGGTTCCGCACCTCTGGGGGAAGGAGGTGGCTCCATTGATGCCCACGGGCCCTAGAGCCCCCCCCTCCCGGATCTAATCAGCTTTGCTCCCCTGAAACCGGCAGGCGCCCGGGCCCAGAGCAGCTGCGGATCTGGCAGCCGCCTGCTCCAGCCGGGCTGAGGCCCACGTCCCTGAGCAAGGCTGGCCATGGAGGGGCTGACCTCCTCGCCCGGCTGTTTTCCTGCTCCTCTGTCCTCCCCCGAATGTCTCCCAGGCCCCCCTCCCCCCCTGCCTGCAGGAGGCCCTGGACCAGTCCCCAAGGGTTCAGGTGAAAAGTCTCTTGTCTGCCAGGAACCTTCTTGCCTGACCAGCCCCCGGCAGGCTGGGGGCAAAGGGGCGGTTGCCCCAGGGCCTGGAGATTTAAAGGGCCCAGAGCTCCTGGCAGGGGGGTCACCCGGGTACCTCAAGAACAGAGGACAGTGGCCTGCAGTTGTACAGGCCGGGTCCCTGCTGCTTTTCACCCTCTGGCTCCGGGAACATTCCCAGCCGGCTGCTTCCTCCTCCCCGCCCCTGGCCGCCGGGCGCGAGGGGCCGAGCTGACACTGTCCCGCTCCCGAGAGCCAGGGCAAGAGGAAGACGACCTGCTGCATGCAGCTGCCCCCACTCCAACGAAAGGTCACTGGGGGGTCTAAGGGCTGGAGCACCCCAGACAGGGGGTCGCACCCCCCACCAACCCGTCCCCTGCCTGGCTCCCTGCTGCTCAGCAAAGCAGCCGGCAGGAGAGCCAGGGAGCCCGGCCCGACTGGGAGCAGCTGCACCAAGCGCCCCGTTAGCCACATTCCTCTGGCCGAATGTCGCACCTGGCGCCCGGCTCCCTGTTTGGCCGGTGCCCACGGAATAGCGGAGGCCGTCCCGGCGCCCGGCTCCCTGTCTCGGCCAGTGCCTACAGAATAGCGGAGGCCGTCCCGGCGCCCGGCTCCCTGTTTCTGCCGGTGTCCACTGTAGAAGTAAAGACTTCACTCAGTTTACGCGGCTAAAGAGACAGTTTTATTGGCCAATAAAAGCGAAGTGAGCCAAATGTTGTCCAAGCAAAGCCGGGCCGAGTAAGGCTGCTTAATAAAAGAAATCCTAGTATTTTATACCCTTAACCACACAAGTCTGACGTCAGGGCAAGAAATCAAAGCGAACTTCAAAGAGGAATTATTATCAGTAAAGAAAGAAACAGGTTGTTTTAGGGAGTTTGAGCTGCAGCTCAAAATAGTTCATTAACACATTCCAACAGCGCATCCTTCTGGCCTCTCCCCACCTCGGTGAAGGCCAGTTCACTCCCTCTAGTATATGTGCAGACACAAGAAACTGAAATGGCTTTTGTTATACAGAATGGCTTCTAGTTAAATATGAAATGGCTTCTACACCACGGAATAGCGGAGGCCGTCCCGGCGCCCGGCTCCCTGTCTCCGCCGGTGCCCACGGAATAGCGGAGGCCGTCCCGGCGCCCGGCTCCCTGTCTCCGCCGGTGTCCACGGAATAGCGGAGGCCATCCCGGCGCCCGGCTCCCTATCTCCGCCGGTGTCCACGGAATAGCGGAGGCCGTCCCGGCGCCCGGCTCCCTGTCTCCGCCGGTGCCCACGGAATAGCGGAGGCCGTCCCGGCGCCCGGCCGCTCTGGCCTGAGGCAGAGGGAGACGGGCAAGAATCCGGAGTGTCCTCTAGAAAAGGGCTCGACTGGCCTTTAAAGCCTGGCCCCCTTTCTGCCTTGCCCCCTCGCCCCCGCCCAGGCCCTGCCCTTCCAGGGCTGGAGCCGAGGCCCCTCCCCCTGGCATAGGCCTGCCCCAGACACAGCCTTGGGGAAGGGGTTCAGTGACCCCAGCGCCCCACACAGCGGCCGCGGGAGCTGCCAGACCCCCCGCTGCAGTGGTGGGCCCGGCTCTCAGCGCCCCATCATGCATGGCCCTTCATACTTTCCTGGGAACTCCCGGCAAATGGACCCACGATCCATCCGAGTCCCCCTCCCCTCCACTTTCCTTTACCCACTGAGGATCCTCTCCTCTCCCTCCCTCTCCTCAGCAGCAAGTCTCTCGAAACCCCACAAATAGCAGGCCCTGGGCAGGGGGCCAGGGCTTAATCCCCGACCTTGTACTGCATGCTTTCTTGGCCCACTCATCATTTCATAAGGCTCTAAGCAAATACAATTTATTAAACCTCAACTGGTTAAAGAGAAAAGAATAAGAAAAAATGAGACGGGTGAAATGAGAACACACAGTCCTGCTCTGTAGCACGGGGACATCAAAACAGCCGTCTGCAGAGTGTAAGGACAGCTCACAGTCTCTTCCTTAGAGGCCCCTTAGAGCAGGGGCTGCAGGCTGGACACGCTTGCTCTGGCAGTGACCACACGGCCTCAAGCGCTAAGGGGCCAGACCCCTCTCCCAGTCTGGCCTGCAGGGCCTCTTGGCTGGTGGTGTCTCCCTGCCCAGAGCCACTCCCGGCACTTTGCTGCTCCCAGCTGCTCACCACACCCAGCTGCAGGCTGTGCTGCTTTGCCAGCCTCCAGCTCCTGGCGTTGCTTCTCTGTCCCTTTTGGCTCTCTGTTCACTGCCAGTCTGCTGCTCAGCACAGGGTCTGCGCTCCTTGGGCTGTGTGTGCCTGGCTCTGTTGCTGCAGGACTTCTCCACACAACTTGCTCCTCTCAGCTCTCTCCTTGCTCAGAGAGACCCACAACAATCCCAGCTCACGGGGGGGACGGGGCCTGGCCTCTTCCTTTCCTCACTGCCCTGTCCAACCTGTCAATCAGGCCGAGCTGGCGTGTTGGCTGCTTTCCATTCTCTCTGGGGTCTCTCAGTCTCAGGGCCCTGATTTCTCATGGACCCTTCCCCTTTTGATCCTGGGAGCTGGCGAACCAAAAACTCCCAGAGTTTTAGTAGCACGGGGCTAACAGTCCCCTTACATCTGGGTGAACCAGGGCACGAGCCCCAGGCGCAGGACTGCGGTGACCCCGGCCCCGCGGTGCCCCTTGCCGGCTGGTGGCCCCTGCCAGCCCCATGCTCTGCCCCGATTCCAGAGGCCTCTCCTAGGCGTGCCGGGCGCGGGGCCTTGCACAAGGCTCCGGGATCTGACGAGGGCCGGAAACAAGAACCGGGCAGGCAGGGGCGTTCTCCTGCCTGCGCAAGACTCCGCGCCAGGCGCCTATAAAAGCGGCTGTTCCCTGGGCTGTATTCACCCCTCGACGGCTCGTCTCCGGCAGCTCCCAGCGACACAGGTGAGTCTGTGGCGCTGCTGGGAGCCACGGCCGGGCCGTCCGGAGCCTGCTGCCAGCGTGCAGGCGCGGTGGCTGGGGGCCCGGGAGCTCACGAAGCAGCAACTCCCGGCAGCGGCGGAAACGCTGCTCAAGCGCAGGGCGGTCCCCGGGGCCCGCGGAGAGGGGGCACGCGCTGCCTTGGGCTGGAGGGCAGAGGCTCCGCTCCCGGGAAAGGAACCGGGGAACAGCCCAACGGCCAAGGCTGCCGGGCTAACGCTGAGGTTTCATCTGCTCCATGGCGAGCAGACCCCCTCCGTGGCTCAGGGCCCCGCCTGTCGAATGGGACCAACGCTCAAGAGCCCTCCTCTGCCTCCCCCTCCTAGAGCCGGGGCTGTTCCTAGATCTGTGCACGCAGGCAGGGCTTCCTGTCTGAGCTCGGCGGGCCCTTGGGACACCGGCCCGGGGGCCGTGCTAGGGACATGCCGCAGGCCCCAGCCAGGGCCGCCGGGGGCTGGAGGCTGCCGTCATTCGCCGGCTCGGTGTCCGGCCCCTTCCTGAACCAGCGCCCCTCCTGTCTCCAGCTCCCCAGACACCCAGCACCATGACGAGCGCTCTGGAAAGTGCCATGAGCACCATTGTCCAGGTGTTCCACAACTACGTCGCTGAGGGCGACTGCCTGGAGTCTGACGGGTTTCACCAGCTGATGAAGGAGAATTGCAGCACGTTTGTGAGCAGCACGTGCCCGGTGAGCAGAACCGCCGGGGCTGGGGGGGCAGGGATTGGGGGCGGCCTGGCCACCCCCCGGGTCTGGCCCCTCCTCTCCCTTCTCCGGGGCATGGAGGAGGCCTCAGGGAGCCCGCCAGGCAGCGGTGACCTTGAGCAGCGCGCCAGGCGCAGGCGTGCTGCTTGAACCCAACGCTCGCCGCGCGGCGCCAAATCACGGGCTCGTCGGGGAAACGCCGCCCGGGCTCCGCGGCGCTGCCCTTGGCGCTCCCTGGTGCAGGCAGGCCCAGCTCGCGGGGCCCAGCCCGGCTCACGGGGCCTCCCATCTCCTGGGGATTCCTGGGGCCACACGGAGCCTTTCTCCTCATGACCCAGTGGAAGAAATCCTTGATGTGAGTGCAGTGCAGGGCCCCGGGGTGGGGCTGGGATGGGGCTTTGGGGGGCTGGAGGCGCCGGCTTCGCGGGGTCAGGACTGGTGCCGGGGCTGACCGCAGTGGCTCCGGTCAGCAGCGCAGCAGGGGAAGGGGCGGGGGCAAGGCAGCTTCCTGCCTCTTCCAGCACCACAGACCATGCTGCCCCCAGGAGCAGGCTCCCAGCCGGTCTCAGCTTCACATTCTGGCTGCCGGCGCGGGGAGTCGGGCGTCAGGGAGCCGGGCGTCCGGCTGCCCCCGAGCTGGGAATCTCTCTGGGAGCCGGGCGGGGCAGGCGGGGTTTTGCCGTTAGACGTGCAAGGAGGGTGCGTTGCCTCCGTCGGGGGGGGAGCCGCGAGCACTGTGTGACCAAGGGATTCTTCCTTCTCCTGCGCCCGGGCAGCCCGACACGTCCGAGGACGAGTACATCCAGAAGCTGTTCAGCGACAACGACAGCGACGGGGACGGCTGCATCACCTTCAGCGAGTTCTGCACCATCCTGACCATCTTGATGCAAGATGAGCACAACAACTCGCACGGGCGTGAGAACACCGCGTGAGGCGGCCCGGCGTGGGACACGGGCCCCGCAGGCTCCAGCGCCTCTGCCAGACTCCGACGTCCTGGCCAGTAGGCGAGGGTTTGCCACTAACCCGTGTCCCCAGACCGGCGCTGCCGGCTCGGGCTGAGACCAGCAATAAAACCTGCCTTCCGCCCGCTACTCCGTGTCCCGCCACTGTGTCCGCGAGCCGCCGGGCGGGGGCCCTTGGGAGTTGGGTGCGAGGGTGGGGCCGTGGCGGAAGTGGGGTGGGCGGTGGCCAAGATCCGTGCCCCTTTGGCCAGGGCACAGGCGCAGACAGGGCACCGCCAGGCTGTTCCGGGCGCTGCTGGGACTCAGACCGTGGCTGGGACGTGGCGTTTGGAGGCGGCCGAGCCGGCCCAGGGACCCTGGGCTGCAAGACGGGGTCTTGGGCTGCGAGCCCGGGAGGAGGGAAAGCCAAGGGGCGCAGAGGAGATAAGAGACTCCTGCAGGGCCTCTCCAGGAGCGCCGGACAGCGCGCAGCGTGGGCGAGGAGGAGGCAGCCAGGCGCCGGGGCTGTCCAAGCGCTGGAGGGCCAGGATGGCAGGGCAGGGGGGCAGTCCTGGGACAGAGGCCTTCGGGGACAGGCAGGGGTCCAAGAAGCCGCCACAGGGGCCGAGCTGCCCAAGGTCTGATCACGGGGAGCCGGCCCAGCGCCAAGAGGGAGGGACCCGGGGCGCGCCGGGGGAGGGGCTGTCCTGGCAGGGAGCGTGCCTAGGGCACAGGTGCCGAGGGGGCAGGTCTGCATCTGCAAGCCCAAGCTGCCCACCTGTCACTCGGGTGCCAAGTGAGGGAGCGACACGGATCCGAACCCCGCAGGACAGAGACAGCGGGACCCCACTGGCCCACACCCACCGGCGCCAGGCGTCGGCTGGGGGCACCTCTCACGGCCAACGCCCCCTTGGGACGGGGCGCAAACCCCCAACAGCGCCTGGGGTCTGCAGAGGCCTCGCACGGGAGGGTGGGAAACACCCCGGCAGGAGGAGAGAGCGCGAGAGCATGTCGCCGGGGAAGGGGCGGGCGGGGGGGGCTCCATGGGGAGCCTTGGCTACCCCACGCCTCGGCGGCTGCTGGCCCTGGACCATGTCCTGGGGCGAGGAAGCCTGCAGCTTCTCACTCCGCGCCTCTGCATGGCGCCCGACCGGCCGCTCCTAGGCGAGATGGAAAACACACGACTTGGGGGTTGGTGCCTGCTGGGGACAGGGACAAAGAGCCCCAGGAGCCGGCTGCTTCCAGCTAAAACGTCTTCACGGGCTCAGGGCCGGGGGCAGCAAAACGTAAGAAACCTGCGCTGCTGTGCGGAGGGGGAAACTGAGGCACCCAGCACGGGTGCAGCGATGGCTGACGGCCACGACACCGACGCACTGAAAGACGTTGCTCTCTGCTCCCTCGGGCCGGCCACACCCCTGGGCACCCTGGGGCAGGGACACAGAGCAAGGCCCAATGGGGACGTCACAGGGCTGGCGACACCAAAGCCCACGCTCAGTTCTGATCACAGCGCCCTGCACGGGCCGCGGTCCAACGCTCTCGCCGTGACCTCGGGGGCGTGTCCCCCGCCCCCCAGGCTTTATGTAAATTGGCTCATGAATATGCATATGGAGAACTCGAAGGCGCTCTAGGCAAATGCACCCTGCGCGCACCGCTCAGGCGGGTGGAGCTGGGCGCTCGCTGGGGGCGCGGTTTGGAACGGGCGACTTGCCGACGGGAGACCCGGGGCCGTGGGGGCCGGTGCTCAGGGGAAGGGCTGGTTCTTCCCTGGAGCCCAGGCGGTGGCGGGGCCTGCGTCCCGGCACCTGGGCGGGGACCCGGCTGGCAACAAAGGTGGGAAACCAAACAACAGGGAGGGCAACTGGAAACCCCAGGGGCCAGGCCCCAGGAGTGCCGGCTGGGCGTGGGATTCTGCCCCCGGTGAGAGAAGGGAAGTCGGGGAGGGGGGGAGAGCCTGCCCCGTGTGTGAGGGGGGGATGGGGGTGTCACCCCTCCCCACGCGACCCCTAAAGCCTCAAAGATACGGAGCTCAATAAAAGGAACCCGACTCAGCAGAGTTTCCCTTTTAACGGGGGCTCGGACCTCTCCGCGTCCTGCCTGCCCCGCACCCTGCCGGCGGCTCGCCCACTGGTGCCGTTCCCGGGGTCCCGTGCTGAGCACGGGGAAGTGTGCGCCCCTGCCCCTGCTTCCCGCTCCTTCCGAGGGCGTCAGTCACACCCCAGCCCCCAGCCCTGTCTCCACCAGGGAGTTAGCCAGCGCCCAGCACTTGGCACCCGGCGCCTCCTTGGGGTTCGGGACCTTGCTGCTTCTAAAACGCCCGGGCCCTCGATTAGCGGCTTCGTGTCCCTTCGCTCGGCGTCCTGCCGGCCGCTTCGCGTCCCTGCCCCAGAGGCACCGAGCTCCGGGCGGCTCATCTCCCCTCCGGGGCTCTTCATTACTTTGCACCCGTCCGCGCACCCTCCGCCGCGGCCGCTCCCTGGCCTGGAGCCAGCCTCCACCCTGCCTGCCAACGCCCACGGGCTTCGGGGAAGGCGTCGTGCCTCCTTTGGCTCCCCAGAGCCAGGCGTCCCCTCTGGAGACCGGCAGGTTCTGACGGATACGCCATCCCAAGGCTGGATGCCAGCTGGTGCGAAGGAGCCGGTTCCCCCACAGGGCCTAATGCACAAGAGCGTGTGAATTTGCACCCACACACACAGCCCTGGTGAACACACACACAGAGCCCTGGTGAATGCCAAGCGCACGCCTTCCAGAGCTTTGCTGCCCTCTCGTGGCCTGTCCCACAAACACGCCACGGCTCACAAGCCACTAGGCCGGCCTCCAGCCCAGTGGGCACAGAGCTCCCCTCATCCCCGTGGACGGCAGATCGGTTCTCCTCTTCACACGCCACCCGCCAGCTTCCGTGGGCTGCAATAGCTCGGCCTGCTTACCACAGGGGCCAGACGGTCTGACCCCCAACAGCGGTGCCCTGCCTGCAGGGGCAAAGCCCCCTCGCTCTCTGAGAAAGAAAGAAAGAAAGAAAGAAAGAAAGAGGAGGATGGACGACCGTTTTTTACTTTCTCGTCAGGCGCTCACAATATTCCACTGGCTTAAACATAACAAGATTCTTAAAAATAACACTGCTCTACAGCCAAACTGCTTCTGCAATAAACTTTACTAATTCTGGGTCACTGAGAACGAAAATGATGCTTAAAATTGTTGATTGGCTCTCGTTTTCAAGATATGCTATTGGGTCAGTATATACGACCCTCGTCCTGGGAATGGCGGAGGATAAGTGAGTTATAAAGGGAAGGGATCTCAATTTGAACCAGAAATGACTAAAAGACATCTTTGACTGGATCTATGGACAAATCTATGACTGGGTTTGGACAGTACTTGCTTTTGAGGCAAAACAATGAATGATGCGATCTGAAGCTGGTATTGTGTCATACATGATATGAATTGCATCTTGTTATTCCTATCAGTCATGGACGATGCAATCATAACGAAGCTTACATCACTCTGCTGAACAAATTGCCCCTATATCAGCTCTAGAAATCACACAGTGTCGTGCTCTCTTATTTGTCAGTGTTTGATTTTGCAAAGGGACACATTTCTGTTTAGCCAAAGTGAGCAGAGATGCCTCGTACTTGTGTGAACAGTGCAGATAACTTCTGCTATGTTTGTGGTGAAGTGACTTTTGCGTCACAAAAGCGCAGTATAACCACTATGATTAAGAAAGCCTGTTACCTTTATTTTGGCTGCAAAATTGGAGATCAGGACAAGAGGTGGGCCCCACACATATGCTGCAACACTTGTGCAACAAATCTTCGCCAGTGGTTGAACAGGAAAAGGAAATCTATGCCTTTTGCAGTGCCAATGATTTGGAGAGAGCCTACAGATCATACCAGCAATTGTTACTTCTGCATGGTGCCTCCAGTTGGGAAAGGTGTGTCCAAGAAGAAAAAGTGGACTGTGCATTATCCAAACGCCCAGTACCCCACGGAGAAGGACTGCCGGTTCCTGATGCACCAGAATCATTCTCCCTTGAGTCAGACGAGGAAGAGGAAGAGGATGAAACTTCTGGTCCTGAACCATCAATGTCACAGGACCCACATTTTCTCCCATCCTCCTCCTCTGAACCACACACCGCATAACACAAGGTGAACTGAATGACCTTGTCAGGATTTGGAACCACCCAAGAGTAAGGCAGAGCTGTTGGGCTCCAGACTACAGCAGTGGAATCTCCTGGCAGGTGATGTTAGGGTTTCCGTGTTCCGTGACCGTCAAAGGATCTTGTCCCATTCTTCTTCATGGAAGGTGATCTTGTAGCCTGCAACAACATCGATGGTGTGATGGCAGCCCTCAACGTCGTTCACGCTCCAGATGAGTGGAGACTGTTCATTGATCCATCGAAGACGAGTCTTAAAGCTGTTTTGCTGCATAATGGCAATGTTTTGCCATCAATTCCAGTTGGTCATGCAGTCCATATGAAGGAAACCTATGACAACATGAAACAACTTTTGAGGTTCATAAACTATGACCAACATCAGTGGCAGCTTTGTGGCGATTTGAAGGTTGTTGCTCACTTGCTTGGTCTGCAGACTGGATACACAAAGTACTGCTGTTTTCTCTGCGAATGGCATAGTCGTGCAAGAGATTCCCACTACATCAAGATAGATTGGCCACTCCGACAGTCATTGGAGCCTGGGAGGAAAAGTGTTCAGCATCCACCACTTGTTGAATCAAGGAAGATTTTGTTACCACCCTTACACATCAAGCTGGGTCTGATGAAGAACTTTGTCAAGGCCATGGACAAAACACAAGCAGCTTTCAAGTACCTCCGTGGAAAATTTCCAAGGTTAAGTGAAGCTAAGATAAAGGAAGGTATCTTTGTTGGTCCTCAGATTCGTGAACTTCTTCGAGATGATGCATTTGACCATGCACTGCGTGGCAAGGAAAAGACGGCATGGAAAGCCTTCCAGTTAGTGGCAATACATTTTCTCGGAAACAACAAGGCAGACAACTACAGGTTGTTGGTGGAAAACCTCCTCAAGGCATACAAAGCCTTGGTTGCAACATGTCACTAAAGATGTATTTTTGCACTCTCATCTAGATTTTTTCCACCGAACTGCGGCGCAGTGAGCGCTGGCGACGATTTCACCTGGACATTGCAACAATGGAGAAACGCTATCAGGGCAAATGGAGCCCATCAATGCTTGCAGACTATTGCTGGACAGTGACAAGAGATGCTCCATTTAATGAATACAAGAGACAAGCCAAGAAGCGCCGAGTAGACACTGAATAGGACTAAACTATGTACATAATAGTTTTTTGCCTTTTGTTTCATAATAAATTTTGTTTATATAACCCTTTTGCTGATTTTTAAAATGTTACATAAACAGGACAGGTGAAATATTATCATGTAAAGAAACCATAAACACATGAAAAGACCTAGGTTTACAATTTATGATTAAAACTCTACTATCTACACAATATACATGGTAAAATGTAAAAACGTTAATATCTTGGAAACAGTGGCCAATCAGTTGTTTTAATTGTCATATCTGAATTCAGCACATCAAAATACATAATAAATAGCACATTTTATCTCTGAAGCAGACGACTTCTAAAAAATTGTAGACCAGTGTAATTACTTGGAGGGTGGCTCTGTGGGCTGGGAGCTTTTTGGGGCCCTCGGGTCACATTTTCCAGCCTCTCTCTGCCACAGTAGGAACGGGAAACCCTGTTTGAAATGACATTTGAGGTTCTCGTGTCATTTGGCCCGTCCGTTAGACGGCGCCGGGCGCGGAGGCCTGGGAGCACGGCAGGAACCCGGTGGACACGACTGTCCTCAGGCAGATGCTTGGGGTTTCGAGGCAGGTCCGGTTTGGGGGCGTGGGAAGGGGACTGGTGGGCGTGGACCCGTGACAAGGCGGCGGGAGAGCGAGCAGGAAGCGGGGTGCGAGGCTGAGGCAGAGAAAGGGTCGGGGCGGGCCTGCCCTACAGCGGCGGAGAGTGGTGGCGTGGGGTTTCCGTCTTCTGCACCCCCCTGCACTCAGACTCCACCAGCCACTAGAATAGAGGGAGTTTATTGCTTCTCCAGGATACCACACAGCACAGATGTCATCTGGTTACAGGGCAGGCCTAGGATGCCTCAGCCCCCCCTTGAGATGGGGGAGACTGGGCCCCTAAATTCCAGCCCCCTTTCCCTCAGCTGTCTCCTCCATGCTCCCAGACAGAAACTAAACTCTCTTCCAGCCCTGCCCCCCAGCCAGGGCGGCATTCCACCTTCCTGTGTTTCTCTCCCTGGGGGGCAGCTGGTCGGACAGGTTGAGAGACCCTTGCCTAGTGACTCATCCCCTGTCCTGCTGGGCCGTGCTACAGACAGCAGCCAGTGGGGGTCACCCACAGCCCCAGCATAGCACCCAGCAAGGTACCCCACTACGTCTCAGGACACAGGCTCCCGGGAAGGGGCTGCCGCAGTGGGGGGTCTGCCCAGGAGCCGAGGGCCAGCGTGGGCGGACCGGTGAGCCGTGACTCCCCCATGCCCTCCCACCGCTGCGCACAGAGAGCCCCGAGCACCACAGCGTGGCCCGGTGCCCACGTGCCGGCGGGTAACCCGCCAGCCTGGTGCCTGCCACACGCACTGGCCTTCGCCGCTCCCAGCGAGCCCAGGGCAGGGCTGGGCCTTGTGTGCAGGAGCATCCGCCACCCGTCAATTAACTGGGCCACACCCTGCTGTTATCTCAGGCCTGGCCTCCCTCGGCCTGCAGCCACCACCCTGCCGGGGGCCGTGCCGGGCGGGCCGGGCTCGGGCAGATGCCAAGTTTGAATTTCAGGGTCCAAACTTCCAGAGGGACCCGAGCTCCCCGGCCTGCCGAGATCGCCCCCTGCTGCCCAGACCTGCGTCCTGCACCTGCCCCTCTGGCCCTCCCCTCCCTGCTGCGCCCCTTTGCCCCCCAGCTCCCAGGCCCCGGGCAGCGGTGGGCGGAGCTGAGCCCTGCGTGTGCCAAGCCCTGCCCTGCCCAAGCCGGCCCCGTGGCTTTGGGGCGGTGCAGGGCAGGGCAGAGCCATCGCCAGACTGTCAGGAAGCCCCCTTCCTCCCCTTCAGGCTGCTGCTGGCACCTTCTGCTGCGACCCTGGCAGAGACCTGGGGAGAACCGTGACCCCATGTGCCCCCCCCCCCCCTTTGGCCAGGTGCCTCAGCCAGCCCCAGCACAAGCAGCAGGTGAGAGGCCGGTTACTCAGGCACCCCCTGTCCCTGGTGAGCGAGGAGAAGTGTGTGTGTGTCAGTCTGAGTCTGTGCGTAGCTAGGGCCTGCCCAACCTGCCCTGAAACGTCTCCGCAGATGGCAATTTCACAGCCCCCCCAAAGCAATTTATTCCTGACAGGCAGGAAGTTTTTCCTAATGTCCAACCTAGCGTCTGTGTGTCTGTGTGTGTGTGTGTGTGTGTGTGTGTGTGTGTCTGTGTCTGTGTGTGCGTGTGTGTGAGTGAGAGAGACTCTGTGTACGTGCCTGTGTGTGTGTGTCGGGGACTTCTACCCCAGACAGCTTCAGTTCGTTGTCTGACCGCAAAGAGACAGGCAACACCAGCAAGGTCTAATCACAAAGCTCTTTATTGAAGAGTGCACACGACAACAGAGAGCAGCCCGTCTCTACCGAGAACCGGCCCCCGATTTCTATAACAAGTGGGGTTCTATAGACAGTTCCGTCGCGTCATCGACTATTGACTTAAGCAACCCACCCCCCTTTGTTAGTTAGAAACTTCGAGCATGGATGCATCCCTTGCCAACTATACAAGGGGGCCTCGATACATCAGCAACTTTCCTATCAAGACAGAAAGCAAGTACCAGACAACGAGGAGACAGGGAGTTTTCTGCCCAGTTTCTTAAGCAAGCTGTTCAGCTCAGCAAGGACAAAAATGCAGCTGTTCGCTTAGCTCATGCCCTTGCTAAACTCATGTCTCAAATTTTGTTCAGGGACTGCCCAGAACCCTTTGCTGGACTCTTCTCGGTCTGTCTTAGCATAACCGCCCTAGGCCCAATTTTCTGTGGCCTAACGTGTGTGTGTCAGTGTGTGTGTGTGTGAGTATGTGTGTGTGTGTGACTGTGTGTACGTGTCTGTGTCTGTGTGTGTGTGTGAGTCTGTGTGTGTGCTGTGTGTGAGTGTTTATGCTGTGCCCCTCCCCATGGGGACCCTATGGCTCACAGAGCGGAAGGCAGAGACGTCCCGGCTCCGCAGAGTTGCCCCGAGGCTGCCGGCGTTCAGTCGACTCTGGCCTGCGCCCTGCCGCCTGCTCGCCCCCCGACCGGCTGCCCCCGAGTCGCGCCGTCAGGTGCCCACACTGCGCGCAGGGGTTCTCCCCCCATGGGGCCGGGCGTCCCGTGGGGAGGGGTGTGGTCGACGCACCGCCGCAACGGGGGGCAGTGCGGGAAGGGAGGACGCGGGGGCGTGGCGGGGACACGATCCCAACAGAAGCGGCCGGCTCAGGCGGGGCTCCCCGCCGGGCATCGCGAGGCCGAGGGCCGAGAGGGACACGCCCAGCGATGGACCCTGCGGGGCTTTGGCAAGGGCCGGGCCGGCGACCTCGTGGTTGCAGCCTCGCTCCCAGCAAGCGCGTGGAGCCGGTTCCAGGAACGGGCACCTGGCCGGAGCAGGCTGGGGTCCCTCCCTGCCACCTCCCACTCGGAGTCCTTCCCGGACACGTAGGCCCGGGGCTGGCTCGGGGACGGGGGACAGGCCGGCGCCCTGCGGTGCAGAGCGGTTGCACCGGCGCAGCGTCCGTCCGGCACAGGCGGCGGGCCGGCCCCAGGAAGTGACAGGGACTCGGCGCATGCAGCGTGGGCAGCACGTTGTGCGCTATCAGGTGATCTGAACACGGCCAAGCCCATGAGCCAGCTACTGACAGTGACTCAGTTTCCCTCCTCTCGATATCCTGCTAAAGGCACCACCCATTTAATAAGCCTCCAGCTGATTCCAAGGGTGGAGACCAGGGCCGGGGACCTTTCTGGGCTGGGGGCCCCTGACCCACAGAGAAATCAGGCAGGGGCCACACGCAGTGAAGCAGAAAACAAACCACAGAAAAAGAAAATCCCAGTCGAAACCAAACCCCACCGGCCTGGCGCCGACGGAGGAGACAGACTCTCCCCACGTTCCCCTCCCAGCCCAGAGCCTGGGGCCCAGGCGAGTAGATCGTGTGCTCCAGGCCCACGTGGGGCAGCGGGGTCGGAGAGGCTGGAGTGTCAGCGTGAGCTCCCCAATACTGGGGGGGGGCCTGTGCCTCAGTGGCCTCAGGTTCCGCACCTCTGGGGGAAGGAGGTGGCTCCATTGATGCCCACGGGCCCTAGAGCCCCCCCCTCCCCAGATCTAATCAGCTTCGCTCCCCTGAAACCGGCAGGCGCCCCGGCCCAGAGCAGCTGCGGATCTGGCAGCCGCCTGCTCCAGCCGGGCTGAGGCCCACGTCCCTGAGCAAGGCTGCTCCGTGCCCGGCCCTCGCCCGGCTGTTTTCCTGCTCCTCTGTCCTCCCCGAATATCTCCCAGGCCCCCTCCCGCCCCCTGCCTGCAGGAGGCCCTGGACCAGCCCCAAGGTGTTCAGGTGAAAGTCTCTTGTCTGCCAGGAACCTTCTTGCCTGACCAGCCCCCGGCACGCTGGGGGGGGCAAAGGGGCGGTTGCCCCAGGGCCTGGAGATTTAAAGGGCCCAGAGCTCCTGGCAGGGGGGTCACCCGGGTACCTCAAGAACAGAGGACAGTGGCCTGCAGTTGTACAGGCTGGGTCCCTGCTGCTTTTCACCCTCTGGCTCCGGGAACATTCCCAGCCGGCTGCTTCCTCCTCCCCTCCCCTGGCCGCCGGGCGCGAGGGGGGCCGAGCTGACACTGTCCCGCTCCCGAGAGCCAGGGCAAGAGGAAGACGACCTGCTGCATGCAGCTGCCCCCTCCCCACTCCAACGAAAGGTCACTGGGGGGTCTAAGGGCTGGAGCACCCCAGACAGGGGGTCGCACCCCCCACCAACCCGTCCCCTGCCTGGCTCCCTGCTGTTCAGCAAAGCAGCCGGCAGGAGAGCCAGGAGCCCGGCCCGGCTGGGAGCAGCTGCACCAAGCGCCCGGTGGCTGGATTCCTCTGGCCGAATGTCGCACCTGGCGCCCGGCTCCCTGTTTGGCCGGTGCCCACGGAATAGCGGAGGCCGTCCCGGCGCCCGGCTCCCTGGCTCGGCCAGTACCAACAGAATAGCGGAGGCCGTCCCGGCGCCCGGCTCCCTGTTTCTGCCGGTGTCCACTGTAGAAGTAAAGACTTCACTCAGTTTACGCGGCTAAAGAGACAGTTTTATTGGCCAATAAAAGCGAAGTGAGCCAAATGTTGTCCAAGCAAAGCCGGGCCGAGTAAGGCTGCTTAATAAAAGAAATCCTAGTATTTTATACCCTTAACCACACAAGTCTGACGTCAGGGCAAGAAATCAAAGCGAAACTTCATATTATCAGTAAAGAAAGAAACAGGTTGTTTTAGGGAGTTTGAGCTGGGCAAGAATCAGGTATCCTAGAAACAGGGCATCGACTGGCCTCCCCACCCGTGTGAAGCGCAGTCTACCTCTAGTGCATAAGGCGTGCAGACACAAGAAACTGAAATGGCTTTTTATTATATAGAATGGCTTCTAGTTAAATATGAAATCGCTTCTACACCACGGAATAGCTGAGGCCGCCCCGGCGCCTCGCCTCCCTGTCTCCCGGGCCCGTGCCCACGGAATCCGAGGTCAGCCCGGCGCCTCAGGCTCCCTGTCTCCGCTGGTGTCCACGGAATAGCCGGAGGCTATCCCGGGAGCCAAACCTCCCTATTCCGCCAGTTCCACGGCAATGGCGGAGGTTGCTCCCGGCGCCCGGCTCCTCACTCTCGCTGGTGCCCACGGACAGCTGGAGGCCGCCCTGCGCCGGCCGCCGCTTGGTGAGGGAGACGGGCAAGAATCCGAGTGTCCTCTAGAAAAGGGCCTGAGCTGGCCTCCTGTGTGACACATATCTGGGGCCTGGCCCTTTAAATCGGGAGGGAGTTTGCTGTGACCCGCTGAGCAGTGAGGCCCGCGCTCTGAGCGCCCATCATGCATTGTGGGGAGGGAGGGGAGAGAACTTTCTGGCTTCTATACCACCCGGTGAAATGGACCAGCGAGATCAGTCCCGCTCCCACTTCCCTTTACCCACGGCCCTGATCCTGAGGCTCCCCCTCCACTCTCCTCAGCAGCAGAGTCCTCAGAAACCCCAACAAGGCTGGGCCCAGGTTTCTGGGCAATCCCGACCTTGTAGTCCTTTCGGGGCAGGAGTGGTGTCCCCACTCGGTCTCAGCAGCAGAGTCCTCGAAACCCCAACAAGGCTGGGCCCAGGTTTCCTGGGGCTTAATCCCCGACCTTGTAGTCACTCGGGGCAGGAGTTAGGGTGTCCCCACTCCGGGGTGCTCTCTTCACACTGCATGCTTTCTTGGCCCACTCATCATTTCATAAGGCTCTAAGCAAATACAATTTATTAAACCTCAACTGGTTAAAGAGAAAAGAAAAAGAAAAAATGAGACGGGTGAAATGAGAACACACAGTCCTGCTCTGTAGCACGGGGACATCAAAACAGCCGTCTGCAGAGTGTAAGGACAGCTCGCAGTCTCTTCCTTAGAGGCCCCGGATGTGCTGCAGGGGGGCTGCAGGCTGGACACGCTTGCTCCGGCAGTGACCACACGGCCTCAAGCGCTAAGGGGCCAGACCCCTCTCCCAGTCTGGCCTGCAGGGCCTCTTGGCTGGTGGTGTCTCCTGCCCAGAGCCACTCCGGCACTTTGCTGCTCCCAGCTGCTCACCACACCCAGCTGCAGGCTGTGCTGCTTTGCCAGCCTCCAGCTCCTGGCGTTGCTTCTCTGTCCCTTTGGCTCTCTGTTCACTGCCAGTCTGCTGCTCAGCACAGGGTCTGCGCTCCTTGGGCTGTGTGTGCCTGGCTCTGTTGCTGCAGGACTTCTCCACACAACTTGCTCCTCTCAGCTCTCTCCTAGCTCAGAGAGACCCACAACAATCCCAGCTCACGGGGACGGGGCCTGGCCTCTTCCTTTCCTCACTGCCCTGTCCAACCTGTCAATCAGGCCGAGCTGGCGTGTTGGCTGCTTTCCATTCTCTCTGGGGTCTGTCAGTCTCAGGGCCCTGATTTCTCATGGACCCTTCCCTTTTGATCCTGGGAGCTGGCGAACCAAAAACTCCCAGAGTTTTAGTGCGGGGCTAACAGTCCCCTTACATCTGGGTGAACCAGGGCACGAGCCCCAGGCGCAGGACTGCGGTGACCCCGGCCCCGCGGTGCCCCTTGCCGGCTGGTGGCCCCTGCCAGCCCCATGCTCTGCCCCGATTCCAGAGGCCTCTCCTAGGCGTGCCGGGCGCGGGGCCTTGCACAAGGCTCCGGGATCTGACGAGGGCGGGAAACAAGAACCGGGCAGGCAGGGGCGTTCTCCTGCCTGCGCAAGACTCCGCGCCAGGCGCCTATAAAAGCGGCTGTTCCCTGGGCTGTATTCACCCCTCGACGGCTCGTCTCCGGCAGCTCCCAGCGACACAGGTGAGTCTGTGGCCGCGCTGCTGGGAGCCACGGCCGGGCCGTCCGGAGCCTGCTGCCGGCGTGCACAGGCGCGGTGGCTGGGGGCCCGGGGGAGCTCACGAAGCAGCAACTCCCGGCAGCGAGGCGGGAAACGCTGCTCAAGCGCAGGGCGGTCCCCGGGGCCCGCGGAGAGGGGGGCACGCGCTGCCTTGGGCTGGAGGGCAGAGGCTCCGCTCCCGGGAAAGGGAACCGGGGAACAGCCCAACGGCCAAGGCTGCCGGGCTAACACTGAGGGTTTCATCTGCTCCATGAGCGAGCAGACCCCCTCCGTGGCTCAGGGCCCCGCCTGTCGAATGGGACCAACGCTCAAGAGCCCTCCCTCTGCCTCCCCCCTCCTAGAGCCGGGGCTGTCCCTAGATCTGTGCACCGCAGGCAGGGCTTCCCTGTCTGAGCTCGGCGGGCCCTTGGGACACCGGCCCGGGGGCCGTGCTAGGGACATGCCGCAGGCCCCAGCCAGGGCCGCCGGGGGCTGGAGGCTGCCGTCATTCGCCGGCTCGGTGTCCGGCCCCTTCCTGAACCAGCGCCCCTCCTGTCTCCAGCTCCCCAGACACCCAGCACCATGACGAGCGCTCTGGAAAGTGCCATGAGCACCATTGTCCAGGTGTTCCACGACTACGTCGCTGAGGGCGACTGCCTGGAGTCTGACGGGTTTCACCAGCTGATGAAGGAGAATTGCAGCACGTTTGTGAGCAGCACGTGCCCGGTGAGCAGAACCGCCGGGGCTGGGGGGCAGGAATTGGGGGCGCCCTGGCCACCCCCCGGGTCTGGCCCCTCCTCTCCCTTCTCCGGGGCATGGAGGAGGCCTCAGGGGAGCCCGCCAGGCCGCGGTGACCCTGAACGGGCGCGCCAGGGCGCAGGGCGATGCTGCTTGAACCCAACGCTCGCCGCGCAGCACCAAACCACGGGCTCCTCGGGAAACGCCGCCGGGCCCCGCGGCCCTGCCCCTTGGCGCTCCTGGTGCAGGCAGGCCCAGCTCGTGGGGCCCAGCTCGCGGGGCCCAGCCCGCTCACGGGCCTCCCATCTCCTGGGATTCCCGGGGCCACACGGAGCCTTTCTCCTCATGACCCAGTGGAAGAAACCCTTGATGTGAGTGCAGTGCAGGGCCCCGGGGTGGGGCTGGGATGGGGCTTTGGGGGGCTGGAGGGGGAGCCGGCTTCGGGGGGTCAGGACTGGTGCCGGGGGGCTGACCGCAAGTGGCTCCGGCTCAGCAGCGCAGCAGGGGCAAGGCAGCTTCCTGCCTCTTCCAGCACCACAGACCATGCTGCCCCCAGGAGCAGGCTCCCAGCCGGTCTCAGCTTCACATTCTGGCTGCCGGCGCGGGGAGTCGGGCGTCAGGGAGCCGGGCGTCCTGCCCCCGAGCTGGGAATCTCTCTGGGAGCCGGGCGGGGCAGGCGGGGTTTTGCCGTTAGACGTGCAAGGAGGGTGCGTTGGCTCCGTCGGGGGGGGAGCCGCGAGCACTGTGTGACCAAGGGATTCTTCCTTCTCCTGCGCCCGGGCAGCCCGACACGTCCGAGGACGAGTACATCCAGAAGCTGTTCAGCGACAACGACAGCGACGGGGACGGCTGCATCACCTTCAGCGAGTTCTGCACCATCCTGACCATCTTGATGCAAGATGAGCACAACAACTCGCACGGGCGTGAGAACACCGCGTGAGGCGGCCCGGCGTGGGACACGGGCCCCGCAGGCTCCAGCGCCTCTGCCAGACTCCGACGTCCTGGCCAGTAGGCGAGGGTTTGCCACTAACCCGTGTCCCCAGACCGGCGCTGCCGGCTCGGGCTGAGACCAGCAATAAAACCTGCCTTCCGCCCGCTACTCCGTGTCCCGCCACTGTGTCCGCGAGCCGCCGGGCGGGGGGGCCTGGGGAGCTGGGTGCGAGGGTGGGGCCGTGGCAGAAGTGGGGTGGGCCGGTGGCCAAGATCCGTGCCCCTTTGGCCAGGGCACAGGCGCAGACAGGGCACCGCCAGGCTGTTCCGGGCGCTGCTGGGACTCAGACCGTGGCTGGGACGTGGCGTTTGGAGGCGGCCGAGCCGGCCCAGGGACCCTGGGCTGCAAGACGGGGTCTTGGGCTGCGAGCCCGGGAGGAGGGAAAAGCCAAGGGGGCGCAGAGGAGATAAGAGACTCTGCAGGGCCTCTCCAGGAGCGCCGGACAGCGCGCAGCGTGGGCGAGGGAAGGAGGCAGCCAGGCGCCGGGGGCTGTCCAAGCGCTGGAGGGCCACGATGGCAGGGCAGGGGGGCAGTCCTGGGACAGAGGCCTTCGGGGACAGGCAGGGGTCCAAGAAGCCGCCACAGGGGCCGAGCTGCCCAAGGTCTGATCACGGGGAGCCGGCCCAGCGCCAAGAGGGAGGGACCCGGGGCGCGCCGGGGGAGGGGCTGTCCTGGCAGGGAGCGTGCCTAGGGCACAGGTGCCGAGGGGGCAGGTCTGCATCTGCAAGCCCAAGCTGCCCACCTGTCACTCGGGTGCCAAGTGAGGGGAGCGACACGGATCCGAACCCCGCAGGACAGAGACAGCGGGACCCCCACTGGCCCACACCCACCGGCGCCAGGCGTCCGGCTGGGGGCACCTCTCACGGCCAACGCCCCCCCCCTTGGGACGGGAAGCGCAAACCCCCCAACAGCGCCTGGGGTTTGCAGAGGCCTCGCACGGGAGGGTGGGAAACGCCCCGGCAGAAGGAGAGAGCGCGAGAGCTTGTCGCCGGGGAGGGGGCGGGCGGGGGGAGCTCCATGGGGAGCCTTGGCTACCCCACGCCTCGGCGGCTGCTGGCCCTGGAGCACGTCCCTGGGGGCGAGGGAAGCCTGCAGCTTCTCACTCCGCGCCTCTGCATGGCCGCCCGACCGGCCGCTCCTAGGCGAGATGGAAAACACACGACTTGGGGGGGGAGGGTTGGTGCCTGCTGGGGACAGGGACAAAAGAGCCCCAGGAGCCGGCTGCTTCCAGCTAAAACGTCTTCACGGGCTCAGGGCCGGGGGGGGCAGCAAAAACGTAAGAAACCTGCGCTGCTGTGCGGAGGGGGAAACTGAGGCACCCAGCACGGGTGCAGCGATGGCTGACGGCCACGACACCGACGCACTGAAAGACGTTGCTCTCTGCTCCCTCGGGCCGGCCACACCCCTGGGCACCCTGGGGGCAGGGACAGAGAGCAAGGCCCAATGGGGACGTCACAGGGCTGGCGACACCAAAGCCCACGCTCAGTTCTGATCACAGCGCCCTACACGGGCCGCGGTCCAACGCTCTCGCCGTGACCTCGGGGGCGTGTCCCCCGCCCCCCAGGCTTTATGTAAATTGGCTCATGAATATGCATATGGAGAACTCGAAGGCGCTCTAGGCAAATGCACCCTGCGCGCACTGCTCGGGCGGGTGGAGCTGGGCGCTCGCCGGGGTCGCGGTTTGGAACGGGCGACCTGCCGACGGGGCCGGCGGGAGACCCGGGGCCGTGGGGGCCGGTGCTCAGGGGAAGGGCTGGTTCTTCCCTGGAGCCCAGACGGTGGCTGGGCCTCGCCCCGGCACCTGGGCGGGGACCCGGCTGGATCCGCGCTTTTCCCCTCCGGGAACAAAGGAAGCCCGGCTTGGGCAGAGGGCAACAAAGGTGGGAAACCAAACAACAGGGGGGGCCAGGCCCCAGGAGTCTCCCGGGCGTGGGGATTCTGCCCCCGGTGAGAGAAGGGAAGTCGGGGAGGGGGGGAGAGCCCGCCCCGTGTGTGAGGGGGGGATGGGGGTGTCACCCCTTCCCACGCGACCCTAAACCTCAAAGATACGGAGCTCAATAAAAGGAACCCGACTCAGCAGAGTTTCCCTTTTAACGGGGGCTCGGACCTCTCCGCGTCCTGCCTGCCCCGCACCCTGCCGGCGGCTCGCCCACGGGTGCCGTTCCCGGGGTCCCGCGCTGAGCACGGGGAAGTGTGGCCGCCCTGCCCCCTGCTTCCCGCGCCCCTTCCGAGGGCGTCAGACACACCCCAGCCCCCAGCCCTGTCTCCACCAGGGAGTTAGCCAGCGCCCAGCACTTGGCACCCGGCGCCTCCTTGGGGTTCGGGACCTTGCTGCTTCTAAAACGCCCGGGCCCTCGATTAGCGGCTTCGTGTCCCTTCGCTCGGCGTCCTGCCGGCCGCTTCGCGTCCCTGCCCCAGAGGCACCGAGCTCCGGGCGGCTCATCTCCCCTCCGGGCTCTTCATTACTTTGCACCCGTCCGCGCACCCTCCGCCGCGGCCGCTCCCTGGCCTGGAGCCAGCCTCCACCCTGCCTGCCAACGCCCACGGGCTTCGGGGAGGGCGTCGTGCCTCCTTTGGCTCCCCAGAGCCAGGCGTCCCCTCTGGAGACCGGCAGGTTCTGACGGATACGCCATCCCAAGGCTGGATGCCAGCTGGTGCGAAGGAGCCGGTTCCCCCACAGGGCCTAATGCACAAGAGCGTGTGAATTTGCACCCACACACACAGCCCTGGTGAACACACACACAGAGCCCTGGTGAATGCCAAGCGCACGCCTTCCAGAGCTTTGCTGCCCTCTCGTGGCCTGTCCCACAAACACGCCACGGCTCACAAGCCACTAGGCCGGCCTCCAGCCCAGTGGGCACAGAGCTCCCTCATCCCCGTCCTTCAACCCCCCGGCCCGTGGACGGCAGATCGATTCTCCTCTTCACACGCCACCCGCCAGCTTCCGTGGGCTGCAATAGCTCGGCCTGCTTCCCACAGGGGCCAGACGGTCTGACCCCCCACAGCGGTGCCCTGCCTGCAGGGGCAAAGCACCCTCGCTCTCTGAGAAAGAAAGAAAGAAAGAAAGAAAGAAAGAAAGAGGCGGGCCGGTCGGTCGAGGAGGATGGACGACCGTTTTACTTTCTGCGTCAGGTGCTCACAATATTCCACTGGCTTAAACATAACGAGATTCTTAAAAATAACACTGCTCTACAGCCAAACTGCTTCTGCAATAAATGTAGTCAAACTTTACTAATTCTGGGTCACTGAGAACGAAAATGATGCTTAAAATTGTTGATTGGCTCTCGTTTTCAAGATATGCTATTGGGTCAGTATATACGACCCTTGACGTGGGAATGGCGGAGGATAAGTGAGTTATAAAGGGAAGGGATCTCAATTTAAGCCAGAAATGACTAAAAGACATCTTTGACTGGATCTATGAACAAATCTATGACTGGGTTTGGACAGTACTTGCTTTTGAGGCAAAACAATGAATGATGCGATCTGAAGCTGGCATTGCGTCATACATGATATGAATTGCATCATGTTATTCCTAGAAGTCATGGATGATGCAATCATAACGAAGCTTACATCACTCTGCTGAACAAATTGCCCTATATCAGCTCTAGAAATCATACAGTGTCGTGCTCTCTTATTTGTCAGTGTTTGATTTTGCAAAGGACACATTTCTGTTTAGCCAAAGTGAGCAGAGATGCCTCGTACTTGTGTGAACAGTGCAGATAACTTCTGCTATGTTTGTGGTGAAGTGACTTTTGCATCACAAAAGCGCAGTATAACCACTATGGTTAAGAAAGCCTATCACCTTTATTTTGGCTGCAAAATTGGAGATCAGGACAAGAGGTGGGCCCACACATATGCTGCAACACTTGTGCAACAAATCTTCGCCAGTGGTTGAACAGGAAGGAAATCTATGCCTTTTGCAGTGCCAATGATTTGGAGAGCCAACAGATCATACCAGCAATTGTTACTTCTGCATGGTGCCTCCAGTTGGGAAAGGTGTGTCAAAGAAGAAAAAGTGGACTGTGCATTATCCAAACGCCCAGTACCCCACGGAGAAGGACTGCGGTTCCTGATGCACCAGAATCATTCTCACTTGAGTCAGACGAGGAAGAGGAAGAGGATGAAACTTCTGGTCCTGAACCATCAATGTCACAGGACCCACATTTTCTCCCATCCTCCTCCTCTGAACCACACCTCATAACACAAGGTGAACTGAATGACCTTGTCAGGATTTGGAACTACCCAAGAGTAAGGCAGAGCTGTTGGGCTCCAGACTACAGCAGTGGAATCTCCTGGCAGGTGATGTTAGGGTTTCCATGTTCCGTGACCGTCAAAGGATCTTGTCCCATTCTTCTTCATGGAAGGTGATCTTGTAGCCTGCAACAACATCGATGGTGTGATGGCAGCCCTCAACATCGTTCACGATCCAGATGAGTGGAGACTGTTCATTGATTCATCGAAGACGAGTCTTAAAGCTGTTTTGCTGCATAATGGCAATGTTTTGCCATCAATTCCAGTTAGTCATGCAGTCCATATGAAGGAAACCTATGACAACATGAAACAACTTTTGAGGTGCATAAACTATGACCAACATCAGTGGCAGCTTTGTGGCGATTTGAAGGTTGTTGCTCTCTTGCTTGGTCTGCAGACTGGATACACAAAGTACTGCTGTTTTCTCTGCGAATGGGATAGTCGTGCAAGAGATTCCCACTACATCAAGATAGATTGGCCACTCCGACAGTCATTGGAGCCTGGGAGGAAAAGTGTTCAGCATCCACCACTTGTTGAATCAAGGAAGATTTTGTTACCACCCTTACACATCAAGCTGGGTCTGATGAAGAACTTTGTCAAGGCCATGGACAAAACACAAGCAGCTTTCAAGTACCTCCGTGGAAAATTTCCAAGGTTAAGTGAAGCTAAGATAAAGGAAGGTGTCTTTGTTGGTCCTCAGATTCGTGAACTTCTTGAGATGATGCATTTGACCATGCACTGCGTGGCAAGGAAAAGACGGCATGGAAAGCCTTCCAGTTAGTGGCAATAAATTTTCTCGGAAACAACAAGGCAGACAACTACAGGTTGTTGGTGGAAAACCTCCTCAAGGCATACAAAGCCTTGGTTGCAACATGTCACTAAAGATACATTTTTGCACTCTCATCTAGATTTTTTCCACCGAACTGCGGAGCAGTGAGCGTGAAGCACGGCGATTTCCTGAGACATTGCAACAATGGAGAAACGCTATCAGGGCAAATGGAGCCCATCAATGCTTGCAGACTATTGCTGGACAGTGACAAGAGATGCTCCATTTAATGAATACAAGAGACAAGCCAAGAAGCACCGAGTAGACACTGAATAGGACTAAACTATGTACATAATAGTTTTTTGCCTTTTGTTTCATAATAAATTTTATTTATATAACCCTTTTGCTGATTTTTAAAATGTTACATAAACAGGACAGGTGAAATATTATCATGTAAAGAAACCATAAACACATGAAAAGACCTAGGTTTACAATTTATGATTAAAACTCTACTATCTACACAATATACATGGACGTAAAATGTAAAAACGTTAATATCTTGGAAACAGTGGCCAATCAGTTCTTTTAATTGTCATATCTGAATTCAGCACATCAAAATACATAATAAATAGCACATTTTATCTCTGAAGCAGACGACTTCTAAAAAATTGTAGACCAGTGTAATTACTTGGAGGATGGCTCTGTGGGCTGGGAGCTTTTTGGGGCCCTCGGGTCCCATTTTCCAGCGTCTCTCCGCCACAGTAGGAACGGGAAACCCTGTTTGAAATGACATTTGAGGTTCTCGTGTCATTTGGCCCGTCCGTTAGACGGCGCCGGGCGCGGAGGCCTGGGAGCACGGCAGGAATCCGTGGACACAACTGTCCTCAGGCAGATGCTTGGGGTTTCGAGTCAGGTCGGTTACAGGGCAGGCCTAGGATGCCTCAGCTGAGATGGGGGAGCTGGGCCCTGCTAAATTCCAGCCCCTTTCCTCAGCTGTCTGGCACAGACAGACTCCACCAGCCAGTAGAATAGAGGGAGTTTATTGCTTCTCCAGGATACCGCACAGCACAGATGTCATCTGGTTACAGGGCAGGCCACCTTCCTTTGTTTCTCTCCCTTGGGGGTAGCTGGTCGGACAGGTTGAGATACCCTTGCCTAGTGACTCATCCCCTGTCCTGCTGGGCCGTGCTACAGACAGCAGCCAGTGGGGGTCACCCACAGCCCCAGCATAGCACCCAGCAAGGTACCCCCCACTACGTCTCAGGACACAGGCTCCCGGGAAGGGGCTGCCGCAGTGGGGGGTCTGCCCAGGAGCCGAGGGGCCAAGCGTGGGCCGGACCGGTGAGCCGTGACTCCCATGCCCTCCCACCGCTGCGCACAGAGAGCCCCCGAGCACCACAGCGTGGCCCGGTGCCCACGTGCCGGCGGGTAACCCGCCACGGCCTGGTGCCTGCCACATGCACTGGCCTTCGCCGCTCCCAGCGAGCCCAGGGCAGGGCTGGGCCTTGTGTGCAGGAGCATCCGCCACCCGTCAATTAACTGGGCCACACCCTGGTGTTATCTCAGGCCTGGCCTCCCTCGGCCTGGAGCCACCACCCTAGCGGGAGCCGTGCCGGGCGGGCCGGGCTCAGGCAGATGCCAAGTTTGAATTTCAGGGTCCAAACTTCCAGGGGGACCCGAGCTCCCCGGCCTGCCGAGATCGCCCCCTGCTGCCCAGACCTGCGTCCTGCACCTGCCCCCTCTGGCCCTCCCCTCCCTGCTGCGCCCCTTTGCCCCCCAGCTCCCAGGCCCCGGGCAGCGGCGGGGGAGCTGAGACCTGCATGTGCCAAGCCCTGCCCTGCCCAAGCCGGCCCGTGGCTTTGGGGCGGTGCAGGGCAGGGCAGGGGAGCCATCGCCAGACTGTCAGGGAAGCCCCCTTCCTCCCCTTCAGGCTGCTGCTGGCACCTTCTGCTGCGACCCTGGCAGAGACCTGGGGAGAACCGTGACCCCCCCCCCCCCCCTTTGGCCAGGTGCCTCGCCAGCCCCAGCACAAGCAGCAGGTGAGAGGCCGGTTACTCAGGCACCCCCTGTCCCTGGTGAGCGAGGAGAAGTGTGTGTGTGTCAGTCTGAGTCTGTGCGTAGCTAGGGCCTGCCCAACCTGCCCTTAAACGTCTCCGTGGATGGCAATTTCACAGCCCCCCCAAAGCAATTTATTCCTGACAGGCAGGAAGTTTTTCCTAATGTCCAACCTAGCGTCTGTGTGTCTGTGTGTGTGTGTGTGTGTGTGTCTGTGTCTGTGTGTGCGTGTGTGTGAGTGAGAGAGACTGTGTGTACGTGCCTGTGTGTGTGTCGGGGACTTCTACCCCAGACGGCTTCAGTTCGTTGTCTGACCGCAAAGAGACAGGCAACACCAGCAAGGTCTAATCACAAAGCTCTTTATTGAAGAGTGCACACGACAACAGAGAGCAGCCCGTCTCTACCGAGAACCGGCCCCCGATTTCTATAACAAGTGGGGTTCTATAGACAGTTCCGTCGCGTCATCGACTATTGACTTAAGCAACCCACCCCCCTTTGTTAGTTAGAAACTTCGAGCATGGATGCATCCCTTGCCAACGATACAAGGGGGCCTCGATACATCAGCAACTTTCCTATCAAGACAGAAAGCAAGTACCAGACAACGAGGAGACAGGGAGTTTTCTGCCCAGTTTCTTAAGCAAGCTGTTCAGCTCAGCAAGGACAAAAATGCAGCTGTTCGCTTAGCTCATGCCCTTGCTAAACTCATGTCTCAAATTTTGTTCAGGGACTGCCCAGAACCCTTTGCTGGACTCTTCTCGGTCTGTCTTAGCATAACCGCCCTAGGCCCAATTTTCTGTGGCCTAACGTGTGTGTGTCAGTGTGTGTGTGTGTGAGTATGTGTGTGTGTGTGTGACTGTGTGTACGTGTCTGTGTCTGTGTGTGTGTGTGAGTCTGTGTGTGTGAGACTGTGTACGTGTCTGTGTGTGTGTGTGTGAGTGTCTGTGTGTACGTGTGTGTGTCTGTGTGTGAGTGTTTATGCTGTGCCCCTCCCCATGGGGACCCTATGGCTCACAAAGCGGAAGGCAGAGACGTCCCGGCTCCGCAGAGTTGCCCCGCGAGGGGGCTCAGGCTGCCGACGTTCAGTCGACTCTGGCCTGCGCCCTGCTGCCTGCTCGCCCCCCGACCGGCTGCCCCCGAGTCGCGCCGTCAGGTGCCCACACTGCGCGCAGGGGTTCTCCCCCCATGGGGCCGGGCGTCCCGTGGGGAGGGGTGTGGTCGACGCACCGCCGCAACGGGGGGCAGTGCGGGAAGGGAGGACGCGGGGGCGTGGCGGGGACACGATCCCAACAGAAGCGGCTTCGGCTCAGGGCGGGGGGCTCCCCGCCGGGCATCGCGAGGCCGAGGGCCGAGAGGGGACACACCCAGCGATGGACCCTGCGGGGCTTTGGCAAGGGCCGGGCCGGCGACCTCGTGGTTGCAGCCTCGCTCCCAGCAAGCGCGTGGAGCCGGTTCCAGGAACGGGCACCTGGCCGAGCAGGCTGGGGTCCTCCTGCCACCTCCCACTGGAGTCCTTCCCGGACACTTAGGCCCGGGCTGGCTCGGGACGGGGACAGGCCGGCGCCCTGCGGTGCAGAGCGGTTGCACCGACGCAGCGTCCGTCCGGGCACAGGCGACGGGCCGGCCCCAGGAAGTGACAGGGACTCGGAGCATGCAGCGTGGGCACGCGTGCGCTATCAGGTGATCTGAACACGCCAAGCCCATGAGCCAGCTACTGACAGTGACTCAGTTTCCTCCTCTCGATATCCTGAAAGGCACCACCCATTTAATAAGCCTCCAGCTGATTCCAAGGGTGGAGACCAGGGGACCTTTGGGCTGGGGGCCTGACCCACAGAGAAATCAGGCAGGGGCCACACGCAAGTGAGAAGCAGAAAACAAACCACAGAAAAAGAAAATCCCAGTCGAAACCAAACCCCCACCGGCCTGGCGCGACGGAGGAGACAGACTCTCCCCACGTTCCTCCCAGCCCAGAGCCTGGGGGCCCAGGCGAGTAGATCGTGTGTGCTCCAGGCCCACGTGGGGCAGCGGGTCGGAGAGGCTGCAGTGTCAGCGTGAGCTCCCAATACTGGGGGCCTGTGCCTCAGTGGCCTCAGGTTCCGCACCTCTGGGGGAACGAGGTGGCTCCATTGATGCCCACGGGCCCTAGAGCCCCCCCCTCCCCAGATCTAATCAGCTTCGCTCCCCTGAAACCGGCGGGCGCCCCCGGCCCAGAGCAGCTGCGGATCCGGCAGCCGCCTGCTCCAGCCAGGCTGAGACCCACGTCCCTGAGCAAACCTGCTCCGTGCCCGGCCGCCCGGCCGTCTCCTCGCCCCCGCGAGCCGAGCAAGGCTGGCCAGGGAGGGGCTGACCTCCTCGCCCGGCTGTTTTCCTGCTCCTCTGTCCTCCCGAATATCTCCCAGCCCCCGCTCCCCGGCCCCCTCCCTGAAGGAGGCCCTGGACCAGCCCCCAAGTGTTCAGGTGAAAAGTCTCTTGTCTGCCAGGAACCTTCTTGTCTGACCAGCCCCCCGGCAGGCTGGGGGCAAAGGGGCGGTTGCCCCAGGGCCTGGAGATTTAAAGGGCCCAGAGCTCCTGGCAGGGGGGTCACCCGGGTACCTCAAGAACAGAGGACAGTGGCCTGCAGTTGTACAGGCTGGGTCCCTGCTGCTTTTCGCCCTCTGGCTCCGGGAACATTCCCAGCCGGCTGCTTCCTCCTCCCCTCCCCTGGCCGCCGGGCGCGAGGGGGGCCGAGCTGACACTGTCCTGCTCCGGAGAGCCAACTGCATGCAGCTGTCCTCTCCCCCCCCAACTAAAGGTCACTGGGGGGGCTAAGAGCTGGAGCACCCCGGACAGGGGGTCGCACCCCCCACCAACCCGTCCCCAGCCTGGCTCCCTGCAGCGCTGCAAAGCGGCCGGCAGGAGAGCCAGGGAGCCCGGCCCGGCTGGGAGCAGCTGCACCGAGCGCCCCGGTGGCTGGATTCCTCTGGCCGAGTGTCACACCTGGCGCCCGGCTCCCTGTCTCCGCCGGTGCCCACGGAATAGCGGAGGCCGTCCCGGCGCCCGGCTCCCTGTCTCCGCCGGTGTCCACGGAATAGCGGAGGCCGTACCGGCGCCCGGCTCCCTGTCTCCGCCGGTGCCCACGGAATAGCAGAGGCCGTCCCGGTGCCCGGCTCCCTGTCTCCGCCGGTGCCCACGGAATAGTGGAGGCCGTCCTGGCGCCCGGTCGCTCTGGCAGAGGGAGACGGGCAAGAATCCGGAGTGTCCTCTAGAAAAGGGCTCGACTGGTCCCCTGTGTGACACACACATCTGGGGCCTGGCCCCTTTAAATCGCTTCTGGAGCCTTGCCCGCACCCCACACTCACCCGCCCCCGCCTCAGGCTCTGCCCCTTCCAGGGGCTGGAGCCGAGCCTCCCCCCACCCGGCAATGGCGAGGGCCCTGCCCCCAGACACAGCCTTGGGGAAGGTTGTTCAGTGACCCCAGCGCCCCACACAGCGGCCGCGGGAGCGTTTGCTGTGACCCCGCTGAGCAGTGGGGCCCGGCTCTGAGCGCCCATCATGCATTGTGGGGAACTTTCCTGGCTTCTATACCACCCCGGTGAAATGGACCAGCGAAAGGATCCGAGTCCCCGCTCCCACTTCCTTTACCCCACGGCTTCCCTGATCCTGAGGGCTCCCCCTCCACTCTCCTCAGCAGCAGAGTCCTCGAAACCCCAACAAGGCTGGGCCCAGGTTTCCTGGGGCTTAATCCCCGACCTTGTAGTCACTCGGGGCAGGAGTTAGGGTGTCCCCACTCCGGGGTGCTCTCTTCACACTGCATGCTTTCTTGGCCCAGTCATCATTTCATAAGGCTCTAAGCAAATACAATTCATTAAACCTCAACTGGTTAAAGAGAAAAGAAAAAGAAAAAATGAGACGGGTGAAATGAGAACACACAGTCCTGCTCTGTAGCACGGGGACATCAAAACAGCCGTCTGCAGAGTGTAAGGACAGCTCACAGTCTCTTCCTTAGAGGCCCCGGATGTGCTGCAGGGGGGCTGCAGGCTGGACACGCTTGCTCTGGCAGTGACCACACGGCCTCAAGCGCTAAGGGGCCAGACCCCTCTCCCAGTCTGGCCTGCAGGGCCTCTTGGCTGGTGGTGTCTCCCTGCCCAGAGCCACTCCCGGCACTTTGCTGCTCCCAGCTGCTCACCACACCCAGCTGCAGGCTGTGCTGCTTTGCCAGCCTCCAGCTCCTGGCGTTGCTTCTCTGTCCCTTTTGGCTCTCTGTTCACTGCCAGTCTGCTGCTCAGCACAGGGTCTGCGCTCCTTGGGCTGTGTGTGCCTGGCTCTGTTGCTGCAGGACTTCTCCACACAACTTGCTCCTCTCAGCTCTCTCCTAGCTCAGAGAGACCCACAACAATCCCAGCTCACGGGGAGGACGGGGCCTGGCCTCTTCCTTTCCTCACTGCCCTGTCCAACCTGTCAATCAGGCCGAGCTGGCGTGTTGGCTGCTTTCCATTCTCTCTGGGGTCTGTCAGTCTCAGGGCCCTGATTTCTCATGGACCCTTCCCCTTTTGATCCTGGGAGCTGGCGAACCAAAAACTCCCAGAGTTTTAGTACGGGGCTAACAGTCCCCTTACATCTGGGTGAACCAGGGCACGAGCCCCAGGCGCAGAACTGCGGTGACCCCGGCCCCGTGGTGCCCCTTGCCGGCTGGTGGCCCCTGCCAGCCCCATGCTCTGCCCCGATTCCAGAGGCCTCTCCTAGGCGTGCCGGGCGCGGGGCCTTGCACAAGGCTCCGGGATCTGACGAGGGCGGGAAACAAGAACCGGGCAGGCAGGGGCGTTCTCCTGCCTGCGCAAGACTCCGCGCCAGGCGCCTATAAAAGCGGCTGTTCCCTGGGCTGTATTCACCCCTTGACGGCTCGTCTCCGGCAGCTCTCAGCGACACAGGTGAGTCTGTGGCCGCGCTGCTGGGAGCCACGGCCGGGCCATCCGGAGCCTGCTGCCGGCGTGCACAGGCGCGGTGGCTGGGGGCCCGGGGGAGCTCACGAGGCAGCAACTCTCCGTGGCTCAGGGCCCCGCCTGTCGAATGGGACCAACGCTCAAGAGCCCTCCCTCTGCCTCCCCCCACCTAGAGCCGGGGCTGTCCCTAGATCTGTGCACCGCACGCAGGGCATCCCTGTCTGAGCTCGGCGGGCCCTTGGGACACCGGCCCGGGGCCTAGGGACATGCCGCAGGCCCCAGCCAGGGCCGCCGGGGCTGGAGGCTGCCGTCATTCGCCGGCTCGGTGTCCGGCCCTTCCTGAACCAGCGCCTCCTGTCTCCAGCTCCCCAGACACCCAGCACCATGACGAGCGCTCTGGAAAGTGCCATGAGCACCATTGTCCAGGTGTTCCACAACTACGTCGCTGAGGGCGACTGCCTGGAGTCTGACGGGTTTCACCAGCTGATGAAGGAGAATTGCAGCACGTTTGTGAGCAGCACGTGCCCGGTGAGCAGAACCGCCGGGGCTCGGGGGGCAGGGATTGGGGCGCCTGGCCACCCCCCGGGTCTGGCCCCTCCTCTCCCTTCTCCGGGGGCATGGAGGAGGCTTCTCCGGGGGCATGGAGGAGGCCTCAGGGGAGCCCGCCAGGCTGCGCGGTGACCCTGAACAGGCGCGGCAGGGCGCAGAGCGATGCTGCTTGAACCCAACGCTCGCCGCGCGGCGCCAAATCACAGGCTCCTCGGGGAAACGCCGCCCGGGCCCCGCGGCCCTGCCGTTGGCGCTCCCTGGTGCAGGCAGGCCCAGCTCCCGGGGCCCAGCCCGGCTCACGGGGCCTCCCATCTCCTGGGGATTCCCGGGGCCTCACGGAGCCTTTCTCCTCATGACCCAGTGGAAGAAACCCTTGATGTGAGTGCAGTGCAGGGCCCCGGGGTGGGGCTGGGATGGGGCTTTGGGGGGCTGGAGGGGGCTCCGGCTTCGGGGGGTCAGGACTGGTGCTGGGGGGCTGACCGCAAGTGGCTCCGGCTCAGCAGCGCAGCAGGGGGAAGGGGCGGGGGGCAAGGCAGCTTCCTGCCTCTTCCAGCACCACAGACCATGCTGCCCCCAGGAGCAGGCTCCCAGCCGGTCTCAGCTTCACATTCTGGCTGCCGGCGCGGGGAGTCGGGCGTCAGGGAGCCGGGCGTCCGGCTGCCCCCGAGCTGGGAATCTCTCTGGGAGCCGGGCGGGGCAGGCGGGGTTTTGCCGTTAGACGTGCAAGGAGGGTGCGTTGGCTCCGTCGGGGGGGGAGCCGCGAGCACTGTGTGACCAAGGGATTCTTCCTTCTCCTGCGCCCGGGCAGCCCGACACGACCGAGGACGAGTACATCCAGAAGCTGTTCAGCGAGAACGACAGCGACGGGGACGGCTGCATCACCTTCAGCGAGTTCTGCACCATCCTGACCATCTTGATGCAAGATGAGCACAACAACTCGCACGGGCGTGAGAACACCGCGTGAGGCGGCCCGGCGTGGGACACGGGCCCCGCAGGCTCCAGCGCCTCTGCCAGACTCCGACGTCCTGGCCAGTAGGCGAGGGTTTGCCACTAACCCGTGTCCCCAGACCGGCGCTGCCGGCTCGGGCTGAGACCAGCAATAAAACCTGCCTTCCGCCCGCTACTCCGTGTCCCGCCACTGTGTCCGCGAGCCGCCGGGCGGGGGCCCTGGGGAGTTGGGTGCGAGGGTGGGGCCGTGGCGGAAGTGGGGTGGGCCGGTGGCCAAGATCCGTGCCCCTTTGGCCAGGGCACAGGCGCAGACAGGGCACCGCCAGGCTGTTCCGGGCGCTGCTGGGACTCAGACCGTGGCTGGGACGTGGCGTTTGGAGGCGGCCGAGCCGGCCCAGGGACCCTGGGCTGCAAGACGGGGTCTTGGGCTGCGAGCCCGGGAGGAGGGAAAAGCCAAGGGGGCGCAGAGGAGATAAGAGACTCCCTGCAGGGCCTCTCCAGGAGCGCCGGACAGCGCGCAGCGTGGGCGAGGGAGGGAGGCAGCCAGGCGCCGGGGGGCTGTCCAAGCGCTGGAGGGCCAGGATGGCAGGGCAGGGGGGCAGTCCTGGGACAGAGGCCTTCGGGGACAGGCAGGGGTCCAAGAAGCCGCCACGGGGGCCGAGCTGCCCAAGGTCTGATCACGGGGAGCCGGCCCAGCGCCAAGAGGGAGGGACCCGGGGCGCGCCGGGGGAGGGGCTGTCCTGGCGGGAGCGTGCCTAGGGCACAGGTGCCCCGAGGGGGCAGGTCTGCATCTGCAAGCCCCAGCTGCCCACCTGTCACTCGGGTGCCAAGTGAGGGGAGCGACACGGATCCGAACCCCGCAGGACAGAGACAGCGGGACCCCACTGGCCCACACCACCGGCGCCAGGCGCCCGGCTGGGGCACCTCTCACGGCCAACGCCCCCCCCCTTGGGACGGGAAGCGCAAACCCCCCAACAGCGCCTGGGGTTTGCAGAGGCCTCGCACGGGAGGGTGGGAAACGCCCCGGCAGAAGGAGAGAGCGCGAGAGCTTGTCGCCGGGGAGGGGGCGGGCGGGGGTGGGCTCCATGGGGAGCCTTGGCTACCCCACGCCTCGGCGGCTGCTGGCCCTGGAGCACGTCCCTTGGGGTGAGGGAAGCCTGCAGCTTCACTCCGCGCCTCTGCATGGCCGCCCTGACCGGCCGCTCCTAGGCGAGATGGAAAACACACGACTTGGGGTTGGTGCCTGCTGGGGACAGGGACAAAGAGCCCCGGGAGCCGGCTGCTTCCAGCTAAAACCTCTTCACGGGCTCAGGGCCGGGGGGGGCAGCAAAAACGTAAGAAACCTGCGCTGCTGTGCGGAGGGGGAAACTGAGGCACCCAGCACGGGTGCAGCGATGGCTGACGGCCACGACACCGACGCACTGAAAGACGTTGCTCTCTGCTCCCTCGGGCCGGCCGCACCCCTGGGCACCCTGGGGGCAGGGACACAGAGCAAGGCCCAATGGGGACGTCACAGGGCTGGCGACACCAAAGCCCACGCTGAGTTCTGATCACAGCGCCCTACACGGGCCGCGGTCCAACGCTCTCTCGCCGTGACCTCGGGGGCGTGTCCCCCGCCCCCCAGGCTTTATGTAAATTGGCTCATGAATATGCATATGGAGAACTCGAAGGCGCTCTAGGCAAATGCACCCTGCGCGCACTGCTCGGGCGGGTGGAGCTGGGCGCTCGCCGGGGGCGCGGTTTGGAACGGGCGACGTGCCGACGGGGCCGGCGGGAGACCCGGGGCCGTGGGGGCCGGTGCTCAGGGGAAGGGCTGGTTCTTCCCTGGAGCCCAGACGGTGGCTGGGCCTGCGCCCCCCCGGCACCTGGGCGGGGACCCGGCTGGATCCGGCGCTTTTCCCCTCCGGGAACAAAGGAAGCCCCGGCTTGGGCAGAGGGCAACAAAGGTGGGAAACCAAACAACAGGGGGGGCCAGGCCCCAGGAGTCTCCCGGGCGTGGGGATTCTGCCCCCGGTGAGAGAAGGGAAGTCGGGGAGGGGGGGAGAGCCCGCCCCGTGTGTGAGGGGGAGATGGGGGTGTCACCCCTCCCCACGCGACCCCTAAACCCTCAAAGATACGGAGCTCAATAAAAGGAACCCGACTCAGCAGAGTTTCCCTTTTAACGGGGGCTCGGACCTCTCCGCGTCCTGCCTGCCCCGCACCCTGCCGGCGGCTCGCCCACGGGTGCCGTTCCCGGGGTCCCGCGCTGAGCACGGGGAAGTATGGCCGCCCTGCCCCCTGCTTCCCGCGCCCCCTTCCGAGGGCGTCAGACACACCCCAGCCCCCAGCCCTGTCTCCACCAGGGAGTTAGCCAGCGCCCAGCACTTGGCACCCGGCGCCTCCTTGGGGTTCGGGACCTTGCTGCTTCTAAAACGCCCGGGCCTCGATTAGCGGCCGTGTCCCTTCGCTGGCGTCCTGCCGGCCGCTTCGCCCCCTGCCCCAGAGGCACCGAGCCCGGGCGGCTCATCTCTCCGGGCTCTTCATTACTTTGCACCCGTCCGCGCACCCTCCGCCGCGCGGCCGCTCCTGGCCTGGAGCCAGCCTCCACCCTGCCTGCCAACGCCCACGGGCTTCGGGAGGGCGTCGTGCCTCCTTTGGCTCCCAGAGCCAGGCGCCCTCTGGAGACCGGCAGGTTCTGACGGATACGCCATCCCAAGGCTGGATGCCAGCTGGTGCGAAGGAGCCGGTTCCCACAGGGCCTAATGCACAAGAGCGTGAATTTGCACCCACACACACAGCCCTGGTGAAAACACACACAGAGCCCTGGTGAATGCCAAGCGCACGCCTTCCAGAGCTTTGCTGCCCTCTCGTGGCCTGTCCCACAAACACGCCACGGCTCACAAGCCACTAGGCCGGCCTCCAGCCCAGTGGGCACAGAGCTCCCCTCATCCCCGTCCTTCAACCCCCCGGCCCGTGGACGGCAGATCGGTTCTCCTCTTCACACGCCACCCGCCAGCTTCCGTGGGCTGCAATAGCTCGGCCCGCTTCCCACAGGGGCCAGACGGTCTGACCCCCCACAGCGGTGCCCTGCCTGCAGGGGCAAAGCCCCCTCGCTCTCTGAGAAAGAAAGAAAGAGGCCGGTCGGTCGGTCGAGGAGGATGGACGACCGTTTTACTTTCTGCGTCAGGAGCTCACAATGTTCCACTGGCTTAAACATAACGAGATTCTTAAAAATAATTACTTGGAGGGTGGCTCTGTGGGCTGGGAGCTGTTTGGGGCCCTCGGGTCCCATTTTCCAGCCTCTCTCTGCCACAGTAGGAACGGGAAACCCTGTTTGAAATGACATTTGAGGTTCTCGTGTCATTTGGCCCGTCCGTTAGACGGCGCCGGGCGCGGAGGCCAGGGAGCAGGGCAGGAACCCGGTGGACACGACTCTCCTCAGGCAGATGCTTGGGGTTTCGAGGCAGGTCGGTTCGGGGGCGTGGGAAGGGGACTGGGGCGTGGACCCGTGACAAGGCGGCGGGAGAGCGAGCAGGAAGCGGGGTGCGAGGCTGAGGGCAGAGAAGGGTCGGGCGACCCACACGAGACGCGGGCCTGCCCTACGGAAGCGGCGGGGGAGCAGCAGGGCTCCTGAGGAACGGCTTCGAGCCGCAGGCTTGTGGCTGTGAGGGTGCAGGAGTTTGGCTGGGGCGCATGAGGGGCTCAGGGCAGGGAGTAGGACGGGCTCAGGACTCAGACTTGCAGCGTGTGGACGGTGCAGGAGTGCTGAGGCAGAAGACTGGGGATGTGGGGGTGCAGGAGTGTGGGGGTGTGAGAGGCTCAGTGTAGCATAGGCTCAGATGTGCATTTGGGGGGAAGGGGAGGAGTGTTATGATGCTGCAGCCAGACGGGGGCTTGGCCCCAACTGGGGCCTTATTGGCCAGGGTTCATTTTTAAATAAAATATCATGTCACACACAATGTGTGACGGACCGGGCCGGTCTGGGCACCGCTGAGGGCGTCCGCTCAGGGGAATTGCTCAAATTCGGGGCTCCTTACAGCCCCCCGACTGGTGACCTTCCCAAACAGGCCACACACCAGTCCCACAGAGCGCTTCAGCAGCCTGCCTGAAGCCTCACGAGCAAAACCCCTCTGACACCCCAGCAATACCCGGGCCCCAGGTGGCCCCGGGCCTCATACACCGGTGGGGGGTCTAGAACCCAACCCCACCTACCCCGAACAAGTTCTGTCCGGTTCCAAGAAACCAGCCACAGATCCCAGGTCAACTTACCCTCTGGACCTTACCCACAAATCACGCTGAGCCAATCCTTTAGCATCTAACATCTGAAGGTTTATTACCACAAGAAAGAAAAGCCTGAGAGTGAGGTCGCTAAAGAATCCTACGTTACATGCATCGAATCTCCCAGTTCTCCATGCAGGCTCTAGCAGAGATGTTACAGCTGCTGGCTTAAGAGTCCTTGTTGCGCATCCTAGGATCAGGATGGGTCCACACTTCTTCCCGGCTCTTCGATCCCTGCACTGCTGCCTCTGGGATGAAGTGCTGAGCTGAAGACCAAGATGGAGTCCCCCACATGGCCTCTTTATACATCCTTCCTGGCCTCTTCTTGGCTGCAGCAGGTCACCTGGCCAGCGGCCTATCCCTGCTGGCAGCTCTCAGGTGTCCGCTCTCATGCTTTAGGTGTGTCCTTGGCCCGTTGAGTGCCATTGTCCCACAGGGCCCCGCTGATTAGCATGTCCATAGGCTGGGCTCTGCCCAATGCTCAACCACATTCAGAGAAATATTCAGTATCCACACAGACTACAGATTCCTGCCTACACACACAGACATTATACAATCACATAAATAGCGTACACAGGATCAGCAGACAGTAAGCTCCTATTCAACACCCCACATGGCCCCTTTTATACCATTTTTGGGGCCAACACCCCACCTATGGGTGCATCAGTGATCCGGCTGCTCCTCAAAATCCAGTAACGTGACACAATGTCTTAGCGTTGTCTTTGTTTGTGAGGGGGCAGGAATCTCCTCCCACCCCGCCAGCAACCAACCCGCCTTAGCTAAGGCTGCTGAGCCAGGAGCCCCGCCGTCGCAAAGGCGCTGCCGCCGCCACACGACGGACGCGCCGCAGGGCGCCGGGGCGGCGAGCACGCCAGAGACGCTGCTCACCGTGGGCCCGCCGCAGAGCGGCTGCGGTTCCGGCGCCGAGCCGGCTCCTCGGGAGCTGCAGTTCTTTCGCTCGGCCGCCTCGGGATGGCCCCCTGCTCTAGCGGGGTCTCCCGAGTCTCTCTGCGCCTTCCGGGGGTGGGGTTTATCCTGCTTGTGCCCGGGGTCCTCCCCTCCCCAGGGCCCCGTTCTCCTCCCAGGAACACCCAGCTCCCCTGGACCCCCCTTGCCTCAGGGACCCGCGGCCAGTCTCCGCCTAGCCCCTGCCTCGGGCAAACTGCAGCCTGTAACGGCCACTCAGCACTGGCAAAGGGGGGTGGCCTGCTGCCCCTGCCCATCACGGCTGCCTCTCTGCAGCCCCAGCCTTGCTTCAGGCCCTGCAGCCTGGGGGCTTGGCTGGCCAGAGCCTCCCCAGCCCTGCCTGCCTGCCCCAGCCTGCTCTGCCTCCGGGAAGCCCCTGCTCCCTGGCAGTCAGCTCCTCCTGCTCTCCAGGGCAGCAGGCAGCTCCCCGGCTGCAGGAGCCCTTCTCTAGAGCCGCCAGCTGGGCCTCCTTAGCAGAGCTGCCTCCGCTGGGCGCCGCTGCCCTGCTCAGGCCTGGGTTTGCCCTTAAAGGCCAGTGCAGGCAAACGCCCTGTCCCAGGGTGTCAAGCAGCAATCGGCACGGGGCCCAGGCTGGCAGCACGCTTCAGAAGGGTGGGGCCCCAGCTCGTTAAGAAGGACCGCGGTACCCACCCGTAGGGTTGCCAGGTGTCCCCTATTCACCCGGACACGCCGGTATTTTCGCCTCCTGTCCGGTAAAACAATTCAGAGAATCCCGGACACCTGAGCTGTCCTGAGCTGGCCGGTATTTTCTGAATTTTGCCCCAGGCAGGAGGCGAAAATGCCGGGCACCTGGCAACCCTCCAAACACTCAGCGCCCGGCCTCCTCCCGGCTCTCAACACCCCCAGCCCCAGCCCCAGCCCCAGCCCCCATGCTTACCTGGTTCCCCAAGGCTGCCAGCACAAAAAGGCTGCCGGTCAAAAGACCTAAAGGAAGCAATGCTTCCCCTGGGTCTTAGTGCTCAACGGCTCCCCTGTTCCTATCCCTGCACTCACTCTTAAAGGGGACATGCTGTTTTAATGCTGTTTTATTTTAATGGTTTTTTGGGGGGGCTTAATAAGTCCTTGGAGTCCTTTTTTTTTTTTTTTTCTCAACAACTTTGGTCTCCTCCTTTTTTTCTTTCAACAGACTTTTTTCCCAGTGGTTTTTTTTTTTCCGGGGGGGGGTTCGGTATTTTTGTTTCAACCATCTGGCAACCTCCCCACCGGTACCGCCCCAGGTCAAGGAGAGGTTTCAAACTGCCAGCAGGCTGGGTAGAGCTGGTCCGATGGAACCTCATGACGCAGGGTGAGGGGCTGTGTGTAGGTAGCGTCAGAGGGTGGCCACCGACAATGGCAGGAGCGCTGTGTCCGGCCTCGGGCCGTCGTCAGGGTGTAGCTGTGTGTCGGGGTTGGGTGGAGTCTACTGACAACTGTTGCTGGGAGTCAGCCGACAGTAAACCCGGCCGGGCTCCCTCGCTCCTTCTCTGATGCGCGGTCCGGGGGGGGCCTCTCGGAGTCGGCCGTGGCGGCTCCTCGCGCGGGTCAGTGCGACCCCCAGGACCGAGCGCCTGCAGCCGAACGCTTGTCCTCGCTGATGGAGCAGGCAGCCTGTCGGGACCCCGGCCAGCACGTCCTGCCGCCGGGGACCCGACCGCTGAGCTGCCAAGCAAGCGAGCTCCGTCCGCTGTAGGAACCGGGCGCTGACGTGACAGGAAGCCGCGCGCTAGGGAACCCCCTTCTGCACGGGTGACGCCCGCCACGGGCCCGCCACCGGCCCGCTCCCACAGAGCAACAAGGCGCTTTGCTTTAACGGGCCCGGTGGGCGGGGCCAAGCAGTGCAGGGCGGGCTAGAGCACCCCCCATGCCTGCCCGGGCGGGCCTCGCCCCGCACGCGCGCCACCCCCCAGCTTAGGGGCACAGGGCCCCATATCCCCTGTTGGCTTTTCTTGCCCTGGGAGTCTAGTTGCATTTCCTCGGGCTGCAGGGCTCCAGCGCGTGGCTCTCCCTGACCCGCCCCGCGCTGACAAGGCCCCAGGCGCGGGGCTGAGTCCTGCCGTGGGGCAGAGCGACACAGCCCCCCCTCCCCTCGCACCCTTTTCGGACCCGTGCCCAGTGCCAAGCGAGCGGGTGAGCGGCGGCGGGAGACGGGTTTGTCTAGCGCCAATAGGCCCGTTTCTGTCTCATTCCGCCTGCTTCCCAAAAGTCTCTTCACTCTTCTGGCGGCCGCTGCTGCACACGGGTTCTCAGGGAGCTGGCCTCCAGGACTCCAAGGCCTAGCTCCCTTATGGAGCGGGTCCCCCCAATTTAGGCCCCTTGTCCCGGCCCCCCAGGCTTTCTGTAAATTGGCTCATGAATATGCATATGGAGAACGCGAAGGCGCTCTAGGCAGTGCACCCTGGGCCCCCGTTTCAAAGCCGGGCGCTGCGGCGGGGGCGGGTTCTGTGTCTGCGCGCACCGCTCGGGCGGGTGGAGCTGGGCGCTCGCCGCGGGCGCGGTTTGGAACGGGCCACGTGCTACCGAGGCCGGCGGGAGACCCTGGGCCGTGGGGGCCGGTGCTCAGGGGAAAGGCTGGTTCTTCCCGGGAGCCCAGACGGTGGCTGGGCCGGCGCCTGGTGCGGAGACCCGGCTGGATCCGGCGCTTTTCCACTCCGGGGGGGACGTTTGAGCCGGGCACAAGGAAGCCCCGGTTTGAGCAGAGAGCAACAAAGGTGGGAAACCAAACAACAGGGGGGGCCAGGCCCCAGGAGACCCCCCGGGGCTGCGATGCCGGCTGGGAACCTCTCCCACTGCCGGGGGGGGGGGGGAGCTGGAGGCCGCCTGGCTCGTGACAGCGATGATTAGCACAATCGGCGCGGGAGGAGGCTCTCGGGCGTGGGGACGAGCTGGCGCCTGCTGTTTACTTTGGCTCAGTAACTCCTTCGCTGTCTTCACCTGCAGCCACTTCATGCCCGTTCTCCGCACTCAGCACAAACCCTTTTCTCCTCGCCGGCCCGGTGGGAATCACTGGTCCCTGGGGGCCGCCACCGCTGGGCCGCTCTCCCAGGGAGGGGGCGAAACGCTTTCCGAGGAGACGGGTTTATCGGGGTTGGTCCTCGGGGCTGCGCTCCTGGGCGCTGTCAATGGCCCCCGGAGCTGAGCCCCCGAGCTGGGCTGCTCCAGTCTGTGTTGCTCTGCTGAGCGGGGAACCCCAGCCCTGTGCCTTGGCTGGGGAGACCAGACTCGGCCCAGCAGGATGGTGCCGGGGACCCCAGCTGGCAGAAACGTGGGTGTCAGGGGCTTGACCAGCGCATGGGGACAGTCCCGGGGAGCCTGCGCCGAACCCGTCCACCATCACGTTAAGGAATCGGTGGGATCGTATCCTCCCGTGTCCGTCACTTGGCCTCTCTACCAGCCTGAATTCCCTCCACCCTCGTGTTCCCCAGTCTCCCCGGTCTGGGAGTTTTGGCCTCCTGGAGTCCCTCCCCCCCTCCCCCGATGGTTCCATGGTCCTGAGACCCCCCCGGGCGCCTCGTCGCCTGCGCCGCACGTCACAATCCTGAACAACTTTGTATCAGCCGCAAACGTGACCCCTCACCGTGCGCCCCTTTCCCAGAGCTTTCGGGAATAAGCTGAACCCCTCCCGGATCCGACCCCCGGAGCACATCCTGGCTAGCCCTGGCCCTCGCACTGTTTGGTCCTCCCGTGTGTCCTGTTTGCCAGGGCCGGGCTGGGCCTTGTGTACAGGAACATCCGCCCACCCGTCAATTAACTGGGCCACACGCCTGTTGTTATCTCAGGTTCCAGGAACGGGCACCTGGCCGGAGCAGGCTGGGGTCCCTTCCTGCCACCTCCCACTCGGAGACTCGGAGCATGCAGCGTGGGCAGCACATTGTGCGCTCTCGGGCGATCTGAACACGGCCAAGCCCATGAGCCAGTTGCTGACGGTGACTCAGTTTCCCTCCTCTTGAGATCCTGCTAAAGGCACCACCCATTTAATAAGCCTCTAGCTGATTTCAAGGGTGGAGACCAGGATGGGGACCTTTTCTGGGCCAGGGACCCTGACCCCAGAGAAATCAGCTGGGGCCCCTGACCCCCAGAGAAATCAGCCGGGGGCTGCACACAAGTGAGAAGCAGAAAACAAACCAAAGAAAAACGAAACCCCTAATAAAAACCAAACCCCTACAGACCTGGCGCCGACGGAGGAGACAGACTCTCCCCACGTTCCCCTCCCAGCCCAGAGCCTGGGGGCCAAGGCGAGTAGATCGTGTGTGCTCCAGGCCCGCAGTGGGGCAGCGGGGGTCGGGGACGCTGGAGTGTCAGCGTGAGCTCCCCAATGCTGGGGGGGGGGCCTGTGCCTCAGGGGCTGCATCCGTCTCCTGGGCCTCAGGTTCCGCACCTCTGGGAGAACGAGGTGGCTCCATCGATGGCCATGGGCCCTAGAGCCCCTCCCGGATCTAATCAGCTTCGCTCCCCTGAAACCGGCGGGCGCCCCGGGCCCAGGGAGGCTGCGGATCTGGCAGCCGCCTGCTCCAGCCGGGCTGAGACCCACGTCCCTGAGCAAACCTGCTCCGTGCCCGGCCGCCCGGCCGTCTCCTCGCCCCCGCCAGCCGAGCAAGACTGGCCAGGGACGGGCTGCCCCCCATCCCCGTCCGGCTCTTTCCCTGCTACTCTGCCCTCCCCCCAAATGCCTCCCAGCCCCCTCCCCCCCATCACCGCTCCCTTCTCACGGGGCGCAGGAGGGCCCAGACCAGCCCCCAGGGGTTCAGGTGAAAGGTCTCTTGTCCGCCAGGAACCTTCTTGTCTGACCAGCCCCCGGCAGGCTGGGGCGGGGCGGGGGGGCAAAGGCGGTGCCCCAGGGCCTGGAGATTTAAAGGGCCCAGAGCTCCCGGCAGGGGTCACCCAGGTACCTCAAGAACAGAGGACAGTGGCCTGTAGTGCACAGGGCCCTGGGCAGAGGTGGGGGGGGCATGGGAGCCATTCTGGGGGGGCTGCAGCTGCACAGGCCGGGTCCTTGCTGCTTTTCGCCCTCTGGCTCTTGGGGAGCCGGGAACATTCCCAGCCGGCTGCTTCCTCCTCCCCTCCCCTGGCCGCCGGGCGCGAGGGGGGCCGAGCTGACACTGTCCCGCTCCCGAGAGCCAGGGCAAGAGGAAGACGACCTGCTGCATGCAGCTGCCCCCAACCAAAGGGCCCTGGGGACTAAGGGCTGGAGCACCCGGACAGGGTCGCACCCCACCAACCCGTCCCCTGCCTGGCTCCTGCTGCTCAGCAAAGCGGCCGGCAGGAGAGCCAGGAGCCCGGCCCGGCTGGGAGCAGCTGCACCGAGCGCCCCGGTGGCCGGATTCCTCTGGCCGAGTGTCGCCCCTGGTGCCCGGCTCCCTGTCTCATCCAGTGCCCACAGAATAGCCAAGACCATCCCAGCGCCCGGCTCCCTGTCTCCGCTGGTGCCCAAGGAATAGCCTAGACCATCCCAGCGCCCGGCTCCCTGTCTCCGCTGGTGCCCAAGGAATAGCCTAGACCATCCCAGCGCCCGGCTCCCCGTCTCCGCTGGTGCCCACGGAATAGCGGAGGCCGTCCCGGCACCCGGCTCCCTGTCTCTGCCAGTGCCCACGGAATAGCCTAGACCATCCCAGCGCCCGGCTCCCTGTCTCCACGGTGCCCACGGAATAGCGGAGGCCGCAGCCAGCCAGCAGCACTGGTACCGCAGCCACCGCCGCTGGGGCCTGTCCCCTTTACATCGCTTCTGGAGCCTTACCCGGACCCCACACTCTCCCCCCGCCTCAGGCCCTGCCCCTTCCAGGGACTGCAGACGCGTCGTCCCCCCACATTGGCGAGGGCCCTGCCCCCCAGACACAGCCTTGGGGAAGGTTGTTCAGTGACCCCAGCACCCCACACAGCGCCCGCGGGAGCGTTTGCAGTGACCCCGCTGAGCAGTGGGGCCCGGCTCTGAGCGCCCATCATGCTCTGAGTGAACCAGGGCACGAGCCCCAGGCGCAGGACTGCGGTGACCCCGGCCCCGCGGTGCCCCTTGCCGGCTGGTGGCCCCTGCCAGCCCCATGCTCTGCCCCGATTCCAGAGGCCTCTCCTAGGCGTGCCGGGCGCGGGCCTTGCACAAGGCTCCGGGATCTGGCGAGGCGGAAACAAGAACCAGGCAGGCAGGGCGTTCTCCTGCCTGCGCCAAGACTCGCGCCAGGCGCCTATAAAAGCGGCTGTTCCCTGGGCTGTATTCACCCCTCGACGGCTCGTCTCCGGCAGCTCCCAGCGACACAGGTGAGTCTGTGGCCGCGCTGCTGGGAGCCACGGCCGGGCCGTCCGGAGCCTGCTGCCGGCGTGCACAGGCGCGGTGGCTGGGGGCCCGGGGGAGCTCACGAAGCAGCAACTCCCCGGCAGCGAGGCGGGAAACGCTGCTCAAGCGCAGGGCGGTCCCCGGGGCCCGCGGAGAGGGGGGCACGCGCTGCCTTGGGCTGGAGGGCAGAGGCTCCGCTCCCGGGAAAGGGAACCGGGGAACAGCCCAACGGCCAAGGCTGCCGGGCTAACGCTGAGGGTTTCATCTGCTCCATGAGCGAGCAGACCCCCTCCGTGGCTCAGGGCCCCGCCTGTCGAATGGGACCAACGCTCAAGAGCCCTCCCTCTGCCTCCCCCCTCCTAGAGCCGGGGCTGTCCCTAGATCTGTGCACCGCACGCAGGGCATCCCTGTCTGAGCTCGGCGGGCCCTTGGGACACCGGCCCGGGGGCCGTGCTAGGGACATGCCGCAGGCCCCGGCCAGGGCCGCCGGGGGCTGGAGGCTGCCGTCATTCGCCGGCTCGGTGTCCGGCCCCTTCCTGAACCAGCGCCCCTCCTGTCTCCAGCTCCCCAGACACCCAGCACCATGCCGAGCGCTCTGGAAAGTGCCATGAGCACCATTGTCCAGGTGTTCCACAACTACGTCGCTGAGGGCGACTGCCTGGAGTCTGACGGGTTTCACCAGCTGATGACGGAGAATTGCAGCACGTTTGTGAGCAGCACGTGCCCGGTGAGCAGAACCGCCGGGGCTCGGGGGCAGGAATTGGGGGCGCCCTGGCCACCCCCCGGGTCTGGCCCCTCCTCTCCCTTCTCCGGGGGCATGGAGGAGGCCTCAGGGGAGCCCGCCAGGCCGCGCGGTGACCCTGAACGGGCGCGCCAGGGCGCAGGGCGATGCTGCTTGAACCCAACGCTCGCCGCGCAGCACCAAACCACGGGCTCCTCGGGGAAACGCCGCCCGGGCCCCGCGGCCCTGCCCTTGGCGCTCCCTGGTGCAGGCAGGCCCAGCTCGTGGGGCCCAGCTCGCGGGGCCCAGCCCGGCTCACGGGGCCTCCCATCTCCTGGGGATTCCCGGGGCCACACGGAGCCTTTCTCCTCATGACCCAGTGGAAGAAACCCTTGATGTGAGTGCAGTGCAGGGCCCCGGGGTGGGGCTGGGATGGGGCTTTGGGGGGCTGGAGGGGGAGCCGGCTTCGGGGGGTCAGGACTGGTGCCGGGGGGCTGACCGCAAGTGGCTCCGGGTCAGCAGCGCAGCAGGGGGAAGGGGCGGGGGGCAAGGCAGCTTCCTGCCTCTTCCAGCACCACAGACCATGCTGCCCCCAGGAGCAGGCTCCCAGCCGGTCTCAGCTTCACATTCTGGCTGCCGGCGCGGGGAGTCGGGCGTCAGGGAGCCGGGCGTCCGGCTGCCCCCGAGCTGGGAATCTCTCTGGGAGCCGGGCGGGGCAGGCGGGGTTTTGCCGTTAGACGTGCAAGGAGGGTGCGTTGCCTCCGTCGGGGGGGGAGCCGCGAGCACTGTGTGACCAAGGGATTCTTCCTTCTCCTGCGCCCGGGCAGCCCGACACGTCCGAGGACGAGTACATCCAGAAGCTGTTCAGCGAGAACGACAGCGACGGGGACGGCTGCATCACCTTCAGCGAGTTCTGCACCATCCTGACCATCTTGATGCAAGATGAGCACAACAACTCGCACGGGCGTGAGAACACCGCGTGAGGCGGCCCGGCGTGGGACACGGGCCCCGCAGGCTCTCAGCGCCTCTGCCAGACTCCGGCGTCCTGGCCAGTAGGCGAGGGTTTGCCACTAACCCGTGTCCCCAGACCGGCGCTGCCGGCTCGGGCTGAGACCAGCAATAAAACCTGCCTTCCGCCCGCTACTCCGTGTCCCGCCACTGTGTCCGCGAGCCGCCGGGCGGGGGGGCCTGGGGAGCTGGGTGCGAGGGTGGGGCCGTGGCAGAAGTGGGGTGGGCGGGTGGCCAAGATCCGTGCCCCTTTGGCCAGGGCACAGGCGCAGACAGGGCACCGCCAGGCTGTTCCGGGCGCTGCTGGGACTCAGACCGTGGCTGGGACGTGGCCTTTGGAGGCGGCCGAGCCGGCCCAGGGACCCTGGGCTGCAAGACGCGGTCTTGGGCTGCGAGCCCGGGAGGAGGGAAAAGCCAAGGGGGCGCGGAGGAGATAAGAGACTCCCTACAGGGCCTCTCCAGGAGCGCCGGACAGCGCGCAGCGTGGGCGAGGGAGGGAGGCAGCCAGGCGCCGGGGGGCTGTCCAAGCGCTGGAGGGCCAGGGTGGCAGGGCAGGGGGGCAGTCCTGGGACAGAGGCCTTCGGGGACAGGCAGGGGTCCAAGAAGCCGCCACGGGGGCTGAGCTGCCCAAGGTCTGATCACGGGGAGCCGGCCCAGCGCCAAGAGGGAGGGACCCGGGGCGCGCCGGGGGAGGGGCTGTCCTGGCGGGGAGCGTGCCTAGGGCACAGGTGCCCCGAGGGGGCAGGTCTGCATCTGCAAGCCCCAGCTGCCCACCTGTCACTCGGGTGCCAAGTGAGGGGAGCGACACGGATCCGAACCCCGCAGGACAGAGACAGCGGGACCCCCACTGGCCCACACCCACCGGCGCCAGGCGTCCGGCTGGGGGCACCTCTCACGGCCAACGCCCCCTTGGGACGGGCAGCGCAAACCCCCCAACAGCGCCTGGGGTCTGCAGAGGCCTCGCATGGGAGGGTGGGAAACGCCCCGGCAGGAGGAGAGAGCGCGAGAGCTTGTCGCCGGGAGGGGGCGGGCGGGGGGGGCTCCACGGGGAGCCTTGGCTACCCCACGCCTCGGTGGCTGCTGGCCCTGGAGCACGACCCTGGGGGCGAGGGAAGCCTGCAGCTTCTCACTCCGCGCCTCTGCATGGCCGCCCGACCGGCCGCTCCTAGGCGAGATGGAAAACACACGACTTGGGGGGGGGGGTAGGTGCCTGCTGGGGACAGGGACAAAAGAGCCCCGGGAGCCGGCTGCTTCCAGCTAAAACGTCTTCACGGGCTCAGGGCCGGGGGGGGGCAGCAAAGACGTAAGAAACCTGCGCTGCTGTGCGGAGGGGGAAACTGAGGTGCCGTTCCCGGGGTCCCGCACTGAGCACGGGGAAGTGTGGCCGCCCTGCCCCCTGCTTCCCGCTCCCCCTTCCGAGGGCGTCAGGCACACCCCAGCCCCCAGCCCTGTCTCCACCAGGGAGTTAGCCAGCGCCCAGCACTTGGCACCCGGCGCCTCCTTGGGGTTCGGGACCTTGCTGCTTCTAAAACGCCGGGCCTCGATTAGCGGCCGTGTCCCTTCGCTCGGCGTCCTGCCGGCCGCTTCGCGTCCCTGCCCCAGAGGCACCGAGCTCCGGGCGGCTCATCTCCCCTCCGGGGCTCTTCATTACTTTGCACCCCTCCGCGCACCCTCCACCGCGGCCGCTCCCTGGCCTGGAGCCAGCCTCGACCCTGCCTGCCAACGCCCACGGGCTTCGGGGAGGGCGTCGTGCCTCCTTTGGCTCCCCAGAGCCAGGCGTCCCCTCTGGAGACCGGCAGGTTCTGACGGATACGCCATCCCAAGGCTGGATGCCAGCTGGTGCGAAGGAGCCGGTTCCCCCACAGGGCCTAATGCACAAGAGCGTGTGAATTTGCACCCACACACGCAGCCCTGGTGAACACACACACAGAGCCCTGGTGAATGCCAAGCTCACGCCTTCCAGAGCTTTGCTGCCCTCTCGTGGCCTGTCCCACAAACACGCCACGGCTCACAAGCCACTAGGCCGGCCTCCAGCCCAGTGGGCACAGAGCTCCCCTCATCCCCGTGGACGGCAGATCGGTTCTCCTCTTCACACGCCACCCGCCAGCTTCCGTGGGCTGCAATAGCTCGGCCCGCTTCCCACAGGGGCCAGACGGTCTGGCCCCCCACAGCGGTGCCCTGCCTGCAGGGGCAAAGCCCCCTCGCTCTCTGAGAAAGAAAGAAAGAGGCCGGCCGGTCGGTCGAGGAGGATGGACGACCGTTTTACTTTCTGCGTCAGGCGCTCACAATGTTCCACTGGCTTAAACATAACGAGATTCTTAAAAATAATTACTTGGAGGGTGGCTCTGTGGGCTGGGAGCTGTTTGGGGCCCTCGGGTCCCATTTTCCAGCCTCTCTCTGCCACAGTAGGAACGGGAAACCCTGTTTGAAATGACATTTGAGGTTCTCGTGTCATTTGGCCCGTCCGTTAGACGGCGCCGGGCGCGGAGGCCTGGCAGCACGGCAGGAACCCGGTGGACACGACTGTCCTCAGGCAGATGCTTGGGGTTTCGAGGCAGGTCTGGTTCGGGGGCGTGGGAAGGGGACTGGGGCGTGGCCCCGTGACAAGGCGGCGGGAGAGCGAGCAGGAAGCGGGGTGCAAGGCTGAGGGCAGAGAAGGGTCGGGCGACCCACACGAGACGCGGGCCTGCCCTACGGAAGCGGCGGGGGAGCAGCAGGGCTCCTGAGGAACGGCTTCGAGCCGCAGGCTTGTGGCTGTGAGGGTGCAGGAGTTTGGCTGGGGCGCATGAGGGGCTCAGGGCAGGGAGTAGGACGGGCTCAGGACACAGACTTGCAGTGTGTGGACGGTGCAGGAGTGCTGAGGCAGAAGACTGGGGATGTGGGGTGCAGGAGTGTGGGTGTGAGAGGCTCAGTGTAGCATAGGCTCAGAGGTGCATTTTGGGGGAGGGGAGGAGTGTTATGATGCTGCAGCCAGACGGGGGCTTGGCCCCAACTGGGGCCTTATTGGCCAGGGTTCATTTTTAAATAAAATATCATGTCACACACAATGTGTGACGGACCGGGCCGGTCTGGGCACCGCTGAGGGCGTCCGCTCAGGGGGAATTGCTCAAATTCGGGGCTCCTTACAGCCCCCCGACTGGTGACCTTCCCAAACAGGCCACACACCAGTCCCACAGAGCGCTTCAGCAGCCTGCCTGAAGCCTCACGAGCAAAACCCCTCCGACACCCCAGCAATATCCGGGCCCCAAGTGGCCCCGGGCCTCATACACAGGTGGGGGGTCTAGAACCCAACCCCACCTACCCCGAACAAGTTCTGTCCGGTTCCAAGAAACCAGCCACAGATCCCAGGTCAACTTACCCTCTGGACCTTACCCACAAATCACGCTGAGCCAATCCTTTAGCATCTAACATCTGAAGGTTTATTACCACAAGAAAGAAAAGCATGAGAGTGAGGTTGCTAAAGAATCCTACGTTACATGCAACATAAGAACGGCCGTAGCGGGTCAGACCAAAGGTCCATCTAGCCCAGTATCCTGTCTGCCGACAGTGGCCAGCACCAGGTGCCCCAGAGGGGGTGGACCGAAGACAATGATCAAGCGATTTGTCTCCTGCCATCCCTCTCCAGCCTCTGACAAACAGAGGCCAAGGACACCATTTTATCCCCTGGCTAATAGCCTTTTATGGACCTAACCTCCATGAAATTATCTAGCTTCTCTTTAAACTCTGTTATAGTCCTAGCCTTCACAGCCTCCTCTGGCAAGGAGTTCCACATGCTGACTACACGCTGTGTGAAGAAGAACTTTCTTTTATTAGTTTTAAACCTGCTACCCATTAATTTCATTTGGTGTCCTCTAGTTCTTTTATTTAGGGAACTAATAAATAACTTTTCTTTATCGGCCCTCTCCACACCACTCATGATTTTATAGACCTCTATCATATCCCCTCAGTCTCCTCTTTTCTAAACTGAAAAGTCCCAGTCGCTTTAACCTCTCCTCATATGGGACCCGTTCCAAACCCCTAATCATTTTAGTTGCCCTTTTCTGAACCCTTTCCAAGGCCAAAATATCTTTTTGAGGTGAGGAGACCACATCTGTACACAGTATTCAAGATGTGGGCGTACCATAGTTTTATACAGGGGCAGTAAGATATTTCTGGGTCTTATTTTCTATCCCTTTCTTAATAATTCCTAGCATCCTATTTGCCTTTTTGACCGCCGCTGCACACTGTGTGGAAGTTTTCAGAGAACTGTCCACGATAACTCCAAGATCTCTTTCCTGATTTGTCATAGCCAAATTAGCCCCCATCATACTGTCCGTATAGTTGGGGTTATTTTTCCCGATGTGCATTACTTTACACTTATCCACATTAAATTTCATTTGCCATTTTGTTGCCCAATCACTCAGTTTGGTGAGATCTTCTTGGAGTCCCTCACAGTCTGCTTCTGTCTTGACTATCCTAAACAGTTTGGTATCATCCGCAAACTTTACCACCTCACTGCTTACCCCTTTCTCCAGATCATTTATGAATAAATTGAACAGGATTGGTCCTAGGACTGACCCTTGTGGGACACCACTAGTTACCCCTCTCCATTCTGAAAATTTACCATTTATTCCTACCCTTTGTTTCCTGTCTTTTAACCAGTTCTCAATCCAAGAAAGGACCTTCCTCTTATCCCATGGCCATGTAATTTACACAAGAGCCTTTGGTGAGGACCTTGTCAAAGGCTTTCTGGAAATCTAAGTATACTATATCTACTGGATCCCCTTGTCCGCATGTTTGTTAACCCCTTCAAAGAACTCTAATAGATTAGTAAGACAGGATTTCCCTTTACAGAAACCGTTGACTTTTGTCCAACAAATTATGTTCTTCTACATGCTTCACAATTTTATTCTTTACTATTGTTTGACTAATTTGCCAGGTACTGAAGTTAGACTTACGGTCTGTAATTGCCGGATCGCCTCTAGAGCCCTTTTTAAATATTGGTGTCACGTTGGCTACCTTCCAGTCATTAGGTACGGAAGCGATTTAAGGGATAGGTTACAAACCACAGATAATAGTTCAGCAATTTCCCATTTGAGTTCTTTTAGAACCCTTGGATGAATGCCATCCGGTCCGGAGATTTGTTAACATTAAGTTTTCTATTTGTTCCAAAACCTCCTCTAATGACACTTCAATCCGGGACAGTTCCTCAGATTCATCACCCACAAAGGACGGTGCAGATTTGGGAATCTCCCCAACGTCCTCAGCCGTGAAGACTGAAGCAAAGAAATCATTTAGTTTCTCCACAATGGCTTTATCGTCCTTGATTGCGCCTTTTATAGTTCGATCGTCTAGGGGACCCACAGGTTTTTTAGCAGGCTTCCTGCTTCTAATGTACTTAAAAAACATTTTGTTATTTCTTTTTGAGTTTTGGCTAGCTGTTCCTCAAAATCTTTTTGCTTTTCTTATTACATTTTTACACTTGATTTGACAGTGTTTATGTTCCTTTCTATTTATCTCACTAGGATTGGACTTCCACTTCTTAAAGATACCTTTTTGTCCCTCACTGCTTCTTTTACATGGTGGTTAAGCCACAGTGACTCTTTTTAGGTCTCTTGCTATGTTTTTAATTTGGGGTATACATTTAAGTTGGGCCTCTATTATGGTGTCTTTAAAAGTTTCCATGCAGCTTGCAGGGATTTGGCTCTAGTCACTGTGCCTTTTAATTTCAGTTTAACTAACCTCCTCATTTTTGTGTAATTCCCTTTTTGAAATTAAATGCCAGGGTGCTGGTCTGCTGAGGTGTTCTTCCCACCACAGGAATGTTGAATGTTATTATATTATGGTCACTATTCCCAAGCGGTCCTGTAACGGTTATTTCCTGGACCTGATCCTGCGCTCCACTCAGGACTAGATCGAGAATTGCCTCTCCCCTTGTGGGTTCCTGCACCAGCTGCTCCAAGAAGCAGTCATTTAAGCCATTGAGAAATTTTATCTCCGCTTCTCTTCCTGAGGTGACATGTATCCAGTCAATATGGGGGTAATTAAAATCCCCCATTATTATAGATGCAGGCTCGATGCAGGCTCTAGCAGAGATGTTACAGCTGCTGGCTTAAGAGTCCTTGTTGCGCATCCTAGGATCAGGATGGGTCCACACTTCTTTCCGGCTCTTCGATCCCTGCACTGCTGCCTCTGGGATGAAGTGCTGAGCTGAAGACCAAGATGGAGTCCCCCACATGGCCTCTTTATACATCCTTCCTGGCCTCTTCTTGGCTGCAGCAGGTCACCTGGCCAGCGGCCTATCCCTGCTGGCAGCTCTCAGGTGTCCGCCCTCATGCTTTAGGTGTGTCCTTGGCCCGTTGAGTGCCATTGTCCCACAGGGCCCCGCTGATTAGCATGTCCATAGGCTGGGCTCTGCCCAATGCTCAACCACATTCAGAGAAATATTCAGTATCCACACAGACTACAGATTCCTACCTACACACACAGACATTATACAATCACATAAATAGCGTACACAGGATCAGCAGACAGTAAGCTCCTATTCAACACCCCACATGGCCCCCTTTTATACCATTTTTGGGACCAACACCCCCACCTATGGGTGCATCAGTGATCCGGCTGCTCCCCTCAAAATCCAGTAACGTGACACAATGTCTTAGCGTTGTCTTTGTTTGTGAGGGGGGCAGGGAATCTCCCCTCCCCACCCCGCCAGCAACCAACCTGCCTTAGCTAAGGCTGCTGAGCCAGGAGCCCCCGCCGCCCGCAAAGGCCGCTGCCGCCGCCACACGTACGGGACGCGCCGCAGGGCGCCGGGGGCGGCGAGCACGGCCAGAGACGCGGCTCACCGTGGGCCCGGCCGCAGAGCGGCTGCGGTTCCGGGCGCCGAGCCGGCTCCTCGGGAGCTGCAGTTCTTTCGCTCGCTCGCCTCGGGATGGCCCCCCTGCTCTAGCGGGGTCTCCCCGAGTCTCTCTGCGCCCCCTTCCGGGGGTGGGGTTTATCCTGCTTGTGCTCCGGGGTCCTCCCCTCCCCAGGGCCCCGTTCTCCTCCCAGGAACACCCAGCTCCCCTGGACCCCCCTTGCCTCAGGGACCCACGGCCAGTCTCCGCCTAGCCCCTGCCTCGGGCAAACTGCAGCCTGTAACGGCCACTCAGCACTGGCAAAGGGGGGTGGCCTGCTGCCCCTGCCCATCACGGCTGCCTCTCTGCAGCCCCAGCAGCCTCGGCCTTGCTTCAGGCCCTGCAGCCTGGGGGCTTGGCTGGCCAGAGCCTCCCCAGCCCTGCCTGCCTGCCCCAGCCTGCTCTGCCTCTGGGAAGCCCCCTGCTCCCTGGCAGTCAGCTCCTCCTGCTCTCTCCAGGGCAGCAGGCAGCTCCCGGCTGCAGGAGCCCTTCTCTCTAGAGCCGCCAGCTGGGCCTCCTTAGCAGAGCTGCCTCCGCTGGGGCGCTCGCTGCCCTGCTCAGGCCTGGGTTTGCCCTTAAAGGCCAGTGCAGGCAAACGCCCTGTCCCAGGGTGTCAAGCAGCAATCGGCACGGGGCCCAGGCTGGCAGCACGCTTCAGAAGGGTGGGGCCCCAGCTCGTTAAGAAGGACCGCGGTACCCACCCGTAGGGTTGCCAGGTGTCCCGTATTCACCTGGACACTCCGGTATTTTCGCCTCCTGTCTGGTAAAACAATTCAGAGAATCCCGGACACCTGAGCTGTCCTGAGCTGGCCGGTATTTTCTGAATTTTGCCCCAGGCAGAAGGCGAAAATGCCGGGCACCTGGCAACCCTCCAAACACTCAGCGCCCGGCCTCCTCCCGGCTCTCAACACCCCCAGCCCCAGCCCCAGCCCCAGCCCCCATGCTTACCTGGTTCCCCAAGGCTGCCAGCACAAAAAGGCTGCCGGTCAAAAGACCTAGAGGAAGCAATGCTTCCCCTGGGTCTTAGTGCTCAACGGCTTCCCTGTTCCTATCCCTGCACTCACTCTTAAAGGGGACATGCTGTTTTAATGCTGTTTTATTTTAATGCATTTTTTTGGGGGGCTTAATAAGTCCTTGGAGTCCTTTTTTTTTTTTTTCCTCAACAACTTTGGTCTCCCTCCCTTTTTTTTTCTTTCAACAGACTTTTTTCCCAGTGGTTTTTTTCCGGGGTTCGTATTTTGTTTCAACCATCTGGCAACCCTCCCCACCGGTACCGCCCCAGTTCCAGAAGAGGGTCTAAGCTGCCAGCAGGCTGGGTAGAGCTGGTCCGATGGAACCACACGACGCAGGGTGAGGGGTGGTGCGTAGGTAGCGTCAGGGGTGGCCACCGACAACGGCTGGAGCGATGTACGTAGCGTTGTGTCCGGCCTCGGGCCGTCGTCAGGGTGTAGCTGTGTGTCAGGGTTGGGTGGAGTCTACTGATAACTGTTGCTGGGAGTCAGCCGACAATAAACCCAGCCAGGCTCCCTTGCTCCTTCTCTGATGCGCGGTCCGGGGGGGCCTCTCGGAGTCGGCCGTGGCGGCACCTCGCACGAGTCAGTGCGACCCCCAGGACCGAGCACCTTCAGCCGAACGCTTGTCCTCGCTGACGGAGCAGGCGGCCTGTTGGGACCCCGGCCAGCACGTCCTGCCGCTGGGACCCGACCGCTGAGCTGCCAAGCAAGCGAGCTCCGTCCGCTGTAGGAACCGGGCGCTGACGTGACAGGAAGCCGCACACTAGGGAACCCCCTTCTGCACAGGTGATGTCCGCCACGGGCCCGCCACCGGCTCCGCTCCACAGAGCAACAAGGCGCTTTGCTTAACGGGCCCGGTGGGCGGGGACAAGCAGTGCAGGGCGGGGCTAGAGCACCCCCCCCATGCCTGCCCGGGCAGGCCTCGCCCCGCACGCGCGCCACCCCCCAGCCGAGGGGCACAGGGCCCCATATCCCCTGTTGGCTTTTCTTGCCCTGGGAGTCTAGTTGCGTTTCCTCGGGCTGCAGGGCTCCAGCGCGTGGTTCTCCCTGACCCGCCCCACGCTGACAAGGCCCCAGGCGCGGGGCTGAGTCCTGCCGTGGGGCAGAGTGACACAGCCCCCCCCCCCCAGGAGCGAGGGTGGCCTGGCGGCCAGAGAGTGGCACCAAGGAGCCACGGGACCGGCTCCACAGGCGGCCCAGCTAAACAGCTTCAGCTCGCCGCCTGGGCACAAAGCTGGGCCCCGCCCCCGGCCACTCCTGGGAGCACCCCCTGGTTCTAGCCTCCCCCAGGTCCCAGCGCAGCTCCTGGCTCTGAGGCTGCGGGCGGGAGCCACCTGAGTTGGGGGGAAGAGCCTCCAGGCTGGATCAGGGTTAGGGTCCATCCAGCCCAGGGTCCCGTCTGCCCACAGCAGCCACTGCCTGATGCCCCAGAGGGAAGGAACAGAACAGGGAATCCACATGGGATCCCTCCCCTGTCACCTGACAGAGGTCAGGGACAATATTCCTGCCCATCCTGACTAATAGCCATTGATGGACCAAACCGCCATGAATTTATTCAGCTCTGTTTGAACCCTGTTCATACTCTTGGACTTCACAACATCCTCTGGCAAGGAGTTCCACAGGTCGACTGGGTGCTGCATGAAGAAAAACTTCCTTTGGTTTGTTTTAAACCTGCTACCTGTTCATTTCATTTGGTGATCCCTAAGTTCTTGTGTTATGGGAACAAGTAAATAACTTTTCCTTATTTATTTTCTCCACATCAGTCATGATGGTATAGGCCTCGATCATACCCCCCCCCTTAGTCTGCTCTTTTCCAAGCTGAAAAGTCCCAGTCTTGTTAATCTCTCTTCATACAGCAGCCGTTCCGAACCCCCAATCATTGTTGCCTTTTATGAACTTTTTCCAGAGCCGAGAGATCGTTTTTTAAGAGGAGGGGACCACCTAACCTCGCAGGCTCGGGAATGGACATGAGTTGGCCCTGTGAATGACTGGATACGCCCAGCTGGGGGGTGACTCGTGCCTGCCTTGGTCCGAATAGCCCCTGCGGCGTGTGTTAGAGCAGCTGAGCTAGTCCCTTGGCCTGTGGAGTTCACTCCCAGGCATTAACTCCTCACGGCAGGGTGCCCATCAGTCAGGCCCAGGCACCCCACAGACACATTGTGGATATTGACAATGCAACATTCTGCCTGCCTTGACACCTAAGATAGAGACACCCTTCCTGGTGAAATCTGGGACAGCCGCCTCTCCCTTTAGATCCTCCCCCACTTCTGACTTTCTGCCCAGGCCTACAGGCCCTTCCCACCCAGTGGATTTCGCCCTGTTCAACCCAGGCCCCCCGGGAGCCCAGCCACCCAGTGAACTACAGTGCCTGTCAGCGTTACACCCAGAGACAGCAGGGAGCCAATGGGAAGAGTGTGAGACTCGAATCGGAGCAGCGATCTCCCTGCTGCAGTCTTGTGTGGGAACAAGAGCTGGGAGAGACGGGCTGAGCCAGTAGCAAGGCATGGAGGGTGGAGCGCTGCCCCTGCCTAGCAAGGACTGAGCCTTAGAACAGCAGCTGTGAGTAGAACAGGGAATGTTCAGTTAGACAAGATCCGCTTAATTTCTTTTATTTGGGGTTTTGTGACCTCCTCTGGGCTGAGGCCATGTGCTCCCCTTCCCCATACACTGTAACTTTTAGACTGAATCCCAGGGATGCCATTTTCTGTGCTTTAATCTGCCTTTTCCAGTTACTCTGTAACACTTAGCAACCAAGAACGTCGCCTTTGTGTTAATAAACTCCCCTTCTTAATCTGGTCTGATTCCTGTGTCCTGGGAGGCTCCGGGAGCACATGCCTGAGTCGGAGAGGTCTGCTAGCAGGAATGACTGTTCATTTTCCAGCTCTCTCCTGAGGGAGGGTCAAGGAGCTTGGGGGAGCCCAACAGGAAGAAATTCCCAAGTGCATCTGCCTGGCTTCTCAAAGGGGTGCTAGCATTGGGGCGGGGACGGCATTGGGGCGGGGACGGCATACAACCCGAGGCCAGGGAATCTGTGACCCGGGGGAGTTTTCAAGCCTTTAGTGGCCGGTTCCTTCAGGCCCCCCACCTTCCTCACTCGGAGTGCCGGACTGGGGAGCAGCGTTCTTAAGCGCTTCGTTGTAAGCCATGCAGAGCGCCCCTAGGAAAGAGGAGAACTCCGGGAAGTTGATTTTCTCGTCCTTGTTCTGGTCCAGATCCTCCATGAGCCCCGTGATTTTCTCCTCCGGCAGTTTCTAGAGGCAGAGCAAAGCACAGACACCGCTCAGTACCCCGGGAGGGGGAGGCTTGGGGCCCAAGAGGGACACGGGGGCCAGATGTAACGTCTCCCAGGCGTCTCCTTTCCCAGCCCACCACGGTTGCTATGGGAGGCGGTTTGGTGGGGCGGCTGTAGCGAGTGGGGCTGGGAGCCTGGGTGACAGAACAGCTCGGCCTAGACCCTCTGGGGACCTTTCCGGCAGGTGACTCTCACACGGTGACTGGGGGCCCCTGGAGTTTCTCCACGGGGTTGATTTGTTGTGCAAAGCGTGAGGACGTCCCAACCACCCAGCGCACACGGGAGCCCCGAGCAGAGCGCCCTGCGTCCGCCAGGCCACGGCTCCCCGAGTCCGGGGGCAGGTCCCTGCTCCCAAGGGGCCCTGGGTCAGCTGGGGATTGTCGGAGCCACCTGCCCACCCCTCCTTGTCTGCCGCACGGGTAGCACAGGAGCCGACTGAGCTGGATCTACAGCCGCACCAGGGCACCCTTAGGTGAGACAGGCAGAGCGAGGGGGGGGCTCAGGACCCAGGCTGCAGGGACCGGGCTGCCCGGCTCTCCGGCATGAGTGGGAGTGGGGCCGGGCCCAGCTCGGACACCTTGTGCAGCTCACACACACCCACACTCACTCTTTTCAGGGCGGGGGCTCTTGTTTGTGCAGCACCCAGCACAACAGGGCCCCATATCTGACCAGGCCCTCCACGCACTAAGACCGGGACGTGGAACCTCAGGCCCACATGTGGGCCCCGGCTTGCTTGGATCTAGCCCCCCAAGGCTAAAGGGGCCCCCCTCAGAATTGGGGAGCCCATATTAGCACTCCAGCCCCCCACTGCTGGCCTGGAGCACAAAATCTACTAGCCTGGGCCCCCAGGCTCAGGGGTGGGGGGGGAGAAGAAGAGTCTTCCTGCTGCTTTTTTATCAGTGCGGGGTTTTTTGCTTCTCACGGTGGGTCAGTGGCCCATGACCCAGAAAAGGTCCCCCCGCCCCCGCACTAACGCAAGGTAAACAAACCTACCTCCAGCAGAACCAGCTGCCAGCCCCAGGGAGTGGCCAGAGCGGCTGACACCCTCAGGGTGGTGGCTAGATTCTCCCTCAGCCCAACGCAGCTAACTCCTGGGGGGCGGGGGGGGGACACTCCACCTCCCCCCCATCTCCAGCCACACTCACCGAGCCAATGGTCAGCTCCTTCTGGATCAGCTCCTTCAGCTCGCCCTTGCTCAGCGTGTCCTTGTCCCCTTCCTTCTCTGAGTACTTGTGGTAAGTAAGCACCATGCACCAGAGTGCCTGGTCAAGAGGGGTCATCTCCATGCTCCGGGCTGGGGAGATCTGGGGCAGCGAGGGGAGACCAGTCAGCGGGGAGCCCAGGGCCCCGAGCCACGGGGAGCCGTCTGGAACAGGAACCGCAGGAGCTGGTCGAGCAAAGCCGCCCCCCAGTCCCGGCCCTGGGGAAGGGACCAGCCCAGACACACGGGAAGCACCCAAGGAGCTGGGCCAGTGGGTGGCTCCCCCAGCTCCCTGGGGTGCAGGCTTCCCCTGGGCTCCATGCCAGCCCCCCGTGAGTGCCCCATGGCACATGGGGCATCCACCTGCCCCTCCCCATGGCACCGCAGGGTGCAGGTGGTGTAGCCCTGGTGCCCGCAGCAGAGGGAGGGAGAGGAGCTGACGGACCAGAGGGCGCTGGGGGCCTGGGGCAGGGACTGCAGGGGGAAGGGATGTTGGCAGAGTCGTGTAACCAGCACACGCTGTATCAGAGCGGGGGGAGAGAGGAGACCGTGCCTGTGGCCACCTCCCCACAAGCACCGGATCGGCGGAACCGCCTGCAGCCCCGGCTGCCTCCCACAGAGCCCCCGCTCCACGGAGCTGCCCTCCCCACCCCAATCTGAGGCGGTGGCGCAGCGGGCGCCCTGGCGGAGGGGCCGGGGCGGGGAGGGCGCAGACTCCGCGCGCAGCCACGTCTTCGCTCGCCGGGCCGGGGCTGCGCGGAGCGCGCAACTTGTGCGCAGGGACCGGGCAAGCCGCGGGCGCAGGCGGGGTGCGGAGCTCCCGGACCTGCGGGCGCCCCGAACTCCAGGGGACGGACTCGGGCCGCCCCTCGGTGCTGCAGCGCCCTTGGGGGCCAGGCGGGCTCCGCGGCGCGGCGCTGGGCTGGGCTCATCCGGACTCACCCGACACAAGCGAACCGGCTGCAGGTGCGAAGGAGGCGCGAGGCTGCGGTGACAGCGCCGTCCGCGGGCTGCCCCTTATATAGCGGCCCGGAGCCCCGCCCTGCAACCCCATAGCCCCGCCCACTTCTGCCACTGCCCCTGTGGCTGTCCCCCGCCCTGCTCCCAGCCCCCAGCTGGCAGGGCCAAGGGTGGGGACCAAACGTGCCATGGGCAAGGCGGGCAGGTGCCCAGGGAGGCAGGGGAGCACCTGGGCGCTGCATTGGAAGGACAGGCCATGGGGGCACTGCACAGGAAAGGAAAATGACCCAAAGATCTTCAGTGAATCCGACTGTCCCATGGAGTCTCTGAGGAGAGCGAGTCCCTGCCCTCGGGGTGGGAATACAGTGGTAGGGACCCGGTACGGATCGTCCCACCGGGACCCTGACAGTGACGTGACATCCTAAGGGAGACTAGAGAGAGACTAAAACAACTTTTTGAAACCCCTCAATAATAACGGGGGGTCCAGCTGTCCCCATCTGGGCTGGGCACTCACCTCAGAACAGAGTGCAAAGATAAAACCCTAGAACTGGCAGGGACCACGGAGTCCAGTCCCTGCCCTCACGGCAGGACCAATCAGTGGTTCCCAAACTTTTCAGCATCCTGCCCCCTTTTTGATTTTTGAAAAACCCTCACCCCCACCCCACCCCCCAAAAATAGCAGCAAAACTTGAGAAAAAAAAAGGAACTGACTGGGGCAGCAAAACCTGATGGGGGGGGGAGGCTGGGTCGCCTCATGCCCCCCCTGGAATTTCTTCATGCCGCCCCAGGGGGGCACACACCCCAGTTTGGGAACCCATCTAGATCATCCCTAACAAGCATCTGTCCAACCTGCTCTTAACTATTTCCGGTGTTGGAGATTCCACACAGTACATGGACAAGGGGGATCCAGTGGATATAGTGTACTTAGATTTCCAGAAAACCTTTGATAAAGTCCCTCACCAAAGGCTCTTAAGCAAAGCTGGTTGGCATGGGATAAGAGGAAAGGTCCTTTCATGGACTGAGAACTGGTTAAAAGACAGGAAACAAAGGGTAGGAATAAATGGTCAGTTTTCAAACTGGAGAGAGGTAACTAGTGGGGTCCCCCAAGGGTCTGTCCTGGGACCAGTCGTATTCAACCTTTTTATAAATGATCTGGAGAAAGGGGTAAACAGGGAGGTGGCAAAATTGGCAGATGATCCCAAACTGCTCGAGAGAGTTAAGAGCAAAGCAGACTGAAGAGATTCAAAAAGATCTCACCAAACTAAGTGATTAGGCAACAATATGGCAGATGAATTTGAATGTTGATATATATTGGGAAACGTCAGCCCAACAATACATATAAAATGACGAGGACTAAATTAGCTGTAACCACCCAAAAGAGAGATCTTGGAGTCATTGTGGAGAGTTCTCTGAACACATCCCCGCAGTGTGCAGCGGCCGTCAAAAAAACCCAACAGAATGTTCAGAATTACTAAAAAAGGGCTAGAGAATAAGACAGAGAATATCTTATTGCCTCTCTATACATCCGAGGCACACCCACATCTTAAGTACTGGGTGCAGGTGTGGTTGCCTCATCTCCAAAAAGATATGTTGGCACTGGAAAAAGTTCAGGAAAAGGCAACAAAAATGCTTAGGGGTTTGGAACGGCTGCCATTAGAGAAGAGATTAATAAAACTGGGACTTTTCTGCTTGAAAAAGAGGAGACTAAGGGAGGATATGATAAGTCTATAAAATCACGACCGGTGTGGAGAAAGTAAATAAGCAAAATTATTTACTTGCTCCCATAACGTAAGAACTAGGTGTAACCAAATGAAATTAATAGGTAGCAGACTTCAAAGAAACAAAAGGAGGCATTTCATCACACAGCGCACAACCAACCTGTGGAACTCCTTGCCAAAGGAGGTTGTGAAGGCCAAGACTTTAGCAAGGTTCAAAAAAGAGCTAGATAGATTCATGGAGATTCTGTCCATCAATGGCTATTAGCCAGGGTGGGTAGGAATGCTGTCCCTACCCTCTGTCTGTCAGAGGCTGGGAATGGGCAACAGGGGAGGGATCACTGGATGGTTCCCTGTTCTGTTCACTCCCTCTGGGGCCCTGGCATTGGCCGCTGTGGGCAGACAGGACCCTGAGCTGGATGGACCCTTGGTCTGACGCACTCTGGCCGCTCTTCTGACCGGTGTTCTAAGTTCTCTGACAGTCTCTCCTTGCCCACTACTCCCCTTAATCCCCTTTTTCACATCCCCTTCCTCTGCAGCCTGGCCCCCCCTTTCCCGCGGCCCAGCCCGTCTGCCCCGCTTCCCATGGCACGAGCGCCGTGGCATGGCAAGCGAACAAGTCGCCATGCACCAGTGAGGAACACAAAACCGCCGGACCTGCCCCCGCTGGCACCTGCAGCCCCACCCGCCCTGTCACGGGGCGTGATCGCTCATCAGGTTCTGGCGAGCTAAAAGCCGGAGCCCCATTTACATGAGAACAGGGCAGGGCCCATTCCCAATCACCGGACCGAACCGGCATTCGCGCTGGTTTCGGAACATGCTGCCAAGGCCCATGTCCCCGGCTTTGCCACGGTCTGTCTCCCGCCCGCTGGGAGAAATGGAACCCGGCCCCGCACACAGGCCCCACTCCGGTCTGCGCGGCCAGGCCTAGCGTGTGACCGGCCCGGCCCCCGAATCACTGCCACCCGGCGGGAAGGGAGGCGGGGCCATGCTCCCGCCACTCTGCTCCAAACGCAGACTGTGCCACCTCTGCCTGCCAGACGTGGGAGGAGGCAAGTGGCCTCGTCCCGAAGCCGTGGGATGGGCCCCGGCGGAGCCAGGCGGTGGCCTCGAGGGACGGGCCCGGGATGGCCTTTTCTGGGCTCCTCGGAGCAGAGGCCGATGTGAGGAAAGGCGCCCCGGCGTGGGGAGCAATGGGCGCTTGTATTGGTCTGATCGCGGCAGTGGCGGATGCCGATGCTCGCCTGGGCCTGCCGGCCTCCGTCGCAGAGTGTGGGTCGGACGAGAGCTACCGCGGGAAAGGGCCTGCTGAGATTCCCACAGTTCCAGCTTTACAGGCCCTTAAAACGCCAAGTGTCGACATCACAGACTCCTAGAGCCCCAGGCCGGGCAGAGGCCGCAGGAGGCATCGAGTCCAGCCCCCTGCCCCAAGCAGGACCAGTCCCAACTCAGTCAGCCCAGCCAGGGCTTTGCCAAGCCAGAACTTAAACAGCCCTAGGGATGGAGATTCCACCCCTCCCTAGGGAACCCAGCCCAGCGCTTCCCCACCTGCCTCAGGAAATAGTTTTTCCAAAAGTCCAACCTAGCCCTCCCCCACTGCAACTTGAGCCCATTGCTCCTCGTTCTGCCACCTGCCCCCACTGAGAACAGCCTCTCGCCAGCCTCTTTGGAACCCAGTTGCAGGCTGCTCTCAAATCCCCCCTCACTCTGCTCTTCTGCAGACTACACAAGCCCTGATCCCTCAGCCTCTCCTCGTAGGTCATGTGCTCCAGCCCCCGAATCATTCTGGTCGCCCTGCGCTGGCCCCTCTCCAATGTGTCTACATCCTTTCTATAGTGGGGAGCCCAGAACTGGACACAATCCTCCAGATGTGGCCTCCCCAGTGCTGAATAAAGGGGAATAATCTCTGCTCTAGATCTGCTGGCAATGCTCCCCCTAATGCACCCCCATATGCCGTCAGCCTTCTTGGCTGCAAGGGCGCCGGCTGACTGCTAGGTGAGCATGCTCTGAGTAAATGCCCTTCAGTCAAGCGTGCGCATTCCCAAGCGGCGTGGCTCTTACTCTGCTGAAAGTTTGAAGCCAGGGGAGGCTGGGGAGGCCAGGACGCTGCCAGGGTTCGCAATGAGCTCGATACATTCATGCAGGTTAGATCCACCCGTGGCGGTTAGCCAGGCTGGCAGGGCGGGTGTGCCTCCCGCTGTTTGCCAGGGCTGGAATGGGCGACGGAGGAGGGATCACGTGAGTGTTCCCTGTTGTGTTCTCTCCCTCTGGGGCACCTGGCAGTGGCCGCTGTGGGTAGCCAGGGCCCTGGGCCGGATGGGCCTTGCTCTGACCTGGGCTGGCTGCTCTGCTGTTCCTGTGCTCTCCCGATGGAGATGTTGTTGTTTGTGTGGGCATGAGTGGGTGTAAATTGTCGTTCCCAGACATGGAGCAACAACACTCGAACCCGCCTGAATGTTCTCCCCGCACTGTAACCGAGGCGGTGCCCAGCCGGTGGAACCGACGGAACCGGTACAATTAGCACCACATGATCCAGGCCTTCAGCTGCCGGGATCCCAGCAAGGCGTTCGTGTCCCTCCGAGATGGGCAGCGGGAGACCTGCGGGTTGTCTCCAAGCCCGGCCGTTCTTACACTCCACGCTCCTGTGCTCAGGGGGAACTGGTCGCCTTCCCCGCCCGAGTACTTGTGGAAGGTGCAGACCAAGGTGGCCAAGGCCTTTTTCAGGGGGGTGTCCATGGCGCACGGCCACATCTGTCTGGAAGAGAGAACAGGGCCCAGAAGGGGCTGCTCCCCGGGCCCAGCCAGAGACTAGAGACCCGAGGCTCATGGGACAGCAAAGGTGAGACCGGGGTGGGAGCCAAAGGTCCTCTGACTTTTCTACCATGCGTGGAATAAATATTGTTCTGTGCACCAAGGCGTGAGCAGATGTGCACCACCCGTAGAAACACAGGCTGCCAGCTGTGGGCTCTGCTATCACATGGACGCCATTGGAATCTTTTCCGGGCTGCCCGAGCACCCAGCTTCCCGGGAAGACTGTTAGGAGCTGCACAAGGCAGACGGGCAGTGCCCGGACAGCTGGGTGCTGGGTCGGAGCGGGAAGGCGGATACCTGCCCAGGCATTCACAGCACGGCTTCCACTCCGCACTTTCCGCTTTCCACATGCTGGCCAGCCAAGAGCTGGTGTTCTGGTGGGCAGGACAGTTTGGGTGACCATACTCCCCCTGCTCAATGCAGGGCACCTGGGAAATTACTCGTATTCAAGCAAGTTCAACACCAAGCAAACAGAACGACAGGGCACACGGAGCATGCAGGAAGGATGTAGCCAGGGTGCAGAAAGGGGAGTGGCTAGGGGCCATGTGTGGGCGGAGGCACAGCCCACGGGGCGGGCACGGGGTAGCTAGGGGCTGTGTGTGGACAGGGGCACAGCCCAGAGGGCAGGCAGGGAGTAGCTAGGGGCCATGTGTAGGCAGGGGCACAGCCCAGGGGGCAGGCAGGGGGTAGCCAGGGGCTGTGTGGGGGCAGGGGTAGCCTGGGAGGGCAGGGGGTAGCCAGGGGTAGCCCGGGGCGAGCAGGGGGTAGCCAGGGGCCGTGTGGGGGTTGGGGTAGCCCCGGGGCGGGCAGGGGGAGCCAGGGGCTGTGCCAGGGGCTCAGGGGCTGATGCAGCCTGGGGAGCCCCAGGGATCCGGGTCGACCCCTTGGCTCTGGCTTTCAGCCCCGCGGGGGTGCCGGGCTCAGCCCTTCTGCCCCCAGCTCCTGCTCATGGGGGGGGGAGGGAGCAGCAGGAGTCGGGGCTTGAGCGGGGGGGGGAGGTCAGGGCAGGGGTGCCAGGCTGCAGCTCGAGTGGGGGAGGGGCCTCTGGGTTTCGGGGCTGCAGCCCGTGGGGGGGAGGCAGGCCCGGGGGGCGCTGCGGTTCAGGCACCAAAGGCTCGGGCGTCCCCACCGAGACACCTGCGTTGGGTAACACCCCCCCGCCTCGCTGCCCCTCCCCTGCACGACCTCGCCTCTTCCTGCCTCTCCCCCCCCATCCCCCTCCCGCAGCTCCCTCCCCAGCAGCTGTGAGAGCAAAGGGGCTGGGGGCTCTCCCGGGAACAGCGCTGCCCCTGCCCGAGAGCCCCTCGGGGCGCAGCCCTGCCGCTCCCAGCCCGAGACCCGGCACTGTGGCTTGGGGGGAGGGGCAGGGATCGGGGGGGTCTCTTCTGGGAATTCGGGGGGGCTCTGCGGATCTGGGAATTCGGGGGGGCTCTGCGGATCAGGGCTGCACCTGGGGTCATTGTGGGAGGGGCTGCCGGGGAGTGGCGCTGAACGGGCTGGCAGATCTCCCCCCCCACTTTGGGGTGCACAGGGGGAGGGGCGACCCCGACCCCTCTGTCACACACAGCCCCCCCCCAGTGAGAGACTCCGTGTCCTTCTCCCCCACCTGAGCGCCCCCTGCTGCCCACCTGCCGCACTCACCTGCCAGCCCCACATAGGCGGCGCTGGCCCAGCCTGGCCAGCAGGGGGCGCCACGCCCGCAATAGGGGACCATTGGCCGGTTTTATAACCCCTTGGGAGCGCTGCAGTGGGGGGGTGGAAAGGGCCGCCCCCCCACAGTGAGAGACACCTCCCCGCCACCAGCATGGCCCAGCACCTCGGGTCTGTGTCCCTCTCTGCTCCCAACCCCCTGTGGGGCTGGTCCCCTTGTCCCCATTTCACAGCCCCGGAGCTGGGCGGCTGGCGCTGGGTTCGGACTAGGGATGTGACAGAGCAGTCGAGTCACTGATTAACCGGCAAACAAACGCTCATAGGTTAATGCCATGGACTAGGCTCCCCCCCACCCCGGCCAGTAGGTTTTTTAGCAGGCTGGCAGCAGCTCAGCTCAGTCCTGGCTAGCACCCGGTCCAGGACCTCCCCCACTGCATTTAAAGTGTATTAGGAGCCAGGCGATCAGGCAGCCTGGCTCAGATCCGGTTCGAGCCCGGTCCAAGAGCTCAGACCCCCATTCCCCCCGGACAGGGGCTGCCCAGGGACTATAGAATACTCGACTAACCGATAAGAATTCAGAAGTTTAATTGACTAGATAATTAACCGATATTTAACATCCCTAGTTCAGCACATCAGAGCGGTCAGCCTGGGCCAGACCAAATGTCCATCCAGCCCAGTGTCCTCTCTGCCGACAGTGGCCAGTGCCAGATGCCCCAGAGGGAGGGAACAGAACAGGGAATACGTACGTGATCCCTCCCGTCACACATTTCCAGACAAACAGAGGGGGGGCACCATTCCTACCCATCCAAGCTAATAACCATTTATGGACCTAACCTCCGTTAATCTATCTAGCTCTTTTTTAAAGTCCTAGTCTTCACCACATCCTCTGGCAAGGAGTTCCACAGGTTGACTGCTGAGTGAAGAAAAACTTCCTTTTTGTTTTTGTTTGTTTGTTTGGGGGTTGTTTGTTTTAAACCTGCTGCCTATGCATTTCATTTGGTGACCCCCTAGTTCTTGTGTTATGGGAACCATTAAATCATTTTCCCTTTTTCCAAACCAGTCATGATTTTAAAGCCCTCTCTCCTGTCCCCCCTTCGTCTTCTCTTTTCCAAGCTGAGAAGTCCCCGTCTCATTCAACTCTCCTCACACGGCACCGTTCAAACTCCTCGTCACTGGTGTTCCCTTCTCTGAACTTTCTCCAATGCCAGCAGATTGGTTTTTGAGACTTTTTAAGATCCCACTTGGTGCTAGATCTTAACTCCTTTGAGCGCTGGAACCCGCGTGACTCGCCCCGGGTGACACAGGACGTCTGGGGCAGGGCCTGGCCAGGCACAGCCCCAGTGAGCCTCTGCCCCCAATCCTCCCCCCGGCTTTCTTGGGCCGCTTTCGGATGCCCTGGGCCGGGGCACGCTCTGCCAGCTCTTGTGGGAGCGGCGCACCTCGGCGCCCCCACTGTCCATCACCTCTGCCCCTGGGCTCCGTGGCTAAGACGGGGCTTTGTTTATAACCCGTCTCCTTCCCGCTCTCCCTCGGGCAGGTGGATCCGACCTAGGCGGGCCAGCGCTGAAGGAGGCCGGGCAGGCCCAAGTCTGCCATGTGCCACTCGCAGTTTTGCTCTTGACAGCACCTGGAGGGCCCTGGTCAGACCGGGGCTGGAGAAGGGGCTGGAGCGGCTGCCAGCGACTCTGAGCCCCAAACAAGCACAAAGACGCCTCCTTGGTGCAGGGCCGGTCCCCAGCCTCCCCAGGCCGCGCCAGCTGCTCCCACCAACGCACAGCGGAGCCAGCTCCCGGTGACGGAGCCGCCCTGGGGCAGGGGGAGGTCGGTGCTGGCCGTGTGCTGGCGCTGGGAGGGGCAGGGAGACGGCCCCCAGGTGGGTCTGTTCCCTGGGACTGGGGCTGACTCTTTGCTGGATTGTCCCCCTCTCGGACCAGCCCCCCCGGCCCGGCAGGCAGAGATCCATGCGGTGCTGCGCTCCCACCAGCGCTGTTCTCCGACAGACCCGGTCTCCCCAGCCTGGCTGTCCCCCGGGCGGAGACGGGCCCCCACCCCCGTGCACTGCTCCCCGCTCAGAGCCACGGGGGAGGCAGCCCAGGGCCTGGAGAGAGAGGTCCAGGACATGCTGGCGCTAGGGGTGAGCCAACCCTCCTCCAGCCCTGGGCCTCTCCGGCGGTGCTGCTCCCCAAGGACGGGTCGATCCGGTTCTGCGGGGACTATCGGCACCTCAGCGCCATCCCCGTGTCCGACCCCTCCCCCCTGCCTAGGCCTGGCGAGCCCCTGGACACGCTGGGGGAGCTCGCTACCTCACCGCCATGGACCCCCCCACCCCCAAGGGCTACTGGCAGGTGCCACTGGCCCCGAGGCCAGACTGAAATGGGCATCTCTCACCAGGTGGGGTCTGTAAGTTCCTGCTCCTGCCCTTCGGCCTCAAGGGGGCGCCGGCCGCCTTCCCATGCCTGGCACCAGTGGCTGCGGGGTGGGGCGCTTTGCCCTGGCTCACCTGGACGATATTTGTGCCTTCAGCCAGCCCAGGGAGGACCATGTGTCCCAGGCCAGCCGAGTGCCGGGCAGGGCCGGGCTGACCGTGAAGGCTGGAAGTGCAGGGTGGGGATGGCCGAGGTGTCTTACCGGGGCCATGGGGTGGGGAGCGGCTGCTTGAAGCCAGAGCCAGCCACGGTGGGGGCCGGTGCCCCAGACCAAGCAGCAGGCCCAGGGGCTCCTGGGGATGGTGGGTACAACGGGGATTTGTGCCCCACGTTAGCTCCCTCTGCGCTGGCTTGGGGGGCTCTCTCTCCGCTGACAGAGCCCCGGTGCTGGGAAGCCCAGACTGGGACAAGCCCTTCCTGGTGCTCACGCCGCCACGGACACCGGGCCAGGGCAGATGCGGGGGGGGGGCGATGCCCAGCGGGGACCTGAGCAGGAAGCTGCTGCCCTGGAGCAGAGCGATGCGGCCGGGGAAGACGCCTGCCCTGGGGCGGGCCCTTTGGACGCTGCAGCCGCGTCCCTTCGGGGGTATTGCCCAGCGTCACCGACCCTGCTCCCCACCCCAGCAGCTCGAGATCAAGGGGCCAAGGCCAGGCTGGGAAGGGGAGCGCTAAGGTCCCAGCCACCAGGGCGGGGGCCTGAATCCCCCCAGGCCACGGGCCGCGTGACCCTGCTCCGCCCAGTCTCCCAGGGGGTGGAGGCGGGACCAAGTGGGGATCATGGTCGCTCTTACCGTGCATGCGATTTCCACTGTCCCGTCATAACCCCTGCGTGCCTCAGTTTCCCTGGGCATCGCACCAGCGCCTAGGTGGGGGTGGGAATGTCCCCCCCCCAGGCACTGCCTGATGCTTTCTCTGACTTGAGCGGGGGCAGGGAGAGGGGGCAGGTGACACCTTTCACCTGGAACCAGAACACAGGCCTGGGGGGCAGGGCTGAGATGGCTGCTGGGGGCGGGTGAGACTCTCTGGCTTAGGGGGCAGGGAGGGGCAGGGCCCTGGCTCTGGGCCCCTCTCCCCACGCCGGGCTGCCCTGGCCGCTCCTGGTGCCTGTGCTGGCCAGTCCCCATTGCCTAATGACCCTCCTGTTCTCCCTGCCGGCGGAGAGTCACGTCTGGCTGCAGGCGGGGGCAGGGCCCGGCGGCTCCCCCCGTCTTGGTGAAAGCCGCCCCCCCCAACACACACCAATGCAGGGGCGAGTGGAGCCAGTGCCCGGGGTGGGCAGGGAAATGCCACCGGGCCCCCGGCCTTAAGTACCAAGCCCAGCCCCTGCAGCAGGGCCCACGGCCAGCCTGGCTCACAGAGAAACAGCCGCAGGGGCAGCCCAGGAATCCCCCCGGGACTCTGCCGCCAACTTCCCCACTAGGAGCGGGAAAACGTGGGAGAGCAGCTTCCCCTGGAGCCGGCTGGGAGGGGCGCGAGTCCCCAGGGAGCCAGGGTCCCCAGAACGGAGCCATTTGGAGCCACCAAGGAGGGACCCAGGGGGCGGCTTTAGGAAGTGCGGGGCCCAATTCGAACAATTCCGACGGGGCCCCGCAGCAATTTTGGTTGAGCAAAAAAAAAAAACCACAGCACAAAAAAATCCCCCGCCAATACACACACACACACACACACCCTCCCGCGGCAGCACAGGAAAACCCTGCGCTAAACTCACACCTCTGACGCACTCCTCCTCCAGGGCCAGCGGGGCAGCAGATCTGTATCATTTTTGGTGGTGCCCCATTAGCCACATCCCCTGATCCCCGTTAACTACGCCCCAACCCCCCATTAGCCACATCCCCTGATCCCCGTTAACCAGGCCTCTGGAGGTAACTCGCTCGGGGCAAGATGGACACATGACCAGAAGTAAAAGGTGTCATGTCACCCCTCTCGAAGGACTTTTCCCACCATCCTCCTACTAACAGGGATTAGTTTGGCCCCCACCAAACCCCCTCACGTAACTATCTTGCAGTTGCATTAACCCAATGTGTGTGACATTAACTCGGGGGCAGAGAGGCTGGGGGAAGTGTTCCCTCTAAGGCTGTCTACACTCGCGCTTCTTGCGCAAGTACGGCCGTTCTTGTGCAAGAACCCACAGAGCAGCCACGCTGCCCGCCTGCTCTTGTGCAAGGAAATTCACAGTACGTTGTGGTAAGAGAGGGCGTCTTGCGCAAGAGCTACACTCTTTTCTAACAGGCGTAAGCTCTCTTGCGCAAGAGGGCAGTGTGGACGCTTGGCAGGGATTTCTTGTGCAAGAAACCCCTGTGGCTAAAATGGCCATCGGAGCTTTCTTGCACAAGAGAGCGTCCACACTGCCATGGATGCTCTTGCGCAAAACACAGCTCACATATGGCAGTGTGGACGTGTTCTTGCGCAAGAACCCTTGCACAAGATGTTCTTGCACAAGAAGCCGCCAGTGTAGACATAGCCTAAGAGTTTCCTCCCATGAGCGGAATGGATTTTGTGTTGTGCACCTGTACTGAGTTCATGGGGCTTGTTTGGATGTGCCACTGTGGCACCCAAGTTATTAATAAATATTTTATAAACCTCTACCTTTTCCCTCTGCTGCCATGTCTCCTCCCCTTCCTCCATCAGCTCCCCTGGTGCCTGCTGCCCCCAACTCCTCACCCTCCTCTGCTGTCCTGACTCCTGCCCTTCTCACTGCCCTCAGCCCTCCTGCGACCTGCCCCCCTCCACCAGCCCTTCTCTCCCCCCTGTGCCCCACTCCTCCAGTAGCCCCACTCTGATCAGGTGAGCTACCCCTCCTCATCCCCTCTTCTAACACCTCCTTCTACACACCTGCCCTGCCTCTCTCCTCTGGTGCTGGTCCCTCCCCTGCAGGTGTCTGCCCTTCTGCTTCACCCCAGAACCCCTGGCACCTGCACCTTCCCTTAGCCCTGCACCCTCCTGGTGCCTCCCTTCCCTTACTGCACCTGCCCCTTTTTCCCTGATGCCCACCCCTCACCACTCTCTGCCCCGTTCCCCTCCTGCCCCTCTGTGCCCTCACACACGCCTTACTCCATCCCCACCTTTCTCATGCCCACCCCTTCTTTCAAGCCTTCTCCCAGCACCTCCCCCTCCCCTCTAGCCCCCAATGCCCTTCCCCTCCTCTCCTCTCCCAGCATCACCCTGTCCCCTCCCACTGACACCTCCTCCTGCCCTTTCCTCATTGTCTGCACTTGGCCCCCTGCCATTTGTCTCTCCTCCACCCTGTCCCTTGGTGCCTTCCCCTTTCTTCCCCTCCCCCTCCGCACAAGCCCCTTCCCCCTAGTTTTCCTTCTCCCCTACCTTCTGCCTTCCACTTTGTGGGGCCGGAGTCTGCGCTGGGGCCCTGGACTCTGAACCCGGAGCTAGGCCGCGAGGCGCCGAGCAGTTTTAAAGTCCCAGGCCGTGACGCCATGTCACACCCAGGCGTCCTCCCCGCTCACCTGCAAATGCCGCGCATGGCAGCAGCAGCAGCAGTGCGCGCTGGCGAGGGGGAGCCGCACTGAGCGCCACGCACGGCAGGGACGGTCCAGGGCCGAGGGGGACGCTCTGGGGGCGGGGTGGGAGGATGTGCTTGGGGGCCGGGGACCGCTCCAGGCAGAGCCGGGGGAGAGACCCAGCTCCACATATTGCTGGAGCAGGGCCCCCGGCTCTGAATATTAACTCGCCGCCCATGGCGCCCGGCACACTTCCGGGTTCAGGGTGCGGGGCCCCATTCGGGGGAATCGGGCGAATCGGCCTAAGGCCGGCCCTGCCAGCAGCCTTCCCTGGGCCCCCACTGCCATGGCACCGCCGTGTCCCCGCTCAGGAGCCGGCGCGGGGCTGCCCCAGCCGGAGAGCAGGCCAGGTGGGTGATGGCGAAGCAGCCAGCCTGGAGACAGCTGTGTGCAGGGCTCTGTGCCAGGCCGGTGCCAACGCCCCGGAGCCTCTAGTGCCAGCCACTAGCTCCCCGGAGTGACAGTTGCCGCTGGGTGGAGCCCGTGGTGCTGAGCCTCGTGGGGGGGCTCCTGCCAAGGTCCGGTGGGTTCAGTTGTTTAGCGAACGACACCCTGGGCCCCCGGCCTTAAGTACCAAGCCCAGCCCCTGCAGCAGGGGCCATGGCCCAGCCGGGCTCACAGAGAAACAGCCGCGGGGGCAGCCCAGGAACCCCCCCGGGACTCTTTCCCACAGTTCACGGAGCTTTGCCAAGCACAGAGCCAGCCGCAGCAGCAACGGGACAAAACCAAGTTTTATTGGCTACAGGGTGACCCGTGGGGCACGTTCCCGCTGGGCCGGCCGCATGCGCCCCGCTACTTCTTCTACTCTCAGAGCCTCGTTGTAAACCACGGCCAGTGCGCCGAGGAAAGCCACGTACTCCTGGAAGTCGACTTCCTGGTGCTTGTTCCGGTCCAGATCCGCCATGAGCTGCTGGATTTCCGCTTCCTGCAGCTTCTAGAGGCAGAGCAGAGCACAGACGCTGCTCAGCACCGGCAGGGGACGCTTTGGGGCCCAGGGGGTTAAACCTGGCACCAGGCTGGTGGGGCCGTAGCGTGGGGGGCTGGGCCTGTGCGCTAGAACAGCTCGGCCTAGACACAGGGGTGGGAACCTTTTTGGGTCAGGAGCCGCAGACCTGGGGGCCCACACTCAAGTGAGAAACATTAAGACCCCTCACTGAGGTGCCCCGACTGACAGACGCTCCCCACGTTCCCCTCCCGCCCCACAGCCTGGGGCCCAGCCAAGGAGATTTGTGTGCTCCAGCCCTGAGCCTCAGGGGCTAGATCCAGGCAAGTCGGGGGCAGCATGTGGTCCCCAGGCCGGAGGTTCCCCACCCCTGTCCCAGACCCTCTGGGGGCCTTTCCAGCCTGCGACTCTCACAGTGACTGGGGGCCCCTGGCGTGTCTGCACTGGGTTGTTTTGTTGAGCAAAGCGGGTCCCAACGCCCAGCGCACACAGGAGCCCTGAGCAGAGCGCCCCGAGCCCGCCAAGTCGGGGGGCAGGTCCCTGCTCCAGCCACCCGCCCACCCTCTAGATCCACCCCCAGGCCAGGGCCCCCTTGGGAGAGATTCTGCGCAGAGCGAGGCAGACGGGGCAGCGAGAGGGGGCTGGGGCCCAGGGTGCAGGGTTCCTGCAGGGACCGGGCTGCCCAGCTCGGGCAGGAGTGGGGCTGGGAACGCAGCTTCTGGGCCCGGCTCGGACATCTTGTGCGGCTCACACACGCCGGCCCCTCCGCGCCCTCACTCCCAGGGCAGGGCTCCCTGGTCTGCGCAGTGCCCAGCAGGCTGGGCTGAGGGGCTAGGGACCCAGGGCAGCAGGAACAAAGGAGGCGCTTTGCTAGGGGTCCCTCTGCCCAACCCAGCTGGAACCCCTCTGGCTTCTGCCCCCTCTCCCAGCTGCACTCACCCCTCCCTTTCACTGCCCACAAAGGCCAGCTCCTTCCTCCGGCCTCTGGGACCCCTCTCCTCTCCTCTCCTCTCCTCTCCTCTCTCCTGCCAGCTCAGTCGAGAGATCCGAGTCCGCGGCTCCTGCCGGGTGCACCAGTGACTCGGCTGCAAGTGACCCAGCCCCGCGTGCAGATCCCGCGCCGCGCCCCTGGCTGGCAGGGTGCAGACCCCGCGCAAATTCTGGGATCCGGGCTAGAGGGGCGCGGTGCCCGGAGCTGGAAGGGCACAGCCGCTTCTTCGCTTGGGAGGTGCCGCCAAGCTGGAGCCAGGCCGGGGCTGCGCGGGGCCGGACGGGGCAAGCTGCGGGCACAGGGGCAGGTGCACAGCCCGGGGCGAGGGGGAGCTCCCGGACCTGCGGCGCCCCGACCTCAGGGGATGGACTTCGAGCAGGAGCCAGACCCGGGACAGCAGCGCCCTTGGGGCCAGGCCTGGTGTGAGGGCTCATCCCGCGCCCCCCGGGCAGAGGGAGCGAACCGGACTCACCCGAGACAATGAAGGGGGCTGTGGGTGCGAAGGCGGCGCAGAGCTGCAGTGACGGGTCAGCCCACGGGCTGCCCCGTATATAGCGGCCCGGACCCCACCCTGAGACCCCGCCCCCAGCCCGGGAGCCCCCTGCCTCTCTCCCAGCAAAGGGGCGCTGGGTTTGGCAGCCAGGTATGAGGCGGGGCGGGGCCCAGCTGCCTCCCCCTTGTGGTCAGGGGCACAGCCCAGGGGCGGGCAGGGGGAGCCAGGGGCTGATGCAGCCTGGGGAGCCCCAGAGATCCAGGTCGGCCCCTTGGTTCCAGCTCTCAGCCCCGCGGGGGTGCCGGCCGGCTGGGGGAGGCAGGGATCGGAGGGTGTGTTCTGGGAATTGGGGGGGGGGCGCTCTGTGGATCATCTCACCGGCCCGTTAGACTTGCAAATGTCTTGTGCTTCCTCTGGAGACGGGGATGGGCCGTCGCCCCGCTATTCCCGGGGTGCAGGCTCTCAGGCCCGTGCTGCAGGCCCCCCGATCCCCAGGAAGAACCCTTCCATGTGCCAGCCTCCTTAGCTGTCATAACCCCCCCCCTTAGATCTAGACCCCTCCGCCTCCTGGGACCACTTCCTTTGGTCCCCACAAGGCCCCCTCCTAGGGAGGACACCCCCTTTCGAGGGTCACACTTGGGTTAGACCCCCGGCCCCCCCGCTTTCTGGAACCGCTTCTCTCTGCCGCCCGCACGCCTGGCTCTGGCAGGCCCCCTTCCTTCCACCTCAGCCAGTGAACCCCTGCCCCCAATGCTCCCCCCCGGCTTTCTTGGGCCGCTTTCAGGTGCCCTGGGCCGGGACGCTGAGCTCTGCACTGAGGACGTTTGATGTGTCACAGGCAGGGGCCATGCGAACAAGGATCCTCGTCACGCCTGCCTCCAGCTGCACCCGGAGAGCCGATCCGCAGCCCCCCTGGCTCATGGGGATCCCGCGGAGCCCCCAAGAACTTCCCCTGCCAGCCCCGGGGCAGGGAGCTCCAGGCCCCATCCCCTGCCGCGCCGCAGACCTGAGTGGGGTTCTGAGCGCTTCTTGGGGTGCTTGCTGGCACTTGGGGGGTGTCCCCCCCCCCGTGGCTGGCAGAGACAAGGGGGTGCTCCATGCGCTATGGGCAGCAGCTGTGAGTGAAGCCAGAGCGATGCTCTGGGGCCCAGCCTCGTCGTGTGTCGGCCAGTGGGGGTCACGGGGCTCATTGCGCCCTCCTCATTGCTTTTAACTCGCTCCGTGATAGCAACTTCCAATTCCCTACAGCTCCTGTCCTATTGCAGCCCGGGGGCCCCGGCAGCTCCTGCCGGCTCCTGCTGGCTCCCTGCCGGCTACGGCTGCCTCCCTGCCGGCTCCCTGTAGGCTCCCCTGCTGGCTCCCTGCCGGCTACGGCTGCCTCCCTGCCAGCTACAGCTGCCTCCCTGCCGGCTCCTGCTGGCTCCCTGTAGGCTCCCTGCCGGCTCCGGCTGCCTCCTTGCTGGCTCTGGCTGCCTCCCTGCCAGCTCCAGATGCCTCCCTGCTGGCTCCCTGCCGGCTCTCAGCACACCTCAGCCAGCTCTTGCCAGAGCAGCGCGCCACTGTGGCCCCGCTGCCTGTCACCTCTGCCCCTGGGCCGCATGGCTAAGACGGGGCTCTGTTTATAACCTGTCTCCTTCCCGCTCCCCCCTCGGGCAGGTGGCTCTGACCCAGGCAGGCCCAGCGCTGAAGGAGGCTGGGGAGGCCTGAAGCTGCCACGTGCCACCCGCGGGTTTGCTCTCGGCAGCACCCGGAGGGTTCAGGTCAGACCGGGGCTGGGAAGGGGCTGGAGCAGCTGCCAGCGACTGAGCCTCAAACAAGCACAATGATGCCTCCTCGGTGCAGGGCTGGTCCCCAGCGTCCCCGAGCCGCTCCTTGCCAATGCACAGCGGAGCCAGCCCCGTGCTGCTGCTGTGGTTACCATACGGCTGGTTTCCCTGGACGCGTCCTCGTTGTCACGTCTGAAATCTCTGACCAGCCGGGTTTGTTAAATGGCAAAACATGTCGGGGATTTTGCCCTGCAAAGGGGATCGGGGAAGGGGCAGTGGGTTAGATTTGGGGGGTCCAGTCTCAGCTCTGGGAGGCTGGGGGGAGCTAGTGCTGGGCAGGGGACAGGAAGGGATTCTGGGAAGCAGGATTCCTGGGTTCCTTTTCTAGCCCTGGGTGATGGCGTGTTGGGGACCCCCGACCCTGCACCCCCGTCCGCAGCAAGAGGTGACTCCGCCAGCCAGTGGAATAGGGAGGGCACGGGTTCGATGTGGACACTGGAGTCAGGGGCAGGCAGCCTCAGACCTCTTGGGGCAGGGCACACGGGCCCCTGAACCCCCAGCACCCGATTTAGTCCCTTCCCTTCATGTTTGCCCAGCCCAGACTGCCCCTTCCCCAAACCACCGGACACTCCTCCCCCGGTAGCCCCCCCCCCTTTGTTTAACCCTTCCCCTGGCCCAGGGAGACGCTGCTGGCCATGGCCTACCTGCTTGCGCTCAGGCCCCACCCCCGCCGGGCAGTGCTTGCAGACACCGGCCAGTAGGGGGCACCCACAGCCCACACAGCCACCAGTGACTGCCCACCAGAGCGGGGCCAGGGCCACAAGAGTAGACAGCCCCATATTCCCCTCCCCGCTACATCACATCCTGCCACTTCTCCCCTCGGCGCCTTTGACTTCATGCCCCAGGATGGGCCCCAGCTGCAGCCTCCCTGCCTCCCTCCCCATTTGGCTCACGGCAGCCCGGGCTGCCGGCTGGTTGGGGGCACCGCTGGGGCGTCTGGGGCGGGGAGCGGGAGCCTGGCGTGCGCAGGGACCAGCTGTCCGTAGCCCGGCCGCGTGGAGCAGCCGCCACCGCAGTGGCACCGGGTGCCCTCTTGTTGGAAAGTTCAAATTCAGGCCCCGGAGCTCTGCCCCAGGGAGGGGAAGGGAATCGGATGACCCCTCCCCCCGCGGTAAGAGCCAGCTGCACCCTGCAAGGGGCCGGGCCATGCACCCGGCGCAGCCCCCCCTTCCCCGGGAGCCCTCTGAGCAGGGGACACAGGCCGGCAGGGGGCTGTGCTGCCCCCCCTTTGCTTTGCCGTCCCAGACACCAAGCAGCCCCGCGGGGCAGACAGACAAACCCGCCCCGGCCAAGGCCCCTGGAGGCAGGCACGGCTCCCAGAGCGGCCGAGGGGCCCAGCGGGACCTGCCCACGCCCGTGCCAGCACCGCCACGGGCACTGGCAGGCAGGAGGGCAAAGGAGCTGCCGGGGCAGGGGGCTCTCCACACCACTGGCGCCACTCAACACCCCCACCCCCGCAGACTTGTCAGGGCTTTAAAAGCTGCAGGGCCTCTGGGAAACCCTGCATAGTGCCTGCCCCGCCCCCCCCAAAGGCCCATCCTCAGCCTTGCCAGAGACCCCTGGACCCAGCTCATGCCTTGGGCAACTAATGAGAAAGAGTCCGGGGGGGGGAGGGGGCAGGTCCCAGGCACCAAGCGAGGGAGCTGAGCAGAGAGCTTGGAAAGCGCCCGCGGCGCCTGCACCACCCTGCTCAAGCAGGGCTAGGGAAAGGGGCCAGGGCCAGGACTCCCCCCTGTTCAGCCCCTTTGAGCTGTTGTGTGGGAAAAGGGGCAGGGGCTTGCTGAGAGGGGAGGGGGAGAGCGCCCCAGATGGGGAGCAGGAGGGGAGGGGACGTCCTGGCTTTCTGGGGGCTCGCTGAGCTCCTGGGCCAGGCCCGGGAGACCCTGGGCAGGGCCCAAGGGGAGTGGAAAGGCTGGTACGACCAAGCGTGGAGCCACCGGGCCCTGGGGCAGGGGATGGGTCTCGCCCCCGGGCGGGAGAACAAGCAGCGGAATGAGCTGACTGTGGGGGGCCTGTCCAGCCGGGCACGGCCCACAGGGCCTATGCCAGTGTGATGGAGCCACCCTGCGGCGGAGGGAGGTCGGTGCCGGCCGTGTGCTAGTTCTGGGGGCGGGGCCCCCCCAAGAGATGACCCCCAGGTGGGTCTGTTCCCTGGGACTGGAGCTGACTCTTTGCTGGATTGTCCCCCTCTCGGACCAGCCCCCCCGGCCCAGCAGGCAGAGATCCGTGCGGTGCTGCGCTCCCACCAGCGCTGTTCTCCGACAGACCCGGTCTCCCCAGCCTGGCTGTCCCCCGGGCGGAGACAGGCCCCCAACCCCGTGCGCTGCTCCCCGCTCAGAGCCACGGGGGAGGCAGCCCAGGGCCTAGAGAGAGGTCCAGGACATGCTGGCGCTAGGGGTAAGCCAACCCTCCTCCAGCCCTGGGCCTCTCCGGCGGTGCTGCTCCCCAAGGACGGGTCGATCCGGTTCTGCGGGGACTATCGGCACCTCAGCGCCATCCCCGTGTCCGACCCCTCCCCCCTGCCTAGACCTGGTGAGCCCCTGGACACGCTGGGGGAGCTCGCTACCTCACCGCCATGGACCCCTCTCCCCCCAAGGGCTACTGGCAGGTGCTGAAATGGGCATCTCTCACCAGGTGGGGCTCTGAGTTCCTGCTCCTGCCCTTCGGCCTCAAGGGGGCGCTGGCCGCCTTCCCGTGCCTGGCACCAGCAGCTGTGGGGTGGGGAGCTTTGCCCTGGCTCACCTGGACGATATTTGAGTCTTGAGCCAGCCCGGGATGGACCATATGTCCCAGGCCGAGTGCCTGCTGGGGGGGGCCGGGCTGACCCTGAAAGCTGGAAGTGCAGGGTGGGGATGGCCGAGGTGACTTCCTCCCCCCCCACCAAAATACTGCCTGATGCTTCCTCTGACTTGAGAGTCTGGCTGCAGGCGGGGGCAGGGCCCGGTGGCTCCCCCCGTCTTGGTGAAAGCCGCCCCCAACACACATCAATGCAGGGGCGAGTGGAGCCAGTGCCCGGGGTGGGCAGGGAAATGCCACCGGGCCCCCGGCCTTAAGTACCAAGCCTAGCCCCTGCAGCAGGGGCCACGGCCAGCCGGGCTCACAGAGAAACAGCCGCAGGGGCAGCCCAGGAATCCCCCTGGGACTCTGCTGCCAGCTTCCCCACTAGGAGCAGAAAAATGCAGGAGAGCAGCTTCCCCTGGAGCCGGCTGGGAGGGTGCAAGTCTGCAGGGAGCCAGGGTCCCCAGAACGGAGCCGGCGCGGTGCCAGAGCCGTTCAGAGCCACCACGGACGAACCCAGCAGCCTTCCCTGGGCCCCCACTGCCATGGTACTGCCGTGTCCCTGCTCAGGAGTGGGAGCGGGGCTGCCCCAGCCGGAGAGCAGGCCAGGTGGGCGATGGCGAAGCAGCCGGCCCGGGGAGGGCTGTGTGCAGGGCTCTGTGCCAGGCCGGTGCCAACGCCCCGGAGCCTCTAGCGCCAGCTGCTCAGCCGGCCGCTCCCAGGGAGTGACAGTCACCAGTGGGGGTGAAGGGGTGGCCAGAGCGCTCAGGCTCGTGGGGGGGAAGGGGCGCTTGCCAACGTCCGATGGGTTTGGTTGTTTGGCCCAGCTCACAACACCCCCCTCCGCCCGGCGCGGTTCACGGCGCTTTGCCAAGCACAGAGCCAGCCGCAGCAGCGATACAAAGTTTTATTGGCTACAGGGTGACCCGTGGGGCACGTTCCCACTGGGCTGGCGCATGCGCCCCGCTACTCCTTACTGTGCCAAATCCTCATGGTAAATCGTGGCCAGTACTGCCAGGAACGTGACGTACTCCTGGAAGTCGACTTCCTGGTCCTTGTTATTGTCCAGATCCGCCATGAGCTTCTGGATTTCCGCTTCCTTCAGCTTCTAGAGGCAGAGCACAGACGCCACTCAGCACCGGCAGGGGACGCTTTGGCACCCAGGGGGTTAAACCTGGCACCTGGCTGGTGGGGCCGTAGTGTGGGGGGCTGGGGCCTGTGCGCTAGAACAGCTTGGCCTAGACCCGACGATGGGAACCTTTTTGGGTCAGGAGCCGCTGAGGCCACACTCAAGTGAGAAACATTACAACCCCTCGCTGAGGTGCCCCCGACTGACAGACGCTCCCCACGTTCCCCTCCCCTGAGCCTCAGGGGCTGGGTCCAGGCAAGTTGGGGGCAGCATGTGGTCCCCAGGCCGGAGGTTCCCCACCCCTGTCTCAGACCCTCTGGGGGCCTTTCCAGCCTGTGACTCACGGAGACTGGGGGCCCCTGGTGTGTCTGCACTGGGTTGTTTTGTCGAGCAAAGTGGGCCCCAGCGCACACGGGAGCCCCGAGCAGAGCGCCCTGAGCAGAGCGCCCCGAGCCCACAGCTCCCCGAGTCCGGGGGCAGGTCCCTGCTCCCAAGGGGCCCTGGGCCAGCTGGGAATTGCTCCAGCCACCCGCCTGCCCTCTAGATCCACCCCCAGGCCAGGGCCCCCTTGGGAGAGATTCTGCGCAGAGCGAGGCAGACGGGGCAGCGAGAGGGGGCTGGGGCCCAGAGTTCCTGCAGGGGCCCGGCTCTCCGGCGTGGGCGGGAGTGGGGCTGGGAACGCAGGGTCTGGGCCCGGCTCGGACACCTTGTGCGGCTCACCCACGCCGGCCCCTCACTCCCAGGGCAGGGCTCCCTGGTCAGCGCAGCGCCCACCCCTGGCCGGGCCCTCCCTGGGCTCAGGCAAACCAACCTGCCTGCACAGAACCAACTGCCAGCCCCGGGGAGCAGCGAGGCCTTTTTCTAGGAGTCCCTCCCCCAACCCAATGGTAACCCCTCTGCACCCCAGCTGCCCCCCCCCCCCCGGCCAGCTCCTTCTTCCGGCCTCTGGGACCCTCCCCCCACTCACCGCCCCAATGGTCAGCTCCTTCTGGATCAGCTCCTTCAGCTCGCCCTTGCTCAGCGTGTTCTTGTTCCCCTCCTTCCCCGAGTACTTGCGGAAGACAGCAATCAAGCCCGCAATGCTCTTGTCCAGAGATGCCATGGCCGCGGGTGCAGCTGGGGAGATCTGGGGCAGCGAGGGGAGACCGGTCAGCGGGGAGGCCAGGGCCCCGAGCCGCGGGAGCTGGACGAGCAAGGCTGCCTCCAGTCCCTGCCCTGGGGAAGGGACCAGCCCGGACACGCTGGAAACGCCCAAGGAGCTGGGCCGGTTGGGAGGGGGGGTCCCAGGAGGGGTCCCAGCCCACTGGGGTGCAGGGTTGCCCTGGGCACCGCGCCAGCCCCCCCGCGAGCGCCCCGCGGCCCCTGGGGGCTTCCGCCTGCCCCTCCCCATGGCTCCCCGAGGTGCAGGTGACGTAGCCCTGGCGCCCCCAGCAGAGCGAGCGAGAGGGGCTGAGCCCGTCCGGCACTGCGGGCCTGGGGCAGGGACTGCCGGGGGAGGGGCTGTCTCGGGTCACACGGCCGGAGGCACTGGGGTGTTGGGGGAGGCGTCTGGCCAGGTTCCCCCAAAACCGCCCGCTGCCCTCTTCGCCCCGCCCCGCCTCTTCGGGCGCTCGGTTTTGCGCCAGGTGTGAGGCGGGCGGGGCCCAGCGTCCCCGCCCCCTTCCCACAAGGGGCCGCCAGGTCTGCCTAGAAACCCGAGCCTGCGGCAGTGACGCGGCTGCAAGTGACCCAGCTCCGCGCGCAGATCCCGCGCAGCGCCCCAGGCTGGCAGGGCGCAGATCCCGCGCAGCGCCCCAGGCTGGCAGGGCGCAGATCCCGCGCAGATTCCGGAATCCGGTCTAGAGGGGCGCCGCCGGGCTGGAGTTGCGCGGGGCGCGCAGCGTGTGCGCAGGGACCGGGCAAGCTGCGGGCACAGAGGCAGGCGCACAGCCCGGGGCGAGGGGGAGCTCCCGGACCTGCGGCGCCCCGATCTCCAGGGGATGGATTCGGAGCTGGAGCCAGACCCGGAGCAGCATCGTCCTTGGGGGCCAGGCGGGCTCCGCTGCGCGGTGCGGGAGCTCATCCCGCGCCCCCCGGGCAGAGGGAGCGGACCGGACTCACCAGAGATAACGAAGCGAGCTGCAGGTGTGAAGGAGGCGCGGAGCTGCGGCTGCCCGCGGGCTGCCCTTTATATAGCGGCCCGGAGCCCGCCCCCTGCCCGGGACAGGGGGCTGGGTGTCGCGTGGGGAGGCCCCGCCCCATCTACCGATAGCTCCGCCCACTCCTGCCACAGCCCCAAATGTGCCCAGCCCAGCCTGCCCTTTGCTGCACTGTCCTTCCCCCTCCCCTCCACCGCCCTGCTGCCAGCGCCCCCCGAGCCCGCTCTCTGCAGCCGGCAGGGCCAGGGCTGGGGGCCAATCGTGCCATGGGCGAGGCGGGCAGGTGCCGGGGCGCCAAGGAGGCAGGGGAGCTCCTGGGCGTGGCTCGAGGGATTCCTGGGACCCGCAGGTCGAGCTGTGGAGAGTCCCCCAGGCAGGTGGCCGGGACCCCCTGGCCCAGAGCTTGGCCCATCCAGCAGGGAGCCTGGAACAAGAGCTAGGCCCAGGTTGGCCCAGGCCAGAGACCACTTGTTGTTTTTCTGTACAGACTAACTCAGCTACCCCCTGAAGCTTAGACACCTCCTGGGGCCGGGCCATGCGCCAGGGGCTGCCCCGAGAGCCCCTGCCTCGCCCAGGGGGGCAGCCGGCGTGGGGGGCTGGCTGGGCCAGGGAGGTGCAGAGCAAAGCGGCCCCGAGGCCCCGCACGCTCCAGCCTGGGCGGCCGTGGCAGGCGGGGAACCGAGCGCTGAACAAAGGAGCCGAGCGCCGCGGCCTGGGCAGAGCTGTTTATTGGACTCCCCCGCCTGCAGCGCGAGGATTCGGGGCCCGGCCCGGCCCCTACTTCCTGCTCTCCTGGAAGAAGTGGTTGCAGGCCATGCCCAGGGCGGAGAGGAACATGGAGTGCTCCTTTAAAGTTGATTTCCTGATCACTGTTCTTGGCCAGGCTCCTCATCAGCTGCTCAATGCCACCTTCCAGCCGCTGCAGGGAAGGGGGAGAGAAGCCAGGGTGATGGGCACAGCTGGCTGGGACAGGCCCTGGCCCTGGGGCTGTTTCTCCTTCCGCTTTCCAGCAAGCTGGCACAGGAGCACAGCATGGTGCTGCGGAGCCAGGGCCAGGGACACATCACGGCTGCTTCCCAGCCCAGGCTGGCAGCACACGACCCACCGGACCCACAGGCTGGGGGGCAACTCTGAAAAATGCCCATCCCCCCCCAAATTCCCCATCATTTCTTTGCACTTTGTGAGTGAAAACCCAGCAGCTCAGCAGGGGGGACCCCAGGGGGGGCATGAGCAGGCACCAATGGGTCAGATTGCTCCCAGCTACTGCCCCCCACCAGTATATCTCAGAAGCTTTCACCTCCCCCAGCCCCAGCTTGTTCTTCACCAGCTCCTTCAATCCCTCTTGCTCAGGGGGCGCTTGTCGCCTTCCGGTACTTGTGGAAGGTGCAGACCAAGGTGGCCAAGGCCTTTCCCAGGGGGGTGTCCATGGCGCACGGCCACATCTGTCTGGAAGAGAGAACAGGGCCCGGAAGGGGCTGGCTGCTCCCCAGGGCCAGCCAGAGATTGGAGACGCGAGGCTCATGGGACAGCAAAGGTGAGAACGGCTCAGACAACCCCAGTGCACCTGGGGGGGAGCCAAGGGTCGCTCTGACTTTTCCACCACGTGTGGAATAAATTTTGTTCTGTGCACCAAGGCATGAGCAGCTGCCAAACACCCAGAGTCTCGCAGCTGCCGGCTCTGCTATTCAGCTGGGCAACATTTGAATCTCTTCTGGCGGGCTGCCCAAGCGCGCCCGGCTTCCAGGCAAGACTGGTAGGAGCTACACAAGGCAGATGGGGAGTGCTCAGTGTGACGGACCCTCCCCCCCCCCCCCCCCCCCCAAATGCTTTTTGAAATGGACTTATGGACATGAATTGACATAACTCAAAGGTGCTTTGAGCAAATTATTTCGTGTAACCCATCGATCTTCATGTCGTGATCCGCTGGTTCTGTTTATCTTACTCTGTGGCACGTATCACTTGCGTGTATAAAATTAGACACAGGGAGAGGGGAATACTTGGTGAGTTTCAAATGTGTGAATGGGAGACATGGAGGGTGTTTCCTGCAACTTCTAGATGAGCCACCGTTAAACAATCTTTTGTCCTTAAGTCTGAGCAGGGGTTGGTAGGGAGGGGCCTCAACTCCTTAACAAAAAGAACAGGAAAGGAGAGGCCGAGGTCTTTGGGCTGGGCTGCACCTGAAGGAAGGAGCAGAAGATCCCAGGGTGGGGGAGACAGCCCTGGTTTGGAGGGGCAGCTGGGAAAGAGGGTTTAGGGTGCGTTTGTACCGAGGTTTCAGTGTAGAATTAGCCGAGTGTTTGTGCTTCTTTTGATTTGTAACTGACTTTGCTCCGCCTGTTCTCACTTCTTACTAGCTGAACCCTGCTGCTTCCACTTAATGAAATCATTCTTATTTTCTATCACGCCCCGTGTAAAGAATTGTTACCTTCCCCCTTTCATTGGGAAAGGGGCTTCCTAATTCTTTGGGGTTCGATCCCATTTGGGGAGTGGTATCCCGGGAAGCTGGGCCCTAAACTGCTCTCTCCTTGGGCCTGAAGAGGTTCAGTGTCTGTGCTGCTTCTCGGGGGGGCAGGGACCTCAGCCCGGGGCCTTGGCTGGGGGAGACCAGGGAGCTGGCCCAGCAGGACCAGGCAGCGAGGAGCCCCAGAGAGCGGGAAGGCAAGTGGCAGTGGCCGTGTCAGCACCCCAGGAGGCCCCCCAAGGGGCCGTCTGTGACCAGGGGCTCGGTCAGAGGGGGAGGGCGGATACCTGCCCTGGCATTCACAGCAGGGCTTCCGCACGGCCCATTCCGCTTTCCAAGGGCTGGCCAGCCAGTGGGCGGGACACTGTGGCCTTGTTAATGCCCGGGAGCGTCCGAGGCTCCCCGCCACATCCCTCAGCTGTGGTCACGCCTGCTCCTTTCCACCCGGCTCTTGCCCGTGGGCCCGGCTGTGCTGGGGCCGTGCAGAGCGAGCGGGCCGCAAGCCGGCTCCAGAAGCGGCTCTGATTCACGGCCCGCGGAGCCCTCCCCACGCGGCCCAGGAGGAAGCGGCTGCAAAGTGGTTAAGCCTGTTGCATCCTGGCGCTGCGGCTGCCTAGAAACAGGCCCTGGCTGCCGTGGGCAGAGCCCAGGGAGGGGCCGGCAGCCTGCTGGCTACGGCCGTGGCCCCGGTGGGAGCGTGGGCGCCCCATTCCTACCCCCAGGGATAGGGGCAGCCGAGCAGGTGGTGTTCTCCACGCCGGGCCACGGCCTGCTGCTTGGCTAGCTCCTGGCTCACAGCGTTGGCCTCAGCTCTGACACCGACTCCCAGCGGGACCCTGGGCTCATCCCCTCACCCCCCGGGTCTCGGTTCCCAGCCCATCCGTTGCCTGTCTCCTCTGCTGGGCCGGGGGCCTTTGGCGCAGGCGTCTCAGGGCTGCTGGAACACCCCAGGGGGACGCACAGCCTGGCAGCCAGAGGGTTAAGGCTTAGGGGAGAGGATTACGGGGAGGCTCTGCCCAGGCCCCAGGGCAGCTGCACACGGGGCCGGATCCTCCATTGCCTGGAGCAGGGGCTGGGCTCCCAGCAAGAGAGAGGCTAAAACCCAGGGCTTAGTCAGGGCCCTTCCCCGCGCAGCGAGCAAATCCCAGCTCTAGCAACGAGCCGCACAGAGGGTGGGGCCGGGCATCCTGGGGCGAGGCCCTGCCGGGCCAGGTAGCTGTGCCACTGACTCGCCCTGCCAGCCGGAGCAGGCGGGTCTCCACTGGCTGCTGAGCCACCTGCGTTTGGCCTCAGAGGGCGTTTCCCGGTCAGACCTGGGGCCCTCCCTTGGACACCCCCCCCCCATGAAATCTCCCCGATCCGGTGTCGGCACAGTGGGAACACAGGGGGGAGCAGCCGGCTCAGGAGTTGCCAAGGCAGGAATCTTCCCGGGCCGGGGAGAAAGACAGTCGGGCGCGGAGCCAGTGCCTGGGGTGGGAAGGAGATAGGGAAATGCCACTGTGCCCCCGGCCTGCAGTGCCAAACCCAGCCTCTAGACCAGGGGCCCTGGCCAGCCGGGCTCACAGAGAAACAGCCGTGGGGGCAGGCCAGGAATCCCCCCAGGACTCTGCCACCAACTTTCCCCCTGGAGCAAGAAAATGCAGGAGAGCAGGTTCCCCTGGAGCCGGCTGGGAGGGCACAAGTCCCCAGGGAGCCAGAGTCCCCGGAACGGAGCCAGCGCGGCTCCAGAGCCCTTCGGAGCCTCCAAGGAGGGACCCAGCAGCCTTCCCTGGGCCCCCACTGCCATGGCACCCCCATGTCCCCACCCCAGCTGGAGGGCAGGCCAGGTGGGCAATGGCGAAGCAGACAGCCCGGGGAGAGCTGTGTGCAGGGCTCTGTGTCAGGCCGGTGCCAACGCCCCACAGCCTCTAGCACCAGCCGCTAGTTCCCGGGAGTGACAGTTGCCGTTGGGGGGAGCCCATGGGGCTGAGCCTGGCGGGAGGGGGGGGGGGCACCTGGCAAGGTCCCGTGGGTTCGGTTGTTTGGCCCACGACACCCCTCCCAGCCCAGCGTAGTTCACGGAGCTTTACCAAGCACAGAGCCAGCCACAGGAGCAACGGGACAAAACCAAGTTTTATTGGCTACAGGGTGACCCGTTCCCGCATGCTGGGCCGGCCGCATGCGCCCCGCTACTTCTTATACTCTATCAGAGCCTCATTGTAAACCATGGCCAATGCGCCGAGGAAAGCCACGTACTCCTGGAAGTTGACTTCCTGGTCCTTGTTCCGGTCCAGATCCTTCATGAGCTTCTGGATTTCCGCTTCCTGCAGCTTCTAGAGGCACAGCAAAGCGCAGATGCTGCTCAGCACCCGGCGGGGAAGATTTGGGGCACAGGGGGGGCGTGGGGGCCAGGTTTAACATTTCCCAGGCACCCCATTTCCCAGCCCACGACAGCTGCTATGGAGATCTGGGTGGGGCTGTAGCCTGGGGGCCTGTGCGATAGAACAGCTGGGCCAAGACCCAGGGTGGGAACCTTTTTGGTTCAGGACCCACAGAAACAAAAACAAAAAATCGTCAGGGACGCCAGTGCAGGTGCCCCAATGCCGGGGGAGCCCTGAGCCTCAGGGGCTGGATCCAGGCAAGCTGGGGGCTGCATCCAGTCCCCAGGACAGAGGTTCCCCACCCCTGTCCTAGACCCTCTGGGGGCCTTTCCGGCCAGCGACTCTCACAGGGTGACTGGGGGCCCCTGGAGTTCCTTCACTGGGTTGTTTTGTCCAGCAAAGACGTCCCAACCACTCAGCACACACAGGGAGCCCGAGCAGAGCGCCGTGCACCTGTCAGGCCATGGCTCCCCGAGTCCAGGGGCAGGTCCCTGCTCCCAAGGGGCCCTGGGCCAGCTGGGGATTGCTCCAGCCACCTGCCCACCCTCTAGATCCACCCCTAGGCCAGGGCCTCCTTGGGAGAGATTCTGCGCAGAGCGAGGCAGACGGGGCAGTGAGAGGGGGCTGGGGCCCAGGCTGCAGGGTTCCTGCAGGGACCAGGCTGCCCGGCTCTCCGGCAGGGACGGGAGTGGGGCTGGGAACGCAGGGTCTGGGCCCGGCTCGGACACTTTGTGCGGCTCACGCACGCCAGCCCCTCCCGCTGTCACTCCCAGGACAGGGCTCCCTGGTCTGCGCAGCGCCCAGCACGAAACCTGCCTGCAGCAGAACCAGCTGCCAGCCCCAGGGAGTGGCAAAGGCTCTAGGGACTCAGGGCAGCAGGAACAAAGGGGGCGCTTTGCTAGAGGTCCCTCCGCCCAACCCAACAGTAACACCTCTGGCCTCTGCCCCCCGCAAAGGCCAGCTCCTTCTTCCGGCCTCTGGGACCCTCCCCCCACTCACCGCCCCAAGGCTCAGCTCCTTCTGGATCAGCTCCTTCAGCTCCCGCTTGCTCAGCGTGTTCTTGTCCCCTTCCTTCCCTGAGTACTTGTGGAAAATACAAACCAAGGCCCCAATGGCCTGGTCCAGAGATGCCATGGCCACGGGTGCAGCTGGGGAGATCTGGGGCAGCGAGGGGAGACCGGTCAGCGGGGAGGCCAGGGCCCCGAGCCGCGGGGAGCCGCCCGAAACTGGAATCGCGGGAGCTGGACGAGCAAGGCTGCCTCCAGTCCCTGCCCTGGGGAAGGGACCAGCCCGGACACGCTGGAAACGCCCAAGGAGCTGGGCCGGTTGGGAGGGCTCCCCCCGCTCACTGGAAGATTCTACATGAGTGCAGGCTTTGCCTGGCATCACGCCAGCCCCTACCCCCCGCAAGCGCTCCAAGGCACCTGGGGGTGTCCACCTGCCCCTCCTCATGGCACCCCTGGGAATGGCCCTGGTGCTCCCAGCAGAGCGAGGGAGAGGGGCTGAGCCCGTCCGGAGGGCACTGGGGGCCGGGGGAGGGTCTGCAGGGGGCAGGGGCTGTCTCAGGTCACACGGCCGGCTGGGCGCGGGGCTCGGCGGGCAGCAGCCCGAGGCACTGGGGTGTTGGGGGAGGCATCTGGCCAGGTTCCCCCAACGTCCCCCGGCCCCAGCCGGCTGGCGCAGTGCCCAGGGGGAGCTCAACCCCGCGGGGGGGAAGGCTCCAGCATTACCTGACGCTGTGGGTGGGCAGGACACCCCTCCCGGCCCCATCAGAGAGCAACGGGCCAGTCACCGGGCTGGGTCCCCGAGGCCCCGCCTCCACCCGGCCCCGTGGCTCCGGAGGGGGCAGGGATTCTTGCGACCTCTTCCCCGGCCCCGCGCCTCTTTCCCAACAAAGGGGCGCTCGGTTTGGCAGCCAGGTGTGGGGCGGGGCGGGGCGGGGCGGGGCCCAGCGCCCCCTTGGCCACTAGGGGCCGCCAGGTCTGCCGAGAAATCCGAGCCCGAGGCTCCCGCCGGTTGCGCAAGTGACCCAGCCCCGCGCGCCGTGCGCCGCTTTGCACCCCCGCCCCGCCCCGCCCCGAGGCTGGAAGGGCGCAGATCCCGCGCAGCGCCCCCAGGCTGGAAGGGCGCAGATCCCGCGCAGCGCCCCCAGGCTGGAAGGGCGCAGATCCCGCGCAGATTCCGGGAGCGGGGCTGGAAGGGCGCAGACTCCTGGCGCAGCCGCTTCTTAGCTCGGGAGGCGCCGCTCAGCTGGAGCCGGCCTGGGGTTGCGCGGGGCGCGCAGCGTGTGCGCAGGGACCGGCTAAGACGCGGGCGCAGCGGGGGGCGCACAACCCGGGCCGGGCGGGGCTGGGTGGGAAGCTCCCGGACCTGCGGGCGCCCCGAGGTCCGGGGCGCGGCCCCACCCCCCGGTGCAGCAGCGCCCTTGGGGGGCCGGGCGGCCTCCGCTGAGCGGGGCCTCATCCCGCGCCCCCCCGCAGGAGACTAGGACCGGACTCACCCGAGACAATGAAGCGGACTGCGAGTACAAAAGAGGCGCGGGGCTGCGATGACGGCACCGCCCGCGGGCTGCCCCTTATATAACGGCCCGGAGCACGGCCCAGTGCCCCGTAGAGGGGGGCTGGGTGTGTCGCGTGGGGAGGTCACGCCCCGTCAACCCATAGTCCCGCCCACTCCTGCCCCAAAACTGTCCAGCCCAGCCTGCCCTTTGCTGCGCTGTCTCCCCCCGGCCCCGCCCTGCTGCCAGCGCCCAGCCCCGCCCTGCTCTCTGCAGCTGGCAGGGCCAGGGGTTGGGGCCAATCGCGCCATGGGACAGCCCAGCGGCGGGACCCCCTGCCCCAGAGCTCGGCCCATCCAGCAGGGCCTGAAAAGTGGCCCAGGCCGCGAGGTTGGCCCAGGCCGGTCTGAGAAGGGGGCCTTAGACACCTCCCGGGGCGGGGCCGGGCCGTGCGCCAGGGGCTGCCCCGAGAGCCCCCGCCTCGCCCAGGGGGCAGCCGGCGTGGGGGGCTGGCTGGGCCGGGGAGGCGCAGAGCAAAGCGGCCCCGCACGCTCCAGCCTGGGCGGCCGGGGCAGGCGGGGAACCGAGCGCGGCGGCCTGGGCAGAGCTGTTTATTGGACGCCCCCGCCTGCAGCGCCTGCTTCCTGCGCTCCTGGCAGCAGTGGCTGCGGGCCGTGCCCGGCGGGGAGCGCTCCATGAAGTCGATTTCCTGGTCGCTGTTCTTGGCCAGGCTCCTCCTCAGCTGCTCAGGGCTGGGGCGGGCGGGGCAGAACTGATGCTGGGCACGGCTGGGGCGTCGCTGCGCTCCCCAGCTGCCGGCTCCAAACCGCACCCCCCGCCCGCCCGAGCCAGATGTGCCTGTGCGCCCGGCCCCTGGGAGAGCGCGCGCCTGCCCGTACCCAGCCCAAGCTGGGGCCCCTGCTGACCCACCTGGGGGGCCCGAACCCGCGGGGACCCCCGCAGCGGGCAGCACCCTGCACACCCCCAGAAGCAGCAGCCACGTGGCCTGGTGCCCCATTCCCCCGCAGACTGGGGGGGAGGGGAGCATCCTGCCTGTTGGGCCAATAAACGCTGCGGCCCCATTAATGCCTGGGGGCGACCGTGGCTCTCCCCCCCCCACTCTGCTGTGGTCGCCGCCCTTGGCCGTGGGCCGTGCTGGGGCGGTGCACAGCGAGCAGGCTGCGGGCCGGCTCCCATTCAGGGCTGGAGCAGGGGAGCCCCCCCACGCGGCCCAGGAGGAAGTGGCTGCAAAGTGGTTAAGCCTGTTGCATCCTGGCGCTGCGGCTGCCTAGAAACAGGCCCTGGCTGCCGTGGGCAGAGCCCAGGGAAGGGCCAGCAGCCTGCTGGCTACGGCCGTGGCCCAGCCGGGAGCGTGGGCGCCACATTCCTACCCCAGGGATAGGGGCAGCCAGCGCTGTCCACGCGGGGCTGTGGCCTGCTGCTGGGCTAGCTCCTGGGTCACAGCCTTGGCCTCAGCTCTGACACCGACTCCCCGCGTGACCCTGGGCTCATCCCCTCACCCCCCGGGTCTCGGTTCCCAGCCCATCCGTTGCCTGTCTCCTCTGCTGGGCCGGGGGCCTTTGGCACAGGCTTCTCAGGGCTGCTGGAACACCCCAGGGGGACGCACAGCCTGGCAGCCAGAGGGTTAAGGCTTGGGGGCGAGGATTACGGGGAGGCTCTGCCCAGGCCCCAGGGCAGCTGCACACGGGGCCGGATCCTCCATTGCCTGGAGCAGGGGCTGGGCTCCCAGCAAGAGAGAGAGGCTAAAACCCAGGGCTTAGTCAGTGAGCAAATCCCAGCCCTAGCAGCTAGCTGCACAGAGGGTGGGGCCAGGCATCCTGGGGCAAGGCCCTGCCGGGCTGGGGAAGCCGTGCCGCTGACTCGCCCTGCCAGCCCCAGCAGGTGGGTCTCCACTGGCTGCTGGGCCACCGACATTTCGCGGTCAGACGTGGGGCCCTCACTCAGATGCCCCCCCCAATCCAGTGTGGCAAATCTCTGCAGCACAGCGGGAACGCAGGACAGCCACGAGTAAGACCCTGCAGGGGGAGCAGCTGGCTCAGGAGTTTCCCAGGCAGGAAATTCCACTGGCTCTGTCGGGCACTGAGCCAGTGCCTGGGGTGCCCCCAGCCTGCAGTGCCAAGCCCCGCCTCTGGACCAGGGGCCACGGCCAGCTGGGCTCACAGAGAGACAGCCATGGGGGCAGCCCAGAAATCCCCCCAGGATTTTGCCACCAACTTTCCCCATGGAGTGGGAAAATGCAGGAGAACAGGCCAGGCTTCCCCTGGAGCCAGCTGGGAGGGCACAAGTTCCCGGAACGGAGCCAGTGCGGCACCAGAGCCATTCAGAGCTGCCCAGGAGTGACCCAGCAGCCTTCCCTGGGCCCCCATTGCCATGGCACCGCTGTGTCCCCGCTCAGGAGCCAGCATGGGGCTGACCCAGCCGGAGAACAGGCCAGGTGGGTGATGGTGAAGCAGCCGGCCCGGGGAGAGCTGTGTGCAGGGCTCTATGCCAGGCCGGTGCCAGTGCCCCAGAGCCTCTAGCATCAGCCACTCAGCTGGCAGCTGCCAGGGAGTGACAGCCACCACTGGGGGGGGGCCAGAGCGCTGAGGCTGCAGAGTGGGGGAAGAGGTAGGGGGCACCTGCCAAAATCTGGTGGGTGTGGCTGTTTAGCTCATGATGCCCCCTCCCAGCCCGGTGCAGTTCATGGACCTTTGCCAAGCACAGAGCCAGGCACAGCAGCAACGATACAAAAAATTTTATTGGCTACAAGGTGACCCGTGGGGCACGTTCCCGCTGGGCCGGCCGCATCCGCCCCGCTACTTCTTACACCCTGCGAAAGCATCGTGGTAGACCATGGCCACTGCTGCCAGGAACGTGACGTACTCCTGGAAGTTGACTTCCTGGTCCTTGTTCCGGTCCAGATCCGCCATGAGCTTCTGGATTTCCGCTTCCTTCAGCTTCTAGAGGCAGAGCAAAGCAGATGCCGCTCAGCACCGGCAGGGGAAGGTTTGGGGCCCAGAGGGGACGTGGGGGCCAGTTTAATGTCTCCCAGGCACCTCGTTTCCCGGCCCACTACGGCTGCAATGGAGGAGAGATCTGGGGGTGGGGCTGTAGCGTGGGGGCCTGTGCGCTAGAACAGCTCGGCCTAGACCAGGTGAGGAACTTTTTTGGGGCAGGAGCCACTGAGCCACAGGAAAAAGAAAAGCCAGGGCCCGCACTCAAGAGAAACAAAAATTCAAAACCCCTCGCTGAGGTGCCACCGACTGACAAACTCTCCCCATGTTTCCCTCCCGCCCCAGAGCCTGGGGCCCAGCCCAGTAGACTGTGTGCTCCAGCCCTGTGGGCAGGGGACAGGAGCACCAGTAAAGGTGCCCCAATGCTGTGGGAGCCCTGAGTCTCGGGGGCCAGATCCAGGCAATTTGGGGGCCACCTCTGGTCCCCAGGCTGGAGGCTGCCCACCCCGTCCTAGACCCTCTGGGGACCTTTCCGCCCTGCGACGCTGCACTTGGTTGTTTTGTTGTGCAAAGTGCAGAGTTCCTCCCAACCGCCCAGCACACATGGCACGGGCCCCTCCCTGCACTCGGGCAAACAGCTGCCAGCCCGGGGGAGCAGCCGGAGTCGCTCCGGATCCAGGGCAGCAAGAACAAGGGGGCACTTGAGGTCCCTTGGCCCAACCCAGCAGTAACGCCTCTGGCCTCTGCCCCCAACAGCAGCTCTCCCCACCCCCAAGGGCCAGCTCCTCTCTCCAGCCTCTGGGACACCCCCTCTCCCCAGCACCACTCACCGGCCCAATGCTCAGCTCCTTCTGGATCAGCTCCTTCAGCTCGCCCTTGCTCAGCGTGTTCTTGTCCCCTTCCTTCCCTGAGTACTTGTGGAAAATACAAACCAAGGCCCCAATGGCCTGGTCCAGAGATGCCATGGCCACGGGTGCAGCTGGGGAGATCTGGGGCAGCGAGGGGAGACCGGTCAGCGGGGAGGCCAGGGCCCTGAGGAGCCATCCGGAAAGGGAACCGCGGGAGCTGGACGAGCAAAGCCGCCCCCAGCCCCTGCCCTGGGGAAGGGACCAGCCCGGACACGCTGGAAACGCCCAAGGAGCTGGGCTGGTTGGGGGGCTCCCCCCCACTCACTGGAGGATTCTACGGGGGTGCAGGCTTCCACTGGCGCCATGCCAGCCCCTGCCCCCATGGCACCTGGGGGCACCCGCCTGCCCCTCCCCCTGGCATGGCCCTGGCGCTCCCAGCAGAGCGAGCGAGAGGGGCTGAGCCCGTCCCAGGAGGCACTGGGGGCCCGGGGCAGGGGCGATCTCGGGTCACACGGGCCGGCTGGGCGCAGGGTTCGGCAGGCAGCCGCCCGAGGCACTGGGGTGTTGGGGGAGGCGCCTGGCCAGGCTCCCCCCAGAACCGGCCCCTGGCACGGTGCCCCCGGGGGAGCGCAGCCCCGCAGAGGGGGAAGGCTCCAGCGTTACTGGACGCGATGGGTGGGCGGGCGGGACACCCCCTTCCCCATCAGAGACCAAAGGCTGAGTCCCCCCCTTCCCCAAGGGCCGAAGAGCCCCCCAGGTATTTTCCTGCCGCTCCAAGGCCCCGCTGCCAGCCCCGCCCCGTGGCTCCGCAGGCGGGGGGGGGATTCTTGCGACCTCTTCCCCCCCCAGCGAAGGGGCGCTCGGTTGGCAGCCAGGTGGGAGGCGGGGCCCAGCGCCCCGTCCCGCTTTGCCACCAGGGGCCGCCAGGTCCGCGCAGAAACCGCAGCCCGAGGCTCCCGCTGGTTGCGCAAGTGACCCCGCCCCGCCCGCAGGGCGCAGATCCCGGGACCGAACCTAGAGGGGCGCAGCCCCCGCAGGGCGCAACCCCCGCGCAGGTGCCGAGATGGGAGGGGGGCGGGAGAGAAGAGAGGGGAGGTAGCCGCTTCTTCGCTCGGGAGGCGCCGCCAGGTTGGAGAGGGGCCAGGGCTGCGCGGGGCGCGCAGTGTGTGCGCACAGAGACCGGGGAAGCCGCGGGCGCAGCGCGGGGCGCACAATCCACGCCGGGCGGGGGGGGGAACCTCCCGGACCTGCGGGCGCCCCGAACTCCAGGGGACGGAGGCCCCCGGTGCAGCAGCGCCCTTGGGGGCCAGACCGGGCAGAGGGAGCGGATCGGACTCACCCGAGACAACGAAGCAAGCTACGAGCGCGAGGGAGGTGCGGGGCTGCAGTGACGATACAGCCCGCGGGCTGCCCCTTACATAGCGGCCCGCAGCCCCGCCCTGCAACCCCGCCCACTGCCGGGGAGGGGGGGAGGCTGGGTGTGTCGCGTGTGGAGGCTACGCCCCGTCAAGCCATAGCCCCGCCCACTCCTGCCCCTGACCCAAAAGTGTCCAGCCCCCCCATCCCGCCCTTTGCTGCACTCTCCCGTGTCCCACCCCCCGCCAGCCCCCAGCCCCGCCCCGCCCCACTCTGTGCAGCCGGCAGCATGGGGGCCAATCGTGCCTCCGGGGCGCCAAGGAGGCAGGGGAGCACCTGGGCACTGAGGGACTCCTGGGACCCGCCTGAGGAGCTGTGGAGAGTCCCCCAGGTGGCCGGGACCCCCTGGCCCAGAGCTCGGCCCATCCAGCAGGGTCACCCCCTCCCGGGACCTTGGAAAGTGGCCCAGGCCAAGGCTGCGAGGTTGGCCCAGGCCGGTCTGAGAAGGGGGCCTTAGACACCTCCCGGGGCCGGGCCGTGCACCAGGGGCTGCCCTGAGAGCCCCCGCCTCGCCCAAGGGGCAGCCAGCGTGGGGGGCTGGCTGGGCCGGGGAGGCGCAGAGCAAAGCGGCCCTGTGGCCCCGCACGCTCCAGCCTGGGCGGCCGTGGCAGGCGGGGAACCGAGCGCTGGACAAAGGAGCCGAGCGCGGCGGCCTGGGCAGAGCTGTTTATTGGACGCGCCCGCCTGCAGCGCGAGGATTCGGGGCCCGGCCCGGCCCCTACTTCCTGCTCTCCTGGAAGAAGTCGTTGTAGGCCATGCACAGCGTGGAGAGGAACACGGAGTACTCCTTGAAGTCGATTTCCTGGTCGCTGTTCTTGTCCAGGCTCTTCATCAGCTTCTCAATGCCGCCTTCCAGCCGCTGCAGGGAAGGGGGAGAGAAGCCAGGGTGATGGGCACAGCTGGCTGGGATGGGCCCGGGCCCGGCCCTGGGGCTGTTTCTCCTTCTGCTTTCCAGCAAGCTGGTGCAGGAGCAGGGCATGGAGCCGCCGAGGCATGGCCAGGGAGACATCACAGCTGCTTCCCCAGCCAGGCTGGCAGCACACGACCCACCTGACCCACAGGCTGGGGGGCAACCTTGAAAAACACCCATCCCCCCCCCCCCAATTCCCTGTAAATCTCTTTGCATTTTGAGAGTGAAAAATCCAACATTTTATGCAGGTTTTCAGAAAGCACCAGGGCTATGTCTACACTCGCGGCTTCTTGCGCAAGTACGGCCGGTCTTGCACAAGAACCCGCAGAGCATCCACACTGCCCGCCTGCTCTTGCGCAAGGAAATTTACAGTATGGCGCGGTAAGAGAGGGCGTCTTGCGCAAGAGCAACGCTCTTTTTCATCAGGTGTAAGCTCTCTTGCACAGGAGCTCTTGCACAAGAGGGCAGTGTGGACGCTCGGCAGGGATTTCTTGTGCAAGAAAGCCCTATGGCTAAAATGGCCATCCATTGGAGCTTTCTTGTGCAAGAGAGCATCCACACTGCCATGGGCGCTCTTGTGCAAAAGCACAGCTCACACATGGCAGTGTGGACGTGTTCTTGCGCAAGACTTCTTGCACAAGAAGCCACCAGTGTAGACATAGCCCAAGGCTGCGTCTAGACTGGCATGATTTTGCAGAAATACTTTTAACGGAAAAGTTTTTCCGTTAAAAATATTTCCGCAAAAGAGCGTCCAGATTGGCACGGATGCTTTTGCGCAAAAGCATCCGTGCCCAGTATAGACGCTTTAAGAAGAAAGCTCCGATGGCCATTTTAGCCATCGGGCTTTCTTAAGAAAATTAAGGTGCCTGTCTACACTGGCCCTCTTGCGCAAGTATTCTTGTGCAAGAGGGCTTATCCCTGAGCGGGAGCGTCAAAGTCTTTGCGCAAGAAGCACTGAATTCTTACATTAGAACATCAGTGCTCTTGCGCAAATTCAAGCGGCCAGTGTAGACAGCTGGCAAGTTTTTGTGCAAAGTCTTGCCAGTCTAGACGCACCCCAAGAGAACAAGCAGGGGGAAAACCCCAGGGGGCGTGAACAGGCACCAAAGGATCACAGAGACCCAAGCTCCCACTCCTTCCCCACAGCACGTTTCCAAAACTCACCTCCCCCAGCCCCAGCTCGTTCTTCACCAGCTCCTTCAGCTCCTTCTTGCTCAGGGTGAGCTTGTCGCCTTCCCGGCCCGAGTACTTGTGGAAGGTGCAGACCAAGGTGGCCAAGGCCTTTTCCAGGGGGGTGTCCATGGCGCTCGGCCACATCTGTCTGGAAGAGAGAACAGGGCCCGGAAGCTGGCTGCTCCCCGGGCCCGGCCACAGATTGGAGACACGAGGCTCATGGGACAGCAAAGATGAGAACGGCTCAGACAACCCCAGTGCACCTCTGACTTTTCTACCACGTGTGGAATACATTTTGTTCTGTGCACTGGTGCATGCGCAGATGTGCACCACCCGTAGAAACAGGCTGCCAGCTGTGGGCTCTGCTATTCAGCTGGGCGGCATTTGAATCTCTTCTGGCTGGCTGCCCGAGCTCCCAGCTTACAGGGAACACTGGTAGGAGCTACGCAAGGCAGATGGGCCGTGCCCAGACAGCTGGGTGCTGGGTTCGAGGGGCACTTTCTGTCTTCCAAGTGCTGGCCAACCTGTGGGCCCGGCTGTGCTGGGGCCGTGCAGAGCGAGCGGGCTGTGGGCCGGCTCCGGAAGCCGCTCTGATTCATGGCTGCAACAGGGGAGCCCCCTCCACGCGGCCCAGGAGGAAGCGGCTGCAAAGTGGTTAAGCCTGTTGCATCCTGGCGCTGCGGCTGCCTAGAAACAGGCCCCGGCTGCCGTGGGCAGAGCCCAGGGAGGGGCCGGCAGCCTGCTGGCTATGGCCATGGCCCGGGTGGGAGCGTGGACACCACATTCCTACCCCCAAGGATAGGGGCAGCTGAGCAGGTGGCGCTGTCCACGCCGGGCCATGGCCTGCTGCTTGGCTAACTCGTGGCTCACGGCATTGCCTCAGCTCTGACACCGACTCCCAGCGGGACCCTGGGCTCATCCCCTCACCCCCCGGGTCTCGGTTCCCAGCCCGTCCGTTGCCTGTCTCCTCTGCTGGGCCGGGGGCCTTTGGCGCAGGCGTCTCAGGGCTGCTGGAACACCCCAGCGGGACGCACAGCCTGGCAGCCAGAGGGTTAAGGCTTGGGGGCGAGGATTACGGGGAGGCTCTGCCCAGGCCCCAGGGCGGCTGCACACGGGGCTGGATCCTCCATTGCCTGGAGCAGGGGCTGGGCTCCCAGCAAGCGAGAGGCTAAAACCCAGGGCTTAGTCAGGGCCCTTCCCCGCGCAGCGAGCAAATCCCAGCCCTAGCAACGAGCCGCACAGAGGGTGGGGCCGGGCATCCTGGGGTGAGGCCCTGCCGGGCCGGGGAGCTGTGCCGCTGACTCGCCCTGCCAGCGAGTCAGGCCAGGTGGGCGATGGCGAAGCAGCCGGCCCAGGGAGGGCTGTGTGCAGGGCTCTGTGCCAGGCCGGTGCCAACGCCCCAGAGTCTCTAGCGCCAGCTGCTCAGCCAGCCGCTCCCAGGGAGTGACAGCCACCGCTGGGGGAGCCCGTGGCACTGAGCCTGGCGGGAGAGGCGCACATCTGGCCAGGGGTGCACCCCTGTGGAGGGGGCCCGCTGACTCTGCATACCAAGGGGGGGTTGCACATCTGCAGAGGGGGTAGGGGGCCGGGGAGAGGAGCCGCTGTCCTTGGGCTGGTGCCAAGGGAGCCGCACATCTGGAGAAGGGCGAGTCCAGGAGTCAAATCCCTCTCACAGGCAGCAGCCGGCGTTGGAACGGCCGGGGCAGCAAACAAACCCAACTTACCCAGAGAGGAGCAAAGAGCAAAGCAGAGACTTGGGGCCGGACGGCAGCGCCCTCCTTTATCCGCTGGGCGCCCCGAGGGAGCCGGCACCTCGCCCCCGGGAGCGCCAATGGGAAGCCGAGCTGGTTGCCAGGATCCGGACTCCTGGCTGGATTCGCTCCAGGTGGTTTCCAGGGGTTGCCCGGCCGCCGATCCAACTCCTCCCGCAGCTGCTCTGGGGATGGTGGGTCGGGCACGCGGGGCGGACGGGCAACCCCCCATCCCGCCGCCCACGTGATAACTAGGGCACGGTGGCCTGTTTCCATGGCTCCAGCTGCAGCCTGGCTCCGTGGGGCCGGGGGATTTCCTGCCAAGGGGACGCAGAGGAGGGCAGGGACCAGTTGCTTAGCAGCCAGAGGCCGGAGAGCAGTGAGCCCAGGGGATGAAGGCGGCTGGACCATGCGAAGGGCAGGGCCAGGAGGGACGAGCAGAGAGAGAACAAAAAGGTCCGGGGAGGAAATGGAGAAGGGGAAGTAGCTGATTTGGGGGGCCCATGTGGAGTGGAAGGCAGGGAATCCATGGTGCTCTTATTGCTGGAGGGGAGTGAGATGGGTTGTATGGGAGAGACATAATGTCAACCTGTGGAACTCCTTGCCAGAGGATGTTGTGAAAGCCAGGACTTTAACAGGGTTCAAAAAAGAGCTACAGGTTGGACCTCCCTGGTCTGGCACCCTCTGGACCTGACTGGTCCTGGACGAGGAATTTTTCTGCACCAGGGGAGGTTATTTTAGGGCCCCCCTGATGCCCTATCCCCACTTCCTGGCTCCCCCCACAGCTCAGCTGAGCCAGGCGCTGGCTCCTGGGCCCTCCTCGCAGCCTAGTTGAGCTGTGCAGGCTCCCTGCCTCCCCCCCAGCCCAGCTGAACCACGCACCCGCTCCTGGGCCTCCACCCCCCGCAGGGCTCCCGGACTCTGGTCATGCCAGACCACGGATGTTGCCGACCAGAAAATCCCAGATTTCAGAGGTGCGACCTGTAGATAAATTCCGGGAGGTTCAGTCCATCGGTGGCGATTGGCCAGGCTGGGCAGGGATGGCGTCCCTGGCCTCTGTTTGCCAGGCCGACCGGGGAGGGCTCACTTGACAATTCCCTGCTCTGCTCGCTCCCTCTGGGGCCCGGCAGGCTTCCGGCTCAGATTTTCCATCCGTGAGCGGAGGGAGTTGTGTGTCGTGCGCCAGCATTGAGCTCGTGTGCACTTGTTCGGACGCCTGGCACCGCCCGGGATAACAAACCCTGCACCCACCACCCCGAAATCCACCCAGCTCGCTGGCCCCCGCCCCAACCCACACTGTGGGGGCCCCGCTGCCTGGCCCCCTCAGGCCCACACACAGCCAGGGACAGATCTACCCTGTCGCCCTGTAGCTGTGCCCAGCCTTGCAGTCGGCCCCCCATATGCCACCAGTGTGTGTACACCAGGGCCAGGCTCTCTGCCCCCAGCACAAACAGCCAGGACGGGGCCTAGGGCCGCAGCCCGGCCCCTGTGGGCAGACAGGACACTGGCCCCGATGGACCGTTGACCTGGCCCCGCCTCTAATCAAAGGGGGGCTCCGGGTAGATCTCTCCCCAGCTCAAGGGCCCGTGTCCTTGCCTGGCTCCCGCCATGCTCAGGACCCGGCCCCCGGCCTGCCGAGTGAGCGGGTGAGCGGCGCCCGTGCCCAGGGGCCATGTCCTCGCGGCGTGGGCTCCCCGTGTGCAGCCCCGACCGGCAGGGGCCTCGGGGCCGGGCCTCGGGGGCCTTGGCTGCGCTCAGCGGTGACACCCGGATTCTTTCCCAGGCAATTCTGGGAGAACGTGTGGCAGGGAAGTGGTTGGAGGATGGTCAGCAGCCATCCTGCCTGCACAGTGGGCAGGCTACCCATCCTCCCCCCCGGGCTTGGGCCCCTCCCCCAGCTCGCCCAGACTGCCAGCCGAAGAGAGGGGGTGAGGCGGCAGGGTGAGAGCCTGGGGAACTGCAGTGGAGCCAGACCCTCAGGGCCCGGCTTGCTGCTGCCCTGCTGCTGCCCAGCGAGTGTGAGACTTTGCCAGGTCAGCAGGGTTCCTTGCACGCCCACTTGTGTGCACTGGTGCAAATGACAACTTGAGGCACAGGTCAGCAAGGTGCCTTGCACGCCTGCTTGTGTGCACTGGTGCAAATGAAAGCTCGAGGCGCAGGTAGGCAGGGTGCCTTGCACACCCACTTGTGCGCACTGGTGCAAATGACAGCTCGAGGCGCAAGACAATGGTGAGCCCGCCCTGGCCGTGTAACGGGGGTTTCCAGCCTGCCCTGCAGCGACAGGATCCAAGGGGGCCATGTGACCCGGGAGGTGGGCGATGGCTCTGGACAGAAGAACCAAGCCTTTGTGCTCGTCGTGCATTGCAAACGCCCAGCGGTCACGAGGGGCGCCTGGCCCTGCCGAATGGGCGCCGCATGACCCGGCGCTTGCAGCGTGACCGGCCCCTGGTGATCCGGGGGGAGGCTGTGCCGTAGTGGGGGGCTGTCTGCTCTGTGACCCGGGGTCCCCCTGCGCTGTGAGGTGTGATTCCCACTGACTCACCCACATGTGTATTGGCCCAGACACCCAGGCCCAGCCTGGGCAGATAACAAGGCTCTTCCCAGGGGGAGAGACAAAGGGAGGGAGGGGGAGACGGACACCTGGCTGGGGGGCAGGGCTGGGAGCTGGGAAGTCTGGGCTGGAAAAACATGAAGGGAACAGACTAAGCTGAGTGCTTGGGGTGGAGGGGCTGGTGGATCCCCTACCCCAAGGGTCTGAGGCTGCCTGGCCCTGACTCCTGCAGCCACATCCCGTCTGTGCTGGGCTGTACCCCGGAGAAGCAATAACCCCCCTGTTCTACTGGCCGGCGCAGTCTGTTCTGGCTGCTACGGGGGTGCAGGATTGGGGGGGTCCCCGAGGCGCCGTCACAGAGGTGCCTTAAAGCTGCGAGCTGCAGGAATCGGACCCCCCCCCCCCACCTCCGGCCCAGCCAAGTGCCCTGCCTGGGTGGGTGCAGGAGCAGCTCGGACAGGTGGCTGCTAGCGGCTTTGAGACGAGCTCCCCGCATTTATCATTCCACCAAAGATTCTCATGGCCATGGCTGCCCCGCCCCCCCACTAACCCAGGGGGCGGCGGTGGGGCAGCCCCTCCCCCCAGGCTGGCTGTCCCAGCCCTGGAGAAGCAGGGACCTGCTGGAGCAATCGGGGGGCCAATGAGGATTCTGTCCCAGGGGAGCACGGGGCAGGACAGCGGGTGCCGGGGCGGGGGGTGGGTAGCCTCAGGCGCCTCCGTCCCTTTGATCCAGGAGGAGCTGCTCCCTGGGGGAATGGGCCTGGGAGGGCAACTGGCCCGGAGACCAGCAGGTGTCGTTGGTTTCACCTCAGGAGCACCCCTGGGTGCGGCTCCCGCCTCGGAAGGCCTGGGAGTGGCTTGAAGGGCAGCCGGCCGCGGGCAGGGGAGGGACCCTAGGGGGCACCCGCCGGATCGCAGCCCACCCAACGCAGTGAACTCCGGCACCCCCACTGGGGCCTCCCCACGTGGCCCGGCCCTGCCCGTCTGCTCTGCACCGCCACACGTCCGGCCTCAGGCCGGGCATCCTGGCTGCCCCAGGGCCGTGCCGTGGGGATGTCGGCCCAGCCCTGCTTATTCCAGAGCCTGCAAGGAAGGCCTGTTCTAGGGGAGAGCCCCGCGGACGGCTGGGGGATCCGACCACCCCCCAAACGTAACCCCCAACCCCAGACTCCTGTGTTTATAAGGGGGCTTTTCGCCCCAGCCCTTTAGCAGACACCTCTGCCGCCCGAGCTAAAGGAGTCATTCTCTTAGCTGGTAGCAGTAGTAGGTTGGTCTCCGCTGTGTGCCCCGGCCCTGGAAGGACCCATCACGCTGCCTAAACGTTCTGCTGTTAACCCTTTGAGACTCAGCAGGCAAAACAACAGGGGTGGGGGGGTTCCTGGCGCTTTGCAGTCCTCCTTCTCTGCCACCGTTACACATCAGCCCAGCCGGGAGGGGAAGGGGCAGAAATGAGTCACGGGTCTATTTTCACCCAGGCCTGTGACCCTGGGCCACAAAGAGCTGCCCATCATCACGGCATCTGGGCACCAAGCAAAACACCTGCATGCGCAGTACACCAGGGCCCGTCGTTAAAGCACCCTTTATTGACCACGCCGGAGGCGAACCCCGCAGGGGCCGTGGGGGGCAGCAGGCGGCGAGGCAGGCGCTGTCAGCTGGGGGGGGGGGGGGCGGCGCTGTCAGCCGGGGGGAGGCGGCACTGTCAGCCCCCCGCCGCCACCAGGGCCGGGCCTTACATGTTGCGTGGCATCTTGTCGGGGCAGTCGTGGAAGGCCTCGTTGCACATCATGGCCATGCAGGCCAGGAAGGTGGCGTACTCCTGGAAATCCACCTCCTGGTCCCGGTTGCTGTCCAGGTTCTTCATGAGCCGCTGGAAGCTGGCCTCGTCGGTCTGCTTCTGCGGGGGCCGGGGAGAGGTTTGCACTGCGCCGGAGGCAGACGCCGCCCGCCCGGGGCACCCGCCCCTCTCGCTGCAGCTCCCCCGCCTCTCGGCATCTCCGCCCGCTGGGGGAGCATCCCACGGGTAGGGCCCCCGGGGGCTTCCCTCTTTCCTGCCTTCACGTGCTGGCCGCCCCGGCAGGTCTCCAGTCACCCACACGCAGCCCCCCCAGGCCTAGCCCCTGGAAAATGAGGCTCTGCGTTTATAAGGGGGCTTTTCGCCCCAAAGACCTCTGCCACCCGAGCCAAAGGAGTCATTCTCTTAGCTGGTAGCAGTAGTAGGTTGGTATCCCACCGGCCCGGCCTGCTCCTGTACCCACTCCTGCGCCCGCCTCCTGCCCAGACCCTGCACCCCAGCCTGCTTCTGCACCTGCCCAGACTCTCGAGCCCACTCCTGGCCTGCCTCCCACCCAGACCCCCCACCCCAGCCCCTCCTGCACCCATTTTGTCCCTGGCTGGCTGGCGGTCTGTGGAGAGGCCTGTGTGGCTCAGGGTGGGCCGTGGGCCGGTCAGTCTGAGCCCCGCTGACTTACGCTGATGTAGCTGGGCAGCTCCTTGGTCAGCAGCTCCTTGAGCTCGGCCTTGTTGAGCTTGTGTTTGTCGCCTTCCTTCCCGGAGTACTTGTGGAAGGTGGAGACCATCAGCTCCAGCGCCCGCTCCATGGGTCGGGCCATGTGGGTGGCTCGCAGATCTGCCAGGCAGACACAGGATGCTGGTGAGAGCCGCTACCCCGTCCCTGCCGCCCCACCACGGAGCTGGAGCAGAAAATCTACTCGCCTGGGCCCCCAGGCTCTGGGATGCGAGGGGAATGTGGGGAGAGCCTGTCTCCTTCGCATTCGGGGCCACGTCCGGGAGGGTTTGGTTGGGGGGTTTTGCTCCTCACTTGTGTGGGGCCCCCGGCTGATTTCTCTGTGGCCCCCGACCCACACTAGGTCCCCAGCCCTGCTGTAGGACTTTGGCCTGTCCGAGAGGCGCTTGGGAGCATCACGCACCCCAGACCAGCACCGCCAGGGATGGTCCAGCTACGGGGGCAGGGCACCGGACGAGGCAGCCTCTCCCGGGCGGGGCCAGCCCCGACGGTGCTAATCACACGCCCATCCCGGAGCCGTCTGCCTCCGCGAGCCGGCCAGGGCAGCCCACCGCCATCCTGCAGAGAGCCACGCCCTCCTCGAGCCTGGGCCGGGCTAACCCGGGTGGGGCAGCTCCCGATCTCCATCGCTCCCAGGCCAATCCCGAGTCCCCACCCAGCATCCCGGGGCGGAGGCTCTTCCCAGGGGCTCTGAGCCACGCGAGGCCCCGCCGGGCTGGGGGTGCACCCGGGCGCCTCCCTCCTTCCTGCCCTCAGCCGCCTGCGCGGCTCGCGTGCCCCACCTGGGCGTTGGCTTCCGGCCCGGCTGAGTGCCAGCCAGACGCTGGCAGGGAGAAACTGGGGGGGGGGAGCAGGGCCTGGAGGAGGAAAGCCCCGTGGAGAAGCCCGGACTGTCCAGCCGCCCTGTGTGCAGTGTCCGAGGGTGGCGGCCGGACCCGAGTCCTGGCTCCTGCCTGGACGGGGCGGTTCCTGTCCCTGCCGGAGCCCGCACCCGGAGCCGGGCCCGCGCGACTCGGCCCCCCTCGATCTGCGGCGCGGCCCCCGCGTGTCCCGTCTCGGACGGGAAGAGCAGCCCCGGCCCGGCCCAAAGCCCCTCCCAGCCCCCTTCCTCGCCCGGGCCCCCGGCCCCGCCTGCCCAGGGCTGGCCCCCGGCAGAGAAGTGGCGCTTACCCGGCAGCGAGAGGAAGCAGCGGAGGGGCGGGCAGGGCGGTGGGGGCGAGGAACGGGGCTGGCGATTTATAGCCCTCGGGCCTCGCAGGGACACCCACTTGTGGGCGCGAATGAAAACGAGGCCAATGGCAGCGCCGGTCTCTGCAGACGGCTGGGGAAGGGCAACCCCGCCCTGCCCACCGCCCCCCGCCCTGCCTACCCCCTCCCCACCTCCCTCCCCGCCCTGCCTTGGATGATTCTTTCCAGCTGTTTGGCAGGAAGGGCGCTCAGCTCGCCCGCGGTTGGGGGGGGGGGGTGCCAGCCGCACGGGCCTCAGCTGCAGCAGTGGGGGGAAGGGTGGCCCCGCTGGGATGACACGTCGGGGGGCAGGGGCAGAGGGTGCGTGGGGGGAGGAAGGAGGCTCACAGCAGCCCCCTCGGAGCCCTCCCCACCCCCTGGCGTGGCGTGGGGACAGAGACCTGGGCACGTGCTCAGCTGCGAGGAGCGGGGGAGCGAAACCAGGGCCGTCCTTACAAATTAGGGCCCCCCCCAGCTTCTGGTGCTTCCCTCCCCCCCCCAACCCGCCCCCACGGCTCCTGCTGGGGGCCTGGGGCTTCCCCCACAACCTCCCTCCTGTGTGGATCCTGCTGGGGGCCTGGGGCTTTACCCCACAACCTCCCTCCTGCGTGGATCCTGCAGGGGGCCTGGGGCTTTACCCCACAACCTCCCTCCTGCGTGGATCCTGCTGGGGGCCTGGGGCTTTACCCCACAACCTCCCTCCTGCGTGGATCCTGCTGGGGGCCTGGGGCTTCCCCCACAACCTCCCTCCTGCATGGATCCTGCTGGGGGCCTGGGGCTTCCCCCACAACCTCCCTCCTGCATGGATCCTGCTGGGGGCCTGGGGCTTTACCCCACAACCTCCCTCCTGCATGGATCCTGCAGGGGGCCTGGGGCTTTACCCCACAACCTCCCTCCTGCATGGATCCTGCTGGGGGCCTGGGGCTTCCCCCACAACCTCCCTCCTGCATGGATCCTGCTGGGGGCCTGGGGCTTCCCTTCTGCACCCCCCTTGCAACTCACCAGGACTCAGGCTTTCCCGGGGGCCAGCACGGAGCTGCAGAGGCCAGGGGACTCCTCTCTGCCCCCCAGTCTGGCAGCAGGAAGGCCTCCTTAGCCGGCTCCTGCTGGCCGTGAGCATGGGAGGATGGGGCCTAGGAGATGCCCCAAGGCAGCCGCGCGCAGAGAAGCAGACACAGCACAGACGGGGCCCCTGAAAACGTGGTGCCCCAAATGTTCAGGTGCCCTACGCAGCCACGTGTTTCACGTCTGCCTAGGGCCGGCCCCGTGCGAAATGCACCCCCCAGCGTGTTCGTATCGGCCTCCTTCAGCCTGGCGTGGGCGCACCCAGCACGCCGGGTCTGTCCTGGGGTCCCTCCCCCCCCAGGCGGAGTCGGCCCCCACCGCCTGTGTTCACACGCGCCCTCGGGGGCAGGAGCGGCTCTGGATTGGACGCTCGCCAGGCCCAGGTTCCTAGCAAGGCTTTATTCAGTCTGGCAGGACACGTGGGGGAGACCCCCACAGTCAGTGAGGCAGCCCAGAGAGGCCTTGCCCGCGGCTGGCGAGGCGCCAGCTGCAGGAGAAACTGGCCCTGACCGAGCCGTTCGCCCCGGACACGTTCCGTGGCACGGCAGTCCGTTCGGAACCGGGCAAACGAGGGGAACCCCCCCCAAGATTGGCAACATCGGGGGCGTCTCCGGGGCCCAGCTCGTGGTCTTACTGAATCCCAACGAGGCACGTGGCGGATTCAGGGTTATGTCACTGAATGCACTTTCGGAAGGGCGTGTCATGCCCGGCCATGCGCTTTGGCGCGCTGCTGCCCTCTGCTGGATTCACTCCGCTCAGCTCCACCGTGTGCCATAGCCCCTGCACCGCTGTGTTCCTCAGTCTTTTCAGGTTGGCAACCCCTCCTTCGGTCAGAAGTGTCTGTGCCCCGCCCCGGCCCGCACAGACATGAACTGTGAAAGCAAGACAGGCAAGATGACTGATCGGGGGGTGCACACTTCACCTCGATGGAGTCCAGTCCCCAGTACAGCTAGGAGGTTCCACCGTGGCCGCTGGCTGGGCCGGAAACTCTGCTCCTCTGCATTGCGCCGGTGCCCTCCCCCAAGCCAGTGGCCCTGCGCCAGCCGGGGCGGCTTCACTGTCCACGGGGCAGGGCCACGGGGAAGTCCAAGAAAAACTCGTGGCTCAAGGTGCATGCCACAGCCACGAAGCGGATGTACTCCTGGAAGTCAACTTCCCCATCTCCGTTAGCGTCCAGGATGCTCAGCAGCTCCTCGAAGGCGCCTTCCTTCACCTGGACCTAGGGGCAGACACGCAGGTGAGCGGCCAGCAGGGACAGATGGCCTAGCGGTTAGAACAGCAGGCAAGGGACCCCGCCTGCAAGCCCTGCCTTTGCCACAAACTGTGACTGGCCCCAGGCAAAGCCCCAGGGAAAGAAAGGACCCGTGGTTCATCTGCTGAGGTTGCACGCTCTCTGGGCCAGGCATTCGCACGGTTCCTGGTGCAGGGGCCTGGCTCGCGCACGGGGCTGCTCGGTGGTACCTAGCACACCGCAGCGTGAGTGGGGGGAGAAAAGGCCGTGCCGGGCACCGTGCCGGAATCTGACACCTTTCCGAGGGGGTCCTCAGCCTGACGAGGAATTGCGGGGGCGGCCGGCAGCCCCCCGCCGGTTTTCACAGCCCGGACTCCGAAGGGGCTGATCCCCCAGCCCGCAGCGCTGGCCCAAAGGCACTGCAGTCAGAGAGCCCTACCCGCGGTAGCGGGTTGCGCCCGGGCCGGCAAAACGCCCAGCGCCAGTAGCAGGGCTCAGCTGCGGCCAGGCCAGGCCAGAGCCCAGGGGAGCAGGTGCAAAGCGCCACGAACCCATCCAGGGGCTGGTCCTCATGGAAGATAAACACCCCCCCGGCCCCGCGGGTAAAAGCCACAAGCAGCCTTGTGGCCCCTTAGGAGACCCCCCTGGGATGCTGTTACTCCTCTCCAGCACGCCTGAGGAAGTGGGTCTCCCCCACGGAAGCCCCGATTCCCCAGACTTTGGCTAGCCTCGAAGGGCACCGCTACACTAGGAAACGACCAAAATAACTGAAATCGACGTAATAACTCCCGAGATAACAACATCGAGCGAGCGCGTCCCCGTGCCGGGGGAGCCTCCAAATGAACCCGAGGCAGGCGGCGTGAATGTGGGCCCTACCCCGACTTAGAACCCCAGGAAGCACCGGGGGGTAATTACTTCAAATGACTCTGGGGTGCCGTTATTTGGAAATAGCAGCACCGGCGCGTCCACGCGGCCGCCAGTTCGAAATAACTTTTTGGAAATTCGCATTATTCCCCGAGGAAAGCAGGAGCACAGATTGTGAGATAACCAGCCCGGTATTTCGAAAAAACGGGCTTGGTCGTGGGGACTCTCCACTTATTAATCTGACCACGGGGGGTTATTTAGAAATAAAGCCCTAGTGTAGAGCAGGGCAAAGGTGCCAGAGGACAGCTCGTTGCTTTCAAAATATACAAAGGAATTTCACTAATCAATTCTATAGATCGCTTGGTTTCTGTTATTTCGACTCCCGTTCATCTGATGAAGTGGGTTGTGTCCACTAAAGCTCCTGGTTTTGGTTAGTCTCTGAGGCTACGTCTACACTGCAGCGTTATTTTGGGATATGGAAGATATCCCGAAATAGCTATTCCGCGTCTTTTGAGCACGCCCGTTATTTCGAAATAGAACGGGCTCGCTATTCTGACGTCCCTGTAAAACTCGTTCCACGAGGAGCAAGGGACGTTACGGAATAGCGATTTTTTCAAAATAAGTGCCGTGTAGACAGCATCAAATTTAGAAATCAGCTATTTCGAACTGAGATTGAAATAAATCCTGCAATTTGCATAGCAGTGTAGACGCACCCTAAGATGCCACAAGAGCACTAATTGGTTTTCAAGTTACAGACTCACAGGGGCTAGCTCTTTCGGGACACCGCCCATATCCCGAAATAGCGCTGCAATGTAGACGTAGCCCTTGCGTAAAACTTTCTCGCCGCGTAAGATGAATTTGGGGGAGTTGGTCCCTTTTGGGGGTTGGTTTCCAGGGTGCTGAGCCCTCCCAGAGCAGAACTGGTTCATGTCTGCGTTGCTCTGCAGGGGGCGGGACCCCAAACGCTGTCCCTTGCCCGGGGGAGAGCAGAGGATCTGGCCCAGCGGGACGGGGGATGGGGAGCCCCAAGGGCAGGAAGGCAGGTGTCAGTAGCGTGATTAGCACATCGGGGGACAACTCCAAGGGGACTTCTGTGAGCCACCCCATCAGAGATTTGAGAGCAGCCTGCAGCTTCCTGAAGGGGGTTCCCAAGAGGCTGGAGAGAGGCTGTTCTCAGTGGGGCAGATGGCAGAACAATGGGCTCACATTGCAGTGGGGGAGGTCTAGGTCGGATATTAGGAAAAGCTATTTCCCTAGGCGGGTGGGAAGCGCTGGGATGGGTTCCCTAGGGAGGGGTGATATCTCCATCCCTAGAGGTGTTTAAAGTCTCGGCTTGACCAAGCCCTGGCTGGGCTGATTGAGTCGGGGTTGGTCCTGCCTTGGGCAGGGGGCTGGACTCGATGACTCCTGAGGTCTCTGCCATCCTCCATTGTCTGTGGTTCTATGAGAACAGCCTTCCATGTTATTTGCTCCCAGGGCTACTCTTCTAGCTGCAGCGGCAGAGAGCATGGGCCTTGGGCCTGCAGACCTGGGACTCAGACAGAGCTGGAGGGAATTCGTACATAACACGTGACAAGGAAAAATACAATAGAAACAAACACAAAGTCAATAGGCAACGTGGCCTGGTGGATAGGGCACTGACCAGAGAACTGGGCTCTTTCCCAACTCTGCCACTGACTTGCTGGATGACCTTGGTCACCTCACTTCCCCGCTCTGTGCCTGTTTCCCCTCTCACCCTGTGTACATTAGACTGTGAGCTCTGGGACGGTCTCTCCTGCTGGGTCGGTGCAGCTGAGGCCTCCGGGTGCTGGGAATTATTGTCACACATGGTTTGTAACCCATTCTGGGTCGAGACGGCTCTTGTCTCCTCCCAACGGCTCCGCTCCAGCCTCAGCACCCCCGTCCTCCGCCCGCCTACTCACATTGCCCAGGCTGGGCAGCTCCGTCTGCAGCAGCTCCCTCAGCTCCCTCCTGCTGAGCGTGAATCGGTCGCCTTCTTGTTTGGCGTAGCGCTGGAAGGTGCACACCAGCACGGCCAGCGCCTGCTGCAGGGTCTGCGGGGCTACGAAGGCCGACATCCGGGGGGCTGGAAGGCAGGAGCAGATAGACAGATAGATAAATAGATGGGGGGTGGGGATAGATAGATAGATAGATAGAAGGGGTGTGTATGGCTAGATAGATCGATAGATAGATAGAGGGGGTGTGTAGGGATAGATAGATAGAGGGAGTGTATGGGGATAGATAGATCGATAAATAGATCGATAGGTCGATAGATAGATCGATAATCTTTGTGCTGAGGATGGCCAATTTTGGGCCAAGGCCCAGCCTTTTCCTGGCCTGTTTCCCGGGTGCTCCGCGTGGGCAATGGATTAATGGGGCCCTGCAGGAGTGAGGGTCCCTGTTCCCAGTTCTCCCCTCCGGTGCAGCGAGCCAGACCCCCGCCCTCCCCGGGAGGTGGAGAAACACGCCCGCCCAGCGCTGCCAGCCGGGGGAAGGGCAGAGATGAGGAAGACTCTGGGATCAAAGGGGTGACCGGGCCACAGGCCCAAGCCTGCTCTCCCCTTCCCAGCCCGGGGGCCTGTGGCCCCAGCCGCCTCCCCTGGGGTTCAGTCCATCGCCCTGGAGTGATCCCGGGCCGGGCCGGGCAGCCGTTTGGCAGGGAGGCGCCGAGTGAACCCCATTTGGCCTGGAAAGCAATGCGGCACGGGCTGGGAGCCAGCCAGAGAGACAGGCCAAAGGAACTTCGCCAGGGGCGCGGCCTCCTAACCCTCCTTCCCCGCCTCTGCCAGGGCTTCCCCGCTCCGCTGTCTCCCTGGGCACCACCCTCTGCTGCCGCTCGGGCAGACTCATGGCCCATCTCGCCCAAAACCTCCACCACCAGGGGCCCTCTAATTTCTTCCACCCCTGGGCGGAATAAATTTTGTTCTGTGCACAGCTAGGTGCACCACCAGTAGCCCACCGCCGCCAGCGCTTCCTGGGAGTGGCTGCCCCCAGTGGAACATCAGGGCAACCCCCTCGAGCTGAACCCACCCCTCCCGGGCAGGACCTTTACCTTCGGAAGGGAACTCACCGACCCGAGCAGCTCGGGGAAGGATCCCGGAGGCCCAGGCGTGCGCGGGCGAGTGGGGAGGTCGGGAGCCTGCTTTACCAGCTCCAGCGACGTCCCAGCCGTGGGTGTTCATCTCGCCGGTGCGTCTGGGAAACAGCCCCAAGCCAGCCCCACCCCAGAGCTGCACCAATCGGCTTTGAGTCCACGCCCGGAGCCCGGCATGGGGATGGAGGAGCTGTCTGGAAAGCCAGCCTGGGCGTGGGTCTAAACGCTCTGCCCGGGGAACAACGGGGCCTGCGTCAGCCCGGCACTCGGACCTGATGGGCCTCTCTGCCTGGCAGCCTGCGGCCCCGGGAGCCCCCCGCACAAGGAGCTCCAGGGAGGGTCTCTCCCTTCCCTTTCTCCTCCTCTAGTGGGGGATCAAACCTGTGTCTCCCCCTCCCCTCTCACCACAGGGCGGAGCTACCTGGGCACCAGCTGCTGCTCCTCCAGCCGCGTCTGAACGGGACCTGTGCTAGGAGCTGCACGCCACGCCCACACGCCTGGGGCAGCCAGTGCCTGCATCCGCCCGGTTCATGGGTCAATGTGGGCCTGAGCGGGTGCCCACCTGCCTACCCAGAGGCAGGTGCCCAGAGATGCTTTGGTGCCTACGAAGTGTGGCGGGAGTTTTGTGGATCAGAGTGGAGCCAAAATGTAGGCCCCTAAACCCAGCTCCTTCCTGGCTCTGCCTTCTGTGCCTCGGTTTCCCCTCTCCAGAGAGGGGATAACGAGCCCGTCCCTGTCCCCCTGGCAGGGTGCAGATAAACACATGTTTGCAGGACACATCAAACCCCCTACTCAGTATGCTGTGGAGGCGTGTGCCACTCGCTCGGCACCAGGGAGCACTGTGCTAGGCAGAGCGCCTGTGGCTCTGGTCCGGCTTGTCTTTCACGGCACTCTCAGAGCCGGCGTTTCAGCTTTTAGCCCTTGGGAGCTGGGGGCTCTGGACTAATAATAATAGAGAGATATACCTCTCTCATAGAGCTGGAAGTGACATCAAGTCCAGTCCCCTGCCCTCACCGCAGGACCGAGCACCATCCCTGACAGGTTTGCCCCCAATCCCTAAATGGCTCCCTCAAGGATTGAACTCACAACCCTGCATTTAACAGGCCAATGCTCAACCCACTGAGCTTTCCTCCTCCTTCAATCTGGGAGTTATGTCAGAGGCTGTGTGTGTGGGGGGGGGGGGAGCTTACCCTGAGAACACAGGGCTATGAAACAACCCCCCTTGGCAAAGAAAACATGACAGCAAAACAAATCCCCAGCGTGTTGAGTAAATGCATCATAAACCCGCGGAAACCAGGCACAAATAAACCCGCGGAAACCAGGCACAAATAAACCCGCGGAATACGGGCTTTGCTTTGGGCCCCGGAAGGGACTTGCCTGCACTTTTGCCTTTAAATCATCGATTTAAAGACCCCTTTGGCAGAGCAACACCCCCTCCCCCCACCCCGTCCCGGGTCTGACTCTGGTCTCCCAGGCAAGAAGCAGGTTAAATCTGTCGTCAGTTTGCATGTGGGAAGCGGCCTGGTCCCCCGGGGCGTGGGGCGGGCCGGCTTTTACGAAAGGCCCTGAGAGAGCCGGGTGTTTTCAGAGCTGGGGCTGTGGAAAAAGTGAGGGGTTGTGGAGTGGAAGCAGTTGGCTGGCTTTGGGGGGGCGTCGGCCTGTATAAATAGCACAGCGGGCGTGGGGGGGCTGGTTCTCTGCGGGCGGGCTCTTGCCCTCAGTGGATGAGGTGGGGGAGTGACTCAGCGGGGGGGTGCGGCCCAGGGAGGAGCAGGCACCCACCATGGAAAATGTCTCCGGCTTTTCGAGAAGAGCTGGTGCATGGGCCGGGGGCGGGGCTAATTCCAAGCCGGGGGGAGAGGGAGTCTGTTTCCCATTTGTAGGAGCCGAGGAGACCCTGCTGTTTCCTCGGGGGGGGGGGTTGCTAATGCTGGGGGAGCAGGGCCCAGGCCCAGTGGGCAGCCCCCAGGGCATTAAGGACACCGGACTGCACAGGGCCTGCAGGGCACCAGTGGTCATGAAAGAGGTGCCCAAGCAGTGTCTGGACATTCAGAATGATGGAGCAGGGACCGGGGTCCCGGAGCAGGCAGGCCCAGCATGAGCCGGGGTCCCGGAGCAGGCGGGCCCAGTGGGACCTGGGGTCCCAGAGCAGCCGGGCCCAGTGGGGGGCTGGGGTGCAGCCCTGGCACAAATGAAGCCCCGGGCTTTGCTACTTTGAAGGCTCTTCTCCTGCCCTCAAAACCCATCTCGGCCGCGCGGCAGAGCCCAGCTCCTCCTCTCTGCTCCCGCGTTTCTTGCTCTCGCTGGGTGCCCAGCGAGGGGGCTGTGCCCCGAACAGCTCGTCAGCCGCCAAGGGGCTTGGCAAACCAGGCGATAATGGATGGGGGTGGGGGGGGGTTGGGCTCTACGGTGATGCAGCCACTGGAGGGCAGATGTTTGTCAGTTCCCTAGGTCTCCTCTTCACCGTCCGTGCCTAGATCCCCCCTTCCCTGTGTCCTCTCCCCACCCCGAGATATGGCAGCAGCAGGTGCCACCCTGCCCCTCCCCTAGCCGATCCTTGACACCTCTTCCTTTCTCACCCGGCTTTCGCACCCTCCAGCCCCTCCTCGGCACGGTGCGCCAGGGCGCCGTTCCCGGGCTCAGAGGCAGAGAAGGGGAGTGACTGTTACGAGAACTCACTTCAATTCCGGTGCACGGGGAGAGTGGGGACTAGTGGTTACTCCAGCCTGAGCCCAGAGGTCGAGAAATCTAAGCCCTTGTCTGCACCGACACGATTTGTCGCCAAAACCTGCCTTTTGGTGACAAACAGCGAAAGACTTTTGTCGGGAAGAACACCCAGTTTTGGCAACAAAAAGGTCCAGCCCTGCCAGAGACTTTGGTCTTTTCCTCTCCCTTTATCGTCGCCAAAGAGCCAGTGCAGACTCTGCTGTTTTGGTCGAGAGAATGGGCTTCCGCCTGTACCCCCCAGGCCTGTCCGATGGCTCTGCTCAGTGTTGTGTGGTCTCTGCTGCCCTGCAGGCTGCGCCCCTCCCCTTTCGCAGCTCTGGGAAGTGTCTGGCAGCTGAGTGAGCTGCTCCCTTTGGGGAACAAACAAAGAGCAAATCATAGGGATGCTCCTGTTCTGCCCTGCGAGGAACCCAGCGGGGGGCAGGCGGCTGCTGCAGGGGGAAGGCTGGAGAAACAGCTGTACTGCTTGGACATTTCTGAGCACACAGCTTGGCTCCGTCTGTTGGCAGGGAGCTAGCCATGGCCAGGAAATGTCGCCAACGGGAGGCAGAGAAAACAGTCTGATTGGTTTTCACTTATGGCGACATTTGCACGTTGACAGCCCTTTTGTCACCAAACTTGCCCAGTGTGGACAGAGCCTCTGTCCCTGGCTCTAATAGCCAGAGCAGGTGGTTCCGTATCTCTGTGCCAGCCTGGGTCAGAATCCACCCTGCGGAGATTAGTCGCTGAGTTCCACCTTGTCTTAAGAGGCTGCGTCACAATCCGCCAAGGCTCGGCCTGGTCTCGTGAAATCACCCAGACGCACGTGATTGTGCAGCACACGGGGGTTGCGGCCACCATGTGCCTCAGAGGTGGCTGCATTTCCATGGTGCCTTGTGTCATACAGCAGGTCGGGGGTAGCAGTGTTGTATAAAAGCCGCAGATGCATAACCAGGGGCGCCCTCCCGTGCGGCTCGCCGCGCCCTGGCGCAGACGCCCCCGAAGCTAACAGAGCTGCCGTGTGGAGGTGCAGCTGTGCCCAGTGAGTTCTCCCACCCCAGCGGGGTCCCTGGGCCAGCACAGGCGCACGCAAGGTCCCACGCCAGCCCCGAGCCAGAATCCGATGCTAGCCACATTCGCAGTGGGACCAAGGGGGCGCAATTCCCAAGGGTCGCGGGAGGGGGGTCTCCGTCTTTGGCTATTTAAAAGTCGCGACAGGCTATTAAGGCTCTGCTGCAGGAACTGGGGGGTGAGGGCGAGCTCTGGGTGGCCTGCGCGGGAGCTGTCTGCCCCAGCTAGATCACGACGGTGCCTTCCGGCTGTGGGATCTATGCATGCCCCCCCACACACCAAGCCGAGCCCTGAGGCTAACCTGCCTGCCCCCGCGTGTCTGCGAAACCAGCCCTACAGGCGTGAGGCCGGGCTGAGACACCTCCCCCCAACCCCGTCGTTCCCGCCGGGCAGGGGCGTAGCCAGAAGGGCCCAGCTTCGGGCGGGTGGGCAATGTTGGGGGGCGGGAAGCCCCCTGTCCTGGCCCCGCTCCCCGGCCGGAGCACTGCACCCCAGCCCCGCTCGCGGGGGTCGGAACACCGGGGGCAGGGGTGGGTGGGCCTGGATGAAAAGGGGGGGCATGGCCCACTCAAGCCACCCATGGCTGTGCCACGGCCGGAGGGCTGGGGACGGCGGGTTGGGCCAGGACTGGCACCGCCCAGGGTGGCATAGCCGGCTGTTCTAGCCACAACCCCCGTCCTGGGGGAGGGGCAGGGGCGTGAGGATTGTCCCGGCGGGGGAGAGCTCGGAGCTGGATTGACTTGGCCCCTTCTGTCCAGCACGTGGTTTGACACGTCCCCCTCCCCTGCTCCCGCCAGAGCCCAGCCCTGGGCTGCCTCTTGGGGGGGGAAGGGGCCCGATCCCAGCCCCCGCTCACAAGACACAACAGACACGTCCGGCTCCAGCCCTTTACTGTGCGCCGAGCCGGCGCCCCGCGGCCGCGCCAGGCTCAGACTTTGCGGTTCCTCTCGTCGGCGCACTCCCGGAAGAACTTGTCGCACAGCTCGGCCGCGAGGGCCAGGAACACGGCGTACTCCTGGAAATCCAGCTCCGCGTCCCCATCAGCGTCCAGGTTCCGCATCAGCCGCTGCAGGCCGCTTTCGTCCACCTGCTCCTGCAGCGGGGAGAGGCGGGACCCCGGTCACGAGGGAGGAGCACGCAGTGGTTACAGCGCAGAGCCGGGTGCCAGGCCTGCTGGGTTCAGTTCCTGGCTCCCGCCAGCAGGCGCTTATGGAAGTGGCCTGCCTGTGACTCGGTTTCCCCAGACGATCCTTTGCAAAGTGCTTTGGGAGCGACGGAAACACATGCCCCATTGGCCGCTATTGTTATTTGGGAACCACACTGGCTGCGTGTCTGCTCAGCCCCCATCGGGCCAGGCTGAGCCTCCGGGTCCAGCCCTAGCCCCCCCCGCCCATCTCCCTTAACTTAACCCCACAAAGCTGGGCATCTCCGTGAGCAGCAGCTCCTTCATCTCCGCCTTGCTGAGCTTGTACCGGTCCCCCTCCTTGGCGGAATACTTGTGGAAGGTGCCGACCAGCACGCCGAGGGCCTGCTCCAAGGGGGACGCCATCCGGCAGACCTGCAAGGGGTCAGGAAAGAGCGACGCGAATGATCCAAGGCCCTCAGCCTGGCCGAGGGGCGTCTCCAAGTGACGCGGTCCCAGCTGGCAGGTACCTGCGTGGGGAAGAGATTCCCAAGAGCAGACGCTGCTCTAACCGAACAAGGCATGAGGAGACCCAAGGGCTGGGAGCCACAGTGAGGGTCCTTCAGCCTAGAAATAAGGCACAAACTTTGAACCCACAGCTGTGGAGTCTCCATCACCTAGAGTCATAGAGCCACAGACGCCCGAGGCGGGCAGAGACCTCAGGCGTCATCGAGCCCAGCCCCCTGCCCAAAGCAGGACCAACCCCAACTCAACCATCCCAGCCAGGGCTTGGTCCAGCCGGGACTTAAACACCCCTAGGGATGGAGATTCCACCCCCTCCCTAGGGGAACCCAGCCCAGTGCTTCCCCACCTGCCTAGGGAAATAGTTTTTCCTAATATCCAACCTAGACCTCCCCCACTGCAACTTGAGCCCATTGCTCCTTGTTCTGCCATCTGCCCCACTGAGAACAGCCGCTCTCCAGCCTCTTGGGAACCCCCTTCAGGGAGTTGAAGGCTGCTCTCAAATCCCCCCTCACTCTTCTCTTCTGCAGACTGAACAAACCCAAATCCCACAGCCTCTCCTCATAGGTCACATGCTCCAGCCCCCTGGTCATTTTGGTCGCCCTCCGCTGGCCCCTCTCCAATGTGTGCACACCCTTTCTGTAGTGGGGGGGCCTAGAACTAGAAGCAATACTCCAGATGCAATACTCTAGAAGCAATACTCCAGATGTGGCCTCCCCAGCGAGCCCGAGGCCGGCTCCCCTAATGGAGAGGCGCTGTCTGGATGGAGAGCCCCAGAGGCAGTGGGGAGGGGCTCTTGCGAAGTAGCCGCAGCGGCGCGCCTGCACGCGCCGTCTCTGGACATGCGACTCGGGAGCGGGCGCTATCCCGCCTGGCGGGAGGGTTACCGACGTCGGAATGAGCCGCCCGTTATTCCGCAATGATCTCAGACTCACGGAATGGCCGGGCAGACGCTCGCAATGTTATCTCAGAATAACGGTGCCGGGCAGACGCACCCCAGGGGCCAGGGCCTGGGGCCGGCGTGGCCCCGCAAAGCTAGGAAGCTACCGGAGCAGCGGGCAGGGCTCGGGGAAGGGCCGGGCCGCTCTCGGGTCCGTCGATGGAGCAAACACCCACTTTATCAGATGGCCCGGCCACGACTCTGCTCTTTCCCTGCCACGGGCTCCAGGCGCGTGTGCCGGAATCGTGGCCTCGGGCCTGAGCCACAGAGAGGGACGTGCCGCCCGGCCCCGCGGGTCTGAGCCTGGCGTGGGGCCAGGCCTGCGCCTGACGGGCACCCGAGCCGGGCCGGCTTCCCTGGGTCTCTGGCAGGGCCTCTCACCCGCCTGAATTCTGTGGGGCCAGCTCCGCTAACACTGAGTCCTCCTGCAGCGGGTGAGGGGTTAATCCCCCGGCAGGGCTCTTCCCAGCCGGGCGCGCTGCTGCAGCCCTGCCCCGCACAGCGCCCAAGCCGGGCGTGAGGACAGGCGGCAGGGCGCCTTGAGGCGAGAAAACCCAGCGTACTCCCCCTGCCTTTGTTAGCAGAGCCCCAGGACGGCCGCCCCCCCGCGCCCAGGGACCAGGGGCCGCGCCGGCCCGATGCACACGGCTCGGTTACGCAGCCAGGCCGTGGCAAGGAACTCAGGCATCCCGGCCGAGGCTGCTCCGGGGGCCTCTTTCCCCTGGAGGCCGGGGGGGGGGGTTTCTGCTTGAGAGGAGGGGTTAGCGCCATCCCCGACCCAGCAACCCCAGCCCAGCCTCTGAACCCCGCCACCCGCTCCGGGGCGGAGCTGCACAGCCGCGAGCGCGCCCCCGTGCTGCGGCTGGGGGGGGGTTGCACAGCTGGGCCCAGGCCCCTCACTCAGCCCTGCCCCTGCGAATCGGCCCGGGAAGCTCACCCGGCCCGGCGGAAGGGGGTCCCAGCAGCGAGGGAGGGCGCGCAGGCAGCGGGGAGTGTGGTAGCTACCCAATGGGACGCAGGCTGCTTCCTCCAGCCGCGCTGGGAAACGCAGACCTAGCAGCCTCCGAATTCCCCTTCGACGCCCTGGCCCCGGGGCCCTCTGCCTGAGCGCCTGCCTCCTGCGCTCTGCCTGCCAAGCGCCAGTCTCCAGCACCTCGGTGCCGCGTGGGCTTGTCCCCAGGTGGACACACTCAGGGCCTGCCGGGGGGGGGGGCTTTGGCCCCCAGCAAATGCTGCACAGCCCTTGCGGTTTGCAGAATGGTCGGCTGAACGGGCCGGGTTAAAGCCCCACTTGGGGGGAACCTCCCCCCCGGCCCGCAGGCCCGGCACGACCCCCAGGCCCCAGCCCGCACAGCGCAAGGGCCTTTTCCCCGTCGGGCCCTGGGGCTGCTGTTTAAACCCGGGATATTAACGGCGGCTGCGCCCATTCACCAGCTCAGACCTGCCGCCCGCCGACAACGGGAGCCAGACCTGTCGGGCAGGTATTGCCGAGCTGAGGCGCCCCCGGCCCGAGCACACACCCGGCCTCGTGAGCGGGGCGGCCGCATTGGCCGCTGGAGACGCTCCGTGCAGGCGCGCAGAGCGGGGCCAGCCGCAAGGCCCTCCGCGTGGGAGGGACGATCCCTGAGACACGTGCAGAGCGGGAAGGGCCGGGCTGGGCAGGGCCTGGGCCCGGGGGGCCCCAAGCTGGATGAGAGTCACCGGTCGCCGCTGCGGCGGGAAAAGCCAACGGCCTGTGAGAGCAGGACACGAGGCACAGGTCTCCCGCCCGGCCCCCGCGGGAGGGTCGGCCCCGTGCGGGCGCCACACGTCCGGAAAGAGGCGGCGAAACTGGAGAAGGTCCCAAAAAGAGCAGCACACACGATGCCAAGTCCAGACGAGCGGTTCTCAGAGCGTGGGCCGCGGGCTCGGGGCTCGCCCCCCAGCAAGGAGCCTGCGCTGGCACTCGAGTCCCCCCCGCAAGGCTGGAGCAGCAGCGCCGGCTTCCCGGGGGGGGGCCCAAGCCCACAGGGGGCGGAAGTGGCTCCGCCCACTGCCACGCCCCCGGCCCGAAGGAGTGGGAAACCGCCTTCCCCACTGCTCCCATTGGCCAGAATCCCAGCCAATGGGAGCTGCAGGGGGCGGTGCCTGGGAGTGGCAGGGGGCATGGAGCCAGGTAAGTGCCCCCCATTCTCCTCCTGCCCAGACCCTGCACCCCCCCGGCACAGCCCATTCACCTGCCTGCATCCCCGCGGCATAGCCCATTGGCCTGCCTGCACCCCGGTATAGCCCATTGGCCTGCCTGCACCCCCTTCCCGGTATAGCCCATTGGCCTGCCTGCACCCCCGGTATAGCCCATTCACCAGCACCCCGGTATAGCCCATTGGCCTGCCTGCACCCCGGTATAGCCCATTCACCAGCACCCCCACCCTGGCATAGCCCATTCGCCTGCCTGCACCGCCCCCCCCCCGTATAGCCCATTCGCCTGCACCCCCCTGGCATAGCGCATTGGCCTGCCTGTCAGCAGGGCTGCCGGCGGGTTTGCTCTCTGTGGGGCGGGGTGCATCAGTCAACACTGGGCGGGAAGAAGCCAGAGGTGACAGGAGACGCTCGAGGCCGTGGGAGCTTCCCACGTGTGGAATGAGCCCGGCGCCGGGCCCGGCGGGAAGGGCAGGGGCCTACGGCAAACTGGAGGGGGGGCTTTCTCTGGAGGGCTGCGAGCTGCAGGCCAGCGTGGCCAACGTGGGGTGGTGGGCCTGGCACAGCCCTTCGCCCACCCGCGGGGGCCTGCTGTGGCCCCCCCACACTCTCTGGACACAGACAGGCGTGCCGCGAAGCTGCTTTGGACACAAGACCTCCTGCCCCTGCCCGCTGGGCGGCCCCGTCGGCTGGGTCTGCGGCGCCTGCATCGGGGTCTGCATCGAAGGCCGAGTGGGGGAGCGCAAAGCCCTGGGGTGTGGCCTGTGCCCACGCAGCCACCAGGCCATGTCCCTCCGCGCCGGGGGATGACCCCGAAACAGCCTCCTGTACTGTGAGTCTCGGCCCTGGCTGGCCTTAGGCAGTCACCCCCCCCCCACTGCTCCCCTGCTGGCAGGGTCTGACCAGGCCCTTTCCCATGGAGGGCGGGGGGCAAAGGTTCCCCGCCTGGAAAGGGGGCTCCAGAGCTTTCAGGCTTTGGTGTGTGGCTGGCATGTGACTCCTAAGAGAATGAACCAGAGACCCCGGGGGGAGCCCTGGCCTGGCTGGGCGGTGGGGGGGACCCTGCCCTGGCCTGGCCGGGTGGGGGCCGAGTAAGCAGGGCGTCGGGGGGGCCAGGCCGGGTGGGGGGCCGGAGTAAGCAGGGCGTCGGGGGGGGCCTGGCCGGGCGGGGGGGCCGGAGTAAGCAGGGCGTCCGTATGACTTTTCCCAGAGCTGCCCGTATTGGATCCAGCTCCGTGTTTGCTGCCCTTTTACGGGGCAGCCCTGGCGCCCGCCCGCGCATGTCGACCCGGAGCCCGTTCACTGGCTGCCAAGCCCGGTGCAACCAGCTCTCGCTGGGAGCACTGGGAGGCCGCCTGTCGCTGGCGAAGGGGGCTGGCCCGGCGGCTTTGTGTGGGGTCTGGTCCCAGCTGGGCGTGGGCCTGAGGCTGCACTGCCCTCTGGCCTGAAGCGTTTCCGTGTCTGTGCTGCTCCTCGGCCGGGGGGTCCCAGCTCTGTGCCGGGCTGGGGGACCAGGGGAGCCGGCCCAGCAGGGCAGGGTGGCGAGGTGCCCCAGAGCCGGCAGGCAAGCGTCAGGGGCCTTCTGTGCCGCCCCCCCCCCATCACACCTGCTCCAGCAGCGGCTGGGGGCGAAGAACCGCCAGAGCTGAGCCCGCCCAAGGTGGGATCCCGGCCCCTCGAGGCCCTGCCCAGGCCTGAGCGCGCAGGGACCTCGTTCTCCTTTGCTGCCTGCGTCACGGGGAACCAGCGGGAATCATCTGGCTCAGAGTTTCCAAAACAATCGCCCCCGCGCTGGGAAATCCCCGCCCGAGAGGGGGGGCCGGGGGAATTGCCGCCTGCGCTTCTAGGGCTAATTAGCAGGAAGTGAGCGCGGAGCCTGCCGGGCAGGGCCCCAGAGACAGGCGCAGAGAATCGTGTTCTCCAGACACACCCTGGCCGGAGCCTCGCTCGAAAGACGTTTATTGGCAGCCCGGGGGGTTCCCGGGACACACGGGGGGCCGCGCGGGCTCCGCAGGGTCACTTCTTGCGCGGCGCCTTCTGGCGCTGGTCCAGGAAGAAGTCGTTGAAGCCCATGGACAGGCAGGCCAAGAAGCAGGCGTACTCCTGGAAATCCACCTCGCTGTCCTGGTTCGCGTCCAGGTCGCTCAGGATCTTCTGCAGTTCAGCCTCGTCCATTTGCTTCTGCCAGGGGCCGGGGAGAAAGGCCGGGTTAGCTCAGCGGCCCGGCGAGGGCGCTGCGGGGCCGGACCGCGCCACGGACGCACGGCCGGGCCGCGCTGGAGCATCCCGCAGCTGGCGACCCCGGTCTCCCTCCCTCCTCCCGCTCCCACTGGGGATCACTGGGCACAAGTCGGCTCCAGCCGCTCAGAGGAGCGTGCGGGACCCGCCCCACCCGGCCGATCTGGGACAGGCCACTCCACAAACCAAGAGTGCAATGCACGAGGTTCACTTTCCCTTCCAGAGCTTTCACCATCATGCCCTGCCTGCACGCGGGTCAGGCTTGGCGCACACTGGCCCCATCGTCCACGTCTGAGCGGCGCCCTCCGCACATCGAACCACCCAAGGGCCTCGCGCAGCCTGGCTCACCGACTTGGGCGCTCTGACCCCCTCTAGTGGCCGCCCCGCGTCCGAAGGGCTGCTACCGCCTCCCGGGAGCACGAGTGGAAAGTCCCCAGGTTCTGTTCCCACGTGGGACCGGGCAGGGGCCGTGTTCCACACAGACCGCACAGAGTCTGCCACGGGGAGATCTCACCGAGTAGCCCTGACGGGGGAGGGGCCAGCCTTCATGCCAATGGGGAAAGCGTCACAATCTGGTTGAAACTGGTGGATTTTCTGCGGCTTTTTTTTAAAATTGTTTTCTTTTCATTTTTTAAATTTGATCATTTCGGAAAATGCAAATTATTTGATTTCCAAAATCAGGGGGATTTCTTTTAGCGGGGGAGGGGAAGGATTTCCCAACAATGAATAAAATGCCCTTTTATACGAAAAAAAGTCCATTTTTTAAACTGGCCAATCAGAATTAGGAAGGAAGGAAGGGACGGAGGGAGGAAGGAAGGAAGGGAGGGAGGGAGGAGGAAGGAAGGAAGAAGAGAGGAAGGGAGGGAGGAAGGAAGGAAACAAGGAAGGAAAGAAGGAAGCAAGGAAGGAAGGAGGGAGAGAGGAAGGGAGGAAGGAAGGAAGAAGAGGAAGGAAGGAAGGGACGGAGGAAGGAAACAAGGAAGGAAGGGGGAAGGAAGGAAGGAGGAAGGGAGCAGAGAGGAAGGGAGGGAGAAAGGAAGGAAACAAAGGAAGGGGGAGGGAGGAGGAAGCAAGTAAGCAAGCAAGCAAGCAAGGGGGAGGAAGGAAGCAAGGAAGGGGAGGAGGGGAAGGAGGAGAGAGAGAGGAAGAAGGAAGGGGGAGGAAGGGGGAGGGGGGGAGGAGGGAGCAAGGCAGGAGGGAGGCCCACGAAAGCACCTGACACCATGTACATTTTTTGTGATTCTCTAAGGTGCTTTGTTGGTTTTTAGGCTCCTGGAGGGGCCCCCTTCCCAGCCGGGGGGTTGCATTCCCCGCCCCCCAGCGACACCTGTGTCAGCCTTTCCCCCACTTACGCTCATGCAGACGGGCAGCTCCTTGGTCAGCAGCTCCTTCAGCTCGGCCTTGTTGAGCTTGTACTTGTCGCCGTGCTTCCCCGAGTACTTGTGGAAGGTGGAGACCATCACGCCCAGCGCCTGTTCCAGGGGGCACGCCATCGCAGACCGCTCCGGAGCCTGAGGGGCAGAGACGAGGGGGTTAGAGATGGGAGCACAGGGGACCGGCGGCATCCCCCCGGTCCGGGAGGGACAAGGGTGGATCCCAAACCTAGCTCCTGCCTCCTGGAGAGGGATTCGCATGCCGGGAGGCTGGGCAGCTGGGACCGGCCCAGCTGGGCACAGCTGTATGTGTGGGAGAGAGACCCACAGCTGGGCAGGGGGGCGCAGTGGGACCACAGTGGGGCACCTCTGGGGGAAGGCTGCATAGAGAGGAAAATGCAGCTCTGGCAGAGGGGCCAGGGGGCAGCTCACCACAGTCAGCACAAGTCCTGGCAGCCACGGAGTGGAGACGCAGGGGCACAGCGGGGACTTGCCATTTATACCCTCTGAGCCCTGCTGCTCCGATCACCTGCCGCTGTCAAGCCAGCCAGTCCCATGAGATCTCCTCCCCCAACACCCCCTCCCCAGCCCACCCCTCTCTAGCCGTGAGGGTTCTCCCCAGCCAGTGTGCAGACTCGCTCCCCCTTCCCAGCCCTGCCACCGCCAGTTTCACCCACGCCCTGGCTGTGCCTAACGAGCCATGTGATCTCGTTAGCAGAGGGCGGCTGGCTCTTCACTCAGGCCATGGCCTCCTGCGCTGACAGGTGGGGAGGTGCAATCGACCGGGTTGAGATGCAAGCTGACACCTGGGTGTAGTCAGCAGGGCAGGAGGCCAAGGGCAGCTCCGGGCCAGCCAGGGCTCATCACCCACCCGCTGCAGGGTCTCACCTGGGAGGGGCCACTATCAGATGGGTGCATCACTGGCTGGGTAACCGCTCTCAGAGAGTCGTTATTCACGGTTCACAGCCGCGCTGGAAGGGCAGAACAAGTGGGGTTCCGCAGGGCTCTGTTTTGGGACCAGCTGTGTTCAATATCTTCAGCAAGGATTAGATGATGGCATAGAGAGGACACTTACTAAGTTTGCAAATGATCCCAAGCGGGGAGGGGTTGCGAGTGCTTTGGAGGATAGGGTCATAATTCAAACTGATCTGGACACACTGGAGAAATGGTCAGAGGTCAATAGGATGAAGTTTAATAAGGACAATGCAAAGTGCTCCACTGAGGAAGGAACAATCCGTGTCACACACACAGAATGGGAAGCGACGGTCTGGGAAGGAGTACGGCAGAAAGGGATCTAGGGGTTATAGTGGACCACAAGCTGAATACGAGTCAACAGTGTGACGCTGATTCTGGGAGGCATGAACAGGAGTGTGGTGAGCCAGACCCGAGGAGTCGTTCCTCCGCTCTGCTCTGCGCTGGTTAGGCCTCCGTTGGAGGATTGTGTCCAGTTCTGGGCACCGCATTGCAAGAAAGATGTGGAGAAATTGGAGAGGGTCCAGGGAAGAGCAACAAGAATGATGACAGGTCTAGAGACCATGAGCTGTGAGGGAGGCTGAAAGAATTGGGCTCATTTAGTTTGGAAAGGAGAAGACTGAGGGGGGACATGACAGCGGTTTTACCTAAAAGGGTGTCACAAGGAGGAGGGAGAAAACTTGTTCCCCTTGGCCTCTGAGGACAGGACAAGGAGCAATGGGCTTAAACTGCAGCAAGGGAGGTTCAGGTTGGACATTAGGAAAAAGTTCCTGCCTGCCAGGGCGGTGAAACACTGGAATAAGTTGCCCAGGGGGGTTGTGGAATCTCCATCCCTGGAGATATTGAAGAGCAGGTCGGACACACACCTGCCAGGGATGGTCCAGACGGTGCTGGGTCCTGCCGTGAGGGCAGGGGATTGGGCTTGGTGCCCCCTCGAGCGCCAGGATTCTGTGGTTCTGTGGCCCCCCGGGCGCAGCTCTGCGCTCTGCCAGCCTCAGTGGGTGAGCTGGGAGGGTCTCTGCTCGCCCTGTGTAAGGGCCGGGTGGGAGTTTCTCTGTACCCGAGCACAAAGCCACTGGCTGGCTGTGGGGTGCGGGGATGCCGTGGCTGGGAGGGGCCAGGAGATGTGCCTGGAGGAGCTGCCCGGGGCTATGGGGCTGGCCCCTCCCAGAGTCGCTCGGCTGTGGGTTCAGCCGTAGGCCCCTATGGGGCGCGCGGTGCAGAAGCCAAGCCCGTCTCCGGCCTCAAGCCAGGCCACGGCTCAGCCCCGGCGAGCCAGCCCCCTGGGCCCAGCCGCCAGGCTGGAGGCGACCACGTGACTCGCCCGGTGTGGCTTGTTCCTGCTCCGAGGGCTGTGGGGAGCGGCGCCCCGCAGCGCCTCCGGGCAGGGCGGAGAGGCTGGGTCCCGCTGAGCTGCGGAGCCCCTGGGCCACGGGAAGCAGGACTCGCCCAGCGCCTCGCTGCAGGCCGGGCGACACCCCCCCCCAGCGGCTGCAGGGAGCTCCTTAGCGGCAGCACACGGGGAAGGCCCTGGCTGCAGGCCATGCTCAGCAGGGCCCAGGGAGGCCAAGGGAACCCGCAGCACAGGGACTCCCAGGCAGGCTGGCCTCGGACACAGGGACCCTGCTGGCACCCAGGAGCCCCTGCCCTCCTGTGGCCTGCCCTCGGGGGCCAGCGCCCCAGAGCCCCCGTCCAACAGCACGGGCTCGGCCGCGAGGGGCTAATTCTGCTTCTTCGGGAGGGCCCAGTGAGCCCCCAGTTCCCAGGCCGGGGCAGGCAGGGTTGTGGGGTGGAGCTGGCCTGCCCTGGCCGCCGGCGGTTCCGTGTAGCCGGGCTCCGCTGTTTGCTGAGCCGGGTGGCTGCTCCCGCGGGCTCGGCTCCCGCTGCCGTTTGCAACAGGTGTAAGCGGCTGTTTGCTTAGAAGGTGGCAGCCGGTGGCTCCCACGCCCCTGCGAGCTGCAGGCGTGAGTCAGGGCCGAGCTCTGCGAGCGGCGGGGTCAGCGGCAGTGCACAGGGAGGGCCCGCAGGAGCCCGTCTCCCGCCTTCCAGTCGCTGGTTCGAGGCCGGGCGGCAAGCTGAGCTGGGCGGGTCCTTCCGGGAGCAGCGGTTCCTCAGCCCACTGGCCCGTCTAAGGCTCGGACCCAACCGCAGCGTCTCACCCGCTTCCCCACGCCATGAAATCTCTGCCAGAGACTCCCAGCCTGGCTGCGGCAGCACGCAGTGGGAACCCCGCCCCGCCCCGCCCCTGGAGCGAGTTCCAGCCGTTAATCCCCCCAGCCGTTAAAAACCAAGGCCTTGTTCCTACATGACTGTCTAGCTGGCTTTGTGCCACTTAACTCCACCGGGCTCACGGGCCAGGTTCCCTGGAAGCTGGATGCTTCTACGGCCCCCAGGAGAGATTCCCAGGCTGCCCAGCTGGCTAGCAGGGCGCCCACAGCGAGGTTTTGTGTTCTCTTGGTGGTGCACATTCACACGCCTTGGTGCACAGCACAACATTTATTCTGCACATGTGTAGAAAACCGGTGCACGGGGATGGAAAAGATTAGAGGCCCCTTAGCACCTGGCGTTTTCTCCACACAAAGGCACCTAGACACTGTGATCCAGCTCGTCGGAGGCCTCGTGTCTCCCCTGCCGGGCTCTCGACTGCGGAGGCTCGGGGCTGCACAAAGGCTGCACTGGCGCCCTGGGCCGTACAGCACTGGCGCCTTGGGCCGTGCGACACTGGCACGCTGGGCCGTGCAACACTGGCACGCTGGGCCGTACGACAGTGGCGCCCTGGGCCGTACGACACTGGCACGCTGGGCTGTGCGACACTGGCATGCTGGGCCGTACAACAGTGGCACCCTGGGCCATGCGACACTGGCACGCTGGGCCGTGCAACACTGGCACGCTGGGCCGTGCGACACTGGCACGCTCGGCCGTACAACAGTGGCGCACTGGGCCATACGACGCTGGCACGCTGGGCCGTGCGACGCTGGCGCCCTGGGCCGTACGACAGTGGCGCCCTGGGCCGTACGACACTGGTGCCCTGGGCCGTACGACGCTGGCACGCTGGGCCGTGCGACACTGGCACTCTAGGCTGTACGAACAGTGGCACCCTGGGCCGTACGACGCTGGCACGCTGGGCCATACGACGCTGGCACGCTGGGCCGTGCGACGCTGGCGCGCTGGGCCGTGCGACGCTGGCACGCTGGGCCGTACGACAGTGGCACCCTGGGCCGTACGACGCTGGCACGCTGGGCCGTGCGACACTGGCACGCTGGGCCGTATGACACTGGCACCCTGGGCCGTACGACACTGGTGCGCTGGGCCGTACGACACTGGTGCGCTGGGCCGTACAACACTGGCGCGCTTGGCTGTGCAGCTGCAGAGCTTGCACACTGCGTTCCCTTAAGCACTTCAAGCCCAGCCCGCCTGCCCCTGCCTCCCTGCCCACACACGTGCACCTTGGCCCGGTGCGAGGAGGTTCCCACAGCCGGCGAGCGAGTGGCCCCGCCTTGCACGAGGGCGTGGGAAGCAGCAAGCACCTGGACTCAGCAACTCCCTGCCTGGCCTCCCCTGAGGCTGTGGGGACCCAGTGCAGCTGGCCTGGGGGCCGATCGGTTTCTCCCCAGCTGCGGAAACACCCCCGCACGCTTCCCCCCGGCACAGCCCGCAGCAGGCACGAGGGGACCACCAACACCACCCCAGGGGCAACCTATCTGGGCCCTGTGGATGAGCCCCCTGCCCCGCCTGCCCCATGAGCTCAGAGCTGCAGGATGCGCCGGAGAAGGCTCTCGCTCCGACGGGGCGGCAGGGGGCCCAGACTCTCCCGGGAGGGGATGGCGCTGGTTGAGGAGGGAGGGAGAGCTCCCTGCAGGGCGAGGGGAGGTTGTGTGACGGGGAGGCTGGCTCTGGAGAAGCAGGAGGGGGCTCCCCAAAGGAGGCTGAGAGGTGCCGGGCGGAAGGGAAGCTGCTGGAGGAGCCAGCCCAATATTAGAATCAGTCACAGAACTGGCAGGGCCCTCGAGAGGCATCGAGTCCGGTCCCTGCCCTCACGGCAGGACCCAGCACTGTCTAGCCCATCCCTGGCAGGCATCTGTCCAACCTGCTCTTCAATATTTCTGGAGATGGAGATTCCACAACCCCCCGGGCAATTTATTCCAGTGTTTCACCCCCCCAACAGGCAGGGAGTTTTTCCTAATGTCCAACCTGAACCTCCCTCGCTGCAGTTTAAGCCCATTGCTGCTTGTCCTGTCCTCAGAGGCCAAGGAGAACAATTTGTCTCCCTCCTCCCTGTGACACCCTTTTAGCTACTTGAAAACTGCTCTCACGTCCCCCCTCAGCCTTCTCCTTTCCAAACCAAACAAGCAGAATTCCTTCAGCCTTCCCTCACCGCTCATGTTCTCTAGACCTTTCATCCTTCTTGTTGCTCTTCCCTGGACCCTCTCCAATTTCTCCACAGCTTTCCTGAAACGTGGTGCCCAGAACTGGACACAATCCTCCAGCTGAGGCCTAATCAGCGCAGAGCAGAGCGGAAGAATGACTCCTCGGGCCTGGCCCACAACACTCCCGAGAATGCCGCCCAGAATCATGTTGGCTTTGTTTGTAAGAGTCACGCTGGTGACTCATATTTAGCTTGTGGTCCGCTCTGACTAGAGTTGCTGTGCATCCGGTTTTTCCCGGATACGTCCTTGTTTCTACTTGTTAAATCTCCAGCTGGCCGGGTTTTTCAAATGGCACAAAATGTCGGGGATTTTACCCTGCAAAGGGGTTCGGGGAAGGGGCGGGGCACCTGCCTGTCAAATGGAACGTTCGGAGCCACACGCCCGGACCGTTCACGGCCGCTCTGCGCACGCGCCCCAGCCCCTGGCGGGAAAAGTGCGAGGCTGCGGCGGTGGCTCCAGTGAGACCCAGGGCAGGTCCAATGGGGGGGAGTTGGCTCCTCCAACGGAGTCACCGCCCTACTGCCCACCCGCTAGGTTATGTCCTGGCTCTATGAGAGGGGAGAGGTGGGTTAGAGCAGGGGGGGCGGGGATGCCTGGCTCTCGGGAGGGGAGAGGGCATTGGGTTAGAGCAGGAGGAATTGGGGGCTGGTTCTGGGTTAGAGGGGGCTGTGGGGGCTGGCTCTGGGGAGGGAGGGCTGGGGGAGGGCAGGGGCACTGGGTTAGAGCAGGGGGCTGGGCGTTAGAACTTCTGGCTTCTCTCCTCTCCTGTGGGTGGGCAGTGGGGCTGTGGGTTAGATTTGGGGGGTCCAGTCTCAGCTCTGGGAGGACGGGGGGAGCTGGCACTGGGCGGGGCAGGCAGGGAACAGGGAGCCCAGCATGCGGCGTCCCCTCGTACCATGAGAGCCGGGGGGGCAGCGGCCAAGCGGTGGCAGAGCCCCGAGCCTGGCGTGCGCGGGGACCAGTTTGCACCGACTGGCACAGGGTGCCCTCTTGCTTGAGGGTTCAAATGTGGTCACCCCAGCTGGGACCCCTCGATCCCGTGCTGCAGGGCCCCTTCCTAGACAGTCGCTTCCCATTCAGGACCCCCATTCGCGTCCCAGGGGCCGGCATGTTGCAAACCCCTCCCCTCGGCCAGCACCCAGCTCCAGCCTCTGGCCCCATGTGCCCCCTGGGGGGCTTCACCGTGCCGGAACCCCAGGCCCAGCCAGCGCCTGCAGGGAGTGTGGGCTGCTGGACAGAACCAGGCTTGTCTGGGTCCCGGGCACCAGCCGGGCCTGGCGCAGGTGGGTCCAACCAGCCACCCCTGGGCGTTGCTTTGTTCTTTGTTGTCGGGTGAGAGGGAGTGTTTGTGTCTGTGTTCGCATGCATGTGCGTGTGTGTGCGTGCACGTGTGTGTGTGTGTGTGTGTGCAATTGCATGCATGTGTGTGTGGATGTTCATGTGCGTGTGCTTGTGTGCATGCATGTATGTGCAGAGGTGTGTGCATGTGCATGCGTGTGCATGTGTGTGTGTACCTCTGTGTACATGCGTGTGCATGTGTACGTATGTGAGTATCACCCCCACTGCCTTCACACTGGATCCTAGAATCTAGACCTCCCCACACCTGGGGGCCTGGATCCCCTACCGTCCCCCCATGCCGTGGGCTGGATCCCCCCTCCCACATGCAGTGGGCTGGATCCCCCCTCCACCATGCAGTGGGCTGGATCTCCCCTCCCCCCATGCAGTGGGCTGGATTCCCATGCAGTGGGCTGGATCCTCCCACATGCAGTGGGCTGGATTCCCCCCCCCCATGCAGTGGGCTGGATCCCCCTCCACCATGCAGTGGGCTGGATCTCCCCTTCCCCATGCAGTAAGCTGGATCCCTCCTCCCCCTTGCAGTGGGCTGGATCTCCCCTTCCTCCATGCAGAGGGCTAGATTCCCCCCCCATGCAGTGGGCTGGATCCTCCCCATGCAGTGGGCTGGATCCCCCCTCCCCTGTGCCGTTGCTGGTCCCAGCGCCCAGCCAGGCCGTGCAGTGCAGGCAGCTTTGCTCAGTGAGCAGCAGCGGGCGGCACCGCCCCAGCTTTGTGGTTTCCAGGCAGATTCCAGGGCAGTGACTCAGCCGCCGGGGCCCGGCTGCCAGGAGAGGGGCCCTGCCCAGCCCAGCCCCCTCGCCCTCTGCCCTGCCAGGTGCCCCTCCTCCCCCGGCTCAGACGGCCCCTGCGCCACAGCCAGAGGGGCCCGGGGCATCGGAGCCAGCAGCTGCCCACGGACACACCCGGCGGGCAGTGGGGGCAGCTGGGCCAGTGTCCCACGGGGAGGGGCTCTGCCAGGTGAGGGAGAGCTGGGGGTTAATGCAGGAGAAGCCCGGCCCCAGCTCTCCACTGTGCCTGCGCTCTGCTCACGGCAGGGACTGTCTTGGGGGACAGGCTGGGGGAGCTGGGGCAGCTGGGGGGCTGGGCGATGCCCGTGGTACCAAGGGGCAGCTGGAGGGGCAGCGTCTGCACCACGGGGGCAGCTCAGGCCCTGGCTCCAGCTCAGGTAGCCTGAGCTCTGCTCCCCCACCAGTGGAAAATCCCCATCACGGCACCCGGGCTCTCCCTGGCCCCGGGCCAGCAGCGCGGGCGGTGCCGGAAACCGGCCCTGCTGCTGGGCTCTGAGACAGGAGACGCGGGATCCCCTCCCCATCCCCAGGCAGGGCCCCAACCCCCGGTTTCCCCCCCCCAGCCCCTGTCCCCGCCAGATTCCTCCCTCCCCGGACCCCGTCCCAATTTCCTGCAACCTCCCGTCCCCTCCTGCTGCCAGAGAGAGGGGCACCAGTCTTACTTGTGGGGTGCACAGCTAGAATAACAGCTTGGGAATGAGGGGCACCGGCAGGGCTGGGGGGCAGGGCTGGGGAGCGGGGGTTGCGGGTTGGAGTGAGGGGCACTGGCAGGGCTGGGCTGGGGGGACAGGGCGATTGGCAGGCACCCCACACATGGAGCGACTCCCACCCGGAGGGGAGGGTGCTCTGCCACCAGCTGGAGCTGGGAGGTACAGCCCCGTCCCACCCCAGGGGGAGGGGCAGGAGCAGCCCCTTGAGTCGGCTCTTGGGGGCCAGACGCGCAGGACCGAGGGGGCTGGGCGAGGCCCCGGGGCCAGAGCCAGGAGCATGGGGACGACTCTGCAACCCCGAGCCTCTAGCGCCTCCCGGATGTAAGAAAGGAAAAGACGGGTCACACACACACACACACGCACACACACACACACACACACCCCGGGGCTCTGTGATTGGCTCCCAGCCAGCAACTGACAGTTACACAAGGCTTTTGTGGGGGGGGATGAGTCACCAGGCCCCCCTCCCCGCACCTGCCTTCACCTGGCTCTGAGCCTCTTTGCGGTGGGAGGCGGGTACGGGAGGGGGTGTGGCTGTGGGATCTGCAGCCCCCCCCTTCCCAGGCATGGGCGGGGCAGGTTGCCACCGGGCTCCAGTTGCCAGGGTTACCACGGTGAAATTGGGGGTGTCGTACAGGGGGCCCGCCAAGGACCCTCAGCCCCGCAGCCCCTGCGATCCCAGGGGTTCACACTGATCCGCCCAAGCCAGGCCCCCAAGGCCCGGCCCACCCCGAGGGGCAGGCAGAGACCTGGGGAGGGCCCATGGCCCGGGACACGCAGCAGCCGCCTGGCGCCCTCCCCCCCCATGTTGGCAGCTGCTGGCAGCATCCCCTTCCCGTCCGCCGGCCGCCCCCTTCCCGTGCTGCTGCCCCTAGGATGTGCCGGGGAACGACCCACCGGAGCCCCCCCAGCCTGGTCACTGGGCCAGGGCAGCCAGGCAGGACTGTGGCGGGATTAGCCCCAGCACGGCACCCAGTGGAATATCCTTGGTGCTGCCCCCTGCTGGGTCGGGAGAGGCCACAAGGCCCCAGTGCTAAGCTCAGCTCTGCCCCGCGCGTGCCTCAGTTTCCCGTCTGGACGCGGGAAGGGGGAGGCTGTGAGGGTGAATTAGCAGACAGAGGCTCACGCCAGGCCTGCTTTGCGAGGCTCCCCCCGCCCCACCCATGCTGCCCAGCTCGGCCTCCCCATCAGCCAAAGCCCCGGGGCGCTCTACTGACTCCACCGGGGGTATTGCTCCGGGGGCTGCTGCTGCCCCCACTCCAGCCGTGATGGCAGAGGGCCTGGTGCCGGTGTTTGCTGACACCTAGTGGTGGCACCAGGGCATGGCAGGAGCCTATTTTAATAGTGCATTGGGGGGGAGTGAGAGAGAGAGAGAGAGCACACGACCGCTGCCCTCTGCTGGATGACATCAGAACTGTCCATCCCTGTGTCAGAGCCCCTACACTGCACACTCCAACTGGAGATTCTCCAGTCGCTCACACTGGCTGTTAGAACAGAGGTAGCGGGTGGGGTTCCCCGGTGCGCACTGCCCCGCGACAACCCAGCCGGCTGTGGCATCTGCAGCGTCACAAGGTGGCGGGGCACTGAGGCCTGCCGGGAGAGCTGCGGTACAGCCAGGAGAGCTACGTCCAGGCTGGGAGGTGGGTGACACACCAGGCCGGGGGCAGAGGGGACGGCAGGGTCGGCCTGCGCCCAGCCACCGCCGTGAGGAACCCCCGGTCGGTCACCACAGCCCTGCTGGCTCTGCTGTGCCGCGAGGGGCCAGCTGGCAGCCTGGCAGTGGGGTCAGAGAAGCGTCAGCACTTAGGGGGCTGCCAAAGTGGGAGGGGGGCCAACTCCCCAAGGCCCAGTTCCCAGCTCTGCTCCATGGCAGGGGGTATTTAGACCCTGGATCTCCCTGGCCTGGAGGTGACCCATCACATCTCTTGGGGTCCCCCTCTGTGCTGAGCTGGAGCCCCAAATCCTTCCCAGGGGGGCACAGAGCGCAGGGCCCCCAGAATCAGCTGTTGCTGTTCAGATGCCTCCCTGTGCGGGCGGGAACCAGTGGCACCCTGTGGATCCAGCCCCTCACACCCTGCTCACCGGAGGGCAAAGGGCTTCCTGAACCTCCCTTCCCCCCACCGAAGGGACTGAGGCTTTTATAACCATTTGAGAGGGGCTGCGAGGGGACGCCTGGGTCTGTTCCCAGCTGTGGGAGGGCAGCGGGGCAGGTGGGTTAGAGCAGGGGGCCGCCAGGGGACTCTGGGTCCGTTCCCAGCTGTAGGAGGGCAGCGGGGCTGGTGGGTTAGAGCAGGGGGTGGCCAGGGGACTCTGGGCCTGTTCCCAGCTGTGGGAGGGCAGCGGGGCTGGTGGGTTAGAGCAGGGGGCTGCCAGGGGACTCTGGGTCCGTTCCCAGCTGTAGGAGGGCAGCGGGGCAGGTGGGTTAGAGCAGGGGGCTGCCAGGGGACTCTGGGTCCGTTCCCAGCTGTAGGAGGGCAGCGGGGCAGGTGGGTTAGAGCACGGGGCTGCCAGGGGACTCTGGGTCCGTTCCCAGCTGTAGGAGGGCAGCAGGGCTGGTGGGTTAGAGCAGGGGGCTGCTAGGGGACTCTGGGTCCGTTCCCAGCTGTGGGAGGGCAGCGGGGCAGGTGGGTTAGAGCAGGGGGCTGCCAGGGGACTCTGGGTCCGTTCCCAGCTGTGGGAGGGCAGCGGGGCAGGTGGGTTAGAGCAGGGGGCGGCCAGGGGACTCTGGGTCCGTTCCCAGCTGTGGGAGGGCAGCGGGGCAGGTGGGTTAGAGCAGGGGGCTGCCAGGGGACTCTGGGTCCGTTCCCAGCTGTGGGAGGGCAGCGGGGCAGGTGGGTTAGAGCAGGGGGCGGCCAGGGGACTCTGGGTCCGTTCCCAGCTGTGGGAGGGCAGCGGGGCTGGTGGGTTAGAGCAGGGGGCGGCCAGGGGACTCTGGGTCCGTTCCCAGCTGTGGGAGGCAGCGGGCCTGGTGGGTTAGAGCAGGGGGCTGCCAGGGGACTCTGGGTCCGTTCCCAGCTGTGGGAGGGCAGCGGGGCTGGTGGGTTAGAGGAGGGGGCGGCCAGGGGACTCTGGGTCCGTTCCCAGCTGTGGGAGGGCAGCGGGGCTGGTGGGTTAGAGCAGGGGGCGGCCAGGGGACTCTGGGTCCGTTCCCAGCTGTGGGAGGGCAGCGGGGCTGGTGGGTTAGAGCAGGGGGCGGCCAGGGGACTCTGGGCCCGTTCCCAGCTGTGGGAGGGCAGCGGGGCTGGTGGGTTAGAGCAGGGGGCGGCCAGGGGACTCTGGGTCCTGTTCCCAGCTGTGGGAGGGCAGCGGGGCTGGTGGGTTAGAGCAGGGGGCGGCCAGGGGACTCTGGGCCTGTTCCCAGCTGTGGGAGGGCAGCGGGGCTGGTGGGTTAGAGCAGGGGGCGGCCAGGGGACTCTGGGCCTGTTCCCAGCTGTGGGAGGGCAGCGGGGCTGGTGGGTTAGAGCAGGGGGCGGCCAGGGGACTCTGGGCCTGTTCCCAGCTGTGGGAGGGCAGCGGGGCTGGTGGGTTAGAGCAGGGGGCTGCCAGGGGACTCTGGGTCCGTTCCCAGCTGTAGGAGGGCAGCGGGGCAGGTGGGTTAGAGCAGGGGCGGCCAGGGGACTCTGGGTCCGTTCCCAGCTGTGGGAGGGCAGCGGGCTGGTGGGTTAGAGCAGGGGCGGCCAGGGGACTCTGGGCCGTTCCCAGCTGTGGGAGGGCAGCGGGGCTGGTGGGTTAGAGCAGGGGCGGCCAGGGGACTCTGGGCCCGTTCCCAGCTGTGGGAGGGCAGCGGGCTGGTGGGTTAGAGCAGGGGCGGCCAGGGGACTCCTGGCCTGTTCCCATCTGTGGGAGGGCAGCAGGGCAGGTGGGTTAGAGCAGGGGGCGGCCAGGGGACTCTGGGCCCGTTCCCAGCTGTGGGAGGGCAGCGGGGCAGGTGGGTTAGAGCAGGGGGCGGCCAGGGGACTCTGGGCCCGTTCCCAGCTGTGGGAGGGCAGCGGGGCTGGTGGGTTAGAGCAGGGGGCGGCCAGGGGACTCTGGGCCCGTTCCCAGCTGTGGGAGGGCAGCGGGGCTGGTGGGTTAGAGCAGGGGGCGGCCAGGGGACTCCTGGCCTGTTCCCAGCTGTGGGAGGGCAGCAGGGCAGGTGGGTTAGAGCAGGGGGCGGCCAGGGGACTCTGGGCCCGTTCCCAGCTGTGGGAGGGCAGCGGGGCTGGTGGGTTAGAGCAGGGGGCGGCCAGGGGACTCCTGGCCTGTTCCCATCTGTGGGAGGGCAGCAGGGCAGGTGGGTTAGAGCAGGGGGCGGCCAGGGGACTCTGGGTCCGTTCCCAGCTGTGGGAGGGCAGCAGGGCAGGTGGGTTAGAGCAGGGGGCTGCCAGGGGACTCTGGGCCCGTTCCCAGCTGTGGGAGGGCAGCGGGCTGGTGGGTTAGAGCAGGGGGCCAGGGGACTCTGGGTCCGTTCCCAGCTGTGGGAGGGCAGCAGGGCAGGTGGGTTAGAGGAGGGGGCGGCCAGGGGACTCTGGGTCCGTTCCCAGCTGTGGGAGGGCAGCAGGGCAGGTGGGTTAGAGGAGGGGGCTGCCAGGGGACTCTGGGTCCGTTCCCAGCTGTGGGAGGGCAGCGGGGCAGGTGGGTTAGAGCAGGGGGCGGCCAGGGGACTCTGGGTCCGTTCCCAGCTGTGGGAGGGCAGCAGGGCAGGTGGGTTAGAGGAGGGGGCTGCCAGGGGACTCTGGGTCCGTTCCCAGCTGTGGGAGGGCAGCGGGGCTGGTGGGTTAGAGCAGGGGGCGGCCAGGGGACTCTGGGTCCGTTCCCAGCTGTGGGAGGGCAGCAGGGCAGGTGGGTTAGAGGAGGGGGCGGCCAGGGGACTCTGGGTCCGTTCCCAGCTGTGGGAGGGCAGCGGGGCTGGTGGGTTAGAGCAGGGGGCGGCCAGGGGACTCTGGGTCCGTTCCCAGCTGTGGGAGGGCAGCGGGGCAGGTGGGTTAGAGGAGGGGTGCAGGAGGGGCGTGGGGTCTCAGAGGGTGTTTGGGTGGAGGAGGGGTTGTGACCTGGGTCGGGGGTTGGGGTGCAGGGTCAGGAGGGTGTGGGTGCAGGAGAGGGTTCTGGCCTGGGGAGGGGTGTCGGGGTGCAGGGTCTGGGAGGGAGCTGTCCCCTGGGGCAGGGTGCGCAGAGGGTCGGATGGTGACGGGGGGGGTGGGGGTGCAGGAGGGGGTGCCAGAGGCAGGCGCTGGCTGGGAGTTTATCTGCGTGTCCCCCGCCCGCTTGCAAACACAGGCTGCCCCTCCACGTGGCTCTCGGCTCCCGCGCCCCCGTCTCTCGGGCCAATCTCTCAACTCCCATTGGCTGGCTGCTTCCAGCCAATAGGAGCTGAGAGATTAGCTGAGGTCAGTTTTTATTGGCTGGCTGTCTCTGGCCAATAGGAGCTGAGGATTGGGCTGGGGGCGGAGAGATTGCACGAAGCCGCCCCCTGCCTGCAGAGCGGAGACACGCAGGGTCTGTGTTAAACGCGGCAGCTGCGTGTGCTGGAGGGTCCCGGCAGGGTGCCCCGCGGGCCGGATCCGGCCCCCGGGCCGTATTTTGCCCAGCCCTGATTTAGAGAGCACGGGAGCCAGGATTCAAGGGCTGTGGGCCCAGCTGGGGGGGGGGGCGGGGGCGGGGGCAGGGGCTGGGGTCTAGTGGTTAGCGCAGAGGGCTGGGAATCAGGACTCCTGGGTTCCCTCCCCAGTTCTGCCCCCACCTCACTGTGCTGCTGAGGAAATCGCATCCTGGGGCCTCAGCATCTGCACCTGTGAGATGGGTGCATGCGCACCATCGCCCCCTGCTGCCTGGGGTGGGCACTGCTCGTCCACGGGGCAAGGGGGTGGCTCAGCGAGGTGAGAGGAGCGGTCAGGGGTGCTGTGTCTGTGGCGTAGCACAGAGAGGGGCAGGGAATCTGGGCTGGGCTGGGCTGGGCCGAGCACGCGGGAGCGAGGAGACCAGACGTGGGTCTTTGACGGCAGGGAACGCCAGTTCCCCAGGGCGGAGGGTTCCCCGTCCCTGGCCCCGCGCACACCCGGCTGGGCTGGCTCTCCACAGCGCTGCTCAGGGGAAGTCTCTGGCCTGGCCGAGGCAGCCGGCCCCCGGGGCACTCAGCCAGGCCCCATCTCCCCAAGTGACCCTGTGGGGTCTCGCCCTGCAGCTGTGCCAGGGCCCCTCTGGGGCCGTGTGTGGCCCCGGGTTGACGGTGACATTCTCCGACCTGGCGGACGTGCCCTGGCCCGCCGGCGGGAGGCAGAGACAGAGCCAGGTCCCACGCCACACTTTATTGTTATGGCATTCACAGTCTGGCTCACACGCCAGCCCCGGGGAGGGGAGGCCCCACAGGCCAGTCAGCAAAGGGGAGGACAAACGTCCTGTCTGCTCGGACGGACAATCCCGGCAGGGGGGCTGGGATCCCCAGGTCTGAGAACGGGAACCATTCGTGTCATGAGTAGGGGGATGCCCGGAACCACTGCCAGGGGAAGGGGGCTGGCCCACGGGGGGCCGCAGGGGGAACACCGAGGGCAGGGTTTGGCACAATGGAGCTAAGAAGGTCAGTCACCGAGGGGCTAGACCCCCCCAGCCAGTCCCAGGGGGCCTCTGCACTCGGAGCAAGGAACCCTCGCAGCCCCAGAGACAGGCCCAGCTGGGAGCTTGGCTTGTCCCGCTCGGGGCCTGTGCAGGGCTCACCAGCACTGGGAACCCTGCACGAGCAGCTGTGTCCTCACCCAGGGAGCTAGCCCAGCCCCAGAGCCGCCCCGGGGTGTTTGGCGGTGGGGCTGCAAAGATCGATACAGCATCAGCGAGGATGGGGAGCCCAGGAAAAGCAGCGAATGGGCGGTGACTGGCTGGCGTGTGCGTGTCCGCACGTGTGTGTGTGTCTCTGCTGCCTCTCTTCTTGCTGGGACAGGACGGATCAGCTTTCTTGGCACATCAGCCCCCCTGCAGCATGTCACATAAGCCCTGTACAGCAGGGAGCCAATGGCGATTCGCTTACTTGAGCTATGGCTCTGTGGCTGCCAGCACCATGGGCCCCAGCTCAGGACTGAGGGTCCAGAGGCCACAGAGGTCACATGATGCAGGAGGGTGGTGTCAAGAGATGGAGTCTCTGCTGCCCCAGAGGCTGGGCCAGCCAGGGCAGCACTGTCACGGGGGGGTTGGGGAGGGAGGGGAGGTGGCTGATGGAGGAGGGCTGGTAGGGGAACTGCTCTTCCTGGGAGGAGCCAGCCGGAGAGGCGCAGTGGGGGCAGGGAGCCAGGCGTGGCCCAGGGGGAAGCAGCAAAGGGGCAGCCCTAAGGGGCGCTGTGGGGCTGCCAGGTCCCTGGGGCCGTGCTACTTGGTGAACTTGGTGCCGGAGCCGATGCCGTGCTCCTGCTGGCGGATGAGGCTGGCGATGGGGCCAGCGATGCCGCCGATCAGCGTCCAGTACTCCTCGAAGCTGATGTGCCCGTCCTTGTTCTCGTCCAGGTCGCAGATCAGCTTGTCGGCCGCGCGCTTGTTCCCGGTGTCCTGGGGAGAGAGCACGGAGCCGTCCCAGCACCGGCGCCACAAGGAGCCGGCCTGGCGTCTCCACTAGCCGCTGTCATGCAGGGCACAGGGCCCCCACCCCGGGGCAGGGAGCCTGGCGCTGGAGCGGGGGGGCCACCAGGGTCTGTCATCAGGCTGAGCAGGACCGGTCGGGGCAGCGTGAGGTCATGTAGGCCTCACACGCACTCCCCAGTGTTCCCGTAGCAAGGCCACTCACTTACTAGTGCTCCCATGGTGTGTCCGGGCGCTGCCCGTGAGCTCACATTCACACACTAGTGTTCCCATGGTGTGTCTGGGTGCTGCCCGTGAGCGCACACTCACCCACTAGTGTTTCCCATGGTGTGTCTGGGCGCTGCCCGTGAGCTCACACACTAGTGTTTCCCATGGTGTGTCTGGGCGCTGCCCGTGAACTCACACTAGCATCCCCCCGGCCTCACCGTCAGCATGTGGTTGAGCTCCGTGCTCAGCATCTTGCGGAAATCCTTCTTGGTGATGCGTCGGGGCTTCCTGCAGCACCCGCTGGCGTACTTGTCATAGTTCTTCACCAGCACGTGGAGGGCCCACTCCAGCTCCGAGGAGTTGCTCGACATCTCTGTCCCTTTGTCCCTGCAACGGGAACGGAGCCGGTGCCTGAGCAGCGCCAGGGGGCTGTTCTCCCAAGTCCGCGCGGCCTGGGGGGCACTGGGCGCCCATGCGCACGGCGGGGGACCCCACTTCTGTGGAGCGTCCCACCGTGCAGGCAGGGCTCCCCTGGGAGTCTGCTCTGGCCCAACTCCCATCTCGGTTCACCCTGGCCCACCCCGGCCAGTATCCCCCTGGACACAGCCCCCGTTCACCCTGCCTGCAGCGCTCACCCAAGAGAGGGTCGCCCTGGAGTGGGCCCCCGGGAAAGGGCCGCCTCACTGGAGGGGGGGTTCCGCCCGGGGTCGGACAGGCCGAGCGTGGGCACGACCTGTGAGCCGTGACAGGGAGCCGGTTTGACACAGCCTCTGACACAGCGGGGGGGGGGAGGCGGCAGGTCCTGGCCGGGGGGGTCCGAGCTCCCCGCAGACAGAGGCTGCCCCGCCTCCCACGGCTGCATGGCGCAGAGGGGTTCTGTCCCCCAGAGCTTCCCCTTGCTCACCCCCGGGCAGCCCGCGGCAGGGCGAGCGAGCAGCGCACAGGGGCAGCAAGAGCCGAGTCTGGTTCTCCAGGCGGGGAGGGAGCCTGGGGCTCAGCCTAAGGGGAGAGGGACGAGCCGGGGTACACCTGGGCTTCAGGCCTGCAGGGATGTTTCCCGGGTGCCAGGCACAAAGAAATACCCTGGGAGAAGCGGCGTCGGGGCGGATCAAGCCTGGGAACTTGGCAACAAGTCTGGGCCGGGAACAGGACTCCGGCTGGGCGAAGCTGCTGCTGCCGACGCTTGTGCGCACATCACCCATCACCCTGAGCCTGGAGCCCTTGGCCCGGAGCCCTGAGTCCTTGGCCTGGAGCCCGTTGCCTGAAGCCCGGAGCCCGGAGCCCTTCACCTGGAACCCAAAGCCCGGAGCCCTTGGCCTGGAGCCCATTGCCTAAAGCCTGGAGCCCGGAGCCCTTCACCTGGAATCCAAAGCCCAGAGCCCTTGGCCTGGAGCCTGGAGCCCTTGGTCTGGAGCCTGTTGCCTAGAGCCCCAGAGCCCATCACCTGGAGCCCATCGCCTGGAACCTGGAGCCCTTGGCCTGGAGCCTGTTGCCTGGAGCTCGTCACCCTTGGCCTGGAGCCCTTTCCCTGAAGCCCGGAGCCTGGAGCCCTTGGCCTGGAGCCTGGAGCCCTTGGCCCGGAGCCCGGAGGGGACATGCTAGCAGGCATGTTGTAGGCAGGCCCCACAGCCGCTCTGTCGGCTTGGGAGGCTCCTCTGGGTGCTGGGCGCACTGGGGCGGGACGTGCTGGAAAAGTCCAGCACCCGGCACTGGCCGCTGTGGGCAGGCAGGGCGCTGGGCTGGACGGACCTTTGCTCAGGGCCCAGCCTGGCCGCTCTGGCGCTCTGCTGCTCTCAAGTCCCGAGCAGCGCGGCAGGAGGCAGCCGAGGGTTGGGAGCCCGGAGCCAGGGGAAGGTGGGAAATCGGGGCCCGCTGTGCGGAGAGCAGCCGGCGGGAGACCTGCGCGCTCTGCAGATCTGCTCCGGGGAGAGGCCGGGCTGGGCGGCTCTCCGTGTCCGCGGAAGGCAAGCCAAGTAGGCCTGGGCCTATTCTGCAGCCGGGGAGCGTGGGGGTAGAGATTAGGAAAACCTGCCTAGCTCGCCGGCCGGTAAACTCTGGAACCTGTTCCCCAGGAGGGGGTGGACCAGTGTTCCCTGTAAGCCGGGCGCTTGGGCGGCTCCCAGGACAGATGCCAACGCCGCCCAGCTGACTGGCAGAGCGCCTACAGTGGCAGCAGGTGTGTCTCCTGGTGGTGCACACCCACAAAGGGCTTGGTGCGCAGAACAAAATTTATTCTGCACATGGATGGGAACAATTAGAGGGAACCCGGGGGCGGAACCCCTGTTTCTGCAGGGTTTTAAGACCAGGTAGGACAAACTCCTGCCATGGCTGAGCCGGGTTTCCTGGCTCCTGCCTCCGGTCAGAGGGGCTGGGCCAGTGGCCTCCTGTCCGGGCCCCTCCAGCTGCCGGGGGGACTGCGCCCGTACAGCTCCCCGCACCTGCAGCTCTCGGCTCCTCTCCTTTCCCACCGCTCTCCCCTGCTTTCCCCCAGGGTCCCACCTCCCCCCGCCGCAGCCGCTTGCGGTCAGTCCCAGGCCCAGCGCTCCCTGGAAAGGAGCAAGGCCAGTTCCCTGGGGCTCAGGGAGGCTGGAGGCGGCGGTGATGGGCTGCAATCACCAGCCCGTCCGCTCCACCGCCCGGGGTGGCGCCCCAGGGAGCAGCTTCGTGCCAAAGCCTCCTGGCTGGAGCGCCCGGGCTCGGCGACAGAGAGCGAGGGTCACCCCGCCCACCCGGGACACGGGGAGCCCCCAGGGCAAAGGGCCAGCCGCCTGGCAGCCAGCAGAGCCTCCCGGGGCCAGGGACACTGGCGTGCCGAGGGGGCAGATCGCCCGCGCCTGTCCCTACCTGGGCAGGGCTGGTTTGTCCCGGCACCAAGGGGCGGAGGGAGGCTCTGTCCCCGCATCCCAAAGTCCAGTCCCGGAGGCTCCGTACCTGCCGCTGCCAGGCAGCTCCCAGCGAGTCCGTTCCCTGCCCCCGCTCGGCTCCTGCCCTGGGGCTTCCCGGAGCCGGGGCGAGCTCGCACATCCTGTGCGGGAGGGGGGGAAGCGTGTCCTATTGTTCACCTTTCCTGCCCGCCTGGCCCCGGCGAAGCGCACTCCCCCACTAGGCAGCACCGCTGCACCAGGGGGCCACGGTGGCCTCTCGCCCACCTGCCGCTCGACCCCCCGGGATTCACCAGGCTCCGGGGCCGGCTGGACACGGCACCTGTTTGTAGGGCGCCTCTCCCTGGGCGCACGACGCTGGCTCCTGCCCCTCGCGTCCCCCCGCAGCCGAGCCAGGACGGGGCAGGAGCTGCAGAGCCAGCTCCGCTGTGCAGGGACCCTGCACCTCCCCCGAGGGAGCTAGGGCAGCCCCACAGCCACCGGACCGAGGCTCAGGGCCGGCGTGCCCTCTGGGCATGGGCGCCCCGCGCGCCCCGGAGCCAGGCTTTCTGCTGGCGCTGGTCACCGCTGCAGGGCCCAGGTCTGGGAACGGGCGACAGGGGAGTCCCGGGTCTGGTCGCTCCCTGTGGGCCCCGGCACCGGCTGCTGTTGGAGAACGGACACTGGGCTGGACGGGCCTTGGTCTGACCCCCCGCACGTAAAGGGAAAGTGGCTTCGAGGCCTCCTATGGCCAGTGGGTTCTGCAGACCCAGTGACCCGATGGACACCCCCAGCTCGGGGGTTCGAGTCCCACCTGGGCTGAGTGTGTTCGTGGGTTCCCCACCTGTTTGCCAGGGGCTGGGAATGGGCCACGGGGGAGGGGTCACTTGGTGATTCCCTGTTTCCTCCCTCTGGAAAAAAACAACCAAAGGTCTGGTAGCACTTTATAGACTAAGGAAACATGGATGGGCTCATGAGGTTATGGGTTGGGGATATGAACACTGGAAATAAATAGGAGAGGGGAAGGGGAGGGGGGAGAGAAAGAAAAGGGGAGGGGGGTTGGAGACAGAGCTGCATTAAGTATCTGGAGAAGGGTACTTAAACCTGAGCAGATACAAATCCAAGTCACTAGGTAGATTCCTAAGGCAGGAAGGGTACCTTAGCACCTGCAGTGGGTATTAAGTAGGTAGAGTCCCCACCAGCCCATATCACGATTGAGGCCATTAGCATGGCTGCTCCAATCAGCTGCTGTCCCTTGCCTGGGCTCAGCTCTCTTCCCCTAGCACCCAACACCTGGCCGGCGCCCTGGCTGAAGACATGGGAGGTTTGCCTGAGGGGGCTGGGACTGTCCATTGGTTCTCAGATCTGTGATGTAGCCAGGGCTGGCCCAGAGCCCTGTGGGGCCCCTGCAGCAGCTGGCTCTTGGTAGTTCCCAGGCTGCTGGGCCTGGAGGGAGGGGGCTGCAGTGAGCGGCTCCAACAGAATTTGGGGCTGGGTTTAGCTTCAGCCTGGCCCAGCCCTCGGGCAGGAATCACAGAACCTAGAAAGTGAGTCTCCAGCTCTGTGCCACGACGTGCCCAACTGGGCACCGGTGTGGGCTGCCCACTGGCACCCAGAGCTGGGGTGGCTCCCTGGAGCCTTGATCCTGGAAAAGCCCTTTTCCCTCCCTCCTGCCTTCCCGGGATGGATCCTGCCTCCCCGCCCCATCGACTGCTCCGCTTCCTGCTCTTCCGTCCAGCCCAGCAGGCACCAGCTGGCGGAGCTGCCGTTGGCGGCTCAGCGTGTGACTCGCTGCCCCGAGCGCAGGACCAGCTCTAAACCCCTGTTCCTTGCTCCGCTCCGGGTGGGTGGCCCCGGAGAGCTCCACAGGTCAGGTGTATTCGGCACTGCACGGGGGGTGCTGCACTTCTCAAAGGCTTTGTCCTCAGGCGGCAGGAGTCCCTCCCCAGCTGCAGATGCCCCGTGAGAGCCGCCTGCCTATCGCATTTCAGCTCCACCCAACTTCTTTCAGACATGGGCAGAATAAATTTTGTTCCATGCACCAAGGCATGGGAGGATGTGCACCACCAGGAGAAACACGGGCTGCTGGCTGTGGGCTCTGCTATCAGCTGTGTGGCACTGGCATCTCTCCTGAGCGGGTGCCCAAGCTCCAGTGTATAGGGAGCCCCGCCCATCACGGCGCCACCTCGGCCCTGACTGCCCCTTTCTGCCAGTCTGAAATAGGCCCACTGGCAGCCAGCCTGCGCCAGGGGCATTGCAGCTGGGCAGGGTGCTCAGCTGTGGTCACACGGGTGGGGGAGCAGACGTGGCACAGGACAGGGGACCCGCTGGGTTCCTGGGCCTGCCCCTGGCTTTGGGGGAGCGTGGGGACGCCGGCCTAGCCCTGCCGGCGTTGGCGGGGGGCAGGAGGGCCGTGAGAGCCGGCGGGGCCGGGGGCAGGAGGCGGCACTGCTGTGTGAACTCTGCAGGCGGCGTTGGCGGGACCCAGATCAGATAAGCAAGCCGGGACCTGCCGGTCCCCAGGGGAAGGTGGCCGCTTTCCCAATCCTTCTCTCGCCCTTTCCCGGCCGGGCCCGGCTCCCCCTGGCACCGCGCCGCCGCTCCGCCCGCCCTCGCTCGGCGAGTGCCTGGGCCCCGGCACAGAGCCGCAGCCCCGGCACATGCACCTCAGCACCCACGGGCAGGGCAGGGCTGGGCTTGGACCCCACGTCCCCACCAGGGGCACAGCGAACAGGAGGGACCCTGCCACCCTGGGACGGGGAGGGAAACCCAGGTGATCTCGGGGTCTCGATGGCCCACGGCGCCCTGCCGCCGGCCCGGAGCAGGCTGAAAGGTGCTCTGCTCTCCCAGAGGGGCAGTGCGGGGCTGGGAGCCAGGAACGTCGGAGCCTCCCGGAGCCCTGCAAGTGGCTCCATCACCTGGGGAGAAGACAGCGAGCCCGGCCGCCCGGTCTGGGAGGGCACAGGAAGCTCTCCGGAGCTGCCCCTGCTTTGGGGTTATGGGTCCTTTTCCTGCAGCCCCCTGCCCCTGTCGCCGGCTCATGGCGCTAGAGATCACTGGCAGCTAAGGAGCCGCTCCGGCTTTGCCTTCTGCCCACCCAGGGTCACCTCCCTGCTGCCAGAGCGATGGCTCTGCCGTGGACACCCTCCCCCTCTGCACCCACCTGTGACGTGGGGGGGATCTCTGCTGTGTAACCCGGTGCCCCCACCTGGCTGCGCTGTGCTGTGGGATTCCCACTGACTCACCCACATGTGTGTTGGCCCAGACACCTAAGTACCAGCCTGGGCAGTTAACAAGGCTCTTCCCAGGGAGGCGGAGACGAACACCTGGCTGGGGGGCAGGGCCTGGGAGCTGGGTGGTCTTGGCTGGGGAAGCATGATGAGAGCAGACTAAGTCCAGTACGGGGGGTTCAGGGGCCTGTGAACCCCTCCCCCCATGAGGACTGGGCTCTGCCCTGGCGCCGGTGTCAGCATGGAGCCTGTGCCGCGCCGTCTCGGAGAAGCAATAAACCTTCTACTCGACTGGCTGGCGGAGTCACATCTGGCTGCAGACAGGGGTGCAGGGTCGGGGGTCCCCGACGCGCCGTCACACCACCTCCCCTCTGTCTGGCTCGAGTTCCCCCCTTTCCCCTTCCCCACAGCCGCTGCCTAGGGCAGGGCCCACTCCTCTCCCCATGGGCACGGCCCCGCAGCCCCATGCCCCAAGCTTCCCCGGCCAGGTGCAGGGATGGGGCAGCGGCAGGGCACTAACTCAGCCCCAAAGCCTAGCTCGGCAGCTCTCCCTGGAGGCCAGCGCAGGTCCCACTAGCTCACGGCTGCCACGCCGAGCCGTGGAGACGTCCCGTCAAGCCTTGTGCTGGCGCCTCCCCCTGCCGTCAACGGGCCGATTCGCTGCCAGGCCGGCAATGGGACCGTCCCGGCGCGGGGCACCAGGGCAGGGAAGGGGCCCGGCTGCCCCGGCCCTGGCAGGCTCAGCCCCTTACCTGGTGTGGCTACCGCCTGCCCGCTCGCGTGTCTGCCAAGCGCCGAGCTCGCCCTGGGTCTGGCTCTCCCCTTCCGGCTGCTCCCAGATTTGCAGAGCAGGCAGGCTGAAGAATGTGCCTCCCACGCCGGCTCTGCCCCGTGCGTCTCGCGAGGCCTCGGCTGGGCTTTTAAAGCGACACGGCCCCATTTGGCAGAGGCTGAGGCTCCTGGGGCGTTCCCGCCCGGCTCGGGGGGCTCGGCGGCAGCTGCACAACGCAGCCCAGCCCCGGCGGCGCCAGTCCAGCGCCTGCCGTGGGCGATGCCCCACGTCCGCCAGGCCGGGCCGGGAAGCCTGGTCCCGCCCAGAGGTTGCAACGGTGGGAGCGTGGGGGGCCGGGGGGCCAGTGCATCTCTCCCTGCCCCCGCACGGATGGGGCCGCCCACGCAGCTGGGCCTGGGGGCCAGACAGGTCCATCCCCCCGGAGCACAGAGCCACGCCGGGGCCAGTGGCCACGGAAGGGGGAACAAGGCCCCACTGGGAAGCCAACAGCAAACTTCTGTTCCCCTCAGCTCAGGAAGTTAGAGCCCCGGGCCCAGGCCGGGCCAGAGGAAGGCAAGGCCCCCCTGTCGCTAGAAAGGGGGGCCCATCTGCTCGCAGCTCCGGAGGCGTGATCAGGGGACACCTGACCGCACCGGGGCCAGGCCACGCCCCCGCTTCTTAGGGCAGCCTGTGGAACCGCGCGGCGGCGCCATCCAGTTCCGGGACCGTGCGCCGAACGCTCCCCCCGTCAAACCGGAGTACCCGGGACCCCTGGATCTGGGACTGGCCCAGCCCCTCTAGCAGCCCGGCTCCCGGCCCGGTGGAGCCAGACACACCAGGCGCCGGGCACTTTGCCAAGAGCCGGCCATTGGGCGCTTTGTACATCTGTGACGTAGTGGGGGGCTGTCTACGCTAGGGCCCTGGGCCCACCCTGGTTGGGCAATCGCTGGTCACTAGGCTTGGGCTGTGGGTGACCCCTACTTGCCTGCGTCTGTAAGCACTGCCCGGGGGGGGTGCCCTGGGGTCCCTCATGTCCTGTAGACCATGGCCCAACCGGTTCTCACCTGGCCAGGGAAGGGGGTTGAACAAAGGAAGGATGTGGCTGGGGGGGGTGAGGGCGTGGGGAAGCGTGGAGGGAGCAGACTAACCAGTGAAGGGGAGTTCGGGGGCCGATACTTCCCCCAAGGGTACAAGGGCTGTCGGCCTGTCCTCTTATGCCTGCATCAGTCCTATGCTGCGCTGTATCTTGGGGCAGCAATAACCCCTCTCTGTTCGACTGGCCGGCGGAGTCCCATCTTGCTGCGGACGAGGTGCAGGGTTGGGGGTCCCCGACGTGCCGTCACAGCCTCAAAGCCCAGGGGCGCCAATGGGCGGTGGCCGTGCTCACGGACTTGCCCCAGGATGACCCGTATTTAGCAGGATGTTCCCTTTGCTCACCTGCTGCACAAGCCCCCGAGAGAAGCTGCAGCAGGTTCCTCGGGGCAGCAAAGGGAGGGTCCAGGCTGGGCCACGCGGGGAGCCACAGGGCTGGGCACCCGGGGGAACCGGATTTCGTTAGCGCAACATCTTCCCCGATAGCTTGGGTTTGGTTTTGGTGACATACGTTTTGCAAGAGCGAGAGCTCTGGCTGCCGGAGCCCGTTCGTGCAATCGGCCGCCGGGGGCGGAACCCTCGCCCCAGCCTGCAGGCAGGCAGCCCACACCCTGCATCACGGGCTTTCGGGACTCCTCCGTCCCGGGCAGGATCCCCACCGCAGGCAGCCTGCGAGTTTCACAGCCAACCGGGGCGGGGTGCCCGAGCTGGAATACCCGGCCTGCCGGTTGCCCGATGTGCGCGCGTTTCTCGGCCGACCCCAGGCCCTCCAACGCCGCCTTGTCGGGGGCCGCTGACGCGAGGCGAAGTCGGGGAGGCTCCGGGCCTGTCGCTGGCCGAGCTGGGTTCTCGGGGTGCCCCTGTCAAGCCACTGAGGGCCAGGTGTTCGACGGGGCCGGGATTCAGGGCCCAGCACCCCAGGGCCATGATGCAGCTGGGTCTGGGCCCCACCCAACACCTGGGCCAGGTTTGTCTCCCCACACGTCGGTGGGAGCTGCTTGGTGCCCAGCTCCTTGGGACAGGACTGCCATTAGGTGCTCAGTGTGTCTAGGGCCACGAGGCCGCAATCAGGGTTCCCGGTATGCTGGGCGCTTGGGCAGGCACCCGGGAGCAACGCCAACGGCGCCCAGCTGATTAGCAGAGCGCCCCCAGCCGGCAGCCGGTGTTTCTGTGGGTGGTGCACATCCGCCCAGGCCTCGGTGCACAGCACAAACTGTATTCTGCACCCGATGGAAAAACTCAAAAGGACAGGTTGGCCCCGAGCCCCCATTGTTGCCACTGCCACACAAACGTGAGACGACTCGAGAGGGTAGCCTAAGCAACCACAGCAGGAGAAAGGCGATTTCCGGCGGGCGCTTGGCAGGGCTGTCGGTGAGGCTAAGGGCAGTGGGGTTGTCTTGTGGCTCTGAGCTGGCTGTAGCGCCCCGTTGCGCATGGGGCTGTACAAACACCCTCGCTGCATTTCTCCAGGGGGTGGCGAGGGCCGGACGAACGTTGGGAGACGGGCGGGGGTGGGAAGGCACCAGAAGACCGGCAGACCAGCACAAGCCAGCTCCTGGGCACGCCTGCACCCGGTGTCCGGACGTGGGTGGGGCGGAGAACCCCAGTGGACTCCCCACGAGGTATCGCTTGCCCCATGCCAGAGGCCGGCCCTCATCGCTCATCCCAGGATCGCCACAGCCTTGGGAAGGTTCGTGCCCCGAGCCAGGGGGCTGGCACTGGCACCGTTCCCGGAGCCCTTCCTGGAGCAGGAACTTGTATTAAGTGGCTGATTAGAATCCAGGAGCCTTGGCTGCTGGTCACCTGCTCTACCCGTTACACCACACTCCCCTCCCAGGGCTGGGAATGCAACCCGGCATCCGGGCTCCCCTTTCCCCTCCTCCAGCCATTTGACACTCATGTAAATGTGGATTCTCGGTAGCTTTTGGGGCAGGGGAATCTGCTTTGGGTTGGGGGCCCCAACCCACAGGGAAATCAGCCGGAGGGCCCTGACCCACAGAGAAATCATCCGGGGGCCCCTGACCGGCAGCAAAATCAACCCCTCACTGATGTGGCCCTGACTCAGATGCAGAAAGCCCCTCCTGCACCAGAGCCTGGGGGGCCCTGCCTAGCAGACTGTGGGTGCTCCAGTCCCACAGTGGGGGGGCAGGGGGCTGGGACAGGCTGCCCAATGTAGGGGGGATCCCGAGCCTCGGGCGCCGGATCCGGCCCCAGGCCTTAGGTCCCCCAACCCGGCTTTCCGGCCTGGCTGGAGGCTGTGAGGAGCCAGGCCGACAGTGCCGGGGTCCCGGGGCGGCTCGGGGACCTGCACGGACGTGCGAGGCAGAAGATCTGGATGGCCCTGCCACACGCCCGGTCTGTGTCATTACTCCTCCCGCACCCTTCCGGGGCCATGGCCACTGATTCATCATCCTGGCGCCCCAGGAAATACCCCGCCTGGTTGCGAAAGGGGCCCCGGGGCGTGGGGCCGGTCCCAGCCACCGCTCCCGGGGGAGGGGTCACCGCGCCCCACACAGGCGAGACCTGCCCACCCTTCCCTGGCCCCCCTGCGCTCCACGCCCCCCCAGCCTGCCTGGCTGTCCCGTCGGCCTGGGCCAAGAACGCGGTGCCCCCGGCCCCGCCCTGGCCCGGATACGCGCGTCCCCTCCCGGCGCCCCAGGCCATGGGGCGAGGGGTCCGGGTTGGATCCCAAACCAGGCCGCCAGGGGACGGGGCTGCTCCCGGATGCCGTCGGCGCGGCGCTGCCCTTGCCAGGCCTGGCCCATGGCCCGGGCCCCCCCCCCGACACCCGTGCCCAGGCAGGAGCTGCTCCCCCTTCCCGCCAGGCCAAAGGGCTGGATGTGGGATGGGCGCCGGCTGTGCCTGGCCCCTGCAGGGCTCGGGGGGCAGGTGTCGGGCACCTCGCCCAGGCTGGGCCCCGGCCCGTGAAGTGCCCCCGCAGCTCAGACGAACCTGAGGCAGGGAGCAGGCCCCCCGCCAGGCGTCGTGTGAGACGCTACGAAGCGCCAGGCGCCACACGACTCCCCCTCCTGCCGCTGCCCCCCGGGGCCGGCCTTCACCGAGACCCCCCACGCCCGAACCTCGCTCGCCCCCACATGGCACTGCGCTCCCGCGCTCGGGGTGGATGCCCCCAGCTCCCCTCCTGGCGTGGGCCCCCGGCTCCCCTCCCGGCGCGGGCCCCCGGCTCTCCTCCTGGCGTGGGCCCCCAGCTCCCCTCCCGGCGTGGGCCCCCGGCTCCCCTCCCAGTGTGAGCCCCAGCTCTCCTCCCGGCGTGGGCCCCCAGCTCCCCTCCCGGCGTGGGCCCCCAGCTCCCCTCCCGGCACGGGCCCCCAGCTCTCCTCCTGGCGCGGGCCCCCGGCTGCCCTTCCAGCGTGGGCCCCCGGCTCCCCTCCCGGCGTGGGCCCCCGGCTCCCTATCCTGGCACGGGCCCCCGGCTCTCCTCCTGGCGCGGGCCCCCAGCTCCCCTCCCGGCGCGGGCCCCCGGCTCCCCTCCCGGCGTGGGCCCCAGCTCCCCTCCCGGCACGGGCCCCCGGCTCTCCTCCTGGCGCGGTCCCCCGGCTCCCCTCCCAGTGTGGGCCCCAGCCTCCTCCGCGCGGGCCCCAGCTCCCCTCCCAGCGCGGGCCTGGCTCCCGGCTCCTGGCACGGGCCCCAGCTCCCCTCCCAGCTGGGCCCCAGCTCCTCCTGGCAGGGCCCCAGCTCCTGGCTGGCCCAGCTCTCCTGGCATGGGCCTAGCTCTCCCCTCTGCGCGGAGCCCTGGCTCCCCTCCTGGCGCGGGCCAGTTTGGCCAGGCCCCGGCTCCCCTGAGCTCTGGCTGGCCGGGTCTGCGCTCCTCCTGGCCCTGTCCCCTCAGGCTGCTCTCGCAGTTTGGTGGCTATCGGAGCTGTCTGGAGCGCGCTCACAGTTCGCACGGGTGGCATGGCCCAGGTGGCCTGGACGGCTTTCCAGGCAGGCAGGAAACACATGGAGAAAACAGGAGGGGCAGGGGGTAGGCAGGGCAGGGGCGGGGCGGGATGGGATGGTGGCCGGGGGGCCCCATGCCCGCCGGGACTGCAGGCGCAGGCAGGTGGCACGCCTGGGATCTGCGTGCCTGAGAGGGCCCTGCAGGGGCAGGGGGCAGGGGCAGGCGGGATCCTCGGGCCCAGCTTTCCGTCGGCCCGCCCCCCCCCCTCCTCTGAGCCAGGCGCCACCCAGCCTCCCTCCAGCCAGCCAGCCCCAGCCAGCCCTGCTCCCCGCCAGCCGGTTCCCCCGATCTCCTCTGGCCAGCCCCGCTCCCCCAACCCCCTCCCAGCCAGCCCTGCTTCCCGCCGGCGGTTCCCCGATCTCCTCTGGCCAGCCCTGCTCCCCCGACCCCTCCCAGCCAGCCCTGCTTCCGCCGGCCGGTTCCCCCGATCTCCTCTGGCCAGCCCGCTCCCCCGACCCCCTCCCAGCCAGCCCTGCTCCCGCCAGGCGGTTCCCCCTCCGATCTCCTCTGGCCAGCCCCGCTCCCCCGACCCCCTCCCAGCCAGCCCTGCTTCCTGCCGGCGGTTCCCCCGATCTCCTCTGGCCAGCCCTGCTCCCCCAACCCCCTCCCAGCCAGCCCTGTGCTCTGTACCTGGGGCCCCCCTGCGCTGGGCTGTGCGATTCCCACTGACTCACCCACGTGTGGATTGGCCCAGACACCCAGGCCTGAGCTGAGTGCTGAGGGTGGAGGGGGCGATGGACCCCTAACCCAAGGGGTCTGAGGCATCCTGGCCCTGACTCCTGTAGCCACGTCCCGTCTGTGCTGGGCTGTATCCCGGAGAAGCAATAACCCCCCTGTTCTACTGGCCGGCGCAGTCTGTTCTGGCTGCTCCGGGGGTGCAGGATCGGGGGAACCCCGCCGCGCCGTCGCACCCGCACACACCACGGAGCCAGGCCTGGGCCTCGTTTTCCACGTGTTTCTTTTATTGATTTATACAAAACCCTTTGCAAGCGACAGCCGACCCGCCACCGGCCCTGCCAGCGCCCTCTCCGCGCAGGCTGGCGTCTCCCGGCCCAGCGTGGGGAGCAATACTTCGTACCGGTAACACTGTGCCCAGGGCTGGGGCTGTCAGCGACCCGCCTGGGGCTGGGTTACGGACCCAGGCACAGAGCAGGAAGGGGCTGGGCCAAGGTCAAAGGCAGAATCAGGAATAACACCCACAAGTCCTGGCTTCCCACATCACCCCAGCTCTAACCACTAGCCTGCACTGCCAGGGCAGGGCTAGAACCCAGGAGTCCTGACTGCAGCAGCCTCAGCTCTAGCCATTAGGTCCCACACCCCTGCTAGTGCCAGGAAGAGACCCCAGGAGTCCTGGCTCCTAGACACCCCCTGCTTTAACCACTGGCCCTCCCCCCCCAGGATGCGCCTTGGAGGGCTCCACAGAGGGCAGGGATGTCGGGGTACATGGGCCCCCCAGCCTTCATGTGGTGGGGCTCTGTGAAGATTCTCAGTGCCCCGCCATTGGGGCGGGGGAACGCCTGGGGGCGCCACAGGCTTGTTGGGCTGCACGGTGGCACTGGGCCCCCGCTGTCAATCTAAAGAGCCCCTGAGCCTGGCGCTGGAGCCACGTGGCTCCGAGTCCCACACTCCATAGACACACCAGAGCTCCCTGAACCACACCTCTAGCTGCCTCCCAGCCCCTACAGCCCTGCTCCCACCCTGAACCCCAGCTCCCGGCTCCCCTCTCCCTCCAGCCCCCTCGCCCCGGAGGCTGCGTAACAGACCCACCCGACCCCGTGAACTGCCCCAGGGTTGGCAGGGCCAGGGGCTTCCAGCCGCCTCCCCAGAGGGAGACAACGACCTGTAGGATGGAGGGTCTAGCGCCCAGCCAGTGCTCAGGAGACCCTGGAGCCAGGCTCGGGGGCTGGGCAGATGGAGCCACAGATTCTGAAGTTGCCAAAGTCGAGTCACTAAGGCCCCTGCAGTTCCCGGCTCCGGGGCTGGCTCCGGGGCTGGGGGCACGTGGGAAGGTTCTAGAGCGAGCGCTAGGAAATGGCACCGTCCACGATTCCAAAGCTGGCGAGAGTGAAATCGAGGGTTTAACGTTCCTGCGTGAAAGGGCTTGATGGGCAGGAATTTCAGGTTCCAGAGTGGGAGGGACAAGCCCCTTCCCCACTTACAGGCTCTCCAGGGAAGGAGCTAGAAAGCTGCTGGCAGTTCCAGAGATGGAGCACGCGGGTTGTCCCCATTGGGCGATGGACCATGGGCCATGGCAGAGTCTCCACCCCTGCCCGTTTGTACATCCAGACGGGGCGTTTTCCCAAGAGATCCCTTCTAGGGACAATTGGGGGACCAGGCTGAGCAGGCCGTCTGACTGGCCCGGGACAAAAAGGTGCTAGAGCAGAGGAGAGGCGAGTGCTAGAGCAGAGGAGGGCATGGAGCAGGGTTCTAGATCAGTCAGGGGTGTCTAGAGTGGGAAGCAGTGGTTCTAGAGCAGGGATGGGGAGGTTCCGGAGTGGGGGCACAGGCAGGTTCTAGAGCGGAGTAGCATGGACTATTCTTGAGCAGAGGGGCGGGTTTCTAGAGCAGGTGGGGATTCTAGAGCAGGGAGTGGGGGCGCAGGCAGGTTCTGGATCAGGGAAGGTTCTCGAGCGGAGGAGCAGGGGTTCTAGAGCAGTGGTGTGTTGATTCTGGAGTAGGAGGGTTCTAGAGCAGGTGCACTGGGCCCCCAGAGGAGAAGATTCTAGACTGGGAAGGGAGAGAGCCCAGAATGAAGAGGATCCAGATGCGGGGAAAGGGGAAGGAGCCGAGCCCCAGGTGGACGAAAACTGCACTTTGGCAGACAGTCTCTCTCGCTCGCTCTCCATGCAGAGGGTCTGAGGCTTCCTGGGCCGGGTCTCCCCTGCGGCCTGTTACTTCTTCACCCGGCAGCCTTTGGCCGCCTCCCCCATGACGGCCCAGTACTCGCCGAATTCCACCTTGGCCTCATCCGGGTCCCCAAGGCACTCGATCTTCTCATCCAGCGAGCAGACGTGCTGTGCGGGACAGGGGCAAGCGTCAGAGAGCACCAGGGACCCTGGCTGGGGGCAGCAGGGAGCCAGAGACCCTGGCTGGGGGGGAGCAGGGAGCCAGGGGGCTGCTGGGGAGCAGGGAGCCAGGGGTTGCTGGGGCAGCAGGAGCCAAGGGGATGCTGGGGGCTGGGGAGCAGGGAGCCGGGCGTTGGGAGGAGCAGGAGGCCAGGGGCTGCTGGGGGCAGCAGGGAGCCAGGGGATGCTGGGAGGCGGGGAGCAGGAGGCCAGGGGGATGCTGGGGTGCTGGGAGGTTGCAGGGGGACAGGGCTGCTGGGTTAAGATCTTGGGGGACAGTGGGGCCGGGGGGTGACACCGCCCCTGCTTCGTGGGGGCCGTGTGCCACGCCTGGCTCCCCGTCCCTGAGGGCTTTCGCCCCGGGGCCCTGGGGCACAGCCCAGCCCTCCGTGGCCTGTCTCAGGACCCATGCGCCAGGGCTCCCTACCTTCGAGAGGTGAGGCAGCTGCTGCACCACCAGCTCCTTGAGCTCGTTGGGGGTCAGGCACTCCTTGCGGCCCTTCACCGCGTAGCGCTGGAAGTTGTTGATGACGATCTCGATGGCCCTCTCCACGTCGGTCAGCTCCTGGCAGTCCTAGAGCCCGGGCAGGAGGGGAGACGGTTAGCTGGGGAGGGGGCCCGGCGGCCCGGCCGTGAGGCAAGGAGGAGCCCGAGACCCAGGGAGAACATCCCGCCTCCTCCCACGCTCTGGCTCACTCGCTCGCTGCAATCCCAGGGAGGATCCGAGGGCTGGGTGCCCTCCGGCTGAACGACTGGGACGGGCTCTGCCTCTTCCCAGCACAGCTCAGCACCCGCCCCCCAGCCCACGGCCAGAACCCACGGCCCATTCGGGCCGCCCGCCCTGCTGCCCCTCAGCCAGGCGTCCGTCCTGTCTGACCACCCTCCGCCGAGTCGCCCCAAACCCCCCTGGCCCGGGAGCTCACAGACCAGCGGACAGAGCCCCAGACCCACTGCCCACCCCGCCCCGCCCAGCCCTTGGCCTCCAGCGGTGCCCAGTGCCCTGAGCAGCCTGACCGCCTGCTGCCGAGCAGCCTGTGCCCCGAAGCCTGCACGTCCCTCGCTCCTGCCTCCTCGCGGCTCCGCCGGCCGCCTGCCAGGAGCAGGGCAGGCCCAGCACTGAGACCCAGGCCCTCTGCTGCCCATCGGAGGTGGGTTTAGCCTCCCCCACACGAAGGCCACCTAGCCCAGGCCAGGCAGAGCAGGGCCCTCGCCCCAGGGGCTCTGCAGGGAGCCAGCAAAGAGGGGGAGATCTGCCCCCTCGGCCCGTTTGCCCGTGAATCTCTGCGCGGGGAGGAGCCGCAGTGGGAGGGTCCAGCCGGGAGGCTCCCCCGGCGCCGGCTAAGCCGGGACCTACCCCCACGGGGGTGGCGGGTAGGCCCTAGGGGGACCTGACCCTTCGGAGCTGGGAAGGGGCTGGATTCTCAGCAGGGGCAAACCCGCCTGGTTCCCGGCCTCAGCCCCGATCCTGGCGCCCCGGAGGCCGCCTGCCCGTGAGCAACGCGGGCAACGGCCCAGGCTGCTGCCTCGGGACAGTCTCGCCGCTGCCAAAACAACTTTTCAAGCCACCCGGACCACGGGGCCTTTGGCGGGGCTGGAGCTGGAACCGGCCTCCCGGTTGACTGAGCTTCCCGCCGGCCCCGGCGCCCTGCTGGGCAGGGGACCACGCCTGCCACTTGCCACAGGGCCTCCGGGCTGGGGCACCGCGAGCCAGCTCCCAGAGCAGCTGATCCAAAGCCCGGGGGCGTCGGGGTGGGAGCTCCGCTGATTTCAAGGGGCTTTGGCTCAGGCCCTGGAGATTCCCTTTGGCATCCTGGCACCCCCAGAAATCCCGCTCCCTGAGCCGGGGCCGGAGCCTCCCCAGTGCCCAGCTGGCCCCCAGGGCAGAGGGGCTCGGGGTCCCTTCAGGCACCTCCTCCGGCAAAGGGCCCCGCGCGGCCCGGGGCCCCCACCCGCCCGGGCACACGGCTCTCGCAGCGACCTTGCGTTTCTTGCGGCAGTTGCACTGGCCCATGCTGCGTCTCTGCGGCACGCCGGTTCCTCCTGCCTGGCGTTCCCGCGGGGGGCTCCTCCGAGGGGCTGAGCTGGGTCAAGGTGCGGGGCGACCTCCTGGGGGCTGGATGCACATGGGGCGCGGGGCTGGGAGGGAGACAGGAGACGGGCCAGTGAGGCCTCCGCGTGCCCCTCCGAAGTGGGAGCCGGGAGCTGCTGCAGCATGTCCCGGGCCTCTCCCCTCGCAGGGCTGGGGCAGAGCCGGAGGGGGCTGGGGGGAGGATGGGGCAGAGGCTGGAGGAGGGGACAGGGGCTGGGGGGCAGGAGCTGGGGAGGGGACACGGGGTGCAGGGAGGGGGACGGGGGGCAGGCGGTGGGGGACACCCAGCCGGCGGGGCCGGGAAGGGAAGCGGCCGCTTACCTGCTGCAACGGCTCTCCTGGGACGGGCGGGCTGGTCCCCGGCAGGGTTTTATGCCGAGAGGCGTGAGTGGGAGACCTCGGTGTGGTGCAAGGTGTCTCCTTTCAGAGCCTGGCACCCGGCCAGCGTGGCCCCGGCCCCTCCCGCTCCCCGGCCGGATTTGCCGTTCCCAGGCCGGCCCCGCCCGGCACAGCCAGCGCCGGCACACGGGCAGCGCCACCCCGGGGGCGGTGCCCCCAGCGCCGGGCCAGAGGGACCCCGGGGGGCCTGCGAGGGCCCTGGCCGGCCCGGCACCCGGCGCAGAGCGAGCGCCTGGCGGAAGGCGCCTTCCTGGCAGGCAGCCGGGGCACCCGGGGCCGAGATTTCATCAGCTTCCCGGAGCTCGGGGGTGGGGCCGGGACAGGCCGAGGACGGGGGGCCAGGCCAGGCATGGCCAGCAGGCGGGGCGACGCTGCTTGAGTCCAGGCTGCCCCCCCACATGTCCCAGACGGGGGCGAGGAGGCGCCGTGCCCAGAGGGGTCACCGGAAACTCTGGGCAGAGCCACCTATGTTCTCTGCCCGGCCCCCTAGAGCCGGGATGTGACCCCCGGCCTGTGTCCCTGCTCTGCCCCCTTGAACCAGGATGTGACCCCCGGCCTGGGTCCCTGCCCTGCCCCTGCCCCTGCCCCTGCCCCTAGAGCCAGGATGTGAGCCCCGGCCTGGGTTCCTTGCCCTGCCCCTGCCCCTGCCTCCTAGAGCCAGGATGTGACCCCCAGCCTGGGTCCCTGCCCTGCCCTGCGCCCTAGAGCCGGGATGTGAGCCCCCGGCCTGTGTCCTGCCCCCTAGAGCCAGGAAGTGAGCCCCAGCCTGGGTCCCTGTCCTGCCCCCTAGAGCCAGGATGTGAGCCCCCGGCCTGGGTCCCTGCCCTGCCCTGCCCCTAGAGCCAGGATGTGAGCCCCCGGCCTGGGTCCCTGCCCTGCCCTGCCCTAGAGCCGGGATGTGAGCCCCTGGCCTGGGTCCCTGCCCTACTCCTGCCCCCTAGAGCCAGGATGTGAGCCCCCGGCCTGGGTCCCGTCCCTGCCCTGCCCTACCCCCTAGAGCCGGGATGTGAGCCCCCGGCCTGGGTCCCTGACCTGCCCCTGCCCCCTAGAGCCAGGATGTGAGCCCCCGGCCTGGGTCCCTGCAGGGCCTCTGCCCCTAGAGCCGGGATATGAGCCCCTGACCTGGGTCCCTGCCCCTGCCCCTGCCCCCTAGAGCCGGGATGCGAGCCCCCAGCCTGCCTAGATACCAGTGCAGGGGAAGCCTAAACCGCCCGGATCCTTTCGCCGGGCTAAGGAGACTTCCTGTCCTGCCCTAAGCTGCTGTGGCGTGGTGCGTTCTCACCGGCTGGCAACCAGCTGCTGCCTCCACCCCAGAGATAGCTGCATCTCAGCACAGGGTGAGGGATCCCTGTGCAAACAGCAGGCCCGGCCCAGGCCCCAGGCAGCTGCCTCTCGGTGGGCCGGCTACCCCAGCAGGCTGCTCCGAGGTGCCCCGGCTCCGGCCCTGGCTCCATGTCACCATCTACCCCAGAGAGATGGGGCTGGCCGGGGAGATGCCTGGGATGGCAGAGAGGAGCGTGTCTGCCAAAGGCCCATCCCTCTCCTTGGGCCCGCGAGGGGCAACCGAGGCACACACACGGGCCGCAGGAGTGGGCCACCTCCATCTCCGTGGGCTGCAGGCTGTGGTACCCGAGCCGGGCCCCGGGACAGGGCAGCTTTGCTCCTGCACTTACTCCCTAGAATTTGTGGGGGATGCGACTGAAGTGGAGCAACCCGGGCTGGGCCATCCCTGGGCGGGTGGGGCTTGGGGCAACCCCCCCAGTGCCTGGGCACGGGGCCCAGGGCAACCCCACCCCAGATCCCGCCCCCATCCCACCCCTGCTCCGCCCCACCCCTGGCCACTTGCCGAAGCCCCCTCCCCCGAGCAATGCCAGCTGGGCGACTCCCGGGGGCCTGGCGTGGTGGGGCAGCAGGGATCCCCCGCCCCTCGCTCTCAGCCCCCTGCCCCCCGGCCCTGTCCCAGCCCCCTGCCCCCCGCTCCCTTCAATCGCAGTGCATCCGAGCGCAGGGGCTGGGAGGGACAGAGTGGGGCACACGCCGCCTCGGCGCCAGGCTCCCAGGGCATTCCCCCGGCGCCCCGGGACCCGGCCAGGGGACGGCTGAGTCCGTGGGCCTGTGGGCGGGCGCCGGGATTGGCACGGAGGGCACACACTGTGGCGCAGTGGGGGGCTGTCTGCTCTGTATCCCGGGGTCCCCCTGCGCTGTGAGGTGTGATTCCCACTGACGCACCCACATGCTGTGATGTAGTGTCAGTACGTGGCTGGTGGCTGTGGGCTGTGGCTGACCCCTACTGGCCTCCGCCTGTGCGCACGGCCCAGCAGGGGGGCTGCCTAGGTCACTAGACAAAGACCGGACCGGTCAGACGAGCTGGGGCAGCGAGGGAGCTAGGGAAGTAAGTGTTCGGGGGAAGGGGAGTCTGGAGCTGGAAACATGATGGAGACAGCCTAGGGAGGGGGCTTGGAGACTAGGGGCTCAGGCGCCCGCCTTAAGGGGTCTGGGGCATCCTAGCCCCCTCCTATTGCCACCTCACATCTGTGCTGAGCTGCATTCTGGACACTCAATAAACCCCTCTCTGTTCTGCTGGCTGGTGGAGACTCTTCTGGCTGCTCCGGGGGTGCAGGATCGGGGGAACCCGACGCGCCGCCACACTGGTGTCAGGGGCGGGATGCGCTGCACCCCGTGGATGGAGCGTCCAGCAGCGAGTGACCAGGCGCAGTAGAAGAAGGGGCTTGGAGCCAGGCGTGCTGGAGCCAGAGCGAAGCAGTTCCTGGGAATCGTGGCTGCTGCAGCACTAGACTGGTGAGTCTGCACCGAGGGGACCGGCGGGGAGATGGCCTACGCCCGACTCCTGAGGGCAGAGCTGGTGGGGCTGCAGAGAGGGGGGCCTGCCCGTGGGGAGAGCAACCAAGGCCCAGCTGATTGCCCGGCTGGAACAGAGTGACCCATCCAGGGGCCTGGATCCTGCCCCAGCAGGGAGCAGCCAGACACCCCTGGGGAGCATCTCAGGCTCTCAGACCGGACGGAGGGCTGGAGCCCGGCGCACCGTCAGCGTTGTGTGCGCACAGCGTGCCCCTCGCTTCCCGGCCCTCGCCACGTGCACCTCACTTTGTAACCCAGTCGGAGATCGCCACGCGTGGGGGCCAGCTGACCCTGGCCACGCTGCCCGCGGGCAACGGTAAGCCCCGACGGGCCGCGGGCCTCCCAAGAGCCTCTCCGTATTTCTGAGGGGCCAGCCTAGTGGTTAGAGCAGGGGGGCCGGGAGCCAGGACTCCTGGGCAGAGTTCCCAGTAAGCTGGGCGCTTGAGCGGCCTCTCGGGAGAGATTCCCGGGCCACTCAGAAGAGCACCCACAACTAGGTTGTGTTTCTCCGGGTGGTGCACATTTGCACACGCCCCGGTGCACATAAACATTTATTCCTCGCCTGGATGGAAAAAACCCCGCACATGGATGGGAAGGATTAGAGGGAACATTGGTTCCTTGATTCCATTCCTACCTCCGGGAGGGGAGTGGGGTCTAGTGGCTAGCGCAGGGGGCTGGGGGCCAGGACTCCTGGGTTCCTTTCCCAGATCCGCGGTGTGACCTAGCACAAGTTGCTTCTCCTCCGTGACCAGAGGAAATGGCTCCTCGCCTGGGGGCTGGGTGAATGAACGGTCCCCGGCTCGCGCGGAGCTGGGCCTCACGGCTCACATCGGGCGTCCCGACGTCGGCACCCCTGGCTCAAAGAGGAGAACGAGGCAGGGTCGGGGGCGCTACGGGGGGGAGTGGGCAGCTGTGCCGTGACTCGGTGTCCCTGACAGCCTGGTGGGAGAGGCCCAGCCAGGGCAGCGCCCCCCACCCCTCCCGGCCGTGCAGGTGTGGGGTAGGGGCAGGGGCAGGGGCCTGGCACTGGGCGAGGGACCCCCAGCCCCTCCTTCGCCCCAAGGAACGGAGCCGCACTCAGGCGCCAAGGGGACGCTTTATTCACAGCCCAGCCGGGCTGCCCCTCAACCGCTCCCTGCCCCGCTCACTTCTTCTTCCCCCCTTTCTCCCGCTTGAGGTCCTTGGCCAGCTCCCCGACCAGCCGCCAGTACTCGCTGAACTTCAGCTCCTCGTCGCTGTTCACGTCCAGGCTCCTCATCTTCTCGTCCAGGGAGCCCACGTCCTGCAGGGGGAGGGTGAGAGCCGGCGCCGAGAGGGGGGCGTTCCGCCGCCTGCCACCCTCAGCACCCGCCTGGAGCCCCCCAGCAGCAGGGCCAGGAGGTGGCCGGGGGGAGGGCCAAGTGCACAGCCTCCCCTCCGGGATGGGGGCTGATGGGGCCACGACATGGGAGCCAGGGGCAGGCAGAGCCACCGGCATGGCTAACGGGGTCAGAAGGGCCCATGCTCAGAGCAGCAGGACCGGTGCCAGGCGGGTGCTGGGCTCTGGTACCAGGGCATCACTTAGATAGACAGACAGACAGGGGGTTCCAGTGCGGGGTTCTGTGGGGCTGGACAGACAGACAGACAGGGGATTCCAGTGCGGGGTTCTGTGGGGCTGGACAGACAGACAGACAGGGGATTCCAGTGCGGGGTTCTGTGGGGCTGGACAGACAGACAAACAGGGGATTCCAGTGTGGTGTTCTGTGGGGCTGGACAGACAGACAGACAGGGGATTCCAGTGCGGGGTTCTGTGGGGCTGGACAGACAGACAGGGGATTCCAGTGTGGTGTTCTGTGGGGCTGGACAGACAGACAGACAGGGGATTCCAGAGTGGGGTTCTGTGGGGCTGGACAGACAGACAGACAGGGGGTTCCAGTGCGGGGTTCTGTGGGGCTGGACAGACAGACAGGGGATTCCAGTGTGGTGTTCTGTGGGGCTGGACAGACAGACAAACAGGGGATTCCAGTGCGGGGTTCTGTGGGGCTGGACAGACAAACAGACAGGGGGTTCCAGTGCAGGGTTCTGTGGGGCTGGACAGACAGACAGGGGATTCCAGAGTAGGGTTCTGTGGGGCTGGACAGACAGACAGACAGGGGGTTCCAGTGCGGGGTTCTGTGGGGCTGGACAGACAGACAGGGGATTCCAGTGTGGTGTTCTGTGGGGCTGGACAGACAGACAAACAGGGGATTCCAGTGCGGGGTTCTGTGGGGCTGGACAGACAAACAGACAGGGGGTTCCAGTGCGGGGTTCTGTGGGGCTGGACAGACAGACAGGGGATTCCAGAGTGGGGTTCTGTGGGGCTGGACAGACAGACAGACAGGGGGTTCCAGTGCGGGGTTCTGTGGGGCTGGACAGACAGACAGACAGGGGGTTCCAGTGCGGGGTTCTGTGGGGCTGGACAGACAGACAGACAGGGGGTTCCAGTGCGGGGTTCTGTGGGGCTGGACAGACAGACAGACAGGGGGTTCCAGTGTGGGGTTCTGTGGGGCTGGACAGACAGACAGGGGGTTCCAGTGTGGGGTTCTGTGGGGCTGGACAGACAGACAGGGGGTTTCAGTGTGGGGTTCTGTGGGGCTGGACAGACAGACAGATTGGGGGGTTAAGGAGATAGCTAGAGAGCTACTGTCTGACACTGGGGCCCTTCTGAGACCCGGCTCAGAGACCAGCCTCGCAGGGAACCTCCCGTGTTTTCTCTCTCAGCCTGGCTGGAAACGCTGCAGGCCGGGCGCTGAGGGGAAATAAATTGGAGCCCCCCTTCGCCCCGCAATGCTCCCCACACTCCCGCCCGAGCCCCACGGCCCCTCCCTCCGGCCCCCCCGCCCCACAGGCACCTTCATGAGGTTGGGGAGCTGCTGCGTGACCAGCTCCTTGAACTCCCCCGCCGTCAGCGTCCCCTTCTTGCCCTCCCGGGCCGCATAGGTGAAGAAGATGCTGACGACTTTCTCAATGGCCATCTCCAGCTCCGTCAGCTCGCAGGCGGCCATGGTGCCGGGCAGGCGGGAGGCCAGGCCACCTTCAGCTCAGCCTGGCGCAGCTCCTTGGAACCCACAGTCCCTGCCGGGACACGGGGCAGAGAGCCTGGCCTTAGCGCCCGGCCAGCGCCGCGCCGCCGTGAGAGATGGGCCGCGGAGCTGGGAGACCAGACGGACGGACAGGGTGTGTGGGACAGACGGACGGAGAGATGTGTGGGACAGACAGACAGACAAGATAGATGCGGTGTATGGAGAGAGAGAGATAGCTAGATAGATAGCTAGATAGATAGAGGGGGTGTGGGGATAGATAGATAGAAGGGGTGTGTGGGACGGACGGACAGATGAATGGATGGATGGGCGGACGAACGGACGGATGGATGGATGGACGGACGGATGCTGTAGGCCCCAGGAGGAGGGTACCGAGACGTTCCCCTCCCCACATGGCGGCAGGGCTGGGCTGGCTGTCGGGCGTGGTGAGTTTGGGGGGGTCTCTGTGTGGGGCCGAGCGAGCGTGGGCCGGCTCCTGGCCGGGCTGGATGTGCCGGCTGACCAGCCCCTCACCCCGCCTGGCGCGCAGCCGGGTTTACATCATCCCAGCACACAAAGGGCGCCAGTGTGCGGAGGAGGCCAGCCGGGTGCTGCCCGACTGGGGGGACCAACAGCCTCCCGGGCCAGGCACGGTGCCAGGGGCACGCAATGGGCTTGGCACCTCCGTCCTGGGGGGCTTAGGCAAGTGCCACCCTTCTGCACCCAGCTGGGCTCCGCCCAGACACAAGGGCCCCAGCACAGGGTGGCTGCCGGACGACAGCCAGAGCTGCTGCGGTCTGGGGGAGTTTGGGCGTTTGGGGGGGGCTCAGCTCCTGACCCCCCATGGCCCCCCAGACTTGGACCAGCCCCAGTTACCCAGTGCAGCAGCCCCGGCCTCGGAGCAGCCGCACAAACACGCCCAGCTCCAGGAACCTCTCCGTGGGCAACGCCCTGCCTGGGCCGGGGAGGCGGCCGGGGGCGAAGGCAGCACCGAGGGAAGAATCGCCACTTACCCGGGCTGCCACCTGGGAGGGAGCTGCAGACAGGACGGGCTGCGTCCCCAGCGATGGCTTTATACCGGGCCGGCGGGGAGGGGGGCAGGCAGCCGGCCTGGGGGGCACAGCTCACCGCTCCAGGAGTGCAGCCGAGCGGTGTAGGGTTTCCCTTTCCAGTCGGACAAACGCCGCCCACGCCCCAGCCCGCCCCCCTCCTGCCCGCAGCCAGCAGCCGAAGTTCTGAGCTAGTGGCGGCCCCGCAGCGAGGGGTCGTCGCCATCGGCCTGGCCAGGGGGCACCTGGGGACCCCCAGAGACGGACGGACAGACAGACCAAGGCCGGGGGGGGGGAGGGAATCGAGAGGGCGAGCGCAAGTTCGCGCCAGAGACTCCTGGCCAGCCCAGGGACGGAGCGAGCGCCAGGAAACTCTGCTTCACGTGGTGACGCAGCAGGATGTGCCCAGAGGAAAAAGCAGCCAGTGTTTGCCTGTGACAAGCCCCCGGCCCGTGGGCTGCCCCCCAGCAGGGCGAGGTCACGCAGACCGCTCCTGCTGCTGCTCCTGCGTTTGCAACGCTCAGGCCTGGCCCGAAGCGCGGCCTTTGCATTCCCCTCAGCTCATACCCTGGCGTCCGGCCCCCCAAGCGCCGGGGTCCCAGCTCTGGGCCTGGAGCCTGTCTCTCGCCTTTCGTCCCTTTCTCCTGGGCCCACCAGCGGGGGACGCAGACGCAGCCCCTGCCCTGAGCCAGCGTGGGCCGAGGGGGTTTCCCACTGTTAAACTGAGGCGTCGAGCAATTCACTAGACTGAGCTAATCTGGGGGCTCAAATTACCCAAGCGTTTCCCTCTGCTCATCCGTGATCCGTGAGGCGCGTCGGCTTGGACGCGTTCCCTTCCGGCTCGGAATAGCGCACCCTCCCGAGCGGGTGCCGTGGCGCGGTGCAGCCCCCGTGCCCTGGCAGGAAAGGGCCGCAGGACCGGCCGAGCGAGTGTTCCCCTCCTTGGCCTCCGAGTGCCTGGGGCCAGACAATCACTAAGGCCTGACACCAGCCCGGTGGGGCGCCAGGCAGCCGGCCAGGAGAGGAGCCGCGCTGAGCCCCACCAGGGATTAAAAGAGAGAGCAGCTTAGCTCTGCGCTAGACTGGGGGGCACTGCCCAGTGCCCCACTGGTGCCAGAGACTGCCAGGGCTGAGCCCGGCACCCCAGGCAGACCAGAGCCCGGCACCGCTGCGCTTGGCAGTTACGGGCTTGCTGGGAACCGGCAAATAGAGCCTAGCTCCAGCCTCTCGTCCATGACAAACGACGCCCTAGTGCTAAGAACATCAGAGTGGCCAGGCTGGGTCAGGCCAAGGTCCTGTCTGCCCACAGTGGCCAATGCCGGGTGCCCCAGGGGGAGGGAACAGAACAGGGAACCATCACGGGATTCGTCTCCTGTCACCCATTCCCAGCCTCAGACACCATCCCTGCCCAGCCTGGCTAGTAGCCATTGATGGGCTGAACTTCCATGAATCTATCTAGCTCTTCTCTGAACCGTGTTAAAGTCCTGCCCTTCACAGCATCCTCTGGCAAGGAGTTCCACAGGTTGGCTGTGTGTTGTATAAAGAACTATTCCCGTTTGTTTTAAACCTGCTCCCTATTAATTTCATTTGGTGCCTCCTCGTCCTTGTGTTTTGGGAACAAGCAGTGCTTTTTTTGTGATGGTACTGCCCAGTACGCAGTACCGGCACCTCCAGTCAGAGCTTACCTGGAAAGAACAGAGAGTACCGGCACCTCTGTAATGACAGTGGCCGACAGTCAGCTGGGTCTTAAAGAGTACCGGCACCTTTTTTTTTTACAAAAAAAGCACTGGGAACAAGTAAATAACTTTTCCTTGCGTCTGATGAAGTGGGTCTTTGCCCACAAAAGCTTATGCTCCAATATATCTGTTAGTCTATAGGTGCCACAGGACTCCTTGTTGCTTTTGCAGATCCAGACTAACACGGCTACCCCTCTGATACTTAACTTTTCCTTATTCACTTTCTCCACACCAGTCATGATTGTAAGATCTCGACCCTATCCCCCCTGAGTCTCCTCTTTTCTCAGATGAAAAGTCCCAGAATTTTTAATCTCTCTTCATATGGGACCTGTCCCAAACCCCTCAACATTTTTGTTGCCCTTCTTTGAACTTTTTCCAATGCCAAGAGATCTTTTTTGAGATGAGGAGACCACATCTGTATGCAGTGTTGAAGATGTGGGCGTCTGTCGTGTGGTTCGATTTATTTTAGATCCAAGGGAAACCAGTACACTTCAGGGCGACTTAAGCACTTTCGTATTTATTGCAAGCAATGAGGCAATGAGATATTCTTGGTCTTATAACAAGTGGGGTTCCACAGGGGTCTGTTTTTGGGACTGGTTCTGTTCAATATCTTCATCAACTATTTAGATATTGGCATAGAGAGTACTTTTATTAAGTTTGCAGATGATCCCAAGCTGGGAGGGGTTGCAAGTGCTTTGGAGGATAGGGTCATAATTCAAACTGATCTGGACAAACTGGAGAAATGGTCGGAGGTCAATAGGATGAAGTTTAATAAGGACAAATGCAAAGTGCTCCACTTAGGAAGGAACAATCAGTTTCACACACACAGAATGGGAAGCGACTGTCTAGGAAAGAGTATTGCAGAAAGGGATCTAGGGGTCACAGTGAACCACAAGCTAAATATGAGTCAGCAGTGTGATGCTGTTGCAAAAAAAGCAAACCTGATTCTGAGCTGTGTTAACAGGAGTGTTGTGAGCCAGACACGAGGAGTCATTCTTCCGCTCTGCTCTGCGCTGATTAGGCCTCAGTTGGAGGATTGTGTCCAGTTCTGGGCACCACATTTTGGGAAAGATGTGGAGAAATTAGAGAAGGGTCCAGAGAAGAGCAACAAAAATGATGAAAGGTCTAGAGAACATGAGCTAGGAGGGAAGACTGAAAGAACTGGGCTTGTTTAGTTTAGAAAAGAGAAGACTGAGAAAGGCCATGATAACAGCTTTCAAGTATCTAAAAGGGTGTCACAAGGAGGAGGGAGAAAAATGGTTCTCCTTGGCCTCTGCTGATAGGACAAGAAGCAATGGGCCAAAGCTGCAGCAAGGGAGGTTTCGGTTGGACACTAGGGAAAACTTCCTGCCTGTCAGGGTGGTGAAACACTGGAATAAGTTGCCTGGGGGGGTTGTGGAATCTCTGTCTCTGCCAGGGATGCTCTAGACGGTGCTTGGTCCTGCCACGAGGGCGGGGGACGGGACTCGATGGCTCTCGAGGTCCCTTCCCGTTCTACGGTGCCAGGGTCCTATGAGTATTCTCTGTCCCCATCTCCATGCTGCCGCGGCGCACTGTGTGGCCGGTTCAGTGGCTGCTTGCCACATCAGGGAGGGACGGATCCCGGCCTTAGGCCGCGCTGGCTGCTGTTTCTGGAAGGCAGGACTCCAGGGCATGGGCCCTGCCGCAAAGTGCACACGACCCTCCTCGTGGTGACGTCCGGGGCTGGAAGGGCAGCGCGGCAGCCGGACACTGCATGTGCGGCTCATCGGAGATTCGGTCTGGGGGCAGGTTGGGAAAACGGGGGGAAACTTTCTCGCGTCAGCCCGAAAGGAGCCAAGTTTTCTCTCGACGGGCGTGTCCCCGCTGACCCTTCTGGCTTTCCGGGGGCGCCAACACTTCCCTGAAGGAAAGCGGAGGGGAACTCTGGAGCCTGAAAGGTCCGAGGGAGAAGCCAGACCGTTCCCATGTTTTGATTATTCGTCCATTTCAGCCCAAATGCTTCGGCGAAATTGGCCCCGACCCGCCTGTTGTGTCGGTCGTCCCGAAGCTGCGTTTTTCTGGGATAAAGCTGGACCAGACATTTCCCCCAGCTACCCCCCGAGCAGGAGCTAAAGGACGGAAGCAGCCCCGGCTGGGATCGGTGGGGGGAGCGCACGACACGCTGCTCTGGGGCGTGGCATCCAGAGAAATCCGGCAGCTTCCCGCCATGGGGAGAGGGCGACCCAGCTGCCGGGCCCAAGGGAGCTGCAGTTGGGTGGCTCCAGACGGAACGCGGGGCCGGGTCCCCAGCTTGAGCTGTGGCTGAGATTTGCGGGTGCAAGGGGTCAGAACCCCGCCCCCCGCCCTGAGCTGTCCAGCTCCAGCCATGGCGGGACGGGAGAAAGGGTGTCCAGCTGGGAGGGGCTGGAGCGGGGCAGGCGAGGGGCTCCCGTGCTGGGGGACCCACAGGCCAGACAGAGACACGGGGCAGCAGGCGCGACGAGGACCCTGGAGGGGGAGCCCTGCAGAGCTCCTAGGAGGCCCCCACCTCGTGGAACACGTCCCGGGCGAAGGCCCCGCCCTGGAGAGCCCGGGCCGGGCTGGGATGCCAGCTTCCCCAGGGCAGAGCAGGGATGCTGCTGATGAAGTCATTAGGAGCAGAATCCAGCCCCTGGGAGGAGGTGGGGTGGAAGGGGGAACGGCGTGGGGTGCAGCCCAGCGCCCCGGCCCGGGCAGTGCCCCCCAACGGGGGGAGGGGCACAGCCCCACGTCAACCCAGATTCCAACCACGGGAAATGTTCCAGCATTTGTCATCGCAATGGAGCAACCGGCCCCTCCTTGCCTGGTGCACACACCCAGTGCCCCAACTTCCCAGCCACCCATGCACAGCTCCTGGCCACGCCTCCAGCCCCTGGCCACGCCACGCAGCCTGCAGGGGGCGCCGCACCGGTGGCCAAGGGGGGGCTGGTTCCCCACTACCTCACACCTCGCACGTGGCCTGCCCACTTGTCATCCAGGCCCACCGTTACTCGGCCTGGGGGACAGCCAGGGAACGGGGCTCCGGCCTAGGAGGGGGCTGGGGCTGACCCCGCTCTGCCGGGACTCTGGTGCCCCGCCACCTGGCGCTCCAGCCAGGACCGGGGCGGGGTGCAGGAGTTCAGCGCCCGCATCATGGCCTGCCCACCCATTGTCGGAGCCCACCCACGCGGCCCCTGCTGGCCACGCCGCCGGGGCAGCTCTGTGGCCCTACAGTGAAGCCAAGAGAGCTGGGGCCGTGCAGTGCAGGGGCGAAACGCCCCCAGGCCCGAGTGCCGCAGCAGAGGACGAGCTGGCCCAGCTGACGGGCAGAGTCAGCCCCTCGATCCAGGCCGCCCGGCCTCGTAGCTTCCCCCGGGCCTCTCCCCGCCGCACATGGCGACTGCGAATCCCTGCGATGGGCCAGCAAGGGGCGGAGCCGTCAGGCGGTTAGGGACGCCCTGAGCCGGCCTGTTTCCTTGGGTGTCAGGAGCCCCCCAGAGAGGGACCCTACTCAGCCTTTGCCCGTTTCGATTGGCCCGGGCAGGGCTGCTCTCGGACATCCCGCACCCGGCGCACCGGGGCCCAGCCGTGGCGGGAGCCTGCGCACAGTACCGCTCAATGCCGGGCCCCACATGGGAATCCCTGAGCCGGCGCTCCTTGGGGGGCCCGTCTCAGATGGCCAACAGGCCCGGCTTCCCAGCCCAGCAGGGACATGCTCAGCTCCTCCGTGAGGCCGGGGACACCCAGATTTGCACACACCTAGTCCTGCCCACACAGATACCTGGCCGTGTGCACACCCCCAGCCAGCTCCCCGGGCTGCCGGCCCCGTAGGCCAGTTTGGCCAGTCCGGCCCCATTCCAGGGACATCGGCGCTGGGTACAGGGCCACAGCTGATCGGCTGCGACAGCGCGGCTGCTTCCTGGCCAAACCCGCGGCCGTGAGTCAGTGTCACGGGGGCCCGGACTGGATTTTCATCCGAGGGACACCCTGATCCGGGCTCACCCCATGAGTAATACCATCGCCCTGCCGGCACGTGCAGCACCCCAAGACCTGAGCGGGGGGAGCTGCCGGGGAGACGGGACTCCATCCAGAAAGGGCACTTTTAATGCCAGGTTCATCTCCACCGAACGCCGGGGGAAGGGGGTCGTGACTGAACCGCCAAGGAGGTTTGGGGCCTGCGACCAGCCAGGATTCCCCTTCCCCATCGTCTCTGAGCTTGGTGCAAATTCCCTTTGGCCCCAGGCAGGGTTCCCTGTACGCTGGGCGCTCGTGCGGCCACCCAGGAGAGACTCCAAGGCCGCCCAGCTGACTGGCAGAGCCCACAGTGAGGTTTGTGTCTGCTGGTGGTGCACATCGGCCCACGCCTCGGTGCACATACAATTATTCCGCACATGGGTGGGAAACGTTAGAGGGAACTCTGGCCATGGGGCTTGCCTAGGGGAGCTACTGTCGGGGGGCTGGGGGAAGGGCTGTGCTCTGAGATGTCTGATGTCCCCTGAGCCCTGCCTGCCCCTGCATGATGCAGTAAAAGTCTGAACTTTCCTCTTTCCTGGGTCCCGTCATTTGGCCCTGGCTGCCTGGGCCCAGTCCTCAGGGACCCGGTTCCACCATGGAGGCAGGGAAAGGGCTGGGGGAGTCGTGCCCTGTCGTGAAAACGTGCGCTCGGCCGTGCGGGGCAGAGCAAGGCCCATCTAGCTCCGTGTCCCATCTCGGGGGCTTGCAAGGGAACGAGGAGAACGGGGCAATCCTGGGGGGTCCCGTCCCCTGTCGCCCAGCCCCCGTCTCAGGCAGTCAGAGCTCTCTGGACACCTGGCACGGGGGGCGGGGTGCTCCCTGCCTGCCCAGGACGCCAGCCTACGCTTTCCCCACCCAGCGGGCGGAGGGCAGGGCTTTGTCGCCCCCTCCCGTGCCCCCCCGGAGCAGTCCTTGCCAACCCTGGGCAGCCCCGGGAGCAGGGGCTGCGAGCCGGGCCCAGCACGAGGCTGTGCTCGGGGGCTCCACGCCAGGCGGGGCGTCCTGGTGTCCCCCGCTCTGGGACGCTGGATGGGGAGGGCCCCAGGCAGCGACTGAGAGCAGCAAACTGGACCAGAGGGCCACTGGATGTGGGCAGGAACGTGGCTGCCAGCACGTTGGGGACGGGGCCCTGCTGAGGTCAGGGGGAGCTGCCCCCAGGCACGCAAAGAGACCTCCATGCTCCCAGCTTGGCTGTCAGGCCCCGCGGAAGGGGCAGCGCAGTGGCTGGCTAACACAGACTCCTGGGTCCCCTGCCCGCTTCACAGTGGGGCCTGGGGGGAAGCACTAGTGTACCTCAGTTTCCCTAATTGGAAAGGCCAAGTTCCCTGGCTAGCGAGGGGGTGTTCGCGGAGGGGTCTGGGCAGGAAACGCGCTAAGTAAATCCCTTTATTCTTCCCTCCCATCTGCCCTGGAGTCAGGCCGGAGACGCGACCCCTGCCCGGCGTTCGGGGCTGTGGCTGGCCGGGCTAAAGAAAGCGGCTTTGTGTGGTTTGCTTCCCTCGGCCATGAATCCCGGCTCTGTGGAGCCCAGCGGGGCTCTGGGGAGAGGGCGGGGCTGGGCTCTCTCAACACACAGACAGGCTGTTTATTTTCCTGCCGGCCAAATGGGAACACAAGTTCCCAAAAGCCACAGAGAATTCAGCCTCCGATGACCCTCCACAGGCTGGGGAACGACCCCGCCGTCCCGGGGCCTTCGCGGCTCTGCCCCGGCTTCTCCAAACCTCGGGGTGCCACCCAGAGCCAGTGGGCTCCCGGCAGTGCCGTGTGGCTGCCCTGCAGCGTGATGCAAAGCACTTTGGGGTCCTTCCGGGAGGAAAGGCACCTAGGAAGGGTCGAGGTGTTTCCTTTTCGCCCTGGCCCCGTGCCCCAGCATGGGCTGAGCGCCTCCAGGGCAGCGCAGCGTAGTCAGGCCGAAAGAAAACAAACAGGCCACAAAGAAACCGAGCGCCTGGGCACGGTGTGTCCGCAGCGCCGCCCTCCTCCGGCAAGCCCAGGCCAGGCAGACAGCCTCGGCCAGGGACTCCGGCAAAGCGAGGCCGCTGTGGGACCGGGGCACCAGGCTTTCGGGACTCTGGCCCTGGCCGCTCGGCAGGAGCCTGGTGCAGGGAAGAGCAAAGTTTCTCCAGGCTCCAAGGGCTGCACCTTGACTCGTTTCTACCCGGGGGGGAGAGCCCCCACTCCGGGCTGCATTTTACCCCGCTTTGCTGGGGTGGGAATGATCGGGCAAGGGCCTGATTTGGGCTGCGGCTGCAAGAAGGGGATTTATGGGGCCCTCGGCAGGACTCTTACTCCGCTGGCCCTGCGCCCGACGGCAGCTGGGGGACGAGGGCTGGTTTTAGACTTTACAATCTTCAGCAATGCAATATTTGAAAAGCAAATGTGAAAGGAAGGGCCTGTCGCCTCACACGGGAAATTCGGAAACTGGCAGTCTCTCCCTGGGGTTGGCAAATGCCGTGGAACGGTTTCATCCCCCTGGTGGCTCTTTCCCCGCTCCTGCTAAGAAGTGCGGCAGGCTGTGTCCCGTGTTTGTTCACTAGCTCCTCTCCGGACAAGCAGAGCCACAGAGCAGCGACCGGAAGGGGCGGGCAGGGGGGACACTAAGACCAGCGGTGCCCCACATTTTCTGGTGCCCTACCTATGGGTAAGGAGGGCCCTGCCTGAAATCGACGATGGGTGTGTCAATGTCTCCTCTCCAAACCCCAGCGCTGAAAAAGCTCCTTGGGGCTGGGGGCGTGCAGCCACCGCCAGGCATCGTGACGTGTAACAGCCGCAGCTGCTCCCCACACTGCTCCAGGAGCCAGCCAAACTCCGCCAGCCCAGGCCTCAGCAACAGGCGCGACTGGTTTGGCTGGGCCTGTGTGTCTCAAGGCAGCAGCAGAGGCTAGAACCTGTTCCCAGCTCCTGTAACCTGCTTGGCACATGGGGCCGGGCTCCCCCGGAGCTCACGCTGCTAATCGCTTCTCCCAGGGATCTGCCAGTGGGGACATGTCGGGGATGGAGTTTCTGCAGCAGGTTTGCCGGGCTGATGTGTCAGGGCGCTGCACCCTTGGGAGGAGCCTGGAACAGCAGGACGGGCCTGCGTGCCGGGCGACCCTGCACCGGGCGGTGTTTGTGCAACGTGAGAGTCTGAGCTCACTGTCCCGGGTGTAAATCCAGAGACGATCCCCTGGAGCTCAGTGGGGGGGGTCAGGATTTACACCCGAGTCGCGATCCGGCCTGGGAGGCGGGAGAGTTTAGGCAGAGCTTTTTCAAATGAGGGGGTTGGGGTTAAAACGCTTGGGAATCAGGAGGGCCAAAGGCAACTTCTGGGACTCTCAACCCCGCTCCCCACCCAGCTGGGAGCTTCAAGGGCCGAGGATGGTCCAGGAGTTCGGGCAGCGTCATCGGACTTGCGCTGAATCGAGTGCCCAAGAGCCCACTGTGCCACTGCGTTCCTGTGTGACCTTGGCCCTCTCACTTAACCCCAGCTCCCCCGCTATAGAAGGGGGACATTAGCCTCAGACATGGCTCCTCGCGTCTCCCCGCCTGAGCCCTGCGGTTGTTACTTGTTCTCAGTGTTGGGGTAGCACCCAGGAGCCCCAGGATGGGACCCCAATGGCTAGGCGCTGACCTGTCCACACACAGGAAATTCACCCCTCCAGCCCCACCTCTCTGGCATCCTTCCCCAGCTCCGTGCCGATGCAGGCGGCCCAGAGCGCTGTGAATCTGCTGTTTCAGACACAGGTGTGCGCTGAGCCCTGCCCTTGGAAACAGGAACCTCCTAAATTCTAATCCCCACATGGAAACCCTCCAGGGCCTTGGGCGAGTCACTCCAGCAGCCGGTGCCTCCGTTTCCCCAGCTGTAAAATAACAATAACAGGATGGAGCTCTCATTAGTGGCAAACGGAGCCAGACAAACACAGGTCGGTGTCACCACCTCCTGCAGATGGGGAAACTGAGGCACAGAGCAAGGCCAACGTCGCACCAGGAGTCTCTGGCAGGGCGGGAATTAGAACCCAGAGTTCCCAGCGTTCCTTGCCAGGCTCAGGAAGGGAACCCAGGAGTCCTGGCTTGCCTTCCTGAGCTTTAACTGCTAGACAGGCTGGTCCTCTGCCTTCTAGCTCGCAGGTGGGAAGCGCTGAGCAGGTAACAGCCTGCGCACAGTAAGGCCTGAGTGTCCCCTCCCGGGGCCTGGCCACCCGCCAGACACCCAGCACCTGGCCCGGGTTCTCCCCGCCCCCGCCCTCCGTGAGATTGGAGCGTCTGGCCATGCCAGCTGGGCCCTGCCAGGGTATTTCCTCCTGCCGTTCCCAGCCTGGCACAGACGCCAACTGGCTCCGTTACCAGGCTCTGATTCTCAGCTGCATTGGCCTAGGGAGCCGGGCAGTCTGGGGGCACAGAGGCACCAGACAATGTTCCCTCTATTTTTTTCCCATCTGGTGGGGCAGAATAAATTTTATTTGGTGCACCAAGGCGTGGGCAGATGTGCACCACCTGCAGAAACACCTGCTGCCGGCTGTGCGCGCCCTGCCAATCAGCTGGGCAGCATATGCCTCTCTCCTGGGTGGCGGCACAAGCGCTCAGCTTACAGGGCACCCCGGTGCCAGCCGGAGGGCTCGAGAGATTCCCCTGCCTGGCGCAGCCGTGTATGGGAGCTGGGTGCCGGGCAGGAGAGGGCCCGGGGGAGATCCCTCAGGCTTGAAGGGGTGCCAGGCGGAGCAGGGGCAGAGCCAGGCACAGGCAGCAGCTGTTGCGCGGGCTGAGCCGGCCCCCCCGGCTCTGTCCAGCCGCCAGTTCCCTTGTTAGGACGGGCTGGAAAGCGAGGGCAGCGGTGGGAAGGAGGCCGGGGGCTAGCAGCGCACGCAGCAGAAGAGGTCTCTGCAGCTTCACACTCACGCAGCAGCCTGCTCCTGCCCAGGAGTAAGTGCTAGACGGCGCCCCCGGGGCAGTGGGGCTGGGGAGAGGGGGCTGGGCTGGGCAGTGGGGCTGAGGAGAGAGGGATGGGAAGGGCAGTGGGGCTGGGGAGAGGGGGCTGGGCTGGGCAGTAGGGCTGGGAGAGAGGGACAGGAAGGGCAGTGGGGCTGGGGAGAGGGGCCGGGACAGGCAGTGGGGCTGGGGAGAGGGGGCTGGGCTGGGCTGTGGGGCTGGTGAGAGAGGGACGGAAGGGCAGTGGGGCTGGGGAGAGGGGGCTGGGATGGGCAGAGGGGCTGGGGAGAGGGGCCGGGACAGGCAGTGGGGCTGGGTAGAGGGGCTGGGCTGGGCAGTGGGGCTGGGGAGAGAGGGATGGGAAGGGCAGTGGGGCTGGGGAGAGGGGCTGGGCTGGGCAGTAGGGCTGGGGAGAGAGGGACAGGAAGGGCAGTGGGGCTGGGGAGAGGGGCCGGGACAGGCAGTGGGGCTGGGCTGGGCTGTGGGGCTGGTGAGAGAGGGACGGGAAGGGCAGTGGGGCTGGGGAGAGGGGCTGGGATGGGCAGAGGCTGGGGAGAGGGGGCCGGGACAGGCAGTGGGGCTGGGTAGAGGGGGCTGGGCTGCGCAGTGGGGCTGGGGAGAGGGGCTGGGATGGGCAGAGGGGCTGGGGAGGGGCCGGGACTGGTAGTGTGGCTGGGGAGAGGGGCCGGGACGGGCAGTGGGGCTAGGGAGAGGGGGCCAGGACGGGCAGTGGGCCTGGGGAGAGGGGGCCAGGACGGGCAGTGGGGCTAGGGAGAGGGGCCGGGACGGGCAGTGGGGCTGGGGAGAGGGGGCCAGGACGGGCAGTGGGCCTGGGGAGAGGGGCCGGGACGGGCAGTGGGGCTGGGGAGAGGGGACTGGGCTGGGCAGTGGGGCTGGGGAGAGGGGACGGGACGGGCAGCGGGGCTGGGGAGAGGGGCCAGGACGGGCAGTGGGGCTGGGAGAGGGGCTGGGCTGCGCAGTGTGGCTGGGGAGAGGGGACTGGGCTGGGCAGTGGGGCTGGGGAGAGGGGGCGGGTCGGGCAGTGGGGCTAGGAAGAGGGGGCAGGACAGGCAGTGGGGCTGGGGAGAGGGGCCAGGACGGGCAGTGGGGCTGGGGAGAGGGGGGCGGGACGGGCAGTGGGGCTAGGAAGAGGGGACAGGACAGGCAGTGGGGCTGGGAGAGAGGGGCGGGACGGGCAGCGGGGCTAGGAGAGGGGGCCAGGGACGGGCAGTGGGGCTGGGGAGAGGGGCGGACGGGCAGTGGGGCTAGGAAGAGGGGACGGGACAGGCAGTGGGGCTGGGGAGAGGGGGCCGGGACGGGCAGTGGGGCTGGGGAGGGGCGGGTGTGATTCTGCTCTCTCTTGCCGTGGAGTAACTGGAGCCAGCGGCCTTGGAGACAGGCAGACTGGAGGGGCCTGGCGCCAGATGTCAGCTGCAGGGCCTGGGGGTGCCACCCGCTGGGCGTGGGGCCAGGCCCTGCCCCCTTGCTGGCGCCCATGGGTGCAGGCTTGGGGGGGGAGCTGGTGGGGAGCAGGGCCAGTTGGGGGGCAGTGCTGGGGGGAGACTGAGGGGCATGGGGAGGGAGGGGACCCCCGCCTTTGCTCCCTGTGAACCCGGCGCTTTGGGGTGGGCGGATGGAGGGGGCTACCCGCTGCCCAGGCCCCCTGCAGCCGCCATGGCCGCACGCCCCCCCGGGGAGCCATGCAGGGGGCCTTTATTGAAGCCACAGACTCCCCCACCCCCCGCTCAGACAGCGGCAGCCTCTGCCTCCCACCCTGAGGCTCCCCCAGTCGCCCTGGCCCTGCCCAGAGCCGCAGCAGCCCAGTGACTGTGCTGGGGGGTCCCCGCCCCTCCAGCCCCAGAGCCTCAGCTTTCCGCCCCCTTGGGAATGCACCTGGCCCAGGGAAATGCCAGCAGCCCCCGGCCTGGCCACACCCCAAGCAGGGCCGGGAGGGGGAGGGGGACTGGTCCGTCCAGGCTGGGTCTGGGAGCAGGGACCAGGGGCAGAAATGGGGGCGAGTCGGGAGGGGGGGGGCTCATCGGGCCGTCTCCTGTTAGAGCCAAAGCCTGGCCCCTCCCCCAGACAGCCCCCCGGCCCCCAGCCATGGGACAGGGACCTGGAGCGGCGGCCATGCTGGCCGGGGTGTGCCAGCCTGCCCGGGGGGGCTCCCCAGACGTGGGTGCCCCCGGGAGCATCTCCCCACTGGGCAGAGAGGGCAGCACCCTGCTTCCGGTTCCACCGCGCTGCCCTGCACAGGCCAGAGCCCGGGCCGGGCAGCTGCAGGCGGGAGGCCATGGGCGTCCTGGGACAGCGACATACCTGGCAGGGCAGGGTTATCATTAAGATAAAGGGTGCAGCTCGTGACGGGCCGTTTCCGCTGCCCCACCCTGCACCTCGCTCGTCTGCTTTGTGAGTCAGGGACCAAGGCCCCGCTCTGCCCCCCACCCAGCCAGCCTGCAGCTCTGTGCACTGCTGCCCTCCCCCGCTCAGCCGCGTGTCATAGCCCCTCTAGTGCTAGCCAAGATGCTCCCTTTGTCCAAGTGGCAGAGGCCTAGCCTGATGAGGCAGGAGGAGGCGAGCGGGGGGAGCCGGAAGTTTGCGAGGCTGTCTTGCCCGGCGAGGGAGCCTGTCGCTGCGGGGTCCCAGCGTGCCCCCCAGGGAGGGTGGCCACGGGGCGGAACAGGGGGATGAGACAGGGGCGCTTTGGCCCCGGCTGTGAAACGCAGCCACCTCTGCCGTGCAAGGCCGGGGCGGTGCTGGCCAGGAGGAAGGATCCGGGTGTGACTGGGCCCGCAGGCGGGGACCCAGGGTGTGAGCAGTTCCCCCGCGAATGCCCTGCGTCGCAACCCAGGCCGGCCGGCCGCCACCCGGCGTTTGTGCAACAGAGCTGAGGGCTCCAGAAACTGGGGCGAGGTGGCAGCACCTCCTGCGGCAGGGCGCCCCCTACTGGCGGCACTGGCGGCCCGGGGAGCGCCCCCTACTGGCGGCCCTGGCGGCCCGGGGAGCGCCCCCTACTGGCGGCCCTGGCGGCCCAGGGAGCGCCCCCTACTGGCGGCACTGGCGGCCCGGGGAGCGCCCCCTACTGGCGGGTGTGTCACAAATCACTCTTCTCTCTGCAGACGGGACAAGCAGCAAGGGGCTTGCACTGCAGGAGGGTTAGGTGGGGCAGTAGGAAAAATGTCCTGCCTGTCAGGGGGGTGAAACGCTGGATTAAATGGGCCAGGGAGGCTGTGGAGTCTCCTCCACTGAAGATATCTCAGTCCCCAGAGCTTTGGGCTGGGAGGGTGGGAGAAGGCGACCCTGGGAGGAGAGCCCCTGGGGTATGAGCCCCCTCTGCCAGCCCACCCCGGGCCTTGGGGTATCAGCCTCCCGTGTTAGGGCTGGGGGCTAACCCCACAAGTGGCACTGGGGGTGAAGCACCCACAGCCAACCTTCCCCAGAGATCCAGCTCCTGCTTCCCCGGGGAGCACCCACCCTGCCGGCTCCATGTCTGCAACACGAGCTGCCTGGAGCCTGCTCTATCGCCCCAGCTCCGGGCCAGGAATCTGGTTTCCTGGCCTGGCTGTTACCGCAGCAACCTTTCAAGCCAGGATTTTTTATTTTGACAAGGCGCCTTTATACAGACTTGCAACGCTAGGCCAAGGGGGGCTCAGCTCCGTCACCCGATCCCCCACCCGCCACGCCACGGTAGCTCCCATTGTCCAGCGGGAGCAGCCAGGGGACATCCGATAGCCGGGGCCTTATCAGCGCGGCAGGCAGGGGGGTTGCAGGCCGCTGGCGCCAGGCCAGGAGAAAACATGCCAGAGTGTTCTGCAGCCCTGAGGCAGAGCTCTGGAGTCACGCTCGGATGCTGGTGTGCCGGCGGGGGTGCGGAACCACAAATACAGTGGCAACACCAGCCTGCTGCAGTCCTGGGTCCCCGGCAACGTTCCCTCCAATCTTTTCCATCCGGGGCGGAATAATTTTTAAGTGCACCAAGGCCCGTGTGCACCCGCGAAAACACAAACCTCGCCATGGGCTCTGAGCAGGGCGGCCTGGGAATCTCCTGAGCGGCCGCACGAGCACCCGGCTCACAGGGAGCCCCAGGAGCGGGTGGGGGCCGGAGCGAGACAGGCGCTGGCTGGAAATCGGGTGCCGGTCGGTAATGCCGAGGGCCGCCAGCCAGTGGAACGATTCCCCTCAGCGCCGGGGGCTCTCTGAGCCTTTGCCTGGGCCACGCAGGAGGTGGGAGGAGGTGGCAGGGTCCCTTTGGGAATCGGCAGCGGCTGCGCCAAGCCCACGGCGAGGAGAGGGGGCCTGTGCCTGCCGCTGAGAATGGGGTCAGAGGGAGCGATGGGGTCACAGCCCCGGAGAGCAGAGGGGCTGCTCCCGGTTTAGCCCCTTGGGTGGGTTACAAGGAGCCCCTATCCCCCTTCAACTGGCACTGGCTGGGGGGGGGTCGGTGTCAAACATTCACCTGCTTGTGCACGGCTGGGGGAGGCGTGCGACCCACCTCGCTCTGTGTGTGTGCGAGCGTGTTACAGCCTGTGCAGCACCGAGCTCGGCGCGCCCCCGGTACGGACAGGCCCCTCCGCCGCCTCTGGCCCTTTAAATCAGGCAGCCCTGGGCTAGCAGCCCAGCCAGGCTGTCCAGTCTCTGGAATCAGATCCGCCGTGGTGGGGGGGCGGGGGGGCTTGGCTCTTATTTAAAGTCACTGACCAGCCGACGCAGGCTCACTCCGCAGGAGCGCCAAGCCAGCCGGCTGCAGGGGGGAGCCCAGGGACAGGTGGGTCTTTGGGGGCAGCCCAGGGGCGGGGCAGCTGTACAGGGGAGCCCAGGTGAGCGCAGGGACAGGTGGGTCTTTGGGGGTGGGGCAGCTGTACAGGGGAGCCCAGGTGAGCCCAGGGACAGGTGAGCCTTTGGGGGGAGCCCAGGGGCAGGGCAGCTGTACAGGGGAGCCCAGGTGAGCCCAGGGACAGGTGGGTCTTTGGGGGGAGCCCAGGGCAGGAGCAGCTGTACAGGGGGAGCCCAGGTGAGCCCAGGGACAGGTGGGTCTTTGGGGCGGGGCAGCTGTACAGGGGAGCCCAGGTGAGCCCAGGGACAGGTGGGTCTTTGGGGGGAGCCCAGGGGCGGAGCAGCTGTACAGGGGGAGCCCAGGTGAGCCCAGGGACAGGTGAGCCTTTGGGGGGAGCCCAGGGGCAGGGCAGCTGTACAGGGGAGCCCAGGTGAGCCCAGGGACAGGTGGGTCTTTGGGGGGAGCCCAGGGGCAGGGCAGCTGTACAGGGGGAGCCCAGGTGAGCCCAGGGACAGGTGGGGCTTTGGGGGGAGCGCAGGGGCGGGGCAGCTGTACAGGGGGAGCCCAGGTGAGCCCAGGGACAGGTGGGTCTTTGGGGGGAGCCCAGGGGCGGGGCAGCTGTACAGGGGGAGCCCAGGGGCAGTGAAGGGCAGAGACAGCAATTCCCTCCAGAGCTGTCACCCCGGCTCTGATCTGGCCCCCTCTGCTCTGGGCAGGGCAGGGCTTAGCGAGGGGGGCTGGCAGCCACCCCGCAGCTCCGGACACAGCCAGGCCGGTGGGGACCAAAGCCCCGGGTCAGAGCTTGCTTTGTGCAGGGGGTGGGGCTGGTGGCGGGGGGCTCCAAACCCCCCAACGCCCTCTGACTCCTCAGTTCAGCACGGCTGGCGGCCTGGGGCAGAGGGGAGCAGTGGGCAGGGACAGGAACACCCCCCCGCCCGGCAGGTGCCATTTCAGCCCTGAAAGTTTCCCCAGGGGTCCGGCTGGAGGCAGGCCCGGTTCATCCTTGCCCAGTGGCCTCTGGCATGGGACCGGAGCTGACACCCCCAGCCCCGGCCCCTGGCTCTTGGCTGGCACGGCCGGGCTGCCCAGCTCCCCGCGGGCAGGTGTGCCTGTCCCCGCACCCACTGCCACGGCCCCCATGTGGGCAGCCCCTGTGAAGCCCCCGGGGGCTGGCTGGGCCCCGCAGGCTGCTCTCCCACCGTGGGTCTGCCAGGCAGGTGGCTCGCCCTCTTCAGCCCTGCGCGGTGTCTCCAGCAGGGCCGGCGTGATGGCGTCCCAGCTGGAGCACGCCATGGAGGGGCTGATCGCCGTCTTCCATCACTACTCGGGCAAGGAGGGCGACAAACGCAAGCTGAGCAAGAAGGAGCTGAAGGAGCTGCTGCAGACCGAGCTGGGCTGCTTCCTGGAGGTGGGGACCAGCCCCCCAGGCCCCGCGTGCGTGGCACCGTGCTAGCCCCGGGGGCCGGCCCTGAGGAGGTGGGGAGTCCCCTGGCACGGAGCAGGCAGGCCTAGGTGCCCCCGCCGTCCGGCGCAGGGACCCCAGGACACCCGCTCCCCCGGCAGCGCGGGCCTCCCCTCCCGGGGGTGGCAGCCAGCCGCAGAGCAGGAATCGGAGGTGGCCGAGCCAGGCCAGGTGCCGGGGCAGGGTAGCTCCCCTGGGAAGGGCTGGAGACGGCTCCCGGCATCTGGGCTCCAGCCCCTCCCAGGCTGACAGGCCTTGCTGGTATGAAGTTTCCCAACATTCCTCTCTGCCTTCCCCCCCGGCTCCCACTGGCTTCTCCTGCCCCACCGCAGCTCCAGCCCTTCCCGCCCCCTCCCAGCCGAGCCCTGCCCGTCCCTCTGGCCTCTCCACCCCCGGCACAGCCCCAGGCCGGGGCTCCCCCCGGGCCCGCTCCCCTCCCCGGCACAGCCCCAGGCTGGCGTCCCTCTAACCCTGCCTGCCCGGGCGTCTCTGCTGCAGACCCAGAAGGACGCCAGCACCGTGGACGGCATCATGCAGGACCTGGATGTGGATGGCGACGGGGAGGTGGATTTCAAGGAGTTCGTGGTGCTGGTGGCTGCGCTCACCGTGGCCTGCAACGCCTTCTTCTGGGAGGACACCTGAGTGGGGAGCCCGCGCTGCCTGGCGCCCCCCTGGAGCCACGCCCCCCCCCACCCCGTTCTGAGCCAGCCGGCGGCCGCCTCTAACCAGCTAGACAGAGCTACTCATTAAAGGCACCAAACACACCCGGTGTCCTGTCCCTTCCTTGGGGACGCCGAGCCAAGCCGGGAGGGGACACGGCTGCAGTGGGGCTGGGGGAGCTTGGGAGTGGAGAGAGCCCTGGCCCCAGGGTCGACGCTAGCCCTGGAGTTAGGAGAGGGTGGAGGCTGCGCCCCGGCCTGTGGGGCTGGGCTCTGGGCCCTCAGACTCAGGGTTCCTGGGGGGACAGGAGCCATCCGTTTCCAGGGCAGTGCCAGGAGGAGAGTCGCCCCTGGCCAGCCAGCGAGGACCCCTCCCCACCCGTTCACCCTCTGTGCTTTGCGCTCCCGTTGGCTCTCTTGAGCCCTGCCCCTCTGACCCACGGGCCAAGCAGGCTGCTGGCTCTGGCATCACCCACGTGCCTCAGCCGGGGCCACTGCACAAAGGAGCCCGCATTCATGCCCATTCGTAGCTGGCGCCACGTGGCACAGGCCCCCCCCAGGGCAACCCTGCCTCAAGCAGGCTGGTCTCTGTCGGTCCCCTCCTGCAGAGAGGGAAATGGGGGCGGCTGGGGGAAGGGGGCAGCAGCGCGGGTGACACAGGTGGGGCTGGACAGTTTCTGCTGGGGCGGGCAGGAAGTTCACAAACACGGTGCCGCACCCATTCCCCAAGGGGAAGAACCCGTTCTTATCTCCCTCCCAAGGGCCGGGGGCGGCCGAGAGCCCAGTAAACAGCCTCCCCTGACTGGGACCGGCTGTTTCGCTGAGCAGCACGCAGCGCGGGGAGTGCCCCTCGTGGGCCGATGCGGCTAACTGCAGCCACTGCGCCATGGACAAGCACATCGGAGGCAAGCAAACTGCACAGCGATCAACGTGTCCGCAAGGGGCCAGGAAAAAGGCTGGAGTGTCAGTGTGAATCTGGGAGCCTGCAGAATCAGAGGCTGAGCGCTGGCCTCCCGTTCTTTGCTGCAGGTTCTCCTCTCCTCTTCCCAGCCTTTCCAAACCAGGGCCTCGAAGCCTGCGAAGCAGAAAACGGCCTTGAACCCCTTGCAGCAGGTAACAAACTGACCCGTCCCCGCCAGAGACAGACCCGCTGCATTTCAAGGCCGCACACACCCTGGGTGGGCTGCGATAGTTCTCCGACAGCAGTGCAAGCTAGGAGTAGCCCCACTGCAGGAAAGAACATGATGAGCCTTCCAACGGCTTGTTTAAAATGTGGCTTTACATTGTTTTTCCATAGTGAAAGCTATGTGACCGGGATCTGCGAGGCCGCGTTGCCAAATACGGCGATGCCAGCTTTCACTGAGACAAAAATCCTTGGGGTTGTGGAGAAAATGAGCCAGGAGCAACCAGAAGGGCTCCCGACCCAGCGGGGACATGGAAAGAACCTGCCGTTTACTATGTTTTAAAAAACGGTAATCCCCTCTCTGGCTCCGGATTTTGGAAGGCTTGAGCCCGGCGCTGGTGCTGCGCGTGTACCGCACACAACGTGCGCCGCTGCCCGCCGCCGCTCACTTCCGCCGACATGAAACCACGAGCCCGGCAACGCGGGTGCTTCTCCCAGGAGCGCACCCCTCTCGGTTCCCACCCGACGGGCCCGCCAAACCGAGCGCCGGCACGCTCCCAGCAGCGCCGGCGCCGTGTGGAGTAACCCCATGGGGCTCAATCCGCCATCCTCACCCCCCCACCGGGGGTCCCGTCTGGGGCCCGAAGGGGGAGCTCAGGCCCTGTGGCCTCTGTTGGCGGCCGCTGCCCCTGGGGGTGGTGTCTGAACGCGGGCGAGAGCCGAACCCGGAGCCCGCCCCATCCTCGCGCAGAGCAGCCATGCGCTGGGAGGGCCGGGGGCTCGCGGGTGGGCGCGGACGCTCCCCCCCAGCCTGCAGGGCCACCGCTAACCCCCCTAACCAGCTGCCCCCAGGACTGGCACCCTCCACCTTGGGGCCACAATCCACGCCCCCTTTCCAGCCCAGGGTACCCCCCCAGCTATCCCCTCCCCCCCTCCTAGCCTACTTTCCATCCTGGGACCCGCCCAGCCCCAACTCTGTCGTTGCCAGCTCTCCCGGAGCAGACAGATGGGATGCCATTTGTGGCAATGGTGTCCAGTCCGTCCGGTCCGGGAGAGTTGGCACCCGCACGCCACTGGAGAGGGCGCCCTCTCAAGCCCCGCCCTCTGGCCAAGGCCCGCCCCGCTCATTCTCTGGCCCGCCCTGACGGGGAGCGGTCACGTGGCTCAACCCCGCCCTCTCCCTCCGGGGCGGGAAAGCGAGGGTGCGATCACGTGGCGCAAGGCGCCGCGAGGGCCGCGCGTTCTCGCGCCTGCGCAAGCGCGGCGGCGCCGGTCGCCATTTTCCCCCGGCTCGGCGCGGGGGGAGTAGGGAAGCGGGCGGCGGCCATTTTGTTTTCGGCGCCTGAGGGAGCGAGCGGCCGCGCGAGGCAGCGGGAGCGGGCGGAGGGGACGGAGCCCCACGGAGCCAGCCCCGCGCCCCACCCCCGCCCCGCGGCGCCGCCCGGAGTCCTGGCGACCGTCTGCTTCGGTGAGCGGGCCCGGCGGCGGGGGCTCGGCCGGGCCCCTCCCCCGCGTGTCGCGCCCCTGGCCGGGGGGGCCCGCAGCGCCCGGCCTGGCCCCCCCGGGGGGAGCGGTGCCGGTGCCACGTGCTCGGCGGGCCGCGCGGCCCAGCGCGTCCGCCGCCGCCGCGCTCCTGCCTGGCAGCGGCCCCCTCGGCGCCGGCGGGGCGGGAATCCCCGCGCGCCGGGCCGCTCCGTGCACAGGGAGGCGCGTAGTGCCCCAGGCTGCCGCCCCCCCCCGCCGGGGCATGTCTTTAGCGGGCGGCCCCGCGCGCGCCAGGCCTGGGAGCTCGGCCCCCCCGGACCGCGGTTGCTGCCCCCCCCGGACTGTGGAATCACTGACAGAGCTCAGCAGGTGGCCGGGGAGCGCCCAAGCCTGACAGAGCAGGCAGCTGGGATCAGTCTCCGCGGGGCTAGCCAAGGGTTCCCTGTCGCAGACTAACGTGGCCCCCTCTGGCGCCTTGGGCGAGAGTTCACCAGGTGACTCCACTAGTCAGTTAACCCATAGTTACCCTCCCTAGACCAGACCCCGTAACTCACTAGTCGGTTGAAACGTGCACTCGGACACTTTCACCGTGCCCTGAAACACGCGGCTGGTGCAAGTGCATGGCTCACGTGTGTGCTTCCTGGCTGTCTTCACCCACAGACACAATGGCCTGGAAAATCTAGCCAAATCGTTCTGCCGGCTCAGTTCTTCCTGCTAAGACTGGCTGTTGTTCGTTTCAGACTATCGTGATCTGAAGATGGCTGCGCAGTCGGCGCCGAAGGTTGTGCTAAAGAGCACCACCAAGATGTCTCTGAACGAGCGGTGAGGAAGCCAACAGCAACTTCAGCTCATAAGAATTTTTTTACTTAATTGTCACTGTGTTCAGTGTCCAAAGCCAACGTGGTTTCCGCCCTGTTTTAACCTAACTAAAACAAAGCAGGTGGCTATGCGCCTCTGGCTTAAGTCTCAGCAAATGTGGTACACAAGGTTAAAAGGGCAATTATCTTGGAGGATTTTGTCAGTAGCTGTTAATATTAAACTGAGACATAAATATGGTGGGATGTTTTATAAAAAGAGAGAAACCTCGCACCCTCCCTTTTTCTTCCACATGTTTTTACATTTTATATAGTTGACACTGCAGCGTGGTAGCATGTTACCGAAGCTGCAGAAGGCTTGTTGCTTTGTCCAAGGTAGACACACGCATGGGTCTGGCCTGTAAGAGGCATGCAGCAGGCCACCAAACCAGCCCAAAGGTCCTTTAACAATGTTCTTGGGCCTTGTAAGAGGCAAATGCTTTGCTTCATCTCCATCGCTTTTCTTTCTTGGCACTGCTTTCTTTTTGTTTCCTCTCTTAAATATCCTCCAGCTCTTTCATGCCATTATGCTTTTGCAAATCTATAATGACGAACTAACAGTGATGCTTCTGATCATTTTTCACTTTCTCACTAACTCACTCTCAGATTAAGTGTTAATGTCATTAAACCAAAGAGAAATGAAGCCATTTATAAGTTGTCCTTATTTCGGTATGGGCTGCAGTGAGTAATACCTTTTAGCCAGTGCCGGTGGCTTATGGCAGGGCAGGCAGGTACCATACAGGGGAGTTATGGACCTGTTTATTTTGTTAGTTCTAGCCAGACCACATTGAGCACTTTGTAGTGCTTCATTTCACTGTCATTTGTGGCTTTTAGGATACTGGTAAAAGAGCTTACTTTTTGGTCAGATGTTCATGCCACATAATCTTAAAGGAGGAAAATTCCCAGCATACCAAAAATTCCCAAATGCCCAAGAAATTGTATTCTGAACAAATGCTATCAGCTGGCACCTCCTGTGGTTCTAGAACTATCCTCCTTATAAGTATTATGCCAGAGCCTTGCTTTTCTGTTGTCCAAGTGACATGCCTACTGCCCTCAGACTGTTGATTTCTCCCCTAAACTATCTGTCTTGGCTTTTGGAGTCAGATTTCTGTTTGCTATTTCTCTATAATGTCTTCTCCTGTCTCTCATGGTCATTTCTGCTTGTTGCTTGTTTTTCATAATTTCCTCCACTTTTAAAAGCAGTGACTTAAAACTTTGTCATTTCTTAATTATATGTTGCACTTATCCAAATCTGAGTTTCCTATTCTAGCACGTTTGTGGAAAACAAGGAATACATAACTCGCATATGACATGATCTAAGTGTACCACTTTTTACATAAAGTTCATGGGATCTGGAGCTTCAGTCTTGAGAGCCATGAAATGCCATAAATGTTTGTAATAAAACTTTATTTAAACACACATTTTGTTCGACCTTGAAGCTTCACTAATATGCTGAAGAACAAACAGCCGATGCCAGTGAATATTCGGGCAACGATGCAGCAGCAGCAGCAACTGGCCAGTGCCAGAAACAGAAGACTGGCCCAGCAGATGGAGAATAGACCTTCTGTTCAGGCCGCCTTGAAACTTAAGCAGGTGAGATAAAGTGTCCTGTTCGGCTGCAGACAGTTGGTGGTGCCTGTCAGCAGCTGGTGGCTTTTCAGGATATGAGAATTTTGCAAGATGGCACATGAAAGTAAGATCTGCGAATGTTTGGAAGCACTTCAAGAGAATTTCACATTGTCACTGCAGACAAGTAATGTTTTATAGCCTGTTAATTGAACTAAGTGGTATTAATCTGTCATACCTCTATTGTTTATTGTTGGCTTATCACAGCTTTTTCCCTTTCCCACATAAGTGGTCTGGTTCCAGTCTTCTGGGTCTGCTGAACTTTTGTTACTGGTTAACGCTTTTTTTTGTGGGGGTGGGAACTGCCTGTAGATTTATGCTGTTGCCAGCGGTTGGAGCACAACAGCTACATGTACTAAAACTGAGTTCTTGGTTTCTTGTAAATTCTTGCTAAATTAACAGGAATCTTACTACTCCTGTGAGCCTCATAAACTGGCTAGAGCCATATGCTGCTGGGCACTGTAAAAGTTGGCTTCCATTTTGTCTCTGATTTGATATTCTAGTGTGGAAGAGCAAATCTGAGAGTGGTCTCTTCATATTGACATCACATTTAAATAATGCCTGTGCTCAGGGAATGGGGTCTGCTATATGGGAGCCCTTGTTAATGAGAGCGATTAGAGTACATTGCCCCAGAGGTAATTTGCTATGTTCCTGGTGCCTAAATGCTTCCTATCAGCCATTTGTTAGAGCGGAGAAAATCTGAGTCTCTTGAAATTTGTGTACGTACGGTGCAAGGAAATAATTAAAACACAGGTCTTGGAGGGTGGTGCTACCCTGCTGTGTGCTGGTTGTACAGCACTACATGACTCAAATACAGTTGTCATTCAGTATGACCCTGTGTATCTTTGGGCACCCAGGAGAGAACTGTTGAAGGTTCCTATTTGAGCTGTTTCGTCACATAGCTGGAATCTTTGTCCGACTCTTGTGCTGGGGTTTTATGCAACTTCATGGCACTCGGAACCCAGAAGTCTACTGTCCCTAAAATCCAAGCTAAGTGCTACTAAGACACGGTTTCTGTCTGGAGCTTCTAAACAAAAGCTGTATATAGGAGTAATGTTAGGGTTTTAACAGCATGGGTTTATAGTATTGTCTCATAAGGGTTTCCCTAACAATGTGAAAGGATAGGCAAGTCTAAGCTTATAAAGTACACTGTCTGCCTTGTTTGCTGAGTCAGTGTGTCTGAGGTGGGGGGGAACGCTCTCACTTTACTTCACTGACACCTGTTTCATTTTCTCATTGGAACTGGGTCCATGCACACGCACACTCTTTTAGGATTAAACACTCTTCTGGATCTCACCTCACTGTTTAAGAACAAAGTTTACGTTGCATTTGACGCTCATTTTACACAGCTCCTTGTCAGTTGAGCATAGGTTATAGTGGCCAAAAGCAGCTCAGAGGAGTCCTAGAGCATGACTGGCCTCTAATGCCCATTCTCTTGTTGTGGAACTTGGGCCGCATTGATGAGCATTATGGAAATGCAGAAGCAAGTCTAATGTGGAAGTACAGCCAGCAGATCAAGTGGAGCATTGCATGCTACCACTGGTAGCCTGCATGGGTCAAACCTTATTAGAAATGACCGCTGCAGTACGTTTCTTGGGGAAATGTGAGGATCCTAGCGTAGCTTAGTAGTGTTGGGGTGCTCTTCATTAGTCATCACCAATTCACTTTAGACGGTCTGTTCACTGATACATAGGGGAACAACGACTGTTCTTATCCGTGGCGATTATGAGGGATCAAAGGACCTGTTTCTGGCGCATAGGTCATTTGGGGTACTCCAGTGGGCCATTAGGGAGGCCATGCCGTCACAGCTATAAACTTTCAAACTCAGCACCTAGCCTGCTTCACTCATGCTTGATCGTCCCTTCCTATGTTTCACTCAGTGCAAGCTGTTGTGCTAGTGTCCTATGCCAATGCAGAGTACAAGGGACAGGTTTGACTGCACAGGGTTTGGTGTTGTAGACCTTCTCGTGTAGCATCTAAAAGCTGTTACGCTGCCTGAAACTGAAATGCCTGGAATCTTATGACTATACTCTCGAGCTAGCTGGTATCTAACATCATTAAGAACATAACATAAGAATGGCCATACTGGGTCAGACCAAAGGTCCATCTAGCCCAGTAGCCTGTCTGCCGACAGTGGCCAGCACCAGGTGCCCCAGAGGGGGTGGACCGAAGACAACGATCAAGTGATTTGTCTCCTGCCATCCTTCTCCAGCCTCTGACAAACAGAGGCCAGGGACACCGTTTCTATCCCCTGGCTAATAGCCTTTTATCGACCTAACCTCCATGAGATTATCTAGCTTCTCTTTAAACTCTGTTATAGTCCTAGCCTTCACAGCCTCCTCTGGCAAGGAGTTCCACAGGTTGACTATGCGCTGTGTGAAGAAGAACTTTCTTTTATTAGTTTTAAACCTGCTACCCATTAATTTCATTTGGTGTCCTCTAGTTCTTCTGTTATGGGAACTAATAAATAATTTTTCTTTATTCACCCTCTCCACACCACTCGTGATTTTATATACATATATCATATCCCCCCTTAGTCTCCTCTTTTCTAAACTGAAAAGTCCCAGTTGCTTTAACCTCTCTTCATATGGGACCCGTTCCAAACCCCTAATCATTTTAGTTTCCCTTTTCTGAACCCTTTCTAAGGCCAAAATATCTAGCCCCTGCTGGCCCCTCTTCAGAGAAGTTGGGTGAAAGCAACTTTAAAAATTGTCAGACACGCAGTAGTGTGATATAATGCAAACAAATCCCCAAATTAAGGCTGAAATATATTGGGCTGTGTGGTATAAATTGGGTCTGTTTCTCCTTAACTGCCTTGAACTGAGTTACTAGGCATTTGAGGGGAGAGAACAATCACAGTCTAACTCTCTTTCTTGGCTCTTGTGGCTTTTCCATTGGAGCTTAATGCAGATGTTTTGGAGATGGTGAACATTCCCGTTGGTGCTGCTTCTAAAGACAGATATGGAAGGGTACCATCTGTCCTCTAGCAGCTGGTGTAGTCTGGTTGTCTGGGAAAATCTAAATATGGTTGCTACAGTGAGATCATTGGAACTGAAACTTCAGGGCATATGATTAAGAGGAGGACTGCAGAGGTCTAATTTTTTCACTCGTGACTAGGGCCTGAGCAACTTTCACAGATGGAAGGCAGCAGCCACCGTGAGGATTAGGTGCCTGGTTCACTCCCTAGCTGACAGTTCTCAAATGGAAATGTCTGGAAACAGTGTCTTCATGCTCCTGGGGGATGGTCTTGGATGCTCTGGGATTACACATGACAGACTTTCTCTCTAGACCAGATCTTTCTTGAGACCTAAACTCTTTGCAGTGCATTTTGGGCAATGTATAGATTCTGCTTCTATCTGTACCAGTTGCATGATCAGTCCCTGATAGCTGCATGACTTTCCTGTTTTTAAAAACATTTCATTCCAGAAGAGCTTAAAGCAGCGCCTGGGTAAAAGTAACATCCAGGCACGATTAGGCCGGCCAGCAGGACCCTTGGCTCGTGGAGCTGTTGGAGGACGAGGGCTGCCTATGGGTCAGAGAGGTTTGCCACGAGGAGCCATGCGTGGTGGGCGTGGAGCGAGGGCATTGCTGAGAGGAGGCATTCCCCTCAGAGGTGAGTACATTATTAATATGGGAATAAAATATCCCCGAGAGTGTTAATCCTGACATTCAGTGGCTTCTTGCTAAGTTGGACAACTAGCTGCTTGTTTTGATTTACCTCATTGTGTTTCCTTCTCCCCATTAAAGGTCAGAGTTTACTTCGGGGAGGACGTGGTGTATCCCCTAGAATGGGCCTGAGAAGAGGTGGTGTTAGAGGTCGTGGTGGACCTGGGAGAGGTGGTCTAGGCAGAGGAGCCATGGGTCGTGGAGGAATTGGTGGCAGAGGTTAGTGTGCTGGCATTTGGGGAGGGATGAGGGGGGAAGAACCTAAAGCAGCCTTTAACATTCACCTCCTTGGTTAAAATATAACGTCTATAAGCACTCATGAAATAGAACCTCCACCCTAATGTTACACTTGTTTATATCCACTATACAGCATATCATCAGGCACATTTCCATTTTCTGAATTGTTGGTTTTAGCAGCATTTGTGCTGAAAGGCAAGATCCCTATTGGTGTCGCTGCTTCCCAGAGGTAAACTTCAGTAAACTCAGAGCTGATAGGTAAGGTCCCATGGGAAGTAAGACTAAGAAGAAAAACAGTTTTTCAAAGGGACATTATTAAGGGCCCAAGAGCAAACTATTCCACTGCATAGGAAACAGGAAGTATGGCAAGAGACCTTAAATTATCTAAAATAAAAAGGAGTCATATAAAAAATGGAAACTAAGTCTAATTACGAAGGATTAATATAACTAAAAAACGCAAGTATGTGGGGGCAAAATTAGAAAAGCGAAGGCACAAAACAAGCTCGATCTAGCTAGAGGTATAAAGGGTAACAAGAAAACATTCTACAAATATATTAGAAGCAAGGGGAACCAAGGACATTGCTCAATGAAGAGGGAGAAACAATAGCAGAAAACGTTGGAAATAGCAGAGGTGCTTAATGACTTCTTTGTTTCATTTTTCACCAAGAAGGTTCGTGGTGACTGAATGTCTAACATAGTGAATGCTAGTGGAAATGGGGTAGGTTTAGAAGTTAAAATAGGAAAAGAACAAGTAAAAAATTACTTAGAGAAGTTAGATGTCTTCAGGTCACCAGGGCCTGATGAAATGCATCCTAGAATAGTTGAGCTGATGGAGGAGGTATCTGAGCCTTTAGCTCTCATCTTTGAAAAGTCATGGAAGTCAGGAGAGATTCCAGAAGCCTGGAAAAGGGCAAACATAGTGCCCATCTATAAAAAGGGTAATAAGAACAACCCAGGAAACTACAGACCAGTCAGTTTAACTTCTGTGCCAGGGAAGATAATGGAGCAAGTAATTAAGGAATCCATCTGCAAACACCTGGAAGATAAGGTGACAGGTTACAGCCAGCATGGATTTGTAAAGAAGAAATCATGTCAAACCAATCTGATAGCTTTCTTTGATAGGATATCAAGCCTTATGGATAAGGGGGAAGCAATAGATGTGGTATAGCTAGACTTTAGTAAAGCATTTGATACGGTCTTATGTTTCCCTAGTTTATTGATAAGAAGGTCATGCAACCTAAATGGAGCTATAACTGGCTGGGTAACCATTCTCAAGAGTAGTAATTAACAGTTCACAATCCTGCTGGAAGGGCAGAACAAGGGGGTGTTCCGCTGGGGTCTGTTTTGGGACCGGCTCTGTTCAGTATCTTCAGCTATTTAGCTGATGGCATAGAGAAGAGGCTTATTAAGTTTGCAAATGATACCAAGCTGGGAGGGGTTGCAAGTGCTTTGGAGGATAGGGTCCTCATTCGAAACGGTCTGTGGAAAATAGGATGAAGTTCAATAATGCAGAGTACTCCACTTAGGAAGAAACAATCCATTTCTCTCTCTCAGAATAGGAAGCGACTCTCTAGGGAAGGAGTCCTGCAGAAAGGGATCATAGTCAATCACAAGCTAAATATGAATCAGCAGGGTGACACTATTGCAAAAAAAGCAAAAATGATTCTGGGATGCATTAACAGGAGTGTTGTGAGCAAGATACGAGAAGTCATTCTCCCACTCTACTCTGCCCTGATCAGGGCTCAGTTGGAGTGTTATGTCCAGTTCTGGCCACCACATTTCAGGAAAGATGTGGAGAAATTGGAGAAGGTCCAGAGAAGAGCAACAAAAATGATCAAAGGTCTAGAAAAGATGATCTACTAGAGAAGACTGAAAGAATTGGGCTTGTTTAGTTTAGAAAAGAGAAGACTGAGAGGGGACATATGATAGCAGCTTTCAAGAACCTAAGAGGGAGAAAAATGGTTTTTGACCTCTGAGGACAGGACAAGAAGCAATGGGCTTAAACTGCAGCAAGGGAGGTTTCAGTTGGACAATAGGGAAAACTTCCTAACTGTCAGGGTGGTTAAGCACTGGAGTAAATTGCCTAGGGAGTTCGTGAAATTTCCATCTTTTGGAGATATTTAAGAGCAGGTTAGACAGACATCTGTCAGGGATGATCTACATGGTGTTTAGTCCTGCCGTGAGGGCAGGGGACTGGACTCGATGACCTCTCAACGTCCCTTCCAGTTCTAGTGGTTTATATTGAAATCATTAATGGGGCACCACAGCAACCAGTGCTCCCTGTGAGCCACATGCTGTGGCTTTTTAGTTTAGCAAAAGGCCTATTGATTTCAGTGGGAGTTGATTTCCAAATTTTGCAGCCCCTGTGCTCTTGATATAGTGGTACATGGCAGGTAAGAACCTACAATTCGCTTGCTTTTGTGAATTGGTATTGGAGATTAAACATGATTTTCCTAATCTTCCTGGTAGAATGGTATTGATTCAGTCCCAGTGAGTTCCAATGCCAAACTAGGTGTCTGAGAACTAATGTAAATTTGGTGGGATGCGAATAGAGCAAGCTCATTCCTAGCCATTAGTGGCATTGCCGTTTTGACTGAAGGGTGGTGAGGAATAAATGCTAATTGTACTTGGCTGGCAACTGTCTAATGCCTCAAGGCACTGATGTATGTTAGGGATTAATGCCAGGCTAAAACCTTGTGGACATGCACAACCTTGTACAAGTCTGCGACTTCAGATGCCATCTCAGAGGAGTCTTTGCTCCTTTTAAAAATAGAAGTAAACAAAGTACATACACTAGTTACAGCACTATATGGATTTCCTAGCACTGCCGCTGTCTCCCAGAGTGATATGGGATCATTAGTGCTGGTGCGTTCAGACTGCGCGGTGACTGGTTGTGTCCCCTCAGAGAATCATTTCTCTCTGCTTTTGCTTAACTGGCTAACTATATCACCATAGTTCTGCTCAGTTTCCCCATGTAGACTAGGGATGTTAAAAATCATGTGTTAGGGTAACCACGTAATTGCTGAGAATCTCAGTGGTTACATGGTCACCCGCAGTATAGAGCATAGCTTTATGTTGCAGAGCCCGCAGCACAGCCTCCACTAGCCCCGGTCCGTCTGGCCCCGGCGAGGAGGCTTCGCTGCCACTGCGAAGCCATCTCCCCAGGAGCGGTGAGTAACGGAGGCCACTAACAGAGAAGCATATTTGGTGAAACGATTATTCAGTTATTCTCCAACATCCCAAGAGTTTGTTGTGATGTAGATAAGCTTGCTGATAGCTCATGGAAACCTGAGAAGCTCTGTGACAGGTGTAGAAAGGTTCATGAAAGTGGGTGTGAAGGAGGAGATGAGGGTGCTTGTAATACCAGAGGAAGGAAAAATCCCATGCAAAGAGTTAGGGGCAGCGTAGATGGCAATAGGATACGGAAAAGTATAGGGATGTAAGCAAGTAGATGACTACTACCTTCCCCTCTTGCTGCCTTTTTAAGAGGTAGCAAGGGGGGGCAGTTCCTCCCAGCACCATCTCCGCTGTGCTGCTCCCCCCGCTGCCTCTATCAGAGGCAATAAGAGGGGATAGGAGAAGCTGTTCCGGCAGCAGCCCCAGCCTGGTTGGGGTGGGGGGAGTCCCAGCAAGAGCTGGGCCTCCCTGCAGACAAGGGCTGCTGCCATGAAGCAGCTCCTGTTTGCAGTGGCCTGGGCTGGCTGAGGGTAGGGACTGCTGGAGCCAGCTCACATGGGACCAAGACTGCTGTGCCTCTGCCTTTTAAATGTAATAAGAGCCGCTGGGCTCTTACTATATTTAAAAGGCGCAGCGGTCCCGGAGCAGACCTCCCCTATCAACTAACTGTATCGACTACACGATTAGTAAATTACCCGTTCCTTAACATCCTTAGAGTATAATGAGCTGCTGAGGTTGGAGGATGAACTTGGAGCAGAGATACAGGTAGGAGACAGCTGTTCAAGGGCGAATAGACACTGGATGCGCAAGGAGAGAGACAACCAGGGGACTGACTTGACATGGGGCTGATCTGGTCAGCAGCCTGTCTCCACCTTGCACGTGGCTCTCATATGATGTAGTTTAGAGTGTCACCAAACTCCTCTGCAATGAAAAAATGTGAAAAACAACCAATAGTCCTGCAGCACCTTAGAGGCTAACAAAAATGTAGACAGTATCATGAGCTTTCGTGGGCACAACCCACTTCAGATGAATAGAGCAGGGAGTCCAGGGTACAAATGAATAGCAAAGAGAGGGGATGGGGATGGAAAGAAAAAAATGGGGGGGAAATATTGTCAATTAGTGTCCATGCTAAATGAGGCTTATAGAGTGGGCTGTACATACCCTGGGCGTAGCTTTTTATGTCATTGGGGTGTTGAATGTAGCGGCCCATTCTGTTCCGGTCTTTGTTCAGACCTCAATTCCTGGTGTCAAACTTGTAAATGAAACCGAGTTCTGAAGCTTCTTTCTCAAGTTGGTTTTTGAAATTGCTTTGTAATAAGAGTCACTTTGAGATCCATTAGTGAGCGCCCAGGCAAGTTGAAATGTTCCCCAGCAGGTTTGTGTTACCATTTGAATATCTGATGTGTCCATTAATCCTGTGTTACAGAGCAGGGGTCAGCAACCCTCAGCACGCGTGCCACAAGTGTGCTGGTTTTTACTGGCACATAGGGCAGAGCTCAGCCTCACCCCTCCCCTGGTGCAGCTGTTGGCAGGGGGGGCAGGAGAGGCACATGCGTGTGTCCCTGGGGCTGCCTCCTGCTTCGGGAGGGAGTGGGGCTGGGCGGCCAACACGTGGCGTGCCAGAGCCTGGGCTGCGCCGCGCTGCTCCCTGCGGGCTGTATGTGGGGGCAGGGAGCTTCTCCCCTTGCACCGTGCTGCAGCCCCAGGCTCTGCCTACCCCAGAGCCGCAGCCTGCAGGCAAAGTGCTGGGTCATGCAGGGAAGAGATTCTCCCTCCTCTCCTTGCTCCAGTGCTTCTCCCGGGGGGCTCCAGCGCTGTTGCCCTGCCAGTGAATGCACTTGGGGGCAGGAGGGGGGGATGAAGGAGGATGCGGGGGCAGGGGTTGCACTGAGGGGCTGGGGCAATGCAGGGGATCAGGCTGGGGGTGGATCATGGGACTGAGGGGAACAAGACTGGAGCAGAGGGAAGATGTGAAGGGGGGATACAATCTTACTTTGCAGAAGCTATACTTCCCTTTACTTTCCACTTCTTTTCTTCCCTCCCCAATTAGCTATTTGGCTGCATTCTCACCCTCACCTTTTCTACATTACTCCGCCAGCCTCTTCCCACCCCCAGACTCCCTCTTGTACCCCCACCCCACACCCTCTCCTGCCACCAAATTCCCTTCTGGACCCTGCCCCCCTCACCCAGTTCTATGTTATGCTTATAAGAAGCACACAGGATCTTTTTCAGGGGAGAAGGCAATACACTGTTTGTTGAGAATACAGCAGAGAAGCAGTTAGCCATATGCTTTATAAAGACACACACCCTGCAGATGGTGCATAGTTACCAGTCCATGGTGCCTCAAGTGAGTGCTACTGGCCAGGCAAGGCTGACTGAGCGAGAAGTCAGGGTTCCTCTGAGGCTCGGCTTGCAGGACTGAACTCGGGAGTCCCATGGCCAGAGCTTCCCAAGTTCCCATTGGAGTCTCTGGGTTTTGCAGTGTCATGCTGCTGCCATCCACCCGTAGGGGGTGCTCCTTTGTGTTCCTGTGATGGTGATGGTCAGGGTTTCCATTGTTGTTTCTCACTCTTGGGAGGGTCTTTGCTTATCTCCAGGGTTCGTCAATGCTGCTAATTCAATTCAGCCTCAAGACACAATATGTGTTTCAAAGTTTCCACTTCTTCTTGATCACCTGGGCATCTGTGATGGCTTTCACTCCCACACACCCTCCATTCACACCACACAATTGTATAGAGTTTCAGACCAGATCAATAGGTACTAGGGGTACAATTTAATTTGCAATACTAACAGGGAGCAAAGCCTTACAGTAACATTATCTAATCATGAGAGAGAAAGAGAAACAGAATTTATAAGCCAGTGTTTTGCAAATGGTGTTCCATGGAACCCTGGGATTCCACAAGAAAATTCCATTACAAGAACATTTTATGATTTAAAAAAAAATTTAAGCATTTATGAATTTTATTGAAAACCATTTTCATTTGTGTTTGCCACTATGTGTCCCTGGGTAATGCCAGCTTAGCCAGAGTGGGGACGATGATGTCACTACTCAGCACTGCGGGCATGGTCAGTCAGTGTGATCCCTTGTTATATATAAATCCCCATACTCAGTCAGGGAGCGTGGATCACCCACTAGCGCCGCGTCAAACAAAGTCGAAGCTTCAGCTGTCAAACCAGTTGGGGTTCCGCAAAATTCTTTCGAGTTTAAAAGGGTTCCGTGGCCAAATAAAATTGGGAAACACCGTTATAAGCAAGTCCTTACATCAAATCATTATGCATTGTACTTATAATCTTATAACCAATAGTAAAATATACATTTTTGCTACACCTGCACGCCACCTCCCACCCAGATCCTGCATCCCTATCCCACTTGCTGGCCATCTGGTCCCACACATTGAACCCCTCATTTTTGTTCTCACCCCAGAGCCTAAGGGGGTCCACAAAATCCACTAACTCTGGAACCCCAGAAAAGTAAATCTGGCCTATGAGAAGCCCTGAATCTTAGTCCTCCTTGTCCCTCCCCATCACCTTGTGGGGGTTGACTACCAGACTGATGAGGTATCTTAGTTGGGGGCCACATCAGTGAGGGTTGGGAGTTTTGGGAGATTTTTTGCTTCTCACTTGTGTGGTCCCCAACTGATTTTTCTTTGGGTCAGTGACCCCCGACCCAGAAAAGGTTCCCCACCCTTGTCATAAATAAAAAAAACATTGAAACCTTTTTTATTGGACATATTTTACTTAATTTATCAAACTTCAGTTTAAATAAACATGAGAAAGTTAAAACACTTAATCTGTTTAATAATTATGCCTGAGCCATTTTGCTAGTGCTGCAGCTGGGGAGAAGGGTTTAATTTAAATTATGTAATTAACTGAGTTTCCATTAGCAACTGGTAGTCCACGGAAAGGTTTGCATTGACCTGGGTGGTCCAAGGGGCGTGCAGTGGAGAGAGCCCTTACCCCCCGGGGAAGTGGAATAGCCCAGGGCAGGAGGGTTAAATCTTGGCATGCCACTTCAGAAAGGTTGCTGATCCCTGTCGTAGAGACTCTAGTTTGGCCAGTGTACATGGCAGAGGGGCATTGCTGGCACCGATGGCATAGGTCACACTGTTGGATGTGCAGTTATATGAGCCTCTGATGTGGTGGTTGATGTGGTTAGGTCCTGTGATGTCACTCGTATAGCTGCATGGCTAGAGTTGGGACTGAGCATGAAGGTGTGCTGCATGGCTACTGGGAAGAACTCGTCTGGCTCTGTCAATCTGTTTTTTCACTTCCCTGGGTGGGTATTTCAGTTTTAAGAAAGCTTGATACAGATCCTGTAGGTGTTTGTGGAATTGGAGCAAATCTGGGTTTATTTTAGGGCCTGGCTGTAAACGGTTGATTGGGAAATGTGTCTTGGAGGGAAGCTAGGGGCATATAGGTAAGTGTAACAGTTGGTAGGTTTCCAGGATAAGGTGGTGGAAATGTGGCCATTGTTTCCTTGTCAGAGAGATGGATCTCTTGTATGGACTGGTCCAGGCTAAGGTTGATGGTGGGGAGGAAGTTGTTGAAATCCCTGTGGTTTAATTGGAAAAACAGATTGACAGAGCCAGACAAGTGCCCAGGCATCAGCTTCTTCAAGATAGGCCCAACAAACAAAACAGAACACCACTGGTCATCACCTACAGCCCCCAAATTAAACCCTGCCAGCGCATCCTTAATCTGCAGCCTATCCTGGAAATGACCCCTCACTCTCACAGGCCTTGGGGGACAGGCCAGCCCTCTCCTACAGACAGCCCCTTAACCCCAGACAAATTCTGCCCAGCAATGCACACAGCACACCTCCATCATACTCACCCAGGAACCCACCCCTGCAATCAGCTCCATTCCCAACTCTGTCCACACATCTATACAAGCAGCAGCATCACAAGACCTAACCATATAAGCCACCACATCAGAAGCTCATATCCACCAATGTGATCTATGCCAGCAATGCCCCTCTGCCGTGGATATTGGCCAGACTAGACAGTCTCTACGACAGCATTAATGAACACAAAAATGGTATTCAAAATGGTAACACACAGGGATGTTAAATATCAGTTAATTGAATAGTTGAGTAACCTCATGAGTTCTTATCACTTACTTGACTAGTCTATAGTCCCCGGGGGCGGGGCCAGCAGCCGGTGCACTCCGGTCTCACTCCTGAGGCACCCTCTGCCACTTTGCGCTGCTGCCTCTGTATCAGAGGCAGCAGCATGGGGTGCCAGGTGGGAGCTGGTCTGTGATGGGAGCCAGTTTAAAACCCAGCTTCCCTTGCGGACTGCCTATTGCCCAGTACTGCTGCCTCTGATAAAGAGACTGCAGCACTGGGTGGCAGCACCTTCTGTCTAGGGAACGTCCGAGCACCCAGACACAGTGTGAGCTGGAACTGAGCTAGGCTGCCTGCCTTTGCGGCTTCTAATACACTTCAAATGCATAACCACAGCGGGGGTATGTCCAGGACCCAGCGTGAGCCAGGACTGAGCCAGGCTGCCTACTAAAAAATTTACTGGCAGGAGAGAGGGGAGGGAAATGTGTGGAGTCAATAGCAAAATCTATTGGGGAACATTTCATCTTGCCCGGGCACTCACTAATGGATTACTAAGCAATTTCAAAAACCAGCTTGAGAGAGAAGCTTCAGAACTTGGTTTCATTTACAAGTGTGACACCTGAAATTGAGATCTGAGCAAAGACCTGACCTGGATGGGTTGCTACATTCCATACCCTAATGACATAAGCCAGTGGTCACCAACCAGTAGATCGGGATCCACCGGTAGATCTGGGAGCCTCTGACACGGGATCTTGACTGGTTTGGGCAAGAGGCTATCAAATGCTAGCACTTCAGTTGCCCCTCCCCCACTGCTGTGCACCTCCTGCCCTTTGCCTTGGAGCTGTCTCCCCACTGCTTTCTGTGCAGGGCAGGGAAGGGAGAGGAGGAGCGCTGATGTCAGGGTGCCCCCCTCCCACCCTGTATTCTATCTCCACAGAAGGGGGGGGCGCACAACAGGGCTTGGGATGGAGGGAGTTTTCTGGCTGCTTTGGAGAGTGGTGCAGGGCCAGGGCAGGGGTGAGCCGGCCTTAGCCCCACTGCACCACCACCCAGGAGCCACCTTTGGTAAGCAGTGTCCAGCTGGAGCATGCATCCTGAACCCCTGTCCCAGTCATAAACCCCTCCTGAACCACAAGCTCCTGCTCTTGCCCTGAGCCCCCTTAGACGCAAGTTCCCTTACAGAGCCTGTACCCTGACCCCCCCCGCACCCCAACCCTTGCCCCAGTCTCAGCTCAGAGCCCCTCTCACGCTCCAAATCCCTTAACCCAAGACCAGAGCCTGCACCCCAACCCTCTGCCCCTGCCTGATGAAAGGGAGGAAGGATGGGGGAGGGAGGGATGGTGGAGTGAGCAGGGTTGGGGCCTTGGAAAAGGGGCACAAAGGAGGCGGGGCAAGGGAATTTGGGTCTGAGGTAGATCCTGGGCTGTGCTTAACTTCAACAAAGTGATCTTGTGCTTAAAAAGGTTGGAGATCCCTGAGATAAGCTAAGCCCTGGGTACTTAGAGCCCACTCTATAAGCCTCATTTAGCATGGACACACTAATTGACAATATTTTTCCCCATTTTTTTTCCCTCCCCATCCCCTCTCTTTGCTATTTATTTGTATCCTGGACCCCTTGCTCCATTCATCTGAAGAAGTAGGCTGTGTCCATGAAAGCTCATGATACCATCTACATGTTTTGTTAGTCTCTAAGGAGCTGCAGGACTATTCTTTTTTTTTTTTTTTTCTTCCAGTTACAGACTAACATGGCTACCCCCTCTGAAACTCCTCTACACTGAGCATGGTTATATAGCTGAGTAGCTGCTTCAATGGACTACCCACCTGTGTGTCTTGCCTTGTCTAGGTAGCATGGGGAGGCCCAATTGAGGGCACGTGGGCAGGGATTAGGTCAGTTGCTTAATGTTTGTTGCTCTTTCTTTCTGAGTCTGCTGGTGCATTTCAAGTCTAGTGCATAATTGTAATCTCATTTCACTAAGGTCGTGGCATGGCAGGCCGGGGAAGAGGGGGCTTCGGTGGTCGTGGCAGAGGCCGAGGCCGAGGAAGAGGGTCTGCACGTCCTGCGTTGACCAAGGAACAACTGGATAACCAATTAGATGCGTACATGTCTAAAACAAAAGGACATCTCGATGCTGAGCTGGATGCTTACATGGCTCAGACAGATCCCGAAACTAATGACTGAATGTCCTTCTGATAGACTCTCATTGAAGTTAATGTGTATGTCAATGCCCATAAGCTAAAAATGGAAAAACCTGATTGATGCTGGAAGGACCTGCAGGAACAGGGGCGGCCCTGTTCTACCAAGAGATCAGATTTTAGTGTGTTCCTCTTACATTTTGATACTATATGTTGTATGAAACCTTTTTTGAATTGGTTTTTATAATTTTTCCTAACTATGAACATGAATGTGACAGACCTGCTGCAGATATGGCCACTGACATTGGTAATGGGGTGCGCTCAGCACGCCAGCCACACGGTGTTGGCACACTGAGTTCCTTTGTGCTTCTAAGGGAAAATGTTGCATGTATGCCACAGTCTGTGCTTCTTTAGGTGAAGTGCTCATTGGTGCTGAATACAAGCTACGGGATTACATGGTTATATGTGCCTATTACTCTTAGTGGTTTGTTTCAGGATAGGAGTTGATCCCGTAGTGAGGCTGAATGGTAAATATCTACATTTGCAGTTTTATTGTTGCAATAACACATCTGAAGTAAACATACCAAAATGTCTCCCTCCAGGACTGCCTGATCAGTCAAATGCAGGTTGAGGAAGTTAGTGCTCCTCTATTGTAGACATGTCAATCTTTTATTTTGTACTGACATTGCATCCCCATTGGTTGCTAGCAAAGAGGATTTTCCAGGTAAAAGGCTATTTTGGGGGATAACATTTGAATTTCTTTTGTATCATGTTTGAAGGGATGTCACTAATGGCTTCTGTGTACCAAAATCTAGAAAAATAACTTTTGTTTTGAGGATTTTGAAAGAAGCACGTTAGGGGCATCTGAAAGAGAATCATGGGTAGAAGAGTCTCTCCAAAGTACTGGGTCCAAAATTGGTTTGATCAGCAAGTGCTGTTAGCTTTCAGTGCAATCAGCTGAATTTGCAATCCAGACCGACTTATGGTGGTGCATTTAACCGAGGTTGGCTTTAGAAATTGAAGGGGTTTGCTCTCCCCCCTTCCTCCCCTCCCGCCGCCCCCCGGAAGATTTAATTTCAACCATCCTGTGAACTGTTGCAGTTTCAATGGAATCTTGTATTTCTGGTTCATTGTGACAAAGGAGAAACACTTACAAAAACAACGTGGACTTTGTGGAGTTTTTAAATGCTGTAAGTTGTAAGAATGATATTCTCAAGTATTGATTGTAAACTCAGTGGGATGAATAATTGCTCTAGTGGGTATGAGGACAGTCAACTGTTGTCCTCTCCTGAATGGAACATCACAACTGCACGTAAGCATGTTAGGTTAGAACATGTTCCTAATACAGCTTCCTCTCCACTGGATGTCAGTCCATTCTAGCTGCAATATCATTTAAATCCCTCGTTCTGTTGGGGAGTGCCTGGTCCTTGCTGCGTCCAAACCTTCGTTAGGTGTGCTGTCGCTGATTTAGGGCTTCCAGCTACAGGTGGCCCCTGACTTGCGATGCGATTGGTTCCTGGGGAAGCGTCGCAAGGCAGGGGCGTCGTAAGTTGGGAATTTTCAGCCCCTTGCGCACTTACAAAAATGGTTGTAAGTGCAGGGAGTTGTAACTCGGGTGGTTGGAAGCCAGGGGTTTCCTGTAATTTGTATTCATGGAGCCCTGCAAATCTGTGGATATCCACTTCATATTCATGCATGTGGATAGCCACAGTTCATTTTTGGATACACATTTTTCATCTAGAACCTTGCAAATGTGCAGATGTGGAAACAAATTTTGTATCCTCACATGGCGCGCTCTACTAATTCGAGGAAGGAAACTGATATTTCTCCTTAGCTTTCTTTGACTAGCCCATTGTGTCTGCCATAGTAACTACTCTAGGATGCAAGGGCGCATTCCCATTGTCTACTACCTTATCACCCATTAACACGGTGATGTAACTTAGCACTTGCATTTTCTATAGGTCATTTTTTCCCTAAGCTTCAGTTAAGCCTGTGATCTTGTCCTTTTGGAAATGTCCCTAACTCCTGCTGAAAGTGCTTAATGTTTGCCAGTTGAAGGTATACCATTTAGCAAGTATCTTAATAGTTCACTAAAGCCATACTTGAGTTGCTAACATCTCCCCAAACCCTTAGGCTATATTGGGCGTGGGCAAGAGGCGGCCGGCACCCTTACTGCAGACTGCTAATTGCTGTGCAGTCTGGGCAGGGAGGAGAGAGCTTTGTGTGCTGTCCCCAACCCTTAGCAAAACCCCTCCTCCTCCCCCCCCAAACTATCTGCCCCAGGCCACCACCCAAACCTTCTGTTTCCCCTCCTGGCTTCCAGGTCACAGCTCCTTCCCAGACCCTGCACCCCCTCCTATACCTCTTCAAACTCTGCACCTCCTCCTATATCCCTTCCTCAAGCCAGAATCCTGTCCTGCACCCATAACCTCCTGGACCCTGCATCAGATCATGACCCCCCTCCTTCACCCAAATGCCCTCTCAGACCCCACACTCCCTCCTGCACCCTAGTCTTCTGTCCCAAGCTCCCTTCTACACCACCCACTATCCCAGACCCTGTGCCCCCTCCCCAGAAGTGCAGCCATTGAACACTCACCAAAATCTTGGAGTGGCCCTCCCCATTAAAAATTGCCTATCCCTGGGCTTATATCTACACCACAGCAGCAAGTTGACTTAAGCCACACAGTTCCAGCCAGGTGAATAATGTAGCTGGAGTCCGTATAACCAGGGAGTCTGCAAAGTGGGGGGTTGACAGGAGAAACTTTCCCATCAACTTCCCTTAGTCTTCTCCCAGGCACAGTAACCCGCTAGCTGAGAAGGATCTGCAGTTGATTTGGCAGATCTTCACTAAACCCTCTAAATCAACTGCTGGTGGATCAATCTCAGCATTGATTTGGGCTGGACCTGTAGCTTCAGGTCTGGTTACATTTTCCCAATAAATATAATAATATATGGAGATAGACCTATTTCATAGAGCTGGAAGGGACCTTGAGAGGCCATCGAGTCCAGTCCCCTGCCCTCACAGCAGGACCAAGTACCATCCCTGACAGAATTGCCCCAGGTCCCTAAATGGCCCTCTCAAGGATTGAACTCACAAGCCTGGGTTAGCAGGCCAATGCTCGAACCACTGAGCTATCCCTCCTCCCAAATTACTAGAACTATCATGAAATTGCAAAAATACTCTCCTGTGGCAGGAATGTGAGGTTCTTCATTGAGTGGTGTCCCTGTGGGTGCTCCACTCGGGTCTCGGTGTGTCCTCGTGCTGCTAATTGGAGGTTTTTGGGGAGCAGTGCCCCTCGCACTGTGCCTGCGCACGCAGCGTCTTGTGCTCCTGCCATTTGCTGAGTGCGTGCCCAGCGCGAGCCCCTTCAGATCCTTTTCTATCATCTTTGGCTGAGAGTGAGTCAGAGCAGTGTTCTTCTTCCTGACAGGAAAAACAAAAGACTACTATAGTTATTTTAGAGTTTCTTCATAGTTAGTCAGTTAATGACAGTTTTCAACGTTTGCTATAAAAGAAAAGCTGCCGCTGCAGCTTTTCCTTCAATAGGCTGGGTTTCCCCAGCTTTAAAAGATGCGACCCATGTCAGGACTCGATGCTTCTTTCTGATGGTCATGCCTCCTGCGTTAAATGCCCTGGGAGAGACTCATGCAGCACATAAGTGCCCGCACTGTCAGAACTCCAGTCATCTGAAGAAGTGGGCTGTGCCCACGAAAGCTCATGATACCATCTACATGTCTTGTTTGTAAAGTGCTACCAGACCATTTGTCAGAACCTGACAGCCAGAGCCAGAAAAGACCGCAAAATGTGGCTCAAAAACCACCTCTGGGAGAAGTCCCTACAACCACCATGGGACAAACCTGAGGAGACACGAGGACAGCAAAAGCCCATTGACAGGGTGGCTTCACCACCCCGTAAAGGCTCACAAGCTTCGTGGGCTTCCCCAGGATGCTCATTACCAGCACTGCCCAGAAACTCGTTCCCCAGTGCCATCAGTCTCTGGCACCGCGGAGAAGTGCAAGTCTGCACCAGCCAGGAGAGCTGAGTCAGGACCCAAATGCACTGCACCGGTCGGCACTGCTGAGGCAACAGCAACCACAAAGCCGCATATGCCACCACCAGCAGCTCCCACAGGCACCGCTACAGTGCCTGAACAGACCAGACCGAACTTGACCGCACTCCGGCATCGCAGCCTAAGAAAGCGCTGCACAAGTTGCGGCACTTACAAAAATCTCCTCAGCCAGGCACACCGCTCAGATCGGGAGCTTGCTCATTGTGCTCCTCATTGGTGTCGGATGCCCAGGGGCACACTCGTGCCGAAAGGGCTCCCAGCTCTCCTGTGCTGCTCTCACCACAAACCAACAATGGCAGCGAACATAGCAGATTTTCATCATGCCATTCATCTCCATTGGGATCAATGGCTTCCTGGCATTCATATCGGGATTATTCCCTACTACAGGGTTGGCTCACAACCACCTACATTCCAACCCGACACAGCCTCGCAAGGCATCTTACACTTCCTCTGCCAGTGCTACAATTTCTCGACTGGTGGAGTTCTCCAACCAACCTCCTTGCTGGTAAACCCTTCCACTGCCCAGATCCATAAGTATAACGACAGACACATCACGTATGGGCTGGAGTGCCCATTGTTGCACATGGTCAATACAGGGCATATGGTCTAAACGGGAGAGATTCCTCCATATCAACATCCTCGAACTCAAGTCCATTCGTCCCTTGGCCTGACAGAGGGCAGAACCATTCGTGTCCTCATGTTCAACACACCCTCTATGTTCTACATCAATCGATGGAGGTGCCTGATCACACTCACTATGTGCAGAAGCAATCAGATTTTGGCACTGGTCTATCGGGAACCACAGAACTCCAACCGCCACATATATACCAGGACAGCAGAATGTGAGGGCCGACAAACTGAGCAGACGCTTCTCAGACCAACACGAGTGGGAGATCAACACCAATGTTCTCTCTGTTTTTCGCAAGTGGGGTTTTCCAGCTATAGACCTTTTTGCAACAGTACTCAACCACAAATGCCACAGGTTCTGCTCCTGAGCAGGGCTGGACAAGAGGTCAGAGGGGAATGCCTCCTGTACACCTTTCCACCAATCCCTCTGCTTGCCAGAGTGATCAACAAGATTCGCTCTGACCAGGCCACAGTAATTCTAATAGCCCGCACCTGGCCGAGACAGCCCTGGTTCCCTTACCTGCACTACCTCTCGATAGATCGACCCATTCCTCTCCCTGCGGTGCCAAACCTCAATGCAGCACCACGGCAGGACATGCCATCTGAACATCAAAACTCTGAAACTCACAGCATGGCTTCCCCATGGTTCCAGAATGAAGAACTTACCTGTTCAGACAGGGTCAAACACATCCTATTGAACTGTCAACTACCCTCCACGAGAAACACCTACCAGAACAAATGGACACATTTTCAACAATGGTGCATGACTCGCCGCTTACATCTCTATACCTACCGTGCTGGAGTATCTCATGGACTTCAGTGACACGGGTCTCTCTGTCAGCTCTATCCATGTCCAGTTGGTGGCAGTCACAGAGTTCCATGAACCTGTGGATGACACCTCTCTCTTTGTATATCCAGTGGTGAAGTAATTCCTCACAGGCTTGCGGAAAACAAGCTCAAACCTGTGCCCACCAGTGCCACCATGGGACTTGAACTTGGTCCTTGACGTGCTCACCAGGCCACCCTTTGAGCCACTAGCCACTACATCACCACAATACCTGTCCATGAAGGGACCCACCTTTCACCATCTTTACCAAGGATAAAGTTACACTCAGGCCTCACCCGAAGTTCTTCTCGGAGGTCATATCTTCCACCTAAATGAACCCATTTACTTACCTGCTTATTTTCCTAAGCCTCATACCTCTTCAAGGAGGCCATCTGGCACACATTGGATGCAAGATGAGCGATTGTGTTTTACCTAGATAGAACTAGGGCAACCAGAAAATCGGATAGACTTTGTAGCTTCGTCTGGGCCACATACAGGAACATCTATCCAAATGGATTGCCAGCTGCACATACACAGCTTATGAACTCCATGGCAAGCATCTGCCACAGATTGTCAGGGCTCACTCCACGCATGCAATGGCCACAACGCCCTTCCTAAATAACGTGCCATTGGTGGACATTTGTAGAGCAGCTACATGGTTCTCCCATCACACCTTCGCACAACATTGCGCCCTACAGAAAGGGCCAATACCCTCCACATCTCTGGCAGATGCAGTCCTTCCTTCCTCTACATAATGACTCCAATGCCCACTGCCATCTGGCGAGTACTGCTACTGAGTTACCTGAGTGGAGCATTCACAGGGACACCACTTGATGAAGAAGTTACCCTATGCAGTAACTGGTTCTTCAAGATGTGGCCCCCTGTGGGTGCTCCACTCCCTCCCCCCCCTTCCTCCCCTCTGCTTGGAGTCTTTAAGGGATTTCAGGTAGAAAAGGAACAGAGGGGGCTCGTGCCGCACATACACTTGGCAAACGGCAGGAGCGCGAGACGCTGGGTGCACAGGCGCGGCGCAAGGGGCATTGCTCCCCGAAAACCTCCAATCAGCGGTGCGAGATCTCACTGAAACCTGAGTGGAGCACTCACAGGGACACACATCCCAAAGAACCATCGTTACTGCACAGGGTGAGTAACGTCTTTCCCTGTAGCCCAGTGTCATGCTGTGGAATGAACTGGAGTATAAAACTACCTGAAAGGCTAAGGCCTTGAGCTTTTACTCACCTGTTTGTTTTCTGTGCTGCATCCAGCGCACTCTTGGTGTTTGAACAGAGAAGTGTTCAAGCCTGGTTCTCTCCGTCCTCCCACGCCTAGCTGAACTGCATCAGGAACAGAGATGGTTCAGAGTAAGAGCCCCCGGGAGCTGCCCAGGACTTCCACGTGGTGTAAAATCCCAACCCTGAAGGAGCTTCCTTCATTTAGTCCAGCCACTAGATGGTGCAGCAGCTCTGCCTAGTCTTGCTACATGTACGAAGACTTATGGGAGAGGGCTCCAAGGTAGCCGGTTCTGTGGGTGGTTCTGCTTTGGCAGAGAAACGGCTTTGCTGATGTGCCATGAGGCCTCTGGGTCTGTGGGCTAGGAGACGGTGGTGGCCTTAGCAGTAGGCATGGGGACTTAGTTACTCCGGGTGTGGCTCCCTGCCAGGCTGGGCCTGCCACTCCCCTTGTTCTGTGGGTCAGGTAGGCTCACAGGGATGCAGCTCTCACATTTGATTTAAGAACAACGAAGTGGGTCCCAGGGGCAGGGCTGGATGAACACAGTTGCCAGCACGGGTCCGGGTGTAGAGGGGTAGAGTTAACAGGACAGACCTGCAGTGCCCACGGCCCTGTGCCTTTACTGCTGCAAGGCGCTCGTCTCTTATTTCTGCTGTAGGGCAGGGCAGGGCCTCAGCTCTGCCCAAGTGAAACAGCTACAGTGCTTAGCCAGAGCCCTCAGGCAAGGGATACCCAGCCTGGATCAGTGTCATGGGGTCAGTATCAGCTACGGTGGAGGAATTGTGCAGGACCAGCCATGGATGGGCTATGGTGCCCTTGGCACGGGTCCATCTGACCCCCAATTGTTACAGGCCAGCTTTGTTCTAAGAAGAAGGATTTCTAGTGACCAGAGCAGTGTCCCTCCAAGCACAGGGGTAGCCCAGCTGATCTCGGAGCGTCTGCAGCAGGAAATAATTCTTGCCAGGAGTTAGTGTAACGTGGCAAAGTCCCAGTGAAGGCAAAGCAGCCCGTCATTCTCGCCGGTGTTAGTGGGGGAAGGTAACACAAGTGAGTCTAGCACGTACTGTGAGCTGCTACCGTGTTAAAACTCCAGCTGCCTTGGCTTTGCTTGGCTGTTCCCTTCTGTGGGGGCAGAACCTGCTGCGGAAAGGCCAGGAGCGAGGCCTGAGCTGGAGTTCTGACATGGGGAGTGGGGCTGTGCGCGCTTGGCCATGCTGGTGGTGGCCCTAGTTGTGATGTAGCTATGCTCCTGTCACTGCTCCAGCTAAGCGCACGTCCAGGCAGGCTGGTAGCCCTCGGGGAAGGTTTCGCAATGTAAGTAGCAGTGAAACCTCCCAAGTGTAGACTGGCCCCAGGCGCTGAGCCAGAGCCTGCCTGCCTCCCTTGTCTGATAGCAATAGAGGGGAAGAGCAGCTGCTCCCTCTAACTCGGACTTTTCCATTCTGAGTGAGCTGTATGGGCCCTTGCCCCACCACTCTGCTCCCAGCTCCCTGCTCTGCCCCCGCGGCCAAGCTGAGCTCTGGAAGGGGCTAGCACTGCCCTTAGCCCCCATGGCTGCTGGTTGCTCTCCCTGGCCCTCTCAGCTGCTCTCAGGGTCCCATTGGCGGTGGGGGGTGTTGGAGGAGCCCAGGCCCTGCCAGTTCTGTGGGGGGCAAGGAGGCCTGGCTCCATCAAGGCCATTCAACAAGTGGCCCCCTCCCACCGTGGGTCCCCTGCAGTTTTCCCTCTGCTCTGTTCCCGTGGGGTCCATCCACGTGAAGAGAAAAGGTTGATGTGGGTGAGATATGTGGGAATGTGCACCCCCCAATAGGCTCAAACACCAAGCCGGGGGTGCTGCCCATTGGGCTCTCCTGAGCAGCTGCTCAAGCGCCCAGCTTCCCAGGAACCCTGGACTCCCCTCACCTCAGTCCCCTCTCTGTCGGCTGTGCTGCATCTCCCATATGCTATCCCGCCCCAGCTCTGTGCCCCTACTGCCCCACCTGGCTCCAGTGCCTGCCCCAGCTCTGTGCCCCTACTGCCCCACCTGGCTCCAGTGCCTGCGGCCCCCAGCTCTGTGCCCCTACTGCCCCACCTGGCTCCAGCGCCTACCCCCAAGCTCTGTGCTCTCTACTGTCCTGTTTGGCTCCAGCGCCTACCCCACAAGCTCTGCTATGTGCCCCTCATTGCCTCTGCCTGGCTCCATTGAGCCCTCCTATATACCCCCTCACTGCCCCACCTGGCTCCAGCGCCTTCCCTCCCAGCTCTGTGCCCCTACTGCCCCACCTGGCTCCAGCGCCTGCCTCCCCAGCTCTGTGCTCTCTACTGCCCCACCTGGCTCCAGCGCCTGCCTGCCCCAAGCTCTGTGCTCTACTGCCCCACCTGGCTCCAGCGCCTGCCCCCAGCTCTGTGCTCTCTACTGCCCCACCTGGCTCCAGCGCCTGCCCCCTCCCCGCAAGCTCTGTTCTCTACTGTCCTGGCTGGCTCCAGCGCCTACCCCCCACAAGCTCTGCTATGTGCCCCCTCATTGCCTCTGCCTGGCTCCATCGAGCCCTCCTATGTACCCCCTCACTGCCCCACCTGGCTCCAGCGCCTTCCCCCTCCCAGCTCTGTGCCCCCTGCTGCCCCGCCCGGCTCCAGCGCCTGCCCCCCAGCCCAGCGGCAGCTGCTCCCTGCGCCCCTCCCCCCCGTGGGGCCCAGCCTGGCGCGAGGGGGGGGCGCTGAGAAATGTGTCAGTCTGGGGAGCTGGAAGCAGCTGTGGTAGCTGCGTCCCGATTGGCCAGGAATCGGGGGAGCTCCTGTCACGGCGCCTCCCATTGGCTGCCGGGCTCCAGCGCCTCACGCGCTCCGGCTTCTCCTTTTGTTATTGTAGCGAACAAGTTGCGAAGCGGGGCCGGGCCGGGCGATGCGGCGAGACGGGGCGGCGGTGAGTCCCAGCCCCCGCCCCCGGGCCCCCGGCCTGGGACCTGCCCCGGCCCCCGGCCTGGGACCTCCCCCGGACCCTCCCCTGGCCAGGGACCGGCCCCCCCTGCCCCAGGCCCCGGCCTGGGACCTGTCCCCTGCCCCCAGGCCCCCGGCCAGGGACCTGCCCCCGGCCCCCAGGCCCCCGGCCTGGGACCTGTCCCCAGCCCCCGGGCCCCCGGCCAGGACCTGCCCCGGCCCCCGGGCCCCCGGCCTGGGACCTGCCCCCCCTCCCCTGGCCAGGGACCTGCCCCCGGCCCCCGGACCCTCCCCTGGCCTGGGACCTGCCCCGGACCCTCCCCTGGCCAGGACCTGCCCCCAGCCCCCGGCCAGGGACCTGCCCCAGCCCCCGGCCAGGACCTCCCCGGACCCTCCCCTGGCCAGGACCTGCCCCGGCCCCCTCCGGCCCCCTGGCCCGGGAGCTGCCCTGGCCCCCGGCTAGGGACCTGCCCTCCTCGGCCCCCAGGCTCCACCCCTGCCCCCACCCCACGGCCAAGGACCTGCCTCCCGGTCCGCCAGCCACGGGCCTCCTGGCTACGGACCTGCCCCTCTCCCCACCCCAGCAATCCGGCTTCACCCCGCTCCCCCTTGCCAGGGACCTGGCCCAGGATTTGCTTCCCCGGTCCCACCCCCCCAGCCAGGGACCTGCCCCCCGGATCCCCAGCCAGGGACCTCTCCTCCCCCCCCACCACCCCTCGGTCCTACCAGCCAGGGACCTGCCCCTCCGCCCTTCCCCGGTTAGGGGCCTGCCTCTCCAGCCCCCAGGTCTCGGATCTGCACCCCTGGCCAGAGACCCCTGGACATGGGATCTGCAACTCCCATGCAAGGACCCCCCCAGATCTAGATCCTCTGGCCAGGGACCCCAAGATTTGCCCCCCACGCAGAGACCCCTGGATCTACTCCCCCTGGGCAGGGACCCCCCCAGATCTGCCCCCCCTGGACAGGGATCCCCTGGACCTGCCCCCGAGCAGGGATGCTCTGGGAAGAGACCCCAGATCTCCCCCAGGCACGAACCCCCCTAATCTATGCCCCTGAGGCAGAGAACTCGATTGATCCTTCCAGGCTGTGCAGACCCCAAGCCTCGTGTGGCAGGACTCCTACCCCCACCCAGGGCTGTACAGACCCCGGACTTGCCTCTTGGGCAGGATCCCAGCTGTACACGCCTGAGGCTGAGCAGGGCCCAGATCGAGCCCCACTGCCATCTGAGGTGCAGCTAATGCCTCCCCCCAGCCCTAGGGGCAGGGCCGACTCCAGATCTGCCCCGGCCCCCAGTCACTGGACTGCTGCATCCCACACCCAGAGCCAGCGAACCCCCCACCACCCACCCAGCCCAAGGACCACGCAACTCCCCCCCCCACCCCTCCCCAGCGTAATGCACCCCGCACCGAGCCCAGCAGAACCTCGGCCCTCCACAGCCAGCCCCAGCCCAGGTCCAAGGCAGCCCTAGGGCCTGGACCCCCGCCCCATACTCCTGCCGACCCTCGGTCCCCCTTTGCAGGGCACCTGGAGCCCTCCCTCTGATGGGTCCGGGGCAGCACTGCGCTCTGTGCCCTGGGTCTCCTCCTCCGGGGCGGGGGCAGCTCAAATCCCCTTCTGCCCCAGCCAGCCTCGCTCAGGGACCAGGCAGAGCCCTCCTGGGCGGGGACACAGTAGCCAGGGCTGCATGTGGGGAAGGAGTCTGGGTCACTTCGAGGGGGCGCAGGAAGCTAAGCTGCGTCAAGAGCTGCTTGGCTCCCCACCAGGCTGGGGGTCCCCGCCCCTCATCTCAAGTGAGCCACGGCACAGAGCCTGCCCCCCTTGGGTCACTGTTCAAAAGGGGGAGTGATCTCCCCTCCCTGCCCCCCCCCCTTGCTGCAGGATCTGCGCCCCCGTCCCTCTGAAACGCCAGAGACTAGGAGCCGGGAGGGAGCTAGGGTTGCCCTGCTGATGTCCTGGCGGAGCCACGTCCCCTCCGCCAGGCCAATGGCAGTGTGGCCGGGGGGGTCCAGTCCCGGCTGCGGGAGGGGAGACCTGCCCAGCTGAATGCTGGGTTCTGATTCTCCTCCAGGCCCGTCCAGTGGCAGCCACGCGGGGCCCCCCCAGCATGGATCCGCCGGGGCCCTCCCGTGGCATTCCTATATTTGGGGCAGGGTAGGAAACCTGCCCCCTTCTCCCGACTCCGCCGCCTCTTGCAAGTCAGCTCTGGCCAGGGCGGGGTCGTCCGCTGCAGGCGGGGGCTCAGGCTCTCTGGGGGCAGGGATCAGGCCCCTGTTCGCGCCGGGCCCGTCAGACACAAGGATGTTGGGTGAGGTGGGCCCCGGTTCTGATCCAGCCTGGCAGCTCCTGCTTTTAATTTCCAATCCTTCCTTGGGAAACGCGTTGTGACAACTGCAAAGCATTGTGGGGCGGGGAGAGACGTAGGCGTGGGCCTTGGTTTCCCCACGTGCTAAACGGGGGGCTCGTCCCAGCGTGGCCCCGGGTCGTCGGATGAGGCTGGGGATCGATTTTTTCCCCATCTGCGGGGCCTGGTGGAAAGCTCCGAGCTCGCGGCAGGGAGCCAGCGCTGGGTTGGTTTGACAGGGCTCCCTTCTGGTAGCCCTGTGAAGTCCAGTGTGACTGGTTAACCACTTAAAGGGGGGCTCCCCGCTGCCCCCCTGCTGCTGGCTACGAGATGGTTTGGAGCTAGAAAGGGGGACAGGTGCCCTGAATGGTACCGCGTGTGCGATTGGCCTGTGGAACTCCTCGCCCCATGGTGCCGGCGGGCCAGAGAGCTAGCCGCCTTCAGAAAGTGCATGTGCGTTCCGGTGGGTGGCAGGAGCGCTTGGAGCTCTGCCCGGGACCCACCAGCCCCCCATGGAGGGACGGGGCACGGAGCCGTGACTGGGGGTTGGGCACCGGTCTCTGCCACACGGGGCCTAGTGGTCAGGGCGCTGGAGCCGGCAGCGGGAGCCCAGGATTTCATCCCGTTGCCCCCTTTCCCCTGCCCCAGGTTCCGGGGCTCTGCCAGGGGTGCGGCGGAGCCGAGGGTTACATCGCTAGTGGCTGGGGGGCGAGGTGGGGACAGAGTGGCTGGGTCTGGCCTGGCCTGGTAGGTCCCACGTGGCTGCAGCCCTTTGTGCCACGTTTGGCCTTTCCCGGCTGATCTCTCCTGCCTGGATGGGGACGGGTCCAGCCGGCGACGGGCTGTGGGGCTGGGGCCTGCTGGGACATGGAACCGCAGCCCGTCCCCCCTCCCCAGCGTGCGGGGCCTTTGCCTGAGCGCCCTCAGACAGCAGGGACCAGCTGTGCCCGGGGCCGCGTTCCCAGCACGTGCGCGGCCCAGGTGCCGTGCCAGGACTGGGCCGTAGCCGAGCGTCTCTTGCCAAACCACGGCCGGAGCCGCCTCTCCAAGTTCCCCACGAGATGGCTGAGCCCTGGCTGGAGGGGGGCAGAGGGAGCTTGGACCCCGGGGCCCCTCCTGGGCTGTGCTGAGAGGGGAAGGAAGGGCCTTGGCCCAGGGGGTGCAGGCGCCAGAGGGCGGGGGGGGGAAGGGGTGCTCTCCTGGCAGTCAGTGCTGGCCCTGGCCCAAGTGTTTCTTTCTCCTCCCCTCCAGCCCCGGTGCCGCCTCTCTGCGAGCCGGTGCCCAGCGACGGCCTCTGTCCTCCCCAGAGCTGGCTGCAGCTTGTGGCGGGTTGGTGGTCTCTGCGGTGCAGAGGCCTATGGGGAGGGATGGGGCTCTAGAGATGGCTGGGCGCCAGACGGGAGAAACCTCGCGAGCGTTTCCCCAAGCCAGGACTCGGCCCCGGCCTGCTGCCAGGGCAGAGGGGGGGCCGCCCCTCGGTGTGGGCTCCCGTGCAGCTCCCCTCTGCGGTGAGCGGAGACGCCGTCCAGGCATCGCTGCCTTTCGCAGCCCGTCCCGTCCCAGCGCCTCGCAGAGAGCACCCCTGCAAACCTGCCACGCACTCGGGGGGAGACCCCTGCCTGCCCGCACGCGCCTGGCCGCCTGCGATTCTGGGGCGGGTGCTGCGAGACCGGGCGGCGCATAGGCCAGGGTTAGGGGATGGGGAAACCGAGGCACAGTGGGGGGGGATGTGCCTGGCCCCAGGCTGCACAGCCCAGCGATGGCAGAGGCAGGGCTCGTTGCCTGCTTGTTCCCTTAGCCCACGCAGCAGCCTGGCTGTGGCCTGCGCCTTGCTACGGGACCTAGAAGAGGCCCCGGTTCCATCCGCCGGCAGTGTCGCTCACGGGGGGGGGTTGGAGGCCGGGCTGCGGAGAGCTGGGACGCTTCCCCTCCCGTCCGGGACAAGTCGCGCCGAGCGAGGGTTAACGGTTTGTTATGTCTGCGGCGTGGCCAAGGATTTTCCCAGGGGCTGGAGCGGGGCCTGGGTGCGTCGCGCCCGCCCGTGACTCAGAGCCGCGGGGCGGCCGCGCGGCCTGGGAACAATAACAAAACTCCTTGTGGGGAGTGTCAGGGGCTGCCGGGCTGGGCCTGGAGCCACGGAGGCCGGGGGGCGGAGGATGCCGAGGGGCCCCCAGACGCCGCCCCCCCGCTCGGCGCAGCAGGGCCGTGTGCCTCGTGGCTCGGCTAGACTCAACAGGAAAGCCCTCGCCGCCGCAGCCCCTTGGCCGTTCCCGAGCTCAGCAGCCTCCGGGAGATCCCGCCGCGCAGCCCGACGCCCTCCCGCCGGAGCCTGCTCCCCTGAGCCCACGCCGGCTGCCATGAGGGGCCCCGCTGCACCCTGAGCCCTCCATGCAGGGGGGCGCGTCTGACAACCCCCAAGGAGCTTGGGGCTGGGGCTGGTGAGTGTTGGCTGAATCATCTTGCCCGGAGGCAGCTTGCTCCTGGGGCCGTTCAAACCATACGACCACCCCACCCCATCCCGCTCCGGGCCCGGCAGCCAGGGCACCGGGGCCTCTCCCAGACTCACCTACATGCTTCCTGGAGCTTGGGCACGGCCCATCTGAGCCTCAGTTCCCCCTGTGGGAAGGGGGCCAGTCCCCCCGTCCCGGCGAGCGCGGCTCTTGGCCCGGAGCTGTCCCTGGCTCTTTGGACAGCACCCGGCACAGTCAAGCTCAGGGCCTGGCTGGTGGAGCCGGGCCAGGAGCTCAGCCCTGCCCAAGCCGCTGCCCTGGGGCCGGGGGGTCACTCTGCTGGGGCTGCTCTGTGTGGTGGGGTCAGCTGGGATCCCAGCTCTCTCTGGCCCCGCTGGCCGGACCGGGGCCCTGGCGGCCTCGCTGGATCGGGGCAGAAGGAATCTCCCGGGCTGTGGGCTGACCCCTGCTTGCCCTCGTCTCTGTCGTCCAGCCCCGGGCGCGGGCTTGTGCAGCGGCAGTCTGCACAGGCCAGCGGGGCCAGAGAAAGGGGGCAGACGTGGGGGGGACCCTCCTTCCCAAGGCCTCAGACAGGGCTGACTCCCGGCCTGGGAAGGTGGGGGGCCCCTTTTCCTCCAGGGGACGGAGTTTTGGGGAGCTCTGCCTGGACTCAAATGGGGGCTCCCTGAGGCCTGGGGACCCAGGTCATCGAGGCTCTTCTCTCAGTGCCCATCACCCCAGTATCTGGGCTCAGACGGAAAGCCCAAGCCCCACTTCTCTGTAGATCCCCAGGGCTTGTCCCAAAAGCTGTGGGTGCCCCCCTCCGGATTCCATCTAACACCGCTGGATCCCCTGCCCCTCTGTGCTCTGACCACGGGCTGTTCCGAGGCTGCGGCTGCGCGCCTCCCCAGAGCTGGCTGCATTACATGGGCAGAGGAAGCATTGCTCGAGACTCTTGGGGGGAGTGGTCTGGCTGGAATACAGAGCCCAAGAGACATGGATTTGATGTGGCTGGACTAGACTGTCAGGCGTCAGGGCTGGGACCCGGCACGTCTGCGGTAGGAATGGTCCCTACTTAGCGCGGTATCTGGGGCGCTCCAGACCCCCTTTAGGGGGCCTCGCAGAGGTCCTCCGGGCGGGATGTCCACTTGGATGTTTGTACCCGCGCTGGTCGGATCCCGGCCGCGGGGCGGTGGCGCTGTGCTGTCGGACTTGGGGAGTGGGGCGTTCGGACGTGCACGTAGATCAGGGCCCGGTTGTGCCGGGGAGTGGGGGGCGGTTCCCCCAGCCGGAGAGTGTCCAGCCCGCGGAGGTGAGGCAGGAGGCAGGTGAAGGGAGAGGCCCAGGGCCATGCAGGCAGTGTGTAGCAGAGCAGCCCCCAGCCAGCGGTGCATTGTGATGGTGTGTTGCCCTCCCTGCACCGGGCTGGGGGCTCGGGGACACAGCGAGCAGACCCGTGCGGCGGCTTGGAGGGGCGCATGGACAGCGTGGTTTAGGCCAGTCCGCCTGACCCCCTGCATGAGCTGGGCGGGGCCAGCACAGACCCCGCCTTCGCCCTGCCCCAGCAGCTCAGCTGGGGGCGTGTCTCCGGCTGTGTAGGCTAGTGACCAATGAGCTCCCCCCTCCCAGGCCTGCGGGTATCTCTGGGCCTGGCTCTGGGGCCCTATGGGGCGGTCCCTGGGAACATGGGAATCCAGCCGGGTCGCCCCCCAGCCTGGGTGTCTCAGCCGGGGGTGGGGCTGGGGGGAGGTTTCTGCTTCAATCCCCGGTCGTTTCCTCGAACGTGCTCGAGCTGGGCCGGGTGGGGGGAGCCCGGCGCGCGAGGGGCGATGGAGCCTGCGGTCTGCGTGGCGCCGTGCGCCCGGCTCACACGCCCGCCCCGGGACGGGCTCGGGCCCGCGGTGAGCGAGGTCCTGGCACGGCTGGCGGCCGGGGGCTCCCAGCAGGACTTGGCCCTGCTCGTGACCAGACCAGCGGCAGAATCCTGGCCCCCGAGCGGCACAGTCCTGGCTGCCGGCCGGGAAGCGCTGCGGATCCCCCCCATCCGCCCGCCCAGGGCCCCAGGGAGCTGCTGGAGAGGGGATGAGACACCCGCCCCCCTCCGGGCGCTGTGCCAGGAAACGAGGCTGTCGCTTCGTTAAGGGAGACGGGCTTGAAATGCACCAGGCTCTGCCCTGCCCGGCTCAGGGACCCTGGTGCCCCCTGCCCACGGCTGCTGTGCCACCCCCTGCCCCTGGTGCCACGGGGGCGCCCAGCTCGGCACTCGGGGAGCCCTGCGGGTGGCAGGACAAGGGGGTGGCCTCCCACCCGCTCGCTGAGGCTAGAACCCAGGAGTCCAGGCTCCCAGTCTGCCCTGCCCCCACTGCTCTAACCACTGCACCCCACTCCCATCTCCCAGCTTGGGGGCGAACCCAGGAGTCCTGGCTCCCGGTCTCCCCTCTGGCAGGGCTGGGCTGGGAATGCTCTGACACGCCTGGGCCAGGCCCCCGTCCGCCCATCAGGCTGTGCGGCTCTGACCCGCCCGTGACCCCCAGTCTCCGGTTTCATGTGGCTAGCTCCCGCCGGGCGGCTCCGGCGGCTCCAGCGCGCTGGCGAGGAGGGGCCGCCTTCCCTAACTCCTCACAGCCCCTGCTGAGAGCAGGCTGGGCGCAGAGACCTCTCCCGGGCCCCAGCCCACTCCGACCCAGGGCTGCAGCCGCTGGCTTCACGCTGCTGCAGGTCTGTCCGCAGCCTCCGGCCCCCGCCCGGCTCCTGCTTCCCTGCGGCGCTGCCGCGTCTGGCGTCGCATGGACCCCACGCTGGGATCGGGGCCCTGGGCCAGGCACTGTGGGAGCCCGTCTCTGCCGTGAGGAGCTGTCGGTGTGAACAGATTCAGGGTGGGAGAACGGAAGCAGCATTGTCCCCCCAGCACAGCGGGGGAAACTGAGGCACAGAGCTGCGGCAATGGACCCCAAGTCAGTGGAGTGGCGGGGCCGGGGAGCCCCTTTGCCCCAGCTGCCTGCGCCCCTCCCCCGGGCTGGGAATCGGCTGATCCCTGGCATCTCCTGCTCCCTGCGCTGCGGATTGTGCCTCCCTCGTTCCGGCTGGGAGCCGGGCTGCAGGCTCTGCCTGGGGCAGCCATGGCCTCGGGCCGGGACAGAGGGAAGGAGGGAGCCAGGAGTTCCTGGCTCTGCAGGGGCCTTTCCCCGTCCTTGGGGCCCAGCGCCCCGCCCAGGCCTGTAGCTGTCAGGGGCGCCCTGCCGAGGCCGGGCGGGCGTGTTACCCGGCTGAGGGGCAGATTCTCGGTGCCAGCCCCTCCGGCTCTAGGGCACCAGCTGCCCCCAGCTCCTGGCGCCCTGGCCCGGCTGCCGGCTCTGAGCGGGGGGAGCTGGGCTGGAGCCCGCGGTGTGAGGAGCAGGCCAGGCGGGCCATGCCCGAGCGGGCCCCCCAGCGAAGGCGGAGCCCTGGCTGGGGAGGGGCAGTTCTCGCCCGCGCTGGTTCTGTGCCTGGCGTCAGACCCAGCAGCGCCGTCCCCCCCGGCCGGCCGCAGGGTGCCCGCTAGCCGGGCCTGGCGCTGGGTGACGCTGCCCCGCTCTCGCAGGCAAGCGGCGCCATGGCCCTGAGCCCGCCCAGCAGCAGCGACGCCTGCCTGAGCATCGTGCACAGCCTGCTGTGCCACCGGCAGGGCGGCGAGAGCGAGGCCTTCGCCAAGCGCGCCATCGAGAGCCTGGTGAAGAAGCTCAAGGAGAAGAAGGACGAGCTGGACTCGCTCATCACGGCCATCACCACCAGCGGCGCCCACCCCAGCAAGTGTGTCACCATCCAGCGCACCTTGGATGGGCGGCTGCAGGTAACCGCCCGCTCTAACCGCTAGCCCCCCCGCTCTAACCGCTAGCCCCTGCTTCCCGCCAGGGCCCAGCCCCTCTGCTCTAACCGCTAGCCCCCACTTCCTGCCGGGGCCCGGGCTCCCCGGTCTAACTGCTAGCCCCCGCTTCCCACCGGGGCCCAGCCCCCCTTCCCGCTCTAACCGCTAGCCCCCGCTTCCCCTCCAGGGCCCAGCCCTCCCTTCTCTAACCACTAGTCCCCACTTCATGCCCAGGGTCCAGGCACCCAGCCCACCTGCTCTAACCACCCGACCCTACTCCCTACCCAGTGCCAGGGAGAGAACCCAGGAGTCCTGGTTTCCTCCCTCCACACACACGCTAACTACTAGACCCCACTTCCCATCTGCAGCCAGTGCTGGCCTGTGTCTGGGATTTCGGGGGGCCAGGTCTCTGGGAGCAGGTGGCAGGGCGGGCATGGGGGGGTGAGGGAGGAAAGGGGCAGAGATTGGGCCCTGCGGGAATGGTCACAGGGGTTTGGTGGAGAGGGTCCCTTTGGGGAAGAGTTTGGGGAGGATGGCAGTGGGGAGGGGAGCTCTGTGGCGGGGAGCGGGGATGTGGTGGGGAGGGGACTAGGTGGCGGGAGGAGCTCAGTGGTGGGAGGGGACTAGGTGGCGGGGAGCAGGGATGTGTGGGGGGAGGGACCTGGTGGTGGGGAGGGAGCTCAGTGGTGAGGAGTGGGGATGTGGTGGGGGGAGGACCTGGTGGCGGGGAGGGAGCTCTGTGGCGGGAATGGGGATGTGGCGGGGAGGAGACCTGGTGGCGGGGAGGAGCTCAGTGGTGAGGAGTGGGGATGTGGTGGGGGAGGGACCTGGTGGCGGGGAGGAGCTCAGCGGCAGAGATGGGGAACGGCACCACGGCGCCGTGGGACTGGATGGGTTTTGTGGCCTCACAACGGGATACACAAAGGTCAGCGCGGGGGGCAGCCCGGGGGTGTCCGATTACGTTGGTGGGGGGGGGGCTGCACAGGCCCCAGCGCCCGCCCACATGGGGCGGTGCTGGGGCAGGACGGGGCAGGAGACCGGCCCCTCAGGTGGGGCAGGTGGGGGCCCGTCTCCTCCCTGGTGCCTGCCCCCACTGGGGCCACGGGCTGCATAGGCCCAGAAATACATGGGCCCCGGGGCTCCCCACGTGTCCCGGCCCCAAGCCCCCCGACCCTCGCCCCAGGGGGAACCCCGGCTGCCCGTCCCCCTCTCGCCCAGGTGGCCGGTCGCAAGGGCTTCCCCCACGTGATCTACGCCCGGCTCTGGCGCTGGCCCGACCTGCACAAGAACGAGCTGAAGCACGTCAAGTTCTGCCAGTTCGCCTTCGACCTCAAGCACGACAGCGTCTGCGTCAACCCCTACCACTACGAGCGCGTGGCGGCGCCGGGCCTGGGTGAGCCGCGGGGGGCGCCGGCCGGGGGGCTCGGCGGGGCCTGGCTGAGCCGCGGGGGGCGCCGGCCGGGGGGCTCGGCGGGGCCTGGCTGAGCCGCGGGGGGCGCCGGCCGGAGAGGCCAGTCTGGCTGAGGGGGGCATGCAGGGGCTCGTAGCAGCTGGAGGTCTCAGTACCTGGTATTGGGGGGCACAGCTGCCAGGCCCTGTGGGGAGTGGGGGGTCTGGCAGACAGGAGCCCCACGGCGCTGCTGGGGTGCCTGGCTCCCCGGCCCCCACTCCTGACGCCTGGCTAATGCCTCCCTTCTCTACTGCAGGTCTGAGCATCCAGAACACAGGTAAGGGGTTCCGTGTGGGGCTGGGCTGAGACCACCGCTGCCTGGGGGAGCTGGGAAGGCCTTGCAACACCTCCCGCCACACCACTCTGGCTGCCCCGTGCCTGGGAGCCCTGGGGCACGGGGGGGGGAGCAGAGCCTATGGGGCTGGGGGTCCTTGTGATGGGGGCAGAGCCCCTGGGGCTGGGGTCCCTGTGATGGGGGGAGCAGATCCCGTGGGGGTGGGATCCCTGTTATGGGGGCAGAGCTCTCGGAGAGGTCTGGGGGTCCCTGTGATGCAGGGGGGCCCATGATGGCTGCCCCCCAGCGCTGTGCAGTGACCCGTGGTCCCCCCCACAGCGCCCCCTGCCCGCCTAGTGAAGGAGGAGTTTGTCCATGACTGTGTCCAGATGGAGGTGCCCTCGGGGCTGGGCTCCCCTGCCGGGGATCACGGCCCGGGGACCAAGCACCCCGCCCGGGGGGTGCCCTCCGCCGAGTCCTTCCGCCAGCCGCTGCCCCCCCTCCAGCTGCCCGAGCCCCCCCGGGTCCCTGTGAACATCTACCCCTCCCTACCCATCTCGCCCCCAGGTGAGTACACCGCCAGGCCGGGGCAGACTCAGTGGGAGCCCCTCAGCTGGGGTGGGAGGCTGTGACGGGGCTGTGGGATGGGGTGGGAGTTGGGGGTGGGAGCTGTGGAATCAGGGAGTGGGAGCTGTAGGGGTGGGGGGCTGTGATGGGGTGGGAGTTGGGAGGTGGGGCTGTGGGATCGGGGTGGGAGCTGTAGGGGTGGAAGTTGGGGGTGGGGGCTGTGACGGAGTGGGGGCTGTGGGATGGGGAGCTGGGGGGCCAGTTTGGTGTCTCTGGACAGGCCCGGAGCCCCGAGGGGTCCCAAGCCCCACATTAGGAGCGCCGGGGCGGGGTCCCCGTGCCCAGAGAGCAACACTCAATGGGCCGGGGCTCTGGAAATGAGAGGGGGGCACTGGGGGCAGGTGGGAGGGGGCGGCCGTTGATCGTCTTTCTCCCCCCAGTGGTCCCCGGGGGCCCCCTGCTCTCCATGCCGCACAGCGAGGGTCTGCTGCAGATTGCATCCCCGCCCCCCGCCCCAGCCACCCCACAGCAGAACGGCTTCCCTGTGCCCCCCAAGCAGCCCTACCACAGTGAGTACCGGCCCCACCGGGACGGGAGCAGCGCTGGGGTCCCTGCCCCCCCATGGCCAGCAGAGGGAGCGTGGCCCAGATTCCCCCGCGCTAGGGGGTGCAGCATGTCGGGGGGCTCCGAGCCGGGAGCAGGGCCTTGGGCTCTCCAGGGTGGGGCGGGGTCCTCACTCTCTCCCCCTTTTCAGGCACGGCAGCCAGCTGGACGGGCAGCAGCACAACGGGCTACACCCCCAGCCTGGGGGGCCAGCAGCCCACCCCCCCGCCGCCGCCTCCACAGCAGAACGGACGGAGCCACCCGCAGCCCCCACTGCATCACCCCAACCACTACTGTACGTCGGGGGGGCAGAGCGGGGGGTGGGGTGAGCCTGGCCCCTGGAGCCGATCGCCCCCTACTTCCGTAGCCCCCCTTCCTCCTCCCGTGTGCCCCTGGCCTGGAGAAATGCAGCCACTTCTGGGGGGCACGGCAGCGGCTGGAGGCCGGAGTAAGGGGAGGGGGAGGCCCCGCTCCCGTGGCACCTGCCGGAGAGGCACCGTGTCCCTGCAGAGCAGAGGGAATGGGCCGTCGCTGGCAGCACCCCCCTAACCTTTTCTATCCTGGGGCGGCCTGAATTTTCTTATGTGCACCACCGCTGTTGAGGTAGCGTGCTGGTGTGCAGCCCCAGTGCAAACAGAACACAGTGCGTGTGCGTGTGCGTGTGCGTGTGCCACGTATACATCTATTCGAAGCTACCCCCCCTGAAACTGTCGACAGAATCTTTTCATTCTTACCTCAAGCCACGAGCACCTCTCTGCAAACCGAGTGGAAATGCAATCCTGCAAATGTTCTAGCACACGCACCAGCCCCCCCAAGCGGCCTAACAGAGAGCAGTGCCGTGAGTCGGACACCCCGGCAAACTGCCCCCGGCCTCCCGCTCACTGCATGGATCCAGCACCCATCACCCCCCACCCCGTTCCCTTGCCCGGCCCGGCCCGGCCCAGGGGGGTGGAAGAGACTGCTGGGTCTCTGCCTCTCTTTCCGGCAGACGGGACTTCTCCCGGGCCAGTTAGTTACTCCCTCCTCCCAGCCACTCATTCCCTGCTTATCTGGGCTGATTGGCTTCCCTGTCAGCTGCTGTTTACTGAGGCCCCAGCCCTGCCGATCAGCTGATCTCCCTGCCAGCGTGGGGAGCTTTGGAGCTCTGCGCGGGGCTCAGAACAGAGCCCTGCGGCTGTGCAGCCGAGAGGGAACTCTGGCCACCGGCCTTTTCCCTGTGCTCTGATCCCTCCTGCCCCCCCTTGCTGGGCCTGAGACCCGGGGCTCCGTGGGCATCTCAGGCCCAAGGCTGCCCCGGTCACCCCTGCCAAGCCAGGCCCCTCCTGTTTGCAGCTGCCTGACCCAGCCTGTCTCTGTCCCCCCAGGGCCCTCACACCACAACGCGGCTCCCTACCAGCAGCCAGTCTCCAGCCACCCCGGTAAGTGATACAGCCACGGATTCCCCCCCCATCCCCATGGCCCCCTGCCTGTTTGACCCTTGACCTTTGCCCCTGCAGGCCCGGAGTTCTGGTGCTCCATCGCCTACTTCGAGATGGACGTGCAGGTCGGGGAGATCTTCAAGGTGCCGTCCAGCTGCCCCGTGGTGACGGTGGACGGCTACGTGGACCCCTCGGGGGGCGACCGCTTCTGCCTGGGGCAGCTCTCCAACGTGCACCGCACGGACGCCAGTGAGCGGGCCAGGTGAGGAGGGCGCAGGGCGGGGGGGCGGCGGCCAGGCAGGCGCCCCCGGCGCCAGGCTGAGCCGGGTTCCTGTGCCGTAGGCTGCATATCGGCAAGGGGGTGCAGCTGGAGTGCCGGGGCGACGGCGACGTGTGGATGCGCTGTCTGAGCGACCACGCCGTGTTCGTGCAGAGCTACTACCTGGACCGGGAGGCCGGGCGCGCCCCGGGGGACGCCGTGCACAAGATCTACCCCGGCGCCTACATCAAGGTAGGGGCTGGGCGGATTCGCTGTCCCGCTGCTGGGTGCGGACAGACTCCGTGGCTCCCCAGGGCTCTGCCGTGGCCCTAGAGCCCGAGTGGGCCAGAGGGGCCGTGTCCCCCCCGCCCAGGTGCTGAAGCTCTCGCCCCCCCAGGTGTTCGACCTGCGGCAGTGCCACCGCCAGATGCAGCAGCAGGCGGCCACGGCGCAAGCGGCGGCGGCGGCACAGGCAGCAGCGGTAGCTGGGAACATCCCGGGGCCCGGCTCCGTGGGAGGCATCGCGCCAGCTGTCAGTAAGTGACAGGAGGAGCCAGGGGGCAGAGCAGTGGGCCACGGGCATGGGAGATGCCACTTGGAATAAGGGTGCAGCTGGCATCCTGGTTGTGCCAGAGGGTAGAAGTGGGAGCCGGGACACCTGTGTTCCCTTCCCATCTCTGGGCGGGCAGTGGGGGTCTAGTGGTTAGAGCAGCGGGGGCTGGGAGCCAGGACACCTGGGTTCCTTTCCCATCTCTGGGTGGGCAGTCGGGTCTAATGGTTAGAGCAGTGGGGGGTTGGGGCTGGGAGCCAGATGCCTGGTTTCTGTCCCCAGCTGCGAGAGGGGAGTGTGGTCTAGTGGTTAGAGCAGCGGGGGCTGGGAGCCAGATGCCTGGTTTCTGTCCCCAGCTGCGAGAGGGGAGTGCGGTCTAGTGGTTAGAGCAGCGGGGGCTGGGAGCCAGGACACCTGGGTTCTGTCCCCAGCCCTGGGAGGCGCGTGAGGTCTGGTGGGTCAGGGCTGGGGCCAGTACCCCTGGTATGTGCCAGCCTTGGCGGAGGGGCCCAGGCCCCCCACGGTCCGGCCCTGCCTGTCTTTCCCTGCCCACCGCAGGCCTCTCTGCTGCGGCCGGGATTGGCGTGGACGACCTGCGGCGTCTCTGCATCCTGCGCTTGAGCTTCGTGAAGGGCTGGGGGCCGGACTACCCCCGCCAGAGCATCAAGCACACCCCCTGCTGGATCGAGGTGCACCTGCACCGCGCCCTGCAGCTGCTGGACGAGGTGCTGCACACCATGCCCATGGCCGACCCGGGGCCCGTCAACTAGCCTGGCCGGGGCTGGCGGGACAGCGGCTTCCAGCCGGCGCTGGCCGTGGGGCCCGATCCTACCATGTGAGGAGCCAGGACTCCCCGGATCCCGCCCCTCCACTGAGCCCTGGCCTGGCTGCCAGCCCCGTCGGGAGGGAGGCTCTGGGTGCTGCCGAGACTGAATCGAACAAGGGAGCAAGTAGCCGGATCTGCGAGTCCCTTCTGGGCTCTGCCGGGGCCGGCTCTGGGGCTGCGAGCACGGCCCCCCACACCCAGGGGGCCGGGACTGTCTAGCCTGCCGGTTCTCTTCCATCTCTGACGATTTATCCGCCCTGCCCTGGAGCCAAAGCGAGCTGCAGCTGACCTCTGCCCAGCACTCAGCCCCGTGGGGCAGCTGCTCACCCCCTATGAAGCCCCTCCTGGTCCCACTCGCTTGGGGGGTTAATTCAAAGGATAATAAAAAGCCAAATAACTAAAAGTACCAAAAATCCCCGCGGGGCTGGGCCCTATTGGCTGGCTGCAGGGAGCCTGTGGCCAGCGCCCCCCTGTGGCCTGCAGGGAGCCTGTGGCCAGCGCCCCCCTGTGGCCAGCTGTGGAGGTGCAGCTCTGCCCCAAGGGGAGCATCTCAGGGCCGTGCACTGGGCCCTCCGGGAGCTGGAATTCAGACCCTTCATGTGGCTTTTTACATTTTTATTTAAACGATCCGGGTTCTTTTCCCACTTGTCTCCTGTTGCCTCCTTCCTGCGCTGGGGCACGAGAGGGGGAGATTAGCTGGGGTCGTTCCCTACAGCAGAGGGGCAGGCCCCAGACCCGGCTGCTTTCTGCTCTGCTCCACCGCGCCCCTCCCCAAGCCACGGCCTACCTGGCCCAGGAGGTGAGTTATTTGGGCCCTGCCACCGAGGGGGAGACAAGACACCTGGGAGCAGAGCCGAGCCCAGGCCATCTGCCCCGCCTGTGGGCACAGCCTAGGACCCGCTGCACTCATGGGGTCACGTGTAGAGGCCAAGATCGCCATAGGAGGCAAGAGTTCTTCCTGTCTGCCACCCGCTGCGTCCTTGGCCTCATTGAGAGCTGGTGGCAGAGAGTTCCCAAGGCTAATTGTGGTTCCTTTGCTATGGCCTCGCGGGCCTCCTTTGCTCAGCAGCATACAGTGAGCCAGGGCTCAGAAACCTGTGGGCCCTCCCCAGCAGATTTGAACCTGGGACCCTTAAGAGCTCAGTGGAGGCGCCTAGAGCTTGAGCTATGAAGCTGGCTGGCGCCCAGCTCCGGCTGTAGCGCTCCTGTGGTCTGAGGGTCGCTCCGTGGGCCAGTGTCCCGCCCTCGGTGTGTGGGTTACACGTGGCGGCGCAGTGGGCATGGCAGGAGCGGCTTTGGGCTGGGTCGAATCCAGAACCCTGACGTGGCAGACGCTGATTGGGCCGTGGGGCTGGAGCTGGGCCCTGGGGCTGTGCAGGTTGCCGCCTGCTCCCGGCCCCGCTGGCCCCTGGGAGGGCTCGGTGGCTGAGGGCCGGGGGGCCTGCCGGCTTAGGGCGAGCGCGGGAGAGGGGGCGCGAGGCCTGTTCCACCCGGGGAAGAGGCCTCAGAAAGAGCCCCCCCCCCCCAGCCGCCCAGCAGCCGAGCGCCTCAGCCCCCCCGGGCAGCCCGGCCCCTGCATGCTGGGCCCCACAGGCGGGGGGAGCAAGGGGGCCGGCCCCAGCTGCTTAGTGCCTGCCAGCCCCACCCCCACCTGCCCCGCCCCCATCTTGCCCCGCCCCCAACCCAGGCAGTCCCAGGGGCTGCTGCGGGCTGTGCGCTGCATGGGTGGGGGGGGCCTCTTGGGGGGACGCCTCTGCTGGAAAACTACATGTCCCAGAGGCCCTTGCAACTGACACGCAGCCCCGGGACTGCACTTCCCAGCATGCCCTGCGCTGGCCCCTCTGCCCCGCCCCCGGGACTGCCTTTCCCAGCGTGCCCTGCGCTGGCCCCTCTGCCCCGCCCCCGGGACTGCACTTCCCAGCATGCCCCGCGCTGGCCCCTCTGCCCCGCCCCTGGGACTGCACTTCCCAGCGTGCCCCGCGCGGGTTCCCGGCAGGCTGTGCGGCGGGCGGGCTATGGCGGCGCTGGCGGGGACCCCGGGGCCCGGGGCGCGCGACCTGTTCGCCGAGGGGCTGCTGGAATTCCTGCGCCCGGCCGCGCGCCAGCTCGACGCGCACGTGCACGCGGTCAGGTGCCTGCGGGGGGGGGGGAGCGCGGGACGAGGGGGCTGTAGCCGGGGAGGGGGAGCGCGGGACGAGGGGGGGCCTGAGATCTAGCCATAGCTGGGGGCTGTGCCGGGGTCCCCCTGACGCTCCCCAGGGATGGGGCTGGGTGGGGCTCCCTGGGGCCGGAGGGCGGTGGGCTGGGGCTGGGCAGGCAGCCTGCCCCCTCCCAGGGGGTGCTGATTGGCTTTGTGCTTCCCCCAAGGAGAGCCAGGTGGAGCTTCGGGAGCACATCGATAGCCTGGCCACAGGTGAGCCCATGCGCCAGCCCCGCAGCACCTGCCCCCCGGCCCAGCGCCCCAGGAAACAGCAGCCGGGCCGGCTGGGCAATGGACACGTCCTGCCAGGCCCGTGAAGGGGCCACACCCCACGGTTGGAGCCGGGTGGTCTGGTCGGGGACACGGAGGGGAAGCCGGACTGTTGCTAACAGGTCATACCACACACGGTCACCAATGGCAACGGCTGTAGGCCGGGGAAAAGCCCTGCTGGCTGGGAACGCCCTGCTCAGGCTGGCTAGCTCTCGCCTGGGGCAGTAGATTACCAGGGGCCCAGGTTCTGCTCTGGCTCCGAAGTAGCAGGGCCTGCTGTGTTGTGTAGGTTTGATGCAGGGGGGGGGAGAGGGGAGCCTGATCCCGCCTGGCAGTGGTGTATCCTTTCCCTCAGAGCTGTGCAGGATCAACGAGGACCAGAAAGTTGCGCTCGACTTGGACCCCTACGTGAAGAAACTGCTGAATGCCCGGCGCAGAGTTGTGCTGGTCAACAATATCTTGCAGAATGCCCAGGTGGGTACGGTGCCCCTGTGAGGTGCTGCAGAGGGACCCCGCTGGGCTCTGCCGAGAACAAACCTCCATGCTTTTGCAGGACTCTGAACTGGTCCCCTGGCCAGGGGGTGAGCCTGGAGTCTGCTCCAACACCCCCCTCCTCCCCCCCCACATATGGAGAGGTTGCATTGACCTCCCAAAAGCTGCTCCAGGCTCTGCTATGACAGGCATGCAGCTGTGAGCCTGTCTGCCCAGCTCAGGATGGGCGCTGCAGACATCAGCTGAGCCCCCGAGTTCCCATCACACGAGTCTGCTTGGGTTCCTGCAAATGTCATTTGTTTCTCCTGCCTGAAGTGCCCAGCTGCTCCTTTCACTGCCTAGTATTGTGTGGGGGAAGTGCCCCAGCACCCCCAGGCTTATAGCCCCAGGGCACTGCTTGGGGAAACAAAGGAGCTGAATTCCCCAGGTGACATCAAAGCTGGAAACCAGCAGCTCCAAGTTCTGGGGAGAACCCTTGACTCATGGTGGTTTGCCTGGTGCACTGGCCTATGCCTCCTAGCAAGTATACAGGGCAGTAATGTCTAGAGCTGCTGTTTCCACCCATGTGCAGAATAAATTTTGTTATGGGCCTGTGCAGTTGTGCACCACTGGTAGAAACACTTGCTGCCAGCTGTGGGTGCTATGCTGCCCAGCTGATTAGCAGATGAATTGCTCCTGGATTGCTGTCCAAGCACTCAGCTACCAGAGAACACTGGAAGGAATCTCTTTCATGGGGATTAGAGCTACGCCTGTGTTGGGAAAACAGGCAACATGCTGTATGAGCATTCCCTCCCCTGACTGCACCACTCTCCCTGCAGGAGCGGCTGAGGAGACTCAATCACAATGTGGCCAAGGAGACTGCCCGCAGGAAGGCCATCCTGGAGGCCTCAGGTGGCTACTCCCAGGGTTCCCCCAGCAAGTGAAGGCTGGGGGACAGGCTAGTGCCTTGCACCAAAGGAGCATTGAGAACTACTTTGCTGGACTGATGCAAAATGGATGCTGGAGCCAGCAGTGGGGCCAGGTGGGGAGGGGGATGAGCACCAGGCTAGGTGGGAACTCACCACCTGTCTTTCATGCAACGCTGAACTGATGGGCAGTGTGCACAGCTGGGGATGGGGCAGGAATCTGCTCCTAGCCTCCCTGTGGCTTTGAGGGAGACCTCAGCAAGCAGGGCAGGTGGCCATTTGCTGGCACTGATGCTTTCCTAGTCATGCAGTGGGGTGGAGGGGCAGCCCCCCTAGGCTTCTGAACTGTCCTGGGGCGCTCAGGCCTGCTCCCTCCAAGGTTCACGCAAGCAGCTTGTACTAACATAAGCTCCCTTTGTAGAATGAAGGTACCTACATACCATGTATTGCTAGACTCAGGTGCTACAATAAACTGGCTGTTGCTTATGAAGCATGAGGGCTGGGAGGCAAGTCCCTTTATAAAGCCTGTTAGTAACTGAGTGGGGCAGCTAAGTTTCAGGAGGGAGGTGGGGGAAGGTACAGGTGCCAGTCTTTAAAACTAAAACCCAAACTACCTGCTTGAGGATGCTCTAAAACTGTCCCACCTCCAGCCCCAGTGCTGTTAAGGAGGATGAAAGGCTCTGGGAAGGAGACCACTCAACTGGAGCAGAGGGAAATGATCCCATCCTCTCACACTGAGGTTACCCCTCCAGGGGAGGGAACTCCAGGCCTTGGGAAAAGGCAGGTATTAGTAATGAGGGATTTGGTCATTAGAAACAGAGCTGGGTTTGTGATGATTTGCCTGGCTGGTGTGAAGGTTGCTGATCACTCAAGGCATCTAGATAGACTTCTGTGTAGGGGAGGGGAGGAGCACATGTAGTTACTAATGATGGAGGTTCTGGAGGCCAAATATAGGCAACTAGGAAAGATTGAAACCCAGGCCCTTGAGGGTAGTGTTCTCAAATGCTTCCAGTTACACATGCAGAGCCAGGTAGGCAGGATGAGACAATGGTGTAGAGAGAAGGGGGTTAGATTTATTAGGGACTGGGGAAATTTTTGGAAAACACTGTAGCATTTAATTTCAGAGGGGGGAACTATACAAAAAATAAGGAAGTTTAAACAAAGTAAGAGGTATACTGACAAAAGTAAAGTCTCTGCAAGGTGCACAGAAACTTTTCAAAGACACCATCATACAGGCCTCACTTAAATGTATACCCCAACTTAAACAGTAAGAGAACCAAAAAAGTGCCACTGTGGCTTAACCAGGTAAAAGAAGCAGTGACATAAGATCTTTTAAAAAGTGGAAGTCAAATCCTAGTGAGGAAAATAAAGGACCATAAAGTGTCAAATTAAGTGTAAAAATATAAGAAAAGCCAAAAAGGACTTTGAACAGCTAGCCAAAAACAGCAAAATGTTTTCTAAGTACATCAGAAGCAGGAAGCTGGCAAAACAACCAGTGGGGGCCCTTGGACAATCAAGATGCAAAAGGAACATTCAAAAGATGAAGTCATTGCAGAGAAGCTGAATGAATTCTTTGCTTCAGTCTTCATGGCTGAGGACAGCAGGGAGATTCCCAAACTGGAGCCATTCTCTTTAGGTGACAAATCTGAGGGATTGTCAGAGGAGGTTTTGGAACAGATTGATAAACTGTAACAAGGCACCGGGACCAGGTGGCATTCACTCAAGTTCTCAAAGAACTCAGTTCTGCAATTTCACATTTAACAACTGTGGTTTGTAACCTGTCCTTTAAATCAGCTTCCATACCTAATGACTGGAAGATAGCTAACATGACACCAATATTTAAAAAGGGCTCTAGAGGTGATCCTGGCAATTACCGAGCAGTAAATATAACATCAGTACTAGGCAAATCAGTTGAAACTATAGTAGGGAATAAAATTGTCAGACAGACGGATGAACATAATTTGTTAGGGGAAGTCAACATAGTTTCAGTAAAGGGAAATTGTGCCTTACTAATCTGCTAGAGTTCTTTGAGGGGGTCAATAAAGATGTGGACAAGGGTGATCTGGTAGATGACACATACTCTTCCAGAAAGCCTTTGACAAGGTCCCTCACCAAAGACTCTTAAGTAAAGTAAGTTGTCTTGGGATAAAGGTCCTTTCATGTATTGATAACTGGTTAAAAGATAGGAAACAAAGGATAGGTATAAATGGTCAGTTTCCAGAGTAGAGAGAGGTAATTAGTGGGGTCCCCCAAAGGTCTGTCCTGGGACCAATCCTATTAAACTTATTTATAAATGATCTAGAGAAAGGGGTGATCAGTAAGATGGCAAAATTTGCAGATGATACTAAACTGCTCAAGATAGTTAAGAGCAAAGCAGACTGAAGAACTTCAAAAGGATCTCCCCAAACTAAGTGATTGGGCAACAAAATGGCAAGGAAATGTAATGTTGATAAATGTAAAGTAATGCACATTGGGAAAAAATAATCCCAACTATACATACAACATAATGGGGAATAATTTGGCTACAACTACTCAAGATCTTGGAATCATTGTGGATAGTTCTCTCTGAAAACATCCACTCAGTGTGCAGCGGCAGTCAAAAAAGCAAACAATGTTAGGAATCATTAAAAAAGGGATAGAATAAGACCAAAAATCCCTTACTGCCTCTATATAAAGCCATGGCATGCCCACATCTTGAATACTGCGTACAGATGTGGTCGCCTCATCTCAAAAGATCTATTGGCATTGGAAAAGGTTCAGAAAGAGGGCAACAAAAATGATTAGGGGTTCCAGAACGGGTTCCATATGAAGAGAGATTAAAAAGACTGGGACTTTTCATCTTAGATAAGAGGAGACTAAGGGGGGGGGGGGGGGGAGAATATGATAGAGATCTATAAAATCATGACTGGTGTGGAAAAAGTGAATACGGAAAAGTTATTTGCTTATTCCACAATATAAGAATAGGAATCAAATGAAATTAATAGGCAGCAGGTTTAAAACAAACAAAAGGAAGTTTTTATTCCCTCAGTGCAGTCAACCTGTAGAACTCCTTGCCAGAGGATGCGGTGATGGCTAGAACTTTAACAGAGTTCAAAAAAAGAGCTAGATCAATTCAATGGCTATTAGCCAGGCTGGGTAGGGATGGTGTCCCTAGCCTCGGTTTCTCTAGAGCTGGGTGACAGGGGAGGGATCACATGAGGATTCCCCGTTGTGTTCCCTCCCTTTGGGGCATCTAGTATTGGCCACTGTCGGCCGACAGGATACTGGGCTAGATGGACCATTGGTCTGACCCAGCATGGCGGTTATGCTGAAGGTAGCTAGCCATGTACCAGCGCTACATACTAGTCCCTGGCAAGCTGAGATGGGCATAGGCACGTTGGCTCAGCTTGTCACATCTACCTTAGTCTTTCCATGCTGGTTGCAGCCACAGGGTTCCCACACTAAAGGAGCAGGCAGCTTTCCCCGAGACAGAGGGGACACAGCTCCTCCAAGATCTGTAACACGCCCCCAGCCCCTTACCCAAGCCCACACAAATCAGAAGAGGCATTTAAAAGGGGAAACATTTTAACAACCTATAAAAACCAAGACAAGATACAAAGAACCCTTTGTTTTGTTCAACTGGACAGGCTCAATCCTAGAGGAGGAGATTCTTCATGTACTTCAGCCAGCAGGATGCTATGCAGAGGGGAGTGTCAAACTGCAAGTCAAACACACCACATCAAAATGCATGTGAGGCAGGAGCTTCTAGCAGCCTTTTCAGGGCACTCAGAAAAGGCCTTGCTTTCCCCCGCCTGAGGGGACTAGTTCAACGCTGATCATGTCCCTCAAGCTACTGCCAAAAGTTCACTAGTGAAAGAGCAGCAGCTGAAAGGGAATGTGGAGTGTCTCTCCAGGGAGCTGGCCTGGTGGAAGAGGGATGATCACATGAAATTTGGCTCACTAGCCAAGCAGTAGATGTGCTTGACAGTTCTGCCTCAACAGGTTTAAGCTTAGGGACTTCACTTCCCTGTTAGGCCCAGATGCCGCAGGTAAGCCACCTAAGATGGCTCCATTTTGTGCCAGTAGCAGCAAGTGGGACTGTCAGTTTCCACTCCTTAGGGGCTCAGGCACTGAGGGTAGGAGGCTGCTTTTGGAAGTGGGTAGGGAATGGTGCAGCCCTAGACAGCTGAACCAGGCTGAGAGCCTTGAGTTCCAGGTAGACATGCCCCCAGAGATGCATGTGTGGGCAGCCTTGGTTAGACATGCCAGCTGGCTTTACCTGGGCAGGTCACTCCTGAGTTTCCATGCTCTCCTCCTCCTCTCCTGCAGCTGTTTCTTCTTGATTCTCCTCTTCCTCCTCCCCTTCCTTCTTCTCTGGAGGCTTCTCATACGCCCTCTCTGAAGGGGTGACTATCACCCCATCCCACGTGGACATTTCAGAGGCCAAGTCTGCAAAGCAAATAGAAAAAGCCCTGTCTGCTAAGAACACCGGTGCCCTAACCCGTAGTATCTCTCAATGGCCCGCTGAAGTAACCCACCACCTCCAGCTGTGGCTGTCACAGGAAGTTGGACAGCAGACCCCTAGTGACTACACTTGCTAGCTGCCCTCAGCAAGCCCCTTACATTTGCCCACTTCCTCAAAGGCAAGTGAGGGATGGATTCATTTACAAGGCAAGGGGCTGCTCCCAAGTTCCAGCAACAGTTTCCTGCATGCAGGGACCAGGCACGTCCTTGTCAGGGTGGGTTTGCCTCCATGCTTGATTTGCTGAGTCTGACCAAGTCCAGCCCGATGGGATGGTCTTCTCTGCTGGAGCCCCTCTCCAGGTTTCTTCAAGCCTTCCACACCCTCCCTCAGGCGACTCCAAGGAGAGCCACAGCTCTGTCTAGCCATGCTGCCCAGTCGGCACAAGCCCCTACTTACAGCTTGCATCCCCCTCTTGGCCAAGGATCTTCCTGTAACCTCCATGCGAGAGGATTCGGACGAGCGTCTGTGCCGTGTAACACACCATGTCCTATGACGGAAGTAGAGAATTAATGCAGGCATGCCCAGCTCTCGCTGGCGTTGTATCCGATAGTCAGGCATTAGTGTCTGGCTCAGCCCAGGAGATGGGCGCCTGTAACCCAGCCCGTTCCAGGAGCTAGCGCACACTCAGCAAGCTGCACTCCCAGCTCTGTTACTGAGAACTACCCCTTTCCAGAGTGCCATGGGGCCAGGACAGTCCTACCGTCACATGCCCAAAGGTTAGTTCACCTGTTGTTCCAGGGTCATGACTGTGTGGACTCTGAAGTTCCCACTCTCTCGCAGGGATCGGTGATCCCAACAGATCCAGGGAGGAACAGCCCAGCCGCCAGGATCTGAAGGCAGCGCCTGTGGGGTAGGCAGATGTTAGCAACACAGACACTGATCCTCAGCGTATTTGCCAAAAGCATCTCTCTGAACCATGACCGGGGGGAGGGGGGGGGTTAGCACAAAGGATGTTAAGAGGCAGGTAACTGCGTAGTTCATACAATTTGTATGAGAAGATGGGGAGAAGATGCAAGTAGTCACCTTGACTACCCGATAAGCCCGGGCTTATCTACTCTTTTACATCCCCTAGTTAGCACTAGGCACAAGCGGCCTGAGAGATGCACAGCAGCAAACTGCTGATTTCAGGAGGGACAAGGCAGCCGGAGCCCGAAGCACTGGGCACCAGAGGCATTTCCAAGCCGACCTTCACTTCACCTGCAGCACACCTACCTATACGCCACGTTGAGAGCCAAGGGCTGCCGAGTAGGGTTGTTCATCACAGCATAGTGCCCCTACAGGGAGGGGAGGAAGGCATTAGGCACAAGGGTTGTTTATGGAAGGTCCATTTTCAAGCTCCTGCAGGGAGCTGCAGCTGGGATTCAGAGGAGGGGGAAGCATACCTATCACAGCCCTCCCAAACAGGCCATGGAAGCCACAGTAATACCCCAGGGCAGACAGACTGTACCACATGCTTTTTAGATCAAACCTCCCTTCCATTCACATACCAGAAGGTCAAGGATCCACGGAGTGAGGGGCTCGAAGCCAGGAAATCGGATTCTCAAGTCCTTCAGCAATCTGATTAAGACTTTCACCCTGAAAGACAACAAAGAACAATGCTCACTGGGTTTCGTGGTGTGCTGGGATGTCTTGCTGGCTGCCGAGGGCCAGACTAGAGTATTACCAATGGAACTGGGCTCAGGTGTTGCCACTGCACAGCACTGACAGGGCTCTGCACCTCTGCCCAGAATCAGCTCTAGAAGAGCCCAAAGTTTTTCCTTTACCAGTTACTCTGCTAGCCAGCACATTGTCAGAAAGGCCTGGCTGTGAAGGAGCATGGGTGGGCTGCAGGGAGCCGAGCGAAGCCAGACCACCACAGCTACAGCGACTGCTTTGCGTGAGCTCTGGCAAGACAGGGTTCCGCCACATCACCACCTCAAGGTGTGCGGGAGTGGGGATCGGGGGAAATACCCCGTTCACTGTATACAGGGAAAGCTGGAGCAGTGAAGCCTCTCAGCTGTAGAGAAACTTACGTGGACTGAGAAGCATTCTCTTCAAACCAGCGAGCATGTCTGATGGCCGCCAGAGCACTCTGCAGTACTTTGATATCCACTGGAAGAGGAAAGGCAGGTGGAGTTGAGTATGAGAGGAGAGTCAGCCCAAGCTGCTAAGGCACAGACTTGGCAAACAAGCCACGACCCCACACACACTCCCTCTACAGCAGGTCTCTGTGTAAACAGGGCTGCTCTGTAGTGGTCAAATAGAAGCCCCCCCCACCCTGCCTGCTAACCAAACAGCCAAACAAGCTGTGGTTTCCTTACAGTGAAGCTCTGGGTCCAGCTTGCGAAGGTTGGGGGGCACAGTGGTGATGAGGATCTTCACCGTGGCATCAGCAGAGCTAATCTCAAAGCCTGTCTCATTGGTTAACATGGTCAGCACTGTGGGACAAAGAGTGAAACAGTTTCCCAACTCCACTGAGTGACACCACAGACCCAACCCAAGACATGAAGGGTAAATACAAGGAGCAAGGCGGGTCTCTGCCTGACAATGCTGGATTTCTATTAGCTATCTCGGCCATGTTCTGGTTTATGCATGGACGGTCCTGTTTATCAGCAACATTAGTGTCATTGCTTATTCTGGTCATTGCATCCCCGTCACATCATGTCATGCCGCAGATTCTTACTGACCTTCAGTAGGATCTTGTGCTCTCAGGCTTTCCACCACTTTGTTTCCCAAGGCAGCAACAGCTTCCACTAGCGAGAAATGGAACACGTGGTTATGCTCATTCTAACCACCGTCCCCAGTCAGCAGCAGAGGAGCCAATACTTACACGTGGGCAAGATTTTCAGGATCACCACCAGATCAGCCACATTGTGCCCCGTTGTCATGGTGCCCTTCTTGTAGGACCCCACCTGGCGGACTTCTTCAATTTGCTGGTTTATGGGAGCAAGCCAAGAATTAATGCCAACAATTCTACTCATATGGTCCCCTTATACACTCCACCCTCCAGAAGCAAGACTGAGTCTTTACTCAGACCAAAGAAAGCCTATGCAGATTCTGGTGTTAGCTCGGTTTTCCCTTTGATATTTATATACCCACTGCCTCCTTTTGTTCTCCCTCTCCCCCCACCCCCAATTTATTTTAGTTCTGGACATCCAACTCTCTGGTTATCTGAAGAAGTGAGCTGTGCCCACATGATACCATTGACATGTTTTGTTAGTCTTTAAAGTGCTCCCAGACTATTTGTTGTTTTTTAAGTTAATCCTGTACAGACTAACTCAGCTACCCCTCTGAAGTATTTAATACCAGTTATGTTTAATGCTCTCCTGCCTCAGCACAAGATCAGGATAACGACCACCTGAAGTCAGAAGACAGTCTCCCATCTGAGCCAAATCCCTGCCGGGCTTGCACATCTTACTAGATAGGCTGACTCACCACTTCGAAAGTTCCTGGGGCTACGATCAAGTTGTCGATCACATTGTTTATTTTAGTCACCAGAGAAAGAATGGAAGCCTGAAAAGGAATCAGTAAGAGTAGTTGCAACACCAACGGACTGACTGGAGCCTTGAGACACCAAACTCATGTTACAAGCTTTGGAAGGCTACAACTTACACAACCCCAGTGCAAGAGATGCAATAGCCAGGTTAATTCAAGCATGTTTAGAAACCACATCACATTTCCCCTCACCATCATTCTAGAGTACCCACCCCCCGGCACACATCTCCCATGTTGGGGTTAGAGGAGCTAGCCCTCCTTTTATTAATGTTATGAGTACAAGAAATAATATAATGCTATACGAAAAGCAACCTGGCCGTAGCCCGTGACAGCGAGTCAGGGTTCCCCCCTGATCCTGCACCCCCATAGCGGCGAGAACAGACTCCACCAGCCAGTAGAATAGAGAGTTTATTGCTTCTCCAGGATATAGCACAGCATAGACATGATGTGGTTACAGGAGTCAGGGCCAGGATGCCTCACACCCCTTGGGTTAGGGGATCCATCGCCCCCTCAACCCTCAGCTTAGTCTGTTCCCTTCATGTTTCCCAGCCAGCAACTGCCTCGCTCCCAGACCCTGCCCCCCAGCCAGGTGTTTGTCTCCGCCTCCCTTCCTTAGTCTCTCCCCTGGGAAGAGCCTTGTTAACTGCTCAGGTTGGGACTAGGTGTCTGGGCCAATCCACATGTGGGTGAGTCAGTGGGAATCACACATCATAGCGCAGGGGAACCCCAGGTTACAGAACAGACAGCACCCCCACTACATCACACCCCCAAACTCTTAAAGCGTGTGCGCTGGGTGCGTGCCAGTGGAAACACGTTATTAACCTGTTCAGCAGAATTGGGAGCCAGATCCTGGTTTCTCTTCAGCAAGGCTTCACTGAATGCTGTCTCGTCTGGGGCAGGTTTCACACGAGGGAAGGCCATTTCACACTGAAACAGGATGAGACAGAGAGACTGGGGTCATGCTGATGAGACAGGGTCATTAGAGTGGCTCATTTACCAACAAGACAATTATTCCAATTTTTAACTCCACTGATTACATCCATTAGTCACTTCCAAGTGCCTCCTGCTTCTAATGACTGTTCCACTGTAGCAGTCAAGATGAGCATTTTATTTTCAGTGGGTTTTGAATGGAGCATGGAAACCTTTAGTCCTGCCCACACACCTTCACTGGGCTCAAACAGAGAATCACTAGAACTGGTCAATGAACACCATAGAGCATGTGTTCTACATAGAGCTGCTTGTGAACTTAAAGGCTATGAAATTAGTTGAGAGAGGCACAATTACAAAAAATTCAGACGGAACGATCCTTAAAAGCCAACGGGAGCTGCAAGGACTGTGTTGGGGCAGGGGCAGTGCACAAAGACCTCCTCCCCCCAAGAGGTAAGCGCCATGCATCCACACACATGCTGGCCCCAGCAGCCAGCTACTTTCAGCAACATGTTGGGGCGCAGCAGGCAGGGAGCGTGGCCAAGGGTCTTGCTGGGCTGCTGGCCAGGAGCCGCCTAGAGTAAGCGCCTTCCAACCAGAGACTGCACCTGGCACCCCAAATCCTCACCCCTAGCCAAAACCCCTTCCCTGCTCCTGCACCCAACCTCTGTCCCAGACACCCCCTCTCCACCATTAATATCATAGAAAAGCATGGCCCTTGACCACTTACCAGACTCTTGGAGTGGCCTCCCCATCCAAAATTATTGCCCATCTAAAGCTATTAGATGTCACAGCCTGCATGGTTTGAACTGGGAAATGCGTGGGTATGTCTGCACAGCAGTTCACTCAAGTTTCCCCTAACTTGATTCCTGTCAAACAGGAGTGTCTAGCTCAAATTAAGGGGTGCTTTGAGCTCACAGCCAACATTCCAATTTTCCCCTTAACGTGCAGAATAATTTTTGTTCTGCGCACCATGGCATGTGTAGATGTGCAACACCAGGAGTAACACATGCTGCTGGCTGGGGATGCTGTGTTAATCAACTGGGCAACATTTGGATGCCTCCTGGGTGGCCACTCAAGTGCTCAGCTTACAGGGAACACTGCTCCCAGCTAGCCTGTGGACGGTTAAGTGCAGAAGGGAAGACACAGTCAAGCTGCAAAACAATTCAGCAGCAGCTAATCAACTCACTTTGGGTAACTGAATATTTTGCAGTATAGCTGCTCTCAGTCTCACTACAGCTGAGAAGCTAGATTAGTTCAAGTGTCATTAACTCAAGTGTGCTAACTATGCTGTGAAGAAACACCTTAAAATCAAATTTATTGTTAAACCAGGAACATAACTGCAACACAATGTCCCTGCACCAGTTTTATATAGGCAATACCATGGACTGGCTAAGATAAGCCAGGTTACTCACCACATAGAAGTCAAAGGGGATGTGTGGCACAAAGGGCCTGAACCTAAAAAAAGAAAAAGCTGAAGATGAGTTATGATGACTTTAAGCTCTAACTGCTCTTTGTTGACAGAGCAGACACCCTACACCAGACTGAACCACTGGTTCAATACATCCTACACCCTGGTTAGGAGGGTGTTCAGAGAAAAGCAAACTCTTTCCCAGCCTCTCATGGGAGGACTTCTCACACTGCTAGACAAGCCAAAATTCCTTTTTACCTGGGAGACAGAAGTTTAACACACACTGGCTTGGACTCTCCCCATAGCAGAGAACGAAGCCACCCCAAATTGACCAGCAACTGTGCACCATAACTAGTAGGGATATGAATGTGTACACAGTTAACGGATGAGCCTGGGTTCATCAGTTAGCGTGCAGTTACACAAAGCTCCCCCCATTTACCTAAACACATTAACGTTCCTAGTAACTAGAGTACATTATTTGAAAAGGAGAAGTCAATTAAGTGTTCCCCATCTTAGAAGAGGCCCCATTAAGAGCTCTTGCCTCTTCTGTATGTGGTTGGTTCTCCCCCACACAATGGATCTTAACTTAAGGAGGATTATGGGGCTTTGCTTCACAGTACATGGATAAAGCTCCGTTTATCCAGAGCCAGAGCCAACCTGGACCGGTACACAATAGATAATGGTAAGGCAGCAGAAAATTTGGGACATCACTGGGTGCCCACCCTTCTGCTTCTTTCTGTTTCTTGTTCAGTGGCTCCGCTTGCTCCGGAGAGGCTCTAGCATCAACTTAAAAATGAAAAAGCCTGCCAGATCTATAAGCAGAACACTGAACCTGTTCAGGTGGCAATTAACCCGTCTACTAGGCATTTGCCAACCCGGGTATATTCTGCCATTTCCTGAGTTTACGGTGCTAGTTGACAAGGCCCTCATTTAAAAGTGTTTCGTCACCCTGTCGCTGGAGGTTATAAAAAACACATCTCTACAGCGCGACACTTCGCCTCCACGGCCCGAGGACCCCTTAGCAGGAGCCAGCACCGAGGCCCCACCGCCCCTCCCCCGCGCAGGGAGGCGCAGCACGAGCGCTAGATCCGCTCCCAGAGCGCCACTTACCCGCTGCCTGGGCCGCCCCTGGAGCCAAAGCGCCCGCCACGGCCACGACCTCGATCGCCCCTGGGGAAGGAGGCAGGTGGCGGGTCAGCGGAGGGAGCGGCCCGGCCCATGGAGCCTCTTCCCAGCACCTCTCCCGCAGCCCCCACGTGACCAGCCCCAGCCCCGTGCACCGCCCCCGCGGCACCCCGGGACCAGCCCCGTGCGCCGCCCCGCAGCCCCACGTGACCAGCCCCAGCCCCGTGCACCGCCCCGCGGCACCCCGGACCAGCCCCCGTGCGCCGCCCCTGCAGCCCCCACGTGACCAGCCCCAGCCCCGTGCACCGCCCCGCGGCACCCCGGGACCAGCCCCGTGCACCACCCCGCAGCCCCACGTGACCAGCCCCAGCCCTCCACGTGACCGGCCCCAGACCCCGTGCGCCGCCCCGCAGCCCCCACGTGACCAGCCCCAGCCCCCGTGCGCCCCCTGCAGCCCCACGTGACCAGCCCCCGTGCACCGCCCCCGCAGCCCCTCCCGGGACCAGCCCCGGCCCCAGCCCCCGGCACCTCCCCGCGGCCCCCACGGGACCGGCGCCCCAGGCACCTCCCCGCAGCCCCCAGGACCGGGCCCCCACGGGGCATGTCTCCCCACAATTCCCTCCGGCCCCCGCCGCCCCTCACCTCATGGCGCCCGCTGAAGCCGAACAATGGAGCCCGCCGCTGAGGAGAGGAGAAGACGCCGGCCTGCGCTGCACACCCGCCAACAAGCTGCCCGGCTATTGGCTGCGCGCGGCCGGCCCCCTCCTGAGTCCGGCTTTGCCATTGGTCTCCCCGCCGATCAGTCATGACGCGACGAGAGGCGTCGGAGCCTCGGCCAATCACAGGTCGGGCGCGCGACGGGGCCGTTGGCGAGCAGGCGCGCCCAACCGGGGGCCCTTTCTGCGTGTGCCTCCAGTGGCCCCGCTCTGCAGCGGCGGGTAAGGGCCACTAGGTGGGGTGCGGGGGGCGGTGCAGGGCGCATGCGTGCAGGGGCGCGCGCAGCTCTATGAGAAACTTAGAGGGGTAGCAGTGTGCAGCAGAGTGGCGCAGCGGAAGCGTGCTGGGCCCATAACCCAGAGGTCGATGGATCGAAACCATCCTCTGCTAAACTGATTTTTTTTTTAGCCCTGCCCCCAGAAGGGGGCATTTTTAATTGGCACATCACCACCTTGCTGGCGTCCCTGTGTGTGACATCACCGCCTGGGTGACATCATTGCTGGTCAGGTGTGACATCATCACCGCATGGGCAGTTGGGTGCCAATGTTACTGCGCAGTTGTGTTTGGATGTGATCTCATTGCACTGGTGTTCGGGTGTGACATCCCATCAGTGTCCCCGTGCGACAGCTTCTGGGTAGAATATTGTTGGGGCGTGACATCACAGCATCTGGGTGTGTTTGTCATTGCTGAGGTGTGACATCACTGTGTCTGGCATTTGGGTGTGGCACGATGGCTTCTGTGGTTCCTGCAAGTGACGTCACTGCAGGTTAGAGCCCGCTGGAGCTGCCATACAGGCCATGACGTAACCCCTGGGCCCTGCCAAGGCGTCTGGGCTAAAGCGTGGTCAGCTGGGATGGTCCCTTTAATAAGTCCTGTCCCTGCTGTCCAGGCGTTGCAGGTAACAGTGGGCATTTGCAGGGGCAGCCCTAGACTAGCTGCCAGCAACTGGCGCCCTAGGCGAACCATGCAATCGGCGCCCCCCACCTCCAAACCCCTCGATCATATTACGCCACCATTTGGCGCCCCATTTAACTTGGCGCCCTAGGCGACCGCCTAGTTCGCCTATATGGACGGGCCGCCCTTGGGCATTTGTCCCGTTCGCTCTGGCCAAGTTGGAAAAACCAGCGGGGTGCGGCGCAGAGGAATGCCAGCCCATGCAGGGGGGAGGCGAGGCTGGGCTGGAGGGGGAGAGAAGGAAGGGTTCTCGTGGGGGGGCAAGCAGGGAGCCAAGGATCAGTAACAGCTTCAAGGGCAGTGGAGGGGATGGCAGGGTTTGAATGACCAGTGACTGCCTAGGGGGTCCCTTGGGCGAGGACCCCCACAAAGGATGGAAGGCTTGGGCCAGCCCCATGCGGTGTCTCATTTTCCCTTCGAGAAATACGGTCAGCCCACCCCTCACAGAGCTGTCGGTCCCTGGGATGCCAACACGTGCAATTGTACCACGCTGGCGGGTGCTTTTTTTCTTAAAGCCACAACTCTTGGAGTCAGGTGGTGGCACAGAGCAGCTCGGCTCCCCTTTTGCAAACCAGAAAAACAGCTTCCAGCCCCCAGTGGCTGGGGAGAAAAGCGGGAGACCGTGGCCCAGAAGGCAGGTAACACAAGTCCCGTGTCAGGTATTGAGTGAAATCTGGTGGCTTATGGAAGCCCTGACTCATGACTTGTGAGCTCCTGGGAGCCGAGGAAGCTTCAGGCAGAGACCCAGGCGAGGGCTATGACCCACAGACCAGGTTCCATCCACCGACCAGGTGCCCACTGTGTCAGGCACAGCCCTGTCTATACTCTGCATTCGGACTTGACAGCTAAACAAGCGGGAGGCTACCAATCTGCCTGGGACGGAGACAGACACTGTGGGCAGGAAGCGGGGGCAGGGAATTAGGGGGTGGTCAGATCCTGGTACCATGGAACGGGGCCCAGGCAAACCCAGGGCTGCTCATTGCAGAAGAGAGCGAGTCGCTGCCCCGCAGAATCTGCAGTCTCCCCGGACAAGAGAGACGCGCTGCACAGGACTCGGCCTGGGCCTGCAGCCTCTTTCCCAGCCTGGCAGGATTTTGGAAATGCTGAAAAATGCTTCCCTCCCAATTCGGGGCAAAAAAGTGAAAACCTTGAACATTTTCTCCTCCCAAACAAATTCCCAAATTCCCCCCCCACCCAAGTCCATTGCAGGTGCCAGTGCCGCGTCGGTTGCATTTCAAACCAAGATGCCAGTGCCGCTCACAAGGCCCAGCGAGGTTTTGTTTCAGAAAGGTCGGCACATTTTGCTCCCGTCGCGAGGCCCTCGCGCAGCCGCCACGGTCCTGTCCGCGGGCTCGGGGCTGATGAATCCACCTTTTCCAGCGCACAGGAAAAGTTGGTCTAAAAGTTCCCAGCCAGCTGGGCCCCTCCCGCCCATTGTCTGCACGGGCCTGGTGCTGGCAGACCTCCGGGTGGCGCCAGGACACCGCCGAACATCTGCTCAGCCCCGTCTGGGCACCAGCTCCTAGCATGGAAATGTCAGCAGCGGGGCCCTGAAAATGGCCACCTTGGGGCTTCTTCTCTGGGCATCTCCGAGGGGACAGGAGGGGTTGAGGGCGCAGCGGGAGCACCGTAACTGCCGGAGCCAGAGAGGAGCAGTGTAGCCCCAACACGGGGGTGAGATAAATGGGGGGTGGCAGAGGGGGCGGGGCTCGTGGCGAGCAGACACCAGTTGGACAGGGGTCTCCAGGCAGGGCTCTTTGCCCCCCTCTCACGGCCACCCCCCTTCGGTCAGCAGTCCTGGGCTCATGGCCACTGACGTGGGTCCCAGCTGTGCCGAGGGATGGCCGGCACCTCTGGGGAACAGAGCCCCGGAGCCTCAGAGTCCTGTCTCGCTGCTACAAACTCTCCCCTTCTCCTGGGTGTGCCCCCCCCACCATGGACTGGAGGATCAGCCCCCAAATCCAGAGGGGGTTTGACCGCCCTCTGCCCTCCAGACAAGAAGCACAAGCCTCAGGAGCTGGCTGAAGGGACAGAGAAACCTCTTGTGATCCGGGGAGGTGGGGGTTCGTGAAGCCCCACCCCAGCACTGGCTGCTGGAGAAACCCCCCACCCACAAAAAAATCTGTACCAGGCCTGGGAGTACCAAGCCCATCTCCCCCTCCCCTGGGCCCAGGCAGTTTGGCTGGGGGAACATTGAATTTCCCACCCGCCAATGGCATCCCTGGCCGATCCACAGGGCCACAGAACGTAGGGGCCAAAATAACCAGCTTCCCTCTCCCCTGCCAAGAGTGGCTGTCCCCCCCCACCCAGCCTGAGCATCATCTCTGCAGATGTGCCTGGGCTGGGGGAGCCAGAGGGCTAGGCTGGGCTCTCAGAGCCCGTGGGGCTGATCTCAGAGCTAGGGGGGTTGTGCAGGACCTGGCCAGGGGTCCCATGGAGTGCCAAGGAAGGAGAGACCAAGGCAGCCTCACCCAGAGTCAGGCATCTCGGCGTCCCAGCGCCTCTCCTGGGGCAAGGGGTGGAGTTGTTACACTGGTTCGCTTGTGGGGAAACTGAGGCAAGGGGAGGGGTTCCCCCAAGGTCAGTGGGAGGCACTTGGAAAACAACCCAAGAGTCTTGTCTCCTAGACTGTTACTCTAACCACTAGACCCCACTCCCAGAGCTGGGAAGAGAACCCAGGAGTCCTGGCCTCCACCCTGCTTTCCCCACAACAGCCCGCAAGCAGGCAGGGGTAGAGCTCAGGGGTCTTGGCTCCCTCCATTACAAACACTTTGCATGGCCCATGGGCGCGCTGAGTTCCCCTGTTGCCCAGCTGGTCACAGTCTAGCAGGGGGCAACTTTCCTCGCTGCCCCCCAACCGGCAGCCCCCTCGCCGGGGGCCAACTGCAGACACGGAGTAAAGAGACCAGCTCTGGGCGACCTCGAGGCGAAGGCCTCGCCCACGGGGCTGCGGCGGAGCCAGAACCTCCTGGGTCTTGAACCAGGTTCCCTCTGCCTGGCCTGGGCCGCTCGCTCTGCCACCTCCTTCTCAGCTGGCCCCTGGCTACTTCCCGGCCCCACCAGGGGGCCCAAGCCCCCTCTTCAATCGCTGGGGTGAGGGAGCAGCCGGGTGAGGGAGCAGCAGGCCATGAAGCAGCGCAGTGCTCTGCGTGCCCCTTTGGGGGGGGGCGTGGCCCCCTGTGTCTCTGTAGGGGGGCATCACTCAGCCATTGGGGGCTTTGGGGTTCCTGCAGGCTGACCCTGTGCATGACTCCCTTTCTTCCTTTGAGGGACCCACCCCAAAGACTGCGCTGGGCTCAGTGCTGCCAGCCCCCAGGGCCCCAAAACACCAGCCAGCTCCCCAAAGCAGGTGGGTTTCTAAAGGCTGGGCCCTGTTGGGTGCCGGGGCTTCAGGGCAGCCCCCTTTCCCGGTCTCCTTTCTTCTGCACCCCCAGGGCCAGGGCCAGACTAGGGCTGAATGTGCCAGCCCAGTCGCCTGACCCCGAGAGTTGGGGGTTCAGCTCAGGATGCTGGAATAGCTGGGAGGAGAGATGCAATCCCCGCCACTGCCCCCAGGGGGCGAAGGAGAGCTGCAGTCCCCGCCACTGCCCCCAAGGGGCGAAGGAGAGCTGCAGTCCCCGCCACTGCCCCCAGGGGGCGAAGGAGAGCTGCAGTCCCCGCCACTGCCCCCAGGGGGCGAAGGAGAGCTGCAGTCCCCGCCACTGCCCCCAAGGGGCGAAGGAGAGCTGGGATCTGGGGCGGGAGGGGTAGCAGGCAGAGCTGAGTCCCGCAGAGGACCCAGCTGGATCGGGCCCTGTTCCCCCCTCCCTCTGGATTTGGCCCCCTCTCCAGCCTTCATGGTAGACTCTGGACATTTGATTTTCTTCACACCCCCTGCTCCTGGCCCATTGCCCCCCCTTCTTCTCCGGACCCCTGCGTCACTGCTCCCCCAACCCCTTCTCTGTACCCTCACCCCATTGTCCCCCAGCCCCTTCTCCGACCCCGGCCCTGCCTCGGCTCCCCCCCCCCCCCGGCTGAGATGCTGCAGGACCCTTTGTGTCCTTGCTCTGCCTGACGGTTTATAAGCAGGGGGAACTGGGAGCCCCATCTCGACCTCCCCACCAGAGCCCTGCTCCAGCCAGGCCCCCGGAGAGCCCCGCAGGAAACGGGGGGGGGGGCAGCTCTTTCCTTTTCACCCCTGGTGGGGAGGCTGCCCCCTTGGCAGGCAATAGGCAGGATGGAGCCATGCTCTCCAGTGCAGCTGGGAATCGCCCTTTCCCTGTGCGACCCTCCCCACCCAGCCCCTTCCATCTCATCCCGCCCCATCCCCGTCTCTGCCCGCTGGGATTTCCCTGCACCCCCCAAAATCCCCAACTCCCCCAAAACCCAGCTCCCCAACTGCCCCATATCCCCAACTCCCCAAAACCCAGCTCCCATGCCCCATCCCACCCAACTCCCCCAAAACCCAGCTCCCCAACTGCCCCATATCCCCAAATCCCCCAAAACCCAGCTCCCCAACCCCCATCCCACCCAACTCCCCAAAACCCAGCTCCCCAACTGCCCCATATCCCCAAATCCCCCAAAACCCAGCTCCCCAACCCCCATCCCACCCAACTCCCCCAAAACCCAGCTCCCATCCCCATCCCACCCAACTCCCCAAACCCAGCTCCCCAACCTCCATCCCCCAAACGCCACTGCCCCAACTCCCCCAATTCCCCATCCCCACCCCAATTCCCCCAACGCCCCCATCCCTCCCGGGCGATTCACAAGTTCCGGGCAGAGTTGGCAATTTAACCCCAGCGCCCCTCCCGTGTCCCCCCCTCGGGAAACCAGGACCCCCCCCGCGGCGCCGGCCCCTCTCCGGGCCCACGGGCGGGGGCTCCCCCGGGTGCTGCCCGCCCGCGCGGGGCAGGAAGGGGTTAAGGAGCCGGGCGCTGCGAGCGGCCCTTTGTCGCGGAGCAGGGGAAGGAAAAGGCTCCAGCCGGGCGGCAGCGGCGCACTCCGGCGGCGGCGCGGAGCGGAGCGGGGCTGGCGGCTCCCAGCGCGGGGCTGACGGGGCGCGCAGCGACGGCTCCTGGCCCGGGGCTCGGGATTCCCACCATGGTCCAGGGGCAGGCGGCTGGGGTCTAGGGGCTGGAGCGGGGCAGCCGGGGGGCGGATCTCGGGGGCCTGAGTCAGCGCAGGGTGAGGCGGAGGGCTGGATCTTGGGGCCAGGTTGGCGTGGGGATAGCTGGGGCTGGAGCAGGGCAGCCAGAGGGGCAGATCTCGGGGTGTGGGTTGGTGCGTGGGCAGCCGGGGTCTGGTTGGCACGGGGCAGCCGGGGTCTGGGTCTTGGGGGCTAGGTCGGCGTGGGAGTAGCTGGGGTCTGGAGCAGGGCAGCCAGGGGCTGGATCTTGAGGCCGGGTGGGCCTGGGGACAGCTAGGGGCCGGATCTCGGGGGCTGGAGCGGGGCAGCCGGGGCCGGATCTCGGGGCTGGAGGGGGTAGCCGGGGGCCGGATCTCGGGGCAGCGATGCCGCAGTGACACCATGCAGTGGGCACTGGTGGTGCTGTGCGGGGTGCTGTGCCTGCCCGGTGGGGCGCGGGGCCAGGGGGCCAACCTGACGCTGGGCGTGGTGCTGCCAAAGCACAACGTGACCTACCCGTGGGCCTGGCCCCGCGTGGGCCCCGCCATCCGCCTGGCCATCGAGCGCGTCAACCGGCAGCCGGGCCTGCTGCCGGGCCACACGCTGCGCTGGGTGCTGGGGGACAGCGAGGACAAGCACGGCGTCTGCTCCGACCTGGCCGCCCCCGTGGCTGCCGTGGACCTCAAGATGGCCCACAGCCCCGACGCCTTCCTGGGGCCCGGCTGCGTCTACGCGGCGGCGCCCGTGGCCCGCCTGGCCACCCACTGGCAGCTGCCGCTGGTGACGGCCGGGGCGGAGGCCCTGGGCTTCGACAACAAGCAGGACATGTACGCGCTGACCACGCGGGCCGGGCCCAGCCACCGCAAGCTGGGCGAGTTCGCCACGCGGCTGCAGGCCCACTTCCACTGGCCCCACCGCGCCCTGCTGCTCTACTGGGACGAGAAGCTGGACGACCGGCCCTGCTACTTCGCCGTGGAGGGGCTGTACGTGCAGCTGCCCTCCTTCCGCAACCTCAGCGTGCTGGACGTGCACTTCAAGGAGAGCGCCCAGGCCAACTACACTGGCCTCGTGCAGGAGATCAAGCAGAAGGGCAGAAGTGAGTGACCCCCCCCACGGTGCCACAACCCCCCCACGCTTTGGCCTCTGTCCTCTGCCCCCCAGGCCTCTGCCCCATGGTGCTACAACGCCCCCTCCCGCCCTCTCCCACAACTTCAGCCTCCACCCTCTGCCCACCCCAGCCCTCTCTGCCTCCTGGTGCCACAATGCCCCCTCCAGTGCAACTTCACCCCACCCTTTGCAGCCTCCGCCCTCTGACCCCCCAGGGCCCAGTGCCACAATGCCCCCATGCAACTTCAGTCTCCACCCTCTGCCCCCGCCCCATGATGCCACCCCACAAATTCGGCTTCCTCCTCTGACCCCTGCCCTCTGCCCCCAGTGCCATACCCCGCAACTTCAGCCTCTGCCCTCTGTCCCCCACAGTGCCACAACCCCGCGCAACTTCACCCCCATTTGTAACCTCCACCCCTGCCCCATGGAACCACAATGCTCCCCCATGTAACCAGCCCCCTTTGAAACCTCTGCCCTCTGCCCCCGCTGCTCAGGGCCACAACACCCCCATTCAAGTTCAGCCCCTTTGCAGCTTCCTTCCTCTGCCTCTCCGCCCCCACCTCCGGGTGCTACAACACCCCATGCAACTTCAGCCTCTGCCCTCCCCGGCCCCCGCTTAGCCTCTTCAACCCCTGCTCTGCGCTGCAATTGCTCCCCGGGGTGATTCGCGGGCCCAGCACGGCACCCCACGGCTCTCCTCTTCCCCAGACAATGCAGTACATCCCCCCCCCCACGCTGACCCCCTCCTCCTGGCTCCCCAGCCCCCGTTATTTCCCCTGGGCTGGGGGGCAGTTTGTTGTGAGTTGCTTTGTGCTAACTTTGTGGCCTGTGGCCGGGCTGCCTGCTCCGTTCCGCCCGGTGGGGGGGGCTGCCTGGCTCCCTGCCCACGGGTGGGGGCCTGAGCGTGCGGCAGGGGGCTCTGCGCTGACAAAGGCAGGGGCTGGTCCCGTCTGGTGGGGAAGGTGCCACCGTGCCCCGGGGCAGCGAGCGAGGGCAGCGTGGCCAGGACGCGTCCGGGCCCCTCCAGGCGCAAGTCTGGCTCCGCGTTGATCCTGCTCCCACCTACCATGTAGGTGCAACCCACCCATCTAGTGCCCAGGATGGGCCCCACAGGCCGGTCCCAGGGCTCAGTGCCAGCCGCAGCCCCGTGAGATGTAGGGGCGTGTCTCCCAGGCACAGGTCCCCTGCCGGAGCGCCCCCGGCTGCTGTGGGGTGCACAGGCTCAGGGCCCCGCGCAGCTGCCTGGGGTGAGCTGCAGGGCCAGTTCAGCTGAGCCTGCCCAGGAGGGTGCTGTGCGGTCAGAGCCCCGCCTGTGGGGGGGCAGCGGGGAGCCCAGCCTGGGGCCCACAAGCTCGGAGTGGCTCGTGCACATGACTCACGGCTCAAGGACCCGATCCCGATCTGGCCGGAGCAGACTTTCCACTCGGGCTTCGGACCAGGCGTGGAAGTGGGCTGGGACGTGGGGAGGTGACCCACGGACGGTCAGTGAAAGTCCCCCCCTCCCTTCCCCCTGCCGTGTCCAGCCGGAGCCCGGGGCTTGGGCCCTGGCGTTTTCCAGCTGGCCGGAGGCGCGCAGCAGGGATTAAGTGGCGCACGGCCTGGGCGTGCGTTCGCCGTGCGGGTGGGTCTGGAGACAGACTGATTGGCAGGGCTCCCTTTGCCACAGAAAGACGCGGAACTGGCCCCTGTACAGAGATTCTTGGGCTTTTGCGCTTTTGGGACAAAGCCCAGCCTGGTCCCGTAGAGCCCGCTGAGCCGAGCCCCTGACCGCGGCAGCTGTCAGTTGGCCCCCCCTGCCTCCCCCCTCCGGCTCCCACACAGGCAGGTCCTGGAGGTGCGGCCAAGCGGGGTCCCATGGGCTCGGCTGATACCTGTCGGCACCGGGGCTGGGGAAGCCAGGGTCAGCCTCTCAGGGAGAGGGGAACCAGGGATGGGTTGAGTCTGTGCTGGGGAGTTTTGGTCGCTTTACTGGAAAACTAGCAGCCCTGGTGATTTGGCAGCGAACGTGTTCCACTCCCTCGCGCGTGTGCGAACGTGCGTGTTTGCCTGTTTGTGTTTGCACATGCATGTTGGCATGGCCATGTGTGTTTGTGTACACGCACGTGTGTGCTTGGAGGTACGTGTTTGTGTACACGTGGGCTGGTGTGCCTTGGTGTGTGCATGTGTGATTGTGTGCATGCATGTTCGTGGATACGTGGGTTTGCATGGGGATGCGTTTGCGTGTGTGTGTGTTTGCATGCATACAGGCGTGCATGTACATGTGTTTGCGTCTATGCATGTGCGTGTGCATACGTGTGCACACGCACACGTGCGGATGGTCGGATCAAGCCGTGTGCGGCTTTGTGGGGGGGTGTCGGGGAAGGGGGTTGGGACAGGCTGGTGGAGCGTCTTCCTTTCAGGAGTTATGTGGCCCTCCCTGGATTTCTGGGTGCCTGGCCCTGAAAACGCCTCCGCCCCCGCCTGCTCCTTGCTCCCGCTGGACAAAGTCCCTGACCCCGCAGCCCGTCCCACCCAGCACGGCTCCCGACCCGCCGGACGAAAAGCCAACGAGCTGCTATGGCAACGGCAGCTGCCTGTACGTGGCGGCTCTGGGAGGCCTGCCCGGCCCAGGGCCGACCCACAGGCCGTGCCAGGGGCAGCCAGACAGCAGGGAGCCCCGGCAGTGCCCGCCCTGGGGCTGTGCCGCCGTTCGGAGCAGGGTCCGGCCCCCAGGCTAGGAGCGCGTGGGCCGGGGGGTCTCCGTGCTGCGTCTGGGCAGCGCCTGGCTGGGGGGGAAGCATCTCGGCGTTGCCCGAACAAGCACGCCTGAGAGAGCCGGGGGCGATGGGGCCAGCGGGCGACGGCTCCGGCCAGGGCGCGGGGGTTGGGGCGAGGCTGCGCGGAGGGCAGGTGGCAGGGCCGGGGTGAGCAGAGACACACCAGGGGCCTGGGATATTCAGCCTCCCTGGCTCCAGCCAGGCCCATCCTCTTCCTGCAAGGCCCTTGGGACCTCGGTGCCTGGGACAGAGCAGGAGGTCGGCTCCCTGGAGCATGGGGGCAGGGGTCCTGCTCAGCCCTTCTGACAGCCGGGCGCCCCAGCGCCATGGTGATGGGCCTCCCACAGAGACACTCTGATAACTGGGGACAGGGCACCCCGGGGATGGGGCAGTGCGCCCTGTGCTGGGGGGAGGTCATCTCTGTAGTGCCCATGGTCCCCGTGGGCCTGCCCCCAAACAGCCCAGCCCCCTGCAGCAGCCCAGGGGGGTGAATCGGAATCCGCTGCCCAGCTTGGTCTGCAGAGACGGGGAGCTGGGCCGGCTGCCCCGCCGGGGGCGGGGCTGGCTGTGGGGTCCCATGTCGTCCCTCCCTGTATAGCCTGTTCCCCCTGGCTCAGTGTCCCAGGGCCGCCCGGGGCCCACGGGGGGCCTGCTCTGAGCCACGGCGCCCTGGGGGAGGGAGGAGCTGGGCTTCCATGCCCACGGAAGGGGGCACGCTGTGGGTGGGTTTCTGAGGCTGCTGCTGGATCACAGCCGTGCCAACCCTTGGGCTGCGGCGTCCTCCCAGGGTGCCAAGGGCTCAGCATGCCCTGGCGTGGCCCGCCCAGCGCTGGGACCAGCTTTTCTGTGGCTGGGTGTGGCTAGGGTTGCCAGGTAGACCCGGCCAAAAAACTGGACACACTTGATTGTGGATGGGTGGGGGAGGGAACCGGCCGGGAGGGGGGCGGGGCTGGCTGGGAGATGGGCTGGGCGGGAAGCAGAGCTGGCAGAGGGGAGGTCCAGGGGCCGCAGGGTTAGATGGGAGGAAGGGGGCGGGAAGCAGAGCTGGCGGGTGTCCGGGGCCGCAGGGCTGGCCGGGAGGAAGGGGGCCGGGAAGCAGAGCTGGCGGGAGGGTGTCCGGGGTCGCGGGGCTGGCCGGGAGGAAGGGGGCCGGGAAGCAGAGCTGGCGGAGGGTGTCCGGAGGCCGCGGGGCTGGCCGGGAGGAAGGGGGTGCCGGGAAGCAGAGCTGGCGGGGCGGGTGTCTGGGGGCGCGGGGCTGGCCGGGAGGAAGGGGGCCGGGAAGCAGAGCTGGCGGGAGGGTGTCCGGGCCGCGGGGCTGGCCGGGAGGAAGGGGGCCGGGAAGCAGAGCTGGCGGGGCGGGTGTCTGGGGGCCGCGGGGCTGGCCGGGAGGAAGGGGGCCGGGAAGCAGAGCTGGCGGGAGGGTGTCCGGGGCGCGGGCTGGCCGGGAGGAAGGGGGCCGGGAAGCAGAGCTGGCGGGGCGGGTGTCTGGGGCCGCGGGCTGGCCGGGAGGAAGGGGGCCGGGAAGCAGAGCTGGCGGGAGGGTGTCCGGGGGCCGCGGGGCTGGCCGGGAGGAGAGGGGGGCCTGGAGGAAGGGGGGCGGAAAGCAGAGCTGGTGGAGGAGGGGTGTGTGTGCAGCCACTGGCCACAGCCGGAGTCCTTCGGGCCGCGCCTCGGCAGGCACTCCCTTTAGTTGCGAGCAGAAGCCTGGCGGGGGCGGGGGAGCGCCTGGGAGGCGGGGCTGCGATTGGCGCTGGGAGCCTCTGGTCATGTGCAAAAGCCGGGCGGGGGGAGTGGCTGGGAGTCCCGGCCCCCGCCCCACCCCGCCCGGCTTGTGCACGCGACCACAGGGCTCCCAGCGCCAATCGCGGCCCCGCCCCCGCCAGGCTTCCATCCGGTGCCCAGCCGGGAATTCACAAAATACCGATATCGCACATTGCACGTGTCCGGTATTTTCTGAATTTTTCTACCGGACAGACGGTGCAAATACCGGACTGTCTGGTAGAAAACAGGACACCTGGCAACCCGAGTTGGCGCTGTCCCACCCACTGGCTCCGGGCCCCCTCGCAGAGGGACGAATGAGTCTGCGCCTACCTGCGATCCAGCTGGCTTTTTGCTCACGTGCTAGAGGCTCGCAGCCTGTGCTCCAGAGGTCACAGGTTCTAGCCCACCTGTGGGCGCTACATTAGCCTCCACTGCTGGGGCCGGATTTTCCACAGAGCTGGGCCCAGCGGGCTGGGTCCTCCTGCGGCTGAGACTCTGGCCCTGCTAGAACTTGCTCCGTCCCCAAAATGCAGCTGTGTCTGGGGTGGGCCACAGCAGCTGTCTACCAGCCACCTGGCAAGGCTAGGCAGGAAGTGAAGAAGAATCCTGTAAGGGACCGGGGGGGCAGAAGGCAGAGATTCAGGTGGCTCTGGCTAGAGTTAGGGGTGATTGCCTTGCTTCCTGGAGGAGGGGCACTTCGAACAGCTGCAGCATCCCGGTAGGCATGGCGGCGCCGGGTTGGCAAAGCCCATTCACTGCCCTCCGCCTCGTTCTCTGCTCTGCTTCCTACCATGTGGGGCTGTGCGTATGCCCTTCCACAGCTCAGCCATGTGGCATGGGCCCTGCACTGCAGTCACTGCCTGGGGAGTCCCCTTGAGGCCAGCAGACTGGGCTTGTGCAGCCGGCGGATGTGAGTTCTAGCCCTGCGGGTGCCATGCAGTTCCGGGTGGCCCTGGGGTTGGATTACAGGGGGCCTGGCCCTTTAAGGGCCATGGGCCCAGACCTACCTGTGACCTGCTTAGCTCAGGTGTAAGCAGTGGGCAAAGTCCCATGGTGGGTCGGACAGGCGGCTCACTCAGAGCGGGCCAGGGCTCATCCCAGGCTGGGGGCTCCTGGGGGACTCTGTCTCTGCCCCCCGGCGGGGCTGTGTCCTGACCCAGGGATGCCGGTGACACGGCTCGCAGGTCGTGCCCACACGTGGCCCGTCGGTCCCCAGGCGGAACCCCCCTTCGGGGGGGAGCCCCTTCTCGGGGAGCCTTCTCGGGGAGCCCCTCCAGTGCAGCAGCCCTCTCTCGGGGAGCCCACTCCCACCTGGGGGTCTGCCCCTCTGCCTCCGGTGGGTGCCTCTCCAGCCGCCTGCCTCCGCCGTGAGCCCCCTCGCGGGGTCTCCTCCCTCTGGCCCCCGGGGGCCTCCCCTCCCAGAGGGACTAGCACCCCCTGTTCCCCAGCCCAGAGCGACTCCAGCCAGCACAGAACAGGGGGGCTTATTGAGCTCTGAACGCAGCAATGGATCCCTCAGGCCTGGCTCCCCAGGCCACACGGCTGAGTCTGCCCTGCAGCCCGGGGGCTCTGCCTGCTCCCCTGTCCCAGTCAGAGGACCCGTCCTCCAGCAGAGCCTCCAACATCCCCGGCAACAGCCCCTCCCCGGCCAGTGTCTCTAGCCAGGTAACCTGGTCTCCTGGGCCCTGCCCCTCCCCGTCCACTGTTCTCCCCTGGCTGGGAGCAGCTGGGCAGGGCACCGGGGTCTCCCCTTGCCCTCCCCCTGGCCAGACCCGGCCGTGCCCCCTGAGCAGGGTCGGCCAATCACCAGGGCCGTAGTCCCCGGGCTCCAGTTCTGGGCTGGTCCCTGCAACAACAAACTCCCCCCACTTGCCACATTGAACCAGTAACATCCGGGCACTGAGCGCCCCCCCCATGCAGCCCCCCTCTGAGCCCCCACAACTCCCCCTTCCTCACAGCCGGTGCTGAAGTTACTCCCTAGAAGGGGAAACTGAGGCAGTGCCTGGCTCCGCAGCAGGGCAGGGACCAGCGGGGGCAGCTGGGCTGGGTGGGGCTGCAGTTTGCCCTGACAGACAAGGCCTTGGGGGACCCCAGGGGGGTGGGGCACTAACAAAGGCTGAGGGAGACAGAGTCAGATCCTGGTCTCCGCGGCCCCATGTACATCCCACGCCCGGTGCCTGGGTTTGCTCTGGATTCGCACAGGCAGCGCCGGGCGGGACCAGGACTGTTGTGTGTAAGGTGCTGGAGTGAAGCCCCCAGATCCTCAGCGGGGCGAACGGCGCTGCCTCACGGGCTGCAGCAGGGCTGTGCGAGGCCTGGGGCCACGCCACCCCGAGGGCAGTCAGCTGAGCAGGGCCGAGGGGGGGCGGGGGGGCAGGGTGGTTCCCAGAGCACCACGGAGCCGGGGCAGGGTGGTTCCCAGAGCACCACGCAGCCGGGCGTGGCGGGGGCAGGGTGGTTCCCAGAGCACCACGGGCCGGGCGTGGCGGGGGGCAGGGTGGTTCCCAGAGCACCACGGGCCGGGCGTGGCGGGGGGGCAGGGTGGTTCCCAGAGCACCACGCGGCCGGGCGTGGGCAGGGGCAGGGTGGTTCCCAGAGCACCACGGAGCCGGGCGTGGCGGGGCAGGGTGGTTCCCAGAGCACCATGCAGCCGGGCGTGGCGGGGCGGGGCAGGGTGGTTCCCAGAGCACCACGGAACCGGGCGTGGCGGGGCGGGGCAGGGTGGTTCCCAGAGCACCACGCAGCTGGGCGTGGCGGGGGGCAGGGTGGTTCCCAGAGCACCACGCAGCCGGGCGTGGCGGGGCGGGGCAGGGTGGTTCCCAGAGCACCACGCAGCCGGGCGTGGCGGGGGGGCCGGGGCAGGGTGGTTCCCAGAGCACCACGCAGCCGGGCGTGGCGGGGGACCCGGGGGCAGGCGGGCTCTGTCCGTTCCTGGTGCCTATTTCACAGCGTTCGTTCTGTGTCTGCCTGAGTTTGTTTTGTCTCGGCGGCTGCTATTTCTGGGGCCTGGCGCTCTCCCTCCAGGGACCTTCCCCGGAGCCAGGCACTGCTGCTGGAATGGGCACGGAGCGGCCCCTGGCGCCTGGCTTGGCTCCTCGGACGGGGTGCCGGGGGCCCTCCCGGGGCTGCGACAGCGAGGGGGCAGGCGCTCTGAGCTGGCTCTCCCAACTCTGCCTCTCCAAGACCTCCTGGGCGCAGCTGCAGGAGATGCCCAGGCTCCACCCTGGCGCCAGAGCCGCCTTCCAGGCACAGCCCTGCCAGCTGCCCCCGGCCCGTGCGCCCCCTCGAGGGCCATGCCCGGGGTCTCCGCCCGAGGCAGGAGATGGAGCCGCGCTCCGAGCCCTGCGGGTCCTGCCCCCGCCCCGTGCGCTCGAGGCCAGGCCGGTCTCCGCCCGAGGCAGGAGATGGAGCCGCGCTCCGAGCCCTGCGGGTCCTGCCCCCGGCCCGTGCGCCCCCTCGAGGGCCAGGCCCGGGGTCTCCGCCCGAGGCAGGAGATGGAGCCGCGCTCCGAGCCCTGCGGGTCCTGCCCCCGCCCCGTGCGCCCCCTCGAGGGCCAGGCCCGGGGTCTCCGCCCGAGGCAGGAGATGGAGCCGCGCTCCGAGCCCTGCGGGTCCTGCCCCCGGCCCGTGCGCCCCCTCGAGGGCCAGGCCCGGGGTCTCCGCCCGAGGCAGGAGATGGAGCGGAGCCCTGCTGGTCTGGCAGGGAGGCCGCGCCGCGTCAGCACAACAGGAAGGCCGTGGCCTGCGGAGGGGCCGGGTGCTGACTCGGCCTGGCCAGGGCCCCGCTGACGGAACGCGCCCCCTGACCCCGGCCGCCTTGGCTGACACGGCCGGGCCGAGCAGGCAAACAACAGGCCGGGCTGCGCGCGGCCGGAAAATAACAGGATGTTCCGGCCAGCTGGGGCCCGGGAGGGGGAGGGGGCGGCCTCCGCCCCGGGCTCCTGCCCACCCCCTGGGTGCTGGGCCCCCCCGCACCTGCCTGCCCTTGGTGCGCGGGTCTCCGGGCCCGGCGGCGCCGCGGCCTCGCCCCTCCTGGGGCTGCCTCCGGCGCCGGGCTGTGTCGGGCCCCCCACTCCTGCCTGGGGGCTGGGCTGGCCGGGTGACCCCACCCGCTTGCCCCTGGGCCGGCCGGGATCTGCCGTTCCGCAGGGCCAGCGGACGTGCCAGGGCTGAGCACCAGGGTCTGCCAGGGCCCCTCCTCTCTGCTGGGGCGCAGGGGCGGGGAGCAGCCGTGCCCCCCCATCCTGGGCAAGGGCTGTGCCCGCTGGCAGAGTGGGCAGGGGGATGTTATCCCCCCCATGCCCAAGGCAGCAACATGGCACCTCTTGCGCACCCTCCTGAATGACGCCCCCAGCAGACCCGGCTGTGCCCCCGGCATGGCTGGGGGCAGGCTGGGGCACATAGGGCTGCCCCCAAACCCCGGAGTGCTGGCTCCCAGCCCACCCTCTGCCCCGCTCCAACCACTAGACCCCACTGCCTTTCCCGAGCTGGGGAGGGGGAGAACCCAGGAGTCCCAGGGGCGCTCTCAGCCATGGGGTGCTGGCGGCGCTACCCCCCCCGCTGGCTGGGGAGCGGCTCGCTCACTTCCAGATTTCACAACGGCGGGGTGGTGCACGGGCTCCCTGGGGAGGCGGCTCTGGCAGCTCGCAGTGGCGGGGGGGGGTCTCTCCAGCTCGGCATGGGAGGAATATGGAGAAAAGTGCAGGCAGAGCCCTGGGGGGTTGGCTTCCTGGCCACACCCGGCCCCGGGCTCTGGGGACGGTTAGGGGGCGGCCGGGCGGCCCCTGGCTGCTCCCACCCTGGGCTCTGCCAGCAGGGGGTGCTGTGGGGCGCGGGCCAGGAGCAGCACTGGGTGCGGGGGTGTCTGGGTGTGTGCGTCCTGTGTGCGGGAGTGTGTTGGTCGTGCCCTGCGCCCGGCCGCGACCCCACCCTGCCCGGTCCAGAGACCGGACCCCGTCCTGCCTGCCCTGCTCCGGGCCAGCCGCGTCCCCTCTGGCACAGAGCGGGGGTGGGGAGCGTTGGAGGCAGGCGCTTAGGGGCTCCCTTGGCTCTGACAGCCCCACAGCCTGGCTGGGCCCCTAGGGCAGCAGCACCCCGGCTTGCACGGGGGGAACCCGACACTAAACCCCTCTCTGCCCCCCAGTCGTGTACGTCTGCTGCTCCCCGGACACCTTCCGCCAGCTGATGCTGCAGGCCTGGCGCGAGGGGCTGACGCGGGGGGACTACGCCTTCTTCTACATCGACATCTTCGGGGTCAGCCTGCAGGGCGCCCACTTCCCCGAGCCCCAGCGGCCCTGGAAGCGCGGGGACAAGGACGACGCCGACGCCAGGGAGGCCTTTCAGGTGAGGGCTGCCCAGGACGGTCCTGGTTTGGCTTGAAGCTGGCCTGGACCCCTCCAGAGCCCCCCGGACGCCTGGGTTCTATTCCCAGCTCTGGCCTGGCGTGGGCTCTTCTGGTTAGACGGGAGGGGGGCTGATGCTATCAAAGGGAATATGGGCACTCGGACTCTTGGGTTCTATTCCCAGCCCTGCCACCAGGGTGCTGTGTGACATTAGGCCGGGCCCTGGGCCTCAGTTTCCCCATCTGCGGAAGAGGAGCTAGCGACCTGGCTGGCCCGGTGCTCTGGCTCCGTGCCTGAGAGGTGCCCCCCTCGCGGGCAGGAGGTGCCGTGTTTGCGCCTGGTGCGCGGCTGTGACGCTGGCCTGGGCTGTGGTGCGCACACAGCTTCCCTAGGACAAAGGGGCCGCAGACAGCTCGAGCCGCTCCCCCTCTGTGCGGGGTCAGCACCTTTATACTGGCACAACAGCCAGCTGTGGGGGGTTAAGTGACTTGCCCGAGGTCACCGAGCACCTGTGTCGGAGCAGAGAACAGACCTGGTCTCTCGGGCAGTGTCCGACCCCGGGCCCGCCTGCCTCCCGCAGACACATGCCGGGGAAGGGCGCTGGGCCGGTGGGCACAGCTGCCGTCACGAAGCTCTGGCTTTGAATCCCGCTGAACGCACTTGTGCAGTGAGTTTGCTGGGCCTCCGTCTGGACTGCCCCCGTCCTTGCGCCAGGCCCCCTGTGGCCCTAGAGGCAGGAGCCTGGCACAGGGCGGTGGGGACAGCCTGGGCCCCCGCCTCTGGCCAGCTCCTGCCGCGCACTCTGCAGCCAGCAAAGGAGGAGGAGGAAGGAAGCGAGATAATTTCCCTGGGTCTGAGAGCTGCCAGGGGCGGCTATGAATAGCCCGGGGGCGGGAAGCCCCCACCCACGGAGCCCAGGGGACGAAGGAGCCTGTGGGCTGCCCTGGGGGGACCTGATCCCTGGAGCGGGAAGGGGCCGGGCTGGCAGAGCTGCCCACTGCCGAGGGGGACGGACAGCCCCCCAGCCGGCCCAGAGGGAGACCTGGCCCCCGGTTGGGGGCAGGCGCCGGGCCCCGTGGCCAAGGGAGGGCTGCCCACGCTCAGCCTCTCCCCCCAGGCAGTGATGATCATCACCTACAAGGAGCCCGAGAACCCCGAGTACCAGCCCTTCCTGGAGCAGCTCAAGCAGGGGGCTCTGAGCCAGTTCAACTTCACCCTGCGGGACGGGCTGGTAAGAGACCCCCCCTCCTTCTGCCTGGCCCCACCCAGCCCCAGATTGGCCCCACCAGCCACCCCCTTACCCCGTCCAGCCCCTCCCGGCCCTGCCAGCCACCCAACTGGCCCCACCCAGCCCCACATAGGCCCTGCCAGCCACCCGACTGGCCCCGCCCAGCCCCACATAGGCCCTGCCAGCCACCCGACTGGCCCCACCCAGCCCCACATAGGCCCCGCCCAGCCCCACATTGGCCCTGCCAGCCACCCGACTGGCCCCGCCCAGCCCCACATAGGCCCCGCCCAGCCCCACATTGGCCCTGCCAGCCACCCGACTGGCCCCGCCCAGCCCCACATAGGCCCTGCCTAGCCCCACATTGGCCCTGCCCAGTCACCCAACTGGCCCCGCCCAGCCCCACGTTGGCCCCCCCAGTCACCCAAGGAGGCAGGGGGCCCAGAGGCAGCGCGCGGGGTGGAAAGGTGCAGATCAGTGCCAGGGGCACCCCCAGGCCTGCCCGCCCCCCCGCCTTTCTGAGCCGGCCGGCGCCTTGCAGATGAACTCCATCGCGGCAGCCTTCCACGACGGGGTGCTGCTGTACGCCCAGGCCGTGCACGAGACCCTCCAGCAGGGCGGCAGCGTGCGCAACGCCAGCGCCATCACGCACTGCATGTGGAACCGCACCTTCTACGGTGAGCGCCGCGCCCGCCCCCCGCGGCCCCGGGCACGGCTGGTGGAGGGGAGCTCTGGGGCCGGCGGGGGGAAGGGCTGGAGCAGGCCCCAAGGCGGTTCGGAGCCGGCCCCAGCGCAGGGCACGTGGCCATCCTGCCCCCTTCGTGTGGGGCTCCCCCCGAGTCTGCCCGGGCCCCAGCGCTGAGCCAAGGAGGGGGATGGGTAGCACGGCCGGGGCGGGGGTTGGGGAGGTTCCCAGTCAGGCCAGGGGGGCACAGAGCCAGGTGCCAGCCACGCCCCTGCCCTGCCCGGCGGTGCCAGATGGTGCCTTCCCCCAGGCTGCTCCTCTCCTGCCCGGAAATTCCAGGCTCTCCTTGGCGGCTCGGGGCGCGAGCGGGGCTGGGAGCCACGGGCTGGGCTGCGTGGATGGGCTGGGGGGCCAGGCAGGGTTGGGCCTGGCTCCACCTCCACCCTGGTGCCCCTCCACCGTGGGGCTGGGGCCCTGGGCTGCCAGGGTCTATCTGCCGGGCACGTCACCGCCCTGGGGCCTGTGTGCTCAGGAGGCAGCTCCTGGCTCCTTACCAACATGGGGGGGGGGGCGAGTCCTGCCGCAGGCCCGTGCGATGCCCCACCCCAGAGCCAGCTGCACCTCAGCCCCAAAGGAGGGATCCCTGCATGACCCGCCCCGCGCCCCACCCCAGAGCCAGCTGCACCTTCCCCCCAAAGGAGGGATCCCTGCATGACCCACCCCGCGCCCCACCCCGGAGCCAAACGGTCCCCCCTACCTCCTCCTCCCTTGGGAGCCTCCATGCCCGTCTTTGGGCCCCTCTGCCCGTAGCCCCGCGAGGGGTCGGTCCCACGCGCTCTCACCCTCCCCCGCCCTGCAGGGGTAACCGGCTTCCTGAAGATTGACGAGAACGGCGACCGGGAGAGCGACTACGCGCTGTGGGACATGGACCCTGCACAGGGCGAGTTCCAGGTCAGCGGGTGCCTGGGCCCAGCCCCGCTCTGTCCTTCGCAGCCCCCCCCGGCTCCGCTTGCCTGGACGGAGAGCGTTGGCGGGAGGGGTGAGGGCAGCCTGGGGGGGGTCCCACTGTGGCCCCTTCCCAGAGCCTGCTGTGATGGCGCGGGGGGGTCCCCGACCCTGCCCCCCCATCCGCAGCCAGACGTGACTCTCAGCGGCTGGGAGAGGAGGGTCTGTGGTTCTTGGGGACACAGTGCGGCACGGGAGCAATGTGAGCACAGGACCCCAGAGCGGGCAGCCTCATCCCTCGGGGGGGAGGGCTCCCAGGCCCCGAATCCCCCTTCCTGCTCTAAGCCTCCGCTCCGACTAGCCCCGCCGAGACCGACCCCCCCCCCAGGCCTAGTTCCCAGCCTGTCTCCTGTGTCTCTCTCCCTGGGGCAGAGCTGTTCTCGGTCTGCCCCCCAGGCGTCTGGGCCCAGCACACATTGGGGGAGTCCCCGGGAATCCCACCTAGCACAGTGCAGCCTGGCAGAGCCACCGGGTGACAAGAGTAGACAGTCGTCCCCCCCCACCCGGCCCCGTCACACCCGCCTCTCGCCCTCCTAGGTCGTCTACAGCTACAACGGCACCACCAAGCAGATGAGCCCAGTGCTCGGGCGCGAGATCCACTGGCCGGGCAAGGGTGTGCCCAGGGACGTGCCGCCCTGCGGCTTCGACAACAGCAACCCGCTGTGCAAAAAAGGTGGGGCCCCCTCCCCCCGAGCGGGTTCTCTGGGCTTCCTCCCCTGGGCCCCTGCCAGCACACCCCCCCCACAGGCCGCGTGGGGCCAGCCCCTCCCAGCACCCCCCCTCCCCACAGGCCGTGTGGGGACAGCCCCTCCCAGCACCTCCCCAGGCCGCGTGGGGCCAGCCCCTCCCAGCACAACCCCCTCCCCACAGGCCGTGTGGGGCCAGCCCCAGGAAAGCAAGCCCCTCCAGCCCCCCTCCCCACAGACTTTGCACCCCTTCTCCAGGCTCTGCAGCAAAGCCAAGGGCAGGAGCGGGCACAAGCCTCCTTCCCCCCAGATGCCCTGGGCCCCCAGCACCTGGGCACCCTCCCCCCGACACTGCCCCTGCCCTGGCTGTGCGGCCTAGCAGTGCAGCCCTGGCTGAGGCACCTCCCCGCTGGGGGATGTGAACCCAGGCCCCTGGGCTCAGTCCCCCTCCCCCTGCTTTTGCAGCCAGCTTCTCCAGGCTCTGCAGCGCCCTGGGCAGGAGCGCACACCTCCTTCGCCCCCAGGTGCCCTGGGCGGCCCAGGCACCTGGGCACCCTGGTGCCCGTGGCTGAGGCCCGTGGCTGAGGCCCGTGCAAGCCAGGGCCCGCGTGGGGGCCTCTCACTGCCCGTGCCGGCGCAGGAAGCTGACGCTGGAGAAGGAGCTGGCGGCCGAGCTGTGGCGCGTGCACTGGGAGGACGTCCAGTCCAGCAGCCTGGAGAAACACCTGCGCAGTGCCGGGAGCAAACTGACCCTGTCCCTGGTGAGCCCCGGGGCCCGGGCAGGGGGGCCTGGGCCGAGCAGCCCCCCAGGGACCCCTGTGTGGCATCCCCGGGCACAGGCGGCCGTGCCAGGGCCTTGGTCCAGCCGCAGGCCCAGGAAGGTTTATTAAGGCTGATTGGATGGGGGAGCCGGGCGGGGGGCTGGAGGGAGCAGGAGGTGGGGTGGAGGGCCCATTCCACGCTGTTTCCCTCCCCTCCAGCCCCTTTCCCCCAAGCTCTGCAGCAGGGGCGCCGGGAGGGGGCTTTCCCCTGAGGGGGGGCCCCAAAAGCCCTGGGGTTCCATTCCCCTCGGGGGTGTTGGCCCCACTCGCTGCCCCTCACACCCCGCGCTTCCTTCCACACAGAGGGGCTCCAACTACGGCTCCCTCTTGACCACGGAGGGGCAGTTCCAGATCTTTGCCAAGACAGCCTACTACAAGGTGGGTGCAGGGCCCTCGCCTGGGGGGCAGGGAGCATCGCGGAGCTGCAAGAGCAGGGTGGGGTCAGCTGGGGCAGAGAGCTGCAGGGAGCGGGGCAGAGTGAGTAGGGGCACTGAGCTGTAGGGTGTGGGGGGGATCCATAGGGAGCGAGGTCTGTAGGGGGCAGAATCCATAGGAGGCGCTGCACTGCAGGGGGCGTGGTCCGTAGGGGGGCGCTGCACTGCAGGGGGCGTGGTCCGTAGGGGGGCGCTGCACTGCAAGGGTCTGGGGTTCATAGGGGTGCTGCACTGCAGGGGGCAGGGTCCGTAGGGGGGCGCTGCACTGTAGGGGTCTGGGGTTCATAGGGCGCTGCACTTTGGGCGTGGGCCGTGGGGCGCTGCACTGCAAGGGCAGGGGGTCCGTGGGCGGGGCACTGCACTGCAGGGGTCTGGGGTTCATAGGAGCGCTGCACTGCAGGGGCGTGGTCCGTAGGGGCGCTGCACTGCAGGGGCAGGGGTCCATGGGGCACTGCACTGTAGGGGTCTGGGGTTCATAGGGGCGCTGCACTGCAAGGGTCTGGGGTTCATAGGGGTGCTGCACTGCAGGGGGCAGGGTCCGTAGGGGGGCGCTGCACTGTAGGGGTCTGGGGTTCATAGGGGCGCTGCACTGCAAGGGTCTGGGGTTCATAGGGGTGCTGCACTGCAGGGGCAGGGTCCGTAGGGGGGCGCTGCACTGTAGGGGTCTGGGGTTCATAGGGCGCTGCACTTTGGGGGGCGGGGCCGTAGGGGGCGCTGCACTGCAGGGGGTGTGGTCCGAAGGGAGCGCTGCACTGTAGGGGTCTGGGGTTCATAGGCGCTGCACTACAGGAGGCAGGGTCCGTGGGGGGGCACTGCACTGCAGGGGTCTGGGGTTCATAGGAGCGCTGCACTGCAGGGGACGGGGTCCGTGGGGGGGCGCTGCACTGTAGGGGTCTGGGGTTCATAGGGGCACTGCACTGCAGGGATCTGGGGTTCATAGGGGCGCTGCACTTTGGGGGCGGGGCCGTAGGGGGCGCTGCACTGCAGGGGTGTGGTCCGAAGGGAGCGCTGCACTGTAGGGGTCTGGGGTTCATAGGGGCGCTGCACTACAGGGGCAGGGTCCGTGGGGGCACTGCACTGCAGGGGTCTGGGGTTCATAGGAGCGCTGCACTGCAGGACGGGGCCGTAGGGGGCGCTGCACTGCAGGGATCTGGGGTTCATAGGGCGCTGCACTTTGGGGGGCGGGGCCGTAAGGGGCGCTGCACTGCAGGGCGCGGGGCCATAGGGGGCGCTGTTCCCTCAGTCAGCGCCCATAGATGCTGAAGAGCTGGCGGGGGGAGGGGCGCTGCACCCCACCTGACCCCCTCTCTCTCGCTCGGCAGGGGAACATGGTGGCGGTGAAGCACATCAACCGGAAGCGAATTGAGCTGACGCGGAAGGTGCTGTTTGAGCTGAAACACGTAGGTCCCCCCAGCCTCCTGCGCGTGCCAGGGCCCCACGGCGTGGGGCAGCAGTGGGGGGGGTGCTTCCCCAGAACGCCCCTGCCCCACTAGAGGAGGTCGACCCGGGGCGCAGAGCCTGCCCATGGCCCGTGGCAGTACGTGGCTACTGCCCAGCATGGGCCTCTGCCTGCAACGTGGGGGGCAGCCTGCTCCCCGGCGGCCTGTAGGGGGCGCTGCACCTCGCCCCGAGTGCCAGGACTCTGTGGCCCAGAGGGAGCGTGGCCTGTTGCCTTCCCTGCTGCCCGCTGACCCTGGGGACGAGGCCCCCGGGGCCCAGCAGCTCTCCCAGCCTGGGGGCTCCGAGGCGGGCGGCGTGGGGCAGGCCCCTGGGCAGGTGGCTCTTTCCTTGGGCGCAGGGCATTTCCGCGTGGCCCGGGGGCTGCCCGGCCCTGGCTGAGGAGCCGCCACGTTGCACAAGTGCCCTGTGGGACCCCCCCTGAGCGCCGCGAGCCCGAGGCTGGGCTGGAGGGACACCCCGGCCCATCCGGTCTCTCTTGCCTCCCCTGGCCCAGACCCCAGCTAGGGGCCCGTGCCTGCCCCACCGCAGCCGAACTTGCCTCCCAAGTTCTCGAGAGGGGAGGGGCTGGGGAGGGGCCCAGCTGCCCATGCCAGGCAGCGGCTATTCACTGCTAGAATGTAGTGGGGGGGCAGTCTGCCCCCCGGCCCCGTGCCCATTGCTAACGGGGCTCCACCCCCAGCCCCGGGCCAAGAGCCTCTTGCAGCCCCAGGCCTGCGAAACAGAAACACCCCGACCCGGTTACCCGATAGGCAGCGGCTTCTCCGTGAACGGTCCCAGCAACCCCTGACCCCGGCCGGTTACCCGATAGGCAGCTGCTTCTTTGTGGCGGTTCCAGCCCCGACCGGTTACCCGATAGGCAGCGGCTTCTCCGTGAACGGTCCCAGTGACCCCCCCGAACCCCCCGACCCGGTTACCCGATAGGCGGCTGCTTCTTTGTGAGCGGTCCCAGCCCCGACCGGTTACCCGATAGGCGGCTGCTTCTTCGTGAGCGGTCCCAGCCCCCAGACCCGGTTACCCGATGGCGGCTGCTTCGTGAGCAGTCCCAGCCCTCCCCCCCCAACCCGGTTACCCGATAGGCGGCAGCTTCTCCATGAACGGTCCCAGCGACCCCCCGACCCCCGGTTACCCGATAGGCGGCGGCTTCTCTATGAACAGTCCCAGCCCCCCCCATGTGCTCTGCATTTACCACTTGCACTGCCAGGCTGGCCCAGTCCCACCCACCTGCCGCGGAGCCGCCAGCCCCCCCACTGCTGCGGGGGGCTCTCCGGGAGTGGGGCTGGGAGCTGCCGGCCCCGCCCCAGAGTGGGACCCAGGTGCCTGTGTAACCGCTAACCACTGTAGCGCTTCCACGCTTATTGAAATCACCGATTTCCAGCATCCTGCGGCGGGGGGGGCTTTGTGCGCTGCCCCCGCCCCAGCACAAGCTCAGAGCTCCCATTGGCCCCTCGCAGCCCCTCCCTCGCCCCAACCCTCTGCTCCCCTTCTGCACCCCCGCCCCAGGTCACGGCCCAACCCCTCTGCACCCTGCTCCTGCACCCCACCCCACCCTGTACCCCAATCCCTCCCCACATCACCACCCAACCCCTGCACCCCACTCTGCACCCCAATCCTGTGCCCCAGGTCACAACCCAACCCCTCTGCACTCTGATCCTGCACCCACACTCCACCCTGCACCTAATCCCCTCCCTCACGTCACAGCCCAACCCCTCTGCACCCCCACCCTGCACCCGATCCCTGCCCCTTGTCACCATCCAACCCCTCTACACCCTGCACCTGCACCCCCACCCTGCACCCCAGTCCCCTGCCCCATGCACCCAACCCCTCTACACCTGCCCTGCACAGCCCCACCATAGAAAAGTGCGGCCCTTGACACCTGTCACGGCTCACAGGTGGTGCCCACACTTGGCCCCTCGGCTCCTGGGCGGACCCCCCCCCCTCCAGCCCCTTCTTGGGGAGCCCACTCCACTCCAGCGGCGGTGAGACGGCCCTTTCCCAGGGAGCCCCTCCAGTGCGGCGACTCTCTCTGGGGGGGCCACTCTCACCTGGGGGTCCGCCCCTCAACCTCCGGGACGGCGCTTCTCAGGGCCTTCACCTGCCTGCCCCTGCCGTGAGCCCCTTCGGGGGGGCCCCTCCCTCTGGCCCCCCGGGGCCTCCCCTCCCAGAGGGAATAGGGCCCCTGTTCCCCAGCCAGAGCGACTCCCAGCCAGCACAGAACAGGGGGGCTTATTGAGCTTTGAGTGCAGCAAAGGATCCCTCAGGCCAGTCGGCCTGGGCCCCCAGCCCCACGTCAGTCTCCCTGCAGCCGGCTGAGTCCTGCCTGCTCTGCCCTCAGCCCCCCCAAAACAGCCCCAGTCTCCCAGCAGAACCCCCTATACCCCCAGCAACAGCCCCTCCCCCGCCATTGTCTCCTCCCCAGGTAAGAGGGTCGCCTGGGCCTCTCTTCTCCGCCCCCCCTCCCCGTCCAATGTTCTCCCCTCGCTGGGACCCGCTGGGCCGGTTGCCGGGGTCCCCTCTGCCGCCCCTTGTCTGTCGTCTGGCCAGAACCGGCCGTGTCCTCCGAGCAGGGCCGGGGGCACCAGGGCACCAGACACCCCGGCTCCAACTCTGGGCTGTTCCCTGCAACAACAAACTCCCCCCCCTTGTCACATTGAACCAGTAACTGCTGGGCACTGAGCCCCCCGTAACACCCCCCCTGAATCCCCCAAAACTCCCCCCTTGCTCACAACACCTTACCAACTTCTTGGAGGGGCTCCCCTCCGATGTTAGTGCCCACCCCTGTGCCAGGCAGCGGGTGCAAGGCAGAGCTGAGGGGGGCACTCAAAGGCCAGGGGGAGAACCTGGCAAAAGGCCACGTGGTGCCACTGTGACAGGCAGCGGGGCCACGTGTGGAACTCCCTGCAGCAGGAGCCCCGGCGAGCTGCGGCTGGCCTGGGAGGTGCAGATGAGCAGGGCCTGGCCCCACGTGGACAGGGCACTAGGGAGGCTCCCCGCACCCGTGCAAAGCTCTAGTGCACACGTGCCGTGCCGTGTGAGCGCGCCTGGCCCCTTCCCAGCAGAGCAGGTCTGCCTGAGGGGAGGGCTCCCGGGCAGGGCTGGCCCAGGTTACCGGCAGGGGGGTGCTCTGCCATGCACAGGCTAATTACTCATTAGCCAGGAAGCAGCAGGGAAGCTGCGGTCCTTTCCTTGCTAATTAGAAATCCGCCGGAGCCGGGGGCAGCGCTGGCAGCAGGGGGCCGGGGAGCCACCTGCACCTCAAGTTGCTGTGTGGGGCGCTTCCACGGCCCGGCGGAGGCCCCCCTTCCCCGTGGGAAAACTGAGTGCGACGGCGTGGGGTCTGGGTTCGCCCTGCGCCTCTTGTTCTGCTGCACGGCGTTTCCCCCAGCCTGCGGTAACCCCAGGGTGTGCCTCAGTTTCCCCGGGCCCTGCATTGCTGTCTAGACGGGGATGGGGGATTGCGGACTGTCGTCTAGACGGGGGTCGGTACCTTCCACAAGTGGCATGACCCAGCCCCCGTGGCTCTCCTGGGTGGGGAGGGGAGGGGCTGCTTGGTCTCCTGTCCTGCGCTCCCAGGCAGGGGGGGAGCGCGCTGCTCCCATGTCCTGCCGCCCTGGGGAGGCAGAGTGGAGAAGGCAGCGCGTCGGCTGCAGTCTTCCTGGGGGCGCGGTGCTGGATCGCCGGCACGCTCCCCGTTGTGGGGGGGGGCATTGCGTGTGCCAGTGAAAATCGCCTTGCCGCTTTTGACACGCGTGCTGGACCTGGCCGACCCCGATGTAGACAATAGGCAGGCATGCTGCAACCTGAGCCAGGGAGCGGGGTATGACCAAGAGACAGCTTTGGCCCGGGGAAACTGAGGCACACAGGGGCTGACTGCAGGCCGGTAGCAATCGCACGCAAGAGAACCACAGAGAGCGAACACGGACCCCGCGGCCTCGCTCCGAGGCGGGGGGGGCTTAAGACCCGACTTTGCTGGGGGTGGGGTTGAGGCTGGCTATGGAGGTCTGGAGCCCAGCTCCCCTTCCCCACTCAGGGGCCGAGCCAGCGAGAGGGACGGAGGGGGCAGGCCCAGAGGAAACCAGCCCCCTGTGCCGCAGGGCCCAGGAATGGGTGCACGGGCCGGGCTGCGGCCGGAGCGTGGCACCGGATCGTTCCTCTGCGGCGGGACGGGAGGTCGGGGACGCTGATCACAGAGCGACCTTGGACACCCCCTCTCTGCGCCCGGGCGCCTCGTCAATATCACGCGCCGGGACACCGGCCAGGCAGCTTCCTGCCCCCCTGAGTGGCCTGATAAACCCGTCCCGGGGCTGAGCAGCCGCTTCCTCCACCGCGTGGCCTTCACGCTGGGCCCCACCCCAGAGGTGGCTGCATCTCAGCGCCACCTGGGGGCCCCTTGTCTAACTGGCTGCCAGCCTCCCCTGCCACTCCCACCCCCTTTGGGGGGCTGCGTCCCGGTGCCAGGGGAAGCAGCGCCTCTGGGCCTCGGGGAGGGGCGGCCTGATGGACTCTGAGCCGCCTTCCTGTAACCCTGCACTCCCCCCCAACCCCGCAGATGAGGGATGTCCAGAACGAACACCTGACCCGCTTCGTCGGCGCCTGCACGGACCCCCCGAACATCTGCATCCTGACGGAGTACTGCCCTCGCGGGAGCCTCCAGGTACCGGGCGGGAGATGTGGGGCTAGTGGGTGGGGCTGGGAGCCAGGGCTCCCGGGTTCTCTCTCAGGGAGGGGAGTGGGGTCCAGTGGTTAGAGCAGGGGGGCTGGGAGCCAGGGCTCCTGGGTTCTCTCTCGGGGAGGCAAGTGGGGTCCAGTGGTTAGAGTAGGGGGGCTGGGAACCAGGGCTCCTGGGTTCTCTCTCGGGGAGGCGAGTGGGGTCCAGTGGTTAGAGCAGGGGGGCTGGGAGCCAGGGCTCCTGGGTTCTCCTCGGGGAGGCGAGTGGGGTCCAGTGGTTAGAGCAGGGGGGCTGGGAGCCAGGGCTCCTGGGTTCTCTCTCGGGGAGGCGAGTGGGGTCCAGTGGTTAGAGCAGGGGGGCTGGGAGCCAGGGCTCCTGGGCTCGGTCCCCAGCTGAGGCATGGGGAGCGAGGGCGGTGCGCCCAGCAGCGCTGTGCCTGTAGGAAGGTGTGGGGCAGGGTGGGAGGGACCCAGTGGGATTCCCAGGAAGCCCCCCGGCCTGAGGCCCTGCACCTGGGCGCTGCCAATCACCAGTCCGAGCGACGGGGGTGGGGGGAGAAGGCCATGACCCAGTGCCCCGGCCCTACTCCATGCCTGGCTTCTCCACAGCAGGGCCGCGGACGTGCAGGCCATGGCCAGTCCTCCCTGGGCGCCCCCCCTTTCCTGGGCTAGCAACCCCCTGCACCTCCCCCGCTCCCTCTGCAGAGCAGTGCGCAGGCCGCATGGTCCCCGCGCGGGGAGGGGCACGCCTTCAGCACCAATGGCGGCAGGGGGCCGGGGCTGAATTCAAAACAGGGGACGTGGCAGGGTCCCCCCAGGGCTCAGCACCTGCTGGCGAGGGCTGTGGGGGCTGCAGGATGATTTACAGGGAGCCCTCCCCACCTGCGCCCTCTGCACCCGCCGGCCCGGCCCCGCCCGCGCCCTCTGCACCCACCAGCCTGCCCCTCCCGCGCCCTCTGCACCCACCAGCCTGCCCCGCCCGCACCCTCTGCACCCACCAGCCTGCCCCTCCCGCGCCCTCTGCACCCACCAGCCTGCCCCCCCGCGCCCTCTGCACCCACCAGCCTGCCCCTCCCGCCCTCTGCACCCCGCCGGCCTGCCCGCCCGCGCCCTCTGCACCCACCAGCCTGCCTCCCGCCCTCTGCACCCACCAGCCTGCCCGCGCCTCTGCACCCACCAGCCTGCCCCTCCCGCGCCCTCTGCACCCGCCGGCCCGGCCCCGCCCGCGCCCTCTGCACCCACCAGCCTGCCCCTCCCGCGCCCTCTGCACCCGCCGGCCCGGCCCCGCCCGCGCCCTCTGCACCCACCAGCCTGCCCCTCCCGCGCCCTCTGCACCCACCAGCCTGCCCCTGCCGCGCCCTCTGCACCGGCCAGCCTGCCCTCGCCCTCTGCACCGCCCGGCCCCGCCCCGCCCGCGCCCTCTGCACCCACCAGCCTGCCCCTCCCGCGCCCTCTGCACCCGCCGGCTCGGCCCCGCCCGCACCCTCTGCACCCGCCGGCCTGCCCCGCCCGCGCCCTCTGCGCCCACAGGCCTGGCCCTGCCCGCACCCTCTGCACCCGCCGGGCTGCCCCGCCCGCGCCCTCTGCACCCACAGGCCTGGCCCTGCCCGCATCCTCTGCACCCGCTGGCCTGCCCCGCCCGTGCCCTCTGCACCCGCCGGTCTGCCCCTCCCGCGCCCTCTGCACCCACAGGCCTGGCCCCGCCCGTGCCCTCTGCACTCACAGGCCTGGCCCTGCCTGCACCCTCTGCACCCGTCGGCCTGCCCCGCCCGCGCCCTCTGCACTCACAGGCCCGGCCCTGCCCGCGCCCTCTGCACCCGCAGTATCTCTGCAGCCCAGAGTGAAAGGCCCCCGTGGGTCCCAGCCACCTGGGCCCTGGGGACATGCTCCCTTATGCACCCACTGTCTGGTTACCACAGAGCCGCCGGGCCCCTGCGGGGACAGTGACCCCCGGCCGGCCTGCACAGGGATCGCCTCATGGCTAGGCCACGGGCACTTTGCACACGCGCAGCCCCTGGGCCAGTGCCGGCTACACGTCGCCTGGCTCCGTGCCATGTCCCCACCAGCAGCTGGCATCAGCCCAGCCAGGCCTGGTCTGGAGCCCACCCCCACCCCACTGCCAGCAGGGACTGGTGCCACCACCGGGGGAGCTGGTGGGCAGAAGGGCTGCTGGCCCTGGGGGAGGCTCCCAAAGGACTCAGGGTCCTAGACGGGGGAAGGGGTGCTCTGACGGCTCCGCTGGGGGAGGGAAAGTGGCTCACTCCACCCCCTCCCGTGTTTCTGTCCATCCCCCCAGGACATCCTGGAGAACGAGAACATCACGCTGGACTGGATGTTCCGGTACTCGCTCACCAACGACATCGTCAAGGTAATGGGCGGGCTCCCTCTGTGCCCCCACCTGGCTCCCCCCCCGTGCCCGCCTCCCTCCCCTGCAGTGCCAGCCCCTCCCACATTCTGCACCCTGCCTGACCCCACAGTGCCCGGCCCCTGCAAACCCAGGTTTGGCCTCCCAACCCTGGCCTGCCCCTGCCCCTGGAGTGCCCGGCCCCCCTCAACTCCCTGCACCTGCCCCTCCAGCCTCCTCTCCTGCCCCTGCCTGCCCTGCAGTACCCAGTGCCCCTGCCCGTCCCTTGCCTTCTGTCACCGAGGGGTGGGGAGTCACCAGCCCAGCCCCCCACCCGCAGTCAGTGTTACAGTGCCCGGGGAAACTGAGGCACACACACACAGTGTTACAGTGCCTGGGGAAACCAAAGCGTGCGTACGCACACACACACACACACACACACACAGTGTTACAGTGCCCAGGGAAACCGAGGCACACACACACACCGTTACTACAGGCCAGTAGAAATCCCATGCGACAGAGCAAGCGAAGAGAGCGAATCCGACCCCCCGACGTCACGCTCCCACGGGGGCTCTGAGCTCAGCTCTGAGCTGCGCAGCCGCTCTGCGGCCCCCCGCTGCTCCCTGGCCAGGCCTGCCTGGGGTCCGGCCCTCGCTGCAGAAGATCCTGGGCTGAGGCCTCCCCCCTTTGCGTTTCTGTGCCCCCAGGGGATGCTGTTCCTGCACAACGGGGTGATCGTCTCCCACGGCAACCTCAAGTCCTCCAACTGCGTGGTGGACAGTCGCTTCGTGCTCAAGATCACGGACTACGGGCTGGAGAGCTTCCGCGCGGCCCCCGACGCCGACGACTCCCACGCGCTCTTCGCCAGTGAGCCCCCAGGCCCGGCTGTGCCCGGCTCACGCGGCCCTCAGCCACAGCCCTCCAGCCCCCCAGGTCCAGCCCCCGGCTGCCCCGGTCCCCCCGCCGGACCCAGTCACGCCCCCTGGCATCAGTGGCCTCCCATCCCATCAGACCCTTTCCAGGCTGCCCCCAGCCCCCACCAGGACTGACCACAGCCCCCCCAGGTCCAGCCCCCCAGCTGTCCCATCCCCACTGGCCCCAGTCACACCCCTGACCCTCAATGGCCCCCCCATCCCATCAGACCCTTTCCAGGCTGTGCCATGACCCCCCAACCTGCACCAGGCCTGACCACAGCCCCCCAGCCCTGCTGTGCTCCCCTGCCCACCGCAATGGGACCGACAGGGCAGGCCATCCTGCTGGGCTCTCCCTCGGAGAAGTGACCAGGGCTGGGCTCCAGGCCACATCGGTGGCTGCCCCTGGGCACGGGGGAAGCCCTGCAGCTCGGAGCCAGGCCCTCCCTCACCCAGGCTGGCTGGAGGGCCCAGGCGGGTGCCCAGAATGCAGCAGGGTAGCCATGCCAGCCTGGGTGTCCTCCCTTCTGCCAGCCTGGTCGTGCCCCTCCTGTCTCTGGGCTGACCCTGCCCCAGCTGACCCTGTGCCCCCACCCTGCAGAGAAGCTGTGGACGGCGCCCGAGCTGCTGCGCATGGAGGTTCCCCTGGCCCGGGGCACGCAGAAGGGCGACGTGTACAGCTTTGGGATCATCCTGCAGGAGATCGCCTTGCGCAACGGGGTCTTCTACGTGGAGGGGCTGGACCTGAGCCCCAAAGGTGAGGGGGGGCAGTGAGCCCTGCGCGGGGGAGCTGGGGCCCCTGAGCGGAGGGCGTGCCCTTGGAGAGCGGGTGTCCTCCGGCTGCATAACGGGGTGTCCCCAGCGGCCGTGTGCTGGGAGAGGCGTCTCCATGGGGCTGGACCTGGAATCCTGCTGGGCTTGGCCCCCCAGAGAGCCTGTCTTTGGGGCACATTGAGGGGGCCCCTGGGGCTCAAGCCAGCAAAGCAGGGATGAAGCAGGCCTGGGGGTCAGCCCAGAGCACCAGTCCCCGGTGGGTCTCAGCCCTGGCCCCCGGCGGGCACCAAGGGGGAAGCTATGCGGGGCCTGGGCCTGCTGCTCACCCCCGGCCCCACGCACAGAGATCATCGAGCGGGTGAAGAGCGGCGAGCGCCCCCCCTTCCGGCCCTCCGTGAGCCTGGCCTGCCACATCGAGGAGCTGGGGCTGCTCATGCAGCGCTGCTGGGCCGAGGACACGCAGGAGCGGCCCGACTTCAACCAGATCAAGATCCTGCTCCGCAAGTTCAACAGGCGAGCGCTCCGGCCCCCGTCATGTCCCCGGTCTGTCCTGCCCCACCTTCCTGGCCCCGTTCCTCTGTCATGTCCCCACATCAGTCCCGGCCTCCCCACCGCGCGCCACCCAACCTCCCCAGCCCCGCCATGTCCCCACGCCTGTCCTGGCCTCCCCACCGCAGCCTCCCAGCCTCCCGTCTTGTCCCCGCCTGTCCCGGCCTCCTCCACCGCGGCCCCCAACCTCCCGGCCCCCGTCATGTCCCCTCGTGTCTGTCCCAGCCCCCAACCTCCCTGGCCCCCCGTTCCTCTGTCATGTCCCCACATCTGTCCTGGCCCCTCCACTCTTCCAGCCCCCGGCACCGCATCATGTTCCCCATGTCTGTCCCAGCCCCCGCAACCTCCCTGCCCCCTGTTCCTCTGTCACATCCCCCCACGTCTGTCCTGGCCCCCTGTGACGGCGCGGCGGGGTTCCCCCGACCCTGAAGCCCGGTAGCAGCCAGAACAGACTGCGCCGGCCAGTAGAACAGGGGGGTCATTGCTTCTCCGGGGTACAGCCCAGCACAGACGGGATGTGGGTACAGGAGTCAGGGCCAGGATCCATAGACCCCTTGGGGTAGGGGATCCATCGCCCCCTCAGCCCTCAGCACCCAGCTTAGTCTGCTCCCTTCATGTTTCCCAGCCAGAAACTGACCCTTCCCCTGAAACCTGGTGTTCGTCTCCCCCCCCCAAGAGCCTTGTTATCTGCCCAGGCTGGGCCTGGGTGTCTGGGCCAATCCACATGGGTGAGTCAGTGGGAATCGCACAGCCCAGCGCAGGGGGGCCCCGGGTACAGAGCAGACAGCCCCCCACTACATCACCCCCCCAACCCTTCCAGCCCCCGGCACCCCATCATGTCCCCTATGTCTGTCCCAGCCCCCAACCTCCCTGGCCCCTCTGCCCCTGTCATGTCCCCCCATGTCTGTCCCAGGCCCCCAGCCTCCCATCATGTCCCCACGTCTGTCCTGGGCCCCAGCCCCTCTGGCCCCCAACCTCCCCAGCCCTCTATAACACTTCCACATCTACCCAGCCCCTCCAGCCTTCATCACGTCCCCCCCACCTGCCCCAGCCCAGTGGCACCACCCTTCAGCCTCCCCATGTCAAGAGGCCCCTCAGATCTGCCACATCCACCCCCTCCTGGCCCAGCTGCCATCCCACCCCCCCAGCTCAGCCCTGCCACCTGAGCCTGCCCCCCACGGGCTGGGCTGGCCATGGGACGCGCGGCGCCAGCTGCCCCCAGCCTGGTTGCTCCATAGCATCCCTGGGCCCCACAGCGCCTGGGGGGCTCAGCTGGCTGGCGGCGCGGCCTGCAGGGGAGGGGGGGCAGGGCAGAGCCCCCCCAGGGCGGCGTCCTCACGGCGTCCTTGCAGGGAGAACAGCAGCAACATCCTGGACAACCTGCTGTCGCGCATGGAGCAGTACGCCAACAACCTGGAGGAGCTGGTGGAGGAGCGGACCCAGGCCTACCTGGAGGAGAAGCGCAAGGCCGAGGCCCTGCTCTACCAGATCCTGCCCCAGTGAGTGCCGGGCCCCACGCGCCTCGGCTGCCCCACCGCACCCTGCCGGGCTCAGCCCGTTCCCCCTGGCCTGCGGGGTCCCCCTGCTCCCCTGGCCCCTGGAGTCCCCCCGCTCCTCAGCCCCCTGGCCCCTGGGGTCCCCCTGCTCCTCAGCCCCCTGCTCCCCCTGGCCCCTGGGGTCCCCACTCCTCAGCCCCTGCTCCCCTGGCCCCTGGGGTCCCCTGCTCCTCAGCCCCTGCTCCCCTGGCCCCTGGGGTCCCCTGCTCCTCAGCCCCTGCTCCCCCCAGCCCACAGGGTCCCCCTGCTCCTCAGCCCTTGCTCCCCCCGGCCTGCAGGGTCCCCCCACTCCTGCCGCTCCTCTCACTCACCCCCTCTCCCTGTCCCCAGCTCCGTGGCGGAGCAGCTGAAGCGCGGGGAGACGGTGCAGGCCGAGGCCTTCGACAGCGTCACCATCTACTTCAGTGACATCGTGGGGTTCACAGCCCTGTCTGCGGAGAGCACCCCCATGCAGGTAACGGGGGCCGGGTGAGAGCAGCCCCATGCCCCATGCAGGTAACGGGGGCCGGGTGAGAGCGGCCCCCCCATGCAGGTAACGGGGGCGGGGTGAGAGCGGCCCCCCCAAGCGGGTAACGGGGGTGGGGTGAGAGTGGCCCCCCATGCGGGTGACGGGGGCAGGAGAGCTGAGTGGCAGCAGGGCAGGCAGGGCTGGTGGGGCTTGGCACAGCTCCCAGTTTGGGGGAGCTGCCTGGCTGCAGACAGGGATGGCGCAGCCCACTCCCCTGGGAGGGAACCTGCATCCCTGGCAGGGTTCAGCGCCGCCCCTTGGGCTCCAGCTCCCACCCATGTCCCCACTGGGGCAGCCCCAGGCAGGAGCAGGGGGCCCCGGGGCTGGGGTGGAGGGAGCAGGGGCCCTGGGGCTGGGGCTGGGGCAGGAGAGGCGGGAGCAGGGGGCCCCGGGGCTGGGGTGGAGGGAGCAGGGGGCCCTGGGGCTGGGGCTGGGGCAGGAGAGGCGGGAGCAGGGGGCCCCAGGGCTGGGGCAGGAGAGGCGGGAGCACTCACTGCCCGGGGGGTGGGGGGGTTCAGCCAGGCCGGCCCCCGGCCGCTCACCCCCAGCCGCTGCCTGCCTTGCAGGTTGTGACCTTGCTGAACGACCTGTACACCTGCTTTGACGCCATCATCGACAACTTCGACGTCTACAAGGTGAGCTGGGCCGGGGGGTCTGGCTGCTGCCTGCCCTGAGACGGACACGCGCCGGCTCCCTGCCCCGGACAGCCCCTGGCCCCCTGCCCCTTGGGAGACGCCGTTGGGCTGGGTCGGACCGGCCGTGAAACGCCCCCAGACCCTGCCGGCTGGATCTGCCCTCCCAGCCCTTCAGATCCTCGCTCAGCTCCGCCCTACGGCCACCTCCCTCTGTCAGGGGGCTGGCACCGGACTGCCCCCGGAGCCGCTCTCGCTCTCCATGCTGAGCCCGGGAACAGGGGAGCTGCCTGGCCCAGGCTCCGGGCACGGGGAGGATGGGGCAGTTCTGGGCTAAGGGCGAGTTTCCTCCGGAGCCGGTCAGCAGATGCAGCTCATGCCCCGAGGCCGGAGGATGCATGTTAGCAGAGTGCAACGCTTTAGGCTCCTGGCCAGCTGAACATGCCTGGGCAGAGGCATGTGCATACACGCAAGGGTCTGGGCACGCATGCAAGGGCACATGTACACGTGCGAGGGAGTGTGCACATGTGCAAGGGCATGCACACACATGCAATGGGTGCACACTCGTGCAAGGGCACATGCAAGAGCACACATGCAAGGGAATGCACACATGCCAGGGTGTGGGCACACGTGCAAGGACATGGGCACATGTGCAAGGGCACACTCATGTGCAAGGGTGCATGTGCAGGGGCACACGTGCAAGGGAATGCAGACGTGCAAGGGTGTGGGCACATGTGCAAGGGCGCGTGCACACTCAGACTGCTGGAGGGGCACCCCCCATTCTGCTCTGGGCTCAGGCCGCCTAAGGCCTGCAGTGAACAGAGGGGGACAGTGCCTGCAACCAGGGCTGTGCTCCCCCCACAGGTGGAGACGATCGGTGATGCCTACATGGTGGTGTCGGGGCTGCCCGTGCGCAACGGCAAGCTGCACGCCTGTGAGGTGGCCCGCATGTCCCTGGCCTTGCTCGACGCCGTGCGCACCTTCAAGATCCGCCACCGGCCCGACCAGCAGCTCAAGCTGCGCGTCGGCATCCACAGCGGTGAGCCCCGGGGCTGGCGGGGGGCCCTGGGCGGGGGCCGCCCCCCCCACGGGACAGCAGCTGCCATAGCCCCTGGTGCCTTCAGGGGCAGAACCTTCCCCCCCAGGCCGCCCCCTGCCCTTGTCATGCAGCTGTGCCGAGGACCTGTCATGCTCTGACCCTAAACAGACAGGGAGCCAGGAGGCTGGGTTCTCTCCCAGGTCCCGAAGGGGAGCAGACCCCAGTGGGTAGAGCAGGGGGGTTGGGAGCCAGGACTCCTGGGTTCTCTCCCAGGTCTGTGTGGGGAGCGGACCCCAGTGGGTAGAGCAGGGGGGTTGGGAGCCAGGACTCCTGGGTTCTCTCCCAGGTCTGTGTGGGGAGCGGACCCCAGTGGGTAGAGCAGGGGGGTTGGGAGCTAGGACTCCTGGGTTCCATTCCTGGCTCCATCACTAGCTGGCTGGGAGACCTTTGGTGTTGCCTGGGCGCGTGTGTGGCCCCCAGCGAGATTCCAAGGCTGCCCAGCTCATTAGCACAGTCCCCAGCTAGGTTTGGGTTTCTGTGGGTGGTGCACATTCCCCCATGCCTTGGTGCACATACAATTTATTCTGCACCTGGATGGGAACGATTCGAAGGGACATTGGTGACCTGACCTTCCCTGCCCCCCCCCCAGGTGGCTGCTGGCACATGGGGCCCTTTGCCCAGACCCAGCACTGACCCTGCCGGGGCTGGTTTGTGGGAGCGTGTGTGGTCTGGGCAGGGGAGGGGGATTCCTAGGGGGCGCGCGGGGGGCCAGGCAAGCCTGGGCGCAGGTTGTGGGGCGGTGCCCGACGCTCTCTGTGCCTCCTGTCCCAGGCCCGGTCTGCGCTGGGGTGGTCGGGCTGAAGATGCCTCGTTACTGCCTCTTTGGGGACACGGTGAACACGGCCTCCCGGATGGAATCCAACGGGGAAGGTAAAGGGGCCGGGCCGGGGTGCTGGCGAATGGGGAGTGGGGCTCCGTGTGGGGGTGGCGTGCTGCTGAGCAGGGCGCCAGCAGAGCGGGGGCCGGGTCCCCACAACACCCACGGCCCCGTGTCTGTGGTTCCAGCCCTGAAGATCCACCTTGTCGTCAGCCACCAAGAGCGTCCTGGAGGAGGTCGGCTGCTTCGAGCTGGAGCTGCGCGGGGACGTGGAGATGAAGGTGACGGCGCACAGCCCCGCCCCTCCACTGGCGCCCCAGCCACTGGCGATGTCCCCATAGAGACCCCGGTCCTGCACACTGCCGGCTGCCCCCCGGGCATGTGCCCACGGCTGCTCTCCTGCCAGCCCTGCCCCGTCCCCACACCCGCCAGCATGGGCGTTGTCCAGCCTGCACCCCCAGCCCCGCCTGCACCCCCAGCCCAGCCCCGCCTGCACCCCCAGCCCAGCCTGTACCCCCAGCCCTCCTGCACCCCCAGCCCAGCCCCGCCTGCACCCCCAGCCCCGCCTGCACCCACCAGCCCAGCTGTGATGGCGTGTTGGGGTTCCCCCGTTCCTGCACCCCCGTAGCAGCAAGAACAGACTCCGCCAGTCGTAGAATCGAGAGGGGTTTATTGTTTCTTCAGGATACAGCCCAGCACAGATGTGATGTGGCTACAGGGCGCAGGGCCAGGATGCCTCTGTCCTAGGGTTAGGGCCCATCGCCCCTAGGCCCCAGCTTAGCCTCTTCTCTCCATGCTTCCCAGACAGCCACTGCCTCCCTCCCAGGCCCTGCCCCCCAGCCAGGTGCTGGTCTCCACCTTCCTCCCTTTGTCCCTCCCTGGGAGGCTGAGCCTGGGTGTCTGGGTTAATACGCATTTGGGAGTCAGTGAGAATCACACATCACAGCGCAGGGGGACCCCGGGACACAGAGCAGACAGCCCCCCCACCACGCCACACCAGCCTGTACCTGCCAGCTCCACCTGCGCCCCCAGCCCAGCCTGTACCCACCATCCCAGCCTGTACCCCCAAGCTAGCCTGCACCCCCAGCCCAGCCTGTACCCGCCTGCACCCCAGCCCCGCCTGTACCCCAAGCCAGCCTGCACCTCCAATCCTGCCTGCACCCCAGCCCCGCCTGCACCCCAGCCCCGCCTGTACCCCAGCCCCGCCTGCACCCCTAGCCCAGCCCCGCCCAGCCCCGCCTGCACCGCCAGCCCCGCCTGCACCCTCAATCCCGCCTGCACCCCAGCCCCGCCTGCACCGCCAGCCCCGCCTGTACCCCCCAGCCCAGCCTGCACCCCCAGCCCAGCCCCGCCTGCACCCCCAGCCCCACCTGCACCCCTAGCCCAGCCCCGCCTGCACCGCCAGCCCCGCCTGCCCGGGGCCCTGCCTGTGGGGAGCACCCCAGGCCTCCCTGAGCTTGTTCTCCTCCCGCAGGGCAAGGGCAAGATGCGGACGTACTGGCTGCTGGGCGAGCGCGTGAGCAGCACGCGGGGCTGACCTGCCCCCGCCGCCAGACTCTCCTGTTCCGCCTCCTCCGGCCCGGCCACACGCGGGGCTCTGCAGGACCCAGCCATGCCCGCGGGGCTCCTAGCGCCCCCCCCGCTGCCGCCAAGCCACTTGGACTGAGCCGGATGGGGGGGCGGGGACTGAGCCCTGGGGGGGATGCCCCTGCAGCAGCGCCCCCCCAGCGCCCTGGCCTGGGGCTCACCAGGAGCCCTGAGCTGAACCACTGGCCGGTCCCCTCTCCCAGCCCTGAGCCCCCCAGGAGCTGGACTCGGAGCGGCCCCCCTCTCGCCCCCCCAGACCCAGAGTCACATCCCACCCCAGCAAGCCTGGGTCCCCGCAGGTGGGAAGGAGCCACAGGGCAGGCCCCTCCCACACGGGGAGTTCACGGGGTGGGCATTGCCCCTCCCACACGTGGGAGCTCACGGGGGTGGGCATTGCCCCTCCCCCACACGGGGGGGGAGTTCACGGGGGTGGGCATTGCCCCTCCCCCACACGGGGGGGGGGAGCTCACGGGGGTGGGCATTGCTCCCCCTCATCGCAGCTCTCTGTTTTGTAATAAAGCCTGTGTATATCGCCAGCAGTGACGGCTCCCTCGGGCCAGCCCCCTGGGGTGCCTGTTCCGGGGCCTGGGAGCAGGGGGCTTGCAGGGCACTCGGGGGGGGGGCGGCTGCATGGACAGGGGTCCAATTGGGATCCTGGGGGGGAACTGCGGCCCAGCCCCCCAGCCCCAGCATCTCTCACCTCTACAGCAGCCTGCCCCTGTGCAGCACTTTGGGTTGCTCCCCTGGGGTTCCCTGCCTCCGGCCCCCCGGGCACGGCTGGAGCCCCGGCTGCGTGCTGTCTGCCAGGCCCAGGGGAGCTGGCTGGTTGCACTCCACAGACCCAGCTACATGGCTTCCCATGCCCCAAGGCTGGCTGGGCCGGTCCCTCTGCCCTCTGGGGCATGGGCTGCTAGGAAGGGGCCATCCTCCCTCCCGAGGAATGGGGTAAGAGGGAAGGTCCTTTCATGGACTGAGAACGGGTCAAAAGGCAGCAAACAAAGGGGCGGAAGGAATGGGTTAGGGTTCCCAGTGGGGAGAGGTAGTGGGGCCCCCAGGGTCCGTCCTGGGACCAGTCGTATTCAACCGATTTATAAATGAGCTGGAGGAAGGGGTAAACGGTGAGGGGGCAAAATTGGCAGGCGATGCTGTCCCGGCTCATAGGTGGTGCCCGCACTTGGCCCCTGGGTGGAAGCCCCCCTGGGCAAGACCCCCACTCCAGTGCGGCAGCCCCGTCTCAGGGAGCCCACTCCAGTGCGGCGACCCTCTCTTGGGGGGCCCACTCCCACCTGGGGGGGGTCTGCCCCTCCGCCTCCAGGATGGCGCCTCTCAGGGCCTTCAGCCGCCTGCCCCCACCATGAGCCCCCTTGGGGGTCCCCTCCCTCTGGCCCCCAGGTTCTCCCCTCCCAGAGGGACTAGCGCCCCCCTGTTCCCCAGCCCAGAGCGACTCCAGCCAGCACAGAACAGGGGGGTCTATTGAGCTTTGAGTGCAGCAACGGATCCCTCAGGCCAGTCGGCCTGGCCCCCAGCCCACACGTCAGTCTCCCTGCAGCCAGCTGAGCCCTGCCTGCTCTGCCCTCAGTCCCCCCAAAACAGCCCCCGTCTCCCAGCAGAACCCCCATACCCCCAGCCACAGCCCCTCCCCCGCCATTGTCTCCTCCCCAGGTAAGAGGGTCGCCTGGGCCCATCTTCTCCGCCCCCCTCCCCTCCAATGTTCTCCCCTCCCCGGGACCATGAGCAGGGGCCGGCTGACCCCAGGCTCCAGTTCTGGGCTGTTCTCTGCAACAACAAACTCCCCCGCTTTGTCACATTAACCAGTAACCTCCGGGCACTGAGCCCCTCTGCATGCAGCCCCCCTTTGAACCCCCAAAACTCCCCACTTCCTCACAGATACCAACTGCTCAAGGTAGTGAAGAGCAAAGCAGACTGTGAAGAGCTTCAAAAGGATCTCCCCCAAACTAAGTGACTGGGCAACCAAATGGCAGATGAATTTGAATGCTGATAAATGCAAAGTTAAGTAACACGCATTGGAAAACATGATCCCAACCCCACATGCAGAATCAGAGGGACTAGTTGAGCCATAACCACCCAAGAGAGATCTTGGAGTCACTGCGGAGAGTCCTCTGAACACATCCCCTCCGTGAACAGCGGCAGGCAGGCAAGCAAACAGCGTATTAGCAATCAGTAAGAAGGGGCTAGAGCAAGACGAAGAATATCTTATTGCCTCTCCGCAGATCCCAGGGCCGCCCACAGCTTGAACGCTGCGTGCAGACGTGGTCGCCTCGTCTCACAAAAGCTCTCTTGGCTTTGGAAAAAGTTCAGAGAAGGGCCACAAAGCCGAGGAGGGGTCTGGAACGGCTGCCGTGCGAGGAGAGTTTGTGCTTGGGAAAGACAGTGAAGCGGGGAGAGGACAGAGGTCTATAAATCGCGCCTGGGCTGGGGAAGGAGACCACAGAGGAGATATTTACTCCTCAGAACACAGGAACTAGGGGACACCAATGGACAGGCAGCTGGTTTAAAACAAACCAAAGGAAGTTTTACTTCCCACAACACCCAGCCAACCTGTGGAACTCCAGGCCAGGACTCTGACGGGGTTCAGGGACGAACTAGATCCATTCACGGAGGTTCGGTCTGTCAATGGCTGTTGGCCAGGGGCAGTGCGGGTGTCCCAGGCCTGTTCGCCAGAGGCTGGGAACGGGCGACAGGGCAGGGATCGCTCGGATTCCCGGGTCTGGTGGCTCCCTGTGGACCCCGGCACTGGCTGCTATTGGAGGACGGACACTGGGCTGGACGGGCCTTGGTCTGACCCCGTCTGGCTGCTCGGATGGCGGGGGCCCAGCAGGGCCATGTCTGCGCTGCCAAGCTCTTTCGAATGGCTCCCGAAACACTGCTTCGAAATAAGCGAATTCCTCTGCGAGCGGGAGTGATTGCCAGTAGCCAGGGTGGCACGGTGGGCGCTCACCTTGTAACGCCGCAGTGTGGGCATGCCCTGGGACCCCCGCTCCTGCCTGCCGGGCCCTGCCCCCGTTCACGGCCGCGCCAGCGCCCCCATCCCGCCCTGCCGGGCCCTGCCCCCGTTCACGGCTGCGTCAGCGCCCCCATCCCACCCTGCCCCCGTTCACGGCTGCGCCAGCGCCCCCATCCTGCCCTGCCGGGCCCTGCCCCCGTTCACGGCTGCGTCAGCGCCCCCATCCCGCCCTGCCGGGCCCTGCCCCCGTTCACGGCTGTGCTAGGAGCCCATGCGTGAGGCTGGCTGGGCACGTGGGATGTGGGCAGGTCTTGGCCCTGCCTGCCCTGCCCTGCCCCAGGAGAGCCAGGCAGCCCCCTCCCGGAGCCGGAGCCGGGAAGCCTGGCCCCCGCCAGGAATGCGAGGGAGGCAGCGGGGCCGCACAGGCACCTCCAGCCCTGCCAGGAACATACAGGACTGAACGGGACGTTCCCTGGGCTCATCCATCAAAATCAGCAGCCAGGCGAGCAGCAAAGCTCAACGCCCCCGCGCCGCCTGGACGTCTGGGGGCTCCGGGGCCGCGAAACCCGCCCCATTCGCACCCCCGCCCGGGAACAGCCTGCGACTCAGTGTCCCCATTCCAGAGCATTTGTGCCCCACGGGCCCCCAGGACTCTGCCCCGTGCTCCCCAGATCGACCTGCTCCTGCAACCTGCCCCAGCAGGCCTGTGGGAATCCCACGAGAGCCGCTTGCCTGGGCGTCCTGGCAGGAAACGGGATGGGAGCGGCCCGCCTGGAGCCAGGACGCTAGCGCAGCTCTGGGCTGGGCGGGGGCAGGTTAGAACGCGGGGGAGTGGGGTTCTGCCCTGGCTCTGGGTGAGAGTGGGCCCTGGGGGGAGGGAGCCAGGTTCTGTCCTTGGCTTTTCTGCGGATTGACTAGCCCCCTGTAAATGGGCCAATGCCGCCTTGCCCTGGCCGGGGGGCTGGGAAGACTTGCCCATTGGCGGGGGGGAGACACAGCAACCCCCCGCCCCCCTGCAGGCTGCATCTCACAGGGAAAGTCACCCACCGGGCAGCAATCCCTGAGAGCCCCCCCTCCAGCACAGCTCCCCCCAGCCAGACGGGCCCCACGCGGTTAGCAGGGACAGGCTGCCTGGAGGGCACCTCGGGGGACAGCCTGGGGCCTGCGCGGCCAGAGCTGGGGATGAACCCAGGCCTCGTAGGGCAGCACCGGGTGCCACTGGGGTTGGCGATGGCCTCTCCCAGGGCAGGTTTCCTACATGACCCCAGGGCCAGCTCTGTCCTGCTGCCTCCTGGCTGGGGGAAGGCCCCGGAGGGCCAGTAATGGGAACCTTGCTGGGGGGCTAATTCTGCAGCTGGCGGGCGCGGGTCTCCCCGCGCGGGGATGGGATCTGCAGGCAGACCGACAGTGGGCGGGCGGTTCCGGAGGGCCCAGGCAGGTCACAGAGCCAGGGCAGCTCAGCCAGCGGGAAGAACATGGCCTGCTCTTGGAGCAGGTTCTGCTGAGCCGCAGCCACGGACGGGACCCAGGCTAGAGCCTGAGCAGGCTCTCCTGGGGGCCTCGTGCCTGCAGGGCAAGCCCCCGGCAGAGGAGAGCCGCTGCTGGCCCCACGGCGGGAAGTCTGGGGCTGTGCTGGGGAAGGCCAGCTCCGTGCGATTGGGGGCAGGGTCCTCCCAGAGCCAGACATTCACATCACAGCCCGGCCGGGGTCCTGGCCATGAACGGCCCACTCCAGGGTTGGGGGCACCCCGCCTGGGATTGTGCTCCAGCGTGCTGGGACATGGCGTCCGCCGGGCACTGGGGCCCACCTAGGTGCTAGGCCTACTGCAGTGCCAAGCCTTCCAGGCCCAGGAGGAGGGGCAGGGCCCCGGCCAGGCTCAGCCCCTCCGCCTGCCCCAGGCTTCTGCATGTCTCCGGGGCTGAGCAGCAGGCCCCCCTCGCCCAGTGCCCCAGCTTCCAAAGGGAAGGGCTTGGTCTCCATGGCCTGGCAGGCTCTGGCCTGATGGTGCTCCAGGTGACATAGGCACTTTGCCCCGAGGGACAGGGCTGACCCACGTGGGGCAGCAAGCCGCTGCCAGCGGGGCGTGGCTTTCAGTCCCTCTGGGCTGCCCCGAACTGCCCTGGGGGTGACGTGCTACCCACATACCCCATCTCCCCCCTTGAACAGCTGCAGCTCCAGCCCACACGGCCAGATCCCCTACACCCCACACTGTCCCCACGGAGCTCCCTGTGCCCCCCCAAGGGAGACAGGCCTGGGGCCTGGCAGGAATCTAGCAACCATGGATCGGGCTTATCCCCACTGGGCTGGGCTGGGCTGGGCCCTGTGCTGAGCTGTCCAGTTCCCCAGTGTCTGGCACTGCCCTCTGCCCTTTCTCTGACCAGTGCTGGGCCCGAGGGCAGGGGAGGCAGGTAGTGGAAGGGGCTACGTATAAACCGGGCTCTGCCATCTCCCCTGGGAGGAGGCTGCCAGGACCCAGCTCACGAGCAGGGCACGGCTGGGGACCAGCCGAGCCAGAACAAGGCGTGTTCTCCTCCCCTGCAAAGCTGCGCCATGTGCAGCCAGGCTCCCAGGCAGGTTCCACCCCTCGGCTCTTGCAAGCCCCGGTCCACAATCCTGCCCCCCATCCAGTTCGGGACTTGCTCTGCCCAGGGCTGTCGCTGCCCCTCAATCTTGCCCCGCCTGCAGAAGTCCAGCCCCGAGACCCACGGCATGCCGCCCTGCCAGGCCAGGCCCATTCTCCTCCCGCTGGGCCAATCCCTCTGCCCTGATCCGAACAGGGCAGCGGTGGCATTTCCCCTCGACTCTGCATCCAGGCAGAATCCAACCCCCACCTCCCGAGGGCTGGGGGTCTCTTTACAAGCTGATAACCCCCCCACACACACACTTTGTACAGCACATCCAGGGCCTTTGCTCTCTCATGAGTGGGCTGCCATCCCCACCCTCCCCTGGGTGGCATCAGGACAGCTCGGCCCATATCACAGGGAGGCTCCGTTAGCTGAGTACGGGCCCAGTGCTTTTGGAACAGAAGCAGAGCAGGGAATTTCTTTATCTCGCAGCCGCAGTGCGGGGCCAACTAGCCCAGTTGGGGGGGCAGCCCCCACCTCCTGTGTGGCCAGAGAATTGTGGCATGAGGCAAAAAGCCACGCCTGAGACAGAGCGTTGCAGGTTGGGGGCCTGGGGCAATGCAGGGCGGGGGCCTAGGACAACACAGAGCCCTGTGTGGCTGGGGGGTGTCACTGCAGAGCCCTGTGTGGAGGGGGTCACTGCACAGCCCTGGGGGGATGTCACTGCACAGCCCTTTGTGGCTGGGGGGGTGCCACTGCAGAGCCCTGGGGGGGTCACTGCACAGCCCTCTGTGGCTGGGGGTGTGTGTCACTGCAGAGCCCTGTGTGGAGGGGGACCACTGCTGAGCCCCGGGGTCACTGCACACCCTGTGTGGCGGGGGTCACTGCAGAGCCGGGGGTCACTGCACACTCCTGTGTGGCGGGTGTCACTGCAGAGCCCGGGGGTTAACTGCACAGTTGGGTGGCTGGGGGGTGTCACTGCAGATCCCTGCGTGGAGGGGGTCACTGCACAGCCCTGGGGGAGTCACTGCACACTCCGGTGTGGCTGGGGGTCACTGCACAGCCCCCGGGGCACTGCACACCGGTGTGGCTGGGGGTCACTGCAGAGCCCCGGGTGCAGCGCGCGGGGCGGGCGGGGCTGAGTGACGCAGCACGTTGCACGCGGCGGGGGGGTTGGCCCGATTGAGCGTACTCTCTCCCCCCCCTTTCGTGTCCCCAGCCTAAGGCGAGTCCCCAAGGAAGCCCCGCCCCCTCCCTGCCTATTGGCCAGACCCTCTCCCGGGCCCCGCCTCCCAGCTCTGACGGACCGTTGGGGCGGGGCCTCCTTCCCCGCCCATCGCTCGAGGGGGCCCCTCCGCGCGGCTATTGGCCGCCGAAGGGCGGCGGGGGCGGGTTCTTCCGGCGCGCGCGCCGCTTCCTCCCGCGCGCGGCCCGCCCTCCCGCCTGTCGCTCCCAGTGACTTCCGGTCTGTGCTGCTGGGTGGGGGGCGAGGAGGCGCCTGCTCCCCCTCCCCAGCGACAGAGCCGCCCCCCCCCCGCTCCCCTCAGAGGAGACAGCCCGCCCCTCCCCATCCAGCCGGGGTCGGGCCTCCCGCCCCGCGCCGCCCCGCCCCCATAGCGCCCCGCCCCCCGGCGCAGGAGGTCCCGGGGGGGCGGCCCCCCCAGCGCTCCCTGAGGGCGCCAGGCCGGTGCCGGGGGGAGCGGCGCCCCCGAGCCCTGCGCCAGGCCGGCCCCGCCATGGAGAAGGGGAAGGGGGGGGCCGCGCCGGGGAAGCTGCTGCTCTCCACCCTGCTGGACGCCAAGGACGAGCTGGAGGAGGTGGGTGCCTGGCGAGCGGGGCGGCCCCTGCCTCAGTTTCCCCTGAGGAGAGAGGCCGCTCGTGCTGCACTGGGCTCCGAGCCCGGGGCGTGCTGGTGAAAAGTCACCTGGCTCTTGTCTCCCGTGGGGTGTGGTGGGGGTAGGGGGTGTGTGGGGTGTGGGGTGTGTGTGACTGTGGGGGGGGGGTAGTGGTGGGGGTGGGTGTCTGTGTAGGGGTGTGTCTGTGGGTAGGGGTGTGTAGGTGTAGCACGCTGGCCTGCTAATGCTCCAAAGGGGCAAGTGGGTCCTCACTCGGGCTTCGTTTTCTGCGCCTTCACTGAGGGCACCCTGGAGGTGCCAGGGCCCCGGAACGAGGCCACGAAGTCTGCTTGGTACTTCAGCAGCGGCAGGATTCCTCGCCGTTCCTTCCCGGTGACAGGAGAGCTTTGCCATTCTGGAAAGCGTTTATACTGCCTGCCAAGCCGTTTTGGAGCCATGGCAGGACCCGAAATGCGGGGTCTCGAAGTTATGTCAGTCTGCTGATTGTCTTGCTTTTTCTCCTTGCTAGGGATGGGTGGTTGGAGAAGGGTTGGGATATTTGGGATCTGTTCATGGGGCTGAGGCATTGTAGTCTAGTGGTTAAATCTGGCCCTGAAAGGCTGATCAAGTTCCTGACTCCTCTTCAGACTTTCTGCCTGGCTTGGGACATATAATCTCTCTGTTCCTCAGTTTACTCATCAATAATGTAGATAATTATTATGGTAGCTGTCTCACAGGGGTGTTGAGAACCTCTGAAAGGAGCTATTGTAGGGTGAAATACTATCACTTTAGTTGTGACATGATTGGAGCAGCTAATGTCTCTTGAATTACAGGACTTGCAAGGCCAGGTTTTCTTGACCATCAGGGAGGAAGCAAATGTATTAGGGACTGTTGACACAGTGCTGGATAACATGGTGTTGGAAATCAAGTAGGGAAGAAAGACACAAAGGTATTTGGAATGACTTGGTCTTGGAGTCTTATATTAGGGATGTAAAATCCTGTTTAACCAGTTAATGGATTAAAGGGGGGCTGGGTGTGGGGGTTGCTCCATTCTGGTCAGAGCAGCCCCTGCCTGCCGCATGCCAGGGCCCACCATGGACAGGGGCTGCTCTGGCCCAGCTGGAGCATCCCTGTCCCCTGTGGGGCTGGAGATGCCTCCTGCCTGTGGTGGGTGGGGAGCTGCTCCAGCCCCCACTGGTTAACCAGAACCAGTACACATCACTTGTTAAGGGTGATGCTTACCAGTTAACCTTGCACATCCCTATCTTAAATATAATACAAAATCAGCTTTCTGGGCCTGGCAGCTCTCATACCCTTGGGAGGAGCTCTCAATTGTGCCTGTGTATTTTTGGTGCTAGTTCAGGTCTGAATAGAATATCCCGGTCCTCAGAGTACTGCCACTGTGTGTGCATGGTCTGTCAGAGCTGAAACTTCAAGTTCTCCTAGAAACCAGGCCAAGGAGCCTCTCTGTGGCTTGTCTGGGATCTGTGCAGCACTATTATTTAGTGTTTTGCAGTGCCTCTTTTCCATGGATCTCAGGGCAGGAAAGCTCTCAAACTTTGCCCATCCAGCAAGGCAGGGATTGCTGCTTTACAGCTGGGGAAATTGAGCCACCAACAGGTGACTTTTTCAAGGTCTTAAAGCTGGGTAAGTACCAGAACTAGGAAGAGAATCCAGAAGGCCTGACAAACGGTCCCCTGCGTTCTTGATGGGAATTGCTCCTTCGTGCATGTATTTTAAATCCTTAAAGCATTTAAAGGGACACCGACTTGGAATCCAGTCAGCCTGTAAGAAATGGGTTAAAAGTTTTGTTAGCGGCACCTGCTCCTGAGTCCCCCGGCCGGTTTTAGTGGTTTTACTATGACATTTTCCAGCTTAAAAAGTAAAAACAACCCTGTTCTATGCAGTGGTGCATAGGACTTTCCCAAACGGGGAAGCTCATTATAGAGGGGAGACATGTCTCATGTATGCAGTGTTGCTAAATGCCCAACATCAGCACAGTGGCAAACTCCGGAGAAGTGTCTTTTCTCCTCTTCTCAGGATAGTAATGGTAGATGCTGATTATAACAATGGTAGGTTAAGCAAAGCTGAGAGAGGAGTGTTTAAGCTGACAATGTTCCTCCAAAACCTATTCCATGTGAGTTCTGATAAAGTGCAAACAGCTCTCATCACTGGGCAGCAAGCTTGTAAAATTGCTGTAAGGTAGGGATAACATCTTTCTATTAGACTAACCATTTAGCCACACTTCAAGTTTGTGTTCTGATAGGGAGCTGCACTTCCTGGGTCTTAGCCCTCTTCTAACACGTGGTGTGGTGTGGTGTGGTGTGGTGTGAGGTATCTGCAAAACGTCAGCTTCTGCCAAGAGAGAAATACTCAGACCCTTTCTCTGCTATGGAGATGCTGAAACTGGGTGTGTGGCAGGTGTGCGTGTGCTAGGGATGTCAACAGCGATAAGCCTGGCCTTTGCCTGCCCCCTTCTGCTGCCTCTGTGGGGCAGGCAAGAGCTGGTCCTTGCGGGGAACTGGCTCCTCCCAAGCGCCGGCTCCCCTCCCCCCACATGTGTAAATGTGTAATTGCTGAAAAATTCAGCCGTTACGCATTTACCGAAAACACGTTTGATAACATCCCTAGTGTATGCATGTGCACTTCTTTCTATTGTTAAAGAAATTACTGTTCTGATACTGATTCTGCAAACAGTTATTCCAATGTGTATTAGGGATGTAAAATTTTGATTAATTGGCTGATCAAATAGTTGACGCAATTTGTATCGTCTAGTCGATTAGTCAGTAAGGGCGCCTCCGCCTTTGAAGTGTAGCAACAGCCCCAGGGCGAAAGGTGAAAGCGCTTTGGGGTGCATGAGGCCAGCGGTGGACTCAAAACAGTCCCCTGCTGGCTCCGTGCTCCCCACAGCGTTTCAAAGCGACAGCAACTCATGGAGCCCAGGGTCAGCTGGGGACTCAGGGTACGTCTAAACTACACCCCTCTGTTAGCAAAGGGAGGTAAATTAGACATATCGGAAGTGCAAATAAAGCCGTGATTTAAATATCCCGTGCTTCATTTGCATAATGGCGGCTGCCACTTTTTTTTCAAAATGGTCTTTTAGAAAAAAACTGGCAGGAGTACAGGATCTTTCGAAACGGGGCATTTCTGTCAAAAATGCCCCGTTTAAACTGTCAATTTTTTTCGAAAAGCCCTGTTTTGAAAAAAGCGCTGGCTACCATTATGCAAATGAAGCATGGGATATTTAAATCCCAGCTTCATTTGCACTTTCGATACGTCTAATTTACATCCCTCTGCCGACAGAGGGGTGTAGTTAGACACACCCTTAGTCCCCAGCTGACCCCGGGCTCCACTCAACCCTGCTGCTTTGAAGTACTGCCTTCTCTCTTCCCTCCCGCCCCGCCCCCCGGCTGCCTCTTTCTGATAGAGGCTGCGAGGGGGGAAGCAACTAGTCAACTAGTGTGTCGACTATCTGATAAAAGCATTTGTTTATCGGCTAGTCAACTAGTTGTTCACATCCCTAGTGTGTATGGTCACTTCCCTGGGGACCCATCAGGGTGGAGACTAATGGTGTGAGGCTTGATGATCCCAAAGGTGTAACTGTTAGTTTCTGTTGCCATTTTCTTTCAGATTGATCCCCTAGAGATAGCTGGTGTGCGTGCGTGCGCACTTTTAGTGCCGCAGCAGGGAACCTACGCTAGTAAGTGGGCCATGAGTGGCCCTGCATTTCATTGGGCTGCAAGAGTTTCGGGTCTCCTGGCTTAAGAGGGTCTTGCTAACTGTGCCTGTGTGCCTAGAACTTGCAGGGGGAGCGGATTGAACCGTAGCTGCACCGTGGTTGGATTGGGGTGGGGGTGAGGGATGGCTCTCATAGTCAGTGTTGTGTGCAAACAGTACGCACCTCCCTTCACGTGCCTGTGCCCTATGTGTGTGTGTCACTACTAGTGCTGGTAGGAATAAAACGACACAGACAGAAACCAGCAGCATCTGGCAACCCTGTGCGTGGGCAGCAGTGAACAAAGTGTGTCGCAGCTACACACTGAACCCCAATGGGCTGCAGGTTGCCCACCATTGTCTCAGTGTCTGGACAACAGAGCTAGTCTTCAAAAATATTCCTGGCCTTTGAAGCCAGAAGGGACCCCTGTGGCCATACAGCCTGAGCTCCTGCGTAGCAGAGACCACAGAATTCCGGTGAATCCCGCCTGGGAGGGAATGATTCTTCCTCCCACTGTACAGGTGACATCGCCAAGCCCAGCAGCTTGGGCCTTGCCTCCACTGACCCGGAGGGCAATCTCCCTAGTCAGGACGTTCTCCACTGACTGCTGATTGCACCCCCTTCGACCTGGGTCCTCCTCCGGGTCGCGAGGAGTCAGGGAAGTCGGGAAGTGAGGGCAACTCTCCTGCTGACCTCCCCCAGAGGGGACACCGCAGAAATTCGAACTAAGGTCCGTCGACTCCAGCTACGCCTTAGTCTGACTTTGCTCCCAGTGTAGACCCGGCCTCGGAGTTAAACTGGAGCATGCCGGCTGGGAAGTCGGTCAATCTTGATTTAAACACGGAGTGACCAGGACCTTTGGGAAGCTGGCCAGATAGCTAACTACCCGGACCGCTTCACGTGTCCTACTTCCAGTTTGAATTTTTCCAGCATCAGTTGGTGCTCATGGGCTCTTGTTCTGCCTTTGCCAATAATGGAAATGGGCCTGCCTGAGACCTGGGCTTTCAGATTCTCTTTGCCTTCTGTCACCCAGTCCCGAAAAAGCCTTACTGTAAATCCGTGTTGCCGCCTGCCCTTGCAACTCAACACACAGGGGCCAACATCCCCCCGAAGACAGACTGTGAATGGAGATGGTCCCCTTTCCCAGTGGCTCCCTCCTTAGTCTCGTTGGTCCTTTTGGGGGACGCAAGGGGTCGCTAGCCTGGGCCGTACGCATGGCGGATTTGTATTTTAAAGCGGTGCTGATCCCAAAGCGATGGTGCCGGAATCACTCCTTCGGAGCCTGCTTGTCAGCTCCTTGAGTCGCAGCTGGCAGCTCTCCCTGGCACGACCGAGTCATTACCCCATTAACTCTGCAGGAGCATGAGGCAAGCTTTTCTTGCCTCGCTTCTCCCAGGTGCAGTCGGTGGCTGTGCTCATAGGCGAGAGAGCCTGCAGCTGGGTGATGGCAGAGCCAGAAACAGTCCAGCTGGTTCCTCAGATCCTGCCGTGAGCCTGTGTGGCTGGTGGGTGGAATGACCAGGCACGGTGCAAGGCACGCCTCTGCCCTGCAAGGCAATGCATCTGTTGATGGCAGCTTGCACAGCCAAGTCATGGGCTAGAGAGACACTAACCTTTACCGCAGCGGAGCTGCCTCTCCACTGAGGTACGGGCTAGCCCGGGGAACGCTGCAGGGTCTCTCACCCTTGGGCTGTAGCTCCCCTTGCAGGATGGGACCTGTGCCTGCCCGCCTGGACAGCTCCGTGTGCGATAGCGGGAACCCTCAGGGTTTGCGCTCGCAGCGGCGTTCGGCGCTGGGCCGGGGAGGTGGCAGCGGCTCTGTCTGAGCGGTGTCCGCCGCTGCCTGCGGAGCTGCACTGCTGGGGCTGTGGTACCTGCCCTCCTTCCCTAACGCATGTTCTTCCTGCCCCACTGCTCAGAGCCCTCCCGCTCCTCGGCGTGCCCTACCCCTGCTACCGAAAGAGCCGCGTGGGAGTGGCTAACACGTGTCCTCCTGTTCCACGTGAGCAGGAGAGAAGGGCACTCGCTGTTCTCCAGCCTAGCTAGGACCGGGCTTCCTAAGCGCGCTCAGAACAGTGCGGCTCTGTGTGCCTAGGCAAGAGCAAAGGGCGTGTGACCATGGCACGGACGAGGCCTAATCCAGCACCAGCTCTTCCCCTAGAGCCTGGTGACTGCAGGTGCTGGCTTGGAGGGGGCTGCTGTCCCCGTGGCATGTGCCTGAGCCCTTGGGTAAAGTCATGCGGGGGCTCTGCGTGTGTACCGGGAGGTGAGGAGATGAGGGCTGTGAATGGTTTGCAGGTAAGTGTCACCCTTTATGGGTGCCGCTTGCCGGTTACAGTTAACCGGCGGGGGCTGAAGCAGCCCCTCCCCACACTCCCGTTGAACCGGTTCAAGGGTCAAGCTCAACGTTCGCCTGGTGAGCTAAGGCAACGGGATTTCACCTCCCTGGGGGGGTAGGCAGTGCTGCTGGAGAGGCAGCGTGTTGCTCTCCGGATGCTCACATCCGAACTGCCCACAGACGTCAGTCAGCTGATCCCTTGGGAGGATTAACTTGCAAAAATCCAATTAAAATAACCCCTGTGGATTTCTCTGAGGTCGAGTGGAAGCTTTTGCTATTCACGCCTCCGATTTCCCCTCTTGCGCTGCTATAACTTAGCAACGGCGAGAGGGGCTTAGGCCATTCCAGTGCAGTTCGTTGTGTGGGAGAAGGGCGTCGGGTTTGGTTCTGATTGGGGTTTGGGCTACTGCAGGGCCAGTGTGCTCTCTGCTGCCCTCACCACCGCGCTAGCCCACTGCACACGGGGACTCGGGGTCCATCTACACTGCTCACGAGGCCGGGCCTGTGGGTTTGGGTTTCCAAGCCCCTGCCTGAGTCTTCACCCTGCAGCATAGATCTGGGTTTCCGGGTGCTGGGCCTGTGTCTCTCAGCTGTGCTAACACCCAAGCGGCCCCTTGACTCCGGGCTGCGGCTTGGCCTGCAGCCACTCTGCAGAATGGCAGGGCTCGGCCCTGAGGTACAACAGGGCCCTGGCTGTGACCACCCCCCACTCCTGATGCGTCAGACCGACTTGTAGCCAGATGGAGGGCCCAACGTCGGGCTCCTCACTTTGAAATGCCGCGAGGAGCCTGGCACTGGGCTCCCCGTAGCGTTCAAAGTGGCAGCACCGCAGGAAGCAGCTGACCCCAGGGTCCGTGTGGCGCTGCCCCTTTGAAGTACCCCCTCTTCTCTCCTTCCCTCCCCGACTGCCTCTCTCCTTCCCCTCCCCGACTGCCTCTATCTGATCCCTACTTCACATCCCTACTTCAGAGCGTCCCCAGGCCCCCAGTGCAGGCTCGCCGCAGAGCTGCCCCCGTAAGACACAGGGCTCTCAGCAAGTCTGGAGGGGGCAGCTTTGTTCACCCCAGAGTCTCTCCTCTGATGTCCTAGTACCTTGCTGGCTCTGCTCCTTTCCCTGCGGCAGAGCGTGGTGCACGTGGGCTGGGCAGTGTAAGGCTCGCACAAGCCAGTGTGGTGAGTTCACTGGGTGCTGCCTTTGCTGGACACGTGTCCCTTTCCCCAGCCCGGGCTCTGTTCTGCAAAGTGTTAATTGAGCACTTAGGAAATGGTTTCACGTCCGAGCCTGCCTCTTCCTCCCCTGGCCCGTGTCAGTCCTATTTGGCCTCCCTCTCCCCTGTTGCTGTAGACAAGAGCCCCAGAAGCAGGGAGGTGGGCTCTGCCTCCAGTGCTGAAAATCTACACGGAGTAAAGTGACGCCCCCCCCTCCCCCATGTCTCTGCCACAAACTCCCGAGGTGACCTTGGGCAGGTCACCCATATTTGTTCCTCGATTCCCCAAGTGCAAATTGGTGACAATGGGGCTCTCTTCTCCTCCGCCCGCCCCATCCCGTCTGTTTGGATTGTAAATACTGTTCACGGGGGGACTGTCTTTCGCTGTCTCCACGGGGCTCAGTGCAGGGCCACCCTGATCTTGGCTGATGCTTCTAGGTGCTACTAAGAATAGACAGGTACAGTAGCAGCGCTTGGAGCTGTGTCCTTCCCTCTGGGAACAGAGACCCCAAGAGTCCCCAAATGTATGTGCGCTTAGAGGTCCCATTCCAGGGTCAGGGCCCGGGCCCCGTTGTGATACCTGCTGCCCAGCACACGAGAAGACGGTCCTTGGCTGGCACAGTAGAAGGCGGTTGTGCCGCTGAAAGAGCTTGCCGAGAGGATCCGAGCCGCGGACAGCGCCCTTAGAGTGCACGTGTCTGGTACGCTGTAGTGGTCGGGCTCTGCCCAGTGTTACCATCACAATTTTGCAGTTACCGTGGGCTTCATGTCGTCCTCCTCCCTGTCACTCCATGAGCAGGGATGGTCCCGTAGAACACCTGCATTCTGCTTGCACCAGAAGCTATATGCAAGGGGAAGTAGTGAATCGGAGCCCCTTGATTGGGTGCTGAATTCACACCCAACGAACGGATCTTCTCTGTCTGCAGTGGGGCTGCAAAGACGGGTCGGCACGTGGCCCGCAAGGCAAGGCGCGCCCCGAATAGCCTCTGCCACTGGGGCACAACCTCTCTGTCTGATACTCACTCTGCTCTCAGAATGGGGACCCGTGTCCCTGGGTCACATTGGCCTGGGTGCCGTGTCTGTGGGCCCATGATGCTAGTGTTAGCATTTGCTGCCCCTGCAGCGGGGGATGTTAAATATGGGTTAATTCAATAGTCGAGTAACCTCATGAACTCTTATCAGTTACTCGACTGTTCGATAGTCCGCAGGGGTGGGGCCGGCAGCCAGCGTGCTCTGGCCCCACTCCCGAGGAGCCCCTGCCGCTCCACGCTGCTGCCGCTAGGTGGGAGCTGGTCCATGAGGGGAGCCAGTTTAAAAACCAGCTCCCCTCGCGGACCAGCTGCCTGTCACCCCTGCTGCTGCTTCTGAGAGAGAGGCAGCTGTGAGGGTGGCAGCAGCCCCCGTCTAGGGGCACGTCTGAGCCCCCCGGACCCAGCGTGAGCCGGGCTTGCCTGCCTGGCTCCTAATACGCTTTCAATGCAGAGCCACAACACGGATCGGTCCCAGACCCAGTGTGAGCCAGAAGTGAGCTGGGCTGCTGGCCAGCCTGCTAAGAAATGTCCTGGCCAGGGATGCATGTAGTCTAGAGCATTATCCGATCCGCTTTTGCGTCTGGGTTAATGGACTGTGCTATCCCAGCCCCGCTCGGCAGCGAGGTGTTTAGAACACAGGCAAGGAATACGTGACGAGTTATGAGGCGGATCCTGGCGCAGGGAGAGAATGGTTGTCGTGCTGGTTTGACTGTCTGGGTTTGCGTGGCCCCTGTCGCGTGCGGTGTCTGAGCATAGATGGCAATAATCCCCCATCGCCTCTCTCATCACCCTTTCCACGGGAGCAGGATGTGGAGGGCCCAGGGTTTCCATTTGAAAAGTCAAGCCCCTAAAGGCTTCTTGAATTAGGCTCCTGGGACTCTTGGCCTCTGTGTGTTGGTGCTTGCACAAGGCACCGTGGGTGGCCATAAGACGCGGGGTCTCCGGGATGCAGCTGGCAGGACCAGGTATATTGATTTGTTTTGTCCGTTTCAGAGACTAGAACGGTGCATGGGCATTGTGATGGCGCTGACCAATGGGGTGTCCGAGAGGGAAGCTAACGACGCCCTAAATGCTCACGTAAGTGCCGGATGTAGCTTTCCGTTGGCCCGTGCTAGGGTGAGGCAGGGTGGATGGGGGCTTGTGAGCTGACCGGTGACGGGAGGCACTCCTTCCAGCGTGGCGCTGACTCCTTCACGCAGCACGGCCCGTAGTAACGAACTGTTACGCCAAGTCTGTAGAGCATCTGTTCAGTAGCAATCCGTTATTGCTTAAATGTTATCCACACGTTCCTCTTGCAGCGACTGCCTTGGCAAGTTACAAGCTTTACTTTCTACATGCACCTGTCCTGCAAGGCATGGTGGGTGTAGTGAGTTTGTCAGCTCTCAGGTGAGAGTTGTTTGCAAAGAACAGGGAACCCTTGGCCAAGAGGCTTCTGTGTCTCATAAGTTAATCTTGATGAGAGGAAATAACTCACCCTCTGCAATAGAGGGCACCTCTGAGAGACAGCAGCTGTGGGGCTATTGGCAAGCAAGTGTAACCCTTCTAGGAGCAGTGGAGGGAGTGCTGTGCCATCTCCCCCAATCTGAACGCTGACAAGGCGTTTTCCATGGCTATTGTTTAAGAAAACTCACACCCCATATCTAGTAAATCCTCTGGCGACGGAGCCATGCCGTGTTTCTGTGCTGAAAGCTGGCTGGCCTTTTTCTCCTCCATCATATGCCCGCACTCTAACGTTCTCAGAGAGCGGAGCTGTTGAGACTGACCTACCACGGCAGGGGTGCGTGAATATACACGGGCTCGTGGGGGGGTAACTTGCATGTGATTGCAGTTGTCATGCACCTTTTTGCATGCTCTCTCTGCTTGAGCTCCTAACAACCGATCCCCAGTGGTACACGTCTCCTACTGCATTTGCTTCTAGTCTGAAAAGTCCTGGCCTGCACCCTGACGTTGCTGTGTAGCAAAACTGTTCTTATAACAATACTAAAATACTACATAAGTCTTATGTATAATAACTTGCTTAGGAGAGCCCTATGCTTCTATTTCACCCTTTCTCAGCATTAGACAATGTCTGCATTGCAAATGAAGTCGTGTCTTCTAGTCACTCTGCAGTGCTTTGCCTGGTACTCTCTGTAAAACGTTTGGTGTGAGAGAATCACCAGGAAGGTCCAGATGCTCAAAAAGACTTGAGAGAACGCCCTTGGTGCCCGTATTCTCCACCAAAAATGTTATGCTTCTAAGAAGCACATGGGATCTTTTTCAGGGGAAAGGGCAACGCCCCGTGTTTATTGAAAGTACAACATGAAGAGCAGCACGTGGCACGCACACACATGCACATGTGTCCTGCAGATGGTGTGTAGGTACCAGTTGTCGTGGCTCAGGTCAGTCTTACTGGCCAGGTAGGATTGATTGAGTGAGGAGTCGGGGTCTTTCGATCGCAATTTGAGGCTCCTCTGAGGCTTGGCTTGCAGGGCTGAACCCAGAGTGTCTTGGTAAGAGCTCCCCATGTTGTGCTTGTGAGATCCCATTGGAGTCTGTGGGTGTCATGCTGCCGTCCTTGATGTGTTAATCTTGGTGTTTCCCCGCAGTTCTCCTTTGTTTATGCTCAGGCTTCCTTGTCTCGTTTGTGGTCTCACCTTCGGGAGTGTCTGCCTGTCTCCGGGGCTCGTTTGTTCTCCTGATTCATCATCTCCCAGTCTCTTATTGAGCATCTGGACCTTCCTGATGACTTTCTCTCATTCTCCACTCACACCAAACGTTTTACAGAGCGTTCCAGGCAAAACATTGCAGAGTATCTAAAAGACACGACTTAGTTTGCAATGCAGACCTTTGTCTAATGCTGAGAAACAGGGTGAAATAGAAGAATACGGCTCTCCTAAGCAAATCGGTATACATCGCACGTGTATTCGTATACCCATACTAAAATGCTACAGCTGTGCCGAGAAAACGCCAGTGATGTTTAGAGGGTCTAGTGTATTGGCAGCAGTTTTCTTCCCCCTTGAATCTTTGGCGCTGGAGTCATGACACTGAGGGAGCCTGGCTCAGCACGAGGGATGTGAAATGTGCCTGCCAGAGCTGGCAGGTGCAGGTGGGAGCCTTTCCCAGGTGCCTGAATGGCCAGGGAAATGCCTCTTACGCGGCTCTGCCACGCCTCCTGCAAGGCCCCAGGCGTGGGGAGAGGGCTTCACGCCCCGGGGGTTCTGGGGAGTAACCTGCCTCCCTGCTTGTGCGCGATGTGGGCGTCCAGACGTCCTGCTGGGGAACCCTCCAGACCACTCCCCACTGCCAGGGCGTCTCTGGGACGACCTATTTTAACTCCGGGGTGGGAATGTTGGGGAAGTCCCGCTGCTGAGTTCGGGGGCGCTGTGTGCTGGTGGGAGCGACCGCATGCAAGAGACACCCCACCTGAGCCAGGACCTGTGTTGCTTCCCTTTCCCCTCGCAGGTGTGCAAAGGCGCCCCTCAGCATGAGGAGATCTGTCTGGGCCTCTTCACGCTGGTCCTCACGGAGCCCACTCAGGCCCAGAAGGTAAGGGCCGGCCGGCCTGCCCGGCACCGGCCTCGGGATGGCACTGTGCTGGCCACACAAGGCGTTTCTCACCATGGCGGCGGTTACTCGGCTCTCACTGTTCCGCTTTCCTTGTGTTCATGCGGCACAAGCCGCGGTCTCTGTCGCTGCCGGGGGGTGCTAATGTGGTCGTAGCAAGGAGTGGAGTCTTGGTAGCTTCTGGGTTAATGGCTGTTGGGGGAGGATGGGTTCCAAAATTCAAGGACGGGCACTGGGGAAGGCTGTGACCTCCTCTCTCTGCGCTTGCAGAGTGGAGATGTTTGCTGGCTGGCCGCGTGGCTTTGCACACACCAGTAACGTCTAAGGCAAAGCGGTGAGAGCAGCCCGGCTCTCAAGTGTGCCAGCTGGATTTCACGTTGCATACTCTGGAATGAGGCTTGCTGGGTCCTGGGGAGCGGGGGTTCCTGCGCACCAGGGATGCACTCCGGGGGTGCAGTCGAGCACGTCCTTCCCTGTGGAGGCCACGACTGTGCAGCGGGTAGAGGGTTTGGAGAGGGTTTCGCCCGCTCCACACGTGCGGGAAAGCGCCCTCCAAGTACTTGAGGCTGCCGATTGCCGAGGGCTCCTCAGCGGGCGTAGCCGAGCCCAGGACGGCCAGCGGCGCTGCCAGACCCGCCGTTTGAAAAGCTGACCCCGGGCTTCTCGACCATTTAACCGCTGCACTAGCCACTGAGCCACGCTGTCCGTCTGCTGCGCCTGCCTGGGCGCCTTCGGCGGGGCCTGGAGGCCGCCGAGGAGCAGGCGACCAGGCTTGGCTGGGGCACTCCTGTTGCCGACAGAGCCCGAGCCTGGCTCTGGAGAGCTGCGGCTGCATGCAGGGGAGAGGCCGCCAGCGTGGGCGGGGAGCAGTGCGGGGGGTGATCGCAGAGACCCGCTGGGAGCACTGGTTGCTTATTAGTGCAGTGGGCTGCCTGCCGGCTGATTGGCTGGCCAGGGAAAGCTGCTCTTCTGTTGAACCCAGTCAATCATCCCCCTCCTGTCACTTCTTTGGAAGCCTGGGCTGCCTTAGAGAAATGCAGCGCGTGAGTCAACGCTGCACGTTTGCTTTCAACGTGGGCCTCTCGCTTGCCGCCAGCTCCCCGCTCTGCCGGGTCCCGCCGTGCCCTTGCCGCCAGCTCTGCCGGGTCCCGCCGTGCCCTTGCCGCCAGCTCTGCCGGGTCCCGCCGTGCCCTTGCCGCCAGCTCTGCCAGGTCCCGCCGTGCCCTTGCCGCCAGCTCCCCGCTCCGCCGGGTCCCGCCGTGCCCTTGCCGCCAGCTCTGCCGGGTCCCGGCGTGCCCTTGCCGCCAGCTCTGCCGGGTCCCGCTGTGCTGTTGGTCTGCGTTGCTGGCTGCTCGGGGAGGGGCCGTGGGCTCGGAGACGGCGCTCCGCTCTTTCTTCCCGAGCTGTGTGATTCTCCACGCAGCGCGGTGGCCGTGCGCATGAGAGGGGAGGGTCCCCGCTGCCCTGTCCGAGGGGCATGGGGTGATCCAAGCCGGGTATGCGTGGTCCTGGGGGTGTCTTGCACCTCCTGGAGACTGTGCCTGCTGCCAGGCGTGGCAGTGTGGCTGGGAATGCTCCGCCAGGACGCTGAGCAGCGGGTCGTTGACCCATTGAGGAGCCGGCGACTCGCCCCTGCTGTGTCACTCCCGTCCCTATGGCTCTTCTGTGCTGCGTTGTCCCCTGCTCAGGGCTGGGGGCGTGGAGGCAGTGCGGTGACTAGGCAGCGCCTCGCAGGTCCAGGGATTGAGGCAAACCCTGGCAGCCAAGTGTGAGGGATGCCCTGGAGAGGGACCCAGGCAGCGTTCTCTGTCCCTGAGCCAGCCCTTCAGCCTCGGGCTCGCCGAAGCAGGGGTGTCAAACCCCGTGGCATCCGCTCGCCAGTAGAATTTTTCTGGTTAACCGCTTCAACCCCGGTGGGGGGGGGCAGGCAGGGCTGGCACAGCCCCCCACTGTGGGCTGGGACTGCTCCGGCCTGGCCGGAGTGCCCTTCGCCCGCGGCGGGCCTGGGGCAGCCCCCCGTGCCTGCGTTGGGTGAGGGGTGCTCCAGCCTAGCTGGGCCACCAGTTAATCATTGACATCCCTACCCTAAACGAGAGCTGGAGGGCCACATTCCCCACCCAGCCGGGGTTGCTAAACGGGGCAGGGTCTCTTCAAGGAGTTACGGTCAAGCTGCCCCTCCCTGATGGCTAGCCCCACCTCTGCTGGTGCGAGCAGGCTCCCCGCACTGAGCTGGGGTCTGTGCTAGGAATGGAATCATGTGGTCTGTTAACTGGTAAACGGGTGCTTGTTGGTTAATGCTCTCGACTACACGCCACACCCCCCGCCCTGCAATTACACTTTCTAGTCTGCTCCCGCCGGTCCCGGCTGCTGTAGGAGCCACCCCCAGCTCTCAAAGCGCGCCTAGTGTGGCGCCGCAGCGGCGTGCTTGCCGGCACGGAGGGGTTGCAGCGCTGACCCTTCTCGCTTCAGCGCGTAGTCGACAGAATTTTTGTTGACTTTGCGATTAACGAGTTACGTGCTTCTTAACGGCCCTAGGAGTAGGTGGGGAGACCGTGGCCAAAGGGGGCTGGACTTGTGGCTCCCCGTGCTTGTGAAGCCAGCCCTCTGCCTCCCGCTGCTGGCGTGGGAGGGAGCGGAGTGGCCACCTGCACTTTCTGATTAAGCAGGAATCCAAACACAGCCCCCCCCTTCCCAGCCTGTCGCGGCTCAGCGGAGGGATGCAATCGCCGCCTTGCCCCCGCGCTGGGAGAGGTGGATGTGGCCAGCTGGGAGCCGGGAGGCTCCTTGGTTCACATATCCAAGTGACAGCAGCTGATCCCTACGAAGCTGCCTCCTCCGCCTGCGCCTTTGGCTTTAATTAACCTCCTGCCCTGGGCCGCATGGCAAGCAGCGCCCTCTCCTGAGTCCCAGTGGCTGCTTCCCTGGCACCTTCCCGCATGTCTCCCGCTGTCGGGGACTCTTCTGCAGGGCCTGGTTCCTCGGTTTAAACAGCACCCCCGCCAGGCTGCCCCCCTGCCGATTGACCGACGGCCTGTCGGCACCGCGGCTCTGGCGCGAGACAATGGGTCGCTTTCCCCTTTGAGACTGATCCGGAGACTCCGGTTCCCCTGCCTCCCCCTTGCCATATGGGTGCGGTACGCCCCCCGGGCTCCCCTTCACTCCCAGTCCCACGGGCTGGAGGGGCAAACCAGGTGCCCTGTCTCTGCGTGGGGCACTGGGGCTGCATGACCAGGCCCTTGTGCTCGCTGTGCCCCAAACCGCTTTCTTTCCCCCAAACCTTTGGGACCTGCGGGGGGTGAGAAGCTGAAACCCGACTGGCCCTGTTCACCCAGGGACCAAAATACCCAACCCGCAGGCAGCCCCTTTGGAGTCCCTGCACTACCTGCTCCCCCGCTCCGGCCTGTTAGTAACAGGCTCTGTCTGCCTGCTGGAGAGCCTGGAACCCGGTAGGGGCTTGGGCTCCAGGGTGTCGAGTCACAGCCTTGCAAAAGCTCCCTCTGGGAGAGTTTCTGGTGGGTTGGCTCCCTGGGCGCTGCCGCGGGGAGTGGGGAGCTGTTGCAGGGAGCAGTAGCTCTTTGAAGCCAGCAGGTTCTAGTCCTGGAACTCAGCAAGTTTCATTTTCAGAGCAATTCTTTGCCGACTAGCGTCCTGGTCGGGGTGGCCTGGGCATGCAGCTTCCTTGGATCACTAAGTGGACATGCTTGGGGTGACGTGCAGCCAGGCCTCACCCCGCTGGGACAGCTCACAGCAGCAGGAGGCTGGGTCCCAGGAGGGGAGAAAAGCTGTTACTGGCTGAGCAGGAAAAGCACTAGAGGGACGAGGAGGGTGGGGTGATGTCCAGGGACCCCTGCGGCTGGCCAGGAAAGCTACCGAAGGCTGGATGTGGAGCTCGTGAGCACTGCTGAGGATGGAGACGGAACGGTCTGCGAGGGGAAATGGCAGGGGCTAGTGCCAGAGCGTCCTGGCCTGTCAGTGGGGCCAGGGCAAAGAAAGATCTGCCCCAGGAGGGGGGTCGACTCTGGCTGAGTCCTGGGGGAAGAGGGAGCAGCCCGCTCACCTGAGACTGGGCGGAGCAGTAGGGAGCTTAGGCCGGGGCATAGTCCCGGGCCTGGCAGGAGCCGCGGGGGGTGTTTCAGGGAAGCGGTGGAGGCGGCTGCTGGAGTTGGGAGTTGGAGGCCAGTGCTCGGGGGCCGCAGCGAGCTGGGAGTGGCTCCTGTTGGCGGAAGCTGCTTTAGCATTTCAGCCTGATAAAAGGCCCCGCGAACCCGCCGCCTGGCGTGTGCGTGTTTTATCCCGTCAGGTGCTGCCTGGCAGGGAGCCCGATCACAGGGCTGGTTCAGGGCCTCATTAACTCTCCCGAGGAGAACGCAGGGCCCCGCTCTCCGGGACAGCGTGACATTTAACAGCACAAATTAACATTCATGTGGAATGACTTAGCAAATTACTTCCTAATCACCCCACCCCCGCCACATGGACGGGGAGGGGGGCAGCCCTGCTCTCTGCTTACACCTTGGCTGCTTGTGGGTGGAAGGCCCTTCCTTCGCCCAGAACGTGAGGCCCAAGGGTCTGGGTTTCACTGTGTGACCTGCCGTCGGGGTAGTGTAAGAGCCCACCCCTGGGTCTCTCTCCTTGCTTGGCTCGCAGAATGGGGAAGCAGGTGGCATGGGAACAGCATCCCTGGTAAGCCAGAGCCTTGTGCTTTGAGTATGTGACCCTGGCCGGTGCGGCATTCACTGTGGCTGGTGTGCAAGCACCGGGGGGCGGGCCCTGTGTTTCGCTAGCCCAGACGGCCACGGGCGCACAGGGGAGGGGCCGAGCGCTAAATGGGTCGCAGCCTGAAATCCCCTTTCCCGTCTGGGCAGGGGCAGAATTGGGGTGTGAGATGCTTTGGGCCCCAGGGCTGTCGATCCGGCCTCTTTCCCCGCTGTTTCCTGGGGGAGTGCAGGAGAATGGGACTAGCCCAGGAGCCCGATTAAGGGTGCAGGCCTGGGAGAGCATGGGGCTGAGCAGGGCCAAGTGGAACGAGACCCTAACTTGGAGGGGCAGTGGCTAGGCCAAGCCTGAGGGGAAGGGAGTCTGGCTGTCTTCCCTGGGGGTCCAGCGTAGTAACCCCTCTGCCGGCTTCTCCCGCGGGTGCTCCCCTTCTGTGCCGAGTCCCATGGGGGCTACTGAGCATTCAGAGCCCGGAGCAGGGGCCTTCTGCGTCCATCGGTTCCTGGGGCTGCTCATCTGGGGTCCCGTCGTGTCTGCTGCAGAGTTACCGGGACCTGGCCTTGGTGAGCCGCGACGGCATGAACATCGTCCTCAGCAAGATCAACCAGATTCTCATGGAGAAGTACTTGAAGCTGCAGGATGTCTGCCGGACGCAGGTGAGGGGGCCGCCTCGGAGCGGAGCCTGACAGAGCAGGGAGGGGGCTGCAGCCCCGAGGGGACGGGGACCCCGCGCCCTGGGGTGTGCCGAAGCAGCAAGGGGATGTGGAGGAGAGAGCAGCGTCCGTCTCCGCCCACCCCACATGGCTGCTGACTCCCTCTGAGATGTGACCCGCTGCCCTTGGGGTAGGGCTGGGCTGGGCCTGTGCTGCGGGGGTGGAGTGGGGCTCGGCAGCCGCGAAGTCCCCGTCTCACGCTGGCCCTGCTGTGCTCTAGCTGGTGTGGCTGCTGCGGGAGCTGGTGAAGAGCGGCGTGCTCGGGGCGGATGGCGTCTGCATGACCTTCATGAAGCAGATCGCAGGTGAGGCCGTCCTGGCTCGGTTCCTGCAGCAGGAGAGACCGGCCCCCATCACGCCGCGCTGCCCCACGGCCCTGCCCCGCAGCAGGAGGCTGGCGCTCCTAAGGCAGCTGGAGCCTGTGGCCGCCGTGCTCGGGGTCCGAGTGTGGCTCGGAGCCTTGCCCAAGCCGAGGCGGCTCTGGGCTTGCCGTGGAGGCAACTGGTGCCTGGCTCTGAGCCTCGCTCGGCGGCAGTGGCACGTTTCGGCGAGCGGCTGAACCTGGCCCTGGCCCCTGGGCGGGGCTAAGGAGAGAATGGGACCGGTGGGATTGCTTTCTAGGCCCGGGCATCTGCGCTAGCCCCGGCATCCTCCCTGGGAGGGTTCCCCTCGGGTTGGGCCAGTGAGCAGTGTGAGGTTAGGCCGCTTAGTGCCCCTGCAGCCTCTGGAACGGGCGGTGGGGCTGTGGATTCCTCAGCGCGTCAGCGTCTTCCCTGAGCCCGGCCTGGCCCCAGCTCTGCCGTGTGGGCGGCTGAGGAGCAGCCGGACTCGCCCGCGCAGGGACTGACCGTGGGGTGGTAACTCCTTAGCTCCCCCGGGTTCTTAGTGTAGAGAGCCCCCCGGGCCATCCCAGAGCCATCCCAGAGCCCCCGAGCAGTCTCCTTGCACATCGGGGCCGGGCACCCTACGTCCATGGAGCAGGAACACCTACGTCCATGGAGCAGGGGGCAGTTGGTAGGAAGGACTTTCCCTCACAGGTTGTGGAAAACTGACAGGGGAAGCAAAGGGACACAAGGAGAAAGCTGTGGCCTCCAAGTTAGGGACCATACGGAGTTCTTGAAATCTATTCAAAGAATCCCCGTCATGGTATTGCTGTCTTACTAGATGGAGTGGTAGATTATCAGTAATAATCCAGACAAGGCAGACGTGATCAAGAAATATTCCTGTTCTGAGTAGGGAAGAAGTGAACGAGTCTTGCCCTGTGCTGTACTGATGCTCTTGCCAGTCTATTAACGTCTCTGGCTGGTAGTAACAAGAAGCCACTAGAGTTAGGCATTTCTAAATCAGCACTTGCAGGTAACTGCACCCAGGAGCTTGGAGAGAGCAGGCTGAGGAGCTTGCTGGACTGTTAACGTAGATTTTCAATTGGGCTTGGCCCGTTTGTGGGGGCTCCAGAAATCTGGAAGAAAGCAAACATTATGGCACTTTGAAAAGATGGCGAATGGGGCGAGCCAGGTAATTACAGGCTTAGCAGCCTGACCTTGACCTCAGAGCAGCGGATCCACGACGGCGGGGGTCAGCGAAGAGCCGTGAGGAGTAAAGGGCAGAGAACGGGCCTGGGAGCGGAGACTGGACGAGCTGAGGCTGTGTAGTTTACCGAAGGGCAGGCTGAGGGGGACTTCGGTCTAGAAGTACCCGCGGGAGGGGCCCGTTAATGGGCCCCTTCAGTCCAGCAGAGAACGCTGAACCATGGCTGGTGGCTGGAAAGGGGAGCCAGACAAGTGCAGACCGGACTGAAGCGTAAATGTTTTCCCAGGGAGGGTGACTGACCATTGGGCCACGCTGCCGCATGTGTGGCAGGTTCTCCAGCGCATTTCAGAAAGCTCTGCTCCAGGGATCATCTGGGGAAGCCCCTGCCCCCATTAGCCAGGAGGTGGGCTGCTCACCGGGCTCTTCTGGCCTGGGAAGCCAGGGAGCCAAGAGGCGGCTTGGCAGTCCTGTCGGGGCCCTGGCTGAAGGGCTGAGCGCTTTGCCGGCCTTCGTGTAGCTCTGGGTTTTCTGACCCTGAGAGAAGTGACTTGCCCAAGTTCGTGAGGCAACTCGGTGGCAGAGCTGGGAATAGAAGCTAGTGACCTAGGCCCCTGCTCCGCTCACTGCACTACAGCTGTGATCTGCCGACTGCGTTCTCCAAAGTGTCTGCTCTCTCCTCCACCTCTCCCCTGAATCCCACATCTCTTTCGCGCGGGCTCTGCCAGGAAGGTCGCTGCAGAGTCTGTGGCCCTGGGACGGACCGTTCCCGCCGAGCACGCTCTAGGAACAAAGCCCCCGTAATCTTTTGTTCTCCACAATGGAAAACAAGGGTAGTCCCCGGCGTGTTCCTGGGAACACGCTGCACCCGTGCCTGGAAGCAGCCAGGTGCCTCCGTGGCAGGCAGGATGGGCCAGATGTGCAGCTTGCCTCTAGACGGGGAGGAGAGCGCTAATTATCGCGCTGTGCCTTGCCGGGGCTGAGCCAGGGGATGGCGGGAATGGAACGGACACCCCAGACAATTACATCGAGCCGTGTGAGTAGCGTTCTGCTCCCTGTTGTGCTCTTGCAGGTGGGGACGTGACGGCAAAGAACATCTGGCTGGCAGAGAACGTCCTTGAGATACTGACTGAGCAAAGGTACGGCGTGGCGAGGGGCCGCGGACTGGCCTGCAGCCAGGGGAGCAGGAGAGCTCCCTGCGTGGGCAAGGCGGGGCAGGGGGCACGTGGATGGCTGGGCAGCGCGCTGGGGATCTGGTCGAAGCAGAACGTGGCTCTGTCTTGTGTCCACGGCAGGACGTGGACTTTGTTCTCCTACCACGGCAGCCAGCGTGCCTCCTGAGCACGTGTCCAGCAGTGGCGAGGGGCGTGCCCTGGTAGGGCGCCTCGCGGGGGCTCCTTGGCCCAGCTGGCCGTCAGCTCTTGTGTAGTTAGTAAGGGAGCTGGCGGAGCCGAGCGGGGCCAGCCCATCCCCTCGTCTGCTTGGTGTCCTGCGCCTGGCGGGTCACAGGAAGCTGATATCCCAGAATGCTCCTGGCCGGTTGCGCAGTGCGCTGCCCTGACACCTCCCCCCGACACAATGGGGCAGAACAGCCAGCACTTCCGAGAGAAACCTTTTCCTGCTGACCTTCCCGAGCCGCGCTGGAGGGTGTTCCTCTTCCAGGAGAGCCTTGGGCTCCGCGCGCTTCCTGTGGCGGAACAGCAGCTCCCGCTCAGCCGGGGCTGCAGACTGCAGCGGCTTGCGGTGGCCAGGCCGTGGGGCGGCCTGGGCCCTTGTGGGCAGAGCGGTGGCTAAGTGAGGACAGGCAGCCTGGGCGGCAGGGCAGCCCATAGGGTTACAGTGCGTGCCGACAGCCGGGCGAGCCGCCTTTCCCTGCGCTGCCGCGCAGTGCCCCCTAGTGCCTCTGCGCTGGACCTGCGCTGCCAGTGGCTGCCCAGGCTGCGATGTTGGCTGTGGCCTGGAGAACAGTTGGGAGTTCTCAGTCCGCATGTTTGTCGCCCTAGTGGGGGATTTCCCTCCCGCCGATGCACCCCCCCATCGTAGCCGTGCATTCTCACGTCCCTCCACAGCTGTGCCCCCGTCCTGCTGCTCCGGTGTGGGCCCCAGCCCGGCCAGTCCCTATCCCAGGCCCGGCTGCTGCTCCGCTCCTGGGCGCCTCTTGCCAGATGATGTTGTGGTTTTGCTCATGAACAAATGACTCAAATGTTTTCAGAGGAAAAAGCAAACTCTCTCCCCTGCGATTCAAAGCCGCCTTTGGCCGGGATCTGCGGACGCCAGCCCAGCACATTAAATCACGGAGGAGAGGAGCTTGTCGGGGCCACAAGGCGAGGCTAAGCCCCGGGTGGCGGCCTGGCTCGCTTTTCCAGAGCGCGCCCTGCAGCCGATTGGAGTGCCTGAGCTCTGGGGAGCGAGCCCGCAGGGAGCGCCTGCAGAGCTTGGCCGGGATTTATGGCCTTGGATTAAGAGGAAGCCAAGACTTTAATTAAACAGCACACAGGAAGATCAGATTGTGCTGCCGAGTGTCGGCTGCGTGGTTTAATTAAACGAGCAGCCCCAGAGCCACTCTGGAGCGCGGGCCGGCTTGGAGAGGAGGCGAGCCGCCACCTCTGCAACCTGGCTCCTTCGCCCACTGGCCGCTAATGGCCAAGCCGGTTGCCGCTGCCTCGGAAGGGTTTGGAAAAGCTCAGGTGCTCCGCCGGCCGAGCCATTCATCCGGGGGCTGCCGGCTGCTTCCTGCCCTTCCTGACAGCGCTTTGCTGCCTGTGAGCATCTGGGGGGCAAGGGGAGGGACCGGGCCTGTCAGCCTACGAGGGTTCATTCCCTCACGAGTCCAGGCACTGCCCAGCTGGAACCTCAGCCCCCCTTCCCGCTGCCAGGCTAGCGCCGGGGCCGGGCGCAGCCGGCCTGGGAGAGCAAAGGCTTGTCACCGCTTCCTGGGCACTGCCCCCACCCCGGTGATTTAGGGCAGCTGACTCATTTGCCATGGAGCCATTATCTGTCAGTCACGCTAACGGCCCCCAGCTCTCCTGGCCTCTTCCCAGTGGCTGGCAGCAGCTAGTGGCTTGGCAGCGTGCCGGGGTCGGGGCCGGCAGGGGCCAGCGGGATGGAATGGCAGGAAGGTGGCGCTTTGGCGCCCGTGACCGTGTTTGAGGGAGCAAAGGTCGATCCTGAAACCCCTCTGGAGCCGGGGGGTGGGGGGGGGATGGTGCTGGGGCAGCGCCCAGGCAGGGTGGTCAAAGGCACGAGCTAGATGGGCCCCTAGTCAGCTGCTGGCCTGGTTCCGCAGAAGACAAGTGCTGCTGGAAACAGCCGGCTTAGGTCCCCGCCAGCCTGGCAGGGGCTGCCCCAGGCCAGGCTGGCCCCGTGTGCACATCCTTCTGCTTGTAACACTGGGCGCTGGCAGGAGAGGCCTGTGCGCTCTGCCGGTGCCTCCTTCTCTGGTGCAGGGCTGGTCCCTGCTGTGCTCACACCAGTGTGTTGCCCAGATGGCTAGAGCCCTGCAAACGTGCAGATCCCCGCGGGCGTCGGGATGGCATGCTCTGCCCTGTGCCCCCTCCACCTGTGGTCATTGAGGCAGCTCACTCCTTCCTGTGTCCCGCCTCTCCCGTGGGTGGCGCGCTGCTCTGTGTCGTTCTCCCCCCAACCCCGCCCATGGGCATTGGGGCGGCAAGCTCTGTCCTGTGTGCCCACCCCCCCCGGACCACAGGCGGCGTGCTCCACGGCTCATTTTTGTGGCTCTAGAAACAGCTGTGGAGACGGTCTGTGTTCGCGCAGGGCTGTCCAAACGTCTCCAGCCCCTCTGCCTGGTGCCCACTCTGCAGCCTTGCACAGCTCCCCGGCGGCAGCCGCTTCGCCCTTCTCTAGCACCCTGCTTCTTGCTCGGCCATCTCGCCGCCTCCCATTTTCCTAAGCTCTGCCTCTTCTCTTCCCTCTCTCAGCCCGGCGCGGTGGGTCTGGGGCATGTGCGCAGGCGTGGCGCTGGTGTCCCTCGGTGCCAGGCGAGACCGGCTGGGCACTGAACGTTGCACTGGTCTCTCTGGACCCGCCCTGGTTCCCCTGTCACTGCAGACAGCTACCCTGCGGGCTGTCATGGGTGCAGGCCTTGCACATGGGCACAGGAAACCCCTGCCCCGAGAGCTGGCCGGGGCCGCCGGGGGGCAGCACTTGGTGGGTGAGGGCATGGGCAAAGGGGGCAGCATGATGGGGCCAGGAGCAGGAGGAGGGACAGATGCTCTGCCCCTAGCCTGTGGCTGCCTGAGCGTCGGTCAATGCCACGCGGGGAGAAACGCCCTGTGGCTTGCCGAAGGCCGGCTGGGCTCAGTCCCCCGGCAGGCACGCAGCCAGCTCTGCTGTGGGTCCAAAGCCGGCATCCCTGTGCGGCGAGTGCTTCCTTGGCCAGGCTCCCGCTGCGGGGCGGTGGGAGCTGGATTTGACCGGCCCGGGGCCTTGGCAGCTACCAGTGGGAGGTGCCCAGCCCTTGCCGTGGTCCGGGCACGCCGCGTATCCTGCTCCCCTCAGGGCAAGCGTGGCGCGGGGTCAGGACCTGTGTGAGCCAGCAGAAGCTGCTTCCTCCCATGTCTCGGTTTCCCGCCCTGGGCGCAGGGTTAGTGCCAGCGATGCACGGGGGGCTTAGCTGGAGAGGGGAGTGGTGCCGGCTCACAGGGCTGCCCCTGCTCGCCCCCAGAGAGTGGGTTGTGAAGAGCAATATCCTGATCGCCATGGCGGTGTACACCTACCTGCGGCTCATCGTGGACCATCACGGCACCTCGCAGCTCCAGGCCCTGCGCCAGAAGGAGGTGGACTTCTGCATCTCCCTGCTCCGGGAGCGGGTGAGCCAGCCTGGGGCGGCATGGCTGGGGGCTGGTGGCAGGAGGTGCGGGGGTGGGGGCTGAGGGAAGACCTGTTTGTGGTCCTGCTGGGACCCGAGCTCTGCCCGTCGGGTCCCTGGTCAGCTAGTGCTGTACAGCCGGGGCTGTGGCTGGGGAGCGGGGCGCGGCACCCGCAGCTGCTCTGAACTGGGGGGCCGTGGGCTCTGCGCCCGGCCGGCCTTGCTGGGACCCTGCCCGTTGGTTGGTGTGCTCGGGACAGCTGGCTTGCAGGGCTAGTCCTTTGGGGGCTTTGTCCCATGTCGGGCCCACTCCCTGCTCCAGCGGCAGCTCCAGCTCATCACGGCCCCGCGTCCTCTGACCGCAAGAGCCCGCTCTGTGGGCACGCAGCCGGCGGTGGGGGGCTTGGTGGCCCGCTCTAGAAGCCACAGGCCCCCCCAGCTTTGCACAGGAGGCTGGGGGACTCCGGGGTCCACAGTGCTGCTGGCACGAAGGGCTCTCCGCAGCAGGTCGGGGTCAGCCCTGCTGCCCCTTCGCCGGAGCCTTCAGCATCAGACCCTGAGCTGCAGAGCCTGTCGCCGCGGTGGAGATAAATCCCGAGATTTACGGCCCCCTTGTTCGTCTGAGACCAGCGAACGCTTTAAAATAGCCAGTGGCCTTCCCGCTTGCCAGCTGGCCGCCTCAGAACCTGCCCGCGCGGCGGCCCCTGCGCCGGGGGTGTTGTGCAGAGTGACTCATGCGGAGCCGCTCCCCGGGAAGAACTGAGTGTTCCCGGCCCCCTTCCCGGAGCAGGTAAACAATCCAGCATCTCTCCTCTCCTTGCCCAAGTTCATGGACTGCTTCATGATTGGCCGGGACCTGGTGCGGCTGCTGCAGAACGTTGCCAGGATACCGGAGTTTGAGCAGCTCTGGAAGGACATTATCCACAATCCGCAGGCGCTGAGCGCCCAGTTCACAGGTAGGCGGCACCCGGCGGGCGGCTAGGCTCTCGCAGCCAGTGGCACCCGCGCAGCCTCGGCCGGGCCTCCCAGCGCCGGCATGCGCGCCTTTGGGCTGCACGGAGCCAGGCACGGCCCACCGCAGCGGGACATGGCTGGGAGTCCGGGATGTAAAAGTCCCGTTACTTGGTGAACCGGGTGAACAGCGTTTACCTGGTGAGCCAGTTAGAGGGGCCGAGGGGCGCTCCAGCCCCCCTGCTGCCAGCCAAGGCTGCTCCAGCCCCCGCTGGCGTAGCGGAGCCAGTAATCCTGGCCCGTTCACCATTCACGTCCCTGCAGGGAGAGTGGGCCGTGGGCCGCAGAGTCTGCGGAAGAATCCAGTGCAGGAGCTGGATGTCCTGGTTCCCGCCCGCAGATCCCTCGTGCTCTGGGCGCCGTGGAGCTGGAGCGGCTGTGATGGCCCAGTGTGCGCTGCCGGCCCTCAGGCGTGAGGATCCCCCCGGCCCCGCCCCTCCCTCTTACAGGTCGTTCATGAGTCCGGCTCCGGCAGAGCCCCACTGGGTCTGCTTAAGCCCAGTTGCACTGCCCTGCCTGCTGCCTCCTTGGCCGGGGGGCTAAGGAGCTGGGGTGCGGCCAGCACTGGGTCCTCGCCCAGAGCCTGTGCCCACGTGGCTTTCCTAGGCCCGTATGTGCTGTGAGGGCCTGGCGCCCACGTGGGCTCTGTGCCGTCGTCCAGGCAGCTTTCCTCGCGTAGGGGAAGCAGGCAGGCGCCAGGCAAGCACAGGGCACTGCTGGGTTTCCGGCTCCCTTTGGCGAGAGCTCCCGAGCCGAGAGCCCCATGGAACATGTCTGAGCTCAGCAGGCCCCCCGGGAAGGCCCGTGGGGAGCGAGGGCAGCAGCGGCTGCTGGGGGTTTCCCCCATGTGCCCGGCGAGCAGGGCCTGAGCTCCCCGCCCAGGCTGGATTAAAACCTGCTTGCTGGGCCTTAGCCTGTCTAAATTGTCCTGCTGCGGAGGCAGCCCTTCACCAGCGGCCTGCAGCCCTTGGAAGGAGCCCGTGGGAGGCAGCCTCCCTGGCGCCTGGCCCTGGGGGCGTGTTAATGGCACTTGAAAGAACTCGGGCAAGCTCGCGGCATGGCCCTTCTCACCCAGCCCTCGCTGAGCCTCCGCCCCGGGCTGGGCCGCCTCCGCCGAGGGCAGGGGACCCCTGCCGGCGCGCCTGTTGCCCTGGCTGTGGGGGCTGGGACAGGGCCTGTCGTACGCACTCGTCCCAGCCTCTTCCCTGCGCTCCAAACAGACCGTAGCCTGGCCCCTGCCAGGGCTCCCGGCTTCACGCTGAGACCACTGCGCTCGTCCGGGGAGGTCGAGCCCTTGTGCTGCAGCCCCCTAGTCGGCAGCTGGTTCCATTTCTGTCCCTTCCCCAGACCCCCACAGCTGGTGCCTCATGCGGCAGAGCCGGAAGGTCCCCCGGATCTTCCTCCCATAGTCTGCCTGCGTGAAGTTGGGTTGTGCGGTGCCGTGAGCCCGGCCTAGGCGCCTGCCAGGCCACGATTGCCTCTGGAGGCCGGCCGCGCGCCAGCCAGCACTCGGGCTCTGCCTGTCCGCCGCCAGGACGCGGGCGGGATTTCGGGGGCCGTAGACCTGGTGTAGGAACGCCAGCAGAGCTGTACATCTGTCCCGCCCCGGCGCGGCTGCTGGCGTCCCTGCTTCCCTTTCTCACGCCTTGCCTGGCCTCCCAGCGCACAGGCGGCTGCGTCACCACCAATGCTCGCTCGCTGTCCTGCAGCGGCCTCGCCAGAGAGGGGCTGGGCCCCGAGGCAGCCCCACTGGCCAGGCCACCTGTGGGTGGGGGCTGTCAGCGTCTCACCCCCAGGAGCGTGGGTCGCACTCACAGCGCATGGCTGGCGGAGAATGCCCTGGGGCTGCCCTGGGAGCCGCGCTGCGCTGCAGGCTGGGCTGAGACCGTGCTCGTGAGCAGGGCCGAGGGTGGGACGTCGGGAGGGAACTAGCCTGCCACAGCCCAGACCAGCCTCGGGCGGGATCCCAGCTCTGGGGGCAGCATGGCTAGTGGTTAGCGCAGGCGCCTCAGCGACTCTCCGTCTCTTCCCGATGCCCGGCGCCCGTGCAGGCAGGGGGGTCGGGGGGAAGCGGGACTGACATCTGGGCCTTTCCTCTTCCCAGGCGTCCTGCAGCTCCTCCAGCTGAGAACTTCGCGCAAGTTCCTGGCCTGCCGCCTCACCCCAGACATGGAGACCAAGCTGCTCTTCATGACGTCCCGGGTACCTGCTTTGCTCCTCCCGCGGGGCGCAATGGGGTGGGGGGCTCCTAAGCTCTAGCGGGTGGGGCAGCCTGTCCCCTCCTCCAGTGCTGAGCGGGGACAGCCGGGGGTGGGGCCTTCGCACGGACGGGACCAGGTCGGTGGCTCTGGACGCAAAGGCCTCTGGCAATCCCCAGAGCTGTGCCAGGGCTTTGTGCCTCGGCCCTGGCGGCTTCCCCTCGGCCGGGGGACAGGCCTGAGAACGAGACTGGCCTGGTCTGGGTTTGACCGCGGCTGGTTGCCAGGGGCTTGCTGAGCCGGCCCCGCTGGGATCAGCAGAGCGGGGGAAGTGCCCCCCGTGGCAGGAGAGCCGTGGCCCAGCTGACATGCTTGTCGACCGCTGCAGTGATCGGGAGTCACTCCCCTTGACTCCATGCAGTGGCTCTGGGTTCACGCTAGCGTCGCCAAGAACAGGGTTTGGGCCAGTGCAGAGAGGCTTCCTGCTGAGTGTGTTTGCTCGGGCTGGGTGGGTTAGTGGCGTTTCCTGGGCCAGCTCCGTGGTGCTGGGGAGGAGCGCCCAGGCGTCTGCGTGGCTGGGCCCTGGCTGGGGATCTCTGCCACGGGAGGACGTGGAAGCTGGAGTCGGGCGTGCTCTTCCCCTCTAGCCGCCGTGTGCCTGGAGGGAGGGAAGGCCGGCCGGCCGGAGCTGAGCGGCGAGCCCGAGGCGCTGTGGAAAGGCCGGCGTTGGGCTGCGGAGCTCTGCTCCAGAGGGGGGGCGCTGCGGTTTCTCTGCGGGCGAGCTGAGCTCTGCCATGCCAGAGGGGCAGGGCCGGTGCCGGGAGCAGCCTTTGTGTGTGCAGGTAGCAGGCTGGGCTCGCTCCTGCGCGGTGGCCGCTTGCTGGGGGAGGAAACGAACCTCGGAGGGGCCAAGGGCCGGGCCTGGTCCCAGCGGGCGCAGGGAGCTCGGGTCTGTCCGGGCAGCTGGGAAAGCTGCCCGGGGGTGGCGGGAGCTGGTTCTCGGGGACGGGGTGGTGGCTGTGGCAGTGAGTCGCTGCATCCCCTGCTGCCTGGCGCCGGGGGCTCCATGGCCCAGCCTGTCTCTCCCCTGCCCCGCCAGGTGCGCTTCGGCCAGCAGAAGCGGTACCAGGACTGGTTCCAGCGGCAGTACCTGTCCACCCCCGACAGCCAGTCCCTGCGCTGCGACCTCATCCGCTACATCTGCGGCGTGGTGCATCCGTCCAACGAGGTGCTGAGCTCCGACATCCTCCCTCGCTGGGCCATCATCGGCTGGCTGCTCACCACCTGCACGGTACGCCCCCCGCCTGGCTCCTCCCCAAGGGAGCTGGCTGGCCGTGCCCCCGCGTGGGGCTGACGCAGCCTTGCCCCCTTCCGTCGCGTCTCCCTCGCCAGGTCTGCCAGCGTACACCTCGCTCTGAGGAGCAGTTAACCCGTCGGGCCCGCGCTCAGCCAGCCAGGAATCCCGCAGGGAGCTGTCTGCGGCCTGGCGGATGCTCGCGTCTACGGGGGCCTGGCTGGGGCTGAGCGTGGGATGGGGGCCGGAGCGAGGAGGCCTGGGATTCCGGATCCCGGTTGTGCCACGGAACCGCCATGCGCTGTCGACTAGTCGCCCGCTCCGCCCTGCTCGCGTGTCAGGGCTCTGCCTGCGGCCCAGCGGGGGCGTGAGCCCTCCCTCGCCTCCGCCGCTGGCTGTTCACGTAAACCCAGCGTGGGCCGGAGGCCCAGGAACCCGGGAGCTGTTGGGGTGGCCTTGCTGCGGAGCCGCTCCGGAGGGCGGCGAGGGGCAGGCTCCAGGAGCGCCTTGCAGCCCGTCGGGTGCAGCTGGGCTCGCCGGCGGGAGTGGGGCTCTCCTGGCGCTGGCTGAAGGCAGCTTTAGAGCAGGCAGGGTGCCTGCAGGATTCCCGGAGACCCCAGGCCTGACTTGCAGCGTTGGGGGACGGAACAGCTGCCTGGGCCCCAGGCCCGTGCAGCAGCTGCTGCTGGAGCCGTTCACCTCCAGTGCTTCCCAGGCCTGAACCCTCCCACCTGTGGGCCCTGCCGGGACCCCCGCGCCCAGCCGGCGGCGTTCAGAGCCGGGCCCAAGGCTGGCTCCGCCCCCTTCTGCTCAACCACGGCCCGGGCGGGGGGACGCTGCTGCCATCCTGATCTCAGGGTTCTCTCCCCCAGTCCAACGTCGCTGCCTCCAACGCCAAGCTGGCCTTGTTCTACGACTGGCTCTTCTTCAGCCCCGAGAAGGACAACATCATGAACATAGGTACCTCCCGCCCCGCGCTCAGCGGCGACTGACCGCTGTCCCAGCCAGCCGTTGCGTGCCCCGCGCGCAGCGAGTGTGTGTGTTCAGCCCCGCTCCTGGAGCGACAGGCGGCCCTGGGGATCCCATCCCTCGTGCCCGTGTCTGGAGGCGCAGGGGAAGGCTGGTCACCCGGCCTCCCTGGTGTGTGGCCCAGTCCCCTGCGGAGCCAGGCCCCTGGAGCCAGGCGGGGAAAGTGCAGATCGCTCCCGAAGCCTGGTCTCTCGGCTGGGGCTTGGCAGGCACTCCCCTGGGCTCTGCGGCTGGGCCGGGCGCGGGGGCCCGGCCGACCCCACTGCCATCCAGCCCAGCCCCAGGGTGGGGGCTCGTGGCATGAGTGGACGTGGGCAAGGCCAGGAGTCCCACTGATGGGCCCCCTTCCCTGGACCTGGCTGGGCCCTAAGCCCCGCTCTGGGTGGGCTGCAGGAGGCACGGAGCCCAGGGGCCTCGGAGTCCCGTCTGCCAGCGTCTCCCGCGCGCAGCGGGGGCCCACCAGCGGTGCAGGGCGGCGGGTGACCAGGCCTCTGCTCCTGCCTTCCAGAGCCTGCCATTCTGGTGATGAATCACTCCATGAAGCCGCACCCTGCCATCACGGCCACGCTGCTGGACTTCATGTGCCGGGTGAGCTGCCCGCGCCCTTGCCCTTCGACCGCCCGGCGAGGGCCCCGCTGCACCGACAGCCCCGGGGGCTTAACGCGCTCAGGCCGGGTTCCCCCAGGACACTGGGGCGGGGCGGCCCTTGGGAGCTCTGCAGGCAGCGGGTTGCTGCTTGGCCCTTGCAGCAGGCGGCACAAGAAGAGCGGCGGGGGAGGGCTGGAGGGCTCGGTCCAGAGACCCTCAGAGCTGCCGTTCTCTCCGGTCCCTGCGGCGGGAGATTCCCTGATGCGCGTCCAGCCTGGCACCCGGGCGCTGCTGCGGTTCCCAGGGCTCCCGCCGAGGGCCGTGGCCACGGGAGCTGCGAGCTGGGCGCTGCCGATCGCTGCCTTAGCGCAGGCCAGCGGGTTTGCGTTTCGCCCGGAGCTGCCGTACTGCCCTGGGCGTGCGATGAGCCTCGTCAGGGAGCTTGGGCACAGCCCCCGGAGCTTTGTCCCCAGAGGCGGGAGGGATGGCAGCCAGCGGGGCTCGTGGGAGAGCAGCCGAGGGGCCCTGGGCGCCGTGCCGGCCGTGGGCACGCAGCGTGTGGGCAGACCGGCAAGCCAGGCGTTGCACATGGAGCCTCTGCGCGTAAGCTGGCCTGGGAGGGTCGGCCCAAGGGCCTGTGGAGCCACTGGCTTTGTCAGGCTGCCTGGCTTCGATGCCCCTCTCAACCCGGACAGGCCAGTGCCCTTCTGTGCCCGCCAGCCCCTGCTGCCATCCTCAAGCACCGGGCACTCGCCAAGCGCACGCCAGGCCTTGCCTGCCGCCCTTCCTGCCCTGCACACCCGAGCGCCCCGCCCCGCCCAGGGCTGCCCTCGCTCCTGCTGCATTGGGCCTGGCGGAGCCGCGAGGGGCGGATTCCTGCGCGAGTGCAGAGCCGCCCGCCAGGCCATGGCCCGGGCCGTTGGGGAGTTGCTGCCTTGGGCCCGATCCTCAGTGGAGCCGCCGGCGGGGGGGGCATGATACCCATCCCTGCTCCGGGCAGTTCCTCCCAGGGCTGTGGGTGTACCCAGGGCTAAGCACTGGAGCGGCCCCGACTTGCTCCCTGGGGTCCCCACGGAGACATCAGGGGCTCTTGTGCCGTTCCTGGCGTGGGGCCAGTGCGGCCTGGGCTCCGGGGAGCCCCACTGGCCACGTCGCCCGCCCGGCCTGGGGGGCTGCCTGGGAGGTGCAAACCCTCCTGGGGTGCAGCCTCCGTGGACAGCAGCGGCGCGGGAAGGAGCCTGGAGCTGCTGCTCACGCGCCCGCTGCCCCAGAAGAGGCCCCTGGCCAGCGCCCAGGCCTGGCCCCGCTCCTGCACTAGCAGCCGTGGGGCTCAGTCCCTGTGGAGCACCTGCCCCTCCCCTGGCTCGATGTCCTGCGGCTTGCCTGGCCTCGGGCAGGGAGCTGCCGCCGCGGGGGTGCCCGCAGCTCGAGTGGCCAGGGCTGATTCTGGGCCCCAGCGGGCTGGCCCGACAAGCTGCCGCCCCTCAGCCGGCCTGGCTGGCTCAGCAGCTCCGGGCAGCCGGGCGCCGGCGCTAACCGTTTTCTCCTCCCCTCGCAGATCATCCCCAACTTCTACCCGCCTCTGGAGGCGCACGTCCGGCAAGGCGTGTCCAACTCCCTCACCCACATCGTGGAGAAGCGGGTCCTGGCGTAAGCAGGCCCTGGGGTCGCTACGGTCGTGCGGCCGCCCTGGCCCGGCCCAGGCGCCTGGCGGCTCTCGCGGGGCCGGGGAGCTGAGCGGGCCACAGACGCAGCCGGGGATTTGTCCTGCCCGGGAGCAAGGGGCCTGAGAGTCTCGGCTCGGACCAGGGCTGCCTTAGATGAGCTCCCGCCTCTCTGGGAGCACAAGTGTTAGAGCCCTGCCAGCCTGTGGATCTCTGCTCCCCGTCCCTGGGCATCTGCATCCCTGGCCGCGGGGTGGATAGCCACGGCTCCTTGGGGCCAGTGTTGTGTCTAGCACCCTGCAGGTCGGCGGCTCTTCTGCTGCCAGCCTGCCGGGTTCCAGCTGCTGCCTATGGCAGGAAGGGGGCGTCCCGGGCCACGGCTCCCACAGCAGAGTGGTCCATGGGCGTGAGGCAGGTGCTCCACGCCCTGCCCCGGGAGTGAGCCTGGAGCCCAGGCCATGGCTCCTCTGCCTCACACCAGCTTGCTGGCTCTGAGTGGGGCGGGCGGAGCTCAGAGTGCCAGAAGCGGGCCGGGGCCAGCTGCTGCTAAGGGCCTTGCCGGGGGAGGGGATGCTGCTGCCCCCCAGTGCTCTGCTACAGGCCCAGAGCTCTCCCGGCGGAGCGGCCTCATCCCGGCCCAGCTCAGCTGGCAGCCCAGTCGGGGCAGCAGGGCAAGGGAGGCGGGCGCTAGTGCCAGCTGGCCTGGACCTGCCTGCAGAAGCCACCCTAGGCGCTGCCAGACCTGCACGAGGCGGCTGGCCTGGGAACTAGAGCCCCCCAGGGCAACAGCCTGGAGCGGTGGGTGCAGTTCCCCGGGCTGGTCCCTTGGCTCTTGGCTCCTGCCCTAAGCGGGGCTCTGTGGCCGTGGGGCCGCAGCCAGGCAGAAGTAGGGACCCTGGCACTGTCCCTCCGTCCCCCGGGGGTGGATGGGGATGGCCAGCAGCAGATGCCCCTGGGATTCGGTTTTGGATCTCTCCCTGGCCCACGTGCCAGGGGCTCGCTCGTGGTCCCAGCACCTCACACCTGAGTGTGTCCCGGTGCCAGGTGCTCCGTGCCCCAGAAGCAGGGTGCGGGGGACGTGCCAGGGCCGACCGATCCTTCTGCGCTCCTGCTTTGGGCTCCTTGGCCAAGGAGGGAGCCAGCTCCTTGGGGTCTGGGCGGGACATGCATCTTGGCTTGGCTCTGTCTCATCCCTCCCTCCTCCCCATGCAGGCCCCTGGCCCCCCTGTTTGACAACCCCAAGCTGGACAAGGAGCTGCGTGCCATGCTGAGGGAGAAATTCCCCGAGTTCTGCAGCTCGCCCTCCCCACCCATGGAAGGTAGAGAGCAGGGCCCTACTGGGGGGGGGGCAGCGGTGGGTCCCATGGGGGACGGGGGGGGGGTGTCACTGCCGTGCAGCTCGCCTCTCTTGCTGCTGCAGACTGGCCGCTCTCCGGTATCTGGCTGGAGCCTCCTGGCCAGGCGTCTAGGAGCAGAGACCAGTTCCCAGAGGTGCTGCGCCCCACGGGGCCCTTGGTGTTCGCGCCGCGCCCCGGGCTCCCCTCCCGCGAGCCACGTGTGCTGGGTGTGACGAGGTCCCGCCCAGGGAGCCCCTCACGGTGAGTCAGTGACCCGACGCCCAAAACGCAGCGTCTGCCCCGTGTCCTGCTGCAGCCCTGCGGAGGCGCCAGCTGGAGCCCGCTCTGCCTGGCGCCTCCCGGGCACTGCCGGCCGGGCCTGGGTGCGAGGTGCCAGCTCCTACGAAATGTCCGTGCTCTGCCCAGGGCCTGGAAGTGGGGCCACGGGTCGGACGCGCCCCGGGGGAGCGTGGCGGGGGGCTCTGCCCCACTGCAGGTAGCCAGGCCCCCCCGGCCCACGCTGACGGCTCGGGCCTTCGCTTCCGCAGTCAAAATCGAGGAGCCGGTTTCCATGGAGATGGAGAATCACATGTCGGACAAGGATGACAGTTGCTATGACAACGCCGAGGCGGCCTTCAGTGACGATGAAGAGGACTTGAATAGCAAAGGTGAGGAGGCTGCAGGGAGCCGCCAGACACGCCTCCCAGGGCTGCCACGTCCCCTCGCCTCCCTTCCCGCCGCACACGCCGAGCCGGGCTCCCAGGGGGCCGCCCCTGCACATGGCGCCCAGGGCCACGTGCTCCCAAGGCGCGTGGGCAGAGCTGGCCCTTGGGCGGGGGCCGGAGCGTGGCCCAGCACTCCGCCGGCATGAGCCAGCCCCGGGGAGCTGCCGCCTGGGCTCCTGCGGGCTCCGTTCTCGGGGCTTAGCCTCCCAGGGGGCCCCCAGCCCCTCGGAGACTCTCCTGGATACGCCCTGCTGCTCTGACTGGCTCCGGAGCCTCCCCTTGAAATGGGGCCCAGGGTAGGCTGACCATGGGGCGCTGCTGTCTGGGACCCCAGAGGCCTGGGCCCGGACTCTCCCTCCAGGGCTCTCCTGCTTGCCTTTCATTAGCCGCAACAGGGCTCCCTGGGGATCTGGCCCTGGGCCGTGGGGCTGGCCGGTCTGGAGGAGGCCCGAATTGCTGTTCTCGGATGCTGCCGGCACCCGGAAGCAGTTCTCCAGCTGCCTGGCTGCCGCTGGCGGAACGGCTCTGAGGTCTCCCAGCACTCTGGTGATGAGGGAGTAAAACCGGGCAGCCCAGCCGGCGAAGCAGTGGGCTGCACGTGGCAGCGCTGTCTGAGCGCCGCAGGCTGGTGCCTGTGCTGGGCGGGCTGGCAGCTTGGAAGTGCGAGTGGTAGCTCGGGCGGGGGGACCCTCCGTCTCTGCTGTGGGCTGGGGCAAGTTGCTGGGCAGGGTGCGGGTATGGAAGTGGGCTGGAGTCCCACACCTCCCCAGCTTGTGCTGGACCCCGGCAGCACCAGGTGTCTGGGGCTGGCTCGCTGGGCTGCCAGTGCCTTTGAACTCGGGAGCCGGCCCCCTCCCATGAGCCAGTGTGACGCGTGGTGCCCCCACCGCTGGCTCTGCCCTTTGACCCGTGGTCCCGCCCTGAGCGCCGGGGCGGCCCCTCTGGGTTTGCGGTGGGGACAGCAGGGCTGAGCCTGGCTGGGTTTCTCCCGGCAGGGAAGAAGCGGGAGTTCCGGTTCCATCCCATCAAAGAAGCTATTGTGGAGGAGCCGGTGGACATCACACCTTTCCTGGACCAGCTGGACGAGTCCTTGAAGGACAAAGTCCTGTTGCTGCAGAAGGGCAGGTGGGCTTGGCCGGGGCTGTGTCCTGCTGGCGCCACCGCGCACACTGGTGCCGGGCCCGGGGCAGTGCGATCTCCCTGGGCTGGAGGCTTGGCCGGGGGCTGTCCTTCGGGGCTCTTCCCAGAGTCGCTGTCTGTGGGATGCTGGGCCGGGCCGGGCCGGGTCTGGGCACTGCTGAGGGCGTCTGCTCAGGGCGAATTGCTCAAAACCAGGGCTCCTTACAGCCCCCAACTGGAGACCTTCCCAAATATGCCCCACACCAGTCACACGGAGTGCTTCAGCTGCCAATCTGGCCAGCGGGAAGCCTCACGAGCAAAACCCCTCAGACACCCCAGCTCTCCCTGTGCCACAATCTGCCCTGGGCCTGCACACCGGTGAGGGGTTCTAGAACCTGCTCTCACCTTCCCCGAACGGGTCCCCCGGTCCCAAAGAACCAGCCACAGATCCCTGGTCAGTTTACACTTTGGATCTTACCCACAAGATCACGCTGGGCCAATCCTTCAGCATCTAAAATCGAAAGGTTTATTACTAAAAGAAAGAAAAGGAGGAGAGTGAGGTTGTTAAGGAGAATGTTACATGCACCAATCACCCAGTTCTCGGTGCAGGCTCTCAGCAGAGCTGTTACAAACTGCCGGCTTAGGAGTCTCTGGTGCACGTCCTATGTCGGGAGGGGTCGGCGATCCTCCCCGGCTCTGTCCCTCGCAAGGCCGCATCCGGGATCAGTAGTGAGATTGAAGACAAGATGGAACTCGCCTCATGGCATTTTATATCCATCCCTGGTGTCTCCTACGCTGGAGCGGGTCACATGGCCCAGTGACCTGTCTCTGTTCCACATGCCAGCAGCCATTATGCGCTGGCTGGTTGGCAGGTTCCCAGACGCATCCCTCAGGTGTGTGTTGGCCTCTCTGAGAGCCATTGCCCCTGGGGCCGTGCTAGTGAGCACAGCCATTCACTGGCCACTCCTTCCTCGCAGCAGGCAGTCCAGGCCCACTGCTGTGTCTCAGGCAGAGAGCACTCACAGCACAGAGCCCGTGTCCGTAACTCCCCCTACCGACATCACACCAGTACAGGAGTAGCACACACAATCAGTAGGACATGAGCTTCCGTTTGACACCTCCCACGGCCCCCTTTGTACCGAATTTGGGGCAGACACCCTCCCGGGCGCAGCAGTGATCTGGCTGCTCCCCTTAAAATCCAATAATGTGACAGATGCCCCCAGGGATTCTGCCCGGGACTCTGGCGTCTCTGTCCCCGGACCAGCCGTGCAGGGAGAGGCTCCCCACACTCTCCTGTGGGGCTTGGGGTCCACCCCCTGCCTTGGGCCCCGAGGGAGCTGGGCAGCACCAGCTGGGCTGGGTTTTCTTCTGTGGGCAGCACTGGCCCCGCCCACGCATCCCCACGGGCGCTGGAACCCCAGGCAGGTGGCGAAAGGCTCCAGTCCACAGCCCTCTGGGCAGTGGGTGGCTGCTTTTCCCTGGTTTGCGGGGCCTGTGCTGGGGCGCCTGTGCCCGTGCCCAGGCCCTCAGCCCTCCTCTGACCGCCGCGCCCTGGGCATTCAGTCCGTCTTCAGCCGGCTGCCGCAGCTCTGTGCTTCCTGGAGCCTGACCCGGCGCTGGTCTCGCTGGCGGCGTGCAGCGCCACCCCCTGGGTGCCCTCCCGCGCGGCATGTTCTGTCCCTGCCGGCTCCACCGCCTGCGCTCGCAGCAGGCCCCCCTGCCCGGCCCCCGAACGCCCGGGCCGTGCGCAGAGCCGGCTGGCCCGGTGCCCCCTGCCTCCCCGGTGACTCTCCTGTTTTTGTGCTGCAGCGACACGGAAGCCCAGTGTGAGGTCATGCAGGAAATCGTGGATCAAGTCCTGGAGGTAGCTCCCAGACACAACGCAACGCTCCCGCCTCAGGCTGTGACATGGGGGGGGCCGCCTTGGGGACGCGCTCTGCTCCAAGCCTTGCGTTTCCCCAGCACTGTGACTAAGCCAAGCCCTTTGGGGAGCGCACTGCGTGGTAGAGCCGCAGTACGGCCGAGCAGCGTGGGGTAGTTACCACACGTGGCCCGCTGCTCTGGGAGGCGCGCCGCGTGGCAGAGCCGCGGTGCGGCCGAGCAGCGTGGGGTAGTTACCACGCGTGGCCCACTGCTCTGGGAGGCGCACCGCGTGGCAGAGCCGCGGTACGGCCGAGCAGCGTGGGGTGCCGGGCTGGGGGTGGTTACCGCGCATGGGAGGTGAGGGCAGGCAGCCCGGTGCCAGATGCCATGGTGATGGGCGCGCTGGCAGTGCCCGGACAGGTCCCGTGGGAGCGAGGCGTTCACCAGCTGCATGCTAGCTATTGCCAGTACCCCTGGGCGCGGAGCCAAGGGGCGTCCTGGCGCGTTTGCTTATCTCAAGTGTCCAAGTGACGGATCCCCTGCTTTGATGGCGCTGGGCTCGGGGCACATGTCAGGGTTAGAGCCCGGAGGAGCTCCCAAGGGGCCAGGGGCTGGGGCTGGCCGCTTGCCCGGGACCCAGTACATCCCCAGTGGGGCAGATTGCCCTCAGCGTGCAGGGCTGCCAGCCAGCGCCCTTGCAGCACCTGTGGGCCGTGTCTGTCCTGCTGCGCAAGGTGCCCTCGTGCCGCTGCATGGCTCCATCTGGCTTGGGGGCGGCGCAAGCAGCCGGACGTCCCAGCCACTAGTGCCTGGCAGAGACGTCTGCTAGGGGCTCGTCTCGCTGTAACCAGCTCTGACAGCTGGCGCCTGTCTCCGCCCCGGTGGCCCAATCCCGTCCCCACAGCCAGGGCGTCTCACCATGGGCTGTAGCGCAGGGCGCTCGCGCTGGCCCTGCGCTGGGGGGAGATCGGAGACAGGGCTTTGTCTCAGCACCTTCCTCTCTCCCCTCTCTGCCCCAGGATGACTTTGACTCGGAGCAGTTGTCCATCCTCGCCTCCTGCCTGCAGGAGCTCTTCAAGGCTCACTTCCGCGGGGAGGTCTTGCCAGAAGAGATCACAGAGGAGTACGTCTCCGGCTCGTCCTTTCCTGCTGGCAGCTGGGATCTTCCCTTGGCAGCTTCCACAGGCCCTGGCTCGCGGAGCGGTGGGAACCCACCCGGCCCCTGGCCCAGCGTGCGTCGCTGGGGCAGTGGTGACCAGCGCCGCGCCGAGTGGCAACGAGACCCTTTCCCAGCGCATTGCGTAGCCTGAGCCATACGTGGCAGCTAGCGCCACGCCGCGGGCCTGGGAGCCCAGGTCTAAGAGCCCTCCATGGCATGTCCTCATCTTGCCCCTGGTGGGAGGGGAAGCGAACCCCGGGGGCGCGGGAGTGGCCACAAGCATCTCCCCTCTCTGCGCGGGGGGGCTGCCGTGAGGGGCTCTCGCAGGGCAGCGTGTTGGCCCCGCCCCGATGGGCAGTGCCGAGCGGGCTGGCTGGCGACTGACGCTGCGGTTCCCTCGCAGGTCTCTGGAGGAGTCGGTGGGGAAGCCGCTTTACCTGATATTTAGGTGAGTCTCTGGAGCTTGGCCTGGCTGAGGTTCTTGTCGCCTGCGGCGCACGGAGCCTGCGGCTGCTCGGGGCCCAGCGGGGGTTCCCGGCACGGGGCAGTGGCCATGCGGCCCCTGCTGGCCCAAGGCCGGGGCGCTGTTTTAAGTGACGGATCCGGGGTTCCTGGCTCGTGGAGCTGCGTCCCCGTGGGGACGGGGTGGAGCTGGCTGGACCCATCGTCTCTCCTCGGCCCTTCCCCGCAGGGGGACTTCAGCCCCATGGAGCTCGCTGAGAGCAGAGATCTCTCGCCCTCTGCTCTGCACACGCCACCCCGTCCTGGGTTCCACGTCCCGGCCTGCCCAGGCGCCGGGCCGCCACCTTGCCTCCCTGCCCCACTGCACAGGGCACCTACCCCGGCCCCGCGGTCCTCTCACCCTGAACGCGCTCCCCCCAGGAACCTCTGCCAGATGCAGGAGGACAACAGCAGCTTCTCTCTGCTGCTGGATCTCCTGTCTGAGCTCTACCAGAAGCAGCCCAAGATTGGCTACCATCTCCTCTACTATCTGAGAGCCAGGTAGGGCCGGGCTGGCGGGGCGGGTCTGAGGCGGGCTAGCTCTCTTGGCCTGGGGGCTGGGCTGGCGGCTCTTGTCGGGAGCACTGCGGGGACTGCCCCAGCCAGGCGGCTCTAGGGGCTTCTTGCCTTCGCCATGCTGGTTTGTCCCGGTCCTTCCTACCTTCCCACCCCAGCTGCCGGCTGGGCTGAGCTCCCTCGGGAAGGCAGGAGTGGAGCTGGTCCTAGCCCAGCCCCGAAAGGCGGCCCCACAGAGCCCTTCCCCGGGCTGGCTGCAGCTGCTCACTCACTCCCCCTGCTGCCCCTCCCGTAGCAAAGCAGCGGCCGGGAAGATGAACCTGTACGAGTCGTTCGCCCAGGCCACGCAGCTGGGGGACCTGCACACCTGCCTCATGATGGACATGAAGGCCTGCCAGGAGGACGACGTGCGGCTGCTCTGCTACCTCACCCCCTCCATATACACCGAGGTGAGAGCCCGGCCCGTGCCGGGGGCCCCACGGGCCCTGCCCCAGGTTATCCCAGTCGGCTCCGGTGCGCAAGGCACCCTGAGCTATGTCCGCAGGTCCAGGGCAGCCCATGGCCATGCAGGATAATTCCTCGGCCTGGTGCTTGGGTAGGAGCCCTGCAGGGCCCTCCCGGGAGCTGCTGGCAGGCCAGTGGGAATGGCCTTCCCCCACGGCAAGCCGGCCTCCCCGCCTGCCGGCCCCGGGGCTTGTGGCAGGTCGGCGTTCGCCCCCGAAGCTTCCCCGGCCTGCCCAGCCCGCAGTGCTGTTGTGCTCGTCCGGCCGTGCTCCGCGGCTCCGCCCTGGCTGGGGGGCTGGCTCGCCCTGCTGGCGCGTGCTGGGAGCGACAGCTGCGGGAGGCTCGCTGGGGAAGCTGGCTTCCCCCGCAAGCGCGTCCGGCCGTGGGGAACCAGAGCCCTGCCAAGCTGAGCCGCCTGGCCCCAGGGCCGCAGGTCTCCCGTGCGCGGCCTGGCCCTGCTGCTCCAGCACCGGGAGCGAGTTCTCTCATGGCCTGACAGCGCCCGGGGCCCATCGCAGGGCTTATGGGCACTCCTGCCCCCCAGGGCTGGCTGCTCTGCTGGCTGGCTGGGGCAGGGGGACGGGAGGCCGAGCCGGGCTCCCTGGGGCCTGCGTCTGGGCTGGCTAGCTCCAGGCTCGGGCTCGGTTCCACAGCTCGTCCCTGCCGCGGGCCAGTCCCTCCTCTCTGGGCGCCGCTCCCGGGCAGAGGGTGCGAACGTGGGGCTAGAGTCCCCAGCGCGCTGCGCCCGGCCTGCCAGAGCTCGGCACGACATGGGTCACGGCTTGTCTGCTCCCTGGGAGCAAGCTGCCTCCAGCCCCCACGGGCTCAGTGGGCGAGTGCAGGGACCCGCCTCGGGGCGGGACCGGGAAACGCGGCCAAGGGAGGGGGGGACAGTGTGGGAAACCAGCCTCAGGGAGGGGCCTTGTCCCTCAGTCACTTCCCTCAAGTGTCCTCTGCCCCGGTCACTCTGATCCCCTTGGCGTCCCCCAGACCGGCCTGGGGAGGAATGTGGGCCTGAGCCAGGCACCTCTGGCCCAGCGGCAGGGAGAGCCCCACGGAGCATGGCTGGCCTGGCCCGGCTTAGTGCTGAGAGCCCCCAGCACAAGGCTCTCCCCACCCCGCCCCTGCACTGGCTGTCCCCCGGCCTGGGGCACCCCCTGCTGGGTGCAGGGGCCCCCCTCAGGCAGCCTTCTCCCGGGATTGGGGGGGGGGGATCTTCCAGGCCCAGTGTTTCCTGCAGACCTGGTCTGTGCACGAGGGACATCCAGAGCAGCTGGCTCCCGGGCCCAGACACGGGCAGCGGTTTCCTTCCTGGGAGGCTGTCTGTCCATGGGGCCCCCCCCTCAGTCCTCTGGAGGCTCCCTCGGCCTCCTCCCTGAGCCGGGCTCTGCTGGCGACTCTTTCAGTTCCCGGACGAGACCCTGCGGAGCGGGGAGCTGCTGAACATGATCGTCGCCGTCATCGACTCGGCCCAGGTAGGAGCGGGGGGCGTTCGTCTCCTCCCGTCCCAGCGGCACCCAGCAGCAGGGGCCGTGCCCAGGGCCATGGCAGGGCGGGCGGAGCCCTGGGCCACAGCAGGCCCCCACCCCGAGGGCCGAGCCGCAGCGCCGGTCAATGGCAGACACGTCCATGCAGGGCCTGTCCAGCCGGCTGCAGGCGGGGGGTGTGGGCAGGGATTTGCTCTGATTCTGGCTGAGCTGCAGCGGAGGGGCGCGGGGGCGGCAAAGGCTGCAGCAGAGCAAACCCCTCCCCTGAGAGAGGGGCCGAGCGCGACCCTGGCGGCCCCGCCTGGCTGGCAGATGCTGCGAGAGCTGGGGGCACGGCGGACACGGGGGTGCTTCTGCTCCCCGGGGGTGCCACAGCCTCGGGTCAGGCCTGTGATCTGCCGCGGCCCGGCTGCCCCCTCTCCCCCCAGCACTCACTGCTCCCCCCGGCAGGAGCGCAGGCTGCGGGTGGGCTTGCCCCGGAGACAGCTCCCCCCGGTCCTGCACCGCAGGGGCAGCCCATTGGGCTGGGGTGTGGAGCTGGGCCCGGCCTGCTGGGCCATCCAGACTGCAGCCCTGCGTGGCGATCGCCTGGAAGGACCCTCTCCCAGCCCCAGTGCTGAGGAGTTGCCATGACAGCAGCTCAGGGGAACCCAGAAATAGCGGCGGGGCCCAGCGCCGAATTCTTCCGGCGGGGGCGTCTGGAACAGGCGCTGCCGAGAGCCTCGGGGCTGCCCTGTGTAGGCGTGGGCTGCGTGTCCGATGGCTCGGCAGATGCTTTCCCAGCTGCAGGCAGGCGGGCGCCAGGGCCAGGGGTTTTGCTTGGCAGGCCACTCGATGCTAACGGGTATGGGCAAGGCCGGAGTCCGGGTGCCCGCCTGCGGCTCGGGGCTCCCTCGCTGTTTCCCCAGCACACGGCGGCGCCTTTCCTCTCCCGCTCACCGCCTCTGCTTGCCACGCTCCCCGGCTGGCCCTGCCTGCTGCCGGTGAAGGCAGCCCTGGCAGGGCAGGGGCCTGGCTCTCCCACAGCCAGCAGCCCTGAGCCAGCCTCCACACTGCTGGGATCCAGCCGGGGTGGGCTGCTCTTGGCTCTCCCGGGAGGCTGCAGGGGCCAGTGTCTCAGCGCCAGCTGCCGGCTCGCGTGGCTGTGGGCGGAGGAGGGGGACACAGCAGAACTTTGAGGGGGGGGCGGCTGGGTGCAGACGCTGCTCGCAGCACCAGATCGGCCCCCAGCCGGCTTGCAGGGCGCTCAAGCACAGGCAGGATGAGGCTCAGGATTCCTTCCCCAGGACACGGGGTGCTCCGCCCGCACCAGCCTCCACCTGTCTGCGGTGAGCGCTGGGAAGTGTGCCACGCCGCAGGCCCAGTGTGGCCGGCCCTCTCCACGGGGGGCAGGGGCAGCTGGTGACTCGGGCAGGCGTTGGCACCCCACCAGCCCTCCTCCGGAGCAGGGCAGCAGCCTTTGCTTCAGTCCTGCCAGGCCCTACGTGGCCCACAGCAGGGCAGTGCTAGCCCCGGCTCCGGCTGCCCCTTCTCTTTGCAGGGCAGCGGGAGGCGGGCGCAAGCTGCCGGAGGGGCCGGGGCGCAGAGCTGGCTCCCTGCGAGTGGCACTAAGGGAATGGTGCCGTTCCGGCTGGGTTCTGCCTGCCCAGGGCTCCCTCCGGCAGCTGAATCCGAGAGTCCCTGTGGTGACGCGGGACTCCTGCCCTGCGGGGCCAGCCCTGGATGGGGGACCCATGTAATTGCTGCCGTGCCTGGGCTCCCGCTGTGGGGCTCAGGCGGGCCCGTGGGGCGTGCTGCGTGACACTGGGATGCTCCCTGGGGCCCTCGGCCGGCGGCATCTCCGGGAGCTGCCTCACAGGGGTCTGAGTCACAAGCCCCCGCCGCAGGCTGCTGGAGCCCTGCTGGCACCGGGGGCCGCTCGCGTGCGCCGCACAGGCCATGCTGGGGAAACCCCGCTCCTGGGCCTTCCTGTGCTCACGGCTCTGCCCTGCTTCCAGTTGCAGGAGCTGGTGTGTCACGTCATGATGGGGAACTTGGTGATGTTCCGAAAAGACTCAGTGCTCAACATCCTGAGTGAGTAGGTCCCCCTTGGGCAGCGGGCTGTATGGGTGGGAGGGGGCCTGTAGGCACGGGGCGGGTGTAGCCGTACGGGGGCGTATACGGGAGGGGGGCCCGTACGAGGCGGGTGTGGTTGTGGTGGCATGGACATATAGGAGTGGCTGTGACTAGGGACGGTGAATAAACCTAGGGCTAGGGGAGGCGATCACCCCTTCCCTCCAATGTCTCAGCCCCTCCATCGTCACAGGAGCAGGCTGTGCATGGCCCCAGTCTCAGCATGGCTGAAGAAGGGGTGGAGTGTGGGCAGGGCCATGTTTGCCAGTTTGAGCCAGGCCCTGGGGGTGTCAGTGCAGACCCTGTCTCTGCTGGGCCTGCCCTGTGCCCCACGGGGCTGCCAGGCTGCAGAGGTGCTGGCCAGGGCTCGCTCCTAGTGCTGCAGGCGGAGTGGTTCATTGCGAGACGCCAGGCACCAGACGCCGCGGGGCCGCAGGCGGTGGAGATGGCCCCGAGGTCTGACCCTACACGTTGGGGGCTGGGAGGTCGGCAGGGAGGCTGCGGATCCCATCTGAGCTGTGTGTCCAGCCAGGCCAGGGCCTGACCTCCCGGGCACCGAGATCTCAGCTGGCGAATGGCTCGGCCGGCCTTGGAACACTGCCGCCTCCCAGTGTGAACACGGCACCCTGGGGCCACTGGATCGGGGGGCGATTCGGCCTTGGGCTGTTTCATCCTGTCTCTGCTGGGTCTTACGGGCTGTGAGGGACCCGCCCCAACCGGCGCGGTCAGGCGGAGTCTCCTCTTCCCTACCTGGGCCAGGGTTTGTGGGGAGGCTCAGCCTGTTCCTTCGCTGCAGGAGCAGGGCGGCCTGGCCCTGGGGGTGCCCCCTTTCCCCGGCTAACCCCGCGGGGTCCAAGCCCCTTGAACCCCCGGGCCCAGCGAGTGCTTTGCGACAGGACTCGGCGTGATGTGCCCGAGCCGCCGGCTGCCTCTTGCGTTTCACGGGCCCAGGGGGCGGCTCCTGGGCCCTCGTTAGCATTCACAGCGTCCCACGGCAGTTTTCTGGCTTGTCTGCCACCTGCACGCCGTCACCGGGCCCTCGTCCGCCCGCCCGGCGGGTGGCAGAGTCCAGGCCAGAGCCATAGGACCCCCTCGCCCCCAAGAGGGATCTCTAGCCGCGCTGATTGGCTGCCTGCTTAGCGCCAGCCCTGCAAGTAGTGCCCGGTTTAGAGCGTGGCCCAAAGAGCCTCGTTCATCCCTTGTGGGGCTGAGCTGCCCCACATGGCTCCCACCACTCCGGCTGACCCCGGGTCGAGCCAGCCCAGAATGCTCCACCTTGCTGGCCTGCTGGCATCCTGGGCCCTCTGCAGGGCCAGGCACAGACAGACCCTGCCAGCATCCCTCTAAGACTTGCCGTGCGTGGGCGGAGTGAGCTTGGTCTTGTGCACCGGTAGTGAGGTCACATGCGCCAGCTCAGACACGTGGCACCGCCTGTGACTGACTCACATTACGGAAGAGAGAATCCCACAACGAGGGATAATTAACAAGGCGCAGGACGTGAAATCCAATAAATAACTCACACGGCAGGATTTTCAGTAACCAAAATCTGTGGACTCGTCAGCCTGTGCGGTTAAAAGCCTCTTCCTGGCGCGAGCCGATAAATGCTGGGCTGGTATTCCCACTTCAGCTCATCTGCTGTAGGGATGTTCAGTAGCGGTTAATTGAACAGTCAAGTTACCTCATGAACTCCTATCGGTTAGTCGACTGTTCGGTAGCCGGCAGCCTGTGCACTCCGGCCCCACTCCCAGGGAGCCCCCGCCAGTGTGGGGGGCCAGGTGGGAGCTGGTCTGTGAGGGGAGCCAATTTAAGGACCAGCTGCTGGTCGCCCTGTGCTGTTGCCTCGGATATAGAGGCAGCCGCGGAGGGTGACCGCAGCCCATCTGGGGGGTGGTGTCTGAGCTCTGGGACCTGGCGCAAGCCAGGACTGAGCTGGGCTGCCTGGCAGCAGGGTAGGTCCCAGACTGAGCCGGGCCAGCCTGGACGGGGGAGGGAAATGTGTGTGGCCTGTAGCATTAACCTATAAGCTTTTGCGTTTTGGTTAATCGACTCCTCTGTTACATCCCTACTCTGAAGAAGGGGCTTTGCTCACGAAGCTGCTGATTCTATAGATTTTGGTGTCTCCAGCTACGGCTGCGCTGCGCCTCTTTGCAGGAGAGGCTATGCAAATCGCGCGCTCGCATTTGCATATCTTCCGATTCTTTTTGCGGAAGAGGTTTTGCCGATGATACGCCCCGTGTCGGCGGGGCCGTTTGTCGGAAACCCCTCTTTCACGAGATCCCTTTGTGATGGCGCGTCGGGGAGCCCCCGTCTGCAGCCAGATGGGACTCCGCCAACCAGTAGAGAAGAGAGGGTGTATTGCTTCTCCAAGATACAGCCCGGCACAGGCTCGATGTGCACATAGGAGTCGGGGCAGACAGCCTTAGACCTCTTGGGGGGCAGGGTACACGGGGGCCCCCCCCCCCTATTCGACTTAGTCTGTTCTCTTCATGTTTGGCCAGCCCAGACCGTCACTCACTCCCCCCGGGTAGCCACCCCCCTTCCTTTGTTCTCACCTGGCCAGGGGAAGGAGTTGGAAGTAGCTAGGCCATGGCCTACGTGCCTGCCCTCGGAGCATCCCCCGCTGGGCAGTGCGCGCGCACACAACTCTCTCTCTCTCGCTGCAGAGCAGCACAAGCCAGTAGGGGTCACCCACAGCCCAACACGGCAACCGGTGACTGTAAACCAGAGTGGGCCCAGGGCCACAAGAGTGGACAGTCGTGTCCGTCCCCCCCTCCCCCGCGTCACACCCTTATTCCTCAAAAATGGAGGTGTCCAGGATCTTGCGAAAGAGGCTTTTCCAACAATGGCCCTGTCTACACGGGGCTTTTTATTGGTAAACCTCTTCCGCAAAAAGAATCGGAAGAAGATATGCAAATGTGAGTGCGATTTGCATATCCTCTTCCGCAAAAACGCGGCAGTGCGGCCGTAGCCTTAGGCTGTGTCTAGACTACACAATTCTTCCAGGAAAAAAGATACGTAAATTGCAGCCTGCCATTTGCGTATCTTTTCCCGCTTCTTTTCTCGGAAGAGGCTTTTCCGACAATTGGCCTGTCTACATTGGGCCCAATGTCGGGGAAAACCCTTTTTCAGAACATCCCTCCTTCCGCGTCAAACGAGGGTTACAGGGATGCCGAAAAAACGCATCTGCTCTTCCGGAAACCATTTGTTCCTGGGCCACGGCAGAGTTTTCCCATAGACGTACCCTCAGGTGCCACTGGACTGCTGCTTGTTTTTAAAGCTCCAGACTGACGCGGCGGCCCTCCTGAGAGTGAGGAGTTTGTCATGGCACTAACATTGGGCACAATTAGGGAACAAAGGAAACCCGCAATAATCACCATGGCTTACTTCAGCAGAGGCCGGTTAGGAACCCGGCTGCCCCAGTCTCCATTCAGCGTGGGTCTCTGGCCAGGAAGAGAAGACAAAGAAGAGCTGGCTGGGGGCCTGTGCGGAGGGCTCTTCCGTCCCCCTCCATGACACGGCTGTGTCTGGGCGCATTGCTGGGAAGGAGCGGAAAGGTTCCTTTTGCCACTTCACAACTGTGCCCTGACCCTGTGGGAAGAGCCGCTGATGAACAGCGCACACAGCAGGGATTGCGAACAGCAGCAGAGATTTCTTTCCACGCTGCAGTTTTCCTAGGAAAGGATTTTCCTGCTTTGACGGGCCAGGCTGGGTCGGGGCACCGCTGAGCGTCTGCTCAGGGCGAATTGCTCAAAACCAGGGCTCCTTACAGCCCTCGACTGGAGACCTTCCCAAATGGGCCACACACCGGGCGCTGCAGCTGCCAATCCGGCCAGCAGGAACCCTCATGAGCAAAACCCCTCAGACACCCCAGCTCTCCCTGTGCCACAATCAGCCCCAGGCCTGCACACAGGTGAGGGGTTATGGAACCCAATCTCACCTACCCTGAACAGCTCCTCCCGGTCCCAAAGAACCAGCCACAGTTCCCCGGCCGTTTACACTTTGGATCTTACCCACAAGATCGCTCTGGGCCAATGCTTTAGCATCTAAAATCTAAAGGTTTATTAATAAAAGAAAGAAAAAGTGGCTGTTACAAACTGCCGGCTTAGAAGTCTCTGGTGCACGTCCTACGTCAGGACGGGTCGGCGATCCTCCCCGGCTCTGTCCCGCGCAAGGCTGCATCCGGGATCAGGAGCAGAATTGAAGACAAAATGGAGTCTGCCTCATGGCACTTTATATCCATCCCTGGTCTCCCCAGTCAGAGCGGGTCCCGTGGCCCAGTGACCTGTCTCTATGTCCCATGTCAGCAGCCATGATATTGGCTGGTTTGCAGGTCTCCAGAGCATCCCTCTGTGTACTGGACACCTTGAGCCATTGTCCCTGGAGCCTGGCCAGTTAGCATAGTCGTTGACTGAACAATTGCTCTTTACAGCAGGCAGTCCGGGCCCTTTGCTGTGTCTCAGGGCAGAGAACGTTCCCAGCACAGAGCCCGTGTCCGTAACTCCCCCTCCCGCCACCACACACACGCACACAGGAGTAGCACACACAATCAGTAGAGAATAAGCTTCCGTTTGACACCTCCCGTGGCCCCCTTTGTGCCGACTTTGGGGCAACCCCTCTCCCGCGGGGGCGCAGCAGTGACCTAGCTGCTCCCCTTAAAATCCAGTGACATGACACCTGCCAGTCTCTGCAGGCTTCCCAGGCCGGGATTCTGCGTGTGCTGGAGCAAGAGCCGGAGACGCACACGTCGAAGGGGAGGGGCCTTCTCCTGCGCGGGGGGCCCCACGCTGCTCTGCCTTTGCACCTTCGCTTAGCTCAGCCGTGCACTCGCCTGACGCCTCGGGATTTGTTTGCACAGGCTTGGGGAAACGAACAGCCCGACCATCCAGCGAGCTGGAAGCCCCTCGTCCCCTCCTGCCCGTTCTCCTTTTACTTCCTGGGCAGCGGCAGAGCCCGCTCTGCAAGCAGCTCTGGCTCCAAAGGGGCCCCAGGCAAAGTCCCTCCCGTCCCGGGGCACCAGCTCCAAGGGCCCCGGCGGGAACACGCAGTGACTGTAGGAGGGAAAGTCTGTAGTTAGCAGCTGAAGGAGGGGAAGGCAGGGGAGCAGTGGAACAGGGTTACGCCCGCCCCGCGCCGCGAGGGGGAGGGGGAGCGCGGCTCCGCGGGCAGGCCTCGAATTCCTTGTACGCGGCTGCGCAGGCGCGCGCCTTAGAGGGAACCAGGGCCCCAACGTGACCCCCCCCCCCCCGACCAGCCCTCCCTGCAGCGTGCGCCTTGGCCACGTCACTGGCCTGCAGCACTCGAACCGCTCTGGCCGAGCGCGCCGCGGCGTGTGCACCCGTGTGGGGGTGGGGCCGAGGGGTCGCGGGATGGGGCGGGGGGTGAGGTGTTTGGGATGCAGGAGAGGGCTCAGGGCAGGAGGTTGGGGTGCATGCTGGGGCTGGGCAGGAGTTGGGGGCGGAGTTGGGATGTGGGAGGGCTGGGGGGGGCTGGGCGGGAGTTGAGGTGTGGGAGGGGCTGGGCGGGAGTTGGGGGAGTGCGGGGGCGGAGTTGGGCGGGTTGGCGTTGGGGGAGCTCCCCGGACTAGCTGCGTGTTGGGGGGGAATGGGGCTCCTCGTGGCCCTGCCCCTAAAGCTGCACCGGAGCCTGCCCGAGTCCCTGCGGCAGCTGGAGCCGTTCCCGCCCTGACGGGCACTTTGCCCCCCGCTAGTTCAGAGCCTGGACTGGGAGACGTTCGAGCAGTACTGCACCTGGCAGCTCTTCCTGGCTCACAACATCCCGCTGGAGACCATCATCCCCATCCTGCAGCACCTCAAGTATAAAGGTGGGCCCCGGGCCCCATCCCGCCAGCGTGCTCCCAGCGGTGCCTGGGCCCCGATCCCCATCAGCATGGGCACTGCTCCCCCGCTGGCCCTGCCTGGCCACGTGTGGGCAGAGGAGCACGTGGTGCCAAGGACTCTGCACGAGGCTCCACTTTGCCCGGGCCAAGGGTTACGTGCCCTCGCAGGCGCGGTGTGCTGGGGGGCGGGTGGTGTGGAACGGAGCCCGTGGCCCTGTCCCAGGCTCCGTGGCGGACGTGGGGAGGGGTCCCGGGGGCAGTTGGCAGGCACTGTGGGCCCCTCTGCTCAGGTTCGTTCCCTGCGGGTCCCAGCAGCTGGGAGCAAACGGGCCCCCTTGGTTTCCTTTGCAGAGCACCCGGGGGCGCTCTCCTGTTTGTTGCTGCAGCTGCGGCGAGAGAAGTACGTATGTGGGGGGCGCTGGGAGCAGGCCGGGGTTCCCCCAGTGGGGGGCACTGGGAGCGGGCCAGGCTGAGGTTCCCCAAAGCGAGCTGGGCAGGGCCAGGCACTGCAGAGCCCTGTCGGCAGCCAGCGGGGACCTCTCTGCATGGGGACCCTGGGGACGCGGCCTGCGTGCAGGGGCTGAGTCCTGCCCGGCTGTTTGCTGGGGGGCTGCCCGGGGGTTCCCGTGTCCTGGCTGGGTGGACGCAGGCGGTGGGGAATTGCAGCCAGCGCGTCGCAGGGGCCCGAAGGGGAGGCACTGCCGCATGTGGAGAGGACCTGCCCCACTGGCCAGCCCCTCCTGTGGGTCCCTGGGCTGAGCAGCGCTTCTCTGACTGGTTACGAGGCGGCTGCCTGCTGAACAGTCCTGCCCCCCGTGGAAGTGGAGTGCCCGAGTCCTGGGCAGGGTTTGAAGGCCAGGTGGTGAGTCAGGCTGGGTAGGGCGTGCTGCCGTGTCTAGAGGCTGATCTCTGCCTGGGGGTTATAGAACCGCCCGGCCTCGTGTCTGGCACCTCTAAGCCCCAAGCCCATTGCCCCGCCAGCACCTCTGCAGTGGGGATTCTGCCCATTTGCAGAGGGGAAACTGAGGCCTGGGAACGGGCAGAGACTTTGGCAGGGTGGAGTGAGCAGCGCAGCCAGGATTGGAACCCGCGAGTCCTGGGTCCCAGGCCCTGCGGGAATGCTTGAGATCCCAGGCAGGCAGGGTTAGCAGGACAGGCCCAGGGCTGGTCCCAGCAGGGCGCAGGGGCTCGAGGGAGGCGCCGGGCTGCTCGGGGGGGGCGTCCGTCTCTTCAGTGACTCGGGGAGGGGCTGTGGGAGCCGTGTGTGCGGTGCCCCAGCGGGCAGGCTGCGCCGCGGAGCTCCGCTGATGGGCCGAGGCGTTGCCGCCCCGCAGGCCCAGCGAGGAGATGGTGAAGATGGTGCTGAGCCGGCCGTGCCACCCGGACGACCAGTTCACCACCAGCATCCTGCGGCACTGGTGCATCAAGCATGACGACCAGCTGGCGGAGCACATCAAGTCCCTGCTGATCAAGAACAACAGCCTGCCGCGGAAACGCCAGAGGTGAGGGGCGGGGGGGGGAGACGCCTGTGCCCCTCCCGCAGCGGCCTGCTCAGGACGCCGGAGAGAGGCCCGGGCCGGCAGGCGTGTCTGCTGCGGCTCAGTGCCGGCTGGGAGGCCTTCGTGCCGCTGTCCTATTGGCATCGCTCCCACGGGCACCAGGGCGTGGCCGCTCCGCTCTGGGCCTGCTGGGATTCCCTTCTCCCAGGCCTGCTCTGCCCTTGGTGTCCATGTGGCCCCGCCCGGCGGCGAGGGAGAGCCCCTTGGGACGCCCCCACACCCACCCCTGGGGGCTGGCGGGGCCGGTGCCTGGTGGGTCAGATTGGGACAAGCGGCTGCGCATGGGGGAGCCCCCGACCCTGCACCCCCGTCCGCAGCCAGACGTGACTCCGCCGGCCAGTGGAGTAGAAGGTTTATTGCTTCTCCGAGAGAGCGCCGCACAGGCTCCATGCTGACACCGGCGCCAGGGCAGAGCCCAGTCCTCTGACACAGGCCCTGGAACCCCCCCACTGGACTTAGCCTGCTTCCTTCATGCTTCTCCCAGCCAAGCCTGCCCAGCTCCCAGCCCTGCCCCCCAGCCAGGTGTTCGTCTCCACCTCCCTCCCTTTGTCTCTCCCCCTGGGAAGAGCCTTGTTAACTGCCCAGGCTGGGCCTAGGTGTCTGGGCCAATCCACGTGGGGCGAGTCAGTGGGAATCACACAGCACAGTGCAGCCAGGTGGGGGCACCGGGTTGCAGAGCGGACAGCCCCCCCACGTCACACCCCTGCGTCTGGCTCCTTCCTGGAGCTGCGACATGGCCCGGGCCCTGCTTGCTCCCCACAGGGCCCCCCACCGCCACCTGAGGAGCGGTTCCCGTGGCAAGCGCCAGCTCCATCCGCCCGGGGCTGGTTCCCCTCGTTAATTAGCACGGCGAGAGGGGAACACCAGGCTCTTTCATCAGCGGCTCCGGCCCGGTGAGCGGGCCCTTGTAATCCCCGCTAACGAGCTGGCCGGCCAGCTGCACCCGGCGGGGCACTGCGAGGACACAGCGTTCCCCAGCGCAGAGCAGGGGTCGGGCCAGGACGCCAGGCACGCTAGCCAGCGCCAGGAGGGCCCGAGTGAGCCACAGCTGCTGGCCTGGCGCGGCCCGGAGAGCGGGGGCGGCTCCGTGAGCCAAGGCCTGGTCTCAGTCCAGCGCAGCGGCCTCGGGGATCCAAGCAAGCGCGGGGCCCATGAGGGGGTGTGCGGGGCCGTGCTCTGACACAGCCCAGCCAGCGTGGCAAGGGCCCGCCAGCTGCCTGGCAACGGGGGGCAGCTGCCAACGGGGAGGTCTCCACGCCGCACCTGAGCGCCAGCAGGGTGGTTGGGAGCAGGGTCTAACAGCGCCTCCCTTGCCCCCCGCAGCCTGCGCAGCTCAAGCAGCAAACTGGCCCAGCTGACGCTCGAGCAGATCCTGGAGCACCTGGACAACCTGCGGCTCAACCTGAGCAACACCAAGCAGAACTGTGCGTGGCCCTGGGGGCGCCGCGGCGGGGCCATGGGGGCTGGCCAGAGATCGGCAGCACGGCTCTGGGGCCTGCTAGGCTCGAGGCGGGGGCGTTTCAGCCCACGGCCTGGCCGCTCCTGAGGGATGGGGGGGACTGGGACCCGGTCATGCTCCAGGCCCTGAGCTGCTGGGGGGGCCCTGTCACGCTCCAGGCCCTAGGGACACATGGCCGGCCCTGAGCCGCTGGGGGGGCTTGTCGCTGCCCGCTGGGACAAGCGCTTCCTCCACCCCCGCGCTGGGATTCATCGGGCGCTGGGGCGTGGAGGCGGGATGGGGCCTGCCGGCTGGCGCCCAGTGGCGGTGGGCCGAGGGACGTCCCGGCAGGCCTTGCTCAGTGGCACTGCCTATGGGGCTGACAGCCTTGCCTCTCCCTGCTGCCAGTTTTCAGTCAGACGCCGATCCTGCAGGCACTGCAGCACGTCCAGGCCAGCTGCGACGAGGCCCACAAGATGAAGTAAGTGCTGGGGGGGCTGGCAGTGCTGGGGGCCCCAGGGATCTGCAATAAACTGACTGGACCCCAGCGCCCGGGCTGAGCCAGCCTGCCTGCGCCCTGAGCCAGCCTGCCTGCGCCCTGCAGCGGGGCCAGGCCAGCACTGCTGCTGGCTCTGGCCCCTCACGCTACGGCCTCCCCTCGCCGGGCTGGATGCCCCGGGCAGACAGGCGGGGCCCTGGCTTTGCAAGCGTCGCCCATCGTGCTCCCCCCTGTCCCAGGGTGCTCCGCTGTCCCCCGCGGGCTCTCGCCAGGGTGGCTGGGAGGGGGAGCTGGTGCAGCCTGGCTCCGAGCGGGGTGGCCTGACTCTTCTTCCCCCCCCCCCGCCAACCAGGTTCAGCGACCTCTTCTCCCTGGCGGAGGAGTACGAGGACTCCTCCAGCAAGCCCCCGAAGAGCCGCCGGAAGGCCGCACTGTCCAGCCCCCGCAGCCGCAAGAACACCGCCCAGCCAGCCACGAACGAGGAGGAGTCCGCCTCCAGCAGCGCCTCGGTGAGTGCCCCACCACGGGGCCTGGCCCCACCCACGCCTTCCCCTGGACGGGGAGCGCCCTGCGCCTTCCTCCCTGGCGGGCACTGCCCCGCACAACGGGGCACAGCGCCCTGCCCCAGACCCACCGGGCTCTTGGCTTTCAGAGCCTCTAGCCACCCCCACCCAGACCCTGCCCATGATCGCCACCTCCACCAGCCCTGCCTTTGCCCTCTGTGATGCCCGTGACAGCTGGGCCCCCCCATCCCCTCCTGCCTGCCTGCCAGGACTTGTCACAGCTGGGACCCCCTCCCCTGTTCCCGTCCCCTCCTCCCGCCCGGTGGGTCCTGTGACGACTGCCCCCTGCTGTCCCACCAGGAGGAAGAGGACACCAAGCCCAAACCCACCAAACGGAAACGGAAAGGCTCGTCCGCCGTGGGCTCGGACAGTGACTGAGGGCATGGCTCCATGCCCAGCTCCACCTGGCCCGCAGGGCTGGCAGCCGCGGCTCTGGAGGTCCCCGCACGGCAGCAGCCTCAGTGGTTTTGGAGCAGCTGGGCAAAGCCGGCCAGGCCTGGAGCCAGGCGTGCGCCGTCTGTGACTGCAGCCTGCGCCCCGTGCTGTCCCCCCGGCCCCGCAGGCCCGTGGCAGCGGAACGCCGGGGTGCCTGGCTGGCGTGAACGCCCCCGAGGGAGCAGCGGGCAGGCCGGGGCTGGAGATCAAAGGCCCTGGCCATAGCGGAGCTGTGAATAGCTAGAACCGGCCAGGTGCTGCCGGAAGGGGCGGCCTAGAAACCCTGCAGGGACCCTGCCAGCTCCACCCAGCGCAGCCACCCCGGCAGAGCCCGCTCGCTGCTGGCGCCGCGCTGGGGCTGGGTGTCCGGTAAGAGTCAAGCCCCACGAGCAGCCCCTGCGTCCCAGGCCGTCCGGCTGGGAAGAAGGACCCGCCCCGCCCGCTCAGCAGGGCTCCTCCAGCACAGGCGGCCGGGCACTTCCAGCGATTGGCCTTTTAAAGTGTTTTTAAACCGACAATAAAACTCCCGCGTTTTGTACAAGGTGCCCGTCTGGCCCCCTGGCGTGTGCGGGGGCAGAGCAGCGGGCGGGGATGGGCACAGGCTGCTGCTGGCTGTTCCGGGGACCGGCTCTGCTGCCCTCGGAAGCTGGGGGGCTCCCTGTGCTCGGGCGCTGGCCACCTCCGCCCAGCCTGGGCCCTGAGTATTGTCCTTGTCGGGAGCCTCCCCAGGGCCCAGCCAGACAGGAGCTGGAGACAGAACTGCCATGCTGGCTCCCAGCCCCCTGCTCTACCCCGTAGCCCTACCCCCAGCTGGGAGGAGTGGGGGCTAGTGGTCAGAGTAGGGGAGCTGAACTGCGGGAGTCCTGGCTTTAAGCACGTGATGCTGCTGCTGCCATGTAGAGCAGAAATGGAGCCAGGAGCCAGCAGGGGAGGCCTCTCCAAGGGTCCCCCGCAGGGCGGGGGAACGTCCCGAGCCTGGCCCGGAGCGTCACTTCCTCGCCGGCTGCCACGTTTCGAAGCGCACATGCCTGGGCACGGCCCTGTTCTGAGCCAAGCTCAGGGGCCAGCCCTGGCTGCCAGGGGAAGAATGGGTGAAGCTTCCCGCCCGGGCTGGGCCAGGACTGCCCAGGTTCAGGCCGGGCAAGGGGCCGTGGCAGGCCTGGGTACAAGGAGACCACAGTGGGCCACTGAGGGAACACAAGGGGGGGCCCCCAACTGGCTTGTTCTGGGCAGGGGCTTAGGCCTGGGGCAGCCCCCCCAAAGCTGCCGCCCACTTGCAGCTGTGGCCCTGAAACCAGGCCCAGGCAAGCCGCCCGCACGGAGCCGCCCTGCTCTGGCTCTGTGTGCCTGGCGAAGCCGTGTAACCTTTCCCCTATTTCTCCGGTTGCAGCTCCCAGCCGCAGAACGCCTGGCGCTGCCCAGAGCCTTCCTCCCAACAGCAGCTGTTGGGAACGGGCCGCAAACCCTGCACCGGCTCAGCCCTGCACCACAGGCCCCCCCGCGCAGGAGGCGGGCCGGCCTGGGATGCGCTGGGGCTTGTCCCCTCTGCAGCAAGGGAAGGAATCTTTCCCCTCCCCCTCGCTGCAGAGCCCCAAGGAGCCTGCCCTGGGCCGAGCGCAGGGGAGAGGGAGACCCCTAAGGCTGCTTGCAACCAGAGGCAGGCGCCCCATGCAGCCCAAGGGGCCAGATGGGCAGGGCTGGGCCGTGGCTCACCCAGCACCCCCTGTGGCCCGGCCCTCGCCGTTACCCCTCTGGGTCCTTGGGGCTCTGCCCCCTGCCTGCTTATTGCAGCCTGCACACCTGCTGGCTCCGCCTGGGGGGCCTTTGCCTTTCTCCCCATGGCGGGGCACGAGCCAAGGAGGCAGGGCCCCTTCCAGCCCGGCTCTGCTCAGCCCCTGCCCAGGCCAAGCAGTAAGGCAGCTGTGGGGAGTTAAATACCAGGCAGGAGTTCGGGGGGGAGAGGGTCTCTTAGGTGCTGGCCTGGTCCTATCAGCCCTGCTGGCCAAGGACTCCTGCTGCCCATGGGCACGGGGGTTACAGGCAGCCCTGGCTCTGGCCTTGACCCTGCAGGGCTCTGAGAGCTGGGGCCACAGTGCCGCACGGCGGCAGAGCTGCCAGGGGCCCGCTGTACCCTGGCTGGCGCAGGCGGGGTGGTTACAGGCCAGGTCTGGCCGAGCTCCCAGGGGCTCCACCTGACTTGCCCACAGACCCAGCTGCCAGGGAAGGGACGGGCAGGGGCACCAGCGAGGTACAGAGCGGAGATCTGGGCCCTCTAGCCCGGGCTGGGAGATGCTGCTTGTGGGCAGGGCTATGGGCAAGCAGGGACGCAGCAGCCTGGGGCTGGCACCGGGGGAAGGATGGGGCTGGTGGCACCCCTGGTGGGGCTGGTGCGGCCTGGGGCAGGCCCAAGCCCGGGCAGGGGGCAGCCGGGCGCCCCTTCGCAGCTGGAGCCGAGCCCTCAGGACCGCGCAGGCCCCTGCGCCCCGCCCCTGCGCCGACTCCAGGCGGCCCAGCGACCCCCGCCCTGCTCGGGGCCGCGCCCCCCCTCCGGCGCGCCCCGGCCCCAGCTCCGGCTCCCGCCCCGCGCGCCTCACCCAGGCCGGCAGCGGCGGCATGTACCTGGCCGGGGCGGCGGCGGCGGCCGCGCTCCTGTGGCTGCAGCGCTGGCTCTGGCCGCACGCGTGGGCGGACGCGCGGTTCCTGCTGCGGGCGCTGCTCTGCCGCCGCCGGCTGCTGCGGGACGCGGGGCCCGGCGGCTCCAGCCTGGCGCAGCGCTTCGCCTGCCTGGCGCGGGCGGCCCCGGAGCGGCTCTTCCTGCGCTTCGAGCGGCGGCGCTTCAGCTACGGGCAGGCGGAGCGGGAGAGCCGGCGGGTGGCCAACGCGCTGCGCGCCTGGCGCGGCCCCGGGGGGCCCCTGCTGCCCGGCCAGACCGTGGCGCTGCTGCTGGGCAACGAGCCCCGCTTCGTGTGGGCCTGGCTCGGGCTGGCCCGCCTGGGCGCCGTGCCCGCCTTCCTGGGCACCGGCCTGCGCCGCGGGGCGCTGCTGCACGGGCTGCGCGGCTGCGGGGCGCGGGCGCTGCTGGCGGCGCGCGGTGAGTGCGGGGCGCGGGGGGGCCGCTCTGTGATTCTCGGTGGGTCCCGGAAGTGCCTTGGTGAAGTAGCATCACTCACAGGGCCGCGGGCCGGGCCGATGGGGGAGCCCGGGGCCAAGAAGCGCAGCCGGCACTGGGTGTTGCGGGGAGCTGCCCGCCCCTAGGACTCAGCTTCGCTGCCTCTGCGCCCTGCCCAGCTGGGGCCCTGCGCTGGCGCCTTCTGAGCCTCCCTGCGGGTCACCCCCCCGCAGAGCCCCAAACATGGGGGCAGGGTCTGGAGAGAGTCCAGCCTGCCAGGTGCTGGGGAGGTGCTGGGTGCCAGGCAGGTGCCAGGTGCTGGGGAGGTGCCGGGTGCCTGCTGGGTGCCGCATGCGGCCGGGCGCTTGGCCCTCAGCATTAGGGATGCCGCTGGCTGCACTGGGTCCTTCCCATCAGTCGCTCCTGGCACCGTGCCACCCTGCCTGCTGCTGACAGTCCTGGGCACAGAGGGGTGAGCCCAGAGCCCTGGCGGCTGGGCTAGGGGGCAGGCAGGATCCCCTCCTAGTGCAATCAGCAGGGGCTTGTGTGGGGCTCCCAAGTGGGGCCAGGGCTGGCGGGGAGCCGGGCCCCTCTGGCGCCTCTCAGCTGGGGCCCAAAACTCTCGGCACCAACGCTCCTGCCAAGGCTCCTGCCCGGCCGGCGCCCACTCTGTGCCCCTGGCTCCCCAGCGGCCCTGGAGACAGCACCAGCCTCCCCACCGGTCCCTGGGGGCAGGAGCTGGGGCCGGCGCTGCCCACCATGGCCCATGTGCTGCTGCATTGGTGTGGTCGTTGTGCCCCAGGGACGGGCCCCAGCTCTGCCCAGCACCCGCCCGACGGCCCTGGGGCCAGTCCGCTCGTCTGCGCCGCCCCTCAGACTGGCCCCTGCTCTGGGCCCGTTCCAGCTGCCATGCTGATGACCCAGGGCTGGGCCCTTGTTAACACAAGTTTGGGGGAAGTTCCCCTCTGCCAGCTGCAGAGCTGTGGCCACAGGAAGGCCAGGCCCATGGGACCAGCCCGGCAGTTGTCCCACTTCCCTAAACCCGAAAGCCCAGTGGGTGGCTCCTAGGAGCCAGCTGCCTGGCCCTGCGGGGGCCCTGGGCTGGGTAGCACTCCTGTGCCTGGGCTGCTCAGTGCTGGGGACCCAGCCAGGCCCTACGGCTGGGACACGTTGGGATGAGCTGGGGGGTGTTTGCTGGGGGGTCGGGGCTCAGCGCAGGGGTCGCCTGGCATGTGGGTCTGAAATCAGGGCTCCTCCTGCCACTCGGGCCCGGCCAGGAGCTGCGTCCCTGCCGCTGTGGTTCTGCCCCGCACCCAGCAGAGCCCCGCCTGGAGCGGCCGAGACACCCCCGGCCCGCGCGGTTCTCACAGAAAACTGGACTCGCTAATTTACGCGGCCACGTGGCGCTTGGCCTGAGCCCTCTGGCGCTGCCTAACGAGCTGGAAGTCATCGCAGTAATTGCGGCCACTCGGGGGGCTCGTGGTGGTTTAATGGGTGACGATTTGGCGTCCTCGGCGGGGCAGAGGCTGGGTGGGCCCACAAGAAACACACAGCTCCACGACGGGGGCAGGCTGGCCCGGGACCCGCAGCCAGGTCACCCTGAGCCTGGGCCAAGTCCTCGGCTGCTGCAACTCAGGGCACTGACCACGGGACGGAGGCTCGAGAGGAGAGACCCCGTTGTCCCCCTAAGCTGACGTGGCTCCCAGCCTGGCCTGCCTGTGGGTCCTGCTGCCAGGGCGCTACCTGGCTGTGGGGTCCCGGCCCGCCCAGCCCCGTGTGCCTGGCACTCGGTGCCTGCCTGGAGCTGCTCTGAGTGCAGCCTCTCTCGTAGGTGGGAGCCCCGGCTCCTTGCTCTCCGTCCCCTCAGTGGTGGGGCGCTGCGGAGAGCGGGGGCAGGGCCCCAGCCTGGGAATGGGCCTGGTCGCCCTGCGCTGGGCTGGCCCCAGTCTCTGGGTGGGCTGGAGGATGCTGCCCATCGGGGGCAGCGCCAGCCAGCACAGACTTTGGCACCAGGCTGTGGCCATCTGGCAGCAGCACCGGGGGCCCCGCCGCACTGGGTGCTGCACCCCAGGGCGAAGGGGCCCCGCCCTGCGCTCACGCCCTCCCCCCCCACAGATCTGTATGAAGCTGTGGAGCCCCTGCTGCCCGACTTGCAGGAGCTGGGCATTGTGGTGTGGGTGTGGGGCCCGGGCCCCTGCGCCCCGGGGGTCACCAGCCTGCAGGAGCTGATCGACGAGGCGTCCGAAGAGCCGGTGCCCCCGGAGTTATCCACGCCCAAGAACATGATGGACACCTGCCTGTACATCTTCACCTCAGGCACCACAGGTACTGGCCAGGGGCTGCCCGGCTCTCTCTGCCGCCTCCGCCCCTTCCCAAGCCCCCAGGTCAGGGAGCAGGGCCCGGGGCCATCGGCCAGCTCCGTGTGCAAGGCTGGGCTGGTCCGGCCTGGCTGCTCCATGACCTGGGGCTGTGGGGACGGGGGTTTGACACTGGGCAGCATCAGACTCACACCCACCGCTGAGCTGGGCTTGCGGGAGCGACAGCAGCAGGACGGGAAGTTGGGGGCCTGGTGCCGGGGAGCCCTGTGGTGGAGGCGCCTGGCACTGGGGGCCCCACAGCGTTGGGGGTCTCTCCAATGGCTGCTGCTGCGCTGACCCAGCTCCCCGCGGGCCGGGGGCGCATCCTGATCCCCTGTCCCCCTGCAGGCCTGCCCAAGGCCGCCCGCATCAGCCACCTCAAGTCCATCATGTGCCTGGGCTTCTACCACCTGGTCGGGGCCTCCAGCAAGGATGTGATCTACGTGGCGCTGCCCCTGTACCACATGGCGGGCTCCCTGCTGGGCATTGCTGGCTGCATCGGGATCGGTGAGTGGCGGGAGGGGCCTTCCGGGGGTGGGGGTCCCTGCTGTCCGTGGGCAGAGGTGGGGTCTGTAAGAAGCAGGGGAGATGCCCTGGGGGGAGGGACAGAGGTTCTCACACCGGCACTAGAAATCTCCAGGATGCCCGCCCCAAGACGCCTGCCTCAGGCCTGCTCGGCAGAGAGCCTGGAACAGACCAAGAAAGGGGATCACTGGAGGATAGGATAAGAGTCTCTCAACACGACTGGTGCAGAGAAAGAGCATCTAGAAGTGTTAGTTACTTCTAACACCAGCACTGGGGGGGGGGGTTCCCCAAAAATTAACAGGCAATTAAGACAAACCAATGGAAGTTTTTCTTCACTCAGCGCGCAGTCAACCTGTGGAACTCCTTGCCAGAGGATGTGGTGAAGGCTAGGACACAGGGTTCTAAAAAGAGCTAGATAGATTCATGGACGTTAGGTCCATCAGTGGCTATTAGCCAGGGTGGGCAGGGGTGGCGTCCCTGGCCTCTGTCAGAGGCTGGGAATGGGCGACGGGGGAGGGATCACGTGAGGATTCCCTGTTCTGTTCCCTCCCTCTGGGGCCCCAGCACTGGCCCCTGTGGGAAGACAGGACCCTGGGGCCAGAGGACGGTGCCGCAGCCACTGATCAGTGTCCATCCCCGTCCGCCTGGACCCTCCAGGGCACCAGGCTCCTCCCAGCCCTGCCATAGAGGCTGGGATGAGAACCCAGGACTCCTGGCCCCCCCTTGCCTCGGGGGGCCAGTGGGCATGCGTCCCTGGCCGGTGTCGCTGGGGGGCTCAGGGCAGCTCTCTGAGGGCGCACTCCCTGCCAGGTGCCACGTGCGTGCTGAAGAGGAAGTTCTCGGCCAGCCAGTTCTGGGGCGACTGCCAGCACTATGGGGTGACTGTGTTCCAGTACATCGGGGAGCTGTGCCGCTACCTCATCACCCAGCCCCAGGTCAGCGTGGGACAGCGACTGGGCCCCTGCTCTCGCCCCGGGCGGTGCCCACTTCTCCCCAGGCTGCCCCCAACGGTCCCCTCGAGCAGGGGCTGGTGCGCGCCTGCCCTGGGGGGACGGGGCAGCTAATCGGCACAGGCCCAGCTGGATGCCCAAAGCGGTGGGCACCGCGCGAATGCAAACCCTCCTCCCCACGTGGGGAAACTGAGGCCTGGCATTGGCAGGGCCAAGAAGAGGCCCTTGTGTGGGCAGCAGGGTCGGGAGCCAGGACTCCCGGGTTCTCTCCCGGGCTCTGGGAAGAGAGTGGGGGCTAGTGGTTAGAGTGCAGGAGTTTTGGGAGCCAATACTCCCGGGTTCTCTCCCGGGCTCTGGGAAGAGAGTGGGGGCTAGTGGTTAGAGTGCAGGAGGTTTGGGAGCCAAGACTCCCGGGTTCTCTCCCCGGCTCTGGGAAGGGAGTGGGGGCTAGTGGTTGGGGGCTGGGAGCTGGGGTCATTGAACAGGTTAAGATCCTACATTAACCTCTCCCCATGTGGGGCTTTGGGGGGAGCCACCCCCTCACTGACCCAGAGCCCCCCACCCCAGAGAGAAGGGGAGCAGGGGCACAGCTTGCGCCTGGCCGTGGGCAGCGGGCTGCGGCCTGACGTCTGGCGGGAATTCCTGCGGCGCTTTGGGGACATCCGCATCGTGGAGACGTACGGCATGACCGAGGGCAACGTCACCTTCTTCAACTACACCAGCACCCCGGGGGCCGTCGGGCGCGGCAGCTTCCTCTACAAGGTGAGCGGGGCAGGGCCCTTGTTTGGCAGGGGTCGCGGGGCGGGAGCGAGGGGCACCGGCGGGGTGGGAATGAGGGGCACTGGCAGGTGGGGGGGATGCGGGGTGGGGAGTGAGGGCAGGAGGGAGGGCAGTAGCCTCACGGCTGGGCATTGTGCCCCCCCCATGGGGCAGGCAGGGGGTGTCTGACTGCGCCTCTTTCAGCTCTTCTCCCCCTTCGAGCTGGTGCGCTACGATGTGCTGGGGGGGGCGCCAGTGCAGGACGTGGCCGGGCGGTGCCAGCGCGTCAGCCCCGGTGAGTGATAGGGGAAGGGGGAGGGAGACCTGGCTGGCTAATGCCCCGTGTCAGAGTGTGGGGGAGTCCCCAGGCCCTGCCCCCCCAGCCCCAGCCAGACGGGACTCTCAGGCGGCAGGTAGAAGAGAAGGTTTATTGGCTCACGGGGACACAGCGTAGCTCAGACTCGTTACAGGAACCAGAAGCCAGTACAATCCACCTTGGGGAGCGGGGGGCCCAGAGTCAGGGCCCTGGGCCCCTCCCTGCACCCTCCTCTGGCTGAGAGCTCACCACCCCAGCAATTCCTCCCCCAGCCTGGAGGCAGCCCCCTTCTTCCGATTCCTGGGCAAGGTGTCAGCTGGTTGCTCCCCCAACCCAGGCTCAGGACAGCCCAGGTGGTGGTGTGCTAAGATGGGGCAGCCCCCTCAGTGAGAGCCCCCACATTCCCATCCCCAGCCGGGCACCAGTGCAGTGCCCAGGGAAACTGAGGCATCCCCCCGGGGTTATAACAGGAAGGACCTTCGGAATCACATGCCACATACCAAAGTGAACAGAGTGAACACAGTCCCCACCCGTCACACGCCCCTGCTGCCCGCTGCCCCCAGGTGAGATGGGGCTGCTGATTGGCTGGCTAACGCCCCCACTGCCCCCCCCAGGCGAGACGGGGCTGCTGATCGCGCCAGTGACACCCCGGAACCCTTTCCTGGGCTACGCGGGGGCGCCCGAGCTCTCGGAGCACAAGCTGCTGCGCGGGGTCTTCGCCGAGGGAGATGCCTACTTCAACACGGGCGACCTCCTGGTCCAGGACGCCGCCCAGTTCGTGTATTTCCGGGACCGCACCGGGGACACCTACCGGTACGACCCCCCCAGGTCCCTCCCCCCCGGGGTCAGCGCCCCCCAGGGCCAGGCCTGAGCCATGGGTGTGTCCCTCTGGCACCAGGGCCCAGTCCGTGGCCCGGCCTCGCTCAGGCTGTGCTCGCCCCCAGGTGGAAGGGGGAGAACGTGGCGACGACGGAGGTGGCGGAGGCCCTGGCTGCGCTGGACTCGCTGCAGGAGGTCAACGTCTACGGGGTCGCCGTGCCAGGTACCACCCCCCCAGCTGGGCTCCTGGGGCAGGGCTGCCAGCTGGAGCCCGGGGGGGCAGGTCCTGTCCCTTCCCTCCCCCCCCAGCACACTGCGCCCTGCCCGCCTGGGGTTCACCGCTGCCCCTCTCGCAGGGTACGAGGGCCGGGCTGGCATGGCGGCTGTTGTCCTGCGGCCGGGCTGCGAGCTGGACGGGGCCCAGCTCTACAGCCACGTGGTGGAGTTCCTGCCCCCCTACGCCCGCCCCCGCTTCCTGAGAGTGCAGGTAACGCCCGCTGGGCACGGGGACCACGGGGGAGGGGAACGCTGGCCCCCGGCTAAGGCTTGGCAGTTGCTGGGGCTGAGCTGCAGCTGGCTCTGGGGTGCGGTGCCAGGGCTGCCTATGCCGGGCTGCCTTGCCCAGCACTGAGCTCCTCTGGGGTGAGGGGTGGAGCCAGCGGGCCCCAGAGAACACACAGCAGCGCCCCCAGCCAGCATCCCCCCAGTCCCTGTGGCACCCCTGCAGCGCCATGTCCCCCAGCCCGGCCCTGACACTGTCTCCCCGGCAGGATCACCTGGCCATGACCCAGACCTTCAAGCAGCACAAGGTGCGTCTGGCCAGCGAGGGCTGCGACCCCACGCGCCTCCCGGACCCGCTGTACCTGCTGGACGACGTCTCGGAGGCCTACGTCCCCCTGAGCCCGCAGCTCTGGGAGGACGTCGTCTCGGGGGCTATCCGGATCTAACCCGCTTGCCTCGGGCTCCCTCCAGCTAGGGCTCCCCTTGGGAGACTACAAGTCCCACCATGCACTGCCCAGGGCCTTTGCATGCTGGGAGTTGTAGTCTCTTACCGCACCTGGCTGCTGCAGGGGGGTGGGGCAGAGCTGCTGGTTCAGGGCCAGGGCTCTGGGGAGCTGCCTGCCTGCCCCATGGGGAGGCCCAGCTGGCTGCAGGGAAGGATTTTTCCCACATTGCAGCCCCTCTTCCTTCCAGAGCCCCTGCCCCGCACCCCATGTTTGTTACCTCCCGTGGTACGTCCCCTTTGGCCCCCCATCTCCTGCGCACTCCCCACCTTTCTGCCCCAGAGAGCTGGGAGAGGGAACTCGGCATCTCTTCCTGGCCCAGCCCAGCACCCACCCCCACCAGCACAGCACCATGATGCCAGCCAGGAACCATGCCCAGGGGTTCGCTGCCCCACGGCCTCCGCCCCCCTCCGTGACTCAGGGACGACCTTGGGCTGGTCTCTGAGCCCCTGGCTGGGCCCTAGGGGGAATGGTGCTGCCTCCCCCAGCCGGCCGCAAGCAATACTGGCAGGGGCCGAACCTGGCTGCCCCCTGGACCATTCGTGTCCCAGGAGTCACCAGGGGTCCTCTGCTTTGGGCCCTGGGGTAGCGCCCTGGGGTGGGGAAGGAGGTGCCCAGGGCTTTTTTGTACTTTTTATACTTTTGGGCAAATAAAACACTTTTTAACAAAGTTGAGTTGATCTCTCGTGCTCCCCCCTTTGCCCCTGAAGCCCCTGGTAGCCCTCTGGCCGTGGGGTGCTCTAACCCACAGCGGGGAGCCCCCGGGTCTCCCGCCACTGGGTCCCGGGGCATTTCAGCCACCTCGGTACCAGAGGCTGCGAGGGAGGTGGATGCAGAGGGGCCCTGCGGGATGTGAAGAGTCTCCCATCCCCGGGTTCCTTGGATCAGCCTGTGGCTTTGGGCTGGCCCCTGGCCGGGGCTGGGGCTCCCCCTCCAGGCCCTGGCAGTCGGATACCCAAAGGCTATGCCCCCAAACAGGCCCCATCAAGGCCTCACTCGGGCTCCCCTCGCTCCTGGGCCTGCCAGGTGACACCAGCCTGTGGAACCTTCTGCCACTAGCGACATGAAGGCTCCAGAGCCCCAGTTCCCCCCGCTCTCCTCTGCAGGCTGGGGGGCTCCAGGCCAGGGGCCCTGACCAATGGGAGAGGAGCAGCCACGGCCCCTCCCACCCCGGGTTAAAGCTGCTGGCAGGAGCCCCACAGGGGCCCGAGGGAGGATCTCCGCTGGCCCCCCGAGCTGCCCTGCCAAACCCCAGGCTCCTGCCTGGGTTAGATCCCCTGAGTTCAGCCCCACTGGTGAAGGGGGATCAGGTGTGTTCCAAAAGGGTGAGGGGCACGGCAGGGCTGGGGGGGCAGGGGCTGTGGGGTGGGAGCGAGGGGCACGGCAGGTCTGGTGGGGGCAGGGGCTGCGGGGCGGGAGCGAGGGGCACGGCAGAGCTGGGGGCAGGGGCTGTGGAGTGGGAGCGAGGGCATGGCAGGTCTGGGGGCAGGGGCTGCGGGGTGGGAGCGAGGGCAGCAGGGCTGGGGCAGGGGCTGCGGGGCGGGAGCGAGGGGCACGGCAGAGCTGGGGCAGGGGCTGTGGAGTGGGAGCGAGGGGCACGGCAGGGCTGGGGGGCAGGGGCTGCGGGGTGGGAGCGAGGCACGGCAGGTCTGGGGGCAGGGGCTGCGGGGTGGGAGCGAGGGGCACGGCAGGTCTGGGGGCAGGGGCTGCGGGGTGGGAGCGAGGGGCACGGCAGGGCTGGGGGCAGGGGCTGCGGGCGGGAGCGAGGCACGGCAGAGCTGGGGGCAGGGGCTGTGGAGTGGGAGCGAGGGGCACGGCAGGGCTGGGGGCAGGGGCTGTGGGGTGGGAGCGAGGGGCACGGCAGGGCTGGGGGGATGACAGGCCATGTTTCCCTCTGCTTGCCTGGCAGAGCCGGTTTGGGGTTGGGGGGGCCGGATCTCTGCAGAGAAATCCCCTGGGAGCCAAAGGGGGGGGCACTTGGTCGTGCGGGGCCTGGCGCAGCTGCTGGCCCGAGCCCACGCACACACACACACGCTGGGGGGGGGTGTTACTGCCCCCCCGGCTAGACCCCTTTCCGTGACGCAGGGGCTGGAGAGCTTCCCCAAGGGCCGGTTCTCTCCGTGGCCGGGGGCGCCCCCGCAGCACCCCACATCCTCCCGGGGGGGGTAATGAGCTGGAGGGTGATCCCGCCCCCACCCAGAAGCCAGGGGCGGAGCGCAGGGAGGGGCGGGGCTGGAGCCGAGGGGCAGTGGGCAGCCCCCCCCCCAAGGGGCCCGCGGCCCCTCGCCCTTTGTGTGGGGAGAATGGAGCTAACAGCTTGTGAAAGTGACACCGGGAGGGGGGCGTCTCCCTGAGTAACCGCGGGGACTCGGCGCGCGGCGGGGGCAGGGATGGGGGGCACGGGGCGGGGAGGCCCAACTTTGAATGGGACCCTCCCCTCTTCCCTGGGCCTGGTTCAGGGAAGGAAGGGCCCCCGGGCCCGCAGACCCGACCCCCGGCTCCTCCCTGGGATCCTGGCTCCGGGCCCTGATTTCTGGGGTGCTGCCCCCCCCCGGATTGGGAGCTGAGCTGCGCTGCAGGGTTGGTTTTGCCCGGAGCTCGTCTCAAATCCGCGCCCCCCCCGCCAGGGACAGAACCCAGGAGCCCTGGCTCCCCCTCCCCAACCCTCTCCATAAACTCCCAGTCCCCGGCAAAACCAGCCTGGAACCTGATCGGCCCGGCCCATCCGCGTCCCCGGACCCCAGCACCTCGCCGGAGCCGGGCAGACTTCAGCACCTGGGACAGCGGCCCTGACTGGGCTCCCCCGTCAGCGCCCCTCACCAGCGCCCCAGGGCGCCCCCGAAACGGGATTCCAGCGGGAGGAGCTGCTGCCCCTCCTCCATCCGCACCCCAAACACAGCTCAGCTGGGCCCGGACACGGAGGGCGTAGCGCCTGCAGCCCCTTGGTTGGCTTCACCCAAACAGCCGGGCAAAGCCGCGGGGCAGCTCCGGGCGGGCTGGGCTTTGACGTCCCCTGGCAATGAGTTCCGCAGGGTAACGCCGCGGCGCGCCGAGACCGTAGCGCGTGGCCCAGCCCCGGCAGAGCAGGGGAGATCTGGGGTGGGGTCCTGGTCCCGCCGCCCCTCCTGGCCGATCTGCAGCCTGGAGGTGGGGGCTGCGCTGGGAAGTCCCCCCCCCCTTCACTCCGCGGGTTGTTTGCCCCCCTCCAGCCCTGGCTCTGCCCCGGCTTCCGGGGGCGGCTCTGAGCGCGGGGGGCAGGCTCTTCCTCGCCCCCCGCCCCCCCCCCCGAGTCCCCCAGACCCTGGACCCGCGCGGAGCTGGACGGCGGGGCCGGGCGACCCCTGCCCGTCACCTGGTGCCGCGCTGCCATTGGGCGGCCGCTGCCCCCCTCGCCCCCCCTTGTGCCGGTCCCCCCGGCCGGCCCGCGGGCGGCTCACTGGGCGCTGGGCAGCCCCGCGGCCGGCGGGCAAGTTCCGCGGCGCCAGCACCGGAGCGGAGCGGCCCGGAGCGGGGCGGCGGCGCGAGCCGAGGAAAGTTTTCCGGGGGCTCCCCATGGCCCGGCCCCCCCGCGGCCCCGGGCTCTGAGCCCCCCGGCCGGAGCATGGCCCGCTGGCGGCTCTGCCTGGCCGGGCTGCTGCTGCTCCAGGCCTGAGGTGCCACGGTGAGTGCAGCCTGCCTCTGCCCCACGAGATGCTGGCCGGGAGGGGGACCAGGCAGCCCTGGCTCTGGGGAGTCAGGGAGCTGCTGTCCCTGGCTCCAGGAGGGGGCGGGGTCGGGAGGGGGCGGACTCTGGCCTCTGTCCCTGGCTCAGGGAGGGCAGTGTGGGCTAGTGGTTGGGGGTGGACTCCTGGGGTCTGTCCCTGGCTCACAGAGGGCAGTGTGGGCTAGTGGTTGGGGGGGTGGACTCCTGGGGTCTGTCCCTGACTCACAGAGGGCAGTGTGAGCTAGTGGTTGGGGGGGTGGACTCCTGGGGTCTGTCCCTGGCTCACAGAGGGCAGTGTGGGCTAGTGGTTGGGGGGGTGGACTCCTGGGGTCTGTCCCTGACTCACAGAGGGCAGTGTGAGCTAGTGGTTGGGGGGGGGTGGACTCCTGGGGTCTGTCCCTGGCTCGGGGAGCAGTATCTGGTAGTTGGGGGGGGGGGAGCGACTCCTGGTTTCCAGACCAGCTCGCGGAGGGCTGTGTGGGCTAGTGGTTGGAGTGGGACTGGACAGGCTGGTGTTCGTTAAGCTGCTTCCAGTGCCTGGGGGCTGGCGCTAGCTCTAACAAGGTTGGGGGGGGGGTCCGATGTTGTGCTGGCCCCCCAGCGTCTCAGGGTGCCTGCGCTGAGGGGCCAGCCTGTGTGATGGGGCCTGTTACGCAGCGCTGGGGCTCTGGGCTGGCCGGGCCCCCGTTGGATGGGGAATTGCTGCAGCCCCACGTCCCAGCTCCTGGTCCTGCTTTCCCTGCCCTCCGCCCGCCCGTGGTCCGGCCTGGGTGTGCTGCGTGGCGGGGCTTGGCCCTGGCCAGGGTCAGTGTGTCAGGGGCTGGGGGGCTCGGGGCCATGGCCCCCCCCAGCCTGGGGGCAGTGCAGGGTGTCAGGGAAGAGCCAGGGCTGTGATGGATGGAGGGAAGGCGATCGAGTCAGGGGACAAGTCATGGGAACCTCACCCCCAGCCGGTCACGTGGGCTGCGCAGGCAGGCAGATGGGCCGCAGGGCCCCTGCTGGGCAAGGTGGGGGCTATTGTGCTTGCTAGGCACACAATGGAGCTGCCTCCACACCCTCTGACCCGCCCATTGTTCCCCACCCTGCGCCCTCCACGGCTGGGGCCGCCCGCCCACCCCCGGCCCTGCCCCCAGCCCCGTTGCTAAGGCCAGGCTGAAAGACAGCATCAATCACGCTGTCAGGCTGGCATTCCCCCGCCCCGCCCGCTGCTCCATTGTCACCAAGTTAACTTTGGGCTGGCTTCCCCCGCCCCGCGCGAGCGTCTGGGGCCAGGAACCAGGGGCCTGCGGCTCCCCCCAGCCGGGGCCAGGTGCCTCGGGCCTGCGGCGCCTTAGCCGCCCAGGGCTGCCCTGCATGGTGGCGCCTGGTCCCGGGGCAGAGCTGGGCGCTGGGGCAGCAAAGGGCTGGGGACGCGGCGCGGCGTCGCGGTGGCGACTGGCCCACAAGCCCGGGAACGGGGCTCTGGTTTTCCAGCCACACGGTGCACTGGGGGAGGAGGCCCTGACACAGGGCCCCAGAGAGGCTGAGCTGGGCAGTGACACCCCACCCCAAGCTGGTGCCAGGCTGGGAAGCGCCCACCCCCTTACAGAGACGGCTGCCTATCCCGAGGCAGCTGCACCAGCCTGCGTGGCGAAATTGGGGTGTTACAGAAGCACCCGCGCGTGCATCGCACCAGCAGGGCTGTTACACGTCCCAGGCTCAGCACAGCTGGAGTGTGCGGGGGGGGGGGGGGGGGCAGTGGCACATGGATTTGCACGAGCTATGTTTGTGCGGGGGAGGGGTGTGCTCCCGGCCCCTGTGCATGGCCCTTGGGATGTTGTGTCCGCCCTGCCATTGGGTGCCGTTGAGGCAAAGGGAGGGCGCAGAGGGCAGGCTGCAGACACCACATGCTTGGCCTGCTGGGGCGTGTTTCCCTAGGTGCCCCAAGGAGCCAGTTGGGTCCCTCCCCGGGGTCCAGCCCCGGCAAGTTGGTCCTACTTGGAGTCCCTGGAACTGGAGCTGTTTCCTGCCCCGCCCCAGCAGGACGCCCTGCTCAGCAAGGGCGCGGCAGCCTGGGGCCGCTTGGCAGCCGGGCCCTGCAGGGAAGACGGAGGGGCAGGAGCCGGGCTGCCGCCCTGTGCAGTGTGTAAGCAGCTGCCACGTTCTGCCCCAGAGGTGGCCGAGTCCGGCAGGGCAGCTTGGGGCCATGAGACCCAGCTCAGCGCTAGGGCTAGGCCCGGGGGGAAGCAGACAGTTGGGAGAGGGCAGGCCAGCGGAGGGAGGGCGAGGGGGGGGTGCAGAGGATGGACGGAACCCGCCCTGGCGGTCCTGCTCCCGCAGATGGCTCGAGGGCCCAATCCTGCCCTACTGCAGGGTGAGGGCAGGCCCTGGCCGCAGGATCTGGCCCGTGGGGCTTGGCGGGCTCCGGGACTAACGGCTGCTCCCTGCAGGGCTGGGTCGCCCGGCGGAGCTGGCCTTCCTGCTGGAGCCGGCGGACGTGATCGCGGTGCGGGAGAGGCCGCTGGTGCTGCACTGCCGGGTGGAGGGGGAGCCGCCGATCAGCGTCACCTGGCACAAGGACGGGGCCGTGCTGGCCAACGACAGCGGCGTGGCTGTGCTGGCCAACGGCTCGCTGCGCATCGAGAGCCTCCAGCGCCCCTCCAGCGCCGGGGACTACAGCTGCGCTGCCCAGAACCGCGACGGGCGGCTGCTCAGCCGCAGGGCCCGGGTGCGGCTCGCCAGTGAGTCGGGGGTGGGCACGCGCCAGCCCATGGCCCCAGGCTGGCCCAGCTGCCACAGACGCGCCCCCAAGGGCTAGGGCTGGGAGGGCGGGTGTGACTGGGCTCGGACCCCGCTCAGTGGGAGGTCGGGGGGGGCGGGCACAGCTGTGCTGATTCAAGGCCATGCCCCCAAGCCAGACTCAGCACCCTGGTCCTCCCCGCTTAGCACTTTGGGGGTGTCTCAGCCCCCGCCTGGGAGTACAGGGGAGAGTGGGGGATGGACCCTCCTTTGCTCCTCCCTGGTTTTGCCTTCTGCAGCCACCCCCAGGCTCAGACGTGGGGCAAACCCCATGTGCAAGGGGGGGCCCTGGGACGGCACTGCTCCCAGGGAGATCGCAGCCGAGGCTGCCAAGCTGGAGAGTGTTGCCAGAGGGCGGGGTGGGGGCCCTGCCCTGGGAGGGAGAGCGCCTCTCCACGGGGATGCATGTGCGGCTGGGGGGGGCTCTGCCCTGACAGCTGCCTCCCCCCACAGCCCTGTCCAAGTTCCACATGCACCCGGAGCCCATGGCGGTGGAGGAAGGGGGCGTCGCCCGCTTCCAGTGCCTCATCCAGGGCGTGCCCGAGGCCACCATCACCTGGGAGCGCAACCGCACGGCCCTGCCACCCGACGATCAGCGGTGAGCCAAGAGCCGGGGCCGCCCGCCAGACCAGCCCCGTTGGGGGGCGGGGTGAGAGCCAGGGGACCGCCTGCCCAGACCAGCCCTGTGGGGCGGGGAGAGGCAGGGGACCCACCCGCCCAGGCCATGGGACTGGCCCTGCCCAGGGAGCTGTGGGGACCCTGAGGCCAGCCTGTGGGCAGAGCAGCGGGCCCAGCCCTGCCCCTCAGCTGGAAAGGGGGGAAGCTCTCTGTTCCCCCCACAACGGACCAGGGCTCAGCCCCTCCAGCCAGGCTGCCCACGTCCCAGCCCCGGCCCCGCTTCCTGACCACGCTGCCCCCCCAGGTTCACCCTCCTGCCGGCGGGGATCCTGCAGCTCACCGGGGTGCGGCGCGCTGACATGGGCGCCTACCGCTGCGTGGCCAGCAACATCGCCAGCACCCGCTGCAGCCAGGAGGCCCAGCTGGCCATCAGCGGTGAGCAGGCCGGACTGGGCGGCCCTAGAGCAGGGGGCTGGGCGCCAGGAGGTCCTGGGTGCTGTCTGTGTCTCTGGGCAGGGAGTAAGGCCTGCTGGTTAGAGCAAAAGGGGCTGGGAGCCAGGAGTCCTGGGCTCTCTCTCCCTGGCTCTAGGAGGGGAGTAGGGGCTAGTGGTTAGAGCAGGGGGGGGTTGGGCTGGGAGCCAGGAGTCCTGGGTGTTCTCCCTGGCTCTAGGAGGGGAGTAGGGGCTAGTGGTTAGAGCGGCGGGGGGGGGGGCTGTCCGCGGCTCTGGGCAGGGGCTGGGGGTTAGAGTGGGCGAGGGCTGGCAGGGCAGCTTGGGCTCTATTCCCTCCCTCCCTAGTCGCGGCCCCCAGACGCTACAAGGAGCCTGTGATCCTGTCGGGCCCCAGAACCTGACCCTGACTGTGCACCAGACGGCTGTCCTGGAGTGCATCGCCACGGGCAACCCGCAGCCCATCGTCTCCTGGAGCCGGCTCGGTAAGAGGGCCGCTTGCTCCTGGCCGGGAGAGGGCTGGAAAGACCCCAGGGGAATCACAAGGTGACCCAGGCTGGGGGCACATATCGGAGCGTGGTGGGGACGGGGCGGGGAGAGGACGGGCCCTGGGATGGGGGGGGGGGTTGCACAGACTAGCAGGGCGGGGAGCATCATGCCCCCCTCACCCGTTGCCCCCAGATGGGCGCTCCATCGGCGTGGAGGGGGTGCAGGTGCTCGGCACTGGCAACCTCATGATCTCGGACGTCTCCGTGAAACACGCCGGGGTCTTCGTGTGCGCAGCCAACCGGCCCGGCACCCGCGTGCGCCGCACGGCCCAGGGCATCCTCATGGTGCAGGGTGAGTCTGGCGGGGGCGGGGCGGGGCCACACGGACAGGCCAAGGGAGGGGCTGGCGCCCACAGGCCTGGCCAGACAGACAGCCCCCGAGCGGGCTGGGACGCGGGCCGGGCTGTGCAGGAGAAGCTGCCCTTGGCTTTGTATGAGCAGGGGGCAAAGGTCACAGGTGTGAGCCCCCCCTCCCAGCGGCCCCGTCCAACCCCCCCAGGGAGCAGAGGGGTGGGAACCTGCCCAAACTCCCCCCTCCCCCCCCACAAGGGGCTGGCGTGGGAATAAATCAGCGTCAGCACCTGCCCCACGAGCGCAGGGCAGGGAGGCAGGGCTCTGGGAGGGGCAGGGTCCTGGGGGCTTTTCCAGCTGGGGGGGGCAGTTCACAGCAGGGTGGGGCTGGGGTCCAGCCCCCAGCGGAAGGGGGCTTCAAGCCAGCGCATCCCCCATGGCAGGGACCCTGTTTTGGGGGGCAGCCCCCCCCTTTCCCAGCACTGGCCGGCTGCGGGGCTGAAGCCACCCCTGCCCCCAAGTCCCAGCCGGAGGGGGGGGGAGAAGGAGCGCGACCCGCTGCTCTTGGCTCTTGTGCGGCTCCGCCGGCTGCAGCCTTTGATGGTGCTAACGAGATGCGGCCCCGTCACAGCGGCTTAGGGGCCTTTTCTCCGCACGCCAGCTGGGCCCTGCACCCGGCAGCCGGGGGTTGGGGCTAGTGCGCCCAAGTGCAGGGCTAGGGGAGGGGAACCAGGGGCTGCAGTTTGGGGGGGGGGGTCACCCAGGCAGTGAGGGGTTCCTGGGCCAGTGCCTGAGATGGGGATTCTCCCCCAAGCCCGCCCCACTCCCAGAGGTGCAGCAGCTGGCTGGGGCTGGGTGTTAGTCAGGATCCCAGAGTGTCCCCCCCACACACACACACACCCAGCCCAGCCGGGGTTGCTCCAGGCTCTGCACGGACCATGGGGACATGGTTGGTGCCTCTTTGGGCTTGGGCTGGGCTCAGGGTCCTGGGGGGCACAGGCACAAAGCCAGGGCAGGACGGCAGCCCCCCCCCCATCATAGTGGTTGGGTGGGAGCGGCAGGGGCAGGGACAGCATTGCCCCCCCCCCCGGCTGGTCCCCACCCAACACCCATCTCACCCGGCAGCGCCCCCAGAGTTTGTGCAGTGGCCCCAGTCGGTGTCCAAGCCGCTGGGCAGCAGCGCCAGCTTCTCCTGCGTGGCCCAGGGCGTGCCCGAGCCCCACCTCGCCTGGCTGAAAAACGGCAAGATCCTGAGGCCGGGCGAGAACATCCAAACCACCCACAGCAACACGTGAGCGGGAGACGGAACCAGTTCAGCCCCAATGTGGGGCCCAGCCGGGGAGGCGGGGGCGCTGGGCGGAGGGGCAGGGGATGGGGCCCAGCAGGGGGGGCGCAGGGCGGAGGGGCAGGGGATGGGGCCCAGCGCTGGGCGGAGGGGCAGGGAATGGGGCCTTTCCTTTCTAGGGGGCACTGACTCTGCTCTGGCCCCAGGGCAGGGCAGGAATGGGGCCCAGGGCTGGCAGGGGCGAGCTGGCTGGTGCTGTGGGCAGAGCTGATCCCCCCCCCGCTCCCCCAGCACCCTGCTGATCCAGCGGCTGACGGCGGCAGATGAGGGCATCTACCAATGCATCGCTGAGAACAGCGCCGGCACCAACCAGGCCAGCGCCCGCCTGTCTGTCGGCCTGGCCCCCGCGCTGCCCAGCGCCCCTGGGGCGTCCGGGCCACCGCGCTCTCCACCACCTCCCTCCAGGTGTCCTGGCAGCAGCCCCCCCCGGAGGTGACCGAAGGGATCATCGGTTACGTGCTGCACATCCGCAGGGCGGGAGGTGAGTGGCTCTGACCCCCGCATGCTCCTGCCTCCCGCCCCTGTGAGCCTCCCCCCCCGTTCTGTTCTCTCAGCCCCACAGAGACCCCCAGTTCCATTTCCCAAGCCCTAGAGGGACACCCCCAAGTTCTGTTCCCCTGGCCCCAGAGAGACTCCCGGGTCCATTCCCCAGCCCCTGCAAGCCCCCATTCCATTCCTCAGCCCCACTGAGCCCCTAGTTCTGTTCCCCAGCCCCAGAGACTCCCCGGGTCTATTCCCCAGCCCCTGCAAGCTGCCCCATTCCATTCCCTCAGCCCCACTGAGCCCCCTAGTTCTGTTCCCCAGCCCCAGAGAGACTCCGGGTCCATTCCCCAGCCCCTGCAAGCCCCCATTCCATTCCCTCAGCCCCACTGAGCCCCCCCTAGTTCTGTTCCCCCAGCCCCACAGAGACTCCCCCGGTTCCGTTCCCTCAGCCCCTGTGACGTAGTGGGGGGGCTGCACACCCTTGTGGCCCTGGGCCCACTTTGTTGGGCAGTCACTGGTTTCCGTGTTGGGCAGTCTGTGAGCACTGCCCAGTGGGGGTGGGGGGGGGGTCCCTGGGGTCAGGCACGTTGGCCATGGCCAGGGGAAGGAGTTGGAGCAAAGGAAGGGGGGTGGCTGCCTGGGGGGAGGGAGTGACCCGGGGCTGAGAGAGGGGGGCAGTCTGGGCTGGGCAAACATGAAGAGAACAGACTAAGTGAAGTGCTGGGGGTTCAGGGCCTGGGTACCCCACCCCAAGGGGTCTGAGGCTGCCTGCCCCTACTCCTATGGTCACATCGAGCCCGTGCCGGGCTGTATCTCTGAGAAGCTATAACCCCTCCCTATTCTACTGGCTGGTGGAGTCCCATCTTGCTGCGGACGAGGGTGCTGGGTCGGGGGTCCCTGACGCGCCGTCACAGTGGTGTCAGGGTGAGATGCACTGCACCCTGTGGACGGAGCTTCCCGCAGCAGTGGGCTGGTGAGTCTGCACCCCGGGGAGTGGCGGGGAGATGGCCTACACCCGACTCCTGAAGGCAGACAGAGAGAGGGGCCTGCTCGTGGGAAAAACAACCAAGGCCCAGCTGCTTGCCCGGCTGGAAGAGAATGACCCGTCCAGGGGCCTGATCCTGTCCCCGCGGGGAGCAGCCAGACACCCCCTGGGAGCATCTCAGACTCTCAGTCAGGAGGGAGGGCTGGAGTCCGCCAGACAGACACGGTGCCCACCAGGCCACGCTCTGCCAGCAGCAGTTCGTCTAGGGCGGGGTCCCCTCCCCCTGCAATGGCTGGAGATCGAGCTGAGGCTAAAGGAATTGGTGTCACAAGACAAAGAGCGGCAAGACCGTAGGGTGGAGGGCCAGGAGCGAGAGAAGGAACGCCAGGAAGGAGAGAGGCAGCGGCAGCATGAGCTGGCCATGGCGGAGCGGAGGAGCCGAGGGGCCCTGGCTGCGGTGAGTGGGGAGGGACCCGGGGGCCCAGGACAGCCAGACACTTGGAGAAGCTCGTGTTGGCCCAATGTAAAGACGTGGCGGACGTGGACAGGTTTCTTAGCACCAGATTCCCCCAGCGGACCGGCTGCAGCAGCTCACCCCCTTGCTGGATCAGGAGGACGCAGGGGTGCTCAACCAGCCGGGTGATTACGAACGGGTCAAGGAGGCCCTGCTGCACAAGTTCGGGCTGACCCCGGGAACGTGCAGGAAGAAGTTCCAGGGGTGCAGAAGGAGCCACGGGAGACCTGTGTGGATCTGGCCTCCAGCCTGGCGCAATCCTGCCGCAAGTGGGTGCTCGGGGTGGGGGCCCAGACCGCAGAGGCCCTGGTTAAGCTGATGATGCTGGAGCAGTTCTGAGGCGTGCCCACCCATCCTCAGGCTGTGGCTCAAGGACCGGAAGCCAGCGACCCCCAGGAGGCTGGGAGGCTGGCGGACGAGTTCACGGAGAGCCGGTCCGGGTGTGAACGGGAATCCCGGAGAGAGGGAATCGCGCAGAGACCGGCTCTCGGCTGAGCAACGGAGGCAATCACCTACGGGGCGAGCCCAAGAGACAGGGACCAGCCATCTGCCACCAGAGACAGCCAGGGCCTGGGCAGAGCCGGCCCAAGGGGACCCGCGGGACCTGACCTGCCATCGCTGCGGGCAAAGGGGCCACAAGAAGGCTCAGTGCCCCAGGCACCAGGACAGGCCCCACAACTCCAGACTTCCCGGGTTAACTGGGTGGGGCTGGAGGAGGAGCAGGCTGCCCCGGGGCAGGGCTGGCCGGTCACTCTCAGCTGGGGGGGGGCGGGACTGCTCAGGCCAGCTCCCCCAGGAGATCTGACACCACTCCGGAGGTGGATTTCTCCATGTACCGCGGGGGGGCCCTGCGGAGCGAGAGCCTCCTGCCCCTGCAGGTGGATGGCAGGGAGGTGACAGGCTACTGGGACACGGGGGCGGAGGTGACGCTGGCCTGGCTGGTATAGTGGCCCCACAGCGCACAGCACCCAGCTGACCCTGAGGGGCATCGACAGGACCCCGTTCAAGGTACCCCGTAGCCCGGGTGCATCTGAAATGGGGAGGGGGGGGCTGAGGAGGCCCCCAAGGAAGTGGGAGGGTCACCCCAGCCCACACAGCAACCAGTGAATGCCCAGCCAGCGTGGGCCCAGGGCCACAAGAGTGTACAGCCCCCCCCCCCCATACATCACAACCCCCAGCTCCATTCCCTCGGCCCCTGCGAGTCCCCACGGTTCCATTCCCAGCCCCTGCGAACCCCCCGGTTCTGTTCCCTCTGCCTCTGTGCCTGACGCTCAGTCAGCCCCCAGCCCCCCCGGGCAGCTGCTCATCAGCCTCCGGGCTGGCCTGTTTCAGAGGCCGACAGTCGGGAGCTGCAGGAGGCCGTGAGCAAAACCACCTCCCAGCACGTCTTCACCGGCCTGGAGCCCGCCACCACCTACTGCATCCGCCTCAGGGCCTACTCGCCGCTGGGGGCCAGCAAGGACTCGGAGCCCATCCTGGCCTCCACCACGGGCAGCCGTAAGAGGATCCAAGCTGCCCCGGGTGCTGGGCTGCAGGGAGGGGTGGGGGCCCAGAAGGGGGTGCCGTGCTGCAGGGGTGGGGGCCAAGCACGGGGTGCTGTGCTGCAGGGGCGGGGCCCAGCAGGGTGCTGTGCTGCAGGTGGGGCCCAGTAGGGGTGCTGTGCTGCAGGGTGGGGGCCCAGCAGGCGCTGTGCTGCAGGTGGGGCCCAGCAGGGGTGCTGTGCTGCAAGGTGGGGCCCAGCAGGGGTGCTGTGCTGCAGGTGGGGGCCCAGTAGGGGGTGCTGTGCTGCAGGGGTGGGGCCCAGCAGGGCGCTGTGCTGCAGGTGGGGGCCCAGCAGGGGGTGCTGTGCTGCAGGTGGGGGCCCAGCAGGGGGCGCTGTGGTCACAGCTCCCTCCCTGCCTCGGGGCTGGGTGGGGGGCGACTGGGCTAGCACTGGGTGCTGAGCCCAATGGTCTGTTCAGTCCCCGCAGCCCCCGGCTTCTTCACCAAGGTGCTCAACGCCAGCGCCGTGCAGGTCTCCTGGGCGCCGCCCCCCCTGCCGGGCCCCCTCCAGGGCTTCAAGCTCTTCCACCGCAAACTGCCCAGCCCCCACTTCGAGGGGCCACAGCTCCTGGCTGCCACGGCCACCTCCTACATCTACGGCAACCTGGGTGAGCCCCCAGCCCCCCCCTGAGCTCCCCGCAGGACTCCACCCCCGCCCTGAGCTCCTCAGCCCCGCAGGACTCCACCCCCCGGCCTGAGCTCCCCGGCCCCCGCAGGACTCCACCCTCCTGGCCTGAGCTCCCCTGCCCCCGCAGGACTGCTCCCCTGGCCTGTGCTGCCCCAGCCCCTCCTCCCAGCACTGAGGTCCCCAACCCCTCTCCGTGCAGCTCTGAGCCTCTCACTGCCCCCCCTTCACTGTGGCCCCTGGCCCCACCCGTGTGCCCTGCCTACCCGGCCTGGCCCCATTGACGCCCTGCGGCTCCTTCCCCGCAGAGCCCTCAGCCACCTACGAACTCAAGCTCCAGGCCGTCAGCGGCAGTGGGGACGGGCAAAGCGCCGTGCGGGTCGTGCGGCTGGAGGGGAGCAGCCAGATGCTGGGTGAGGGGCCCGGCTGGGCCAAAGAGGGGTTGTGAGGGGCCAACAGCTCCGAGCCGGGACTCCTGGGCCTCCCCCCTGCCCAGGGATCACCCCCCCCCATGGCACGCAGGCAACCGGGGGGCCCAGATGGGGGCAGCATCTGCCTGAGGGGGGGGCAGGACTGGGGGAGGCTGTGCTTGTGGGGGGTGGGGCAGAACAGCTGTATGGGAGGGGGAGGCTAGGCTGGGCTGGGGCAGCCTGCGCCAGTGGGGGCAAGGTGGGGCAGGGGGTCTGTGCCCGTGGGGGGCGGGGCAGAGCGTCTGTCCGTGGAGGGTAGGGCTGGGGCAGGGGTCTGTGCCCGTGGGGAGACCCAGCCCATGGGGTGGGAAGGGGCCAGTGGCTGCTGGGCTACCCAGGGCCATCTGGCAGCGGGGGGGCGGTTTGGACACTGGCTGTTTTCCCTGCCCCCGCAGACCCAGACCCCCTGTGCCGCTGCGGGCCGGGGGCGGACAGCTCGCTGGCTGGCGTGGTGGTGGGCGCCCACATCGGCATGGCCTGCACCCTCTTCTGCCTCCTGGGCCTCACGCTCGGCTGCCGCCGGAGGTGAGGGCCCTGCGGTGGGGTGGGGGGGCCCGGAGCCTGTGGGCCAGCTCCGTCCGTCCCTTCCTGGCACCCGTCCCTTCGCACGGCCCCAGCCCCGCGCGTGCTCCACGGCCCTTCCCGCACAAGCTGCATGCCTGGGGGGATGGGGTGGGGCCGGTGCCCCCCGGGCCTCCCTGCAAGCCCCTGCCCATCGCCCCTGCCAATGTTCCCCCCCCCCAGACAGCCCAGGTGACTCTTGGGAGGGGGGGAAGGCGCCTGCCTTTGGCAATGCCCAGAATCCGGGGCTGGTCCCTATGAACCCAGCACATCTCCCCCCCCATTGCAGCCGACGCTGCAGGAAGGGCGCGCAGGACAGCTGGACCCTGCCCCAGGCCGGGGCCCCCGCCAGCCTCGGCACCCAGCTGGGGAAGGCCGAGCCCGTGGAGATGATCGACCTGGTCACCCAGGTGAGGACGCGGGACCCAGCTGGGAGGGGGCGGGGAGGAAGAGCCTGCAGGGCCCGGCGAGACGAGCCACCAGCCCCCGGCCCAGGAGTGGGATAGGGGCCAAGTGGGGCAGCAGTAACTGGAGGGGGGGGGCTGTTTTCCCCCACCCCCTGAGCACCCAGGGCAGGGGGCCGGGATGGGAGAGGGGGCAGTACTCTTGGCACAGCCTAACCCCATCCCCCCTTCTTCCCGCAGAGCCAGCCGCGCCCGGAGGTGCCCCTCAGCGAAGTCCCCAGCGAGTGCTCCCCTTCCCCGCAGTCCCTGGGGTAGCTGTGGGGCACCCGGACGTGGCTCAGGCTCCCCAGGGCCTCCAAAGAATCTACCTCATCCTGCCCCCCCAAACCAAAGCTACCTCAGCCACGTCCGGCCTGCGGTGCTCCTGCCCGGGGCGGCTCCTGCCAGACCAGGCCCCCGGGGCGAGCCCCAGTACCAAATAGCCCCTTGGGGCAAAGTAAGAGGAAAGGGGGGGGGGCCAGCGGGGCCATAGTGCAGGCAGGGGGGCTGCAGCCTGTCCCCAGCCCAGTGGGAGGCTCAGCCCCCCCACATCTCAGCCCTGCCCCCCACCGCCCGAGAGGGGGCAGGAAAACACCAGACCCCTTGAGCGCCCCTGCTGCAGTGGCAGTCAGTTTGTCAAAATCCCCCGAACTGGGCGGGGGGGCAGGAATTGTCCCCCGGCCTCCTCCAGGTGGCGCTGCAAAGCCAAATAGCTCTGGCGCCTGCCCACAGAGGGAACCCCAAAAGAGGTCCCTGCACCCAAAGGCCCCCCCATAGAGGGGTCCCTGCACCCAAAGCCCCCCCCATTCAAAGCTCCCTTTGCTGCTTCGCCATTTTTATGTCTCTAGCCAAATATTTTTTTAAAAGCAAAAGCCAAAATTCTGCCAAAGAGATGGAGCTTTAAGGAGCTGTGGCCCCAGCCCCCCTCCCCAGGCTGGCTGCACCCTACCTGCCCTGGGGGGGGGGGCACCAGGCCCAAGGCAACAAGTTTGTGGCCCCCAGCTCGCTTGGGCCTGTGTCCCTGTCCCAGGCGGCTCCTCCACGTGGGCCACCCCACTGCCCGGCCCACAGGAACGCACAGGCTGGGCCGCAGTAACCAGGGGGCACCAGCAGGGGGCACACAGCCACCCACTCCCCCACAGAGCACCAACCTGCTGCTGTTGTGGGCCTGCCCCTCCCCGCCCCAGCTGCTGCCCCCGCTTGCCGGAGGCAGGAGCCCAGCTCCTTAGTAAAGCAATAAGGCCTGGATCCCCCCCCGCCCCCCCATGCTCCAGGTGGAAGGCACTGGGGGGAGGGGCGGGGCAGGGCCCAGTCCTACTTCCTGCCCTTTAAACATGGCCAGGGCCTGAAGCGCCGCAGGAGGGGAAGCCCCCCTCCCCCCGCCAGGGACCATCGCCACCTGGAAGCACCATTTGAGTGTGTGCACGAGAGAGTGAGAGCATGCGTGTGCAAGCCATGCTACCAAATGCCGTGTGTGCGCGTGCGCAAGCCATGCTACCAAATGCTGGGTGCACGTGTGCGAGAGCATGAGCAAGCCCTGCAACCAAATGCCCTGTGTGTGTGTACATGAGCGTGTGCACGTGTGCGTGCAAGCCATGCTGCCAAATACCCTGCGTGTGAGTGAGAGCTGGCAGGGCTGCCCACGTGGCCCCAGAACCAAAAGCCCCTTTGGGTAGATGAGGGAGGGTAGCGGGAGGGAGGGGTAGGGCCCCGGTGGCCAATACCGTAGCCGAGGAAGGTAGATTTTGCTTTGTTTGACAGCAGCTCCATGGCGGCTGGGCTGCCCCCCCCGCCCGGTGTCCAAAGCCCACTGCCCTACCAGCCTGCCCCCCACCCGACAGACCCAGCGTTACCAAAGCGACTGCCCAGGCCTGGCCCAGCCTTGCCCAAAGACGCCCCCGCCCCCAGCCCCGCACCAGGGTCCAGGCAGCACCGGCCTCCCCACTGCGCTGAGCGTTAATTGGTGCATTTTGCTAGTACCAAACTCTCCACCCCACCGTGCAGGGGCCCAGTGGACTGTCTTCAGCAGACCCTCCCCACGTGGGTCTCCCCTCTGCAGGCCTGCATGGTGGGGGGAGCCTGGTCTCCATGCCCCACTGGGCTCTGCTCCTGCTGGGCTATGGGGGGGGGAGGGGAGGAGATGTCCACCCCCTGCTGCCAGGGTTTAAGTGGCCCCTGCCCAGCCAAAGCCTCGCCTGGACCTGGTGCCATGCAGTGGGGCCTGCCCCAAGCCCCAGCCTGCTGAGCCCAGCCCTGTGCTCATGGCTGCCCCGTGCCCCTCTGGGAGCTACCAGCCCAGCATGGGGCTGGGGGATGTCCCATTTTCAAGTGCCCCCCCCGTCCCATGGAGCTGCTGTCCTTACGCATCTAGATGCAAATGCTAGAACCAATGAGCAGATCTGTGTAACGCGCCGGGCCAGAGACGCCAGCGCCCAGCCCTGGGCAGAGCACAACCCGCGTGGGACGGGACCCAGGCCAGAGCCGGGACAGGGGGCCTCGTGGGGCCCAGGGCTGGAGCCAGGAGGAAGACCTGGGCCCTGCTCCCCACGGGCTGCAGCTGGAAAGGTGCAGCCGCTGGACGCGCAGCTGGAGCGTGAGGCCCGGGCAGCCACCGGCGCTGGGAGAACATTAAACCTGACGTGGAAACCGCCCCTGGCTGCGAGCATGTCCTTGGGCAGGAGCCGGGCTGGTCCGGGGAGAACAGAGCAAAGCCCCGGGCAATGGCCCATGGACCAGACGCCCCCAGACCCTGGGCTGTTGCTCGCAGCCCTGATGCCGGGCCAGAGGGGCCCCAGGGCAAGAACCTGCCAGCACTAAGCAAGCTGGAGCCCAGCAGCTCAGGGCCCAGGCGCCCCCAGCAGCTGAGCAATCGCAGGGATGAGAGCTGGTCCGACTCCCCACGCCGGGCAGGGTGGGGCCCATCCAGCTGAGGGCTGGGGCTGCAGTTTTAGTAGAGTAGGGGCTCCACAGAATTAGCTAGCCCCTGCCCTCTCAACCCGCCCCATGCGCGGGGGAGGGGGGGGGGGGCGGCACGAAGACCTTCCCGGCCAATCCTCCCCCTCAGCGCTGGCAGCGCGTCTCCTGGGGCCAGTGCAGTAGCCCAGAGTACAGACAAGCAACCAACCCCTTCCCCGGTCCCAAACACCGGAGCTTGGCGCTTGAACCCAGGCTCGGAGCTTTGCCCGGGGTCAGGAGAGTCACTCGCAGCCCTGCAGGGCTGGCAGCTGGGGGGCAGGGCTCTAGCCTTACACCGCCCTTCCCAGGGGTCAGGATGGAGCCATGTCAGGTGCCAGCTGGAGGCTGCGCCCTGGCGCTGCAGCACACAGGAAGGAGCGGGACTGGCAGAGGGGGCAGGATCCGGGCCCCGCCACAGCTGGTTGTGCCCTTTCCCCACAGCGCAAGGCATATTGCAGGTTTAACCCCACGCCAGGGTTGGCCCAAGCTTGCTGTCAGGTGAGGGTCACATACAGGGCCAGGCTGACCAGCCCCGGCCTTCTCACCCCACCCCAAGTCCAGGGTTGAGCCGCCCCCCCAGCAGTAAGGGGAGGGTGATGGTCAGATGTGTCCGGGAGGGTCCCATCGGGGATGGGAAGCCCTGGTGTGTGGATCGCCCCAGTGAGGCAACATGGGAGCTAACAGCCCTTGGCCCGAGCAGTTAGATTTGCTGTGACCTACAATGGCTTTTCCCTCTCTCCTGCTCTTTCCACATGGGACACAATTAGCCTGTGGAACTCACTGCAGCATGATGCCATTGAGCGGAGCTGCTGAAAAGGGCATCGCCCAGGAGAACATCCAGTTACAACAGTCGAACTGCCAGCGTTCCCATTTGAGGACAGGGGCCAATCTCGGATTGCAGGGGCTAGGCAGCCAGGGGAGCCGGCCCAGCGGTAGGACTGCTGGCAATTCCGAGACTTGGAAAGGTGGCTCGATCCCAAATAGGTTTTCACTCTTCATCCTTCCATTTTTGGCAGCCCCAATATTTTAGCTTATAAAGGTGTCTCAGCGGTTGCTCATTAAAACGGATCACGGTTTCAGGGGGACATATCCGATTCAGTGTTTTCTGAAAACAAATCCGTCGCAGCAGGGGCGATGGGCTGCAGGACTCCTTGCTCCCGAGCGCCGTGCGGCGGCTTCCGTCCCCACCGGGACCCCACCCCAAAGGCAACGCACCAGCCTCATGAAAAGTTATAAATCATTCCTTTCTTTATTAAACATAGCTTGCAAGTGATAAATATTACAAAGTTTTTTTTAATCCTTTCTCCAAAAATTAGCTTATTATTTTTAATCAGTCACTGCATAATTGCTCGGCAGTATTTAAACAGCTTTTCTTTTTTAAACCAGATTTCAAACACAATGCAAAAAAAACTTAAAATTGTGCAAAAGGCCTGGTTTCCTGCCCCCCCGGATAGCTAGGCTGCAGGGGTGAGGCTGGGACCCCTCGCTCTGCCACATGCTGGGCTGTCCCCCCAGACCTTCCCTCCCCAGCTGTGACGGGGCCACTCGGGAGCTGCAGTGGGGCCTGGCGCCGGGCTCTCTGTACAAACTCGGAGCAGGAGGCTGGATCCCGCAGCACCTGCCCAGGGGTGCGGGGCCCTTGAGCCGGTGACTGCAGCGCTGAGCTGACACTGGATGCAGCCACGGCCCAAGCTGGCAGGCGTGGGGACGACTCTCGCGCTCGCCTACGTCAAGGGGTCCAGACTATCAAGGACTGCAGCCCGAGGCTCCTGTTGTGCAGATCTGGGCCCCCTTGGGGCGGCGGCCGCCCACGCAGGGGAAGGGACCCGACCCCAGGGCAGAGCTGCAGAAGGGCGCAGCGGCATCCGCACTGCAACACTGACCGGGAGCCTCTTGCTCCCGCCCCGAGTGGCGCTGCCGCCCTTTCCGCCAGGCAAGCTGCAGGAGCTGGTGGGAACGCAGCCACCCAGCTCCCAGGGGCGTCCCGGGGCCGGTCTGGGCTCCCTTTCCGCAGATGGGCGAGCAGGCGACTGCCCACCACGGACAGGTCTGCACAATGCACTGTCCAGGCCCCTGCCCTATGAACCGCCTGCTACAGGCCGTTCCCAGGCCAGCGCATCCCCCCTCGGCCACCCTGAGTGCTTAGCTCGTGGGGAGATGGAAGTGACACCGGCACGTCCTCCTCCGCCCCCAGAACCGAGTGGGCCCAGCTTCCTGCCCTGTCCCCAGGGGCCTGCAGCCATCCAGGCCCCTCCGGGCACAGCAACAGCAGGGCCAGCAGTGGCTGCAGGCCCCAGAAGCCCACCCCGGGGGGGGCTCGGCCCACGGTGTTTGATCCCCCAGCCCCGGTGGGAGCCGGCCGACACCCAGGCGCCGGCAGGCAGGGTAAGGGGGACTGGGGAGCAGGGAGCCCCTCCGTTTGAGCAGCCCGGCCCAATGCTCAGCCCGGGGTTGGGAGGGGGGAAACGGGCAAAAGCAGCGGGGTTTTTGCAGAGGGCAAAGGGGGGCGAGCAGAGAGCCGTGGCGGGGGGAGCAGGGCCTGCCAGCTGTGCCAAGGGGAAGGCACCCGCTGGGCTGAGCGGGAGGGAGTCTGCAGGTGGGGCTGTTGCACGGAGCCCCGCAAGGCGCGTGCAGGTTCTGCGGGCTTAGACTTGGACGTCCCCGGGGAGCGCGGGCGGGGGACGAGGAGCCGGGCTCCAAATCCCACCAGCGCTCTGCTCTCGCACAACCACCGGGAGTCTGGGCCGGCCCGACACGGACACCTCCCGTCGGAGCCATGGGCTGCGCCAGGCCGGTGCCACAGGAATCGCGGGGCAGCCGTTGGGAGAGGCCCCGGCCCAGAAGCTGGAGACCAGGTGCCTCCAGCTCTTTGGACTGTCCTAGCTGCGGGGAGCGGCCGTCGCCCCCCAGCCGCTCGGAGCAGCGCCGTGTCGAGCCCCGCGGCTCGCGCTCAGCGGAACAGGAAGGAAGCCGCACACCGCAGGTTGTTCGAGATGTATATTGTATAGATGCCAATGCAATAATAAAAACAGTGCAAATACAATGACAGTTCATAATACTTGTCCCCACCCCGGCCCCACTCCCCACGATCCGGATGCTCCCGGCGGGAACGCCCCCCTCCCCCCCGTTAGAGACACGTCCCGAGCTGAAGCCCCGATGCTGGGGAAGGAAAGGTCCTGTCTCCGCTGCACTAGGGGTGCTGGTCACTGGTAGGGTCCTTCTTTGTGTGTGGGAAAGGCACAGATTTGGGAGGTGGCGAGTGCCACCAGTGCATTTCTGCAGGCCAGCCGCCCCCGCCCGGACGCGAACGCCAGCCCCGGGATCTCTGCCCTCTGCAGCCGGCCGACTTGGCTTCCCTACCCCGCCCGGCGGAAACCAACCCTTCTGCACGTTTCAGGTCATACACAAAAGGTCACACTACAAAAGGACGTAACAACTTTCACAATATCCATGGCGAGGCGGTTTTTTTTTGTTTTGTTTTGTTTTCTACACAATGTACAATTGTTTTTAATGTGTCAAATAGCTTATATACACGAATGAGTCCTTGTTATAACATTTCGGCAGCAATATCATAAGCTAATTAAGATCTTGTTGGGGCGGGCGAGTGGAGGCAGGGGAGGGGCAGAGAAGAAAGGGGAAGAATGGGTTATGCCTTCGGAGGAACAAAATAAAACCCCACTAAGCGTTCACAAGCGGCTCTACATCTAGCTGTAAAAGAAAAGCTAACCGAAGCGGGGAAAATCCCTATTTCCGTATCTAAAAAAAGAGACAATTTCCTACCGTACATCACAGCCAGAAAGGGGGGGCACTGTACGAGGGACGGGGGTCGCGCGCGGTGGTCAAGACCAAAAAAAGGAAGCCTGTGCAGATCACAAAGCGAGCGCCGGAATTCCCCTCAGACAGAGATTAGTAGGTGGGGCGGGGGGGCGGCCAATCCTGCGAGGAACCACTGCAGGCTGGAGCGCTGGGCTCTCCACCTTCGCCCTCGGCAGCGCAAGGGCCCAGGGAGCAGGAATTGGCGGGGGAGCCAGGCAGGGGGCCCAGGGAGGTGCAAGCAGCTGCCCAGGTGTCCCGACGCCAGCTGGCGCCTGCAGAGCTGTGCTCCCTGGCTCTGTGCTTTCTAAGCGGGTGCCCCTTCGCGAGGGCAGTGTCCGCGGCCCCGAGGAACACAGCCCAGAGCGGCGGGCCAGCACCCCAGGAAGAGCCAGGGCTGGGCGCAGGGGGAGACCCCGCTGTGGGCGCCCTCTCCCTTCACGCCATTCATGTGCAATTCCAGGGCAAGAGGCGGGTGGGGAAGGGGCCATGGGAGATTTCACGACTCAGCAACAGCTCAGCAGCGTGGGGCCATGGAGGGGCCTGGGTGAGGAGCAGAAGCCAGCCCTGGCTGAGCAACACGCCGGGTGCCCCACACTGGCTGGGGCTGGAGAAGGGCTCTCAGCGCAGCACCCAAGAGGGAGGGGCAACCCGAGGCCACAGCCAGCACCAGATGGGCTGGCCGGGTCTGACCAAGCCGCGCCTCACCCAGTGCCACTGCACAGCCCAGCCCGCACCGCCGGGAGGCCCCGCCTCCACCCTACAGCTGGGGAGAGAAAGGTGAAGGTCTTACCCAAGCCACAGAACTGGGAGTTCCTGGCTCTCGGGGCCCTGCTGCCTGCCACGGAGCAGGTCGCCTTCCCTGCCTTGGCTCCGACAGGGCATCCGCGAGGCATGGGCTGCAGGACGGAAATGCATCTCGAAGCCAGCCACTGCAATATCGCTGGGAGGGGAGGACCCACTGCAATATCGCCCGGGGGGGGGGGGCGGGGACCCCATCCCCTTCCCAAGACATGTCACTTAGCACCATTATGGTTAACTTGCTCTGACGATTCACTAGCGCCCCAGGCCCGGCGGGCGGGACTTGGTAAGTATTGCACATTTTACATTTTCATCTCAACCAATCTGCCTGGGCTACCTCGTACCTCTCGGGGAGACCCACGGGGAGAGACTGGCACTTGAGTGGGAGGGGGCCGCGCGACAGAGCCAACTCAACAAGGTCAAGAGGCAAGGGGGGGTTGGGGTGGGGTGGTGAAGAGCGCGCTGATAATTTTATCAACGGAGACAAATGGACCAAGGTGCTTCCGTCCGGCCCAGCAGGTCAAGGAGCGGCTCTGGCTGGTTAGTCACCAGGACCCGGGGCTGGGGCAGAGCCGGGGCGCCAGCCACGCCCCAGGGAACCACAAAACAAAAGCAAAAGGGACAAGCCACCGCGCGCTCCACCAGCTGCCCAAAGCCATCCTTTCGGCCCGGCAGGGCCCTGGCCACGACGCGCCCACGCCCCTCGGGTATTAGTAAGTGCTGGCTGAATGGAGGGGCACGGCCCCCACTGAGATGACGGAGGGAGGGGCGACGTCTGTGCAGAGCAGGGAAGGCCGAGTCCTTGCACTGGTACGGACCCCCCTCTGCAAAGGCGGGGCTGGCGTGCTGGGCCTCTTTGGCAGAAATCCTGCTGCCTTGCAAAGGAGGGGCCCCAGCCCCTTCCTCGGCCGCCTGGCAGCTCAGGGCTCGCAGCCACAGTTCCCAGACGTCTGTGGCGACGCAGCACGGGCCTTGCTGGAAAAGGTGCCTCCGCTGCTGGGCACGGCTCCCGCCAACACCAGGCGGGCGGCGACGTAACGCTCCATTGCACAATCGACGCTGCAGCGGGGAACGCCTTCCCCCTCGGCACCAGCAAGTCTAGCGGATTCTCTGCCTTGTAACAGTCTGGCCAAGGGGGGCTCTCCCCATTAACATCATCCAAGCAACAGCAAGCGGAAGGCTTCACGTCGCTGCTGAGAGTTCAGCTCTGTCCAGGGCCGGGGGCAGGCCTCTCAGCCGCAGGGAAGTGCAAACAGAGCGATCTGCAGGCTCTCAGCTTGCTCCTGCTTCGGGTTCACTAACTCAGTCCGCACCGAGCTCCCGCCACGGCGTCAGCTGGAACGCGGGCCGGGCACAGAGCTGCTCGAGAGCACGAGAGCCGGGGTGTTAGAGAGGCATGAGGCCACTGGGCCCTTTGGTAGCGCGTCACTGTCCCTTGTAGAACGCCTACTTCCGACCAGGAGCATGGGAATCGCTGGGAGAAGGAAACGGGCCCTGGGCGAGGAGCAGGCCGGCTCCGCCCCTGCCCCATCCCCTTCCACTGCCCCCACGACAGGGCGGCCAGGCCACGCCCACAAACCCCTCCACCCCGCACGCCAGACTGAGGCCTCCCTGGCACAACCTGGCAGCCCCTTCACGCCGGGGACGGCATCCTGCGCCATTCAGATACGCACACGGGCCAAGTCCAGACCAGCCCCCGCCGGGCGTGGCCGCAGCCCCTCTGCTCCTTACCTCTTCTGGGGGGCAATTCAACACGCAAGTCCTACCGCCCTCCTAAGTGCATAGACCAGCCGTCCGGCCGCCTCTCACCCCATTCCCCTCGGGTCCGCGCTGAGCACCTTGCCCAGCGGGCGCGCGGAGGCTCTAACACAAATCTCTGGAAAGGAAAAAGTTGAACCGGCCATTCAGCAGAGGGAAAATAAAACACAACACAAGTAAAAATTGGATGCTTTGTCATTACAAAAGAGGCGCGGAAAACGAGCATTAACACATGGCGAGTGAGATTCCAAGCAGACCACGGCCCTGCCCGCGGGCAAGGGGCGCCTTCGCGGGTAGCGAAGCGTCGGGGGAGGGGCAGGCGGCTGGAGTTTGGAAATGGGTTTGTCTTTTCCCCGTGGATGGTAGGCACCAGTACAGGCACTGCATGCGACAGGAGGGGGAGGGGCACTAGGCGTTATTTCTGTCCGCTGATGGACTGCGATATAGACCGGGGTTGGATCATATCTAACAGGTACTCCCGCTGGCGGTCTGCCAGGCTCGACGCTTTGTGGCCTCCGATCCCAGCATTCAGGTATGCAATGTTAACACCTGGAGGGGAGAAAGCAAGGAGGGACCATTACTCCTGTAACATGGGACCCCCAGCCCCCCCGAGGGCAGAGGGGGCCAGCTTAACAGAGCTCACAGCCACTCCCGGGACGAGCCGGTTCCACACCCGCCCCCTTCCAGTTCCAGCAGCACGAGCCGGCAACCTGCTGAGCCACGAGGCCTCCACGCACCAGGTTGGAGCAGGAGTGACAGTGCCAACCAAGGCTGGACAAGGTCTCCGCTGGCCTTGACTGAGTCACCGCACTCACAGCCACCGTGGTTACAGGGCCAAGGCACACACCGGCAGAGCCTGGTCACACAGAGCCGCTGTCCCAGAAGGAGCGCGCCACGGTGGCTCACGCGGCCAGTCGCCCTGGTGTGGGGTGGCCAGCGCCCGTGCACCCCAGGCACTGGCCTGTCCCCGAGGCGCGTCCGTTGGGAGATGGAGGAGCGGGGATGTACCACAACAGCCTGCCCTGCCCTCCCTCCCCTCCCCTCCGCGGCCACTGGGGCGGTTACCTGGCATTCCGAGGAGACCGCCCGCGACGGAGAGCTGGGGCGCCTGAGCGAGGTTGGACAGCATGGAGCGGGCAGAGGTGGGGATGCCGCGCTGCAGGGAGCTCTGGGGCTGCGGAGCCTGCGGGGCAGAGCACACGGGGGGGGACAGTGAGCAGGGCACAAGCCGCCCGCCTTTCCCAGGGGTGCAGTCACAGAGACCCTGCCCCAGGGCGGCGGCTGGGGGGGACAAAGGGACAGAGCCAGTGGCAGGCGGGTCCTGGGACAGCGACCAACCTTGCCTGGCAGCAGGGGCAGTGGTCAGAGACGGGCTCTGCCCTCTCTCTGCCTGTGTCCAGGGCTTGGGAATACAATTCCTCCAGGGCCTTAGACTTGCAGGGCTGAGCGCCCCCTGCTGGCTGCTCTGGCACTGACCGGCGCTGGCCACAGCCACCAGGACCTGAAGCCCAGGGAGGCGCGTCCCACCCACGGAAAGGGCCTGCCGCCTGCCCAGGAGGGGCTCACCTGCCGGAGCGTGTGGTGCCTCATGATGGTCTCCTGCTTGCTGACACTGGGCACGGCGGGAGCTGCAGTGGGAGACAAGGCTGCCTGCTGCTGTAGCCTCTGCTCAATCTCCTGCAGGAAGCAGAGGCCTTTAGAGCCGCGCGGGAGGGACAGGTGAGAACGCGCCGGGCGGGCGCCTGGGGACCCTTCCGCCCTCACAGCAAGAGGAGCGGCTAGCCTGGCCTGCGCACGCCGGCTACCGCCCAGCCCCCGCCGGCGGCCCCGCACACTGCAGCGCCGGGCCAGGCCGGGGACAGCAGCGCGGCACAGGGCCCTCTGAGCGGCCGCCCTGCAGCAGAGGGACGGGTGCGCGGACCAGCCTGGGCCGGGACAGGCGGGCGAGCCGGAGTCCTGGCGGAGGAGCTGCCGGCGGAGCAGTGGCACGGCGGGATGATCCTGGTGGAGCTCAGCAGCCCCGGGGCGCTTGAGGGGAGGGCTGGGAAGAGTGCCCAGGTCCCAGAGCTGGGCAGCCACCGCCCTCCGGGGGAGCTGAATCCCACATCCTGCTGCCCCAAGAGGAGAGGGAGGGCCACCCTAGTCCGGGAGGGAGGAGGGGAATGATTTTTGATGGGGGGGCCACCCCAAGATTTTGTAAGTGGTCAAGGCTGCAGTTTTCTGCAGAGGGGGTGCGGGCTCCGGAGGGAGGTGAGGGGCCGACAGGAGCTCGTGTCAGGGGCTTGGGAGCGGGCTCCACCCTTGCTGTGTGATGCTCGCTGGCCACGTGAACCCGGGGGCCGGCTGGAATAGCTCTGGCCCGTCCCCATTTAAGCAGGTAACTGGTTCAGTAGGATCGGACATCCCTAGCGGGGGCATGTGCATACAGAGGGTTTGGGTGGTGGCCGAGGGCAGGGACTTGGGGGGCAGGAGCGGGTGGGTGCCAGAGGGTGGCTCCGGCTGGGAGGCGCTCCCGGCCAGCGGCCCAGCGGGGTATTCAGGCTGGCCCCTGACTGTGGCAGCCCCAGGCCGCTCAAAGAGGCTGGTTGCTTCTCGCGCCTTCCTGCGTCGCACCCCAACGGAGCCGAGAGCTTGTGCTGGGGGCCGGGCAGCATGGAGTCTCCCTCCCCACGCGCGGCCATGGGGCTGCTCTGTGCATGGGGCTGCCAGCGGGGTGGGCGGGGTCCGGCCTGTCCCTGCCCTAGTCAGTCTCCAACACACCAGCCTGGCTCCTCCCCCTGCCCTTGTTCTCAGCCCCTCCCCTAAGCTCCCTAACCCCACCCGGCCCCCTTAAAAGGGGGCTGGTGAGACCCCACCAGGCGCTGCCCAACCCCAGCCTGGGTGCCCCCGCTCTGGGAGCACGGAGCATTCCAGCAGGGACGGCAGCTGCTAGGTCCCCCGCCGCCAGGAGTCTGGCAGCCCCCGGACAGGGCACAGCAGAGGTGGCTGCGCGGAGGGACGGCAAGGTGCTCTGCTAAGAGCCAGGCCGGGTTTAACCGAGCCCAGGGAGCCACCGTCCCTGTAGCTCGGACTCTAAGAGGCTGGTGACCAGGGAGCCTGCAGCCGAGTGATGCCACAAGGAGATGCTTTGGCTGCCCCTGGAGGTGCCCTACCAGAGCAGCCTCTTTTGAGGCTCACAAAGGCCCAGCCCTGCCCTCCGCCTGGCCAGGCCCCTCACGGGGACCTAAGGGACAGGCCCCCACACTGCGGGCCGCCATGCAGGCGGAGCTCTTCTGAGAAGAGCACCCAGCTGCAAGCTCCCGGCTGGTGTGCGCCAAGAAGCGGCCACACGCAGGAAGCACCCTGGCAGGCAGCCCGCCTGGCCGGTCCAAGCGCCCCAGCGGATTGGGCCTTGAGCCACGCCACGGAGAAGCCCGGGAGCCCGGCAGAGGCCTCGCTCGAGAGCCGGGGCAGCCTGCATCTGGGCGCCCACCCTGCCGAGCAGCCCACGGTGGCCTTTACGGAGCGCTCGGCTTGTCTCCGTGCTCTCCTGGCTGGCTTGTTGGCTGCGGCACTCACCCCGGCTCCCAGGCCCCTGCCACTGGTGAAACAAAGGAACCACCACGCCTTGGGAGAGGCACAAAAGGGAAAGGAGCACGGTCCCGGCAGGACAGGCCCTTTCAGATCTCCCCTCGGCCTGGGACAGAGCACACGCCTGGCCAGGCCGTGCCTTGCTGGGGAGGGGAGGTGGGAGTGGGGGCCGGGCAGGGACTTGCCTGCTCCTGCTGCAGCGCTTTCACGAAGGCGTTCTTCAGCCGGTTGGTGTGCTCGGCCTTCAGCGCCTTCTTCTGGTTGGAGGTCATGCACTGCTCACACAGGATCTTCCCACTCTTCTCCTGCTTCCAGTGCGGCGTGAAGTCGGTGCGGCACTGAGCGCAGACAAAGGGCTCCACGCGCAGGAGGGACGCACAGCCTTTGCCTACACCAACAACCGGGGGTCAATGGGGCGGCGCGGATACCCAGCCTCCCCCGCTGCCCAACCGGCACCCCTCTCGCCCCCGGGTCAGCGCCGGCGCACGGCCAGAGCGGGCTACGGCGCTGCCGAAGGGGAGGAGTCCCCCCTACGCAGCGACTCGAGGGGCCCAGGCGGGGGGGCTGCCGAGGTACTGCCCAAAAGGATGGGAGTTGACAGTCAGAATCCTAGAACTGGCAGGGCCCTTGAGGGCATGGAGTCCAGTCCCCTGCCCTCACGGCAGGACCCAGCACCGTCTAGAGCATCCCTGGCAGGTGTCTGTCCGACCTGCTCTTCAATCTCTCCAGGGATGGAGATTCCACAACCGCCCTCGGCAGCTTATTCCAGTGTTTCACCCCCCTGACAGGCAGGAAGTTTTTCCTAATGTCCAACCTGAACCTCCCCTGCTGCAGTTTAAGCCCATTGCTGCTTGTCCTGTCCTCAGAGGCCAAGAGGAACAAGTTTTCTCCCTCCTCCTTGTAACACCCTTTGAGATACTTGAAAACTGCTGTCACGTCCCCTCTCAGCCTTCTCCTTTCCAAACCAAACAAGCCCAGTTCTTTCAGTCTTCCCTCAGAGCTCATGTCTTCTAGAGCAGTGTTTCTCAACCAGTGGTACTTGAAAGAAGTCTGGGGGGAGGGACATCAATACAACTGAAATTTGGAGAAAACTGAATTTTTCAGTTTTACAGCTTTATTATTTTTGTACTTTTTATCCCCCAAAATTTCATCACCCACCCAGCTACGATCAAGTTGATTAAACAAATGTGTAGCAATGGTAGAAAAAAACTGTGTGTCTGAAAACTGTAGGTACTGTGGGTACGTGTGTGTATATATTTGAAAAGGGGTACTTGATAAAAAGGTTGAGAAACACAGTTCCAGACCGTACATCTTTTTTGTTGCTCTTCTCTGGACAGTGGCCAGCTCTAGACCCAGGTGTGAAACTGCCAGGTTCCAACCAGTGCCGATGGGGCTCCTGCAAGTCCCGCTGGCGGGCAGCAGGACAGACACCGGGAAAGGCTGGATGATTTCAGAAGGCCCTGAGCAGAGGGAGTGCTGGTCCCGTGTGCCCCTGGTCCGAGCCAGGCAGGGACAGGCAGGATTGGCCCTTTCCAGGCCCAGGTGGCCCCTTGCCTAAGAGCACTGCAGAGGGCTCCTGTAACGGAGCTCTCCCAGCTCTGCATCTGGCTGCCCCTCCTGTTCTCGTGAGGGAAGGTGCGGCGCATTGCCCTGGGAACGGGACCACCTGGAGCCGGAGAAGAGGGGCTCACGCCAGTTTGCACCAGAGGTTCGCTGGGGGGTGTCCCAGCCAAGGGGCGGAAGGCGGATCCTTATCCAGCCTCCCCTCTGCCCCCAGCCATGACCCGAGGCAGGTAGCCAAGCCCTGCCCATTCCCAGAGGCAAAGCCGGGCAGGGCAGAGGGGACGCGGCACAGCCGGGGGTCTCAGCACTCGGCAGAGCCCGTTTTCCAGGAGGGAAGCAACAGGCCCGTGCTCCGTGTGGGAACAGAACCCAGCGCCCGGCACTCACCTTGGCTGTCGATAACGCTCTGCACCACCTCCTCGAGCCCCACCATGTAGATGAACTCGCTGTTGGCGGCGCTGGGCAGGAAATGCAGCAAGGGCGCCGGCGGCTTCGGCGGGGGGATCTCCAGCAGCGTCTTTTCCAGTTGCTTGCGCAGGGCGAGCTTGGCAGCGGCCTGGGAATTGGCGGCGTCGTTCAGCGCGCCGGGGCTGGGGAGCGGGGAGGACACCCTGTTCACAGCCCCGGGCTGGATGTGGGAGGCGAGGTTCATGTAGATGGCTGAGGAGGTCGAGCGCTGGCAGGGAACAGAGCTTGACTGCGGGAGAGGGAGGAGAGAGGCAGTGAGGGCCCCCTGGCCACGCAAGTCAAGGGCAGAGCGCTCTGGCAGGGCGTGGGACCTCGCCGAGCCACTACAAAGAGGTGGCCAGGAGAGACCTGGGTCCCAGCTCTACCATCAGTTCAGCAGCCTCACCACAAATGCCCCAGGAGCCATCTTTGGAGGATCCCGCTGCGTCAACCCCTCGCCTGCAGCATCCAGTGACCCAAAGGACCCTCCCGCCAGCTCCGAGAGCCTGGCTGCATGAACACAACCCACCTGCTGCACTGGGGCGCCTGCATCCCCCCACCCTCTGGCGCAGGCAGCACCATGTGCTGGGCTCCTGCCAAGCTGGGCTCCTCCCCCTTTTGCCTCACTGATCTGGCATGTGCTCAGACGGCCCCCCCCACCGCCAGACGGTGTCCAGCTCCTCCCACACTGGCGCGCAGGGCACACCAGCTACCGCGGCTGCCACTTCCAGCAGCTGTCTTCTGTGCCCTCCATTCACTTGGTCCTCAGCCCCAATTCCTCTGGCACGTGTCAGTAGCGCACACCCCATCCCCTCAGAGCCACTTCCTGCCAGAGGCAAGCCCCATACTGCCCGTCTTCCTGCGGCAAGAGCCTTTCCCATTTCCAAGGGCTGAACAGGGCCATGCGGGCAAACAGAAGAGCGTCCCAACCAGGAACACCACAGGCTGATTTCCCAAAGCACCTGAACATAGCGAGTTACACTGACTGGAGGGAAAACGTAGACACCCAGTTCTGCTGTCTAGTTTTCCAAATGACGTTGAAGACTGGGAGAGGGTGCAGAAGAGGACAGAAATGATTCAAGGACTAGAGAAAATGCCCGAGTTTCTCAGTGAAGAGCTCAAATTGTCAGGCTTATGAATGATCAAGTGAGGCCTTGCCACGGGTCTCCAGAGTCCTTCTGGGGAAGAGCACACGGGGTAACAAAGCGCTCTTTAATTTAGCAGAGATGGGCAGAACAAGCAGCAGTGACTGGCAGCTGAAACGAGGCCTCTAGGAAACGCACAGCCTCGGGGCTGGGAGATTAGTCGCTGGAACAAACGTACGGGAAGTGGTGTTTTCTCTGCTGCTTGGGGTCTCCAAGCTCCGAGTGGTGCCCCTCTGCGACACACGAGCCAAACCAGTGCACTCAATCCAGGAGCAACAGGATGAAGGCGAATAGACAAGGGATCAAACCAGATCTGGTGGCCTGCTCTGGCCTTGGACACGCCATGCAACGCAGCATTCCCCACCCTGCCTGGGGCCGGCGCTGGCTTACTGCCGTCTCTTCTCAGCAGCCCCATGCTGCCAGAGCCTCACCACCTTGGCCTTTTGACACTGGCCTCAGTTTCAGCCACCCCGTAACAGCTCCAGCAGGCCCGGCCTGTGACTTGGCCTGTGCACATCACCCTGGCATCTGGGCGACAGGAAGCAAGGGCACTGTGCTAAAGCAGCGACCATTCCCCACGAGGGCTGCGAGCACTGGGTTTCTCCGCCTGCTGAGATGGAGCTGGCACCCACGGCCTTTTGGCTTGATCTTCAGATTGCATCAAAGCCTTGTGCGGGCGCACCCTGATTCCAGCCAGGCCCACATGGCGCGCTCACCCGCACGCCAGCCCACGGGGCTCCTGGTGAAGTTCCCTCAAGGTGGGTGCACGACGGGCTGGACGCGAAACTGGTACTCGCAAATGTCCAGTGGTCGGTGATCGGTTCAGCCCGTCGTCCACCCCCCATGTGTTCCAAGGCTCCCTGTACTCACACGGCAAAGGCGCATTTAGAGGGGTCTTGGGTCCCTTGCAGCCCGATGTGTCTACAAGAAGCTGTACCCTCTTCAGGCACTCAGCCTTAGCGGCCTGACTTCCGGACGCTGCCCCAGGACGAAAGATGGCTGTAAGTTTCATGCCCTCACACTGCCAGGGATATTCAGAGATCTTCCGGCTCCTCCCTTCCTCTGGGCGAGGCAGGGGAAATGCCCAGACTGCCTGACACCCATTTGATTTGCCACATGCGCTTTACACCTTGGAGGGGTGATGATGGTTCGGGCTCCTGTCGGCAGCTAGACGCTATTGACAAGAGACAAAATGGCCCCAAACTGCTGAGCTCCACAACCTCCACCTTCCATGTGTATCGGGGTTAGACTTGCTCTGCTCTGGACCCCACTTGTTGCCTTTGGTAGCCGGCAGTCAGTTTCCAAGCGGAGGATGGGGTGGGGGGGAGGGAGGGGGGAAACCCCAAAAGCCATTCGTTTTAGGGACCGGATCTGAGGCACTGTCCCAGGGTGAGATGTCAGGGCAGGAAGACTTGGAACCAAGTGATGCACTGAAGAGTTGTAAGTCACCAGGACCAGCTGGGATCACCCAGGAGTGCTGAAGGAAGTCCAACGAAGCTGCCCAACGACTAACTGGTACGTGACCCATCGCGTTGAGCAGCCTGTGTACCAGACGACTGGCGGATCACCCAGGTAACCACAGCTTCTAGCAAAGTTCCAGAGGTGACCCTGGCAATTACATGCCGAGGAGCCTAACTTCAATCTACGCAACAGGCTGAACTGGTAAAAACCAAGGATCAAACAGAGGAACGATTTGCTGGGGGAAGAGTCAATGCAGAGTGTGTCCAAGCCTCAAGCACCAATTTGAATTCTGTAAGGGCATCAAGAAACGTGGACAAGGGGGATCCAGTGGAGAGCGGATCCTTAGATTTTCAGAAAGCCTTTCACAAGGCCCCTCACTGAAGGCTCTTAAGCAAAGGAAGCCATCAGGAGATATTAAGGAAGGTCCTCTCCTGTATCAGCAACTAGTTAAAAAGTAGGAAAAACAGGAAGAGTAAGTGGTCAGTTTTCACAATGGAGAGGTAAATAGCATGAACCTTCAAGGGTCTGTCCTGGGACCAGTGCTGGCCCACATGTGCCAGGAGAAGGCCTTTTTCTGTAGCCATATGATAAGGCCTAAGGCCTTCGTCCGCAGCCAGACTGAAAGAGCAGCCGCCATGGGCTGAAAAGCAGGGAGTCCCATGGAATTAAGAAGGAGGGTCTGTTCCAATGGCACCAGATAAAGAAACCAATCTCAGGATGGCTGAAGCAAGCTTAGTTTGACAGCATTTCATCTGGCAAGAAACCATTTCTCGATCGCTGGGGTTGTGAAATCGTCGTTCCTTTGTTCTAGCATCCTGGCTCCCACTTTCCTGTTTGTTGGACGATCTCTGTCGGGTTTTAAATCCTTTCTGGCTGCAGGATGGCTAATTTTGCTGGGTGCAAACCAATTAATGTGGTGGGGCAGGACCGGTTAGGGAATTACGTTACAGTACGGGAGGGCTGGGGAGTAAAATGTTAGTACAATAATTGGTTACAGTCTAGCTCAGCAGGACTCAAGCGTCTCTATAAACTGGGGCCCAAAAGGAAGTTCTTTGGGACCAACTCCAGGATGAGAGCTGCCAGCGCTCAGCCCTGTGACAATAACACTGCGCAGAAACGGGAGTGCCTAGACAGCTCTGATCCTGACTGACCACTAGACTGGTAACTGTATGGCCACCTGCAGGACCCGTGCGCACGGGTGTGAATGCATATGCTGCTTTCCAAGTGTATTTTCAGTAAATGTGGGGTATTGTCTTTCCCCGAGAAAGATCCCATCTGCTTCTTACACGCCTAACACACATTCACAAGCGATCTGTGTTTACAAATGGGTAAACAGTGAAGTGGCAAAGTTTACAGACAATCCAGGACACTGCAGGGAAGCCCAAAGCTGACTGGGAAGGGTTACAAAAGGATCCTACAAAACAGGGCAACCAGGCAACAAAAAGCAGATGAAATTCCAGGTTGATAAAAGCAAAGTAATGCACAACGGAAAACTAACCAAACGACACACGCCAAACTGCTGGGGCCTACACTAGCTGTTATCACTCAAGGAGGAGCTTGGAGTGACGGGACGGTTCAGAAAACATCTGGTCAGTGCGCAGTGGCAGTCACAAAAGCTAACAGTGTCAGAAGTGTCAGAAGGAAAGGGTTAGATCGTAAGCCAGAAAATAGAATGCCGCTGTAGCAATCTATGCACACCCACACTTTGAACAGTGCCTGCAGTTCTGGGCTCCCTGTCTCAGCAAGGGCACACTGGAATGGAGAAGATGCACAGAAAACCAACCAAAATGATCACGGGGGATGGAAGAGCTTCCGGACCAGGAGATTTTAAATCTGGAACTGTTCAGTTTAAGAAAGAGCCAACTAAGGGGCTTTGACAGAGGGCTGGCTACAGTTCATGGCAGGTATGGGCAAAGTCACTAGGACAGTGTTATCTACCCCTTCCCAGAGCACAAGGGCCAGGGGTCATCCACAGAAATCAACAGGCTGCAGGTTTAAAGCCAACAAAAAGTAATTCACAGGATGCACAGGTAACCTGGGGAACTCATTGCCAGGGGTTGTTATGAAGGCCAAAAGTTCAAAAAAGAATGCTAAGTCCATGGAGGATACACCCACCAATGGCTATTAGCCAAGATAGTCAGGGACGCGACACACGGTGTCCTGCAACCTCTGCCGGCTAGAAGCTGGGATGGACAACAGGATGGATCACTCAATAATTGCCCTGTACTCTTCAATCGCTCTGAAACATCTGGCTCTTCCCACTGCTGGATGACGCTACTAGGCTAGATGGACCGTTGGTCTGATCCAGCTTGGCTCTTAAATTCCCCCTTCCACTTCTCACGCAGGCTAGGCCTTTACGCCTTTGTCCACCCTGCAGATGCATTTCCACACGGTGGCTTCACGAGGCGCCTTCACTGTGAGCTCTGCTCTTCTCCAGGAGTCTGGAGTTATTCAAGTGCTTAAAAGCCCCTAGCTGGCATCTCCCTTCCCGGCGCCACTGTGCTGAATCCCATTCTCGGCAGAACAAAGAGGAACTTACCGGCTGGTAGTTGATGGCTGGATTCATGCTTGGAGTTGTAGTGCGGATGAGGCCAGGTTTAGGAGGAACACGCTGTCCTTGTAACTGGGTGGGGTTTGGCGCAATCACACGCTGCGACATAAGCATATGGGGAAGCGTTGTGTTTGTGGCAGACCTAATGACACTGTGACCCTGTCCAGGGGAAAGGGGGGAAAAAAAAAGAAAGAGAGAGGTCATCAGGCAAAGTGGGATTTGTAACAGAATACGTAATGCACAAGCGGGTGTCAACATCAACTAATTGCCATCTCCATTAACCCAACTTCCTCTTGAGTCGCGGCATTTTACAAAGGGCTGCTCTAAGGTAATGCAGAGCCTCAGGTGGAGAGGCCGGGATTTCAACAAACAAGAACGGGAGATTAACTTCCCCGCAATCCAGCAGCACGCTCTGGAACGGGACCTGTGTTATCTGCGCTGGTGGGGATCTCAAACGTCACACCCCACAAATGGAAGCTTCCCGGGATACCAAGTGCTCAGTCTGTCTGTCTACCCCCCTCTGCTATTAACTGACCGAGCTGCTCCGACCCACAAGCAAAGCTGCAAGGGAAGAGGTCTACTACACGCCACAGTGGTGGGAACGGTACCTGGACGGATGCAGATGGGTTTTTGTCTGAGGTCATTACAATGAAATAATGCTCAACAGAACGTACTGGAAGGGGGGCTGTTCTTTAGCATGGGTTGGCTAGCAGAGTTCAGAAAAACCATCCTAGCCCAGCAGGATTAGGGGAACCATGCTGCGATAAACACTAACCCAAGTGCTCAGCATGGGCTGAACCCAGCAAGGGTCAGCCCCTTGTTCTGCAGACTGCAGGGCATGTGCAAGGCTCCTAATGTTTTCTACATTGCTGGGGCTACTGCCGCGGCCGCGCAGGAGGGCGTGTGACAAAGGGATGGATTCTGCACTTAGGAAGGGGTAGATCAGAAAGCGGCGCCTCGCTCCTCACAAGGGTCTCGACACAGCTCCGGAAACCTCCACCCAGTGTGCAAGCATGCTCCCTCTTTCCTTGAAGCCCATTCCCTTCCCACAGCATGATCGGGCTGCATCACCACAGGCTTCACCCCAGAATCACTGCCACAGCGGGGAAACAAGTGCCACCCACACACGGCGACGGCTAGTGGGGAGAAACGGGTCAGCGAGACTGGGCCTGAAGCCGCCACGCTCTCGGGCAGAAGGCTTCGGGCAGCAGTAAGACAGCCAAATCTCTAATCCACGCACCAAGTGGGCTCTCGGCCACCTTTCTGCTGGGACTGGAAGCAGTGCTGCTTGAGGGTGCATTGCCACGCTTCCCTCTGCACCGTGGAGTACTGTGAACACTGGTCAGCGTCAGTGAACACTGTAAAGCGCCAGCCTTGCTTTTCCACTGCCCACAGCCAGTCTGACAACCCTCAGGGACGCGGGCAGCCAGGGCAAGCTAGCAAGAGTCTACTGTGGGTGGGCTGGACAGTGTCAACTCAACCACATGCTGTGCACATCCCCCAAGGGAAGGGGACACCCCAGCACATGGCAGAAATGGGAGGAAGGCCAGGGAAGATAATGGAGCAAGTAATTAAGGGCTCCAGCTGCAAACAGCTGGAAGATAATATGGTGATAGGTAACACCAGCATGGATTTGTAAAGAATAAATGACATCAAACCAATCGGATAGCTTTCCCTGATAGTATAACGAGCCTTGTGGATAAGGAGGAAGCGGTGGATGTGATATACCTAGACTTCAGTAAGGCATTTGGCTTGGTCTCGCATGACCTTCTTATCAATAAACTAGGGAAATGCAACCTAGATGGGGCTATTATAAGGTGGGTGCAGAACTGTCTGGATAACCGCTCTCAGAGAGTCATTATTAACGGTTCACAGCCACACTGGAAGGGCAGAACAAGTGGGGTTCCGCAGGGCTCTGTTTTGGGATCAGCTCTGTTCAATATCTTCATCAATGATTTAGATGATGGCATACAGAGTACGAATATTAAGTTTGCAGATGATCCCAAGCTGGGAGGAGTTGCAAGTGCTTTGGAGGATAGAGTCATAATTCAAAACGATTTGGACAAACTGGAGAAATGTTCTGAGGTAAACAGGATGAAGTTTAATAAGGACAAATGCAAAGTGCTCCACTTAGGAAGGAACAATCAGTCTCTCACACACAGAATGGGAAGCGACTGTCCAGGAAGGAGTACGGCAGAAAGGGATCTACAGGTCAGAGTGAACCACAAGCTAAATATCTGGGAGGAATTAACAGGAGTGTTGTGAGCAAGACACGAGGAGTCATTCTTCCACTCTGTGCTGATTAGGCCTCAATTAATAGTTCGGTATCCAGTTCTGGGCACCACATTTCAAGAAAGATGTGGAGAAATTGGAGAAGGTCCAGAGAAGAGCAACAAGAATGATTAAAGGTCTAGAGAACATGAGCTATGAGGGAAGACAGAAAGAATTGGGCTTGTTTAGTTTGGAAAGAAGACGACTGAGGGGACATGAGAGCAGCTTTCAAGTATCTAAAAGGGTGTTACAAGGAAGTGGGAGAAAAATTGCTCTCCTTGGCCTCTGAGGATAGGACAAGAAGCAAGGGGCTTAAATTGCAGCAAGGGAGGCTGAGGTTGGACATTAGGAAAATTAGTGTTCCTGTCAGGGGGGTGAAACACTGGAATAAATTGCCCAGGGAGGTTGTGGAATTTCCATCACTGGAGATATTGAAGAGCAGGGTGGACAGACACCTGCCAGGGATGGTCTAGACGGTGCTTGGTTCTGCCGTGAGGGCAGGGGACTGGACTCGACGACCTCGAGGTCCCTTCCAGTTCTAGGATTCTATAAGGGGTAGTTTAGGATGATCTACAAGCATTTTTAGATTTGTAGGTACTGCAGGAACTCGGTCAGAGGCATGTTTTGTAGCAGGTGCGTTGATCTAACTCCCAGGGGCTTGTCTAGATTTTTAGACACCGCTCAGTCTCACAAGGAAAGGGGTGAGCTGGAGTGTGCACGTGACAGGCACTGCAGAGGGGGCTCACTGAAGTTCTGCTAGAGAAGAGACACATTTCTGGTGGGAGTTCTGCAAGATGGCAACAGAGCACTGGGCCCTACAGCAGAGCTGGGTAAAATGCCAAGAAAAAATCCATATAGCTTGTCAGTGTAAACATCCTGCTCTGCACACGCAGAGTCCTCGTTCTAGTGAGCTCATAGTGTTGGCTTTTCGTTTATCTCCACAATATTAAACAAAGTGTGACATCTAGGATTAGCATTTTTCCAGTAAGCATACATGAAGGTGTCTTTGTTAAATGGCATCCAGCTCTGTCTATGTTTACCTTCTTTGGGAAACAGCTATTCCCGGGTAAGCGTGTGTGTTTCCCCTCACCCTCTCTCCCCAGGCACACTACATTGTCTCAGGACCAGCTCCACCCAGAGTAGACACCCCTGTTGGTAGACACATGCTGGTGGATGTCTTTCCACCTGTACTCCAACAACCCTTTGACTTGATCTGATAAACCTGCCAATCAGTGACCAACCCAGCTGTCTTCAGTACCATCATCCTCATGTTGTACTGTGCTAGTCCTTTCGTCCCACAGGATCTCCAAACAAGGTGAGTTGTTAACCCACATACCCTGTCACCAAAAAGCATCCAGCTTTGAAATGGGAGGGGAACAGCTGGACCCACCCATTCATAACATGCCCGGCAACACTAGGACGGGAAAGTCTTCTAGGGTCACGGATGGATTTTTTCCATCTGTGTGTGGAACAAATGTGTGCGCCCTGAGGCATGTGCGAACGTGCACCCACCAACAGAAACGAAACAACTAGCTGTGGGCACTTTGCTAATCAGCAGGGCAGCACCGAGTCTCTTCTGAGTGGCCCCACAAGTACACAGCTTACAAGAAACACTGGGTACAGGGCTCACGCCACATTCTAAAAACAACGACTAGCCCTGTAGCACCTTAGCAGCTAACAAAACACGTCGATGAGCTTTCGTGGGCACAACCCACTTCTTCAGATGGATGGAGTATTACAAGTCCAGTTCCAAAACACATAGGGGATGGGGGGGAGTGAATTGGAGCGTTCACGTTACATGAAGCTGATAGAGAAGGAGCCGATTGTTCTTAAGTGCCCATTGGTTGGCTAAGTCACTAGGCTGTGGAAGGCAGGTGATGTTTCAGTCATACCTTTGTGATGGGACCCAAACTTGTACAGGAAGTTAAGTTCCAACGACCCCGCTGAAGCTTTTAGACATTTTAAATCATGCAGGACAGAAAAATCATCTCCAAGCTTCTTTCAAGAGCCAGTCCCATACAGAGTACAAGGCAGGGACTGCCGTCTAGTCTAGCTATTTGGTCCGAGAGCACTCACGGCACTGGCTTCCCTCGTTTGGTGACCGCACCCCAAGAGCCCAGGCAGTTCTAGCTACGGGGTTCAGCGGTGCCCATGTTAGTTACTGGGAAAGCCATCTCATCTGCAGAACAGAGAGAAACGTGCCAAGAACTTTCTGGCTTTTGGAGGAAGCGCTGTCTGTGGCGAACAGGGTTTTAATACTGAGCCGCGACAGTCTCGGATGCCCCTGACAGCAGGGTGGGTTGTCTCAATGATGTTTACCTGTAATGTTCTCAAATTCTGAGGCTCAACCCCCTGAGCTCCAGGCCTGGAGGGAAGCTTGGACAGTCCCTGCTGTCCCACGTGGGCAGGAGATGGCTGGACAATAGAGGCAGCATTCTGCACAACTGGAGTCTAGATGGAGACAGAAAATGCCAGTGTCACTGAGGAGCGCTTATGAAAGGAAACGCACAAATGGACTGATCCCGGAGCAACCCTGAGGATGCTAAATCAGATCCCAACACTTCCCAGCGACCTAGATTTAGCTTCAGCTGGTCTCAAGGACGAGGATCTGGCTTCACAAGACAGACGGCCGAGGCTCTGGGACAGGCACCGACAGGATGCCCGTGTGAAATAAAGGAGTAACGAACATGGGCATCATCCCAAGAGACATGTTTGGCCTTCCCACGCACCCCACAGGCCTGACTGAGAAGTCCATGCACCCACCCGCCTCCCGGAACCTCACCTTCTGGACAACATTCTCCTTCTGCAGCTGGCTTTGCCTCAGTTTCTTCAGTAACACCAGCCTGGCCTCTTCCAGCCGCAGCTCATCCCGGAGCTGTTTGATCAGCTGCTGCCGCTCCTCTATGCCTTTGCCCTGCACAGACCGAGAAGCACATAGGACACACGGGTTACCCTTTGGCAGCAAGAGACCCATAGCGAGGGTTAGCAATGTCGTGCTGTACCAAGAGGGACCCTTGGGGCGAGTCCCCTCAACATCACTGCATTGCCCACTATCCCCCTGCAACTCCCAGCTCTAAGACCTTGCCCCCTTCCCTTCCAGTGGCAGGGCTCTTTACTGCACAAGACTTCAGCTCCCCAGGATGTCAGCTGGATGCTTCTTACCTTAAACATTTCAAGATTTGCTGCCTTGAGTCTCTCTTCCATGCGGGAGCTGGAACGTGGGCTTGATGCCTCATTATCGGAGAGGACGATGATATCTGGTGAGGGGGTCAGTCGGCCCCTGTCCTGGTCACTGCACAGAGAGAAACGAGAAGGCTGAACTGCTGGGCTCTCCCGAAGGCAGAGAGAGATTTAGGAATCCATGGCCAGAGTAACCCCCCCGACAGAACCATTCGAGTTCCAAACATGAGGTATCATGGGACGCAGCACAAACCACTGGCTTCGAGGGGGAAGGCGGCTCTCTGCTCACACACATTACACTTCGGATAAAAGGATTCACTCAAAATGTGTTCTTCACTCACAGGTGTCTCTAGGGACACGGTTCCCACAGAGGCCGTGTCTGAGACAGACACGTACACGTTGTTAAGGAGCTAAACATTAACCACACAGGGAAATGGCAAGATGCTGAGGCGCTGGACACAGGCAGGCGTAACTCCAGACACCGTCACCTGTTATGCAGAGATACGGAGGACGTCGCTGCTACTCACATGATGCAGGAGATGCTAAGGGGAAAGCGCTCGACGTTTAAGACACATGTAAATACCCCAAACCTATATTCACACACATCTGTTTGTAAAAGGCCATAAAGGTAAAGCCAGATAACAGTATCCTGCACCGAGTCAATAAAACCAATAACCGAAAGGAAGAGCAGCTACAGAAGCCTGTCGCTAGGAAATCAATGCTATAATCCAGTGGTAACCGGGCACTGTTGCATTCATTGTGACATCATTTGGAATAAGGTGGTTACAATAAAAGCTGCACCAATTCAATGTAATGGGCTTGGTGTGGCTTGCAAAAACCACCCCCAACAAGTCAAGATGCTAACTAGTGAAGAGCCGGTATCAAGAGAAGGGGCGGGGCCGGGCTCTGCGGAAGGAGCACAGCCATCTCTCCTGCCTAAAAGAAGTGGGCGTAACCCCCCAGCTGTTCTCCCCAAACGACTGGACTGGTCTGACCGAGGGTCAGTTTCGCTCTCCCTTTGAGACACGGTGGAGCTATTGCAAGGGTCTCAGCTTCGCAATGCCCGACAACCCAAGTAACAAGGTCAGCATTTGCCACGTCTTGGTGCGCAGCCGCCAGCTCAGGCTGGGTCACTGTGTGATCGGTTACCACAACACACCCGCCTCGCTAGCCTTAAGGCCAGGTGCTGAACACTGTGGGGATGGGCTCCTGGGGACACTGCCGTCTTACTGATCAGACATCACACACCAAAGTTCTGACTGGCAGTTCACGGATGGCTGTGCCTCTAGAGAAACACCCCCAGCACCGCTCCCTCGAAATCAGGAAGCCACACAAGCAGTTCGCTGACCCTGTAAGAACAGGGACATTACTATGCAAGATCTTACGGACTCAGATCACAATGGCAATCAACACCCTCTTGGTGGGCCGTTCTGTGCTTACAGCGTCATATGAATACGGCACTGTACAACGGATAGAACAATATCCCTATTGCAGGAGAAACAGACAATGCAGCTTAATGACAGGCCCAAGACCCTGGAGCTCTTCACCCAAATGCCAGCACTCTGTGGGCTTAGGAAGGGACTGTGCCTCTGTTTCCCCTGGGGATCTCCTCCCTTGCAAGGGGATGGAAGAGAAATCCCAGGATTAGCAGCTTAAGTGGCACCCCAGGCAGACACAGGCCTGGGGGTCACAGCACAAACTGGCACCCCAGGCAGACACAGGCCTGGGGGTCACTGCGGCTCGAAGGCGCCACAGAACAAAGGAGGAAGTGTGGGACAACATAGCTCCATGTTATAATGTGCTCATCCGAGTTCAGAGTGAGGCTCTCAACGCTCCGGTTCTTGCGCACCGTGCACAGGCCCCGCGCTGAGGTCTGGTCTGGCTTACTTCACCACCTGCTGTGCCTTACGTTACAGCAGAACCCTCAGGTCTATGCAGCTGGCCTACTGGTGGCTCATCTCCTGGTGGGCTCTCTGGGGCACCTTGGAGCTGGGTTCCTTGCTTACCACGACTCAATTTCAACCTGCCCTAGTCCTCTGGCTTACTGTCTGCCTATCAGTGCAATTGGCGGCTGGGGCCCAGCACAGCTAGCACATCTGGCGGCCACGATCTGTCTCGGATAGGGGTTCAAGTTTCGCCAGCTGCAGAAGAGGCTCTGACGCAGCAGCAGGAGATGCATGCAGCTGTCAGGGATGAGCTCTCTGTTCCAGTGCAGTGGAGCCCTGTGGGAAAGGGCCACCAGCTTCCAAACATACCTAGCCCCATGCTATTAGGCACCTGGGTATCAGAGCTTTGTCTCCATAAGGAGCCATCGCAGCACCTGGCACTGGCCACTGCCAGGACAGTGAGCTAGATGGACCTTGGGCCTGACGCAGCGAGGCTGCTCTTAGCTCCATGTGTGGACGCTCTTATTCTGGATTGAGAGCGCCTCACTCCATTTAAACTTCATCCACTCTGGCGGGGGAGATGTGAGGGAAGCCTCTGCCATTCAGCCAGCACTTAGCCCAAAGGCGCTCAGCACCATGCAGCTTGTGTTTCTATTGCTCTCTGGTGCGTCCTTTCAGGTTGTCTTCACGGTAAAAAGCAGGAGAAACCCCAAACACGCACACTGACAGCAGACTGAACTACAGGTTGGACCTCTCTTGTCTGGCATCCTTGGGACCTGCCTGGTCCCGGAGGATGGAATCTGCTGGACAATGGGAGGTCCCGACACCAGCCCCACTGCCCCGTCCTACTGCCGGCTCCTTTAGCCCAGCTGGGCTGTCTGTGGGCCAGCCCCAGGACCACTGCTGGCAAGCAGCCCCAGCCCCACTTCCAAATGGCACATTGCCCGTGCTGATTCTGTGGAGCTGCCGTGGCTGGCTTCCCCTCTCGGGCTACTGTGGTCCTGGCCCCGCTGCCGGGAGGCACACAGTCCGGACTGCGCTCCGCCCAGGCTGCTGTGGCCCCACTGCTTGCAGACTCACATGGCTGCACCGAGCTCCCAGCTGCTGGCCCTCCTGTCCTGGGGCTCTCATCCAGGTAAATCCAGGGGCATGCCAGAGCACGGATGTTGCCAGACAAGAGAATCCCGGATTTGGGAGGTGCAACCTGTAGCACACTCTGGAATGAGAATGCCCACACCCAGCGACTGAGGAAGAGCGGTTGCACTTTTCATTTGGACTAAGGGAGGGTGAACATTTCCTGTTAGCGTACATCAGCCCTTGGCCGATCTAGTTGTGACTGCGAGGCTTTTGCGCCTACGTGGGATGTCAGAGGTGAAAAGTAAGAGGCATCTCAACTCTCTCGTGTTGAGAACTAGCCTAGATATTGGGACAGCTTGTACCTCCCTTAACCAGGACTCTGTGGTTTGGTAGGACCATGGAATTCCTGGACCACAGAGTCCAGGTACAAAGAGGTTGGGCCACAGGGCAGGAGTGGGGAGGAGGGGACGTGACTCAGCCAGGAGCCCCATGTTGGGGGGAAGAGAGGGGCACAGCAGGGAGTTCTGGCCCCTACCGCTGGGTGGTTGCAGGGGGCCAGCAGTGGCTGTAGAGCTGCAGCAACCACGGGGCTTGGCTGGAGTCCTAGCTGGGGGCAGCACAGGCCATGTTGGGAGGTACCTCCCCTCGTTCGGCAAATCCCCTCGTTCGGGACCAGTCAGTCTCGAGGGTGCCGGATAAGGGAGGTACAACCTGTACTAACTTTCCCAATATGGTCTGTCCTGGCTCGTGACCATCAGGGCAGCGCTGCATACAAGCTTGCGCCACTGTGCCCAAACCAGCTCTCTAAAACCAATGTAATTATTTGGATGCAAGCCTGTGAGGGGATGCTCTTATTTTGGAATGAAGAGCTTGAGTCAGTAGCCAATACCCTCCTAACGACGCTGCGGCATTATAAACAGATCTGAATTCACACCTGTGCTATTTCAGGAAGTTCAGACCGAGAATAGCCCTCAGACAGCTCAGGTGGTCTGTGTTCAGGTGCAGAGTGAGCCTCTGTTAAAAAGACTGCTCAGAACATCCATTCATCACAAGAGATTGCTGCTTTCCTCCTCTTGCCTGTCTTCCTGATAACTGTAGCTGCTTTGCTTGCTCCAGGAGGCTGTAACCCCTCACAGCTTTGGCCTCCACTTGCACACAGGCACATGCCAACTGATCAGAAAGCACCATATTTTGGCGCCTTTGAAATTCTCTGAAATTCAGATGGCAGATAGGACTTCTCACAATTCTTTTGGACAACTGTTCAGATGGGACTGGTGGGTTTTATTTACATTCCACTGACAAATATCAGTGCGAAAGCCAGACGGGGGGAAAAGGGGCCATCTGTAAAGAAGCGCAAAATGTCACAACTTTTATTGACTTTTGTCAAGACAAGAGCAGAACTACAACAAAGCTACTGGACGAGACGCAGCATTGGGCCCGCAAGAGCCAGGCCAAGCGGGAGGCGGGTGAAACAGTCCTTCCCAAGCTAGCCCTTGCTCTTTCCAGCAGGAGAGGGACTGAATAGCAGACATATTTCTACTGCTACCAAGTCTGGTTTTTCCTGAGCTATACTGACATTTTTGGAATATTTTCTCCCTTCCTCTTTAGGGCCGGTTCGGTTTGATTCATCAGTGTTTACTTCTGAAGCCAGTCTCTCTCTCTATGGTTATCTTCCACTCCAGCCTCTTCTGGGAGCACACATCCTTGGGAGAAACTAAACGTAATGAGACAATGCCATGCCTACCCACTGCGTGGTTATGGCTGGTTTGGTTCCCTTCTAGCGCTTGGCCGGCTCATCTTCATACCCACTAAATTCCTTTCCCCTCCCCACGGAGGGGACACAGACTCCAAAGGAGAGAATCATTCTCTGACCATGCCACCACAACCAGGGGGCCAGTCTGTGACTGGGTCAGGACACACCAATTAACAGCCCCTGAGAATGCACCATACAGAGCCTTACTAGTCCTAGGACACGGCGCATCTGTACTGAGCCTTCAATATGTACAATATGACCCATGTCTTGCAAACGGGGCGAGCTGCCCAAGGCTGCAGGGCAGACAGGTCAGCGGGCTGGGATGAACGCTTCCGATTGGCGGGTCCCTTTCCATGGGGCCATGCAGTCTCACCCCAAATGATAAACCACATGACCCTGACTGGCTAATGGTAACTTCACAGACCAGAGGGGCTCTACCACTTGCTTATGCCACAGGTCAGGCCAAGCCCCGGGTTTGTGCGGCTCACCCCAGGTATTAGACAATTCTTCACAGAAGTAGTGGGATTGCGAGGGCCCCCCCACAGCAGAAACCCCAGCAAGAATGCCAACACACTGCTCCACAGAAGAGCTTCTTGTGCTGACAATACTGCTGGCACCACCACCGAGACACTTCACGATGGCAGCAGCGTTTCCGCTTCTCCCCAGATGAGCATCTTTGCGATAAAGGAAACCAAGTCAGAGGCAACAGACAAGATGGAATGCATGGGAGGGGTTACTGCCAGCCAAAAGGACATAATCCAGGCAAACGTACATTAGAAAGACTCTCCCTCCTGCTAGGGGCGTCTCAGGCCTCCTTGCCACACAGCTCCTTGCATGTCAGAATGTGACTGATAAGCACGTGTCTCAGCCCATGGGTTTGAGTAGTACACAATCCACTGGCATCACCCACTTACTGTAACAGCAAGCGGAGGCCTGGAAGACATGAAACCTCCCCCAACCCTGCACACCAGCTACCAAGAAAAACCGAGGAGCCTCCTTAACTCCAGAGTTCTCTCTTCAGACAAAAACCCACTGAAAAAAACGTACATGGGTGCCAGTAGCTCAGGCAGGATTTTGCTCAATCACAAGCCAGTTGCTTTGAACTCACAATGGGAAGGTCAGAACACGGACCAGAGTGCATCTCATCACCAAATGAGGTGTGTCTACTGTTAAAAGAGCCAGCAGCAGGAATTTCTCCTGCCTGCTGTTATGCAAAACATTCCGAGTAAAGAAGCCACCCTGATAGTGGATAAGCACAGAACCAATTTTGCCAACCAAGAGATTCAAATCTGGCTAGCCCTCCCAGACCTGGAGAAAGCAGCTAGCATAACAGGTTGCAGTTTGTCTAGATGCAGAAGGAATCTGGCTTTTGGGAGCACTGTGCCTTTTTCAAAGAGGTTTCATTCCGAGTCACCAACAACTGGTTTCTGGGTGCAAACCAAACCCCTCCCATCTACCACATAGGGATGTTAAATATTGGTTAATTGAATAGTCAATTAACCACATGAATTCTTAGTGGTTACTCGACTAGTCTATAGTAAGAATGTTACATTTAGATTAATCAACTAATCAAACAGTTGATGTAATTCACATCGACAGGTGTGTTGTGAGCAAGACACGAGAAGTCATTCTTCCGCTCTACTCTGTGCTAGTTAGGCCTCAGTTGGAGTATTGTGTCCAGTTCTGGGCACTGCATTTCAAAAAGGATGTGGAGAAATTGGAGAAGGTCCAGAGAAGAGCAACAAGAATGATTCAAGGTCTAGAGAACGTGACCTATGAAGGAAGGCTGAAAGAATTGGGTTTGTTTAGTTTAGAAAAGAGAAGATTGAGGGGGGACATGATAGCAGTTTTCAAGTATCTAAAAGGGTGTCACAAGGAGGAGGGAGAAAACTTGTTCGTCTTGGCCTCTGAGGATAGAACAAGAAGCAAGGGGCTTAAACTGCAGCAAGGGAGGTTTAGGTTGGACATTAGGAAAAACTTCCTGCCTGTCAGGGTGATCAAACACTGGAATAAATTGCCCAGGGAGGTTGTGGAATCTCCATCTGTGGAGATATTTAAGAGCAGGTTAGATAAATGTCTATCAGGGATGGTCTAGACAGTATTTGGCCCTGCCATGAGGGCAGGGGACTGGACTCGATGACCTCTCGAGGTCCCTTCCAGTCCTAGTATTCTATGATCGACTATTTGATTAGTCGATAAGGGCGCCTCCACCTTTGAAATGTAGCAAGTGCCCTGCCGGCTCTTGCTGCATTTCAAAGGCAGAAGCGCCGTGGTGAGCACGGCCAGCGGGGACGCAAACAGGCCCCAGGCTCCTGGCGGTGCTTTGCTATTTATTTCAAAAGCAGGGAGCACGGGGCCGGGGGGAGGGAGGGAGAGGGGTAGACTGCTTGAGTCCCCAGCTCGTCCCAGGCTCCCCGCAGCATTTCTGCATCTGAAATGAAGCAAAAGCCCCGCTCTTGTTACATTTCGAAGGCGGAAGCGCTGCCAGTTCCCTGCTGCGCCCCGTCCCTTCTCCCCATGGAGACAGTGCTGGGGGGAACCGGCTTTTAAGCTAGCTCCCCCCCGGCCGCTGCCTCTCTCTGATGGGGGGGAGGGGCCAACAAGCGACTTAACATCCCTATTCTATAGTCCCAGGGGGCGGGGCCAGCATCCAGTGCACTCCGGCCCCACTCCCGAGGAGCCTTCTGCCATTCTGCGCTGATGTCGCTGTATCAGAGGTAGCAGCGTGGGGTGCCAGGCCGGAGCTGGTTTGCTTAAAAACCAGCCCCCCTGGCGGACTGGCTGCCTGTCGGGTGGGTCTAAGCTCCCGGACCTGGTGTGAACTGGAATTGAGCTGGGCTGCTGACCAGGCTGCTAAAAAGTTGAGTGGTGGGTGGGTGGGGAGAAAGCATGCAGTCTATAGCATTAACCTATAAGCTGCTGCTTATTGGTTAGTCAACTACACTATTACATCCCTAGTACCACTTCAACTAAAAACTACTTGACCGACACCCAGCAGTGGATTTGTTAAGCCAGCAAGCAGCACTCTGCACAAGGACCAACATGAGTTCACAGTTAAGTGTCAGACCGAACAACCTGAAAGCCCACAGAGCGTGAAAACTTCTCTCGCCAACAGGTCTGAGCAACCTACTCTTGACGCAACAGTCTCCTCTTCAGCATCTTGGCCAGACTCGTCAAACAAAGAGTTAACTGGAAAAACTAACAAATGAATAGACTAGTAGCACCTTAAAGACTAACACGACACGTAGACGGTATCATGAGCGTTCGTGGGTACAACCCACTTCTTCAGAGCATCCAAACCAGAATACAGAAAGTCAGAGCCATGAACATCCCCCCCATTCTCCCCAGAAATAAAGGTGATCTTTGCTGTGTGGTGTTACAGCCTCTCCTAGTTCACACCAAACTTCCTTAATATTTACCACCAGCCCATCTTCAGGGGATGCCTAAGGAGAATTCAGGAACTGGAGCCCAGCTGCAGCAAACCTAGCAGGTAGGCACTGCGCGCATGTGCCCAAGCAGCACATTCTCCTCCACCCCCACCCCCTCCCCCGAAAAGGGATGTAACTCACCGGCCACTGATAACCTTTTCCCATGCTGTCTAAGGCCCTGCCAAGAAAACAATTACCTTCTTACTCCTGGAGTTACCAGTCTCTCCCAAGGTTAGGGTCAAGATTGATTGGCCGTGCACTTACCACACTTTACCTTCAGCTAAATAGAAGGCTTTACTTGTCACTTTTGTAGGAGCTAATAAAAGACTAAATGGAGTGGGACTGTTTGATTAAAGGCACACAGACAGGCGTCTGCTCAGCCAGCCATGTTACTGCTGTAGTTTATACCCTATATCCAAACGGACCAGTCAAGGAACAAAACCTACCAGTGTGTTTGGAAGGGGGGGGGGACGACGACTACACACAGCGTGCAGAGGCTTCTTGAGAGTGGGAGAACATGCTACATGTCCAGAGAACCTGTGCTGGGTCCTAGCTGAGCCTGCCAGAGTTCACAGGCAGCCATTCAGATCCCACAGAAGAGCGCCAGGCTGCCCCACTACATGCTGCTCTAATTCCTGTGACCTGGGCCTCACACCTGGCTGAGCAGAAGGTCGACAGGAGTCTGTGCCCAGGTGTAACGGACAAACTCCAGTGTGCAGCGGCCTACCTTCTCCTGGCGCTCATGTCCACCGGCTCATCATTAATGTTCTCCTTGCCTGCCCGCCCTGCAGTCCTCCCATCCGCATGGGGCCTCAGGCTCCCATTCAGTTTCTCCTCATAGACTTTGACGCCGTCCTGCTTCACCGGGAGCTCGTGGGGCACCTCGAGGCCCGAAAGATCCTTCCTCTTCAGCAGCGCCAGCATCTTCAGGCGCTCCATGGCCTCGTGCCCCTCCATTTTCAGCCTCTTTGCCAGGACGTCATCCCTGTCGTCGGTTTGGTCCAAGCTGCGTTTGAGGAGGTTCAGGCGCAGCGCATCCTCCGTCATTCTGTCCATCCTGGGGGGAGAGACAGACATGAAAGCAGGGTCAGTACCGGGGCAACAGGGAGGAAAAGCAGTCAAGGCAGCCAACCGCGAGTCTCCTGGGCAGAGTTAGGAGACTGCTGACACTGACCAGAGGCGCTCTTTGCAGCCGGATAACCTGGGAAGACCCAAGCTCTGGCACAGTCACTGGCAGTCTTCCCCTTTTTTCCCCCTAGCCACTGGGACCTGCCACTCTACTGGGCACCAGTGCCCCACGGACATGGCACACAGGGTGCCGGCCTCCTGTTCAGCGGGCAAGTCAGCCCACAGGTGCAGTGCAGGAGGCTTTTATCCCCAGCCTCATGCAACCTGGCACACTCCATGACTGGATCTCCCCTAAGTGCTACGGGTGGGAATGCACCCAGCAGAACACAAGGGGGAGGGGAAAAGGGGCTTCAGCCCCTCGGGGACCAAGAACAGGGAGTGGAGCTGGAGCACCACACTAAAGGAGCCAGGGGACAAAGCTGCTGGCTACTACAGCTGAGGTCTTGGCCAGCTGGGAGCCCGAGGGCTAATACCTAAAAGCCATTCAGCACAGGACAGGGAGGCTCCCCCACTTCCTCCACCAGGTACCTGGGCTTTCCTGAGAAGTCTCCCATCCGGTTTCTTGGCAGAAGCAGTGCATGTTTGGTAGGAAACAAGCCAGGACCCATGTCTACACTACAACACTGCTCTGTGGCAGCCTGCTGGGACCGCGTGCACAGAGCAGCCACTCCAGGGCGCAGAGCCCCACACCCCCCTGCCAGCACAGGTCCCTGGAGCAGGTGCCAACTGTCTATGGGCCACGTTTGCTTTCCTCTAGGAACAGGTCCATCACATGGTTCTAACCCACGTGGGGTCTGCCCACGAGTTATGAGCAGGGGTTGAGGGGCATCCTGCTACGGTCCCACAATCCATGTGCCATGGCAGAGACACAGCACATCCGCCTTGTGTGAAGCCCATGAAGGCCTCGCTCGGAGCAGGGAGGCCCAAGACGCCATCACTTGACTAAGTTTGACCATTTTCACCGTGTACACAATAGTTTTAATAGGGTTAATGCTTCATCCCACTCTCGTTCAGTAGCTGAACTAAGGGTTTCTGCCTCTTGGACCTTCCCTGCAGAAGCCAGCTGGGAGTGGGTTGGGCCAGGAGGGAGGCTGTGCCGCTTGGCCCCTCCAAGCAGGCCAGGGAGCTCCACCATGGTCCTGGAACATACTGGGGCCACGCAAGGCCGATCTGGTTGCTCTGGGCTGGGGTAGAGAAGAGCAGGGGGCTGGGAACACCATGGGAAGGGTTGTGCTGGCTGAGTGTGGGGCCTTTAGTCTTTGGAGACAGACTCTCCAAGCAAAAAGATGTCAAGTCATCAGGCCAGCAACAGAGGAACAAAGTTCTCCCTCCCCAAAGAGCAGACTCTCCTGCCTAGTGTCCTCTTTCTGCGGTCGGCTGCTTTCAGCCAAGATACCCCCTTCGTCTGCACAGCACGTGACGCATGTACAGCGACAAAGCTGCATCTTACCAAAAAAGGTTAACATGAGACCATTCCCACCGTCTCCCTCACTTCTAGGGCAGACCGTCACCGCCATTCGGGAGGCCAGCAATAAGCAAGTCAAGGGGAGAGCTCTCCTCTGTCTGCTTAGCGCATGCATCTGCCTGAGCAGCGCTACAGCCTCAGCTGTGCCAAGGCTCCGCTACACGCTCTGCAGCGTAGCCCTAACCCTGGTTTCATCCTATGCTCCTCATTCAGTGGCCAGGTCAGTCAGAGGGAAGTAGCCACCTGGAAGCCGAAAGCAGAAATGCTTGTTTTGCTCTTTCAGTCTGTGGATAAGAACTAGGTGCGACGCTGAGCTCTACCAGTTCTATAAGCTCGAAAGACACGGTTACCAGAAACAATCATTACCTGCAGATAATACTTCTTTTTAATGATGCAGTTAGTTTTAAATGCACCATGTTTTGAGAAGAAAATATGGTTATCAAAAATTCAAGTATGCAACACTTCACTGGGTTTTATTTCCTAAAAAAATAATGTTTTATGCATTTAATTTAAGAAAATCATTAACCACTTAATGTTTATATTAGATTCTGAATAATATAAATAAAGTTACAGACTTGCTTAAATAAGTCTGTATGGAAATACTGTACCTTGGTGATAGCAGAGCACCCAAGTTAATGTAAAGGCTGTATTTACCTGCAAACGGCATGTTTTAATGGTTACCAGCCAATTAGAACCAGCCTCTCTCTGGGAAAAACTAAAAGGTACAAAGACAAAACACGACTTAAATCAGGCAAACCGGAATGGAGCATGAAGCTCACTCATCTCACGTACTGTAGGCCTGACAAGCTCACTACACAAAGCAACACAACTCTTTGGCAGGAGGGCAAGCTGGTCACTCAGAGGAAGGCCATTTTAACAGGAACGAGTCAGGGAGAAGAATCCGTGTAAACCTCGAAAAGGTGACGATTTTCATGCATCTACAAAACCCCTCCTGTGTCCAAGCTGGAAAGTCCTGCTAGCACAGTGAAGGTGCAACAGTTTATTTCAATGGCCCTTCTACATGCACGAGCAAGTAGCATGGAGGAGAGCGCAGCAGCAAGCCAGCGAAGCCCAAAAGATCCCAAGTGAAACAGTAAGAGTCAGTGTGAGCTGCGTCCCTATTCTCTGTAACATAAAATCCCATTTCATCAGGTAACCAGTTAAATGGCATGTTTAACCGCTTAACCAGTTAAACGGGGGCTGCTCCGGCTGGCTGGGCCCGCCGGTTAACCATAACAGGTAAGCATCACCTGGTAAGGGGGATGCTGACCACTTAACTGGTTAATCATTCACATTCCTAATACTTAACTGCGATTTGCCAGTTACGAGCCCAATGATTTACAAGCAGTCCGTAATACTGGACTAAATGTTAACTAATCTCTACCACCAGAAAACCTGGAGAACGGATGCAAAAAACTCAGTGGAAATCTTGACTGGCCCCCCCTGGTCCATTCTACTGTGCTCAGCTGACTGGTCTCAGCTCCCACGCTTCACTTGTGCCCGGAACAGCCACGCAGATCACTGCAGGCACAGTAAAAACACACAACTGTGGCTTTCTGTACCGCTGCACCCCCACACATCCGAAGCTTGCCAGCGCGTGAGAATCCTTGTAGTCCCATTGTTTTAAAGGGAACAAGGATCTTCCTACACCTAGGCATGGGAGTGTATGGTACACATATTAAAGAGCACACCAAGAGTGACTGAAATCTAGAAAAATCTTGTTCATTTGCAATGCAAAAGCTGGAAACCTATGGGTTCTCCCCCCAAACATCAAGCTGAAAAGTCACCAATGCCCCAAACAAGCACCTCATTAAGGACCCAGGTGAAGAATCCTGTGACTTGCCAGTCCCATGGGAAAGTTTAGTCCACTTTCAACTGCACCTGCGTGTCACACAGCTCCTCTAAAAATGGGGACGGAGACCACCCTATTTGTGAGTGGGGAAATGAACTCCAAACTCTGGCCCGCCTGCTCAAGTACTGTCCTTAACGACTGCATCTTGCTACGTGCCACCCACTTTGCGTCACCTGGCACAGCTAGGCGGAGGCCAGTCTAGACTTACCCATCTATTAAACCATCTCGTTAGTTTTTAAAGTGCTACATAGTTTTTCCTTTTGTTTTAGCGAGATCAGACTGACATGGCTACCTCTATTACCATCTAACACTGCTGCTTTAAGCCACAGTAAAGACCTAATCGCGTCCCGGTTTTCGCTTTTTCAAAATCAAACTAGTTTTTCTACCCTGAGCACTGAAACATGGCCACGTGCATCAAGCTCACATGTGCGATCTCCCACCTTAAAAAAAGGGTGAGAGAGAGAGAGAGAGAGAGAGAGACAGACGCACACTCCAGGACACTGTTTCAGGAGGGCTGAGAGTACTGAGATGCCGTGTGCTCTTCTTCCCATCCCCCTGCCCACCATAAGGGAGTTAGGGAAAGTACACAGCTTGCGTGAATTATTCTTCTGCCCACCCCCACACCTCAAGAGGAATGCATGCAAGCTCAGTACTTTCCCCTCGCTCCCTATAGCCAGGGGAATGGGAAAAGGAGCAAGCAATGTCCTGGTACATATGGCTGCAGCCCCCCACCTCCCAAATGGTGCCCTTGGCATGACTGATTCTAAGCTTAACAGGAGTGTGGTGAGCAAGACATGAGGAGTCATTCTTCTGCTCTACTCTGCGCCGACTAGGCCTCAGTTGTCCAGTTCTGGGCACCACATTGCAAGAAAGATGTGGAGAAATTGGAGAAGGTCCAGAGAAGAGCAACAAGAATGATGAAAGGTCTAGAGAACATGAGCTAGGAGGGAAGGCGGAAAGAATTGGGCTTGTTTAGTTTGGAAAAGAGAAGACAGCAGGGACATGACAGCGGTTTTCAAGTATCTAAAAGGGTGTCACAAGGAGGAGGGAGAAAAATTGTTCTCCTTGGCTTCTGGACAAGAAGCAATGGGCTTAAACTGCAGCAAGGGAGGTTTCGGTTGGACATTAGGAACAACTTCCTGCCTGTCAGGGTGGTGAAACACTGGAATAAATTGCCTAGGGGGGTTGTGGAATCTCCATCCCTGGAGATAGTTAAAAGCTGGACAGACACCTGTCAGGGATGATCAAGACGGTGCTTGGTCCTGCCATGAGGGCAAGGGACTGGACTTGATGCCCTCAAGGCCCTTCCAGTTCTAGTGCTCTGTGATTCTACAAGTATGGTTTTAAAAGTCAGTCACTCATGGGCTGAAGTCTCAAAGGCTGAATTTCTCCCAGGAACAAGCTGTTTTGACTCCTGTACCCATTCCTCAATTACACGTCTTTCCAGCAGAACCCCAATACCAGCTGAACTAGACCAGGGCACCAAGACAATGCTGCCATAGGGGTGCAGAGGTGCCATGCCACAGCAGCAGCGTTCTGACAGTGCAGAACAAGGGAAATGTGGAAACGTGCACTGCGATGTACAAGCCCAGCCAGCCTGCTCCAGCAGCTCTGATCTCGACTAGGGCATCTCACCGCAGGTGAGCGCTGGCTAGAGGTCTTCCCAGTCTGGAACTGGGTCTTGCTGCAGGAGCACTGACATCTACGGCAACCAGTTACAGAAAGGCAGGCACAGACAAGCAGGGTCAGTGCTCTGGGAGAGGTGTGAAATGCAGATCCCGCTTCAACTCGGGGTCACTTCAGAGACACACAAGCTCATCACACCCAGTTCAGCACAGCTCCAGCTGCTGGGAGATGGCACAGCTGCAGTTATGGCCACATGGAAGGCCCACAGCATAGCCTTCCTAGTCTTTGTGCTGTTGGGAGTCACAAGGAGGGTGCGGCAGAGGAAGAAGCCTATATTCTTGGCAAAGGCTGGCACAGGATACAGTGGGCAAGAACAACAACATTTCCTCCAAACAGGCTTCGCACTCTGTCACTGACTGGCAGTCCTACCTACTTGCTTCCGAACGCATGATGTTTCATACCAACCCTCACTGGGCTTGGTACAACCCACCCAGGAGGAAAGGCACCATGCAGATTTTCTTCCTGAACAGAAGGCTAGCATCTTGCATATGAAAAACAAAAGCCCTAGGAAAGTAGATGCTCCCTGAAGTGAGAAGCAATCCAATATGACTTTACTGAATCAGGTCTTGGTACTCAAACACCTTGCGCTACTTCAGACACAAACGTCTTTCATGTCGCATGACCTGGCACCAAGACAAATGCAGCTATAACATTTGCTGGCAAGCAGAAAAATAAAACAATACCCAAGTGCATAAAGGAGATTTAGGCCTCCTGAAGACACAATGGTCTTGTCCCGGCCTGCAGAAGGGCAACAAGCCGATCATTCACACGGATGTGGTCTCACTCTGTTTCAGTACTTCTCCATGCTAGTTTTTAATCTGTCTGCACCTGAGGTGTCTCCATTGTCCAGTGATTCTATGAGCACGACGTTACATACACCAGCATTATTCTTACCACCATCATCTCCCATTCTGGGCCTGTCCTTTCTGAAGGGCATACGCCTTTTAAGCAAAAAATAAAACATGGTTTGTGAAAGTTGCCAGACAAGTTCAGCTCCCCAGTGATGCTTGCTTGGCACGGCGCCCCTGGACTGGCGAAGGAAAGTAACTCTTCCTACTCTAAAAACAACAAATGGTCTGGTAGCACTTTATAGACTAACAAAACATGTAGCTGGTATCATGAGCTTTCGTGGGCACAGCCCACTTCTTCAGATGACCAGAGTTACGAGTAGGGGATATGAAAACTCGATAGTCTATAAAGTGCTATGAGACCATTTGTTGTTTTTTTCCTGTAACAGACTAACTCGGCTACCCCCTGAAGTTCTTCCTACTCTGAATGTCCTTCTGGAGCGGCCTCTGGGCATTCACACTGACTGGATTCAGCATCGCCAGTGCAGAGCTGCAAGCCTGTTCAGAAAAGCCGTGTCTGCTGAGAGCCCGGTGGCGCGCTCGAGCTAGGAGATCAGATCGCACTGGGAGCCCTCCACGTACTCAAGCGTGGGCACTCCTGCCCACTTCCCAGGTGCACTTCTTTTCTCCTCTTCCCGCTATCTAGCTCATCTTATCCATGAACACGAACTCAACTACCATCTCTATACAGATGGGTCCACCTCTACTCCAGACCCGTCTGTCCCACAGAAACCTCAGCCTCTCTCTGGCCTCTCCTCACGGATGTCTCACCACCAGCTCAAGACCACCCCGGCCAGGACAGAGCTCTCATCTCCACCCACACCTCATTTCTTGCCTATTGCTCAGGCCCCTGACTCAAGTGCCATCTTTGACTCTGAGCTCTCACTAGGGTCTCACATCAAGGTTGCACCTAAATCTTGCGGGTTCTTTCTGCATAACATTTCCAAGATACAGCTTTCCCTAGCCATCCACACAGCTCAAACGCTCATCCACGTGCCGGGCCATCTCACGCCTCAATGGCAGCAACATGCTTCTTTCCTGGCCTCGACAAACACCATCTTGCCCTACCGATGCCCCTACAGTACCCTGCTGCAAAGAGCATTTTCAAGGCCTGTCACTTTGCCCATGTCACCCTCTTTACCGGCTCTGCCTTTAGCCTATCAAACCGTCTAGTCAGTTTCACTTCCAAGGCCCTTCATGGCCTATCCCCACCTACCACCTTGTCCGAATATCAGCAGGTTAACTCCCGCCCCCCATGCAAGCGTCTGTCGCCCACTGGTGACATTCCTCAACAAGCATCTATGTGCTCTCTCCCATGCTGCGCCTTGCGCCCGAGACAAACTCCCGGGAACTTTTGCAGAGTTAATTGGTTGTGCTCCTCAAAACACTCTTCAATTCCCCTTCACTATGAGTCCGCCAAAATCATTGACAATTAGGCTGCTGGGTGCTTAGAGCACAGCTTGCCATGTTGGCCATACTGGCTCTTCCTTTATACTTCCACATCCATCTGCTGTCACTTCTCCTGCTGAGACGGTAAACTCTTGGGAGCAAGGAAAGGCTTAGCTTGACAGGGCCCTGACTGGAGAGCCGAGGTGCCAGGGCCGTGATGTCCAACACGCTAACCACAGGTGGCTATTTGGCTGGTTGAGTGTGGCGAGTTGGCTTGAGCTAGAGTGGCTACTTCAGAACTGATTGGACACCATGGGAATACAAACAATAAAACAGCAGCTTCAGTTTTAAGCTCCCTTTAAGCTGAGCTGCTGCCTCAAACTCCTGCGGGAGCTCAGGGCTACGGTGGGGAGAGACGATTCTCCCCGCTGGCCCCAGCACAGAGCTGCTGCTGCCAGGTGCCTCTTGCCCAGCCCCCAGCCCGACATGCCAGGGCCATGGAGTGATGGCCCTCCCTGGCCAGACCCCACAGGAGCTGCTGTGCCATGCAGAGGCTCGGTTCACCTGGCCTCAAGCTTTTTTGGAGAGAGGGCTGGGGATTGTTCTCTCCCCCTAAGGCGGCCTGCATCCCTCAGCCCAGCCCCATCCTAGAGCCCACACCCCCATCTGGGGCACTCCCTTTTCAGCTCTCACCCCAGACCTGAGCCCCCAAAGCCCGCAGTCCCCGCCAGAGCCATCACCCCCTGCTGCGCCCCAACCCTCTGCCCAGGGCCTGAGCCCCTCCCACACTCTTAACACCTCAGCCCACCCCTGCCACACACCATCCATGTGCAGAATGCATTTTGCAACGTGCACCAATATGGATGTGGTGCGTCACGTCGCAAAATTCATTCTGCACAAAGACAGAACTGGAGCAAACACTGCTTCTGTTCCTTCTCCCGCATTGGCAGAATGGCAAAACACACAAAGAACTCCAAGACAGAGGGACGGCGGATGGCATAAATGCAACAGTCACTAGTAACCAACCTTTAGTGAATACCCACTAATGCAGTGCTATCCAACCTTTGTATACCCAAGACCAATTCCTGCATTTCAAGACACAACCCAAGATCTATCCTGCCCCATCCCGCTCACTCATCCCCCCTCTCCTCCCTCACTCACTTTCACTATGTTGGGTCACAGAAGTCCCCTGGGATTGTCACCTAGTGTGCTGATCAAGCCACTGATGTCTGCCTTCCTGCCCTCTGCGACTACCCACCACCCTGTCTTGCTGGGCCAGAAGCTCTGGTCTCTCCCAGCCAAGGCCCAGAGTTGGGATTACCAGAAGCGAGGCCCAATCCTTCCCCCGTTTGGTCTGAGATATTTGCAGCAGGCACCTTAGATAGTAAGTGGGGATCTCCTGGCATCTGGCAACTGCTCCTATTGTTTGATTCCCCCCTCCCCCCCCTCCCCCCCTTTATATTCCTTTTGTCCAAGGTGGATATTACCTGTGCTCAGTTCAAACTCCTCACCTTGAGTGGAAAAGTATCAGACCCAAAACAGGTTCCATCAGCAGGTGGCCTGGCCTCAGATCTTTGTGGGCCCAACTACAGTCTGTACTCACAGGAAAAATGGAACTCTGTACAGGTTGACGACTTGATCACCGAGCCATCAAATTCCTAAAGTATCATTAATGAATGGCTTTTACTAGAATACATGGACTGACAGAACAGGATTCCATTGAGTATTTCTAACGTCACATACAAGAATGATACACGCACACAAGCAGGGTATACAGATTCAGAGGATTACAACCTTTAAAGCATGGGTTCCCAAACTGGGGGGGGGGAGGTGAAGAAATTCCCGGGGGGGCGCGAAGCAACCCAGCCTCCCAATCAACTTTTGCTGCCCTGTTCAGTTCCTTTTTTTTTGCTCACCAAATTTTGCTGTTATGGGGGGAGGGGCGGGCCCTGAGGGTTTTTCAAAAATCAAAAAGGGGGCGTGATGCCAAAAAGCTTGGGAACCACTGCTTTAAAGTGACTTGTCACAAGATCTTCATATTCATAAGCCAATTTGCATAAAGCATGGGGGGCCATGGTTGGCCTGCAGGAGGCTCAAGTACTGACTCTGGGAGAGGGGTCTGGGCTTGGTGTGAAGGAGGGCGTATGGGGTGTGTCTCAGAGGGGGACAGGGCCAGGGTTTGGGATGCTGGCTCTGGGAGGGGGCTGGGTGTTGGTGTGCGACCTCCCACCAGGTGGCACTTACCATCAGTGGCTCCCCACCAGCAGCACAGCGAAGCTGAGGCAGGCTCCTTGCCTGCGCCAGCCCCACACTGTTCCTGGGAAGGGGCCAATGCTCCCGTGGCCCCGGGAGTGGGAGGCAGGGGGCACGTAGCTCAGCGCACTGCTTTCAGCACCCCTCGGCAACAGTTCCAATGGGTGCTGCGAGGGGCGGTGCTCTGTGGGCAGAAGCAGTGCACAGAGACTCCTGTCCCCTGCCATCTCCCCCATACACCCGGGCTGCACTGGCTGCTCCCAGGAAGGGGCTGGCGGAAGCAGGGAACCTGCCTTAGTGGCAGTCACCAGAGATCATGATCAACTGGGAGGCAAGGCTGCCAACTGCTCTGAGAAGGGTCACTTATCCTAGAGAATCTGGTCCCCGTGGCGTTGGCTTGTGGCACCGAGGCCCTTGCCCAGAGCCGAGGGAACTGTGCAAAGCCTGCGTCTCACCAGGGGGAGCTGGTTCTAGAAAAGACACCGCCCCCCCACGCATAACAACACAGGAGCAGGATCCATTGGCATCTTTCTGACAGGCGCCATTTTAGAAGAGGCGGGGTGGTGCTGAACCGCGAGAGGCTACCTCTGAAATCCAAAAGATGCAAGTCTTTCCTAAGCAGCCGATGCAGAGCAGGAGCTGGCTCGCATCAGTGTGAGTGCAGAGGCCCTTGAAGTAGAATAAGGGTTTAGTTTTTGACAAGCTGGAGGCAGAAATTCTGTTGCCTGGCACCCTGACACTTCACCACCAGAAGGGGGCATTTCGCTTTGGGTCACAAAAACGGAAACTGCTTGTGTTGACTACGATTTGCATAAAGCAGCCCACTTGCTGAAGAAGGAAAGCGTAAGTTAGGGTGCTGTTCGGAGCAGACTGACTACTGCCGCAGCCCGCCGAGGGCAGAGTCCTAAAAGGCTGCTGATTCTTTACAAGTCGCCCCTTTGCTAGAACGAGAAACCAACTCCACAATCCCATAAGCAGGTACCGTACCATTTTAATCCCCTCGACAGGGGACGGTACTGGCTTGGTAAATCAACATGCACTTTGAGCCAGATTCAATAAAAAATTAAATTGGGCTTCAGAGATTTTACTGATTGAAGCCCTTCGGTGGTGTTCAGTCAGTTGCAAACACACGCACGGGGGAGGAGGAGGGGGAGACGGACTGCCACTGTTAGGATTTATATGAACGTCCAAAATAACCTCCCCTCTTCCTTAACTGCAGGGAAGAAGGCACAGTAGGAGTAACAAAGTATTTTTTCCACCTAACTTAGAAGGAATAAAATTATTCTTTAATATTCAAGTAAATCTGGAGGTCTGACAGTCACGAAACTTACACAAATGGGGAAGCGTTTTGCATCAGAGTAACCCAAGTAGATGAACTAGAAACACTTCCAATGTGATTCAGCTTTGACAGCGAAGCAGAAGCACACACTGCTGAAGGTAAACCTTCATATTAGTAATCTGGCAGTAAACACCAAACCAGAAGCATACTTTTTTACTCCTAGTTTTACACTGGTGACTATCAGAGGAAGTCATTTGAGTGTTTGGCAGTGAAAAAGCTGGCCGATAATTGGATTACTTTAATGGACAGATATGTAAACAGACACTGACTCCTAGAATTCAAGTGCATTAAACACTATACAGTACTTTGTTGCAGGGTCACACCTGAAGGCTAAGATACGATTGGCTTTACAACACATCTTCACCAAAAGGTAACACAAACCAGATGATTCAGAATTTTCTCCTGCTTCCTCAACAGCAATTCCTAGTAAATCACTCCCAGCATTTCTGCACATCCAAGGAAGTGGATTCTCCATTTCACTTCCCTAAAGGAACTCACACAAAAAAATCCTCAAATGGTGGCAGATTCCCCTAAGGGAAAACAAGAGAGCTATAAAACATGTTTTGTTCCAGACTGCATAGAGACTGTAACTCTCTCCAACAGTCCCTCTGCAGGTGAGCAAGCTTTACCGACACCAGCATTTTTCTGTTTCAGAGTTTAGAACCAACACTTAGGAGTTAACAGACCCCCCCCCCAAGGAGGAGACCACCAGAAAGGGCACCCCATCACTCCCTTCCCCAATGAAGTCCTACAAGAAAGTTAATGGAGAAAGTCTCCCCTTCCCTCTCTCTCTAGGAAGGCAATGGCCAGCAGGTTGGGACTCCGCCATCTTGCCAGCACACCAAGTAAGTGGACCCCAGCCCCAAACCCTCCCCCCCCCCCGAAGGCCCCTGGCAGACTAGCACAGGCCTGGCAGAGGAGAAAAAAGGTCCCGGCAGGTCGGGCTGGTCCCTGAGGCAGGGAGAGAACAGGGCCCTGGCGGCAGAGCCAGATAAAGGTATTCGTAGGCCTTAGGCACGCTCTCAATCGTAGGCCTTTAAACTGGATAGCACACGCACACGGGAGAAATGCCCTATCGTCCACACACCTAATATCGCCCACGTCAATGTTCACTCGTGAAGGTGGCGCACTGTGAGCGCCTCGTATTACTTCATTCTCAAACGAGGAGGCGGGTGTGACCGGCGGCAAAGAAAGGCCCATTTGCAGCCAGCTGAAGGAAGCCACAGCAGTGCTTTGACTGAAGCAGAGCGTTTGTCAACCCAGCCATGGGAATAGCTGCAGTGCCCGCAGTCTAAAGGAGCTGCGAATTGAACACTTGCAGAAGCTAAAGAGGGCTGGACTCGACATGGCGGACAGTTTTGAAGAAATCTGGGACTGTGAGGACATTGCAAAAAATAACTAGGCAGTGGAAGACAGGGTGTGACCTGCCTGCTAGTCGGCCGGCTGCCAGTATCAGCGCTGGGAACCCCAGCAGCATGGCATTTAAGAAACCCAGAGTTTCAGAGCAGGCAGTGACACTACCCCTTGTGGGGCTAGGCTGGACCCCAAAGAATCACAGTGGCTAACCCAAAGCACTGCACACAGAGGGAGGGTGCTTCGAATCATCAGGTATAACTCTGCACATGTATGTTTGTGGACTAAAAAGAGCAAATTATTAAGTCTGATTTTGGAGTTTTCGTTTCTTATTTTTGAGTTAATTATTCATTTTTTTTGTAGGCCCTAAGCACTGTGCCTGTTGTGCCTAATGGATAATCTGGCCCTGCCTGAGCCCGTTCTCAACCCCAAACCTCACTCTCGCACCCTCCTGTCCCCGCCCCACATGTCCCCAAGGCCCTGCCCTGAAGAACAGAGGCAGCTCTGGGTAAGTTTGCTAGTAGTAAATACTTTTAACAGCCAGGAGAAACTTCCTCAGCAGTTGGAGCCCCTCTCTCTTCCCAACTGCCCATTTCCTTTGCGTCAGCTCACCACAAGTCACCTTTCTTCGCGGGGGTGCTGAGCTCCATTCTCCACAGAGATGGCAGCTTCTTGCCAGACTGTGTGCGCCCTAGGCTGGGCACGCTGCCCCCCCACCAGATCTGTTCGCTTCCAAGGCTTCAGTACAAACTTGGTTTCACGTCACTCAGACACCTGCAAGTGAAGCCGGGACGTGCAGAAGGCCCTTACCCTTGTTCTCCACCTCCCGTCAGTAACTTCTGAATACAGGAACAAATTCACATACCCACCAAGGTGCGGAAACCAGATTCCTACTGCCCCCCCAGTTACTGCAAGTCCCGTCTCCAAAAAAGCCTCATGCTCCAGCTCCCTAGACTGCCACAAGCAACACACACTGCTGCTGCTAGGACCTCACAGACTTATTCCCACCCCTCCTTCTCCACTCCCTCCTTCTCACTCCTGTGATGGGCTGATCACAGAAGTCCCCCTGGGCCTGCCTTCCTGCCCTCCGGGGCTCCCCACCACCCTGTCCTGCTGGGCCAGAATCTCTGGTCTACCCCAGCCAAGGTACAGAGTTGGGGTTACCACCCCAGCAGAGCAACCCAGACACTGCTCCCAGAGGGCTCAGCTTTAGGGCCACTGACAGCTCCTAAGAACCCAGCCCCCAAGTAAGTCCATTTTACTTTGTGAAGAAGTTTTACACAGAGAAAGCTGAAAAGTTCACCCTCTTTACCAACAAAAGATACGCACAGTGGTTGCTCTCCCAGGTAAGAATTGTTTATACTGGGCTTGATAAGTGTTTTTATGAAGTACAAAAAGTAGGATTTAAGTGATTGGGAGTGAGAACAGACAGATCAAAGTAAGCTACTAAGCCAAAACAAACAAGAACCCCATGCCAGCTACTTCTACGACACTAAGAAACTTGTTACGTGCAAATTCTTACCCTAGCAGTTGTTCTAATCATCCCTTTGACAAGACAGGCAGCCCCCTAGCGTGGGCCCGACCCTTCCCCTAGTCAGTCGGAGATATTGCCAGAGGCCCCTTAGGTAGTAAGTGGGGGTTTCCTGACATCTGGAGACTACCCCAAGTGTTTCATTTCCCCCATTTATATCCCTTTGACCCAAGGCGGGAATCGTTTGTGCTCAGTTCAAATTTCTCTCACCTTGAATGGAAAAGAACTAGACCCAAAGGTGGCCTGGTCTCATGTCTTTGTAGGACACACCAGGAAAAACAAAACGATTGATCACCGAGCCATCACTTTCCTCAAGTACCAGGAGTGGCCTTTACTAGAATACATGGCCTAATAAAACAGATTCCCACTTAATATCTCTAACATCTCATACAAGCAAGATGCATGCGCACAAATAGAACACACCTACAGGGGATTACAACTGTTAAAATGACGTGTTACATCACCCGTTTTGCATAAAGCCTCTGAGTTATGCATATTCATAAGCCAGTTTTCATAAAGCATGGGGGCGGGGGGGTCTGTGACAACCCTCACTTAGAATCAGCCTCTCCAATGAGCCTCTCCCCAGTTGCTCAGCAATGAGTGCAAGAGCCTTCACCTCTGCATCTCCTGCCATCCGCAACATCTCTGCCTCACGGACCCCCAGCTCTGCACCCCCATCCTCTTGGGATAACAACCCCCCAAACATGGCCTCGATGGGCCAACTCAGTGTCAGGGATCCGGGCCGCAGGGCTGAAAACTGCTGTGTAGATATTCAGGCTCAGGCTTGAGTCTGTTCTCTGGGACCCTCTACCGCTGCAGGGTCTGAGCTCAGGTTCCAGCTCCAGCCTGAATATCTACACAGCAATTTTTCAGCCATGAAGCCCAAACTCCATGAGCCTGAAACAGGCGACCTGGGCCAGCTGCAGGTTTATCCCTCTCTAGGCAGACTCTTAATTTCTGTCCCTGGATTCAGCTGCCATTGATCTGTAGAGGAGTTCACTCTAATGCACGTGGGGGTACAGCGTGTATAAGAAATGCTGCATTAAGTGCTGCACTGGTCGGTATTTCAGTTCAGAAAACCATGCAGCCACAGCCACGAGAATGACAGGTGAAGGAAGGGGAGAGCTGAGCTAAAAGCAAAGCTTGGGGTGAAGAGTGTGCTTCAGCTTAGTGCAGACAGCGAGGGAGGCAACCTGTAACTAGGCTCACGTTCAGCCCAAGGGCAGGCTGGATCCAGCCCACCAAGCCTTTGGATCTGGCCCGCAGCTTAACCTGCCAGAACTCTCAAGCAGGGAGCAGTGCCAAGCTGCTCCGGATGCCTCTCTGCAGCGCGCGGGGGCTTTGCCCACTGCTCCTACCCCAGCACAATCTCTCAGCTCCCATTGGTCAGTTCAGAGCAGTGTGCAAAGCCTCCCACGGCACCCCCACATCCCGGCACGGCTCAGAGAGGCACATGGTAGCAGCTAGTCTGCCTGAGAGTTCCACTGGGCTGCTGGCTGGGAGCCTGTCTACAGCCTGCCTGTGGCACCCCAATCCTCTGCGCACACACCTGTCCCAGGTCACAACTCCCTCCCAGACTCTGGACCCCCTCCTGCACCTCAACCCCAGGCCACAATCCTCTCCTGCACCCACATCCCCTCCCGGACCATGCATTCCAAGCCCCTTCCCGTCACCCAACCTCCATCCCAGACCCCACACCCCCTCCTACTCCCAAGCCCCGATCACAAGCTTCCTACCGTACCCAACCTCCATCCAACACCCCACACCCCCTCCTACTCCTACCACAAGCTCCCTTCTGTACCCAACCTCAATGGAAAAGTGCGGCCCTTGACCACTTACCAAAACCTCGGCGTGTGCCCCATCAAATATCACTGCCAACCTCTGATTTAGCTTGATTTCAGGGTAGACGCTTGCTAATGGCTGCCTTGCTTTCAAAACTCTCTATTTGCTCTTCACAGGCCTCTAGCTTCGGCTGCTTCAGGGCAGGGGTGTTAGGGACACGGGGTTTCCAGCCCTGGACAGCGAAGGAACAACGTGGCCCAACTTCCCATTCCCGTGGCATCCTTGTGCTGCACAGATTAAGCAAGGCAGCAAGATGGGTGATTTGAAAAGCTCCATGTGAGTTGCCAATGTAGCCAAGGGACAGCAAAGAATGTGTCTTTAGACGGACTCCACGAGCCATGCCCACACACCGTTACACAGTGCGTACGTGGGCGAGGGACATGTGCTGCTCAGAGGCCTCAGAAACAGGCAGCAGATACCAACAAAATCTGTTACAACCGAAGCGAGTGAGTAAAGCCAAGCTACGCAGCTGTGCGTGGAGACACTGTCTAATGACAGCGCTTACAGCCTCCAACGGTCCCTGCGCTCCTGGCCTCCACCTGGAAGTGATGCAGAACATCCTTGCGGGCTCCCCGCTACATCTTTCACCCACAAGGCGGAACCTCCACCGCTCCGGGCTGCCGGGTTGTAGCTCTTAGACTGACACAGCAATGCCAACACTGCTGCACCTTGGCCAGGATGTGGGATTCTCCAGGCCTAGCGCCACATAACCCATGAAAACAAAGAGTCGTCCTAGGAGACAACCAGCAAGGCCTTTGATTGAACAGATTCTCCCAGTCAGGAGAGGATAAAGCTGAAACCACCACACACCAGCAGCGCAGAATGCTCAGGGCTGGGAAGACCAGGTGCAGAAACACTTGTAGCTGCAGTAATTCTATGTTCTGTACCCTCCGAGCTGACTGCAGCGGAAGGAACGTGAGCAGCACTGGCTCCCTTGCCGAAATAGAGAAGGTAGTATGGAACCTGGTGCTAACGCCACAGACGTGAACATGGCTGTCTCCAAACCTAAACTCTGTACATGCCTTCTAGTTCCACACAGGCCTCCCACCTACACACAAGCTGGCGGCAGTCATGCTGGCTAACATACCCAAAAGTTTTCAAGTCTTCCTTTTATCAGCCAGGGCTGCGCTTATGGATTATCAAGGACAAGACATTCTATTGCCCCGTCTCCTACCTGAAGCAGGACAAAAGGATGGATTGGGCTGGTATCTTTCCATACTGACTGTGCCATGGGGGAAGCTTCTAAAAATGACATTTTTGAAAAAGGGGCCAAAGACTAAGAAAAGCCTGTCCGTAGTGAGGAAGTAGAATCCCTGTCAGATCCTTCAGCTGCATTATCCTTCAATACCCCTCCTGGTGCCACTCCAAAAATAGGCAATGCTTTCTTGCCCTTTTGATCTAGCACTCTCAAAGCACTTGCAGACATAGGCAAGCCTTACACTCTTATTCAAAAGCTCCAGAGGGGGAGCAGAGTTAGTCTGTAGCTGGAAAAACTTACAGAACAACGAGCAGTCCTGCACCACCTTACAAAGACTAACAAAGCATGTAGATGGGATCCTGAGCTGTCGTGGGCAGCCCACATGCTCATGATCCCATCTGTGAAGTAGTGGAGATGGTATTCACTCTGGCTGCTTTGCTATGCTGCCTGTGAAGTGCCCAACAGAAGACAGGATTTTTTTTTTGGGGGGGAGAGGAGAGACACACTCCTGAGGGAAGGTAGGGAACGGCCCAGGCCAGCCTGTCACCTGATACATGGGGAAATGCAGCCAGTGAGTAAGATAACACCTTGGGCAGGACAAAGGAGGAGGCGGGGCTGCCTGGAGGGCTGTGACCAGTTGCTGAAGGGGCGGGGGTGAGTTGTTTTTTGGCTGGCTTGGGGAGAAGGGAGTCTAGCCGGCCTGGGGGGCTGGGCAGGGGCCCCCCTCTCCCCCAGATGGATTGTGCTGAATGCTCCTGGTTCCTGTAACAAGTCGGTGCTACACTGTGTCCCTGTCAACAAATAAACCTTCTGTGCTACCTGCTGGCTGAGAGTCACGTCTGGCTGCGGATGGGGGTGCAGAGCCCGGGGACACCCCGTGACACCATCTACATGTTTTGTTGGTCTTTAAGGTGCTGCAAGACTATCTGTTGTTTTTTCAGTTTTACCTCTGATTCCGATGGGAAAGTGGAGGCATAGCACAGTTAAGTGATCTAAACCTCTTGGATCACGCGTCAGTAACATGAGACAACCAATGAGTCCCCACTGCCAGTTCTCCGATATTAAGAACAAAGAAATTGCAGAGTGGATCTCATCTGAGACTCATGCAGTCCAATATCCGGTCACCAATGCTAGCCAGCACCAGAGGTTCTGAGGAACTCTGCAGTAGGCAGACGCGGGATGCTCTTTTATGCCCCTAAATCCCTGTTTTATAGAGAAACCCCTCGGGATTTAAGCCAAAGGGTTAACATCACTTTTTTTTTTTTTTTTAAATTCTGGAGATTCTTGATATCCATACAAATGTTCAATTCCTTGTTGAGTCTGGTCAAGTTCCTGGCCTTAAGGCCTTCATGTGGCAGGGAGTTCCACAGGCTAATTACATATTTTGTAATTCCTTTTATCAATTTGCCATCTTCTTTCATCTCATTGAATGTCCCTTTGTTTGTGTGTTATAACAACTTATGAGACCAGAAGAGAAGTTCTCACTACCTTCTGCCTACAATTTATCATTTTAATACACTTCCCGGTAGGCCCCATCTTCTATTAACTACACTCTCCCCTCTAGAGATTAATCAGCTCATCGAATAGTTGATGCAATTGGCATCGATTAGTTGATAGGGCACCTGTGCCTTTGAAGTGTAGCAACAGCCCTCAGACTGTTGCTACACTTCAAAGGCGAAAGCGCTGCGGGGAGCACGGGCCAGTGGGGGACTCAAGCAGTCTCCCTCTGGCCCCATATTCCCCATAGCGTTTCAAAGCGGCAGCACGCACCTCCTCCTTTCCCCACCTTGCTGCCTCTTTCTGCAAGGGGGAGGGGGGAAGTGACTAGTCACATCACTAGTTGATTATCCGATAAGCTTCTGCTCCTCGGCTAGTCTCTTCCATCCCTACCCAAGAGTCTTTCCACCGTGGGGTTTCGAAAGCCATGCTGCTCCAGATAAACACTAGCAAATATGCTGACTTGAGGACGGCCCTTCAATCCCAACTGAGCCAGAATGTTTCTGTGCTACTTGCATGTGGAAAGCTGTCACCTGGTGACCAAGTGGGGGTTGCCTGCTGAGAGGGTGGGAATCAGTGCCCCCGCTGTTACTGGTTTGATGAGGGGAGGGGAAAGGGAGTTTGCTGTTACAAGGACCAGCATTGAACTTGGGTCCCTGGCCAGGACCTTGGAGAACGGAGACCCCAGCGACTGTGATCGCGAGGCCCAGCTCGGAGGGCACAGCCTGTTCTGGCCAATGGAAGGGCAATGGACTGCAGAGGGAGGACTCGGTTACTTTGACCAGCTGGTTCCCACGGGGGGACAGAGGCAGAGAATAAAAGGGGCCCAAGCAGACTGTTTCCCTGGACAAAGGATGGAGGCGGCGCTGTTGGGGCCAGTGATATTGGAAGGAGGTGGATTCTGGACTGGGCAGGGGGAGCAGGGAGAAGCCACAGGGATGGGCTGTGCTGAAGAAGGCCAGGCCTACAGGCCCGAGAATTTCCCGTGCTGTGTTCAGATGCTCAGGGAGCCCTACTGCTTTGTGCTGGCTGAGAGTCACTTTGGGCTAGAGAACAGGGCTGCGAAAGTCCTTCTGGGAGTAGAGGCCAGTGTTCCCTCTAAGCAATGCGCTTGTGCGGCCGCTCTGGAGAGAGTCAAATGCTGTCCAGCTCATTAGCAGAGCACCCGCAGCCAGGCTGAGTGTTGCTATGGGTGGTGCACAGTCACACATGACTCAATGCACATAAAATTCCACACGTGGATGCAAAAGACTCGAAGGAATGCTGGTGGAGGCCCCAGGGGGCCAGAGCAAGTGGACTCCCCCAAGAGACTGATGTGCTGAAGGCTGAGAGGTGCAGTCCCAGGAAGCAGAGGGGCATAGGCCCCAAGTGGTCCCCTGAGAAGGGCTGTCACACTGAAGATGTGCCCCTGCGTACCATACAGGGCCAATTGTGGGCACATCTGTGAGTGACACTGGAGTTTGTTCTAAAGAAGTCCTGGGAATGGCCTTTTTGAAGGATGCTATCATTACCCCACATCCAACAAGAACCCTGGCTGGAGACCAGCCATGGATAAAATTAACAACCTGTGTCACAGATCAATCAGAAGCTGTTCCTACCCTTCAGGACCTTCTTGCAATGACAGACGAGTGTCATCACTAAGAACAGCAATGCCACACTGACACAGGGTGCCTCCAAGTACACTTTGGGTGAGAGTCCCTTGATCTGACGCAAGTACTAGACCGCCTGACAGCTTGCAAAGCAGAGGGATGTGGATGGCAAAGCAAGTTTGCCAACAAGAGTCTGCAGCTCATCTGACATTCTAGTTCAAGCAAGGGTCTGGGAGCCTGGGTTCTAGTCACACATCTGCCACCAACTCCGAGTGCTTGAGGAAAGTCACATCAGCTCCGTGACAATTTCCAAGGGTAAGGCATAAATTAGCAAGTCATTCCCTGCCATACGTAAACCAATCTTCCCATGCAGCATCCAAGATCTGGCCTTCCCTCTCCATCCCGTAAGAACTCCCCCTGGTCCCAGTCACGTCTTGACAACTGCAGCATCCTCTTCCCTCAGCTAGGAGGAGCCATTCTTGCCCCCAGCTATACGCACCCAAAATACTGCTGCAAATATTTTGTCTCCTCACATTGACGAGGTTGCTCCTCTCTGCATCACTCAACTGGACCAAACCATTTCTCTCAACTTTCAAAGTCCTCCAGGGCCCATCACCATAGAACCCATCATCTCAACTGCTGCTAAGATGCTGCCTCCTGCCTCCGCTGCCAGCCCTTATTGCCCAGTTCTTAAACTTTCCAACAAGCACACTGGTAAAGCCCCTCCTTAACTCCCCTTGGCCACAATGCCTACAAAAACCTGGCAGCGAGCGTGCCATGGCCGCTGCCCATCATGCTCCCAGGACTGTCTGTCACCTTCACCTCCAGCCACAATAAGACTGTAAGCTCCCTGGGGCAGAAACCACTTTTGTTCCATGTTTGTACATTGCTTAGCACAATGGGGACCTGGTCCACGATTTGTGACAATGCCCAGAAGACAAACACCTGGAAATGCTCCATGCCACTGATGAATGGAGTGTATGCCTTTGTGGGTTCCTTCTTCCACGAGCCTCAAGGAGCGAGAATTACATTTCTAATGCAACAGATGCCTCTATCCTCCTTGGCTCAACGATTCCATCTCCGATTGCAGTGAGAATATTGGAGGCTTAGAAACATCCCCCAGTTGGAGACTGCAGAGGTGGAATGCTGGTTTTGATGAGATGTGGTAAGGGCACATCTCAGTAAAACACCCTCCAGTGAATTGGAAGAACAAATGGACATTGAATTCAACAGAAAGGTGGCAAATTCAAAGTGGTTAAAGGAGAATATTCTCAGACACTGGGACTCCCTGTTCCAAGAAATCACTGGCAGGCTCCAAAACAGAATTGGATGTTGGTACAATAACCAGGCTTCCAGAATTGGAACAGAAAGGATAGCACTGGGATGGGTTCCCTAGGCAGGGGTGGAATCTCCATCCCTAGAGATGTTTAAGTCCCGGTTTGACCAAGCCCTGGCTGGGCTGATTGAGTTGGGATTGGTCCTGCTTTTGGGCAGGGGGTTGGACTCGATGGCTTCTGAGGTCTCTGCCAGCCCTAGAATTCTGTGATTAGCACACACAAGCATTTTGGAAGGGTGCAAACCTTCCTGCTTCACGACTTCAGCTAATCTCTAACCCACAGGAGCTGAAGGAACTTTGTGGGCAGACTATTTCAAAATGGCTTCCTTTGGGGAAGGTGCAAGAAACCCTGGCAGCGGACTGTGCCAGCTGCAGCAGAGACAGCATACCAGGCTAGACTGACGGCTCAACCCCTCCAGTCTGGCATTTCTTAAAGGCAAATTTCCCTGGCTAAATTCATCTTCAACTGCAAGGCCCACTCCCCTGCCACCTGAGAACAAGCAGCATCTACCCTCCTCAGCCATGTTGCCCCAGCTGCACTGCAAGCCATTATGAGGCCAGCTGCCAGGCAGCACAACTGACCGGCCCTAAACAGCAAGGGCAGCTACCTGGGCACTTGTGCCCACGAAGAAAGCGTGGCAATACCTGAGAAGCAGTAACATTGAAATCGGCCCCAGCTCCTGCTGCTCATGGAGCTGCTTATAACTTCATACAGGTGAAGAGGCACAACCCAGCCAACATGCCCTCTTGCTGCTGCCTCAGCTCTTGGTCCACTGTGCCCATGCTCAGGTGGGCCTGCTACTGAGTACCAGGCAGGAGTTTCACCTGCAAAACTTGCTCCCCCCACCTTTTTTTTTCTCCTTCCCACCCTTCCCCGTGGAAATCTCAGCTCCCTGAGCAGTAGATGTGCTGCTGTGACTACTGACTTCAGGAGACAACGTGGGACACGTGGTCCCTGTAAGCAACCCCTGAGGGGTGCAGTTTCACTGGTGCGGCTACCTACTCCTCACAAGGAATGCGGTCTGTCCGTCAGCATTCAGCACACTGTGAAAAGCCAGTGTGCACTTGTGTGTCAGCCTTGTGTACAAGCTCCCTCACTAATACTACTGCACTGGAGTCGTCAAACTTCAAGAGCAGAAAGCGTCTCCTGAACCAACTGCTGGGGTGCCCGGGCAGTCAGTGCACAGAGGGGGCTTATTCACTGCTACTCATGGGGAATTCCGTGCCCCCAGTTTCATTCAACTCCGCCCAAGTTAGAATAATAGACACTGAGCTCAGTCCGACAAGGAAAGTTCTCTCAGGTGCGCTGAAGCCAAGAGAACTCGTCTGGTTACCCGCCCTGGCCGGCATTCCTCCACCCCCAGAATACAGCCAGTCAACTGACGGCCAAGGTAAAGCAAACGCCACACTTGCCACTATTCAGAGCTGTCTGATATGCACCCCGCTGCCTGTGCGGGACACACCCTGTGTGAACAGGGCAGCGTGCTCCTCAGGCAGCTTGTGCTAAGAGCTCACTGACAGAATTGGAGAGAGCTGCTGCCATTACCACGGACTCCCACATCACCAGGCCAGACCAATGACTCCCGTGCCACCCTCCAAGCCAGCTTAACAGGTTCAGCTGCTGCTGGTTCTCTATGCCCAGACCAGCCATACCTGGGGCACCCGCAGAAGATGCTGCACACGCACCGGATGGCTGCTGGTTTTCTGCTGGGCTCCCCATGGGTCTTCCTGGGTTGAACCCAGCTGACTCAGCAGCTGACTGGCCCCAGGCCGTTCTGCTTTTGCCCCTCACTATGCCCAGACCAATTGCTATCTATGCAGAATCTGGACTGGTGAACACAAGAGCACAATGACCCTGCCAGCCCATCCCAGAGGGTAAGCGACTCACAGTCCTGCTCCAAGAAAGGCATCAACATCTTGCACAAGTTCAACTGATAATTAAATGCATTTGATGGTGTCTAATGAAATCCACAGCAAGGGACAAGCCAAGACCAGTCATTTAAGACCACACCCAACTGCTCAGGAAGTCTAGGCCTCCTGTTTGGTTCTGCTGAGACTCAACTCTGCCCTCCAATGCTTTGAGGAAGAACAACCAAGTTGCTGTGGGGAGGGTCCAGCAGAGGAGGCCTTAGAAGCAGAGCTCGTTTGTTTCAACTAACCAACCATGGTACCAATCATACTTTATCTGTCTCTATAGACTTTGATTCTGCTCCATCTGCACCTTCCTCTCCTCACAAAACCTGCGTGCTAGAGAAATGTGGGGCCCGAGGACAAAGTCTTGAAGTGCAAGATGTTACCAGGCACCAGCTTAAACGTACAGGGAAGTGAAAGCACGCCAACCTCCACCCCAACAGCTCCACTGGCATTTCAAGATCCAGGTCCCAGCTGCCCTCCTCCTTTACACTGACTCCCCCTGGATCTGTCCCCCCAGACTCACACCACCAAAGACCTTGTCTCATTACTCCCAGCTCTCTGCTTGCTGAAACATTTCCTCCAGTCTTCTCCAATCCACTGGCGTGTTGACACACGAGCTTTCTTTGCACCCTCCATGATCTGGAGCACTTGTAAAACGTGTCTGACTATTTGCAGCTCATCTAATACCTCTCCCCCGTTTTCCCATAGAAAGTAATTAACTTTTCTTGGACTCCAGTTTGAGGGCAGGAGGGAGAAGGAAAGGCTGCCCTGGAGTTCTTCACCAAACGTCATACCTTCCTGTGACACAGGATACTCTACAGTCCACTTACATAAGGCAGTAGTTGAATCTCAGTAGTGAGGGAATGGATTTTTGGCACATGTCAATACACAGGTCTCTTGTCTTGAAGGCCAGTAATCTCAGATCCTGTCAGCTGCTCCATACTAGAGCCCCACTGCTTTAAACACAGACATATGGCAGCCACTGAGATTTTGCTGTGTAACCGTATTTGTAAAGCAGGATCCCTCAGGACACAAAGATGTTAGAAAAGATTCTACATGAGCTACAGTAAGGGAAAGAACTGTGCTAAAAGCAGCAAAGTAATACCCAAAAGGGGAATAAGTCTGTACAGGCCTTTGAAAATGCTATGACAACTTGTCAGAGTAGGAAGTTGTGGTAAAAGATAGCTACCATTGCCACCAATAGAGAGAAGCAAGAACAGAACTAGACTGCCATCTGCAATAACCGAAGTACAGTTAGAAGCCCCCTTCATGCTCAGAAGCAAGAAAATTAGCTTGAGTTCTCTTCGTCCCAAGGGGAAGGTGAACATATACCTACATGACAAGCTGACAATGTCCATGCACAGGTGACCTCAGGAAACAATGGGACAACCCCATCAACATGCGAAAAACAGAACCAGAAAAGAAGAGAAGCCACCCAAGCCACAGGGCACTGCAAACAGACTGACCCCGTCATACGGGAGAGCATATGACATAGTGGTTTGTTGTTGGCCAAAAGCAGCCTTCATGCAGGCCACACTCAGATGGACTGAAATTTAGAGTAAAACATCTCACTCCAAAGGAGGCCTGATTGCTTCCCATACACTTCAAGCCTCAACCTTCCTAGGCAGATCAAACCAAATTGTTTCTCCACCAGACCCATGCACCCTAGAACACAGGAGCAAACAACTGAAAGCCCTCTAAAAAGCTAGCACAGGTTGAACCTCTCTAGTCCGACCTGACTGGTGACGAACCAGAAAATCTGCCAAACCATGGGAGGACAACACTGTCTAGCAGCACTGCCAAAACAGCCACTGCTTGCTGGGCTCTGAGAAGACATTGAGGGGTAAATCAGAGCTAAATCACAGCCCAGAACACTGAGAGCTAGGACTGGTGGCTGTAAACAAACTTGAGGGGACCACGGGAAACTTGGCTATACCCATGATCAGGGCTTGACAAGCGGCGGCGAGCCCCGCTCGCCAGCCGTGCGGTTTGACACGCTGCGCATGCGCTGATCGCGCTGCAGCACCGTGCCGGGCTAAAATCTACTCGCCATGGGTGAGTAGATTGCCGTAATTGTCGAGCCCTGCCCATGATAAGTGGACATCCAGCTAACTGAACTCATGCCAGCTAACTGAACTCATGCCGGACCACGGATATGTTCAACCTGTACAGCCATTATTCTCACACAGGTCTGTAATTTTTACCACCATCCAAAGGAAGAACTTGCAAATCCTGTAACAATGTCTGTCCATTGGTTCCCAGCTTTGATGCTCTTGTGCACCTTAAACTAGACTTCTTACTAAATATACAGGACCTTACCAGCAGGAGCTCCACAGGCAAATGTATTAACCTCAGAGACCAGAGGAAGACAGCAAAAGCAACACACACGTAAAAAACCCGTATAGGAAAACATTCTTCTAACAGAAATAAAAAAGTTACTGAAGCAGCATTAATTCAAGAAAGCAAACAAGCCGGGTTATGAAAACACGTTTATAATGCACAAGGTTTGGGGATACAAACAATAAGCCCACTCAGATGTATACAAAATTTAACACCTAACTCTAGCAGCTTCTTGGACTGACGGCATGAAGTTAGGTGTTGGTCCAATTTGAAGAAGCATAACATCCCCACGTTATCCATCACATTCGCACAGAAAAAAATAGAACTAGGAATCCAACTTAAGCACCTCAAGGCACACTGCCTGTAGCTTTAAGTTAAAGTTGCTGAAGTCTTCTTACTTCTGTGAAACCCACTGATTTTTAAACAGGAGTCACTCCAAAAAGCCAATTGCCACCATTTTGGTACCCAGAACACCAAAGCCAGAAACCTTGCTAAATCCTAACCAGGGTGTTTAAAACAAACACTTCTTTGGGACAGAAGAAAATATCCAGCTTCTATTGTTTATGCGTATTAAAAATTCTTTGCACGCCCTAACAAAGCAAAGGTCCTGCATACCTTCACTCGCTCTACTCACGCTGCTCAACAGCCACATTAGCATGTCTGAAATTTAAAGATTCTAGTTTCACACTTAAATAAAAAGCAAGCCTATACGTAAACCAAGGATTTTACACAGATTTTGGCTTCTCACTCTCAACCTGCTAGAGCAGTTAACCGGCAATGGAGGCGGAAATCATTTGTCTACTGGCTCAAAAGAGCCTGACATATGCAGTGCTACAATGTCTTAACTTCCATCTACGCTGAATACAAACCAACATCTATGTCGTAAAATGCATTTCAACACAGCACACACAAAATGGCTGGCTCCCAAGATGAGCATTTCCATACAATACTATAAAAAGGATAATAACCTACAAAGGTAATTATGACTTAACGGCTAAGCAGTCAGAAGAGAGATTTGCAAGAACACAGATACTAAACAGTAACAAATAAAAATACGCTGTTCTTCAAATCCCGATGCTTCGGCTTGTAAGTTGTCAAGGAATGTTACACTCAGTGCACATTAGTGTGCAACTTGCAAACAGATACTATGGTGTGACTGAGTATTTGTGGATGGGGGAATTTTATATTGCTAAGGAGGAGAAGTAGGCCTATGATGTAGTTTTTATCGCGAGCAGAAAATGCATCTTTAAAAAGGAAGACAATCCTAAATCCTCCTTGACAAAGGAAAAATTGCAAGCCAAGAAATATCTCAAATGCTGAAAGTGAAAAGATCCATTCATAAATTAGGAATTTCAACTAGGTTTTTATACATTTTTTTTTACTCTTGCACCATCTGAATTAAATTAAAATAAAGATAAAATTTAAAAAGACAAACAATGCTAGTTTCCAACAGAATCAGGGAGCTGTCTCTAGATTGCAGCAAACCATAAATTCTTATAGTCATTTCAGCGCAAACTCACTAACCAGTTCTTCAGATCTGAATGATCAGAGCTAACGTAGGTCCTCACATAAACGAAACAGTAACATTACGACAGCTCTATTCATTAATGTGCATGCTTAATTCTCATTTCTCCAACACAAATTCAGGGTCTGTGCCATACAATGTGTCTAGGAAGCAAATAAAAATGAATGGAAGAAAACATTGTGGTCAATAAGATAAAATTACAACTTCCAAATCAATTCACCGTCTCGCCGAACAAAATGCCCATAACTGCAATGAAGTATATTAACCTTACAGCAGTTACCAGCTAATGAAATGCCACCACCCACACCAACCAGAACCCCAAACTACAACTGTCCAGATGCATGGAAGCTCGGAACACTCTATAATTTTGCTGCCATGTGTTTGACTTTTGTACGGTACAAACACAACTGCATGTAGCAGATGGCATAAAAAAGTATTTCTACTACCATGTCAGACTCTACCGAGAGAGGACCAGAAGGAGCAAAGTGTTAGTATTTGCTCTAGTATCTGACATTTCATTTTTCTGGTATGTTGTTTTCTGAACAGCTAAGTTATTAAAACCAATCTGGTATTAACACAGAGACCTTAAGAGTCTATAGCTATTGGATACAGAAAGGCTTTCTATTCATCCCTCCCCCCCTCCCCCCCCCCCATCATTGAAAATGTGGGGAGACAAAAATATAAGTGGGTTCCCCTCTTTCGGAAAGGGAGGCAAAGAATCTCTCTTCCTCTCAAGGAATGTGGCTGTAATTGAATGTTTGGGGAAACTGGTCCTGCAAGGCTGCAAACATTACCCTCCCTCAATGAACCGGTCATTTCAAAATAAAGAGGGGGCAAAAGGGGGAGTTTTCCTTTTAACCATCCTCCTCCAGCTCTACTCCCCATCCGTCAGCCTGAGCAAGCAGAGATGACGCAGGCTGCCTTATATAATAGCTTGTGATTTCCTAGACTGCAGGCCTTCCCTTTGTGCTCTGTATACACTTACACACACGCACACACAGATTCACAGCCCCTGGCACCATGCCAGCACTAACCCTCCGTCAGCTGGTTGACTCCATTCACAGAGAGGGGTTGGAGCTGACATGAAAAGAAGGGGGTGAGCTATTACATCAAGCCATCAGCACTACAGACAAAAGAAATTTTTTTATATATCTAAAATAAGCCTTCCCGTGCAGCTTTAGACCAGGGAGAGTCGTATTTAGGAATTCCACAAGACGACCGCACGATGAACAAGGAACCTGAACAGAGGTGAGGTTTTTTGGGAGGTAGGGGAGGGAATCATTCCAACAGCAAACACAAGCAACAGTGCAGTTCTCTCTTTAAATATAATGTAAAAACATTACATTTAACCTTCCAACTCACGTTAAAGGAGAGAAAAAACAGGCATGATAATCCATAAAGAGCCTTTTGTCTGTTAAAAAGGACAGTCTAAAGAATACTTACAGGTACAATATCCTGCTGCCTTCTTTAGTTGTCAAGAAAATTAGAGACAGAGAGAAAAGAAGGGGGGAAAGAGACAGAAAGAATAGAAGACAGAGTAAGAGGGGGAAGGAGGGAAAGAAAGACAGATTTTTTTATGAGAAGCCCTCTCCGTAGAACATGGGCGGCCCCGCGTGCCATCCCCCTCTAGGGACCTGCAGAAACCCTGTCTCAAAACGGGCACTTCCCTGCCAATCATGCGCTGTACTGTTATATTAAACAAAAGAAAAGGGGGATGCTTACTTTTACCCATGATGCCTAGCGGGGGCAGGGGAAAAAAACCAGTTGCAGCCGGTTTGTAACCTCAGGACATGGAATTATCTCTTAATTTTTTTAAAGTCGTTTGTGGTATAAAAGTCAGTTAGCTGCCTCTCCCCCCCACCCCTTCAGCAGATTCTGGCACCTTGCCAAACTTTGTCTTCATTCATGAGAGCTCATTTCCTCCAACGCTATTTTAACTGTTTAGTTCCCAAAACAAATTTTAAGGACATTCCATCAATGTGGAGAAGCAATTCATAAAGATGTATCCGTGCAAAGGGAATGCCAGTCATCTCATTGTTCTGCATCTCTCCAAACAGGCTTTACCTGCCTGATACTAGAGTCAGGGAATAGACAATGTAGCAAAGATTTGGGGGAGGGTGTAGCATTCCTAACTAACATGGCGTCAGACATGAAGGCATCAACCCCTCAATTTTCCCCCTCCAATACCAGTAACTTGATTATAATTGGCGAGCACTCTCTTCCTACAATCGATTTGTTACAGGCATTTCACAGAGATGATCAGTTACAGCGCTCGTACACATTGCAGCCAAAACCAGGTAGACCACCATACCCAGATTACTCTGCCTTCCACTCATCCCACACCCTCCAGAGAAGCGAAGTCACTTCTCCCTAGAACCCTCACTGGCCTTTCAACACCTCTGTCCCTGACATGCTCACAACAGCATTTCTGTGCCCACGAGGACTGTGCCTGATGGTTTGTAGAGGTTTGACAACATACTAGGATCCTATGCCAATGTTCTGACCAAGACATCAGATTTCTGTAGGAAAGGTGGTGGGGAGCAAAAAACAGTTACATGAACTGCAGATGAAATGTGAAGTAATACCTGTGTGCATCTGCAAAGTTTGAAAAATGAATCCAAAGCATACTAGTCCAAGTACTCACTCTATTGTTCAGGTCAAAATTACCCCAAACCCTCTCCCCACTCCACTGCAAGCCGGTTACTACCACCTGTAGCGCTAGAAAGCAGTGCATGTGCTTACAGTACTCAGGAGCATCTCCCAAGGGCAAGAGAAATAAAAGGGTTTCAAGTCTAACCTACATGCTCCTCTCCTGAGCCCCATCTGTCTGGTCTCTAGCCAAGCTTCCTCTGATAGAGGCGGCGGGGAGGAAAGCAGCAAGCAACTAGTCGAGTATTGACTCGACTCTTTGCTTACATCCCTACCCCAGAGTAGGTCTGGTCTCAGATCTGTCCTGACTGGCTGAGCTCAAAGGCTCTGGCCTCCTCTACGTTATTCTCCACTGGTCAGCACACCTGGAAACCCCAGACCCCCTAGTACTCAGGGCCCTTTCAGTCCAGCATCTCCTGTCCATCAGGCCTTGCCATAACTTGAGCCTTGAAGTCCTGGCAGCAAGATATTGGTTCCTCCCCTAAAATCTGGGCCTGAAAGCTCATCAGCCACTTCCTTTCTGACTATATCCCCACGACAGCTAGGTCTTGCCTAGTGGACTGGACTCAACACCACTAATCAGCTCCCTACAACAACATTAGCACTTTGGAGCCCTGGGGCACCACTCCGGGACGCCCAGGCTTGCTTCTTTTGGACTTCTGCTCCATACGACTTCTAACTCTGGGTTTTCGGCCACGCTGTAGTCCTCTCCCACTGTCCCCTTTTCCCTCAGGCTCTCTCACACTGCCGTGGGAGTGGGGGGCAAACAGGGCTGCAAAGCACCACTCACATAGTAGAACTAGGAATTGCCATGCCCGCACTCCTCAAGCCATTATGATGGGTACCAGCCAGCCCCAATCACCCAACCTACTTGGTTCATTTCTTTGGGAAGAACAGGGCCAAGAACACCTGCGCCAAAATAAAGCAATTTCATACCATAGACTCCTGCAGCTCTCTATAGCACATGTCTCCATGGCATGCTCTAGGTGCATACGGTGGCCAGGTCCCTGCTCCCCAAGAGAGTTTCAGTCTAGACTGAACAGGGGCAACAACAACTGAGGATCAGGGGTGGGACTGGAAGCAGATGACAGACACTTATGAGAAGAGTCAGATGCAACTAGTGAAATGATTTGACAGGAAAAGAAGGTTTGATTGGCGCAACAGAGATAAGGCAGCTGCATTATTAGGGAAATGGAGTGAAATTGATGGTAACTGAGGAATCTCATGATCATGTGAATTTTGTTTGGTTAGTACAATAAACCTGCAAAATTGCTCAGTAACAGTAGAACTGGCTTCCTCAAGCCCAATGAATGCTCCTCAGCTCTGGTCTCTATACTGAGACCATTTTCAAACACTGCTAGGAACTACAATTAAGTCCTATTAAGGAGGACACATTATACAGCTACTTGATGCAAAAATACACGGAACTGCTAAGAATTTTCAGCTACCAATGAGGTAACAAAACAAACTAAAACCAACAAGCTTTTGACAGATGTTCCTAGCAAAAACCTGCTGGCAACTTCCAGCTCTTGGACAATCAGCTTTGAAGGGCTGATGTGAATTTAGCCAAACTAGGTAAATGAGAAGTCATTAATTTAGGTTGCATGTATAAAGGAAGGCTATGGAAATCTGTCTTCAGAATATCCAAAAAGTTTAAATATAATTAGGGTGATTAGTAAGTAGCAAACCTCTTTTAAATGTTACCCTGAAGTCTTCTGAATTCAGACACTGATGCCACATTGTTGGAAGGCAAGTCATGGATTCACTTAGTCTAAATGATCTAGTAACCGAAGCAAATTCTACCTTCAGACACAGGTACCCAATTCCAATGACATTAGAGACAGAGCATCACATGCCTACATGTGGACCATTCTATTCAGTCTTTAGTTACTTGTATTTATAAAATTATCAACTCTAGTTGTATGGAGAATGCTTAACACTTAGTGTTTGTTTTCAAGGCAACACCAGGCTAACCTAACCCCTGCAAGAGAAGGAAAGTGAGGCACAGCCACTCAACAGTCTCTCTCCAAGGTCAGCTAGTCAGAAGAGCAAAGAAGAAAATCCGAGTTCCAACCCCCTGCTCTAGTCTCAGAGAGACTGCTGCTCATACGCCAGTTCATGTGTCTTTAAACACCAAATCCCCACACCTGCAGAGAGGCTTCTGATCAATTCAAGGAAATTCAACTACCGTAATAAGCAAGGGGTTTTCTGCACTTAGGACATTCACATACAGCTTTCATCTGAGTAGGCTGAAAGCTTCAGCACTGAGCACTTACAATCATTATACACAATTTTATTTAAAATTTACACACTGAATTTTGGGAGCAGGTTATCCCTGCTGCCAATACACAAAACTGAACCTGTGCCCCTATTTCATGTCTTTGCTTTGTTTCAAATAAACTTGCTACTTATGATAACATATTCCCTATAATAGTCATATAAAGTATCTCCATATGACCTTAGACCTCACCGGCAAGACTACGCTACAGATACGTACATCATGCAGCTCTGGTTGTAACGAGCTCTAGTGAGGTTTTCAACCATTACTGTATATTGTATTAGTGCATTAGCTGCCCCACTCTACGACCCAACTAACAGGCCCTTGTGAGCTTTAGAAGTAAGGCCATGACATCTTGTGACTTTGCTAGAGAATCGGATTGTGTTCTAAGTGTCATGCAATGCAATTCTCCTAGAAAGAAACAGCAACTCAGATTTGGTCCAGAGATTTAGATTGTTAAAATACAAATATTTCTGAAATCTAGACTGATCAGGTATTTTAAAAAAAAAAATCCTGGAAAAATTTCTGATCTAGGCAGTTTTTACACAAAAGCTCCCCTGCGGTTTCCAATCCAGACATTACAGAATTAAGAACCTGAAAATGAAATCCACCAAGAAAGTCAAACTTAATTTTCACTACTCATACTTTCATGTAAAATGTTATATTTTAAAAATCTTCCATGGAAATGATGAATGCATCATCAACAGGTTAAACACTTTAAAATAGTCCATGGTTAAAAAGATGTGAGGTGATGCTGTAGCCATGTTGGTCCCAGGATATCAGAGGCAAGATGGGTAAAGTCATCTTTTACTTAGTACTTTACCTATTTCAAATACTCTGTTGGAACAAAGAAGTTCTTCAGTTCAATAAACAATACTGCCTCACCTCATCTCGCTAATGTTTAAATAGCCAATATCCTTTTAATTATGTATCACTTAACTCATTGTTAGGAACAGGATTAGGTCTAATATTGCATAGGAGCTAACTAAAAACTACAGTTTAGCCCACTTCAAACTGACTTGTACCATCTTTTAGAAATGCACACTGATTATAGTAAAATCTAGTCATTAATGAATGTTTTAGCATTTTCCAAAGCTGATAAGACAGATTACTTCAAAACCTAGCACTACATTTTGTTTGTAAAACACAAATTAAGAATCCAATGTGTCACTCAGAAACAGGATGCAAATTATTTGTTTATTGTGTTAATGCACAGCAGAAATATCTTGCAAAATGGGATGTTCCATTTTTGGTGGCAAGAGCACTATGGTACATTTGGAGATACTTAGTGCATGTAATTAGTATTAGTACTACATTGAATTTATTTGTGGAGCAAGCATAAATATGACTGACTTACAAATTACATCTTTTGCAAGATTTCTGCATTCAAACCAATGAAACCTGCATGAACTAAGTATCCAGTCTTCTAAAAATAACCTATTACACAATGCACAAATAACCATGTAATCTACAATCCAGTTACTATCATGCACTTAACCCATGAAGTGCAGAGAATCTGGTAATTATAGTAGAGTTTCCATGCCATTCCAAGCATTGGTACCATCTGAGTTGCCCTTATTTAATAACATGGAACAATTTGGTTTACAAAGGGAGAAATAACTGATTAGTCTATAATTACATAGTAGTTACCATAGAATTATGACCTAATGAGGTAGGTGGTTGTTTGAGTGCTGTAAGATGTCACCACTAATGCTTTTCAGCATGTGCACAATGAAAACGTTACCAACAGCAAGTGAAGAAGGAATCCCCAGTTTGAGACACAAGGAAATGAAGTGGCCAAGCACAGACTACACGCTAGTGGTTTGTATTGTGTAGAATGTTTCACAGGTTTATGGAAGATCCTGAACATGTTCTTCTGTTTTGCCTACCAGAAGAGTTACCCAGCATTGCTCAGGTCCTTAATTCAAATAAGTTTTGTTTTTCTTCATTTAAATTGTTGTTCAGGGGTGGGGTTGGGGACGAGAAGTTTAGTATGAAGCTGTCTCAGGGAGAGAGGAGAACCTCAACCGTCTCTCACTGAAGCAGACTGGGGCCAGGTGAGAAGCATCTGTCCATGGCTGCTGCAGCTGCAATGGGTACAGCTACGGGAGGGGTGCACATCCCCTGGCCCGCCCCCCCCCAGCTGGGGACAGACACACACAGGGAGAGAAACTCTGAAACGGATATAGTAGATAGCTGTCTTGGTTTCCATCTCTGGCCCCTTACTGCCCTCCTGTGGTCATTCTGCTATATAACTGTCCCTCCTGCTAGAATCCTCCCTTTCCATTCTATGAGAAACAATTCAGTTCCAGGCACATCCCATTGTCTTGCCACAACCAAACCTTTACCTTGTTTTAAATTATAAGAGGAAGCTGAATACCAAATTTGGTGGTCCTACCTCTTACCATTTAGGAGGAGTTCTTGAACAAATGGACTCACAGACCAATAAACATTTCAAAAATATATAGTAAGATAGAAGATAGGCATCTTCAAAATATATCATGTAAGAAACACTCTCTTATGAAGCATGGAGGCTTTCTGAAGGAACACATCAGCTTAGTGTAGAAGTCCAGACTAAACTGCCTCTGATCATGGAAGTCCATCTATCCAGAGCTGGTGTGTCCTTTCAGACATCATGCTGGTGGGTTACGGGCAGAAATTTCTCTTCTCAGTGAGAAATTTTTATTTTCCTTTTACTAGGTTCATAATCTAGGAATCCCTGTTTGGATGCTAGAAATTCAGGAGCCACCTCGTTAGCAAAGAAGTCCAAGAATGCTCCCCCTCAACCACCATCTCCAATCATATTTACTTGCCAACATGTCTTCAACTTCTCCTTTTGGATGCACACTGAGTTACTATCACTTTTTCCTTGGTTGCTCCTAGACCAAATCCAAGAGCACAAATTCAGGTCATGTCAGATGCTACCCGCTTAACTCACAGTGTTTCTTGCAGGGAGCGCATCATACACATGCCCCATGGACTGCATAAGATTAGGGTCATTTCCAACTAAGGTCTGCCTTGAGCCTAGAATGCACGGTATGGTTTGGGTACTGATTTAGTCACAGGCTGCTCCTCCTCTCCCCAGGCTTAATCTCTACAGCTGAGATTCTCTTGCAGACCGTCTCTAGATGTGTCCATCTGGGATCTGGTATTCTCAGCTGAGAGCCTTTAGGTCTGAAATTCACTCCCAACAGAGCCATATTTGACCTTCAAGGTTAGGAAAGATAACCCAGAGTCAGTGGACGCTAAAAATATTTCAGCATTTTATGCTGCTTTTTCTCAGGTGCTTAAGGTTGCCAGGTGTCTGGTTTTCAACCGGACAGTCCAGTATTTGAGCTCTCTGTTCGGGAAACAAATTGAGAAAATATCAATGAGAAAATAGAACTGTCCGGTATTTTCTAAATAAGATGTAATGTAGATTATGATGTAATGTCAAGTGTGTCCGGTATTTCTGTTGAAACCATCTGGCAACCCTAGAGGTGCTTGAACCTTGGTTTAACACAAATGTAGGCACCTAGCTCTGTGTCAGTATGACTGGGCCAACTGGGAGGGATTCTTTGAGTTGGCATAGCGTCAAGGTTGGTTTAATGCATGTGGCTTTATAGTTTGTGTCCCTGAGCCTGGAGGTCAGGAGGCATGCTCTGTACAATGCAATGCATTGTGAGTTAACGAAGGTCAGAGCCCTCATAGGATCAGGTTCCTCATCTTCTCACTGGGGCTTGTTCCAAATCACTGGTTTGCGTCTCTCTGGGGCAACGAGCATCTTTCCAATCTTCTCCATGCGGTCGAGAGCAGCGAAGAGAGAGCGTTTACACTTGGATACTATTGTCTCCTAACTCGCCTCCTCACAACCAGTCTTCTCTTACCTTGTTTCCTGGGCTGCAGTGGGATCAGCTGGCCCAAACAGTCCGTTTAAGGGTATCTTTAGGCACTGATATTTTTGAAGACTCCATCACTGCTTTGAGGTCTCTCACTGATCCAGCAAAGGCAAAAGTGGTTTCTACCAACTGGTGGTGGCTCTTGTGCTCTGCAGCTACCCAGTCCCCTCCTCTGTCTCACATTCAAGACTTCTAAAGATTTGCTATAGCCAGAGGGCAAAGAGGTACTGGTCAGCTGTCACCGGACTATTCACTTACATGCATTTTGGGGTTTTCCCCGCTGGATGTTTCTATTTCCACTTAGTCACAGGTCTTTTTTTAGTCTACAAGAGTGGTAGCAATGGCTGGTTGTATGCAGCACTCTTTCCAGAGCCTGATTTACCATCTTTAGGTGACCCATGACTGAGAAATCTCTCCTAAATCCTGATTGCTCTGCTGGGAGATTGAAGTCCAGACTCTTCACTTGTGTTTCTAAAGGATCCTTGTGTACCTGAAAGGACCTGTGGCAGGGGTCTATAATTTGAGAGCCTTCAAGTTACTTAGCTTATTCGTTATCTGAGGAGAGAAACCGGCAGCTGACCATAAGCTTAGGGAAGCACGGCATGCATGCAATTGCTTTGAGTTATTAATTTAGATGTATTGGCAATCTATCCAAATTTCACACAAATTAAGATTTGTTGCGGTCACATTTTCAAAGGCAGAATAAATCACAGCACATATAAGCAATGACAAGACAAGACATACGGCCTCACTTGGACACGGTGTGCCAAACCAGAAAGCTGGGCTGAGAGCAGAGTCCAAAAATGAATGATAAAAGGTGACTAGGGCCTTCATAACATTTGTGACAAGTGTCAGACAAGTCTATTAAATGTAGCCAGACGGAACAAGGGTTAAAACAGGCACAAGGAACACGGCAGCTGGGGGTGAAGGTGTACGCTGTATTGAACCTTACCCGTGGTTGAAGTCTTCCATCACCTACAGCAGGTAAGACATGGCCGGAGATTATTTTAACCTAGAAGCATGTTATGAGAAATTAGGGTGGACAGAAAGCACAGAAATGACTCTTCCCCACACCAGGATATTTGATGCCACTTGAGACAAATGAAAAGGGGGGGAGGGGGGAGAAGATAAGGGATTTAAATAAAATCAAGTCTTCACTAATTTTTAATTAGTAAATATTTTTTCCCTCCCTCCTGCACTCTCAGTGTGTGTGCCCCCTCCCCAGGGTGCGGGGGCAATTACATTTAACCAAGTCTTTGCTTATGCAATACCACAAAACAAGACCAGCTACCTGGCAACAGACCAACCTGCGCACAAGTTTGTTAGTGTTGCACACATAAGAAAAACAAAGCAACATCCTAAACACTAACCCCTGTGCCACCAATGAACAGCAACGTAGACACTGCTAGGGTCTTGTGCTACTTCATTCTAGATGCTCAGGCCAAGGTTTGACTCAGGATCGGAAGAGAGCTCCTGACCACTTCTGTCGTCACCAGCATCCCCATTCATAAGTAAGTCCTCCCAAGTCCTCCTGAAGCTATCAAGTGTAAGAGGGGGCCAAGCTGATGAATCGGGATAGGAGATACAGCATCTCTTACCAAACAATGCAGGGGCCTCATTTCAATCTTACTTTTTTTTTCCCCGATAAAATGCTTTAGTCTCAAAGCACAGATACTCGGCATGACCAGACCTATGAAGATCTCAATTTCAGCAGCCTCACCTCCAAAACAAGGACATTTAAACTCAGCCTAGCATTTTGTTAGACAATACAAAAAACAGCAGGGCTGATACAAGATGATCAAGATTGCCACCAATGGCAGAATGGGCTATTTCTGCTGATCTCTGTTCTCTTATGATCCTTTACTTTCCTGTGCAGTATGAGAATGAATAATCTGACCAAGCGTTATAAGGCCTATGTATGTCTTTAGTTCAGGTTTTTCCATTCTTACAGCAATTACCAACTGCTCTCTGAAATAGAAAGGTGGGTGCCCCCTGCCCTGTAAACACGTACCTTAGTGTGAGATTATGGGTGAGGCAAGATGCTTCTCAGACCTTGAGACTATGGACTGTGTAATGTTGGTGGGTTGTATTTCTATTAGTAAAGGTATACTTGAGTAACACCTTGCAAGAAACTGTGCCTTTACACTTCTAAGAGGTCACAGCAATTCCAGGAGTTAGAATTAATCCAACAAGGCTGATGAAGTTCAGGAGAATCCTGCAGGTTACCCGGTGGGGCCACTACATTTTAAGCAATTGGAAAGCCTGTTTTTCGTATTAAAGAGACCCAGATGAGAACAGGGTATATGCCATGAGGGTTTATCTGTTCTCCTGCTCCTTATTCCTCACGTGATTTTTCTAGGTTAGGAATCTTTGCTCTGCTGCAGTGAATGCTCTTCTCTTCCAAACCAGAGAGTCTGAAGCACCTTCTCTTATTTTAGGTGGGGTTTTGCAGCAGTGTTTTTTAACACCAACAGTCTCCACTCGCAGTCAGATAAGGTACAGCTTAGAATTCATGCGAAGACACTTGGAGGGACTTTCTCTCACCTTCTTTAGCAAAACTGACCCACCCCCTGTTGAAACATCTTTTAAACAGGAACCTCATTCAACGTAACTTCACAACATGCTCTGAGCCAATCAAAGCACAAGGAAAGTGATTATGCAATAACTGGGCGTTACCCCCAAACTAGACTGGCGCAGAAGAATGGGGATCAACAGGAACAGGCAGCAAAAAGTGACTCAGTGTAAATCACAGCCATTTCTATTTCAGAGGACTAGGAAAAACAAAGGGGGAAACCAGAACTGGAATAAAACCACCTCAAGCAGGACTTCAGGTCAATTTGTGTCTAGTGTTAGCCACCCTGAAGTTATGAAATTTCCCAGGAAATAAAATACAATTAAGGATTTCCTGGATTAAACTAGAAATGTGAAAAGCTAACCAGTAAGCATCACCTTTAACAGATGACGCTTACCAATTCTGGGCTGCTCCAGCCCAGCTGGGCCTCTGCCTAAGGTGGGGGAATCCCTCTGCCCAGCCCCTTTTAACCAATTAGACAATTGGTTAACCAGTTAAACGTATTAAATGGGATTTTACATCCCTAGATTAAAGATGTCCTTAGACTTATTCACCTCTTCAGAAATTACACTGTAAAAAAATAATGCAATCTAGTTACTAGTCTGTGTTAATGTACCTTACCTGCACAGGAATATTTTTGGCTGTTACCCAATTGAAGAGTTCCAAGGCCAGGCAGAGGAAATCAGCGATCATCTAGTCTGACCATCTATAACACAGAACTGCCCCAAATAATTCCTAGAGCAGATCTTTTAGGAAAACATCCCATCTTGAATTAAACACTGTCAGTGATGGAGAATCCTCAAAATCCTCCTTGATAAGTTATTCCAATGGTTAAGTAACCACTGCCTCTTATTTTCAGTCTGAATTTATCTAAGCTTCAACTTTTATTCATTAGCTTGTGTTTAGCCTCTCTTTACTAGACTGAAAAATCCACTATTAAATGTTTGTTTCCCCATGCAGATACTTAGACTAATATTCTGATAAATATATTGATTTATTTGAGCATGTCACTTTTAGGCAGGGGTGGGCAATAATTTTTTTTTTACAAGGAGCCACTTCACGAATTGTGGAAGTGGTCGCAGGCTGCCCCTGAAGGGATGGGGTCTTGGCCAGAAAGGGGCAGGAGACTTTGCATGCTCTCTTGCCCCTAGGCCTTGATTGGCCATAGGGAGCATGCAAAGTCTTTGGCCCCTGATCCCGCCCTGCCGGGGTCATGGTGCCTAGAGAGAACAGCCAGCTGTTTTGAACAGCTGGCAGTTCCCTCTAGGTGTCGTGCACCTCTAGCAGGGGGAGGAGACTTCATGTACTCCCTCAATTGACCTGGGGATGGCTGGGTGACTACAGGCTGGATCAAACAGCTTGGCAGGCCAGGTTCGGCCCATAGGCCCTCTCTCGGCCACCCCTGCTTTAAGGCATGTTTTCTAATCCTTTGATCATTCTTTGGATCTTCTCTGAACCTTCTCCAATGTATTGGCATCTTTCCTGCATTGTGTGGACACCAGGACTCAACACCGGATTCCAGCAGCAGTAGCACCACACCAACAGGTAAACTAACCTCACTGCTTCTACTCAAGATTCCCTTGTTTATGCATCCCAGGACTGCATTAGCCCCGTTGCCCAGTGTCACACTGGGAGCTCCAGGTTAGCAGATTATCCACCATGACCCTCCAATTGTTTTCAGTCACTGTTTCCCAGAACAGCCTCCCATCCTGTAACTCTGGTCAATATTTTTTGTTCCTAAAAAGGTATGCATTCACGAGCCAAATTAAAACCCATAGCGTTTGCTTGTGCCCTGATTAGCAGGGATCCAGATTACTCTATATCAGTGATGTAGATCATTACCAGATTACTGTATTATTTACCAATCCCCCAATGTGTTTGTCACAGGCAACTGATACCCACAGGATCCCTCACCAGAGAGAAGGGAGGTCCTGGGGCCCAGTGATTACAGGAAACAGCTGAGTCCCAGGAACCAGCAGAGTCCAAGGCTCAAGTGCATAATGAATCATTACAGCAAGACCTTGTGAGGTGCCAAGTGGCCTCAGTTACTACCACTCTACCTGTGGCACTCAAGGCCAATTTAGGTCAGTTAAAAAAGTTAATCTTATTACAAGAAAAAAAACCCACAAGAGGAAGAGAAAGAGAAAGTAGACAAAGCAGGGAGTCTCAGCCTCGCCGGCTAGGACATTGCACGAGGGGAGCCCATCCACCACCCCACATAAGGTGGGAGCTCTAGCACCGCTACAGCAAGGTAAGGAACCACTGTTTGATGCTTGGCGGCTCACAGGACCAGTCCCTCAGTGATCTCTAGTGAGTGCCAGGGGGCAGAAAAATCAATCTGACATTTTGTTAAAGTGGTTCTAAAAGAGTATCCCAGACTCTCTTGTTTCAAGACCAAGGAATTTGTAAGGGATAAATACCCTCTCGTGCTCTTGCTGCATGTGTTAGAGGGCTACTAAACGTACAGTGTTACATTAAACTAAGCAAAATTCTAGAAAAGATATCGCTGAATTCAAAGCAGAGACTCCCCCGTTACTGTATCCGGGCACATTTCGGTGCCATATTTATCCATACTGCTGCTAGTTTGTTAAAAATTGTGAAGACTGAAACAATAAGCTATTGAAATACCAATTCAGAATTCCATAGCACTAGTAGGTATTTAAAACTGTCAAGTCTCCAAGATTAAATTAGAATCAGGGACTTTAACAAGAAGCAAGTTAACGAATGATTCATTGGGAAGTGGGGATGGGGGAGGAGAATGCATTAGATTTGGACTTATTCAACAACAAGGGACTATTACTAAGCAACCATTTTGAAACTCCCTGAAAGTCTGCTTCTGTCTGATTGATTTCCTTTCACTCAAGATTTCCTTTTACAAACAAAATCTGAAGATGACTATCTCTGGCGTGTTACAAACATATAAAAGACACTCACATGCCCAGCCACACCTCTCATTAAATCAGAGCCCTAACAAATGTGTTTACCAAACAGACACAATGTCTTTTCAAAGGCAGGAATAACCATCTTCATATATTCACAGCAACACCCAATATAGTAGAGTCATAAGGGGCCTCAGTGAATGTTACCAGATACTGTTTAAAAAGAGATGAGGACTTAAAGTTAAGAGTAAGTCACCTATTCTGATCTAAACACAAAACTATGAAGGATACAACCCCACCACCCTAAGCCATGCAGAGCACTTGTATTCAGCCATATAACAAAAACAAAGAGAATTTGCTTCAAACTTACCACATCGTTACTCCTTACAGAATGTCACTTAAGATTTCCCAATGCTTTAAAACGCCACACGACTACAATATTAAAGCTAAGAGGTGTAATTTTTTCACCCAGCCTTTTAATCCATTAAGTAACAGAACAAAAAATGGCCAAAATTTACGATGCCAAAGTAATATTCCAGAGATTTTGCATACATTCAATTGAACAGTCTCTTAAATGTTATAGACTTGTTTTGCCTCTGGATATATGCACACAACTTCCATTGACTTTACATGGGAAAGCAAAAAGACAAAATTTCTGAATAATAATAAAGATCGTTAGTTTTAAATGGCAAAGTGAAAGAAAACTTGAACCCTCCAAAACATTGCCATCAGGATACCACAGTGCCTTACCCTATTCTCTCTCTCACACCCCACCCCTTCCCCATATAACTAAGCACCTTTTCTCTGAAAGGGTGAGTTAAATCTAAGTGATTTTATTCTATTGAAACCGCAAATCTGTTGTGGAAAGAAGGAAAAAAAATGAAGAGCCACTGCAGCGAAATAAGTTTTATAATTCATTAAAGTAAATTCTCTTTCTTTTCAGACAAACAGTATTAGGCAGTCAGGAGAAGGGAAAAAGAACAAGAAAGCTGTTAAACCAAGAGCTAGTCAATGGTAAAAACCTTGTCTCCTGAAGAATCTGAAGTTATCCATCTCACTTAATGACCCCCGCACTCCTTGAATGTAACATTTAATACCGCCAGCCTAGTGCACTGTACAATCTCACGATGACTCCTCACACAGCAAAGGCCCATACAAAGATGTTAATGAGAAATGTTAGCTATGGACGTGAAGAAAAAAAGCTTAGCTGTAGTCACTATCCCCCTGCACTTGTACATAACGTCTCCATGTTAAATACTTTTTTTTTTTTTTAAAAGAGGGGTTTAAGATTTTGGGCAAAAACTGTTTGTAAACAATGACAGGAATATGCCCCCTTGCCTTGACTAGAGAACTCCATTTCAATCGTTCCCTTGTGGGGAAGGACTGACAGAAGGTATTCTGGATGGACAAAGGGGACAAGGGGTTGATGAGGCAGCTCGAATCAAGCACGTTATTTTACTAGCATGGATTCAAAGAGCACGTATGTTTTTATTCCTTTTCTTGGGAGTCTTGGTTTAACCATCCACTTCTTAGGGCTCTTCAGTTGGGAAAAGGGCAGATGCTCCTATCTGCTCGCACGCTAAAATGAAGAATTACAAGGAATTCCAAAGCTCATGTGTCACCCCAGACTTGGTCAGCTGGGATTCAGGGATATTTGGGTTTGTCTCCCCAAGCTAGATTCTCCATTCGAGAAGACACTTCACGGCTCAAACACCACTCCACCTGCCGGTCCCAAGGAGCTGAGAGACTAAAACTGAAGTGAGGAGGTCTGCTTGTTGATTAGTCCTGCACTCGCAACTGGGGAGGTCATATA